>JAJQKT010000062.1:0-4800000 GCA_030512225.1 Rauvolfia tetraphylla
CCAAAATCAATTCTGCTGCTATTCTAGCTCGATTAGACTAACCCTCAATCCAAAGTTGAACAAGTCTACGAATGCTATTGCCATACAAGGCAAGCCAGCTTAGTCCAATGTCCAATTTGTATTCGATCTCAGCGCTCACTCTCACGACTCACAAGGCAATTCAAGAAAGAGCAAAAAGAACAAAAAGCCAAAGAAAGTTTGGGCCCTGAAATATGATTGGGGGGCAATTGCCCCTCGAACCCCTCTTTCACAGATCACCGATAATCGACCGTGGAGATTGCCCCCACCACACTCCATCACTCTTTTTCTGCTGGTACACACAGTCACACGCTAGTCAGTGGCAGTACTCACAGTAGAAAGAAGGAAGGCATCCAAGCGCGTTCGTTTACTGTATTACACGTCTTTTTTGCACGTCTTTTTTGCAGCACATTTAATTTCAATCGTCGAATCAGATTTCAAATTTAATTTGATGACTACAAAAATTTATTAAATTTTTTAAAAAAAATACATATAAAAATTAAATATATAATTTATTAGATCAAATTTCAAATCTAATCTAATGAACCAGATCCAACACGTCCTACAAAAAAGACGTGCAGGACCTTAACTAAATTGATCCCAAGCAGGGATGGTGGAAACGATCCGATCCACGTGGCATCTTCAAAGCCACCTCAATAATTATGGGTCCCATTATGGCACCCTTATCTTACTTGTCGTTTTTATATATAATAGCAGGATAGCCTAATCATATTGCAGAAAATAGTTTGTACATTGGAGAGACATCATCACATTCACATGAAAGGCAGAGCCAGAATAAGGGCTTTTTTTTTTTTTGGTTAAGTAGGGCTTCTTCATATATAAATAAAAATGGCATGAAATACAATACATTATACACCTAAAGCTGGCTGACTTTAAAGGAAAGAGAGGAGTTGAGGGTGATGTAGCACCAAGTCTTTTGTATATTACGACAACAATCTCAATCTCAACTGGGGCTGACAGTGAAGAATGTTGAAGAAGAATATAGGATTTCACTAAAAAGAGAGGAAAAGAATTCTTTCTATTTAGGTCACTAGCAGTCCCTCACAAGCACCAATCTTCTTCAAGCTCAAGAGAGCAACCAAATATTACAGCAATGCTGACCCACACAAACAATATACTCACCAACCCATAACTGCAAACCATTTTGCTTTTGCTTATTTCTCAAATCCACAGAGCAGAAGGAGAAGAGCTACGTCTGTATACCAACCCGAATGTGGGCGGGACCCATCTGTGTCGATGATGCTTGATTACCAAGTTGCCATTCGTTGATTACCAGACTTAATCCTGTTTATGCATTCAAGATTCAAGACCTAAGGGGCTTATCAATCCACTCATTTTTCCAGAGCTATCCGGCCCGAACCACGTCCTACCATTTTGCCAATTGTGCTTACAGCTGATAAGCCTTTTGAAACTGCTACTTCCCTCACTTAAGTTCCAAGATCTCCGTGCCTTTCTCATTTTTGGAGAGTTGACACCCTGTTCTGGTTCGACAGTGGAGTCCTCTGTTTTCATCTTAGCAACAACCAGTTGGACAATGCTGCTTCTGCAGAATGGGCAAACTGGTACGGTAGAGGCATGCTGTCATGGGATTGGGCTTATTATGGCAACACAAGGCTAATGTGCATTGTGCACACATTTGGTGGCCACAGTTTTGGACCTCAATTGTGCATACTTGATCAAAGCATATGCCACATAGCTCTGTGTCACTAGTCTGCATAAGATAATTCTAACAGTTAATACCATCAGACAGGGAACCAAACCAATGATAAGATAAAATGCATCTCGAAAAGGAAAGCAACTTCATAATTCAAATATGAAAGCAATAAATTACACTCTAGTGCTTTCACTTGGATTGAGCAACTCAAACATCCAACCGGGGACAACTGTTTTTCTGAAAAGCTAGGCTCTTAAAGGTTTTGCTAATGGCTCCATTTAGCTATATTATGGCAGTGAACTGGAAACAATTTGAGTACTACTTTCAATTATTTTTTCTTGAACAGGTTTTAAGTGTTCTCTCGGCCATGAATCACAATGCTCTCAATACTTTATTGTAAATAACAAGTTAAGACATGGAGAAAGACATTACCTCGGACATATTGTCATCGGTTCCTGTACCACAATGCGATGGAGAGGGCAGACTGTAAGCCGTCCCCTTTAAAATATTCTTTTTCTCGCTCCCTATTTGCCTCCATTAAGGCGCGCTCTAACAAAACTCTAGCCTCTTGATTAAGCTCGCTAATGAATTTCAGAGGCGATGGCCAAACAAGAGGCTCTGCAGATGAAGGATTCAATAATGCTGCACAAGCTCCATGATTATGCCTTAAAGCAACTGAATATGGTATTCTCCTGCAAGATGTCCACAACATTCAGAAATGAGAATAAAAGAGACAACATGTTGATGTCTATATATCCAAATTAAGATCTACTAAACTCAAGCAGAGGTATATTAAAAGCTCGAGAAAAATGGGACATTTACGAAATTTTGCAGAAGTCACAAGAATGGCTTCGTGGTACAAATTCAATGGAAATGAAATGAAAGTTTCCAAACCTTGCAAATACTTTAAACCACAGAACAGTAAATTAGAACTGAAAATCTGTAAGATTTAATCATAATAAACTGCACATGCTGTATATCACATAATGGCCTTGTAGGTACCATAACAGAACTTCTTTATCATCAGAAAACTAAAAAATTTCCAATAACAAAAAACTGAAAAATTGGCTTCTAGTGGTACCCCCAAGGAAATGGATATTTTTATCTGTCGTTCAGTTGCTTTCCAATTTATTAGAACTAAAGAAAAAACTGAGAGAAAGACGGAGAGATACCCAGATGAATCTCTTTGAAGTCGATCCGCACCCCAGGCTAACAACTCCCGGATACAATCAAGAGAACCTCCTCTTGCAGCCAAATGAAGTGGAGTGCTACCCGAAAGCTGCACAAAAGAAAAAAACCACTATAAGGAACAAGCTTGTGCAAAAGAAGAGAGAGAGAAAGGGCCCGCAAGTAAATTTCTTACCCATATCCACCAGTTGAAGCACAAACAAGAGCTCCATTGTCCAATAATGTGTGAAGACATTCGGGCCGTCTTTGACGGGCTGCCAAATGAAGTGGTGTTGCTCCTTTCCCATCTCTAATATTTACAAAACGTGCATATCCCCTTAAATTCGAGCACAATTCAGAATCAGAAAGTGAGCCAATTAAGCCAGACACATTAAGGTACAGAATCAAAAGCACAAAGATGATTGAAAGCACAGTTACCAAGAAACAGCTATATCGGATGTACGTGCAGAAGAAAGAATTGCATTTAGACAATCAGAATGACCATAATAGGCAGCATAATGCAAGCAGGTTCTTCCATTGAGCGAATCAAACATCAAAATCTGAAGCAAATTCCATTGTTAGTCTCAGGAATTTCATTTCATGCTTCATCTTGGATAAGGTAGCAACAGAAGACGCATATGCACAGGTGGAGATAGATAAGACAGAGCAAGGAGATAGAAGATGAGAATTTGCTTACATTAGCCCCTGCTTCAATTAGTATTTCAACACAGGCGATCTTTCCATGCATTGCAGCCAACATTAATGGAGTCTGCATCACACAAAAGAGACATAAATCAAGATCCAATCAGTGTACCAGATGCATAAGCAAAGCAACCACGAGATCAAACAGGCGCAAAGCATTTTCAGCATTGGCACTTTAATTCCTGAAACCAGAAACACAAGCCACACAGAAAAGTGGTAAAGGAGGGAACTTTCTTACCTGCTTATGGCGATTCAATAAATCTGGATTAGCAGATCGGTTCAGAAGCATAGAAAGAACCTGAAAAGCCACGAGGACAAGGCATCAATTAGGACCGGAAAAAACACCAAAATTCAAGTAAAAAAACCAAAAAATTCCAATAACTCACCTCGATCTGGCCATTGGCAGCCGCTATGTGCAGTGCAGAGTTGCGATCATACACTGAAGCGTGTTGGATAAGACTTGGGTCTCTCTTCAACACAAACTCCACAGTTTCCAAATCCCCAAACTGCACCGCAGTAAACAGCCCGTGTTCGTAACTCGGCCTGCAGCTTAGTCCCTGACCCATCTTTAGTCTTATCTTTTCAACTGATGTTATGTATCAATAAACGGGCAGTGTGACTAGAGTTGAGGGCTCCTCCACCTTCACTCATGCACCACCATAACAGGAGACGGTGGCGGCGGAAGAAGTGGTGGTTAGCGGTGGTGGCTAGCCGCTACAAAGCCTAGATGGCATTGGCATAAAAGTGTTTCTTGCATATTTATGCAGCCTAATGAAGACCGGGAGATGAGAGAGAGTGTGGGAAAATGTGTGTGTGTGTTGGAGTTTGGAGCTGCCCGAATAGAGGAAGGGCAGGTGTCCGTGTCAGTGAAGGGGCGTAACAAGAGGCTGACTACGGGCAGCAGTCAGATATTTTCCGGGCAGTTAGATTCCAAATGTGAAGGAAATATAGAACGAAAAAAAAAGGAAAAAACAGTATTACTACGACGGCATGAATCAGCCTTTTTTACTGTGTACTGATTGCTTTGTCTGTGAAAATTCGTCCAAGTTTTTACACGGTCTCCCTGGAATTTTCAAAGTTTGTTTTGGAGGGAGATCTCGGCCGTTGAATTTTCTTGTACCTCTGCCGTCAGATTACCTTAAAGAAAGCAAAAGGGACAAAGAACTGTGGAAATCAATGGTGTCATTTACTCAAAAATTTCACGGTTTCTAATTTATTTTATTTTTGGCAACAGAAGAATAGTTTGCCATAAAAGGATTGCCGAAGTTTGTATGTTTATCCTAAGAAATCACAAATTTTTTGTCTTCTGAAAACTGCCCAATCTATACTTGGGACTGGGGGATGGACATTTGGTAACTCACACTACTTCTAACGTTGAAGAAGTGAAAATTCCGAACTGTCCTTTGTAGAAATTAGCTCCTTTTACCCCCATGCAAAATTCTAACTCCTTCATTACTTTTAACCAAATGACAGTTTGAATATTATGCTTTTTAACTAAGGGTGTGATTGGATAGAGTTTGGTTTTGAGATTTTTTGTCTTAGGTTTCGGGAGAGAGAAATTTTTGTGAGAGAAAAAGTGAGATGTGAGATGATAAATTTACATTGGGTTACAGTGTAAGCCCAATCCAAGATATCTCCCTAAGCTTCGTGTTTGTATCATCTGTTCTTTTACATACATATACACAGAATCCTCTTTTTCCAAGTTTGTAGTTATAACTCTTCAAATCAGATACTTGGAAGATGCAAATCGTCTTCCTTTCTCTTTTTAAGTATGAAATTTCCTTGAAAATAATAAATGAATTTGTGAATCACAAAAAAAAAAGAAAAAGAAGGGGAGTAAATAATAGGGCAAAAGTGACATTACCCTAAAATTTTTGAGAGATGCATTATTGACTCCTGAAAAATAAAAAGAGGTGAAGATGTGCAATATGGGTCAGATTTGGTGTCATATTATGGAAACAACAAAGAGAAACTTCTAATATAGCTCAGAAGAGTCTAATTCCAACTAGACAGCTCCTGACACGAACCTTTCTTTTGTTTTTCTTTTTTTTTTTCGGTGAGTGACACAAGCTTTTCTTTTGTATGAGCATATTCTTTAGGAGTAAAATGAAATTTCTCATGATATAATTAGTACACCTTTTTTCAAATTAAAAGGGAAAAGGATAATGATATCCAACCAACCACCTCTTATAATCTCTAATTATGATATCCATAGATTGTAAAATTTTTTGGCTGCATGATTTCTTGATTGTATTGACATTTTGAGTTTGGTGGAGTGCATATCCATCAGAATAGTGTTTTTCATTTTTTTTCCTCTTCTCTTTTGTAGCAGTTCAAATCTTCTCTCACATTCTCTCTCCCACCACCTATGCCCTATTAATATAATATTATCACATAATTATAAGAATAATTTTAAAAAATATAAAATCTTTTTAAAAAAATCCTAAAGAAAAATAAAAATAATATTAAAAAAATGTAATAATTTAGTAATAGTGGGGAAGAGAAGAGGGAGAGGATCGCGAATGCTTTTCATGCTTTTTAATGCGTACTCTAAAGGATTTGTGAGAATAGTTAGTTTTTGGCATTGACGAATGAATTAATGGCATACCATATGTCATCATAATGAAACCTTTAAGAGAAATTTTCATTATCACAAGGGGTTTCCTAAATGATTTTTTAGGAAGCAATAAGGCCACCAAATTGTCGGATCGAGTGATTTTATTTGCTCAATTCACCAAATTTCGAGTTAAAATTTTGACCAATACAAAAATAGTCAATTACAAATACCTATTTTTTAAACGGGGGGAGATTTATGAATAAACTATGATCTAACTATACAAATAATTATGTCATGAGAGGAACGACAATGACGAATAACTCCTCCGAGGATTCAGTTAGATATTATGCTTCCTAACGCGTTGCTTAAGCAAAGACAAATTAGCGAAAGCTAATTAAAAAGAATAAAACCATAGTTAAGAAAGGAACAAATATTGTTGACAAAATTAGTCCACGTGTCATAGATATTTTTTGTTCGAAGTTCAAAGTTCGAACTTTACCATTTATGTGCAGCAGTAAATTACCTCATCGTGTTGAATAAACTTGTCGACCATTTTTTATTTGGCGGGAATACTCTTTGGGGCAATTAGTTAAATTAAAGTATCATTTACTTTGCTTTCTTCCTTTGAGCAGAATCATTTGCTTTTAAATCTTCTAATTCTCCATCACATTCACACACTTTCGTCCACTTTTTAATACGGTTCAATATTTTTGAATTGTACTATGAACTGTTTAGAGATTTCTTTTGATTTTTTTTCTTTCTCGTTTTGATAATAGAAAAAAATAAATTAGTTTGTGAGACTGAGATGTGGAATTTAAAGTGAAAAAAATATATTAATTAAAATACATTAATTTTTGTAATAAAAAATCAATCAAATGCTATTAGGTTTCTTTGTTGTATTTTACTTGTAATTATGAGTTGTTGATTTTAAACATATAAACAAATAAGAATAGTTATAGAGTCAATTTCTTCATAAGAAACAATAATTGTAAAGAAAGCAGTGTTGCAAGAGAAAACCTCTAAACTTTCAAGGGTTGTATTTGTGTAGGATGGAGAGATTTTCTAATGCATGATTTAACATGATGCAAAAGACTCCAAATCATGTTGAATTTTCAAAATATTTGTCTTGCATTACACTACATACTATAGGCTATAAAAAATGTAACAAAGGTAGAAATTTGTATCTATCTAAGCACAATTTCATTGACTTGAACTAACTCCAGCAATTCACATGGCAAATTAAAAAGTGGTACTCCCTCTGTTTTTTTAATTTTTTTTATCTGTCTTGTTTTGATTTTTAACACGCCTTATGGAGGAATTCATTGGAAAAAATCTGAAGCCGGCAACGAAAATTTTGAAAAATCCAAATTAAAGAACTAGATTTTTGTCTGCTTCAACGACTTGGGAATTATTCACCAAAATCTCTGCTAAACACCTTCCAACAAATCCACAAAATTCAGCCGTTCGATGTTGGTCTTTGGGCAACCTAAGGTAGCAAAACCGATGGTTTCCTAAACAAATGTGTCGGTGCAATCACGTACGAATTATTATAGAAAAAATAATGCAACAATGTCGTGAAAGTACTGAGAACCTGAATTCACTCAATGGAGACATCATTTTTTAAACTCCGATGCTCAGCCATCCCACATGGTTTGTTGATTATATGCAACAAAGGTCAGTCCTTTCTGCATTTTTCCCTCTGATTACGATGGGCCCAAGTGGATCATACATTTTTCTTTTCCTAAAAGAATTGAAATTTCAATTTTCTCCAAACAATAGTTACTTAGTTATGTGACAAAATGTGGTTTATAGAGGCCACTTTAATTTGTCTTTTATTGATTTGGAGGAAAAGTTCTTGTTTTTGGTGATTAATGGGCCGCAATTCTGTTGAATCAAAAATATATATCCTCTGTTTGAATGAAATCCCATTTAGGCAGTGGAAAGATGATGATGCATATGGCCGAATAATTTGTAGAATGGAATCATTCCTCTGATTTGATGATTATTCACCGTTTTGACTCCTGTTGTTAAAATGGTATCCATCCGTCAATTCAAGAGCAGTTACAAGACATATCATTCGAATCAGAATGGTGTGTAGGAATTAGAATAATGTGTCGGTTTTCTCCATTGGCTGCTGTTTTCTGTGACGCTGCGTGCAGTAGCAAAACCAAAGACCATTCCAGAGAGAATTGTGCCAAAAAACCTTTATTCCTGCCTTCTAATTAATGTTTCACTTTTTAATGCTAAGAGGCTAAGGAAATAATTTGCCTCCCGGAAAAAAAATGTTAAAAGCTGGTTGCTTCCTGGAGTTCTACCAAGAAAATGACTTTGCACCCACCATACAGATGTCCATAATTAGTCACATTCTTACTAATTCCGCGTTTGACTTATTTTGCGTAGTTGGACGTTTATATGCTTAATCAAATGTAGGCATGCGGTGGATACTTTATTAATAAAGAAATTAAGTATTTAGATTGAATTTGGTTGTGAAAATTTAATATAATTTTTTTATTTTAAATTATATTTTTTATAAAATTTTAAATTCAAACTCTATATAATTTCGCCTTAATAATACTTCCAAATCCATCAGAAATACATTGCAATGCATACCGCCTCTTTTTATTATTATTATTTTTTAAATAAGCAAAGTTCACACTTCTAAGTCAATATATTCATACCAAAAGAGAAAAATGAGAGTTAAAAATAAAAATAAAAAATGAAGAACTTTCGGCTTTAGATCTTCAAAGATATAATTAGTAGACTTTTTTTTTTATTTGTTCTTTAATAAAGTAAAAATATACCTATATTAGCTTGTAGGCTATGCTTTGTGACAAATCATGGTTGGTTGTCTCCTTCATATATGAACCGAGTCCAAAAAGCAGCCTCACCCTGTTTCTCCTGCTTTATCAAAAGTACTTAAGAGTACCCTTTTTTCATTTTGTTCCAAGTAAATCAGACATTTGATTATAGTATGTGTTTGAAATTCTAAAAGGTATTTCTACTTTAAGTACTAGTAACAGTTCTGAAAAATTGAACTCAATCTAGCTATTTATGGCAGCCACTGATCAGCTGGTTCAAGGTTGAGTGACGAATGACCTCGTGTAATAAGCCAAAACCACTCCACGTTCATTCCAGTCGAACACCATAATTGCTTTTGCAGTGTTCATGGTGATCTCATAACTCTGAGAACATTCTAAAGCATTTAATTTCCCAGGAAAAAACTTGTCAAAGTGTATAAAATGACGCATCAGATACTGCTCAAGAAAGATAGTTTCTGCACTTCATTGTTTCTTCCCGCTATAGCTAATCAAATGAAGTGTATACATATATTCAGTATATACCACTGAAAACGATTGACGTTTTTAATTAGGATTCCATTGTAGAATCTTGTTTTTGGAGATTACTGCACGCAAGTAAACGATGAATTTGCAGAAGAAAAGAGTTGCAGAGTCGTGGCGACATCAACAACCCGTATCTGTTTAAATGCAGGTTGCTCCAATTGATAAAAAATTACTATAATTATCTTAATTCTTGGATTACTTGACGAAGGATTGAAGATTCTGTACAGCAAATTTGAGAGGAAAAACAAGTCGAGATGATGTAAAAGAAGAGAAGGTCCCACGCAGGGCGAAACAGAAAGTTGAGCGTTCTTGATCAACTGCTACCTACCTTCACTAACAAATTCGCAAAATGAAAGGCTTCTGTGAAGAGTGGCAACGACAACTGCTGCATTTTTATGGGCTTTTTGGTTAAAGAAGAATACGACTACTTTCTGAGGCTTTTAACTCAGAAAACAAAGGAGAGGAGAATATCAAAGTTTTGCCTGATTTGTGGCCGAAACTTGGCTCAGTTGGAATATATTCTTTTGCCATTTAAGCCCAAACTTTTACGATTTAAATTCAATTTTTTCATCCCACTGACTTCCGTCTGGAAAACAAAAAGTATATTGTTTCAACTCGCCAACCTCCTTTAAAGCGGTAATGGTATTTCATTGAGGCTCTATTTGGACAAAGTTTGGTTTTTAAAATCAAATTTAAAATTTTAAATATATGATTCATATTTTTCCTCATAAACAATTTTCAAACTTTTTATAAAATTCAAAGATAAAAATTTTAAAATTAAATTATATCAAATCACACCCTGAATGTCGATTCCTTTATTTTTTCATCATCAAGAGAAACTTCGCTATTATGGATAATTGACGGTATGACCTCATTTAGGTATTTAGTAATAGAACCCAATATAAATTTTTTATTTTAAATTTTATTTATTTTTTTATAAATAATTTATTTTTATAAAACTCGAGACATAAAAAAATTTCAAACTCAAACTTCATTTAATTAAACCCTTATTTTTTTTTTTACCGATAAGATTTGATCTCTAGTTGCTTTAACAAAGAATTAAGTACTTTATAAGGTGAGCTTATATTAGATATAACAAGTACAACTTTCGTGTAATATTTGAATATTCTATTTTAATTCTGTAAAAAATTTTAGCAAGTTATTCTATGTTTTTATTAAATAAAGAAGCTTATATCTTTAAAGTATAGAGACTAGTTACGAAAATTTAGAAGGAAAAGTATTTATTTCAAAATAAAAATTTATTTTAAAACTAGCTAAAAAGATATAAACATTCATATTTAGACTAGAAGAATAATAGATTATCAATTATATAATTGCTTACACTTCCTTAGCCTTCACCCTTCCGTTCCCCACACATGGAGGCAAAAAAGGAAAAGAAAAAACATAAGAATACGCACTCAAAGTTGGAATGGGGCAGTCAAGGTTGCAATGACTTCCAAGTCCAACTCTAACTCTTAATGAAGTCCAATCAACCAGCAGAAACATTCTGGGCCGGATTCAACTGTTGAAGCCCAAGAAATCCAAGAGACAAAAAAGAAGAGTGGTATTATTTTTCTAATCTAAGAAATATTCATTTTTGAAAATATGAAATATAAGTTTTATTAAAATATCTTCCACACAAATACTTTATCTAATCAAATTTAAAATTTAAAATGATAATTTATTTATAATTAAATACTCTCTTAATATAACAAGTAAAATAAGACATCTAATTTTAAATAAATAACAGACAGAAATTAATATTTTATTACCTTAAAATTACGTTTTGAGCTGTTAAATCCATAGGGTCGTGATCATGAGAACCCTACCAGTAAGGACCATTTTTTCTTTTGCGCATATGAATAAAGTTCATTCTCCTCCTTTTCTTAAAAAAAGAAAAGTCCCAATAAGCGATCTTAGTAGGTCACTCCTCTTTTTTTATTTTTATTTTTAAAAAACCATGGAGCTTGGCCCAATAAGTGATCTTATTAGGTCACGGAGAAAAAAAAGGTCAATCCTCCTAGTTTTTCTCTTCTCTCTTAGAAAAACATTCGCACTCTTTCAAAAAAAAAAAGAAAATGAAAAAATGAAAAACGTTCCTACCAGCTTCCAGAAAAAGGGGAAAAAAAGGAAATAAGAGAGATAGAGGGAGACCATCCTACCTGAAGGTAACGCAAACGAAGTTAGAAGAACATTACAGAACAAGGAAAGGGAGTTCTTGAAAGCACCAGAATTTCCCTTCTTTGCTATACTTCTCTTTCCACTTTTCCCTACCATCTTTCCCGAGTATGAAGATGAAACTGGAATGCTCCTCCCGCACCTATAAATACCACACCAATGCCCCGCAGTTTCATCATCCCCTGATCAAGATCGAGATCTCCTTGGCTAGTAAATTTGCTCTCATTTCTTTGAATTCAGCTTAATTCCAAGATATCCCTTGAGAAAATGTCTCTCATTCCAAGCTTTTTTGGTGGTAGAAGAACTGACGTGTTTGATCCATTCTCCCTCGATCTTTGGGACCCTTTGGATGATCTTTTTCAGCTCCGCACTCGCAAGTGTTCCGAGAGCAGCTAGGGGAACCCTCTGCATTTGCCAATGCAAGAATCGACTGGAAAGAGACCCCAGAAGCTCACGTTTTCAAAGCCGACCTTCCAGGACTGAAGAAAGAAGAGGTGAAAGTGGAGGTTGAAGATGGCAGAATTCTCCAAATCAGTGGAGAGAGGAGCAAAGAGCAAGAGGACAAGAATGATAAGTGGCATCGGGTGGAGAGGAGCACCGGGAAGTTCCTTCGCAGGTTCAGGTTGCCGGAGAACGCTAAGGTTGATCAGGTGAAGGCGAGCATGGAGAATGGAGTGCTCACCGTGACTGTGCCTAAGGAGGAAGTCAAGAAGCCCGATGTCAAGGCCATTGATATCTCTGGCTAAGGTTTCAAACTTGCATTCTATGTAACTTGCGATGGTTCCAAATCTACGGTGATTTTTGTATGTGAGAAACTTGCTTTTATTTTTGACTGTGTGATGTGTTTCTGAAATTTTCAGCAGCTTTCAGCGTTCTGCTTCATCTGATTGGTGTGATATCAAATAAGATGCTTGAAGTTTGTTGAAATTCTCAGTGTTTTTATCTTAGTTACCGTATCTTCTTCTTGTCCGCCAGATATTTCATCTTTTTATTTATTCCATCCATTTCAAAAATAAGATATTTTAATAATTTTTATATAGGACATTCCTCCGAGAGTTATGAGAGAGAAAGAGAGTTATGCTCCAGCCCGGCTGAAGTTGCAACTTCAAATTTAGTGCTGAAAATTTCTATTTGAAGCAGCTCATTACCAGGTGTCAACTGTTGTAAATTATATCTAATTTAGAAATTTAAGTATGACATACATATTAAATTATCATAATAGTTACGATAATTAATGTTTCATATTAATGTGAAGTTAGATAAGATAAGGATTTAATTAGATTATATATATCAATTAATTTTTTTAATGGATAAAAATACATGTGTACGTAATTTATTGTGAGAATCTCTAACTTATCTATATATATAAATATTTGTGAGATTTTTTTTCCGATAGACCTATGTTAAAAAAACTCTTGAGTTTTGGTCATGAATTACAAAATTAGTGAGAACATATTTTTATATTTTATTTGAATAATTATGATTATTCTTTGAAAGTATGTTTTTATATTAATTTTTTTGTTGCTATCTATACATAGCATTAATGTTTTTAACATGTAGTATCGTAGTCATCGTTAGTCATATTATTTAAACTTTATGTCATGTATTATTTTCTCCTACTTAAAATTATATTTCCTATATATTATAAAATATTTAAAATTAGTTTCGTGCATATTTCTTTTGATATTGAACAAAGTTATAGAATTTGTTTCAATTACTTTATTCTTTTGATTTTACGTGAATTCACGAGATGGCGTTATAGCTTTTTCTATAACGTCGGATGTTATACTGAAAGTATAACGCATTTTCGTAATGGCGTTATAGTAAAGAATCAATAGAGGCAAGTACTCCATTTGGTAGTAGGTGTCCGATAAAATAATAGTCGCCTTACTTGATTTCTAAGCATATTCACCGCCTTTTTACTGTAACCGAAGATGGAGCCCCTCGACTTCAATGTAAATAATTCCTTTCTTTCTGCTTCTACGTAAGAAGATTCCTTACCCACCGTCCCGTAGTTCTCATCGTTTCACCCGGGACCTTGAGTTGCTTGCATTCCATGTTTCTGATTTAATTTATCTGCACTTTTGTGCTAACAAGCCATTCTCTTACGGTTCTTTCCTGCAGTGCTAAAATATAGCTAAATCCCTCATGTGAGTTCGGCAGCGCTTTGAACATCGGGACCGGATTCATATCTCCATTGACACACCTTTTTGAACTTCTTCACACTACGCCGGCAGATCCGCCTCCTCGATGAAGTGCCAATGGCACCCCTGTTTCCAATTGAATATCATAAACTCCCCATTTGGTCTCCCTGGTAGACTTTTCTAGAGCTTTCGAGCTTCTAGAGTCTTCGCACGGAGGTCCTATGCTACTTGAATTCAAATTTATCTGACCTTCAATCCTTCTTTGTCTTGGACCTTTCAAGCTAGTTCTTGCTCCAACATGAAAGTCGATCTATTACAACCAGACGCAATTGTTCGTATTTCATTTTATTCTTTCAAAGAAGCAACGTGTTCTGCTCTCGTTGTCATCGTTGTAGCCTCACTTCGTTTGTAAATCTTAGAATAACACACCGATTATAGGCCTTACTCGTCATTCACGGGATGCGTTATACTCAGAGTATAATGCTATCGGAGATGACATTATAGAAAAAAAGTTATAACGCTATCTACGATGGCGTTATAGCGATAGATATAACGTCATCGCTATAACGCCATTCCTTTTGGCATTATGTTTACTCTAGTATTACCCACCAATCTCGATTTATCGTAGTCTATTTTTCAAAGAAAAAGTCCAAACTGGGTAAAAACTCCAATATTTATGCATGAGACTTATTTTTGTCTTATACGAAGTTATTGTAAAAAAAAAAATCCTTTTTTGGCCTTTTTTTTCCGGCCTATGTGATGTCCTTAATGAAGCCAATCTTTTTAACAGAAGGCTTCACCAGTTTTTGTCCTATTAGGTGTGTAAAAATCCTTTTTTGGCCTTTATTGCTATTTTCTTCTTTCGTAAGAAAGTCTTGCCTTTTGTGATTGATAATGAATTGATTGATATTTTATTTTTTTATGGAATCTACTTTATTTTGTTCCTATTTTTTGCTTCTCGTGATGTATTTTTTGAGGGCAAATTTCAATGGGGCATTGTAATGCCACTTAATTGTCTGTGAATTTTCATAGTGTTCAACAAAAAGAATTTTGTTTATAGTATGTTTTTTTCTCAATTAAATTGGGATTAAATAGACTTTTGGTTGATTTGTTTTTGATGTTTGTACTGTATCACTTATGTGTTTATTCTTGATTTTATAACTTTTTGTATTGCATTATTTAATAAAAATACTTGTATTTCAATGCTTATAGGTGATAATTACTCTAACTAGAAAGATAAAGTATTTTATAAGATCCATGGATATGGATCCCGGCGACTTTATAAGGATGAACCACCCTGTCTTTACGAAATCAAGTATGTTAGAGGCTAAAATTGCTTATGAGATATGGGCAAAATTTAATCGCATAAATTTAATGCTCATTAAAGCCCATATTAGTAAAGCACTAGGGGTTCCACTAAAGTCAAATTTTATATGGAGGCAATTGATGCTTAATTTGTAAGTTACGATAAAGTGTTAGCAAGCACCCCTAATGAAGAAGTTTTTCTAGTATGATGCTTGATAAAGGCAAATTTATGCATGAGCTATTATGAAAATGAAGGATATTATTGTTAAGCTTTGAGATGCCTGAGTCATTCCTTGTGCATTTCATTTTCAATTCTCTTTCTATGGAATGTGGTACATTCAAAAATTTTCTACAATACACATAAGGAAAAAATTGTCAACTAATGAACTTTTAACCATGTGTGTTCAAGAGGAAGAAAGATTGAAATATGAGTTACTTGAAAATGTTCATCTTGTAACTCACGATAAAGGAAAGATACTTGAAAGGCTGAATGTGTTCCTATGAAGAAAAAAGGCAAAAAGTAAATATATTTTTTTATTTTTTGTAAAAAAAAGAGACACTTTAAAAAAGATTGTTTGAAATATAAAGATGTATAAAGATGTATACTTTTAATGTGGAGATGGTCTCCAGTAACAACGAAAACTTTACAACAAGTGTGTGGGCTAAATGGCCAAAATTTATTAGTATTAAAGAAAAGAATAGTATTCACCAAAAAATAAAGAAAGAATTGTACTTTCTCTCTCCTAAATTAAAAAGATCACATTTCTACTTCAGCATGTTTTAAAATTAATATTTAATTTTTAAAAATTAAGAAATTATTATTATTACTCACATTTGACCTTTTTTTCACTCATTTTCCTTTTCTTTTTGTAGACAAAAGGATTTGGATACCCCTAGTAATAAAATAAACTGATCCCATGCATTATTAATTGACTTAATTACTCTTCTTTTTTAATGGTATTGGCATTTCTATGAAAAGAAAATTAGTGTCACTAACCATCATAATAACAATTAATTGCATGTATAAAAACTTTCTAATCATATGATTTTTTATGTATTTGAAGATTTCTAAAAAGTGGTTGTAAAATTTCTAATTGTATTTACTCAATTTAAAGTTCATGCAATCTCATCTTTTACTTAAAATTTAAATAAATAATAATAGGAGACGTAACGAGAAGTTTATTATGTATTTATAGTGATTCTTTTTTTATTTTTATAAAGTATGCAATTTAGTCTATTGATAATTTATGACATTAGCTAATTTTATGCCTATAAGTATTAAAGTCTTTTTATTTATTAAAAAAAAGAAGGAAAGTGGAAGAGATTAAAATTGGAGTAAGAACATCACTTCTCTGAAATTAATAAGTACTATAATTTTTCATCCAAAGTTCCAGTAAATGATACGGATTCCATTAATATATCACTTTACTACTAATTGATGAGATTTTATTTTAATTATTATTAGAATTAGTTTCTTACTTATTTAAAGGTTTATTGATAGAAATTTTGATGATTTTGATTCGTCTTGGTGAATTAAACTTTTATGTATTTAGTATGGATTAATTGAGATATTTTATTTATAAAAGTATAATTTTAATTCATTAATTTTACTAATTATGAATGCATGAGTAAAGTAATAATTTTAAGAGAGAGAAAAAAAAGAGAAGGAAAGAAAGAAAAAGAAGAATCGGCTAGGTAAAATAAAGCAAAAAAAAAAGAAAGAATTTATTTAGCCTTGCACATAGAAAAAATAATTTGAATAGAATAAGGATTGCAATTTCAAGTTTAAGAAGGAATTGGAATTTGAAATTCAGAATAGGAAAAGAAGAGGAGACCAGGAGAAGACAAAAAAGCTCGGGATTTCATACAAGCTTCTTTCATCAGGCTCTTCTATCCATTTCTTTCTGTTTTTTTTACATTAATTAAATTTACAACTTAAAATATTTTAAGTATAAGTAACTAAATCTTTTTGTAATTAAAACATTTTATGAAAGTTAAAAATTCTTATGAATTTGATTAATTTTATTTTAATACTATTTTTTTTATTTTGATTTTGTTTATTTATTATTTTTTGTTCTTAATACTTTTAATTTTTTTGACCAATTATTCTATGATTTTAAATTTATTCTAGTGATTGATAAATATTAAATTAAATTATATCACAGTAATAATAATATATCGTAAAACTAATTAGTGATTAATTCAATTTCTTTGTATGGTTTCTAGCAAATAAGAAACAAAAATTATAAAATTTTATAGAATTATTTGTGATTTTGATAATTAAAATTACGTAGATATGATTAATTTACTAATTAAAATTATAAACTTTTCACTAAGAGATTGTGTCTACTTTATAATTAAAATTTTAACTATTAATCAAGTCAATAATTAATTTAGGAGAATTAATTATTTTTTAAAAGAGGAGTAAATTAGATTTGGAGTGTCATAGTATATTTATTGCTATTTATTTTTTTAACTAATATAATTTTTTTATTAATTTTTATTTTTTATTTTTTAATAATTAATTTTTAAATAAAATTACTTTTATTTTTATTTAAATTGAGTTATAAATTTTTTTAAAAAATCTATAATTAGGTAACAATTCTTATTTGAACGATTTGTACATTTATACGGTTATAAATTACACACCACTAACCCTGTTAGTAAGCTTTTGCGCTGAATAGATATGGACATTTCCATGTTTAATCGAGATGAAAAATGTTTAAAATAATATGCCGTGGAAGGCCGTAGAAGGTTTCAGAAAGATCAGAAGGCCATTCCCTGCGGTTGCCCTGTATCCATACCCAAAAAGATGAGGTAAATGAAGACTGAAGCCGAGAGGGCCCATGAAATTACCAGAACAATCTTGAACTCATTTAAAAATTTCCTCCCCCAAATACTACCGTTTCCAGGCTCCTCTATTCTGACTATAAATATCGGCGCTTGAACCCCTTCATTTTCATCAGACTAAGCAATTCGAAGCTATATCATCAAAGTTCTTCTACAGCCGTTCTTGCCTTCAAAGTTTTCTTGATCATCCGAAAAGATGTCTCTGATCCCAAGTTTCTTTGGTGGACGACGAACCAACGTGTTTGATCCCTTTTCTCTCGAGATATGGGATCCCTCGGATGGATTCTTCACCTCTTCCCTCGCCAACGTGCCGTCATCAGCTCGAGAAACCTCCGCATTTGCCAATGCAAGAATCGACTGGAAAGAGACCCCCAGAAGCCCACGTCTTCAAAGCTGATCTTCCGGGGCTGAAAAAGGAGGAAGTAAAGGTGGAGGTCGAAGAGGGAAGGATTCTCCAAATCACTGGAGAGAGGAGCAAGGAGCATGAGGAGAAGAATGACAAGTGGCATCGCGTTGAGAGAAGCAGCGGCAAATTTCTCCGCCGGTTCCGATTGCCAGATAATGCTAAGACGGAGGAGGTGAAAGCCAGCATGGAGAATGGAGTTCTTACCGTGACTGTGCCTAAAGTTGAGGAGAAGAAACCAGAGGTCAAGTCCATTGAAATTTCTGGTTAAGAATTGAAGGCCTCCATCTGCTGTTTTCTGGATTTTACTCCATTGAATTTTCAATTTCTCGAAAACAAATTATGATGTCCTGGTTTGTGTGGGTGCTTGTTTAAACATGTAATCTTCTTGAGTTGTCTTCTGTTTTAGCTGTAACTTGCAAGTTGTTCAATATTGTGGAGTGAAAAAAAGTGTCCAACTTCAAGCTTTTACATTTTCCCTTCTCTCTCCCTCTTTCCTTTTTCATGTCTACACCATCTCTTGGTTGAATTAGTATTTATCTCTGAATAATTTGGCTAAGAATCACTGTGCAAGTAAGTGATGGAAGATCAGAAGAGAAGCCCAAAGAATTGGAGGATATGAAAATGCAGTTTAAAAGTTGAGGACTAGGAGTAGATAGTTGAATGATTTTTGTGACATTTTTTTATTAATTTTTTAAGAGCATACCGTTTGAATTCTGAAACAATTTTAAGGTTTAGACAAATAGGTATTAACATATTCTTGAGAAACGTGCTAAATGTGAGTTTTCTATGATTGTCACGTCAATAATTTAAAGAAAATCAGCACTGAAACCTTCTTTTTACCCTTCCTTTTTGAAACGCTTAGAAAAATCATTTTTATTTTTTTATTTTACAAGGGATCCAAAATAGTTAAAGTCAAAGGAAGAATTTTTTTTACGACGGTTAAAGTCAAGAAATAGAGAAATACAAACTTGTCCAAAAAAAAAGAAAGAAAGAAAGATCAAGGAAATACAAGAGACAGATGGGCCTTCTTTTTGTGTTCGAGTTTAGACCACAAATGGGCACTGTCCACATGCAAATTGACTAAGCCGGTCCATGTTTTAGAAGTTCAAGAAACGACTAAAATCTGTGTTATGATGGATAGCGCCTATGAGCTGGGCCATTAACGAGTAAAATAGCACTTGGGTGCAAAAGTTATGCAAATGGTTTTTCTCGAGATAAAAAGGTTATAATTATATATAATATTTAATTTGATTATATATAATTTAAAAAATAATTATTTTTAATTCTTCTACCTAAGAGGAAGGAACTATTTCATGATTTTCACCTTTTTGGACTGATAATAGAGAGGAAATATGAAATAGAGAGAAAAATATATTAAAAAATATTTAATCTTTAAATTATATATACTAAATTTAGTAATAGTGAATAAAAAAAAGTCATCAGTGAATAATTATTGTCACCCAATTAATATAGTAGCTCAGCAAAGCAATATTTATTAAGGTTATATTTGAAATTGAGTTTTATTTGAAATTTAATATAATTTAGTCTTATTTTTTTCCTTTGTAACAATTTTATTTTTTATGAAAATTTAAAGTAGAAAGATTAAAATTCAAATACAAATCAAGCACACATCAAACTAAAAAGTTTTAAATTTAATATTTATCGAGATATGTGGTCGAATGATTGATTTGTAAATAAATCAAATCTTAATAATATTAAAAAAAGGATTTTACTCAAAACAACCTTTTTAATCAAACATATGTTTTGGAAGTGTGTTTATTGAGCAGATGCCAATCCCTTTAACTTCCTCTGCAATGATGCATAATTTCTTTTTTTTTTAAAAAAAAAAGTCCGTGCGACTAGTCAAGGGCTAGATGTTATGCCGATATTCACTTTGTGTCCCGAAATGATGTATGTATTTGTCGGGCCTACTAAGGAATTTGCCTTTCCTTGTTTGGGCTTCCCTTAGCAATTTTCTATTTCTGGACTGGCTAACCTTTTATTTATTTGCTGCGGAGAAATCAATAAACGATGCAACAAGACTGTTCCATGGCGCAGCAGTTGCATGTGACGGTTTTGGTTCTATCCCGTTTTTACCTTAAGGAAGTAAAAAGAGTTGATTGACCACGGTATAATTAATATCTTACCGTAATATTTCCTTTCTTAAAATTGGTGAATTTGGAGATGAATTACTTTTCTTTTTGTTCTCATAATATAAAGGTTAAATTTAGAAATATAGAGGAAATCTCCCTATTAATAAGTTTTTTTTTCCTTATGAATAACTCCCATTAATATGTATTCCAGACTTACCTATACGAAAAAAGATGTAGTATGAATTTTTGTTTCACTATTGTCTTTTTCTGTTTTTACTAAGTAAATATATTTATTAATAATAAAAATAATTAAGACTATTACAACTAAAATAGTTCTTAAATTTTTTACTCTCTAGAAATTAAAAAAGGAGAATTAAAATATTAGAATAACTCAATACAACAAATAATAAAAATTACTTAATAATTTAAAAATTATAGTAATAAAAATATCTCACATCTTAAATATTTAAAGTGATTAAAGTATAATATTATTAATATTTAAAATAAAATAAATAAATACATTTTAATCTTCTTTATTATAATTACATCGTAATCTTTAAAATATAAAAATTAACAAATATTAATATTTACTTTCTCTATAAAAGATAATAATTAAATAAATTATAAACATATTAATAATTTTAAAAATTATTTAATACAAAAGGGAGCCCAGATTTACTGTTGTCCAACCAAATTTCTGTTTCTTTTTTGTTTTTTTTAGGGTGGGGTAAAAGGTGCAGTTAAACTTCACGGGACAAGATATGAGGCCTGTCCTAAGTAATCATTTCACCATTGTAACCGTTTCGGGAAACACCACAAGTGTGCCCTCTCTCCGCTCCTTGAGTCTTGACTAAGGCAATAGGTGGAGGCGTCTGCCATCGAACTGAGCTGTACTTACGGCGGATCACATGTGCCTGCCATCACAGTAGCCCCTGTCCCCGGCCCCACCCCAGACGGTGGAAGTCTCTCACCCTATGCTCTACATATACGATTTGCATAGTACTACTGTCCACTAGATTGCATTTCTCTCCCTAATAACGAATTGAGTGCCGGTTTGAGTAATTTTCGTTTGAAGGTGAAAGTAAATTTTTTATTTTTAAAAAAGTTATTTTTATAAAAGTATAAAAATTTTAAATTTAAAAATTTTATTTAATTCAATCTTAATAGTTTAGTGTTTTATTAAAAATAAAAGTGAATATTTTGATACGCCAGAGTACTTTCTCTATAAAAAATTTGTCTATAAATAAATTTTTTACTTTTTAAAATTAATATATTTTTATTTAAATCTTTATAATTAATCTTTCTCACTTAAGGCATTTAAATTGTATTAATAAATTAATCTAATTAATAATATATTTAATTAATTAAAATATTATGATAACATTTTCATGATCAAGATACTCATTTTTTACTCAATCTTAAATATAGGGAGATTTGTAAATATTGCTCAATATGACATTTTTAATAAATTTTTGTCGGAGAAAAGTAAAAAAGAAAAAAAAAACTATCAGGTGGGACCCTGGGAAATTTTGGGGTTCGGGAACTTAGACGGTAACGATTGGCTCATGACTCAAGATTGGATCATTGACGATAATATCAACCGGGGCAAATGCGCTAGTCGACTCGACCATGTGCCGCGGTTTTCGCTGCGCGGGGTATCCTTTTACGTAAGCGTTTTAGAGAGGAAACTCAAAACTGAAGTCTTAACTAACCGATTGTCCACGTAGGAGAACTCTGGCATCAGCTACAGTTACATAACAACTCAGCCATACGTTACATTGAGACTCGGCTTATAATAATACTGTACTCAGCTAGCCGCTCCAAGACGAGCATTCACCCTCGGGTACCACTTGAACGACACTTTAACCGCTCTTCTTCTTTTTTTTTTTGCCTGGCTGTGGATCGTTCATCTTAGGGTCTATTGCCAGTGTGGCAGGATCTGACGTGTTAAGAGGTCTTCTCCTTGTTGAGAGGTCTTCTTTTTTTTTCCCTGGTTGAGAGGTCATCCTTTCTGTATACGTGTGTGGTAGAATTGGTCTCAATTGTCAAAGTCAAAACACCGGCGCTAATTGTTTGACTCTGTTCTGACGTGTCAAGTCAATGAAAAAGAAAAAGCCTCTCCAATTGCTCGTGTGCGTTCTCGTCTAACTCGCTATACATTAAACCATACGAAACATGTAAATTATGCGGGAACTTAACATATACGGTGCGATGTTTTGCACAATACAAAAAATTCGTTTTATTCGTCTACATTTAATATTATTGGTCACCTTATAGTTTTTCATTTTTTGGTATATATTCACTTATAGTTAAGTTGGTTATTACTCATGAAAATAATATCATTGAATAGTACTATAGAAGATGTCTTGTTTTTTTAAAAAAAAAAAGAAGACAGAAACAAAAAGAATGGGAGTTGTCGTTTTGGGATTCTGCTAACAGTTTTGTTGGACATTTAAACAAAATACAAAAAGAATAGAAGATTTTGAGTGTAAATGGATTGGATTTGAGTTTGAGATTTTTTTATTTGAATTTTGTAAAAATTATTTTTTTTAGAAAATAAAAATGTGAGACCTAAGTATTTAGATTTGAGATCTCAAATACAGTCATATGCACCTCGCTTTGAGGCTTTGTGTGATTAGTAAGAGTTGAGGTTGCTCAACTCCAATAAAAAAGAATACGTAAAATTTATTATTCTTCTTTTATAAATGTAATATTCTACTTGTATCATAAGTTTAATTAATTGACACCAATAATACGGCATTTTTGGTTATTTCTACTCAAAAAAATAAAAAAAGAAGGAGAAGAAAAATGATAGGTAACTACTAGAAATGTTCCACATTTGAGCTATGGACCCCATAGAATGAAGTTTGAAAAATTCAATTCCTGTTCTTTTGATACATATGGGTGTGATTGGATAGAGTTTGGTTTTGAGATTTTTTGTCTTGGGTTTCTGGAGAGAGAATTTTTTGTGAGAGAAAAAGTGAAATTTGAGATGAAAAACTGTATTGGGTTCCGTACAGAACCTTGTCCAAGCACACCCATAATAAATTGTCCATGTCACATGATATTAAACCCTCAAGTGGACATTAACTACTTTGTTTTTTAAGAATAAAAAAACCATTTTTATTATTTATCTTGACAGGTCATATTTTCTAGATAAATTTATTTCTTTTCGAATATATAACAATGCATGTTTATTGACCAATGTCTATCTACGATATTTTAACTTCAGCTTATTATTTGATTGATAAAGTCTTTGTTTATTGACAAACAATTTTTGAACTCGATATTATGAACCTATAATAATAAGATAGATTTTTCTAAGTTCTACGAAAGAGAGAG
The DNA here is from genome assembly GCA_030512225.1 of Rauvolfia tetraphylla. NCBI lineage: Eukaryota > Viridiplantae > Streptophyta > Magnoliopsida > Gentianales > Apocynaceae > Rauvolfia > Rauvolfia tetraphylla. The sequence continues at coordinate 23,779 of JAJQKT010000062.1, forward strand.
AGAGAGAAGCTTCAGGTTTACTACTTTACTTCTAATTAATTGTTAATTCGAATAATAGAAAGGAGAGCAGACGATTATTGCCTTTTAATCTTGATCAAATTGGAAAATTTTGTCCCAAAAGCAGCAACTCTTTGTGGGTATCTGCAGGTAGCACTGTCAATTGGGTTGAGTGAGTCGTGTTTTGTTAAGTCCAAACTCGGTCTGATTGATATCGAGTTGGAGAAATGTGAGTCCGGGTTCGATCGGCCCTAACATGTTTTTTTAAAAATTTTATATAATAATAATTTTTTTTAATAATATAATAATAAAATTATTATATAAAAATATATACATATAAATATATTTATATATATATATTTTATAGGTCGGACAAATCGACTGAGCTTTACCTCGATTGAGCTCGATTTCGAAACTTTATTAAATGAAAAAGATCTGGGCACTGATCGCGCAATGCGTCGACCGAGTCGAGCTGACTAACGATGACTGATGATCCCTTATCTGCGAGTAGAATGGCAAAATCTTCTTCTGAGCCTAGCGGGTGATTGATTTTATGCCTTTGGTGGAGAGATATATAATAAATTTACACTTTAAATCGAATTCATATACTACATACATGTGGATTTGAACATAACTCGATTGTAAAACTAACGTCAATGATTATATTCTTTTGAAAAAAATTGGAACTAAAATTATAAAAATTAAAGTTAATAAACATGTTCAATATTAAAAAAAATTATTGGACTTGTTTTACAAATTACTCTTTGTAGAAATATATATCGCGGTCCTTTCTCAATATTTACTACTTGGAAAATATTTAACTCTCATAATCATGGTAAAACTCATATTTGGAGCGTTTTAAAATGAAGTTTGCTTTCTGAAAACAAAGCCATCTTTCGTGTTTTATTTACAATGTTTTCCCTTCCTTAAAAGAATCTTTATATCAAAGTTATATATAAATTAAGTATTATTTTAAAATGGAGGAAAGCGTAGAAATTAAATAACAGTATGTATTGAGGTTTTCTTCTCTAATTGAATACAACGGAAAGGGAAACTTTTATGCAAGAATAATGAAAGAAGATAAGAAATTGCAATGTGAGATACCTAATTTTCCTTCTTTTTGTATTTGGTATGATGGTATTGTAAAGCGCCTAAGACCCTTAACTGCTGCATTTTATAAAAGCTAAAATGACAATTTTGTGCATTATATAGAAAAGTAGTGTGTTTCTTTACTTAATGAACTTTCTTTATTACCCAAAAAAATAAAAAAAGGAAAAAGCAAACTTTTTTTCCAGTTGTGTATTTGGTGGAATTATGTATAGAAGCATAGATAAGGATGAGGAGAATAATTTGTTGTTGTTTGTTAATGGTAAAATATGATGATATCTGCATGCTTAATAGTGCATCCGTATTATGTCGTTTTCGAGTAACATTTATAATGATAAGTGCTTATTCTCTTTAGATAAAGTATAGAAGCGAAAAAAGAGCGAAAGTAAACTAGAATTTCTTAAAACTTTTGAGTTCGAAAATTTTAATTTTAAATTTAATAAAAAAATAATTTTTTTATGAGAATAGAGATAAATTTTAAAGTAATTAGATTTGGGATTGAAACACAATATCATCCCTTCACCATTTTAATTATTTATAATCTTTTTTTTTGTAACATCTTCTTTAGCATTCGTACTAAAGTTATAAATGAGTTTAAGACATTAATGACAATAATGACTTAGGGAGTATTTAGACTAGTTTTTCAATTCAAAATATCTCAATTTTTTTAAAAAAAAAGATTCACTTTAAACTTCACTAATTCTTTCACAAATAATTTATTTTTACAATTCACAATATAACTCAAATAAAAAAAAATCAATCGAAATATGCCCTTAACTTTTAGCTTAAGGAAAAGGTTTTAAGAAAGAAAATGAGAGAAATAATATAAAGTATTTTGATAATTTTCTTTCCTTCTCTTTCCTATTACCTCGTACCCAAAATTAAAAAAAAACGGGTAACTCATGAGTATATCCTACATCTATCTTAATGCTTGCTGCTAAGAAATGTCTCAGAAGTTTTGGCTTACTAGAATCAAAATTATGCACTTAACATTTATGTAAAAAATATTAAAAATTTTTTATATTTTGAAAAAAAAAGTGTATTAAAAAACTAGGTGTTTGGTTCATTTGCCTGCTTGTACTTTCGAGGAAGCGGAGAACACTCTGCACTTTATAGCATCTATGAATTTGCAATATTTTAGTTCGGCATGTGTAACAACAGTATCAGCAAGATCGAATAATCATAGTCATATGTATATCCTTCCATATATTCTTGATGGAAATCATTATTAAGATGGGGCTAAACGGGATTTCATAAACAATAATGAAGCACATGGCTTGAGATTCGATATCTTTGAATATTTTGGAACAAAGCTCCCACCCCACCCATAGAAGAGGAGGAATAAAAATAAAAAAAAACTCCCAAGCCCGACTATCAAAGTGCCACATCATTAGTCTTTCTTCTATATGTTAGTAAAATTTTAATATGCAAATGATAATTAAATTACTTGTTAAACAATAATTTAATTGGTAAACTATTGTTAATTATACTAAAAGGTTTTGAGCATTAGACTCATATGTTCATCCCTTTTCTCTATTCTCTCTTGTGATGAGTCCCTAAAATTTCTCAAAAAGAAAAACAAAAAAAGCTATAGAATAAGTTTTAAATTTAATATCAAAAGTCTTAAAAAGTTGCAAATTTTTAATAATTAGGGTCTTCTTTTTTCTTTTCATCGGAGTTCTTTCACAAAGACTTGCCAGGGTAAGGAAGAGGGGGAACCCTTTCTCAACAATTACTTACATTTTATTAAGTTGATCTATTCCTCCTCTGTCCTCTTATTCAAAAGACAAATCCTTTTAGAGATCAAAATTTCTTTTAGTCATAATTAGGGTTAAAATAGTAATCCACTTTAGAGAGACGGAAAAATGAGTATTTGCATACTAGGGCTGTGTTTATTTTACCTACTGTACATATTATGGTCAACTATTTTTTGTTTTTTAAATGATTAATTGAGATATTTTATTAACAGAAATAAAAAAGTAAGTTACATAAATAAAATATCTATGATAACAGATAAAATATAAAAGAAAATAACAAAAATAAATACACTCTATCTTACATACTGGGGTTAACTCCCTTATCGTGGGGATTAGGGAATTATATGCTGTCCTGTAATTTTTTCTGAAATGAATATACAAGTCATCCCGAAATGTGTGTTCAGAAAAACTACCATTAAAGTTTAAACCTCCAGTCATTTATTCAGGAAAAAAGATAAAAACTCTATTCACTTCATTTCAACCAATGCAGAAGATTCCGTACAATAATTTTTGAAGTTAAAATTTCACCTTTTTTTAATTTGCTTACTCTTCACTTTTGCACGTCTGTATTCATCTATGCATATGGAAGATCTTATTCAAATAATCAAAATTGTAGTATGGAAGTTTGAGTCATACTTCCCTTCCATACTTCTCATACTCCAATCCTACTAATCACAAATGCGTTAGTTAACTAATATTTAGATTGCGTTTCATAATAAAATTTAATATAAATTCTTATTTTAAAATTTATTTTTTCTCACAAAATTTTTATTTTTATAAAATTTAAAATAAAAAATTAAATTTAAATACTTTATTCTCTTACTGTTCTCGAAATATTTATGTGAAAAATAAAACATAATTCTATGAAATGTTAGAAATATTTATTTATTTATTAAATGGGAAACCCTAAAAGGTATTGCGTTATGTAAGAAATGAATAATACAATAATATGGTTTAGGCCTAAAGCTATTTGACTAATAAATTCAAGGGTGGAGTACTTAATTGATAGTTCAAAGACATGCTTAATTAAACCACAAGGCGATTAAATATTTAATCCACTCGGCGTAGAGGTGTTAAGGACAAAAGATGGAGTACTATTTAGTATAATTCTCTCCATTTTATTGTGAGGTGTCACGGACAGACACCCAGTGTAACGGTTACTGCAAAACCCCGATAGTTGCTAGCTCCATTTACAGGCAATAATTTTAGCCGGTGCTGATGCCTGAGCATCCGCGCCATTCAACTTCATCAGTGCAGCACGCCAAGCCGACGCATATAAACACTATCAAGGTATGGGTAAAGTAAACTCCACCAGTTTCCAGCTAAGCGCCTAAGCCAAATCACGCTCCATAGTTAAAATCCTAACCCTGGTTAAGCGCTCAGTCTTAGCCGCGCCACCAACAAAACACGGACGCCAACCTCTCCTCATCGCCATTACCATTCATCTCTCTAATGGAGTCGCCGAAGACGATAACCTTGACTTCCCTCTCCGGTCTTCCCTCTGCTCATATCTAGCAGAGCCTGAACTTCCGGCTACCTTGAAAATTCTCTGGAGATTTCACAGAATTACATATATATTTTTTTGGCTTTTTTTATTTGGTGAAGATCTTTGGAGCAATGGAGGAAGAAAAAGGAGCGTTGGCGCAGAAGCTGATAGGTACAGTTAATGAGATATCGGCGATTTCGGAGTATAGACCGGCGGTCAAGAAGCAGTACACCAATTTGGCGCGGCGGTTAAAGTTGTTGACTCCCATGTTTGAAGAGATTCGTGACAGCAAAGAGCCGCTCCCTCAGGACTCGCTCGGAGCCCTAGCTGCCTTAAAGCATGCTCTTGATTCTGCCAAGGACCTGCTGCGATTCGGCAGTGAAGGCAGCAAAATTTTTCTCGTAAGTGTTTACATAAGTTCTTCTTAAATGTAGTAGATTTTCGATTTGTCTATGAGTTCTGCGAATTTTCTTTCTTTCTGAAGTCGTGTTGTTTTCGTTGGGGATCGTCTCAAGAGAACGCCAGATTTCAATTTGTTTTTCTTTTCTTTTGCCCTTCTTTTATTATTAGAACCGGCGAATCTCTTCGGTGACAGAGAATTGGGGGAAAATTAACAGAATTGGAAAGTGAAAGAAATGGAAAGGAAACAAGAGAATGTTTTTACCATTGAAGAATCAGAGAATTTGCTTGACTGGAACTGAACTTAGATGCTCATCAATGTGCCAATTAAAGCACTTAAGATGAGAAGGAATCTTTTTTAACATTAAAAAGGACTGTGGATCTTTTGCGTCTTTTTCTGGAGTTTGTTGGCGATGAAACAAAATCTGGCGATAATTGCGAGGTTTAAGAAACTCTTATCGATTTTCCTTTTTACCCTTACATAGTTATCTGGTAGAGAAGAGAAGGAATGCAAAGATGAAACTTGGAATATTTTCTCGTGGGTATCGGTTTTCTTTCCTTTCTTGATTTTTCCTGCTCATACACTTGTGAGATGGGCGATATATTGATGGGTAGTTTATCAAGCCAATCCGATTTGTTCAAATTGATTCATCAGGAGGCGTTTTCTGATGAAAAGTCAATGTTAGAAGAAAAAGAATGCTTCCACTTAAAATACATCCTCTATTTATAGAGTCGTATGCATGGAAATCTGCAGAAACCGTGCGTATCTAATTTCCAGCTAAGCAGTTCGTTTCAGGAGTCCACAAACACCTCCAAAAGTCAAAGAAGTCTCCTCCCTAACTTCTTGTGTAGTTGTTTCAATTCCTCTTGATTAGTTGTTCCTCCTTCATGTTTTCTGTAGATAAGGCTCTGTGATTATGATCAGATACCTTGTACGCTTCACCAGATTGGTAATAAGCTAATTACACTATATACTCAAGGTATTGGTTCAAAATTAACATGATCAGTCTCTGACTTCAGGTTGTTAGTATTGAGTTCTTTACCTGTCATGCACAGCAATCATGAGTTGATTTGAGTGAAGAAATGTGGAAAAGGAGTGAGGGTTATTCTGTTTACAGGTCATGGGAGTGCATGGCCCTCTTATGATATGCAGAATGACAGCAATTCCAGGAAATTCTTCCACTGATTTATCCCTTTATGTCCTTTGTATTTATTGTCAGCCATTTATGAATGCCAGAATTAGTTGTAGTTCCCTGATCCCATGACCTAGATGTATGCATGATGCGAGACAGACAATGTGACAGCTCTTTGCTATCAAGTGGACTGCATGGTGTTGTAAGAAAAATTTCATTTTCATGTGAAAAAATTTATTTTTGGGAAGATGCATATTAATACAGAGAAGCTAGAAAGGTTGCTTGGCAAAGAAGACAAAATGTCTTTTGGAGACCATGCATTTTCTTATAGTCTGCTGTCGTTAACTATCTCACTTTGTGTCTGCCTTGCATATCAAGTGGCACATGCATTATGCCCAATCCGAGTGATTTTTTGCTTCTTGCTTTCTATAATAGGAACATTTGAGATCTTAATTTCTAGTTTTCAAAGTAAACTTCCCCATTGTCTTTTCTCCATATTACCTTCTCTAAATGTGTGGCTGATTTTCCTCTATATTTGTAGGTCTTAGACAGGGAGAAAATCATGGAAAAGTTTCAAGAAGTAACTGCTCGGTTGGAACAAGCTCTGGCAGGAATTTCTTATGAAAATCTTGACATATCTGATGAAGTTAAAGAGCAGGTTGGTGTTTATTCTTGTATCTTATACTGATGTAAGCTCTGTTGACCCCAAGATGCTATTGTTTGGTCGTGTTTATATCAAAATTAATCAGTTGCAAGCACGCGAGTATGTGATTCATTAGGATGCATCAACATCATTTAGATGCAATTATCCTTCCCCCTTAGGAAGAACTCAGGTAAAAGAATGATAGAGATGCACCACCATTTGGAGATTTTCAAGTTTTCAAGTACAGAGAGGTTTCTAGTTCATTTGAGAGAATGTAAGTTTGATATGTAAACTCTATCAGCTTTTATTAGCTTGAACCTCAATTTTTCAGGTTGAGCTTGTTCTTGCTCAGTTCAGAAGAGCAAAAGGAAGGATTGATGCACCAGATATTGGGTTGTATGAAGATTTGTTGTCTCTTTATAATAGAAGCAACGACCCCAATGCAGATCCAGCTGCATTGAGGAGATTGGTGGAGAAGCTACAACTCACTCAAATATCAGACCTGACTCAAGAGTCAATAGCTTTGCATGAAATGGTTGCTGCTAGCGATGGGGATCCAGAAGAGAGGATAGAGAAGATGTCGAAGGTATTGAAGAAAATTAAGGATTTTGTGCTGACAGAGAATCCAGATATTGATTCTCCTGTGCAGGAAAATCCTTTGAGTGGTAGTGGACAAATATCCACCCTGGACAGGAATCAGAAGACACCTGTCATACCAGATGATTTCCGATGTCCCATATCCCTAGAGTTGATGAGGGATCCTGTGATTGTGTCAACGGGTCAGGTATTGGAACTAGTTTCATTTTCTTTGGGTTCAAAATTGTAGAATAAATCCAAAACTTTGCTGGTTGTCTGCAAAACAGATCATATTTCAGTTATTTAAAAGGTTGTAAGCCTAACTGCTTTTTCTCTTCATGGAAAACAGATACAATATTTTGCATCTTAATGGTTTGTTCTTTAGCTCTGAGTTGATTCCTGCTTTTTTCTCATCTCTCTCTTCATGTGTGACTACAGTTACTGATGCCTGATGGAATTTTAATACCATAATTTATGCTTAATCTGTGATTTTCATGTCTTTGCACTTAAAATGTTTAGATTTTCCGTACTGCAGACTTATGAACGAGCCTGTATTGAGAAGTGGTTAGAAGCAGGCCATAGTACTTGCCCCAAGACGCAGCAAGGTTTAACAAGCAATGCACTTACACCAAACTATGTCTTACGTAGCCTTATAGCACAGTGGTGTGAAGCAAATGGGGTTGAACCACCAAAACGACCAAGCAGCCGACCCAGGGCATCTGCATGCTCTCCTGCTGAATGCACCAAAATAGATAACCTTCTTCAAAAGCTCACTTCTGGCAGTCCTGAAGACCAACGGTCAGCTGCTGGTGAGATTCGCCTTCTTGCTAAGCGCAATGCTGATAATCGGGTTGCAATTGCTGAAGCAGGTGCTATCCCTTTGCTTGTGGGCCTTTTGTCAACACCTGATTCCCGCACTCAGGAGCATGCTGTCACCGCACTACTTAACCTTTCCATATGTGAGGATAACAAAAGCAGCATCATCAGTTCTGGAGCAGTGCCTGGTATTGTCCATGTGCTCAGGAAGGGAAGCATGGAAGCGCGTGAGAATGCAGCAGCTACCCTATTTAGCCTCTCAGTCGTGGATGAAAATAAGGTTACCATTGGTGCTTCAGGGGCAATTCCACCACTTGTGATACTTCTAAGTGAAGGTACTCAAAGGGGAAAGAAGGATGCTGCAACTGCATTATTTAACTTGTGTATATATCAAGGTAACAAAGGAAAGGCAGTGAGGGCTGGACTTGTGTCCATACTGATGCGGCTGCTTACCCAACCTCATGGCGGTATGGTGGATGAAGCATTGGCTATTCTAGCAATATTGGCTAGCCATCCCGAAGGGAAGGCAGCCATTGGTGCTGCAGAGGCAGTGCCTGTTTTAGTGGATGTTATTAGTACTGGGTCGCCTCGGAACAAAGAAAATGCTGCTGCAGTTTTGGTACATCTCAGTTCAGGAGACCAACATCATCTGGTGGAAGCTCAGGAACTTGGAGTAATGGGTCCTTTGCTCGACATGGCACAACATGGAACCGAAAGGGGCAAGCGAAAGGCAACCCAATTGCTCGAGCGTGTGAACAGGTTTGTGGAGCAGCAAAAGCAGGTCCAGGCACAAGGTGAGGCTCAAACTCAAACTCTCTCTCACACCTCTCTCTCACAGTCACCCTCGTCGGCTGATCCTGTCAATAGTTGAGAGCCTCCTTTTTTGGCTTCTTGTTTATTGGTTCCGATCAACAGTTCAAGGGCATTTACTTCATTAAAGATCAAGAGGAGAGGGTGGAAGATCACCTGCTCCATTCTTAACTTGTTTCTTTTCATTGAGTCGAGGACTATACTCCCAAAGAAGATGGGAATGACATGGGCAAGAAAGGTAAAGCTAGACAGTGGCTTGCGTGGTTTGAACCATTGTAACTTGTACAAGTGTAATCATCCTCGGTTTTTGTTGAAGGAGATGTTTCCTGTATGAATTTCTTTTTTCTTGTTTATCTTGTTAAATTTTGCTTTCGCAGCAACTTCATTATAAGTGACACAGAAGGGGATCAAAAGGAAACAAATTAAAAAATAAACCAAATGCAGCAGCAGTTCATAATAATAACAGTAGGGGTAACTCCGCTGTAAGCTAGTGAAATATTCGGTTCTATTAATAATAGTAGGTTACTGACTTAGGACAAAAAGAGTAAGTAATATACGAGGACCATTAGTAAGATTGATGATGTTGATATCCTTGCATTCATTAATAAATAAACCCCCTCTTTTTGTTTCGGGAATGCAATTTTAAGTGTACTTTTTCTACTATTTCAGTACCTTTCGAAGACCAGTCAAGAGTCAAACAGAGTCAAGCCGATGTCATTGTCCAATATCCGTGATCATATTCACTCCCACTCTCTAGTGCTCTTTTCGGTTTTTAATTTCCTTCAACTCGAAACGTTTCTGAAAAGGCGTTGTAAAGAATTGATTAAGCGTGAGCACTTCCTTTAACCATTTGAAATGAAAATCTGAATTCAAATAAACCCAACAGGCAACGGAGGAAAACCACAAAACTTAGACAGATATTTAAGGGTGTATTCAGATATTTTTTTTTTTATTTTCAAAATCGAGATAAAATTTTTTACTCTGAATTTTATTTTTTTATTAAGTTTATTTCTTACAAAAATTAAAACAAAAATCTTCAAGTAAAATTAATATCATATTTATTAGATGTTAAAATTACAAATTAATTGTACGTAAAAGACTTGCATGTGGGGGGTAATAATAGCGATGACTTTAGAAAGTAGATTAATTTTAGAACAGGTCAAATTAATACGAGTATTTAACTTGATTTGGTATGAAAAAATTAAACACTGTTAAAAAAAATGAAAATAAACGCGACAAACAATCCTACGTTAAGTTAAATCTTCCCTTCGTCGACAGTCGACAGAGCAGCTAAAGGGTTATTTTATGTAATAGGAGTATTACTTTTTGGTTATTAATATAGATCCTTTTCCTATAGCGAAAAAAAAAAAAAAACTTGCCTTCGTCATCTAATCGCCAAAAAAGCGGGGGGAAAAGGGTGAGAAGGAATTCAGCTTTGCCTTGTATGATATGATGACGTTACCCGAGTGATATTTTCTAACATAGGCCACAGACGACGCTTTCTTACAAAAGCTTGAAAAGAAGGTATCGAAAGAGCATAGAGATAATATGGTCCGATTTACATGCTTTATTGACGTGTATGGTGCCCCTCAAATTGCAAGAAAATCAATATATGTCTTCCTTCCCTTTCCAAAAAAAAAAAAAAGAATATTTTATTTCAAATGTTGGAAAACATATTCAGTATTTAAAAAAAATGCATTTTAAAGTTAAACAACAAAAACAAAAATCTAGTCAAATCGTTTAAAAATTGAAGAAAAATTAAAATATAAGTAATAAATACGATTTATATTTTAAAATAAAGTGAGTAATGTTTTGAATACTTGTGAGACAAATTCGAGAAAAAAACAAAAAAGAGAGACATATTGAATAACAGTTGAAATGCAACCAAAGTTCATCTCATTTATTTGGACAATTCCTCAACTCATATTAAGACATGCATAGGTCGTATTTTTAGTTGGTAACTTTCTGATAACCTAATTATTACTACTATTATTTTTCCCCTTGAAATAAGGGAAGATTTCGTTCAAAGAAAAACAAGAAAAAAGTGAAAAAGAACGGGACGAAAAGGTATGGTTTTGCTTGTCTTCTCTCTCTCATCACCATCATCGTCTTCTTCTTCTTCTTCTTTCTCTAATAAACTGAAAAGAAATTTCAAATTGTCTCTAAAGTGGCTCCTAATTAGACAAATTCTCATGGTTTTAACCCCCACATTCTCCTTCTTTATTTCGCTTCTGCTTTCTCTGAGATCCACCTTTATTAGCACGTCTTTTCTGAAGAACAATTTGGTGAAGACTGGAAACAGAAAATAAAATGAAAAAGTTGGCAAATTTGAATTCTTTTCTTTTTAGAGTAATAGGATATCATGGTCAATCTAATTTTAGATATCTCGGTGGATTTCCTTTGAACTTATAAAAGTACGTAATGGATTGAACAATATGACCATTTTGCATAGTTTTTTCCCCTTATTTTTGGTATACTTCAGAGAATATATCTAAAGGAAATGTTTTTTTTAAAATTTTTTTAAAGGAAGGAAATGGCAATTTCAAGTACATCAAAATATTACTTTTGGACAGCCATCAAAGCTTGTAAATACAAAGTTAGAAAGAGCATATACTTGAAGGTCTGATTCCTGAATTGACTGCTCCACAATTAACGCCAAAAGCCCGGTTACCAATTATTTCTTTTTTCCAAAAACGAATCCTAAAACTATTACTGATTTATTATAATCGTCATAATAAAAATGCTATTCCTTGAAAAAAGAAAGGGCTATCCATAAAATGATGCAAAAAACAGAGACTGGCAAGCAGGAAAAAACTCAATTAATTACAACCTTTTTGTTTTTTTTCTTTCTTTCAATACATTAGAAGACAGGGTGTGAATTGAATTTCGAGTCAACCAATTGTTGATCTAGTCAACATATTGTCAAACTAAGTTTGCTACTCTATTTTTTTTTTTAAAACAAAATTTTATGGGCACTAAATTGATACTCTTTTTTTTAAAAAAAAAATAAATTATGGACACTAAGTTTGCAACTCATGTTCCTGATTTTTAACAAACTTGTTTCTGTGCCTCCCCCCCCCGCCCCACCCATTTTCATCGCCTTTCCCTTAAGTTCTGTTTGCATTCTTTTAAAACTTATTTAGTTGTTAATTGCTATAAGTAATAATTCGATTCGCTTCAAAAATACCAGATGTCTTAAGGAATAGAACACATCCAAAACTTTTGCAAGATTCAGTATGCTTTTGTATTTTTCCTTTTAATTATTTCACATAGTTTTTCAGTGACTTCTTCTCAAAAGAAAGAGAGAAAAAAAAAAGCTCGTAGTACTCAATAAAAACTCGCTGCTCTTAGCAATTACCAAAAGAAAATTATATTGTAACTTTATATATGACTTTTATAATTAATTTTTGTGGGGATTTTCTATAAGAAAATATTAAAGATAACTTTTGGTTTTTTTTAAATATAATAGATAAAATGTGGTAGTGTAAAAGTAACCATATAGCATTACTGTTATTCATAAAATAGATTCTTTGCTATTTTTTTAAATACTTGTTATAGTTTAGTAATCATTTCTTCTTATAGTGAAGTGTGGAAGTCTGTTAATGTGGAAGAAAAATAAACCCATGCAAGCTAATATAAATAACAGCAAGGAAGAAATGGCATGGCACACCTTATTATTTAAGTTTCAAAATGGTATGGCTTGCTAGGGTTATATATAAAAACATGTAGTGTAGAAATATAGGCTGACTGCAATCAATTTACACCATTCTATAGGTGTAGTAGAGAGCGGTATAAGAAGTGATGCAAAATGATTTAAACCGAAAATGTGATGTAGGTTAAATTTATTAGTCTCTCCAAAACTTCCGATTTATAATTGGGAGATTAATGTATTAGTTTCAAAATATGAATTACGGTACAATATACTTCACAATCCAATGCCCATGAAGTCTTGTTCCAATAGCAGAAGGTGTTGAAGCTTTAAGATGAGAATCTTTTCTCCTTTACAAAACGATCTAATATTCTCCTTAATAAGATCTATAATTTTACGTTATACTTAATTATTAATTGTATGATCTCCATCAATAATAGCGTGTCTTTTGCACTTGAGAAAAAAAAAAAAATTCACAGTCGGACAATGTGTACCGTGATAAGGTCCCAAATCCAACCCAAGACGAGGGATCTAGAAAAAGCTAACTAAAGCTGGTGGAGCAACAGATTAACAGAGAAAGCTAACACATTTCACGCATATCCACGGTTTTTGGTGGGCATCAACATGCATGCATGAAAATTAATTTACACACCCTCACACACATATATATGTATCGGAGCCTGTGAGTTTCCTCCCGCTTCGTCTTCGCTTACAAAAACTAGCTTTAGCGAGCAACCAGAGGCTTCAACTCGAACAATAACAACAACTCAATCTTTATTTCGTACACTTTGCTTTTCTTCTTCTCCGTGACAAATTCGGTATCATCATAACAACTCATGTACAACTTGACTCTGTATCTTGGACCAGGAAAAGAAACAGAGAGAAGGAGCTTTATTACTACAATCCTACTGCTTTATTCGTCCAAGAGGTGTTACATTGGTCCTTGCAAAAGCAAATCCTGTAGATTCCTTTCTTTTTAGACTACCAACCCAGTTGTATTACATTGCCATAATTGCAGTGGAAAAAATGCTCCGTCTAATTTCTTATTCAGAAGTTTTACTGTAATCCCATCCCGCATTAACATGAAATAGGCATCACATGATATATACAGAAACATGTACGTATAGGGTCACAGACATCAGCTAGTCAAGCAGGGTGGGGTCTTAATGAAGGGAAAAAAGAAATTGAGTAGAAATCAGAAGTCAGCAAAAGGTTTGTACCGGGGAGAAGACTAATGATAGTCGTTTTTGACCTAGGATGCATATTGTTTCTGCTTCTAACGGAACATGGGAGAATCCTTCACATTCGAGTTTGGTTATAATTGCATGGTTTTGAGTGGAGATTTGGCGTTTTCCTACTGTTCTCTGTCTCATCAAGTCCTCCTCCAAAACCGACAATGCAGTACCCACTGCATATCCATATTATTACCACTATTATTGGAAAATTATTTGAAAGAGTAATCATATCCTATTCCACACCCTAGATTTTGCTCTGCAACTCAGATTTCTACATATTATGCGATCATAATTTTCTCTCTCTCACTGAAATCTCCCCACTTGGAGCTGGCAGTGGAGTTCTGAACCGACCATGGACTGATCATGGTACAATATAGCATGGCTTTTCCGCCTCAGCTCTAGTGTGTATACTTGCCCTAGCTAGTTTCTGGATGGTTTTTCCTTGCCCTAGCTGTCGTGGATGAGTGAAGTTCGCACTTCACTTTTTGTTTGTTACTGATCTAATTGATCACCAGAACTCTGGTGTCAGGATGCAGTTTTATATTCTATCAGAAAACTCATTATACATTCATAAACACCAGCAAGCTCCATCAGGAACCCTTTCTTTCTTTATTGTCCCCTAAATTATATAAAGCTAAAGCAAGATCAGTCTTGGATTACCATGCTGAAAATATATAAATGGAATCGTACATGACTTATTCCAAGGCTTGTTAACATCATTACGAGCTGTAAATATACTTAGGTTTTCTGGAACATTAAATGCACAAACGTTTTCCATTCCAGAAATCAGCCTGTTATGTCAGATAACAAACACAAACATCTTCACACAAATCCTGCAGCTAGCTAAGAAGCCCAAAAGTACACGCCACTAAGGAAACTAAAGAAGAAATGATAATAGTAGTAATAATAGCTTAAAGATAGTATGTTTTAGACCAATACAAGCCGTACCATGCAAATCAGTTGCTTCATAATTAGAGCATGATGAGGCAGCAACTTGTCTTTCTTACAATTCGGGTTCAAACTTCCAAGTTGAGGAGCTTGAGGTGGCTCAGTGTTTCGGTTAAACATCCTCGTGATTGATCTTTGGTATAGCTGCGACAATGAAGGAAAGAGAAGCTTCGAGGTGGGCTTTTCAACATATGATAGTCGGAAATCATAGAAGATGGCTGGTAGAAGAAGAGTTGAGACCCGAAAATCCTGTCCATGGATTTCCACTCCAGAATTGGTTGTTATCCGAATTAACGAAAAACTGCTTGGTTAAATTAAGTCCCACTGGAGTTTCTTCCGTTTTCACTGGCGCCATCTGACTAACCCCTGTGCTTGTTGCCATGGAACCAAGCTGCTGGTCACCAATCATGGAGGATGATGCTTCAACTCCTTCGCCGTGAAATGGAAACAAGTTGGTTGGTGCTTCAAAGCCACCGATAGAAGGCAATCGCCACTGGTCTGCTCCTCCAGCTGATAGATCGTTGCCATTTCCTCCTAAGTTGAAACCCATATTGGCGAGTCCATTACCACTTGCAGCCACCATTTGTGCCTGAAATCCTCCAATACTTGAGCCGATAGGACCCCCGCCGTAGTGATTAAGATTTTGCAGAGCAGCCATGAGAGGTAATTGCGTCGAGGGCTGTGGAAAATGACCAACAATATCTGTGCTGCAACTGGAGGGACTTACTGTGCTGGCGGAATTATTTCCAATCTGCCGCTCAGAGCTAGCAGAAGCTTTTGAGCTGCTGCCTTTGTTTTTCTTGTTTCTACGGCAACCCCCTCCGACCGGAACGTTTCTTAGGGCACCGCCCCTTGTCCAGTACCGGCGACAGGTCTTACAGAAGTGACGTGGCTGGGAGAGGCTGTAGTTATTGAAGTAGCAAAACTTGGTATTTGTGGAATCACAGCGCGGGCAATTTAGTCCTGCCTCCGGAAGCGGTAGCTTGGCTAGCCGGGCTCGATCAACCATCGATCCAGGGCGAATTGAGCCTCCAACTCCACCCACAGGTGGCTGTGGAGGCGGGGGCGGAAGTTGACTGCTATCGATGCCAGTTCCTTGTTGATGGTCAGCTTGCTGCTGGAACTAGAAAACCCAAGAAAAAGCAAGAAGAAAAGTTAAGGAACTCATACATCCAGTATATTCAAGAAAAGATTACCATGGAATTAGGAATATGAATATTACTCCTATCTCTTTAATGATCTACTTTTTTGATGAACAAGATCGAAGCACAAGAGGGATATATTGAAGAAAACCATACCTGGTGCAAATTGGGATGATCTAAATAGACTGGAAAAGATGAAAAAACCATGCTTCTTTGATCTTTATCTTTAATAAAGTTTTGGTCCGTTTTTTGGAAATATATGGTAGAGAATCAGACTATAGGAGGAGAATAGAATACCAGAGAGGCCAACAAAGGAGAAAGGGGAAAAGGGGGAAAGAAGATGAAGGAAAGAAAGGGAGGGGAGCTTTAGTTTAATTTTCTCTCCTCATTCTCCATCTCTTTTTGTTTTATTATATTTTTAGGGTTTTGAGTGGGCGAAGTTCCTTAGCCTTTAAGCTTGTTTGTGATGCTCTCTAGCAAATGCATCATCTTTAGTGCTGTTGATAAAGGAGGAGGTGTGACTCCCCAATCCTCTTCTCCTCCTCCTCTCCCTCTCGCCTACTCATGCAGAGAGACAGATATAGAGAGAGAAAAGGAGAGAGATAGAGAGAGAAAGAGTAGATCAATCGCTGTCTTCGTGGCCATTGTGATGGTGGGATCGCTCCGACGTAACTCAAAATTCCAAATGGGGCAGTGAACAGATCATTTCTGTTCAACAATGGTCCATCATATATATACTCCTACAGAGATTAATTATATATAAATACACAAGAGGGATTTGCCTCGTGATCATGAAACTTTTCCCCTTTTTTTTTCACCGTACTACTATACGTAAGTGCTTAATTTGCTGCGCTACTTTTCCTTTTGTGTTTTCTTTTCATTTTGTTTACTGTTACTTGTTCTTATGTCATCCCTGCTATCTCCTTTTTTCCATTTATCATCATCCACATTCCCGCCTCTACCGGAGGCGAGGAGTCAGAAGAACACAAAAAATCTTGATAATCATCATTTTCCTGACTAAGGTACCCGCGTTTGCATTTTTATACTAATTAATAAAATAACCGGGGAAAATGGGTGAATATTCAGTTTCTTTTCACAAAGGATGCTGTGACATGCATTTATTTGGTGGTGAATAAAGAGGGTGATAGGTAGCCAATATAGGATATTGCCCTGATGAGGCGTTATAAAGAGATAAGAGTTCTACAATCAAATTTATGAGTCCAAATGTGACCTAAGTCTTACAATCATTTCTAATTACAAATTTTGGGTTCCCACCACATTGCATCTCTGGGGAGAGAATTTACTGCAATTCTAATAATTGCTCTCCTTGTAAGGAAAAAGAAAAATCCCTTTACCATTAGCATTTCAAGGACCATTATACAACTCTATAGTTCCTTTTCTAAGCCTGATTCTCAACCATTAGACTCAACCGGACCGGAAAGCCTGAAAATGAACGACTAACTCAATTTGGTTGGTTAGCTCTAAAGGAAGAAAAATAATAAAAACTCAATTTGGCTGATGTGAACGAGAACCAAAAAAAACCTAATCAAAATGAAGAAGCCAAATTCATACACATTCATTGCACACAAATGAGATTGATATTGCAACAAACTTTATGTGTAGAAGAGGAGAAATTCAATGTATTTTGATTACTAATTAAAATAAGTGGAATTTTTGTAGTAATACACATGATTACATGATCTAATAAAAAGAAACAGAAGTTTCTAAACAAATAATTCAAAGGTTCTACAACAAACACTCTGCCTCACCTACTTTAAATTTGAGAAAAGTAAAAGGTCGCAGGTCTAATCATATTCATCTGCATGGATGTGGATCCTCGGAGCACAACTTCAAATTGTATCCGTAATGTCCAAATTAGTTGTCCCTTAATTTTTCCTTCCCCAAAAGGGAATAGCTAATTCTACAACACTGTTTAACTCATGACGTTTGCTACTTTCCGAAAAGATAAAAAGTACTAATCTCAATAGTTTGGCTTATACATTAGCAATTGGAGTCTTTTACATAAATTTTAGAGACCACCTTGTAAGGAGTATTTGAATAATAAAAATCTAATTTATGCAATTAATTTGTGAAATTATTAAAACTATAATTATTATCTAGATTTATATATCTTGAAGTATCCTTTTTTCAACAGAAGTACTTCACCATCGCGTTTTGATTTTGAAAGAAAGAGAAGTTTCTGTACGATATTATTGTGTGTGTGGGGACTAAATTTAGAAGGATTCTGAGACTAATTAGATCATTAAACGAGAGGAAATCAAGGCAGGAGAAAATATGAAAAAGGTTGATGGATTCTTGATCAAAAAACAGTGTATAATTTGTAATAGAGAGATTAGGGAACGCGTAAAAGGGGCCATGGCCTCATGAAAACCATGGAAATGGGAAGGCCCCAGTAGCCTTGAGATATAACGACAAAGACACGGTCGCGCATCAATCAATCCTTTTCTTCAGATTCTCATGGTCGTCTCTATAGCAAAGCTGCCACGTTTGACCCCTCTTGCTAGGGCTCCCCTTCTTTCCTCCCCCTCCCCGTAACCCACACTTGCTTTTCAGCACTTCTAGCAATAGGATATAAGAATGGCCTCTCTCTCTCTCTCTCGCTCTCTAAAAATATGTATAACCATTGAAGGGAGCTTAGATCATTGAGGTGTTTTAGTTCTCTCTTTCTTATGTTGTCCTCACTTGCATTACGTATAAAATTTCTCTAAAAAAGGGTTAGTGTGGGCTAATTGTTGTTCGCTTTGAGGTGATCGATTTATTTGCAATTATCTCAACCGCAATAGAAATTAATCTCTATATCTAATTGATTGCTAAAAAAGTTATATTATTTTTGTCGTCATTCTTTAACTTAAGAAAAAATATATACGTAAAAATAATAACTCAATTAACGTATATTTCCTTTTGTAATGGTAATACTCTTGGAAACATATTTTAATTGGAAATTTGAGGATTATGAGGGGATGCATATTGGCAATTGAATTGGATAAAAGGAACTCAAAAAGTGTAGCAGCTTATTCCAAATATGAGAGATTAATTAAGGAGGAAGAACATTCATTCATTCCTGTATATGTGACTTTGTTTATCATTATGGAAGTTTTAATTAAGATTAAACGGGAAAGAAAAAGTATTTTTTACTTAAATATCTTGATAAAACTCTTTCTTTCTTGCACTATTTTTTATTTGAAATTAAGAAGAATGAATCATCAATCTTAATTTGGATAAGAATGATATGCCATCGATTATTTCCCATCACTTTCGATCTCTTACATGATTATTTTCACGTGTGTGAGTAATTTTTTTCTAATGAAACCAGTTATCTTTTCTATTTTTACTGAAAAAGACTGCCATAATTTGGTCAGGTAAAAATTTTCAAAAGAAACATGAATGTCATAATTTGGTCAGGTGAAATTTTCAAAAGAAGTAAATGTACGTAGTCAAGAAATGACTTTTACCTTTTCTACTTTCTTCTTCTTCGTTCAGCATCCAACTTTAGCCCCATAGATAAAACACTTCATCTTTACTTCAGGTTTATTACCTTTTCTAGATCCTTCACACACTGTAAAAACTTCTATGTATGTCTGTCCTACAAATCTATTGAGTCATTATAGGAGATATCTAGAAGCATTGTCCCTCAGATAAGTAAATATAAAATCCTTGTCATCTCTGTCTTTTTATCCCCTTCCGTAGGCATCTTTTTATGTCTCAATATGTTCCCTTAGTTTTTTCCTAACCCCTTTTGACAATGAAACTCCGAATTATCTATATATTAAAATTATGAGATAGATACTTAATTAATTCTCTAGTCGTTACTCTTCGAAATTTCTATTTTATAAAAATAAAATTAACTTAATTCTACATTGAAGGAATGTATTTTTCGTGTAATATTGTTCTTCAAATTTGAATAAGCCTTTCGACTTTACTACAAACCAAAAATGGCAAAAAGGGAAAGTGATCAAAAAACGAGAAAAAAAAAGAAGAAGAAAGAAAGAAAGAAAGAAAGAACTTTGCACACAATGATTGGAAAACTTGGAATTACGAGTAGCAACGTAGGGGTGCGGATTAAAACGACGTATAAAAGGAGAAGGCGACCGGCGTGTACTAATGAATCTGTGCAATATAGTTTCCTCATCCAGAGCCGAAAGGAAGAAGTTTGATGCCTCAAGTAATGGCGATGCCAATCGGGTAGGTAGGAATCTTCCATACATTTCTACTCTTGCGGGATATACCAATCAAAGAGCAAGAGATTCTTGGATCGATCCACATATAAATATCCATGTATTTGTGGTAGTCATGGTCTACACCATGCATTGCCATGCAAAGTTGCCGTGAAAGTAACGACTGACTTGTAGAGGATCCAATGCGAATTAGTGGCACAGGGTTAAAAAGAATCTAGACCTTTTTTTCCGTTTCTTTTACGGCCCATCGCCATCCCCCAAATCACCTGAAACGGGACGAAAGATGTATTTAAATTACGTTTGAGTTTAAATTTTTAATTTTTAAAATAGTGAATTTTTTATAAAAGAATATATATTATTTAATTGTATTGAATTTCAAATAAAACTCAATGCAAATGCACCTCAAGATTATTCTTGCTTACTTAAAATAATTAGATTTTGATTTTTTTTAAAGAAAAAACTTGTTTTAACGAGAGGTTTTCGCTTACTGAAGTGAAAATTATAAAAAATATAAATTTATCAATAATCATAAATAATATGCATTATTATAATCATTTAACTGAATTGGTGCCATTTTTTATGCTAGGAATTCTTTTTCAACAGAGACATAGATATTATATTGTGATGCGGGCATTATCCAAAAAGCGATTAGAGGGACTGTGTGTCTATATTCTGTTTCTGACATGCATGCCAGGGGGTCACTACTATTGACATGAAGGCCATGACATTAATAATTCACAAAAGGGAAAGGTGGGTGACATTAATTAATCTAAAGTTGAAATACCAATTAGCTTAAAGTTGCGCAGAAAATTCCCAGCAATCACACAAGTCAAGATGTCATGCCGTTTTATGTGAGCTTCGTTCACGCTGCATTCATTTTATAATTCTAATATTCTAGTCTAGTCTGCATGTTATAATGGGCATGCAACCTCATCTTGCCCATGCATCACTACCAAGTTTTCTTTTTTCTTTTTCTCATGATACTGCCTAATGTTGAAAACCAAATTCTTTGAATTACCAGCTACATAAGTGTCTAATTTCAATTTTCTTGAAGTACAAGTCAAATATTAGATTGTTAGAAATAACTAGACGAATTCTGCATCACAAGTAATAATTAAACTTATAATTTTACATTAATAGTAACAGTCCGCTTACCCTCCGCTTAATTTGATGGAATCTAATGATATATTTAAACCTTATACATTTATAACAAGGACATATGTGCATTATTACTTAAGCATTTTCATAAATACAAGATTATCGACTATACGTCTCTTTTGAGTGAGATGTATATGTGACTTCTTTTCGGACAATAATTTTCAGAATTCCCATCATTGAACCCTATATATCCAGACGATGACCTGATTAGCCATATTTGTTATTTTCCCTTTTCTGTACTTCATATTAAGAAAAACTTAATTAAGACTGAATTCCAAACCCAAAGGCCAATCTAGCGGGTGCCAGAAATTTAAAAACTAGGGTACTATTTTTAAAAAAATTGAAATTTTGAGAAAGATCGATCCGACGCTCCTCAAGAATTATTTACAACTTTTTAGATTCTCTTTTGATATATGTTTGTATGGAGCTCGTCTGTTCCAACATGAAATCTCTATTCCGTCCCTGCAGAAATCTATAGAGATTTTGTGGATGTTCTGGTTTTGAGCTATGTATAAACTTTCTGCTATCCAATTAATATGCTGCAGATCATATTCTCGATCTGAAACATAGATCTATCCTTTTTTTAAGGTTAAGGATGCAAGTTTAATAGTAATTTTTATGAAAGGTTGGTGGTCTTAGAATCTTATTCTCTGTCAGAGATGGATACCAAACTTTCGCAAACTTTCATGTCAAAAGTAACACTTAACGAATGCAGACGTAGTTGTAAAAGAAGCCATTTTGGCAGCTTTACTCCAATATTGTACGTTCCTGCGTTTCCTCTCGTGTCAGAACCGGGGATTCTTCTTCCTTCTCTTCTTTTTCTTTTCCTTTCTTTCTTTTTTTTTATTTAATTTTTTCCTTGATTTTCTGCTGAAAAATCTGCTAACTACTATTTCCAACTGCAGATTGATGAAGTCCCTTTGTCTCCCTTGTCTCTTTTATTTGTACTAGCGCTAATAAATGAAGGCATTGGCTGCTGCTTTTACCATTGATGGCAAAAAGAAACTGCTATACGAAAAAATTGCACATGCAGCTGACTATAATAGAGATGCATATGGGTTTCGTGGTGTTCCCTGCTCAAGTGGGCCAAAAAAGCAAACCTAAAGAGAGACTGCTAAAAGTAAATTTAACTCGTTTTCTTATTGGATGTGGGCATGTTTAATGTTCCTCATAGAGGATCCGACAAAATCCAAATCTATTATAGCAAATTCCATCTATATGTATGCTCAAAAAAATTGGAAAAAAAAAGTTCCATCTATATTTATATACGCCTGCATATATTTAAGGGGTGCTAATTAGTTTGAATTTTGCAAATGGTGGGGGAAAGTAATTCATAATACATAACGGAATTGTTGAACTTCAATTTGAATAGTGCGTTTTTTCGTTGTACCAGTCTACATCTCGCTCTGTCACACACGAAACTTCTGTATGATGTGTGACTGTGCGAACAGATAAATTTATAATGACATTAAATTAAATTTAAGTTTAAATATTTTATTTAAATTTTTATAAAAATAAATTATTTATAAGAAAAAATCGAACTCAAAGTAAAAAGCTTAAGTTCTACAATCAAATACACCCTTCATTACTTCTCCTCTACTAGAGTAATTCGTAAAATAGTTTCTTCACTTTTCTTTTCTTTTTTTTTTAGGTTTTAAACATGTTATTTAATTTTAATTTATGTAATTTTAGTCATAATCTACTTTTTCAAAAAAATGCAAACCCTTGCCGCCATTCTCATGACAGAGTTTGGGGTTCAAATTTACATGTGTTGTTATAAAGTTTGAAAAGCAAATTCATCATATTTTGCCTCTTTTAAAAAATATTTGCATATGAATACCGCATGCAATCTATAATTCTAATTCAACCAGAAATTTAATCGTGAATTATTTGATTTTACAACAGTGTTATATTCGGGAGAAACATGTATAGTTTCAATCTTCATTTACAACTATTTCGAGAGTGGCGGGTAAGATGCCACTAATTTATTCTTCAAATTAAACTCATATATGTCACTCAAGTAAATTTTAACTGAATTTTCTATGAGATTGGTAAGAAAAAATAAATTCAGATTAAAATTACATAAATTTAAATTAAAATATATATGTAAGACTAAAAAAAGAGTCAAACGACTATTTTTATGAATTACTCCTTCAAATATTATGGAAAAAAAAGTACTATTATTGTATAGATAGATAGTTTGTGTCCCAGTAGCACTGTTAATACAGGCCAAAGCTCACCGGTTGGACCGTATATGCGGACTTGAACTTAGCATATCCAAACTTATTTAAACATAGACTTTTTTGGCCCGTAGGTCAGAGCGGGTTGGATGTGAACCAATTCATTTTTAAAAAATTTTTAAATAAATTTTTTTTCAAAATAATATTATTTTGATTTTGTTAAAATATTAAAAAAATTTAAAACAATATTATTTTACTACTTTTTGCAAAACAATATCATTTTGTAAAGTACGTGAGCTGCTCATTTAGTTTACAAGCCTGAGTGAGTTGTGCTGTTTGACACAACTATGTTTCAGAAGCTCACTATAGATCAATCAACGCATGGTCTGGGCTTTTGTAATTCTTGGGCCGATAGGTGATAAGTGATAGGACAGTATATGCACTGTATATGAGCTGATACGTGATAAGAAAGTAGTACTGGAAGGCCCACAGCTAAGTTAAGGCTTTCATATTAGTTCTTGGGCTCTGTAATTCGATTTAAATGGTCCTATCATTTTCGTTTTGTGTCATAGGAACAGTGGAGTTTATGTCGAGAAGTGAGCGATGAAGTTGTAATTCTTGTTTCTCAAAAGAATGAAAAAAATGAAATTGTAATTTTCCAATCAAACTTTTATCATTACATCAAACCCAAAAAACAAAAATAAACGAGAAAGAACCTGTAAAAATCGTTCTCTTGGCTATTACACTTTACCAAACAATGCATTTTAGTAGTCTCTTTGACTTTTTGCAAGAATAATTGTAAATATCACTTGAAAAAAAAAACCTCTTCTCTTGAAATTCCAAAAGAGAATCAACGTTCCCTGAATTAACGAATTGATAATATATTTCATCGACTGGGCTGAAAGCTTTCAAGAAATCAAAAGTAATTGGACAGTTAAAAATGATCTTGAACGACATCTTTCCTCCTTGATGTTTATGGTCCACCTTGGCCCAATCTCAAGGTTAAGACATTATTTAGGCCCAATTATTATATAAGCTTGGCTGCCACTTGGCAGCTGCCCGGAGGGAACCAAAGGTCCCCGTCATAAGTTGTAGGAATAGAAAAGGAAAACAAATTCCACGTCATCAAGGAAATTTAGTGCAGAACATTCTAGAACCGGACACCACTATATACACCCCCCAGTCTGCTTTATTAGCCTCATTTCTTTTCTCTCTCTCTCTCTCTCTCTCTCTCTCTCTCTCGTTCAAATCTAAGAAAGAAGCAGTCGGAATATGGCCGGAAAAGGGGAAGGACCTGCAATCGGAATAGATCTGGGGACGACGTATTCATGCGTCGGTGTTTGGCAACACGATAGAGTTGAGATCATTGCCAATGACCAAGGTAACAGAACAACTCCGTCGTACGTTGCGTTCACCGACACTGAGCGTCTCATCGGTGATGCCGCTAAGAACCAGGTTGCCATGAACCCAACGAACACAGTCTTTGGTAATCTCTGTTCTTTTGCATAGATCTGGATTGTATATATGGTTCTTTTTACTTCATCTATTTGGACCAATGACTCCGCTATGTCCAGAAATTTTCATTTTATGTAAATCTCATTTTTGTGATACATTTAGATCTAGCTTTAATTGTTTATAATTTTTTGTTAGCTCCTTTGCAACACTTTGTGATTCATTTTTCTTAGGCATCTGTAAGAACTTTGAAGGATTCTAGCACCATTGCCCTGTAACTGTTTTTGCTTCTTACTAAAATTCCATTGTTATGATGCTTGAAAGCTGTTCCTCATGTCTGTTTATTTTGACTTGTTCTATCGCAGATGCAAAGCGTCTAATTGGTAGGAGATTCAGTGATGCATCTGTCCAGAGTGACATTAAATTGTGGCCCTTCAAGGTAATTGCTGGACCTGGTGATAAACCCATGATTGTTGTGAATTACAAGGGTGAGGAAAAACAATTTGCAGCAGAGGAAATCTCTTCCATGGTTCTTAACAAGATGAAGGAGATTGCTGAGGCATACCTTGGTTCAACCATTAAGAATGCAGTGGTTACCGTGCCTGCTTACTTCAATGATTCACAGCGTCAGGCAACAAAGGATGCTGGTGTTATTTCTGGCCTTAATGTTATGCGAATAATTAATGAGCCTACAGCAGCTGCAATTGCCTATGGACTTGACAAGAAGGCTTCTAGTAGTGGTGAAAAGAATGTTCTTATTTTTGACCTGGGTGGTGGAACTTTTGATGTTTCTCTGCTCACAATTGAAGAGGGTATTTTTGAAGTTAAGGCCACAGCTGGTGATACCCATTTGGGGGGTGAGGACTTCGATAACAGAATGGTTAACCACTTTGTTCAGGAGTTCAAAAGGAAGCACAAGAAGGATATCAGTGGGAACCCAAGAGCTTTGAGGCGATTGAGAACTGCCTGTGAGAGAGCAAAGAGGACTCTTTCATCAACTGCTCAAACCACAATTGAGATTGATTCACTCTTTGAGGGTATTGACTTCTACTCTACCATAACCCGTGCCAGATTTGAGGAGTTGAACATGGATCTCTTTAGAAAGTGTATGGAGCCAGTTGAGAAATGCTTGAGGGATGCCAAGATGGACAAGAGCACTGTCCATGATGTTGTTCTTGTTGGTGGTTCTACAAGAATTCCCAAGGTGCAGCAGCTTTTGCAAGACTTCTTTAATGGAAAGGAGCTTTGCAAGAGCATTAACCCAGATGAGGCTGTTGCATATGGTGCTGCTGTACAAGCTGCAATCCTTAGCGGTGAGGGCAATGAGAAGGTTCAAGACCTGCTGCTTTTGGATGTTACCCCTCTTTCTCTTGGGTTGGAAACTGCAGGTGGAGTGATGACTGTTCTAATTCCCAGGAACACAACCATTCCCACTAAGAAGGAACAAGTGTTCTCTACCTACTCGGATAATCAACCCGGTGTGCTGATTCAGGTATACGAGGGTGAGAGAACAAGAACTAGAGACAACAACTTGTTGGGTAAATTTGAGCTCTCTGGTATTCCCCCAGCACCTAGGGGTGTGCCTCAAATCACTGTTTGTTTTGATATTGATGCCAATGGTATCTTGAATGTATCTGCTGAAGACAAGACCACAGGTCAGAAGAACAAGATCACAATCACAAATGATAAGGGTAGACTGTCTAAGGAGGAGATTGAAAAGATGGTCCAGGAAGCTGAGAAATACAAGGCAGAGGATGAGGAGCACAAGAAGAAGGTGGAGGCCAAGAATGCCTTGGAGAACTATGCCTACAACATGAGAAACACAGTGAAGGATGAAAAGATTGGCTCCAAGCTCAACCCAGCTGACAAGAAGAAGATAGAGGATGCTATTGACCAGGCAATTTCATGGCTTGACAGCAACCAGCTCGCTGAGGCTGATGAATTTGAAGATAAAATGAAGGAGCTTGAGAGCATCTGTAATCCGATCATTGCCAAGATGTACCAAGGTGCTGGTGGTGAGGCACCCATGGACGACGATGCTCCTCCAGCTAGTGCAAGTGGTGCTGGCCCCAAGATTGAAGAGGTCGATTAAGCGAACATTTTTTTCTCATTCCACGCTATGGTTCTATAAGAAGTAATTGTTATTTCGGTAGCTTGGAATATTTTGCTTGGATGCTTGATTCTGATGGCCGGTTGTCATGCTTCCATCAGTTTTTGGCTTAAAATCATTTTGGTAATATATTGGCTATATAATATGGCTGTTACAACCTCTCTCTAGTGTGCATGATCTGCTTCCTATGTTTTTCTATCCATGTTTGCCCTGTCTCGCCAATAATATGGCTGTTATAACCTCTATCTTCTTTCGGAATTTCCTTTGTAAAAGAGAGAATGCGAACTCTACACAATTGCCTCTGAGCCGGTGTCATGGATGCTTCAGGCAAGATGATAACTTGAACCTTTTCAGTCTAGAATCATTAACAGTACTATGAATGACTTCTACGATGCCAAGTGCTGAAATACCCAAGAGATTTTCACAAACCCAGAAGATAAATTCAAATTCAAAAGCAGCAAGGCGGCAAGTGTTGTGAACGAGGTTGTCACATCTTAATTGTGAATAAAATTTAATTTAAAATTTTTATTTTAAATTTTATAAAAATTAAATTATAAATAAAAATAAATTTTAAATTTAATTTTAAAATTAGATATTGTGTTTAACTTTAATTAGAGGATCCTTCTGTTCACCCCAACCGTCGATCGCGGTGCTAGAGCCAAAATCTTGAGTCATGTTAAATTCACAAACGAAGCCGTGTACCATCTGTCCCATCAGCCTCATCCTGCATCTAAATGCACCCAACTGGATCACGGAGCAATGGGAAACTTCACGGAGCAATGGGAAACTTTGGTCAAGTACAGCTTAATGATGCTCGGACAGCCGATATTCAAATACTTTTCTTTCTCATATAAGCGGTTCTTCAAGTTTGGGAAACTTTCTGCGAAATCGCATAACAACGAATTTCTTGTTATTTAGGTAAAAGTAGACAGATATATATCTCTCAGGACAATACAGACTTCCTTCTGTTAAATTGGAGCTTTTTCAATCATCATCCTATCTCCCATCGCAAAGCAGATTGTATGATGCTGTTAGAATCACCCCCCAAAAAAAAAGAGCACCGTATAAAGTTTCCGCTCCCATTGCCTTTTAGGAAAGATCTACTTTTGATCTTGAAAAGAATTCTTATAAAGAATGGCATGTTCTCTCAGCATAAACTGTACCTTTAGTTATACGAAATATCTCATAGAAGGAATAACCCGACTGTTTGCTGAATACAAGTTTCAACAAAATCAGGATAGACACATTGACACCATCGAAGCGTATTGAAAGATTTTGGAAGTATTACAGCAGCATTCACCCGGCGAGCTATTTCTGACTGGATTAAACAATGAAAACAACTCCAAGGAAGGCAAGGGAGTTCTCCGAGGAGAATTCGAAAACCATGCACGACTTCGCTATTCTACAGTAGCTCAACCTTCCTTGAAAAATAAATGTTTTATGATGAAAAAAGAAACCAAAGAAATTAAGAACCTTGAAACTAAAAAGTGAAGCTCTTTATATCTGAGAAAAGCAAAAAATACATGCAGAAAAGTCAACGATTTAAGATCATTCACTCACATAAAACAGAAAACAAGGCAAACTAATTGGAGAGACAACTCACTCTAGATAAACCAAGTTCACGCTTGCAAAAGCAAACTAGTTCACCTTCACCAAGTTTTCCTGGATATATTTTCAATTGCAAGTTCATCAAAGTACATTTCAAACAAGATGTCCATCTTGTGGAAACTGTCAGAAAAGTGGAGCAATCCAACAAATATCTTGCAGTCAACTAGAAACTCAAAAATTCCAACATAAACACTTAACTCATGGGAACTCATGGGCACAAAGAGGTTTTTGGAGCTCCTTAATCCGTGGATGCTTAACCAGCATATAATAATATAGCAGGTTTAAAACCAAGAGGACCAGGTGGGCTGGTTGAATGCATCAGACCAGATACAGAATAGTAGAATGATATTCCAAGCTCCCATGGAAGAAGATCATCATTCTTCCAAAGTGGTTATCGGATAACATTTGGAAGGTACAAATCTCAACAACAGCTATACTAACTATATGATTATCTCTTTTAATCAATATCACCTCTGAGAACGTTTATAATAAAAATCTATGCCAAAGAGGGCATTTCTGGAAACTTATATTCAATTTGCCAAAGCATTCAGTCTAGTTATAATCAGTATCACCCTAAATCCCAAAAGGAAAAAACACTGAGCATGTTCCATGAGCTTGATTACACACACACCAAAAAGAAAGTTTGATTATTGATGAGATAAACTAATTATTCTAAGCTAATTGCAGAAGGAACATGTTGAACATCTGCAAAGGGTGAAATCCCCTATTGCAAAATTCTGTGCAAAATACAATCATTAAACAACACAGTCATGTATCTTATTTTACTAAAAGAGAAAAAAAACTAGGGAATTTATAGGTTACATTCGCATATTTTGAAGAATAAAAAAGACCACTACCTTAAAAACTTTGTGAACAACTATTGCTTAGAGTAAATCAACCCTCCTCTATGCAGTCATTTTCTACCCTTATTAAGCCGCTGCAGATGATAGTTAATGCTGCCCCAGGGCTTTCTGTTTTTACCAACCTGCAAAACAAGTCGAGTTTAAAATCAGATACATAAATGGGTACAAGGGGTGACGAATATTAGTTATAGACAGTTCATAGATTTTATTATTCATCTAAGGAAAGAAATGATCCATTTTAAACTCCAATTACCTGAGCATCCATACAGTCACTAAGAAGTTTCTTTTGCCGTTCACAATTCTCATCCTTGCAATTGTTCAGAGCCATACAGTTAAGAAATGTAATTGTCTCTTTCAAACAAGGTTTCTGGAGACTCCCAAATCTCTTTGGATTTATATATATACTACCAGCTTTCCTTCCCATTTCTTCCTGCGACAGTGAATACATCAGTAAAACCAATGAAATGATAAGGTCTCACCATCCTTTAGTATAGGGAGAACCAAAACTGCAAGTCTAAAAAATGAATATTACTTTACACTATAGCAGGATAAATGCTAAAAGAACAATTTTCTGATTTTAATTTTTTTTTCATTCCGTAATTTCTCACTAGCTGACTCCTATCTCCCTATCAAATTTAATCACATTGAAGAAAAATTCCAGCTAGATCAAACAACTTATTTCCAGAATATCAAAACTAGAATAAGAGAGTGAATGTTGCACTCTAAACAAGTTACTTGTCAATAAATCCAAAACAAAGATGACGCCGATAGAGAAACTGTGTCAGAGGAGAAAGAAAGTGGGCGACGACATACCTGGCGGGAGAGATCCGGCGGCGATGGCGGTGGCTGAACAGGAGGAGGAAATAGATAGGTGACGTCGCCGGGAATAGGGTTTAAGAGGGCAAATTCCAGACTTTGATCTAATTGAATTATAGGTACTGTTTTCTGCAGAAATTAGAAATTTAAAATTTATACTTCATATATATATATATATTTTGATGAACTCTTTTTTCCCTTCTACAGACTTCGCGAAAATAATGCACATTTATTATATATTGTTTTTTAAATTATATATAATAACAAAATTAATTATTTAACAAAAATTTTTTAAGTGTTTTAGTTCCTTCACTTTTTGTTGAAACTCACCCCAAAAAATTTTTTTAAGAAAAAAAATTCGCCAAAATTTTTTTAAAAAATGTGCATGCCACTTGCTCCGTTTCCTGGTACAAGTTCCATAACTTTAATTTAGTTTTTTTTAAAAAAATTAATTAATTATAATTAATTTTTATAATTTATATATATACGTAAAATTATATATAATTTAAAATTTAATCTTTTATCCCTCAAACACATATCAATTTTTAATAAATTTAAATTTTAATATTTCAAATACTTAAAAAATTTAAAATTTAAAAATTAAATAATAAAAATTATTTAATTATATATAATTTAAAAAATTATATATAAAAGCCTAACGTGGGCTAAATTAGAATCGAAATCGGAGTTAAATCCAAGTATGAGGCCCCATTTGCTGCTTTAAAACCATTCAAATTTCAACTCCTGGTCCCGAGGCCCAAAATCCAGATACACCCAAAGCACTTTTGTAGTGTATTTTCTTTTTAGTTTTTTTCAATCGAAATTGTTTCTTTTTTTTGTTGGAAAAATATAATGTCGAAATTTGTTTATTTGCTTAATATATTTTCATTTTTTATTTTGGACTTAATGAAATTGATGTTTCCATTTTTCTCCAATTTAATTACGATGCTAAAAGTATATTTTTTTAATGTATTAAAAAAATTTTTAACTGTCAGATTTTGATCAAATAATTAAAAGTTCACATATAATAACTAATTATCACTTGGAGTCATAAATAATTATTTAATTATATAATAAATAATTTTTTAAAAAATAATAAATATAATTTATCACATGATAAATAATTATTTAATATTTTATAAATTTTTAATTATTAAAATAATAAAACTTTTATTAATAATTAATAATTCGTTCAATACATATTTAAAAATATATTTTTAACAGCATAATGAAACTATTTTTTTGGTTGAATGGGGAACTATACTTATCACCTATAGACGAAATCAGTGTCAAAATTCAAAACCCCTTCTGGCTGTCTTTTGTTTTTTTGTTTTTTATTTTCCTGAATTTTTAGCTGTCACACATTCCCTGACTTCTTCTCAGTTCTACATTCAATAACCAGATTATACGTATAGAAATTTCACACTACCATACTTTTATGCTTTGTTACACGAAATGTAGCCTCCAACTCTTGAAAACTTCAGCAGTAGCTGCGAATTATCATACCATACGAGGTGCTGCTGTCAATTTCTCTCGACTTTTATTACTTAAATATATCAGAAGATATTATATTGGAAAAATCGCAATATAATTACACTGATTTTTCCTAAGGCACTCAATACTTTTGCTGGGCCCACCGTAAACTTTAACTCTTCATAAAAGAATATTTAGTTGGTAATTCTTTCAATATGACATATAAATAAGAATCAAATTTATAACTTTATATTGTTATATTAACCGTTTAATTACAAACTACTCCTAAACTGCTAATTTAAAATAACATTAATTTTAATAATTAAATAAAACCCCAATCCATTTGTTACATATTTGGAGAGAAAGAAAAGAAATTATTGGATCGGCTTTTGTGGTTGTAACTTTGTCAAACAAAATTTTGCTATTGGTTATATATATATATATATATTCACAGAGTGCTAATTCAATTAGAATAAATTCAAAGTTTGAATTGCGTCATTGTCCCCCTCGTGTATCCAACAGAAAGAAACAATTTAGTACCAGTTTTCACCAAAATATCAGGGCAGAGAAACGGTAGCTTGCAAGAATCCCAACCCGCATTCCTCTTTTTAGCCATTTTGAAAGGAAAAGCAAGCTGGAAATGCATTATTTTTCCACAAGGATGCGTAGACCTTATCGTCCCAAAATTCGACATGTTTCCAACAACTTGCTTGCACGCCTCTCTTTTTCTGCACTTTTTCACTGTTTCAGAAATTTCGCGAGGAATATTTACCACAACAGATCACCACCATAACATAAACCCATTAGCCACACAAATCCAGTGGGGCCTTCTACAACTACAAGGTCTTTTTTTTTTTTGTTAAGTGCGTTTTGTTATTGAGATGAGTATGGATGTGTGTGATAACTTACGGGGGAATTGTGCTAAACACACAACTTTCTGTTTACAGTTTTTAAGTCTATTACGAAATTTGGGTATATTTCTATGCTTATCGCGATATAGTAAGCATACTTGCCAGAGAGCGCATCACTTGCGTTGTACTTTTATATGATACATCTTCTTTTAAGCTCATGATTTATGAAAATTAAATTCATAACAAAATATTTATTTTTAATTTAAAGAATATTAGGTACGATGCCAAACATCTAGTATTGCTAGGATCCAAAGATATAATGGTATCTGATCATGATTTTATAAAAATAAAAAATTTATAAAAGATATTTAAATCAAAACTCAATCTAAATAGGTATTTTTATTTGTGAAATTTTCTTACACTTAGACAAAATCTAGAAAATAATTTGCCATACAGAGGTGAAGTTGCTCCTAGTCACAACACCATGTTCAGAATGAACCAGTCCAAAACTTCACCGTCCCCACCAATCCGGTGAGAACATGCACCCAACCGTGTCACGATAGCCATCCAAGTCCGGGGCTGCTCGCCCAAAAATTCCGATTCCTTTTCATCAAATATTCAAATTTTAATAAGCAAAGATTGCGACCTCTGCATATTCAAAACTTGCAGATTTCCAAGTTTCCGGGTCACATTTGCAGGCATCGTCCAAAAAACATTTTCAAAACCGAACAATGCACGGAATTGTTGTTTTCTGCAACAAAGCAACCAAAAGGAATTGAATTGCTCCCATCTCCACAGCTTCAGCATGATATAGAAGTCCAGCAAATAACAAGTCACCAAGTATTGAATACCCAACCAAGAGTTTTTCTCACAACCCCAGAAGATAAAACTATGTCAGTTTGGCTCTCTCCCAGGTAATAAGTTCAAATTTAAATGCAGCAAGGCAGCAACTTGTGAAGGCCATTCGCAAGCGGGCCCCATTTTAATGGCCTGTATAATACGTTAAGCTCAACTAAAGGGGCCCTCGTATCCATTCCAGCAATGGACCACAGCTCTATAGCCAGAATGTGGAGTCATGTCAAAATGGAACCATGATCCATCTATTACTGAATTACGTTGATATAAGCTTGCACCCATCCGATGGTACACAACCAATATTCAAATGTTTTTTCTCATATAAATTGTTTTTCGAGTTCGGGAAACTTTCGGCCGAATCGCGTGACAACGACACTTCTTGTTGTTTAGGTAAAAGTTCATAGATCTCTCAAGACTCACAGTACACCACTGACTTTTAAAACTTAGCCACTTTTTATGTTGAATAGGACTTCTTCCTATCATCATCCTATGTCGCAAGGCAAAGCAGATTGACTGATGATGCCAATAAGAGCACTTTCTAAAGTTCCCACTCCCTTTGCCTTTTATCAAAGATCAACTTTTGATTTAAAAAAAGGCGTATTCTTCTAAAGTATGCCATGATGCGCTCTCGGCATAAAGCTATTGTAGCTCTACTCATTCAAATGATCTAATAGAAGGAATCACCTGACTGTTTGATGGAAAGATCATTTTCAAGAAAATCAGGAGAAGCGCATCAGCGCCGCGGAATTGAACCTTTACTACAAACCTATTACTCGAAGATTTTGGCAAGTATGATTTAACAGCGTGCTAAGCCAAAACGTGTACAACTAGCATACACACACGCATACATGAAAGCTGTATGACTCCTGGGCTGTGCATGCAAGGGACAAGAATGACCAAAGCAAAAGTGCGGCCAAGTGATTTAAAATGAACTTCAGTCAGGCAGATTGAAACATCTAATACTTCCAAAGTATAGCAAAACATATCTTAATCACCAGTAGTTAAGAGGTTACTATAGCGTGAAGCAAACACTCAATCATACTGTACGAGTAAGGTTACAGGAAAGGGCAAAATTATAAGGACATCATAATTTGGAATGATAGAGATGCCATGTGCAACAACATCCGAGGATCACAAAAGAACCATTTGGGTGAACACTGCTAGGAAACTGTCGAAATGGAGCTATGTGCCTTTTGTAATTTAAGAAGCATCATTGACAGAAACGATTACTAGTTTGAACCAAGCCAACCAGCTATTTCACACTAGATCGAACTACGAAGACCATGCACTTTGAGTATGACTTTGGAAATTTGCAGTAACTCAACCTTCCTGAAAAGCTAAAGAAATTATATATGGAGGAATAAAAAAGGCAAAGAAGTTTAAGAACCTATAAACTTGAAAGTGAACTCTTTTCTCCATAAGAAAACTAAATAATACATACAGAGAAGTCACCACTGCGATCTCAATTAACAGAGAAAGGGGCACAAAATTGAAGGAAAAAAGAATTAAATTTGAACCCATTTCACGTAATTGGTGAAGATCTACCGCATACTGGATTTGCTATCAAGTGGTCTGAATGTCGAAGGAGAAGAAGCCAGCGGAAGTACCTGCGATGGAGTTGAATGGTGAGGTGGTTGTTGCCGGTACATTTCTCTTTCTTTGTTCCTAGAAAGAAAAGCAATAAAAGAGCCCTCCTTCTCTTCACTGACCACTGTAGCATTTGCAGAGGCTTTAATAACAGAATCTTGAACAGTTTCCCCGCTTTGCAAGGCCTTTCTTTCAGCTTCTTCCACTAATCGTTTAATTAGTTTCTCCTCAGCATCCCTTAAAAACTTGAGCTTTGGTGGGGGTGAAGATCTCAACCTGTTCAACTCTGCCTCGGACATGGATTCAAATAGAGGATTGAATCCCTGCTGATTATATAAGTCCAAAGACGGTGCCTTTAATGGTGGTGAAGATAAAGGGGTAAGAAAAGGGGTATCAACAGCAAGAATAAGGTCGCTCAAGCTTCTTGTCCTCGACCCCTTTCTGCTTTTATCCCCCTCTGGATTTCCCATCATCGCTCTCTAAATCCTCCTTTGTTTCCTCCTTAATTGTGAAGAGGAATCTCGGTGGCCCACAGAGATTGTGCAGCCTCATCAGCTCCGACTCTACACTTTCTTCACCAAAGCCCTTCAAAGTTACATCCTTCCCAGTGCCCAACTCAAGGTCTCGGCCATGGCCATTAGCTTCTAAGTTCCCCACAGATGTAGTGAGCCCTTCAGTACTGTTCTCTCTGCTGACTACAGCACTGGGTTTCTTCCAACAAAAGAGATAAGACAACTCCGTGCCAGAGTTGGTGAATTGATCCTCAATTTCTCGGTTGCTGATTCTCTTCTTCCACCATAACAAATAGTACAGTTCTGCAACAAGCCCCAAAAGGATGCAACCAAAGACGAAACTCAAACCGATTCCTAAACCACTGAAAGATCCCATCTTTGCCTAGCAGCTCGCATCTACTTACTCAAATTGCCACCGGAAGAATGTTTCGATACTATCAGGGAGAAACAGAGAGACAACTTAATGAGATCAGTGAAAGATACTCTGTAACAAGCAGAAGAACTAGACTCCAAACTGCCCATGTGTTTCACCAAGAACAGAAAGCCACAAGAGCCAGAGAGATTACACTTTGAACAACTATCAAGTCACAGAATTTGGCTCGAAAACAGTCATTAGCTAAGAGAAGCTATGCTTCAAACTTCAGTGTCGAAAGCAGGAGTAAATGATTTCTTGAAAAAACCAGAGGTTTCTTAAAGGACCATACATGTATTGCCAGAATTGCCTCAAACGCACGCTAGGCCTAGACTTTCTTGCAAATTCACACCACCATGGATTTCGACAGTGAAAAGAACGAATTCCTTAAAAGACAAAATTAAAGCAAAACAAAGAAATGCAAAATGGCGAATCCCCAATTTCGGTGACTGATATATGAATTCCTTGTGGGGTTGGGCGAGGGCGTGGGGTAGTAGGCCAAACGGGCGGAGCCGAAAAGAGAAAAAGGCAATTGCCTGATAACTGATTAGGGCAGGATGGGCGGATTGGCCCGTGGATATCTTTATTCTTTGATGTTGCGCTGTGTTGGGTTTGGGTTTGCAAGGGCTGGAAGCATCACATCATGTGTGGTTAGGTCACATGGCCACCAACATCATGCATTTATCCAAAAAAAATACAAAAATATTTAAAGGAGTCATCTTCACTTTTTTGTTGCATTGGATATTTTTCTTTTTTTTCCTTTTCAATTCAAAAGCTTTTAAACACTTATTTATACAATGAATGATGTATTAGATTGTTACCTTAACAATTTGAGGCAGATTTCTTATTTATTTATTTTTTTCTGGTATCATTATATAGATGAAAATTTGATAAGAATGTAACATAAATTGATCATTTGCATTCTTTCTTTGCGTCTATTAACCCTTTAATATATTGAGTTGTACACAAAATTTTCTCAACACATTCCATATTCGTGGTTAGTTTTCATTGTCTTCATTCAATTTCTGGAGTTTTGACCAATTTCTCAACATTATACAATGCTGGATTCATATGCCATATTGTTTTATTTTAATTTATTTATTTAAAATTTATCAGAAATGCAATATGTTAGTTTCATCTTTAATGTCATCCCACATGAATGCAATATGTTAGTTTGATGCTTAACGTCTTCCCACATGGGTTTTTCGGCGTAATGAAGAAACCTATAAATACGCACTTCAGAGCTTCCCGAACATTCCACCGCCAGACGACGTGTTTGGGTAATGGCTCACCACAGGTGGGTCAAACTCTGGAAAGTCCCCGGGCTTATTACTACAGCGATGCAGGCCTAGAAACAGCTATACTTATGGGCATTGGAGATCGGCTGAGACGTGTGTGGAGCCAATGACCCAGTTATTCACGTGGTCCATTGCGACTAACAGAACGGGGCTTACGATCTCGCGGTTGCTTTTTTTCCCATTCCCCTTCTATGCTACGTTTTTTCAGGTGAAATAGGATCCGGGGTCCAAGCCGAAACCAAATCTTCCAACCTTTGTAAATTGCAGAAGCTATGCTACAGGAGCATCCGTCGTTTGACCACCATGCAGAGGAGGAAAGAGTTAAATGCAGTTCCATCTTGTAAAATCGAACAATTAAGTTGAGCAGATAATAAAACCATTATTGTTTTAAAAAATTAGTTGCCATAGAATTGGGTTCTATTTGAATTAATCATTTGTAATTTTGAGGTATCTTTGCAAGTCTAAACACCTTCGCAACCCAAGGAGGAAAACCATCAGCCACCTTGTCTCGTGCTCACAATCAAACGAGAGAAAGAGATAGGCAATGATAGGATGCAAATTACATCTAATTTTTCCATAATACGATTACAAAACATTGCTTAATAACTCTTGCTAATTCAAAGAAAAAATAGGACAAAGTGATTGCTCAAATCAATTCGAAGTATATCATTTATGAGATGACAGAGTTCTTAAAATTCGCAATTTAAATATAATTGTGGTTTCTTCTATTCTACTCGTCTAATCCTGGTTTCTTCTATTCTACTCGTCTAATCCAGCTCTGTTTTATTTTTTTTCATTTTTTTTTATGAGAGCTGAGATTCCCATGGCTGTCAAGTCATGATTTTCTGTTATTCAGAACTGTTAGATGATGCTTTAAACCGGAAGAATTTTCGAGATTGCAGACATGCATTTAGTTATGGGAGATGAAGAAAGAATTGGAGCCACTTCCACTCTTTCAAAAGGCATTATAGTGTGGCCGCATTAATTTTGTTGTGTGGACTAAAATTAGTAGCAAGATCCCAAGCCACTTTGTGCATACAATAAAATTGTTACTTCCTCCGTTTCAAAACCCATGCCTCGAAATAAAATCTCAAACCTCATATCGACTCCACCATCATATATAACATCTTCAAGGACCAATCAAGAAAAAGAAGATCAATATAGTAATAATGTGTAAGGGATAATCCATCAAATTGAGCTACTTCTGATAACATGAGCATATCCCGAGACAAAAAATTATGATGGATCCACGCTCAAGAAATTCATCCCGAGACACAGCCGCGGTTCAAGAATTTATGCTAAAAACAGCAAAAACACAAGAGTCACTAATCAGCACAACCAAATTAATTGCGGAAGAGAATACAAAATTAATGAGAGAGAGAGAGACGCATCCCATGATTTCTTACCTTACCAAGACATGCATGGCAAACTGTGATCCATTTGCCCATTCACCAAAGGGGCTATTATCTCTCTTCCTCGACGTTTCAAGTGCTCAGGATCATCATTCCCCCATCCCCACACCCGTCGGCTGCAATATCTGCATCTGGATTCCGCAACTCTTTGCCTTTGTTGCTTCTGCTTTCTCTACTTCTTCAATTCCCAAGGTCTAGCCCCTACTCTACATCTTACAGCCCAACCGGCTGTCTTTTCCTCCTTTTTCCCAATCTAACCCTCCTCTGTTCTCATGGCGCTTCCGGCGTTTCGTCACCGTCTTTCATTCCCGAGACCTGGCAGATATAGGGTGTCTTTCGTCTTTTCAAGCATGCAGTTAGCCGCTACCCGCCATGTTTTCAGAGATTTTCTGCACAAAAAACAATACGCATGTCAAGCTCTCTCTCTCTCTCCTTTTTGTTTGACTCTCAAGATCCCTATCTCTCTTTTCTCTCTCTACTGGATGTTGCTTTGTGGCTGTTTATCACCAGAAGCCATGCAAAGTGTACAAGTATAAATCAAAGCTTCTCTCTGCTAAAACCCTACCACTATTTCTTTCTTGCATAATCAGATTCACCTGCACATGGAGAGTGATAACCCGGTGGACCTTTCCATTTCTGGTGGAGTGCCTTCTGGTTGTTCTAGGTGGAATCCAACGAAGGAGCAAATAGACATGCTTGAGGGTTTGTATAGGCAGGGCATAAGGACTCCAACTGCTGAGCAGATACAGCAGATCACGAACCGCCTAAGGGCTTTTGGTCACATAGAAGGCAAGAACGTTTTCTACTGGTTCCAAAACCACAAGGCAAGGCAGAGACAGAAGCAGAAGCAAGATAGCATTTCCTATTTCAATCGATTTCTTCATAAGACCTCTGTTTTCCCACCTTGTCCTAATGGTTTGTGTTTCTTTTTCTTCTCTTCTCATACAACCAAGAAACTATGAAGCACTCATATGCTTATATATAACAACTCACGCTGCTTAATCCATCACTAAGACTTCAGTTCTTGTGCGTCATCCAAATTTTATAAGTATCAGAAAAGATACCGATTCCATAGTGTATACCCATACTGATTCCAGTATACACCAATGATCTGATTATATTTCTTTTTTCAACAAAAATTTGATTTTGTTTGGTATTCCTAAACATTCCTCGTTTATAGTTCTGATTATTCTATTGGGGTTATGATCTTGTTGCAGAAAGACCATTCATGCATAGGTCTTCGATATGCGAGAAGGAATAAACAAATATAACCTGGAAGTGTCATTTATCTGTTTTTGTAAACTAGGTTTTCCTTGTCAAGTGACTTTTTCAATAGAGAAACATGCTTGTTTTGTTAGATTGAGGAGGACTAGAGAGTCTTCTTCCGTTACAAACTTACACTAACTTTTTGGCTGATAATTTCTCTGGAACAATCATTTTTATGTTACTGAATTAATCATTTATCTCTCTGAGTTCTTCATATCCTGTCCCTTTCCAAACGTTCTGCCCCCTTAAATTTTATGATTTCCTCTTACATCAATATGGAAAATCTGTTTTCCTTGTCATACGTCTTCTCCAGCTCTCTGTAAAGGCGTGCTTTTCTGTTGTTTCAGTTGTTTGCAGCCCATTTTGCATTCCATACACAGATCTAGGCCTGTCTCATCAGCAACGGCAACCCAAGGTACTTCTTCCTAGAGCCCTCAAGAGAAGAACGGTGCCGGAGAAAATGACGACGGCAGTAAAGCCCAGTGGTAGGGCATATCAAGACTTGGCATATGATCAGGAGTACTGTAATGTTACTGAAGGTCAGTGTGTGGCTATGAAGAGCCACTGTGATCACCAAACTTTGGATCTATTTCCATTGCAACCTAGTGGCAATCTACAAGCAAGAACTTCAAGTTATTCTCTTGCTTCTTCTTCCTTTAATGGAGACTCTGGTATTCCTACAACTCTAGCAAATCCCTCTACTGAAACTAAGTGCATAACTGAGCAGGGTGGTTCTAGCGGTGGCCATCTCTTCTTTGATTTCTTCTGTGGGAATGGCCCTTGTGAGAGCCATTGAACGCTCATGCTTTTTAATGTACCAATAATGAGTATCTAGTATCATTAGCTGTGAGTTTTGTTCAGATGTAATCTGCTCTTTACCTTTTTGGTTAAAGTTTGAAAGGGTTCACCTAATTTTGTCTTTAACTTTTAATGCTCAACTTCTTGAACAAAGAATGATAGCACGGTATGGCTTACGTTTTTTCAGTTTTCAATTTTGTTTACCTTTGCATCTCAAGTTTATTCTTAATTAGCTCAAGTTAGAAGTACCATTATCTGGAAAAGGTAGTATTAGTTATCGTCAACAAAACCTGACTTCGAGTTTATGTACAAACAAAAAAGAAATAGTATATAGTACGAGAAAACATCGAGTTTATTCTCAGCTCAAATTAGGAGTATCCTTATCTCCCCTCCCTAATCCCCCGGCCGCCCTCTGTGATAGAAGCAGCACTGATGTTGTATCTGATATTGATTTTATGGATAATGAAATATGTGGTTAGCTAGTCATTCAGAAAAAAAGAAGAAGATGAAGAAGAAGAAGTATATATCCTTATCTAAGAACAATATAATTTTGATCAACCCTGACTTCAAGCTTACGTACACAAACAAGAAAGAAAAAGGAGAGTTCAAATTAACATCCTTCATTTAAAATGAAATGTCCATTTCTTATACAAAAAATAAATAAATATGAAGTACATTTTATTTTAGATGAAAGGAATAATAAAAATAAATTGTTATTTGATCACATCAATCAATATGTATGCTCGTATAATTTTTTTGAAGGGCGGACAAGAAAAAGCTCTTATTACGTACTTGTATATCATTATGAAAACATATTAACTGGTATCTAATCTGAGCTAATTATACAAATAAAATGGAATTATATGATGCCATAAATTATTGACCAAACTGCAGCATTTATTTAAAGTATATCACGAGGGCAATTTGATCAAATTCTTGACTCTCGTTTGATAAAATGATATTTTTAAGAACTAAACTACTCGTGAATTTTTTGGATGTAAATGTGAAATTAATTATATATTTTTAAAAATTTTAAATTGTACTCATTCCGTTTATAATTGAATATTCTATTTTAACTTAAAATAATATCAATAAAATTAATTTAAATATTAAATATTTAATATAGTATCATTATTAATTAAAAATATTAAAGGTATAATTCATATATTAGTGGAATTTATATCCTTTGAGAGTAAAAATATAATAATGGTAAAACCTTGTTTGATTAGGAATTTACTTTTTTAAAATTAATAATATTATATTAGTAAAAAATTAAATACAATATATAATTATTTTTAAAATATATATTTAATACTGAATAAATTTTGAAAAAGAAGTGAAGATTTAATTGTGGACTAAAAAAGTAGTAAATATGAAGAATCGCTGAAGTTTTGATTTGTAGTGGACAAGGCCCGCCCGCCCACAAACGAAAACGAAGGCTAAGGCAAAATTGAAAGGAGGTCGACTCTAGCAAGCCCTATGAGGGGTTTAACTCTTTTCAACGTAGCTGCCGGCCCGTTAATTTTCTTTCCGATTTTTCTCTTTACTTGAACGGTATATTCTTATTTTTTTTTCTTTTAACTTTTTGCAACGTCTTCGAAAAGTTTTAAGAGATTGTTTAATATAGTATGATTTTAATAAGATAATTTTTATCATTTTTATTTTTTTAATTTGGGATGGGGTAACTTTGGGAATCCCACAGGTGTGGATTTTAAAATTTAAAAATAGTAAATAAAATATTATTTTTAATAAATATGATTTTATAAATTTTATTTTAAAATTTTATATTGAGATTTAAAATCATAAATCAATCACAATAATTCAAAATAATAATTTTTTCTTAATTTTTGAAAATTTAAAAACTAATGAAATATGATTATTAAAAAAGTTGTGATGATTAAAAAATTAATGAAATAAATGTTATATAGTAAATTTTAAAATCGTATAAAGTGTTTAAGAACAAAAGCATTAAAATTATTTAAAAATCATCATGTATTAATAAAATCATCTTACGTTTAGTATTTATGAGAGTTTTATAGGATGTGATAAAAAAAATTTGGGGGGCACACAAAATTTTAGAAAAAGGATAAAATAAAGAGTTAAAAATTAGGTTAAATGCATTTTACCTCAAACTTCTTTTTTTTTAATATATCACGTTCTTAATCTTTTAATTGCTTTAATAACCCCTGAAACCCTTAATTAACTCGAATAAGGTGAAATGTAGATTTTGAAGACATTTTTACCCCTATTACATGAATTCATTCTTCTTTTTCTTTCTCGTCTTCCCTCCCTTCTCTCCCTTCTTTTTTCATTTCTTCCTTTCTTCTCATCTTCCCTCCTACGGCCAACCATACTACTAATAACCAGTATGTTTCAAATAGTCATACAATAAAGACTCTAATTCTACCACATTTGGGCTGCCACTCATATGCAGCATAATTAGAATTTCTTTGAAAGGGCCTTGATCGAATGCGTCTACGATCAGTGAGAAAGAGCATCTGAAGCTACTTCATCGTCTAGCTTTTCTTCAAGAACCAAAAAGTTTTGGAAATTTTCATTTGCATTTGATCAGATTTTATGTCCGGCAGTAGTATTTGAAGAAGGAGAGAGGAGAAGAAAGAATGAGTGAGAAAAAAAGAATAAAAGAGAGAGATTAGATTTTTATTTGCGTTATATTGCATTAAAAATTATAAAAATAAATTAATTATAAGAAGACACACATTCAAAGTGAAAAAAGTGAAAATAAAATAAAATTATTTAGATTAAAAAGTCAATCCAAATACACCTATAAACTGAAGGTAAATATGATTTTTAATACTTATTGGATGGTGATTTTGGCTTTAAGATCCTTGGTCACTGAGCCTTCAACTTTTTGGCCAGTAACTAAAAATTTATTTCTTGAAGGGTCCTGAGGGTCTCGGACTTGCTTGAGGTTGAAACAGGAGCTTGGAATATGCGGCTGCTTAATGTTTGATTTTTTCCGTGGGATGTTGAGATTATAAGGACTATTCCAGTACGTAAGGAGGGTGGTGAACAAAAAATTATTTGGCATTATGCCTGTGATGGAAAATATTCAGTTAAATCTCGAATAAACTTATGGAGGACAGTTGACAGCAAACTGAATGTTCTGTGCAGATGAATAAAAATGTATGGACTTGGATTTGGAACGTTAATATTTTTTCAAAAATAAAGCATTTCTTCTGGAGGGTTTTTAGCGGTATTTTACCTGCAAGGTGTAATATTGCTAAAAGAATAATGGGTATTGACCTCATGTGTCCAGTATGTTTGGAGCAGGTGGAAATAGATATTCATATTTTGACGAAATGCGAATTGCCAAAAGCTGCTGGGGAAGAAGCACACTTTGACAGTATAGGGTGGAGATATGGTGTGCATTCATGGCTGGAATTGGTTTAGAGAATGGGTTCTTCGGGAGAAGAAGGGGTGGCTGTGCTGGAGTGGTATGTATCATTGTGTTGGGGTATCTGGAATGCAAGAAATGATTGGGTTTTCCAAGGCAAAATGCCTAATTCTTCTGTGGTGATATCCAAAGTCCAGAATCTCTTGATGGAGTTTAAGAGTGCTAGTCTTGGGCAAACTTTTGGTGATCAGGGAAATGGAAATATTGGTGTCCAGTGCCTGATTAGAAAATAGGAGCCTCCCACATATGGGTACAAATTGAA
Source organism: Rauvolfia tetraphylla (assembly GCA_030512225.1). NCBI lineage: Eukaryota > Viridiplantae > Streptophyta > Magnoliopsida > Gentianales > Apocynaceae > Rauvolfia > Rauvolfia tetraphylla. The sequence goes on from JAJQKT010000062.1 coordinate 68,004, forward strand.
TGTTGTGTTGCGTTTAAATGTGGAGTTGGGGGCGTGCGTTTGATTGTCAGAGGTAGAGAGTGTGGGCTGGTTGCTTCGGCTTCAATCCTTTGGGATAATTTGGTGGATGCAGAACATGCAGAAGCTGTGGCAATGTTGGAGGGTCTTCAATTTGCAGAAATGTTGCAGCTTCAGAGTTTTGAGATGGAATCTGATTGTCTTAGTTAGGTTCAAGGGGTTAATGCCAACGACATCAATCTTTCCAGGGTTGGGGTCTTTATACAGAGAATTAAAGAGAAGATGCAACCAAGTTAAGCATGTTGATGGAACTTGTAATCAGCCTGCACATGCGTTGGCTAAGCTAGCATATTTATCTTTAGGTCCTTTTGTTTGGTGTCAAGGGGTGCCGACTGCCTAATGTTGTAATGGTAGTTGTTACTGCTGGTTTGCTTCAATAATGAAATTACTATATTTTACTTCAAAAAAAAAAAAAGAATCCGTGTCAATCCAAATTGCATTTGGGTGGTACAAATTAAAAAGTTTAAGGGGGTAATTAGAGCAATTGAAAGATTGAGGAGGTAATGTACCAACTGGAGAAGTATAAGGGGATAAAATGCTTTAACCCTTAAAAATTTTAAGAGCTATAATTAGCCGTGAGGGACGAGAGAAAATAGATATCAGCACCGTTACTTAACGGCGGTTCCCACAACTCTGGTGCCGTTATCCCTGCCGTTAGATGCATTAACCACTTTTATGGCGGTAATTAAAGAGCCCCATATGCCCGTATGTGGCTTATGAAGAAACGGATCATTATTTCACTGTAGTTCCATAAATGTCTCCGCAAATATTACAGTATTACAATTAGTAGGAATTTATTTTGAGGAAAAATTAAGTTTGTCTAATTAGTACATAACTTGTAATTAAAGACAAAATATTATGTTATATCAAAGATGGAATTGACGGAAATATCTTTGAGAAATTGTGTAATAAAAAAGACAAAAAAATGTTGTATAGGCCTTTTTATGGAGAGTATGGATTGAGAAATTGAATGCTTACTTAATTGTCAACTAATTTGTATTTTTATCTTTATTTTCTTTTTTCCCTCTAATTTGTTTTTGCTAGTAACCATGACTTAACATCATTTTATTTTTAATACAAACTTTAGACAAATATAATTTATAATAAGTTATATACTTAAACACGACATAAATTGTTTCATTAAATTCTTTAGAAAAAATCAATTCTTTTGTGACTTTAAAAAAATTATACCACTTTCTTCTTTACCCCAATAATAAGAATAATATCATGCTAGATTGAAAAATATATCATAGTTTAGAGGGGCAATAAAAAGAACTAAGACTAGTATGTTAGTGTATAAAGATTTCAAAGAATTACAGTTCGTATATTTGAGAACAAGAGTTTTTTTAAAAAAAAATTCTCTTAGCATCATTCAACTTTAATTTAGCATCAAGTGATATTTTCTGTTCAAAATTTATAGAGCAATATGTAAAAACAGCTCTCAAACTATCTTAATTACTGTAATTTCGCTCCACAACTCATATTTTAATATTTTTTGTCCATTTTCTTTAGAGCAATCAGCAAAAACAGTCCTTAACTTATCTTAAATTTTTATAACTTAGTCTCTCAACTAATTTAATATTTTTGGTCTATCATCTTTATATATTTTAATATTTACAGCCTCAAAAATTGTTAATGTGACAGAAATCGATAAAGATATATACATTCATATCATGTTTCTTACTGGTGAACGATAAATATATCATTTCAAGAATTTTTTTCTCTCAAAATTCATGGCATATGAGGCTGATGATTTGTTTTTTGGGAATCGAGTAAAAACTAAATTGAATAAAAAATAAGAGAAAAAAACACAAATTATGTAAATTCTTATTCATGTCCGGTAGGGTTGATCATTTTATCGAAGTAAAAATGATAAATTTTATAAAATAAGAATTAAAATTTTGAAAATATGTATCTTTCTTAATCCTTTCTTCTTTTGTCCAACTCAATTTTACTAGATTTAACCAAAAAAAAAACTCAATTCCAATCACACATGTCATGAATTTTAAGAGTAAAAACTCTTGAATAGATTAATTGTCCATACATCGATAGGGCACATGAAATGCATATATATATCTTTACTGATTTTTATCACATTAATAGTTTTTGAGACTTTAAATATTAAAATATATAAAGATAATGGACTAAAAATATGTAAGTTAATGCAAATTGAGAGACTAAGTTATAAAACTTAAGATAGTTCAGGGACATTTTTTGTTGATTACTCCAAAGATAATAGACAAAAAATATTAAAATATAAGTTGTGTGATGAAATTACAACAACTAAAATAGTTTGGAGACTGCTTTTGCATATTACTTAAAGTTATAATAATAATAAAATATAGAATTACATGTGTTAAAATTAGCATTTATTTATTTTTAGGGTAAAAAGTGCTATGTACACTCGAACTATTACCAATTATCAAGTTTGACACTTAAACTAAAAAATATAATGTTTCTCAAATTTTAAAAAGTTATCAAATTTGACACTTAAGTTTATTTTTACCATTAACTCATAATGTTGACCTGTCAAGTGTCAGTCACGTGACTTTTCTTGGAGTTTTTTTTGTCAAACTATAAAATTAAATTAAATAAAAATTTCTTACTTTTTGACTTAACCATCTCATCCTTTAACCGATTCATCTAATCAAATAACTCACATCATTTTGACCATTCTATTTTTTTATATTTGAACTAAAAACAAATTTTCCTCTCTCTCTCTCTCTCTCTCTCGTTCTCTCTCTCTCTTTTGCTTCTTCTTCTTCTTCAAAGATCAGTGATCATCACCATATTGTAGCTATGACCATTCATCACTCCATAACCAAAAGTTATACCATAAGAATACTCCTTTCAATCTGAGGAGTTTACATCTAACAACAATGTTCAAAATTTGCCTTGAGAGTTTCAAATCTAATCAAATTACAGATGAAGGTGGATGCAACTATCAACCCTATCATGGAGAAAAGAAGAAAGAAAATGAAGAGATAGAGGCGGCAATAGGAAAGAGAAGGAAAACTTAGAAAAAGAAAATTTCAATTTTTTCACTCTTTTTTTTATGAGTATGTTGTTGTTGTGTTGTGATTGAGAAACTGTATTAAAATTTTTTAAACTTATGTTTGGTGGAATTGCCTGGTCTCTTTAGTCGAAGAAGAAGAAGATGGCGGATATTGTTGGGATGGCAATGTTAGTTACCAGTAAACGGTCTCTCTACTGGATTCCAAGCTTCTTTTCTTTCTTTATCTATTCCAATATTCTAAATCTTGTTTATTCTCTTAGCATCTTAACATGTTGTTGCACCAAATAAAAAGTAAGAGCCACTCATTATGGAGAGTTTCAATCTGATACAAAGAAGATTTAATGACCGACAGTAACTGAAATAATCTCTGGTCGTGATTAGCTTTTTTGTTAGTAGAAGAAAAAAAGAAGAAGAAACAGATAAAGAGAAACAAAAGGAAAAATTTTTCAGTGATTGTTATCTAAACTAAATAATATGTGTTTTGATAAAAATAACTTCAATTATGTCATGTGAATGTCAGGTGATATAATACAATCATGAATTAATGATAAAAATAAACTGAAGTGTCAAATTTGATAATTTTTTAATGTTTAAGTGTTCAAACATTATATTTTTTAATTTAAATATTAAACTTGATAATTGGCAAAAGTTCGAACTGTCTGTATCATTTTTTTCCCTTATTAGTTCCATATATTCATAAATTTGAAACATTTTGCTATATTTTCTTTCTCTCTGTTTTCTTTTTTCAAGGGAACATTTTCAAATGTTTAACAGCTACCAATCATAATAAATGTGTGTGTGTGTGTGTGTGTGTTTGTGTTTTGGGCTAACATTCTTTTAATTTTATTTTTGGGGTAAAGCCTTTTGTTGACATGTTCAACGCAAGAATTAACACCTTTTACTTTTAGCTTCTACCTGAACGACGGCAACGTTAACAGAATCCGTCACCGTCCATTTTCCCCCAATCTGGATGTCCCTCACCCCCTTGCGCCCCCAACCCTGTCCTCTCGATTTCGTCTTTTGATGATTGGAGAGGGTTTCTTCTGAAGATCTTCTACGCTCTGTTTGTGGATTCCTAACCAACATCCAAAAGGTAATCGTTTAAAGATCCCCTTTTGTCCATCCCTCTCCTTTGATTCTCCTAAATCGCTTCTGAATTTTTTAGGTTGTTAGCTTTCGCATCTGTTTTCACACTCCCAAGACTCTCAAAGTCTAGATTTTTATAAATTTTGGGCCTTCAAATTGACGATTTGATCAAAACCCCTACTCTTTTGTTAGAGTTTTGAGGTAAAATTTTGAGTAATTTGTGCTGGAAAAAAGGTTGTAGTATTTGTATAGGATTTTAAATTTATGGGGTTGTTAAGGGTCTCTTGATTTTAGTGGATGGTAAGTTTGCATATCTAACAATAGATATCGGATATCGGATACAAGAGCCATATACAAATTTAGAGTGAAAAGAATGGGAGAGGATTTATTTACAAGCCTGACTATTGAGAATTATCGCCCATCAACATTGTTGTCAATGGATTCAATTGCCAATACTCATGACGAGTCAGACAGAGATATGAATAGGCAAATTGTACTCCGGCCACCAGATATTAATCTTCCTCTGTCCGTGGAACGTAGTTCTCCTCCACCGCAGTCATGGAGTCATGACCCTTTTGATATCCTAGAAGTTGGCCTTGGACACCATAATGAATCTGATAAGCTCCTTGACATGCCTAAAGTCGGCCGGAAATGTGCCAAGAGGTTGGATAGTGTGTGGGGTGCTTGGTTCTTCTTTAACTTTTACTTCAAGCCTGTTCTGAAGGAGAAATCAAGGTGTAACATAATCAGGGAGAGTAATGGGGTTTCTGGGTTTGATAAGTCGGATTTGCAGCTTGATGTCTTTTTGGTTCAGCATGATATGGAAAACATGTATATGTGGGTGTTTAAGGAGAGGCCTGAAAATGCATTGGGTAAGATGCAATTGAGAAGTTACATGAATGGACATTCTCGCCAGGGTGAACGCCTATTCCCTTTCAGTGTTGATAAGGGCTTTGTAAGATCTCATAGAATGCAGCGGAAGCACTACAGAGGGCTTTCTAATCCTCAGTGTGTACACGGTATTGAGCTGGTTTCATCACCTAACCTTATGGGTGTAGATGAGGAAGAGCAGAAGAAGTGGGTGGAACTAACAGGAAGGGATTTGAACTTCAGTATCCCACCAGGAGCAAAAGACTTCAGTTCATGGAGGAATCTTCCCAACACAGACTTTGAGCTGGAAAGACCAATTCCCTTATTGAAGAGTAATGCTCATCCACCCCAAAAGAAATTGCTTAATGGATCTGGTTTGAACTTGTCAACTCAGTCATCAAATCATGTAAATGGCAATGGGGTAGATCATTCATCGGTCGGCAATAAGAAAAGGAAGGATATCTTCTCACGTGGAACTGAAGAAGATGGTTGCTTGCCTGGTAATCCTAATACAGATACTTTTCAAGATGCAGAAATCCATCCTATTGAACCACCTTGGATGAGTGAGTTCACTGGGGTGATGAGGAATGTATATGGTCCAGTTACAGCTGCAAAAACCATTTATGAAGATGAACAAGGATACTTGATCATTATTACCTTGCCTTTTGCTGATCCTGAAAGAGTGAAAGTGCATTGGTGGAACAACCTGACTCATGGTATTGTGAAGATATCATCTGTGAGCACTGCATGCATGCCTTTCATCCAGAGAAATGATAGGACATTTAAGCTGATAGATCCTGCTCCAGAGCACTGTCCTCCTGGAGAATTTAAAAGGGAAATCCGACTTCCAAACCGAATTCCTGATGCTGCCAATCTAGAAGCATACTTTGACAAGAGTGGAACGGTGCTTGAGATTAAAGTGCCGAAACATCGCATGGGACCAGAAGAACATGAGGTTCCTGTTTGTCTTCGCCCTCCAAATGAGTTTGGGCTATCCTGACAGTGGGTATTGGTGGGAGAAATGTGGTAGAAAGTATGATTGTTTTTCTTTAAATTCTATAAATTTTCTGAAATGTGAAAAAGAACCATTGTTACTCATAAAAGAGGCTTTAACTTGGTTAAACTCATTGTCTATGTTTGGTCTTTTTGAAATTCAGATTGTTGTAGTGTGGGATAACCCTTGAGCATGAAACTATAAGCGCTAAGGTCATTAGTAGGAATTCTTGAAACTTACTAGCAAGATAGAAGATAGTGTCCAGAACCATCACGGAAAAGTAAGTTTGTTTATTAAATTTATGTGGAATTATATATTTCTTTCCTTTGTGGTGCTTGGGGAGAAGACATGGTTATGTTCAATATAATGAGAAATATTAGTGGGACAATTATGTGATTATGGAATTAGGGATGAAAACAAGTTGAATCGAGCTTGATTAGTTTTAGACAAGGCCTTTTGAGTTTAAACTCAATTCCAATCTTAAAGTAAGACTTGACCTTGATTTGATAGTGTATTTAGACTTGGTTTTATTTTAAAATTTAATTTAATTTTTTTATTATAAATTTTATTTTCTCACAAATAATGATACAAAATAAAAAATTTAAATTTAAACATAATTTTGAATTAAATATTATCAAATATAAAAAAATATAATACAAGATATTATCTTATTTATTTAAATATATAATCGAACTTCTTCATAATTTTTTGTGCTAAGGACTGGTGATTCCCTCGTTTTGGTAGCGAGACCACGGAGACGAGACAGAGAGTACAATTGACCCGGTTCACGTTCACATGCAATCGATTTTTTTTTCGGTTTTCGATTTTACTGTTTAATTTTCGATTTGATTTTTTGTTTAAAAATAAAAATTGAATCGAATTATTTTATTTGTTAAAATCGAATCGAATCAAATTATATCGGTTCGGTTCGGTTCCGACCGAAAAAAAATAGAACATAAAAGAATAAATTAAAAAATTAAAATTTTTATTTAAAAATAGAAAACTAGTTATTATGATCAATAAATGATACTAATACAGTAATAATAAATTACTGATATGATGAAAAAATAATTTAGTATTTTTTTGGTAAAATAAAATAATTTAGTATTTTTTAGTAAAATAAAATAATTTAGTTGTTTATCCTAACATTGTCCATATAGTATCATATTGAAAAAAAATTTAAGAAGCAGGACTATCTTCTTTCTTTTTCTTCCTACAAAAAATACAATAGTATAATTAGAAAAATAGTTTAATAGTTTAAGGTTAAATTGGATAAGCAACTCATTATAAAAGTAATATATAACACTATAATTATTCTACACTATAATTGAAAAAAAATACTATTCGATTTTCGATTCGATTTTTGATTTGATGTCTACAACTGAAAACCGAACCGAAAATTATACAATTGTTAAAAATCAAACCGAACCGAACCGTATAAATAAAAAATCGAATCGAAATATAAAAACGGTTCGGTTTCGGTTCGGTTTTTAGTCGGTTCAATTTTTGCCCACCCCTAACGTCCACGACAAGAAAATCCGCCAGCTGCAACCACCGTTTTATCGCCGGATGAAATATCATATATAATCACAGATACGGTTGTTGTATTGAGCACCATCGTTGGGAATATTTAAGTACTCAATCATAACGTACTTAAAAAATTCAAACTTAAAATTATATTTGTACTCAGGCTAGAGCTCAAGATCGAAATTGAGTGAGGCCCAACATAGCCGACCCGAACATGGACTTGATTGCAGCCCTAGACCTTCGGTCAATGCTGCTGACCCTCCTGGATTCTTCTGTGGGTTGAGGAACGGGATTGCCGGTTGTCATAGCGGATACAACTACAATAGATACTGCCCCGTTCATGTAGACTGCGGTAGCGAATATGATGCCAGGGTTTTAATTTTTTTACTTTCCTTAAATTCTATAGTGGTGATGTATTGGTTTGTGAGGATGTAATCAGAGAAGTTTTTCAATACGTAATTAACAGTATAAAACTACTACCGATTTGCAACTAATCTCCTCCTCTCTCTCTCTCTCTCTCTTTGGCTGAATAATCTCCTCCTTTCTCATTTCTTGTAACATCTCTAATAATTTTTGGCCAATATAAGCATAACGTGTACTTGGACACCATCGATAATACTATATTGCATTTATTGTTCTTTTAATTCCAAACTCATATTCTCATCAGAATTTTCATTCATTTTATTTACAAATGGCTCAAAAATCTGATTATCATTACTATTTATTTTAGTATTATAGAAGACAACAATCTTATTAGTCACCCCGTATACACATTTTGAAGTTACTTTGGCCAAAAACCACAACATATGCGGCTGCAAAATCCTTAATTGTTAATTCAAAAATATATATGAAACTAAAAATATTAAAGTAAACAATTGGGACTGAAGTTACCAATTGTAAAAACATTAAGGATTAAACATGTCAATTTGCCAAGAATCAAAACTATATCTCATTACTAATTGGCGTTGGCTCGCTCTCGTCACATGTTCAATATTTTTCAAATTATCGATGATGATGGAATCAACCATTTCGGACTCCATGCAATTACTTGAGAGAATTTTAAGTGCAAGATGAGAAATCCTTCTCCAGAGCCCAAAAAAGAATTCTTAATTAAGATAAATCCACCCTTCAGAGGGGGTTTCACAAGAGCAAAGATGCGCCTTCTGTTAACTGCGGAATCACAATTACTGCAAATACTGTTTCTTCCAGAAAGCAATCCGCTACCCTAAAGCGCGATGATTTTGTCAGGCATCACATGTTGCCAATAGGTTCTTAGCGTGCGTGTTTCTGTCGCGGTTCATTCACGTTTTCCCTTTAAGCATTTGCCGACGAATCATTAGGAAGTTCAGCAAATACGAACGAACTGATGAGTAGAACTATCTCACAGTAGAACCAGTCGCGATAAATTCTAGAGGGGACGCTTTTTCTCCTACCGGTTTAAAGCGTTTTAAACCAGAGGGGGAGCATTACTTGGAATAGATAACTAGAGATGTCTGCAAGAATTCTAGTGTTGAAGATTTGATAAGGAATTTTGTGGCAAAGCAAATGCACCTTGAACCAAAAGGAGGAATGTGTATTTGCCTGTAACGAACTGATAATTGATTAAATAAAAAATTGTCCTTGAGACAATGATAAATTGAAAGAGCAATAACAAAATTAAATTTGAATAAAAATCAAGATTGTACCACACAAACAATACCAGGACTCGGCAAAAGCATCATATGAACAAAACGACATAATACGCGTATATCTTAATCAACTTCCTCAATCTTCGGCCCAGCACTACTTCCGCCTCCCGCAGAGGGACCATCTTCATCCATTGCTCCACCCATACCACCACCAGTGGCGTCACCCTGATACATCTTGGCAATGATGGGATTGCAAATGCCTTCCAGTTCCTTCATCTTATCCTCAAATTCATCTGCCTCAGCTAGTTGATTACCATCAAGCCAGTTGATTGCCTCCTCAATAGCGTCCTCAACCTTTTTCTTGTCGGCAGGTGGAAGCTTGGCACCGATCTTTTCATCCCTGATTGTATTTCTCATGTTGTAAGCATAATTCTCCAGTGCATTTTTGGCCTCCACCTTCTTCTTGAGCTCTTCATCCTCGGACTTGTACTTCTCCGCATCTTGCACCATTCTCTCAATCTCTTCCTTGGACAACCTACCTTTGTCATTGGTGATGGTAATCTTGTTTTTCTGGCCGGTAGTTTTGTCCTCAGCTGAGACGTTAAGAATACCATTGGCATCTATGTCAAAGCACACGTTAATTTGAGGCACACCCCTAGGTGCAGGTGGAATGCCAGATAGTTCAAACTTTCCGAGCAAATTGTTGTCCTTTGTCCTGGCTCTTTCACCCTCGTAAACCTGAATAAGTACACCAGGTTGGTTGTCGGAGTAAGTTGAAAAGACTTGCTCCTTCTTGGTCGGTATGGTTGTGTTCCTTGGGATCAAAACTGTCATAACTCCACCAGCAGTCTCCAGACCAAGAGATAGAGGGGTAACATCAAGCAGCAACAAGTCCTGTACCTTCTCGTTTCCTTCACCACTCAAAATTGCAGCTTGCACAGCTGCACCATAGGCAACGGCCTCGTCAGGGTTGATGCTCTTGCAAAGCTCCTTTCCGTTGAAGAAGTCCTGTAATAATTGCTGGACCTTAGGAATTCTGGTAGATCCACCAACAAGTACAACATCATGGACAGTGCTTTTGTCCATTTTGGCATCCCTCAAACATTTCTCTACAGGCTCCATACATTTCCTGAACAAATCCATGTTCAGTTCCTCAAACCTTGCCCTAGTGATTGTTGAGTAGAAATCAATTCCCTCGTATAAAGAATCAATTTCTATTGTAGTTTGAGCAGTTGATGAGAGAGTCCTCTTTGCCCTCTCACAGGCAGTTCTCAGTCTCCTCAAAGCTCTTGGGTTCCCACTAATATCCTTTTTGTGCTTCCTCTTGAATTCCTGAACGAAATGGTTCACCATTCTGTTATCAAAATCCTCACCCCCCAAGTGGGTATCACCAGCAGTGGCCTTGACCTCAAAAATTCCCTCCTCAATGGTGAGAAGAGAAACATCAAAAGTACCACCACCCAAATCAAATATTAGCACATTCTTTTCCCCTGAGCTCCCAGCCTTCTTGTCGAGCCCATAGGCAATAGCTGCTGCTGTGGGCTCATTGATAATACGCATAACATTAAGGCCAGAAATGACACCAGCATCCTTGGTTGCCTGACGCTGGGAATCGTTGAAGTAAGCCGGAACGGTAACAACTGCATTCCTTATTGTTGTACCAAGATAAGCCTCGGCAATCTCCTTCATCTTCGTCAACACCATTGATGAGATTTCCTCAGCTGCAAACTGTTTTTCCTCGCCCTTGTAAATGACAACAATCATTGGCTTGTCACCCGAGCCAGCAATGACCTTGAAAGGCCACAGCTTGATATCGCTTTGCACGGACGGATCGCTGAATCTCCTTCCAATCAAGCGCTTGGCATCTGCATCATACAAATCACATCACCGTTCACAAGGCCAATCCCACTCACTCAAGAAGAACAAGCAAACAAGAAGTACCACTAATTCATTTAAGATAAAGTGATGGCATCAATCGCTCAATTTTTTCAAATTCAACCAGATTATGACACCATTGATTCATTAGTTACCCATCATCTACTACATAATCAATCTTATATCTACTAGAAGAGGAAACTTGACATGGATTTCTAAAGAGTTCAAGTAGACTTAGCATCACTTACGCAGGAAAAGGTTCTAGAGAAAAAAGAAAAAAGGTTTGCCATTACCCAGCATTTGTAACAGAACACAAAATTTTGAATTCTAACAGATAAAATCAGTTCAAGTTGTCCATATGCAATCAATTAATAAAAAATAAACAACTTTCAACTCACCAAACAAAATTCACGTTATAGGAAAAGAAAGGAATGGATTTACTTACCAAAAACAGTGTTTGTGGGGTTCATGGCGACCTGATTCTTGGCGGCATCACCGATGAGACGCTCCGAGTCGGTGAAGGCAACATAAGAAGGGGTTGTTCTGTTCCCCTGATCATTAGCAATGATCTCCACTCTATCATGTTGCCAAACACCCACACATGAATACGTCGTCCCCAAATCGATACCAATCGCCGGACCTTCACCTTTTCCAGCCATCTCTCTTCAGTACTAATAATCGAATTTCAAAAGAAAAAAACCCACAAGCAAACTCAATGTAACAGGAAGAATCTTCTTAGAAGCAGGAATACTCGCAAAGAGAGGAAAATTTCTCGCTAAGCAAAGATCGGTGCTGTACGACGCCAGAAGAGTTGAGCTATATAAACGAAAAGGGTGATTTCGAGAACGTTCGAATGGTGAGTTTTGAGCCGTTGGATCGGACTTGGAGTCTCCTAATGCCTGTTACGTTTTTCATTCGCGCCTTTCTCCGCCTTGTCTAGGTGATTCCAGAATTTTCTTTTCCTCTTTTATTTTGGAGAGAATGGCGTTGATTTGCTGAAGATGATTCCTGTCGGCAAATCGGCACCGTCACCGTGTGTTACTGGTTGGAAATTTCTCGTTTCGACCAATGAGGTCTCGGTCTACGGTTGGTTGGAAAAAGGCGTGGCGTTCACTGCATGGCGGGAGAAAAACTGAGCGTTTCCTTTTTCTTACCCGCGATATATTTACATAAACTTGATTTTTATAAAAATGCCAAAATTTTGTACCAATGTATATTTTGAGTTTGTATTTATTGAGAAAAAATAAGTTTTAATGTATTTCAAGAAAAAGTCTTTGTAATCTTTTTTTCCCTAGTAATCTATCATCTCTTTCTTGTATGATGATTAAATCAACCCTCTAATATGAAACTGCTACTTCAAACTTAACTTTGATGAACATGGTAAAATTTCATTCATAATAATAACAATAATAGCGGAGGTCTATGTATATTTCAAAATTTTAGAGCTATGATATGATTTAAACATTATGAATGTTATATAATTAAGTATTATATTAATTTTAATCTCTATTATATATTTTTAATATTAGATGTGTCGCGTTAATATTAAAATATATATAATTTATAATTAATTATAACATAAGTTTATAAATATTTTTTTAAGATATTAACATTATTATAAAGAAAGCAAAATTCTACATTGGGCAGAGTCAAACTCTAACATTTACCACTAAGGGAGACCTTATGAGTAATATTTATTAGTTGTATTTGAATAATATTAAAATTCAATACAAATTTTTCATTTTAAGTCCCACCTATATAGGATTGGATGGCATACTGTTTTCAAACCAAATTCAAAATTTTAAGTGTGTGAATAATTTGACTTTCATAAAACCCACAACAAAAATTTCAAAACCAAACCTTATCTAATCATACATCTCTCACAAACAATTTTCTTTTACAAAAATCATAACAAAAAAATTTAAATAAAAATACTATTCAATTCCTCCCTGTTTTTTAATCCTTATACTTTACGTTTGACTCAGGTAGATTTTCAAGTTCAATTTCATCCTTTATCCCCCCTTTTTCTTTTTCTTTTTAATTCTTTTGATGCATCAACCTTCAAATAAATATTGGATATTTTCTCAATTATTTAAAAATAAATTAATTATAATTTTTTAAAATAAAATTTATTTATAAAATATTTTCAATTATTTTTAAAAAGTTATATTAATGTGTTTTTCAAATTGATTTTTGTTTATTAAAACTATTAAAATAAAAACGTTATTTTAGTTTTTAAATGCACCGCTTTTAAAAAATACTTATTTTCTAACAATTTTTTAAAAAATTCAACAATCATTGGACGCTATCCTTTCAAAATTTTATTTATTTAAGCGATAATTCCTTTTGGTACTACATAGTAGACAAATAAATGAAACTCTGATATTAATTAAAAGACTTCTTGTTGACTTACTCAATCAACTATTCAATTGCATTTTTATTGTGAAGTAGCAGCTTTTTTATTTTATATTCTTACATTACCGACTTAATTGTTTACTAGATTTGCTCAAAAGGAAAAAAAAATTGTTTACTGCATACTTTCTAATACTAATAAAAAGGAAATTCAATTGCAAGCTCAATGTTTTTTTTTTGGCTGGGTACAAGCTTTTTTTTATTCTTTTATTTTGTTATTTTTTTATAAATAATTACACGGAAAAGGAAAGAGACAGACCACATGAATAGCCGGACGCAGCGGAGCACAGAAAAGAAAGAGAGTCAAGACTAAGAGGAACCACACTCTCACAAACAAATTTTTTTTTTTTTTATTTTGTTGCAAGCTCATAGCCATGCTTCCAATGTACAACTGGCACATCTTTGAGCACAATAAGAAAAAAGCAATAATAAAAAGAAAATAAAAATGAATCGGATAACCCCACGTCAACTATTCTGTGCCACGCTCCTCCACTCCCCGAACTTCTTCACTCGTCATCCACAATTTGTTTCTTCTCCTCAACTGTGCCCATGAGAAGCTGAGCAGGAATCGGAATTCCTCCGGTGAAGAGAATTCGATTCCCATAGAATTCTCCATGGCTAAAACTCTAATTTCTTCTCCCTCCTTCATCGGAACTCCGCTCCCTCCCATCTATCGCCACGCACTCTCGCCGCGGAGATTTATCAGTACAAGAGTCAAATTCAGCTTACACGAACTTCCTCCTCCAATTCACTCTCTGGGCAATTCTATTGATTTTTCCGCAATAGTTACAGGATCCAAGAACCTTCTTTATACTTTAGCCGATGCAGCTGTTGCTGTAGACTCAGCTACGGGTGGCGCCGCCTCCGACTCCACCAACGCAGCTGCCCAGAAGAACGGAGGATGGTTTGGTTTCATTTCTGACGCCATGGAAGTTGTCCTAAAGGTCTAAAAATTCGTCCTCTTTTTCTAGGTCATAAAATAGAACATTGAGACTTAAAAGGGGAAGAAACATAATTGAACTCTGCTGAACTCTTTTGCTATCATTTGAAGCATAACATAGATATAATTTTCCAAACTTCTACTGCAAAAACTTATTAAAATTTCATTTGTCTTTTGTTCTCAATAAAATTAGTTCCTCTGCCTTCATTATTCTGGCTGATGTGGTGATCTCATTTGGAAATCTAGTTCTATCTGTTTCAGGCATTACTTGATTTCTTAATGTGCCTGTTTCCCTTAGCAGATATTAAAGGATGGGCTTACGGCTGTACATGTGCCGTACTCATATGGCTTTGCAATTATATTGTTAACAGTGCTTGTAAAAGTTGCCACATTCCCTTTGACAAAGCAACAGGTGACTTTTTCCTGTCATTGGCATCGAAGTATGTATCTTGGCACTTGTTCTAAATTATTGCACGTTGATTAGTAGCTTTTGAATTGTTCAAGTAATGTGCCCTATATATGAGCATAAATGTTTCTGTTCTTTCTTGGTGATGTTAGTTGCTAAATGAAATTCTCCACTGTTCTAATTGGTAAACATGGAATTGTGAAAGGTTGAGTCAACTTTGGCCATGCAAAATCTTCAACCAAAGATCAAAGCAATTCAACAAAGATATGCCGGAAACCAGGTGTGTTACAATTCTAGCCTTATTTATTGATGCATTTTTCCCCCTTGCTAGTGTTAGATTATTATGCCTAAATACTAATGATTGAGACTCAATCATGAAGTGAAAGACCTTCAAAAAGTAATTATACTTTGTTGCGCATTATTCTGTCCCGAGACAACAGAAATAAGAACGATCTTCTTTTGTCTTAGGAAAGAATACAACTTGAGACTTCACGTCTATATAGACAAGCAGGTGTTAATCCTCTTGCAGGTAATAGTCTACATTTCTCAACTACCTTATTCATTATTTCTTATTGTATTTTATTGTTCCGAACCAATTTTGGCCTTAAAAGACTGAATCTTTTTCTGCTTGGGTGTTACTAGAATACTGCAAATCTCTTTGACCCTATACAAGCATTGTAAAAAGTACAGCATAAAAAGTGGAAAGAAGTTGGGACTTGATAGTTTATATTTTTATGTGTGATGAGTAGAAAAATTTTAAGATCAGCTTAAGCTGCTCCCCTTCAAAGTTCACACTTATGGGTAAATATTGAAGTTCAAGCTGATCTGGACTTTCAGTTGTAGTGACAGCCTCACAGATTGTGTGCTGCAATTTTTCTGTACTATATATTTACAGCTACTGGTCTTTTTCATGCCTACAGCTATTTTTACTTTTAAAAGTCAAAATTGTGTGTCTCCATAGAGTAGTTACTAGGTGGACATTGCAACTTTTGTTTACATAAAAACCTTCAACATAAAAAGATGTGTCAAATAATACTAGTCAGAGAGAAGGGAATATTGTTTGTGACTTCAGCCCAAGGATATCACATAGATTAATGCATCAGATCTTCTATTTCCATGATCTGGGAACTTAAATAACTTCCTACTCTCTCTTTCAGCTCCAAATTAGGAAGAAAAAAAAAAGATCTTAAAAAACCTTGATTTCTTCGACCTTTGCATGAAAATTAAAATAAAAAAGCAGCTTAATCCTTAATATTGATGTGGAAAAGTGAAATAAGTTCAATCCTCTGAAACATGACTTAGAGATCATTCTGTTTAATTACTTTAAAAAACTTACTTGATGTCTCACCAAATTTTATGGCTTGCAGCAACTTGTGCCACAAAGTAATATCAGTCTTGTCTCTCTTATGGTTTGGACTTTGGCACATCTAACATGTATGATTATGTGAAAGAATCATAATGGGGATTATTCTAACCACAAAGAACACTGAACACACACTGGTTTATTGATCTATAGGATTTAATCCTCCTCTTCTTATAGTTAATTTGTCTTTAATCATCTTATTTATTCTCAAGGAAAGAGAAGAATATTACAATTGAAAAGAAAACAGGTTTGACATAGCTCCTCTTTTTTATCCCCCAACCCAAAAAAGAAAAAAAAAAGAAAAAAAGGAAAGACATTACTCTTTCAACAAGGCTACTTTGGTTGAACAGTCCACTAATTTCCATCAGCTTTTCTATTTTTTTTTTTCATTTCTTTCTTTCCAGGATAACTTTTAGTTTTCTTGTCATCATTAGGTGAATGACAAGCATGTGGTTCATGTTTTTAATGGATTAACAGGGTGTTTCCCAACTTTGGCTACAATACCGGTTTGGATAGGTTTATACCAAGCTCTTTCAAATGTGGCAAATGAGGTATCTAAGAAGTTTTGACTGAAATTGTATTCGAGTAATTATTAAGAGGGAACATAAATCTATTGCAGAGTAATGATATTTGTGGAGTTTTTGCCTTTTCACTTATAGGGATTGCTGACGGAGGGTTTCTTTTGGATTCCTTCTTTGGGAGGCCCAACCACGATTGCTGCTCGACAAAGTGGAGCTGGAATTTCTTGGCTTCTCCCATTTGTAGTAAGTTTTCCTATATTTTTGTCATACTTACAAGCAACTAGATTCCTTGATGCTCCAATTGATAATTGTTTTACAGTTTTCTTCCAATCACAAATATGACTATCTTTTTTACCGATTTATTTTTTTCAAATGGCTAGATCCTAGAAATTCAAATTATATCAAGTTAAAAGGTGCATTCTGTTTACGTTGATCTGGTTGCAGGATGGACATCCACCACTTGGTTGGCATGACACAGCAGCATACCTTGTTTTGCCTGCCCTTCTAGTTGTTTCTCAATATGTCTCAATGGAGATAATGAAGCCTCCCCAAGTATGAACTAATTTCACTTTTATAATTTGTTTAGCCATGCTGCATCCACACAGAGAAGAGAGATAGTGAGAGTTAAATTCTTCTTACCATGTCTTATTTTTCTATCCTGGCAGACAGATGATCCAACACAGAAAAACACACTTCTTGTCTTCAAGTTTCTTCCTCTCATGATTGGTTACTTTTCTCTCTCTGTGCCATCAGGATTAACAATTTACTGGTAAGATTTTCCATACCTGCTTCCAGAAGTAGTTTACTGCTTCGTATTCCCTCTTGTTTCATTGTATGTCCTTGCAGGTCCATTTTTCCTAGTGTTGTAACTTAAATAATCTTTGAGAGATCATGTGTACATCATGATGCCCAGACAAAAACAAAGTGCTGTTTTCCATTATTCTTTCTTAGAAACTTTCCAACTGTTAAGTTGGACCAAGCCCAGAATTTTCTTAGTTCATTTATTAGCATATCTTCTAGTCCAGGAGCATTCTATTCAATCTTTCAGATGTATAATGTATAGGTTCATAAACAATGTGCTGAGCACTGCACAACAAGTCTGGTTACGCAAGTTAGGCGGTGCAAAGCCTGTTGTTAGCGAGAATGCAAATGGCATCATCACTGCTGGACGTGCAAAGAGATCAGCTCCTCAACCAGAGCGAACTGGTGAAAGGTTGGTGTTTGTGTATTTAGAGTTGTCTAGATGGTTAATAAGATGTTTCAGGGGTTTCTTACTGGAAAGAACCGTAAATGAAACAGATTTAGGCAATTGAAAGAAGAAGAGAAGAAGAAAAAAACGAATAAGGCCATGGCATCAGAAGATGCTCAGACATCAGATTCTGTATCTGATTCTGAGGAGGAGTCAGAAGAAGAGGCCAAGTCCCAGGTAAATTTGAAGTTATAGTTTCTAGCTTGATGAGTTAAATCCTGCATCGTAGACAGTAAATGTTCACTGGTTAAAATTTGATGAAGTGTTTAAGGAATTGTATAGTTTTTTATAATATGACCTTCATTTTTCTGTTTGTAGAGCACAATTTTAGTGCTTTTGAGACAATTATGCATTGCATGTATGTATCAACAGTCTATAGTGGAAATCCTTACAGAGTGTCTGGACCAATATGAAAGCCTTGTTTCTTTGCGTGTTCAATTGAGTGCTGTACAACTCTGAGTCCTGGAAGCATGCTATACATGAGCTAACTATAAGGGGGGGGAAAAACGAAAAGGAAGCTCAAAGAGATTTCTTCTTTAAATATCTCAAGTTGAGATTAAGAATGATATGACATCTTTTTGCCTTCATGGGGGCGGCAGTTCAAAGTGAAATTTGCAATCGCAAGTAATTTCGGGAACCGTGGATTGTCTTTGTTCTTTAACATTTTTCCATTTGTATCAAGAACCTTAAAATGTCTAAAGATAGTTATTGGCATGAGAAATTGCTCGAAGATTTCAATCAATTGAAAAAAGATTTTTGGCTTGCCTTACTCTAGTTGTTGGAAATCTGGCAAGTGATATCATGGTATTTCTAAACATAAGTGACTTTCAGCCTTCTGATGTTACATCAGGAGTGGAAGTAGTCTTTAGGGATCTGGATGAACCATGCTTGTCTCCTGCGGCCAAGGAGTGGGGAATGAGAAAAGAATGAACTTGTGTTTCCCATTTTGGATACCAAGAGTAAATCCCTTATCAGTGCCAATAAAGTTTCTGGATGTTTGACTTTCATAGGCAAGGGCAAACATTTGCATATGAATTTGGGACCAAACATTTGCAATTTTACTGAAAGCATGCATATTTAGACTTGACGATACTATAGTAGAACAGGAAAGAAACAATTTGTAAAATGAGCCACTGGTAATGATACCGTTCCGCATGCTTGAATATCTGGTACTTTCTTTCCATTGCTAGTTTTGGTCTGGATGTCTGGAGTTCTACATCTAATTCAATGTTTCCAGCAGGATAACGAGGTTCTGGAAGAGGCATATTCTTCTAGCAGTAGTAAACCAGTACCAAATTATACTGGGACAAGGAGAAGTAAGCGGTCAAAGCGGAAGCGTGCGGTATGAGATTGCATGCTAAATTTTGTAGTCAGTAAGTTAAATTTGTATATTTCAGAAGCTGTATTTTAGTATATAGTGGCCTTATTTTCTTGAATCATTCTTTTGGTTTGTACTAATTGATCATTGAAATAGATTGTATTTATAGCTTGAGTAAACCCTCATCCTGTTGCCCTTCAAGTATTTTGTGTCGCGTTCATAATTGTTTGCTAGTAACATGTATGGGCATATACTGTTTACCTCATGGTAGCTCCTCGGTAATCAACCTGTTCCTGAATATTTTTGTGGAGGCAATAAATGGTGGTTTAGTTGGTTAACATATTCCATTACTAATTAAAAAGTATAAACATCAATTTCCAATTGTGAGACTGCATTAAAACTTGAAAGTGGTTTATGAATTCGAAAAATAATTTGAGAAGTTATTCATCAGTGTCTTTTTATGCTATTACGCTATAAATCCATACTCACCTAAAGAATTACATGCAGCTGATTATTGATTATAGTTTCAACTTTCATGAGACAAGCAGCTTATTATCTTCTGATCTGAAAGAACTTGTCTATTTCTGCAAGCACATGGAGCTAATTTGATAACTTGGCTATTACCGGAACTACTGCCATCTGATCTTATTACAATGAGATTGACAGCTTATTTTGTTGTGGTATGTAAGCACATTCGATTTCTGCAATACATGAGGGATGAAAATTGAATTGGCTGATATTTGTAGATGGAAGGTTACATTATTGCATAGAACTTTTGTCTCCAAGCATGTTGCTTTAGAAACAGATTCAAATAACATCCCTCTCGAAACTGATTTTCAACATTCTCATAAATGTGAGTACGTTATTGTCAATCAAAATCTGTGCTTTCTTTGGAGCACCTTAGGAGACATTAGCAAATGCTTTGTGTTGGCACAGGGAATTTTTCTGGCTATTTATAGGATGTAGGGAAACTTAGTTTGAATCTTAAAGATAACCCAGTTTTTGTACAAGCCCAATATCCTAAACATACTAAGTTTCTAAGTTACAGAGTTGCATTTAACCTGTGCTTTCTTTGGAGCACCTTAGGAGACATTAGCAAATGCTTTGTGTTGGCACAGGGAATTTTTCTGGCTATTTATAGGATGTAGGGAAACTTAGTTTGAATCTTAAAAGATAACCCAGTTTTTGTACAAGCCCAATATCCTAAACATACTAAGTTTCTAAGTTACAGAGTTGCATCTAACCTGCCCCAACTTCGAGAAATTTTGTTTTGTCACAGTGAAAAGTACATTCATGACTTCAAGGTCTTGTTGGTGGACGGTGATTTCCCACTGGGTTTGGTCCAGATGGAGCTTTATGAGTTTTCTTCTCTTTTACCTGCATGAATTATCATATCGATTAGTTGTAGAATCTGCTGATTCATAAATCTTTTATCCAGTTAAAAATTGGACTAAGAACAGGGTATAGGACACTTTGCATACACTAAGAATAGGGTATAGGACACTTTGCTTACCAATGTATTTAAAACATGCCCGGTCGTAGATCTTGAGCTGTACTTTGCGGGGCTGATCTTGAAATTAACTGTGGAATTGATTCAGAAATTCCATCATAAATTGTCAGAAATCTTGTGTTCTTCTGATTAAAAGATTCAGAAATGCATAATAATTCGTTATGTGAACTTAAAGAGAGTCAAACAGGAAAGAAGGGTAAAGCGAGCAGGGTTGGGGGAGGGGGAGTTGGGCGAGAGAGATTCATAGTGCTTGCCTGAGTTTACTGCTTGAACCTCTGAGGAAATGGTGCAATGCTGTTGAAACTTTGCAAGTAGAAGCCATAAAAAGAGAAGGTGGTAGACAATCTGTATTCTCATTTTACACAAGAATTTGTCGAAGTTGAAATGGATATGAAGTTGAGATAGAAGTAGGGGCTCATTCAAGAATGAGGGGAAAATTTAAAACTTTTTGTTGTATGTTTGCTAATGATTAACTAGTTGAAAACTTAGGAATATTTGTTAAAGGTACTTGGGATCCTATGCCATTTTTACTCATGGTGACAAGATTGGGAATCTGAGTTTTCCTCATTGTGAGTTGACTTCTTCCCTCTCATCATTGCTTCCATGATAGTTTTGCAGTAGTTATCGCATTATTTTTTCCTGAGTGCTTGAATC
Source organism: Rauvolfia tetraphylla (assembly GCA_030512225.1). Lineage (NCBI taxonomy): Eukaryota > Viridiplantae > Streptophyta > Magnoliopsida > Gentianales > Apocynaceae > Rauvolfia > Rauvolfia tetraphylla. The sequence goes on from JAJQKT010000062.1 coordinate 89,430, forward strand.
ATGATTTGGGACCCACTAAATTATGACAAGCTAGATATGATTGTAATTTTCAATCGGGGTTTTGCCTCTGACTCTTTTCTGTCATGCAATCTGTCCTCGGAGTTGCTTCTGTAGGAGAAAGGAATATTTGAATTGCTGTTTCGGTTATTAATGTGCCCCTTCCCCCTCGACACCAACACGACGCATGAAAAAAATACAAACAAGTACTCCTGAGGCAAATTATTCCGGATTTGTAGAAGCGTTGAGCTACTGGGAAACTTTTCCCGTGGCCACTCTATTGCATCGGTTCTTTATGTGTTTTCTTAGAATTGGAATTCAAGTTGTAAATAAATCTGATTAGTTATTGGATATATCTCTACACATTAAAGAGGGGGGAACCAAGAAGGTTCATAAAGTATCTGCTTCAAGTTGCCCTACCTACCATTTCGTTCTCAATTTTCAATTAGTGTTGAGAATTGAGATGGTTCATAACTTTTTTTTTTAAGTATAAGATGTGTTACATTACTGGTAGATAAAAGAATTATAAGTTTTATTAAATAAAAAATAAATCTTGCACTAAGTAGGAATTGAAAATTTTAACATCGAGTTGAGACGGTGCATGATTTGAGATGCGTTATATGTAATATTTTTTTTTTTTTAAGTTTACACGTTGATTTCTCTCACTCGTATATTGGTCCTCAAGTCAGTTCTCGGAGACTCGAATGACAATCTACAGTTAAGCCTTTAAGGTGCATGGAGCCTGCAATGGTGGGCTTCGAGATTTCTATCCGAGAGACGTAACTAGCCGGAATTTCGAAGGCCCAAAATATGGCTCGGATTTGAGGTATTGGACCGCTGGAAAAGGTTAGATCCATCTACATTTTAAACACCTTTTTCTTTTTTTTTTTTTTGAATTGCCCAAAATACAGAAACCAAGAAGATAACCGCAGCCAAAATTCACCAATTGCACTGCCGAATTCAAAATAATTGACATTCCAAATATGCATCCAATCAGCGTTTAAACAAGGCTTTTAACATACTACCCTCTTTGAAGCCCCTTCCCATTCTCAAAGTGAAGGCGCATGCTGGGAGAGGGACTTCTATATTCCTTTCGAATTGTGACAAAAATTAATACAATTATTTTTGAATTTCTGCCTTTTCTTTGTTCACACTAGTTGAAGAGAAGAGGCAGCAGGATTGCAAAAGATTCTTCTTATCCACTTCGGCCGACGTGTTTGCCGGGCAAAAACCACCGCACCATCTTTTTGGCCTACTATTCTTATCTTTCTGGGAATGAACGCTATGTTATGTTTGCCTGTGCAGCTGTGCTTCGATAAAGTATGCTATTTTTTATTCTGGCCTCAACCATTTACTCAGAATAAAGTGGGGCCTCAATGCAAATTTCTAGTTTTAGTTATTTTCTTTCTACCTGACGAGATTAGTAATAGTTTATTTAACAAATGCTTTTCAAAATGAGAGTTTTTAATTCAATTTATTCTATTTTCTTTCATTATATAAAATAATAACATAAAATCAATAAACATAAAGCCTTGCTTTTCTTTCCATTCCTCTTCAAAACTCCTCCAACTATAGGTTTTACTTGGATTGGGTTCTACACAGAATCCAATATAAATTTTTTATCTCACATCTTACTTTATCTTTCACAAAAATTTTTCTCTTCCGAAACCCAAGACAGAAAATCTCAAAATCAAACTCTATCCAATCACATCCTAGATATTGAGTGACGTTGCCAATTGTTTCTTCAGGGCTGATAAGTTTCGGAATCATGGTCTCCTGTAAAAAGAGCTTTCTAAACTATTTTCCTTTTGAAGCGATTCAACCAATATATATATATGTTAAATCTAACACGTTTAAGAGAGTTGCACTCATCATAATTTCCTCATAAAATGTGAATATGTGCACATTAAATTGAAGCTAACTCGATTGCAAACCAATTTTCCTTTAGGAAAAAATTAACTATTTATGATATATTTAAATTGAGTTTGAATTTAAACTTTTTTATTTTATATTTTTCTACTTAATACAATTTTTTATAAAAAAGATAAACCTAATTCAAATACCCCATCTTTCCTTTTACGTTGTCTTTTTCATTTTTTGCACCGAAAAAAAAAAAGAACACGAGTTAGGTAATTATGGCAAATAGAATGGTGTTTTACATCATGTAGGTGGACCGTGGTAGCATCACTGACACATGGCACGTGTTGGTTTCAAAAACTTTGGATGTTAGACTTGGCAAATCCTGATCGACATTTTGTTTTTCATCTTTTTCTGCTTTGAGGACATAACTTTTCTTTTTCTCTTTTTTTTCTTTTAAGAAAGGAAGTGCAGCTTTTTAGGTCTGAATTGATTATTGAGTAATATTCCCTGCCAAGATGCGGAACCTTTCTAATCTCTCTCGCTGTTTTTGCTCCCCTCGATAAAACTTATTCTTTCAAATTTCAACTTACGTACTTCGTAAAAAATAAGAATAGAATTTTTTTGAGACTTTCTTTTGTATTTTTTTTCCCTGCAACTGCTTTAGATTATCTACTTGTTGAAACAAGAAAAAACGAAAGAGGAAATATTGTGGATGAAAAGCGTGTCACTAAAAAATCAAGAGGTTCCCAAATGGATATTATTGTTGAGAAGTTCATCGAAACGCTAAACTTTAGCGTCTGTGGTTTTGTCAAATCCCCGGTGTTTGTAGTCTGCATAATTGTCCCTCTCTTATGGGTTTGTAGAAAGCAATTAAAGTGCTAATTGGATTGATACTTTATCTATCCAATTGTGATCTCATTTTTCTTTTATTTTTTATTTTAAATTTTATTTTTTATAAATAATTTATTTTTTACGATTTTTAATTTAAAAAAAACTTAATTTAAACTCTTTTTAAAATTAACAAAAAAAGTAGAACTATAAGTAGAATTAATTTTTAGTTGGGGGTAGAAATATAAGTGTTTTAAAGGTGATTTAGTCATAAAAAATATTTTATGTTTGGTTAGAAAGCTCTAAACCTAATTTATACTTTCTACCCGCTATATAAAGACGATTGATAAATATCCTACTTTACATGACAAAAATATTTAAATTATCAAACAAATTTACAAACTTGGAGTTGCAAAGTATGTACGAAATCCTAAGATTCTCTGTACATGCTAGCTAGAGAAATTGCACGCGTTTCTACTTCTTCTGGTGAAGCATACAAATATGTAGTATAACTTTTAGGCCAAAATGTTTTTTCATATTCCTTTACATGAAATTTTAGACTTTAGTTAGATAATATTTTTTATTTTAAAATTAAATTTAAAATTTTAATTATGAAATTTAATTTATTTATAAATAATTTAAATTTTACGAAATTTAAAATAAAAATTTCAAAATCAAATTCTATCCATTCACGCCATTCATCTTCAAACCAAAATAAATTGAAAGAGATGTTCCTGGATTAATCTTGTTCAATCATTTTCTTTATGTAATTGCTAATATAATGAATGACTATCACTCTTCGTCCTCAAACTATTTTCTAAGTACTATTTTGATCCTCAAATTTTTTTTGAATGTTGCTATTCGCACTCTTTTTCTCTTTTTATTTTTTTATGAATGAAAAAACTTTAATAATTATTATTACTTTTTTATATAAGACTTAAGTTTTTGAAATATCTTTTAAGTATTAAAATCTTTTAAATTATTTTAAAAAAAAAAGAAGAAGGGGAGGGGAAAGAGAGTATATCACTTTGCAAATTTTTATTCGTTTCTCTCCTAAAGCAATCCAAATATGGTTGAAATCCTTTTACTCCCTTCATTTCAAAGTATAGAAGCTTTTGATCCTTTCTTTCTTCTCAAACTCAAATTGTTTAGTTTTTAGTAAAATTTAAATTATTTTTAATTATAAAAATAATTCCTTTTTATGTTAATAAAGAATAATAAAATTAATTTAAAATAAAATAAAAATACAATTTACTTTTTTTCTTGATTATATTTAAAAATATTATATTTTGAAATAGAAGTAGTCGGTGTCCTCTTTAGCAAACCAGAGGCCAAAATACTATTAGCCATCCCGAGTCCAAATGCCTATATATAGAGGTCCCGATAACGATAAGGCTAAATCAAGTTCACCCTACATTCTGTATCACTTGTGGGTGTCATGGCAACCTTTTCCTCCTCTACACCTGCATTCACGCTCTTTCTTCTCTTTACCCTCGGCACCATCTCCAAAGCCACTCACCCGGGTCAAATACTTACCCTAGTCAATAACTGTCCCTACACTGTCTGGCCAGCTATCCAGCCAAACTCCGGCCATCCCGTCCTCGAACGCGGCGGGTTCGCCCTTCAGACCCTGACTCACCGCTCCTTTCCAGCTCCCACCACCCGCTGGTCCGGCCGCATCTGGGCCCGCACCGGCTGCACCTACTCCGGCGGCCGCTTCTCCTGTGCCACCGGTGACTGCGGTGGCCGCTTGGAGTGCGATGGAAGAGGCGGTGCCACCCCAGCTACTCTAGCCCAGTTGGATCTCCACCACGGTCACGCTGACTTCTCCTCCTACGGTGTCAGCTTGGTGGACGGCTTCAACGTCCCCATGACCGTCACCCCACACGAAGGCAGAGGAAACTGCCCGGTGGTGGGTTGCAAGGCTGATCTACTGGCCACCTGCCCACCTCCCTTGAAGTACTACGGTGCCATGGGTGGACACCGCCTGATGGGTTGCAAGAGCGGCTGCGAAGCCTTCGGCACCGACGAGCTCTGCTGCAGAAACCATTACAACAGCCCGCAGACGTGTAAGGCATCGAGCTACTCGGAGTTCTTCAAGCACGCGTGTCCTGCTACTTTCACGTACGCCCATGATAGTCCCTCTCTCATGCATGAGTGCTCTGCTCCACGTGAGCTCAAGGTCATCTTCTGTCACTAGCAGCCAAAGTAGAAAAAGAGAGGACCATTGCCGGGTCATTGTCTGCATGGGAAGATGCGTTGACCGTCTCGCCATAGTAGCAGTATTTTAAAAATTAAAATATAATGAAACCCAGAAAAGAAAAGAATAATGATGGGAGTGGTATTGGCGTCGGTAGAATGTAGGTTGGCTCTCCAATATAATGTTGTGTTTGGATTTGCGTTTTCTGGAATTTGAATGTAGTGGATCTTCTGTTTGGCTGCGAACGAGTCTCGTGTGCTTAACTATAACAATTTGCAAGATGATGCAATGTGCTTAATTGTAACAATTTGCAATATGTTGTGTTTGGATTTGTGTTTCTCTCTAACATCTAACACAAAATTTTTTATAATCAAATACAATTTAAATATATCTATAGTTATTTTTTTATAAAATAATTTATTTTTATTAGATTAGAATTTAATACAAATGTTTATTTTGTTTCTTTTTTACAATAATTTTTAATATAAATTTGAATATAAATCCATTCAAATATGCTTTTAAATTTAAATTTTATTGAATGACATGCTGTACATATTTGTTGGAAATGAAATGATCTTCCACCGGTGTTCAATGTTGGTTTCTCGAGCACAAAAAAATCAATTCCGGCATTCAAAAAACGCGTAATAATTTAGACTGCCAGAGTGTATTTAGAATACTTTATTACATAATTTGATGAGAATTTTTCAGCACCAAATTTTCAAAAAAAAAAAAATCCTATCTCACGTTTTTAACGAAGGCCAGAAAAAAAAAAAAGCCTGTTGGATGGAGGGAGGAGACAAAGGACGGACCAAAAGAGAAGATGGAAAAGAGGAGTATATTATGCTTAGCGATACGTAGAAGCTACGCAGAACGATCCCCACACGTTAGTGCAATCTCTGAAGAGCTTCGGTCACAGTCTCTCTCTCTCCAACACGTTTTTTTGAATACATCGTAGGCTGTCCTAGAATGAGTATTAGTATTAATATATAAAGCTTAAAAATTTGCTATTAATAGTGATACTAGTGCGTGCCTGTTCGTCCGTATCTAATGGATTAGCCGGGTTTCTCAAACTGTTTGTCCGTATCTAATTGATTAGAACAATTTTCCTCTCCAACTTCTTGGACTTTTCTCCCTTTAATTATTTATTAGTGTTAAAATCGCGCACACGTATATTTATTTACTTATTTTTTAATAATAAATAATATAATTTTTAAAAAATAATTGATAGATAATATTATATTTAAATATTTAAACTTCTTGTACTCTATTAATATAAAAGATAAGATGTAGCTTATTATTAATATTATTTATTAATTTTTTATTTATAAAATTAAATTTTATTTAAATTTTTATATATAAATCTTTTCAAATTCTATTAATTGAAGTAAGATTCAAAATCTTTTCATATACTTTTTTTAGTTATAAATCTTTTCAAATTCTATTCATTGAAGTAAGATTTAAAATCTTTTCATATGCATTTTTTGACTTAATATTTAAATTTTATCTATAATTTTTGTTGCTCCGCCATTAGTTATGAATGAAGTCATTACACTACTGATGTTATTGAGTTGTGTGTTTCAGTTATGTACTTAAGCTAAGAAATAAACTGAATAAAGAGCTATAGTTATATATATATATATATATATATATATATATATATATATATATATATATATATATATATATAAGATAAGTTCATAATAATTAGTAGTATTCAAAAATTTTAAAGTTTATTGTAAAATTTAATATTATTTATATATTCATTGGTTTTACAATTAATTACATATCATTAAATATTAACATGATTAGTAGATTCAATGTACTTCAAATAAATTGAATTTCATGAAAATTAGTGTATAGTTATTAAAAATTAATGTATAGTTAAATATAAATTTTTTCAAATTCTATTAATTGAACTCAAATTTAAGATCTTTTCATCTACCTTTAAGTCAATAATTATATATTCATATATTCAACATATTTAATTACATAAATATTTGTGACATTTACTTTGAAATAATTGAAAGTCTATTTAAGCTCATATTGAATTCATGTTCTTCTATTAATAAATCAAAGATATCTATCTCAACTCATTTATTCAATCCATGGTATATAGAGTAGTCCTTAATCATAAGAATTAATTTGTTAAATGCATTGTATATAGAAAAGTTCTCAATGAAAATAATTAAGATACTATTTAATTAATGTAGTATTTAATAAAAATAATTCCACCATAGATAAGATGATTATTTATAGATATGAGTTCATATGGGCACATTAATTAATGAAGTAATAAATTTTTTAAATCCAACTTGGCATCATTAGAGTTAACTTAAGTTTTAAAAATTACACATGTCACTTCCTTATGATTCAACCTCAACTTTAATATATATATATATATATATATATATATATATATAGATTTTGAGTTTAAAATATCTTAAATTAAATTTTATAAAAAATTTATTTGTGAGAGATGAACTTAGAAGGCCTAAAGCCAGGCATAAAAGGATGAAGTCATTAATTAAATCTAAAAAAACAATTTCGTTTTTTCAACTATCATTTCTTGTTTTCATTAGTCCTGAAACATTTTTTAGTTCTAAAAAAAAAATTGTTTAAAAACTAGCCTGAAAACAGCATTTTAAAAAATATTTTACTCCTCGAATAAGACCTTTTCAAAATTCAGCAAAAAAAAGTCCAAAAAAAGATTTTCTCAATAACTCTAATTTTAATACTATTTTTTATAACTCTAATTTGTATAACTTTTGGTGACATTTTATTGTACCGATATTTCAATTTTGAAAAAATTTGGAGCATTTTTAAATTTCTCGTAAATTTTCTAATTGCAGGGAAAATTTTTGTTACCAAATTTAATTTATCATTTGATGAAACTGTTACTTTTGAGGTTTCTGTAATTAAATTACGATTAAAAAAATGAGTACGGAGGTGTGAAATTTTGCTAGTAATGTGTAATAACTTTTAAAAAATATTTAAAAGAAAAGATGTAAATACTTTTATTTTTATGATAAAAGTAAAAATAAAAGTATACTCAAATAATATTTAATTTTGCTCACCCTATTAATTACTCCATTAGACAGCTACATCATATTGATAAAGTAATAGTTTAATTATTTAAAAATACTATTGATATTATGATAACAATTATCTCGAGTAAAAAAAGAAAAATAAAAAAGAAGAACAACCACATCACACAAGCCAAAATAAGAAAAAATTTCCTCTCGGTGTAAATTTCCTTTTCTGTCCATGCGGATCTATGAAGAGGTTAGACTAAGAACCTTCTGTTTCTACCCCTCGGCCCCTACGTCCTCGCGGCTCCCCGCGTTTCATTGTACGGGAGTGCCCTCTGTATATATATATATATATCAGCCAAATCCGCAGCATACCCCTCTTGATTCTCCCTCCTCGCGTGGGCTTTTCGCATTCTTTGGTTTCTGATGGCCACACAAGGCAGCCTTCTGCTTCAGAAACAACTCAAAGGTCTTCTTTGTTAATTCCTACTCGTTTGTCTCGCCTTTCATTTTCTTTTAATCGAATCTCTTGCTGTAAATTTTATTTCTTTGCGAGAACGTATGTCGTTATTTTGATCGGCTTGGGTTTTGATTGAGGAATTTTGCTTTTCCTGCAGATCTTTGTAAGAATCCCGTCGATGGCTTTTCAGCCGGTTTGGTGGATGAGACCAATGTCTTTGAATGGAGTGTCACTATAATTGGGCCTCCTGAAACGCTTTAGTATGTCTTCCCTTTGCAACATTGTTTCTTCATTGAAACTACTGGTTTTCTGATGGCTAATTTGATCAAATCCTTGGTTTTTTTTTTGGATGTACGGGTTCTTTTTCTTTAGTAGTGTGAGTTTATTCTAGCTAGATTGAAATTTAGCTTGATGACTGGTACATCTATTCTTGATTTGTTCAAAGTATGAAGTCGCAGGTTTTATCTTTTATAAGTTTGGTTTAGAGTTAGTTTGATCGCGCTATTTGACATGTTCGCATATGCTTTGAACGTCCAACTTTTTGTTCAGACAAATGTATACTTTACTGATTTTAAAAAAAAAACAAATTTCTCTTGGTTGAGAATTGCTCTTTATTCTGGACTTAAATATCTGATTGTTGAGTAACATTTCTTTTATACGAGTCCGATTAGGCACTATAGGTTTATTTTCCTGTGGGAAGTGTGTACACTACTGAAATTATCTGAAACGCTCTGTCTGTTAGAAAATGCTAATATCCTTTGTTCTTTGAAGGCATTTAGGGTAGTGTATCTTAATTATCTAGCGCAGTACGAGAGGTTTATCACATTGATGAGAAATGTTATCATGTTTTTTCAACTGCAAATGTTGAATTGTAGTGATGGGGGCTACTTTAATGCCATCATGAGCTTCCCGTCGAATTATCCAGTCAGTCCTCCAACAGTCAAATTCACTTCAGAGATATGGCATCCAAATGGTTGGTCCTTGCAATTTCGCACCAACCTCCATTTGTCTAGTTTTCTCAAGTTCTTTCTCCTCCTGTCAAAGTTGAGAACAGTTCCTTGAACTCATTCTGTTTGCTATGTGAATTTCAGTGTATCCAGATGGGAGAGTCTGCATATCAATTCTCCATCCTCCTGGTGATGATCCAAATGGATATGAGCTTGCAAGTGAGCGTTGGTCTCCTGTTCATACGGTATTATTTATATAAAATGCCTTCTGCTTTCTTGCAGGAATTTAGTATGCTTTTGGGAGAGTAATAAGCATTACTTTTAGGTTATAATTTACTGAAAAGGAAGTTTCCAGTTTGTTGCTTTATGGTGCACTTTGTTATAATTTCTTAGTAGGACTCTAATAACTTATTAAGATAGGGGGATCAAACTTAAACCAAAAAATTCTTGTGTAATTCAAACTTTTGAAAATTTTGATTGCCAATTTCTGTACATTTTCCCTGTGCTTCCCAGAATACTTGATCCAGTGTCTGTTGCGTAATTTTCTGGTTTTTTTCTACTCCAAACAATTTTTTCCCACAAACAGGTCTGCGAGTAGCAAACTATACCCAAATATTTGGAGAATTAAGAATCCTAATTTTCAAATTTGCAAGTCTTCATGATTCTCTGGTCCTCTCTATTCAGTTGCTGTTATTCTAGAATGAACAATTAATCTTAGTGCGAGTTCTCTTGGCCATTTTGTTACTTGATAGCATATCATTTTTCTAGTCACTCTATTTTAGATGGTGTCAATGTGAGTGTGGTACGTTCACATTCTACCTTTCATGCGGATCCATAGTATGTTATGCTATTCTATACAGTATGATTAAGTATGCTGGTATGGGTAACAGTTCGTATAGAAGTCCTAGACTGTCTTTGTTTATTTTGTGCTCATGATAGGCATTTAGTTGTTTTTCATGCTAAAATCTGAAGATGCAAACTTGATCGAATGCCATCTAATCTCTTGAGGATGCTGAAGGGATTTAGGCCTATCATGATGCGTCTGTCAAGTCTCATCTGTTGGATATTTAATCTAGACGTTTTAATCATGCCGCAATTTGAAAGGGAAGGGGGAAAAAATAAGGCATACATTAATAAAATATGAGTGATTATGGGCATTTAGTTGCAGGGTGCTGTTTTCATCAATTATTTCCTATGAATTTTGGACTTGAAAGAGAGAACCAGAATAGTGATTCTTTTAAATATTGACATTGTGGATAATCCGGAGAAATGTTGGTAACCGTGCTGTACGCTGCTAGTGTTTATGCACATTAAATGATAGTCTGGGCTTGCATGGAAAATGAATGTTCTGTTTGATTTTTGTGTTAGGTTGCACCCAAAGAGTCTTGAGTTGTTGACGTGTGGATTGAGGTTTACTTAGATCATATAAAAAAGTTTAAATCAGAATTTTGTAGCCATAAAAGATCCTCTAGATAATAGGAAGTTTGCTGATATAGGTCCAATTTAATCCAAAATAAAGTAAATATCCTAATTTAAAAAAGTTTCACCAGCTTAAATTTATGCAAATTTCATATCATAAAATAGTGCAGAATTTTAATGGCACTCTACAGCTATTGAGCTATAGCTTTGATCTATATTGTATTGGTTGTATTTGAAAGTAAAGTCTATTGAATTGGTTTTATGACAGGTTGAAAGTATAGTTCTAAGTATCATATCAATGCTTTCTAGCCCAAATGATGAATCTCCGGCAAATGTAGAAGCTGCGGTAAGTGTGATATAATTTTATATTTCTTATGATGACATAAACAATGAATTGCTAGAATCTAAATTAACTTGAGCTCGTGTGAAGTTTACCCTTTGGATCCTTCTAATCGAGTACCTTTAAATGCTTAAGGTGGCATGGCAAGTTTCTGGAAGGTTGTGCACGTGTGATTGTTTGTCATGGCCTTCAATAACTGGGAAAAACTAGGATTTTCTATTTTGATTCGATAAGCAATCTCGAAAATGAATCTACATACATTGTAATCCTTGAATCTAAATAATTGTACGAATTGGATTCACTGCAATGGAATTTGGATATTATTAGTATCGTAATAATGTTCTAGCGTGTGGTTCTCTTAGCAATGCTTGGCTTTACTTGATTGCAGAAAGAATGGAGGGACAGAAGGGATGAATTCAAGAAGAAGGTTAGCCGATGTGTGAGAAAGTCACAAGAAATGTTTTGATTTGACACTTCATCGTGAAGAAGAGTCAATTTTGCTTGTGTACCACACTGTCATATTTATGATGTGTGGGAGGATTTATTCATTGGTTGGTACGCAAAGCCACGCGGAGTTCCAGGCTAAGTTGTGTGGAGTTCCTGTCCATTCCAAGTTCTCACCTCAGTCTGTTGGTTTACGTCTTTTTCAAGTAATTTTTAGTGAGTGAACTTTGTATTTATCTGACTTAGTTTTTGGAATGTATGGACTTATCTTTTAGGGGATTCTCTTATTTAGCCATCCTTTTGTTTCAAGGTGTTCCAAGTGGTTGATTGCTTTCCCCTCCTTATTTCTTCAGCTTCTCTTAGCTTAAGCATTTTTTCCCCAAGTGACGGAAACCCATTTGTTTGGATGATTATATTTGTTGGTCGTTGTTGCCATAATCCCTTTGTTGTTCCATTTTTCTTTCTTGGGGGTAAAGAAGAGAAGCCGATTTTAGTGTATTTGGACGAAGGCTTCTTTCAGCTGCAATGGATGCTCCATAACAATGTTAAACTACAAAGGGTTATTACATATGGTGTGGCTCTGCATTGTACTTCTCCTGTATATTCGCAGGCGTTGCAAGACTACAACTACACAGGTCTGGCTTTTGCGAACTTCATTGTCCTAACTTTTATTGTTCGGAGGGATCCACGAAAAACGACGTCCTCTTGGTTTTTGGTGGCTTTTACTAGGTTATAAATGTTCTGACAGGTTGAGTTGATTTTCGTTCTTAGTTGTTTTTCTGGTGTAGTTAAGGGAATTGTGTTCCTTTTATTCTATATTAGGTTGCAAGGTTAAGCGCAATTCGTACAATATCATAATTGAGGAAGTAAATTCAAGATACCTTTGTCATACACAGGTGGATTTTATTGAAAAGTATTTATCCGAAACAAGACATTGAACACTATCTTTAGAAAATCCCCTCCAGCAGATATGCAGAGGAAAACATAAACCTAACATTGAAATTTGGGATATGGCATCTCTTCAATGCTGTGTTTTTGAGGGATTGACATAGCTTCCTATCCTCACAACAATGCCGTCGATGTCTCGAACGTAGCCAACTTTTTGTCCCCATTTTTTCTCTTCTGGCTCGCTGACAGGCGCGGCTCCGTTCTCCACAGCTCTCTGATTATTATTATTAACCAAACTAGAATTAGTTTTATAATTTCTGAGCAGCATCACCGAATACTAGAATCATTAAGCAAAGTACGATGATTCCATTCGACATCCGTACCTTGTAAGCTGCATCTACGTCTGCATAGTCGAAACAAACCTCCAGCGGCTGTCTTTCGCGGCCGGAATGCGGTGTCTGGACCTGCCCCGTTAGATCATCGGTCTCATGCTGATGGATTGGCGTAAACGCTATTGTTGTCTGTCCGCTTTCCAACTCTCCCCATCTTCATCCATTTTGCGCATTAATCACCGTCATCGGTAATCATTGCTCTTGTTAGTCAATGAGAAAAACGTGGAACTCTATCGACATGATGCAAGAGTATTGAGCTTTTACCTGCGGGATTCATCCAAGCGACGGACTTTGTAGCCGAAGGCCTTAGCGTAAAAAGCAACGGATTTGGACATGTCTTTCACATACATCACTGTGTACGCAAATGCCGGGCTGAGATTTGACGCCATTTCCTCTTCTTCTTCCTACCTTTGGTTGAAGATTACGATTATGTCCCTTTGGAATAGTTCTGATCATAATTTCTCTTCGAATTGAGATCATATATATTGAAGAAGAAGGTTTACTGTGTACACGTGGATAATGGTTGCATGTGGCGAAGCTAAACGTGTACATGATATTACTCCACCACGTTGGTTTTCTTTTTGTGGGCTTGACGAAGCCAATTTGGACTTCTGACCCTGTTACGTCAGTTTCCTCTATGTTCAGAACTTTTACCTGAAGAAAGTATATCCTTTACAGTGGGCTCAATAGTTGGCCTAACTTGTGCTCATACTTTAGAGTGGGTTCAGGAGAAAAAAGGTTAGCCCGTAAAAAGAAAAAGAGAAAAGGAAAATGGCGTGAGTCGTCTGCAGTGGTACGACCTAATTTTAGTTCGGCTGGGCCATGTGAGCCAGCCTTGGTCAAGTCAGGATTCGATCTGAATTAAGACAAGTCCGAACTGGATTAATATGAGCTTGGATCGATTTAAAATAAATATATATTTTATTTTATTTTTTAAAATAATAATAATATATTAATTATTATTAAATAATAAAAATAATATAAATATTAAATATAAATTTTTAAAAATTATATATTTCAAGTGATATAAATATTAATAATTAGATGCATATATTAATCATTAGATAATAAAATTAAAAAATATAAGTATTAAAAATTTTTAATCTTTTTAAATTTAAATTGAGCAATAAAAAAAATATAGATGTATATATGTGTATAAATATATAAAGTATATATTTTTATAAATAATCAAATTATTATTTACCATATCATCTTTCCTACAAATAATTTTATTAATAAAATTATAATTATAAATAAATTACAAGTATTTTTATGTAGTAAAAAATAAAGTTCATTAAAAATAATTAAAGAAAATAAGTTAATAATATAAACCACTATAATAACATACCAAGATAGAAATGTATTATAACAAATATAATAACAATATATACTTTCACAGTCACTATAGATAATAAGATTGATTTATATCCAGTACAAAAATAATTATTTACATTAATAATTATAGGTATAAGTACCGATAAATATTTATAATAAGAAAAAGTTAGTTTATCGTGATCATAATAATATCGATATATACAAATACATAAAATTAAGATAATTTTCTTAAGAAAAAAAGAAACATGCAATTACTTATAATTATAAACATTTAAAGTCTTCACTTATTCTTTTTTTAAAAACATGAGAAAAATATTTTCTAACTTATATACATATATAAATTATAAATATAAAGTTTGAAATGAAAATTTAATATATTAAATTTTTAAAAAATAATACATAAATAAATAAAAAATATAATTTATAAAATTAAATATATATTATTAAATTAATAATATATAATAATAATTATTATTATAATAATTATATATAGATATGCAGTCAAGTTTTAACAGGCTAAATTTATATACTCCCGATATGGTCCGAAAATATGTTTGTGTTCAATATTTAAGTTTGAGCCCGCTCAATTCTAACCCGAACAAAGTTCGGCCCTTAATTTTCGGGTCTCTCAGGGCCGGTCTCGGGCCAACCAGGCTGACAGTGTAGCCCGAACTGAATGACTGGAGTTGGTGGACGGTCTCTCTGATATGGTAAATTTCGGTTGGAAAGCGACGGCAACCAGTCCTCGTTCCATGACAACATATCGATCGGGTACATCCTGCTCCTTTTTGTGATTTTCCTCTTTACTGTGATTCCGGTTCCGGCGTAAAGCATCCTTTTTTTACTTTAAAAAGGCTTTCGCTGCCAACTTTGCTTTCAAATTTCGCAACGATACCAGTAATCTGTTGCTCTAGGTGCTGCTGATTCTCTCATTTTTCCAGGTACTTGCTTTTTCCACTAGATGGATTCAATTCCTTAATTGTTGTAAATACTTTTTGTATTTTAATTGCCTTAGTGATGGAATATATAATGTTCTTAGTTTTTCTCCTTGTGAACTTTGTAATACTAATTTTTTTCTCAGTATTACGACTATATCGTGGCATATTCTTCAGTTGAAGAAGAATAGTGAAAGAATCCGCGGGGCTTTTGTTGTTAGGATAGGATTGGTTTTGCTGTTTCATTTTTCTTTCTGTAGACTGTAGTCTCATATGAATTCGTTGTGACGTTAGGCTTTCAATTTGTAGTTATGTAATTATTTGATAGATTTCCTTTTTCGATTTTAATTTGCTGATTCTTAAGTAGAAATCCGTGCTCCTTCTGCAGGTACAATTCTAGGCTGCCGAGTTAAAGAAGAATAGTGAAAGAATCCGTGGGGCTTTTGTTGTTACGATAGGATTGGTTTTGCTGTTTCATTTTTCTTTCTGTAGTCTCATATCAATTCGTTGTGACATTAGGCTTTCAATTTGTAGTTATGTAATTATTTGATAGATTTCCTTTTTCAATTTTAATTTACTGATTCTTAAGTAGAAATCCGTGCTCCTTCTGCAGGTACAATTCTAGGCTGCCGAGTTGAAGAAGAATATTTATGTACTAGATAGAAAAAAATTCAACCGGTGGTATTTTCAAATATTAATTTGGTAGTTGCTTTTGTTATTGATCATAAACTCATTTCCATATTGCAAATTAACTGATGTTGAATCCTTAGTAATTATCTTGTTGTGCATGCCTACATCTGATTAATTCTGTTTGGAAGCACAGGGGCTAGGATGAATTTTTTTTGTAGAAGCGAAATATACAAGCAGATTTGCATTATCAGGAACAAAAGCTTTCGTGAATCCTTCATGCATGCTTGTTGATATTCAATTCAAAATGCTAAATATGCGTTTGATTATCCAAATTAATTTGTGTACTCAGATGTTGGGTTATGGAATGGAACAATGTTTGTTTATGGTAAGCTTAAGAGGAAGAGGATCATACTTTACTGCTTAATGAAGGATGTGGCGTACATTATAGAGCTGGATGAAGATCAAGGGCTTTTGCAGTTCTCTTTAGTTATTGTCCAGAAATTACTTTGATTTGCTAGTTCAAATTCTGTCAAGATATTAGAGTCCTAAGGTTGGGAGAGATAGCAAACATAATGACAAATTAGGATATCTAACATGACAAATTAGGAATCTTCCTGGATAAATGGATTATTATTCTATCAGACAGGTAATTTTGTTCACATTTTGATTATTTTGTTGACATCTGATGATTACTGTATTAGAATAAAGGCATAAAAGCAAATACAACAGTTTTCATAACACTTGAAAGGTTGTTGCTGTTGCTAACTCTTACTACTGTTTGATTGATGGTTGCAGGGGCTTCCTGTAGAAAATGTCAAGCTGCATGTTATGTTATGGTTTCCTTGTGTGCATTTGCTTGCTTCTGGTAGATCTGTCTGCACATGAAGATGGACTAATTGTTTAGCCTGACTCACTTCTCCCTTAAGTCAAACCAATGGGAGACTCAACTTATGTCTCTGGCTCGAAAATGTGCTCTGCAGGGACAAGTACAATGAGTAGCAATAAGAAATCCAAAGGGCATTTGGCTACTTATCGCCATACTTTGGCAAAACAATCTGTAGTAAGCTCTGGGAGATTGAAGAAGGTGGTTTTAGTTCCTGTTGGATCGTTTTTACTCGAAGTTGCTGCATTGGAGGTTGTGCGGAGGTTTTCAAAGGCTAGGTGTCCTCTTCTCTGGTCTGGTCTACAAGCCCTTCAAGTTGTTTGTTATCCACCATTTAAATGGATTCAGAGATGGAACCCATGTAGAGTTGTAGTTAAAAGCATGCAGGTTGGTGTTAGCTTAAGTAATGTATGTGACTTTGGATTATTTGTTAGCAACTGGGATTTTCATTCATTATGGTCAGTCTATGCATTAATTTAATCAAGTCTAATGATGTTTCCGTGTTTACTTATTGGCATTTTGAATTCACAAATCTTGAGATGGTGATGACCCTGGGTTCTGTTGCTTTGTTTTTGGGGGGTCTAACTTGTATATAAATTGGATCTTGGGACTCTTCCATATTTGTTATATCCTGTGCATTTGGCTAGTCCAGAATTTCAATAAAAAAAACTATGCATACTGCATGATTTGGTAATGGTTAGAATTCCAATTTTCTGCCGAAATCCAATAACCAGATTGTGTTGTCTTTCTGTTGACATTACATAGTTTCTTGTTTTCTTTGATGGCAGATGTTGTCACGACCATTATTGGTATTGTCTCTTGCGACTGCTCTTTCTGGTCATTCAGGAAACACAAATGCTCTCTTAGATGATACTGAAGATTCTCCTTCCGCCAGTACTTCAAATAGTGTTTCAGAATCCCATTTAGATTTGTCTTCCGCGCAACCTATAGCTGATACGAGGTACATTAACTGGTCTCATACCAATTTCTCACATTTATTGGTGTGATGAATGCTATTTATAACGTCTTCACTTTTTATCTCTAGAAAAGAAACAACCTTGTTCTCCATTAGATATAAAAGGAGATGAGGGACATTGTTTTTAGCTCAACATATTTGATGCATAAGAACACAGTTTTCTGTGCAGACTTCTGCAATAATGTTAACTCTATGTTGCAGTGTTGCAGCTGAAGGTTCGCAAAGTCAACCTTCTAAAAGTTGGCTGCTTCAGCTTTATAAAGAGCTTGAGAACCAAGGAATTACTCTACCAGAAAGGTAATTTAATAAATAACACTAACTCTTGAAACATTCTTGGAAGAAATTTCATCTACTTAAATCAAGGAATTTACAAATGAATGAACAATTTGTGAAAGAATTTTACTGGTGTAGCAAGGGATATATCATTAAATTGATTAAAGGCATCTTTTCCTTTTTGTTTCCCTTTTCTAGTTTAATATTTTTTCAAATTGATTCTTTATTGGAGTTTGTTGTCCAGCAAGAGATCTCTGGCTATCGAACCCTTGAGTTCTCAGCTTGTGATACTTCTATTATTTCTCTGATTACATAAAGATCAACTACAGTTACTAATTATTTCTTAAACACAAGAAAAGAGAGTTTGGTATCCTCAATTCAAATAGCTTAGCTGCTTTCCTCAGGGTTTCAAAGAACTGATCGCTAAATGTTGTGAAGCTCATAGATACACTCCAATGCTACAGCATCTGCTGCATTTTGTGAACCTTGTTGCAGAGCTGTAACTACAGATAAAATGAGACTTAGAAGAACAGATCAAGCTAATGTTGGTTAAATGAGAAAAGGAGATTCTTCTATTTAGAAATTTGTTTGGGGCATCTCTAAAAAGTGAAGGAAATTATTAGCCAGTGGTAACAAAGGTGAGAAAATGGGGTGCTAGACAACAATATCTCAATTTGTAGGATGCTAAGTACATGATGCATTTAATGTGCTTGATTCAAACCTTAGCGTCTGTCTTAGTAAGTTTCCATTTAATACAATTGAGTTTTCAGTAGCTAATGATGCTTCAGAGAAGTCCCTATTATTGGACTCTTTTAAGTGTGGAAGATCACGGACGGACTTCCCTGCATGAAAACTCAATTCTTTGGAAACTTCAAAAGGACCAAAGAAGATTTATAGGATGATTTCTCAATTCTTTGGAAACTTCAAAAGGACCAAAGAAGATTTATAGGATGATCTTCTCCATCTTCTTCTTTTGCGGATTTGATTTCTGAAGTGTCCATCACTGTTTTTGGATTATTCTTTAAACTTTTAATTAGCATCTGTTAGAATATATTGGCCTTTTGTTGATCCAGTGGATCATGACCACATACTGTTCGTGCAGATTTGATGAAGAAGAGCTCCAAAGATTCTATATGGCTGCTAATGGTGATTTTCCATCCTTTCTATCATCAGTAAAGAGAACAATCTCATGGAGGGAGACATACAGAATTCTTTCAGAACAAGAACTTGAGATGTGGTCAAAGCTAGTATTTTGGCATGGATTTGATGTCAACAATCGGCCTTGCCTAATTGTGCGCCTTGGATTGGCTTGCATGAACTTGACATCCCCTGAAAGACCCCGATTTGCTCAGGCAGTAGGTATGCTCTTTGGTTTCTGCTGCTAATATGGATAATAATTATCATTTCTGCATATGGTTTTCTAGAAATAACTCAAAAACCCAAGTGGGAGGGGTCTTATTTTCCTCTGTTGCTTAAGTTGGTCACTAGTCCTCAATCCTTTTCTATTCTACCATCTGAAAATGTACTTCACCTCTGTAAATGTTTCTTCTGGTGTTCCTGAATTTATTTGGTATAATTACTATGATTTTTTCCCCTCTTTTATTATCCTTCTAAGGGTAGTTTCCAGGTACTCTTTGTACCATGCCAATGCCATACATGCACTTTTTGTTGATCAGTATCAAACTTTAGCCGATAAATGTTTATGCTTGCAGTGTCTCAGGTGGAGTATGGTCTCCTGCATTTAGTTGACAATCCTCAAATTATTGTATTGGTGGACTGTGAAGGGTTGTCACCTCTAAGAGTTCCCATGCAAATTATGAGATCCTGTTGTAGTCTTTTGCAAGATCATTTTCCCAAACGTCTTGGCTGTGTGTTTGTTATACGGCTTCCTCCAGTTGCTCGGGTCATTGCTCAAACTTTTATTCAAGTAAGCTTCAAAGTCTCTTTGGACTTGGAAGTCATGACCTTCTCAATTTTCCGGCTTTTTAATGTGTATATAATGGAATGACATGTATACAACTCTCCAGTTCTTAAAACCTGGCACCAGGCAAAAGCTGAAATTTGAGGGGAGGATGTACCAAAAGGCTCTCTCCGAGTGTATTGAGATACTGCCATCATATCTTGGGGGATCATGCGCATGTATAAGATGTGCTAATCCTAACATGTGGAATGGACAGCAGTCTGGTATAGTTCAGAATGATTTGAGCACATCAACTGCAGAAATAAGAGGCGATGAGATTCTGCCATTGCTGCATCCAAGTTTTGAAACAGATATGGTTGGAAATCCAAATCCTGACCAAACACTGAGGACTGCTGTGGTAGGAATTCTCATTTTATGGGTTTTCATTGCCTTCGTCGCTGGAATATTTGATCCCGACAGCCGTCCAGTTTTGCACCCAGGAGCTACGACTTGATCAGCCTTACTGTATTTGTCATGCTTGTAATTTAGTGTCATTAAAAAACTAGATATATATCTACCTAGAATGATTTATCTGTAGATAAGATTCCGCCATTGCTGCATC
The DNA here is from genome assembly GCA_030512225.1 of Rauvolfia tetraphylla. NCBI lineage: Eukaryota > Viridiplantae > Streptophyta > Magnoliopsida > Gentianales > Apocynaceae > Rauvolfia > Rauvolfia tetraphylla. The sequence continues at coordinate 109,788 of JAJQKT010000062.1, forward strand.
CATGTTCTGAAACAGATATGGTTGGAAATCCAAATCCTGACCAAAAACTGACTGCTGCGGTAGGAATTCTCATTTTATGGGTTTTCGTTGCCTTCATCGCTGGAATATTTGGTTCTGAAAGCCGTCCAGTTTTGCACCCGGGAGCTATGACCTGATCAGCCTTACTGTATTTGTCATGCTTGCAATGTACGTGTTATTAAATCTACCTAGAATGAGTATCTGTACGTGTTGGTGGATGAACATATACCAAAAAGCATCTTGTAAGTTTCTGTTACTCTTCGTACAGACGTGGCATGCAAATGTTTGGGTTCTCTCTGTTTAGGTGTTTTAGAGCATCCCAGTTAGAGTTAATTCCTTGGAAGCAATTTCTGATTCTTTAACGTGACTAAACCACAGGATTCTTAGAAGCTTTTCAGTCCATTTGCTGATGTATTTTTTTCTCCCTTTTTAACGCTCAGACATTATAGAATTAAAATCAGGGCGGAATAAAACATCTGATTTTCATTCTAGCTTAGAACAGAGCAATTTCGAAATTGTTCGTTAAAGTATGATCAAGAAATTTTGTGCCCAATGTGCTCAGGTTGTTAACAATTTTGAGATCATTGGTCCAGTTTCCCAATAATTGTTCTATTTGCAGTTCTTACTATTTGTCACGTGAATTACAGTCACGCATAAATCCCACGAACAGATCCGATGTCCAAACGTTCCTCCCCAAGCACAGAAGAGATAGTTTGCATTTTGACCAATTAAACTTGTCGTTGACTGTGGAATTCGCCGGCTGATTATATTGAATACAAAAATAAATAATACTGAACCTTTTTAAAAAAAGAAAGGGAAATAATGTTATAATTCAACTTAAACAAATGGGTTTCAGTGGCCTATTCCGCTGGGGGAGGTAGCCACCTTGGTAAGACAGTACTCCTCATGGGGAGCAACACGGCGAAAAAGTCAAAAATTCTCCCCGGCCCCCAAGTAAAAAAGAAAGAAAGTTTCATAGCCTATATTTGGACTTGATTTGAATAATATTTAATTAAATTAAATATATAATTAAATTTTATTATTTTTATAAAAAAATTATTTTTATAAAATTCAAAATAAAAATTCTTCAATTCAAATACACCCTTCACATGGCTGATTTTCTCATTCGTACACGCTATCCGGACTGGTTTGTTTTCCCCAGGAAGAAGCCATGAAAATTATTATAAATTTCATCTAAATGATCTGAAAATCCAGAAATCATAATCTTTCGTAGGGCTAAACGTGCTGCTTTTGAGTATTCTTTGTAATCAACCTTTGCGCATGCGCAGAAACCTACCTTAATTCTTTGTCTTGCCTTCCAATTGAACACCAGTTTTCAACTTTCCTCAGCCGCCAAAAATGATCAACACAAATCTTTTTTGTCACTAGCTTTGGTTATCTAATGTGATCCAAAATTAAAAGGGCAATATGCAAAACACGTAAAATAATCTGTTGAATATTTTAAACTTGAATTGAAACCTCAAATTTGATGTTGAATACTAGAGTTCCGAATCTTTCCATCATAATCAGCACAAAAAATGATTTAGACCTTCGCCACAAAAATTCAACTCAGATTAATAAAAAATTACGATACGGTAAACCTTCTTGTTCGACCATTATAGGTCCAAGAACTATGACCATCTACTAGTTAGTAATTTAAGGGTATATTTGAATTGTGTTTGGTTGGTAGAGATTTTGTCTTAAATTTTGTGAAAATAATTTTTTTTAAGAAGATAAGTGAGATTTAATTGTGTATTTAGTTGAAAAAAATACAATCCAAATTAAGATCATATCTTTGCCCAACGGTTTCTAGTTCGATCAACTGCTGCTGTTTTTTTCCCATAAATTATTTTATTATGTTGGTTCTGCAGTTCTTTTTGTTCTGAAATGGAATCTTTTAAATTAATATAAAATTTTCAAATATTTACAGTGAAAGCGATTAAATGTTAGAGTCAACTTCCACTCTTACCTAACGCTTCTTCTATTCTATCGTTCTTATATATACTTAAGAGTAATTTTTTTAATTCTATATAAAATATCATTGATTAAGACAAAAGTAGATGAACAGCACCGTATTGTGCAACTCCAGTTCTTTGACCCTAGCCTCCTCATGTAAAATGTGCTCACGGAATTTATTGGTGACGAGAAGGATGGTTCCATGAGGATCCAAAATTTATTTTTTGTAGATAATTTTGTTAATGTTTAAATAATTATTTGCTGATATTAACAAAAAATAAGTATCATTTGGGGGTTTAAAACGTGTCATTTTAATAAATAACATACCACGAGTCCTAAAAAATGGGAGAAACGGTTGATTCTCACATCCTCAATTCGTTTCTTTAGGATGTTGTTGCAGGCGTAATATTTTCGCTTAATTCAGCAGCCCAGTTGATTTGTTGGAATGGTTTATTTGGATTAAGTTTTTATTTAATTTTTAAAAAGAAATTATTTAAAAAAATTATTTTAATTTTTGTAAAAATAATTAATCAATAATAGATGCAATGGATCAAGATGACATATTGCTTTTTTCGAAAAGTAACCAAATGCAACAAAATGATAATCATTCATAATGATTCTCATTAATTTGATAGCCATACAAATGTAAGGATTCTTATTGTGATAATGGGCTCTTACTCATCATTACCATGGGAAACCACTTAAAAGACTTATAGAGTTTAATTTTTACTCTCAATAAGTCAAATATTTAACAATAAAAAATATAATTTAAATATCAAAATAAGTATTGTATATAATATTGTTAAACGGGCTGACTCATCCGAGCTGGCCTTAAGCGGAGTCGAGTGAGCTAGTGCCATATGATTCCACACACAAACATATATATTTTAAAATAAAATATAATTTTTATTTTTTTATTTACTTAATAACATCATTTCATTTTATATTTTGATTTAAAAAAATTTAACGAGTTGGCATGCCCCAATCCTCTCTTAACCTCTATAAATTTTGGGTCAAATGAAACTGGTTAAGCATATATATAAACAAGCCAAAACCAACTAAGTCCAAACCATCCTAATTTATTAGACAAATAGTTGTTGATTCATTTGACAGTACTATGTGAAATGTGAAAAGAAGATATAGAAATTGAATTAGAAATTCAACCAAATCGGAAGTACTCATTTTTCACAACACGAATTAAATACACAATGTTGGGGCCGTCATTAGAGTGGCAGAACGGTTGGGTCTTTTCTAAAACTAAAAATATTGGCTGATGTCTAAAACTGACGCATTCATTTTTGTCACGACAAGAATTAAAGAGACAATGATGGTGAGATCTAGGAACCCTTTCTATGAATTTTCTTCTTCCATTATTAGAGGGCCAGGCAGTCACGGGTACTGCAGGATTTTGCTTTGGTCTCTAAAATCAAGGGTTTACTTGTGTTTCACACGGAACTTAATACAAATTTTTCATCTTACATTTCACTTTTTGTCTCATAAAAATTTTTCTCTCCCGAAATCCAAAACAGAAAATCTCAAAATCAAATTATATCCAATCACACCTTAAATTAGGAGGGAATTCCAGGGGATTATATTCTGGAAAAGGGAACAGAGGACTCTCTATCTTCGCAACGGGCTTTGTTACTGTACTACACATATTTTTTTGGAGTATATGTAAAACACTAAATAAATTGTAGTTATTAGATCAGATTTCAAATTTGATTCAGCGATTATAAAATTTTATTAACTTTTTTTAAAAAAAACATATAAAGAGTCAAAAATTTAATCTGTTTAAATTTAATCTAACAAATTCAATTTGATCGAGGCGTCATGCAAAAAAACGACTTGCAAAGACCTAAACTTCGAGCCCTCTGCAACTCCACCTATCCTCGTTGCGCCCCCCCTACTTTCAACTATCTATCTCCATTTTGTAAGAGAAATAGGGAACGGCAGAGATATCTGCTCAATGAGTATTAAAACTCAAAATATTTTTATGCAATAAAGAGTTCTTTAGTAACTTTACTCAGAAGTTAAGGTGAAACTGAATAGTATTTTAATTTAAAATTTTTTGAGAGAGATTTTTTGTATGAGAAAGAATGAAGCTCAAAGTAAAAAATTGTATTGAATTCCGTTGCAGAACCTAACAGTATGCAATCGTTTAAACTATTCGATTCGATTTTATTATTTATTTTTTAAAATTAAATTGAACCATTTTTATATCGAAATTAAATCAAACTAAAATAATTCGATTTGGTTCAATTTAAAATTAAATTTTATAAATAACACATTCACTTAATGTGTTCTTATATAAATATTTTAAAAATAATATAATAACACATTACTTATTATATATTTTTTAAAAAATATAAGGATACATTACGTAAATACGTTATCATATATATTTTTTTAAATTTCAATTTTTCAATTTGATCACAACAATCAAATCGAAATATTTATAAATTTTATAAATCGAAACAAAAATAAAAATTTTGATTTAATTTTTTAGTTCAATTCAAGTTTTGCACACCCCTAGCGGAACCAATCCTAATACACCCTTAGACTTAGGTAGGATGCAACACACTGATATAGGATATACTTTCTTTGGAGCATAGTATAGTTATTGTTCCATTACTAAATCTACAACTTGGATTGGAACTTGGTAGAGTTGCATATAGTGGCTTTGCATCTAACCTAATAGCACAATACGAAGTGCTTGAGAAGTTTAAAATTTATGAAATCCTTCTATTTTAAAGACACCTATTCTTTTTCTTTGATTGTTTCTCATTTTTTCATATGCTCCACCCATAGTTATTTGTAGTGATACATGAAATTTACCATTGCAATTAGCTTAACTATTGGGAAGAGATTTAGGAGGTTTCAATCTGAACTATATTGCTGTGATTTTTTTTTTTTTTTGTGAAAACTACCATATTACAATGGTTAACTAATATGGTTTTTTTTTCGATTGCACTAAAGACATCCCTTAGCAAAACAAAGTTGAAAAAGAGTTGTAAAGTGGAAAAAGAATCGGGAATTTACAGTGACCTTTCAGTTTAAGAACAGCTGATATACGGACAAACTAAAGTTAATTCCATCAGTAATTATTTATAAAATCTTTTCCTCTTAATTTGGCCTCCACTTTTACTTTTTCTTTCATGGGATGGCACTAAACTGAAATTGTAGGTGTCCTTGGGATCTTAAGTTGTACTATATAATAATAATATATACCCCTGATAAGAAATTTAAGAAAAGTATTGGGGTGGAAATTAAAAAGGAAATTCCTGAAAAGAATTGTATTTTCCCTATACAAAGTTGCATCCACATCATATTCAGGCTACTTTTGGGCATTCCCTCTGGCAAGAAAATTTGTCATGGTAGGCTAAGGGCGTAGCATTTGACGTGTCCTATTGACATTCACTTACGTGACCGTTGGAGTGCATGAAAAGCTTCAAAATTCTAGAACAAGAGATTGTTCTCTCCTCCAAAACTGAAACAAAGAAATAAGCATTCAATTTTGAACCATCTTTTTTTTTCTGGGTTCAATTTTGAACCATCTTCAACTAGCATTACAATCCCTACTTTGCAGGAATGTAATGACCATTTCTTTGTCTAGATTTGTGAGTATAAAGTGCAATTGCACCCCTACTCTTTGTCTTGGGTAAAATAGTCAATATATAGCAGCATACTTTCCTTGGCAGTATACGAAAAGAAAAGTATCACTGCATATAAAATGGACCCATCACTCATAAAAAGACTAAGTAGAGTAGAAAATGTAACAAAATTTAGTACCAACTGTTACATGGAATTCCACCTTCTGAGGTCAGAGAGAGGGAGTCGGCTAGGGTGCAGAATGAGTTTTATTCTGTATGTGCATAATCAAATCTGGACCGTTCGATCGGTCCAGATTTGATCCAATGGTTGAGGTCTTCTAAGGGTAATATGGATATGGAGAGGTCAAAAATTTTCAAATTTTGTACAGTTTTCATGGGCATCCCGTCACTCAACCATCATTTCAGTCACTCTCATTCAAATATAAGCTTAGAGAGGAAGCCTCTCACTCTCTGCTTCTCATTTTTCATCACTCTCTCTCCTCTTTCTTCTCTCATTCTTCCTTCCCGAATGCCTCTTCCCTTTCTTGTCACTCCTCGCCGGAAATCGCCACCATTACGACGGAAGCTTTTGAAACCATGCACAAGGTAATACATTCGAAACCATTTTCTAACGTCCATCATATCTTTATTTTGAAGAAATAATTTTAAGGCTTGCTTCTCTCTTTTTTTCTCCCCAAGTTACACAGCCATTTGGGTTGGATAATTGAGATGCCTTCTAACGAGTATTTTCTATATTGAATGTTATATCCAAAAATGCAGAAACACAATGCATCCAGCCTCAACCTTCTGTGTGCATGGATCTTGATAACTGCCATAAGCATGAGAATAATTGTTCCATACGTACAGAATAATTATTACAATAGAACCGATTTGCTAGAGCAATACCTCACTACATGAGGAATAATTATTATTAGTATTATTAATAATTATTATTTATTGCGCAGCAAGTATTGAAGAAATGAAGAAAATGGAGTTCTCAACAGTGAACAATGCTCATGATGATTATTCAAAAAAAGGTGAACTGAAGGCATTGGTGGTGAATTAATTTGTGTTGATTCTTATGACTTGAAAAATAATTTTGATGATAGAGGATTTCAATGTTGTATATTCTTTTGTTATTTTAGAAAAATTTATATATATATCTTGTTTCTCTCTCTTGTAATGCTTCAACACTTTGGCCAAAAGAGATGCCTTCTCAGAGGCCCTTTGCACGTCAATGCTTGCATAATCAGAAATTTCTGCTTCCCTTGAGCTAGTAAGGGGCAATGTGGCGCAAGCCTCAACAATCTTGCTTCTATTCCACCAAGAGCAGGGAAGCTCACCATCTGCTATTCTCTGCACTTCCTCAGCAAACCACACCTACAAATGCACATAGTTGGTTACAAGAATAATTATTATTGATGAACATCATAATTATTCTCGACGTCCTCAACAACCGTTTTAAACTAAACAATGCATATAGATAGTTGAAAGAATAATTATTATTACTCAACTTCATAATTATTCCTGTGCCCCAAGAAGAATAAAGTTGTTTACATAAAATTCGTGTGTAATAAGAAAGGATTTCAAAAGGGCAGCAAACTTGATCTGAATATTGTGCTCATCAATAGAGCCCCATGTATTGCTTGTGACTAGATATGACCTTTGTTAGCATTTGCACCCGTGGAAAGGTGTTCTTACAATGCTTGTTAATGTACCCTCACAATTGTTATTTATGTGAAGAATAATTATTATCCACGATTAAATGATGGCACACTGTCATGTATAAAATACACTAATTGAGAATAATTCTTATTGAAAGTTTTACTTGATGTAATAATTATTATTAGACAATACAATGCACAAAGTTTTACTTGATGTAATAATTATTATTAGACAATATAATGCACAAAGTTTCTATCGAAAGAATAATTATCAACGTCCTCATGAATTGTTTTGGACAATACAATGCACAAGTTTTCTTGAAAGAATAATTATTATTGTTTAAATGCATAATTATTCTTAACAGCAGAAGGTGCAAATTGCCATTTGGACAATAGGCATGTTTCTTTTTTATTTTCTTTGAAAAGGCCTGCTTAAATCATCATACGAAGTGATGGCTTTGGGCGCATGAGGTAAAGCCGGCCTTGGTTTCCTTTCCACGGATCTAAAGAATCACCTAGCCAAAAGAAGACTAAGGGCAATGATTCTTGGAAAGGCAATATCATTGCAAGAATACTTTTATAATGAAGCGTATCGTAGCCCCGACTTTTACTACGACGTCGAAGTATATAACGAAGAAAGGATTGCGAACATATTTTGGATAGATGCTAGAATGAAGATGGATTATGGTTACTTTGGAGACTCAATAACTTTCGACACCACTTATAGAACAAATAAAAATTATCGTCCTGTTGGTAGGTCTAGAATAATTATGATATTCGTTGTGAATAATTATTACTTTTGGTATGTATAAATTTATTTATGAGTTAGTAATAATTATTACTTCAGTCACCTCGACACCACTTATAGAACAAATAAAAATTATCGTCCTGTTGGTAGGTTTAGAATAATTATTCTATTCGTTGATGCATATGTAGGATTTTAGACTATGTGCATTTGTAGGATTTTAGAACAGTTGTTGAGGGGCACAGGAATAATTATGAAGTTGAGTAATAATAATTATTCTTTCAACTATCTATATGCATTGTTTAGTTTAAAACGGTTGTTGAGGACGTCGAGAATAATTATGATGTTCATCAATAATAATTATTCTTGTAACCAACTATGTGCATTTGTAGGTGTGGTTTGCTGAGGAAGTGCAGAGAATAGCAGATGGTGAGCTTCCCTGCTCTTGGTGGAATAGAAGCAAGATTGTTGAGGCTTGCGCCACATTGCCCCTTACTAGCTCAAGGGAAGCAGAAATCCCTGATTATGCAAGCATTGACGTGCAAAGGGCCTCTGAGAAGGCATCTCTTTTGGCCAAAGTGTTGAAGCATTACAAGAGAGAGAAACAAGATATATATATAAATTTTTCTAAAATAACAAAAGAATATACAACATTGAAATCCTCTATCATCAAAATTATTTTTCAAGTCATAAGAATCAACACAAATTAATTCACCACCAATGCCTTCAGTTCACCTTTTTTTGAATAATCATCATGAGCATTGTTCACTGTTGAGAACTCCATTTTCTTCATTTCTTCAATACTTGCTGCGCAATAAATAATAATTATTAATAATACTAATAATAATTATTCCTCATGTAGTGAGGTATTGCTCTAGCAAATCGGTTCTATTGTAATAATTATTCTGTACGTATGGAACAATTATTCTCATGCTTATTACCCATAAAGAGAGTTACAATTTTCATTATGGCAGTTACCAAGATCCATACACACAGAAGGTTGAGGCTGGATGCATTGTGTTTCTGCATTTTCGGATATAACATTCAATATAGAAAATACTCGTTAGAAGGCATCTCAATTATCCAACCCAAATGGCTGTGTAACTTGGGGAGAAAAAAAGAGAGAAGCAAGCCTTAAAATCATCTCTTCAAAATAAAGATATGATGGACGTTAGAAAATGGTTTCGAATGTATTACTTGTGCATGGTTTCAAAAGCTTCAGTCAGTAATGGTGACGATTTCGAGCGAGGAGTGACAAAAAAAGGGAAGAGGCATTCGGGGAAGGAAGAATGAGAGAAGAAAGAGAGAGAGAGGGATGAAAAATGAGAAGCAGAGAGTGAGAGGCTTCCTCTCTAAGCTTATATTTGAATGAGAGTGACTGAAATGATGGTTGAGTGACGGGATGCCCATGAAAACTGTGCAAAATTTGAAAATTTTTGACCTCTCCATACCCATATTACCCTTAGAAGACATCAACCATTGGATTAAATTTGGACCGATCGAACGGTCCAGATTTGATTCTGCACGTACAAAATAAAACCCATTCTGCACCCTAGCCGACTCAGAAGTTCGTTCCTTAAACCCTTTGTGAATTGTTACTCAAGATTTGATGTCAGCACTCTCAAGACATGTGCACAAAGTGGGTAGACGCTGACATGCCGTCGTCGTCTGGTCTCGTCTATATGTGCATGCTCCACCCAACTCCGCTTTCGCCAATCCTCTTCCATGTTCCAACTTGTATGCGTATGATTATATAAGCACACTAAGGCAGACACACCGTGCCTTCTATTAGAAGACATATATTGTGAAGAATATGACCGTATGTAATATTACACATTTAATTTTTAATAGAATAAAAAGTAAATTCCACAAATAAATTTTACAAATCATTATTATTATTATATATAATTTTTTATTATATATGATATAAAAATTAAATATTTTTAAATTATTTATTTCTTTATTCTACATTTCTCGCTTTACTACCACGCGTTTTATCCTTTTAGATAAAAATCACTAGTTCTGCCCACTATAGTAAAAGAATTAAAAATAATTATTTTTTAACTATATATAACTTAACTCAAAATTATATATAATAATAACCTTACGAATTATAAGATTAACGCAACTTAACTTTTTAGGGGTGTGCTACCTCAAGATGGTTGACTGTTTGCTTTGCATTTGTAAAATGGAACGTAGGGAAAATATTATAAATTAGATATGGAGAAACTTGCTTTAACGAACTTGTTGCACCATTGGAATGACGATTCATTAGGAGTTTTGAATTTTCCCCGCGTCCAAACTTGACCCTTACTTCATGTCAAGGATCAAATTTTTTGATATTGCAAATACCTAACATATAATGGTGGTGGAAATCCTTGTGGTAATCCACTCATTCTCTCCTATATTTCTTTCCGGGTTTATTTTCCCCTAGAATTTGTTGCCTCCAATTTGTAAAACAGCCTCATCTCTGTATTTGCATTTTGTCCTCTTGCATGACGCTCTTAAGTTTGCATAAGATGACACTAGAAAAAAAAATTATATGCATTAAGAATTTGTGATCAACTCCTAGCTGGTATGTTGTCAACAAGAATGCAAACTCCTTGTGGTTGCGTGCATGATCTTACGCTTCGGTCCAAGTGCAAGAATTTAGTCTAATTTTTCTAATTTAGCATTTGTAAATGTTTTTTTGGGCGGGGCGCGGGGAGGGATTATTTCTATTTGTGGTTATGTCCAGATTGGTGATGTCAAACCGGCACTAAGGAAAAGTTTGTCTGGTGATTACCGCTGTATTTAGTGGGAAATTCCTGTGTTGTGCGTGGAGTTCATTTTGCTGTTTTTTGCTTTCTACAGTTGTACTTGATGGTACGTACCAAAAAATGTTACTCCAATACAACTTACAAAGGCTTTCTCGACTGGGAATCATCACACTTTTATTGTGCCTTTTTACTGCTGTCCTCCTTTCCATTTCCCTCCTCATTTCCTCAGAAAACGAGTGAATCGGGGATGGGGGGGTGGGGGGACTGTATATAGAGGGAAAAAGAGTTCGATCAAGGAAATTAAAGGGTTTAAAGAAAAGATAGAACAGGAACAACTGTAAATCTAGATTGTCGCATTGTATGGCAGAAATGCAAAACCACTGGCCTAATCATTGACCATGATATCAATGATTCTATTAGTTTGAGCGAAAGGCAGTAACTCAATTGAAAAGGCAAGCTTTATCAAATACTCTCTCCGTCTCAAATTATTAGTTAAAAGTTTAACTTCCTTTTGTATCAATTACTTGTCATATCATTAATTCAAGACAAAATTTATTTATTTATTTATTTTTGTCAATTATTAGTTAAAGGTTTCAAGATGATTGTTTAATCATTTGACAAAATAAATCAAACCCAACTAATCATTCCCTTAATCTATGTGAAAGTTTGTTCTTTTACTAGTAATTTGAGATGAAGGAAGTAGGAAGGTCTCAAGTTCAATGCTTATCTAGTGCGATGGCCATCATCGTCTCCTTTCTTCCTTTATAATAATTAAAATGTACTCAAAAGAAAAGATTTTATTAATTTGCGCATGCATAAATATTTTGGTACATATATATATATATACATAATTCTACTTTTATTATATAAATATTCACGTAGTAAAAGGAAAAAGACAAAAACACCATTCGTGATTCTAAACATCTAGACCTCATAGAATGCATATAACAATTGATGAAGAGTATCCTTCGTTCCAACTCGGGAAGAACAAGGCTTCGCTTTTGTCCGCGGAGTGGACTGTTTGGCAGTGTCCAGTGACCTCTGGGCGTTATGTATAGTCAAGTCTTAAAAGGTTAGAAAACTACGATCAGATAATCTACAAATGAATAAAAAAAACCAGATAATAGTCAATTTGCATGTCCAATTTAGTTATGGTATTTATGAATGGTGTTTTCACCCCGATTTTTATCTAATGACGCACATTAATAAGTAATTATTCTTTTAAATAATAATTTATAATGTAATAATTATTTATTATGTTATGAATAATTATTTAATTATATAATAAATATAAATTCTAAATTATTAAATCAATACAAATAACAATTTGAAAATTAACAATCTATTTAATATATATTAAAAAATATTACCAATATTATAATTGAACGAGGAATATTAATGGATTGCCCTTAGATCCCGATTTCATTTTTTAATGAACCTTATCTGTTCCAAAACACACTAGTATAGCAGTAGGTTTTTTGGTGCCAAAATTGGGATCAATTATTAAATGAAAACAATTGCAGGAGTACCAATCCTCAGACTTCAGGTATCCCGCATTCTATTCATAAAAAAAGATACAGAAACAAAAGTAACCCAGAGAACGAGATACCACCGTGTGCGTGCGCCAATTTGGTTCGCCACAAGGAAGCTCTCTCCCTTATTGTACAACACCCTGTTTCTCAAAAACCTTGCACGGTGCAACCGATTGCGTTTTGTTTGAAAACTTTTGTTTTGATTTTTGCAAAGTAGTTTGGGAGAAAAAAGGGGTGAAAGTGGAAATTTTTTAAGGTAAGAAATTTCAGTGACCCGTTAACTTATCAAATATGAAATATTTTGCTCCTCAACTATTGAAAAGATCAAATTTGCCCCAATTTCACGTGCAATTTAATTTCCATCTAAATAGATATGATCTACAATTTGAAAAGTATAGCATGATATGGAGCACTAGTCTAATTCGCGTCTTCATCAGCAACCTCTCATCTCATTGCCTTTTACTCAAATTTCACAATAGAAATTTATTTGGATGTCGTAGCATCCACTTGGGACCCGCCGTCCCATTTGGGTTCCAATAACCCCATCCACGTGCACTTCCAGAATCTGTAATTCTCTCTACAAAAACCCCGCGCCCCCTCTCGGGGTCCTCATCCCAGACGTAACTCTGCTCTCTCTTCCCGGCTCCGAACCTCAGTGAAGCCTCAAGAAGTCAAGAGCCCAAGCCATTACTGCTTGTTTTGTTTCTCTGATCATCTTCCGGCTCCTCAAAATGATCACCGTTGGGTATCAAACCGATCATGCTCGGGCAGTCTGGAGATCATGCTTAGCTTCTGCTCTCCGGACTGCCTTAGCATGCACCATTGTTGGTTGCATTTCGCTCTTCAGTCCGGCATCGGTTAAGCGTCAGGTAGCGTTCCCTGCGTTTTCCTACGTGACGGTGATTCTTGTGGTCACGGATGCTACGCTTGGTGATACTTTGTGCGGCTGCTGGGATGCTTTTCTGGCTAGCGTTCTAGCAATTTGTCCTGCTTTCCTCAGCCTCTGGTTGATAGGACCTGCTCGGCTCACGGCTAGCTCCACCGCTGTTGCTGTGGCGCTGAGTGCATTCGTCGTGGTGCTGCCGGAAAATAGTCGTTTAGTATCTAAGCGTATTGCACTTGGCCAAATTGTTCTCGTCTACGTATTGGCTTATATTAATGGTCCTCATACGGATCCTATTATGCATCCCGTCCGTGTAGTAGCCAGCACCGCTGTTGGGGTCGCGGCCTGTGTCTTGGCCACGCTGCTTCCGTATCCTGGCCTGGCATTTTATGAGGTATTAATCCTCCATTGTGCAATTTGCACACGCATGTTTGAATTTGTGACTGCATAAGACTATGAGATAATAATTAAACATGCTTGCATAAAGAATTTTTAGATGGACATTGCACGAAAGATAAAGCCTCACTGTATATGAGTTAAGGAAAGTACAGCCACAATACAATTATGAGGCTCAAACGAAGACCAAGTAGAGGGATTTTTTGCCTTCTTTTCAAATGAATACAACTAAGAGGAATAAAATTTCTTTTTCTTTCTAACACACACATTTTAATGGGTTTTTTGTATTCAGGTAAACAAGAATTGCAAGCTTTTCACGGAGAATGCTTCAGAGAGGCTGAAGCTCTTTGTGAAGGCGTTCTCTGCAGAAGACAACAGCTCTGCTTTGGGATATATATTGCAAGCCAAATCCTTGGTTATCACAGGAACCAAACTACTCCGAAGTATAAAATCCAAGCAAGTAAGCCCCTTGGAACCTTTTCCTCTGCTTCCGAACTCTGCATCTTTTCACATGTCGATTGACATTGGCAGATAAACATGAAGGTATATCTAACTTTTGTATCTTAATTTATAACAGGAAAGCATGCTATGGGAAACACTTCCAGTGAGATTCTTCCAACCTTATTGCGCGAACCCTGCACAAAAGTTGCAAGATATTGAGACACCTTTAAGAGGAATGGAAGTTGCCTTATCCAATATGCCTTCTTTTCCAATTAGAGTACTTAACTCGGAGCTTAGGGAAGATCTGACTAACGTAGAGAAGCACATTACAAGTCAAGTTCAAACATTTCCTCTTGCATCAGCAACTGTCCCCGAGCCGAATGCTGAGAGTGTAGGCAAATTCCTACGAACACTTCAATCCCTCCCATTGGACTTCAGTGACCTACCATCTTTCTTCTTTTTGTTTTGTCTGAAACTCCTGCAGAGAAATTCTGCGCCCACTGCATCAATTTGTTACAGCAAAGGTACAGAATCAGCTGATTCACAGAAAAAAGAGGAATGGTTCTTCAAAAGATTGTGGAGAAATCTTGCTCTTCCTACCAATATAAACAGTAAAAGGCTGATGCCAGCCATCAAATGCTCACTTTCATTAGGTCTTGCTGTGTTCTTCGGATCAATATATAGCAAGGAAAATGGCTACTGGGCAGGATTGCCAGTAGCCATAAGCCTTGCATCTTCAAGAGAAGCAACATTCAAAGTTGCCAACATCAAAGCTCAAGGGACAGTATTAGGAACAGTTTATGGAGTATTGGGATGCTTTGTCTTCGAACGATTTGTGCAAATAAGGTTCATTTCTCTTGTTCCGTGGTTCATCTTCTGCAGCTTCTTACGCTGCAGCAGAATGTATGGCCAGGCCGGAGGAATTTCAGCAGTCATTGGGGCAGTATTAATCTTAGGTAGAAAAGATTTTGGCCCTCCAAGTGAATTTGCCATAGCAAGGATCGTAGAGACCTTCATTGGACTATCTTGTTCGATTTTGGTAGAAATCCTTCTCCAACCCTCAAGAGCTTCTGCTTTATCTAAAATTCAGCTTTCTGAGAGTCTTGAAAGGCTGCACACTTGTATAAACTCAATTGGTTTCTCTTCCAACAAATCCAAATTGGAGGAAAGCCTCAAGAATCTGAAATTTCAAGTGACTGAACTAGGAAAATCCATTGGAGAAGCTGAGGTGGAGCCCAATTTCTGGTTTTTGCCTTTCCATAGTGCTTGCTATGGTAAGCTGCTGGGGTCTTTGTCAAAGATGGTGGAGTTTCTGCTTTTCATAACACATGCAATAGAATTCCTCGAACAAGAATCAGGACGAATCAGCTGCACGGTGTGGAAAGACACGGTGAATAAGTTAGAACTTGATCTCAAGATCCCCAAAGACATGATGTGTTCATCAATAAAATGTCTTGAGCAGGTCAATTGGATTAAGTCGCTCAAAATCTTGAATAAGGAGTTCGAGAGAAAGAAAGATACTCTTGATCTTGAACTGGGTAAATCATCGCCGGCCATCAAATCTGCGGGTTTAGATGAAGACGAGATCAAGAAAAACATGGACCAATATCTTCAGCATTCAAAAGAACTCATTGATAGAATTCAAGAGGAGAAATGTGAGGAGGAGCTCAAGAGCCAAGTGGTTTCGAGTTTGAGTTCCTTGGCCTATTGCATGAATAGCCTGGCGAAAGAAACCAGAGAGATTGAAAAGGCAATCAAAGAACTTGTACAGTGGGAGAACCCATCTAGCCATGTAAAAGTGCATGAAATTTCATGTAAGATACATGCTTTAGCAGATACTAACAATTCAAAATGAAACTCGCATTGCAAAATTTTGATTTTCCATTTTAATTTAGACTTGTACGATTTTGTCGTGTCTCGATGAAAAAAGCTTCTGATCTTGTATTATAGAAGATCAGAGGCGTAAATGTAAACCTTTAACTAAAAGATGTATGAGTGCAGAATTAGCGCTTTAAATTTGTAGACATAATAAAGACTTGATTCAACTCTTATCGTTGAATCTAGATACCATTTTGAGGGTTTTTCTTCTTCTGTTCCAGTAATGGAATACCTTTTTCAGAATATGAAACAAATGTGTATCATTGAAGTACAACCCATGCCCTCATTAATAATTGTGATATTGATATGGCAAAACCAATTGCTTCCTCCATCTAAAACTAAATATTTACATTTCTATTTTAGTATGTTTAGAAAAGAAAAGTTCACTTTCCTAGTATAAGCAATTTTTCATTCAAACTTCTATAACTAACTTCTTGATAAAAATGATATGAGTCCGCTAACAAAAGGTGAGGAGTCGACTAATTTTCTATCAAATTTTATTTAAAATTATGTTAAGTTAAAATAAAATATTTAATTTTGAATAAATATTACAATGTTTTATACATTAAACATGATAGGATGAGATTGGTTCCGCGTGATAATTACTCGGTCTTTTTTAAAATACAACTAGTATTAGACATATACATACAAATTAAAAATCTTGAAAACAAGAAGATTCATGAACATGTATTAGAAAAAGATTACTGAAATATGTAGATTTTTTTATAAGAAAATTTTGGTAAAAAACTACTTGTATTTTGAAAACAAGAAAGGAGTAATCACACTGATAAAATTTTGGAAAATCTTTAACCGCTCCAGTTCCCCGGTTAACAAAAATTCTTTTGACACCGGGCCGCTATCATCCAGAGAACATGGGGCCCGACTGCTCTCTCTCTGAGTCCAGTGAAACCAATATGGCAACCACTAAACTACAGATATTTAGGTTATGATTTAAGCCACAATAAATTTTGAGATTTGACTAACCCACAAAATAAACCTCTCTCTGAGATTAACTTCTTACTACGGCCACTTACACATGACAGCTTGGCGAGTCGGCGACCACTTCCTTGTTCCATAGCAGAACTGGAGAAAAGCAGTTGAGACCTCTCTTCATGCGATCAAAGACTGCTCATAGTGCTCCGACATTTAGAAATGGTTCGCAAATCAGATGAAGTTGATGGAATTCGAAGCTGCACATGATCCAGCTCATCTGGTAGATTAGAACTTAGGCCATCGATTTTGGCAGATTGGGACAAGGAATGGATTGGAGCTTAATATTCAAGGAAGCCGTGAACAGAATTTGATATTGGAGAAATCAGAGAGCCCTTTCACACGACTGGACGAATCCTCCCACCCGTGAGTTAGTGAAGGATATTCTGCATCGGCCTAGAGGACTAGAACAGATTGTAAATTAATGTACCTTTTTGCTTTAACGAGGGTAGGACAAATGTCAATAGGTACAGCCCTAACTGACTCCAGTTGTTGCCGCGTACTGTTTTTTGTACACCGCCCTTGTACATGTAAGGGCCAATTTGAATTGGTTTTAGTTTTAATCCCAGTTTTTATTTTTTATTTTTTACTTTAAAATTTATTTTATAAATAATTTATTTTTAAGATTTTAATATAACTTAATTTAAATAAAAATTCAGTTCAAATATACCCTCAATATTTTCAATCAAATTGATTCATTTTCTGACAAGAAAATTACAAGTTTACTTTTAAAATAAAAAGTTATATGGTATTGTAATCTTTATTATTAATTAACTAATAATTAACTGAAAAATCTCTCATAAAATTAATATAAAAGTTTAAGATTATGCTTTTAAAATTTAATAAAAGTTATTTATCATCCTTATTATAATTTTATTTTGCTTAAATATATTTGAACTCTATATTATATTTCACAAAACTGATAGTACCATTTATATCATACTTTTATGAAATATAAAATTTTATAAAGTACAATAGTATTTCAATAAATAAAGATATGGTAAATATATAAGAACTTTCTAAATTTTGAAAGGATTTTCTTTTTTCTTTAACATGGAAAGATAATTTTATACTTTTTTATTATTTTATAAGAGATTCATTAATTAAGTATTAGTTGACTAAATTAAGGGTTAAGATGTTATACAATTCATGATTTAAAGACCAGCATAATTTTTTTCCTTTTTTAATTTTGAAACAAAGAAGGCTATCATATAATTTAGATAAACCGCAAAAATACAGTTGGAATATACCTTTTTTCCCCCTTTCTTTAACCTTGTAAAGGATCGGTGTCCTCGGTAGGAATTTTTTTTTTTTTTTTTGTTTTTCAAGGAAAGGAGGAGAATGAAATTTTAATATTGGTATTGCTGTCGTCACCCGCTTTGAATCCCGTGTGACACAAACAAGTGCTAATGACAGGACCCAATAAAAAGACAAAGTCTTCTGGGTGGCTGAGATTCTAGGCACTATTATTACTGTCAGCCTACCACCAATGGGCCCAAACACAGTTTCAACGAGCCCAAAGGACCAAAACAAACAGTAACAAGAATTGTGGCTGCTGGGATTCGAGCTCAGGTCTCTACGGCCACAACGTAGAATTCTAACCACTAAACTACAGCCACAAGATATCCAAAGCACTCCTCATTGAATATTTAATTAAAAAACGACATGGTTAGTTGTCTTTAAACGAAAATGGAATTTGAATTATTTTATTGGAGCTCGTATAACCTATAAAAAAAATTAATTAATTTTGGTCTTAATGTTGTTAGCCGTTTCAAATCTCGTATGCTACAAAAATGCTTAATGCTTTAGATTTATTGTGGTTTTGATATATTTTGTTTTCTCAAAAAAGGAGAAATAACCTTGAATATAACAAATATAGGTTAATGTGATATCTATTTCAAGTGCTGCATTTATTGTATATGATTCTCCTTGAAATCAAATAACATTTTAAGAATTTTGATTCTTCTAACTTTCTAAAAAATACATTGTCAAATATATCAAATAAATCGCATCGCATTTAACTATATTTTTAATCAAGAAAAATTAATGAGTTTAAACTAATTATATAATTTAATATAGTATAATTTAATTAAGATATTAAAAAATATATTAGAGTGTATTTTAGAAAACTCTAGACTTGTATGCATGTTTTTATCATCTTCTTGTTGTACGCGATTATGCATTAATGACTTTGGGAAACGTTCAACATGAGAAGTAAAAGTATGTTTTTTTATGTCATGATTCACAAGACTATCTTTTTTTTTATTTTCTTGTTTTTTTTTTAACTTTACCATTTCACTATAATTAAGAAGGAGTAGAAACTGGAATATTTTTTTTAAAGTGGAAGTTGGGAGCGCAGTAAGGGGGAAAGAGTACAGTAGAGGACGATAACACAAATTTGGAGAAGAAATTTAAGAGCCACAAGTAAAATTGCAAGAACTTTTATGAAAAAGTTTTTAGAGGAAATAAGAGATTTAAAAAAAAAAAAAAGAAAAGTGGGCAGCCATCTCTAATTGCCCCTTGATCACTCATTGTAGCAAAGAAAATTACTTACAACTTAAGCAACTTTACTCCAATACAAAGATTATAAAATTTACAAGGTATATTATGTGATAGAATTGTAAGTCAATTAATTAAAATGACTCTTATCAAATTATAGATTATAAATTTCGTTGACATTCTTGTATTTCTTAATACTAATATGAAAGAACATTATTTCAAAAATTGGTCCAATTCCAACATAAAGTAAATGTATATTTAGGTTGTATTTTTATTTGAATTGAGTCGTATTGAGAATTGTAAAATTGATTAATAAAAAAGAATATTATTTTAAAAGCAGATCTAATTCTATTATAAAGTAAGAGCGTATTTAAATTGTGTTTTTATTTAAGTTGAATTATATTAAAAATTATAAAAATATATTATTAATAAAAAATAAATTTAAATAAAAAATAAAAAAAAATTATTTTTAAACCAATCCAGATACACCGTAACCTTTAACTTTTCTTTTAACAGGCCTTTAAGGTAGTTTTGGAAAAAGGACCGTAACCATTAAGACAGGGGGAAGGAGAAGCCTCTCTTGCAGTGGGCAATCTAGAAAGTAACGGGTTTCACGGAATTGTTCTTCAGAAAACACTCCGCAAGCACGTGTTGACCTTCAATGGTCTTCTCTACAAAACTATAAAGAAAGACAAAATCCTCAATCCATGCACGATTCAACCTTCCTCGGTAGTGCCCCCTGCTGACTCCACTCCCCCCGTTATAACTTTTCCTATTTTCGCAGCTTCGCCAAGACTTAAATCAAGAGCCACAAGACCAAAAAATTAGACTTGCGTAGTACTCCATATACATAGTAAGGAAAGATTCTCAATGAGATACCTTTTGCAAATAATATCTCACCTTGCGCTACTACCGCTTCTTTTTCTTCTATTTAAAACCATAACCAGGGGAAGTTGTTCACCAAGAGCCGGTGATTCTTTTTGACTTTTAGGTAATTTTATCCAGGAACTTTTGAATTTTGAATTCTTTTTCACTGGGTTTGACTGTTAGTCTGAGATCTGAAGAGGGGTGATTGAGCACCTTCTGATTTCTAACAGAAGTTTGGTGTGGTGAACTGTTGTCTGGTCATTTTTGTTTCTGTTAGCGTTGTTGATGAGATATCATATCACTTTTGAAGTTTCGTCAGTTTTAAGCGTACCCTTAGCTTATTATATTGTCATACTCATTGATCCTTTCGCAATTTGAGTTGGCATTGTTTGGTGAAAGAAATTTCTTAACTAGTATATTTTATTTCCCTTGCTTGGCTCATGCGATTTTACATGTTTGCTAGATGTGTATAAATATATATCTCCTTCTGTAATTGTATGTGCCTGAGGTTTCTGAAGCTAGAGAGAAGCAAGAGCCGATTTAAGATTTTCTGCTGAATCAGTGATCAGGTCTGTCAATTTTATGTATCCGAGTGGGATTGCTTATCACTTCTTCTTTTGAGTTTTAGAAGATACTTCTGGTTTTCTCTTTGGCTGGCCATTGTTTTCCTTAAAGTTTCAGTCTTTAGTAGCATTGATCGAAACTGAGATTGAGCAATCGAACGAGATGGGACTCATTTGTCAATTAGGAGGCAGTATCGATTATTTATTCTTTGTTTCTCATAAGTTTTGGGATGGCAAGCGTGAATCATTATGTTCTGCGAATGCCGTAAACTTCCTTCACGTGTGTTGATTTGGGTGGTTGTTTTATAAACCGTGACAGAAGATCTGAGCAAATGGCAAACAATTCTTCCAATGGAGAGCACCAAACTACCAAGAAGCCACCTCCAACTCCATCTCCT
Organism: Rauvolfia tetraphylla; assembly: GCA_030512225.1. Taxonomy (NCBI): domain Eukaryota; kingdom Viridiplantae; phylum Streptophyta; class Magnoliopsida; order Gentianales; family Apocynaceae; genus Rauvolfia; species Rauvolfia tetraphylla. The sequence goes on from JAJQKT010000062.1 coordinate 130,967, forward strand.
TTGCGATTCTCAAAGTTCTTTCAGGTAAGAATCCTTTTTTTTATTGAACGTTTCTGGCATCTATATTTAATATCTATCACTTGAGAAATAATACTTACAAATGCATGGTAATTTGTAATATGTATAATAGTCAAATTTAATTTCATTTTACGATTTGTTTTTTGGTGGCAGAATGTGTTTTCAACAAGTTTGACGGGCAACTGATGGTTAATAGAGTTAAATATTTTCAGCAATAACAATATTTATCTTATGAATCAAATTTGAGATTAGCATATTAGACTGAAAGTAGGTAATTACAGTAATCAGTTATATACTAGATTCAGTTGCGACATATGGAGTACCAACAAAATTCTGAATATTGAACTGTTTCATTTTTGGATTAGCCACCAGACTCTAACTTGTCGCTTATGAATCTAAAAGAATTTGAGAATTTGAGAATCTGAATCAATGCTGTTATAATGTCTTGCCTTTGTTGCATGTCCTCATATGTCAGAGGATTAAGCATATGAGTCCTGCTTCTGTATTTGATTATCTTTCTTATTGAATGGTGTAGTTTCAACTACATTAGTTTTGTTTGAGAAAATTCTTTGATAGAAAAAAAACCAATGCTCTAAATTATTCTTGTTTTCTGACATCTGAATACTGATAATCTTGCTTTTTCTTTTAATTCTTTTCTCTTCTCATGCTCTTCACTAATTCTTCCTGTTCACCCTGTCAGCCCAATATGAGAATTTTGGTTACTGGTGGGGCTGGATTCATTGGTTCTCATCTTGTAGACAAGTTAATGGAAAACGAAAAGAACGAGGTAAGGGCTCATCTGTATTTTCCGGATCATGCATTGTCAAGCATGTAGTTATAATAATTTTCACTTCTATAAACCCATGATATGTAGCTCACATGCATAAAGTTGGATAAAAAAATCTGTTATGCAATAAGCTTCCATCATAATAGTTCAAGGAGCTGATGTTTTGAGGATGAAAACAAGCATATGATATCCTTGCACTATCAAAATAAATAATCTAAAAGAGCATATTTTTTTATGCAACAGGTGATTGTGGCGGATAATTACTTCACTGGTTCAAAAGATAATCTTAGAAAATGGATTGGACATCCAAGATTTGAGCTTATTCGTCATGGTAAAATCCTGGTTGATTTATTTGTTTTATATTCATTGGCATGTGAACCCTATAGCATTTGAAAATTTTTATATAAGACTAATTAAATCCTGTTTGACAGTCTAATCTCTTACCATTAACTAGTCATCCTCATGCTGCCACCGATTTCCAAAATTTACTAGGGCTAGTAAAGTTTTGAAATATGAATCAGATCTTTTTTTAGTTAGTATATTCAAGCATAGTAATTTTCTCCTTAAAAGTGTCTGGAATTCTGTTATCACTGAGAAAACGATATATGTGAAGTCACAACTTGCAAATAGAGGCTGAAATGAGCACAGAACTGTATAGATCAGAAAGTATTTGAGGGATGGACATTCATACTATGGGCCTACTTTTATCTTCTCTAGTTTATTGTGATTTAAAGGATTTGCTTCCAGATCAAAGGCATATCAGATGTCAATCTCTTTAACATTCCTTTTTCCTAGCAATCAACTTTCAATGCTTTAGCATCTTGTTACCAGAAGTGTAGGTGGGAGTAGCCTGAGAGTTGGGGCTACTTAGTTCTTGTTCATTGCGCAATAATCTTTCTCTCTTTACAGCTTTGTGAAATAGCTAAATCGAATTCTTTTTAGCATGCCACTGAGATTATTATTATCATAGCTGTTGCTATGATCAATATGCATATCATCTGATTCACTTGCATTATATTGTTTGAATTGTAGATGTCACTGAACCACTACTGATCGAGGTTGATCAAATATATCACCTTGCTTGCCCTGCCTCTCCAATTTTTTACAAATACAATCCTGTGAAGGTGGGCGCTCATTTGCCCATGTTTTCTCATTTGAGCATTGTAATCAGTTATTTTTGTTTACATGCCATTCTTCCCCTTCTTTTTCTCTTGAGGTGATCCCGGCATCCATATTACTTCACAGTCTTCTTGCGCAAAATACAAATGGAAAATTTCCTGTTTATCATCAATTGCATGATGAGTTTGACTAACATACTTCTATACTATTCTGTTCCTTTTCTTGAGATAATGACAGAATTGTGTAATTTAGAAATCAAGGGCCAAGCTAGGTTAAATGGTACTTTGAACCTGAAAACCTTAAAAACAATTCGCAACTCCATACAGTGGAAAGAAAGAGTAGTAGCTTCGATAGGTTCCTATATCATTTCATTTAGCATGTATGTAATGTTACTAATAGAAAAACCAGAAGTCCAACCTTGTTCATATGCGAACAGATCTCATGTGTTCCCACCTTTGCATGCTTATTATTCTGATTTTGGACATTTTGAATTTCTTATTCCAATTTTATAGGGAAGTAGATACAACATTGCTGTTCTTTCCCTTAAAATGAATTTTAAGAAAGATATGGCAAGATTGTTCCCTGTCAATATCTTCTGGCAATTTTAACTTAAAAATTTGTTTGGTTAAGCTAGCAATCATTATTTTATGAATCTGCTTGCTTATTCTTTTAACAGACAATAAAGACAAATGTTATTGGCACACTTAACATGCTTGGACTTGCCAAGCGGGTTGGAGCAAGGTATGGAGATTGTTAGGTCTTTGCTTCTTCGTGAAAAGCTCAATAATGTATCTATTCATTCTCAGTTTAACTCTTTCCAATTACAAATTACAGAATATTACTTACATCAACCTCAGAGGTATATGGTGATCCTCTTGTGCATCCCCAACCTGAGAGCTATTGGGGAAATGTTAATCCAATAGGTATGTCTGTCTTAGAACGGTCAAATTTTCACTTTATATCATCATCATTTTCATAATCATTTAAATCTTGTATGTGAAAGGGGTTTCGAGCATTGTACCATATTATATAGGCAAGGGATTACTACTCATTGTTTTCTTTGTACCTGAAGTTAATATCCAGAGTTTTTGCTTACAAGAAAATAATAAAACAAAAAATCTTGCTTGAAATCTTAGATTGAAGAGGGAATTCCGTTACTCTTGAGGCTTCTACTTGCTTAACTAGTTATAGATAACATACTATTACCAACTGTTGCATGTGACGATCTTTTTCTGAAAAAGCTTATTCTCTCCAGTACATATGAACTGTATCTTTTGAACTATAACGTATGTATTTGGGTTGTAGGTGTTCGGAGCTGCTATGATGAGGGAAAGCGTGTAGCTGAGACCTTGATGTTTGATTATCATCGTCAGCATGGAATTGGTAAAAGATGGCTTCTTTCTAAGGACTTGATCATCCTAAACTTGTTAAACTTCCTTCCTAATGAATCGCTTATATCTCTGTTTATGAACAGAAATACGCATTGCTAGAATATTCAACACCTATGGACCTCGAATGAACATTGATGATGGGCGTGTTGTTAGCAACTTCATTGCTCAGGCACTACGGTTAGTTTTTATTTTTATTTTTTGTGTACTAATAGCTTCTAGAAAAAGTTTTTATGTTTAGTTTGTGTGTGTGTGTGTGTGTGTACTAATAGCTTCTGGAAACATGTTTTTATATTCTTAAGGGTGATAAGAAAGCATCTTCCTGCATCCTGCTGTCGAGATGGTTGTCCCTAAAGTAAACCAGTTTCAGATGCGTCTTCATAAAACTCATAATGGAAAGACTGCAGAGAAAACCTAAATACAAAAACTTTGGTATTCTGGAGATATTAACAGGAGCAGTGTCCATGATTCCCTGATAGCCCGCACTCTTGTCTTTGGCACATTTGAACCTCACTAACTAAATATCAATACTTGATTTTTGCTTAGCTTCTCGTTTTCTGGCCTCTATTTTTTCACATTCTAGTTACTTTGTTACAGTGATGAGCCATTGACAGTGCAGCTTCCTGGAACACAGACCCGCAGTTTCTGCTATGTGTCTGATATGGTAAGAAGTATTACATATTCTGGATTTAAGTTGGTGACTTTATGATTATTTGTTACCACAAGAACTCATGATTGTCATTGTTGCCCATCTTTTCTTTAAAATTCAAAGGTTGATGGCCTTACCAAACTCATGGAAGGGGAGCATACAGGACCTATCAACCTTGGAAACCCTGGTGAATTCACTATGATTGAACTTGCAGAGACAGTGAAAGAGGTGAGATGGTTAGCTTTTCTGAATATGATATGCCATCTTAAACGCTAATCATAATTTGAGATAAGTTACATTTGTTATCAATTGGTAGTTTGTAGTTTACTCTTTTGCATTGAGTTGTACCTGGTAAGGATAGAAAACAAATGAGCAACTCATTATCTATCAAATTATTTTTTTTTAAAAAAAGTGCAACTTATTCAAACTTCGTAGCTGTGGGACAATTTTCCATTATTGTTGATGACATGTAGTATCACATGTTTCTGCTTGCAGCTTATCAACCCCAATGTGGAAATAAAAAAGGTGGAGAATACACCTGACGATCCGCGACAGAGAAAACCCGACATCACCAAGGCAAAAGAACTGCTAGGCTGGGAGCCAAAGATCAAGTTGCGTGAGGGCCTTCCGCTTATGGAGGAGGACTTCAGGCTAAGGCTGGCGGTTGCAAAGAAGATATAAATAGAGAGAAACTTTAACTCAAAAAAGCTTTCCCCATTCACATGGTTGTGCTTAAGAAATTTTGGCTATGGTTCTTTGAGCTTCTCTTGAACCTTTATTTTCCTCCAAACATCATCATATAGTTTCCTATTACTATCAAATAATGAGATTTGCCTCTTTGCTTTTTCTTGCTTTATGTATAATTATCGGAAACATACAACGAGGAAACTGTTCATTTGGCTTGTAATTTGCAATACAAAAAAAAAAAAAAAAGAATCAGTTGTAGATGACCTTTTTCAAGAATGGTTTTTGTTAAAGGAGCTTATTCACCATTTTCTTTTCCTCATCCTTTTGTACACGTTGAAGATTCTAAACAGAAGAACTGGCATCTTTTTTTTCTAGTCTTCATCTTAGTTTGAATTGATATAAAGATAAAAAAGAATTAAAGAACTGTCTCCAAGTCAGTTTATACAACGATCAAGATTAACCATATCATTCACAGACATCCATGAGCAATGTCAGGAAGAAAGCAGATATAGAATGGATGAAGTGAAAGCAATTTGGTCCAGTATCGAGTTCTTTAAGGGAAAAAAAAATTCATGTAACCATTTTATTCGTCTTCCAATTAGAAAATAGCAAAAAAGTAACTTTCCACTCCATTGACAAGCGGTGAGAATAAATCACAATGACTTGCTAAATTATCCACAATCAACTACAAAGACGAGAAGAATGAAAACAGAACCACAAGAAATAACTTTGAGATAGGATAATGTCCTGAGACAAAGACAACCCAGACTTACAACTATTAAACTTTTGCATAATGCATACGAAAATTGAAGAAACAAAGAGATTCTAACACAAAGTATCGCCCATAGAGTAGAGAAAATAAATACAATGGCAACTAAATAAATACGAGAGGCTAAAAAGGTTACATCTGTAACTCGCCTTAGAGGGGGCTTTACAAAAATAAATACAAGACACAATTTAAATAGGCCAAATATTTGAAAAGAAACCAGGTTTGTACTCTTTGCATTTGGAGAACACTGTTGTTCATTTTCTGTTTTAAAAAACCATTAAGAGAGGGAACGTGGATTAAATTTAAATGGTCATTCTTTTTTTAAAAAAAAAATCAAAATGGTCTTGAAAAACAATGAGTAATTAATTGCTTTTTCCATCCCAAAATATTAGTTTCATTTGTCTTTCTCATTTATCTTATAATATTACTCTATTTGATTTGAAATTTTATATTTTAAGTTTTGTGCAAGAGAATTATTTGTGATAAAAAAAAGTAAGTTCTAAAGTAAAATATTTTTATTAGGTCTCGAACTCAATCCAAATATATTATTTTTTTATTATTATCTCTCTTTAACTATGTTTTATCTTAAAATTTTAAATATTCTAATTAATAGATTTTAGTAAAATTCCAAAGTACCTAAATCTTTTTTGTTTTGAATATTATACATTTTAGTGAATTTTTAATTTGTATAAAAATGACAAGTGAAGTTAATATTTCTACATGGAGGGAGTAATCAAAATAATATTAATATGAGGACATTTTTTCTATTTTTATCTCTTTTAAACTATTTTTTATTTTGAAATTTAAAAAAATTTTAATTAATGAATTATAGTTAAAATCAAAAGGCCACCTAATTCTTTTGTTATGAATATTATAAATTTTAATAAATTCTTAATTTGTACAAAAATGACAAATAAAGTTAATATTTTCAAAGTTAATGAGTAATCAAAGTTTATTATAAGTATTACATATTTTTTTCACTTCATTACAGGAGATGAGGACATTTATGTCTCTTTATTTTATTTTTAATCTATCCTTCGAATGCCCTATTTGCGTCGGCGCCGACTTTGTCAACCAACATTTCAAAATTTGACGCATTACTACCCCGCCGAAACGCATTCGCTTGTCTATCTGGAAAAAGCACAATCCGCATCATGCAGAAAGGATCATTATTTACCGTCGATTCATTTATAATCAACGTCTCATATCTCACATTACATCTTGACACGGATCGTCACGCTGGACACCCTTCACCGTCCCTTACGTCTCCACACTCGCGATCATGATTTTCCCCCGCCACATTCAAACCCTATAAATTACCAATCCCCTTCCCCCCCAGAAGAACATCTAAATTGTCTCTCTCTTCTAAGTCTTCGTTTAATCTTGAAATCTCTTCTTCATTCGATATCGGAAAAATGTCTGGCCGTGGTAAGGGTGGTAAGGGCTTAGGCAAAGGTGGGGCTAAGAGGCACCGAAAAGTTCTCAGGGATAACATCCAGGGTATCACTAAGCCTGCTATCCGTAGGCTTGCTAGAAGAGGTGGTGTAAAGAGAATTTCGGGTTTGATCTATGAAGAGACTCGTGGTGTGCTGAAGATTTTCCTGGAGAATGTCATCCGGGATGCTGTAACCTACACTGAGCATGCACGCCGTAAGACAGTGACTGCTATGGATGTTGTTTATGCACTGAAGAGGCAAGGCAGGACTCTTTATGGATTTGGGGGTTAGGCTAGGGTTTTTGTTATGCGTAGGAAGTACTGTAATTTGTACTCTATGCGTGCTTTTACTTAGGGTTTGTTGTGATACGACTGGGCCTATTTGTAATTGCTTGTTACCTTTTAAGAGTAATGGATTTATAAATTTCTGAGAATGTTGTTGGCTTTTGAGTTGATTTTTTTATCAAATTTGCTTTTATTTAATGATCTAGCGGTAAAGCTCGAGATGTTGCTGAATGCATTTTTTTTTAAGCGTGAAGATATTAGTAATGCATTGATGTATTTGGGGAATGTGGGTGCTCTTTGTCAATTCAAACGAGCAAGGGTATTTTTTGTTATTAAGCATTTTTCTGTTGGTTGATGATTATGTTTACGGTGCTCAAGTTGGTTTTGATTTATTCCCAGAGTGACGTTAATTGGCTTGATTTATATCGGGATTGAGTTTCTTCAAGAATCCTTTGTTTATGCAGTTATGGTAAATGTATTTTTGTTGCATCCAGCGTTTCTGCTGGACTAAAGTTAGCCTGGCATTCCGTGTTATAGCAGTCTTTTTGCTGCTTGGTTTTTATGATTGAAATATTGAGAATGTTTTTGAAATTTTCAATGCTGAGTGGATGTATCTTTCAAGCTGAACTTTTTGGTTACTTCAATGAGGTTGTCTGCAGTTGCACTATGCATTCCTATCTGAAAAATGAATGCTAAACTTAGGGACATTCATACGAGCTGTTGGCAGTTGCACTGCCCAGTTACACTCATTTTGTGGCCATTGCTTTATGACTGACTGCTCTTGTATGTTTTGGACATTCTTATCTGTATGAGTTAACCATAATAGAAGAAGATTTTAGTGCTTCCAGGTGCAATAATTGCAGTGTGCTTCAGTATCTTATTGGTGCTTACTGCGATTAGGTACAAAATATGGTCGGCGGCAGAGAAAATGTTGATTGGAGCATAGTTGATTTTCTGAGTTTAAACCAAAAGTATTCTTCATTTGACTAATATTGGACAACTGTCAACTCTTATAGGAGTGGTTATTAGATTTCATTTCCTCTTTACCCCATACTGTTTAGTTCACTAGAATGTAGTCGAATCTCTCCAGTAGAACTTTTATTTTGTTTCATGTTATGATATTCCTTTGCAGCTTTTCTTATTCTGCAAAATATTAGGGGATTGTGTTATTTCACATCTCCTGATAATCTACTCAAATTTTGTCTTTTGACTGGAAATTGAGCCTGAGATTGACTGGTATGTAAATACTAGAAATGTAATGCACATTGTATAAACTGTCAACGTAAGCTAATTATATTTGCTGGGGCAAAACCTCAGAGATTGGAAATGTGTTTGCATATTGACCGCAATTATTTATTGAATTATAAGTGCATTACTTTATAGCTGGCTTTGAGAATAGTCCAGTCTGCCTTGCTCCTTCCTAGCAATATCATGTGACAAATATACTACGGAAGTTGTGTTTGAAGGTCACAAATGGAAGATGACTCATCTTTTCCCTCTTGCTTAAATTTGTCAACATGGTGGCGTTTTACAACAGGTGCTGGAGGCCTTTGGTTGTGTTGTATTTCATTGAGATAATGCTTGCTTGCAACCATTATGCAAGGTATGCATATGGGCTGATACAGATGGCAGCAGTAGATGATTTTGTACTCTAAAGACTTCGTTTCTGAAAACAAGAGTGCAAGTAGAACTGTCGAAGACAGAGGTTTGAACTAATACAAGGCTAAAATTTCTCACTTCAGTGGTGGGACATTCCGGAGTTTGATGACTGCCGAACACAATCCCAAGCCAGCACGATTTTTCTTAACTGTGAGTCTAAAGAGACAATGTTTGGAAGGTAAATGAGGTTATTTCTTTTACCTCCAAAACAATTGTTTTGGGTCACTTGTGAGGCGAATTGCACCGCCAATTAATCGGTATTTTCATGTTCCTCATGTTTTATGGAAAACTAGTTTCTGACACACTCGAGGCTGCTAAACAGGTGGAGAAATGAAAAAGGTCAAAATGTAGAAAGTGCAACATTTTATAGGTTCTGGACCGAAGCTCACAGCGAGAGGGAGCCCGTGAGTACGCCAGAGACTTCCAGTCTAGCTGTCGCTGTGTCTCATATACCGGCAGAAAAACTGTGCTTTAAGATGAATCGGAGAGCTTCCCGTGCACTGCTTTTTTCTTACGAGATAAATAGCTAAAAAGTAAGCAAAGTTATCCATCAGGAAAAACAAAAAAGTAAACGAAAGGAAAGACTGACGGACTTGCTGCGTTCTTTACACGTGATCAGAGGAAACCTAGACGTGCTACACATATTTATTCGAGTGTGGATTCCTCTAAAACTAATGGTTTAAATTGCCTTTGTCGCTTTTTTCTTGCTCAACGTTTTCTGAAATTTTGAGCTGTCATTTTTTTTTTTTTTTTGGTGTTTCTAAACCGAACCGTAATCCTCTACTGCCCTTCAACCCGGGTGCCCGAGAAGCTGTTATTCATGCCTTGATCAGGCGGCCATAATGCATCCACCAGGATCGAACTGGGGTTCTCTGCTCGAGAGAAATCTGGAAGCAGTTCTATTTACCTGATTTACGCCCGTGGTCAAACATTCGCTACCATACGCAGCAAAAAACAAATTAAAAGGAAAAAAAGATATCCTGAATTCCACTGATCCAGTTTGTAATTTACTGTCATTACCCGAAACCTTCAATTGACCGTACCACATTTTGACAGCCACCTGTAACAATCCTGACCAACTATCTCAGTTGCCGACCTGGATTTTCATCGCCAAAACGACAAACAGGCGACTGCCATGGGCTCCTTCCAGCTTCCCTCGTCCGTACTCCCATACCTGGATGTTTCCCCAAAGACCCCTTCGACTTCTGCTTTCTCTCTATGAGTTGGCGGCCAAAAAGCCTTACCGCTGGAATGGGGGTGCCGAGCGATGACGCGGTATTCATTCAGAAAGGAAAAAGACCAGGTGAGCCTTACGTAATCACAGTTAATTGTCTGGACAAGACTGGTCTCGGCTGCGATGTTTGCTGGACCATTCTAGATTTCGGCCTCTACATCCACAAAGGAGGTAACTTCTTCTTCTTTTTCATCGGCAGTTTTAAACTTCTTGTAATCGTATGTACTTGTTTGTTGAGTCTTGAGTGATTTTCTGTGTGTGAATATTGTCATTCCAAATTGGGAGCGTATGCCTTGGTTTCTTTAGAGTAATTAATGCCAATTGCAAAACAGCACTTGTCTACTTCTTTTGCAATGAGGGAGTGAGGGATTGGAAGGTTGTTGCTCGTTGTTTTGATTTTAGTTTGACATAATTTTTTGGCGATTTCTATATTCAGGTTGAAATATGTGATTTCTGTTCAGCAGTGTAGTATAAGTTTTGTCTTTTGATCAACTATGAGCACTTGCTTTTTGTTCCCATGTTATTTGGCATTTTTTGCATGTTGCATATATGGATAGCGAAACAAAAGCATGCAGATAGCTTATCGCATGGTATCGTGTACTGTGTAAAGAGTTCATTTTAGGAGTAAATTTTACATGCGGGTCAAGGTTAATTCGTCTGCTCATGCAATTCTCTGCATAGTTCCTTTTCCGATATCTTTCAGAACACTTGCTTGATTTCAGATATTCTTAACGACATTGTTATTTGCGCCGAGCTCTGACTGCATATCTTTTACTCTTTGGTTACATAATTTTTCAGGCGTTTTGCATGGCTCTTTATCTGTTCATTCTGGTCTTTTGATCCACACCCATTTCATTCCAAGGCATATTTGGAATTCCTTTATTGTTGATTTTAGATTTGAAAGAGTAGGGGAAAAGGTTACTCGTCTGAAATTTGAGAATTGATTTTGCTTTATTATCTCCTGTGTTGAGTTTTGGTTTATTTTCTTTGATCTAGATGTCTCTACAGATGGGATATGGTGCTACATAGTATTATGGGTTGTTCCTCACTCAAGCTCGCAGATTGTGAGATGGGCAAATTTGAAAGAGCGCCTTCTGTCTGTCTGCCCATCATGCCCCACCTCATTTTACTTGGACAAGCAGTCTCCATGTTCCCCTCTTTATCTACTGACATTCTGTAGCCTTGATCGGAAAGGGTTATTACATGGTAAATGCAAATATCTTAAGAAACAAGGTTCTCTGATTATCCTTCCATTCATAGTTTCTAAATATTGTTGCATTAATTTTCTAGATGTCACTCAAGTTCTATGTGAACTGGAGCTTATAATTCAAAGAGTAAAAGTAACAACTACTCCAGACGGTCGTGTTTTGGACCTCTTCTTTATCACGGATAGCTTGTAAGTATTTCTGGTTTATTTCTTCGCCATCGTTGTCTGTTAGGGTGCATTTCTGCAAGTGCTAATTTGGAGTAGTTTCCTGTGTACTTTTTGTCGGCTCTGTCTGGACATGATTTTCAATATTGATATTGATCCTACTCTCCTTTCTTTTAGTTGTATCCTAGGATGGATATCTGTCTTTTGTGTTTCTTGTAGGGGTTAGTGGTAGGCATGCTGATATTTATGTCCTCATGTAAATTTATTCATTTGTTTGATGACTTCTACATTCAGCAAAATAGTTGTGTTGTATATGGTCCATGATACATTGACGCCTTTTATTCTACGATTTTATTGAATGAAGAAAGCAGTTCATAGATGTGTGACAGAAATGTAAAATGAATTTGCAATTCTTTGTGGCAGTTTCTTACCTCCATTTTGGTTATTATGCAATGGCCCTTCTGGTGGATAAATTGGACTTGAGAAATTGATTGGAAATTGAGAGATTGATATTTAACCAATTTTGCAATTACCTTTGGTTTCCAGGGAGCTCTTACCCACAAAAGAGAGGCAAGATGAGATATGTCAGAGTCTGCTAGAGGTTTTAGGTGAATCATGCATTAGTTGTGAACTTCGGCTAGCAGGTCCTCAGAATGATGACCTTCAGATCATGCCTTCCTTTTCTCCAGATGTTGCAGAAGAATTATTCAGAAGTGAATTATCAGAAACGGAAATTCGCTTACAGGCTTTAAGTCCAGCCATGACAAAGTTGAAAAAGGCTAGTGTGATGGTAGATAATTCATTGAGCCCAGCTCATACATTACTCCAGATCAACTGCCTTGACCACAAGGGTTTTCTTTATGACATTTTGCGGACATTGAAAGACTGCAATATACAGGTGGAATTTTGTCACCAAACGAATTTTGTCAAAATTCTTTGATACATTATTGACACGTATGAAACGTAGCATATTTCATCTAAAACACTCATGAGGAGATTTAAGAGATACATTGTTAAAAAAATATTAAATTTTATGACATTTTGTATAATAGAAAAGTAGTTTAAAAGTATTTAGTCTCATAATTTGCCCCAAAAAAGAAAGAAAAAAGAAATGAACGTACGTTTCCATCGATCTAGGCTAATAAACAGTTATCGATCGGCTTAGCAACTGAGGTCCAAGTCCAAGCCAAGTTAGAAGCCCGTAGTCCGGCCACTGCTAACAAACCCTAAAAACGTGCTAGGTTGTTGGGTCAGTCGGCCAACGACTGATTTTCCCAAATTCTCCTATTTAGTTCTTGAATAATTTACGTTTTACCATCACAATCCTTAATTTTTTTACATGGCATTAAGAATCTATTAATCACCACTTTTGCATCGGTCTCCAGCAAAAATAAACATGTGCCTTGCACATGACAGTCAATTTGGTATTGAATAAATTTTTTATTCTTTATTTTTTTCATTCTTTTTTTTTGTCTAAGTTTTTATTTAAATCATTTTATTTAAAAATTAAAATTAAAATTTTAAATATGTAATTTAAAATTTTATTTTATAAAAATTTTAATTTTTATAAAATTAAAAATAAAAAATTTAAAAATAAAATTTATCCAATCACAAAAAAACCCAACCGTCTAGCTATCGTCACCATTGCCGCCATCGCCTTAACACCCGCCATCGCCATCTTTCAGTTTTCTGTAAATCGATTGCTAATGTTCTTGGAGGTGGAGTTCTATTTTGCATCTGCAAAGTGCAAAAATGTCACGGCGACCATTAATTGGAAACTTGTCCAGCATCTTCAATGCATTTTCCAAACCGTGCGGGAAACCCATTAACGATATTGAAGTTACAAGAGACAAGAACAGGCACAGAGAAAAGTCAACCTCCCATGGGTCTAGAGTTCAGACATTACTGGTTTGCAAGGTTTTGTGAAGAGCCACCTCAGAGGCAAATAAATTGTTTTTTTCTTTTTTTGCACCAGGGGTGGGAGAACAGAAGGAAATGAATATGAACCTCAGTGAGTAGAATGGAAGTAGGAACAAAGGCTTCCATGTGAGAACGAAGTTCTAGAACAAAAATGCCCGACATGGAAGGTGTTAATTGAGAAGAGTTTCTGTTATAAAATAGATATTTCAAATGGATTCTTTGGTTATCTCTGGCACTGATTATTTTCTCCCTTTCTTATTACCCACAAGATTGTTGGATTCTTTTTTTCTTCTCTTGATATCATCCATAGAAGTTTAGTTGTTAAGATTAAGCAACATAGATTGCTTTGTTAGGGTTTCATTTTGCCTTGAATAATAACGAAATGCTGGACTCACAAACTTCTTTTTCAATTCTTTGAAACGAATTATAAGCAATAGATGGAAAATAGAAAGCTTGGGATTTGATCTATGTACCTAATTTTTTATATCAAATCAAATAACTCCTGCATACACAATTGTGGCCATCTTGCTGCAATTACGGAAAGAGAAAAAGAAAAGAGGAGGAAGAAGAGCCGATGAAGAAAAGGCAAGAAATGGAGATTTTAGAAGGGAAAAAAGGAGAATAAAAGAAAACTTATTCAATACCAAATTTACCCTTAATAATATTGTCATTGTCATGTGCGAGTCTTTTTGCCGGCTGCAAAGGTAGTGGTTAGAATTTTTCAGACAGCTCAAAAATTATTGAAGAATTATTATAACAAAATGTAAATTGTTCTGGATTAAATAGGCGAAAATTTCCCCTTACTTGTCTATAAAAAAAAAAGCAAAATTTTCTTTTCCAAAATCATCCATTAGACAAGAATGTCCAAACCCACCACGTGTAGCTCCGCCCGCTGACCATTTCGCGTTGTCAGCCATAACCGTCACACAAGCATTAAACATGTGCATTTCTTCCCAGCCACGCCACCGACATCACCCTTCCCCTCTCCAGTCTCCTGGCGTGAATTTTATTTTCCCATTTTTCTGATAGTGCTTTTCGGACGCATTTATTCTACTTTGCACACTCCGGAGACAATTACACATTTTTTTAAACTATAATTTGCCGGTAAAAAGATGCCAGTTTCTGTCAAAATCCTACCATATATATGAACAGTAATTGCATCGTAAATCTTTCTCTAGAAAAGCACTTGAATGCCCGTAGTAGGTGCCTTTAGAATACTCCGGTTTCAATTAGGGCTTTTTTGTTCTTTTTCCTTTTCGTTTAATCGGTCATCAACGTCGGATCATCGACGTCGGAGAAGATACTGATCAGGACCAGAATGCCAACGGCGTTGACATCTCGAAGCTGTGCTTATCTGACCGCTCTAACTCAAGAAATTGAGAAGAAACTTCAACGTGTATGCGACTTCTAACTCCTTCGTAATTACGGCCTATTTTATTGTTGAATCTAGTAAACAGAAAAAATCAGGTCCCAGTTCTGTGTGTGGTGATTCTCCTCTTTTCTTTGTTTTTCTTTTTCCCGGAGATAGGCCTTAGCGTCGCCATCGCAGAGGCGGAATTTGTTGCAGGAACTTTTCGCGGACGTGGCTTTAGAGGTTGATAACCGAGCACGAGGTAACTTTATTTAAGAATTTAATTTGTCGTTCATTTAATGTGGCTTTTACTTTCATTTCCATCTCGGACACACCTGAATTATATGCACGGGCATATACCATAGTAGCATTTATTGGTTTACACAATACGAACAGATACGAGTAACATTTATCCGTTTACACAAAGCTTAGTTTTACAATTTTTTTTTATGCCAACAGTTCTAAGACTGGCGCCAATGCGAGTATCTCGTGGTTCTTCTGAACAACAAAAAACCTCTAAAAGTTCATTCCTATTATTTGCAGCGAGTTTTGGATGTTAGCTTCCCTACTTTGTCCAAATAACTCACAAGGCTGACGAATTAAATTATTAACACAGATGGGAGCAAACCAATATGTGTAAGGTAGCAAAGCAGCAGAATATTGGAATAGGTGCTAATCCAATGCTATTCCACTAATTTTGGAGTTATTTGTAGTTAGCAATGTGTTTATGTGCAAAAGTAAGTTCAAATACACACGTACTTGGTTTTTTGTGCATGGGCATAATGTATGACTGCAGAGATGATACTAGGGCTAAATGTTGCTGAGGATGATAACTTCCAAAAACGAGAAACTTCTTGAAACTAAAAAAATACTACTAGATTCATGACAGAACATGGGGGTCATAAGATTATATAGGTAGTGGTATGAGATCCTGAGTAGAAATCTGATATGGCCTTTCATTGTTAAGCTCGGATGGTGTTGTTATTTACAAGAGAATAATTAGCATTATTAAAAGTAGCTCATAACAATAGAGAAGTTATGATGCGTGAGATTTTGTTTCTAAAACAAGCTTACTAGCTATATGACATGATTCTGGTAGGTGGTTGTCATGAGGCCATGCGACATATTGTACGTAGGCCACCCTACATACAGTCACAGTTTATTTTCAAGTTCGATCTCCTTTGAGGCAGTTAAAAGGGGAAGAAATTTATAAGCTCTGTGCATGATAAAAATGGATGGTTCACATAAACATAGTATACTACTAATAACTCATAGTTACAAGTGTTTTAAGATGCTTATAGTTAATTAACTCCTTTGATTAACTGAACCAGTTTACAGAACTACAGATAGGGATAATGACAAATGAGAAATAAAATCTAGATTCAATAACATAAAGAGCTTAAAAGACAGTTTGCATGTCAGTGATGTGATGTTTGTCAAGATGGCTTTTGTAAGTTATGCACATTTCAAATGTTGCATGCCAACTATGGAGCAGCACAGATGTTTCACTTGACTCATATGCAACTATTCAGTGAATTGGCATACTGTTTAGGTATGCAGTTCGTTTCTTATCCTCTTTCTTCTTCCTTCTTTTCTTGACTGATTCTTTCTTCACGGATAAAGATGCATGTATGCACAGAGACACGGAGATGTCTATCCAAACTCATCTTTTTACCTGTAGGTCTCAAGGATTGTCCTAAGAAAGGTTGTAGTCACTGGAAAGATGAGATAAAGGAACTTCTTTTGTTTATACATAATGAAATATTCTTGTCAGGCATTACAGGAAGTTTCTAGCTTCCTACCGGAATTATGTTTTCTTCAAACCTGTGCATGATTGGACCATGTGATCTCTACAGATTATGGTCATTGAGGAGTTTGATATTAGCATTCAACTGGATTTTTGGGCATCTGTGAGAATGCTTACTGCCATGTAAGGACATCTGTATATAGGCATCAAATTGAGTTCTAGCAACACTGTTCTTTTTCAAGGAGCAGTAGTTAAATGAAGTCTGTCAAACTACCTGAACTTTTCTATTGTTCTAGATGGCAAGAAGGGTTTTATTTTCCTGTGTAACTAAATTAATAGAGCCTTCGATTCTTGGAGATTTCCACTTATATAATGCTTATTATTTTGGTTTCAAGTAAAGCTGATTAGAAATAAACTATTTGGTATTGGTAATTTATTTCTGCCTAGCCTAAGCATGTTTCCTGGTAAGCTGGTAAGATATTAGTGGCTTTTACTAGAATTTATTGAGCATGACCCTAAATCTACTTGCAGTCTTCTTTGGCTTTTGCTTTTCTTTTTGTCTTCGCATTCCTTCTTATATTTCCTCCTGCTACCCTTTTTTTAAATTCTTATTGGCTCTTTTAACTCTTCTGTTTTCACAAAATTTTCCATATTGAGTCTGATGTAGGGATATGAAGGCATTCAATCAGTTTTAGCTTAAAATTGGATATTTCAATTTTGTTTTTCTGAAAAAATGTTCTTACTCATTTCTATGATGATGGTGTGGCAGAAAATCTTTGCCCTTATGCTGGCATTCAAAAATTGCTGTAGATTTCATACATTTTCTTGATGGATTCCAGTATTTTTTTTACTCTCCTTCCAAGATAAATATTTAAAATCATAATTTTGATCCCATTGAATCTCTAATATATCTAATAACACTTGAACAGATATCATTCTCAGCAGGGAAGATAGAAGTTCTGAGGCGGAGGATCAGAGTGAAGGTCCCATATGCTTCTACAATGTGCTGGCTGATCATTTTGTTTCTTTTCCTCAGAATGGGAGACCAATCCTGGATTTAATTGTTCAACTCTGGAGTCAGTTATTTGCATCCAACATTTTTACCCTGTTGTTTCACAAGTGGGTATGTGCACCTCTATTCAAGGATAATAGTGAAATTTTAGTGGAACGAAATGCAATATCTCATATTTGTTTATTTGTTCCCTTTTTGTTTCTTCCCTCATCCAAAGCACATTGAGGGTCTTCTTTCTGGAACTACCTATTTTCACATTTTTTTCAGCTCACTTTTGGCAGTTGAGACTCCATGTAGTTGGAATAGCTCTGACATTGTAAATATTATCTGCTTTATAGTTGTTCGAGTTTCAGCTAGACAATCCTGAAGTTCTCCTTCGCTACTCATCTGCACTTGTTCAAGGTGCTACAAATGTTTTCTGGTATGAAATAAAATCACTACACAAATACATATTTGTACCCAGTCATTTTATTTTTAAAAAAACTTTTGAAGCATAATCCAGAAATTTGAAATTTCATTCTTTGGATAATTGGAGCCTATTTGTCATTTCTTAAATTCTTTTCATTGATGGAGCAAAAAATAGGTAAGTCTTTCATACCTGATTGTACCAGTAGGAAACATTTTTAATCCTCTGGCCTGCACTTTGACATTTTTTGAGTGAGCATGACTTTTATGTAGGAGTTAAAAATGTGACATAGTAGAATTAAAACTATGAAAACATGCAGCCCAGTTAGTGTTTATGCAAATATGAAAATAGACAAGTAACATGTAGTATTGGACATTTATTGACAATGATATATAGAAACAGTTTTCTAATATGAAAAATTGCAGACAACAGTGCACAGACATATTTGGTATAATGAAGGACGTTACTAATTGGTTTACTTAATTACTAATTGGGTTCTTTTTGAGTATTTCCTCCTTTTACGTCAATCATTTGGTGATTCTTCCTTGAACGAAGTGTAATTATTAAATAGTTAAATTGTCCATGTTACTAGAAGTCTCTCA
The DNA here is from genome assembly GCA_030512225.1 of Rauvolfia tetraphylla. Taxonomy (NCBI): domain Eukaryota; kingdom Viridiplantae; phylum Streptophyta; class Magnoliopsida; order Gentianales; family Apocynaceae; genus Rauvolfia; species Rauvolfia tetraphylla. The sequence continues at coordinate 149,407 of JAJQKT010000062.1, forward strand.
GAGAGAATCCTTCCTCCCATGAAATGCTTGCAATCTAGACACAGTGAAGAACTCATTGAATTTCATATATGTATCTAGTTGATTACACTGTCTGCTTTGTCTATAGGAATGGTCTTGCTCGGTGATTTATATCTTAGCCGTAATTTGCTGCCCTTTTTTTTTTTTTTTTTGGGGGGTGGGGTTGGTTTTCTTGATCATATATTTCATGTTTTAGGAGTGGAGACTTCTTAGTGATCTTACTTTGTGATGAAATAAGCTTATTTGCAGGATTGATATTCAATCAAATACAATGTGCTTCCAAAGTCTCTTTCGGGTGAGTTGTAGAATGAAGAATGAAGTACTTGTAGAGCATGCTCAATGAGATCTTAACGTTCTGTTTGCATCATATTTTGTAGTATCTTCTGGATGAAGTAGCACTTTTTCCTGACCGGTTGAAGAAGATCCCCTTGCAGGTCTGTCAATCCGTTGCTTGTAGATTATCCCACTTCTGTAGTCCAGACTAATTCTTGCAATGGACTGCAACTAAATACTAAATCCCCTACTCTGTCATGTTGCATCAGGCCCAACACGATCTATTTCTCCTGCTGTCGAGGTTCATACTTTTCTACAATTCAGGTAGTTATCCAGCGGCACAAAGTATAACCTTTTATGCATGCTCCCTTTTGGGCTTGATTATATTACTTTTTGCAGCTGACAAGCTAGAGAGCTTCCTAAAGCAATTTCCAGATTTTCCAAATGCTTTTCTGGTTGGCAGTCCTGCAGATGCTTTTGTCATTGAAGTTGCTGATCAGGTCAGTAAAAATATACATCCTTCTCATACCAAAAATATGATGGATTTGCAGCTGCAAACCTACCTTCCCCCCCCCCCCCAACCCCACACACAAACTGATTCCTTCTCTTCTATCAGCTTCAAAAGTTGAAGGTGGAGCCTGTGCTGCTACACTATCTTTCACAGGTTAAAGTTCTCCAAGGTATGTGAAATATGCATGCAACAAAATAAGGATTTTGATTCTTTTATAGTGAACTGTGTATGTCATGCTAACTACAGGTCTAGAGTTAAGAATGACGACAAGTACTAGGTTGAAAACCTGCTTGTATAGTTTCACATCCCCAGGAGGTCCAATGTATCCAACTAGAGCTGTTCGTCATGCAGCATGGGATGCCCTGGATGTGCTTTTCCCGGTGAGTAATTTTGCTTTAAATTAGGTTATTAAAAATTGCCATGCAGATATACGAGTTATGCTTTTGGGAACTAAATTTGTATCTTAGTTTTTTGTCCCTTCATTTCATATAATTTCTATCATCTTTCGTGCCATCCTTGACAATATTTTTTATCTTAGTTATTGTGGATTTTTCTCCTTATGAGAAACTAAGCCCTGAACAGAAGTACCCTTGTGCAATAAAATGTTTTAGTGGAACCGCAGGCAAGTTATATGAAGGTTTTAGAGCATTCAACTGGATCAATTAGGAGCTTTATATGACTTCAGGTTATAATGTCATTTTAATAGAGGTTTTGGCTTGGGTACACTAGGTCATCCTTCAGGGATCAAATCGGACTTGTTACATTAGGGAAACTTTTTCTGCACTTCCAACTGTTCACAGCACAAACTTAGGAGGTTTTGTATTGACAGAAATGATGAATTTACTAGAGCTAGCCCAAAAGGGGGAAACAAGGGAGAAGCTATTAAAGGACAAGGTGTCTGTTGCATGAAATATACATTATAAGTGATTATGCTCGCTAAGAACATCTTGTTTCTTTTCTGCAATTTTTGTAAGTCACATTGATTATATTCATCTTCTTCAGATCGGCCGATATCCTAGGCATGTAATAAGCCTCTTTTTCCGGTTGTTGTATCCTTGGTATTGGCCTTCCTCTTGTTGGAACTTCATAGTTGCATGCATACAAGCAGTGTTCTGTTCACTGTTGAGATTGATATTTTCTGGTTGGGATAGATTGACGAAACATAGACAGGATTAGTGGTACTGCAGATTCTTGTAGACTTTTTGTGGGCTCGTCAATTGTTTAGAAGCTGCTGTTGTGCCTTATTTATGTCAGCGGAACACAGCTTGCCATTGCGAGGAGTTGTAATAATTAGTTTGCACTGAGAAATTGCTACCTAGTGGGCTATATTTTCCTGAATCAATTCTATTTAATTGCAAAGCAGCAGACTGGAAACTAGACAAAAACAATCAATCGTCTGTTGAACAGAATTGGAATTTATTCAATGCAACTTCTGAAATGGGTTCAACATCATCCATCATTCGCAAATGGAAATGATCAGGAGAACCGGAGTTCTTTGAACTACGAGATTAGATCTCTCTATATGCCCAAACGAGTTGGAAAACCTAACTGCGTGGTTGCCGCATAAGCTCACAGAAACTATCCACTCCCATAAATGTTCTTCCAACGCTCAATGGTTCCATATCAAAAACAGAGAAACCAAGACCAAACACCCAAGTTATTGTCCCCCGTTTGACCCTCAAAAACTCAAGTTGGAAATGAATGGTAATTTAATAGAGAGACTTCCAGCGAACAAGTTCCTGTAAAGCCCACAAAGACATCAACCGGACTCCAGAATACATGAAGTGCAGGACCAATAAACCACGTTTGCAACCACAATAATGTTGCAATTTCTTCAAAGGCAAATCCTGGAGCCTTATGATAACCGTTCCATTCAAAAGTAAGGAGCCTTATGAGATATTGACCTGTGCATTTGGCAACTTAGCACAACCTCCGTTAACATCTCAGATGATAAAAAATAATAGTCTGCTCTCAAGATAGAGATACAAGAACTGGCATCCTCCACCAGTAGCAAGAATTCCCCAGATAACAAAATATAGAAATCAACGGCCAAGTTTGCAGATGCCCCCACCAGCAATCAGAAATGAGCATCATATCAATAACACGTACCAAGACATCTGAACCATTCTCCTGCAATGTTGTGCCAACTTCTTTTGCAAAAGATTTGCAGTATGCCATTTAACAATCAATTGAAGCTCTAAAATAAAAGCAGCTTAACTAGCTTGAACAAGTAGCATCAGAGTTTGTCTCTTATAAGCTGCCAATTAATGGGAGGAAACTTCTTTCAACTTTCCTGTTCCACATACCATGATTAGGCAGGAATTTGCAAGAAGATAATTATTACCATGTCAATATCCTAAAAATAATATACAGCCATAACAAAAATCAAGGTAGACAACCTCAATTCAGTAAATTAACATTTCATCACACAGCACTGTTGCAATAGCTATGTGTAGAATCTCATAAATAATGCACTAACCAGCTAATTAAAAAATGAAAATCAAAAGAGAACTACCTCAAAGGTGCTAACCCACAATGTTTTGATGCCAGAACATGCCTAGCACTCTAAAACAGAAGGTATCAGGATGTCTAACTCTCCAACATTTCCAAGCAATGCCTCATGCTGAAGTGAAAAGTGGGAAAGTTCCACCCGATCCTCCTTGTCTCAAGTGAGAAATCTCTTAAAGAGTAGGTAATGAAACAAACAGTTCAGAATATAAATACAATCTCCAAACCAAATAACATAACCAAAAGAAGAAAGAGTCAGGAAGTAAAGACCGGGCAATCTCCCTAGAAAAAACTAGTAGTACAAATTCCTTCACAGTGTATGGTGACAAATAAAAGACAAAGGAGATTCTTTTAACTTATTTCCATTGATTCTTTATGATATTTCTCTAGATCAGCATCAAGGTCTTCTGCAGATATCTTCTCACCACGGCCTCTACCCCGGCCACGACCTCTTCCAAATCCACGACCACGACCACGTCCACCACCAGCTTGTGGCCTTCCAAAAGAACCACCCCTCCCTTGTGCACTGTTGATATGGCAATACAAATATTAATTACCATTGCCAGTAAGCCAAGTGTAGCTACCAAGAAACATAGGGAAGAGAGACAACAAAACCAATCAAAAAGCCAGGAAGAGTAGGTCCAAGAACCAACTAAATAAATCATTTTGCTAAACAAGGCTTAATTATGGCAAAGTGAAAAAACCAGAAATTGCAGAGCTGAACATACATAATCAAGCCTGCAAAACTTAGGCAAAAGATTAACTTCCAGAAATAAGAACAGAAACAACAACAGGCAGGGATAAGGAAACCAGGCATGTAAAAAATTCCAACTGAATGGAAAAGAAATTTGTTCTTTAACATGAGCATATAAGCTCAAAAATTAAGCATCTCTATGCAAAGTGATATAAATGCAAGAAGAAAACACTCCATAAACCATGGGAACCACCACTTATGTTTTAAGATAAAGATGAAAAAATTATCTAGAGAAGGGACCTCATCACCATCTGCAGAGTACCTATATCTTCAGGTAAGTTCTCCACGGACAACAAAACCACTTAGGGGCAGAAACCATCAACTGTGAATTATAAAATTCTTTTAAAAGATTCACTTTAACCTATTGAAAAAAAATATCAACATTGACTCTAAAATCTTATGGCAATCAGACGTATCAAATCAGAGAATACTCCTTTAGTCATTATCCAGTAACAGAGATAGTATCCAGAACAAGCCTTTATATCCCACATGGTAACACATTGTAACAACAAAGATCCACCTAAACACTACAATAATTTCAACTGATTTTTCATACATAACCACACAAGAAAAAGGACAGCTTTTGAGATATGTAAATAATCTGTCTAACTAGAACAGGCAAGAAACAACAAGCAGCTCAATTGACTGGACATAAGTGCAAAAAGGTTGGTTTACATCCTTAATTTGGTTGAAACTCAATGAAGTATACCAGTAGACAATCTTCTGAAACATGGTAAAGGTCTCCAGAAGGATAACAACAAAGCATATGGCACTTACCTTCTAGGAGCACCATTAGCATCTCCAAAAGCGCCATTAGTAAAAGCTGGTCCAGCAGCAGCAGTCACAATGTTTGTCCCAACAATCTCTATCTTCATTGGTTTCCCATCAAGCTGAACATTATTGTACCTCTTGACAGCTGCTAATGCATCTTGTCGGCGAGAGAAGACAACTTCTGCTGTTCCCTATATAAAGAGGGTTTTCATTCTAAAGCACACTACCAAAGAAGAGTTTCCGTACAAAACCACATTATGCCAAACTTGATAAATACCTTCGATCTCCCACTCCTGTCATAGTGTATTGTAGATCGTTTCAAGTCACCCACCTCAGAAAAGAGTTCCTAGGGAAAATAAAATCATCTTCCCGTAAGTAACGTAAATAATAAGTGACCAGGGTAGTGAATCAACTGAATGAATAGCCCAAGTATAAGTCTACTCATAGTAACAAAAGCACTTCATGTAACAATCAAAGAAGAAAGCTTATCTACACTTATCAACACACATCATTTATTACCTCTAAGAACTATTATAGACTTTCAAACATGACCAGGCAACTGTAACAATAAAGATTAAATTTCCCACCTTTAAACGTATAAAGGCAGAATTGGGTTATATATCAGCAACAGTACATCAAAGCGCACTTGGTATATAATTCCCCTATATAGACGAAAAGCTTTGAATATTTCTTACTGCAAATGCTTGCTATACAAGTATATGGCCACAGGAAATAAGACTATTATGAAATTCATCGACCAAATTAAAATTATACTCCATGTCTCGACGCAGAAGCCATACATGGAGCTTACAGATTTGTCAATTTTGTGGCACTAGAGGTCGCAGATGAAACAAGAGAATGACTAACAGGGACTTCAACAAATTACAAAAGGACACGAGAGAATCAACTAGTTAACGACAAAGCAAGTAGAGAATCGTACCTTAAAAAAAATAGGAAAAAAAGGGTAAAAAACTGATAGAAAAAGATTACCTTGACATCCTCATTAGAAACCCCATAATCTAGATTCGATATGTATAACTTGGTTCCAGTCTCGATCGAAGACGCGCGACCGCCAGCAGCTTGAGTTGAATAAGCCATCGCCTGATCCGTTGTAAACATGTCGTGCTTCCAAGTAGATTCTGGTGCCTAAACCACCCATAATTTCGTCCAACGAAAGTAAAGAAAATAACTCAGCAAAATTTCGCATCTAAAAAGGCGTCACAAAAACGTCGATTTGGCCGCGTCGAACTCAACAAGAGCGAAAGAAAGACTGGATCTGACCTTGGCAGCGGCATAAGGAGCTGCACGATTTGCGGCGCGGTTGGGCAAGCGACGGGAAGGACCGGGACCAGAGCCGCGGCCTCGGCCACGAGCACCGCCTCCACCGGACTTCTTATTCTGCTTGATGAGATCATCGAGACTCATGTCTAGAGCAGCACCAGACATCTTGGATTCCTGATAAACCCTAGAAGAGAGAGAACAGAGGATTGACTGAAAGAAAGAGAGGGGCTCGTACAAAAAGGTCCGCGGAGAGAAAGAAGACTAGAGCCGAACTTAGGTTGGCTATATTTGATGCACGGTGAAATTTCTTTTCTTAATAAATAGTAATTTTTTTCTTTCAAAAATTAAATAATTTATTTTACCACTGAAATAATAATTTATCTTGTGTTTGGATTGAAGGAAAATATAGGAGAGAGAAGAAAGAAAAAGAGATGATTAAATATTTAACTTAGTTAGTATGAAAGGATGGAAGAATAAGCCTCTTTATCTATATTTTTATTTTAAAATAAATTTTTAAATAAAGAATTTTGTCAATTTAAAAAACTCTGTATAGGTTAGTCTTTTTTCTTTTTTTTTTTGACACTTTCAAATATTCAAATGATGAGCTAATTATTCTGTTCTCCTATCATTCTTTTCTTTCCCATACTAAACATCTAATTCTTTTGTATTCTCTCTTTCCCTCTATTTTCGTTTCTCAAAAACCAAACAGAGGGGAGAGAACTTAATTTAGAGCTTAGTGATTGAATTTTGACAATTTTAAAGTAAATAAAGAATTTACTCCCATCTCATTCCTTTTTTTTTTTTTTTTGTCTGGAAGAAAGATTTGTATTTATCACCAAAAATTAACTAGTTATAAAGTCAAAGGATTCAAGGTACACAAAAAGCACAATTAGGTATGGAGTAAAGGTATCTAACTTCTTTCTAATCTTAACATTTACAGCAGCTTCTAATTCTCTAACCCGAACTAAAATATCCCTAGTAATTACATATAGTGGAGGGATTGTTCCCTCTAAGGAGCAGATCCTTCCATTATGCCAAAACCAATTTCTATTAATTATTTCCTTGAATTGGAGTTTCCACTCCAACAACGTTGCCAAAGTTTTGTTTGAGGTTGTCATCTAACCATCAAGAGGGATTGCATTCTGGCACAAATTCTAACACTGAACTGAATTGTTGCCACTTCGTTGTCTTCACAATGCTTTTCCATATTTCCTTACACCATTTGCCCTCTCTAATTGCATGCAGGGGTGTCTCTACTTCTTGCTTGCAAAAGCCGCATAATAGACTGACTTGGTTAATTTTATCGTGCGCTAAGCTTGCTGTTTGTAGCTTGTTATGTTTCACCGTCCATAACATGTTCAATCAAAGGAGACCCTTCATGTGCCACAGCCTTTCCTATTGGGAATCATTATCATCTTTGATATGTCCTTACCTTGCATCTTCTTATACACATTGTTTACCTTGAATGTCTCACTTCCAGATTGATTCCAAGTATGTCCATATGCATTGATCAGTTGCTTTAGATCAGACTCCAGGGATGATGCTCTTCCGAACATGAAAGATGTTGTTCCTCCATGTTTTTTCTGCTAGTGGGGATCCATCCATACTTTTGCCACAGAATCCAAGTCCATAGCCGATTTGGTTGCATGAGCATATTCTCCATGCATGAGAACTTCGGTGTTATCTTGACGGAAAGAAGGCTTCGTCCAAATGCTAGTCAAACCTTTTATATCCTTTTCAGAAAAAGAAAAGAAAAAAAAAAGAGAAGGAGACAGAATGCAAGTCACAATTTTGTTTTATGAAATATAAACGTAGATATTTTTGTAATGAGTTAATTAAGAGTGGATGTCACCCCTTGAAAACATTTTTATATTTTTTCAAAAAAAATTTGCAAAGCATTAATTGAATTAAAAGAATAATTTTATCACTATCAATCATTATTTTTCGCTTCATTCCTTTTAAAATATAAAACTTTTTGAACTATTTCTCTCTTATAAAAATTTTGACTTTATGTAAATTTTAAATATTATTTTTAAAAAATATCAATCTTTTAAAAATATTATTTTCAGTCCACTTATATAAATAAAAAATAAATAAATAATACATCTTATTTTCTTCTTCTTTAATTTTTATAAAAAATATCAAAAGATCTTATATTTTAAAATAAAAAATAATAAATTCTAAACTATCACAAGAGATTAAAAAATAAATATTAAACTCAACGCAGATTTAGCTAGAACTACACCCTTGACTTAATTGTTAAATCCACCTTTCATATGATTTCGTCAACTAGAAAATACTATGTCAAAATTAAAAATGTAAAACCACATTACACGATTGCCAAAATTGATCACCCTAGGCCAGTAAAATGCATATAATCATATGTTTAAATTTATTAAGGTACTTTATTTGTTCGGCATTTTGGTAATTTTTTTTCTTTTTAAATTTTTTTGGTCAATTTTTTAAAAAATAAATTATTATTACTTATAAATATAATTTATTTATTTTTCCTTACGTCAGTAAAATATAAATTACGATATGATTAAAAAAACTCTTATTTTTTTAATCTATATAAAACAAGGTTAAAAAACTTTATATTTTTAATGGGAGAGTACCTCTTTTACCACTTGAATAACACCGTTTAGATCTTCAATTTATTTTCCCGAGGATTTTCAGTAAATTGGTGAACACAAATGCATGTTGAAGCGCGAGTCTCATGGTTTCTTCCGGGACCAGTCCCCACTTTTCCCACCACATTTCTGCTCAAGCCTAATATCAGTAATCTGAATATCCTTTGAAGCAGCCTTGCACATATCATATACTGTTAGGGCAGCAATGGTAACTGCTGTCATAGCTTCCATCTCCACCCCAGTTTTTCCACTTGAAGCAGCTTCTCCTTCTATTTCGACACTGAAGTCAAAAGGGTTCAACGTTAAATCTACACGAACGTTAGTCAAGTTGATATTGTGGCACAGAGGAATGAGATTGCTTGTTTGCTTTGCTCCACATATTCCTGCTATTTTTGCCACGCCAAGTACATCTCCTTTGCCCATTTGGTTGGCAGAAACCAGCCGAAAGACCTCACTTCCCAGAAAGACTTTGCAACTGGCAGTTGCGACTCTTGTTGTCACCTCTTTAAGAGAGACATCCACCATTTGTGCTTCACCTTTGCTGCCAATATGTGTCAAGCCAGAAAATGACCCTTTTTCTGCATTATTCTTGGGTATAAACTGGGAGTCTTGGAATTTGTGGTTCATGGTATGGTTTTCAACAGAACCAGCAAGACCAGATGATGCAGGAGGTTCACCAAAGACAGATTCCATTTCCTGAAACCAAGATGAAAGTAGAGGCATAGTGAGATTTATAAACCATATGCCACTCCATGTCCCAAATAACAGCTTCAAAAATGCAATTTTCATAACATCATACTAGACAGGGAAAAGGTCTGCCTAAAGAAAGAAGTATATCAGATCTATAGTTCAATTACATCGGATAAGGAAAATGTTCAAATCCTAAGTAGGGCTATGGTTAACCTCTGTATTTTATTAATGAATCTCTGAATTCTAGAAGGAAAAAAACCACAAACATTACCTTGTTAAGTTCTCCAATAGCTTTGGCAAAATCATGTCCACTATTGCTGCTAAGGAACCTCCTAGACCGAGGCCATAGGGATGTAGATCGACGAAGAAACATCACTTTGACAGCAGTCAGTATTCTTGTTGCTGCAATGAGAAATCAGATGGCATCAAATGGACCAACTCCTTTTACACGCAATGCTGCAAATACTAAAGCAAAACCATAAGATGAAGAAAAAATGTATGCTTTGGTAATAGCATAACATAAAAGCTCAATCATCAACTATTTTACATCTAAAATGAAAAATAAAACTGGAACCGAACAAATCACACAGAATACAATAGGAAACTAGAATAAAATATTTTAATCAGATTCAAGCAATTTTGGCGATCATATCCCTGGAAAGGATTTCAACTAATTGGATCTCTAAAAAGGCATGAGATTTGTTTCCAGAACCTCCATTTTTACACTTCCTTTGAGACCTTATGGCAAAGTTATTTCTGAACCAACTGGTAAGCATTCTTGTTGATCCTGGATATTTTGGAATCTAAGAAAATAACATGGAATGATGGAGGAAAAAGCCATCCTAACAGTTACCCTGAGCTTTACAGCACATGCTTGAAAGGATCTCAAAATTATGGGAATATAGACCACTGCAGTATTTGTAGAAGATATCATTCTAAGGATAGCCATATGCCTAAAGGCAGTCATAAGGAGTGGCACAGGAAGTAACAGAGCACTTATTTGACAATAAGTTCAAATGCTAAAACAGAAAGAGGTTAATACAAATTTAATAGCGATGATCATAGACACAATGTGTTAGTAAGTGGGAGCAAGTAAAGATGTCACTATCTAATTCTTGGAAAGAAAAGACGAGCAATATTCAGACACTGGATATGTAAGCATGAGGATCTGCCATTTGACCAGTGAACGAGTCCACTATAACAATAGTCAGAGACCTATACTAAAAGTATCAAAGCAAATCATGCTATTTTGGCTCATAGGCAGTCACATAACAAGAACAATAACTTATTGAAAGGCACAGATGAGGAGAACAAAAACATATGGCAGAAAAAAGCCTAGGAAAGAATTGACCACCATAAGCAACCATAATCAATGAAGGTTAAGTAAGAGCCAGGTTAAAGTAAACAGAAATATACTAATCAGATAGGTTGAACCAGCTGGATCATCGAGGCATTCAATCAAACATGTTGGAAAGGGATATATGATTAATTATGTTTACACATATACATCTTTTGGTAGTTTAGATAAATTGTTTCAAGCCCATTAGTATTACACAGTTCAGGATCGCTTATGTGCATCTTAACAGATCACGTGTTGAGTTTTGGCTACGGATTAAAGGTTGAAAAGTAAACTTAGTATATTTATATATTCGAAGGCTTTAACTAGAAGACCAAAACTAGTGCAGTAGCAACGCCTTGAGTGAACCACCGGATCTTCATTTCTTACTTTCATCTTGATTGAGCAATGCTCTCAAACCATATTTCTCAGATCACCAAATGCAGCATGTCAAACTGAATATTCACAGAATAACATGTGGTTTTTCTTCTCTGTTTTTTGTCTTATTGTATGTTCTTTCTCATCATTACTTCAAGGGATTTCTTTGCGTGGGAAAATTTGTTATGTCCTAAATGATCCAGGAGAATACTACTTATCTTTGGCATCTTCTTAAAGCATATTTCTATTGCCAAAAGATTGTTGCTCTTCCTAACCTCTTTGCGTGCCTTTCACTTGTTTCTTTCTGCAGAATGCAACCATTAACCACATATAATTATTTCATATGCATTAGAGGACATATACACATATATATTCTAGTCAAAGATATAATCACCATTACAACTACCTGTATCTCAGTATTAAGACATAAACCAGGTATAAGCGATAGAAAGGAAATAAGCCTTTGAATTGAAAAGCAACAGGAGGAATAAACAGAATAAACAAATGCATCACTACAATTGACAGAGGAAATTTATTATACTGGCAGGAAACTTGCACTCAGTCTTGTGCTAAAGAATGGATCCTACAAGCTCTCTCTGGTGCGGGGAGAATCACCATTCAATAGTAACATCATGGATGAAGTAATCTTTGGAAACCATAGCAACTAATATCAAAGCACCAACTGGAAAGAGAAATTCGTTCTTTCTTCAGCCCACCTTGACGCGCTTAGCTAGAGCAGTCAAGTTTGTATTCACATATATACCTAAGTCCTGTGTTTCTCTTTATGGCACATTTTGAAAGTCATGAATTACATTAGCTAAAAGAACACAAGCAATCAAAACTGCAAATTGAAACCATATCCATGTCAAAAAGAGAATGTCTTATTCAATATTGCATATGAGTTTGTAAGTCCTCCTACTACTTTTCTGCATTATGTTTCGAATCAAAGTAATAGTCACCACTAACCACAAGACAACCTAACTGAAAAATAAGCGACACGGAAGCTTTGGTAGATAGAAATAGCGCAGATTACCATGTTCTACTAGAGAAAAATAATCTGTTGTTCAGAGAGCCCAGAGGACAAAATTTGAAAAGAAGCTGAGAACTTTGAATTTTGAGTACATGAAAAACAAAAAGAATCTGCCACTCAATTAATCCCACGTTCTCGAATTTGCTTGAAGGGATCAAAGTTGGAAAAAGATGGCTGCAGAAGAATAAAAATAACTATAAAAACCTGGAGACCGCACAAAGGCATGTTACGAAGTGGAAACAGATAACTTTCTTCAGCAGTTCCAAAATGATGGCTTCTTGATTTGATGCAGAGGAAAGAAAGGCGAAGCTCGTAGGACTTGAGGAAGAAGATATTGGCAGAGGAGTCCAGCGAGAGGGGGGCAGCAAGGGAGGCATGGTCGGCAGGGGCCTTAGCAGCTTTGAGGGTCTGAAATGAAATAATTGGGCGAAAATGGGTTGGATGGTTATTTCATATAAGCCCTCTACGATTTAAATGCCTTATTGAGGCCCTTAAACTTTTGAACACGACCCTTTCCAGGCCCCTCAATTTGTAATGAGACATCGACCTTTTTATTTCTTTTACTCCTATTTTCTTATACCATTATCAGCGCTGAACATTACTCAAAATCATCATTTTTTCACTCATGAAGCTTTAGCAAAATTCACCTTCTTATCAGGAGTCCAAGAACAGTGTTTCAACTAGTATAACATTAACTAATAGGAGTATCATGTTATATGGAAAATCAGCAGACAATTATTCCAATTCACCAAACTAGACAATTGACATAGTGGAAAATAATTGCTATGCGTACCCTTTACACCTAAAATACCATTACCAATAGTGCCTTGTTCTTACACTGCTGTTCAAATGAACAACAGATACTGGCCATATCCCAAATGAATCTGAAAAGAGAACTGAGTAGAGCAACATAAACTTCAAAACCAGCTGCCTGAAACAATGGATGTCCATTGTTTCCAGAGACTTCCACTTGTCCTAAGATGAGAAAACGGCATATTTTTCTTTATAAAAAAGGAAGCCGACATAATTAACTCAAAGGTATACAAACCGACCCAAGTTTATTCATCCAACAGCTCACAATGCAGCAAATACATTTAAACCAATAGAACGTGGTTTTGCTTCCAACCACCGTAAGCAGTCCCCACGTTCGACAACGGACTAGACAACAGCTTAAAATTTTCGTGCCAGAAAACAGAGAAGATTCAGCCTGGCCGAAGATAACGAGCAGGAAGAAAACAGCATCTCTAATACAGAACCAAGGGTAAAATTCTTCTAGTTGAAACAAATAAATAATTTAACTTCTAGTGAAATCATGTAGCAAAGTGAACAAAATCTCTGTGCCCTCCAAAACGGTGCAGCATCCCAACCAAGAATGATTAACCTTTTATCCAATACCAACATATCCTAATGAACCACTCAGTACTATCTGATATGAACAAAGCGCTAGCATTCACAAAGTAACTTCTCGGAAAAGGAAATGGGAAAAACACCCAACTGCTCAGGGATCCATAATGTATTAGTAATACACAAATCTCCATCCAGAAACTATGGGAAAAGCTCTGCACATACATGGTAATTCCTACAAGCCAGACCAGCAACAGTACCCATATTGCAAGCAAGGCAGACCAGATAATATACAAGCAAAAGTACAAGCAAGGCAGTTCAAACAATTTGCAAGCAAAGAGCTCCGCAATTATATTAGACTACGGCAAGGCACCACCTTTTAAAAACACCATTAGAAGTTCATCCACACAAAAATACAATAGATAGGTCATTCCAACATTCCAGCGAGATAATACTTTTCACAAATAAAATCAAGTTATAATCCACCAACTAGACAAGAATACAAGGTCATTATAACAAATGAAATTAAAATTAGACAAATTTACCAACCCAGGACAAACATTCCCCAACAGCTTATTCTATGCAACACTTCCAGAAATGCAACAAAAACGATGTGAACAAAGCAAAAATTAGGGCTAATCAATACCTTCATTCATTATCAAAAGCGCCAGTTATACTTACATATCATACCCATCTGAAAAAAACAGCAAAAGACCAACCCTAATCCTAAAAACGAGTTCCACAAGCCACCCAACAAAATACATCAATTCCCCTATTGCACCTAAGAACTAGTAAATTTTGTCACGGCCTTGGTCCCTTCTGAAACGGCATGCTTGGCCAATTCACCGGGCAGCACAAGCCTCACGGCAGTCTGAATCTCCCTTGAGGTAATTGTGGGCTTCTTGTTATACCTGGCAAGCCTAGATGACTCCTGAGCCAATTTCTCAAATATGTCATTGATAAAGCTGTTCATAATCCCCATAGCCTTGCTTGAGATCCCGATGTCAGGATGGACCTGCTTCAAGACCTTAAAGATGTAGATCTTGTAGGTCTCAGAGCTCTTCTTCATCCGCTTCTTCTTTTTATCCGAGGCAGCGGTACCGCCTTCCTTGGGAAGTTTCTTCCCGGCCTTTGGCTTCTTCTCAGCCGGAGCTTTATCGGCAACGCTTGTCTTCTTCTCCTCCGCCGGCTTGTCTCCGGCAGGCTTCTTCTCTGCGGGCTTCTTCTCTGCGGGCTTCGGCGCCATTGAAAACTCTAGGAAAAAATGCAAAGACAAATTCAAACAGTTATGGAGTTCGGAGAAGCGAACGTTATTGCGATATGAGGGGGGGGATTTGACAGTTATTTATAGACAGGTGAAACGGAATATGATTGGAGAAAAAGGAAGGGTTACGGATCCATGACGTGGCAAGCTTGAAAGGCGGTGGATTTGAGCTCGCATATAATCTGGCATCGACGGACCACAGGCGCCGCGTGAGAAGTAGGGGAAGGGACAGAGCTACGTGGTGGCGTATTGTTGGTGTATTTTTGTCAGATGGATTGCTGACATGGCCGTACGGTCTACAATTTCCAAATTCAGCGCGGGAATGACTGCCGTTTTGGCCGTTTTATCGGTTTTTTATCCAAATCCACGGCGACAAAAGTTTTAGAAACTTTACTTATCAAAAAAAAAAAAAGTTTTAGAAACTACTTGTATTTTGGAGATGTCTTTTTTTTTTAGTTTAAAACATGGATCTTATAGCTTTTAAAATAATAGATATACAAAATTAAATTACATCATAAAATACAAAAAAATAAAAACAGACACAAAACTGTTAAACTTATTAAATATATCGGCAGTCTGGGTAAAAAGTGGAACAAGAACACCATCATTTTCATACAGAAAGCTATTTCTTCATCCCCAAAAAGTTGCTATTGAGATCAAGGTTGGAAAATATGCATAAGGATAGGCTTGGAGTGGATTTTAGTTTGGGTGAAAATGAATTTCTTGACTCCCAAAAAAAAAAAACACGGTGGGAACGAGCTTTGGGGCTTGTGAAATGCACGTGCATTTATTTTACACTCGCTATAATTTTACTTAAAATTATTTTTTAAATAACACCGTTTCCAAAAAAAACTAAGGGTGTGATTGGATAGAGTTTAGTTTTGAGATTTTTTATCTTGAGTTTCGGGAGAGAGAATTTTTTGTGAGAAAAAAAGTAAGATTTGAGATAAAAAACTGTATTGGGTTCCGTGCGGAACCTTTTCCAAGCACACCTTAAATAACACCAAATTAATAACCAATATCAAGGTCTTTAAATGAACATTTTCTATTATATTTTTTTGGCATTAAATTTTAATTTAAAATGATCATAATCTTCTACTTGGTCATTTTTTGTTGAGAACTGCTTAGGTATGTTGAAGGGGCATATGAAAAATAGGAATTTGATGGTCATATGTTAGATGTAAATGCCGTACGGCTTTGCCCACAAACTAAAAATAAATAAATGCAGCGTTACTTTTATTTATGTCTTTTAAAAATATATAAGTTTGTCCTTTAAAAAGTAAGACCTCCAAGAAAAAAGTCATTAATATTTAATATTAAAAACGTGAAAGAAATTTTTGGATAAAGAAAAACAATTAGTTGCAAAGTGATTTTACTAAAACTTTGATGTATTATTAGTTAATTTCTATTAATACATAAGTAAGTTGTATTAATTGATTCCTATTAATATCTTATTTCATAAAGTTATGATTTTTTTTTAGTTATTGTTTTAAAAATGGTTATCTAGATATTTACTTCACACTTCTTCTAAATAAAATTCTTTCTCCTTTTATTTTTAATATTTTAAAATTATTTTATAAAACTTTCTCGTTCATAGGTGATTAGATTTAGGAGATGGAAGTAGCTCCAGTCGGGCCTGTTCCGCCACAACCTCGTTGGGGCAGGAAATCCCCAGTGTAAGAATGGGTTTTTTTCTGCACGTGCAGAATCAAATCTGAACCGTCGATCGGTCTAGATTTGATCCAACGATTGGGCTCTTCCAGGGATAGTCTAGGCATGGAGGGGTCAAAAAATTTCAAATTTTACGCAGTTTTCATGACAACCCCATCACTCAACCATCATTTCAGTCCATCAAAGAAGATCAAGTCACTTCTCATCCAAATATAAGCTTATAGAGAAACTCCACACTCCCTGCTTCTCATTTCTCATCCCTCTCTCTCCTCCTTCTTATCTCATTCTTCCTTCCCGAATGTCTCTTCCCTTTATTGTCACTCCTACTCGGAAATCGCCACTATTATGCCTGAAATATTCGAAACCATGTACCAGGTAATACATTTGAAACCAGTTTCATAATTGCTTCATGTTGTATTTGTTTTGAAGAGATGATTTTCATGCTTACCTCTTTTTTTTTCTCCCCAAGTTACACAGCCACATGGGTTGGACAATTGAGATGCATTCTAATAAGTATTTCTTATATTGCAGGTTGTATCCGAAAATGCAGAAGCACAATACATCCAGCCTTAACCTTCTGTATGCATGGATCTTGGTAACTGCCACAATGAAAATGATAACTCTCTTTATAGGTAATAAGTATGAGAATAATTGTTACATACATACATATAATTATTACAAAAGAATCGGTATTCTAATGCAATACATCACCGCAAGAGGAATAATTATTATTAGTATTATTAATAATTATTTTGATGGATTGAAATGATGGTTGAGTGACGGGGTTGCCATGAAAACCGCATAAAATTTGAAATTTTTTGACCCTCCATGCCTATATTACCCCTGGAATAGCTCAACCATTGGATCAAATATGAACCGATCGGACAGTCTAAATTTAATTATGCACGTGCAGAAAAAAAACCCATTTTGCACCCTAATAGACTCGGTTTAACCGAGGCCTCAGGCTGGGAGTGGGAGAGAAATATCACCCCTACCACTAAGGATGGACGTGGTTGGGAAGGAAGTTTTC
The DNA here is from genome assembly GCA_030512225.1 of Rauvolfia tetraphylla. Taxonomy (NCBI): domain Eukaryota; kingdom Viridiplantae; phylum Streptophyta; class Magnoliopsida; order Gentianales; family Apocynaceae; genus Rauvolfia; species Rauvolfia tetraphylla. The sequence goes on from JAJQKT010000062.1 coordinate 166,896, forward strand.
CATAGCCCACGCGGGCATGCCCCACCTGTCCTCATTTTTTTCGGGTCTATCTCCGTTTTTGCCCTTTTTTTCAATGATCCCCAACTAAAATTATCACTTATATAATTATATTGTATATGTATATATAGTGTATCATACATTTTCAAGATATAACATACATTATTTATAATTTCTAAAATAGCAATATACAACTATTTATTGGAATAATATATATAATATAACATAAATATTATACGTAAAATAATTTTATTAATATAAAATAATATTTAAATAATTTTAATATTTTTATTATTCAAATAATGTATAAGGCTTATAAATTTATTGTGTTGTAATTATTTTTCTCGTTTTGCAAGAATCACTACATAGTAAAGTGTAATAGATTGTTAAGATTCATTATTATGCCAAAATTGTGCCGATGTTAAGATAAAATATATTAATTTATTTTTTAAAAAATAAGTGAATGCGATTACCCCAACCCGTTTCGATAACATCGGATCCAGTATACTAGGATATGAGTACGGTGTGCAATATTTCAAACCTGATAGATTCGGGATACGATTAAATTTTTTAATAATAAATATTTTGTATACTTTTTTTACAATCGTTATATGTATTTTGATCTAACGGTTATTTAAATTTTTTATATATTAGATTGTTTTTTATTTTTATCGGGTCTACCCGGATCCAAACTGCTATCATATAGGGTTATGTCCAGATCCATCCTATTTAGATCTTCCGGATAAATGGGTCAGATCCGGATCCGAAACAAGATGTCCCAAACTCGTTTGAACCAATTGACATCCCTTGTTGGAAGTGTGCCAAACCCAAGAAGGGTGCCCAACAATATGACTGTTGGGTGCCCAACTCGAGTGCCCGTTTTGTATTTAAATTTTATTTTATTGTTTTAAATTTTATTAATTATATTGTTAATTTTATTTAATAGATTTTTCTTCTTACTTTAATTTACATTAGGTGCTTGACTTTTCTAAAACTTTTATAGTTCTTTATTTTTTTTAATTATATTATATTATTATAATTTTATTTAATTTCTTTAATATTTTTTGTACTTTTTTATCTACTTATATATTTGTCTTGATTAATGTAATTAAATTTAATTTGTTATTATTTATATAGTCACTTATTTGTTTGACTTAATATATTTTAATAATTTATTTTATTTTAATTGTTTTTATTTATTTAATAGTTATGTATTTTTTAAATATTTTATTATTTAATTATTTTATTACTATGTTAATAGTTTATGAAAATAAAGATCTTTATTTGATAATAGTTTTGTTGTTCTCTAAAAAATAAATATATTATTAATTAATATTAATATTTTTTATTAATTTTATATTTTAAAATGACATTTGAAGATGAAAATTTTAAGAAAAATTTAAAGATTTTTTTATATAAATTATTAATTTCCTACCCGATAAACATTATAAGAGTTGGTGGCAAATATTGACCGAAAAGCTCCTTATATAGATGTAAAAGTATATAAATATAAACTAGTTATTATTGAAAAAGAATTTTAAATCATAATTGAATTCAATCACCTATTTAAGTCTTCAAAATAAGAGATGGTAGAGAGAATTTATAAGATTATTATTAATTATAATTAAATATTTAATTAGTTCTGATTGTAACTAATTGAACAAAATTTTTAAAAATAATAAAATAATATTTATTGAGAATAAATTTTTATTAATATCTAAAAAACAAAAAAAAAGTAACAGCATCTACAGTAGTGGCCCAAGTTGGCGCACCACTTTTTTAAAAAAATTAAAATTTTGAAAAGTTAAAATTATCAAAAACTGTTATACCTTAATAAAATTATCTTGTATAAAGTAATCTTCATAATATAAATATTAAGAAATTATATTTATAATGAGGCATATATATAATATTTATAATGAGGCATATACTTATAGGTATGTATATTCATGTAATTTTATTAACTATTAAATAATATATGTAAGTTAATCCTTTATTCTTCTAGTACATGTTAAGCTATTCATAATTCATATATAAAACTTATATATGTATATAACTAGAGTATATTTTATACTTTTTTTTCATAAGCCAATTGTCTAATTACTTACATAAAAAAAGTTAATTACCTAAAAAAATTATTTTTAGTTGTTTTGTTAAGTATCTAAAAAATCTCAATTTTTTTAATAATCTTATGAGCAATACAATTTTTTAATATAATAATAAAATTCAACTACTTTTTTAATAAGTATTAATCAATATAAGGAAAAAAAACTCAATTAGATTAGTATCAATTATAAGAAAAAAACTCAATTTGTGTTATTTTCTACTACATGGAACATCTAAGCTAAATATGTTATTTTTTTAAAACATTATCATATACTATTTTTATTTAAAAATAAAAAACATTCTGATAATTTTTACTCTTTAAAATATTTGACATTATGAATTTTAAAAATTAAAAAATTTTAAGTTGTTTTTATCGTACGTATAATTATTTTATTTTTATTATATTAATAAAAATATTTAAAGATGTAATAAAAATATTTATTTTTTCTTAATTTATAAAAAATAATAAAATTTTAAATATAGCGGATCATTCTGCGCTTGGGTCGGCAACGACAAAATCACAAAGGTAAATTGCAAAAAAAAAAAAATAACAAGAACGCACCTATAATGCCCTTGGTCGTCAGTAAGTCCGGACCGGAAAACATTCAGCTTGCAATCAGCCTCCCGCACTGGAGAAGAGATGAAACCCATCGTCGGCTTCCACCATCTCCGCCGGCCGTTTTCAACAACCCCAATTCCAAGTGTCAGAGAGGTGTCCGTATCTCCTCATCTCCCTCAGAATTCCACATACGATAACGATGAAAACTTCATTTCCATTGTCAACGACATTGTTCGGGGCAAGCAGAGCTGGAAGTTCGCCTTCAATAAACCCCCGATTTCAGCCATCCTCAAGCCCCACCATGTCGAAAGTGTCCTCATTTCCAATCTTCACGACTCGAGGTTAGCCCTGAGATTCTTCAATTTTTTAGGCCTTCACAAAAACTTTCAGCATTCTACGACTTCTTTTTGCATCCTCGTCAATTCTTTAGTAAATTCCAGGCTTTACTGGCCTGCCTTGTCACTTTTACAGTCCCTTTTGCAGAGAAATTTAGACCCCAGGTTTATTTTTGAGAATTTGTACGATTGTTATACTAGATTCGGTTTTGTTTCTAGTTATGGGTTTGATTTATTGATCCAAAGTTATGTTCAGGGTAAGAGAGTTTTGGATGCTGTAGTCATTGTGAAGCTCATGAGAGATCATAAATTAGTGCCTGAAGTTAGGACTTTGACTGCAGTATCACATGGACTAATTGGAATAAGATGCTTCGATATGGTACTTGGGTTGTTTAATGAGATTGTTATAGGTTCCCGACTTCAGCCTGATGTGTATATGTGTACGGCTATCATTAAGAGTTTGTGTGAGTTGAAAGATTTTGATAGGGCTAGGGAAATGGTATGTTGGGCTGAAAAGAACCAGGATGAGCTGAATGTTGTTATGTATAATGTGTTGATTCACGGGCTCTGTAAGTTTGGAAGAGTTTTCGAGGCAATTGAGATTAAGAATACGTTGGCTCACAAGGGGTTGAAGTTAGATGTTATTACTTATTGTACATTGATTTTGGGTCTATGCAAAATAAAGAATTTTGGTGTTGCAAAAGAATTAATGGTGGAGATGGTAGGTTTGGGGTTTGTTCCAAGTGAAGCAGCTGTGTCAAGTGTTGTTGATGGGCTGAGGAGAAATGGTGAAACTGATGGGGCTTATGATTTGGTTAATGAAGTGGGTAGAGTTGGTGCTGTGCCAAATTTGGTTGTTTATACTGCTTTGATTGATTCTCTGAGCAAACATGGGAAGCTGGACGAAGCGGAGTGTCTCTTTATAAAAATGGAGGAAAAGGGGTTATTCCCAAATGAGATTACATATTTAGTTATCATTGACTCCCTTAGTAAACGTGGGAAAATGGGTGCAGCATACTGTGTCCTGGCTAAAATGCTTGTATCTGGGGTTGAAGTATCTGTGGATCCTTTTAATTCTTTGATCCATGGGCACTGCAAGCTGGGGAGATTGGAAGCAGCAGAGTCTTTGCTTGATGAAATAATTAATAAAGGACTCATTCCTACTGTTGTGACATACACGTCATTAATTGATGCATACTGCAAGGAAGGAGAAGTTCATAAAGCATTAAGGCTTTATCATGAAATGACAGGAAAGGGAATTTCACCTAATACTTATACCTTCACAGTGCTTATTTCAGGTTTTTGTCGTGCAAACATTATGGCTGAAGCAAATAAATTCTTTGACTTAATGGGTGAAATGAGTATTAGTCCAAATGAAATTACTTATAATGTACTAATTGAAGGGCATTGTAGGGTTGGGAACACAACAAGGGCCTTTGAGCTGTTTGATGAGATGGTGCAAAAGGACCTTTTGCCCGATACATACACATATAGAGCTCTGATAACTGGTCTCTGTCTGACAGGTAAGATATCTGAGGCCAGAGAATTCACCGATAACCTCCATAAAAAGCACTGCAAGTTAAACAAGATGTGTTTTTCTGCCCTTCTACAAGGTTACTGCAAAGAAGGAAGGTTAAGTGATGCACTGAGGGCTTGTATTGAGATGGTAGAAAGAGGAATTAACATGGATCTTGTGTGTTATGCTGTGCTTATTTCTGGGATCCTGAAAGAACATGACAGTAATAAATTAGTGAGTGTCCTAAAGGAGATGCACAGTCACAGACTGAAGCCTGATAATGTAATATACACCAGTATCATTGATGCATATGGAAAAGCCAGAGATCTTAAGAAGGCATTTGGATATTGGGATATCATGGTTGATGAGAAATGCTTCCCAACTGTTGTCACGTATACCGCAATGATAAATGGTTTATGTAAGGCGGGATTCATTGACAAAGCAGAGATTCTTTACAAAGAAATGCTCGCAGATGGTCTAATTCCTAATCACGTGACATATGGCTGCTTCCTGGATCAGCTAACTAGAGATGGATACATGCAGAAAGCTATAGAATTGCACAAGTCACTACAAAAGGTATCTCTTGCGAACACAATCACATACAATATACTAATTCGAGGCTTCTGTAAGTCTGGACAAATCCAAGAAGCGATTGAGACCTTATTTGAGATGACAGGTAATGGTATTTCCCCTGATTGTATAAGCTATTCAACAATCATGTATGAGTATTGCAGGAAGAGGGATTTGCAAGGAGCCTTAAGGATATGGGAAACCATGCTGAAAACCGGTGTAAGACCAGATTCAGTGGCTTATAATGTTTTGATATATGGTTGTTGCATTATTGGGAAAATGGACAAAGCTCTGGAATTGTGTGATGACATGATAAAAAGAGGTCTGGACACAAATCAGGCCAGAAACTTGGTTGGAAAGTTCAGCCCTTTCAAGGATCATTCTTTACTGTAGGCAGTAGACTCTAGTCAGCATGTAGTATAGCTCACAAAACTTTGATTTTTTACACACACTGTTGATCATTCCTTGAATCCATTGTTCAAGGTTACAATGTTTGTGGAGGACCGTGAATTGGGATCCTGACTTTTCCAGTGCTAACGGAGGGTGTTAGAATTGTACATTCCTTTATGTAGTCTGTAAATAACTAAACATAATTAAGATTGGACAATCGAGCAAAAATCCTTTGGCATAATCTGTTGACAGGATGCTGCACTGGGTATCCTTTGCCATTTTCTCTTCTTTTCAATCCCCAATGTGGTGGGGGTAATAGTGAGCTTTGGCCGGAAGTTATCATTCATTCACCTGCTCTCTGTTGTTTTGAGATATAATTATCTGTACTGGTTTGCAAGCATTCTTGCTTTCTTCAGTTATTGGTTCTTTTTGCCTTTTCTATCGATATGATTCCTATGTTTACTCTGTAGTTCTTCGTTGTTCCATGAGATCCAGCGGCTGCACAGCGAAGCTGTGCAAGTAGTTTTCCAGTTTTTCATTCTCTACTTTCTTCTCTTATTTGGAGGGTGCAAATCCAGGGGCTCCAAAACTTGTCTTGTGCACACACTAAGCATTTTAATGCAAGGATTTAGCCCAGAAAAAAAAACTTTTTAATGCAAGCTTTTGCATTCCGTAGATACAACATTGGGCTCGCTTCCTGCAGAAACAAGGACCGACAACATTTTATTTCTGAACTTTTAGGGATGATTTTGATGGGGCAACGGAGTTAAAATAGTCTATTGCCAACCTCACAACAGGAAACATTCGCTTGAAGTTCAGAACGACTAGCAAAATCCGCTATTTTTTTCCTTTTATATATAGCAAAACGGCCTCATTATTGAAGTTAAAAGGCCAATTACAGAATCCCTTGGCAAACAGTTTATAAGCAAACTGTCGGGAATCAACAAAATCCATGTCTGCTTATACATATTTAAAGGATACACAGTAGCGCTTGCAATCAGCATATCCATAATAAAGATGAAGAATACATATCCAAAGCATAAAAAACAGCCCAATAATAATTGTTATCCAGCTCCGATGAACCCACGTCATAGTCTCACACACATCAAATGTTGAGACGACAGCAAAATGACATAAAATTGTTCTAGACGGGACAAAAATATAGAGTAAACCTTGAATAACAGGCTTATATCATATCTTAGCCAGATACATCCTCCACAGCTATTAACAGTTCTCTAGCGTACGGCAAAGAACATAACTGAATTCATTGCGATACTAGAGATTTTGTCTTTTCTTTATTTAATTCGCACGGCTCTTGAAAACATCAAGACCCATTTCAGTAGGATCAGTTGCTTGCAGCTCTACTTGAATGCCATCCAATTCCCTCTTGAACCTGTCCTTCGAACTTGCATAGATCATTTTGCTCCTAACCTTTGATGAATCAGGGGACCTTGAAAAGTTGGAAAATCACAAGTGGCAATTAATAAGATGAATCGGATATCAGAATAAAAGTGGAGGTCCGAAAAAATTAAAATGGAAGTGTGAAATAACCAATCAACATCTAATATTACCATGCAATGAAGAAAATCCTGCTCTTCTGGCAATTCTCTTCAGTCACAAAGTCAAAATCATATACAGCATACCGACACTCATCAGCTGGAAGGCTTGCAGCGAAATCCTCATAACTCTGATTAGGCTCACCAACCTTTTCCACAACCACTTGCTTTTGCTTCTCCTCAATCTTGAATACAATAAACCTATATGTCCGTTTTGCCTTCAACTCCAAAAACCTTAACTTGCAATCATCATGGACAGCCATCCCAGACGCTGCATTTGCCTATACATAGAACTCCCAAATAACTAAGTGAAATAATGAAGATTGATTGTAATATCAACTCTCGTGGTATAAAAGAGATCAAACTCCGTCAACATGTTTTTGAGTTTCTATATGCACTAATTTCACCTCATATCAAAACTCATGATTGCTTGAACAGGACCCGCCCACATCCCTTTCTCTTCCAAGCCACACAAAATAAAGCAGAAAAATTAAACTAAGAAAGAAAGGATAAAATGGCAGGAAAGAGAGGCAATGGATTGTGTGTGTGTGTGTGTGTGTGTGTGTGTGTGTGGTGTGGTGGTGGGGGTTCTACTTGATGCAAGGCAAAGATCTTTTCTCACAGAAATTGGAATGGCACATAGTGTATGAGTTCACAAAATGATGAAGAAATATCCTCTGCACTTATCTCGATCAATCAACGGTAAAGACAATCTTTGGGAATTAAATTCCTCTAAAAATCTCTTTACGAGCAGTACGAGTCATCCTATATCGAAACCTTTCAAACCTGAATCTAAAGAAACAGAAAGCAGCAAAGAAAGAAAAAAAACTTAACTAAACTGGAAGACCTGGCACCTACAGCAAAATCTCTTTTCAGAAACAATGAACCAGATAGAGAGAGCTAAAATACCACATCCTCACAATTAAAACCCATAAGGCTAAAAGGCAAAGCCTCCAAAAAACATTCCAGTAAATAACCCACCAAATCACTCACGGAATTGTTAAGTCGTAGACGCAGTAAGATAACACCAGTTTCTCAACAAGTTAACTTGAGTTCTTGTGAACTTATTCACAAATGCCAGCATCAACAGACAAAAACAACGAATTCATATTTTCCGAAACATCAACTTTATCCAAAAGTTAAATGAGTGTAAAGAGTAGATAACGTAAAATACACAGGACTATAATTTATATGGGTATGGCAACGGAAATGCAATTTGGCAGATGATTAACAGATCCTGCAGCAATCCATCAGACCCACTGTGAACCAATACACTGGATATAAGACTTGATACTCGCAGACATTGTGGAATCGAACACCTGTACACTTTCTGGAGTTGAAATCATTTATTTGAGAAAATGTCGCCCAAAACACAGCAAGCTTTAAGAATTCCAAAAAAACAAACATGTGACTTATCCTTCAAAATTTATCAAAAATCAAACATACCTAGTTCATATTCCATCCAAAATAGATACAGATATTAACCCAAGAAACAAAATTAATAACGCAAGCAGAAATATAGAACCCTACATCATATCGGGTTTGTTATGAGGAAAGCAAAGTGGAAAAATGAATTCGGGTTCTCATCTCAAGTCCATCAACAGGACAACGGGAAGTCAGCCCGCCACTTAGCCATCAACTCCATATGCATCTAACAGGTAAACAAATTCTCATACCTTTTTTTTTTAAGTAAAAGCCTAAATGACTAAATCCAGAATATGAAAAAATATACACCGACAGAATTTTTTTAAAAAAAGGAAAAAATAAGTAGAAGACAAATAAAAAAGTCCAAACTTGTTAGATATCCAAAAATCAAGCAAAATAAATTCCATCCAGCGATCAGAGGGCCAAGGTAATCATAAGAAGCGCGGCATTCGTAGATCAAAGGTAAAAAAAAAAATGCAAATCAGATCCACGAGCTGAAACAATAGAAAATTATGCTGACTCAAAATCTGCAGCATCTCAATTACACTAGAATTTCAACTAAATAAACCTAATAAGATCACAGATCGACGAGGGCATCCTTTTTTTTTTCCAACAATAATCAAACACACAAAGTTCACAAGCAACAATTAAGCGAGACTAGATGCAAAAACACAAAGAAAGCACTTAAAAAACAGCAAAAGAGTTGAAATAGCACTGACCATGGTGAAGCGCTGTGATCGGAGAAGATCGAGGGAGAAAATTTAGGGCTGCGTTGATTTATATTGTGTGACAAATAAAAGTATATATAAATATTTGTTGAGAGAGGAAATACCGGAGATTGGCTTTGGGGACTGCTGAAGAATTTTCGTTTTTGTTATGAATTTGTTGATGCGCACTCGTTGTCGGTACAACAAAATAATAATACTAATATAGAGAGTTTAATAAAGAAATTATAATGTAGAGAATAGGAGAAAAATATAGAGAAAAAATAGAGAGAAAGAACAATAGATCTTTATTGATTCTCTGAGAGTAAATTGATCAATGAATGAGTGTATCCAACACCTCAGTCTAGAGCCCTATTTATAGGGTCATAATACAAGCGTTTATGAAAACTCAAATTCTAATGGGGAAAGGAAATCAAATCTGATTAAGAGTCATATTTTGGAAGTTCAGTTCTCTTCAGGAAACTGATTAATATGAACATCCACATATTATTTCATAACAGTTTTATCTTTCTTCCACAATATTATTGAAGAAGTAAAGAAACACAAGGAAAGAGAGAGAGAGAGGAATAAATGGAAGCGAGGCTCCGGCAATTTTTTTTTTTTTTTTTTTGACGAATAAGGCCTCGGCAAATGTGATCGGTGCCTGTTCTGCTACTCCTAAATATCATCATGGCGGTCATGCATCACAGCTACATAAGGAAAAGAAGGTCGGGCCAATGTGAACCCGACGCGTGTTTTCTGCTAAATTGACTTCCCTGCACCTTTTGGACTCCCTACACGCTCGACATTTGGATTGGACGCCCCAAAAACTTGCTGGTCTAAGTTGGCTGCCCGCTTCTCCCGACAACATGCTAGTAATATTTGAGAGGCTTTTAAACAAATATATATATATTTTTTAAAAAAAAAAATTGTCTTGCAAGAAGGGAGGAGGAGATGATAAAAATAAGAAAAGAAGTGCATCAAAATCAATCTAAATGCATCCTTAAGCTAGGAATTCTAAACAAAATAAAACATACTATACTTCTTTTCTTGCCCTGGATTTACATGTAATTGTCTTCTATCTCTCTTTTTATTTTATTTTTTTAAGTGCTTAAAAAAAAGTCGAAATTGAGATTTGCTGATAATATTTACGTCGAATCTATAATAATATATTTCATTATAAAATATATAATTTCTAACTTAACTTTTAAAATTTAACATTTAACATTTTGTTGTATATAGTTAAATATTAAATGTACAATAGCAATTTACTGGGCTAGAAAATAAAAGCGCCATTGAAATTTATAAAAAATATAAAGTGTTTTTCTTTTTCCGTGGGTTGGAGATTCCTCAACTAAAATATAGATTATCATCAAGTGACAATTTAGAGGTAATACAGAAACAAAAGTGTACTAAAAGGATAAACTTTTTCTGCACAGTGAACACAGGCTGTATTTCTATTTTCTATTGCAACCCAATCAAAAAGCTTTTTGTTTTAATCTTTTTTACCATAAATTTTACGTTTTCTTTCACAGGTGTTAATGATATACTTAATGAACAAAATTTCCCTTTTAATTACAATCCAAATATGGCCAGAGTCAATAGCAGAGAAGGAAAATATAGTATAGCTTCGAACAAATATTGGAAATGCTAATGAAAGAATATATCCTAAAATTAATGGAGAATAAAGAGAGTCCCCAACTTCTGTTTCCAATTGAACGCATCCGCCCAACCCGACATTACTTTTCGTCCAAACTTTATCAAATTGACTATTCCCGGCTTCCATTTCAATTTGTTAATTGTCATGCACACGCATCTTGTCTCTTAGCTGTTCCAAGGGGACATTTTCTAAATACAAATCCATTTTCATTGTCACTTGTCTTTCTGGAACATGAGAACCTCTATTACGACTTATTCGATGGCTACCAAACTTGAAGATTATTTCCTCTATTACATGTCGAAGAAATTAGCTTCTCGACTCTTGGACAACGTTGTCGTATTGCCACTTTTTATTTAACACGATCTCATATACGAGATTTGCCCAAATGCTCATTTCTAAGGGTGTGATTGGATAGAGTTTGGTTTTAAGATTTTCTATCTTGAGTTTCGGGAGAGAGAATTTTTTGTAAGAGAAAAAGTAAGATGTGAGATGGAGAATTGGTTCCGTGTGGAACCCAATCCAATCACACCCTAATTATTTTCTCTGTTGAAAAAATTATTCTATTCACTTCAAAATTTAGATGAACTCGTCGGGAATCTTTCTTAATAAATATAACACTACGTTTATTAACTCTATAGAATGCTCTCTCTCTCTCTCGGTCCAAATTTAATTTGAACTTCAAAAATCGAGTAGAACTCTGTTTAATACTGGTTTGAACGACTCGGGTTCGGGTGGGCCGGGTCCATAGACGATCCTAGTAATTTTATAGGCAAACTATAAATTTGGCAAAAAAGGGGGCAAGCTAAAATTATCTAATGGGCTGAATAAAAATGTTTAGTCCAAAAATTGCGAAGATGGCCTGGGCTGGAATATTTCAGTCCAAAAAGGCATGCTAAAATTATCTAATGGGCTGGAATATATTCAGTCCAAAAAAGCAACCTAAACTTAAACTTGACCGTCTCAAGCCTGACCGTAAATCTATGCACTACACATAATAATAGTCGTAAAAATTTTTGTGAGATTTTGAAATAGGCAAATAGGTAAGTTTGTATTCTTTCTTCTTCTTCTTCTTCTTCTTTTTTTTTTTGTTTTTGTTTGTGGAGGTAAAGTGTGCAAGCATCGCTAAATGGTAAGGTTTTTTTCTTCTTTTTTTTAATACTAAAAATTTCATCAAAAAAAGAAAGGACAGGAGAAAAGCTTCAAAATTAAGATTTCAAGTTGGTATAACCCTACACACTCCACATTAATTAGGCAGTCATGTTTAGGACCGAAGCTTTCACTTTAAAACTTAATCATGTTTATACTCACTCAAATAAAGACTATAAAATATATTCTGCGTAATGTTCATATTTTCTTTTAAAGATATCTATAATTAAATATTTATTTATTAAAATATTTATATATTTTATCTAAATATTTATTAATAACCTTATTAATTTAATAGAAGTAAACTCTATTACTACAAATGTCCCACTACAATTTTTTTTCACCCTCTTAGTTTAAAGGTATTAAGTTTTACTAACGTATAACCGTTAATTTTTTTAATTAATAAAAATATAATCGTAATTTTTGTATAGTCATATTATTCTCTTAATTTTATGCTAAGTCAAAATGAGATATTCAATTATAGATGAAATGAGTAATTAGTAACACTACAAAGCAACTTATTTTTCCTTGATCAAAAGAATTTAAAAGAAAATAATAAAAAAAGAAACTCTATTAGAGCGAAATAACAAAAAAGAAAAAGAAAAAAGAACATTTTAGAACGTATATTGTTTTATTCTCTTTTCGGTCTCCAATAGCTTCAAATATTTGCTTAATATGATACCCTTTCATTTAGTATTGATGCTAAATAATGAGCTCGTTGCATTACTTACGCACAAACCTGAAATGATAAAATTCCTCGTGATAGTACTTTTGTTTTGATGGGTCGTTTTAGTTGCATTTTGAACATAAATAAAACTTTAAGAGTAGCGAATAATGAGGATTATTCATTTATCATAACATAAATTCTTTTGATGAAGATGCATGGACAATAACTGATCGATAGACGGAATATACAATAAGAAATACACAATTTATTTGGAGATAAATGCATTCTAATAATTGTGAACTGGTCTAAATTCGTACAATGCACGGATATATTTTAAAAATAAAAAGTATTAAAATTAAAAATTTAAAAGAAAAATCTAAAGATGAATTTTTTTTACCTCTTAAAATGTATATGTTTAGGAAGAAAAAATCAAATAATACAGAACATTAACATTTCATCGGTCAAAAAATATCTAATACCTTTTTACGCATCTTAAACTTTTAGCATATGATTTTTACATCTTTTATTCCTCTCAATACAAAATCAAAAGCAATATTGATTACGTTGAATATAGTTATTTTCAACTTTTTTAAAATCTATGGTTTATATACAAATATCACTAATGTTCTTTTGTAAAACATAAATTTACAATAGTTATATCAATATTGGTTAACACTTATACTGTTGAATAACAAGTCTCCCATTCTCTAGAAATAGAAATAGAGAATGTGTGTGCTTGGGAGTCCCTGATGATTAAATAAACCAAGATTTTACCATGACTGCAATTTTAGAGAGACGCGAAAGCGAAAGCCTATGGGGTCGCTTCTGTAACTGAATAACTAGCACTGAAAATCGTCTTTACATTGGATGGTTTAGTGTTTTGATGATTCCGACCTTATTGACCACAATTTCCATTTGAAAGAAAAATAGTCAGTTGATTTAACCCTTATTACATGTTACATGCTACATCAACATTTCAGAATAGCCGAAATAACACTTTTGTTATCATTTTCATTTAAGAAAATTTCCATTTACAAAGTCTCAGAATGAAGAATCATTGCCGATTCGCCAGATCGTTGATACAAGTAATATCAAAATACCAAATACGGCTTCTATTAACTCAAAGAGGGTTGAACTTATATAAATCCTTATTTAATTTGGAGAAACTCCCTTATTTGCTTTATTAATAAATGTTTCTTTTTCATTTTCAAAAAAAAACTCTTAATGACAAATATATTCCGTTCATCAATAATGAAGAGAAATTATAATTATTAGCTACCTTGGATCACCAATTGTAATAGTATTTTTTAATTAACTCATTAAGTCAGATAATATGAAATTAAAAATAATATCAATGGATTACTTAACAAAGGAATTGAAAGTTGATGTATATGAATGATTTATTATTTTTTAGGCTTATTTTTTTGGGTAAATCAAAGCATATAAAAATTTAAACAAAGTATTGACATTGAAATTTAAATGAAAGCTCATTTATTCCATTGCAAACTATGTAGCGTTTATTTGTTTGCCTTTTTTAATAAGTGGATAATTATTTTAGTACAATATTTTAACTAATAATATATGTAAGCAAGATGTTGGAAATTGCAAGAACAAAATGTAACATAAAATAGGAAAAAGTATGAAAAAGAAGAAAAAGTAAAGAATTATAATAATACCAGAAGCATATACTACGAGTTATGCCATTGTAATACCACCAAATAAAATAAGATAGAATATTAGAAAAATATAGAATAGATAAAATAATTGAGTAGGAAACATAATGTAAAATTTTAGATCTTGAAGCCTACGATCAAAGGTGAATAAAGCAGGTAACTCTAATATTTTAAAGAGATAAAGAGAAAAAAATAAAAAATTAGAGCACTTACATCCACTTATGAATTATACTCAAAATCAAAGTTTAAAAAAACTATCTTATAAACAACATTTCTGATTCAAAATTAAAACACATTTTAGTGTAATCAAATAAATAAATAAGATTAATTTGCATTGCTTAAGAATGTACTAATAAAATACGCTAAATAAATTATGAAATTTTATATTATAAAATAAAACACAGTGAAGAAGTTGAATCTCAATGAAGAAAAACTACAAATGATGTTTTAAGGAGTTCAATCAAATTAAAATAGATGCATTATTTAAGAGAACAATAAAAGGATTCTAAAAGAATTTATAAAATACAGTACTCAAATGTTTATGAAAAAATCTAAATCAAATAGAAAAAATGAAGGGATTGAAAGGATTATATTAATAAGTGACGTTAAAAAGAAAAAGTACAGGGTTAAAGCTTCTGGATATGGTGAGATTTGAGTTATGATTAAAAAAAAAAAAGTGAAAGAGTTGTTTACATTTTAGGAAAGATAAGATAAGAAGAAAAGAATGTGCGAAGAAATTAAAGTCTCATAATTTTACAAAGTAACTTAATATACGAAATTCAAAATTAAAATTAATGTATAAGTTAGTTTAAAGTTATTTTAATGGATTGAAAACAATCATAACCAATTACATTTTTAAGAATAATTAAAAAAATTAAAAACTCTAAGAAATTAGGATAATTTAAAATTTAAGTTAATATTAAGTAGTTTAAAATTATTTTATTAGATTAAAAATAAATTCTAACTAATAAAAATTTTTAAAGTAATAATTAAAATCTCTTACTTTTACAAAGTAATTTAATATACAAAATTTAAAATTAAAATTAATGTATAAGTTAGTTTAAAGTTATCTTAATAGATTTAAAATGATTAGTTTAAAGTTATCTAAAAAGATTAAAAATTATCACAACGATTCAAATTTTTGAAGAGTAATTAAAAAAGTAAAAATTTTACAAAATTAGGATAAGGAGTTATACGAAAGAAATAGTTATATTTCTATAATATATATATAGATAACACATCTCTATTTTGCAATTTGATAAGGTTGATGTACAGGTGGATCATAGGTTTAAACTCTAATGTTAACTTAAGGTGTATTTAGTTGCGTGTGTAATATATATATATAACGGGTTAAATAAAACATTGATAATTTCAACCTCGTTATGCATTCTTTTTTTTTTTTAAATGAAGATACATATGTTGATCGATACATAAACTTATTAGATTAAGCCTAAAAAAGGTTTCCATTAATACTTGCAACGTCTTTCATGCATTCATCCCTTTTTCTTTTCTAGGGAAGATATTCTTTTTCCAAATTAAGGTGCATTCGATATTTCAGAATTCTGGGCAAAATTTTAGATATAAAATCTATATTTTCTCTTATAAACAATTTAATTTAAAAAAAATTAAGTAAAAATTTTAAATTTTAAACTTTATCTAATCCCACTCAATTATCATATATGTTGATAGATGCATAAATTTGATCAATTCATAGATATTGAATAGTACGTTCAAATTCCAAAGCCCACTTATGAAGTAGAAGTTCTAAGATTTTTGGTTAATTTTGTTTAGTTTTAGCGAAGGCCAATATATTGATTTATATGTAAATTTGATTGGTTAAGTTAGATATTGATGATATGTTTCAATGAATTTATGCGTTCACCTGCTATTTTTTTTATAGACATATATGTTGATCAAGAAAACTAAAGAAAATACACACACATTGGCAATTGTTTTTTTCCTCTCTTTATTGAGTTCGGAAAAGTAGTCTGAAATCCATCTAAAAACTCAAAAGACGAGCGAAAATTTCAGGCGGGAAAGCAAACTCCGCTATCCGAACTTGCTCGAAACCTACGCAAACCAAAAATTCAAATTCCTCCTCACTTCCTATTGGTCCATTTATAATGACGCAGATCATGACCAGATGATCATCGGCCGTCGATTAAATGTAAATCCAACAGCCACCAAATGCCCATCCAGAGAACCAAATTGACCCCAGCGCCATTATAAAATCCTGGTTCATCAGCTCTCGCCATCGCTCCATCTTCAACCAAGAATTCACCGTTCCAGCAATTCATTTCCCCTCTTTTGATTCTTCCCAAGAGTAACGGAATCTATGGAGACGGGAGGAAAAGTGAAGAAGGGTGCTGCAGGAAGGAAGGGCGGTGGCCCGAAGAAGAAGCCTGTTTCTCGGTCTACCAGGGCCGGCTTGCAATTTCCGGTTGGCAGAATAGGCCGGTACTTGAAAAAGGGTCGCTATTCTGAGCGAGTTGGTACTGGTGCTCCAGTTTATATGGCTGCCGTGCTTGAATATTTAGCTGCCGAAGTAAATCTCTTTTTCTTCCTTTGTTGTGTTTCAGATCTCCGGTTGCCCTTACGCGAGCTAGGGTTTGGTTTAACTAATTGGAAATGCTTTCAATTTAATTTTATCTTATTTGCCTGCCTTTCGTTTAGTATTCTTTTTATGCACAAATTTCGTTTATTAGGCTTTTTATTGTTCATTTCCTTATACAAATTTGTGGACTACCCTATTTAAAACTACTCAGGAGATTTTGCTGTTTCTATATCCGTCCATACTTTTGGTTCTTTAGTGATTAATGAACTTCCTGTCATCTAGTTTTCTGATAAAAGTTTGGCGGTGTTGCTATTTTTCAGGTTCTTGAGTTGGCTGGAAATGCTGCTAGAGATAACAAGAAGAACAGAATAATCCCAAGACATGTGCTTTTGGCGATAAGAAATGATGAAGAACTTGGAAAATTGCTGGCCGGTGTGACAATTGCACATGGTGGAGTGCTACCAAACATTAATCCCGTCTTGTTGCCAAAGAAGACTGATAAGCCCACCACCAAGGAGCCCAAGTCTCCAAGCAAGGCTACCAAATCTCCAAAGAAGGCTGCTGCTTAGATTTGTCTAATTGGATTAGGCTTCTTTTACAAGAAAAAGAGGATCTTAGATGGATGTGTATGTAATGTGGGTTAGAACTTTTTTAGCTTCATGTTAAGGTTGAATAGGAAAAAGGGTATTGTAATTCTTAGCTTGTTATTTAGGAGTTTTCAACTTCAATATGAATGGACGAATCTGCTTTTCTCTGCTATTTATAAGGCGAATTAAGTGCTTTAGGGGGGGTTGGCTTTCGATGAATCTGCAGTTGTTCAATTTTTAGTTCTCTTGCCCAGGGAAAAGCACTAAGGTAAGCCTTTTTCATTGTACTTACCATTTCCGACATTTTATGTTTATAAGCATCGGCAAAATGAGCGCCTGACAATAATATTGGTAGTTTGTCTTGCAACATGCCTAAGAAAGGCGAAGGATTTCTTTAGGTAGCAGTTTATGCTTCCTTGGAGAATACATTGTTGGGTAGGGCATGGGTTGGGTGGGCCGGAGGAAAGGTTGCTCACAATGGGCGAATGATTAAACAAAAACTTAATAGCAGGGCTGCTGGCACATGGGAAAGTTGATCAAGACATCTGGAAACTTTGCAAGTATGTACAGGTGTTCTTGTGCACTTCGCTTATGCGAGGACGATTGTGGAAAGAGCACGGGGCGGACATCGTACTACTTTTAATTTTTTTTCCAATCATACACTACTACAGAGGCGGACTTGAAGCCTGTTCATAAAAAGCCTTGTGTTGGGGACTGTTCATTGCTTTTTTTTGCTCTCCTCCTGATCAACCGACTGGCCATAATTTTTCGTAAAGGGTTGATTGTAAAATACCTCCTTAAAATTAGCGGATATGATACTTTAGTATCAAAAGTTAAAATATATATAGTTTATTTTTCAATCGTTAAAGTTCGTTAGTTAAGGTTTAAAAATTACATAATTATCCTTAAAATTATATATTACAAAACACCCCCTTAAAGTTGAAGATTGGGTAATTTAGTACTTAAAATATATGCAGTTTATCCCAACGACTGTCAATTAAGAGTTAAACCAATTAGTAATCGTTAGTTCACAAAAGTTGAAAAGAGGAAAAGATGGTCAAATTGAGTGGTAGTGACTTATCTCACCCAAAAAGTTTTAGAAAAAGGAAAAAGAAGAGAGAATCAAACATCTATTAAGAAATTAAAATATATATATATTAGAATCAAATAATTACCGAAGGTAAAAATTAGATGTAGTGAATTCTCTTTAAAAGTACTCCATACAGCTACCTAAGGTAGTTCTATCAATACGGGCCAAAACCCGCGGGCTGGCCCGTATATGCGGGCTTGGGGTTAGTATGCCCAAGCCCGTTTAAATCGCGGGCTTTTTAGCCCGCTCCGTTTAGCCCGCGGGTTAACGCAGACCGGAGTGGGCCGGACGCGGGTCAGCCTATTTTTTCTTTTTAATTTTTTAAAATAAAAAACGACGCCGTTTTGATATTTTAAAATATTTTAAAATTTTTTTCCCTGAAACGACATTGTTTTTTATGTTTTTTGACAAAACGATGTCGTTTTGAAAAGCCCGCGGGCTGGCCCGTTTAGCCCGCAGGCCGCGGACTGAGGGTTCTTAGCCCGCGTCGGTCCGTTTTCAAAGCCAGCCGGAGCGGGCTGGCCAGTTTAACAGCACTAACCTAAGGCATAGACAGTTTTTTTTTGGGGAGGGGGTGCGACACATTTTTAAAAGATTTTGTTTTTCTATGCTAAATTAAGAATTTTGAGTCCCAAAAATAAATTATGCCTTCCTAATTTTTTTATTTTCGTAATTAGACTTAAAAATAAATAAAAAATATAAGAGTTAGTAAATTTTTCTAAATATAATTTTTTATATTAACTTTAATTCTCTTACTTTATTTGAGATATTATGTCTTATTTATTTTTATTTTCATACTCTATTTTGAAACTCCTTGGAATTGATCCTTGGAGTAGTTTTAGAGAGAATTCACTACATCTAATTTTCACCTTCAGTGATAATTTGGTTCTAATATATATATATATATATATATATATATATATATATATATATATATATATATATATATATATATATATATACACACACACACATATATATATATATATATATATATATATTTAATTTCTTAATGAATGTTTGATTCTCTCTTCTTTCTCTTCTTTCTAAAACTTTTTGAGTGAGATAAGTTGCCGCCACTCACTTTGACCGTCTTTTCTTCTCCTCAACTTTTGTGGACTAACAGTTACTAATTTATTTAACTTTTAATTGACAGTCATTGGGGTAAACTGCATATATTTTGACTTTTAGTACTAAATTATCCAATCTCCAACTTCAAGGGAGTGTTTTGCAATATGTAATTTTAGGGACAATTATGTAATTTTTCAAGCCCTAACTAACGACTTTAACGATTTGAGAATAAATTGCATATATTTTAACTTTTGGTACTAAAGTGCTAGACTCCCTTACTTGAAAGGGGTCTTTTGCAATTAACCCTTTCATAAAATCAAGACACTAATTTGATTTGGTTAACTTTAAAATTACCCTTACCGTCTAGTAGTCACTTATCCAACACCCGGCTTTATCCCTTAAGTCCAGTTTGGTTGGAAGTAAAAAAAGAGGAAAAAAAAAAATAAAAGAGAAAATAAATAAATATTTTACTTTGTTTAGTTGAAAAGAAGGGAAAAGAATAGAGTAAATCTGGAGGGAGAATTGTGTCCCTCCACATCAACAATTCTAATTCTTTCACTTTTGAAAATATTAGAAAGTATTTGGTATTTAAAAGATTATTATATTTTTAACTTTTATATTTATTATAATTAGAATATTTTAAAAAAATTTATAAATATAACAAAATATTCTTCATATCTCTTTCACTTTTCATACAATTAAACAAAAAAAATCTAATTTACTTCCCTTTTTTACATACTAAATAAAATTAAAATAAATATAAATATCTTTGTTAAATGAAGTAAAAGGTGCATTTTTTTCCTTTCTTTCCTCCTTGTGAACCAAACTAAGCCTTAGAAAAATGAAGAAAAGGAAAAAAACACTCATTTATTGGGCCCATTGGTCCCTTTTGGGCCTTGGCAGGTTCTGGTATTTTAAGGACCCAGATTAGGCTGCTATCGGAAAGAGCTATCTTGGCAGAAGAGGAGTGAAACTCCATACCCTTCCATCCATCCTCAGCGGAAGAGACTGTTCAAGTCTCAAAACGCAAATGCGATGGTTGCGTGTGGCTCGGTTTTCTTGTTCATCTCCTTTCTCTAGTTGGATCATTTCTCGTCCGTTGTCTACGAAATTGTTTGTCGGAGGTCTGTCAATCTCTCTCTGACACACGGATTTACAGGCTCCGCTCTTTTCCTTACGTTCTGCAGCTGAATATTTTCTTCTAATCTATATACGGTTTCTGTGGAAATGCCTCTTGAGGAAACTACATAGTTTTGAATGATTATATGCATTTTGATCTTGGTTGGGGTATCTAATCCCTGCGGCTCAACTGTTTGTTGAAGTGTTTCGGAGGGACATAAATGATTCTTGTAAAGATAATTAGAAAGCTTTATTTGGAGTAATTTGTCTATGTGCAAACTTTACATCTTCACATTGCAATTTAGGCTTATATGTTTACTCTTTTGGGGAATCAGATGACGTCTGCGAGCAGTAAATCTCTATTAACAGATAATTCGCGTCTTGGTACTCTTCATACTGGATTGTGCTTATGTTACTATTCCTGCATGCTGAAATGTGCGTTTCAATTATTCATGGCTGGCAAAATAGTAGAATGTTTAGTCCTTGATCATGTTGTGGAAGTCTAATAGTGTAGGAACCGGTTGTAGTAACTCTATGGTTTGAGATAAGTTATTGCCATTTCTGATTTAATATATGCCTTTAGAGTGCAGAAATGAGTTAAAATTAACGTTCATTAAAAAAAAGGAAAAGGAGTTACAATTAACATAATCTGGAAAAACTTTTGCTGATAATGAAAAGAATTTGGAAACATAGGAATTTCGGGGAGTGGAAAATTGGAAATCAAGTGTTCTTTAGTGAAATATTTACCTAATGTCTAGACATTTGTAATGTGAAAGAAGAATCCACCTAGCTGGCAAATTTAGTCTCACGTAAGCTTAAGGAAGACATGTTTTTAGTTCTGTTCAGAAGCTAGTGAAACATTTAATGATTCTACTTTCTGCTGTTGTTTCCTCCAATAAAAATAGAAGATTGCAAAATTGGGAGAAATTCATTTCTGTTGTTGATTCTACTTGTAAACCTCTCTAGATGTCTACAAGAAGGCTTGCCCTTTAGCAGTTCTGGTATGCTATTCTTTTCTTCTCGTGAGAAGCAGTCTGCACGCTGATTAACTATGCATCCCGATGAGAACTCCTGGAAAAGTTTTACACTTGAAAATCTCCAGTATTTATGTAAGATGGTGTGCAAATAATGGCAAAATCCTTCCTTGTTTACTCGTAGATGCAAGATGGCATTCTAATTCTTCTCTTAGATGTTTGCTTCAGTTGACTGGATGAATCCTTTCTTGTTTTCTTCCTCATCTGAAACTCCTCCTTTAATTACATTTTTGGCTGCAGTAAACACCCTCCTCTTTGATAAGAAGTGTTGTTTAGTTTAATATGAAAGTTCATTAGACTTGAAAATAAGTACTGGTAGCCTAGATATATTTGGTGTTCTGGCTTTGCAAATTATGCAGGTTTAGTGCTCCAGGCTGCTGCAACTGTTTGCTGGTAGCCTCTTGTCAATGCCCGCAGGGCCCCCTTTTTCCTTTTGGGTTGTTTTGGGACAGGGGTAGGACCGGTAGGTTGAGAATGATAACTTATGAATGAATACTTTGTTCTGCAGGGCTTTCATATGATACCAATGAGACTATTCTAAAGGATGCTTTTGAACTGCACGGAGAGATAATTGAAGGTCATCTATCAAACTATTTCTTTGTTATTTCTCCTTTCCTTTGCTTAACTTTGGATAAAAGATAACACCATTTACATGTCAGTCAAGGTAATATGTAACCATGTTAGTGGGAAGTCAAAAGGATATGGATTTCTGCATTTTACCACTGAAAAAGCAGCAAGAAATGCTTTACAGGAAATGGATGGCAAGGTATATACCAGCTCATACCACTAGAATTTTGGTGGCCATGAACTTGTTGAGTGAGCTGCTTAAATTTATGATTGATGCTCCTTTACAGTTATTGGATGGTAGAAACATCCGTGTGCAGTATGCCCAGAAAAGATGACAGCAGGAATTGCCAGTCTGGTAGTAGTTGAATATTTCTTCTTGATCTTGTTGCTTCTTTCTTGTTATTGGAAGAAAATTGGAGACTGCTTCTGTTTGGATGCTTGGGGTCATGTATGTGGTCGACGTCTGCAGTGATTTGTTATATGACAGTTACATTAGCTATGTTTAGCCATTCTACATCAAAATACAAAATTTTGGAGACAATATTGCTTTGGAGTTACTAATGTATGCTACTTTTTGTAGGTTTCCCTAGATCCATTTCTGCCTATAACAATCAAGAGATCATGTGATTTTCCCTTTCCTTTTGTAAGTTCTCTTTCAATTACCATGTCGCTGTGTATTCACTATTGATGCTTTGCTATTTGCTTTGATGCTCTTACTCCTATCTTTGAAGGTTTATGGTAAAGAGAGGAGAGAACATGAAAATTTATCTGATTGTGATTGATGCAACCATGTCCGCCTTTTTGGGAAATTTATTCACGGGTATTGGAAGTTTTATTCTCGCTCAAACGATGCATTCTATTGAAATTGGAGTAAAAGCATCTCCGGAATCTGGAATAGTTTCCTCAGAATCATTGGCTCGCCAGCTTCCTCCAACTAGCCATGCCTCTTCAAATTTTAATAACTTGGTTGAGTGCACAATTGTAATCGCTTAGTCTTCTCCTCTCTGTTTCTTGACGTCGTGCTGATTATCATTGTTTACAATTTGTTGTAAACAAAGCTAATGCTTGAAGAAAGTACTGAATCCGCTGAAAATTTGCTTGTCAGGTTCAGAGATTGTGTCTGAGCTGTGAAATGCTCCCGGAACCCAGTTGTACCAAACTACTGAAGCAAATCACTTATAAATACTCACCCATGCTTTCTGAATATACTGGAATTGGAGCTTTTTTTTTTCAAAATATATAATATTTTATAATATATATATGTTAATAAATGTAATAAATTAAATTAATTAAAAATAATAAAAATTAATCTTTTTTTATTAATTTATATAAAAAATATTTTTATATATTTTAAAGAATCTGAGTATATCATGACCTTCTTACCAACAGAAAGAAACGTATGCAACAGAAATTCAGACCTCATCATAGGTGAAAATCAAAACTAGTATTGACAAGTTCTCAGGCAGTTGTCTTTGTGGCAAGGGCTAAGCCACACAGAAAAAGCGATGCCAATGACCCAACCAACGGATAGTTCTTGTTTCCAGAAGGACGTGTACTCCAGTTTTGTCTTCTCACTGACATAAGGAAACAGTATATCATCTCTCCAAAATACCTAGGAAATGAGAAAGCAGCACCGCAATCTCCAGTCTCCACGAAGAAACCCAAGTTCGTTTTCGACTAGAGCTGATCTAGGCAACAAACTGACTATACAAGTTAAAGAATTGCGCGATCCATTCACCATTTTATAGAACAATGAGAAAAAATAAACCTAAAAAAAGAAATTCTGGCAAAAAAGGTGGAAGGGAAACTACATGATATTAGTTTACAAAACAAAGTCACAGATCATTGATCCAAAAGTAACAAACAGAAACGTCTGGAACATAACCGGTCTTGCATTTCTAAACACTGCTAGTGGGCGCTACGCATAATCCCATGCAAATATCCACCGCTCATTATAACAGAAACAAAGGAGACAATACCAGCTGGAAAGATCTTTCCTGACTTCTTAAAGCGAGAACCCATAACTCCCAGTAGAGCAGAAGAAAGCCCAAAACCAAGGGATGATGCGATAACAGGTTTTGAGGGAAGAAGAGTATAAACATAGTAGAGCAGTGCTGCTGATACTCCCCCTGAGATCAGTGACTTCTGGCTGCCACTTTTCAGATAGCCAATAACTCCACCTGCCCCGACTAGAACAGCATATCCTAAAGTAAGTTTTTGAGACATCAAAATTGCCTTTTTCTTCTTGCTACTTCCTCCATCATGATCTTTGCCTTGACCTGATGCGCCGCTGTTACTGCCATCACCACCATTATTGTTTCCACCACCACCATGGCCACCTTCATTGCCATCTACGCCACCAAAATCACCACCACCACCACTTTCTGGTTGAAGATCAATCTCATCCCCCGCAGAATCAGCTGCGAACGTAATAGGCATTGAAGAGTCAGAGACAGCACCAGCTCTAATCCCCCATGAGAATTGCTTTCTCTGTATGCAAACTCTTGGAGATAATATCAAATTAGTTCCGAACAAGTGGGAGGAAGCTGCAGAAGATGGTGCCAGATACTGCACTTTGCAATTCCACCCCGGAGAAGAAGACTGAAGTCTATACTTTGGCAGCAGAAATAAAGACGACTGAGAAAATGCCAACAGCTCAGCCATGTGAACTCAATTTAGAGCTTAAGTCACTAGTACAAGTCTGCAGATGTCAGAAACAAGAAAATGGTCTGGAAATGTTGTTTGTTCAAGATCTTGTAGTTTGTGCAACTTCAACAAAAATCAGTCTTCCATCCACTATCTGCAATGCATGCCAGCATAAAATTAGAAAAGAGGAAAAGAAGTTGATGGACTACATTTTGATTCCATCCAAGTTCCAATTGCAGCATCATCATAAGCAATCATCAGAAACACCACTTGCACAATTAAATCTGGAGAAGACAATCATATAGGATGTACATAATATACAGTCACCGGTCCCTCACTTCAAACAACAGAAATAAATTTCCTTGTCCTAATTCCACAAATTTCAATCTATGCTTCCAAGTAGTTCCTCGCATTACTTTATACACATCAGTTTATTCAAATTAAATTCTCAATGTCAGCGTCAAAAGAACTCATTGGGTATAGAAATCTATCTGTTTCCTTTGCTCATTGATCAGAATTCTTCAACCTACTTATGTCGCAAGTCATAACGGCAAAACTGCACCGATGAGAACTAAAAAAGAGTTAACAAAACCCACAGACTACACTATCAACACCTATGCAACTCACTCCTCAGGCAGGGAACAAGTTGCCTAGCATAACTGGATTGCTCATTCTTTTTTGGCTTATCAGGACAAATCTGAATGATATAAAATAAGAACCAATACTAGGTATTCTGCTTTGTACATTAGGGAAGCATTCTGGTATGAAAGAGTAAATTCATTTTATATATGCATAAGCAGGTCGAAGGATGCATAAGCCGGCCCGTTTTTTAAAGAATATAGACGGATATGGGCCGAAAGAATACCGGCCCGTTTTTCTTTTTATTTTTTTTAAAATTTTCCCCTAAAAAAAGACGCCGTTTTGATATTTTTAAAATTATTTTTAATTTTTTTCTCAAAACGACGCCGCTTTTAAATTTTTTTCTTAAAACGACGTCGTTTTGTAAAGCCCAACGCGGATTTACTGTAGCGGGCTGCGGACTGGGGGTTTCCAGCCCACGGGCCAAACGGGCCAGCCCGTTGCAACCCGTGTTACTGTTCAGCCCGTGCGGGCCGGCCCGTTTGACAGTGTTAAGCACATTTTCAGAATTCAAATTTGACATGCATGCTTAAGCATCCTTGAACAATGGTTCGCTCTCAATCAGTAAAACAACCATCAAATCCATGTCAAAGAAGTTATAAATTTTAATAAAGGCCTTAGACCTCTATATCTCTAGAAGAATACTCACATGATTAAAATTTTAACCTACACTTACATTAACAACTAAGTAACAAAATGAGATCTTCCCCTGCAACAAAATGAAGTTGGACTTGTCTTGCCATCTTTGACTTGAAAAACATTCAAAATGATAGCTTAATACACTACCAACAAGTCACTGAAATTACTTTCCAACTTTGGTATATGGAAACAGTATTGTTTAGGCCACTTTGAATAAAAAAAAAAAAAATTCTAGACTTGTGGCCTAATAAGACAAGTTATCTTCATTCAACAGGTACTAAATAAAAGAGGTATCATCCTTCAAGGATGCCAGATGAAAGATGAAAACGAGGAGCCCAAAGTTTGAAATCCTTAGTCATATACTAATAGTTGACGATTTCAATAATGGAAATGACTCATCATTGATGGCTAGTCAAACTGAATCACGTAGAGACACAATGACTCATCTAGGTGTCTATCTTTGAGAATTTAAAATTTTCTTTCATATACTTAATAGTGTAGCTACTTCATTTGCATTTCAGGTATCAAGACATATTTTAGAAATTCAATGATTTTATCGATGAACTTGATTTACTACCAAAGTTCTGCTCCTTTACACCTTTATTCCTTCATCTTTAAACCTGTGCTGAGGATGGCCAGATATGAGAATTAGGAAATTGTAACTATAGAATGATCTTCATCAACTGAAACAAACATTAACAGTTAAATGAAGTAAGCTAAAGAGACTGTAAATGCAAATTCATTCAACATAGATGGAAATACTTGAAATCTAAACACAGGTATGGAGGGTATACCCTGCCATTCAAGGATCTTAACGCATTCTGGGCATCCAGCTCTGATTCGAACCTCACAAATCCGTATCCTTTAAGCCTTTGAGTTCTTGTGTCTTTAACAAGCCTAACTGCAGATAAAATATAGTAGGTAAATACCAGATACTACTATTACCAATCCCACGAGGAGTAATGCATTCAATTCAGATATTTCTGCACGTAGAACCAAAGATTCCAATAAACTAAATCCCCTTTAACCCACACCAATCATTCCTTACCAGCTAAAAAGAGCAAAAGAAAACAAAAAAAAAAAAAGAAAAAAAGAAAAAATCTGCAAGCAATAAAAGTTCATACCTTCAGTAACCACACCAAAGGGTGTAAAAAGCCTTCTCAATCGCTCAGTCGTAGTGTAAAATGACAATCCTACGGTAAAAATAAAAAGAACAGACAGAGTTTAAATCCTCTCGAAAAATCTGGATCCGTAGAAGATTTAGTGCCTTTCAGTGGCGATCACAGACCATGAGTGAATATGCAAACAATCAAAGAGATATATATAGATAGAACAGAAGAAAGTATGTACTGCTCACAAATAGCTCGACACCCGCTCTGCTTGCCATCCGAGTTCCAGAAAAGCCCAGTTAATCGGCCATAAAGAGGAATTGAGGCAGCTACCTTTGAAGAAGGAAACTTTTCAATTACCAGTAAGTCCTTCTCTTTTGGCACAATATGCCGATTTGCCCCTCTTTTATAAAGTCCCATATTTGCCCTTGGAATAAGGGAAATATTATAATATATTATCCACGTTCATCTTAATTTTTTTATGCCCAAGATACTATTTATATGTCAAAATAATAGTTTAATTTGTTAGAAATATTTTTTATTTATATATAATAATATATGTATTAGCGTATTTTATACATCAAAAACTCATGAATATAAAATCATATTTATTACTTTAAGTTTTAAACTATTGTATAATTTTAATTTTTCTTACTTGTACTTATTGCTTTGGATTGTTCGAGTTTCTCTACTTTTATCTTTTGTGTGTTAGAAAAAAAATTTGTAGATTGTTTTGGTTATAATAGTCTTAATAATTTGATATTAATGAATAAATTTTTATTCAAAAAAAGGAAAATACCACTTATATGCCAATTAATAGTTTAATTTGTTAGACACTTCCTTCATCAAACATCAATAAGGTTTGATTTTTTTAAAAAAAATTGTTCCTCATAGTATCATTTAGTAATTTCATATGCCGAATATATATATATATATATATATATATATATATATATATATATATATCCCCGCCTCAAATCCTGGCTAAGAAAAGCCCAAAGGTTCTCCAAGCAAAAGCCCAAAGGTTCTCCACATTAATCGAAAGCCCAAAACATTTTTGGGAAGGAATGGAAAAAAGAAACAGACCACACCCTCCCAAAAGGGGAAAAAAAAAAAAAAATTGACTGGATATTGTGTAGTGTAAACTAATAGCCAGGGAAAGATCCTTAATCCAGCGACGATGGCGTGGAGGAGTAATCTCTCTAAGAATCTCAAAGAGCTCCGCTTCCTCCTTTCTCCATCCTCACCTGCCAGCTCCGCTACCAGGTCTCATCATCAATTATTATCTTCCCTCCCTTTCCCCAATCACTGAGGGTCGTTTTTTTTTTTTTTTTGGTTGTCTATAATAGTTCTTGGCGGGGTTTTTAATCTTGGACAGATCGTTCATTGAGAAGAACTATAAGAATCTCAAGGCTCATAACCCCAGATTTCCTATCTTAATTCGCGAGGCCAGCAATATCGAGCCTCAGCTTTGGGCAAGATATGGTAGGATTGATTTCTAATCGTTTCAATTTTAATTGCCTTTTTGCTTTTGCAGGTGTCTGCTAAATGCAGATTTGAAAGAAATGAATTGATTTTTCGGCAGTAGTTGGGCCATTTTGACTGTAACTTATAATTGGTTTCTTAGCTTTTCTCAGAATCTTGATCCTATATGCTAGCATTTGTACGTAGATTTAGTGTATGGTGGATGGGTACTGATTGTAAAGCACAAAACTTTATTGTACTGCTGAAATAGCAGCTCAATATTTCAGCTTTAAGACGGTTTAGCTTTCAGTGATAAACTGAATTAAGGCAGGGAAAGAAAATAAGTTGTTATTGGCAGTTGTGGTTTCAGAATTAAGAACGCTGTGAATGCTTTATGATAACAATTGGGAGGCAGCAGGTCTCTAGGTAACCAAACTGAATATTATCAGTATGGCTAAGCCCCTTGAGGTTTGAACTCAATAATGTTATACCTTTTGCCTAAATAGTGGATTGAACAGAATTTCACTTTCTGAAATAAAGGTCACTTTTTTGCTGTAAGGTGTTGTAATTTATATCATTAACTTTGTTCACTTACTCAACATAAGGTTGTCTATCAGTTTCTGTTTTGTTTATGAATCTTTTATTTATGACTAGATATGGGAGTTGAGAGGGGAATTCGTTTGGAAGGCATGACTGAAGAACAGATCTCGAAGGCACTTGAGGATCTTGTCAAAGTTGGGGCAGCCCTTAAATCCTGATGCAGGTTTCTTGACATCCTTAGAATTCAATAAAGTAGCAGTTGCTGGGAAATTTCTTGGACTAAGTTCTGTATTTTGATTATGCTACTAAGCTTTCTTGATAAAATAGAGGTTGGATCCTCTTTTTTAACTTTCTGAGATTGTATAACGTGTCTTGCTTTCTAAGATGAAGTAACTCCACCCACACGACTTTTAATCTCATTACTGCCGTCTGGATTTAAATCACCCATGGCCAGATTCCATCCAGGCATTGAAATGCCAGACCCTGCAGGCGAACTAAAAAATTTACAACCTTAGGAAACTGATTTATCTAATCAAATGAACGAACTCTGTTCTTCCTTTTCTTTCTGGATTTCATTTTAGGGTGGGTTGTTGGGCCTACAACTATTATCCAATTTCAGCTGAGGGATTTCAGGCTATTTTTACTTTACATCTAGAAAGGTTATCCAGTTCTGGTTGCGTTTTACCTTGGATTCATGCTCAGGCCATTAAGTTTTCTAACAGTTTGCTCTAAGCATCTCATGAAGAGCCTTATTGTTTTCTTTTCATAATTTAAATTTTTTTTCTTTGAAATATAAATGGGAAGAAATTGTTTTATGCTGTGGAGGAGAACTCATCTATGGAGGGTGAGAAATCCCCTACATGGAAATCATTATCTCTAGCTCAAGCAGTTGAAGCACTAGTATCTTTTGGTTGACAAGAAAGTGAAAACCTATAGCATGTGGCTATGGAACCATTTTGTTACCTTGCAGGGATGCCATGCTTTCAGGTATAATCTAAAGCATTTCTAGCTTTGGTTTTTGGTCATAATGTAAGAAAGCTGTGAAAGGATTGGTCTTTGCAATTGGTAGTGTTGGCTTATTCAAGGATTGAAATCGTCGTGTAATGTTAGAACTATAACTTCTGAGGTTGAACAGCTGCTTACACAAAAATCCTGGTTGTTTTTGAGCAATGATTTCTCATCAATTTGGATTTGTTCTAAGTTACAGGTTCCTCGTTTCTGTTGAAAGAATAGATGATGTTGAATTTTCAGAGTGCTTTGATCATCTGAACCTAAGTTACTCTAGATTGAGACTTCCTTCTAGGACTTACTTTAGACAATATGTTCTATAAAAAAATAAGAGTAAATGCAGTTCTTCTTGCATCACTAGATTAATGTTAAATTGGTGTAGTTTCTTGTAGCTTCTATTGCCATGACACAGAATGTCCTGCTCTGAGCATTTACAGATACACAAGTCTAGGGGAATATCTGGTATTTTATTCTCTGATAGCAACCAAAGGAATTGATAAAACAATGGGTAGATCTCCATATCATACTTCTCCTTGTTATCTTAAAAAAGAGTTATTCCACTTCTATACCTTTTCTGGACTAGCAGATTCTATATTCGCAGCTTATACCTAGTTTAAGCTACCTGGAGACGACCAAGGTAAGCAATTTAATCCATATGATAACACCGATTCCTTGATTCAGTAGCATTCTATCTACTTTTCTTGATCCTTCAAATAGATTTGATGATAAGCTATTTAACTTGGAAATGCTAGCTAATGCACTGAGAAAATAGCATAATATCTGCTGTTTTTTACATCTGCCTGGAAAGCCTCCATAGACAGGATTATTGTTCTTTACATATAATTCATATCAAGGTCAAATTTGGACAAAGATAATTCATTTTATGAGATTACTGTATTGGGAGATAAATTTGTCTAGGATTTATTATAAGATAAAATAGCTATTTAAACACATGCTAGGTAAACATTTCACATGCCTGACATGTAACATCCAACAATGAAGCATAAAGGCAGTCACAATGGATATGTATACAGAACTAATACTACCTAACTAAAGTAACTAGAAGTACATAAAACTAGAGGAGAAAGATCGTAAAATCCTTTTATGGTGTGTGTACCCAAGAATGCTGTAGAATCTGCACAATCCGCAAAAAGGTTTGAGGTGTGGCAAAGTATGTGCTGTTCTCTGTGCTTTCACCTAATTAGGATTTTCAGACTTGCGTAACGAAGGCAACAGCTATCTGTCTTTATGTATCTTGAAAGTAGAATGTACAAGGATCAAATGTATTAGATTTCACAGTAAAAATATTAGTGTATCTGCTTTCTCTATACCTATTTAGTATTAGAAAGTTCATCAAATAGCCCTGCTTCTGTTTTAGCTTTCTCTTCCATTATAGATCTTCAGGACACTTCTTTCTCTACTACTGAAAAACCTGTTTCTGTGCTCCCATTTCTGCGTCTTTCCCTTCTGCTGCTCAATCTGCTAGTTCTGTTCCTTTACCGTAGGCTGCAGCAGCCTGTTTTTGTGATTCCGCAACAGCATGCGTGTTGCTCTTGCCCGCATCTTCCGCAGAGCTGATCGAGACCTCCGATTCTTCTTTAGTTGGAGTATATTCCTGTTCTCCCACTTCTGCAGCTTGGTCTTGATCCGCTGCTGCTTCTGGGTCTGACCGTTGTCCTTTCTTTATTGCTGCTTGCTCGAGCCTTTTCCTGTTCAAATACGATTTACACGAAGTTGGTATTCTCCTCAGCTATCTAATAGAGACAAAGTATTTAAGCGTTGTTGCAGATTTTACAATATCAGCAGAACATCTCCTTCCTCAACTACCGTAGTTGGGCCTGCAACCTGAGAAATATTAGTAAGATTATGTGCATGTCTAATCTGGGTAACTTAGAAGAGATTTCTGTTTCTTACAAATTTGTAACCGATAAGATCATTGCAGTCGACACAGTGGATGTTCGCAACTGTGCAAGGACCTGCTTTCCGCAGCCTTTCTTCACCATCATGAATAACCACATTCTTCTTCACCCTGCAGATTACATAAAGACATCTATTGGGATGACTTCTATATTCAGTTTTTGTCAAAAAAAAAAAAAGTTCTCAAAAGAGGACGAGTTCGGTTATTAGGATCTTACGCGTCTCCGCAGACGACTACCTCCTTCGGTCCACTGTCCGGAAGCTGACAAAGTAGAAGTAGCAGTGAGCAAATGCAAAGAGAAAATTACCCAACTGACGCCACACCGCCCCTTCTAGTTATGGTGGAGATAATAAGTAGATATTATAGATGAATACCCATTATGAATATAAAGATATACCAATCGTAGATAAATAACCATTTTGTTCCCAGTATGTTCCTAATTCCTTGTTTTCTCTTGAATATCGTTTATCAGCATCCTCCCCAATAGGACCAAACCACAAAAACAGAAGAAGAAGAAGAAGAAGCAAAAAATGAAGTTCTTCATTTTTCCTTCTTTTGAAGCAAATGTTCATTAATTTTTCCAAGAGATATGGATAGTGAATATTATTCCCAGTGGATTCAAATCTTCCCCAAAGTTATTTAAGCATGAAATTAAAATTGAAAATGCATCAAAGTGGATTGGCAATATATGCACAGCCATTCCCCGGAAAATAAATAAATATCCTGTCAAAAGATGAATTAATAAATAAATAAAACGGGTTGCAAGCTCTATACACGGCTCAGATCAATCTGGAAGCTCGAAAACCATTCGAATAGTTAATAAACTGAAAATTTGGAGACCAAGGAACTCAGAAGAACAAAACAGCTTGAAGACCAAGAACAACTCATCAACGAAAAATCAAGACTCACTGAAACCATAATCTGATTAAACGCAAAAAGAGTCCAAAACTCATCAAGGCAATATCAAGATTCAGTGGAGGCATGATCTGAAGGAACCGACATGACTCCATTTTTACAGAACCCAAAAAGACAGAACACGTCAATGCAGAAACAATTTCGATTCTTTTCCCCGGGAAATCAAAACAACAATTTCCTTCATGGCTTAAGAATGCATGCGTAGAAGCAGGGCATTGCGGTATGGTACTTGACAAGATACGATCGAGAGGCCCGCCAGAGGGAGGAGAAGAATTTACAGTGTAATGAAACAGTCCAAAACAGATGGCCTGAACGCGATTTTTGCATTTCTTGCACACTTCGAAATGACTGTTGAGCATGGTTGTTGATCGATACTGCTTCAGAACTTCAATGAGAATGACCGAAAGCTTTCTACTGCAACAGGGAATAATTCTCAGAACTCACACAACAAATTCAAGAAAATGATATTTTCTGAAGCAATGTATGATCAGAATGGGCTTCTTTGATTGGAACAATGTAGTGATTCCAAGAATTAATAAGACGATAGTTAATTCTGGAATTTGAAAAAGATATGGAGTTCCGGAACAGTGAAGAGAAGGGAATTGCGGAATAGTGCTTCAGGTTTCTTGCTTGTGAAGTGAATATACGGGTTCCGATTCTGATGAAATCTCCTGGGTTTTATAGATTAAATGAAGAGCCGCAGAGCTGAGTGCTCTGTTACTGTTTTCTTGAAGCTTGGCTTCGTCTAACTGCCATAACGGAAACGAGACTTCCAACGAACGCTACAAAACCGCTTCTCTCTCTCTCTCTCTCTCTCTCTCTCTCTCTCTCTTTAAGCCTCAATTGATAATTCTGGAATTCGAAATGTTAAAAAAGCAATTATGAGGAGAGAAAAAAAGATTAGAGTTGTTTCAGAAAAAGATAAAACTTTTTTTCTTTCTTTCTTTTAAAGAATAGGATACATAGCTTGAGTGATTTTTTAAAAAAGTTTTGTAATTTAACTTAAAAAAGCCTATTTCTGGTTTTATAAAAGCTCTTTGTATTGAATAAAAAAAACTACACATATAATATATATACAGAAAAATCTCAAGTGACAGTAATAGATATTGAATTTTTTAGCAGATGAAAAAATTTTATCGATTTTATATTTGACAATCTAGACATGATATTGAGCTAAAATTTTGCATGGAGGATCCTCAGGGTGTGAGGAATCTCCAGAATTTTTGTTTCATTTTTTAGATCAAAAAAATTATTTTTAAATTGTTTTTTAAAAAGTTATCAAAAAAGAAAAAAGCTGAAAAAAATACTTTAGGTTGAGAAAACATGTGGGTAGACCTATAAACTGTAAATGATTTATAAAATGAATGACTTTCTCAATCCATTGGTCAATCTCAAGTGCAAACATATTTCTCTTTGTTAGGAAATCTCACCTTCTCTTGTAGTAATTGTTAATATATTTGGACTGCCTTTCAAATAAAAGAATTTTCATGAAATAAGATATATTTTTACAGAGATGGAGTGTATTTGGATTGTAAAACTCAATATAAAATTTTTATTTTAAATATTATTTTTTATAAATAATTTATTTTTATAAAATTAAAATAAAAAATTTTAAACTCAAACTTTATTCAATTTTAAAAATTTATTTATTAATACAGGTAGAACGTATATTCCCGAGGTCTGGGACTCCACTGATATCTCTGTATCGCCACATAGTCTTGTCCCAGTTATGTTCATCTTTTTTAACATTTTTATGAACTATAAAAATATTTATAATTTTATACAAATATTTGTATTTCTCTGTCGTACAAATAGAAAGATGAAACAAAAACACGTAACATCATGTTAACTCTAATCCAGATCTTTCACTTTTCCCTTATATTCTTTCCTCAAATATCAATCTTTAAAAAAAAACTAATTTAACAAACAAATAATTTAGAAGGGATTTGAAAATACAGAACATTGATAAAACAAAACTGACATTCAATCTCCCTTATTCATAATATTGTAGAGTATGCATGAAACTCTTCTTCCTTTTCTTTTTTGGCATTTCTTTTTGTTGGGCCTACAATTTGAAGGAGAAGAGCTCAGACTTCCCTTCTGAAAGGAAGATCCTTTTTTGTATTCTTTCCGTAATTTAATTTTTTTCCTGTAAATGTAAAACGGGAGAAATTCTTCAATATTGTTGAGGAGAATTCATCCGTGGAGAGTGGAAAATAATATAATTTCTTTAGCTGTGCCCTATGGCTAGGAACTGCTCTGTTGTGATAAAATCTAAAAAGCCTTTCTAGCTTGGTTGTTGGTCATAATGCAAGAAAGCGGTGAAAGCAATGGCCTTCACAATAAGTAGAATTGGTCATGCTGTGATATTAAGGAAGCAAAGGAATAGTAGATGATATTGCAACTTTTTGCATCTCCAAAGTATACGAGTATTACAAAAGGATCAACCATATCAGATTTCGCAGTAAGAATATCAGCGTATCTGATTTCTCTATACCTATTTAGTACTTAGAAAGTTCATCAGATTGCCCTGCTTCTGTTTTTGCTTTTGTTCCATTTTAGGTCTTCAGCATTGCGGCCTGTTTCTGTGCTTCCATCTGCGGCTAGGTTTTTCCTCGCTGCTTCTGCTGGATCTAACGCCGGCTCTTATTCTGGTTCTTCTATTATTGGATGCTGTCCCTGTTCTTCCATTTCTCCAGCTTGGTCTTCCCCCTCGGCTTCTGGTGGCTGTAATGCAGGATCTTCCTCTACCTCTACTTCTATCATTGGAGCATGTCCCTGCTGTTCACCCACTTCTGCAGCCTGATCTTGCCCTACTGCCGCTTCTTCTGGCTCTAATTCAGGCTCTTCCTCTGGTTCTTGTACAATTGGTTCCGGGCCCTCTTCTCCAATTTCTCCCGCTTGATCTTGCCCCTCTGCTTCTGCTGGATCCAAAACTTGTATTACAAGTGGTGGAGCTTCTCTGGCTACTCGTTCCAACTCCAGAATCTCGCGTTTTTCACTGTTGATGAAATTCAGATGAATTGTGAGTTCCCTCTAATCTTTATTAGACATCGAAATTATTTAGAGTGGTGCGGATTTTACATTCTTAGCAGAATGATCTCCACATTGTAAGAGAGTGGAACCTGGAAAGCATCATCGGCTAGTAAGATTAGGTGCATTTCTAATAGGGGTAATCTGGAAGAGATTTCTGCGCCTTACAAGTTTGTATCCTATACGATCCATGCATTTGACACAGTGGATGTCTACACGCATATGCGGAATCCCAGGCCCAGCTATCCACCACACTTTGTTATCATAACACACATCAATACTGCAGATCACAGAATTCAAGTATATCAAATAATCACTATCACAAAAAGAAAGTTCTGAAAAAGACGAGTTTAGTTACTGGATCTTACACATTTTTGGAAATTCTCCTCTCATGTCCACTCTCCGACAGCTGAGAAGAATTAAAAATACCCTGGAGCAAACGGGAAAGTCATTAATTAATGTTCAGAAATAGCAACCATACGTGAATAACCATTTTCTTCTCATATGTTCCTAATTTCTTTTGTCTATTGAATATTGCTATCAGTCTTCCTCCCCAAAAATTGAAGGAAAAAAAAAAGGGCAGTCATTATCATAACTTGTAAACAGGCCCCTAAAGAAAAGTAGATTTGTTTTGGGATTCTATTAGAAAACACTTTTAATGGTATTGTTTACCACATAGAAGTTCTTTATTTCTCCTTTCCTCTTAAGGAAAAGTTCAATAATTCTCCTTCTTTTTTCTTCAAATTGAAAATATTTGTAATGAATACTTCAGACAGATTTCAAACGATCCACAAAATTGTTCAATCCAGATGAAGACTAAAACAAGAAAATGCATCAACCAGGACTTTGTGTAACATTGTACGCGTAGCTTTTTCCAAATGAGTACGGCATATAAAAGTTTTCAATACATAAGCGTCTGATCAATCTGACTTCAACTGGAAACTGGAAACTATTCAAGAAATGATGAAATTGAAAATATGGAGACAGTGGGACGCAGAACAAAAGAAGAACTTGAAGGCAACCAATTAAAGCAAAATCAACATTCACTGAATCATGATCTGAAGAATTCCAAAAGCCTCTAATTTCATCAACCGTATAAACAGAATACATCAATGTGTAACAGCTTCGAATCATTGGTCATCAACAAAAATCGATTCATGCATGGAAACAGAGCACTGAAGAATAGTAGTGGAAAAGAAAGCTACAAGGCGGTGATCGAGTCTCCACGAATTGAATGCAGTCTCTGTTCTGCATTTCTTGCACACATAGTAATGAAAAACTCTTCCCATGGCAATGGTCGCGGAAGACTGAAAACTTTCGACTACACAGAATAATTCTCAGAACCCACAACAAGTTCAAGAAATGGAATTTCATGCAACAATGTATGATCAGACTGGGTTCCCTTGATAGGAAGAATGTGCCGATTCCAAGAATTAACAAGACGATCGTTAATTCTTGAACTAGAAGTCGACGGATTGATGAAGATGGAGGTTCGAA
The DNA here is from genome assembly GCA_030512225.1 of Rauvolfia tetraphylla. Taxonomy (NCBI): domain Eukaryota; kingdom Viridiplantae; phylum Streptophyta; class Magnoliopsida; order Gentianales; family Apocynaceae; genus Rauvolfia; species Rauvolfia tetraphylla. The sequence goes on from JAJQKT010000062.1 coordinate 204,630, forward strand.
GCAGTGAAGAGAGGAGAGAAATTTCGGAATAGCACTTCAGGTTTCTTGATCGCGAAGTGAGTTCAGGATTCTGATTATGATGAAATCAACTGGGCTTTATGTAGATGAAGTAAAGAGCTGAGTGCTCTGTTTTCTCTTGAAACATGGGTTCGTCTAACTGCCAAAACAGAGACGACTCTTTTTTTTTTTTTTTTTCAATTTCTTGAAGGCTCAAGGGGCGAAATGTCTTTTTCACTGAAATTTGAAATGTAAAGCAATAATTATGAGGAGGGAAAATAAATGATCCTTTTCTCTTTTTACTGCTTTCCAGAACAATAATGCCTAGTTTGGTGACATATGATTTATTTAAGAATTTTAAAGAATTTTCATCTTAGATTTTAGACTGTTGATAATGTAGTAGTAAATGTATTATAGATATATTAATAGATTGAGGGTAGACTTCTTTTCTGAAAATAGTAGCAAGTGTTAAGACATTGAAAATTGATTGCATTATTCCTTTTAAGGAAATAATTGACTTCATTTTTCTGTTTTACATTTTTTATTGTTTCATTAATACCCCCAAGGTATTTTAGAACAGCACTAGTGCCATTATGTCATCAAGTTGTGTTGTCCTACTTTTTTCTTTTTTACATTTATTGGTATAAATTTTTCACGGAAACAAGAAAATGAGCAATTACTTGTGGCATAGGATCTCAAGATTGACTTAGCTACTGTTTTGCCATAATATATTTTTGGTTCTTACACCTCAAGATTTGTATGACGAAGTATGAAATGAATCATAAAATTAGATGTGAGAAGGGAAATGTATGAACGAGTGTTGAATTTTGCATTAGCAAGTGCTTCTACTATTCATCCTGGTGTTGCTTTTAGTGATTTCATCATGTTCTGAAGAATTTAAATCTTCAAAATGGCTAGTTTCTGCATTTTTCAGATTTGCATCAGCTTATTACTGTTGCCCTATCAAATGAAAGGGAACTGTTTGGATACTTTGCACGGATGCCATGCCACAGTTGTAGCTTGGATTTTGGCCATAAAGCAAGAAAGCAACGTCTTTACAATAGATAGTGTTGGCCATAGTGTAGAAAGGAATGCCTTTAAAGTTGGTGCCATCTGAGCATTACAGACACTCAAGAATGTGGGGATACGTCCAATTTTCTTCTCTGGTAGCAACCAAGGAATTTATAAAACAATAGCTAGATTTACATATCGCTTGCCATTGTTACTTAAAAAAAAGGGTTTTTCCTACTTGTTCCACATATTTTCTGAGCTAGCAGATTCCTGTTCTGTACTGTAACTTTTAAGCACTATAAATCTATCATTCAAATCAAGGTAAAGTTCAACACAGATAAAATTGAAAGATAGAGCATCTGTTATGAGATGCATGCGACAGTGCTTGAAACGCATATTGGGTAAACTTTTTGTGTCTGGACGTAAAAATCCTACCGTAAAGCACAAAGGTACTTCAAGTGAATATGTATCAAGACTTCATACTGACCTACTAAGCGTAGAGAAACTAACTGTAAGTGCATAAAACAATGATGACAGAATTCCTAACAGAAGAATGTTGTAAAAAAGACCAAATTTAGACGGAATGTGCACTGAAGTTTTTTAATCTTGGCAAAGTATTTGCTGTTCTCTGTGCTTTCACCAAATTGGGATCCTCCGACTTGCATCACGACAGCAACAGCATTACATATTTTTGTATCTGGAAAGTACATAATTGTAAAAGGATCAGCACATCAGGTTTCACATTGAAGATATGAGTCTTATTCTGATACCATTGTAGATCTTCAGGTATTTCTTGGTTTACTGCTGCAGCTTGAACCGTTCTCCCTTTTCTGCATCTTGTTGTTGTCCCTCTGCTCCTGCAGAGGCTTTCTCTTGTTGGCTTCTGCTGCAGTCTGATCTTGTTGTCCCATTTCTGCCTCTTGCTCTTGTCTTTCCGTTTCTGCAGGGGCTTCCTCTTGTTTGTCTCCTGCTTCAGTCTGATTCTGTTCTATCATTCCTGCATCTTTCTCTTGTCCCTCTGCTTCTGCTTGTTCTGGCTGTTGTCCCTCAGTTCCTGCATCTTTTCCCACTATTCGTTCTAAAAATGCCTCTATCTCGGCCATTTCAGCACTTTCGTGGCTTCTATCAGAAAACTCAAGTTTTTCCCTGTCGAATACAGTTCAAGATGAAATCATTAGAGTTCCCTCTCCTCTGTATTCGACATCGAAATTAGTTAAGCACTTCTGCATATTTTACTTTATTAGCAGAAAATCTTCTTCAAAAATGATATTCTCCTGATCAGGTGGGCCTGCAATCTGACAAATACAGCAGTTGGTAAGATCATGTGAATGTCTGATCTGGGCAATTTGGAAGAGATTGCAATTTCTTACATATTTGTATCCTATATGATCCAAGCATCCGGCGCAATGGACGTCTGCAACTGTGTGAGGACCAGCTTCCCGCAGCTCTTCTTTACGATCATGAATAATCACATTCGAGATGCCGCTGCAACTTACAGAAATTCAGTTGACATGACTTCCACTGCTATGAAGTTTTTCAGAATATCACTTATCAGTTTTAGGATCTTACCCTGCTATGAAGCCACTGAATGACCCAAGTCCACTGTCCGACAGCTGAGGAAAAGTAAATTACCAGTGAGCAAATGCGAGAGAGAGCAATCAAACAAGAATGACCATTTATTTCCAATATGTTCTTTAACTCTTTTTCTTTTTCTTTTCTTTTTTTCCTGTAGACTTTGGGTTGGGATTCAATAGCTAACTATTTTCAACAGCAAAGAAGTTGGAGACTCATTCGAACGACATTGTTTTTAGTAGATTACAAATCTTCCTCAAAACCACTCAAGCAAATGAAGATTAGAACATAAAAATGCATCAAAGTGAGGAATTTCAGTTTCTGATACGAACTACGAGTATTATTAACATTTATCATTATATGCATAGCCAATTCTCAAATAAATACAGCACAAACGAATATAGAAAAGTCCCAACTTACACGGACTTAACCAATCTGAATTCAACTGAAAACACGGAAATCATGCAGAAACTCAAACCGGGTTGGAAGTGTGGAACAAAAGCAACAAAAGCAGCAGAAGGAAAGAATTTGAAGACGAAGTACCATTAATCAAAGAAAAATCAAGATCCACTGCAGCCACGTTTATATCAATCAGAAAAGACAGAATTCATCAATGTACAACACAGCAACTTCGATTCAGTAGCTATCAATATATCCTAATGCACCTACGGAAACAGAGCATCGCAGTGTAGCGGTGGACAAGAAACCAGAGGAAGAAGGAGAACCTACAGGAAGATTCTTATGAATTTCGGACATCACGGTTCCAATATCGATTTTGCAATTCTTGCAAACGTAGTGTTGGGAGGTTGGGATAAATAAAACAAAACAATGAAAAATAAATCCCAAAATAAATAACCCACACTACCAGGATTAAAATGACTCTCCCAAATCTCTGGTATTGATAAAGTGAGAATTTATCAATAACCACCTAGCAGAAATAAATCTGACAAAAACTTGAAAATATTCTGACACCAAGATTTACGTGGAAAATCCCAAAACGGGTAAAAACCACGGGCCAAATATTGACCAATACTTCCACTATAAAAATGGGGTAACAAATCTTCCTCTAGATATACTAGAAGGTAACACAACTATCTTCACCAAAATAGGTGGATATCAAAGAAAAGAGATAAAACACAAACTCACAAAAGAATGATAAAACCTCACTCTTTTCTCTCTTCTCTCTTTTCTCTCCTTCTTTGGTGCCTTCAATTCTCTCACCAATATCACCAATGACATTCTCTCATTATGCATTGGTATTTATAGGCATATGCCATCCACAATTCTTGAATTTAAGTTGTTATTTTTGACTTTGAATTGCCTAATTTTTGCCTAACAATTCAATAGTCAATTTTTGAACACTACCTACAATTTTAGACTTCAAATTGTAGCCTCAAATTTGAACCAAGTTGAAACCTAACAAATCTCCCCCTTTCAACTTATTGAGAGAGTTTCACCATACCAGCTTCGCTTCTGCAAAAGTCAAACTTTTCTTTTGGCAATGACTTGGTCATCATATCTGCACCATTCTCGTCAGTGTGTATCTTTTCGAGTACTAATTCTTTTGACTCCAAAACATCCCGAATCCAATGATACCGAACATCGATGTGCTTTGAACGAGAATGAAAGGTTGAATTTTTGCAAAGATGGATTGCACTTTGACTATCACAATAAAGTTCATACCTTTGTTGCTTAACTCCCAATTCTTGTAAGAATTTCTTCAACCACAGGATTTCCTTACTTGCTTCGATGAGTGGCTATATACTCTGCTTCTGTAGTAGAAAGAGCAACACATTTTTGTAGTCTGCTTTGCCAAGAAACTGCTGCACCTCCAAACTTCATTAGGTATCCTGACGTGGATCTTCTATTATCAATGTCTCCAGCCATGTCTGCATCTGTATAACATTCTAATACAGGTTTTGCATTTTCAAAACACGGATAATATTTTTGTTGTACCTTTAAGATACCTGAGTATCCATTTGACCGCATTCCAATGCTCTCTACCAGGATTAGAGAGAAATCGACTAACTACACCAACTGCATGAGCTATATCTGGCCTGGTGCACACCATAGCATACATTAAGCTACCAACCGCTGAAGAATAAGGAACCTTCTTCATATCTTCCTTATCTTGCTCACTTTTAGGACATTGTTTCGTACTCGAGCTTGAAGTGACTCGCTAGTGGAGTAGAAACCGTCTTGGCCTTGCTCATGTTGAAACGGTCAAGGACTTTCTCAATGTACTTTCTCTTGAGACAACCAAAGTTTACCATTTTGTCTATCTCGAGTGATCCTCATTCCAAGAATTTGCTTAGTTGGCCCTAAGTCTTTCATTGCAAAAGACTTGCTTAACTCCTTCTTTAACCTGGCAATTTTGGCAGTATCCTGGCCAACAATTAACATGTCATCAACATAAAGAAGGAGAATAATAAAATCACCATCAGAAAATCTCTTCACGAACACGCAATGATCTGGTGTGGTCCTGCAATAGCCATGTTCGACATGAAAGAATCAAATTTCTTGTACCATCTGTCTTGGTGCTTGCTTCAACCAGATGCAAGCTTTTCTTGAGTTGACAAACAAGGTGTTCCTTTCCTTTGACTTTGAACCCTCCCAGCTGCTTCCATGTAGATTTCTTCTTCAAGATCTCCATGAAGAAAGGTCTGTCTTTACGTCAAGTTGTTGAATCTCCAAGTTCAAGCTAGTCTGCTAATCCAAGAACAACTCGATAGAAGACATTTTAACTACAGGGAGAAAATATTTCCTCAAAATCAATACCTTTCTTTTGATAGAAACCTTTCACGACCAACCTCGGCCTTGTATCTTGGTTTGGAGATATTTTCTTCCACCTTCGGTTTGTACACCCATTTGTTCTTCAAGACTCTTTTCCCTTTCTGGAAGTTTCACCAAATCATATGTATGATTGTCATGCAAAGATTTCATCTCTTCTTGCATAGCTTTCAACCACTCATTTTTACTTTCATGGTTTATGACTTCTTCATAAGTTTCTGGTTCTCCCCATCGATGAGCAAAGCACGTACTCTTGTGTATTGTATCCGGTGGAAGACCTCCTTTCTCGGTGGATCTCCCGGGTTCTGGTTGTGGTTGTGGGAACCGGTGGTATTGCTTTGGCTCAGCTAGTGGAACATCACCATTGTTGTCTCGCTCCGCCTCAACTCCCCGTGCTCGTCATGATTGATATGTTGAGGTGTTAGGTCTAGGTTGACTGGAATTTCTGGATCCGATCTTGGTTTATCATCTTTCTTGATGTCTTCAATGGTTTGATCTTCAAAGAAGACAATATCTCTACTTCTAATCAATTTCTTATCAACAGGATCCCATAGTCTGTATCCAAACTTTTCATATACATATCCCAAGAAAATACATTGTTTGGCCTTACTATCAAGTTTAGACCTTTCGTCTTTGGGAATGTGAACAAATGTTCTGCAGCCAAAAACTCTCAAATGCTTGTAAGAGATTTCATTACCTGTCCAAACTCTTTGAGGAATATCACCACCCAAAGGAACTGAAGGAGAAAGGTTGATCAAGTGAACTGCCGTTCTCATTGCCTCACCCCAGAAAGGTTTTGGCAGTTTGGCATGAGAAAGCATGCATCTGATGCGTTCTGTAATTGTCATGTTCATCCTTTCAGCTACACCATTGTGTTGTGGAGTCTTTGGTACACTTTTCTCAAGTCTGATGCCATGATTCCTGCAATATGCTTCAAAAGGGCCTCTGTATTCACCACCATTGTCACTCCGACACACTTCAATTTTTCTTCCCTGTTTCTCTTTCCACCTTGACATGGAAGTCTTTGAAAACATCTATAACCTGATCCTTTGACTTCAAAGAAAAACACCATACCTTTCTAGAATAATCATCAATAAAGGTCACAAAATATAATGCACCACCAAGTGTTCTTTCACCCATATGACATACATCAGTATGAACCAGCTCCAAAGGAAATAATTTTCTAGATGGAGGAAATTTCTGAAATGCAACTCTATGTTGTTTTCCAACTAAACAATGAGTGCAGGGATTTGAGACTTACACCTTTCACATCCCGAGCAGAGTTGTTGTTTGACAAGTCTTTGGAGTCCTTTTTTCACTCATGTGGCCAAGTCTTTTATGCCAAAGATTTGAGTAAGATTCGAAAACCGTATTTACTTCTCCATTGCTCAGCTTTGCTTTCATCACGTAAAGTGAGCTTGCTTTTGTACCTTTAGCGATGACAATATTTCCTTTTGTCGACTTCCATTTTTCGTTGTCGAATTTGTTTGCATAACCTTCATCATCAAGCTTGTCAGGTGGAGATGAGGTTGAGACGAAACATCCGGTACATGTCTCACGTTCTTTAAAATTAGTTGACAACCCAGTACTTTGGAATTAAAGTGAATGTCTCCAATACTGATTATTTTGCAAGAGCCATCATTTCCCATTTTTACATGACCAAAATCTCCCTGGTGTGTAAGATGAGAAGAATTCCCTGTGAGAAGTAACATGATAAGAAGCTCTCGAGTCAATAACCCGATCATCTGTTATGACAGACTAGGTTAATCACTGGAATCATCACAAACAAGTTCGATTTCATCATCGGTTGTTGTGGCAAATTGCCTCTGAAATTTCTTCCTGGCTTCTCCTTTTGTGTTGGCTCGATCTTTCTTCCATTTTCGGCATTCATTCTTGTAATGCCCTTCTTGTGACAATAGAAGCATTCAATATCTCTTTTAGACTTGGACTTACCTCTTGATCTCATCATATCTGTTGTGGGGATCTCTGGACTTACTTCTCCCTCCGGTGATTCCTTTCAGCAACAAGTGCTTGAGACTCGAATTTAATCCTTGATCCTTCCTCCCTGGTTTCTTCATTGTACAAAGCTTCTTTGACCATCTCCAATGTAACACCACCACTTGGGAGCGAGATTTAAGACGTAAACAACTAGTGTTTCCCAACTATCGGGGAGTAAAGTAAATAGTAAGAGTGCTTGTACTCTCCTCATCTAGCTTCGCATTTACAGACGATCAGGTGTGGTTTATTAATCCCTCGAAAATCATTCAGGGTGCTCTGGACATATTTGCTCCTTCTTTGTACCGCAAATCGCAGTAACTGCTTCAACAAAGAAACTTTGTTAAGACCATATTTTCTTTCAAACATGGTCTCTAATTTTTTTCCACATCACATCTGCTCTTGTTTCGCCTGAAACATGATTGAACACACTTTGGTCAATCCAACTCCTAATATGACCAATAGTTTTTCTATGCATTTTAGCCCATGCAACATCAGATATACCCTCTGGTTTTGCAACATCACCAAGAATGGGTTCATACATATCTTTACAATATAACAAGTCTTCCATTCTAGGCTTCCAAACAGCATAGTTACTAGAAGTCAATTTAATCATACTACCAGAAGAAGAACTTGACTCCTCCATTAAAAAAAAAATTGACCAAGGCTCTGATACCACTTTGTTGGGAGGTTGGGATAAATAAAACAAAACAATGAAAAATAAATCCCAAAATAAATAACCCACACTACCAGGATTAAAATGACTCTCCCAAAACTCTGGTATTGATAAAGTGAGAATTTATCAATAACCACCTAGCAGAAATAAATCTGACAAAAACTTGAAAATATTCTGACACCAAGATTTACGTGAAAAATCCCAAAACGGGTAAAAATTACGGGCCAAATATTGACCAATACTTCCACTATAAAAATGGGGTAACAAATCTTCCTCTAGATATACTAGAAGATAACACAACTATCTTCACCAAAATAGGTAAATATCAAAGAAAAGAGATAAAACACAAACTCACAAAAGAATGATAAAACCTCACTCTTTTCTCTCTTCTCTCTTTTCTCTCCTTCTTTGGTGCCTTCAATTCTCTCACCAATATCACCAATGACATTCTCTCATTATGCATTGGTATTTATAGGCATATGCCATCCACAATTCTTGAATTTAAGTTGTTATTTTTGACTTTGAATTGCCTAATTTTTGCCTAACAATTCAATAGTCAATTTTTGAACACTACCTACAATTTTAGATTTCAAATTGTAGCCTCAAATTTGAACCAAGTTGAAACCTAACACGTAGTAATCAAAGCTTGGCAGGGGCGTTGTCATGTTGATCGATACCACTCCAGAACTTCAACACCAATAACTGAAAGCTTTCAACAACGGAGAATAATCCACAGTACAAAAAACCGAGTTCAAGAAAGAGAACTTCTCTTCAACAATGTGTTATCAAGCTGAGTTTCATCGGTAGGAACATTGTGGTAATTCCAAGAATTAAAACTTTCATGAAATTGAAAACGAAAGCTTGAAGAGGATGAGCGTCTGAAACAGCGAAGAAAAGGAAAGAGAGAAAAATTGTGCAATTGTTTCAGGTTTCTTGATTGTAAAATGAATGCAGGGTTTCTATTCGGATCAAATCAACCGGGCTTTATAGTGAGGTGAAGAGCCGAAGAGCTGAGTGCTCCGTTTTTCTTGAAACTTGGCTGCTCCTAACTGCCATAACAGAAGGAGACCAGTAACGAACATAATACCGCCGCCTCTCTCATTTCTTAAGCCTCAAGGGGGAAATGTTTCCCCCTTTTTTCTTTTTTTTTGTTTGGTATCAAAACCTGCTTGTCAATATTGGGATTTGAAATGTTAAATATAATATACTTTGCTATTATTGTCTGGAGTAAGAGTTAGGTTTTGCGGATGCAACTCGAGCTTAATTGGGATTAGTCTCACTAATGGGTAAAGATAGAGGGTGTTTTAAAAAATATATGTTTTATTTTGATTGGGTTATGCTTTGAAATTCAATATAAAATTTTCACTTTGAATCTTACTTCTTCTTTCATAAACAACTAGTGTTAAAGCCCGCGCATGCGCAGATATTTATATACTTATTTTTTTAATAATAAATAATATAAGTTTTTTTAAAAATAATTAATATATAATATTATATTTAAATATTTGAACTTCTTGTACTCTAGTAACATAGTAGATAAGGTGTAGTCATTATTAATATTATTTACTAAATTTTTTTTAATGAAATCAAATTTTATTTAAAATTTTAGATATAAATCTTTTCAAATTCTATTAATTGAATTAAGATTCAAAAATATTTTCATATGCCTTTTTTAGATATAAATATTTTTAAATCCTATTCATTGAAGTAAGATTCAAAATCTTTTCATATGTCTTTTTTGACTCAATATTTTAATTTTATCTATATTTTTTGTTGCTCCGCCATTAGTTATGAATGAAGTCATTACACTACTGATGTTATTGAGTTGTGTGTTTCAGTTATGTACTTAAGCTAAGAAATAAATTGAATAAAGAGTTATAGTTTTATATATATATATATATAAGATAAGTTCATAATAATTAGTAATATTCAAAAATTTTAAAGTTTATTGTTTAAAATTTAATATTATTTATAGATTCATTGGTTTTACAATTAATTACATATCATTAAACATTAAAATGATTAGTAGATTCAATGTACTTCAAATGAATTGAATTTCATGAAAATTAATGTATAGTTAAATATAAATCTTTTCAAATTCTATTAATTGAACTCAGATTCAAGATCTTTTCATCTACCTTTAAGTCAATAATTATAGATTCATGTATTCAACATATTTAATTACATAAATATTTGTGACATTTACTTTGAAATAATTGAAAGTCTATTTAAGCTCATATTGAATTCATGTTCTTCTATTAATAAATCAAAGATATATATCTCAACTCATTTATTCAATCCATGGTATATAGAGTAGTCCTTAAATCATAAGAATTAATTTGTTAAATGCATTGTATATAGAAAAGTCCTCAATGAAAATAATTAAGATACTATTTAATTAATGTAGTATTTAATAAAAATAATTCTACCATAGATAAGGTGATTATTTATATATATGAGTTCATATGGGCACATTAATTAATGAAGTAATAAATTCCTTAAATCCAACTTGGCATCATTAGAGTTAATTTAAGCTTTAAAAATTACACATGTCACTTCCTTATGATTCAACTTCAACTTTAATATATATATATATTGCTTCTCAAAAACTATCCATCCCACTCATATATAAATACACTCCTTACAATTCAATTTAAATGTTATTGTAAATATTTTATTTTGTTACAAAATAAGTTTCATTTAATAAAATTATTTAATGTCCACAAAGATAAGGTCCACTTAACAATTTTCTGGGTTTTCCATTTCAGATTTTAAACAGTTATAAAAGTAGTAATAAGTTCCCTTAAAAAAAGCAAAAAAGAAAGAAAGAAATGAGAGAGAAAATAGTGTAATAGGTTGAAATTTGACTTCTTTTATGGGTTTTCTTTGTATTTTCATCATTATATAGAACTAAAATATATTTACAAAGTGACAAAAGAAAATTTATCCCATTATTATAAATAAGACTAATATCCCTTAGTATCAGAAAGACTTGAGAATCTTTATATTGTCACGGAATATTGTTCAACTTTTATGTCCCATTATATATTATTGGGAACCATACAGTGTACTATCTTTTTTTTTCTTTTTTTTGGTACAAACAAAAAGATTTTCCTTAAAAACACATGCCATCCTCTTGAATTTAATCCTAATTAACGGGGTAATCACCACGGGGAAAAAATGGAAGGGGTAATAAAAAACCTCTATTTATTTCCCTTTCTCGTCTCTCCTCTTAAACCTCTCTTAATATTTGTTCTGCAAATATCAATCTTTAAACTAATTAACAATACGTTATTTAGAAAAAAAATTGAAATTCCAAAACAAGGAGGGCTATCTTATTATAGCATCATATTGATAGAATAAAGTTGATATTTGATACCCTTATTCGTAACGTTGCAGAAAGCTAAAAACGTATTTAATTAGCCTAAAATTGTTTTGCCGTGAGAAATATTCAAACCACTGTAAAGGCATTAATTCTCAATTCAAATTTAAATTCGTTTGTTATCAGGATTTGGCAGATAGAGGGCAGTGTTTTCATAAATTCTAGGCAGAGATTCGATACTTTTCAATTAATATTAGCAAATGCTTCGGGCATCTCGACGTCTCCTTCACAAATAAATGCCTCTACTTCCTCTGAGAGTTCAACCCGAGAATTGAAGAGCTGTGCATCACAAGATGTTTTCGCACGTGTAATCTACGTAATTTGGAAGAGGAAGAAAAGGGGATCATAGACCTTACATATCCATTCTAGAAGATTCATACGCTGGTTGCATTGGGCATTCGAAGGTATTTGAGCCATTTTCGTTAAAGGAAAAAAATAGTATGAGAGCATGATTACCAGCAACAATTGAGCCACCTGTTGCAATATCTGAATATGCAATATGAACCAACCATATATTTGCGCAGAGACAACCAAGCACAGATGTTCCCCAACAGTAAAATGAACCCTATGGTTTTGTTAGTAGTAAATTTGCCTAAACCAAATTGGAAGAGCAACCAACCAACAGTAAAATCAACCACACCGCATATCAATCACATGAAACAACATAAGCTCCTATAAACAAAAAAAATTCATTTATCAAAATGAAGCCGTTTCCTCTTGTACAGAAATCCAATTTCAAAACATTTGCAGTTAATTAACAATAATATGAGGAAATAATTGGCTAATTAACAATCCACTCTCCCCCTATTTGAAAATAATTGGTTAATTAACTAACTAGCATCTAACTCACCCAAAAAATAATAATAAAGTAACATCCAGAATTTTCAGTTGAGAGAGAGAGAAAAAGTAAACAAGAAATGAAATTTTGGAACAGAAAGTGAAGGATTGTATTCCAGATAGAGTCAGGACAAAAAATGGACCGAGGAGATCAAGATCCACATCCCAGAAGAGGAACTATACGCCTACCTATTCCCTAAAACCCCAGCCCCTGGAAATCAGAACAATTCTTCATTCATCAATTGAAATCTTCAAGAGCTGGTAAATTTGGTGACGGCCTTGGTTCCCTCTGATACCGCATGCTTTGCCAATTCACCGGGCAGAACAAGCCTCACGGCAGTCTGAATTTCCCTGGAAGTGATGGTCGGCTTTTTGTTGTACCTGGCAAGCCTAGAAGACTCTTGGGCTAATTTCTCAAAAATATCGTTAATAAAGCTGTTCATAATACCCATAGCCTTACTGGAGATCCCGATGTCTGGATGGACTTGCTTTAGCACCTTGAAGATGTAGATCTTGTAGGTCTCAGAGCTCTTCTTCATCCTCTTCTTTTTCTTGTCACCAGCGCCCGCACCGCCTTCCTTCGGGAGCTTCTTACCGGCATTTGACTTCTTCTCCGCAGGAGCCTTCTCAGCCGCGGCGCTTTTCTTCTCCTCCGCCGGCTTCTTCTCAGCTGGCTTCTTGTCGCCCTTAACAGCCATTAGGATACTGAAGTTGAAGGAAAATGATGGGATCCACGAAACAGAGGGAGGAAATTTGCCTCGTCAAAGAAGGGATGCAAATTGGATGAGTAGGTATCTATATATATATTATAGAAATGTTACCCTTTCTTTGCTATGGCTCCAAATCTCTCATCCTTATTTTATAGATTTTTTAATTTTTTAAATCCTTTCAAAAATATTTCATTGATAGATACTACATATCAACTTTTAATTTGAAAGTTATCTTCATAAATCATATTTATTATAGAGTAGAAGTCCATACTTAATAAAACTCAATAAATTATTACTATCTAATAAATCTCATAATTCAATACAATTCCTTCTTAATTAATTTCATAAATTCTATTTATTATTTAACACTGAAATCTATCATACTCAATTTTTTGTGAAAATCTATCATTCAATTATTTTGTTTCACAAATCTACAATTGTCACCTAAACTCTTTCAATTATTTTATGTAATATGTTTTAATTTTTTATTTTTTAATTGCCACCAGTTATAATCATTCCAGAATCTTACAGATTGTTGCAATTCAGTAAAAAGTAATAATTTCTTCATTTTTTTTGTATTTTTTTTATTTTTTTGTTCTTTAATTATTGTTTCTAATATTTTTAATTTTTTTGTTCTTTAATTACTGCCACTTGCAATTGTTATAATTTCAACAAAAGGTAATAATTCCTTCAATTATTTTATGTAATTTTTTTGTTTTATAATGTTTTAAATTTTTTATTCTTTAATTGATATCACTTGCAATTGTTACAATTATAGTAAAAGGTAATAATTCATTCAATTATTTTCCGTATTTTTTTAATTTTTTTATTCTTTAATTATTTTTTTTTACAATGTTTCGTTTGTGTGTCACTAGATATAACATACATACACAATTAATCTAATGAAAAAAGAAACATTAACATACAATATCTTTCTCATGTGATTAATCATTGCAAATCCTTCAATTAGTGTGTACAACAAAAACCATAAGCATGAAATAAAATTACACTGCTCAATATTTTAATTGGGTCGAAACTAAAAATTAAAGAAAAAATATACTGTTAATAGCACAAGAGACATTATAAGTTGGATATTTCTATTGCCTACTCATAGAAAATGACGGGGAAAAAATTCTTTTCTATATTTTTTTATTTTTTGTTCTTTAATTATTTTTCTGTAATTTTTTTGTTCTATAATATTTTAAATTTTTTAAATTATTTTCATTTGTAATTGTTACAATTATGATAAAAGTTAATAATTCCATCAATTCCATCTATATTTATTTTTTATTTTTTTGTTCTTTAATTGTCGTCATATGCAATTGTTGTAATCCTGGTAAAAGGTAATAATTTCTTCAATTTTTCTGTAATTTTTATTTTTTTGTTCTTTAATTATTTTTCTATGATTTTTCTTTTATTCTATAATGTTTTTAATTTTTTTAATTTTCTCCACTTGCAATTGTTCCAAAAACTTCAATTATTGCAATTTTGAAAAAAGATAATAATTCTTTCAATTCTTTTCTGTAATATTTTTTTATTTTTTATTCTTCAATCCTTTTTTTCCCTATTTACCTATTTAAATTATCACATTATTACATGTTTCTAATGTATTCTAAAGCAGTTATAAAAGTACAATTATGGTCAAGCATATGCATTATTACTACCTTTATGAGTGGTTAATTAATTTTTTACATTTTTTTGTAATAATTTTTTACTTTATTGGACAATATTCATTTTTTAAAACTTTTTTTATAATATAAGTTTGAGTATGTTGGATCATACTAAGGAAAAATTTAATTCTAAACTAGCAAGACTACATAGAAGGGAGATCATATTCCTTAAAAAAAAAAAGTGACCATGCTACTGGTATTAAAAAATTTGAACAAATCAACATTGACATTGGATTGGTGTCAAAATATTTAAGAGTCATCAATACGATATAGTGTTATTTGCAAGAGATGGAAACTTGAAACGTATTAATGAGATACATTTGTCTTATATGCCACTTCAATATCAATTACTTTTTTCGTATGGTATAGATGAGTGGTGCATTGTGATAAATTTTTCTCGAATTACTAAAATATAGCGTTGAAGATATATATTCATGAGAGAATTCTATGCATTTAGAATGCAAAGTCGTAAATCTGAAGGAAATGTACTTTTATGAGGGAACCGATATCGAATAAAGTAATACATTAAACAATGGCCAACAATGATATCGAATTGTTAAAATAGTATTTAGAGTATATGATCATAAAAGATTATAGTGCATAAATGAATATTACTCTCAAAGATAGGCATGCAAAATTTGTACTTAAGGTGTTCAAATTGATCACCTAAATGAAATGCAAAGATAGGTATTGATATATTCATACTTCTAACAATTTTTTTTAGTACATCAAAAAGTTATGTGATTACTTAGATATTTTTTAATTTTATAGATTCAACTCTAAAGTATAATATTTGTGTATCGGGAGAATGAATTAGAAAAAATTTCATAAGCAAATTAATTCATGCAAAGATCGTACGTTTATATTCAGTAGTTCGAGCATTACATGATATCAAAGTTACATAAATTCACCACAGATAACATTTGTTTTACATGTCAATTTAAAGAATGTTCTCATCTGCAAAAGAGAATCACAATATAACATATTCATTTGTAAAATTATTTTTGAATAATACATTTATATCTCTCTACTATGTATTACTTATCATGGTATTTATTTTTTTATTTTTCTCGATTGACAAAATTGCCAATAGCATTTATTAAAATTTTTATGTTGAATATCAAATTTTAATTAATTAATTAATTATTAGATTGGTTGTAATAATTTAGTAATTTGATGATTTAATTTATTAATTAAAAAAGTTTGAAGCTTCTTTAGAATTAATTTTTAATTTTGTTAGACACATTACTATAAAAATTATATTTTAAAAAATATATATATCACTGCATGCAGTACGCAGCTTTTAGTTAGTTTTTTTTTATAGATAATTACACGGGGAAGGGAAGAGACAGACCACATGGACAGCCGGACGCAACGGAGCACAGAGGAGAAAGAGAGTCCACACCTCCCCTTCCAGTCAGCAATTGCCTGGATGGTGTGAGAGTGTGAGTCCCTCTTGGTCTTGCCTCTCTTTCTCCTCTGTGCTCCGATTGGCTAGTTAACTAATATATAGAATTAGTTGATATGTATAAAAGATTTAAAATAAAGAATGTAGATAGTTTGAGAATTTCATAACTAATTTTTGAATATTTTGAGGTATTTTTCCATTATTTAAAGTAGACTTTTAATTTTACTCGATGAGAATAGAAAAAAAAAGTGTTCAAAACCACTGTAACTTCTTAGCAGTAATTGATTACTGCCAGTTCGGTTTCATATGTTAACTGGTCCCATTTATTACTTAGCAAAAAAAAAAAAATGGTCCCATTTATTTAACATACTGATTATTGAAAGTGAAAGGTGGGTTCTGAAGGGCTGCGGGTGGTCCCACACTACCGACGACCGCCGTTGACCAGGGAGCTGGCTTTGGATGGTTTTCGGGTAATAAACGTCCATAAAAATTCACATTTGATATGAAGACAATAGAGTAGAGAGAAAATGTGATGGAAGCTCGAGTTTCCATGGGCTGCTAAAGGTAATAAGGTGGTCACTTCCCAGGTATTGTACTTTTGTTATATTAGTGTATTCGGGTACTGATAGCCATTTGATCTCATACGGAATCATGGATGCTTTGCAAATTAATATTTCATTCGGACATTTGTGATGCGAAATTCCATTTTTTCTTTCAAGTCCTAATATTAGTGTAAGAACGTATTTAAATTGAATTTTATTTTAAATTAAGTTGTAATATTCTATGCTAGAGATAGTTTAAACGTGTTCGTTTGAGGTGGAACTTATAAATTTTTATAAAATATTTTTAAAAAATTATCATAATTTAAGTTATTTTATTTTTAAAAATATTTTAAAACATAATTTTATATATTTTAAAATATTTTTAAGTAATCTAAAATTTTTTAATTTTTTTTTAAAAGAGAAACTGATGGCCAAGTAAGTAATATGCATGTCATTAGCCTTTTGACTTTGACTTGCATAGGCGCATACTTTGCCTATTTTGCCTATTTCTCCATAGACACTTACTCTTACTATATAATATTTTGCTTCTTTGTTTTCTTACATTTCCTTTCCTTTTCTTTCTTTCTTTCTTTAGGCTATTTATCTTCTTCTTTGTTTCTTTTGTTTCTTGCTTTTCTCCATTTTTCTTTTGTTTCTTTCTTCTTCTCAGTTTTCCACTTTTCCCCTTTCTGTAGTTTGTTTTCTTTTTCTTCTCCTTGGCTTGAGCTTCTCCTTTTTAATTAAGGTAAGATTTCATATAATTTTTTATTTGTAATTTTTTTAATTTGTTTTATAGTTTCCTTAAGAATTGTGGTATAAATTATTTATTTAGTAAAATTAATATATTTTGATTTAAATTTTTTTATTTTAGTTTAATTTGAGTTAAATTTCTTTGTTTTAGTTGCAACTTTTATACTTTAAAATTTGAAATAGATTTGAAAGTGGTTAAATATTGAGATTTTGAGATTTGAGACTTAAATTAAAGTGATATTTTTATTCTCTTAAAATAATATTTTCACTCTCTTAAATATTTAAAATTTATTATTTGAGAGTATTTACTATTTGAGAAATTTTAATATTTATGAAATTTCATTAATATATATATATATATATATATATATATATATATATATATATATATTCATTCATTTATTTATTTATAAGAATATATATTTATAGAGTATTTAAAAATTGAGTATTTTTATAGTTGTAAGTTTAGATTTAGACTTATACCTAAAATATCCTAGGGAGACTCATTTAATAATTTAGAATTTATTATCTTCAAGATTTTTTACTAAGGTTTAGCTATTTGAATTTATAAAAATTTTATATTTTTTGTAAGATAGTAAGTAACTCTAACACTTGCTACCATGTGAGTTTACAAATCGAAAAATACTATATTTTTAGTTCTATCAAGTATATATTATTTTGAATATTACTTGAATTATTTATTTTAAATTGGAGAAGTTCTCAATGAGAATTATTTTAGTTATCGATTTTTAAATTGGAGAGGCTTTCCACAATATATTTTTACTTATGCACTAAAAATATTTAGGAGTAGTGCTCCAAATAAATATTTATTTGACTTAAAATATATTAGTATTTAGACATGATCTATAAATACAAGTAATCTTTGAAAAAATATTTTATTGTGTATTTTTAGAAAATCGTATGCATTTTCATGACATATTTTTTTTAAAAAAAAACTTGCATTTATATGATTGGACTGACGAACGGTTGTTATTTTGAAGTTATGAAGAAATTGGATTTGGATCCATTTGGATAATTACTTGGGTGGTTTTATGTTTGAAACATTGCATAAAAACTTTATTCCAACCAGATTTGATTTGGTTATGATATGATTTGGAATATGATTTGAACCTAAAGTGTTGTGGATTGCACTGCACGTGGTCAATCCCTCGTACTAGGGTCTTTTTTTTCTAGCGTAAAAGTATAGACTCTTGATTGTGAATCCACTTGAAAGAGGGCGCAGTATGTCGAGAATGACGTGACTTAACCGGTACTTCATTTATTTGTTTGTAGTCACCTAACAGCGAGTCAGGAGAGATTCAATGTTGAGGTTGATCACTAAGGTTGGACTGGTAGGTGCCCCAAAATCCTCAACCTGGTTTTGTTTGGGGAGGCATAAGGTATATGTGAAGTCGAATATATTTGCACTGGTATATACTTGGTTTTGACTATGAGATGCTAAGATTTGTTTCCTGATGACTCAGTTATTGGTTCATGTAGATTTACTGTTAAACCAACATTTGATTATTTGTCATGTTTGAGAAATTTGGTTTAAAGAGCTAAGCTAATGCGTCTTGATTCGCTCAAACTTTCTAACTAAACCCAAAACCTGATCAAGAGATTTGTGGATTATTTTGGAACAATAAAATTTATATTAATATAAAACACTTTTGAAAAATCTCATAGTTTTGAAACACACTGGCACACATGTGAACTCACTAAAATTTTCAACTCACGTATATTTTTTTAAATGTTTATTTTCATATGACATAAACAATGGATTAGAACAATGATTTTTTGATTTGCTTAAGAGTTAGCATGTGAAGGGGCTCACATATGTGTTTGATCAGTTTGTATTTTTTTATTACCTCTCGCCAGATAGAAAGAGAAGTTTGTTTTACAACTATCTGTAGATGAATGTTGAATTTAGATAATATAAGATAATGACCTACCTATATATTTATGTATTTTTATCTATATTTCCTATAATTGTATTATATTGTAATCTATATATATACTTTTCTCCTTTCGTTTTTTTTCCGAACGTGATTCATATTTACACATATCATTGCTGAGAGACACGTTGATACTTTTACTCGATCGCAGTGAAATCTAGTGAAGGAGTTGGAGTATCACATAAGTTATATTAAAAATTATAAAAGTGAATTTTTTTATAAGAACAAAAGTAGAGTCTAAAATAAAAAAAAGATTTTTAATTTAAAAACAATCCAAATACACCTCAAGTAGGGGTGTACAAAAAATTAAACTGGACCGAATAATTGAACTGAATTTTTTTGATTAGATTCGATTTTTTAAAATTATACACATTTCGGTTCGGCTTTTGATTTAGAGTTATTGAATCTAAAAATTAAAATTTTTAAAAATAAATACAATAACGCATTATAGTAATAAATTTTTTAGTAAAACTAAAATAAATATAAAAATATATTATTATAATATTGAATAATAAAATTAAAAGCGAATCGAAAATCAGTTTGAACACCCCTACCTCCTCAAGTAATTAACCTTGTGCAAAATTAGGTTAGCCGTAACTATTTAAGTCCACAATATCGGCAAGATGGTCCAGGACTTCGCTTCGCTTTATACTTTGAGAACTTTCCTCGGCCCAATTTCAGGCGGGGAATAGATCCACTCAGGTACCTATCCGTTCGACTTGTACAAATCAATTTCCCTGTCTATGGGCCACGGTTTTCTAGGAGCTTGATTTGAACAATTTCCGTCCGAGTTCTGAAGTGCACTCCTATTAATAATAATCTATTTATTATTTAACACTGAAATCTATCATACTCAATTTTTTGTGAAAATCTATCATTCAATTATTTTGTTTCACAAATCTACAATTGTCACCTAAACTCTTTCAATTATTTTATGTAATATGTTTTAATTTTTTATTTTTTAATTGCCACCAGTTATAATCATTCCAGAATCTTACAGTTGTTGCAATTCTGGTAAAAAGTAATAATTTCTTCATTTTTTTGTATTTTTTTATTTTTTGTTCTTTAATTATTGTTTCTAATATTTTTAATTTTTTGTTCTTTAATTACCGCCACTTGCAATTGTTATAATTTCAACAAAAGGTAATAATTCCTTCAATTATTTTATGTAATTTTTTTGTTTTATAATGTTTTAAATTTTTTTATTCTTTAATTGATATCACTTGCAATTGTTACAATTATAGTAAAAGGTAATAATTCATTCAATTATTTTCTGTATTTTTTTAATTTTTTTATTCTTTAATTATTTTTTTTACAATGTTTCGCTTTGTGTGTCACTAGATATAACATACATACACAATTAATCTAATGAAAAAAAGAAACATTAACATACAATATCTTTCTCATGTGATTAATCATTGCAAATCCTTCAATTAGTGTGTACAACAAAAACCATAAGCATGAAATAAAATTACACTCGCTCAATATTTTAATTGGGTCGAAACTAAAAAATTAAAGAAAAAATATACCGTTAATAAGCACAAGAGACATTATAAGTTGGATATTTCTATTGCCTACTCATAGAAAATGACGGGGGAAAAAAATTCTTTTCTATATTTTTTTTATTTTTTTGTTCTTTAATTATTTTTCTGTAATTTTTTTTGTTCTATAATATTTTAAATTTTTTTAAATTATTTTCATTTGTAATTGTTACAATTATGGTAAAAGTTAATAATTCCATCAATTCCATCTATATTTATTTTTTTATTTTTTTTGTTCTTTAATTGTCGTCATATGCAATTGTTGTAATCCCTGGTAAAAGGTAATAATTTCTTCAATTTTTTCCGTAATTTTTATTTTTTTTTGTTCTTTAATTATTTTTTCTATGATTTTTTCTTTTTATTCTATAATGTTTTTTAATTTTTTTTAATTTTCTCCACTTGCAATTGTTCCAAAAACTTCAATTATTGCAATTTTGAAAAAAAGATAATAATTCTTTCAATTCTTTTTCCGTAATATTTTTTTTATTTTTTATTCTTCAATCCTTTTTTTTCCCTATTTACCTATTTAAATTATCACATTATTACATGTTTCTAATGTATTCTAAAGCAGTTATAAAAGTACAATTATGGTCAAGCATATGCATTATTACTACCTTTATGAGTGGTTAATTAATTTTTTACATTTTTTTTGTAATAATTTTTTTACTTTATTGGACAATATTCATTTTTTAAAACTTTTTTTTATAATATAAGTTTGAGTATGTTGGATCATACTAAGGAAAAATTTAATTCTAAACTAGCAAGACTACATAGAAGGGAGATCATATTCCTTAAAAAAAAAAAGTGACCATGCTACTGGTATTAAAAAATTTGAACAAATCAACATTGACATTGGATTGGTGTCAAAATATTTAAGAGTCATCAATACGATATAGTGTTATTTGCAAGAGATGGAAACTTGAAACGTATTAATGAGATACATTTGTCTTATATGCCACTTCAATATCAATTACTTTTTTCGTATGGTATAGATGAGTGGTGCATTGTGATAAATTTTTCTCGAATTACTAAAATATAGCGTTGAAGATATATATTCATGAGAGAATTCTATGCATTTAGAATGCAAAGTCGTAAATCTGAAGGAAATGTACTTTTATGAGGGAACCGATATCGAATAAAGTAATACATTAAACAATGGCCAACAATGATATCGAATTGTTAAAATAGTATTTAGAGTATATGATCATAAAAGATTATAGTGCATAAATGAATATTACTCTCAAAGATAGGCATGCAAAATTTGTACTAAGGTGTTCAGTTGATCACCTAAATGAAATGCAAAGATAGGTATTGATATATTCATACTTCTAACAATTTTTTTAGTACATCAAAAAGTTATGTGATTACTTAGATATTTTTAATTTTATAGATTCAACTCTAAAGTATAATATTTGTGTATCAGGAGAATGAATTAGAAAAATTTCATAAGCAAATTAATTCATGCAAAGATCGTACGTTTATATTCATGGTTCGAGCATTACATGATATCAAAGTTACATAAATTCACCACAGATAACATTTGTTTTACATGTCAATTTAAAGAATGTTCTCATCTGCAAAAGAGAATCACAATATAACATATTCATTTGTAAAATTATTTTTGAATAATACATTTATATCTCTCTACTATGTATTACTTATCATGGTATTTATTTTTTTATTTTTCTCGATTGACAAAATTGCCAATAGCATTTATTAAAATTTTTATGTTGAATATCAAATTTTAATTAATTAATTAATTATTAGATTGGTTGTAATAATTTAGTAATTTGATGATTTAATTTATTAATTAAAAAAGTTTGAAGCTTCTTTAGAATTAATTTTTAATTTTGTTAGACATATTACTATAAAAATTATATTTTAAAAAATATATATATCACCGTGCGTAGCACGGGCTTTTTGGCTAGTGAAAAGTATGCTGGGGGGTGTGTCTCATTATATAGAGGAGATAAGTTGCCTGTAATTGGTTGGTGAGGAAATCACTAGGACAGATGAGCTGGCCAGAATATGAGACGTCGGATGAGCAGGTTTCGTTAGAGGGAGGAAAAGAACGGTGGAATACGGAGACGGAGAAGGATAGTTTTGTAATTTTCTATTATCGCTCCCTAATGTGTGGCGGTGATCTGGGTTTGAGTTGAATTCCACGGAAACCGCCAAATTTTCAAATTTTGGTGATTTTTGCTCTATATGTAGGACACTAGGAGTGTGTTAATGACTTTGAAGAAACATGGATTATTATAGCCCGCAGCATATTGTAACGAGAAGAGGGCTTTTGTTTCTGAAGATGGAAAAAATTTGTGTTTTAACGTAATGAATAACGTTGTTGTTTGAAATAATTAAAAAATAAGATTGTTTAATTAAAGATAATTTTATTAATATAAAATCATTAACAAAAAAATTTGTGCTATATATGAAGAAATAATTTTAATAAAAATTACTATATGAATTATTTTAATAATAAATAATAAAATATAATATATATATTCAAAAATACTTTTACTTTTTCTCTTTACTTAAACCTTTCAAGGGCTTGATTTTGTTTTTAGAGTTTTTAAATTTTTTATCTTCTATGTATTTGATAATCTAATTATTTATAGAAAAAACTTGTAATATGTACGGAAAAATAATTTTTAATAAAAATTAATGCATTAATTATTTTAATAATGAATAACAAAATATAAAATAAAAAATTAGATTATCGAATACGCATAAGATTTTTACACATAATCAAACAATTCAAAAATGATAAGATGTTAAGGTAATTGTTCAATAACTATCTAATGTCTTAATAAAGAGATCAACATCTGTATATTTAATAAAAATATTTTTCAGTAATCTTCAATTTAATACAACATTACCTAAGTGAGTATATCATAAAATTTTGTTAGTTTTGAAAGGTGTAAACACTCTTCAGCATCAGCCATGCAAGTCACATGTTGTACCATGACTTGAACTGCTAGCTTACTAGTTTTACCTTCGCCTTCAACACTTGATCCCATCACGAATCCTCAAAAAAGCATTGAAATTATAAACTAAATTGTACGGTCAAATCTAAATTTAAACATCCATTTCCAAGAACAGAATATGAGGAAATTGCAAAAAGCATTGATTAAATTGAAGATTGAAAACAATATATATATATATATATATATATATATATATATATATATTTGGAATCAAAGATTGAATGAGGAAAAACTCTCTTACCGAATTAGACAATAAAGGAGATATCTAAATTTAAACATCCATTTCCAAGAACAGAATATGAGGAAATTGCAAAAAGCATTGATTAAATTGAAGATTGAAAACAATATATATATATATTTTTGGAATCAAAGATTGAATGAGGAAAAACTCTCTTACCGAATTGGACAATAAAGGAGATCTTTTGTACAGAGTTGAAACAGTTAAAAGCATTAAGTTGAATAGAGAACATGAATATGAATTTAGAGTTTGTATAGTGGTAGAAGTAATGAGAACTTAAAAGTTGATTTTTTTTAATAGTAGAAGAGTTTGTATAGTGGTAGAGCTTGAATTGGGGTTAAAATATGGGAAAAGTTTTTTATTAAAAATTTAAAAACTACAAAAAATAAAATCAAGCCCTTGGAAGGTTTAGGAGAGGAGAGAGAGTAAAAGTGTTTTGGAAATATATATATATATATATATATATATATATATATATATATATATATATATATATATGACAATTTAAACACCGATTTACTCAATTTTGTCATACATTAGCCCTTCACTAATCACGTAAAAATTTTGTCTTGGACTAAGTTATAGGCAATTTAAATACCAAATTGCATTAAGCATATGAGGAAAAGCAAGAATATGAGAATAATAGGCTAGTCACAAGGGAATTGTCAATATAGAATATAGAATTTCAATACAAAATATGAGAATTGCTAAGCAATTGTCATATGAGAATTGTAGAAAGCATATATTAAATTGTAGATTGAAAGAAGAAAAATAGAATAAATTTTAACATCAATTGTTTCGAATTAAAGATTGAATGAGGAAAAGCTATCTTACCAAATTAAAGAACAAAGGAGATCTTTTGAGCAGAGTTGAAACAGTCCAGAGCATTGACTTGTAGTTTGTATCAATTAGTTTGCATAGCATGATTCAAAATTTTCTAATACATTCAATTATGTAGTATTGTATTAAACTGAGATGTTAAACAATTTGTTATGCTTAAAATTTTTTAAGTATATAACTACTGAAAAATATTTTTTACTACTTTTACACATGGTGATCTCTTTATTAAGATATTAGAAGAATTACTAAATAATTACCTCAATATTTTACCAGATTTGAATTGCTTGATTATATGTATAAATCTTATGCGTATTCGACAATCTATTTATTTATTTAATATTTTATTATTCATTAATGTTTTATTAAAAATTATTTCTCCGTGCATAAAACATTTTTTGCTAGTTTTAACATAGTAAAAAATATCATTAGAAATTAGACTGAGAGAGTAGTTAAAATAACTCATCCTTCTTTTCTTTCTTCCCTAAAATGATAGTTAATGGATTTTCAATAAAAATAGTGAATTAGAATAACATATGAGTTGAAAATCTAAAAGAAATCACATAGTTAGGATGATTGATTTTAGTGTATCAAAAAATAAGAATATTGATTGTAAAATAAAAGGAAAAAGGTTAAAGAAACGCACCGCTTCGATGTTGGATGGTAAAGTTTGATGTCTTTGAGAAAAATAGATAGATTCTTGGAAGTGTAGAAAATGATGAGACGCAAAATAGTAAAAAGAATAAATAAATATCACTATCAAATAATAATACACTGTTTTCCTTTGGACATCATCAAACCGCAAATTCCAAATTCCAAAAAACCTCAAAGAGTCTACAATGACAGTTAGCTATTACCCCCCTGAACTAACATATGTTCACAAAATCCCAAATAAACAAAACAATCAGAATAATTAAACAAAGGTATATGTTGGAAATCTAAGATTGCTTACACAGACAAACCACAGCATTGAGTGTAGTCCTCTTAATGCTGATTAGGGGTAAAATGTTTTATTCAAAAACAATTTGAGAAAGAAACGTCTTCTGAGCTCAAACCATGGGCTGCTGGAATTTTTTAAACCAATGGTCATTAGTGATTAGTCATGTGTTAAAAATGTTCTATGAGAGGAAGTCTTGTTCGCCTGATAAAAACTCTTTACGGAGCTTACGACATGGAAAGATCGATTGCACATGAGAGTGCTATGAACAATGTAGCATCGGTTATGCAAGTCACATGTCGTACACTTTGAACCGTAGGCTTGCTCATTTTACCTTCGCCTTCAACACTCGATCCTATCATGAATCCTAGCAAAGAGCATTAAAATCATAAACTAAATTATACGGTCGAAATTTAAATTTAAATACTAATTTTGAAAAACAGGTTATGAGAAATAAAAATCATATAAGGAAATTGAATGAGGAAACTGCATAAAGCATGGATTAAATTAAAATTTGAAAACATAATTTTTTTTGAATTAAAGATTGAACGATAAAAAACAATGAATTGTACAACAAAGGAGATCTTTTATACATAGTTAAAACAGTTCAGAGCATTGATTTAAATATAGAACGTGAATTTGAATTTATAATTTGTATAGTGGTAGAAATAGTGAGAATGTGAGAGTTGGTTTTGTTAGTAGTAAAAGAATTTGTATAATGATAGAATTTGAATTTGATTAAAATGTGGGAAATTTTTTTATTAAAAATTTAAAAATTTTAAAACTCTAAAAAATAAAATGAAGCCCTCAAAAGGTTTAGTGAATGAGAAAGTATATATATATATATATATATATATATATATATATATATATATATATATATATATATATATATATATGTATAATTTTTAAATTTTTTTAAAAATTAATGAGCTGGACGCACCACAAAAGATGGAGACGCCCAATTCTTGTGGCTTGGCCCTCCCAAATTTTTTAATATTTAATTTTTAAAAGATAATAAAATTTTTATTTTAAATAAATATTATTTTTTAGACTCTCAGTTATTAATTTTTTATTTTTAAAATTTTAAAATTTTATACTAATATTTAAAATTATAATTCAATTATAATAATTAAAATTTTTAATTACAATCAATTGCAATTTTCAAGATTTATTTTTTCTCTCTTAATTTTTAAAAATTTAAATAGATAATAGAATTTAATATCGATCCAATTTAGATAAAATGATAAATTTTGATATTTCATTAAACCTTATTATATAGTAATTAGTAAAAAATAAATGAAATAAGTATCACATAGTAAATTTATAAATCCTATTGAGTGCTTGAAAGATAAAAATATTAAAATTATCTTAAAATTATCCCGTATTAATAAAACAATCATACATTTAACATTTATGTTTAAAAAATCCTATTTTGTTCATATAAAGTTAATAAACTATTTTTATTTTTTAAAGCACTTGAAATACAATGAAATATAAAGAAAAAATAACAGTATTGTACTTAGACAAGAAAAACAATTCAAAGGATTTGGATTCATTGCTTCAAAACGTATACCGATCTCCTTTCTCTTTTCTTGTAATAGTGTATTATAAATAAACATAAGTTGTGAATCATAGTAAGATTTAGGGTTTGAATCATACTCGCTCGGATTCTTCACCAAAGGTGCAACTCAAGTTAGTTTCTTATGAAATTTTATATAATATCAATAATTCCGTTACGAGAAAAATGGTAGATAGATGAGAGAAACTTTTAAGTGAACTATGTATTGCTAATTTTGAAATGTGAATGTCAACGAAGATCTCATATAACAATTTCGGAACTACCAAGAAATGCAACTTCGGAACAAAAAGCGGAGGATTGTATTCCATCTTAACTGGCTGCACAAACGGGATCGAGCAGATCAAGATCAGCATCGTATGGATAAACTACACCAAAAATAATAAATACAGAAAAACTAGCGACCACCTATTTCCTAAACGCCCTAACCCATAAACATCAAAATGATTCTTGCATTGAATCATTGATTGAAACCTTCAAGAGCTGGTGAATTTGGTGACCGCCTTGGTTCCCTCAGACACAGCGTGCTTAGCCAATTCACCGGGCAATACGAGCCTCACGGCAGTCTGAATTTCCCTGGAAGTGATGGTCGGCTTCTTGTTGTACCTGGCAAGCCTAGAAGCCTCCTGGGCCAATTTCTCAAAAATGTCGTTAATAAAGCTGTTCATAATACCCATAGCCTTGCTGGAGATCCCGATGTCAGGGTGGACTTGTTTCAGCACTTTGAAGATATAGATTTTGTAGGTCTCAGAGCTCTTCTTCATCTTCTTCTTCTTCTTCTCTCCGGCACTGGCACCGCTTTCTTTGGGCAGCTTCTTCCCGGCCTTTGACTTCTCCGCAGGAGCCTTCTCACCCAAGGTGGTTTTCTTCTCCTCCGCCGGCTTCTTCTCAGCGGGCTTCTTATCGCCCTTATGTGCCATTAGAATTCTGAAGTCGAAGAGAAATGGGATCTGTGAAACAGAGTGAGGAATTCCACCTTGCAATCGAAGGGCTTGATTATGGTTAAGGATAAAGTGCAAGGAAGCCGGCGGGAGGGCGCACTCTCTTATATCAAGGAAAGAGGATGAAACTGATTGGTTCATAAGGGAGTCATGAGGATTGATGAGTTGGCTATTATATGAGGAGTCGGATGAAAAGGTTTCGATAGATTGAGAAAAAGAACGGTGGAGATTGGATTTAATTCTGGGGTGGCGTTTCTGGACGACGGGTAATGATAGTTTTGGGGCTTCGAATTTGCGCCTCCCCAAATCATGTCTTTTTGAGTTGAATTCCATGGAAACCGCCATCTGTATTTTCAAATTTTTGGTGATTTTCTCTCTAATATTAACACGTAAGGGATGAACACCATAGTTTGTCCTGCTTGTAATACGGCAGCTAGAAAATTAACTATATACTTTTGGAAAAAAAGATAAAAGATTAAGGTTATACTTGTATAAAATTTAATTTTAAAATTAAACTTAAAATTTTAAATATATAACTCACATATTCTTACACAAATAATTTAATTTTTACGAAACTTAAAATAAAAATTTTAAAATCATCATATCCAATCAGATCATAAGAACGATTCTTTTAGCCTAAATTACAACTATTATTTTTGTCCCCTTCAAATTCAATGATCTCTATTGGAAATACTAATTTTTAAAAAATGTTTTGCTGTTTCATTTGTTCCAGATTAATTCCTAAACACAATTGAGATGTATATGATTGAGAATACATTATAGTAATAAGCATTTGGTGCTGAATTAAGAATTGTAAGGACAATAAGTTTTATTGACCATTGCATTTTTTTATTTTTTTTTTGGCGGAATAACCATTGCATGTTAACTAAGGCTTAATTTGAATAGTATTTGGTCTAATTAAAACACACAATTAGATATCACTTTTCACCTCACAACAAATTTATTTTTACAAAACTCAAGACAAATGCAATCTAAATACACCCTAAGTATAGTAGAAGTTTTATCAAGTCAGAGTAAAATCTTCCTTAAACTATTACTGTCTATCATTAAATTACTGTTTAATTTCAAATGAAAGAGTATTTTCAGTTTAGCACAATAATCATACTTTAAAGAGGAAAAGCATGAAGAATATGAACTCGGTAACAACAATTGTTGCGCGTGAAAAGGGAATATAGATAAGGGCTTTTTTATTACCAAAAAAGAAAAAATAAAAAGATTAGGGCTTTGATTACCCTATAATACCCATGGATAAGGGCTTTTGTTTTTTGTGTTTTAGTTGTCATAAAAAAACTGAAAATGAAATACTTTTTGAAGGTCTGAAAATGAAGTATTGGAAAAAGTTAAAGAACATGCGAGATAAATATGGTGTAACATTATCATCATGAAATTATTTTATATGAAAGAATACATATACTTTCTAAAACTTAATAAAAAATTTTCAGAGTCTCATTACTTTTTTTATAAATAATTTAATTTCATAAAATTTAAAATAAAAAATTTCAAACTCTATTAAATTTTACTCTTAGAATGTATTTAGATTGGGTTCAGTCGAAAAATTTATATGTAAAATTAAAATTTTTATTTTTGGTCTAATAAATTCTTTTACAATTAATTTACTTTAATAAAATTTAAAATAAAAAAAGCTCAAACTCAAATATTATCAAATCTCGCCCTTATTATCATAACAAAATGAAAGATTAAGAATTCATCCAAAAAATAAAAAGAAAGAAATCTTAAGAAGAGAATGCAGGTAGCAAACATAACTACAGAGATATCCACATAATAGATTAATTTTCTCTAGCGCCTTCATCATAGTATAAGAACGTGACATTAGTTGGAATATTAACGTGAAATTACATTGTTCATAACGTATCATTAGATTAACAGTGCTAGTTGATATTGTATTTTTAATGTAATATCGAATGATGGAAAATTTAAATGCAATTGCCAATTTACTAAGGCCTTTTAAGCATCATTGCAAAAACACTCAATTAACAAGTAAAAATTTACCTATAAAAATATAATCTTAGAATACAGAAAAAGAAAAAACAAAATTTAGATGTAAGTGGTCACATCAATATTATTTGAGAGTAATGAAAAATCTTAAAATATATAATTAACACTCATTTAATGATTAATGGAGGATTTGCTGCAATTAGTACATAATTTCTTTGTTTTGCCATTTATTTTCAAGCTCATATATTTTTCTTTTCCTAAAGCAAAATTCTTTCACCATCCAGTGTAACTGTATCATTGGAAATTAGAGCATTAAGATATATCAGGAAAGGTACATTTTATTAGCATTTAGTATCAATTTTTCAGATGCTGTTTTGTGGGAATAGAAAGAGAATATAAACGAAAAGAGGGGGTAAAACGCAAAACCCAAACCCTAATGTGCGTGTGGGTTCTCTGTTCTTTCTTCTTCCACCATTCGGCACTCCCTGCTGCGTAGGCTGAACAGAATCGGTCCAGGTGAGCTCCTCGTCTTCGTCTTGATTTCTCCGCTTCCTATCCACTCGCTTATTTTTCCTAACTATTCCAACTCCCACATCGTTTCTGATCATTTGGTTTTTGTTTGCGCTATCTTGATCAATGGCGAAGATCATTTTTTGTCTTGGCCTATCTCCTTTCCCACTATGCATAAGAAATTGTTTTGATGATTGATGATTTATTTTTTGTTATGTTGGGCGAGCAGATTATGCTGAGAATTATGTTGGGGTTGATTGCTGTCTCTTTACTTAGCGAAACTGTTATTATGAGTGGTTGGTGACACTTTCAAACTTTTGTAGAACAAAGACTAGACGTAAATAGTATTTGGGGGGGGGGGGGGGTTGAAGATGCTGCCTATTTCCAGGGCAATGAAATTCTGTGTTAAACTTCAAATATTTGATAACCAAAAAGGTGGCGAGAATGGTAGAAATTTTTATGAAGTGTCTGCCAACTAACCTTTCTTGTGATATTTCTCTGGAGATTGCCTAACCAGGATATATGGAGGTCTAGTTCAAGTTATCCTATTGCAGTGAGTAGTTAGCTATATAACATTTCCTTTCTATTAAGCTAATGCCGACTTGTGTGAACATCATGTCCCGATTCGATGCTGGATATGAAAGTGTCTC
Source organism: Rauvolfia tetraphylla (assembly GCA_030512225.1). Lineage (NCBI taxonomy): Eukaryota > Viridiplantae > Streptophyta > Magnoliopsida > Gentianales > Apocynaceae > Rauvolfia > Rauvolfia tetraphylla. The sequence goes on from JAJQKT010000062.1 coordinate 236,122, forward strand.
CGTTCTGTCTGTCAAGTTTGTTTTGTGAGCGCTAGTAATATTTTTTTTTCCCGTGTCTTTACCATCTCGGAGTCTGACTGTTATTCTGAGTTTCATCTGTCTGAAGATTAGACCGTCTATTGATAAGCATGCCAGTGTTTTCCGATACTTGTGCTGCCTTTTGAGTGTGGACCATCAAGAATCAGAAGGGAATGGAGTGATGTGGATCAGGCATTCTTGTCTTAAAAGTACTTTCCTTAGGTTCCAAGTATAACTGCCATACTTCTGTGGTGATGTAATGTCTTTTTTTATTAGGCTGTGTGTTTTATATTCACAACAGTGAATCAAATTAATAGCTTATCATTAGGACGGGACGGTTTATTGCGTGTGGCTCTTTTTAGGATTTGATGCAAATTGCAACTGCATACCAATTACAAATTTCTTGTTCCTGACCTTGAGGTTGGAGTGATCTATTTTTAGCTCCAGTAGACATGCTTAACCAATTTGATCTTTAATTTAATTTTACTTGGCAGCTAGTGTTGGTGAGAATGGTGAGAATTAGCGTCTTGAATGATGCTCTTAAGAGCATGTACAATGCAGAGAAGAGGGGGAAGCGACAAGTTCTAATAAGGCCTTCCTCAAAAGTGATTATCAAGTTCCTTCTGGTCATGCAGAAGCATGGTATGCTACTTGCAAGATCTCCTTCAATTTCATTCATTGTTATCTTTATAAAAAAGAAATTGAATTAGTATTTGATAAATGCCATTGTATGTATAGGTTACATTGGAGAGTTTGAATATGTTGATGATCACAGATCTGGAAAAATTGTGGTTGAATTGAATGGAAGACTCAACAAGTGTGGGGTTATTAGTCCTCGTTTTGATATTGGTGTCAAAGAAATTGAGCCTTGGACCGCCAGACTCCTTCCCTCAAGACAGGTTAGTTTCAGATATTATAGTATAAAGAGTTATTCAATATGACATTGATCACCAAGAGACTTGGCACAATTGCTTAGTATGTCTGGAAGAATATCGGTGAATTATTTGAGTTGGAAAATCGGTTACGGAATTGAGAATAATTTGTTTATTAGACATCTATCCTTACTGCAACAAAGTGTTACGGATAGGCTGCCAGGATTTTGTGATATCCCCCTTCCCCCAGCTTTAAGGATGCGTAAAGATTTTCATCTGGCTAGTATGAATTACTGTCTTACTCTTACTGATATCTTGCAGTTTGGTTACATTGTTCTGACAACATCTGCGGGCATAATGGACCACGAGGAAGCTAGGAGGAAAAATGTTGGTGGTAAAGTTCTTGGGTTCTTTTACTAGGAGGAGCTGGGGATTTCTGCTTTTATGTAGTTGTTATCTTTGGATAGAAAAGAAAAATGTTATGTAGTTGTTTTCTAAGGGCAACTCTGTTGTTTTAAGGATGCTTTACTTCGTTGCTTTGAAATGTTTTTGGATTGTGAATTGCTAGAATATTCATTACATGTAGATAGGACTATCAATCGGGTCGGGTTGGTTTGAGACGGCTCATTCGACCCGTTTAATTATGGGTTCGGATTGATATTTTCATTATGAATAACTTTTCGGGCCAAGCTCGAGCTAAGAGAAGTTCGGTTCGATTTTAATTCGGCTCGTAAAAATATATATAAATATATTTATGTATATATATATTTTTGTATATAATAATAATATTACTTAAAAATTATTATTATATAAAAAATTTTAAAAAGTCAGGCTAGGGTCGGCCCGAGTTCGAGCCAAAGAGAGCCGGGTTCGGGTTTATATTTATCAGTTGGAAAACAATCAGGTCAAGTTTGGGTTTAACAAAGTTTGGTTCACTCAATCCGATTGATATCTTACATATAGATAGTTTGCCAAAAGCTTGGACAAAAGATTCGGGAATTTCATGTTGTGTGTTGTTCCTTAATGCAGACTTCTTTCACTCATAGCAAGAGTTTGAGAATTCACAATATAGGAGCTTCCAAGTCTATCTTTTAGTTCGGAATTGCATGATGCTGAGTTAAAGGAATCACGGAAATGTAACCTGTCTACCATAATTTCACAGAAAAGTATTGGCTTAGATCAAAGCAGCTTTGTACAATATCATTTCATAACTTAGAGCTGCATATATGAAAGAATACGAAAGCTAAACAGCCTGTTGATGCCCGGGTTTCTGCTACGAGGTGTCCTACCCACTACTCAGGTTACCTAAGGCCTTTCTCATTTCAGACTTTCTAGAATTGTTGTGTGCCACTCGCATCGTAAATAAAGCAGCAGACTGGGTTTCGAATTTTGCACAGATGTCATGTATACTAATTAAATTGTATTATTATATGAGATATTATAATTAATTTAAATTTATTATTATTTTTGAATTTTTGAATTTAGAATAACGAAGCTTGTAAATCCAAGTGGTTTGCCATAAGTTTGGGAAGCAGTCAAACATAGTAGCATCTTTTTGCACAAGTTACTGGCCACGTGTCTTATCCATTGGTTCAAATTTAGTCATCCTCTCTTCATTAGACTATTAGAAACATTCTTAAGTTGGCCAATGCCCATTGGCTGCGAACTGCTAGTTGTTTATTATTCATGATATGTAAGGCAGAACGAACGCTACGTTCTCTTATACCACTCTTTATATGAGGATCGGGGGCTAATGATTACTCCACCCAGGTTGCTTCTACGATAACAAACACTGTGATGAATTTTGCAATAGCGGAAATTAGTAATAGCAAGATTTGAATCAAAATCAACACTTATCTTCTACTAATGCTTTTTCTTTCCCAATCTCCTGATTGCTGGGTTTGTGCAGGCGGACACGTATAGGTTTTTTATCACTATATCAAGTCTGTTGAAACGAGGGAAACAGGGTTGCAGCGTCTAACAAAGCCACAGAATTCTGCACAGAAAACCCCAATTCAGCAAATCAAATGGTAGGTCATAACCGAAGCACTAAAAGGGTTTTTCTTGGGTTTGCTCTTTTTCCTTTTTACAGGAGTATAATAGCTCTAGCTTGTAGAGAATATGTGATCATGAAAAGAGGAAAAATGGAAAAGAAACATGCGTAAATCTCAACCATGCCTTAGTTTTCATTATCTGATATGAAGCTAAACTTGGAAAACATCTCATATTAGGTACAGAAATGAAAAAGAATATTTCTAACAAAAATAATAGTACTTAACTATTAGTAGTACATTATGAAGCTGGAGCCGCCGCAACATTCTACTGCTGATGCATTGCCAAAGGTTCTTTAGTTGCCCAACTGATAAAAATTGGTGTCACAAACTCAATTGACCACCGTGGGACTGGATGATCATCTTCCTCCTCCTCCTCCTCGTTGCTTCGGCTGCAAACGGTCGACTTCGTCGGCGCCCATGCCGGACCACCGGGAATGGGGGAAGAGAGATCTTCAAGGGGGAGAGGAGTCTCTGATAGGAGGTTTATTACCTTTTAAGGTATTGAATATAGCCCACATAGTTTGGTGGGATGGGATCTTCCAAGCATATGCTTCAGAGCATTAACTTGGTTGGCATATTTTATAAATCCTTTTGCTATCTTTTTTATGTATATAATTGAACGTGCATCAACGAATTCTTTCATTTACTTTGCAAAAAATAAAAATAAAAAAAATAATTGAACGTGCAATCTATTGAAAATTTTGGTTAAAGGAGTCAGTCTTTGGGTCATCTCTCCTTTTTCAGATTTTAGTTCTTGAAACTGTACATCCTTCCATGCCTTGTCATCCACAGCTTTTCTCTTACTTTCTTGTCCTAGGAATCCGATTAAGCCAGAAAACGTTTGACGATATGGCTACTTGAATTGTTTTTTTTTTCTTTCGTTTTAAACTCGTTTCAAGATATCAATTTCAGATCACACATTTTAATAATTGACCCTGGAATTCACAAACATGAACATTAAATAAAAACGCATGGACAATATACAACATTTTAAAACTATATACAATAAAAAAATTAATTATTTTTTAAAGAAATTTCTCTCCTAAATTTAGTGGAAGTCATGCATATTTTAAAAATAATAAATTTTTAATTTAACGTTAATAATTTTAAGAGTTTTTATTTCAAAATTAATATAATTATTTGTAAAATTATTAGTTATTGCATTGTTTTGGCTGATTTGATGTATTATTTATTAAATTTATAGTTTAAAAAGGAAGATATAGAGAGAAGTAAAAAAATATTAAGAAAATAATTACTTTTCGTACCATATATAATTAAAAAATGGTGTATAGTTGTGGCCAATAAAAAGCGAGTAACATTTTTTTCTTTTATTCTTTTGTTGATTAGAGGTTGAAATTTTGACTTGTGTATCTAAATTTCCCATAATAAGATAGTTCCTTTTCAAAATCAATATAGAAGGAAATAAATTGGGCAAGTTATACGAAATTAGAGTAAGTTTTTTTTTGAAAATAAAATATATTTAAATCCAAGACTTACCTTACGTAAAATTATATTATACTTATGGTATAAAAAGAAAAAAAAGAATTATACTCTTTGTGTTTAAAATTAAATATCTATTCCTTTATACAAAATGAATATGCATGTGAATATTTAATTATAGATAGAGTACATATTATTTATATTCCAATTTTAAAAACTTAACCTGAAGACAATAAGTTGGAAGAAAGGCATTTAACGCACAGGAGTTAGATAATTGAAAGATTTTTGTGACTCAATTACCTAACTTTACGCCAATTATATCATTAAATTTTAGTATAATGCGGCAATCATCATCTTCTATATAGGATCTTTTAACACACTTATTATATAATAAAAAAATTAATTAATTTTTAAAGAAGTTTTTTTCCTCCAACGTCTCTCTCTCTCTCCTATGCACACTTCCGCCGAGTGAGTGGACATCCATCTCCGCCACTTTTTGATGTACTTGTACGTCCATTCCCGTCAACATCTAGTGAAATTTTAAGTATTAGTGAAATTTATTAAAAAATTTTTATTTTTTAAAATATTATTAATAAAATAATTTATGTAATTAAATAATTATAATTTATTATTAATAAAAATATAATTAGACTTTTTTTTTTAAAGTATGTGACTTTGGCCATTTTTTAATGAGAGTAGACAGCCACTTTCACCAAGAAGTGGCAGAGTGTACATGAGAGAGAGAAAGAGAGGAAAGAAAATAATTTTAAAAAATAATTAATTTTTTATTATATACAATTTTAAAAAAACGGTATATAGAAGTTTCCGTTTCCAAAACAGCTCGCCCCACAATGAACACTGCTTCCATGCGTCTCTCCAAAAGTTCCTTCCTCTTTTTTGCCCAGTCATGGATTAGCTGGACAACTCAAAACAATCCAAATAAACAAAAGACAGTGATGGTTCAAATAAACAATCCACAATGAACACTGCTTCCATGCGTCTCTCTCTTCTTGTCTTTTATTTTTCTTTCCAAAATAAATTCTACAATTACTGGAAATAAAAATAAGCACTCAAACTTGCTCGGAAGGATGAAAGTTTTACTCACGGAGCTCTTTGCCTTTGTATGCCTAAGTTCATTGCATACTAATTTCAAATTCTATTATTAGTCTTCCAGAGCAGTTGGTTATCAAATATAACCTACAAAAAAGGCAAGCCAATTTTCGAGCTTTTTGTTATCTGTTTCCTGCTTAATTTGCATGCAGAAAATTGAAAAAGATTACAACCTATGCTATTTATGAAAAAACACGAAATATTTATTAAAAGAAGGAACCCCCTTTTTTTTTCACTGACTAAGTCAAACAAAATAATACAACTATATTTTATAATGTTTCTTTCGTTTTCCAACTTACGCACTTCAGCTCTCAAGATTAATATTAAGAGACAGAGAAGTCCACTCCCAAAAAATAAAAAGAAAATATAAAAAAGGAATACAGGGTCGAACTCCAATCATTTTTTAGACGAGAAAGAAAAAAGTTGTTGGGTGCTTTAGTTTTTTATTTCTTTCTCTTGATTAATGCATAGAGATATTTATTATTTGTTGTAATTCAAAAAATCGAATCGGATTGAAATATATATTTTTGTTCGATGTTTCGGTTTAGTTTTTTGAGTTAAAATTAAATTCGGTTCAATTTTTTATTTTTATTTTCAAATCGAAAATCGAATCGAAAAATTAATTTTTTTTTAAAATTATATATGAGCGCATTTTGATAATACGTTCTTTAATAAAATTTAATTATTTAAAAATAAAATTACTTAAAAAATGCATTACTGAAATGTGTTCTTTCATTTTCTTCAATTTCAGTTTTTAATCAAATCGAACCGAACCAAACTAAATTATTTTGATTCGGTTCGGTTCGTTTTTTTTTTTTGAAAAATTCAATTTGATTCGATTTTGTAAATTTTTTTAAAAATCAAATTGAAAATTAACTTATCCCATCAAAATCAAACCGAATAATCAAATGAACACTCCTAGATAGGTTAATGAATATCCTTAGCCACATTTTGGTTCAAGATACTTCATCATGAGATATTTACAAATTTAAATATTTATATTTAGAATTAATTGCATTTTCTTCTCTTAGGTGTGTCCAAAATACTATTCTATTTATTTATTTAAGTAAATTATAAATACATTCTTATCATTTATACTTTTAATAAAGGAATACTTGGATTTATATATAAGAATTAATGTTTTTTAAAAATACAATACTTTTTATATGCTTAATAACTAAAAGAGAGAGAGAGAAAAAGAAAAATAAATGAAATAAGTAAAATTGTAAAATATGTAATAAATATTTTTTAAATATGTAAACTATTTATATTTTGATCGCTGATACTTTTTCTAAAATAACTTATATTTCCTATCGAAATGAGTATATTACTTTATGAGTTTCAAAACAAATTACTACAGCTTTATCAGTGGTTCTTCTTGTCTTGTTATTCATAACCGAGAAAACAGACATACCGAAATTGGAAGTATATGAATTATTATTGGTGAAAATGAAAAAACAGACTTAATTCTAAAAAATGTACCCAACCAAAAAAAAAATCTCAAAAAATGTGGGTCCTGCTACGAGTCATAAAGAGCCAATGACTTTCCAGAAGCCTTTCGTTCGCTGAAACCGACAATAATTTTCTTATTTACAATCTATCTGACAGTTGGACGTCAACGCCTCGAAGGCCCAACCAGACCGAGATCTATGCTTAGGATATGTTCCAATACTTAAATAAACGCTCCAGATTTCCAAAAAATAAAAGAGCTCCAGCACCCACATTGTATTTACGCACCGCAAGAATTCACTGTCGTTCTGACGCGCAAGTTACTCGCAACGTGGAACACAGCAAAACTTCTTTTTCATTTATTTTCCCACTTAAAATTGGTCTCAGCTTGTCCGCACCAATCTCTCAGCAGTTCATTGCTACAGTGCAGCCTCTCCATTGGAGGGCGAAGGGATCGTCCGCTTCTTCACTCCGCTGGGTAATTCTTTTATGTGTTTTCGCTCTCTATTTTCGTGGCTGATCTGTCTCCTCGGTTTTGTTTGATTTCATCTCACCATTTTTTTTCCCTGCTCTTGATTTTTGATCTTCTTTCTACTCTTTGCGTTTTTGATTTGTTGTCAGCAGACCTTGTGCGTGTATTTGTATGTTGCTTTGATATATAACTGATATCTAGAGAGCTCTGGGGAGTGTGATTTGACTCCAGAATGGCCGCACCACCGGCGAGGGCTCGAGCGGACTATGATTACCTTATAAAGCTTCTTCTCATCGGCGATAGCGGTAAGATAGTCGTTTTCGTATTCTGGTGGTGTGTGTCCCTAGATCCGAGTATTGTTTTTCTCTAAACTATTACTGAAATCAATAATTTGTATTCTAATTGATGTTGTATGGAAGTAATCAATTTTAGAATTCAAATTATCCGGATCTAGCTGGGAGAATGGATTCTAATTACAAAGTGGAATTGTTGTTATTCCTTTTCCAATGATGTTTTTAGTTGTTTTGCGGCATTTATAAATGTGCATTTCCTTCAATTTTAGTTGCTATAGTAAAGTATAGCTCTGAAAACTGAGTGAAAGAAAGCACGTATTTCAACATCTATCTCAGTTTCTGTAGCTGTGATAGTATTCGAACTGTTTTATACTGTGTTTCTGTTGTGGCTTTTTGACAGTTTTCTTTCAGCCACTATGCAACTTGTCTGCGTGAACATTGTAATTATAGAGCTGAAATTACGTTTTATGCCTTTCAGTTGCTGTTTTTTCTAGTGTTTCTTCAGGTATTCCTTGAGGACTTTCGGCATCTAGCAAGCAATAAATAGCCTAGGAATTTTCTCTTAGTGTCCTTCGTGTTTCCAAAGCATCTTACATCATTGATTTCTGTCTTATAAATTTTTCTTGTCAGATTCCTGTTAAAATTCAATTTAATCCCCTTTTTTTATCCTCCTTTAATTTTGTAGACCTTACATGCAATTTAGCTCGATTGATAACTGCTTTTTCTATGTATGCTTTAGTTAAAGAATATTAAATTGCAGTTTGTTGCAACATACTGAAGAGATATTTACATTTACATGCTTTATCATTTGTCAATCGTGCTATCATGTGGCATAGCAGTTGTTCCTCTGTCAGATATGAGTAGCTTTTTACAGCTCTTGCTTTTCTTCCGTTAATTTTCGTTAAATTGCATTGACTTCTGTATTATCATCTGTTAGCATTTATATCAATTGAATATGCATGTTAATTTTGCTTTCCAAGTAATAAGAACAGGCGATGATTTGTAATCAGCCTTTAACAGGCGATGATTTGTAATCAGCCTTTAACAGGCGATGATTTGTAATCAGCCTTTCTTTTTTGTGTAAAATTTTGATAGAATTCTTCTTTGGTTTACAGTTAGTAGTGGTGTGGGATCCTTAGACCTCTTAGGCAATAACTTTTTAGTTAAAGATGACCAATAAAAGTAAGGCAAGTCTTGTTTTGTTTAAATAGACATACCACTGGACTTCTATCATTATTAATTATTACCATTGTCTTCATAAAAAGATCCTGTTTCCTCTTTCAACCTTGTCCGACTCTGTCTGTTTGGATATTTGTCTTTCTTTATCTCTTATATCCTGTACTATGTCTTTGACATTTAAAGAGTTGCTTTGTATTTGGAAATCTGTCTTTCTACCTTGAAGGCTGAAGCACATAGCCCATTCTTGCACAAATTGCCTTGTGATTTCCTTGGATCTTACACTTATATATCTGTGTTACTTGAGCTTAGTGTAAATGCGTTCAAAACCTCTGTTTAAGTCTACTACATCCTACATTTTGGATTTCTTTTTGAATCTACTTGTTTGCTTCAATGCAGTTGGAATGTTCAGCTAGACTATTTGTATGTCCAGATTATTTGAACTTCAAATATATGATAATGTACTTTATGTTGTCTTCCCTGCAGGTGTGGGCAAGAGTTGCCTTCTTTTGCGCTTCTCTGATGGTTCCTTCACTACTAGTTTTATCACAACCATAGGGTGAGTGCTCTTTTAGCAGGTTGCATTAATTTCTTTTAGCTTTTAATACACTATAACTTAAAAGTGGAAAAATCTTCTAAACTTGTGAGGTTGTAATTTCTTTACAGAATTGATTTCAAGATAAGAACAATTGAGCTTGCTGGCAAAAGAATCAAACTCCAAATCTGGGATACAGCTGGGCAAGAACGGTTTCGAACAATAACCACTGGTTAGTTATTGCCTGTTTAACTTCTACCGGATAATTCCTTTTCTAATTTTCCTTCATTATTTGCCTTTGGTATCTGTCTTTTTTTAAGTTTCTGGATCTCCTACTTTCATCATAATGAAATATTTTTTCAAGAACCTTCGGTCTTCTCTATGAGAAGAGACTTGTGATGCTATTGCGCGTGATGGTAAAACTTGTTGCCTTTCCTTCCTTCCCAAGTCATGACCATAATTCATGTGGATTGAGAGAGATGATGACAATAATATGGGTGGTCTAATTGATAAATTACTTTAGCTAGTAATGGTTAATTTTATTCCTGTACCACTATCGGTTACCACTTATCCAGTCTTAAATTGAGGGTCATCATTTGATCTAAAACAAAAATTTGAGAGGGCATTTCATTATATATAAATTACCCACTTATGCTTAATAATTGAAGAAGTTAGTTGTGTGACCATGTGTTAGTGGACTCGTATTAGCTTACATTAAGAAGTTTAACTGTGAAGTTTAGATAGAAAATGCATTTGCTTATAGAAAGTGGATATTTATTTTTTAACTATCCAAAATAGAATGTAGACATCCAGATTGCAATAAAGGGAGTATTAGGTAACTTTTACTGGATTGTCTAATTTCTTCACATGCCACTTGCTTGTCTCTTTCTTTATGCGTCTGTCTCTTGCATATATCAAATTTCTACTGATTTGTTCGTTAATTTGAACCTTCTGCAGCCTATTATCGTGGAGCCATGGGTATTTTGTTGGTTTACGATGTTACAGATGAATCATCATTTAATAGTAAGGTTCTCTTTCATGTCATTTCTATCTTATAAGATTAGTTATTTTTTCCCCCCAGTAGTTCTATCACTGTTTTCATATTTTTTCGTGGTACTAATGATAGATGAAATAAATGCTTTCTGCTTTGGTGTTGGATGAGACATTGCTTAGAATCGTACTGGCTTTAAAGCTTAAAACTAGAATATATGTTTATACTCCTAGCTGGAATTGCTCTCTAGGCGCTGTTTTCTTGAGCTTGTCTGCTTTAAGAGGCCAACGTGGTGCATAAAACTTGCTTCTATGGAATTTTCTTTTCTTGATAGTATTCTTCTGCGTGTTATGGCCCCATGTCAGATATTAGGAACTGGATTCGCAACATTGAACAGCATGCTTCTGACAATGTGAACAAGATTCTGGTTGGAAATAAAGCTGATATGGATGAAAGCAAAAGGGTAAGCTATCTTATTATTTGAGGCCTTAGTTCCTCAAGGATTTAACTTTATTCTGATCATACTTCTGAGATTCATTTGTTTTGAACTCTGATTATTGCATCATGGACTTACGGTCTTATAAGTTCCTCCATTTTGTGTAGGCTGTACCTACCTCCAAGGGCCAAGCCCTAGCTGATGAGTATGGTATCAAATTTTTTGAGACTGTAAGTATGCTTGAAGCAAAATTCTTTTAAGGAGTGCTTTTGTTGTTCATTTATATGTGGGATACTACTTTTTGCAGAGTGCAAAGACGAATCTCAATGTAGAAGAAGTTTTCTTTTCAATTGCGAGGGACATAAAGCAAAGGCTTGCAGATACGGACTCCAAGCCGGAAGTAAGCTCCTTTCTTAAGTACACTAGATGAAGTTCTAACCAAGAAGGAACAAAAAAGTAATGAATAGTGCCTTGAAAGAAGCATTGAGGAATCTCATTTTCAATTGCAGGCTTCAACAATCAAGATCAATCAACCTGATGCTGCTGCTGGGAGTGCTCAACTTACACAAAAATCTGCTTGCTGTGGTTCTTAAGTTGCACGGAATGGGCTTGCTTATAAGGTGATATGTTCTTAAGAAATAGCAATAGCAAGTGCAAAGGCCTAATTGCGGTCACTGTATGTTGGGGTGCGTGTAATCTTATTATTTATCATTCTTTTAAACTTGTTTTAGCGTGTGAAGGATAGGTTCATACTAATTGAAAAATTGAATTTGTTGCTTGATACTAAAGCTTTTTGGCATCAGTCTTTGGAAGATATTCATATATTTCGCAGCTCTCATTTGACAAACTACGCATTGAACTTATTAGCTGTACTCTCGTCAGAAGTTAAAGATCAAGGGCCTGGCATTGCTCTAGGGCTACCGAGGCAGCAACTTCTGGATGAACAATTCAGAAGTTGATTTGAATTACCACTTGTAGCAACTGACTTTCCAAATTGGTAATAATCACCACCTCATTGCTTTGATTTGTGGCTACTGAGCCTCCGGATAGAAGGCAGGAATAGAGGACATCAATCTGCTTTTACCTTTATTTATGTTCGGTTGATGTATGGTTCAAGATCCTCAAAATCATTCAAGACTCCGGGGAACGAAAGAAGTATGAAAAGTGATCCGAACAAATCTGTGCGGCCAACATGCTTGCATGTTTTTGAATCCCAATGCGAAGGGTGTACGTCCCTTTCAACATTCGAACACCCTGACCCAAGTCTAGCAAGAACACGTTCTAGAGAGTTTTGAGTTGGCCACAAGTTTGCAGGAGAATGTCAGTGTCGTGCTGTCAGCAACACAAATACGCAGCCAGAAGGGCCGAGGAAGGGTAACAGGATAACATCCTGTCAAGGGCAAAAGTGATCTGTTGTAGGACTGCAGTTATTACTGTCTGTCTTCAAAGCAATTATTTAAACAAATACCAATGAGCCCAAGAGCGTTAGGCATCTGTTTGAGATAAAAAAATTTGTGAATTCCTCAGTTTCTTCATTAGAAGATCGTTCGATACCTCTAGTGAATCTAAGAGTCTAGTGAATCTAAGAGTGATTGAATAGAATTTAATTTTAAAATTTTTATTTTAAATTTTATAAATTATTTATAAAAAATATAAATCTCACATTTAAAATTTTGACTTTGATTTTGAAATAAAATCTGTTCCAAATAGATCCATTTAAGTGTTAATGGACTAAACCCAACCAAAACATAGAAGTAAAAAACAAAACGTGATATTCAATTCCTCCATTTTCACTTTTATAGTTCAATACCCTCCATCTAACGGGATGCATGCACAATTGAGTTTTTAGATTAAACTCTAAAACGAGTATACATGGAAACCATTGGTTTTGCATTTCATTCAGGTAAACAACATAACTGGAGCAAATATTTTACCTCTGTGCACAATATAAGAGAGCGTGCACTATTTTACAGTGTAATCCACTCTTGTTAGAAACCCCATCATTCATAAATTAAGTTCCTCCTTTCCATATATACGCTGAAGTTCGCGGGTGGCTGCTTGGAATGACTCTGGTATAAGAAGAAATGTAAAGTTCAAATTGTTATAAGGCAAGAGAGATTATTCTTTGGGGTGGGGGGAATTCTATATGGAAGACCGAGGGTGTGAAGGAATCACTACCTTTCCAAATTCGGAAGGCTTTTTGATTGATTGGTGAACCAGTTACTGTCTGAATTGCATCAAATAACAAACTCTCAGGTGTGCTTCTTAGCTCCTGGACGATCTGATAAATGGTCTTTCCATTCTCAAAGTATATGTGATTATTTGGGTGCTTTGTCTTGCAACCGGCATGGCGCTCAAATTCATATGCATTAAGAGCCTAAGCAAAAGATTCCACATTAGTGCCAAAAACTCAAAGAAAGCTTAACACACAACTAAATGACCGACCTTTGAGTAATTACACGATTGACAGCCACAAAGATAGCCAGAACCTTTAATGATTCCACGAAGCTCCTGGTTTTGTGCAGGAAGGCTTTAGTGATTCAACAAACAGCAAACCTCAGTGCAATAACCTAAGAGCTCAAGAATATTTACCTCCCGTGAGACAGAAACATATCTTACAGGCACCCCATCAAGCATTCCAGTTGCAATCAAACTTCTGACGTTTGAAGGGAAACTGTTTGGAGCTTCCTTTCTGGTTGGTTTTGACTCTGATTTAGTTTTTGAAGATAAGTCAGGTTTCATTTTCTGTGCCTGGGAAGTGTTCACAACTGCAGTCGTACTTGGTGCATCCAACTCCTTTCCTCCTGGGGTTTCTGCTATGTGGAGAGAAGATTGATTATATAGCAAGTCATAACTGCTAACTGGCCTTGAAAGAGCATCAATATATGACTCATCTTGATAGCCACCAAAGGATATAGTATTAGAATCACCCTTAGCAAAAGTGTGCGCGAGGGATATGGCATTTTCATCAGCTTTACCAAAGGAGGAATCCATGGTCACATTTGCTTCCACTCTACTGTGGGAATTACTCATCAATGAGACATGTTCACCTTCCTTGCTAAAAGCCTGCCTCATGGAAATAAAAGCTGATTCAGATTCCCTACTATATGTCTGATCCAAGGACATGCCAAAATTATTATCTTCTGCGCCCTTAACCTGATTAACTTTAACTTTTCTAATTCCACCGAAGCCGGCACAAGCTTCTGGATCTTCCAGAGGATAAGACATTGACAAACCAATAGAGGACTCATTCCCGAATTGTTCATCAGTAACTGTCTTCCCCACACTGGAGTTTTCCATGCCGTGCGGAGAGAGGTTCTCTGTGAAATTCATAGACCTTGTTGCATCAGAACTAAACAATCGATCAATGAATTGGTTTGGTACAGACTGAAAACCAGAGGCATTCTCCCAGGAAAGGGAAGCTGCCATGGGAATCCCTGAAGTTGGCTTGCTAACTGGCAGTTGAATAGCTTGCCTCTTGTGAGTGAAGGCCTCAGGTTCAGCATCACTGAGCCATTGATGGGTGCGCTTGCTTTCAATTCTTGAAGAGTCACTGAAAACAGTTTCTCCATCACTTAGGTGTCCACCACCTTTTGCCATCCAAAATCCCTTATCTTGGAACGACTGGGGAAAGGAGAACCAAGGCAAATATAATACCAAAAGTAGACAAAAGAATCAAAGTAGGTCGCGACCCTTGTATTTTAGTCGGTCGGGAGAAGCTACCAACTACCCACAGAGAGCAAGCAAAGCTAAATTTTCCAAGCAGGAAAAAAAAAAAAAAGCTTGATAGGCTGATATCTTGAATTCCATTCTAGGTTAGACAGACATAATTTAGAACTAGAAAGTCTCACATCCAAGGTACATGAAGTAGACTTCCAACCTCATTTAAGTAAATAACCACTTGAATTCCTTCAGCACAGTTCTTTTGGGGCTGCTTCCATCAAGTGGTAAATCCTAGCCTAGGAAAATATAGATTTTACACCAGAACTTGAATCTCGACAAAGATGAATGTGACAAAAGCAAACTCTTGGTCCTACGCTGCAATCTTAGACACAGATTTTTCCAACACTCTGCAGCCCTGACTTCAAACTCATCCATACACTAACTGATACAAAAATGTCAATGTGATTGAAAAACGGAAAATGGAGTACATGCAAATTCCATCGTTCTGTGTATTAGTAAAGTAACAATCAACAGATCATTAGTTATCAGACCTCTATGACTTGCCAAAACAAATATAAGGAAGCAAAAGTACATAAAGTAAGAATACCTTTGTTGGGGTCATCTCAATTCTATTGACTATCCTCCTCTAAAAGACAAATTTAAAATGTGAAAAAACTTGTTGTCTAGTTTGGCCAGTTATTTTTATGACAATCTGACTAGAAGCAGTACTTCAAGCAAGCAAATACTCAAACTCTGACCACAGAGATTAGTTCTTCTAACAGCAAAATAGAAGTGAATGTGATATGCCAAAACTAGATTAGGAATTAAAATCAACCATCCTGCAACATCAAGATAAAACTTCAAAAAGGAAAAAAGGGAGGTTTTGGGGGGGGGGGGGGAACCAGCTTGAGCCTATGTTCATTAAAAAATACCAGGTTAAGACTCATCTTTGCATTTCCCAAATATCAATTTTTCTAAAATTTACAGGACTTTTCTATCCACAAGCTGAATTCTTAAAAAGAATCATTAACAGCTCCGAAATTTCAACAGAACTATTCAGACTTCCCTCCTCAATGAAGTATATCATTTTAGTAGTAACTTTATTGATGTGTTTAAGGCAGCAGTAATGAAACAAATGAACACCAATACTTTTGGAAGTACTCACTCTCCTAAAGTACAGAAAAGCAGAAACTGAAAATAAAATCTATTTGCTTGTAATTATTATACTTAAAAAGTGGAAAATGCTTTGTGTTGTTTCACTCATGAAATGCAGCTCTTGCAGTAGTAAACTGCAAAGTGCAAAGTGCAAGCTGAGAAAAGGAGGAATAGAGCGGATTACCTTCAATGTATTATACTATTATTAGATCTTGCACCAATAATATATGAATAATAAAATTCCAATAACAAAACTGCACATAAAAGCAATGCAACAATATATACCAATCCCTCCTCTATTTTTTTCATCTTCCCCTTCTAGTTGACCAACTATTTCTTCTTTTTCCTTTTCTCCACTAGCCTCTTTCTCCCTTTTATTTTTCACCATGATTCCTTTGCAGTCAATGAGTTGTTTCTGAGGTCCATTTGTTAGTTACAGCTGGATTACATTATACATGTGATCCTGTTTATCTCTTGCCTAGTTTTAAACTTCTATAACAGCAAAAAGAACTAGGCCTTCGGCATATCCTTCATACTCCAGGCTCTGTGAAATAAACCACCACCATATAAATCTATTTACACAGGTAATATATTCAAACAAGTACTTAGCTTTGCGCTTGGTGCTTTAAGCCCAAGAATAACTTTTTGCAAAATTGCAGTAAGCTTTTCAGCTGCACACATGCAGTGAAACAGTTTTTTTTTCTCCCTTCACATTTTGGACTTTTATTGAGGTAAAAATGGTCTATCAATTTGAAACTATATACCTGTATCCAGAAAAGGCTACTTTTTCAAACACCATAAAATAAAATAAAATTAATCCAACATATTCTTCACTTCAACCCAGAAAGCTCATTATTTCAACGTAATAACACGTGTAGTAAAGACAATTTACTATCAGGAACAGGGGATAATGACTCTGAAATAGCTAACAAAGGAAATCCAGCTCTTAAAATTAAAAAAAAAAAAGCAACACTCCAATAGAAATACAATACCATTTTGTAGGTTCTCCACTTCAATCAGTCTCAGATGCAAAATGCAACATCAACACTGGAAATTCCACGAAAAAGAAATCATAAGTACAAGGAAAATTCAAGAAACAAATACTTTTGCAACTAAAATAAAAGTTCAAAATTGCGAAAAATAATCTCGAAAGGGAAAAGTGTTACAGTTCTCATTAGAAAAATCCTAATCGCAAAAAAGAATATAGGACGATCTTGTACCTGCGATGATCCCCGTGGTTTTCACACGATCGCCGACGGTACTAACCGGGCCGGGGGGAGAGACTGAGAAGATACGTTGTCGTTTTGAGTTTTGCTGAAGATTAGATTAGTGGTAGAGGAGAAGTTCGTGTAAGATAGGAGGAGGAGCAGACGATTTTAGCTCGAACGGGGAATATCAAAATGTAATTGAGCCCACCATGAAGGAACTGAACGTTCGACTTTTTCTAGCGTACACGTGTCTGAAAAAGGTCGATCGTATCCGTTGGATTAAATATTCTTATGTCGTATGGGGTGGGTTGGTCTGGTACTACGTGAGGGTTCCGATCGGGTGGGCTTGAGCCCTATATGACTATGACATTCTCAACGTGGCTGAAAAGAAATATAATTGAAAAATGGATAGAAATTAGTTTTCCTCACCTTGTTTATCAAGAACAATTCCGAAATTGACTTTGACCAATTAAAATTTAATAGAAATACAAACGAACTAATATTTAAAGCTTTTCAAGATTTTATTATAATAGACTACAAGCATTAGAGGTGTTTGTGATAATTTTTTTTTTAAAAAAAGCCCATGAAATTTAAAGAAAAAGAAAGGTAAAACACATTTTGAAGAAAATCTGCATGCTCAAAAGAAGGATTTGCAAGAGAATCGGGTCTACTTGGATTGGGTTTCACACGAAATCCAATGCAAATTTCTCATCTCACATCTTATTTTTTCTCTCACAAAAATTTCTCTCTCGCGAAACCCAAGACAGAAAATCTCAAAACCAAACTCTATCCAATCAGATCGCTTCCACCTATATCTTTTCCATTAGATTAGGAGGGATGAACTTCTAAATTAATGAATTTACGATTTTTTTTGTGTATTAAGAAAACGATTGATATAATAACTTTTTTCCGTATAATATTTTTAAAAAAATTATTTTATCTAATCATAGATTACTATAGTCTACATTCTACAAGATCGCAATTGGTAGGTATGCTCATAATTTATGTCCATTTAATAATTCATTGGGAATAAGTTTTGATTCCATGTACCTACAAACAACCTATAATCAATCCGTTAACCAACACAAAATTAGGATGTGAAGGTTAGACAGTTACAAAAAGAGGGAAAATATTCTGTAAACTGAGAGAGAGAGAGAGAGAGAGAAGAGCTAGAGAAAAAGCTTACCTTAGATCGAGTTCATTTTTAGAACTCGTTGCTTCAGTCTTGAATCTTGGCTGATTTAGAGTCTCGAGCACCCCTCTTCCGTTTTCCTCCTAGCAAATTGAATTAGATTATGCTACGTAGTCCATGCTGACCTTGATGGGCTTCAGAGGGCCAATTGGCAGTGTCTACTACCACGGACTAAAAGTTGCAATTTGCAATTTGGCCCATGATTGCATTTGCAACCCAAGAACAATGGCTGCAGTTAAGATATGAGAAGTCGAAACAAGGAGTTTTTCAAAGATTACCCGATAAGTTCCCCTCATTTACAGGCTGCGGAACTAAGCAGTCAGTAGCAAAGCAGCCCTTCAATTCTTGTTTTTCTCTTATCGTGCCTCGAGTTGCTACGCTTAGTTAAAGAGTATGCAAAAATCAGTCCAAGAACTAAATTTCTCAAATTTTAATGCAATTAATATATCATTATAGCTTACTGCTGTGAGTATAATCTGATGGAAATCGTCAACTCTACTCTTCTAGTTCAGCCATTTCCTGATGACCTTCCAAAGTACCTGCGTCATGGATTAACGTTACAAGAAAGAACTTATACATGAAGATCCATATACGTAGATACAAACCTAATGGGTCTTTCTATAGCTAGACGACCTAGACTGTACCGTTGGATTCTTTCTGCTCTGTTCTTCTGGTTTCATACTGCCTTTGGGTTCCAACTTCCGATCAATCACGTCACCATTTATCTGACTGAAGATACAAGAAAGAGAAATGATCTTTATCGAGTCAGTACCAAGAAGAAGATCCCATTATTACTCAAACACTCTACGATGTCTACTTCTCTAAAGTAGTTCTGTATAGAGGAGCCTCTTCGGATGGGGTCGAACTGTATGTTGTAAGATTGTTTCACTTTCACATGTCTAGAACTGCCTTCAATGGAAGAAAACTTCATGGCTGCTGGCGAAGGAATTTAGGGGGGATAGGGAACCATCAACGTAAAGAAGCTTTGGTACTCATTTTGTAGCTTTAATACATTATATATATGTTCTTCTTCTGAGCTTCTTTTATGTGTGTAGAATAAATGTAGTTGTATTTACTGCGTTTTTAGCTCAGACACATTGTTTGGTTGGAGTGAAAAGAGGGAGTAAAAGAGAAGGAAAATTAAATGAGAAGATAATTGTATGATTTATATCGTTTGGTTGGAAAGAGATATGGAGGGCAAATAAATTAGGAGGGAGAGGGATTCCCTCCACATTTGGAAAATTATTCCATCCAAAAATGGATGAATTGAGAATTTACTTCCCTTCTATTCAAATAAAATAAAATAAAAATAAAAGCATTTATTTCCATCAAGAGAGCCACTAAACCTCTCCTCACAAACCAAACGTAGTGTTAATCTTGTCTGATTCTCATGAAAGGATCGAAACTAGTTTGCAATGCAAACTTCTTCTTTTCGCAATTCTAAATTCTTCCAAGTCACTCTCAAGCTCGTGAGTCGTGATACTGTGATCAGCTCATCAGGCATGATGAATACAATACAAACTTCTGTATGTAATATGAACTCTCATGGTAAAGTGAATCTCTTCATTTGATTTATGACAGTTTATCCAGGTTTGGCTAAGGATGATTATCGAGCTAATCAAAGATAAAACTCTTGTTGTTCTGTTGATAATTATCGAATTAAATTCTCACCCAAACAAGTTCCCATAAAATTAACGTGCCAAGCATTAGCAATGACCAGCATTTTTTTCGAAACCAGAGTTGGAAATTTCAACAGCTAAAACATTTGTCCTTTAACTAGAGACAATATTCATTGACATCAAATGGTTCAAACTTCTTAAAGGTCCTCAAGAAAAGCTTTACATCTACCAAAAACTCCCATTTTTACCATGGTTTTAAATAGCATTGGAAAAGTCTGGCCAAGTTGAAGAGACAGGTTTGGCCAAGATGAAGAGAGGCACAGACTTAGCCGCGGGCGAGGTTAACAGAGAGAGCCCAAATCTATGTGCTTGGGCTCAGAAGGGATGGTGGCCTAAAGTTCATCTCGATCACGAAATTCATGAGTTTTCTTTTCTTTTTTTCCCTCCGGGTTTTGCATTAAGAAAATTCATGCAGCAAAAAGAATGAAGGAAAATTCATAAGTTTAATTGTAACTTTGATTAGATAAAAACTATGTTTATTATAAAAAGGAATATTTACAACTAAATATACTAAATATAAAAATATGAATATTAAATTTTGGACAATCAACAAATTATCCTCTTTCTCTTCATCAAAATCACTTGATATTCTAATATCCATTTTCTTATTTCTTTTGTTTTGACATTTCACACATATAAGAATGTTACCGGAAAGGTTTATACGGTACAATGATGATTTGCCTTATCAGAATCCGAAAAATCAATCAATGCAATTTAGTGAAGTGATAAAAGTTATAAGGGGATGAAATTGAGAAACACATAATTAAGTGACCTTTTAATGCTCTAAATTGCTAGATGTCTGCTATCAAAAGTTAAATTAAATCCAAACAAATAAAAAAATAAAAGAATAATTTTCACTGACCTCCTGTAAAATTTCTCTATATAGTATAATAGGGGCAATCCTCTTTTAGGGTCTTATTTCAAAAGAAACTTTAGGGGAGATTAGTGTTAAATTTTATTAGTATTAGTATATCTTACTCATCTAAAATTCTTCGGGTGTGAGTTCCTTAGGGTTTGGGACAGCCTAATTCCTTAACTTTTCTCTTTTAGTGTATTTGAGAAAAAGTTTAAGGTTTGTTTTACTTGTATATGATCGCGATCATTTTCATATCAATGAATAATTTCTTATTGAATTAAAAAAAAAAGATTAATAGGGGCAACGACAACGGAGTGATATCCTTGGAGAAAATAGTGCTTATCTTCCTGCTGACAACGCTGCACTTTACAGCCGATCCAGGTAATCAACTCACACATGAAGTTTCTTGCCCCTGCACCACCACAAGCAGTAGCATCTGCCGAGGGTGTGAGATTTAAGAGTAGAAGCAAGAGTGAGGAAGAGAGAAATTGATTCTTCTTATTTCATTATGATAATGTACAGTAGCCTATTATATACAATGATCTCAGCTTAAGAAAGACAAATGACTCTAACGGTCACAAAAATTACAGCAATGCTTGATGGCATAAAATTAGTAATTTAGCTTTGATTATTGGCATGATTATCTTGATTGATTGCAGGATGGATGATTGCAGATTTCTTGGGTGGATTTGAACAATTTCCTTTGTCATCGGATGATCTAAAACCCCCCCGCAAGCTGGACGTAGTGTAAATATCCATGAGGCCAAGAAAATGCGATAGCAACTGAAAAAGAGGAGCAGGAAGGGCTTTAGTGAGAATGTCTGCTAATTGGGAGTGTGAAGGAATAGGCATGGGTTTCACAATACCAGCTTGAGTTTTCTCACGAACAAGGTGGCAATCAATTTCGAGGTGCTTGGTGCGTTCATGGAAGACAGGGTTAGAAGCAATGTGGAAGGCACTGGAATTATCACAAAAGAGTAAGACTGGACGATCATGAGAAATATCAAGATCACGCAGCAGATAGAGAAGCCAGAGTATTTCACATGTGGTGGTGGCCATAGCTCTATACTCCGCTTCAGATGAACTTCGAGAAACGGTGGTCTGCTTCTTGGACTTTCATGAAATCAATGAGTCACCGAGGAAGAGGCAGGAGCCAGTGACGGACTTTCTGGTATCGGGGCAACCGCCCCAATCAGATTCGGTGTATGCCGTAAGTTGAAGAGTGCTTGAGGAGGAGAAGAACAAGCCTAAACCTGGTGTTCCTTTTAAATATCGAAAGAGTCGATGGAAAGCTTGTAAGTGGAGTTCAGTAGGGTGATCAAGGAACTGACTAAGTCGTTGGACAGCGTAGGAGATATCCGGCCTTGTGTTGGTTAAGTAAAGAAGTTTGCCAATGAGTTTCCTGTAAGAAGTAATATCAGTTAGTGCAGGTGAATCATGAGCAGAGGGGATATAAAAAGTATCCATGAGAGTGGCAACAGGTTTGGAACCAAGAAAACCGAATTGATCAAGAAGCTCAAGAATATATTTTCTTTGGCTAAGATGAATTCCAGATGAGTTTCTTGCAATTTCAAAGCCTAAAAAATATTTGAGTGTTCCCAAATCCTTAATACGAAAGGTTTGGTGTAAAAATTGTTTGATAGATGTAATAAGTTGTATATCGTTTCCTGCCAAAAGAACATCATCGACATAAACAAGTAAGACAATAAAAGAAGAGTGTTTGGTATAAATAAATAAACTGTAGTCTGAAGTTGCTTGCTTGAAACCACGAGAGAGGAGGGCACTAGTAAGTTTGTGATTCCATTGACGGCTAGCCTGTTTCAAACCATAGAGAGATTTGTTAAGCTTGCAAACAATGTGAGAATTGGGAGTATGGAACCCTTCGGGGAGGGCCATGTACACCTCTTCATGGAGATCACCATGAAAAAATGCATTATTAATATAAAATTGTTCAAGGTACCAACCTCGTATGGCTGCTATAGATAACAAAAGTCTAATAGTTGTTAGTTTTGCTACCGGTGAAAAAGTGTCAAAATAGTCAATACCTGTCTTTTGAGTGAAACCTTTGGCTACAAGCCTTGCTTTATATCGTTCGATGGAACCGTCAGGTTTATGTTTGATACGATACGCCCATTTGCATCCTATAGGACGTTTACCTTTGGGTAGAGAAACTAATGACCAAGTATTATTGGCTTCTAAAGCACGGATTTCTTCCTGCATGGCATGGCGCCATTCGGGGTGCTGGACAACTTCCTGATAAGAATTCGGCTCAACAGTAGTTAAGATGTTAAGTGCAAACATTTTATGAGATGAAGATAATGCATCATAGGAATGAACGGTGTTAAGTTGATGAGGAGTAGATGATAATTTAGGGTGTGTCTGATGGGTAAGAAGCTGGCAAGCATATTGTTGAAGATAAGAATGTGGATTTCGTGTTCTAGTAGATCTCCGTGGATGAGGAGAAGCTGGAGTGGAAGACGAATCACTAGGATTGGGTTGAGAAAGGGAATCTTCTGAAGAGTCTTGATGTGGGGAAATTATAGGAATGGGTTCAATATGTGGAAGAGGAGTAGACAAAGAAAAAGATTGGGTAGAAGTGGGAGAGTTACGAGCAAGTGAAGCAAAAAGAAATATGTCTTCATAAAAATAGACATTTCTTGAAATAAAAATTTCTCGAGTTGCGGTGTCTAAGAGAAAATATCCTTTTGTATGGGTAGGATAGCCAAGAAAAAACACATGCTCTACTTCTAGAGTCGAATTTACTTTGGTTTTGTGTAGATGTAGTGGCATATGCAAGGCTGCAAAAAACTTTAAGTCATTGGTAGGGTGGTGATGAAGAGTATAAAATAGAGTATGGGGTTTTGTTCGATAAAAGAGGGGTGGGAGTAATGTTAATAAGAAATGTTGCATGTTGAATACAAAATCCCCAATAAGTTAAGGGTAAAGAGGCTTGAAATCGTAAGCTACGGGCAACATTTAATAAATGTTGGTGTTTTCTTTCTACTATTCTATTTTGTTCAGGGGTTTCAACACAAGATGTTTGGTGGATAATGCCTTTAGATTTGTAAAATTCGGGCATATTAAATTTAACTCCGTTATCAAATCGAATGACTTTAATATATTTTTGAAATTGTGTTTCAATAAGATTACAAAATGCATGAATAATGTGTCGTGTCTCAGACTTGTTTTTCATGAGAAAAATCCAATTATAACGGCTATGATCATCAACGATGGTTAAAAAATATGAGTGAGCATGAATAGTTTGGACCTTATGTGGTCCCCAAATATCAATATGCACTAAATCAAAAATGTCATTTGAAACAGATGTACTAGAAGTAAATGGCAATTTTCGTTGCTTGGCAAAATGACAAATATGACAATGTGAAGAAGTAGGAATTTTAATAGATGAATCTATTGAATTAAGAATTTTTATTCTATTAAGAGACAAATGCCCCAATCTGTAATGCCAAAGGAGATTTTTATCAAAATTCTGTGAAACTACAGAGTTTACTTTTGAAACAGAAATAACAGAACTTCTTTTATTTTTAATGGATTGGTCTCCCTCTAGGATGTAAAGCCCTCCATATTTTTTAGCTAAACCAATCCTCCTCCAGTTGGTGAGATTCTGAATAAAACAAATGTCAGATAAAAAAAATAGTAGCTAATTGCGAATCCTGTGATAATTGGCCGACAGAGAGCAAGTTTAAATTGAATGAAGGGACCAAAAGAACATTATAAAGAACTAGAAAAGGGTTTAAAATAATCGTACCCTTGTGAGTTACCTTTCTAAATGATCCATTCGGCAATCTTATATTGATGTCATTGACAGAAGTGTATGATGCAAAATTGAACAAGGAGCAAGTAATGTGATTACTTGCTCCAGAATCCACAACCCAATTTATAGAGTTTGGTATTAGCAGATTACCTGAGGCATTATCATTCTTCAATGGTGGTTTAGAATCAACATTAAGTGCAACTGCATAGTTCACTTGATGAGTAATTGGTGGATTTGGTTGAAGCCCTTGCAAGAGATTGAGAAATTGCTGATATTGTGTTGAAGTTATAGCAGTGGTTGGAGGCATGAGAGATTGCTCTGTTGAAGCTGAGGGAGTTGGAAGAATACCATCTGCAAAATTTGCTCTAAGTTGTGGACGTCCATTATTTTTAGGGGGATAATCGTGTTTTTTATAGCACACATCTTTGGTGTGCCCCTGCTTCCTGCAAAATGTACAGAATTGTGTCTTTCTCTGATTTGAATTTGCAGGTTTCGGCCTTCTGACAGTAGCTGCTTGCAATGCCAATGAGGGAGTTTGAGTAGGAATGATTGAATTCAATGCTCCAAGTTGATTGGTTTGTGAATTGGAGACGTAATGAATCTGTCTTTCTTGCTGCAATACCATTGAGAAAACCTGCCCAATTTGAGGAAGAGGATCCATTAGAAGGATTTGAGAGCGAACTCCAGCGTAGCTCTCGTTAAGCCCTTTCAAGAATCGAATAACATGATCTGTGCCCATGTATTTTTCCATGGAGTTTAAAGCACCACAAGTGCAGTTGGGAAGAGGGCGAAGAATCATCATTTCTTCCCAAAGAGATTTTAGTTTAGTGTAATATGCATTCACATCCAAGCTTTCTTGTTTGCAGGAGTGGAATTTCTCAAGCAAGTCTGAGAGATGGATATTGTCACTCTTTGAGTATCTGGCTTGGAGATCATCCCAGACTTTTTTAGCTGTGCTTATCCATAGTACGCTTTGAGCAATGTCGGGTGCCACAGCATTCACAAGCCACGAAAGAACCATGCTGTTATATTGGTTCCATGCATCAAAATCCTTATCACCTGCTGCCGGCTTTTCAATGCTTCCATCGACAAATCCGAGTTTGTTTTTCGAGATCAAAGCCATTTTCATTGACCTTGACCATGAATGATAGTTGTGAGTGTTCAATTCTGGTTTTACCAGAATTTGGCACGGATTTTCATTTGTGTTCAAGTGATAAGGACTTGAAGATGAAAATTGGTCTTGTTTAGCCATGGGTAGGAATCAGAGAGGATAAATAAGTAAGAGCATAAGCGAGATAGAGGATGGCAAACCTTGTTAGGCCTGCTCTGATACCATGTGAGATTTAAGAGTAGAAGCAAGAGTGAGGAAGAGAGAAATTGATTCTTCTTATTTCATTATGATAATGTACAGTAGCCTATTATATACAATGATCTCAGCTTAAGAAAGGCAAATGACTCTAACGGTCACAAAAATTACAGCAATGTTTGATGGCAGAAAATTAGTAATTTAGATTTGATTATTGGCATGATTATCTTGATTGATTGCAGGATGGATGATTGCAGATTTCTTGGGTGGATTTGAACACTTTCCTTTGTCATCGGATGATCTAACAGAGGGCTCCCCCAGTTCCCCCCATGGTCCCTAAGAAGCAACTCCGTGCAAATACCTTAGGAGACTTGAGTTCTATTATTGAGTACTCGACAGTTGATATCGTTTAACACTTTAAGTAGTCGTACAGAGAAGTACTCCCCATCATGAAGTTTGAAGCAGGGGATGACTGTTTCCCGTCCCGACTCCCCTCAAAACACCGATGAAATTTAGTTATAGACTCTGGACTATTGTTGTACACGACGAAGACCTAATTAAGCCGATTCTGCTTGCGGGTTCTGTATCATCTTCATCACTCTTTCATTCCCGGTCTTTAAGTTTACCGAACAAAATCTTACAGCTGATAAAAGTAGTTCTAGGTCCAAATAATCGCGGCCTTGCAGGTTTCCTGAAAAAGCAGGTAGCTACCAAGGACAAAAACTTCTTTATTCATCTTATTTCTTGTAGTGCTCCTACCCTGAAGACTGGTAATTGTTCATGGCATGTTCTAATGATTTATATTGTTGTAAATGATTATTGATCATCGCCTCAAGATTACTTTTGCTTCACATTTCAAAAATTTATAAGCCCCAATTTAAACTTGAACTAAATTCCAAAGTGAAAGAAAACATAGCAAAAATACAGAATAACTTCCGATATTACAGAATATGAACAAACAACAGTTGCAAAAACTCTCTCGGTATGACAATATATACATCAACTTAGGTTCTGACTACTGATAAACGTTTAACGGAAGAATCTAAAACAGAACTACTTTACGCAACTTGCAAATCATTCTCGTAAGGGGTTAAGTTCAAATCTAAGAGGAAGACTATTCTATCCCCGTTTGGTGTTTCCGGAGGAACTGGTGCTGCTTCCGCTTCAGTTTCAATTTCAGTTGATTTATCACTCTCAGAGCCTGCTCCTACACGGTCACGGTGTCGTCTCATGTGCCCGCCTAGAGCTTGACCCAATGAAAACTCAAGGCCACATATAGGGCACTCGTGGGTCTTCGGCTTCGCAGGAGAGTGCTGAATAAGATCTGAAGCCAAAAGTTTAAGCTTTTTGTGGCTTGCCCTGTGTCCTCCGAGCGATTGGAAAGTCGGAAACTGCCTATTACATGTCTTACATGCGAAAACTCGACCCGAACCTGAAGTTGAACCAGTATTACTACTCTTTCCCACACTTGATAGAAGCATCAAACAATTTGCCATAGCTAGTGCTTCCACCTCCTTATCTTCTCTGCTTCTCTTCACTGTCATGTAAATATATGTGTATGTGAAATTACAGTAGCAGCTGCTTAGGTTTGCTAGAAACGAAGTCCCAAGTTTTGTTTATCAGACCGAAAATCAACAAGGCAATTGCACTTGAGAATTGAGTGACAAAAGTTGGAGTTTGGGTTTCTACATATATACTGTAAAGGTTGTCGGCTAGTGTTCTGCGGGAAGTAATTTACGTATGTGATGAAGTATGGCGTCTGGGACTCGGCTTGTGTTTCGTGCAGACTAAGGAAGAAAGTCGTGACCGCCGACGCTTAGTCAATGGAAAACCATCTTTTATTTAAATGGATAAACAACGAAATGTCCATTGGATTCTCAACTCAGCGCGTCTAGAAAGTAAAGAACAGTCCTCTCTAGTGAGGTGGGCCCAACAAAAGGAAGAAACACAGCACAAAGTTTTGCTTCGTTGCCCACTAATTTACGAAATAATTTAATCTGAGTGAGGGAATTTGAATATAATTCAGAATATACTTTTTTGAGGGAACAAGAAAAAGAGTTTTTGTCAGCCTATTAGTATAATTCAAAATATTCTAGAGATCAAATTTTGGTAATATAAGAAAAAAAAAGTTTTTTGTTACGTAAGAATTTCTTACTCATATGACTCGCCGAAATGGAGCGAATTTTTGTCAGCCTATTTAGGCAAAAGCGAGTTTGATTTTCAGACTGGCGTTTCTTACCTCCGAGTTCCTCTCTTTCGTCAGCAATTCTAGAACCTTTAAATTTTAAAAATATAATTGGATAAAGTTTATGTTTAATTTTTTTTATTTTTAATTAAATTTTTTAGTAGATAGAAAATTTATTATTGGTTAAAATTTAAATTTTTAAATTTAAAAATACCAATTTTTAACCTCACTTCCCCTATTAAATCTCATATTTTATATTATTCATGTTTACCTTATTTATATTTTCTCCTTTTACATCTTCCTTACCTTTTTTTATTTTAATTAGATTATGTACATTAATATATATTTTTATTTATTTTAATAAAAAATTAGTAAGTTTTTGTTTTCTTTAGCAGATTTAAAGATTCGTATATTCCAACAACTTCATTTTGATTACAATTTTTTTCTTTGAGTGCATGATTTAGAAATATTTATTTATTTAATCTTCGGTATCTATTACTCTAATTTGATCATTTATATGCTAAAATTTAAGGGTAAAATTATCTAATTACCTATTAAATATTATGCATCAAAATATGCATGACTTTGCAGTACATTGGATGTGAAATGTAATGGTCAATAATTTTTGATTTTTTTTCTTTTTTGATTTTTTCATCAAGTGGATTAAAAGAAAGAAATAATTTTTTTATAAAGTGTAATAAGGATAATAATACTATTCTTTTTTGTAGAACAAAAACACTAATTTTTTGAAAAAAAAAAAATTGAGCAATGTTTTGTGAATTTTTTAATTTTAAAAAATCTTTCTTTGATATTTTTAAGATAAAATATTAATATTTTTTATTTTGTAAATTATTTATTTTTTAGAAATACAGAGAGACAGGAAGGGGAAAGAAATTTTAATATTTATTATAATTTTATTACAAATATGTTATATTATTTCTTAGCAGAGACTTTTTTAAAGAATTAGTGTAAGAATATCACAATTAAAATAAGCTTATTTTGAAGTTTTAATATTAATAATTTTTTT
Source organism: Rauvolfia tetraphylla (assembly GCA_030512225.1). Lineage (NCBI taxonomy): Eukaryota > Viridiplantae > Streptophyta > Magnoliopsida > Gentianales > Apocynaceae > Rauvolfia > Rauvolfia tetraphylla. The sequence continues at coordinate 265,014 of JAJQKT010000062.1, forward strand.
AATTCTAATTTTTTTCTTTGAGAGATGGGCTTGAAAACACGCAAAAGAGTTTGATAAGATTTAGCAAAATAAAAAAATGATAAGTAAGTGTAACATATCAACATAAAATTAGTACTTTATAATCGTAAATCTCTTTTTGAAGATTTTTATTGAAAAAAGTTTCTATAATTTTATATAATATGAATAGTTTATGCTATTGTATTTAACAGTTTTTTTTGTTTACTAAAATGAATAGTTTGTACTGAAATCATTCAATTTTAGATAGAGGAAAAAGAAATTGAACTAGATATTACAATAATTTTTTTGACTTAAAAGATTTAATCGTGATAATATTTTAAGAATATTTTGTGGTTAAAGTATAATTGGTTTATTTTTAAAATATTTTATTATTACAATAGTTGTTTAAGTATTTAATTTATTTTCTTTCTGATTTTTATAAGTAATTATATAAATTAATATTTAAAGTTTTAATCATTTCATCATTCGTGCATGTATCCTCACAAGGCTGGTTCATGTTTTTTTTCATTTTTCTTCAAAGAGCTCATAGTTATTTGAGTATTTAATTTTTTTTATTTTTATAAGTAATTTCATAAATTAATATTTAAAATTTTAATCATTTTACTTTTCATACATGTATTCTCACCTAGAGGATTCAAGTGTTTTCCTGTTTTTTATTCAAAGAGCTCATAGTTGTTTATGTATTTGATTTCTTTTTTTTTCTTATTTTTATAAGTAACTTCATAAATTAGTACTTAAAATTGTAATTATTTCATCATTCGTGCAGGTAGGTTGAATTGTTTTTTACTTAATTTTTTATTTATTATTTATTTATTTAGAATGATAAAGAAATAAGATTAAAAATTTATTGTTATTTTTAAATACACATAATAATGGGTATTCATACTTGTATAACTTTTTCCTACTATTACCTGCAATAACTTCTAAACGAATAATTTTTTTATTAAACACATAAATTACTTCATAGTTGTAATTTTTTAAAATATATCTTAGTAATTGTTATTAAAAATAAAAAATGTAATACTCATGCATAACATGAACTTTTACACTAGTTTGTCTATAAGAGAGAAATGAACTTAATGTAAAAAATTTGTATTGGGTCTGTAATAAAATCTAACCTAAATACATCCTAATATTTTTAATTTTTTATAAATTAAAAAGAATTAAAATAAAATTTCTTATTACTTTTCCTGTTTTAAAATATAAGATTCTTTTTATGATTTTAAAAATATTTAATTTTAAGAATTTCTCTTTAAAAAATTAATTTTACTATAAATATAATTTTATCTTCTATATTATATTCTATAAATTTTAATTTAAAATTATTTATTTTAAATTTTATAAAAATAAATTATTTATAAAAAATATGACTCAAAATAAAAATTTTACTTTAAATTTTGTTAGGAAAGTCAAGTCAATCAAGTATAGCCTAGAAAATAAATCGAAAGGAGAATGCTTTGCCGTTTGGTACACTGCTTTGATAAGGAACAGCAGCAGTAGGATGTGTAAGAAGATACACGGCTACATGGATGGAGTTTGAAGCTTCGTGTTTTCAGACTTGGGGACACTTTTTGATGCCTTTTTGCCCAAGTTTGCCTTTGCTTACTCATGACTCCCCGCGGGCCATGACGCGTCCGTACCACGCATTATTTGCTTTCTGCTTCCGCAGATATTTAGGAATACATTGGTGGAAGTGTGTAACAACTTGGATCCGGTCCTGCACGTCCTTTTTGTAGGACGTGCAGACCAAATATAAACCGTTGGATCAGATGTTAAATCTGATTCAACGAATCATAATTTTTAATCCTCTGTTTGTATTTTTAAAAATTTAAAAATTTATAAAATTTCTACAGCCATTGAATTAAATTCAAAATATGATACAACGATCCATATTTGGTCCTTTACCGGATCGGACTGAGTGTGTAAGGGGGCAAAACCCGTGGAATTTGGACATGAATTTCTCGTGATGTGACATTATAGTAGAGGGAGAGGGTAGTTGTCGCACATTCGCAAGCGAGCAAAGTCGCATCTCCTTCCACAAGAAAAAAAATCAAACCTTACATAATTTCACTTTTGAGATAGCAATGATTCAGTTTATTTCTTACTATAGAAATAATGCGTACTAAAAAGTTCAATTAAGTTTTGTGCACGTAATGCAAATATTCTCAAGGCTAAAAATGTCCACTTAGGTAGTATGCACAACCACTGAATGATCCGAAATTTTGTTCATAATATAGGAGATTATAATAACTAAATACTAGTCATTCTAGAAATGTTATAGCGATTTACTTCTTGAATTCCAGAAGTTTGCTTGTGAAATTGAAAACTCAAGTTTCATTTAGATTGAGTTTTATTAGGACAGAACAATATTATGATCAAATATAAAAATAAAAATTAATCTGAATTTATTCTTGAATTGTTTAGAGATTCTAATTTAATAAAAAATTAAAAAGAAAAAAGAGATAAGTATTGCGCTCAATGAGCATTTTACTCGAACAATTTCAGTAGCAATGGAGCTTGAACTTTATGATTCATATTTCGTGCCAGCAGACATTGCGACGATGATCTTGCCAAAAAAAAAGGTATTGTGAAAGATGAAAATAGTTGCAGGTTTTCAACGTATTCAAAACTCATGCTGTCAATCTCTAATTGGAAACCCAGGGTGAGTTATACCATTCGAAGCAATCTGAAGAAATACTTAAAAGAACTTATCCAATTTAAAATTTTTTATTTTAAATTTTTAAAAAATTAGAATAAAAGTTTTGTATTAAAATTCTAAATACAGTCGTTTATTCTTTATGTGTTTTGGAGGATCCATTTGGAGATTCCAACTTTAAAATAAAAAAGAAAAATCCAGAAAAAACATTGGAAATTCTGAATCGAATTCAAACTCATATATCAACTAATCAGTCTCAATAAATAATCTGACGTGATAAGGAGAGTTTTAGGCCTCCGGAGCTAGCCTACTAAACGAAACGTATTGATGAAGGAAAGAATCTGGGACAATTTGTAGGACAACTCTTAAACAATGAAAGAATTTGACACTAATTCTAGAGAACACCTAAACTAAAGCAATTAAACGAAAAAATCCAGTAGGGGAGGAATCTTTTCTCGCTCGGAATCGTTGGGAGCAATCTTCTCTCCCTCGGAATCGTTCTCCTCAGGCGTCAAATTCAAATCCAAACCATTAAATTTAAACCCAATAATCCTCTTACTACTATTCGATCTCATCAGGATGGGCACCGTCTTGGCATCAGATTTATCAGGCACCGCCAGCTTCTCTCCATCCAATAAGGCGGCGCGGTGCCGTCTCATGTGCCCCCCCAATGCCTGTCCCAGGGGAAACTGGAGGCCACATATGGAACAAGCATGAGTCTTAGATTTTGCAGGCAAGGATTGATGGAGAAGATCCGCCGCCATTAATATCAGCTTCTTGTGACTAGCCCGGTGGCCACCCAAAGCTTGGAACGAGTGAAATCGCTTCTTACACGTCTTGCACTCGAAAACTCGATCGCCTCGACCTTCTTTCGTGGCTAATGCTTTGTCTCTTGCTTCTCCTACTTTAGAAAGCAGCATCAAACAATTCGCTGTGGCTACAGTCTCAGCCTCTGCTTCTTCTTCTCTGAATCTTTTCACGCTCATGGTTTGGTTGATTGAACTTGTTACGGGAACTATGGATATATTATGTTGCTGAGTTATGGAAAGTAAGCAAGAAAGTACAGATTCTAGCGTATATATAGGCGTGAGTGGAAAGTGCGAGTGAGATCTGATTGCTTGTGGACTACGAAAGGAGAGAGAGAGAGAGAGAGAGAGAGAGAGAGAGAGGGAGAGAGATTTTTCTGTTGGCTGCTCCCACCTGACTCGTGTGGGATTTGATGATTTGACTTGCATCCGTCATGGCACACGCTGAAGTGGGTAGTTGAACTAGTAAGGAAGAAGGATTGTCAAGGCTCAGCAGAGAAGCGTGAGCTTTGTTTGACCCTCCCACGACGAGGAACCTTCGTCCTTTCGTCGAGAGACGACGTGAAGCTACGCGCCAGAGACTGCCGACCCAAATTTTTTCATATTTCTTTCTTCAAATTTAGAATTTCTAAAAAATTAAAATGCATCAAAAAAATCTCTCATGGAAAATTATTTTTCCTGAGCTTGTTAATACTCGTGGTTATAATTGTGCTGGAGGGTTAATATTTAAGTTTTAAAAGATAAATGTATTATAAAAAAGTTACTATTTTTTGAACATATATAGATAAGTAAAGACTTTTTATTTTAGTGATTAATATTTTTTTTAATTTTTTCAATTAGTATTCATATTCACTTTTATAATTTATAATTATGTAATTTATTTTATATTTGAATTCCTTTACACAAAAAAAAAATCTAACAAAATTTTTTTACACACAAAGTTTGAACACGAGAAATACTTTCGCTTAAATCAACTCTTGCTGATTGTTATTTTTGAAGTCACTAATTTATTATTATTATTTTGATTAAAGGTCAGTGTTTGTGTCCCCACATTTTTCAAAAAACAAAAGTCTAAGTCAATTTGCTTTGCAACCGCTCTAGTTAGGGCGTTCAGTGAGAGAGCAAAACACGCTAGTAAACCAAGAACACAGTACATCCAGCAAAAAGAAACCGACAACATCGCACTCCTCTCTGTGTAGTGTAGCAAGCTTTTATTGGCCACGTTAGTACACGTCCTCCTCGGAAGAAACGTGAATAACAAGCTTCTTTTCAGAAAGACAAAACAGCCCATGACGTCTGTCGTAACAAACGCGGTTTATCTTCAACGTGGCCGAACCTTCCCTTTTCACACTCCTTGTAGTTGTGTAGTCTTGACCCTAATAATTTCCACGAAATTTTCTGCCTAAACCTGTCCTTTGCCAAAACAGTATCAAGACTTATTTGTCAAAAATAGTATGAGAAATTATTTATACATATTTATAAACTATTTTTATTTTTCTTTATTAATATTTTTTTATCTTTTAATACTTATAATTAATTTATAAATATACCGTTATAATAATTTTTTAATAACAAAAAAATCTAACATCTTTAAGTCATATCTCATACATATGTCGCTATTTTTAAAGATAGTTTTAACACTAAAGAGATATTATAGAGAATGAAAAATAATTAGTTTAAATAATTCATTAGTCAATTTTGTTTATTATGAGTATATTTAGCTTTTCAATTTTTTTTAAAAAATAATATAAAAAGATAAAAATAATTATATTTATAATAAAAATAACTTAACTTTAAAAAAGTAACCATCGATTTTAGTCAGGTCTGACTACTCAAAACTTCTTTTTCCTCTTTGGGGGTTTGAGGGGAGGGGAGGAAAAAACAGCGACGAACATTTGTTTCCAGAAAATATGTCCACAAGTCAGGATGCCCTTAAGTTTTGCAGTAGAACATACTCCTGACCAGGAAAGAACACATATTTCACATGCCTAACTTTTAACATTTCTTTCTCAGCTGCCATCAAAGTCTTACCTAAAGAACAATGCAGATTATATTAAACTTTGACTTGCAAACACAAATAAAATGTCATCTTAATTTCAACCCAAATGCAAGCGTCATTCATGATGCAATAGCAAACATCACATGTACTGCAAATTCCATTGGCTTCCTTAGTGAGATACTTTAATAAGCGATTTCATCTTTTTTAAAATATAAGATATTTTTATTATTTTTTTAATATATTTAATATTTTATAAATTTTAAAAATTATTTTTTAAAAATTTATTTTTATTATAAATATAATTTTATTAATTTTATTATATTAATAAAATAAATTAAGAATATAAAAAAATATTTTTATTTTTTATTTCTTAATTTATATAAAAAAATTAAAATATTATATATTTTGAAATGAAAAGTTGGATTTACAGATAAGTATACTATTGCTTTTTGCTATACTGCTAATGTCCCAATCTTATATAGATGTGTTTGTAATATTGCATTTCTTCTTCGTCACTAATTCTGTAATATCTATGAATAGTGTCACAATTTTTATTGCAGTTCGATTCTGTCCTACACGTCTTTTTTGCAGGGCGTACAAAATTGTATATTTATCTTTGGATCAAATTTGACACCTAATTCAATAACTACAAATATTTATAAATTTTTAAAAATATATATAAAAGGATCAAAAAATATAATCCGTTAGATCAAATTTTAAATATGATCTAACGGACTATATTTAGTCCTGCATATCTTGTAAAAAAGACTTGTAAAAAAGATGTGCAAGACAGAGAACCAAATTGTTTTTTTATTGTCACAATGAAGTCTTAACAGGAAAAATCCTGCAGAAAAAAATGTTACTTTGTTAGGTAACTAGATTAAGATAGAGCAGTGATTGGATGTTTTTGTCGCATGTTCGGAATTGTGCCTAAGATAAGAAGACAAGTTCGTCCGTTGGCTAGTATTTCCATGCAGCAATTTCAAAGAAATTTGTCTCTAGAAGTCATTAGGATATTGACCTCTATATGTGAACCTTTGGGAAAACCTAACAAAAGAACCGGATGCCCTCTTCTTGTACTTCCTCCACGAAAGTTTCTGGAAACTTTGCTTGCTCTTTTGGTTTAAACTACCCCGAGAAAATGAAAATGGATCTGTTTCGGACCCCAAGCTATTCGTTCAAACTGCCCTATTCAAAGCTCCATTATGCCCCCGCAAAAGCAATTTTCAGCAAGCTTGAGCGTAACAGTTGAAGCCATCTCTAATCAGGAAACTGATAATAAATTTAACTAAATGCTAAACTAGTAAGAGGTATAAAAAAAAGAAAAAAGAAAAAAAGGGGGCAAAGAAGCAGCTTCTTTCCTTCCCTAATTCAATTACTGATCCTAAATTACGTAGAAATCTAAAACCAATTTGAATTTCTTGAAAATTCTACTACTGTAAAATAAGTACAGAGAATCATCTCTCTCTCTCTCTCTCTCTCTCTCTCTCTCTCTGTTTCCAGATCACTTGATTGATTACTCAAGCCAGCAGAGAAGGTTGTAATGATAGTTGATCACAACAATCCTTTTCCTGAAGAACAATGCCCTTTTCTCCCTAATGGTTACTATGAATACTATCAACCAAAGCAACCAGTATTAAACTTCTCGCCTATGACTCCGATGTTGCCGTCACCACCGAAGCCATTCCTTTTGCCACCGCTGTGTCGACGAGAAGAGCAAGTTTTAATGCAATACTTCAGCGGCCACTGGGGTTGCAGTATTGACTGCTTGAAGCTTATGTCTTTTCTTGAAGTTGACAACTCTTTCTTGACGTTGTGGAACTGGAAGCCCGATAACGTTCCTGAGAGTACAGTCACTGGATTGAAGGGTGGAGCCAAGTACATGAAGTTTGAAGCGGGCTCACTGTTCTCATATGAACTTCCTACTGGGAATCAAACACGATGAAGTTTCAGCTGTAGAATTTTTACATTTTGTTGTTTGCATTTTTATTTCATTCCGTTAGTTTGCCCAAAACAGGGAGGCAGATTTTGCTTGCTGGTTAGTGGTTTCGAGTTTGAACATGATTGAATATATAGAATATTCTTCTTCTTCAGATTTTAGCATCCTGTATAGTTTTATTCAGTTACGTAGATTTCGGACTTTTGAAGTGATAGTATGAATATATCTCGTAGAGGTACCTACTATAATTATCTACAATTACCAATTAAATCTCAACCATACTCCGTTTTCTTTTTGGTCATTTTCTAACACATGAGGCTCCCAACTCAAATCCTATAACTTTCAAATTCTATTATTGAGCTAATTTGAATTACAGTTCAAAGTGAAAAATCTTCTAAGTTTTTAAATAAAGTATACCTTTGAGTGTATATATATAGATATGTATCATCAAAACTCTACCCCACAATAAGTGAAGATACCCACCTATTTATTTATTTATTTTTTTTAAAAAGTTCGATCTACGGTGCCTTCTCCTAATATATATAAAAAAGAAAAGTAAAAACATTATTAAAGTTTGCAGTTTACATTACGATGACTTAGGGTCCATTCGATTTATATTTTTTCTAACCAAATACATAGTTAAGTCACACTTTTTTTTTTATAAAAGAATCACTTTCACAAAATCTAAACAAAATCTCTCCCAACCAAACACAATCCAAATACATCTTTAGTTTTACTCATTTTTTAAAAAAAAAAATTGGCCAAATTTCTCTGAAAGATCCTTAATGCCATTTACATTCCCTTTTTTCTTGATGTATTGAAATGGGCCAAAAAAAGTAGAGATGCCCCTCAGGTGGAGTTGATATCGTCATGATTTAAAATAACATATTTAATTTAAAAAATATTATAATAATTTATTTATAATTAAATTATTATATTACATTTTATATCAAATTAAAATAAAATATTTAATTTTTTAAAAAAGGGATAATGTTTTTAATTAAAAATATATATTTAATTTTAAAAACTATTAATTAAATGAATATGGCCTATAGCTCTAAAAGGGATATTGGAGGTTCAAATAGCTACTCACTAGGATTGGGTTCGTTGTGAAATTTAATATAAATTTTTTAATAAATAATTTTCTTTTATGAAACTTAAAATAAAAAATCATAAATTCAAACTCTATTTAATCACATTAAAATCTATGGAGCTGAGTCTTTGCAATGGTTCTTCCTTTTTGTCTATAGCATGTCAAAATATATCATTTTTGTGCTTTTATTTTTAAAAAAGTTTTTCACGAATATTTATTAATTTTTTGTTTTTGAAATTTTTTCTTAACCTTTTTTTGAGTTATTATTTTTTTGGTTTTTTTCTTAAAAGGTTTTTCTTTTACTTTTTAAGGGTGCAAAAAAAAAAAAGGAAGATAGGTAGGTGTTTTATAAGAGACCAGAAATGTAAGAGATACTTAGGAGGGAGCAAAACTTTTTTTTAAAAAAAAAAACTTAAGGAATAAAAAAAGTTCAATACATTCCTAATTAAATGACCCAATTAGTTACAGAGAATATCTTCAGACAAAAAAAAAAAAAAAGGACTACTTTTCCATAAAATGATCAAGCATTCATTGGACTAATTGCTCAATCGTGAAAGAGGCTACACATTTGGAAGCATTGATGAGAATCGTAGTAATTCGTAGCGGACCACCTGGGCCTAAAAAAAAGAACGTCTAGCATTTTGGGCCAATGAAACGTACTTTGTAAATTATGAATGGAGTTGTTGACTTGTCTGGCCCTGCTTTTATACAAAACTACAAATAGCAACGTTTTTGTGGGTAGGCCAAAAATCAACTGAACGCATGTAGCTGAAGTTATTATTTTGTCTTGCGAACGCATTACGTAACAAGGCCAGAGAACCCATTTTGGATGGCCATTGCCGTCTGCACCACTTTTCAGACGCTTGGCAATTTGGCAGCAATGACGAAGCGCAAGTCCGCACTCTCACCGTCAAATTCAATGCACGTGCCGCTACAAACTCTAACGCCACGCTGCTCCAGCCGCCGGCAACTGGCGGTTCTGCATCCCATTACTTCCACCGCCACCACCGCTCGGAGATTTTCTCGGTTTAAGCTCCCTGAAGGTTGGGCTGTTGAAGAGGTGCCTCGCTCTGACGCCACGCGTGTCGACAGGGTATACATTTCCTATACCTTCCGCTATTAATTTTAGACGCCATATTTTTTTTATTACAGTTTCCTTTGTATTTGTACTTTGCTGCATGTGAAGTCACCAATAGTTTTCAGGTTGATAGTTTTATCCTCAGTTCGATTCGCGATTCATGCAACAATTTTTGTTTTTCATTTAGTTATCATAGTGAAAATAACTCAAGCGTGCTGCATTTATCACATATATATTGCTTCATAGTGTAGAAATTTTGGACTAAACTAAAATTTCTGAAATATGATAGACTAAGCTGGTTGAAGTGTATTTCTTGTGAAATATTCATGTATCTCAAAAACCAAATTTAGTGGTGATGTGATGTTGTCAAAAGGGGTTGATGTACATATATTGGATAAGTCTAGATTGTTGATGTACATATATTGGATAAGTCTAGATTCTGAACTAACTGATAAAACTATTAAGAAAAGTACGCTCCAGATTGTGATTGTTTTAATTTTTTGTAGATTATGGAGAAATTGTGTATCTGTCACGGCTGTAAAGAACTAACTTTACCAGTTTTATGTGGCGATCAGAAATTGATTTGCTCTTACCATGTCTTCCAGTACTATTATGAGCCAGGGACTGGAAATAAATTCCGATCTTTGAGAGCTGTTGAGAGATACATCAATGGCGAAGAATGTTCTCCTCAATCCAGGTCAATGATGCTGCACCACTTTGAGGCAAGTTTAATAACTAGTTTTTCTGCTGAAAATAAACAAGAATTTGGGCACATTTAGTTAAGCTTTAATGACATGTGATGCGCTTCTCTTTTCTGCAGCATCCTAGGCATTCAAAAATGATTATTTATGGTGGAAAGGTATGCTTTCATCTTTGTTCTGCCAGAAGAATTGCTATATTGATTTAAGTTTCATTTCTAACGTCTCCAAACTGTTTCAGATAAGACACTAATTCGTTTCTAGGGTACATATAATAGCTTTTGTTTTGTCTAGTAAAGTTGCCGAATCAAGGATCATTCAAAAGTTCATGGAAGCATTATCTGTGTCATTGTGATGGCAAATTGAGGGAGACATGAATGTGATCCCATATTCCCTACCGACCAAGAGGAATACACTCTCTGAATATCAGATTAACTAGCTCAGATAGAATAGAGAGGGATAATTTATTTTATTAAAAATTTATTGGGAGATCTGTTGAGTTGAAATGTTAGCACTATGAGCAGCAGAATGTTCCTTGGGGAAGCAGATTGCATAATCCAATTAACATTACCAATATTAGTGATGCACAGCTAATGAGACTCGATGGTGAGGACTTTAATCAAGGTCAATTAGCAATTGTAGCTTCTGCAGATACTTCTTTGACCACAAAGAATGCTATTCCTGATGGCTGGGTCATTGAGAAGGTTCCCCGAAGAAATAGTCACCATATTGATAAGGTTCTCTCTTTTTCTTTCATTTTGTCAATATTCCTCTCCTTGTGTTTTTTGGAATTCCTCAGATTAAATAGTGATCATAAGAAGTAGGCCCTCATTCTTATGTTTGAATTATCATTTCTTTCTCCCTCAAAATTAGTATTTGGAAATTAATGTCCTTTGCTAATGCTAATTGTACTTAAGACCATATTATGGACTGGTTATAAATTTTAGATATTTTCCTGTTAATTATACTTCAGGAGAGTCCTTCGAAACAAGGACAAAGAAAAATACTAGCTAATGCCACAGTTTCCTGCATTTGTTCTGTTCCTGTTGCACAGTATTACTATGAACCACGGACTGGACGGAAATTTCGATCTCAAATAGGTGTTCTGAGACATATAACACAATTGAGAGAAGATATGCCATTATCAGCTGCTCTTGAAGAGATTAAGGAAAATAAACCCCTTTCCAAGGCATTTAAATTGGGCCACCATGGAAAGGTAAGTGCTTTACTATTCTAGGTGAAGGTTGCTCTTGAGTTTCTGACGCTTGAAAAACTTTGATTTAATGCTTTGCTCACCTTTGCAGAACTCTGTTTTGGGGAAGAAAAAGTTTTCAAAAAATAATATGCAGAGTTCATCTTTTGTTAACCCACCAAAGAATATCAAATGGGTTCTTGCTAGTCCTAAAGGGGATGCATGGAAACCATTCATCTTTGAGACACCGGTTCCAGATTCTGTGAAGCAGCAATGGAATCAAAGGTTCAAGTCATCCATGGGTGACGAATATCACAACTATCCATGTTGTGGTGCACCTAGGTACTTTGCTGCACTAAAAGCTCTAGTTTTGTCAGCTTTGCTATTGTTTCTCTAGTAAAGGCTTTCGCACAGTACTCAATGTTTTCTGTGGTCCATGAATAATATGGTTAGCTGAATAGTGCTGTTAATCTGGGAACTAAAGCCATGCACAAGAGTAATTTAAAGAAGATGGAATCTGCTGTTGACCAGCAAATCATTCAAAGAAACGAGAACTACCGGTTAGAGTATGTTCCTCTGCAGGTTGCAGAAGGTGATATGCGTTCGTGTTCTGGTGAAAGCAAAAGAGTTGATTTGATATTGACTGTCATAAAAACAATAGAAGTTTTAGGGAATTTAAAGAGGCAAAACAGGAGGCGATCAGAATACCTAAACTTCCACAGGAATGCAGCTTATGATATCATGTTGGACTCTTACTTATCTTATTTTTGCAGTTAATGGTGATATTCTGTTATCGACAATCCCTCAAAAGAATGTCATGGAAGAAAATAAGTTCCTGTTCTTGCACACCCTGGACCGAATGCAGTATCAAATGCGTGTGGTCTTCTTGTAAATATACTTTATGTACTAAACCACAGTTCGATCATCTTAACTGATGTATGGAAGCTAAACTTGTCCTCTCCGCACAGGAGGTTGCTCTTTTTGCCTTAATATGTCTACTATCTCAATGTTCCATTTTCTGACGTAGTAGGACATAATCTGGTCATGCAGCTTTGATCCCAATTCCCAAGGAACAAAACAAGTTGTCCAGAAACTGTAATGGAAATGCTGAGATGACTTGGTAGACATTTGATTAATGCCACCAAGAAAGAGAACCTGAGTTCCTTTTTGTACCGTGTTTAAACAGATTACGATAACTTTAAAACCAAAAATTGTCATCTATTGGTCATTAAGCCCCGGAAGGCTTATCCTCATCAAAAAGTGTTTGAATCTTTGGCTTCAGTACAAATAGATCTCTGAAATATTTGATCTCATTAGCTGCTGAAGGGAGTTGGTATAATGATTGTTTTGGATAAGGCGTCACATATTCTTCACCAATTAAACTATGATGGTTATAATGTCAAAATGGAATATAAATAGTTCTTGCTTTCAAAATCAACCAAAGTTATAAAGGCCAAATAACTAGTAGTTCAATGTTTTCAACTCTATTAAGACATTTTAACTAATTCAATTATCGTAGATGGTTCAAGGTTTTCATGAAATCATTATAACAAACATGCAATAATTCTCATAACAAAGTTCCAGATAATTAGTTAGTGTTAACTGGTGCTTTTGAAAGAGACAAAGTGAGACATAAGAGCTCACCATATATTCTGCACATGATAATTTAAACTAGTGGAACAAAATGATACAAAGAAGCCCGGCGATGGCGAGGAGGGTGGCGGAGACAGGCCATCAAGTGCGGTAAATCATGGCAACTGTGTTCTAAATTCAATGCTTTGAAGACGTTTCTTAGGCTCATTTAATGCGTTCGGAACATAGGATAGGAGACAACTTACTTCCACGAGTAACCTGTCTCTGTAAAGTGAAAATCAAATTCATCCATCGTGTTCTTTCTTTCCGTTCTCATGGATTTATTTTCCGGGCTCCTCATCCTCCGCGGTTAATACAATGCTCAAAATAGCACCCAAATTCAAGAAAATACATAGCTAGAAGAGAACTTTATGGTTATGCTTCCTTCAGAAAATAATATAACAAGGTAAAATTTTCTCTATAGGATAATTTTCATGTCTTATTTCTATGTAAAAATTTCTGCTTCCCGGGTCACTGCCTTGTAGAGCTCCCACTTCGCGGTCAGCACGAGACCACTTGATCAACCTTGCCTAACAAAGATCAGAGATCGGTCATTGATCTGCATCGGCTTTCAAGAAGATTTTTTGACCGAAACCCTCATTTGACTTCCCTAACTGCCCTGAGAAGCTGCAACTTCGTTGCTGTTTCAAACCATCGAAGGCCAGACATGGTCAAGGATGTGTCCTACCGGACAGATACAAAGAAAGCTTATCTCTCAAAGCTGAGGCAGTCATGTCAACAGATTCGCAGAACTCCTGATTATATCCGGGATCATGGTGGTGGGATACTGGCAGTTGATCCAGTACCTCGTCTTCCATGTCAATGACAATATTGTGGAGAATGCAGCAAACAAGAATAAACCTTGGTAACTTGTGCTTGTCGGGTCTCCACATGACTCCTTGAATCATCTTCCATACCTCTTTCAACCTTGCCATTGCCTTCTGTGCAACAATACGAGTTGCAGAAAGACGCTTGTTGAAATCCAGTTTACTTTCTGAGAGTTCATTCCCTGGGTACGGTGTGACAAGCCAAGGCAACGAGGGAAACCCTGCATCTCCAACTATATACTCCTGCAATTCAGTATCTTCTGATAGCTTTAGTTTTTTCCCATTTAATCTCTCTCCTTTCTCACAAAGCCTGAAAAAATTTGAGCTCTGGAGCACTGAGTTCTCACTCATCTTTCCTGGCAATCCAGTGACTATATCCCGGAACCTGAGGTCAGGGTCAATTATTGCCTGCAAGAGCATGCTGTGATTCTCTTTACGGTCAAGCCACACATCGCCTGTCAGCTCAGATGTAGACAGCAGCATTACAATATGTGTGGTATCAATTGCACCACAACAATTTGGAAAGCCTCGAATTTTCTCAAACTTGGATTTTATATCTGTCAACTCTTTTTCTGTGGAAGGCCACCTAATGTGTTGAAGTCCTTTTTCTTCAATAGCCTCCACAAAACGCCAAGTCACTTGAGAGACTGTAGAATGATGTGTCCCAAATGAGTCCCCGATTGAGATAAGCGAACTACCAGAACTAAGCCTTCGCAAGGCTAAGGCTACTTGATCATATATTGACATTGGCTTGCCATTCGTGAATGCAAAATGTGTCTTAACCATCATGTGCTCCCTTGCAAGGGAACATATATATTCAAAAGTTTTCCTGGACATCTTGAAAATTGATTGAAATGTATCCAAACCCTTTGATGGAGATAGATCCATATGACCTGTAAATAGAAAGTGTGTAAAAAGAATATAACAAACCATTCCGAGGAAGAAAAAATATTATATTCAACTTTTGTAATGTATTCAAGTAAAGCAGGCGAGTATTCTTAAGCAAGATCTCTACTGCAGCAAGAATACATCCTTCAATGGCATGTAACTCCAGGAAAGCAAACACATGGGAGCGCCAGCAAAATTGTTTCAGGAAGTTAATCTGAATCAAGAAACAATCATCCTTCATGGATGAGTTCCATTTTGCAAAAACTTGAGTTAATACCCTCTAGAATATGATAGCAAAAACTTGTCCTTCAAGGAAGTTATTTAGTTTCACTGCAAAATAATATTAAAGAAAAATGAAAAGCGTCACTTATTTCACATGAAAGAGTCATTTATGTTGTTACTCCCCTTTTTAGGGGAGAATAGCAAATTACGTGATCCAGAATCAGCTGATACAGACGCGCATTGCACTTCACTTTTCTTCTAACTGGAGAATGGTAGCACGAAAATGTTTGATTTCATATTACCAATCACCAAAAATCTAACTACAACAGAAAGGAATAACTAATTTAGTTAATCTGGTGTGCCTTCTCTGTGGAACAACATCATTATCATAGCCAAGTAAGTCTGAGTATTATTATAAGACAATGCAAGAATAGAACACAGTTTATTTTTGCCTAATGCTGATACTACATAAATTTACCCATTCAACTAAAAAATATCAGAGAAGTAATTAATATACCTATATGATTCAGAAATCAACAGGCAAAAGCTAAAAAAAGAGGAAAATAAAAAAGGATTTGTATAAACATCTGCATAACCCTATGCTGTATAGATTTTCTTTCATGGGACAGTTGCTGATCTCTTTCAGGTAAGATAGAGATTTGCCAAAAAATGTAAAGAATATGCAAATGCTCACAAGTTTATCTTTCTTCAATCCATGCATCAATGTCATATCATCAACTTAAACAGTTTACTTGCCTTATTTTGCTGGTTGCTATACATTGTTAAATATAGAAACGGAAAAAGAGCATATTTCTGCACACAATTTACCCGTATATCACATCTATTTGATATCCTTCTATCCCACAGTAAAGAAAACTGGAACCGACGGTTCTTACTTTTAAAGTAGATGGTTTTTTCTTCCCTGCAGAGGCAGTTATAAATTTCTTTACAATGCCATCAAACTGTTACCAACTCGTATTTTGATACTAATTCTGTTTTCGTCAATAATATAGATACTATAAAGTAAATATACCATGGATTTAGTCATGCATATACAACATGAAAGACACATAACTGCAGATGTTTCTGATTAAGTTGGAATCAAAGAAAGGCAAAAACTACTTAGCACAAATCTAAAATACTCACCATGCCCAAACACTATGACAGGTATACTATACAACCAAGACACAGGAACAGAAGCAATGTATCCAAATCACAAGCACGTGTTTGCCCATATGTCATTTTTCTTCCTCCTTTTGAACAAAGTAGGATATCTCTGATAATGTAAATTGATTTAGATGCCTTTTTTTATTCTTACTGTTATTATTAGGTGCAGATCTTTTCAACGGTAAATTAATTTCACAGACTTTCTTGGCAAGAATTTATTTGCCTATTTTGGCCGTAACTAGGCATATCATTTTAAATCCAGAGAATACAAGGAAAAAAAGCACCAAACTCAAGAGAGGCTATTGAAGTTACATTATTGTTTGTTGTTTCACAAATTAGAATTGTTTATTGAACAGTATAAATTTCAATACAGTTACTTCACAAAGAGCATTTTGATTTAATTCATCTTTCTGAGATAAGTTGCTCTCCTGGAGTGACCAATTTACAGAACGGTCAACTTCAGCACTGTGCTTGAAATAAATCTCAACAAATGCTTCTGTACAGTACTGCTGAATCCTGATGAGATCCTTCCCATTCTTTCTTTTTAATATTTTACGAGTAGGATAGAGATCTAAAGCCTACAACTTACTGGACATGTTAACCAAACTAGGAAAAGATTCCCCAGTTACGCAACAGGGAATAAAAATGAAACTGCAGCAGGGAGTATATGCATAATGCCATCCTGACTCCAAATCTAAATTTGATTTTCATTGCCAAGCTAAGGATATAGGCGTACAATCGATGTTCAGTAGACTTTCTACAAAACGAGAATGGGAGCTTCTGCTCTGCGAATGGGAAATATAGTCCCCAAAAACTGACTGAACATCATTCTCTGATACTCCAAGCTTTAAAAGCATACTGGAATTTTCTTTGCATTTTCCAAGTTCATTACAAACCCCTGTTTTGTGACTCAGGTTACTCTCCAATTAAAATTAAAAACCCATCATTATGCTGCTTTCTGAGGCTACTTTTTGTGGATGCTTATTGAAACATTAAGCACAATAACTGAAGATAGAACCTCCTTAATTTTGATCAACAATTCTGCGTACAACTCTTAAGAAAACTGAAAATAAAAGTAGTGTCCTGATGTCAGACCACTTGAATCTGTAAAAGCATTCACCTTCAAGACTTAATTTGTATCTTTTTTGTATCTTGTACCTTCCCATTCCAGGTTCACTAAAGGATCCTCCTTGAGATTGGGAACAAAAAGATGGTAATACTTGTAAACAACATATACACAGCAAATCACACAAACAATTAGAAACCATACACTAGACAAATACCATCCACAACTTATTATTAGTAAAAGATTAAGCAGCAGCATCCTCAACTAACAAGGCCTAAACCTTAAACTCAAAAAAGGAAAAAGAAGGCCTTGCTACTTCATGGTTTCTATGTGGCCTAGTAGCATAATCCCATGACTATTAAAACTTTATTTACTAGAATAAATCATTCCTAAATAGATAAGAACTACAGAAGCTAATATGAAGACATCCTGGTTCAGGATGTTAGCGTTCTTTTCTCTTTCAAGTTGCATTCAATTCACTAGTCAAAGGGGAAACTTTGGCAGCATCAAACAAAAATTTTCCTCTGACATAGTAGAACCTGTGCTATAGCAATTGTTCATTTCTTGAAAAAACTTCTCCATGACACTATAATGAGGAAAGCACTAACATAAAAAGAGAAAAAGAGAAAAGCAATTAGAAGAAGATCATAATTCAAATTATTCCATAAAATCAATTGACTTTGACAGATAAAGCTGACACATTAATCAGTTGCTGAAGAATGCTACTTGAATCACCAAGGCCAACTTTTAGTTTTTGTCTTTTTCTTCTTCCTTTTTTGTGTTTCTTTCTAGACTGAAAATCTTTGGTCAATTTATCAATAATCACCATCTATGTAAAGGATAAGAAAATATGAAGTATATGCTTTTTAAACAAATGGAGGTTAACTGCTATGTATGTCATCCTCAGGGTCAAAGCATAAGCCACAGTGAAGGTTTGAAGAATGCATTTCATAGATTTCACATACATTATAAAAGACAGAATTCAGGATAATACTGTTCCTGATATCCATATGTGAAGAATGCAGCAAGACTTCATAGAATTACAGGCACAGAAAATCTATTAAGCTTCAATCCTTTTATGGGCCTCCAGTTTGAGATCTTCATTCAGTTCCACCAGCAGCTAATCAGGTTGCTTACAATGGAAAGGAAAAAGCACACTGGCTCAATTTGTTAAGGAAAGAGCATTGAAGACCAACTTGATCAAACTAAGATGAGTGGCAAACTTGTTATACTATTGTTTACATTTTGCAATATGAAGACCAGATGTGCTATTCAGTAAATTGATCCTGTGATTCAGTGGGGAAAAAAAAAAGAAACTGACCCTGTGTGCTTGCTAATAAGATTTTGACAACAATTAATTTCTTGAAAGTTCATGAATTTTAACCCACCGATGCAGCAGTACATATCTAGAAGAATTCAATGTACTGGAACCTGCAGATTTAGTCAATTGCGGAAATTAACATTGTTGCATTTTGTTTGTACTAAATGGGACCTTTATCCCTAAGAGTCAAGCCACTGTCAAATCTATTAGCCCTTGAAATCTAATAGGAACTCCGTAGTTAGGGGTGACAAATTAGCCAGCTTTTTCTTCTCCACAGTAATTTTTAAATTGGAAGATGGAGGTTTTCAAATCAGAAGAATTCCATCATAAGCTAATAATAATCAGATTAAAACTCACGGTGCGGGCAGGACAACCAGGTCTAGCTAATGTCTTTTTTAGGAGTCACTCTTGGTCTACACTGATACCTAGCAGGAAGTGTCCAGTTAGCAATAAATATGGCACTGCAGCTTAAACTCTCGGCCACTTTTGTCATCCTTATAAGACGAAGGCGCTTTACCTTAAAGGACTGCCTTCTACATAATAAAGTGCCAACCAAGACTTTGGAGACTAGAAACTGCACTCAAATGCTTGAGCTGAAGTATGCAATGCAAAAGTATGGAGTAAACTTGTAAGCTTCTGATGTTAATTTGCCTAGGATACAGCAGATCCACTATGATCAGTTGATTTTTGTGTGTCATTGAATATGTCAAAGAAATAGCTATGTGTGTATTAGTTCATTTTTTACCTCTAAAAAGACACTTTTGTCAGCTGAAAAGAGCAGTAAATAATAAAAAATCTACCTCTCTTCCACAAAAAATGCAGTCCTACTATGTTAAGTTTGATGAATCCTAAAATTTCTCCATGCCTCGAACACGTCAAGAACTCTAAAATGCAGACTTAAATGGCAGTAAACTAGCCCTAATTGTTCATACTTCAAATTGGAGATAAACAAAATCGTTGGCCGAACTTGTAGTTGAATGTGAAGAATGCAAATACTCTTGCTGGAAGTACTTGCCAGCAAATAAGAGAGCAATTGACAGTACATTATGATTAGTACGACTTGTAGTTAATAAATTCTTGATTTTTTACTAGTTAAAGTAAATCAATAGCAAATACATATATATTAACAATGTAAAACCTGAAACTGAGGTGGTTTTCTGAAAAAGATACCTCAGGCTCAGCCCTTTTGACAAAAAATTCACTTTCTATTGACTTACACAATAAAGACTAAGGAGAACTCTCATCATGAGCCACTAACTCTTACGAGCTATAAATGACTCTCAGTGACATTGGCACATTATTCTTCTCCTGTGCTGCTGATTTTTTCTATTTACCAGTTCAAGCATGGTTGACTAAACAATCTCATTTTTACATCATTAAGGTGAGAACACTTTAGATTAAGAGGATGAGTTAAAATTGGTAAAGATAAATAGATTAGGGATCTCCTCTTAACGTATAAAAAGTGCATTCTGGGTATAATGACATACAATTTCAAACGGAAGCTAAAACACAAGGTAATCAATTAGCCTAAATTGGATTCAACCAGAAAACTATAATCCAATAAGATATGGACACTCCAACACAGTAGAAGTGATCAAGCAATAAAACTAACACGGTATCAAGAAAAGCAATTCGAAAGCAACAAAATTGAAACAACATTGCAACAGCATCCAACTGGAAAGAACGGGAAAGATAACATACTAGCAATCTTCAGGGGTAATACATCCCACCAATCAGCAGAGCCCTCCTGAGCAGACCCAGAAGCCAAAGCTTTCTCCTCGTCTTTCTTCTCTGCCTTCCTCTTTCTTTTATGTCCTCTAACAGGGCCCATCAGCACAAAAATAACCAATTGAATCAAATCCCAGATATCCCACAAACTTAAAACCTGCAAGAATCAAAGTTAATTCATTAGAATCCAAAAACAAGTCATACCCATTTGTTACATAACCAGATTGACATCCAGAGATCATAAAGACGGCATGAAAAGGGAGACATGCAAAACCTTGTGAATATATCTATATATGAATGAGTGCATACATATACCTATATATATAAGGAGTTACTGTGCGTCAATGGTCTCCCTCTTTGTGTATGCTCATTTTCGGTGTTCAGGAAACATGCAAATTGCAGAATGAGAAATAGAAAACAGAGGCAAAGAGATGCATCCCTTTACTATACTGAAAAGTAAAAGTAAAAGTTGCAAACATACTTGGGCAAGTTTTTCTGGTTAGGACAATGCAGCAATACAAACTGCAGCTGTGTAAACTCTCCCTCGAGTCTCTATTTTGGTACACGGTTACAATTTGTTTCGCACACCAATCCACGCACACAGAAAAAGAAAGAGAAGAGAATAGGAGAGGAGTTAGCTTTAAGGTATTTGAAAATAGTAGTAATAATAATTTAGACTTGTAAAAGGGTAATGCTAATAGAAGTACTGTGCTGTGTTTTTTACTTTATGCAGTAGTGATGGTTTAATTATCGAATCTTTTGACTCGTAATTTAAAAGACACGTTTGGTATTTAAAATTTTCAGAATCAGAAAATAAGATGTGGTTATTTGAAAATAAATTTTATAGTCTATTCTTTTGGAACTGTTGAAAGTGACACCATGAATGGATTCAAATATTTATCTCTCTTCTTGTTTGGATTTTTGTTATCATGCTATAGGTTTTTTTTTAATTAATACTTTAAGAAAAGGGATAAGAATATGTTATACTTAATAATGAATGATTTTACGACGTCAGATTACTATAATATTTTTATTTTATTATTTATAATTTATAATTATAAAATAAATATATTTTTTTATATTAAAGATGTATTTGAAATATGTAATAAATGTAGTAACGTATACATATATTTATTTTATCGATTCAGAGAAAAGAAAAAGAATAAAGAAAATAAGTAGATTGTATTGATGAGCAATTCATTTGAGTTAGGGAAGGTAATAGTAATCCATTGAAATATTTGAAAATTGATATTTGTATACATACATATATCTTTTATTTTATTTTTCTCCTAAAAGATATTTAAAAGAAAAAAAGAACAATATGTTTTTGTCTCTCACAAGATTCATTAACTAAATTGAAAGTAAAAGAATAATCACCATAATGATAGTATCATTTCTAAAGGTCAATGGGGTAGTAGAAGTTGCAAAAGTTGAGGCTCTCTAGGGCAAATGCACAATGATTTTGGATTTCTTTTTCCAATGTACTTTTTGGGTGTGATTGGATAGAGTTTGGTTTTGAGATTTTATGTCTTGATTTTCAGGAGAGAGAAATTTTTGTGAGAGAAAAAGTGAGATATGAGATAAAAAATTTGTATTGGGTTCCGTATGGAACCCAATCCAAGTAGACCCTTTGTATCATATGCAAGTGCATATACAACAATATGTATCTAAAATCTAAATGTAGAAAATAACTACACTTAGTAGTAAAATTATAGAATTGCAAATATACTTTTTGAGGGAAAATCGCAAAATTTTTATTTTTTTTAAATAATGTATTTGGGTTGGTTTTGAAAACGTAAAATGAGATACTTTTTAATATATTTTTTACTTTGAATCCCGCATATCTCCTTGAAAAATAATTTAATTTTTTCATTATCAAAACAAAAATTTTGAAAAGAAAATCCGTCCAAATAATCTGAAGATTTTTTCAAATGAGTCAAATATGATTTAAACATCGGAGACGTCAGTCAATGAGAAATTCAACTGGGCTTTGGAGAAAATGGGGTTGACTGAAGAGGCCCTTACGGTCAAGGTTTCTTTTCGACTTTTAGCCCAAAAGAGGGGTTGTTTTTCATTTCCCCCTTCTTCTCTGCTCTATTTTAAATAAAATCATGCTGTTAATTATAAATCATAAATGCATTGAGTTACAAGGTAGACAGTTCATAGTTCTAAACTCCCAACTTAAAAGGTGGTAGCTTTAAAATCCTGTTTTTATATTTTAGGAATAGAAACAAATAGTCACTTTCATAATAAATTTGAAGCATGTTCCAATTTCTGCTAAAAAATTGTCTATTTTGAGGGGGAATTTGGTGTTTTTTTTTTCTATCATCCTAAGCCTTTATGGTGTCTTTCCTAACGATATTCTTTCCTAAGCAATAATGAATTTTTTTAATATATTAGTTAGTATACTAATAAAATTATTTTAAATGTAACAACGCTATAAAATTAAAAAAATTATATAATTTATATTATTTTATATAAACTAATTTAATTTGTCATATTAGATAATATACTAAAATATTCATAACCGATAAGAATATATGATGTTGTTATCAAATAAAAATTTGTGGAATTCAATTCACGTCATTATTAGAAAGTTTGAAGTTGTGGCCACAAAAAGAGTTTAAACATTGGAACCGAATGGCGCAAGTGCCACGGGTCACGACCAAAATAAGATAGGCCCAGTCTGCCAAACAATCTTGTCATTGTTGGGTAGGGAGACTTACTGGATTGAATAAATGTACGAGCCCAATTGGATGACACCTTGGGCCTCAGAAAACCAGGCAGAGCACGGTATTCAAATAATGTTTTTAATAATTAAAAAGGAAGTGATATTTTTATTTTTATTTTTATTTATTTTAAGTGAACTGTGAATAACTAGTCTTATTAGTTTTATAATTTGTATTTATTATAGCAATTACATAATTATTAATAAAAATAATTTATGTAGATAAAAGATACTAACTCATTAAAAAAATAAAATTATTCATATGACATTTTTTATCTATATAAATTATGTTTATTAGTAGTTGTGTAAATTGCATAACAAATACAAATTCACAAAATTACAAAATTATCAAAATAAAAATTCTCTTTAAAAACACTGAACAGTGTCTCTCTTCTGAATATCGATTTGTGGTACTTCGTATCAGAATGGTGACGAAATGGTCGGATTCAGCCATGACCAAAAGCATCTTCAACGGATCGAACGGGAATAGAGAAGGCGCAAAACACAATCTTTTTCTTTTTTTTTGCTAAATAGGAGCAAAACACAATTGATTCTATAGGAAAAGATCCATCCATCCGCAAGTCGAGGTGCTGAACCCGATCTCTTAACAGGTGATCCTATATTGTTGGAACAATTCTTCAATTCTCTCTAGAGAAGAAGTGAAACCGAAGGAAATTGGAATAGAGCATAGGCTTGCCACATAAGCTGGACTACAACCTTGTTACCTATCTCATGGACCACCAGTTATGAAAAATATCGAGGAGTTAGGCTCTACATTCAACAATATTTATCTACTGAAAATTTTGCAGCATTATCGAGTAATTGCTAAGGATATTGATATTATTGTGTAAGGGAGCTGCAAAATCTCACGAAGATGGAAGAAAATTGCATGCAATTTCACATGATTTCCCTTCTTCTCCTCATTTATTTCTCTCTTTCTTTCCGTTCAATGTTTAGCGGACTGATTGTTTCCCTAAGACTCATTGGGCTTTGGAGCAGCCACCTGACCGAAGTTCAGACAAGCGTATGCACCCCAAATTAAAAGTCAAGCCAACAACCTCGATTGACATCAAGTCACAAATACAAATGGGATTTCTAAGAATTATCTGGAACCGGGCACCTACAGAGGTGAGAGCATTCATAGAAGCACAGGGTCCCAAACGCCGCTAGAGTCAAACCCATGCACCAACTCCATGCCCCAAGCATTCTCTTTGAAGTTTGGACAAGGGAAAAAGGCGCTCTGTATGATATTCCTCAAAATCTTCACCTTTTACCTTTTCAAAGTATGTGCAGAGCTCGACCAGTTGACCATGCCGTGACTTGCAAGTCAACTGGACACTCAACCCATCACACTGTCTCTTCTCATACTTCCAACGATCAACTACTCCGGTACATATGTAGGAGACTAACATTTCTGCCTCTAGAAATTTACAGCCAAAATGAACATGTAATTGAAGAAATTTTGCTAATGGTTATAGATTTACGGTTGGACTACTATCCTTTTGCTACCGTGTTGACTGCTAGAAGTGATGGAAGAAGAACTAGTGCTGCAAGAGATGTCACTGTTGCTTTCCTTCTTTGTTGAAGAGTTTTTTGTCTTTCTTGGTATGCATTTTGCTCTGCTTCCGTCCGTCTCTTTCATCCCCAGTTCCGACTCTGAGCTTCTGTAACTGTAAGTGAAAGGGCGAAATTACCGTTAACAGAGAAAAGAAACTCAGGGTTATACTTTAACTTTATCATGCTAATTAAAACTTATTATTGGTATACTTTAAACGGTTTAAAGTACTAACTAACCCCACACAACTAATTGGTTAGGCACCAGATGCCAAGTCTGGTAACTTGGTCCGTTTTATCAAAAATGAAGACCGTTCACGTGAATGCTACTAGTCTACTATACTACTTTAAAAGGTAAATAGAAGGGTACTTGTAAGTGTACAACTAGAGAAAGAGGAAGCAACGGATGCCGATTGATTGTTCTCCTAACAAGTAATGTGGAGCGGTAATAAATAGCCTGTATAAATTTTCAACTACAAAATCTCAAAGTGGATTCTCGTATGGTACAGAAATGGAAGCTAGTATTGTCATGTTGGATGGACTATGAGGTGTTAATGTGAATGTGATCCCTCAGAACTCTCTGGATGGTAAAATGATGAGGAAATTGTACTGCAGTTCAGAGCATCAATTATGACGACGGGAACAGAGCATTCGGCTATCCATGCCTTTTTTCTCAAATATCAGAAGAAAACATCATTAAGATAAAGAACGGAAGAAGGTATATCTGAATCCTCATGCCCAGAACCGAAAATTTTCAGAACTTTTATCTCAGTAATATCTTCAAAAGACTACAAGCAGAACACATCCAAGATATATATCTCTGCATCCGAGTTTTAAAAAAGCAAACTTTTCGCTATCTTGCCCTTCTGAGAGAATTACAATACTTGATACTACTGACAGACTGCTCAATTAGCCATGGTGTAACTTTTTAATTCAGAATCACTTGGCAGTAATCCTATTACAACTCCAGAAAATTACTTATAAAAAAAAAAGAAATTACTACTCTAGAAAATTAGTTCAGTAGAGAAACCATTAGAAGCAATTCATAACTGAACTAGCAATGAGAGTTCATAACATTCAACAATCAATTTGAGTTAAATTAAGCAGAGAAGCAAATTCTTGATTATTTGGGTGCAACAAGGTGCGCTTGATCAAAACAAAATTAAAAACCAACACCAAACGGTTCCCGGGAAATCTTGAAATGCTGATCGCAGCAATAATGTGCGCTAGAAAACTGTTCGCAAGTCACAATTCTATCGTCCAAAACACAGAAATTCCCGAGTTGGTCAAATGCTTTTTCACGCATGTGAGAAGCTTCCGTCACATAGTAATGCGAGCGGAGTTGAAAAGGAACAAAAGAAAACAACAAAAAAAGAAGGAAAGCGAAAAGTCCAAAGAAATCAAACAAGAAAGTGTTTCAGAAGTAAAGAAGAGATTTGTTTTGCATCACTCACCGATCTGCATTGTATGAAGAAGATCTCTTCAGAGCTGGAAATTCGGCCTTCTTTGTCTCTATCAAGCTCCCGCTGAAGTACTCCTTATCCTCCAACTTCACTCTCCCCCCAAACCCGGAGGCCAAGCTACTCACGGTATCATCCTCTGTGTCCTTCTCCACTTGATTGGCTCCTCCGCCACGTGGCAGCCTTACCTTGTAGTGAGAGACTAGAGAGAATCCGTTCTCCTTTCCGTTTCCGGGCCCACAGTCCTTGAACCCAATTGACCCGCAGGATAACAACTGCATCAAAACCGTAGATGCCTTTCCCCTTCCGCTCAGATGATTAGTACTGCTAGTATCATTAGGCGTTGGATCCTCGTTGATCGCTTCTGGCCGTAGGATTAGCCTACC
Source organism: Rauvolfia tetraphylla (assembly GCA_030512225.1). Classification (NCBI taxonomy): domain Eukaryota; kingdom Viridiplantae; phylum Streptophyta; class Magnoliopsida; order Gentianales; family Apocynaceae; genus Rauvolfia; species Rauvolfia tetraphylla. The sequence goes on from JAJQKT010000062.1 coordinate 291,472, forward strand.
ATCGGCTTTCATTAATGTTTCTAGTGTTTCAGGACTGGAATCTGACGGTGGGGGTGAGATCTCTGATATCTCATCTGTGCTCACTTCCGTGCTCTGGTTCCCCTGCGGTTCCTTGCCGTACGGTTCTTTTCCCTTTTTTCCCCTATCTTCGTCTACCTCTTCGATTTCTCGGATAGCTCGTCGACGACGGCGTTTGTCGTCGGTCTGAGTGGAGGCGTCGGAAGCTGCACGCAAGGTAGACTCGCCGGTGTAGACCTTATATTCGTGAAGGTCGAAGGAGCTCCAGGACTGGTTGCGCCGGCGTCTGGCAGCGGAGGCTGCCGCGAAGTCGCGGTCCTCGTCGTTTTTCCGAGTCGTGTCTGATGGCGGTTTAATGGCGCCGGCATACATTACTGTTTCATCGGATTTTGAGATTGTTCCACCTTCCAGAATCTCCGATCCTTTGAGAATATACTCTTGCCCGTGCGCAGGATATATAAAATCGTTCTCCGACAAATCATGCCATACGTACCCATTCTTGTAGCTCCTAAGTAAATATTGAAAGAATCAGAATTGAATTCACACATAGTATTTAGCAGATTTCAGGGTTGCAGATATGGTGTTTGATTTTTGTCAATGATACAAATGAAACTTACCGCTTGGAAGACCAGGAATACAGGGAAGCCATGCCTTTCCCACGGAGAAAATTCAAGCGGTTGATCACATCTGGTATCAGAAGTCGAATAAAGTGTGCTCTTCAGACATGACACAATTAACATAAGCAGAAAAAGAAGCTAGAAAGAGAACCGTACCTCTGAGATAAAGACCCCCGTCGGGGGACGAAACGGGGACCTCCATGAAATGGGGATGTTCAAGTTGGCCATTTCGCGAAAGATAATAAATGACAGGGACTCTTCGGTCGGAGGATCTGTTCTTATTGCTGGAAGGTTCTGTCCAGACTTTGGTCCTCTCAGGGCTTGTTTCTCTCTCTTTCCATCTCCTCGGCATTTGCAGCTCGGTCGTCTTTGTCGACCTCGACGTCGCCGCCATTATTTTTTACCTACGACTTCCAATTCCTCTGCTGCAGAAGAATGCAAAGTCCCTTTCTCCCTTTCCTCTGGCTGATATATATAGCAGTATCTGCGAAGAGTGAGAGAGTCCACTGTGTCCCACTGCTTCGTTAAAAAAGGGTCTACAGTCTACAAAAAGGAGGAGGAGGAGGAAAACATTCGGGGTAGAGATATTATATTATTTAAATACTAGTATGGGTCTGATATATATTGAGATTTGAAATGGAGAATGGAGGAGGTGGGGTGCGGAGTTCACGTTTGCTGGGTGAGGGGCTGTTTGGAGGTGTGAAAAGAAGGAAGAGTGTGGACGGAAGGAATGAGGGAGCTAGAATTCAAAATAGGATGCGGCAGACAACAGCTACCAAACAAAACATTAAAGTTGTTTTAGCATTAGATTGCAGTACTTTTTGGCACTTATCGCTTACCCTCCCTCCAATCATACTTGTCTCCGATTCTTACATCCTCATAAGCTCTTTTTTGTTGACCTTTAAGTTTGACAATTTTATCCTTCTGAGGCTATTTTGTAATGTAACGCGGGTTTAAATTATGGTAGTGTCTAGAAAAACGAAGCTATTATGAATTACTTTTGCGAGCTGTGGGAAGGTAATGGATGATAATTTGTGGAAAATTAAAATGAGTTGGTGAGATTTACTTGGAGATTTAGTGAAGTACAATTAACGTCCAAGTAATGTTAATGGGCAAAGCTGAAATTAGGTTGAAGTGTGCGTTTTGGCTTTTGGGTAACTCTCATGCAACTGTCTCTGTTTGTGAAAACATATTTTGGATGGTTTTGAGCATCACGGACTGGCATTACGTGAGGAGATGAGGGAGGGAACATAGGCAATTGGTGAAATGTCTTGTTAAATTAGTTGACCACAAGGACAGTAGAACAGCAACTGATGCAAATACTACAATTTATTTTCTCTGTATTCGTCAATCATCAAATTGGGATTTTAGTCGTCGATTCGATTAGATAATTAAAAATTCATTCATTACATCTTTGAAAAAAATTTCATATTCAAATTATTGGTCAATAATTACAATAATCTAAAACACATTAGTTACCATAAACGGAGAAAGCTCGAACCAGACCAAATCATAAGGGGAGAAAGAAGTCAGGTTTATCTGCCGTTGATGTTTTGACTTGTGTCCCAAACACTTGAGCAGCAGCAGACAACGGCAATATCAGTTTCTCTTCTAATCTTATCTCTGCGATACCTTTCTACTTCAAGCAGAGAGGAGCATGCAAATGCCAGTGCCAGAAGCAGCAGGAGGACCTCAAACTCAATAATATTATTCCAAAACGTAAAAGTGGTTGGTTCGGAAATGTTTATCTTTGGATTGTATAGTGCTGAAGAAAGAAAAAGGCCAAAGGGTTGTTGCCGCTCTCTATATGATCCGTCATTTTCTTCTATCTTCTCGTACTCAATCGTGTTTGGGAGTGTTTAACTGAAGACCCATCGCCGATTATATTTTGTAGCCTTTGGTTTACTTTTTCCACTGCTCTGGACGAATTCAAAAATCCATCAAATGAGTTGACTCCGTGTGCCATTCCTTTTTTTTTACTACTACTTGCTAAATCCACCAAACTTTGACTAGGTCCACCGACGATTGCGTTGTTAAACCTTGGTTCCCTTTTTCTTTTCTTTTGACAAAACTATTTTCTCATGTAATTAAGAGGATGATTGTGACAAGAAAATAGCTGAATTGATTACAATTAATTTTTACTAAAAGATAAATTTTAAATTCATTTCATATTTTTCTATCTACTCCTTTTCATCTCCTCGTGCGTCTAAAAACGAAGAGAAAGACTCCACGAGGGAAGACTTCGTGAATAAGAGGAAACGGTGGTTGGTTGAGGCCATGAGGATCAGCAACCTAGGAAGAAGAGTAGTCTCTGCCTTCAAGTGCTGATAGCATACATGGCAAAACAAAAGGGTGTGATTGCATTGGGTTTCACACATAAATTTTTCATCTCACATCTCATTTTTTTTCTCATAAAAATTTATCTCTCCCGAAACTCAAGACAAAAAATCTCAAAACCAAACTATATTCAATCACACCCAAAGTCATGATGTATCACGTGCACTCCTAAATAGACGACATTATATTATGATATATAAAATCATCAAACGAACTAAATCGAGTTTAATATTTATTTAATAGAGAATAAATTATCAAATTATTTTAAATATAATGTACAAGAGTTAGATTTATAAAGTTATTAATAAATTATTTAAGGAAAAATCCCTTAAATTATTTAAAATATATTTATGAAAGTTTCAATGTACCAACACTCTTTATTTTTATTTTTTAATACACATCAACTAATTTTATTTATTAATTAATAAAATGACAACCACCCACATGGTAATTTCTCATAAGATTTTGTACATGCAACTTTCGTATTATATTTATGATGATTAAATTAGTTTAAAAAAGTCATTCCTTCTTAAATTAACACCTCAATTCCCTTTTCAGTACTTCGTTCACTTTTTATAACTTGTATATTAGAAATTATTACGATTTTAATTTTTTTAAAAAATATTTTACCTTGACTAATTTATCTCTTTAAAAAATAGTACAAGAGTTGTATGTGCGAAATTTTATAAAATTACCATATGGATTGCCGTATTCCATCTATATATATATTATAGAAATGTTACCCTTTCTTTGCTATGGCTCCAAATCTCTCATCCTTATTTTATAGATTTTTTAATTTTTTAAATCCTTTCAAAAATATTTCATTGGTAGATACTACATATCAACTTTTAATTTGAAAGTTATCTTCATAAATCATATTTATTATAGAGTAGAAGTCCATACTTAATAAAACTCAATAAATTATTACTATCTAATAAATCTCATAATTCAATACAATTCCTTCTTAATTAATTTCATAAATTCTATTTATTATTTAACACTGAAATCTATCATACTCAATTTTTTGTGAAAATCTATCATTCAATTATTTTGTTTCACAAATCTACAATTGTCACCTAAACTCTTTCAATTATTTTATGTAATATGTTTTAATTTTTTATTTTTTAATTGCCACCAGTTATAATCATTCCAGAATCTTACAGTTGTTGCAATTCTGGTAAAAAGTAATAATTTCTTCATTTTTTTGTATTTTTTTATTTTTTGTTCTTTAATTATTGTTTCTAATATTTTTAATTTTTTGTTCTTTAATTACCGCCACTTGCAATTGTTATAATTTCAACAAAAGGTAATAATTCCTTCAATTATTTTATGTAATTTTTTTGTTTTATAATGTTTTAAATTTTTTATTCTTTAATTGATATCACTTGCAATTGTTACAATTATAGTAAAAGGTAATAATTCATTCAATTATTTTCTGTATTTTTTTAATTTTTTATTCTTTAATTATTTTTTTACAATGTTTCTGTTTGTGTGTCACTAGATATAACATACATACACAATTAATCTAATGAAAAAAGAAACATTAACATACAATATCTTTCTCATGTGATTAATCATTGCAAATCCTTCAATTAGTGTGTACAACAAAAACCATAAGCATGAAATAAAATTACACTGCTCAATATTTTAATTGGGTCGAAACTAAAAATTAAAGAAAAAATATACTGTTAATAGCACAAGAGACATTATAAGTTGGATATTTCTATTGCCTACTCATAGAAAATGACGGGGAAAAAATTCTTTTCTATATTTTTTTATTTTTTGTTCTTTAATTATTTTTCTGTAATTTTTTTGTTCTATAATATTTTAAATTTTTTAAATTATTTTCATTTGTAATTGTTACAATTATGGTAAAAGTTAATAATTCCATCAATTCCATCTATATTTATTTTTTATTTTTTTGTTCTTTAATTGTCGTCATATGCAATTGTTGTAATCCTGGTAAAAGGTAATAATTTCTTCAATTTTTCTGTAATTTTTATTTTTTTGTTCTTTAATTATTTTTCTATGATTTTTCTTTTATTCTATAATGTTTTTAATTTTTTTAATTTTCTCCACTTGCAATTGTTCCAAAAACTTCAATTATTGCAATTTTGAAAAAAGATAATAATTCTTTCAATTCTTTTCTGTAATATTTTTTTATTTTTTATTCTTCAATCCTTTTTTTCCCTATTTACCTATTTAAATTATCACATTATTACATGTTTCTAATGTATTCTAAAGCAGTTATAAAAGTACAATTATGGTCAAGCATATGCATTATTACTACCTTTATGAGTGGTTAATTAATTTTTTACATTTTTTTGTAATAATTTTTTTACTTTATTGGACAATATTCATTTTTTAAAACTTTTTTTTATAATATAAGTTTGAGTATGTTGGATCATACTAAGGAAAAATTTAATTCTAAACTAGCAAGACTACATAGAAGGGAGATCATATTCCTTAAAAAAAAAAAGTGACCATGCTACTGGTATTAAAAAATTTGAACAAATCAACATTGACATTGGATTGGTGTCAAAATATTTAAGAGTCATCAATACGATATAGTGTTATTTGCAAGAGATGGAAACTTGAAACGTATTAATGAGATACATTTGTCTTATATGCCACTCAATATCAATTACTTTTTTCAGTATGGTATAGATGAGTGGTGCATTGTGATAAATTTTTCTCGAATTACTAAAATATAGCGTTGAAGATATATATTCATGAGAGAATTCTATGCATTTAGAATGCAAAGTCGTAAATCTGAAGGAAATGTACTTTTATGAGGGAACCGATATCGAATAAAGTAATACATTAAACAATGGCCAACAATGATATCGAATTGTTAAAATAGTATTTAGAGTATATGATCATAAAAGATTATAGTGCATAAATGAATATTACTCTCAAAGATAGGCATGCAAAATTTGTACTAAGGTGTTCAGTTGATCACCTAAATGAAATGCAAAGATAGGTATTGATATATTCATACTTCTAACAATTTTTTTAGTACATCAAAAAGTTATGTGATTACTTAGATATTTTTAATTTTATAGATTCAACTCTAAAGTATAATATTTGTGTATCAGGAGAATGAATTAGAAAAATTTCATAAGCAAATTAATTCATGCAAAGATCGTACGTTTATATTCATGGTTCGAGCATTACATGATATCAAAGTTACATAAATTCACCACAGATAACATTTGTTTTACATGTCAATTTAAAGAATGTTCTCATCTGCAAAAGAGAATCACAATATAACATATTCATTTGTAAAATTATTTTTGAATAATACATTTATATCTCTCTACTATGTATTACTTATCATGGTATTTATTTTTTTATTTTTCTCGATTGACAAAATTGCCAATAGCATTTATTAAAATTTTTATGTTGAATATCAAATTTTAATTAATTAATTAATTATTAGATTGGTTGTAATAATTTAGTAATTTGATGATTTAATTTATTAATTAAAAAAGTTTGAAGCTTCTTTAGAATTAATTTTTAATTTTGTTAGACATATTACTATAAAAATTATATTTTAAAAAATATATATATCACCGTGCGTAGCACGGGCTTTTTGGTTAGTTTTTTTTTTATAGATAATTACACGGGGAAGGGAAGAGACAGACCACATGGACAGCCGGACGCAACGGAGCACAGAGGAGAAAGAGAGTCCACACCTCCCCTTCCAGTCAGCAATTGCCTGGATGGTGTGAGAGTGTGAGTCCCTCTTGGTCTTGCCTCTCTTTCTCCTCTGTGCTCCGATTGGCTAGTTAACTAATATATAGAATTAGTTGATATGTATAAAAGATTTAAAATAAAGAATGTAGATAGTTTGAGAATTTCATAACTAATTTTTGAATATTTTGAGGTATTTTTCCATTATTTAAAGTAGACTTTTAATTTTACTCGATGAGAATAGAAAAAAAAAGTGTTCAAAACCACTGTAACTTCTTAGCAGTAATTGATTACTGCCAGTTCGGTTTCATATGTTAACTGGTCCCATTTATTACTTAGCAAAAAAAAAAAAATGGTCCCATTTATTTAACATACTGATTATTGAAAGTGAAAGGTGGGTTCTGAAGGGCTGCGGGTGGTCCCACACTACCGACGACCGCCGTTGACCAGGGAGCTGGCTTTGGATGGTTTTCGGGTAATAAACGTCCATAAAAATTCACATTTGATATGAAGACAATAGAGTAGAGAGAAAATGTGATGGAAGCTCGAGTTTCCATGGGCTGCTAAAGGTAATAAGGTGGTCACTTCCCAGGTATTGTACTTTTGTTATATTAGTGTATTCGGGTACTGATAGCCATTTGATCTCATACGGAATCATGGATGCTTTGCAAATTAATATTTCATTCGGACATTTGTGATGCGAAATTCCATTTTTTCTTTTTCAAGTCCTAATATTAGTGTAAGAACGTATTTAAATTGAATTTTATTTTAAATTAAGTTGTAATATTCTATGCTAGAGATAGTTTAAACGTGTTCGTTTGAGGTGGAACTTATAAATTTTTATAAAATATTTTTAAAAAATTATCATAATTTAAGTTATTTTATTTTTAAAAATATTTTAAAACATAATTTTATATATTTTAAAATATTTTTAAGTAATCTAAAATTTTTTAATTTTTTTTTAAAAGAGAAACTGATGGCCAAGTAAGTAATATGCATGTCATTAGCCTTTTGACTTTGACTTGCATAGGCGCATACTTTGCCTATTTTGCCTATTTCTCCATAGACACTTACTCTTACTATATAATATTTTGCTTCTTTGTTTTCTTACATTTCCTTTCCTTTTCTTTCTTTCTTTCTTTAGGCTATTTATCTTCTTCTTTGTTTCTTTTGTTTCTTGCTTTTCTCCATTTTTCTTTTGTTTCTTTCTTCTTCTCAGTTTTCCACTTTTCCCCTTTCTGTAGTTTGTTTTCTTTTTCTTCTCCTTGGCTTGAGCTTCTCCTTTTTAATTAAGGTAAGATTTCATATAATTTTTATTTGTAATTTTTTAATTTGTTTTATAGTTTCCTTAAGAATTGTGGTATAAATTATTTATTTAGTAAAATTAATATATTTTGATTTAAATTTTTTATTTTAGTTTAATTTGAGTTAAATTTCTTTGTTTTAGTTGCAACTTTTATACTTTAAAATTTGAAATAGATTTGAAAGTGGTTAAATATTGAGATTTTGAGATTTGAGACTTAAATTAAAGTGATATTTTTATTCTCTTAAAATAATATTTTCACTCTCTTAAATATTTAAAATTTATTATTTGAGAGTATTTACTATTTGAGAAATTTTAATATTTATGAAATTTCATTAATATATATATATATATATATATATATATATATATATATATATATATTCATTCATTTATTTATTTATAAGAATATATATTTATAGAGTATTTAAAAATTGAGTATTTTTATAGTTGTAAGTTTAGATTTAGACTTATACCTAAAATATCCTAGGGAGACTCATTTAATAATTTAGAATTTATTATCTTCAAGATTTTTTACTAAGGTTTAGCTATTTGAATTTATAAAAATTTTATATTTTTTGTAAGATAGTAAGTAACTCTAACACTTGCTACCATGTGAGTTTACAAATCGAAAAATACTATATTTTTAGTTCTATCAAGTATATATTATTTTGAATATTACTTGAATTATTTATTTTAAATTGGAGAAGTTCTCAATGAGAATTATTTTAGTTATCGATTTTTAAATTGGAGAGGCTTTCCACAATATATTTTTACTTATGCACTAAAAATATTTAGGAGTAGTGCTCCAAATAAATATTTATTTGACTTAAAATATATTAGTATTTAGACATGATCTATAAATACAAGTAATCTTTGAAAAAATATTTTATTGTGTATTTTTAGAAAATCGTATGCATTTTCATGACATATTTTTTTTAAAAAAAAACTTGCATTTATATGATTGGACTGACGAACGGTTGTTATTTTGAAGTTATGAAGAAATTGGATTTGGATCCATTTGGATAATTACTTGGGTGGTTTTATGTTTGAAACATTGCATAAAAACTTTATTCCAACCAGATTTGATTTGGTTATGATATGATTTGGAATATGATTTGAACCTAAAGTGTTGTGGATTGCACTGCACGTGGTCAATCCCCTGTACTAGGGTCTTTTTTTCTAGCGTAAAAAGTATAGACTCTTGATTGTGAATCCACTTGAAAGAGGGCGCAGTATGTCAGGAATGACGTGACTTAACTGGTACTTCATTTATTTGTTTGTAGTCACCTAACAGCGAGTCAGGAGAGATTCAATGTTGAGGTTGATCACTAAGGTTGGACTGGTAGGTGCCCCAAAATCCTCAACCTGGTTTTGTTTGGGGAGGCATAAGGTATATGTGAAGTCGAATATATTTGCACTGGTATATACTTGGTTTTGACTATGAGATGCTAAGATTTGTTTCCTGATGACTCAGTTATTGGTTCATGTAGATTTACTGTTAAACCAACATTTGATTATTTGTCATGTTTGAGAAATTTGGTTTAAAGAGCTAAGCTAATGCGTCTTGATTCGCTCAAACTTTCTAACTAAACCCAAAACCTGATCAAGAGATTTGTGGATTATTTTGGAACAATAAAATTTATATTAATATAAAACACTTTTGAAAAATCTCATAGTTTTGAAACACACTGGCACACATGTGAACTCACTAAAATTTTCAACTCACGTATATTTTTTTAAATGTTTATTTTCATATGACATAAACAATGGATTAGAACAATGATTTTTTGATTTGCTTAAGAGTTAGCATGTGAAGGGGCTCACATATGTGTTTGATCAGTTTGTATTTTTTTATTACCTCTCGCCAGATAGAAAGAGAAGTTTGTTTTACAACTATCTGTAGATGAATGTTGAATTTAGATAATATAAGATAATGACCTACCTATATATTTATGTATTTTTATCTATATTTCCTATAATTGTATTATATTGTAATCTATATATATACTTTTCTCCTTTCGTTTTTTCCGAACGTGATTCATATTTACACATATCATTGCCGAGAGACACGTTGATACTTTACTCAGTCGCAGTGAAATCTAGTGAAGGAGTTGGAGTATCACATAAGTTATATTAAAAATTATAAAAGTGAATTTTTTATAAGAACAAAAGTAGAGTCTAAAATAAAAAAAGATTTTTAATTTAAAAACAATCCAAATACACCTCAAGTAGGGGTGTACAAAAATTAAACTGGACCGAATAATTGAACTGAATTTTTTGATTAGATTCGATTTTTAAAATTATACACATTTCGGTTCGGTTTTCGATTTAGGTTATTGAATCTAAAAATTAAAATTTTTAAAAATAAATACAATAACGCATTATAGTAATAAATTTTTTAGTAAAACTAAAATAAATATAAAAATATATTATTATAATATTGAATAATAAAATTAAAAGCGAATCGAAAATCAGTTTGAACACCCCTACCTCCTCAAGTAATTAACCTTGTGCAAAATTAGGTTAGCCGTAACTATTTAAGTCCACAATATCGGCAAGATGGTCCAGGACTTCGCTTCGCTTTATACTTTGAGAACTTTCCTCGGCCCAATTTCAGGCGGGGAATAGATCCACTCAGGTACCTATCCGTTCGACTTGTACAAATCAATTTCCCTGTCTATGGGCCACGGTTTTCTAGGAGCTTGATTTGAACAATTTCCGTCCGAGTTCTGAAGTGCACTCCTATTGAAGGCATTTGAAGCAATGATTTAATTCCACAAATACGAAGCTTTATCGCAGGAACTATAAGAATATTTCCTTTCGAGAATATCCAATAACATTGGAACCATATAAAGAACATTTTAAATCTATATGTTATGAAATTAATATTATTATGAATGTCCATTATCAGAGTTATAGAGACACTCCAACTATCCAGAAGATAGATGGTAGAGTTCTATCATATCTTTGATTAGTGATAGGATTTGTCTTCTGATTACCCTATACCTATTCTGATTTGGATGTACCCCTGAACCCTATAAATAGGGCTCTAGACTGAGATATTGTATACACTCATTCATTGATTGATTTACTCTCAGAGAATTAATAAAGATCTCTTGTTCTTTCTCTCTATTTTCTCTCTATAGTTTTCTCCTATTCTCTACATTCTAATTTCTTTATTAAGCTCTCTACATTAGTATTACGATTTTACTGTGCCGACGACGACTGCGCATCAACAAATTCATAACACGTTATCAGCACGAGTCTCTGCCACCAAAGTTGAGAGTTTAATCAAGAGAAAAAGAGGTATTTTTTCTATCTTTGAATACTCATGACAAACTTTTCAAAACTCGTTTTTTACTCTTGATATTTATAAAAAGAATTATATGTCATAGACATTAGATGCTCAAATTTATTAAGATATAATGGGTCTGGCAGACACCATCTCAAAATCTTATAAAAGCCATGATTTTTCTCCGCCATAATTTTCATGAGGATCTAAAGGCGGAATATCTTTTTTTGAAAGATCAATTTTTTTTAATGATCTAAAAGAAAGATTTGACTACCAGAAGATAGTCATTCTACAAAAAACACAGTTTACTTTAAATCTATGAGTGAATGCATTAGAACCAATGGTTATGACCCTGGAAGAGGTCGTAGTCATGGTCGAAGGCATCAACATAGACGCAGATATGGTAAAAATAATTCATATAATCATGGCAACTAGAATATATGCATCTGGATATTGTGGGTCCTGAAGACACCATTTAAAATAATACAAAGCATCAAAGCCACTTGATTACTAGCAAATTGTGAATGAAATATACAATCACCAGAAGATGATTGTTATATAAATGCTAGTTATGATTTGTTATAAGTGTGCCTATAATATTTTATGATCTATAAGTATGCAAAAATTTTATTACATTTAAAATTTCTCCTCAATTAAAGTTATAAGGAGAAATATCACTAGTAATGTGATGGATAAAAGATTTTTCCTTTCTCATATTTTTAACATGCTCCTGTAGTAGCAATATCTAGAAAAAGTTTTTCAAAAGTATTTTGAATTTATATCTTCTGAGATTAAATGAGTCCCTTGATAAAATATTTTGACGCTTTCGACTAAATATTTTTTATATCATTCCCTCGAAGTGAATGACATTAGAAATTATAATATATTAATGTACTGAGATTTTTTGGTCGCGGTTAGTAAACATACACTTTGTTCTTATGATATAAGAATGACTCATTAAATCCACGATGAATGGATACTCACCAGAAGTGAGAAAATAATGAGAAGAAAAAAGGGAAAGTAATAATTCTAACATGTTATTGATGCAATATGAAAGTTTGTCACGTCACTGTAGTACGTCAAGCATGTTATGAATCTCTATTAATTATTAATATTGCTTTACTTCCCTAAATCATGCTATCGATAAGTAATGATGCTTATGTCGAAAAATATTAATATGGCATATGTGAACGTAGCCAATTCTTTTGAATATCTAGAAAGAGTTTTTTAGCATTTTGAATGTCAATCAAAATTTTAAATTATGGAATTGCTACTTTCCTATGTTATTTTAGTTTATTTTGGATCAAGAATGGTGAAGATACAATTTGTCTAAACAATATTTGTTGTTTTTTTGGACAAAATTTAAAATATATGTTCAAAGTATAAATGGTAGTGCAAGGTTCTCGAAGAACTAATTGATCAAATAACTCTAGAAGAGTTAATTGCTTAAAAAGCTCTAGAAGAGCTACTAAATCTTCACCTAATGGTCAATTGTTGTAATATATCATCTCTATATAGTCTCGTAAAACTTTTTGAGCTTTGATTATATTATCAGTATATCGAGACATTGAATGAATGAACTTTTGAGGCATATGCATTACTATTATGACATAAAATATACGTCAATTATAGATATTACTATTTATCTCTCCTGGTTTATATTGCATAAAATTATAAAATTGAGATGCAATATTGAGTAAACTTGAAGTTTACTGATAAATAATTTATTAGTTGGCATGACTGGTTAGACCATCCCAAATCATTAAAATACGAAGAATGATTATGAATTTATTATGGAATCAGAAGTTTCCTAATATGACGAATTTATATCTACTACTTGTTTTATTTAAAAGTTGCCAGTATTACTTGGGGTTGAATGTGTTATTTTGGGATGAATATGGAGAAATTATTAGTTGATGCATCAACAAAGTCTTATGAATATTATTGTTTTTGCAACCTGTAGTTTGCACAATTTATTGATAATGAGCTCATGTTTTAAGATTCTCCCAAAGACATAATTTGTCCTAATAATACTGATTGTATTGAGATAAATATTAAACATCCTGCAGAATGTTTATGACTATGATATATTAGCACTTGTTTCGTATTTTGCCAACACATTGTAATTCTCCTCATAGTAGTTGGTTTGTGGTCAGAAACCAAATATTTCCCATCTTAAATTTAGAGATGCATTATGTATGTTGCTCCACCAAAAAGGTAATGAGATGAGTTCTCAAAGAAATTATTAAATATGTTGGAAGCAAATCTCAATGGAGAGATTCATATTTTGTTAATTTTGAATATCTTGCTCCAACATAAAGAGGAGAAATCATGATGCTGGATAAAGATATTAGTATGTGTCTCATCTTGATCTTCTATTTTAATCCTCATTGAAGATACCTTGAACCAGAAGTTCAAAGGATAATTTATATAGTCAGGTATATTAACTGACCAATATCCGGCAAAGAATACTCCTATTTGATATCCCTGAAGGATAATCTACCACTACAAATAAATTTGAGACACAACTGAAATGTGGTAGATAAGTTGGTTCCAAAGATACAAACTCTTCACTGGAGCAAAGGCTTAAGATGGTCATATATGTTAAATCGAGAAGATTTAAATTCCAGCAAAATTTTTGTCTCAAAACATGATTGATAAATTATTTCCAGAAGAAATTCAGGTACCTGAAAACTGTGATAAATGATGAGATCTCAACATGATTGGGAGCTATTGGAATCGCACAAGTATATGAATTTAAAGATATTAATGCGCATAATATATTGAGGATTTTCAAATCGAGGTCTGCAGACTCGAAATGATAAAGTTCGCATGAGAAATATGAAAAGTTTAAACTATTCACAAGTACACTTGAAGTGTACATATATTCCCAGCAGGAATAATACACTTGAAGTGTAATCTCAAAGAGATAGCAATTAATATTTACTTATAAAATGCGAACTACAAAAGTGAGTATTTACCATGAGTTATGGTGTATGATTCTTCGTAAAACCTGACACTGATAACGAAGAAATATATTTATAGTGGTGGATATAATAGTGCATGATAACACTTAATATGTGTTTATATTTGTTATCATTTGATAATAGAACTTATATTTGAAGTCCCTGATGGACTCAATATGCTTGAAGCATATAATTGTTCCTGTAGAACATAATGAGATTGTCTTAGTGAATTTTTATTGAAAAAATGATTGAGTATGTCCATATATGAAGAAATTGTATACGTAGCTATACTTGCTATATGTATTTCTTTATTAAAAAATATCCTCATTGTACAATCTATTGATTGGCATGGTGTTCCCCACATTAGGGGGAGAAAAACTTCAATTAAAGAGGATATCATTTATGACTTTTATTATCTTGATTTATGCACAAGCATTAGTGAACTGGAAGTTCAAAATATTGTTTATTTGCATAATATTGCATATTGATTGTTTGTCTGACTCCTGTAGAGTTAGTCAATATAACATTATACTTATAGATAATCATATTTGGATAAATGTCCTAGCAGGACAAATATATGAATTCTATAGTCATATGATTTTGATACATGCTTGAAGCGTGATTGATCTATTGATTTTGAAAAGAGAAAATGATTTGATAATCAAGATATTTTTCCTGAAGAATTTAGAGGAGCAAGTATTGTGATCAATATTATGAAAAGTCAACATTTTGTTTTGATTGAACATCCTGAAGATGTTTCACATGGACATAGCACATCAATAGTTATTGGGTTATTATATATAAGATCCTTTATATCTATTAAAGGATATTAAAGAACTCTTTGGTCTTGAAGTACCATAACTCTGTAATTTAGAGAATGAATACACTTGCCCACGTGCAAGTAGATATCTATTCTAGTTCTTCACTACCCAATAAATTTTGAGATGACATTAAACTTTTCTTTTAAATCTCCTTGGGATAGTTTATCTCTAATATTGAGAAAATCTAACTCCTGTTGAGATAGATATGCAAGGTATAAGTTACCTATATGATTCACATACACCATGCATTTATAGGCATGTGTTAATTATAACAGTCACATTTTCAACTTATAGAAATTCATGATGTTGGTTGAGAATATATGTGATCATGATTAATGTATTCGAGATAAATCTATATCCTCTGAGAATGAATTCCAATTATATTGTTGGATGATAATAAAGTTTGGAATATATCTAAGGAGATATGATAAGATTTTTCTTTACTCATGAGCTCCTGAAGAGTGGTGACATTGATGTGCAACAAATTCAATCATGTGACAATCTAACAGATTTATTCACTAAGGTATTACCAGCCGCATCATTTGATAAATTGGTGAACAAAATTGGAATGCGGCGGTTAAGAAACCTTAAAGGATTATCTCATCAGGGGGAGTAAATATGGCATAAAGAGTAGTGTACTCTTTTTCCTTCACTAGAGTTTTTCCCACTGGGTTTTTTATCTAGTAAGGTTTTAACGAGGCATACTCTTATGCAATGGACATCCAAGGGGGAGTGTTATGAAATTAATATTATTATGGATGTCCATTATCAGAGTTATAGAGACACTCCAACTATCCAGAAGATAGATGGTAGAGTTCTATCATATCTTTGATTAGTGATAGGATTTGTCTTCTGATTACCCTATACCTATTCTGATTTGGATGTACCCCTGAACCCTATAAATAGGGCTCTAGACTGAGATATTGTATACACTCATTCATTGATTGATTTACTCTCAGAGAATTAATAAAGATCTCTTGTTCTTTCTCTCTATTTTCTCTCTATAGTTTTCTCCTATTCTCTACATTCTAATTTCTTTATTAAGCTCTCTACATTAGTATTACGATTTTACTGTGCCGACGACGACTGCGCATCAACAAATTCATAACACTATACATATATTATAGAAATGTAATCATTTCTTTCTTATATCTCAAAATTTATCATCCTTATTTTCTAGATTTTTTATTTTTAAAATCATTTCAATAAATTTTCATTGGTTAATATTACACATCCACTTTAGTTTAAAATTTAAAATTTAAATTATGATTCAAGCAATATTAGCATGTATCTATCAATTTCCCCCCTCTTTGCCCATTTAAATTATAACATTATTACATGTTTATATTTTTAAAATTTTTCAAACCATCACAACTTCGTTCTTTTAGTTTTGCAAGGATTCACATATTTTTCCTTTCATTTTTCTCTCAAACTTTAACATATTTTCCATTCTCCTTAATCGGTTCAAGGTTAAATTGCATATAAATAACTTTAGTGAATTCTTTTTTAGTCGTGATTGACATCTTTGGGCCCAGAGGCGTCGAATCTTCACCGCGCTCCCAAGGCTTCCAGGTAACAATTCAACTTCCTTTTTTCGCCCCCTTTTTCCTCACTTCAATTATCAACATATATTTATTAAATGTTGATAATTGTTAACCATTTTTAGACCACCACAACCTTTTTAAATAAAAATTATAGTTTCTCTCTATTACCAACTTGGATTCTCCAATGATTGTATAGGAGATCAAGAAAAATAAAAAGTTCATGCTTACTTATGTTTCTCTATTTTTATAATGTAAAATATTGTGTGCATAGTGTATTTGTGATAATAGTGATTCAAATAACTATTCCTACAATTTAGAATAAAAGAATTATTTAGATTTATGAGCACTTATTCTCTTTTTTTGGGATGGAAGCCTTTGGTTTGTTTCTAATTCAATTTCATTTTCATATATTTGAATTTTAGATTTGAAGAACTATCAAGTTTGTTATTGATTATTTTTGTTTGTTCTAACCTCATCAATAAAATTATTAGTATTTGGTAGACATTTGATGATAAACAACACATTTTCTTGCAAGTCCATCTCCTAGAGTATAATGATAGGTGTATTATATGATAATATCCACTTAATAAAGCGATTATGAAGTTGTTGATTACAAAAATAGTTCGATATTGTATATGAAGAATAATGATATTCCTTCAGTTTTTTATTTTTTTAGTTTTCCTTATGATTGTTATTTTCTCTTTTTCGGTTGAAACCCTTTGGTCAGTGTTTCCCTTCTTTTACGATGAATTTTTTGGTTAATATTTAACATTTTTCCATTCATTATATTGCTTGAATTGGTCTTTTTTTAGTAAAGTTATTAAAGCTAAAATGAAATTATTCACACCGCATATTTTTTTGTGCTTATATAAAAATTCTTTTGATCAAAGAGACACAAATTTAGTATATAGTTATATGTTAAATTTCTTAAAATTATAAGTTAGGTATTGATTGAAAATATTTAGCCAACTAACGAGACCACTATGTTGCCATGTCCAAGAAGTTGTGAAGATTGCGAAGATATGAGTAGAGATAAGGTAGTAGTGAGTTCACTTCAATTAATCTTCCTATATTCATTTTAGAAAATTTCTTCTAAGAATTTATTAATACGGTTCTTTAAGTGGAGTGATCAAAGTAAATTTAGTTGTATATTTTTTTTCCTTTACTAGCAGTACTATTTTTACATTTAGGGGATATGAATCTGTTTTTATGCTATAATATTGTAAACTATCCTACATAAAACTAATATTAGGGACAATATTAAAGAGAAATAAAAGGATGAGATGCAAATATTGAATAAATTCTTTCCAAAGACAATTCAAAACATAAATATATCAGAGTTTTTAACTATCTTTCCCAAAAAATCATTCAAGAGAATAGTCTGTCTTGATGTAACAAATAAACTTTCCATTTCCTCTTTATATAAATTATTTTTGAGAATTTATTCTTTAATTTCTTGGGAGGTATGGGGAAAGAAAGGTTTTAACAATGTTTTTTTATTTCCTTTTTAGGGGGAAACTCTTTTTTAATAATCATTAAATATTTTTTTTGTTTAAATAAATAAATCTATGACATTTTACTTTTAAAATATTTTAGAGTCCATGCATTACAAGATTCTTTTTATGCTAATTTTCTAATATATTATTTAGTACACCGAGCGTAAGATGACAAGCATCATGTATAAGAAATCTTGTCCATAAAATAAAATCTATTTAGCTCTTACAATTTTGAGTTTTGCAGGTCCTAGAATTACAATTTCAATACACCATAGAACAAATAACCACTAAGAAAAGCACTTCCTCACTTTTTTCCAACGAAACTTATCTAAATGGCAACATTCCAAATGATGAGTTGACAAGGAATACCATTTTTAGAGTTATGCCAAGAATATTCAACTTTTTCTAATAGAAGTGCGTAAGTTGCCAGATGTTGAGTAAAGCTGAGTTTGCGAGGCTTAAAGGTTAAATACAACCAAATATGCCATAGGAAGAAAAGTTGAATACAATTAAGTTGTCTTTGTCTACAATAGAAAAGAGAAAAAAAAAATGCTGTTTTTGTCCACCCTATCAATTTGATAATTAATACTTTCCCTCAAAAAGGAAAAAAAAATCAAATTGGTTATGTTGTTTTTGCCATCATATTTTAATTGGAGTTGTTTTCAATTTCCTTTGTACTTAGGGGAGTATATCCCTCTTGCTTTCATTGCTTTACTCAGAGGGCATAAATTCATCCATGCATCAAAAAATACTAATGTAATCTTCGTCATCATGGTAGATATTGCTCTAATAAAGAAAGAAAAAGGTATTGTTTCTTTTGTAATAGTAAAAAACTTTTTCTCTAAAAAGTAAAAATAATAATATTCTTTTGATCTTAAATTGAATATTCATATTTTTATTTTAAAAATTTTGAAGTGAATACCCATTAATGACCTTGAGCAATACTTACTAAATGTAAGATGATAAATTATCTACATTAGTAAAAATACTTCACTGAATTTTTTTCTTTAATCAAACAACATAAGTTCAATTTGAGAGGGAGAAGCAAATGGTTTGCATTCGTGAGATTATTTGGCAGCAAAACATGTCGGTAATATATGCCGCCACTAAAAAATTTGAATAGCGGGGAAAATGATATTCTTTTCGTTTCAAAATATAATTTTTTAATACTTTTTATACAAATTAAAAAAGGGGAAAATAAAATTTATTTTTATTATATTTTTAATTAATTTAATTTATTCTCTACTAATATAAGAGAGAATAAAGAAATGATATTTATAAATAAAGATAACTTCAGAAGAATATTTTTTAAAATTTATAAAAGATCAAATGCTTAAAAAAAAAGAAAAGTTTAAAAGTTTTATATTTTAAAAAGGAAGGAGTAATGAGAAAAGGGGGCAATGGCCCTTTCTATGGATTTTTGATTGCTTAGGAGATTGGCTTTGTCTCCAGTGGACAGATACAGACTAATTAATGACAAGTATGTGCAATATATAGTATTCTATGAAACCCACAAAGAGGAAGAAGAAGCAGCAGAAGAGAGTGGTTGCGGGGGTTAAATGGATGTATAATGGCTTATCTTATCTCCGCAGAAAATCTTGTGCACTTCACATTTTTGCATTTGCAAAGTTAAGAAACGACTGATGATGTCCTTAATTGCGTGTTGGAGCCACATTCGTTCCCCTCCTTTTTTTTTTTTTGCAAAAAAAAAAAAAATTCTATATAACGGACAAAGGATTAAATGAATCCCAAATGCACCATTTGTTCCAATTGTCTTATTCCTATATCCTATATGGTACTTATAAGTTTAATGTAATGGTGGATCCCGACCGAGTGCAATTGAAAGTGGCCATCGTGAATTCGATAATACATACTGTCTTTTTCATTCTAATCTAGATTGCCATTTTCCTTATAAAATACAGTTCTCCTTATCAACCCCACCATCACTCTCATCATTTACCCGCTGATTTACAAGAATATCCCACATTCCCCTTCATTCCTTAATAACAAGGACTCTGTTTTCTATTCTTCTAAATAAATCATTTTTGTTCTTTCCAATTTTAACTGACGTAATTGTTGCGGACATTTTTTGCCTGCTTTTAATTGTGTCGAATTTGATGACCTTAAGAGGTAGGTAGTTTGGTTGGTGAAAAAAGAGGGATGAAAAAAGAAATGAGTTACATTAAGATGTGTTTAAATTGTAATTAAATTAAAAGTAAAAAAATTATTAAAAATTTTCAATTTGTTCTCTATTTCTTTTTTTTAAATAATTTATTTTTATACTTTTCTAAAAAAATTTAAAATAAAACTCAATTTAAATACACCATAGACATTTCATTTATATTAGTTGACGCTCACAAGTTTTCTAAAATAACAATTAAAGACTTATCCCTATCAATGATACTTCGTCTTTGGTACTAAAACGCTGTATTAGGAGATTAGAGCATAGTGTTTCAATGAACGATCTTAATCAACCCTACATACTTAAGTTTACATTGACCAAAGAATTGGGTTCATGGGGACCTTTGACATGCATCTCTCATCCCCAGGCGTGCAATCTTTCCTCCTCTTCTTCGTCATCTCGTTCTTCATCTCCCCATCACCACTATCTAAAGGATGATTCATTCTGTGCCATTCCTTTCCACTGAATCCTAGAAAAAGCATATTGAAAACTGTACTATGATTGGAATTTAATATCTTATCACGCGCTCGTCACCTAGTGTATAACTTATCACTACTCGTGTTTTGCCTTTTATCCTCCTTGCTTCTGAGAGCACACGATGCCTGGTGTGATTGGGATATCCACCATGCATTCTTCCACAGGGAAGCCTTAATTCGCCCGAATAGGACAAATCTTTCTATTTCAGTCTCCGATGATTTGGTTTGAGTTAACGCAGAAGAAGTTGATGATGCTTCCAGGTCTTGAAAGCATTTAAACCAAAAGAGGCTAAGTGAAATGTACCATCAAAGAGGGAAAGCATCTTATAAGCATATTTGGGTTAGAATATGGCGACGAAAGCAGTCATATTCCGTGCTTGCTTTAGAAATATCTTGTCTGACCATATTCATTAAAGACTAGGTTTATGTTAATCCAACTCCTTCTGGAGGGCATCGTCTGAGAAAGAAAACTCAAAATTAGGGCTTCTGGATCATGTTGCTTTGGAGTGGGAAAAGCTTAGGTTGTTCTGAAACAAATCGGGAGAAAGATATAAATCTCATGGAAAACATTAGTCCATGTGTCCCGAGTCACGTCTCTCCAGATATAGTTTTAAAGTGGAGGTGCCATAAAAATGGTGGTGTCCACGTCATGGTATATATATACATATATAGATACGATACACCCCACTCCCACTAGAAAGAGCCCCCAATGCAAGGAGCCACCATCCCAAATCCCATACCGTCTTTCTTTTAAACGGCCCTTTACAATGCTGGATACAGTATTAACATCACCAGCACCACAGAAGAACAAACCCCACCAGGGAGGGGCCACGCAACAGTTTGCTTAGTAAGAGACTGGTTAACGTGATGCCACATTCCACTTTTAAATATCTATTATCATAGAGTTTGTTAGTGCTGTATATTGCGTTCTTCAAACGTAACCATGTTCGGCCCTCTCAATTTAAGATATTTACTGTATTTGATTCAGTGCTGAAAGAAGATTTTTGCCTTCCTTTCATGCAAAATCCAGACCCTACAGTACGAAAATTTTAGTATTAGACGGTTGGATTCCACACTCCTTATATTTTTCTATATTATACTTAGTCATCACACTCTATATTTATCATTTTATTTTTTCCGCATATCTAACTAATTCCTATAGTGATTTTAGTAGCAAGAAAATGGAAGGCAGTGACTACTGTAGTCAACTGTAGCCGCATGAGCTTAGGGGACAATCCCTTCTAAACCCCCATATTTGTTACTCTCCAATTTTCCTATCTTTAACTGTTTATTTCACCAATAAACTGAACTAATGAGGAAGAAGACAATATGTTTCAGCAAAGCATATAGAGACAAATTATATAAATTTTTTTTATAAAAAAAAATGCAAGCAGATAAAGGTTGCTTTTATCTTGGAAAAAAAGAATTCTTAATTTTCCAACGGGGACCAATTGTCACTTATAATGGTATTGAAGTAGGGATGGTAGAATAATGGGACCATGCATCTTGAATCTTCTAAACGTCTAAATTGAACAAAAAAGAAAAGAAGATACTATATTGGTAGTGCTTTTATCTGTTTCTTCATACATCTTAAAATAATGGCAATTTGAATGGCCTGCTGCTATTTGCTGAGCCCTCTACATCATCTACCGCAAATGGCCCCTTAAATCACACAATACAAATTCTTGAAGGTAAATGCCCATGAAGAGAGATTAGAAAGTTTTTCCAGTCAACTGTAATCAAAATTAAAATTTTAAGTGTGAGATTCACATTTTTTCTCACAAATAATTTAACTTTTACGAAATTTAAGACAAAAATCTTAAAACTAAATCTTCTCCAATCACATCATATTGTACGAAGTAACCTAAGCAAAAACTTTAGAAGAAATAATAGAGATTTTATTAATATTTATTTATGTTTGGGGGGTAAATTTTAGACTCTTTCTTTAGTGGTACTACCGTTCTATGGTGTAGTGTAATGCCGTGGAAGAAAACTGATCTAACAAAAGAAAACAAACACAGCGTTATTCATCTGATTCCTGCTTTTCATAAAATGTTTTCCAGTTTGTCTCTTTCCTATACCTCATTTAGTAGTGTCTTAATTGGCTTTTGCTAAAGTCAAGGGTCACCACTACCTCAAATGGATGTGAAGGAAGCTGATTAGCTACTTTCCTAAGCTTTCCTTTCTTTTCCAGACATTCCAAACACCCTAAATCGTGAATAAGTCTCGCGTTCTAGTAAGACCAAATTACTTGAGATTATGATAAATGAATACCTCAACTGAAACTAATATCACTGTCAAACCTGACAAACATCAAGAGATAGTCACTGAAGGCATAGGGACAGAGAAATGCAAAAGGAAATGAAGTCCTTAAGTTCTTCCCTAAGTTTTCCTAGAATCTTCTTCAATTCACCAACGATGTAAAAGAACCAAAAAAAGAAAAGAAAAAAAAAAAGGCAAAGCAGAGTATCCACTCCTTGAATTGAATCCACAGTGAGTGCTAACTACTGTGAAATGGACGGCAAGTTATGAAAGTTACATCAACATATCAACTTCTTATCTGGAGAGTAAATTCTTGATAATGGCTTTCATCATATGCATTTTCTTTCCTATCAAATGAGCAAGCGCACGACAAATGTGCGGTGAGGATAGCTTTACAGAGATTAGATAAACAATAAACAATTTCTTAGTATTCCTACTAGCAAAAGTGGCTAGTATAAATATCAGATGTACACCCACAAGGTCTGCGTACCACTTGAGAGCCACCAAGAAAAGGAAAGCAAAGGGCAGCTAGCGGCAGAGGTAGCAGGAGAAGAAGAAGAAAGGAAATAGGAAGAAGATACAACGCGCAAAAATGGTGCAATCGGAGGAAATCAGAAAGGGGCCTTGGACTGAGCAAGAAGATGTTCAGCTGGTTTTTTACGTGAACTTGTTTGGGGATCGACGATGGGATTTCATAGCGAAAGTATCAGGTTTGAAGGTGGCGGGAGACGAATAATAGGTATGGTTTTTTGGGCATGACCTGGAATTTCCAGGGAGCAAAGTTTAACCGTATCATTTTGTTGTAGGTTTGAAAAGGACTGGTAAAAGTTGCAGGTTGCGTTGGGTTAATTACCTGCATCCTGGTCTCAAACGGGGCAAGATGACCCCTCACGAAGAGCGCCTAGTGCTTGAACTTCACTCCAAATGGGGAAATAGGTTCGAAAAGCATCTCCGGTTCATCAATTCTTGATTCGTTGTTAGAGTATTAACTTCTTGTTCTTCTGTGATTATATATTTATGGCTGTAATCAATGGATCGCAGGTGGTCAAGAATCGCTAGGAAGTTACCTGGGAGGACTGATAACGAGATCAAGAACTACTGGAGAACCCACATGAGGAAGAAGGCTCAAGATCAGAGGAAAAAGGCTATGTCTCCGTCATCATCGTCGTCCCACTCGAATTGCTCTTCGTCATCTTCCCAGGGTAACAGCCCCACGGTGGAATCTGTGATCACTACAGAAACCAAAGAGCGAAGCTTTTACGACACAGGAGGGTTCGAATTCGATCACATGGCAGCAGCAGCCAGAGGGAAAAAGAATACTAGTACTCAGGATCATCACCAAGAGGAGGAAGAAAGGGCCCCAAAGTTCTACTCCATAGATGAAATATGGAAAGACATCGAATTGTCAGAAGACGACACAATAAAACCAGTTTATGATGAAGGAGGTAACTCAAACTACTACTCATGTCAAACAATGGCTTCTCCGGTGTGGGATTATTGCCCGGTATCGCTGTGGATGACAGATGATGAAGAAAGTAAGATGTTTCCTCCCATAAGCGATCAAACTTATTCTTTTTACAACAGCAAAGAGAACTTCACTGTAACAGGGTAGATATTTAGATATTGATGATTTATTTGATACTAGCAGTATCTGTTTATAGATCGATCGTTGTAGTTGTTATAATTAAGGAAGCTCTAACGGTGTTGTCTGTATATATAGCACGATGGGGCTACGTCTCTGTTGTCTCCAACCTGCAAAGTCGGCCTTGCTATGGTTCTTCAATGTCTCTCGAAGTTTTTGTAGTCATCTGATGGGGAATCCACCATTGTAACATAGCAGTGCTTAACTTTCCTTTGTCTATTTATAAGTGTCAACTATGCATTTCCTTTTCCACTCAGCTTGAAAATGACTTCATACTTACTCTTAACCAAACTATCAAAAACAGGATTCTCTCCGTATTAATATACTTCAAATGCAAAGATCATGAACGTTTTCTATTGTGAAATAGACGAATTGAATTTTAAGTGCCATGCTAATTACACCAGTCGATATGCAAAGGCCGGTTCTTATTGCAGCTAAGAGATATCCCACAAAAAACCAATAACCTTCCATCTTCGAACTTCAAATATTGAATTATTCTTCCTCATATAGCAATAGAATCTGGTAATTTTATTTCTGGAAAGAACACGTTGATGCTGTCGTTAAATATTCCCCATTAAGGTTTTTTAATAATGTTTGTAATGTAATAATTTATGCGTATGGAGATGGGGGGCGGCAGTGAAGCACCAAAGACTGATTTCAATATCTATTACTACTCGTTAAAAGTGGATGGATTTCGTTAATTAGTGTTAATCTGCTTAATGGTGACAAGGGCATTTGTAGAGAGAGAGAGAGAGAGAGAGGAGAGGAGATGAAGGAGGCCCCAAATGGATGCAATTTTTTGGAATTGTTATTTTGGGATATTAGAATATTTTATAGAATGAGGGTTCATTAAAACACCATTAGCATATAACTTTGCCAAGCATTGAAACTTTGGATTCTATCCTTCACAAATGTGATTTAAGAAACCACTGCAAAAAGCAGCAGCCAACAGAGAAGTTAAAGAAAAAGAGGAGAGATAAAAGTTACAGAACGTTAGCAAAATGCAAAGTCACACAAATTTCTTGTGGTTGAGAATAGAGAAGGCACTGTCCACCACAATAAGCAAATCATGCATCAATCATCCATCTATAACTATACTGAAAACTTGTGGACAGGGGATTACGAGATTTTAAATTATATATATAATCTTAATTTTTTAAATAAAATTAATTTTTTAATTTTATTAAAATATATTATTGTAAATTTGATATTTTTTATATTTTTATAATAATTATTTAAGAATTACGTATAAAAAAGTTATTTGAACGAATTAATTATAAATTAAGTTTAACATATATAATTAAAGAATTAAAGAGAATTATAAATTATTTGAAAAAGAGTATTAAAGAAAAAAGTTTTATAGTGATTGGTTGCTGAATTTATCTTCATCCTTTTTCTCTTCTTATTTTTTTGCAAAAGTTTATCCTTAGTTTCTTGTTTTCTTATATTATTCATTGACATTCTTTTGTCCACTTAGGATTCAGCATTTAAGAATTACTAGACAAAGATGGTAACTTCTTTCTTGACTTCCTTTCTTTTCCCCCGCTCCCCTCTAATAAAAGTAATTTAAAAATTATATAGAAGATAATAAATTTTTATAAATTGTAATTAATAACTAATTAGAAAAATGTTTATAATTTAAAAAATACTTTAAAATTAAAATAATTTATTCTTCAAAATTTTGCCACTAGTGAGGAAAAAAAAGAATAGATCACAGTAAAAACATTTACCACTAACAATAAACAAGTGGAGAATGATGAGACAGACTCAGAGCTCAGTCAATCTTCCACAAACCAAATTGCAATTCCCAGTTAAGCCTTGAAAATTACACAAGTGACTCCAAACTCTGCGCTTTGCATATGATATATATTACTCCCCCGACGATGCCTAATTGGATGTGAATCAACCGTATACACAGATCAGATAGACCCAATAACATGGCATATTGATGTGGTCAGTTGGGGAACTAAGGGTGTGATTGGATTGGGTTCCACACGGAACCCAATGTAAATTTTTCATCTCATATCTCACTTTTTTTTTCACAAGACAAAAAATCTTAAAACTAAACTCTATCCAATCACACCCTAAATATAAATAATTTCATTTCAGAATATCGTTTGCCTTTTTAAAGTAAATATATTTCAGTATATTTATACAATTGACCTTCTCAAACTTTTGGGAGAGATAATACGAAACGTTTTGGTTAAAAATTGGTTCCCCCACTGACTTGTAAGATAGTAATAGTCCAACCTAATTTGCTGTGCCGCTAAGCTGCTTTTGACCTAATTTGATCTCCAATGATCTTTGATTTTTTTTTTCTGACTAAATGAACAAGCATTACTGAAGAATTAGTTGGGATCAGAGAAATGCCTTGCTGCAAGTAAAGGCATAGAAGCAGGCAAATCCACTAAAATCTGTCGGAAATGGTCCAAACTATGGCCCCGTTCTCACTTAATTCTTTTGAGGACAGGGACATGAATCGATCCCCAAACCTCTTCCTTCGCTAGCTAAGGCACTAGTTTATTTGGTCAGAGTAAAGATCTCGAATTCCATATTAGTAAGACGTACATTCCACAAGTTTGCTCGTTCTAGGCCAATCCTCAGATAAAGGAGGCGGACATTGAGGTGGGCAACCAGTTTCGTTTTAATTTTATTTTTTGATGAAAATTAAATCGAATTGAATCAAAGTAAATCAGTTCGATTCTACATATTATTAAAATACATTCATATACTAATAATGAATTATTATTATTTATTATTAATGTATGAACATATTTTTTAATGTATTTATATTTTTTAAAAATTTAATTTTTTAATTTAATTTTGGTCTGAACTCTGAAACCAAACATCAAATTGAAATATATATCTGATTAATTCTATAAAATTAAATAATTATTTTTAAAATATAAATAATTAATTTATAAATTATGAATAATTATTTTATAAAATTAAATAATTATTTTAAAATATTTTTAATCATTTAATAAAAAATTAACTAAATAATTATAAATAAATTTTGTATATATTATAAAAAATAATACTAGGATCATAGCCAAATTGAGCCAACACAAAAGATCCTATGGAGTACAATTTTCCGGTGAATAAATAAATGGGATATACTATTTCCGCTGTTCAAACCATGACGCCACAGATACTCTCAGCCAACCATAGGAATTGCGTCGGCCCGTAGATGTCTCCCCTGCTCAGCCGCTATCTCCTCTGCTACAATTCCCTTCAGGCTCTGGGATGGTAAATTTCTTTAAACTTTTACATGCCTTTTGCTCAAACACAATCATAAGTGATTTTTGTCAACCAATTGTGCAGGACAGTTTCTCTCTTGAGAATTTTGAGCAATTTTATCTTTACTGAATCTGTCAGCGGCACTTACTCTTCTGCCGGAGAATTAATATGTAGGTATTCTTTCAAACTGCAAGAATAATCAGATAAAGACGACTATTTTATATGATACTTAATATGATATTCTTTAACGGGATGCTGCTGTTATTAAGGTTTTTTGCAATGTCTGGCATTCTTGGAAGTTATACATGGGGCAATAGGTAAATTATTTCGTGGGTTTTGAGTAATGAGTTCCACATTGTGTGCCTATTATGTGCAAATGATGACAAAGTGTACCTTTTCTAAGGGATTGTTCCAAGTGGAGTGGTGTTGCCTCTTATGCAATGGGGTGGAAGGACTCATTTTCTCTTAGCCATTGGTCGTGGCATACATGAGGTACCTAAAAATGTTATTCAGTATCACTCACCATAAATTATCATTTGTCTAAGGTTTTGTGTACTAAATCAACTTGCTGGTGTGCCAAGAGTTATTATAAGCAGAAAATGAGATAAAGATAGTTGCATGCTTTGAAAGCCACTTCTTGTAGCTCCTTGCTTATGTCCATCTGGAAGTGTTGAGACCTGAGGGCAATAACTCTTTAAGCTATTTAAATGTAAAGGAATTTACTATTTGTTTCATTATTTGAAGGTCAGAGAATTACCATCAGTGTTCATAACCTTTTTGGCTTGGAGTTCATCTGAGGTGAGTTGACTACCCTTAGTTGTTTCATTTCTTTATTTCTTGCCACTTTTGAATGGTGACTAATTTTGTTTTAGAGATTGCTTTGCCATTTTCCCTTGGAGTAATTCAGCAGTTTAATTCAAAAAGGTGGTGGCTTTGAGGACACATATCTATACATGGTTATTTCCTGTTTGTGTTTGTTGGAAGAGGTTAGGTTGCATGGTATGAGCATTTTGAGAAATTTTCCTGAACTAATGTGTTATGCTCAATACTCTTAACCGTAAGACTGTGTTTGAGTTCCATACTTAAGTAGAATTTTGTTTACACATAATTCGTTGCAATACTCCTGGAGTACAAGGTACTCAATTTCCAATTCAGGTGCTATATTTCTTCCGGTGTCTATTTGTCTAAATGTACTATTCAAGAGAAAGCTGAACACAAAAGTTGCCTCTTTAAACTATTAATTGCTGGTACCTAATCTCTCGCAGTTACACCGTTCTTTCCTGTTTGGTTTTATTGTCGATTGAGGTAGTAGAATGTTCCCACAAGTACTTTTAACCATGTTTGTAGCAAATTTGAGAAACTGTGTTTCTAAAAAGAATTAAGTGACTAAATACTGCATCTCTACTTTGGAGGTGAGTGTCATTTGAAGTTTGACATGGCTAGTTGTACAAGAATTTTCCTAACTAATTATTAAGAAAATGATATCGACTTTGTATAACGGTGCTTTTCCTGTGTCGGAATTCAAGTCTAATTTGTCTGGAATGAATGTGAAAAATGGGCTTTTTCCCTTCAAAATCTGTTTGTGGATCCTTACGCTCCGTAGAACTGTTACAGTTCATGATACCAATGGAAAAGTTCAATATAATATCCTCTCCCCACCTTGCGGAAATTTCTGATGGGCCAGTGTCTAGCATCTCACCTTTACAGACAGGGAAGCAATTCTATGCCTGACTTTATACCTCACGAGGCACTGAAAAGTAACCATACTTTTGCACCAAGGCTTTCTCTTTAATCATTGGTGCTGAATGCCAAAAAACCTTTTTTTTTTCTGAAAACAATCTGAAAATGATGAATCTCTCTTCTGAACAACGGGTGAGTTGAGTTGAATTTTTTCTTTTCAGATAATAGATACTTCATTTTAGAAAATACTTCTTCTGTGACAATATATTAATTTATTGCTCCAGGTCTGATTGCAGAATTCCAATAGTGAGCATGAATCTTAGAAAAATATAATTTTTATGGTTTCACAAATATTAGTACTTTAACCTGGTTATTTAGTTTAAGTAACATTTTTATGTTGCGCGAATTTGTGTTCCCCATTATAATGCGTCATTGTGTTAACCTGCTCAATGGTGGTTCATTTCTCTGGTAGCTCACTGTCTCCTGTTTATATGAGTGTATTCTATTCTACAGAATGGAATGATTCAGTCATTCTCGGTTCTGATGCAGGTGATAAGATATTTGCATTATGCTATTAGTTGCACCAGGAGTCCGCCATTTTGGATTACTTACCTCAGGTTTGTTAATATGATGGATACTTGCAGAGAATAGTATTATACCATGAAAGTCTTACAAAAAGCTGACCAATAGTTTTCTTACCTGCCATTTTGTTTAATTAGGTATACTGCGTTCATTTTTCTGTATCCAATTGGAGTTGGCCCTGGTGAAAGTAAGTGTCAATGAATTGTCCCGCTGGATTACTTTTTGCCTTTTATTTCCAGATTATGTATCAACTTAAAGTTGTATGCTTCCTTCTTTTTGCTGTTATACAGTGTGGCTCATGTATCAAGCACTTCCATTTATAAAGGAAAAGGAACTCTATGCAAAGTTCTTTTCTGGCCTCCCTATCAACTATTATAGATTTGTGATGGTATGTCTTCTTGTCTATAAGGCATTGGCTTCTGCTCGTGACTTTATTCAGTCTGCTATACATGTGGCTCATGGAATATGTTGCTTGGTTACATCTACTGTTATGCTGGTTCTGGAACCATTAGTCTGAATGTGGTTGCCATGACACTTGGGTCTTGTTTCCATCATGCATCAGGTTTTACCAAGTACTTCTCAGCTTCGTTGGGTTTAACAGGCAACCTACATTTTAATCCCTACTATTATATGCAATTCAGACATCTAAAGTGTGATAATATGTTCTTCTTTATCCCAAGTTTAGTTTGCTGCAATGAGGATGATCACCTTTCCTCAGACAAGCTTCACCTAGATCCTTTCAAAAGGATAGATGCATTTAATGCGTCAATGCATCCTGCCTGTCATGTGTATCACAGCACACGTAGTCATGCTACTCTTTCTTCAATTTCATCCTTGTTTTGTCTCTCTGCAAATGTTTAGGTGCTGATGTAAGTTACCAGGAAGGGCACATATATAATAAGAAATAGCCTTGTAACGGGGTTCCATATGTGACCTGCTTAGATTATTACCATGTCAGTATCAAGCCTTCTGATAACTAACATGCTTGATTACATCACATGTAATCTATTTATCTAGTTCTAACTTTTTTGTTTCCCATAATATTAAGACAATGAGGTGTTTTCTATTATTATTATTATTTATTTCTTTTGGAATTTTCCTCACTAAATATTCTGCAAATCCATCAGCTTCCGTTGTTTCTACTCTTAGGCATGCTCACTGTTCATATTTCCATTCATTGCCTAATCAAGGATTTCATTTGTTTCCAATTGTGGATCCAGATTTTGCTGATTTTCTATCCATTGCTGTGGCTGAAATTGTACCTGCACTT
Organism: Rauvolfia tetraphylla; assembly: GCA_030512225.1. NCBI lineage: Eukaryota > Viridiplantae > Streptophyta > Magnoliopsida > Gentianales > Apocynaceae > Rauvolfia > Rauvolfia tetraphylla. The sequence continues at coordinate 322,899 of JAJQKT010000062.1, forward strand.
GTTGAAACAACGATCATCAAAGCTTGGTAAACAGAAAAAGAAGAAAAACTAAAGGTTCCATGTTCCTTCGTGCAAAAATACCAGCTCGGCTAAGTTCAAGTACGGAATGTAAGATCAACTCAATATGTATTCGGGTATATATCTTAAGGAAGAGGAAGAGTTCTTCTGTAAGCTTTAATATTAGTGGTAAAACAAGATGGTTAGGGATTTGTGAAATGTATATTAGATGGAACTTGGCAGACTTCGTATCAAAGGATTTCTTTCTGCAATTTTCTTAGTCAGCGTTATCTGTAATTTTCTTGTCCATTGCGGGTCAAGATTTTGAATGCCCTTTTCAAACCCAGAATCATTGTGCTAAACAGGCACCCAATACCCAGTACTTATTGCCATAACTTTCAGAACTAGATATGCGAGTAAGAAAGTCTTGAAGAAGTGAGTGTTCTTCGAGAAGTGATTTTTCTGCATCATTTTGCTGTGTGCTTTTATTTGTTATCAGCTATTTCTACTTTGATCTGGGGACTACAGATGAAGACAAAGCAACTATTTCTCAACCATTACTTCACATAAATTTCATCATGGATGCCTTTAAGGGGGTTGTATCCGAACCTTTTCTGCATCAGCTTATGATAATGTCAGATGCATTTGAATTGGTTTTCATTTTGAAATCAATCGGGTCCTTTATCTTTCGTAAACAATTATTTTTAACATTTTAAGAAAATTGAGATAAAAATTCTCAGACCAAATTCAATTCAAATATAAAATCTGAATTTTTATTGGCGTAATTTTCAATTCGTTTCCTTCCAAATGGTATATGGAACGAATACTCCTCCACAGGTCTTTTTAGATTAACAAATTCCGTTTCCTATCAATAGAAGGAATTGACGGGTGAAGAGTATGTGAGAATTTTTTATGTTTTATGACTAACCACATCCATTATATCTATCGAGTTGCTGGTGGTGATGGATAAGAAGGAATCGGAAGAGTATGTGAAATTAATGAATGAAAATCCATGATATTTATGAGGTGAGAAAGCTGCAGAATTTTTGTTTGGATTATGAAGACGATGTAAAGACAGAGAGAAGAGGATCTGTCGTCCCGACCGAGCTGGCTCTGTTTCATAATGCTTGGTCTCATGAGTGATAATTGATGATTACGGAGCATCTTTTATAGTACAATTTTGCAAAAAAACGTAATGCTAAACAAATTTATTGGTTCTTTTCTCACATTTCTTCTTTTTATAATCACTACTAATTTTTGGTCGGCGACGGTACACCCAAGTTTTCCCATTTTTCAATTTATAATCTGAGTAGGTTAGAGAGAACAGCGCAGGAAAAAGACAAAAAAGAAAAGGTCAACAATTGATTCCATTGCATAAGAGATAAATCTTCACTGGAATTCACAACAAAAAAAAATCCAGAAATTTCAACCAAATTCCAAAAAACAAAGAGAACAACAGTAGAAACCCACGGAAATAATTGAATTTGTGGGAATCTAATTACTACCCATTTTGTTCCGCCATGAACGGTACTCGAGAAGAGAAACAAAGGACACTTCTCAGTACTCTGTGGTCGGGAGCTGCTCATGGGTGTTTGGGGTAATGAAGAGGATGTCATAGACCAGAGCAGCAATAGCGGCACCGACGAATGGTCCAAGCCAGTAGACCCAGTGGTTAGTCCATGTCCAGCTGACCACAGCAGGTCCAAAGGAGACAGCAGGGTTCATTGATGCACCATCAAAGGCTCCACCTGCCAAGATGTTGGCACCCACAATGAAACCAATTGCAATGGGGGCAATGATTCCGATGTCTCCCTTCTTTGGGTCCACGGCAGTTGCGTACACTGTGTAAACCAGGCCGAAGGTCATCACTATTTCAAAAACCACTGCATTCCATGCTCCCACTCCAGCTGAAAGTGAAAATGCTGCTGTTTCCTGCCTCACGGTATCACGTAGTCAGTAAAAACCAGCGCCATAATATATGGAAGAGAACAAATCCAAATCCAAATCCAATATTGTATATACTGCATAGGCTCACCAATCCACCAGTGGCGAACTTAAGAAGCAAACAAGCTACAACAGAACCCAGCAGCTGGGCAATCCAGTACAGGATACTCCTCAAAAAGGTAATGTTACCGCCAAGGAAGGCACCAAATGTCACAGCAGGGTTTACGTGACCTCCAGAAATGTTGGCGCCGACCGCAACCGCAACAAAAAGAGCCAAGGCGTGGGCAACTGATGCAGATATAAGCCCAGCAGGAGTGGTTGCTCCATTGTCCGTTAGCTTGCCTGTGTAAAAAAGAGAAGGAATCGTTTAGTTTTCCCCTTGAAATGAATCGTCATAAACTTCCAAGAATACTATTATGCATGTTACTGTTTCAGCTAAAATCACTTACTGAAAGCCATGCCAGAGCCTTGACCGGCAAAAACAAAAATGAGCATCGAAATGAACTCGGCCAAGGCTGCCTTGAGGGCATCAGGCTGGGTAGCCTCAGCCGGGGAACCGATGGCGATCTTTGAAATTGGCATTTTTCTTTTTTCTAAGAAATGTAATAGATTTTCTTGAACTTTAAGAGGGCTCAAGAAAAGGGCTATTAACTATTGAGCTGCTTCGTTTTCTAACACGATTTTGCAAAAGCTAAACAGAAAGGGACTTATATATAGGCGTCAATGTGAAAGATGATTAACCCGAACAGCCCATTGGAGGAGGCATTTTTGGAAATCCACCTGTCAATTTCATTGAGGCGGGCCCCCAAACTGATCTTGTGTTGACATGTGTCACCTTAAATCATGCTAACCATTGAAATAGAGTGATTAGACCGATCAAAAGTTGGGTACTAGGGTCCACCAATGATTGTGCATATTGCTTTGATGGACCGACCATTGCAAGAGGGTTAGAGAGTGACGGAAACAATTAGGGTTTACAATGGAGGTCAGTAGCACCACTTCGTCATCAATTCATTTATACGAAGTAAAGTAATCCTAGTTTTAGTATTTCTTGTCATGGGTTTATGTTTAGCTAGAAGTTTTTGAAAATTCGATTGGTCATGTGAAGAAGAAGGCAATGGGACCAGAGCCGAAGGGGCGGTTGAGTTGGAGTAAGCTTCCAATGTCATTACTCATTAAAAGGATGTTCTAACAATCTTTGATATTCAGAAGAGTCAAACAAAGCTATTATTCGGAATATAAATTATGGTCCAAAAAAGGCCTCGCATTTAGTTGCATATCTCGGAATATAAAGTCTTTCTTAAATTTTTAATCTTATCTCTTAATTAAACTATTAACATGTTGGACGGCTAAGCTGAGCATAACCCTTATCCAGAGAATCAAACAGAGCTAGAAAACAGCATGCCTTGAGGTTCCTTTAACCAACATTTTGACTTCTCCTTTGCATGGACGGATCCTAGACTTTGGTCATAGGGGTGAAATCTATTGTGAACCAATTTAAATTGTTTTTTTTTTTTTGCTTAGAATGGGATATACGTGTGTGTATATTGAAAGAGTAAAAATATAAAAATATTTACACTTTACAAAATATAGTCATTTACTCTATTTTAGATTTGTCTACTTAACAAATTATTGAACTAACATGTTTCTTCTCTTTCACACTGCACGGATGCCATTTTTAAAAATATATTTTTACTCTCTCAGAAAAATATTTCTTTTCAAAGATTTTTTCAAATTAAATGTTATTCTAGTCCTAATATTTAGTGAAGAAATAGAAAAATCTTGTCAAAATCTTAGAAATACTGGACTGAAACTAACTGAAGAGGTCCAAATTAGAGCCCGAAAATTATACTCAGAAGCCCATCAATGATGACACAACTTCATATGAGAACAAAGTTAAGGAGTTTCAAAATGAAGTTAAAAAAATAAAATAAAATAATAAGAGAAATAAACTTAGAAATTTTAAAAAATTACTAATTCTTAAAATTTTTTGTTTTATATAAGGCTAATTAAGAAACTAGAAAAAAAAATTGAAGAGGCGAAATATACTTTTAGAAGAGTAAAATCCTTAATTAAATATAGCAAACTAAAGTTTTCTAAAATTATTGGGGTGACCAGCGGCCCCCACTCGTAAATCCGCCCTTGCTCCTACGTAGGTTCACTATAAATCAAGGAAAGGACTAGGTTCTTTACTCGTGAGCCCTTCTTCTGCTTCCCGTGATGTGAGGTAGTTGTATGCATATAATTGTAATGTTCTAACTGCCTACTGGAGTTCTTGACTCTCTACTTTCCCGGGAATGGTTTTGTGTTCAAAGAAAGGAAGGGAAAATGATTAATTTAGTATTGAAAATTAATATATTATGGTTCTTAATATTTTTTTTTCTGTTTTAGTCTTAAAATATAAGTGTCTAATATATTATGATTCTTAATATTTTTTTCTTCTGTTTTAGTCCTAAAATTTAGGCGTCTAACATGTTATGAATTTTAAGATTTTTTTTCTACTGTTATAGTTCCAAAAGATTTTTTGAGTTGTCAATAAAATTCGACTACCAGTTGCTATTAGGGACTAAAACGGTAATAGTAATAATTGTGGTAGAACTTTGTTGGCAGCTTAAACTTTTTTTGAGATTATAACAGTAACAAAAAAAAAATTAAGGATTATAATATATTAGATATTTAACTTTTGAGACTAAAACAATATAAAAAAATATTATGAACCATAATATGTTAGATACCTAACTTTGGAAACTAAACGATCATTTTTCCTCAAATGAATTACTAGATCAACTCAAAAGTTACTATAAAAGAAAATTTTTCATTGGGTTTTGAATAGAAATATTGTCCAAAAACACTTAGGTTGGAATTAAATAGAGTTTCTGTTTGAAATTTTTTATCTTGAATTTTGTAAAAATAAAATAAAAAATAAAAAATTATATTGAGTTTCGCAATCGAACCAAAATCAAATACACCAAGAAACTTATTAGGACTTAGCACATGTTTATAAGGTAAAGAAAAGCACATGATAACCTTCTTGTATTACCCCCCAAAAACAAGGGGCTTCTTAAAAACTGAGAAATATTAGCAGCCTTAGTCATAAAGGTGCTTATTACCCAGCGTAAAAGCTTAATTTGATCTTCAGCTTAAAAAAGAAAAAAAAAAGTACATTGATCTTTTAATTTATGATTCATTGGGATAGTATTTAGCTAAATCAAATACAAAATTAATTTTTATTTATTTCTTTTAAAAAAAATTACTTTTATAAAATTTTAAACAAAAATTCTTTTAACTAAATATAACCTAAATACATACTTATACTAGAATTCGAGGCCAATCGCTAGTCGTCGGGCCAATTCACAGTGAGCTTCGAATTTCATTTTCAATTGAAGCTCGATTCCGGTCCATATATAAAGCCCAAAGTGAGTGGGGGTCCCACAGCAGACAACCTTTTACCACCGGGTTCTTCTTCACAAGCAATGGACAAGTCCGTAACTCTTTTGGTCCATCTAGCAAATTATTCTTTTTCTTTATTAATCATATTCTAAAGATCGAACCTTAATTTTTTTCAATTACGAGTTCATATATTCAACTGCTGGGGGATTACTACCTTAATGGCTTGCCTCATTATTTGTGTCTTGGCGATAATTAGACAAGTTTTTCAAAGACAATTAGGAATTATGTAATTCAAACTATAACAAGACATTATCCCCCAAAATAAAAAAATCAAAAAAAATTAAAAAGAGTTGACATTTTTTTGTTAAAAAATGATTACTATATAAATTTTTAATTTTACTATTTACAATATATTTATATTTTATTTTTAAACTTTCATTTACACACTCTATCTCTAAGTCTTATTTGAATTATTTCAAATCTTCAATTTTTGATGTTCTTACCGAATTAAAAATAAATAAATAACGCAATCATCATTATATAATATCAATTTTAAATAAAGTCTAACAAAAACTTCAAATTTTTATTTTTTAAATATTTTGAATGACTTTCGAAGAATTTTATGGATTGAAAGTTGCATGTGACTTCCTTAAATCTCCAAGGAAATATAAGTAGTTTGAATATGTAATTTGTTTTGTACAATTTTGAAGCAAAATTTTAGAATTTTCTATTGAAAACTTTAAAGAGAAAATATGAGTAGAGGAATATTATAAGTTAAAAATGAAATAAAATTATATTTTGTATAATCATTTTTAAATACTGTATATACCAACTCTCTTTTTTTGAATACCGAGACCGCGGAATATTTTCTCTTTACGCCATGGCTCGACAGATTTTTTCTTTTTGTTCAAATATATTTAATTGGCATTCCGCAAAAGATGGGCTGAAGCCCCATGCGAGGCATTTATAGGCCCAATATTTTGAGCCTTTTTTCTTTGCTCCACTTTGTTGGGTTTTGGGCCTTTTGGCAGCCACTTGCTCGTGAAGCGTGATTTCACGCATCCAGAAAAACTTTTAGCAAAACAATTCTCAAAAAGATTAAAGAAACGTCTGAGTTCTGACCCCAAAAAAAAAAAAAAAAGATTTACGAAAAGTATGATTTTAGCATTTTACAGACCACTAAAGGAAGCACAGGACACATGCAATAATTTACATGTCGTTCAGATCCTTTTTCAAAATATACTTATAAATATTAGTTTGGGTGCGTTTGGAAGGGGTTTTTATAGGAGGATTTTTAAAAAATTTTATAAAAGTAAATTATTTGTGAAAATAAAATTAGAGATTAAGGTAAAAATTTATGAATTTATTTGGATGGTATCTTTTTCAATCAAATACATAATCAGGTTTTACTTCTTCACTTATAAAAAATATATTTTTATAAAATTCAAGATAAAATCTCTCACAGTCAAATGCAAAAGCCAATTACGTGGCATTCACATAATGAATATTCATTCTCGCCCAAAATTTTGTTTCCTACCGAACAAAATGAATGAATTGGAAACGTAGATAAGTATTTAGTAGAATGGCGGTGAAGCCCTTTAAAGGTTCATATTCCTCTCATAATGAGGAAGCTGTCCTTTGCTCTTGTATTATGAATGCCGACTTCATTAAATAAGTGCTACCCTTAGTCCCCCTGCCCGCATATACACACAAATACATAGAAACAATTGATATGAGTAATCTTTCGAAATTTTCTACCTCTATAAGAATGTTCGTTTTAAGTCGTCACTATTGAAGGGGAAGAATTCATAATAAGTACTTGATTGGTAAACATTTACGATGAATAAATTTGAGGACATGAGCTATTATGGGCTTCCTAAGCTCCTAACTTGTAAAGAAGAGTTTGGAAATGTTACGGATAGGCATTTTAGGCCATTGAAAAGCATATGCAGAGGCAAGGAACAAAAACAACATAGACATACATAATGATCAAAGAACATCATATATGATGCAATAGAAATGATTTTCATTGAAAGGGCTAATATGGCTTTTGACTTTTGGCTGACTAGAATTCTCAGGTCATGATGTCTCCATCTTTTGGCCTTGTTCTAATCCCAAAGTTAGGTGGTCTTCTTCCATAAAGTAGTTCCTTTGTGGGACATAGAAAATATCTTTTGGATTACCCTATCATACGCTGAAGAATCTGCTTCCTCCCCTCCTCTGGTTGGCAAAGTTCTTTTCTGCAAAAGTCATTCTTTGACCACACCTAAGTCCTTCCTGTTTATGCCGTCACACAACTACTCATACAACCCATTTTCCATTTTGAGACGACCTTTAAGCAACAATACGCTCATATGTAACGAATGATGTTTGTTTGTTTGTCTGTCTCCATAGTCAAGCTAATTAGCACAAGTTAGATGGGGGGCAAAATTGGAAAACAGCTTGTGAAATAAAGTTGGATCGGGCCAAAGATCCCAAGAGCTTCAAATATGTTAACAAGGAGGTACTATGCCAAGCTAACAGCTATATATATGTTGATCATATTAAAGATGTTATATATTATATGTACCAATCTGCAAATTTGTTCTTTTGGGTGGATGTTGTGTATATGAGCAGAAATATCTCTCGTCCGCTTCCAAAATCTCTTAAGCATTTCAATATTGTATTAATTTCAGTTCTTTTTCAAGAAAAACTTGTTTCTATTATAGAAATCGGGAACAGGAAATACTTTCATTTAGCTCTTTGAAAAGAACTGTAAGTACACTTAGAGCCTTTGGAAATACTTTCATTTAGCTCTTTGAAAAGAACTGTAAGTACACTTTGAGCCTTTTACTTTGTGAGACAAGCTATGTAGAACTCTCTATTTGCTTAAACTCGAAGATTCTCAAAGTTGCAAGTAGAGTCAAATATTAGTTGATGGTGCAGGCACTTTTTATGCTTATTAAGCAAATCAAATTGAGGGAATCCTATGATCCAAACTTGATTAGCAATGATGTATTTGCATGTAAAGATTAGATTACATGTTTCGTGATTCAAGACAAGTGAAACTTATGAGAGCTCAGACCTTTCTTTTTCTTTTTCTTTTTTGTTTTTTTTGCGGGGAAGCCGAATTGAAAGCTCAGACTTCTTGTCCCTCTAAGTTGACTGAACTATCTTCATAAAGCCCAGGTGAAGAAGTAGTATTTTTAGGAGGAATAAAGTGAAAGCAGGGAACATATGGTAAGAAGCATAAATTATGATTTGAAATTCTAAATAAATATTAAAAGGCACAGACCCTGGAGTCTAAAGTTAACGATGTTTTTTTCTTGTTTTGTGGGATTAAAGTCAAAAAGTTCAAGAATTGGATTTCCAAGTTACGGATTGTTGAACTTTTGCTTGCTAGAATCTTGGAAGGAATGCTCAGTGAGGCGCTTACACAGTCTCGCCCATTTTCCTTTTGGGGGAACAAAGTAATATTCTGAATATTGAATTTCGAACAAAAAATGGAAAGTTCTTTCCAGCTTGTCATTCATATTAAGTTGTTCGATGATGAGATTAGTCAAGAAATTTGAACTCATCGTTCAAACGCAAGCAGTCTTGAATAACATGTCATTCGAAATTGACTCTGGGTTACATTGTCTAGAAATCATAATGTGCAGCCTCCAACCCCTTTTGAGTGAGAAAACTACAAGAAAGAAAAAGGGCATGAAAAAGGGAAGTTAGCAGAGCCGTGCACCTAAGGGCATATTAATGCCAGTCGGTTCTGTACATCTATCTCTATTGCATGAATCAACGGCGTCCTAAAGCCTTTCTCCGCCAGCACAAAAGAACCATCTGCTGCCGTGATAGTTGCCTAACCATCTGCCAATTCCATCTCTACGCATCTTCCCATGGATGACCGTAGTTATATACAGTATGACTTGGAGTGTATATATAATCAACATTACCCAAACTAATTAGATCGGCTTACTTCATAAAAACTAAACACGTAACAGAATCACATTGGATTTCCGTAATTTGCCGTATAATTAGGAAGCGATTATTGATGGTTTCATTATCATATGCTCTCTCACTCATGGACGGCCTTCATAATTCATACATTTCATATGCACGGTTGGTGTGTTTAGTGTTATAAATTCTTTTCATTTTGAAGGTAATCATTGTTTTCCCGCGTAATTATTAGTAGTTTTCGCGGTTTTGGATTCTAGAGAAACGGTTAGAATGTCTAGAAGCTTTTCCTACTTGTTTCTGGTCAATGAGAACCACTTTTTGTTACTGGGGAAGGAAGGAAGGAAGGAAGGAAGGGAGAGATAGGAAGGATACAAGGGGCTGTTGAGAGCGCGCAATATGTGATATTCATCGAATTGAAAAGTATTTACTCATTCCCCACCCAGGTAAACGGAGGACGAGGAAAGAAGAAGGGTAGAAGGGAGGTGAGAGGGTAGACAGAGAGCATTACATGCCGATAACCTAGACGCTGTTGTGATCATTTATAAAAATCAACAATTTGGAAAATTTGAAATGCATTAGAAGCTGTCAGACAACTAAAATTAGACTGTCTTAAGACTATGATCTCCTCGTGTGCCATGCTCCCAAAGACTAGAATCTTTTGTCCTTTTCCTTTGAAGAATGAGAAGTGCCCAATTTGAAGTCTAGTCAAATCCGAAATGGACAGGCGCAACAAAGTCCAACATTTCAACTACTAAGTCCAGAGACACAACTCCGGAGGCGGCCATGACTCCTCAAAATTTTAGTAGTTGCATTATTTTCTCTTTAAATTTTAATCTTTTATTGCCCACAAAAATTTCAAAATTCCCTTCTCAGAGAATTTTTAAAAAGATCTTCAACATTACCTCGTAATACCTTGTCTCAAACTTCGGATTTTTTTCTCCTACGGGGAAGTAACAACCTCTTCGCAAGAAATCAAGAATACGGTATTTTTATTGTTTGAAACACAATGTAAGATATGAGGTTAGAAATTTATATTTTTTAATAAATAATTTATTAATTTAATTTTGAAATATATATGTCTTTTTAGAGGAAGAGAGCCATCCCATAATGTAGGAATTGAAAATTCTTTTTTCAATATTAATGTATTCCTATTTGCTCTAATCATCCTTTAATTAAGATGAGTTATGAAGGCTAGCTTAGGTATTTAAATTTAAAAAAATATTATTTTAGAACCTTAATTTGCATGTAGAAAGTGAGAAAGACTTACATTTTGGAATATGTCGAGCGACTCAATTTTGTGAAACTCGAAAAAAAGTTCTTAAAACAAAACTTTATTCAATTCAGACTAGATCTAAATTCTCTCTAATAGTTATAAACAAACACAATTTTTATCTTTGTTATTTTCATTTAACCCAATCTCTTTATTTAAACTAAATTGATTAAACTAAACTAGTAATACTTATATATTTATTCCGCACACAATACACATCATCATCATTATTCTCTTTTGCACATTTTTTCTACTTCTCTTCTCTTTTCTAAAATATAACTACTTCTTCTATATATATTTTTTGGTTTAATCATCGCTCAAATCTAATCATATTCAAAAGTTCTAACCCCTGTACTTTTTTTATTGTCACTTCTTAATGTAATTCTTTCTCTTTCTTCATTTTTTTTCTATTTGATTTAGATTTTTTCATAAATATTTAAGCACCGTATTTTATCAATTCTTTTAAATTTTTTTATTATTCTCTTAAAATACTAAAGTTGTCTATTTTATTTACCTTTGATTACATGTTTTAAGGCCTAAAATTTTTCCTTAGGTTTTCTTCTCAATTATTTTGCATATTATGTATTTTTTTATAATATTCTACCTTTTTTGTTTAGTGATATCATAATAGCATGGCTAATAATATTTACTTCTGGTATTCTTCTAATTTATTTATTTTTTCTTTTCTTTCATATTTTTTTCTCATTTTATGTTATATTTCGTTATTTCGTTCTTGCATCTCTTGACATCTTTTTTGCTTATAGTTGTTAAACTATTATATCAAAATAATTATCCACTTATTATGATAAAAATAAACAAATAAACTATATATAGTTTGTAATGGAATAAATGAACTTTCATTTAAACCTTACTGACAATACTTTGTTTAAATGAAAAATGCCTAAGAAATAGAAAATTATTAAGATACATCAACTTTTAATTCCTTTGTTAAGTAATTCATTGAGATCATTTTTTAAATCGTTCATTATCTGACTAAATGGGTTAGCTGGGAAAAGTTATTACAATTTGCTGTCCAAATTAATTAATAATTATAATTTCTATCCATTATTGATGAAGGGAATATATTTGTCATTAAGAATCTTTTTTATTTTGTAAAATATAAAATAAATCTTTATTAATGAATCAAATAAGGAAGCTTCTCCAAATTAAATAAGGGTTTGGCTAAGTTCAACCCTCTTTGAGATAATAAATGATACATGTTATTTATGTTTTACAAAAAGACATTAGTGATATTTATATGTGAATCAGAGATTTTAAAAATTTAAAAAAATTGATATGCTAAAAAATTGAAAAAAATCTAAGATGGTAAAGAATGTATTGGATGTTTTTGAACCAATAAAATTTTAATATTTTGCGTTATTCCATTTTTCTTTTTAAACACAAACATTATAGGAGGTAAAAAAGATTACTGTTTGAATTTTTTTTGAAAAACTAATTTTAATATTTTTATTTTTAAAATATACCAGTGCATCGCAGAGTTTATACTAGTATATATATTATAGAAATAAAACTATTTCTTTCTTATAACTGAAAACCTCTTATCCTATTTTTTTAAATTTTTACTTTTTTAATTAGTCATCAAAAATTTGATTGGTTAAGATTATTTTTAATCTATTTAAATAAATTTAAACTACTTATCTTTATCATTTTTATTTAATTCAATCTCTTAAATTAAATTAAATTTATTAAAGCTAATTCTAAATTATATATTAATTTTAATTTTGAAATATTTATATTAAAGCGTGAGACTTTAATTATTACTTTAAAAATTTGTAAAACTACTTATATATTAACTAGTATTTTAAATTTCATATATTTTTTAATGAAATGAATTTTGTATATTCAATTACTTTATAAAAGTAAAAATTTAATTATTTAATAATTATCAATAAATATAAATTTAGTTACTTTTGAGTACTTTGATCATAGGCTTCAAAATCTAAAAATTTACATTAGATTTTTTACTCCATTATTTTGCATGTTATATATTTCTTTCTAATATTCTACATTTACTTTTAAATTAGTCTTCAAATATTTGATTGGTTAAAATTATTTTTAATTTATTAAAATAATTTTAAATTATTTATCTTTATCATTTTTGTTTAACTCAACCTCTTAATTTAAACTAAATTCATTAAAGCTACACTCCTAACTTATACACTAATTTAAATTTTGAATTTTATATATTAAGTTACTTTGTAAAAGTAGAATGTTTTAATTATTTCTTTAAAAATTTTGTGAAACTACTTATATATTAACTTAAAATTTGAATTCCGTATTTTTTTGATGAAGTTGAATTTTATATATTCAATTACTTTGTAAAAATAATCATTTAATTATTCAATAGTTATCAACAAACATGAATTTAATTATTCTTGGGGTACTTTGATCACATACTTTAAGGTCTAAAATTTTATATTATGTTTCCTACTCTATTATTTTATCTATTATATATATTTCTAATATTTTACCTTCTTTTATTTAGTGATATATAATAGCATAACTCATAATATCTACTTTTGGTATTAGGAGGAACACAATGGGTAGAAATCATATGTTAAGAACTTAAGATGAAGAAGAAAGTATTGAATATTTTTGAACTAATAAAATTTTAATGTATTATGTGATTCGATTTTTTTCTAAATGCATATATTTCATGAGGTAAAAAAAAATCATCTTTGGATACTTATTTTGAAAATATAATTTTAATATTTTTAAATTTTAAAATATATTAGTCTATCACATAGGTTTAGGCTAGTTAATAATATTATCATATGATAACTTTTATTATGTGAAAAATTTTTAAAATAAAAGCTTACCATAAATAAAATAATCCTAAAGGAAACGAAGTTTTATGAGGACACAAATACACCCTTAAAAAAAGAAAGAAAAAACTCTATCTAGTCAAGTCAAGGCACCAATTGATAAAAAAAACAAGAGCCTCATACTCCATTCAATTTAAAATATACGACAATTTAATTATTTTTTCTTTTTAAAATATTTAATTATTTATAAATTTTAAAAATTACTTTTTAAAAGTTATATTTATTAGAAAGATATTTTGTATATTTTTATTATATATAATAAAATTATTTTAAAATATAATAATAATAATATCTCTAATTTTTTAATCTATAAAAAAGAGTCAAATGCCAAAACCTTAAACCGTAAACCTCCCTGACTTGCCAAAGCCTTCACAACTGCCGTTTGTGGAACGGTCTCCTTAGAGGACTCCAAAACTTACCCATCAGCTGGTCCAGTCCTCAGCAGCCCGAGGCACGTGCGACCTACGATTTCTACACTGCTAATGTGCACAAAACGCATGTGCCATGCAACACGGTCCTTTCACCAAGTGTCGTGCAATGAGGGGCACGGCGGCGCGTGTGAACGGCTAACCAAATCTCTTCGTCGTTAGCACACTTGTCGTCATGCCGGTGGCTGGATTATGACTTTGTATACCTACTGGCCATGTGCCCGCCGCACAAGAGGACAAAATCGTAAAGCAACTTTACGAGAATTTTTCCCCTTTTGTGTTTTTCCTTTCTCCGTTTTGGAGGTTTTTTTCGCTAAGCACCCAATAATGATAAGGACGTATTAATTAATATTTTTTTGTGAGATTAAACTATGATTTGAGCTAAAGAAAAGTTCTTAGAAGAAGAAAGATTCGGGAAGTGTAGAGGGACACGTGGCACCGTTAATAATGAAGAAGAGTTGTGGAAGTTCCTTTCTAATAGTAGCAATAATTAAAATGGATCGAGGCACACAAGTTAACTACTGGTAATTTAATTACTAATAATTTTTTTTCTATTATTTTTATTTAAAATTAAATATTTATTTTTTATTATTTACTTATAATAAAATTAATATTTAATTTTAAGTAAAAAATATTAGATAAAAAATTTTGACTTTAATACTTATTTGGTATTAAGAGTACTTTCTTCTTCTCCCGAGTGCAGTGAAAAACTTTAACCTTAGATAATATTATTTGAATTATGAATTCTCGTGCTATATAATGGTATATTACTGGTAAAATTATACTTCTTGCTCTCATCTTTAATAACACTTTCACTATATTGAGATATTTTAAAATAATTAATATTTTTTATAAAAATAAAAATATTTTAATATATTATATATTATCAATTAATTATTAATATCATTATATATTATTTTTATATTTAATTTTAATATAAAATATTATTTAATTTATATATATTAATTTAAATTTTTATAATTTTTATAAAAAAAATAGGACGAAGAATGCTATTGTGTGACTGAGGTGGAACTAGAGAGCAGGACTCGTCCATTTGTAGTATTACTGATTTTACTATTAATAGTTAATTACTAATTCTCTATAAACAAAACAAAAAAAAGAATCCACTGCGCAAGTAAGGTGGAGTGACCGAAATCCTCATCATGGAATGACAATGGACTGTTCACATTATTAGGTCGACAGGTAAGGTCGTTACTCGTTAAGATGCATAAAGATGCAAAAAAGCATTGGCGCTGTTTGCTTTTTTCAGACCGTTGCTTCGGTGGGCTCAAAAGTGCAGGAAAAAACTGTTTCTTACCATCAACATCCCACCAAAATGATGCCGCTGCGTGTAAATTAATATATAGCTCACTACATTGACCTACTCATTTCTTGGATTAGTTGGGAGTAAAATGACTATTTTGCGCAAAAGGACTTCTGACAAATAGGAGCTATTATACGAATAATTTTACCCTTAATTGAGCCCAACATCTGTCTCCACTTGTGAGCTTATGATCATTTTCCTTAATGTATGTATACTTTAAAGTAAATTAAATATTACTACTATTAAAATTTTCAATTATTATTTCATGGTGCGGCTGCATGTAATTATTTTTTGATTTTTTCCTTGTTCGTTCACAATTGTGAAAATCCTTAGAAATTATTTTAATCCAATTTTTAAATTTGACATTATTTGCGAAAATTATTGTTATTGCTGCCATAAACTAATTTACATAAAGGGTATTGATTCAAAATCTGCATATGAAAATCAAAAAGGCTTGAACTTGAATATAACATAAGAATAGAAAATATGATGTTAATTTATAAGCTAATGTATGAATACGATTATAAGAAGAAATCTTAAACAATATTTCTCTAATCATTTTTTAATACATACCAGCTAAAAGAAATTTTGGTCAAATCGTTATGGTGAAATTAGATAGAGTTTGTATTTGAGATTTTTATTTTAAATTTTATAAAAATTAAATTATTTAAAAGAAAAAATATTAATTTCAAAACTAAAATTTTACATCGAATTTCAGCTAGAAACACTATCTAAATACAATTTATGGACTCCCGTCCAACATGAATAATTTTTTACACCTTCTGATGATGACGGCAGTACTTTAATTTTTTATTTATTCAAATTCTTTTTCTTTCTACTATCAAAATTTATTCAAATTCTTTTTCTTTCTACAAGATCTGAAGTAGGAAACGGCTTCAGAAATTAAAATAATATTAATAATAATAAAAAAGGACAATAACTTGAAGGGTGTGATTGGATAGAGTTTAGTTTTGATATTTTCTGTTTTGGGTTTCGGGAGAGAGAAATTTTTGTGAGAGAAGAAGTAAGATGTGAGATGAGAAATTTATATTGGGTTCCGTGTGGAACCCAATCCAAGTATACCCGAAGATTCAGACCCCTAAATCCCGGACACGTATTCCCGCCATTGTTGCCAAAGTAGAAAATTAGTTTCATGAAATAATTTACTCGCATTCTTCAGATCGAAGGAATAAACCCCTTCAGTCACAACACCGCGCAGATTTTTGGATCACATAAATTAAACTTTTGGGGGGTCAACTTTTCTTGAAGGAAACCTCGGAAAAACTGACCAATCATAATAGTATATCTATGCATACGCTGTTCGTGCGGCTGTATGCATTTGCCCACAGTTCATTTATGTATATAAATCGAACTACTACATTCATATCCATCAAAAAAAAAAAAAAAAAGAACCACTAGATTCATTGTATGAGGGCCACCTATTGTTTGTCTTAGAATGTAATAATTTTTTAGTCGATTTTTTAAAGCAGTTTTGTCGTCTTTCTATGTCGATAAATTAATTAATTTCTTATATATTATTCATTTGTCGCGACGTTGCATGAAAAAAAATAACGTCATCAGTGATCAATCGGACGGATGAGGTATAAGGTTCCGAGGATTTTCTGTCATGCTAGAGCTATGCAAGTAATTGTTTTATGTGAAAAAAAAAGAATTATTGAATTCTTTTTGCATTAATAAATAAAAATAAAAGGAGTGCCGAAGCATATGTCGGGGATAAAGAAAGAAAATGTGAATACCTCATCCATGTTCTTTTGTTTTTCTATCCTCTTTACTTTTGTTTTTATTTTATATATTAAGAATAAAATGAAACATTTTTATCAGAGATTAACAGACAACAGATGTATGTTTTAGATTGTTACAAAAAATATTATTAATATTAGTATCTATTACTTATTTAAGATTATTTGTATATGAATTATTATAATTTCATACTTTATGTAATTTTTATTTTTAAAATTTTTAAAACTAACTCAGAATTTTAAACTCTTTTCTTGTACAGTTGTACTGTATTAAAAAAATTAAAAATTATTTTAATTATAATGACCTGATTATTTTTATATTAATGCGTAATCTATCATTTAAAAAAATGCGTCTTATGTAGGAGGAGAAGCTGTGCCACGTGTAACTATAAGAGGGTGCCTAATCATCAGTTCATGAACAAAGTATGGAATTTGGAAAAGATAAATTTTCCAAAAAACAAAGAAAATGTGTGTGGAAAAGACAAGAATTTTGCCAACTCACTTGCATGTGCCCGGAGAACATTTCTTCTTAATCCTAACAAACCGAAAGAACAATAGGTATTCCTGTTTCCTCACAAGAATGTTTTGCATGTTCTTCTTGATAAAAGTTTTCTTGTATATTACACACACAGATCACAGCAAAAAACGCTTTAGCATTCACTTTGGTAACTACTATTGAATCTATCAATTTAAAAGAGCTTTCTTATTCTTGATAAATTGTGTATTTGGACAGTATTTTACTCTGAAATTCAATTACTTTGAGTCCCACTTCTTCTCTCACAAACAATTATCTCTTACGAAATCAAAAACAAAAAATTTCAAACCAAAACATTATCTAATCACACTCTAATTTTCTAATTCCTCCTTGTTATCCCAGCTTAGGAACTTTTTTGAGGATTCGATAATTACATGTACAGTAACTTTTTGATTCATTCTTCTACATATCTGACAAGATTTAAAATAACACCCTTTAACCTTATTTTCTTGATTAATCATTTATAAACAATATTAACTAAGCAAAAGTAACAGGAGTTGCTAAAGATTTTTCTGACTTCATACTGGGGTATTGATCTTTATAAAAAGGGTGATCATCTTTTTCTCCATTAGATTGTAACTGTGTAACCTTTTTGAAAAAAAACTTAAAAGTATATATATTTGGATTGAATTTAATTATAAAACTCAACGCAAATTTTTTATTTTAAATTTTATTTATTTTTTTACAAATAATTAAATTTTTAAAATTAAAAATAAAATTTTATTTAATTACACTTTAAACAATAATAAAAAAGAGATAGCTAAAGTCAACTCTAATATACGCAACTTTTACATAGATAAGATTGAGTTACACATAAAACGAACAGAAACTGTTAAAGGCTAGAGAAAATTTAACCAAAAGAATTCCCATAAATCATTCGGCATCTTAAAACGGCGCAGTATAAATTATATTTTGTGAAGTTAATGATCCAACGCTAGCCTAGTCTGCGCAAGCTACATTATAAAACAAACGGCGTCAAAGGCTGGTTTTATATCAAAATTCATAATTAATTTTAATTTATTAATTTAATGACATTTTTTTTGGCTAAGTAAAAATTTTAATAACTTGTTGTCGATGTGGTTCTTCTTCGGTTTTAGCAAATACGATGTGGCAGTTGTTTTATCCACCGATGTTAACTAATACCGTGTGCCAGTTGTATTTAACTATGAGAAAAAGGAAATTTTCCTATGAACCACTTAATAAAGTCAGCTGCTATTCAGTTTTCTTGGGCAGTTCACAAGGAAATCTTAGCACGCCGTCCCCTAGAAGGATAATCTATTTAAACAATTTATTAGTACCTCATTATATATTTATATGTACAAGCTTTAAAATAAGAACTAATCTCCGCAAGAACAGGTAGGTTTTTTTTTTTTTTTTTTTTTTTTTTTTTTTGGGTATACTTTAGGAATTGGATGTTGGGCACTCGAAGTGTTTAGAAAAAATTAGAGGTTTGGAGTGATAATATTATTTCTTCGTAAAATAATATAGCAGATAGATAATATATTACGCAGTATACTAAAAGATTATAACAATTTATTACTATATTATTACTTCAAATTTTGAATGAAGATAGAGATTAGTATACATGTCACTTTTTTCTTCCCCTTTTGTGGGTCATAATGAAGGCAACTAAGGGTGTGATTGGATAGAGTTTGGTTTTGAGATTTTCTGTCTTGGGTTTCGAGAGAGATAAATTTTTGTGAGAGAAAAAGTGAGATGTGAGATGAAAATTTTGTATTGAGTTCCATGTGGAACCCAATCCAAGTAAACATAATTCTTGGTCATTATGTTCTGACTTTTTACTGAATTTTTTGGGGAAAAAAGACCTAATAAGAAGGAGATTAATTAGCCAATAGATAAAGTCTTTCCTTACGAGAAGAAATAAATGAGGAGAGGAAACCAATCTAAGTAACTTCTAAACATAACCTACCATTTCATATAGAAAGTTTGTTTTGAGCCATTAAAAGAAAACCAATAAGAAAAAAGAACCATTAGGCTATTAATGTATGAATTCAACTTTTGAAATGGAGTACATCTAAGGGAAGAATTGGAAATAAATGTGAGAGAATTTCTTTTTGTGACCAACGTTGTCATTAAGGGCTTAGTCTAATCTTCTAGACGATTTGTGCCCTACAAAGGAAGTTGCCCTAATTGAAATTCTTTCTATGTCTTAAAACAAAAATGGAACCATTAGACTACCAAAAGGTTTTTTTGAAAAATTTCCTTGTATACCATGGTTGGAAAAAGTTGTATACTGGACTTAATTATTTTTTTTAATAAATTTTTTTGTAAATTATCGATAAACAATACTTCTAACCATTTAAATTGTTATCTTACCACACATATTCATTTTTCTTTTGATTCAAATTAATACAATTTCAATATATTTTTTAAAAAATAGGGGTTCTACATGTATATTTCAATTTTTTCGGTCTAAAAAAAGTATATTTAGATTTACCTTTGTATATTTAAAAAAACCTTTAAAGTAATGGCGATCAAAAGGAACAAATAAAGTCTATAAGCACATTTAGATTTGCGCCCCCTTATGAAAGAAATCTTTTTATAAATCTTTCCACGTATCACAAAAATAAATATTTATATTAGATGTATTTAGAGTGGAAATTAAGTTCAACTCCAACAGAAAATCTTGAAAAGTTGTTATACTAGTTTATAAAATTTATAGAAGTAATAAATAAGACTATAAGAGAACAATTTTTTTTAAAAAATAAAATAATAAGCGAACAATATCCTAAACAATAAGTCACAAAATAGTGACGCAATTAATTATGAGCATCTTTATTTTGCGATAATTTGGATTTTATTCACATATTTATCTCGTGATGTATAAAAAAAAAGGAAATATTACCTGGAAAATGTAAATATTGGATTACTCCAAGGAAAAAAAGAAAGAAAACGAAAAATTGATAAATTAAATGAAAATATGCTAAAAGGGCTTTAAGGAAAGTTACCTTTTTTAACTAACAAAACCGCGTAAAAACAGCCTCCTTTTACATTCATCATTCATATCCTCCGATAAGAAGATGAAAGAACCGTTTTCTCCTCACGAATATATAAAATTAAGAATGTTGCAATAATAGGGCCAGTTGAAATGGAAAGAAGTGTGAGAGACTTTTATATATAGAGCAAGAGACAAATGCCCTGAAAGAGTGGAAGGCAATTTCCACAAGAATTCACAGAGGGGAGTGAGAAGTGGGAGAATTCCGTTTTTCTAATTGGAAAGTTTAGTAGATTCCATATGAGAATTTTTAATTTCCTTCGTTTGATGTAGATGGGTTGTTTTCGTCTGCAAGTTTTGTAAAACCCCAATCACACCTTCTCCTTTTTAATACTCAATACTTTTCTTCTATATAAGACTCGCAGCCCACACCTCTCTGAACTCCCTTCCCCTCAAAAACATACAAGATTTGCTCTTTTTGGTTTGTTTTGAGAAACCCCACAGAGTTTCTGTTCTTGAGAGTGAGGGAAGATGGAGGAAATGGTTTCTTTGTGGAGTTATCAAGAGGTGGGGTTTTCTCCATTTCTGGAAGTCGTCTTTAGTTCAATTTGTACCCAGAACTATTTTCAGTGGCATTAAAGGACCTTGTCATTGCATAGATTCTGTACTCCGTTAGTTGCAATAGGATTTTCGTTTCTTCTTCTGCTTATCATTAAATTCTTGTCAGTGAGATTTCATAAACTTTGACACTTACATTACACGGTTGATTTATGGGCTCTTCCTGTCAACCAATAAAGAGTTACCTTACTGTTTCTCTGTTTTTTTGGCTCAAAAGGCTTTCTTGTTCCTCTGTTCAATTTCTCTCCTTTCTGCTTATTTCTCGTCTCACTGTGTAACCTTTTCTTCAAACTGATTCTCACCGAAAGTCCTGCTACTGATGAAATCTAACTGGGAATTGTGACATATTATCTCTCCTCCCTTAAAAACTGGGGCCTTTTCAGATAATTTGATTCTACTGTCCTCAGATGCTTGTGGAACTACCAGCATCAATATGTATGAGACATTGTCTATGCTTGTTCACTGTTCACGAAATCCAACTTTTCAGTAACTACAATTGGAGTCTCTTAATGAGTCAATGTGTCCATGTGCTTTGTTTCAACTCGTTTGGTAAAGTGATACTTTGCATGTTCGCCGGGCACGGACATTCTTCTGTTTCTCTGGTGGAGACTTTCAATATTGATTTTTGGGTATCACTGTCACCATATTTCAAGAAATAATCATTGCTCGCCGAATTTGTACATTCTAAATCTTCTTTAAGTTAGGCATCATATGGTAAAATTATTGCGTTTATTTTGAATATTCTAGTTCAAACAGTATGTTTGACTGATAATTCTTGTGATCTGTATTGGCCAATGCTGTTGTTTTACTCTGATCTTCGAATTAACTGTTCTTTGACTAATTTAAAGCTAGTATGTGCCATTTCGTGATTTGTTTTGTCATTTTTTGTTATTGTTTAGGGCCAATTTTAAGAGTTTCTGACTACTTAGGTGGATGTCTGATTTCAAGCTTGGATTTCTCAACGTTTCCTTCTTTTGGGGAAATTGTATAACTTTTAGTTAGATATTGATGAGCCCTTTCATTTATTTGCAGAACGTTGATGAACTGAAGCAGAAGTTACTGTGCACCACTCTTGAACTCGAACAGCTGAAGGTGGAAGCAAGTGAGGAATTGAGGAAGAACAAGGAATATGTAAAGCAATTAATGCAACTCCTAAAGATGGCTTGCCAAGAAAGAGATGAGGCAAGAGATCAACTTCAAAAGCTGCTTAACAAAGCAATGCCTTCTGCTGAATTCTTTGCTGGTTTCCCTCAACTCCAGCCTGATAGTCCTCTTGTGAAGGCTACAAAGGCAAACTCCAGCATAACTGAGTCCAACAGTCTCTCCGAAACATACAACTATCATTCCCATGGTTCCTCCCCTGGTGATTCCTTTTTTGATGCTGTCTCATCTCCTGAGCTCTCAAACATCAACAGGGCTGATTCAAGCAACATTGCATTTGTGAACCAACCCTTGGTTCAGGAGTGTAAAGGCATGATTGCTAACAATTTGGTCCCTGCTGGAATTCCAAAAATTGATCAGGCCTCTTTGGTGATTGACAATCTTGCCAAGGGAAAAACTCTGCCTCAGAGAGGGAAATTTCTCAAGTCTGTGCTTGATGCAGGGCCTCTTCTTCAGAACCTTCTTGTTGCTGGACCACTTCCTAGGTGGCGCAATCCTCCTCAGCTTCAGACCTTTCATATTCCTCCTGTTTCGATCAAAGGCTGCGATGCTGAGGTTATAAATCAGAAAACCGCTGCGAATCTGGCTCAATTTGCTTCAAGATCAGTGACTTCACGCCCTTATGCTGAAATGTCATGTGCATCTGCTCAAATTCTCTCAACATCCATGTTGAACTTTGGAAATGGACCTTCCGGTTCTTGTCTGAGCAGTGATAGGTTGATATCTGCTGGCGCAAATGCCAATGGTTATGTTGCAGTGGGCAAGAGACAAAGACTTCTCTGAGAATGAACTGAGAATTCGGAGGATGCTATCATTCCAATTTTGTATAAATCATATCCTGGCGGTGTAAATGTCATACAATTGGTTTAGCTTGCATGAGATAACCTTTTAGTTTGTCGGTGATTTTCCTCTTTCTTATTCGTTTGCCTTCAATTGGGTGTTCCCACTTAATTACTAAGGAAAGTTCAATTTCACATTATGCTTGTTCCGGCTATTATTGTGTTACGGGTTCATAATGTTCTCTCCAGATGTTTAGAGCATGTTGATAGAGGTGCCAGAAATTTTTCTCCCAGAAATGGATAAGATAAAGGTGAAGTTCACCCTGAACAGATTATGCTTCGGGCCTCTAATTCTGAATTATATTTGCATGGATATTGTAATGTTAAATCACCATATCAACCAGTTTTAATACTTTATCATCTACATTATACTAAAATTGCACCCTTTAGTTAGATGAATTATTTTGATTTTGATGATCAAAAACCTCAAAGTTATATATAGAATTTAGATGACTTATTTTGGTATTATAAATGTCCAAAAGTAATATTTAAAATATGAACAATGCGCTAAATTCCCTGTAATTATTCATTTGTTTTAAAATTTAAAAAAATTTATAACTACTTATTAATAAATACATACTAACTATCTTACCTGAGTTACAAAAATTTTCTACCCTTGAAGTATATATAATGTAATACAATATAAGAACAAACTATCTAACCTCTATAAAAAAAGGACATTGCTATTTTAGAAAAACTAAAATCACTTGAGAAATAATTATACTAATTAAATATTTTAAATACTATTATAATTTATAAAAAGTTAAAAATATAACAATGAAGATTAAGTGATTTTCAGAAACACATTTTCTATTGTTAATAAAAATAATATTTTTCTTATTAAAATAAATTGATTAGATAAAACGTAAAAAGTAAATAAATATTTCTTTCTTGAACAAATAAAAGATTTATAGAAATAATTATGGAAATTTAAGAGTTTAAATACTAATATAGTTTATGAAAAAGTTCAAAATGATAGCATTAAGTACAAAAAAAGACTGTTTATCCTTTTATGAAGAACCAAAATATATGTCTTATTCGAATATCACATAAATAAATAAAAAAATAGTAAGAAATGCACTTCAATCTTTATCATTGAGAAAGAAAAAAATATATTATTATTTAAAAAGGATAAAAATTATAATGTTAATTGAAGATTTCAAGAATTAATATTATTTAATAAAAAAATAATATCATAAGACGTAAAAATAAATGACTTGACTTACATGAAATAGTTCATATAATTAGTGAAAATATGTATTTTATTATAATATTATAAAAATAATTAACTAGTAAATAAAAAGTATCATTGATTCCGTATCACTAAAAAAATTTAAAAATTAGTATTTTATAAAAAAAATTAAATAAAATATTCAATACATACCATTGTATGTAGATGATGCTAGGTAATTTCAATTGTACAGATGAAGTGTTTCTTTTCTCTTAACTGAGTGCAATTTTCTTCACTTTTGCTCTGAAAACCCCAACTTTGATGGACTATTAAGTGAGGATCAGTAAACTGGAATAGAATTGCAAGGTATAAAAGGTACAAGAATATTTCTCCATGTCTTTCTGTGAAAGATAACTTCTTTGACTTGTCTACATGCTTGAGTCTATTCAAACAGGAAACATTGTTTATCTGGAAATTTTGATCAGCTGCCAATGCCACATATTCAAGAATCTAGCTAACGCATTACCTTCCTAGTGCAGGCAGGTGGTCTCAAAGCATGATAGTGATCAGAAAGAAAATAACGAATAATTGGATAGGAGAGTTCAAATCTTATTTATTTTTTTAAACATCTGCTCCCAATAACAAGGATATGGTGCTTGAAACTTGATTATGCAAATCTGCAGTTTCATAACTTTTCCATTTGATTCCAATTCGGCATCTTGTTTTTCTTAATATGTACGATGCAAACGTTAACACAGAAGGTGACAAATTCAACAAAAATTGAATATAAAGTGCCATTTGGAAGTTTCTGAAGTCTTTGTCCTTAACATGATCATCATATACTGGTGGCAGTAAAGCAGACGCATCGTTATGATCGTTACCCCCATTTTCGAAAACTTTGACAAGATTTTAGTTCTCTCCAAAAACAAGCTTCTCAAGTTGCCATGATATAGAAAGCAAAGATAAGCAAAGATTTTACCAAACCTGCATTCAGCACAATGCCACCAAGTCCGGCACCATCTTCAGGCTTTGAACCTTCACGTTGGGATCCATTGGTAATTGCCTTGGTGGGAGTCGTCTGTTCTATATTCCTTTTGTTCAGCTATCACAAGATACTCAAGCGGCACTGCAGTGAATTTGGTATGATGACTTTTTCTAGAAATCCAGCCCAAAGTCAACGTCTTAATGAGAACAATCTTGATTCTCCTTCTTTGCAGTTCCAAAGCCGAGGATTAGACTCCTTTGATATGCACTCACTGCCAATCACTCAATTCAAGAAGATAAAGGAAGAAGAATTATCCCAAGGCAATACTGATTGTGCAGTTTGTTTAGGAGAGTTTGAAGATGGTGAGTGGGTGAAGCATTTACCTAATTGTTCTCATGTGTTCCATGTTGCCTGTATTGATACTTGGTTTCAAACCCATTCAAGCTGTCCACTCTGCAGATCATCTGTCTGTAATCTCACAATGGACCAATACTCGTTATCTATGTATCCTTTACTGGAAGCTCTGAGAAGAGAAGAGACTCATCAAGAAACATCTGAGCAGTTTCAAGTTCTAAGGCCTCAGATATTGCATAATTCTGCACTAACTACAGAAACTCAGGTAGCTAGTGATGTTACTCATTCAACGGAATGATACTGGTAGATTATTCCTGTTCAGCTCCAGGCATTTCCTACTGAGAATTAGCTGATACTCACCCCTCCAATAGGTAAGAAAGACTAATTGAGAATCTATATCTTAGAAGAAAACTAGGATCAGAAACAAAATTTTGCCTCCTCTTTTGCAGTCATTTGCCCCTCGGTTAGTTCCAATAAAGCGCCTGAAAGCATGGAAATCTCTATTATAGTTCTCTACTTGTAACCTTAATGGTTAATGCCTACGTGGAAGTGAAACAAGTAGACCAAACTCAAGACAATTCGAACCAAATCGGATTCTGGTAGCTGCTAGAATGAAAAACGCAAGATGTGCCAAAGGTGAACACAAAACTTAGTGTAGGTGATAGCATATAGAAAAGTAAATTGTGTTTTGTTGCTGCAGCAAAGTGCAAAGCTTCTCCAGTATCCGACTAGATTACTTGCAATTTTTCTGTTTTCTCTTAGACAATTCTTACTATGTTGAAAGCCTGCAAGTTTCTCTTATGAGTGATGTTTTAGGAATTCAGCAAGAAACACAATCACAAAGGTAACAATTTCCCACTAAGACTTCCAGAGAATGTCTAGATTGTCAAATGTGTAGTTCCTCATATTATTCTTGCTGTCCATAAGTACAGAAATAAACACTGAGATTTACAGGTGAAAATTACAAAATGCATACAGTACAGAAGAGTGTATCATTCAATTTCTCTGGTTTTCCTCTGGAGGATAATTTTTATCTATACTTGGGTTGATATATTCATCCAACGGTCCTTGTATGTCAGACTTATATATATGCCCCATCTTTCTTCTTTTTGTTTCCAAGTACCTCTTGTTGTCCTCGGTGATGGGAGTCAAAACTGGAACACGTCCCACGACCGCCAAACCATAGCCCTTGAGACCAACGAACTTGGCAGGATTGTTAGTCATCAGGCGCATTGTCCTAACTCCTATATCTCGTAGTATCTGTTGCCATCATTTTATAAAAGGTACAAATGTCAATTGCTTTATAAAACTAGAATAAGACCGTCTAGAGAACAAGTATTATATCTTGGCTAAACGAGTTCGTGGATTATTGGACTAGTAAAGGCTGCTGTTGGACTGAAAAGGACTGACCTTCCATGGTGAAAAGAGGCGTTGGCTGGATTGATTGGCCTCAATCACCATGTACGATGCATTTGAAAGAGAACTGTCCGGAAGTTCATTGAACTAACCTGAGCTCCTATGCCGTATTCTCGTGCATCAGCAGAAAAACCAAGTTCAAGATTGGCTTCTACGGTGTCATGGCCTTTGTCTTGCAGATTGTAGGCTTGAAGCTTGTGACCGAGGCCAATGCCCCTTCCTTCATGACCCCTGAGATACACAACAACACCTCTACCAGCTTGCTCAATTAACTGCATTGCCAAATCCAATTGATAGCCGCAATCACATCGCCTTGACCTGAAGATGTCCCCTGTCAAACATTCAGAGTGAACCCTTACTAGGATATCTTGACCATCTCCAATTTCCCCCTGTCATTTAAAGGAAAAGGGAGGACTTCAACAACCTGTGGTTATTAAACTAGCATCCCTTTTCGAGCAAAAGAAATCTTTTACCTTTATAAGAGCTATATGCTCTGTTCCATCTAGCTTTGAGCGATAACAATAAGTTTGAAACAATCCCCATTTGGTTGGTAATCGAGAAATTGCAGTTATTTCAGCCAGTTTTTCCCTCTTTCTCCTATACCTGCAACCAAACAGGAGCATCAGTGTCAATGAACTGCATCAATCGTAATTGATTCTTAGAATAGTCCAACTAATAGATTTACATTGAAGAAGAAAATTGCTTAGGTTACTTAACAAGTTGGGCTCTTGATTCATTTTTAATTCTTGCAATCATATTCTATATAAGCTTTACCCCATGAATATACAAATCAGCTGAAGTAAAGTTCATAGCCAATGGGAGAATGGAACTTTATTACATTTCATATTGCATGTCATGCTCACCTAATCAAATCAGTAATTGAGACAATTGGAATGTCATGCTCCCGGGCTAACTCTCTTAATCTGGCCATGGTGGCAATGGATCCATTCTCTCTGTCAAGAATAGCAGAAAGCAGAGAAATCGGTCTCAGGCCAGCCAGCACAACCAGATCAACAGAAGCTTCAGTGTGACCAGCTCTCCTTAAAACCCGGCCATTTCGATACTTGAGGGGGAATACATGGCCCGGCCTTCTGAAATCTTCTGGCTTTGAACTGGAGGATGAGAGAGCCAACACAGTTTTTGACCTGTCCAAAGCCGATACACCAGTTGTTGTTCCCAGTCTAACATCCTAATCATGTTTTAAACGCATAAAAAAATAAAAATAATGAGAAGAGACTTTTTAAAGAAAATATAAAATAATTGAGAATAATATTGAAACGTAGATTTAGAGGTAAGAAATGAAGCTACAAAAGAGTAATTGTAAATGATGGAGCAGAGTCATTTTCGTTTTCAGGTGACATTAAAGGGAGCTTTAGCCTCTCAAGATCCTCACCTTCCATGCCCACAGAAACAATTCCAGAACCATTCTTCACCAGAAACGCAACAGCCTCCGGAGTTACATGTGATGCTGCCATGACAAGGTTTCCTTCAATCTCCCCATTTTCATCATCGACAACTATCACAAACTGAACCATTTTACTCAAATAAGTCCTAAAACAATATACCGAATAGAATACAATCATCAGGAGATAAGAATGTGAAAGCATTATCCTTCATGTTTTCAGCATAATTCTGCAAGAATAATTGGCTCCAAAGTCCAACCTTGCGTTGGCGCAACATATTGAGGGCCTGTTCAATTGAAGAATAGCCTTCAGTGGGGCGGTCGGGATCACCGTCAGCATCACTAACAAAGAAATCGATTGTTTCAGGAGTTATTTCAACATCAACCATTCCCAACCCAATATTGGCCTCATCCGAGGCGCTGAAAATGGAGCCATTTTGATTTATGGGTGAACTCTGATCACCAGACAATTCACCAGGCATCCCAACAGTCAAACAAGTAGAAATAGTAGGTCTTTTTCTGTCTCTGTACAGTCCAAATCCTAAATTATAATAAGTCCGGAAATTGAAAGGTTGGCTAATGGAAACACTGTGAAAGTGGGGCTGCTGAAATAGAGCAGAATCCATTAGAGTAAGTCCTTGAGAACAGAGATTGGAGAAATGATACACTTACCTTTTTTTTTTTCTTTGGTTCCATCGCTTCGCTGCATGGACATGAAAAAGAAAATCCACCTCTAGTTTTCTGTATCATTATCCAAATAGAATTTGATCGTCTTTTTGCATGAATTCTATGTAAGGAAAATGAGAGCCACATGCCCGTATCCAAGATAGCATTTGCCATGATTTGTTTCTCCAATCTAATATACTCCATATTAGCACCCTTTTAAGCAATTTTTAAAATCTCTAATACATTTAAAGATTTTCCTAAGGAGTTTTAAAATTGTTAATACATTTAAAATTTTTCAAAGTTAAAAAAAATAATGAAGTAGATGAAGTAAATAAGTGGAAGACTAGAGGCTATTTATTTTTATTATTTTTTTATATTTTACTTATCCAGAGTATACGATGTGTGTAGTATTTTCTCCATTGTCATAAATATTTTGCTTATTTGTGAAATATCTTGACATTTCATCAGTAGAATGACGCCCGTTAGCCTAATTATCCGTTGACTTGTGTAGAGGGACCAAAGTGCAAAGCCTCACTAACGTAAGGGTAGCAGATTGCAACAAATCCTTAAAGAAATACTCTTAACAAAAACAAACGGAAAAGAAACATAGAAATGGAGGAGAACGGCGAAACTTTAGACACTATTCACCGTCGACATCACGTCGTGTTTCCCATGATCTCAGTACACTGATCCCCCACTTAACCTTCTAGAAATAAATAATAAAACCATTCATACTCCACTATACTGTATTTGATCTTCCAACGACGGGGATTTTCTAAGTATCTCAAGGGTGCAGGTAACGAATGTGTTAAATACATACTTGGATGTGCATGCATAGTCTGTAGATTTCTGTGTTAAAGATTTAATTTTTTTTTGAAAATAACTGATGGTTCTGTTTTTTTTTTTTTTTCAAAATGGGGAAAGCTTAGTGGTGGTGGAGGAGGAATTGGATGGGATATGGCGGAGCCGCCGTCGCAGTCTTTACCGGGGTCTGTGAAAGACAACAGGTTATTGAAAGGAGTATTTGCAGTAACTGGAATCATGTCAACGTTGGTTATTTACGGTGTTTTACAGGTTTGGAGCTTATTTGTATCCATTGTGTCAAATAGATTTGTGCTCTGATGTCCTATTATGATATTTGATTTGTGGAAAAGGGCAATGCTTTAGCTAGTTTGCGTTGAATTGGAAGAAAAGATATGGAACTGCTTCAGAATTTTTAACAATTAAGTAAACAAAACTTATCAGATTGTAAAAAAGGGCTTTCAAGATTCATTTCTTCGTCCCTAAAAATAGAGAAGGGACACAACCAAGCAGACGAAGCTGGACATTTGAGCTGCTGGTGCATCTTGGAATGATTTCTGAACTGATCCTTGCTGTTTATAGTGTGGTTTTAGGTATTCGTATGTTATAATTGATCATTGGACGGTTGATTTTCCCCCTTTAGTTTCTCCTTACATTTCTTTAATGGAATTGGGAAGTGCGGAGGATTTGTCTTGAAATATTATTTTAGTTCTTGGTCTGAATCTGGTTGATATAATATTCTAAGGATGTTCGTTATAAGATGTAAGAGGAAAACAGATAGTTGTGTATGAACTAAAAGAATTGTATTCTTTAGCAGGGTGCTGCATTAATTGGCAACATTTTATTTTCATCTTATGAGACATTGTTTGTCAGTTCAAAAGTCACCCAAAGTTGGTTCTAAATGCTTCATGCAACAGAATTGTTTCTAAAAAAACTCTGCCACAATAAAGATCTACTTGAGGTTGCAACAAGCAAGTTGCACTTGATAATTGAAAGCATCCAGATGGTTGACAATTAACTCTTGATAATAGTGCAAGTCTTAGGTTTCCAAAGTGGTAATCTCTTCCCTGGCCATGAAATTGGTATAAGTCTACTACTGACATTCACAAAAGCTATGTATG
The DNA here is from genome assembly GCA_030512225.1 of Rauvolfia tetraphylla. Classification (NCBI taxonomy): domain Eukaryota; kingdom Viridiplantae; phylum Streptophyta; class Magnoliopsida; order Gentianales; family Apocynaceae; genus Rauvolfia; species Rauvolfia tetraphylla. The sequence goes on from JAJQKT010000062.1 coordinate 353,813, forward strand.
AATTTTCCATCAAGTTGTGTGAAGGTGAGTGTGGAGCCTGGGTAAGAAATAGAGAGGCCTGGATGTGGCGCTCAACCATGACTATTGTACTCTTTTATTTTATTTATTGTTTCTTTTTGTGTGTGTGTGTGTGTTGTGGGGGGGAAGAAACCAGATATAGAAAGGCATGATACCAACTACCAAGTCTTGCGTGGAGGTCTCATTGAAGTTGGGATAGAAAATGGAACTTGAATGTAGGTCTCGTCACTTATAACGAGTATGATGTGGGAGGTATAGGATTCTACTTATGGAGCTTTCTGTGTCAGTTTTATGGCTTAGCTTCTCATATGCAATGAAGGACTTATTTAGTGCTTAACACAATTAAGAGATCAACTGCAGTTCTGATTCAGCATACAGCATTAATTGATTGAGGTGATGCAGTTGCTTGTGTCTCTATATGCCCTGCATTCAGGTCTCTAAAACTGACGTGCGCTGTAGATTCCAAAATTTTCAACTTTATGTTAAATTAGTCCAACATTGCCCTTGTTCCTGACTATCAATGAATTTGTCAGGGATATGTTTCTTTTCCCAATGTTATAGTGAAATTTGATGGTTGCAGGAGAAGATCATGAGAGTTCCATATGGAGCAAATAAAGAATTTTTTACATACTCACTGTTCCTTGTCTTCTGCAACCGCATTACAACTTCTGCTGTGTCAGCCGGATTTTTATTGGTAACTGGCTGTTTAATGCATGGTTTATTTGTTCCATTCTACCTAACTGGAAACAGAAATTAAATGGAATCTTAAACTCTTCAAGACTTCTTGGCATTAATTTTCTGTTACATATTTTTCCTGTTTCATGATTCTTCATGATAAATCATGTGAAGAACACTTCACGTGGTTTGTGGCTTTTACATATTCTGTTGCCATTTTTCTCCTTTGGATTCACTTTTCCTCCAGATTTCTGAATGGTCCTGCTCACTTCTTTTTATGCTTACAGGCCAGCAAAAAGGCTTTGGACCCTGTTGCTCCACTCCATAAATATTGTGTTGTTTCAGTGTCAAACATACTTACAACAACATGTCAATATGAGGTAAGTCCTTCATCGAATGATGGTGGATATTCCTTACTCTGAAGGCCTAACAAAGAAAAAAGAAAAAGGGAAAAAAAGGAAAGGCTTTTGGGGACCTTTTGATCTTCTTAAAGCTACAATTAATTGATTGCTTTTAAAATGATCAGAACTATAAACTTGTTGCTGATGAATCTGGTAATTATTTCAGGCCCTCAAATATGTCAGTTTTCCTGTGCAGACACTAGCTAAGTGTGCCAAAATGATACCTGTGATGGTGAGTTAATCCAATGTTGTCAATCTTGGGTCACTTTCTACCATCTTTTTGCACTTCGTATCTGATGAAATTCTCTGTTGTAGCATATTTGTTAATCATGGCTGATCATCTGTCCCAAATCCAGCTTTGTGTCCTTTCCTGTTCTTGACTTTATAACTGCAATTTATTATTGGTTCTCCTTATCGGTCTGTGATCCAGATTCTTATTTTACCATTCACATTCTTATAAGTTAAACATCCATGATTCTTTCAAGCTCATCTTTTCCTTTTTCACTTTATTGGCTAGTTGATTTCATGAATCTCTATTACCTATGTAATCTTATGGAACTAATTCTTGGAAAGATATTTGCTTTGAGTTTATGTGATCGAATGCAATTTGCACGCACCTGATCTACAGTTTTATTATAACTCAATTGGTCAAGGTCATATTTGTTCTTGCATACAAACTGACATTATTGATTGGTATTATATGGATACTTTTCTTTAAATTAGTTTGTGGATGCCCATCCATTAGGTTTCTATCGTTGCAATTTGTTTTGGCTTATTCATGTGTTGTGAACTGCCAAATAACGTTTGATCTTTGCAGATCTGGGGTACAGTCATTATGCAAAAGAAGTACAATAAGCATGATTATTTGTTCGCCTTCTTAGTGACGGTTGGGTGTTCAATATTTATTCTTTTTCCGGTAATTACCACTAGATCTCGTTTTATTATAAAGTCTTGTTGTAGTCTTGCCTATGAGTGGAAAATACAAAAAGCAATATTGTTGCTGTGATTTTGCACAGCCAAAGGAGAGACAGGAAATGGATGTCAAGAACATTGACTCCTAACCCTTCTTCCTGGAAATTCAACCAACATATCCAGTTTGTAGGGACACAAAATTCAGTCAACATGCATGTGTTAATGTGGCTATTTATTGGTTTCTTTTGATTATAGGCTGCAAGTGATATTATTCCATATAGTAATGGAAGAGAAAGCACAGTTTGGGGTGTCTCCCTGATGATTGGTTATTTGGGGTATGTATTTACCAAACTTACAATGTCAATCTACTAAACTGTTGTTTGGAAATTTCTTGACTAGAAATCTAGAATTCCAAATTTAAGTAGGCTTGAGAGATAACTGATTTTGATTCACTTAAGTTGGGAATGATATGCATAAGTTTGGAGTGAGATCCTGGATTTCTTTTTTCAAGATAAATAGATACTAATACCTGAGCCATGGAGTGCCTATGTGGTATTTCTCTTGCCTTTCTTTTCCTATCTATCTCCGTTGCGCTTGAGGTATTAAATATGAGATTGAATTGGTTTAAATGTGGGAACAGCTTATATATTTTGAGTTTGGAAATGCACATTATGTACGAGCTCTAGCATAGAGGAGAGTAGAGGAAGTTACAGTAGAGAATCAGATAAATATTTTAGAGTAAATAACTTTAGAAACTTTTTTTAAAGGTGATAGGTGATGAGTAAAAGAGAGGGTCTTTTCAATACCAGGGCTGATGCATGGTTGACTAGTTGATGTGTGTTCACACTTGGGTATAGACATTTCTGTTTGATTGGGTTATTTTCAGACAACTTACTGCCATAAATTTCCACCTTCTCGGCTTACTACTAAATTTCCACCTTCTCAGCTTACTACTTATATTCTTTGAGAACATTTAGTAATTTCACATTGGAGAAATACAGAATATATATTTGCTTTAGCATGTCTTCATGACTTTCCTGAAACTTAGTTTGGCTGAACGATCTGGCTGACTATGCTTGGCTCTGCTATTGCCTACTAAACAGGCAGTTTCCCTCCTTGTCTATGTGTGTGCCAAAAGAAACTATTTTCTTTCTCTTCTGTTCTTGTTGGATTTCTTCTAAGTGGCTTGATTTTCTTGCTGAGATCTTTCCTTGTTCAAGGAGATGTATGACTGATCAATAATTGATTCTTACATTTATATTGTGCCTCCATGAATGTTGATATGAACTTGAAACAATCATTTAAAGAAGGTTAAGAAATAAATTACCTGCTTCTGATGCATCACTTGTAACATACAGGTTCGATGGTTTTACGAGCACATTCCAGGATAAACTTTTTAAAGGCTATGATATGGAGATACATAATCAAATATTTTATACAACTCTCTGTTCTTGTTTTCTCAGTCTCGCTGGTACGAACATTTCTAATCCAATCTCTTGAAACTTAGAAACCAGTTTGGTACTGCACTGTTTACTAGTTTTATGCGTAATACGTATGCGTATATTATCTACAGCTTGCCTATACATGTTGTCTTGTATTTCATTGGCTGGATATTAATACTTCCCTCTGCTTCCTGCTTAGGTCTAATCTTACAAGGCAACCTGCTCATGGCAATAGATTTTGTTTCTCGATACCATGATTGTTTCTTCGACATTTTGTTGCTTTCAACTGTAAGTTATCCTGATAGTTCTTTTGCTTTTCCAAATAAATGAGTAGTTAGATTTGTTTAATGACATTCCTGTTCCAAAGTCAATTCCTTTCCCTGAGTAAGAATTTCTACATTCAGGTGGCAACAGCAAGTCAGTTCTTCATTTCTTACACAATTCGGACTTTTGGTGCCCTCACCTTCGCCACTATTATGACCACAAGACAGGTATAAAAATCATTTTCTTGTAAATTTTTTGGCCCACATCTTGGCTCTCAAAACCACGTTTACTTACATTTTCACACGAAGAGCGCTAATTGGTTGGTACTCATTTACTTATTTGCTGATATAGTTGGTGAGCATTCTGTTGTCATGTGTGTGGTTTGCCCATCCGCTGAGCTGGGAACAAGTCATTGGTGCTGTAAGTATCACTTTCAAATTTCACCCTTTACCTTCCGGTGAAATTCTGGAATCAAATTACAGAAATTTGATATTTTTTTTCCAGGTTATAGTCTTTGCAACGCTTTATGCCAAAAGCTTCTTGAAAAATAGACCCAAAATTTTACCCTTGGAAAATCCAGAAAATGGAACTTTCAGTACAGTCAAGGGAAATCCGTGACTGAGATAAGGAAATCAGTCGAACATAAATCAGTTTTGAAACGGTGGAGCTGCTGCTAGAGGAGGTTGACTGCTTGATCCAAGGATTGATCTGCCTTCAAGTGGCAGGCAAGCCATACGTTCTTCCCAAAAAACCTGCGTATGATGTTAGGATCTAACACCTACTAGATTCTGATACCCCTTTGCCCAATTTTTCGCTAGGGCAAAGGTCACAGATCCAAGTTTATCCATATTTATAGTTAAGGAATGGAGATTGAAGAAAGGGTGACTAGCTCTTTTTTCGGGTCTGAGGATTTGACTTTGCTGGTTTTTTGCTTTTTGATATGTAGGCGTCACTTGAAATCTCTAATCTTCAAAATGATTGCGAAATCGGGTAACCCTTATACATTATGGTCAGATTAATAGTTTTTCCCCTTGCCACAGGGATTGCCATGGAGCATCTTTCTCTCTTCTCCAGGAAGGCAAGCAAGTAACCCAACTTTGCTATTTTCTGCTCAAAAAATAAATTTGTAACATTAATGGATATTCCTTTACTTCAAAATCTCCTATGGCTCTCACCAAACCCAAGAAGTCTCACTTCTTGTTACATAGGTAAATTTATTTTTAAATTCATAGCATCTTTCTGGAAAAACAATAATAGAAATAAATCGATAAGAAAACTGCGGCATCAGAAAAATCTTCTATTATGCGACCGCTTTATAAGTCAGTTCTCTTTCAACTGCCTGTTTCAGGAAACTGTCTTCTTCAAGAACCATCTGGACAGGCAAAAACCCCAGTCCATTGGCCATGGCGAGCATCATCCTTTTGGTCTCCTCTTTGAATTCTTCCAAATCCACCTTGCCACTGCAATCATGGTCAAACAGCAGAAAGAGTGAATCGTAAACACGACCAAGCTCAGCTGGATCACGCTTTGTATCAATGCCAAAATGCGTTTCAAAGACCCTCAAGCTCCGGAGCTCTTTCAGCATCTCTTCATAGGTGAGAAAGCCATCGTTGTCTGCATCAAGGTAGGAAAAACGAGCACGGACCGAGCCGTTGAAGGCTTCGTCATCTTGGACGAAGCTCAAAATGGTGGTACTGTCCAATACTTCCACGCTCATTTTGCAGGTCTAGTCACTCAGAGAACAAAACTTAAATATAGAACAGATTTAACAAATGCAGTGAGTTTAAGAAGGATATTTGTGTGCTGCTGCTGATGAAATCTTCTGTGAAGCTGCAGCATATTTATAGTTATGGAGAATGTGTGTGAGAGGAAGGCAGTAGGAATCAAAATGGAAACTGATGCGCGTTGTTTGGCGCTCCATCAGTGAACTTCCGGGCACGCTGTTTTTCTTGTGTTTTGCCAAAGTTATTTGAATGCTTTCGGTGGAAGAAAGGGAAAACGCAGGGGAAACGGCACGAAGAACTTTCTTGATTCTGTTGACCTTTGAAAGTTGAAACCTAATTTCATAAACTTGCGGCCGCTGGATGATGACCGCTGTTGTGCTGTTCGAAACCTTTCCCAGCCCACCGACAGTCTACTGATAGAGTATTTATAGTTTAAAAGATCGACCAACTAAAATGAAAGAAATGAAATTACTTATTGAATAAATTTGATTTTTATAACTTATTAAATGATTTTAAAGTTGTATTTAAAATTAAATATTTATTTTTAAAAAATAAATAGAAAAATCAAAAGTAATATGATTTACATTGTTTGCAAAAAAGTTAGCGCAGTGAGATGAAAAATATTTGTGTTTTTTATATATATCAGGTCAATGAGACTATCAATCGCACGGGAAAAAAAGTTGGTTGGAATATGAACGGAATTTAGATAATGAATTTTAAATTTAATTTACAATTTTCATCTTTAAGAAAAAAATATAATTCAGAAGTTGTGAGAGCGACTTAAAGACCGGTTTATTCTGCAAAAAGAGGCTTGAGTGGACAGTCAAAGTTGATTAGTCATTAAGCCGAAAGTGATATGATTAGTCATTAAGCTAATTAATCAAAATCAAAGGCAAGAGAGTACTATTGCCTTTGAAATATTATTGCTAGTAAAACCACTGGTGTTCTATCAATGAAGTCAAATTTCTTATCAAAGTCAAAGTTGCCCACAGAATCAAGTGAAAAGGAAAACAAATAGCATTACACGGTGCAAGCCTATGATTCTTTTGGTATAACGACTAAAAATTTTTTCATATTCTTTCGGTGTTCTGAGAAATTTTTTAAACTTTTGATATGTTTATAATTTTTTAAATTATTACTCTTTAAGGAGAATATAAATACTGAATCGTGCATGTCTTTATATTTTAAAGATCGAAGTGTATTTATTTTTATTGTTATTTATATTGATAATATTATATTTTACTCATTTGAATTTTTAGAGTGTGTGATATTTTTTATTACTACGAGTTTCGAATCAATATATAATTTTTATTGATTTTTATATTGGGTTATCTCAATCTCTCTGTTTCCCTCTTTTGATATATTAGAGTAGGAATTGAGGACTGTTTTTAGTTATAATGCATGACCATTTGACTATTAATGGATAATATTTGTTTAGCAAAAATAAAAGGCATATTCTAATAGCTCTATATTTTATTAAGATATACAATGAGGGAACCTAAGCAATGCTCATTAAAAGAATTCTTTTAATGAGATTAAAAGGTTTTAGATTCTATTCTTATCGAATAAATAATTTTTTCTACTTTTTTTTTGGTGATAATATTGGTTTTGTAATATATAAATGCACAATGTATCTTTTATTTTAATGACCGATTAGAATTTATTGGGGATTTGGAATGTTTCAAATTAAAATATCTTCAGACCTTTTTTTTTCTTTTTTGAATGTAAAGCATCTTGTTATTCATAGAATGAAAAATATAAATTCAGTAATATCTTAATAAAATTTAGATAATTAAATTGTGACAAATTTGAAAGAACCAACAAGTGGCTTTAGTGGTCAGAATTCTACGTTGTGGCCGTAGAGACCTGGGCTCGAATCCCAGCAGCCACATTATTTTTAATCTTCATTTCGTATTTATCACGGGATTAATCAAATAAATCAGACAAATGAGTTTCCAGACGACGTAAGTTGGTCTTGGCATTAAACTGGACTTGGGCCCTTCGCCAACTTTGTCGCCCGTAATGAAAATACCGAATATGGGCCTAGCCTCTCGTTTCTTCACCATTGCTACATATACTTTTTTATTTTATTATATACATTTTAAAAATTAAATATTTTTATATTTTTTTCTCTTTCTCTATTCTACATCTTCTCTCTCTATTATTATAAGTTCCGCCTTGAAGAGTAAAAATCTTCCATGATTTTTGCCCAAAAGAGTAGAACTTGCTCAAAATTTAAAAGAGAATAAGATAGAAGATGTTAGATAGGGAGAGAAGAATTGAAAATAATTATTTTTTAATTGTATATATTTAAATTTAAAAATTTATATAACAATGACCTTTTTTAAAAAAAAATTGTGTTTTTGTTGACATTTCGAGACAGTCCACCAACTAGATTTTTAAAATTTTTTATTTTCTTAAATCAATGGGGATGCTTCACGCTTCTATTATCTATTATTGGCATTTTCTTGTCTTGTGCACATTTCGTAGAGTCCATTATTTATTCATTATGCGAAATATATATTTTTATTAGTCCCCCATAAAAAGAAAGAAGGAACATGTCACAGAAATAGTTAGGTAAGGCTCCCACTATTGCCTTGTAACCAATAATTCATTCGAAAGGGAACTCACCCCACAATCCCACGGGCTATTCTAAACATAATAAAAGCATAAAGTAAACAAACAAAGATTAAATAGTATTCGAAAAATTTTTTGTAAAAAAAAAAAGTGAGACTCAAAATAAAAATTTTCATTGAATTCTGGTACCCAATTCAAATACACCCGGCCTTCTAACATTATGGCTTATTACTATATTAAAAATTGGATTCTGGTACCCAATTCAAATACACACAGCCTTCTAACATTATGGTTTATTACTATATTAAAAATGTGAAAACGAAATAGAGTGATGGATGATGTTCATAAATATTTTAAGTTATGATTTAAACGGATGTTTTTGGGAAAACAAACAAAAGGGAATATAAAGACTAAAACTAAGAATAGAATGTGTAATCCCTTGTGTGTTTTCCGAGTAGTTTTTATTTTTATTTTTTTAGTGTTTTCCAATTTGAATTTGGGAAAGGCATCTATTTCAGTCCCACCAGTAGAAAGATTCTTAAATTTGACCATGAGATAAGGGCCCAATCCAATAAGAAAATACGTTTATTTCCCATCCAATTTCCAATCGGGTTTCTTAGCAATGTTGAACGTACTTTGCCTATTATAATCATCAATTTTATAGTTATTGAACATAATTCTCGATCAAAACATAACACTAGTATAATAATAGCAAGAATTTTCCTAAAGTTGTCAAGATTCGATCTTGGTAAGGAATCAAGCATTTGACGGAATTATAAGAATTGAATTTAATGGTGCTCCTAATGTAATTTGAATTGTTGATATTGTATGTTGAACTCATCTTCAGTATCTGTATCTGTATCTGTATCTGTATCTGTATCTTAACTAAATCCTTTTCGCTCTCAACAATTCCTGTCAAATGACTATTAATTTTGCAACAACTTTTCACCCCCTTTTTATTCCATTTTGTTATTAGTATAAATAATATATTGAAAAAAATCAAGACAAACAAGATATTCTCCTAATCGCTACAATGGTGTTAAATTTGATTGATTTCTACTAAAAGTAGACTGTAGTCTCACCCAAACTCGGAGAATCTTGAGATCTTTTCTGTTAATTCGAGTCCTATCCATTTTATACTTATCCACCCCCTAAGTCCCCTATAAAACCACCTACCCCTTATAGCACACAGTACTGCTCTGTTCGCAGGTGATTTTCTCTCTTTGTTTTTTGCTGATTAAGTTGCTTTCTCTCGTGGGTTTGGATTTTTGTTTTCGAAGAATTGGTAGAGATGGAGCTTGATCTGACGCCGAAGTTGTGCAAGAAGGTGTACGGAGGAGATGGCGGTGCCTACTATGCCTGGTGTCCCAATGATCTCCCAATGCTGCGAGAAGGCAACATTGGCGCTGCAAAGCTTGCTCTCGAGAAGAACGGCTTTGCTATGCCTCAGTACTCTGATTCTGCTAAGGTTGCCTACGTCCTTCAAGGTATAACAAACTTGAATTCCTTTCTTTTATGTATATGTGAAATTGGTTCGATTTTTTGGTTGTTATGCGGATCTTTTTTCTTTTTGGGGGGCAATCTTCTTTAATTCCATGGATCAAATTAAACTGTTGTCGCGTTTGATCTTAATGTTGTATTGACTTCATTTATGTTTAGGAAGAAGAGTCGTTCAGGTTACACATTTAGGATCTTCAGTAATTTATCACTTCTTGAATGTATGTTTGTTTTGTTGGACTAGCTGTTTGATCTTTGTTTTCATTATCTAGAAGATTGGAAAGAATTTGTGGACCATTCGTTACTCTTTCCCATTTATGATCCTACCTTTTTTTAATTTGTTTAAATCAAATCTGGTTTCCTGCTAACTACAAAAGGATTTTCTGCTTTGTTTTCCGGCTTTGCTCTGCTTGTTGTGTTCCAAACATCAGTAAATATTATGCCTTTGCCATGTTCCTTAACGTACGTACATCACCGAACTGTTTGCTTTAGGTTCCGGAGTAGCTGGAATTGTCCTCCCAGAGAAGGAAGAAAAGGTTGTCCCGATCAAGACTGGCGACGCCTTGGCACTACCTTTCGGGGTAGTTACATGGTGGTACAACGAAGAGGATACAGAACTTGTTGTTCTTTTCCTAGGAGACACCAAAACAGCACACAAAGCCGGTTCTTTCACTGATTTTTTCTTAACAGGGTCCAGTGGCATCTTCACTGGTTTCACCACTGAGTTTGTGAGCAGGGCATGGAACCTGGAGGAGAGTGTTGTTAAAACTCTTGTTGGAAGCCAAACAGGCAAGGGAATCGTTAAGCTTGATGCAGGGTTTAAGATGCCTGAGCCTAAGAGTGAAAGCAGAAAGGGAATGGCACTTAATTGCTTAGAAGCTCCACTGGATGTTGACATTAAGGGTGGTGGGAAGGTTGTAGTTTTGAACACAAAGAACTTGCCGTTGGTTGGTGAGGTTGGACTCGGTGCAGATCTTGTTAGACTGAATGGCAGCGCCATGTGTTCACCTGGGTTCTCTTGTGATTCAGCACTGCAGGTTACGTACATTGTTCGGGGCAGTGGCCGTGCGCAGGTTGTTGGCGCTGATGGCAAGCGCATTCTGGAAACAACAGTGAAGGGAGGCAATCTTTTCATTGTTCCGAGGTTCTGTGTTGTTTCAAAGATTGCTGATCCTGATGGTTTGGAGTGGTTCTCTATCATCACTACTCCCAAGTAAGTGAATTGTTTTAGTTCTGCAGATTAAATTTGCTTCTTTTCTTTGCTATGCAATGTCCGTAATCGAGAATTGTTAATGGTCTATGGCAGTCCCATTTTCACTCACTTGGCTGGAAGGACTTCAACTTGGAAGGCACTGTCTCCAGAAGTATTGCAGGCCGCTTTTAAGGTCTCCCCAGATATTGAGAAACAATTCAGCTCCAAGAGGACTGCAGAAGAGATCTTCTTCCCACCACCAAAGTGATGGAAGATGGTTCCATGAGGCTGATTTTGCAGTCGAAACATGCCCCTGGTCTAATAATTTATTCTATTTCCGTTGTAGCCATAGGAATAACTCTAGTTAGGAAGGTCTATTTATTTGGTTTTGCTTGGCTGGTTTCCATCATAATCGGTACAGTTATATATGTCTACTTATTCTCTCAAGTAATACTTCTCTTGTCTACTTTATTGGCTTTCTCATGTTTGCGTAACTAGTTAGATGTTCCTCTCACGAGTATATGAATGGTAACGCTATGGCCTTCCTTAATCATTAACGTACTTCAATTCTGCTTTAATTTTGATGCACTTGAAAATTAGTTGGCGACTTTTGTATGATCAACCAAAATCACCACGCCATGAAAGTGAATCTTATAATATGTCTTAATTTTGGGAAGGAGAAAAAAAGAGGAGGGGCTTTTATTTAAAAAAAAAACCAAAATTGACATAATTTTGAAATTCAAGAAATAAAAGAATTTGAATATTGCAAGAAATTTATTTCCTAATATTATTTCTGTTGTACCTTTTGAATAGATATCACCATAATTAAGGTAACATTATACTTACAATTTCAAGAAATATAATACTAGAGATAAAAAAAATACACTCTAATGTAGGAAATTATACTTCTGCGATATTGTTCTTCAGAAAATATAGCATGGAAGACGTTAATAAGAGGAAAAAAGGGTAAAAGCATGAAGTTTTGCTACCAAAATTTATGGGCACATTTTCGCAAGGAATCCATGGGCTGTTCTTTGGAGTCTTACTCAACAGTGAAACATTTTCCTTAAAAAAAAAAAAACAAAAGCTTTGAGGTAGACAATGACTGCGCTGTCATAATGCGTTAAAATTTTGCTTTGAGGGCTTTCTTTAAAAACAGGGCCAACAGTGCCAAGAGTGAGAGCGGGAAAGAAAGTCCGATTGCAGAGATGGCGCCGCTGAAATCTCTTGAAGTGAATTACCCTCTCATCGACTCAGATTTCCAGCAGTTTTGTGCATTCCACGGCATTTTCTCAGGTTTTATGCTCATTTTTCTTTACTCTGTCAAAATAAAAGGAAGTGCAACGGTTTATCAGTTTTCTTGGGTGGAAGATTTTGTTAATTATCTCTGTCCGGCTTATTCCTTGTTCCTTGGCAAGAATTGGGGGTGAATTTATGATAAAAATAACTAAATTTGGTAAAGATTGACGGATTTTCTTTTGTTTCCTCAAGAAAATCACAGAAATTTATGATCAAAAGTAGAATAACTGAAGCCAAGGAGATCGTTTGCTGTTCAAAGAACTCCCTCTATTTCAAAATATAGAGCATTTTAGATCTTTTTTTTTAATTTTCAAAATATTTGACGTTTTAAGTTGTCTTTCTGAAGTTATCTTTAATTATAAAAATATTTCATTCATCCTATGTAGTAGAAAATAATTAAATTAGTTCGGAATATAATAAGAAAAATATCTCTTATTTTTTTCCTTCCTTAATCTATGCAAAAAGTGCTAAACGGTCTTATATTTTGAAATAGTGGGTGTAATTGCCATACTGTAATTGAAGAAAAGGTGGTTTGTTGAAACTACTCAAAATAAGTTTAGGGATGAGCCAGACTTGATTCTTACAACTTGAATGCCTGTGGCGAAGCATAAATACCATAAATAGGTCAACGGAGATACCTTTGGGTGAAATGTATTATACAAAATTAAGATTGAAGATACTTCTTTTAGCTCATATGCTTGCATCATAAATTCATAAATCCAGGGTTGTCTTAGCTACTTTGTTAAATTTTTTTTTATCACTTCTTGTTGATACGTGGACAAAAAGTAGCTGTGGCCATGCTCCTTTTCATTTGTTTTCTTTTTGTACTTTCTTATGAATTTAACTAGTAATACCTCCGTCAAAAGTTACAGCACTTAACTAGGATCCTGTTGTATTTATGCATTTCAGAAATTGGCATTTTTTTCTCACATTACTCTTTTTTTAACAGTCAAAGATTTTCTGATGCATGATCTTTACGAGCTAGTTGCTTTGGCAGAACAATATCCTACTTCAGACCGATTGAAGGAGGTAGACAAAATGCACAACATTTGGTTTCATTTGTTAAGTATATTATCATCTGTAATGTATGCTTTTGATCTCTTTGATTCTAGGGCATCACCCAGATTCTTTATATCATAGATTGTCAGCATCAGCCATGGCAAAATGGTTTGAAGCTGTTGGAAGATTCTCAAAAGTGTAAACAATTTCTATCTGTTGGATGCCAGAGGTACTTTTAAAAGTCATGGATTCTCCATGTTTATAGTGACAATCACAGAGATCTAGGTATTAGTCACTGGAGCATCATTTTGGTCTAGGATTGATGCATTTCTTCATGGTGGGTTACCGCAAGGATTTCTGACAGAGTTAGTTGGGCCATCCTCATCTGGCAAAACACAAGTAAGCCTGTACAATGGGGTGGGATTGTTTTGGTTGGTCTAGGTTAGCAGAGATTTTTTAGGCTTTTGGTTTCCATGTCAAGGAAGTAGATGATTTACTGTTTCGCCAGAGTTTTAAAGCATGGTTTAAGTAGATGATTTACTGTTTCGCTAGAGTTTTAAAGCATGATTTAAGTAGATGATTTACTGTTTCGCTAGAGTTTTAAAGCATGATTTACATATCTTAGGATATCATCTATTGTTGATCTAAATTTTGTAAAAAATCAGTTCATCTCGTGATAACATCAATTGTTGATCTAAATCTTGTATGAACTCAGATTTGCTTGCTAGCTGCTTCAAATATTGCAAAAACATTGGGCAAAGTCATATTCATAGACACGGGGAACTCTTTTTCGGCCAAGCGCATTGCAGAGTTTGTCAATCAGAATGCAGATCATGCTTATGCTGCTGTCCATGTATTAATTTTATTTCTCAAGCTGAAAACGTTTCCAATTTTCTTGTAGCCTTAGTACATTGTTGTATTCAGTTTACGTCCAAAAGTTATTCAAAAATGTTTGTGCATTACCGAGATAGAGACTTTGTGGTCATTTAAGTCAGCTTGTTTCATTAGGTTTGATTTTGAGGCGGTAACTTTGCTTGCTTTAAAAATGTCCAATTGCTTCTGCTAGCATGGATTGTAATTTAGCATATTTTCTTTTGCAATATGCCCCATTAAGTGCCAACAAAAAGTTTCCCCTGTGAACTTTTTATGCATTTTTTTCAAAATTTTGTTCACCTTTTACATCTCTGACAAATGCAAGGTACCACTATGTTTGGCACAGGATAATAAAATTCTCCGACAAGTGTTGGACAATGTAACCTTGTGCTCTGTGTTTGACATCTTCAAGCTGTTGGATGTGCTACATGAGTTATTGATTAATCTTAACTATCAGGTATTAATATCATTGTTCTTATTATCCTTTTTATTTCATCCTCTTTTGCTTGTGGTAGCATCCATAAATGAGGTTAAGGGCGCAATTCAGAAGGATTTTCTATACACAGACCGATCATAACTTGAAGATGCTTATTGTTGACTCAATTTCCTCTCTTATTACTCCAGTTCTTGGAGGGAATGGTGCACAGGGTATGTTATTCTGGACCAAAGATTCTATTAATTTGTTTTACATTTTTGTTTGTTGGATTAGCACATGTAGTTTGCATTAGATATGGAGATCCAAATAGCATACATTTCTTTCATATACATATTTTAGGCTGATGTAAGAAAATACTAGCTCAAGCCTCCTTCCTGCACACCCTCCTTCCTCCACCCCTAAAACAAATTGGGGGTGTAGCACAGAATACTGTGTACTTATTTCTATAACTTTGGAAGTTTTGTAGACTTGGCTGCATAAACAAATAAACAATCTAAATACTCTTCTTTTTGTGGACTTGCACATTCCCTTTTCTTTTCCGGTTTCTGTAGTTAGAAAAACCTATTAATTACATGGCAATGTCCTAATCTCAGTTGCCTGGGGTAATATTTAGGGCCTTATATGGGTGTTTTTGTCCAAGTGATTTGGCTGGATTCTTTTTGGTCCACATCTTATTAGGTTGGATTTCTCAATATTGAAATTCAACTTGGTTGAACCACTGTATGGTAATTGATAATTTTCTATCTAATCCCTTGATAATGGTAATCCGGAAAAACCCATGATTGTGAATGTTTATGAACCTCCAGGGTGACTGATCAAAACTAAAAATGCATCCTTCACTGGTTAAAACCATTTAGTTTGTACATGTTATGGAAAATTTTGATGGGGAGTAGATGTACAGCTAGAAACTAAGTGTGTCATGCTTGGTGAATAACACAGGACATGCTTTAATGGCCACAGCAGGATTTTTATTAAAGAGGCTTGCACATGACCATAACTTAGCTGTTCTAGTAAGTTGACACTTAACCCAATAGCATAAATTATATTAATCTGGAATTGAAATGATTTCTTCTTATGGAATATCCTAGCTTACTGTAACTGGATTACTTTGTATCAATTGCTGATCTTTCAGATAACCAATCACATGGTGGCTGGCGAAGGAGGTATAACTAAACCAGCACTGGGTGACAGCTGGAAGAGTATCCCACATGTTCGGCTTATGGTATCCCAAGGACCTGCTAGCAATAGCAGTACAATGTCCGTACTAATGCACCCTGCTATGGTATATGTCTCTTTCATGCTGTACACTTTATTAAATTGATCATTTTGCTTATGAGTCGGCCCATCAATGGCTCTATGAAGCCCGTGCTTACCCTTATTTCAAAATGATTGTATTTTGGCGGAGCTCTGAGCTTGGGCTGAGTTTAGGTGGGGACTGATTTTTTATTCAAAAAGTTTTTGTAGAAAATGTGTGTGTGTGTGTGTGTGTGAGAGAGAGAGAGAGAGAGAGAGAGAGAGAAGTATCATATGAGGAAGAGGGAAACAGCCAAACGGAAGGGAGAAGGATGCTCTTTCTCTAATCTACTGGATTGAGAATTTGTTTCAAACTAGTTGCTTCTGCAGCAGCAATTGATGTAAACAAGAATAGGCTTAGTCCAAGTTAAATAATACAGAAACTGACAAAGAAAATATTGGGGGGGGGGGGGGTACCCTAATTGCAGCTGAACATGCCAGCACTGGTAGGCAAGACCCAAAGATTAAAATTACACCAGATTACAAGCTTGTGGCCTGAAACTTCAAATAAAAAAAGTGCAAGATAGATTTGTGGGCTGAAAGAGAGCTTCCAAAGATCGCGCATTCAGGGGAACCACAGATGGCATGCTGTAGGCTCTTTTACTGCTTCAGACCATTTCTTCCGATAGAGCTGCCATTTCAGTATTAGGAGCCAAAACAATCTGGGCAATGGAAAAAATGACATAGAACCTGAAGAAAAACCAGTCTGCTAAAATTGCAAAAGGCCCTGGGAGATTTGTAGGAGGCATATGTGCTGAAAGCAATCTGCAAGCTCTCTTTCCCTCCTTGTTCCAGCAAATAAAAAATGGGCTCCCCTGCTTGGGGTGGGGGGTGGCACAATTTTTTTTTTCTTTTTTCTTCTTAGTAGGGAAATTGTCACTAAACTATAAAAGTTTGTGTATTATTCTATATGTACATAATATAATTTGAGTATAGTCACAGTAATTTTAAATTGAATCAGGCTCGATAATTGCCGAGCTTACTCATGTACATCTCAGTAATTGAGGCCCAAGCTCACTTTAGCTTTATTTGTGTAGATCAAGACAGCCAAACCCATTGACAGTTCTATGAATGAGTTGGCTTCTAGTTCACCTAATAATTTAAATCAAAGTTCTTTTTTTTTTAATTGCAGTATCTAACCTTTGACCGTCTAAGGTTCAATTATTGAAGTTCAATAAACTTGTCTGATATCAGCATGTGATATTATTACTGTTTGTTCCTTCCTTTTCAGGCTGTAGGAGCAAGAGTGGAGTATGGAATTCTCTAACTAATTGGTATCTCTTTTACCTGAGAATTGGACAACACAGGTAATTATACCTCGAATAGTTTGTATAAAGCTGCTTGAGTTATTTACTCCACATGGAGTTTTTTGGTAGAATAGGAACTTGTTGATTGCATTCATTTAAGTGTTTCTTGAATCCTGGCTAAAATTTAGATTTTACAATCTCAGTAGAAGATACTGCATATATAGAAAGTAATATGCAAGATTAACAGTGAAATATAATTAAAAATCATAACTGAATTGCAATGTTACATTTTTATCCCAAATCATGTCCTCACCTAGTCACCCCCGTTATGGTTTAAAAGAAGACCCTGTGTGAGGTTGGGAGTTTCAAGTCTCAGCGTAACACGTAAATGGGGCAGTTTTAGACAATGTCAGGAGAAGTTAATGCTAGAAAATGAAAGTCATTCACCTGGAGACTCGAAAGAAAACAACAGTAGTTATCTTGCTGAGCAGCCATATCCCTTTTTTTTGCCGCTGTCCAGTTTAGGTAGGTGCCCCTGATTATGCACTATATCTGTGAGACTGAGATCTACACTTGGGGGAAATTAGGTATTTTACAATGAAAAGAAGCTGACCACCCTAGTTTAATGACTATTTAGATTGTGGATGGCCATTACATTCATAAGAGATAGTAACTCGCAAGTTGCTACTTCTCCATCTGCTGCTATTTTCAGGATTAAATGCTGTAATACAAGAGTAAGAAGGCCAAAAATGAAGAGTTTGAAAGTTCAGAAACAATAAGCGCATTGAATAGACTTACCACCGGTGTTGTCGTAGTTGAGTAAATGCCAGTTCTCTGAAAGTGGGGAGAAACGTTGGGTTCCTTTAAAATAAAACCGTGCATTGACGGATAATAAAGAACACAACTTTGATCATCTTGCTTCTCAGCCATATACATTTCGCTGATAGCCTGCTTACGTAGGTGTCAGTAATTATGCTTTATTAGCATGAGACTGAAATCTATGTTACTTGGGGCCTATAAGGAAAAGAAGCTATCTCTAGCGTATGATTGGTAGATTATGGATAGTCATTAAATCTATAGCGGGGAATAACCTGCAACTTCACCACGTCCTTCTACTGCTTTTCTTCAGGATTAAATCCTGTGATAGAAGAGCCAAAAGGGCAGATAAAAGTTGGAAAGTTCTGGAGCAAGAAAATCATCCAGAAAGACTTAAACCTACCTTGTTCTAGTTGAGTTACTTTCTAGCTGTTCAATTTGATCCTACTGATACAGCATCATATAGTGGTTTTCTTGATGGAAAATATTGAGGGGTTTACATTCATCTGTCGCTGGGTCTACTGCATAACTCAAACAAGAGAAACCTACCAGGGTACCACCAGTCCGGTTTTCATTCGCTTCGGCTTTTAAGTCTCTTAGGATTTGTAGTTGGTTCTCTTGGCTTTAAGGCTTTAAGTCTTGCAAGATCCAGTGACTCTCCTCTCCATTTCTCTCCCTGTGTTGCTTTATTTAAGATGAATTTGGTGGCCAGTGGCTTGTATTTGATCCTTTTGTAATTCCAAGTGTGTGTTTATGCGTCTCTTGTAGGTTGAGTTTCCAGGTGCTTAGACATTTCGGCTTCGCCCTCGGTCCGATGTCCACACGAAAATCAGCAGATGAGTGCGAAGTCAAGGGCTTGGAACACCATGGTTTTTGTGAATGTTTGGTCCACTAGAAGAAACCAATAGCCTATTGGGGTTTCGGCCCGAAAGATTTCTGCAGCCCACGTCAGACGTATCCATGGGCCCCTCCCTATTAATTTGTCTACATCGGAACATCAAGAATGGAAACCCGTAAAGTGCCGCCGGATAATTTTTTATCGTAAATATATAACAATTCATTGACTACTCCCCCGCTTTCACAATAAATGTTATTGTAGGAATAGTCACAATCTTGATTAATTTATTTTTAATTAAATATTATTTTTATAAAAAATTATAACATAAAATTTTTTATTTTTATTACGTTAAATGTTATTATTTTATTATAAAATATATGAAAAATAAAAATAAATTTTTATCTAATAATATTTATTTTATAATAAAATAAATTTTTTTATAATGGTATTTAGTACAAATTGATGGATTATTGAAGTTACCAATATATTTTTAAACCCTAATTAATTCACAAAAATAAGAAGAAAAATAATAAATGTATGAGGAAGAATAAAAATAAAAAGGTTTTGATTATTGATCTAAGTAATAATAAAACAAACTCTTCGGCTTCACCGACTAATTCCAATGATTTGCAAGAAAATCAATGGAGGACTGCGCTATTGCCGGATGTCAAATCCCAGCAAAAACTTTGCTCTTCGTCAACTTTTTTTTTTTTTTTTGAGGAAATAATATATGTCTCACTGGATGAGGTAAGGTAGATTTGGAGTGTTGTATTTTAGGGAAGAGATATTTACTTTCCAATTGTTTGTTTATCCTTGAACTTCAACATTCCTTGATCATGAAATAATAGTAAGTAATCAAAAGAAACACACCCTTACTATACATAGGATGTGGAAAGAAAATAGAAACTTGAAACTAGTTAGCTTAGATTTGTAATTGAGACATTGAGAGCAAGAATTTTACCACTGATCACTAATACTACGAATAAAAAAGTGTGTTTTTTGTTGTATTTCCATTTGATTTTTCTTTTGACTTCTCAAACTAAATACTTAAAAAGGTGAAGTCTCTTGCGACAGATGCATTTATTAATTGGCACTAAAAATACAGTTATTCACTTTGGTCAAAGGGAGGTAAACTAAGAAATTTAGTACATTCCTTTTTAAAGATTTAGAATTTGATTCATATTTTGTTAAACTAAGGGTTAGGAATGGATCAACTATGCATTTCTATCTAGAATAATTCAGCAAGGATTCACGTTCATGTAGTAGTGTCAAACGGTCCGACTTGCTCCGGCCCGACTCATCGCGGGCTAACCTTAAAACTGACTGAAACGGGCTAGCTCGTTTAGCTCGCGGGCTAGAAATCCCTAACCAGCGGCCCGCGATAGTCAGCCCGTGGGTTAAACGGGTTAGCCCGCTGGCTTTTACAAAAGCGACGTCGTTTTGTAAAAATAAGTAAAACGACGTCGTTTTGAGAAAAAATATATTTTTTTAATATTTTAAAAAGATCAAAACGACGTCGTTTTGAGAAAAAATATTTTTTAATATTTTAAAAAGAGCAAAACGACGTCGTTTTGAAGGAAAAATTCAAAAAAAAAAGAAAAACGGGCTAGCCCGCGTCCAGCCCGTGGGCTAGACGGAGCGGGCTTAAAATATACATTTCTAAAAAATTTGTAAAAATCGGTTCAGTTTTTAAATTTTATTTTTAGACTGAAAATCGAATTGAAAAATTAAAATTTAAAAAAATTATATATGAACATATTTTCGATAATATGTTCTTACATTAAAATTAAAATTTTGATGTAAAAATACCTCAAAAATGCATTATCAAAATGCTTTTTCCTTCTTTTTTTAATTTCAATTTTCAACTGAACCAAACTTAACAGAATCAAATTATTTTAGTTCGGTTTAGTTTAGTTTTCTAAAGAATCGATTTTAATTCAGTTTTATAATTTTTTTAAAATATTAAACCAAAAAAATAAAAATTTAAATTAAAAATTGAAGCGATATCTGACTGCACATCCCTAGATTCAATTACACAAAAATGCTTTAGAAAATCAACTTTGAGTTGGTGGCATAATGCGATGTTGGCACTATGGGCCTTTTGACACCGACATAATGGCAGTGACATAGGCCCATTAAAGAAAATGGGAAATGTCATTACCCATATGCCCTTGGTGTATGTATGGTGTATTGGTAATGGGCTTAGCTTTTAGTTTAAAAATTTTTATTTTAATAATTTTAAGATTTGTTTAAATTATATAATAAATTCTGTTATTAGGAAACAGAAAATTTACCCTTCAAATTATATAAAAATGTAATCTTTTAGCCTTTTTTATTAGTCAGCTAATGGGTGATTAATGAATCTCTTATTAAATTAAATTAAAATTTTAAATTATCCTATTAAATTTTATGAAAATTAATGCATTTTCTATTTTAAAATAATATAAGTACTTCATAAAACTTTATGGAGCATAGGGAAATATGAGGATATTTTAGTCCGTAAAGGTATATTAGATAGGATAAATAGTTTTAAATTGTTTTCAATAATTTTGAAACTGTAATTTTTAATTTAAATTAATCTTATGAAAGATCATTAACCAAATATTAGTGATAATGGTAAGGGGCTAAAAATTATATTTAACCACTTGACAGAAAGGATAAACTTTGACTCTATAAATTGCCTCCAAAACTCCACAGAAAATTGTGCATCGGTCGAAATCATAAAATTTTTTTAGTGCACTATTTCGAGATCTAAATCATACGGCATTCATATTTTTTTATAAGTAATTTTTATAAATAGTTTGCGGACTATTGCATAGGGCGGAGTTTACCCAGTGTGTCAATTCGAGTAGTGACTGCGGGTTCTTTTGTCAACAGAAAAAGAAATTTTATAAATAATTATAACAAATTATACAGATAGGTAAAATAGTAAAAATTCATTACTTATATGGTAATAAAGAATAAAATTATATCTTAAAATCTTTAAGTACGTAAAATATAATAAATAAAAATAAATACAAACACAAGAAAATTCTTTTCTCACTCACTCAGTCATGCACTCACCTCTTAAACAGTATTAGTATAAAAAACTCAACTTTATCTTGATTTTAGGAGAGTAGTCATCTACGAACATTTAGGGAATTAATAATTTTAAAAATAGTTAAAAAAATAGAGATATGAGAAAAAAGTTTAAATAAAATCTGAATAATAAGAGATCTTCGTGAAAAAGAAAAAATAAACTCTGATGTAAAAAGATGATGTTAATGAGCTGGAAAATAGTTGACAAGTTCTAAGAAGAAGAATTATTGCGCTTTTTGATAAAAAATTGATGTAGAAATTAGAATAACCAAAAACGAAAGCAAATAAAAGGGTTCGGGTCAAGAAGGAGCTCTGGTCTCCGGTGCAGCTCCGATCTTGCCCGGAGAAGAAAAAGGGGCCGGCAAACGCGAGAGAGCGGGTGGTCTAGAGAGAGAAGGAGAAAACTTCAAAGAAGAGATATTAATCGTAAGGCATTCATTCATATACCAACATATATATTTTTTCCATAAATTTATTTTTGAATTTTAGGCCATAAAAATTACTTGTTGAAAGTTGAATAATTTTTCTCTGCTCTTACAACTTCTGTTAACGTGGATGGTCTGATTCTCTCTCCAGTCTCCATGCTCAATTCACGGTCATCGAAACCTGTTCATCTTTCATTTGCTGCCCTTAAGCTTCAGCATCTAAGGCAAACCTATATGAGATACCATAAACCTCCTCAAAAATCCAACTCAAGGAAATTATCCCATGAAAAACCTCGGAAACCTTTGAAAGCCCAGTTTCGCAAACCCATACCATTTCTTACAGAGATGAAAAGTTGCCATGATTCAAATGAAGCACTCTCTCTCTTTTATGAATATTACGAAATGGGCTTCAAACATGATTATCCTTCCTACTCTTCCCTCATCTATAAGCTCGCTCGAGCCCGAAACTTTGAAGCAGTCGAAACCCTTTTAGGTTATCTTAGAACTCATGATATTCGATGCCAAGAAGCCCTTTTCATTGCTTTGTTTCAGCATTATGGTAAAGCCAAGATGCCCCATGAGGCCATTGAGCTCTTTCATAAGATGAAGTCGTTTAATTGTCCGCGAACTTTACTGTCATTTAACACAATCCTCAATGTGTTGGTTGATAATGATTGCTTAGTGGATGCTGCTGAGATGTTTAAAAGATCTTCAAAAATGGGCTTTCGTCTAAACTCAGTTTCTTTTAATATTATGATCAAAATGTGGCTTCAACAGTGCGAATGGGAGAGGGCTAAGGAAGTGTTTGATGAAATGCTTGATAGAGAAGTAGAGCCAACTGTTGTCAGCTATAATAGCCTAATTGGATTTTTGTGCAAAAAGGGTAACTTCAACGAGGCAAAACTTTTTTTGGATGACATGGTGAAAAAGGGGAAAAGTCCAAATCCTGTTACTTATGCTCTGTTGATGGAGGGTTTATGCACCTTGGGTAAGTTTAAAGAGGCCAAAAAACTGATGTTCGACATGGAGTACCAAGGGTGCAAACCACGGCTACAGAATTATGGTGTTTTGATGAATGATCTTGGAAAGAGAGGCAAGATTGATGAGGCTAAGGGGTTTCTTGTTGAGATGAAAAAAAGGAGGATGAAGCCTGATGTAGTAATATATAATATGTTAATAAATCATTTGGGAAAGGAAGGCAGAGTTGACGAGGCATATAAGCTACTAGCAGAAATGCATGTGGCTGGGTGTGAGCCAAATGCAGCTACATACAGAATATTGGTTGATAATTTTTGTAAAGCTGGTAAATTTGACGACTCTCTGAATGTGTTAAATGTAATGTTAAAGAGTAGACATTTTCCACAAAAGGAAACGTTCTCTTGCTTATTTGTAGGCTTAGTCAAGAGCAAGAACTTAGATAGTGCATGCTTTGTTTTAGAGGAGATGGAGAAGATAAATATGAGGTTTGAGTTGATGTCATGGGAATCCTTGATTGTGGAATCTTGTAAGGATGAAAAGTTTGTGAATGGGCTTGTTACTGAACTCGTAGCTTCTAGCTGATTTTTAACTGATTCAGCAATGTTATTTCTACCATAGCCTCTTTTGGTTTGTAGAGCATCTCTGAATTTATTTTTTGGGTACGAGAACGGTTTTCAAAAGTTCATGCATCTAGATTCCTGCTTTTGTTAATGTGAATATTTTCATTCGTTTAGAAGTGAAAAATCCAAGAGTCAGTTTTGGAGTTTTTCTTGGAAGCCTGTTCTTGATGAAGATTAGAATTTGTCATGGACTTTTCCTGATGCCATGGTGACTTTGGCCTAGGATCTATGCGAGGGTTGATTCTTGGCAATTGTTAATTTGCTCTGAAATTGCTCTCAGTATTGTCAAACCTCAAGTTCCACATGAGATGAACTTGCAGACATACGATCTCTTTTGCACAAATGGAGGCTTGTGATAGTAATATCATCAAAAGGAACACATATGTTGGCTAATTCAGTGGTTGAAATTGGTGACTGATGGTGTTATTTAATCATATATTGCTTCTTCATGCTTTGGTGGTCGGAGAATCTTAGCCCAGCTTAACAAGAGCTGATTGTTGATTAGTGGAGAGGAAAGGCAGATGATGCTAGCCAAACTTTGGCGAGGGGAAAAAAAACATGATGTTTCAGTTGGAAGCATGGCAAGCTTGCTATATTGTGAAGTGGAGAAAAGATGTTAAGCCTCTTGAGCTACTCTTGGCAAGTATATACTCTTCTCACCTGGTTTGATCCTAGTTGTCTAGAAATTAGTTATTTGTTTTTTTATAAAGACGTGGTATTCTGAAACCCCTTCATGGTTTGATTACTTGTAACCTTGTATACTACTGGATTATTTGATGTTTCAGCAGTTTTGTACGAGGAACTAATAGAGTTTTAATAATTATCTTTAACCCAACTCTTTCTGAAAATATAGCAGGATCTTCAAGAAGTAATGTGTTTTCTTGGTCCTCTCTCGCAATGGTAAAGAAAAGGAAATTAAAGGGAAGTAACCTTTTCCTTGACATCCTCATCATCAGCTGGTCTTTTTTTCATTTTTTCCCCTCCTTCTCCAAAAATAATGTGAGAGGCCGACGGAAGATACGAGTGAGTATCTTGCTAATTTCTCCTTTCAATTGGCAAAGGATGGATGATTTGTTCAGGATTCACTCATCTTAAGATAAATGTTGTGGTTATGCTGTTTTTACAATATTTTCTTTGCTCAACATGTTCTGGTTGCTGTGTGCATTCTAGTTATCTCAATCTTATGATGGATAGGCAAATGACGACTAGAAAGAATTTGGTTTAAAGACTTCGATTTACGTTGAAGTCAAATCTATAAATTTTTTGCCCCGACGTCCTGCCTGGTTGGCTGTATACACATCTAATATTCTTCTTTAATTCTTCAAAAGATTTCACATTAATTTATTAATATAATAATTAATTACTTATAAATAAAGTTTGTATAATCCTCTCTCATTTGAGGTACTTTTAAGGATAGAATTAAGTCGAAATTTATTTTTTAAAATAATATTAATTATTTTTAAATTTCACGATATTTTTAAATAGAGTTAGACTCAAATCTATTTTTCAACATTCCTCTCAAAATAACTAATTTTGCTCCCCCAACATCTCCACTAGCAGAAACTTGGAATTGTAGTCGAATATTGGCGCCAGTAACTGTCTCCTAGAGCTTATCCTAGTCAAGAATGTTAAGACTTCCACATGAGCAGTTCAAGTTAACAGCCCAAACTTCTTTTGCAATTTGCCGAGTGCAATTATATTGAGGATAGCTAGAATTGTAATTCTATGAAACTGGAAGAAGTTTTTTATTAATTTTTTATTTTGATCCTATTTCTCTTCTCATAAAAAAAATTTTATGAGAAAAAAATTTTACTTTATTATCCAATCTTTTCCATAAAAAAATTTTACTTTAGTCCTGTATCTTTCTTACAAGTACAACAATTTACTATTACAAAATCAAGATAAAGATTATCCAATAGAAATCCAATCAAGACAAAAAATGCTCGACACGTTGGTCAAACTGAGGCCTTGTTGCGAAGAATACCTTTTTAAGGGCATGAATGAAAATTGAACGGAAATAATTTTGGACGGATGAGCTTTAATTCGAAAGTGGGGATCTGTATTGCTAATTTGTTTTCTGCCTTACTATCTCAACTAATCAAACATTCCCCTTTTACAACGTGAAATGGGCTTGGAAAGCTCCAACCAATACACCCAGCATGATGGGAATAGCAAACACCTAATCCATCTCATCAACTCCATCTTCAATTCACTCCGTCTAGGTTGTCAGAGTTTAGTATATATACCCAAAATCTGTTGATGTATTTCATCAATCCCATTTTTGTGAAGTAATATCTTTAGCAAGAAAAATAAACTTGTGTTGAAAACTTTTCTCAGCTTTTCGGTACTTGGCGTGTAATTCATGGCATCTCCCAAGTCCCTCCAGTTTCAGTCACTCGGAGCCGTAGTCTTCTTCCTCATTCTATCTCTTGCAGCCACATGTGCTACCTCAGGTAGAATTCTTGATGAGGAGGTTGCTGCCCCCACCGTTGTACCGGATGGTCCCGATTCAGCGGAAACACCTGTTTCTGGCGTAACCCCAGGAGGTGCTAACCCAGCTGCAGCAGCAGGTGCTACGGCAGGGGCCGCTCCAGTTGCGGGAGCTGGCGCTGCGGTTGGTGCAGGGACTCCTGATCACACCCTGACTTTCTTCATGCACGATATCCTCGGAGGATCAAATCCTTCAGCTGTAGCTGTGACTGGCGTCGTAACTAATCCAGCAGTCAGTGGACAAGTCCCTTTCGCCAAACCTAACGGTGCCGTCCTTCCAGTGGACAATGGCGTCCCCGTAAACAATGGCAACAGCGGAATCATCAATAACAACAACGTCCCCTTCCTCACTGGCCTTAGTGGAATCACACCTAATCTGGTTCAGAATAACGGAAACAACATCATTGGTGGTGGGTTCGGCTTCCCAGCTTTGAACATTGGACAATTGCCTTCAGGGACTACCTTCCAGAAACTCATGTTCGGGACAATGACAGTGTTTGATGACGAACTAACAGAAGGACACGAACTCGGTTCAGGCTTGGTTGGAAAGGCGCAAGGATTTTACATTGTAAGTTCAGAAGATGGGACCAGCCAAACCATGGCCTTCACAGTCATGTTTACCAGCGGCAGCTACGCGGATAGCTTGACCTTCTTCGGGGTCCATCGAACAGCAGTCTCTGAATCACACCTTGCTATCATGGGTGGCACCGGAAAATATGTGAATGGCAAGGGATTTGCTACTGTGAAGACCTTCCCAGCAACCCTGGGCGGCGCCCAGCATGTCACTGATGGAGTTGAGACTCTGCTGCAGATCACTGTGTATCTTGCTTATTAGTAGCTTTCTTCCAGTGTTTCTGTGCTGATTGCTTCATTTGCATTGTGTGATTGCTCAGAATTCTGAGGATTTGCATACTCAAAACTAAAAATATCTGCTAATGGAAATTTTATATTACTACTATTTGACTTGCAAAGGTTGCAATTGAATTATGTTTGACTACAGATGACCTTGTTTATGTACAACAGAGAAGAATTTTTACGCCACGATTACATGAAATTTTCTTTTTATTTTAATGAAGAATGTCATAGTTTTTTTCCTTTTTTTTTTTGAGCGAAGAAGAATGTCATTATTAAACAAACTATATTTTCCTGCTGGCGTGGAATCACTTTCTTTATACAGTTTCCACTGGCCCCAAAGTGGAATTGAAGAAGTGGATTCATGGACTTCAAAAAAGAATTGTTAAGGGTGTATTTGGGTTGAGATTTTTTTTTTTAAAAATAAGTTATATTATAAATTATAAAAATATATTATTTGTGAGATGAGAAGTAGAGTTTAAGGTGAAAAAAGAGAAATCCAATACAAGTATACCATAAATTTTGGAGATTATTCAATACAGGATATTAATGAAGGATAATTTTTGATAATTTTAACTTTTTATAATTTTTATTTTTTAAAAAATATAAAGAAAAAAAGAAAAACATGGGGAGGGGTGATGCCCAAGTTCCAACAGGGGGGCGGGGCGCTCCCATTCCCCAAGTTTTTTTTTTACTTTTAAAAAAATTATAAAATTTTTTAATTAATTTTTTATTTTTAAGTTTTTAAAATTTTATATTAAGATTTAAAATCATAATCAATTACAATGATACAAAATCAAATTTAAAATTTTATTATAATCAATTATAAATTTTAATATTTGAGTTTTTTTAAAATTTAAATAAGTAATATAAGTCAATGTCGATACAATTTAGATGAAATGATAAATCTTGATCCTCTATTAGACTTCATTGTGTAGTTGAGATTTTATAGAGTATTTAAAAGATAAAAATATTAAAATTATTTAAATACTTTTTTATATTAATAAAATCATCTTATGTAGTACTTATGTAAGTTTTTTATTCTTGAAAAATATAATAAATTTGTAATTTTATATAAATATTTTACAGAATTTACTGACAGAAAAAATCAATGGACTTGGGCCGTAGCCCAACCTCGAGGGCCTCACGGCTGAGCTCCTGCTGAGAACAGCCCTAGCCTGTGTCTAAATCCAATGACCAGGCTTGGAGCCTATAATTTTGGAAAAAGCCCGCGATCCCCATGGCTGAAGCCTGTGTATTTTTTAATGTATCAAGAAAAAAAATGTTTAGATAACAAGAAAATTATGACACCGATTAGGGAACCGTAAAACTTTTGTATCTGATTTTATATGATTTTTCATATGAAAGTTGGATATATATTTATCTTCTAAAAAAGGGAAAGTCATCTACAAATTATGCAGTAAAAATTAGAATAAAGAGAATGCCACGTGGCAACTCTTCCACGTGATTAGGAGTATTTAAAAATTGAACTGGACTGAATAATAGAACTGAACTTAACCAAAATTTCTGATTCGGTTTGTGTTTTATAGTTTTTTGATTCTTTTCAATTCAGTTTTTAAAGTTATATACATTTCGGTTCTAGTTTAGGTTATCGTATCGAAAAATTAAAATTTTAAAAAATAAATATAAGAATACATTATACTAATAAATTCTTGTATTTATTTTTAAAATAAATACAAGAACGCATTATAGTTATGTGTTCTTATATTTATTTTTTAAAAATAAATATAAAAACTAATTATCATAATACGATCTTGTATTTATTTCGGTTTGAACTGAATTGAAAAATTAAATAATAAAACTAAAAATAAAACGATTCGATTTGATTTTTAAAAAATAAAAAAATTAAATTAAAAATTAAATAGTAAAACTGTAACCAAATCAAAAATCGATTTAAACACTCCTAGACTTGACTGCGCCTTCTTGAATATCTGTTCCAAATGCTGACAATTTAATTGACTATTTACAGCAGCAAATAAGGGATATGTCCCGTAAAGTAAAATAAACCAAACAAGAAAATCGCCCCTTAAATCTGCGCTTCATTACAAGAATTTCTGGCTTTCATGTCCAGCGTTTTCAATTTCTCCAACATAGTTTCATACCATAACGCAATAAAATTCCTATTTTTGCACCAAATTTTGTAATAAAAGAAGAAGATATCATTCACTTTTTTTATCACAAATAATTCACTCATACAATTTTTAAAACAAATTCAACTTAAATAAAACCTCAATCCAAACTCACCCTTAACTTCAAGAACAAAATGCACCATATTAGACACATCTCAACAACAGGCTTGGCACTCTTCAAATCCATTTCTAAAATGGTGGCCGAGCACCATGGAAATGGAAAAGAATGGCGTTCAGTGGTGGGGCGCCGCCCGGAGGTGGGAAAATTTTTGGTCTTGTAGAAACTAATTTTATAGTCCTATCCATTCCGCTTTGATGGATGGGCCCAAAATGCAACTGCTTCCCGCTTGTATTTCTCCTTTGCAGCCGTCCAGGGACAGATACGGTCAAAGAAAATTAAAGTTATACGAAATTCTAATGAACCGAAGGACGTAAGAGTTCCAAATTTTTATAACTAACAGAAGCATAAGCGGGAAGTAAGATGGAATTTTGCTTGCTTTAGGCCTATCAATTAAATCTTGTTTATTCAGTTGGTTTTGGTTTACAAGTGGGCATAGAAGAAGAATGGTCATAAAGCGGCAGAGTATTTAGAGGAGGAAAAGAGACGGTAAAGGAGTCCCACCAAATAAAGTAGAAAATATAAAATTTGCTGTTTTCAATCTTCCTTTTTCTTGGTAAGTATCATCCTTTGAATGTTGCACAAAGATCCTGGGGGGGGAAAAGATTGTGCCACCATTCCTTCATAGCAAGTAGTACCAGTAGATTAATCCTTCTAATGATGGCGAGATAGTAATTGTATTAGTTAATATATTCTTTTTGTGAGATAATAGTTTTATCTCAATTTATATTCTCTCAAAAAAATTCATCTGGCCAATACTGTGTGAATGGAGGTCGTTAGCAGACCAAGGAAATAAAAGGGGAATTTATGTCTATATCAGATAGATACTTCCTTTACTTGCAAGAAATTTTTGGACATAAATAAAGGTATGAACGGAGTTGATCATCTGGCGATGGCATCAAATTGCACCCTCAAAGAGCCAAACGAAAAAGGTGAATTTCAAAGACACAGCCAAGCAATGATGACATATTTATCCATGGCGCAGAAAGATTGGAAAATTCCAGACAGATGAAAGGACATGAAAGTGCCAACCAATGGAAACAACGGAAAGATAAAGTGCCCAAAAATGTCTCTCTGCAAACCCACAATCGTTTTTGGTCCGGTGAGGACCATATTGGACATCGCATGCATACCTTCACTTCCCTAACGTTATCATGATCTGATTTCTTGCTTTGTTATTTCATTCTCATGGCTCCACCGCCCTTCTTCTGCTCAATCATGCATATAAACTCCGTCTGTTTTGTTTTGCTTCTCGTGGGAGAACACCGTCACCTCTGTTTTTCTGAAGTTTGACGAAAGGCCTCTCACGTTCGTAGTGCCTTTTTTTTTTTTTTTTTTTTTGGCTTCAGCCAGTTCTTGCAAAATCATACCTTGGTTAACCAGCTCTGGTGGTTATTATGCATAAAAAGATAAATAAATACATTGTATAAGATATTATCGTTTTTATAAATTATATGTAAAAAAAAAAGAAACAGTGGGTACGAAATGAAGAATACTTAATTCAAATGCTACAAGAACTTTAAAAATCACTCATTAAGTACTAAGACTGCAGTACATTAGAAGGCACTTAGAAACTATACGCATCATCAGCTATGTGCCTTTATGTTTACTAGTAAATCTTCATTTGAAATATATCCCTGTATGAAATATTAAGCAAAGGTATGGACTATGGCCAACGGTTGGGGAAATACAACAAAACATCCGTGAATAAATTATCTGAAAAGTAATAGAATAGAGGGAATTTTCAGAGACAAATATTCCAGCCTGATCAGATCATTTAAATTAAAGAAAGAAAAAGTTGGTTTACAAAAAGCCATTGTTTGTTCCGAGAAATGATAATACTATACTAATTAAAGGAGAAGAAGGAAAGAGGAAACCAAACAAGCTCTTTCTTGGAGTTCTACTAATAATTAACAGTGTTTCAGATAGGTTCAAGACAAGATGCTCTCTGTTAATACCATGACCATCATAACATAGTATTTACAGAAGAAAACACAGATGAAAATTAACAGTAAAACATGGCCAACTAATAAAAGCACATAGTAGTAATTAAATTAAGTCATCAATATCGTGCAAAAGACTTAAATAAAAAGGTCCTCTGCGAGTTCTTTTACTGGTGAAGACTCACGCCCACAGAACAAGATCATGATGACCATGATGACGATGATGATGAAGAGGATGAAGTCGGTGTTTCCCAGAACTCGGCATACTTCACTTTTGAAATGCTCGTCAGCACGCCTAGAGGGCTCACATTGCCTACTACGGTTACTTTTTTCGTGGCAAGATCTGTGCTAAATGAAGTCACTCCTGCATAATTTTCCGCAATTGCTTGATTGAGTAAAGCTAAATAAGAATGTAAATAGATGCTTGAAACGGAACCAAGACATTGATGAAGAATAAGAACAGAATTTAATTACCTTCCATTCTGGAGAGGTGCTTTCTTATCTTTCCCTCGCAGCCCTTGCAATGAATTGATACCCTCAACTCCACAACCTGCAGGAAGCCAAGTAACAGAGCTAACGGTTAATATTAATGGCAAAAGCATTTTCATTCTGGTTCAAACATGAGATGATCGAGGATAAGAGCTAATGAAGAACCTGTTCGCGAGGAAGGGTGGATGACGATTTATCAGCACGCGAATCTTGTTTGTAAATTGATAAAGATTTTTGAGCATGCGAGTCAATTCTGGATGACTGTAGTGGTTTTTTAGCATCTGAGTCGCCTGCGTGAGGCAATGATAATGGAGATTTATACGCATGCAAATCAGTTGAGCGTGTAGATGAAGGTAACTGGTAAACAGGAGATTGATGGGAGCGAGCCGATGAAGATCTGAACGCTGGAAAATCATCGTAGTTGAGGTGCTTAATCTTCACGGGTTGGCTCGGAATTAGAGCTGATGAGGCATGTTCAGATTCCGTGTAGAGATCAAAGATGGGATTATCACTCAACAAATATCTAGACGGACGAGGATTGGCAAGGTCAGTGACGTCGGCTGAGCTTTTTCTACGTGGTTCACTTTCTTTGGAAGAGCTACTGTTTCGACTCTTTTCAAAGTATGGTCTGGGGCTGAAGGGGATTTGAGATGAGCAAGGGACCGGAGTACTTCTTGGTTTTGGCCGTCCGCCGCCGCCGAGACGGTGGTGGCTCTGGCGTTCAAGTTGCCTCATTCCCCGGCGGACCATGCTACGTTGGTCCATGCTTGAGCAAATGGCCGTGGATGCCGGAGATGCACAAAAGATGTCCACGGATTTCATGTTTAAACAAGAACTCAAACTGAGCAGCAATGGTTTTTCGGGTGAATTGGTGAAGACGAGAGATGGAAGAAAGAAACTTTGAGAAACATTTCCAATCAAGAGAGGCTGGTGGGCTTATAAAGTTGGAGATGCAAGGGTGTGAGAGAGAGAGAAGACAAATAAAGGGGCAAAAGTTGTAAAAGGGAGAAGGAACTAGCAAAGGGCCAAGCCGAATTGATGAATAATGTAAACCTTGGAGGACACAGGATTTATCTGGACCTTTAAAGTTGTGTTCTCCTTTTTCTTAGTTGCTGGGCAAACAATTCTTGTTTGTTTTTCAGGCTTTTGAACAACGACAATGGAATAGCAATTGGTTTAGAAAATCATCGGTCAGTAATTAATTGAGAATGTATTAAATAACAAGTCTTAATATTCAATTGAAATGTAAACGATTGATATATGAAATTGGGACGTTACATGCATTCTACACCATCTCGAAGAGGGGGGAAATGTGAAAATTTCCAAATTTACTGGACTAGTCTTATTATTATTATCATATATACTCTCTCAATCTTATTTTATTTAACTTTCTTATTATATTAAAATATTAAAAATAATTTATATTTTTTTATAAAAAATATTATAATATATTTTATATTATTATTTTATAAAAAATTATTTATTTAATTATATATTACTTTTATATATTTAAATTTAACATAAAATATTTATTAATTTATATATTTTTTATTTTTTATTATATTATATTTATAATATAATTTAAATTTTTACCAAAAATTTCATACGGAATCACCATTGTCAAACGAGATATCCGTTTTCCTTTTTGATTTGACTCGGTGAATTATTATTGCCATATCATTGCATCATAATTTCACACTAGCCACCAAGAAATCATGGTGCAAAGTCATACTTACCAAGCTACCGAAAGGGTAGCCTTTCTCGTCTGCTTCGATATTTGGTCCGACCAAAGTATCATAGACTGGCACCATTCTTGCAATATACACAATCCCTAGCTTCTTATCTTATCCAATTAATATTGATTTTTTAATAATTTTTAAAATAAATGTGAATTAACAGTAAAGCACCGGCAACAAAAATATTTCATTATTTCCTTCACAAGTATATATGCAAACAAAAAGCATGTCAATTTATATCTTACCAACCAACTTTTCTTTATGTTTGAAAGTAATACATATTTTAAAATTTTTTTTAGTGATCAAGTTTGGAATCTGTAATTTAAAAGACTAAATATCAAATTTTGATAATTTTTTTAAAAAAAATCAACCTAATATACCTTTAACACGTGAATCTTGGTTATCTGTGCGGGTGTGCAGCCAAGGTAAATTGGCTGCATGCAATTATACCCTTTCATTGCCATTAATTTTGTTTTTGCATGCCATGTTAAGAGCTCTTCTCCGACAATGGCTTTGGCTTTCAGCACACGTCTTCCTTAACCTAGCAAGGCATCTTTTCACGGGCAATTTCTTATCAATTCTCTAAAAAAAAAAAAGAGAAAACATTTGGGGAAAAAAATGTTTACAATCATACGGTGAACATAGAATTCAGCACATTCAAAAAAATGCTGTCAAAGAGGCGGATTTTGGAGCCAAACTCGCGGAACATGCATAATTGAATGAGACAAACCCACACACACATATATGGTTAAAAATTACCAACAAAATCTTGGCAATATTGCTAAAGGCTAAGACAAAGAAATGAATTAAAGGAGAGACATGAACTGAAATATACACATACATGCTTTGCTGGAGGCCACGTGATTTTAGCATTATTTCTGGGTATTCGTATCAAAGAGAATTCCTAGTTTTGATTAATTAAAACAAGTTCTGCCCGCAGGTTGTCCGTTCTGTATCCATTTGCGGACCTTAATTTGATAAAATATGGATATAGTACTAATCAATTACATATGGAGCGTCTTAATTAAGACTTCTATTTGACCGTTGTCGTTCATGTTCCGTAGCGGAGGAGACGGAAAAACTATCTACTATGTCAGTAGGGTTTCTATGACTTCAACTCAACTCAAAAGTGTTTATAGCATATTTGGATTGGTTTTTAAATTAAAAAATATTATTATTTTTTTTACTTTGAGTCACACTTACTTTTTACCCGTTAAATTTTTTGTAAATTTATCATATATGTATAGTGTGCTCGCTTATTTCAAATTGATGATTACATTCTAATAGAGAGAAGGGGAAATGGGGAAGCATGCAAGAGGTGGCAAGACCCAGCACGAGCCCTCAAACCTAGGATTCTTTTGAAGACATTTGTAAATGGTTGTTAGAAAATGTCACAATGGCAAAATCAATCTTGTTGCTGTATCCTTAAAATTGCATGCTTGACATTTGACAAGTCTCTCTCCCACTTTCTTTCTTTTTCACATTCTTATGTAGTAAGTCTCATAATTAAGGCAAATTATTCTTTTAAAGGCTTGATTTGACATTAGCAAGAAATTTGCCTTTTCATCTGGAATGTAATTAAATTGTGTTTGGTTGAAGAATTTATGTCTTAAATTTTATAAAAATAAAATTTTTTATAAAAAAAATATAATTTAATTAAATTAAATACTATCTATCGTATCCCAAAAGTGCTGAGTTTGTCAACATTTGGATAAGAATAGGAAGAAAATACCACTCCATTAATATTAGATTTTCAGTTAGCAATGGATAAGACTTGACACAACCCCAATACAATGCGGGAATATTATAGTATTCAAATAATGGAAGACTAAAGAAAGAGAAATATTGAGCAAATGTAATTTGAGTAGACTTTAGAGTTGTATGGCAAATGGAAGCAATGATTACACTTTGCGAAATGGTCGGACTGTGTTGCCTTTTAATCTTGAGTGGATATTCAAAGTTGGTATATTATTATTACTCACTCATAGTTTTACTACCATTGTAATCGCTTTCTCAGGTTGACTAAAACAAACTGCCCGCCTTTAACTGAATTTGGATCCTGTCCTGCACGTCCTTTTTGCAGGACGTGCAGGACCAAATATGGTTCGTTGGATCAGATTCGAAATCTGATCTAACGGATCATATATTTTGACCCCTGTATGTATTTTTAAAAATTTAAAAATTTGTAAAATTTCGACAGTCGTTGAATCAGATTTCGAATCTGATCCAACGGTCCAGATTTGGTCCTTCACATCCTGCAAAAAAGGATGTGCGGATCCGGACGCCCTTTAACTGCCCTCAAAATTTAACAAAACCTTCTTTCTCCTCCTAAAATCATCATTCCCATCAAGTTCTTGTACTTCCTTGCACTTGACAGTCTATATGGGGTTGGACCCTTCCTGCGCCCAATGGTAATGTTTCAAGGTAATATTTATAAAAATATTATCTATAAATGCTATACTGCGATGAACTGTTTGTTATGGGTTTCTTTATTTTGTTTGGTTTATTGGCTTTATCCGTTCTTTGATGGTGAGTTAGTTGTGTGGGTCTCGAAGAAGTCCAATTGTTTTCTCATCACGCTCTTAAAGTAGTGGGCCTTTGATTTTAGTGGATGGATCGTGGATTTTGATTAATTAATCGCCTTTAGTTGTTCTCAAACTTTCTTTTTGGTCTAATCTTTTTTTCACTTTTTCTCTCTTAGCTAATTGCTATTTTTTTTTAAAAATCTCTCTTCTTATTTAATTTATTCAGTTGGCTACGCGTGTGATTGATCTGTGATCCTTTTTCTTGGAATATCTTTGTGGGTAAAAGTTTGTCTAACCTTTTAATGGCTTCTTTCTTTAATCTAAAAAATCATGATTTTTACCGTGGCACATTCATCCCGCCCGCTGATTACGGTGCAAGCATTGCATGTATTTCTTATTTAAGATGTTTTAAATGAGTGTCTATTTGTGTAAAATAAAAATATTCTTATTTGAACCTTCATAGTTAACTTGACTAATCCAAGGGAATGAATATCGTCTTAAATTCGAAGTATTTTGTTTTGTGCTGTGTAAAATAATTTATTTTGGCTCATCAACGATCAGCGTTCATTAACCTCGTTTGTCGAATTAACACTAAGGCCTAGTTTGGTTCGCATGGGAGGGAGAGGGAAAACAGGATGGAAAGACATACATTTTACTTTTTTTAGAGGAATTATTTGTATTTATTTTAATTTTTATTTGATATGAGGAAAATAAAAATAAATTAAAAATACTTCACATTATTTGATTATTCTAAAAAGTAAAAAAAGAAAAGAGGATATTTTATTCTATTTATAAATTTACTCAGTCATTGAATTCTTCCTCCCTCCACATTTACTTTTTTCACTTTTTTTTTCCTTCCAAATAAAATAAAATACCTATTTACTTCTCTTTTTACTTCATCTCTCATTGTCCTCTCTCTTTTCCTCCCAACCGTGGTAAGCCTAAGCTCTCATCCTGCACCCCACGTTTGTCAAGCGCCTCTATATTATGAATTCTCTAAAATTGAGCCAGTCGTTGTAGCCCAATGGGCTTCTGGATACAGAGAGAGCCCAACAGAATTGGGCGTGTAGGTCACACTTAATAATCTTTCGGGCACGTGCCGGGCTTATTTCTGCTCTCGCGTAGGGTTTTTGTGTCGCCTTGTTTCAACTCTTTGGTCCTCAGCTAGGGTTTCTCTGGAACCATCCCCACCCTCATCCCCCATCCCCTGCTCACGCACATACAGAACGAGAAGGCGCCATGGGTAGGTTTTGATGCTACATATTTCCATTTTAATTCCTTTGAAGCGTAGATATATTTGTATGTCTTAATAATCATCTATTCGTTTGAAATGTGTATGCAAAACAGCAAGGATCAAGGTGCACGAGCTGAGACAGAAGACAAAGCAGGAGCTTTTGGCTCAGCTTAAGGATCTCAAAGCTGAGCTAGCTCTTCTCCGCGTTGCCAAGGTTACCGGTGGCGCTCCGAACAAGCTTTCCAAAATGTAACTTTTCAATTTACTTTTCTTCTCTGGTTTGTTGTGTTGGTAATTGTTTGATCAATACTAATACTTATTATTTGTGCGTGTATGTTTGCAGAAAAGTAGTGAGTCTGTCAATTGCACAGGTGCTGACGGTGATTTCTCAGAAGCAGAAGGCAGCGTTGAGAGAGGCTTACAACAACAAGAAGTATTTGCCACTCGACCTCCGCCCTAAGAAGACCAGAGCCATCCGTAGGCGCCTCACAAAACACCAGGTACTTTTTGAAATTGGTTTTGATTTACTTTAGGTGATGATTGGCTGTTACGCAGTCAAATTTTTAGTTTTTAAATTTCGTGTTGATTTTTTTGCAGACGAAATGTTTAGTGTGGATTACATGAACGAAGGATTAGTCATTTGAAACAGTAAAGCATTTCGTAGTCTTTAGTTTCTGAAAAAGTTAATCTTTGATCATGTATCTGCTGAATGCCTTAGAGCAAGTAATCGATTTACTAATTACTATATCATATGGACTCTGATATTAAATGCTAAAATACAGAATGACTCCTGTGAATTCATGGGGCCGTTTTTATCTGGCATTTATCATCCAAAGAATTTATGAAGTTTTGAAAGTGGAAATGAACTTTGTAGTTTGTTTCACCCCACTTGTTCTTTTATATTTCTGCGTATATGCTTTACACGAATCTCACCTCCTAAGCTGCAAAGTTGCTCGCATCTTCCTAACTGGCTTTGAGGTGGATGCAGTCTGATACCCTTCTGGATAGCAGTTAGTTCATTGGAACTTCCATTCTGATCACAATATACTAATCTTCCATGCTTTTTGTGCAAATAATCTTTGGAAAAAGTTTAGTTCAGTTTCTCAGGGTAACTGTAATCAGTTGTACTGTACCCCTGCTCTATTTGTGTTCGCCTAGTATGGAGCTTCACCTTGTTATTCCAGTCTGGCTGTTGTGATTAAGAAGATTACTCGACAACTTTTTAGGTTCAATCTGATTGGCAGCTATGGATGTGGGATTTACACAATTATCTTGAACAGTCATTGCTAATGGTTTCTATTGATAAAATGGCTAAGAGAACTCTTCAAACAATTGTGCTATCCTTCTTTATAGTATATATTGATTTGCATAGCTTAAAGATAAACTGGCCTACACTTCTTCCCTGAACTCGAGTAGCTAATCTTAGCACTTAACAAATATTGATGACTTCAAATTGTTTGTGGTATAAACCTTGGATGGGTCTAGTAAGGAATTTAAGGAGAAAAAAATGAAAAGTAATTTGATCTGCCTTTTTTTTTTAATAAGTAACTTTAATTAATAATTAGAACAAATTACACATATAGGTTGAATAATGGAAACTCATCACCCATATGGTAATGGAAAATAATACCGCACCTTTGGATCCCTAAGACCCTAACCCATTTATTCTGTCATTGCATAATTGAGTGTGATGGGAAATACAACACGATCAATTTGCGTAGGCTACAAGAAGCATTCGTGCTACCTATGAAGACATTTTTGAACTTCATTAATAGAATGCTTGTTGTGGATATTGCCTTCATTCTGGGTGGGTAATTTTCAATGTTAATTTGTGCAGGCATCTTTGAAGACCGAAAGACAGAAGAAGAAAGAAATGTACTTTCCGATGAGAAAGTATGCAATTAAGGTTTAAGTTGATTAAATATGAGACTCATTTGGGTTTTTACTACTAGTCTGAACATCAAGTGGAATATTGCTTGAATAGTTTTGTTCAATCAAGATGTTTAACTCTTCAGCTAGGCAAAAGAGAATTGTTGAGGATGATGAAATAGCTCTGAGTATGTTGTTTTTCCCGTTTATTCTTTATATGATGATATAGTTCCTCGTTTGCATGGGATATGCATCTTTTCGTGCGCGTGTGGGTGAGCAGATCTTTTGCATCTCTCGGCATCAGGAGCTCTCT
Organism: Rauvolfia tetraphylla; assembly: GCA_030512225.1. Lineage (NCBI taxonomy): Eukaryota > Viridiplantae > Streptophyta > Magnoliopsida > Gentianales > Apocynaceae > Rauvolfia > Rauvolfia tetraphylla. The sequence continues at coordinate 393,136 of JAJQKT010000062.1, forward strand.
CTTACCATGTTGCATATCGAGTTGAATGTATTACTAGTTTCCCGGTTAACAAATTATTTGACTTGCACAGAGAAGTGGTTAGATACTGTCTGCTACCTTTTCCATAGACGAGCAATTTATACTCTCTTGAGTATTTTAATCTGTGGCTTTACAGATGAGACAACCACAATGAAAAAGGGTGAATTTATTGTCTTCATTTCCTTGGTAATTGTACCAGTCTTGCACCCTGTTGCGAAATTCCCATAACCCCCCGGCTGTAGGGGGCACCATCCCCAGTGATCTTGAAACACAATTTGTTCTCAGTGATAAGGAACGCTACTCATTTATTCACCGCCCCTCCCCCTCCCCCCACCCAAAAAAAAAAAAGAATAGCCCGCAGCAATTTCACGCTAATATTATGCGACTCTGAATGTTTTTAATTATGAATTAAGTATTTGACTATTACATAACTACTACAAGGTATTAAGTAAACGCTTTGTACCCAGGATGGCGACCCCGGATGGCGGAATGGAGATGGTCTAATTCTGAGGCCTCTCTAGATCAGTTGGACTTCTGTTTTTGGCATAAAAATATCAAAATTAGACGTGTACAGTATTTGAAGAAATTTGAGAATTCGCACTGCGTTTAAATAAGGTTTTGTTCGGTTTGGTCTACCTTTCTTCATTACCGCGGACGGCGGCATTCATATCATCTCGTGACATAATTCAAAATCACAAAATGGTAAAGCAACGGCTGACGCCATAAGGGACTTTTAAAAAGAACGAAAGCATTTCATTACCTCACGAGAAACATATTTGATAAACCAATAGGATTCTCGATATCATTTGATTTTCAAAACAACGCGGAATCTCTAGAACAATAAATAACGGAGCAAAATTTGTTGAATTGTGATGAATTTCGGTATTATCTGGCGATCTTCTTACTTGTTAAACCGGGCAAAATGATTGTTGAACTTTTCCACAACGAGGATGGCGGTTTTAGGGCTCGTTTTTCCTTCTCCGGTGAATATGAGCTGATTGTTGCAATGCATATCTTTTTGTAATAATTTATAAATTACGCGCGTCAATCATATACATAGTAACAGTGCAGATTGAAAAAGAAATGAGTGTGATATTGCAACTTGCAAACCGGACAAAAGAGTTTGGTTGATGCAGCCGATGCACCACAAAGTTGAGAATGTCTTAGTAGCAATTTTCACTACAAAAATTACTAGTGTATGCCTCTTGAGGGGGACTGAAGGACGTCATATCTCAGATAAGAACAACTATAAGTTCTCTTGTGCATAACGATAAAACCATAGCGTCTTTGTCCCCAAATATTCCAAAAATTTCTGTGGATTTTTTAGACCTCAAAATTTGCAACTATCAAATGACCGATGACGTTGGTCCATATTCTTCTTTGTCAGCTCCATCAAACTAGGCCGGCCAAGGCCGGTGTGCTAAACTTGGCGCAATTCGCTTTGACTATTTGACGTTTACTCTTAGGCGCCTGCGGACAAACCGCGTGCCTTCCAAGTTAGGAGTATTATTTCTATGATTGATCAACAACTGACGATGTTGAAACGAAAGTTAAGTTGGGACTTAGGATAATGTCTCAACTGTCTTTTGGCTGAAAACTACTAAGAAACAAAAGTGAACTTATCCAATTAGGTAGAAGCTAATCGAAATTTCAGAGGCCTCGCATGTTTTTTCTCTTTCTCGTTTCTTATAACAGTGAAATTAGTCCTTTGCTTATACAAAATACACACATTTATGAGATGAAGATACTTCTTTCGTCTTATTTTATTTAACTTTCTTACTATTTTATATTATCATCCAATTACTAATCTAACTATTATTTACTTTTATATATTTAGATTTTTGACATAAAGTACCTGCCAGTCTATATATTTCAAACTCTTTACACAATCCAACACTATTAAATGAAATAAGATAGAGAGAATTATTTAAGACAACATGAAATTGGTACATAAAAAGGTTTTAGTTGGAATATTTGTCAACAGAAGACATCAGTTGAATTGAAGAAGTCACTGATTTTCCAATAAGTGTTCACCAAATACTGTCTTCCTCAGGCAAGCACTGCTTGGATTCAGTCAATTCACTTTCGGAATATTTCTTTCCTTATACTTCGCCTTCAACTAATTTCTCGCACCCATTTCAAGCAAATTGGCCGTTTCTTTGTTCCATCTTCATGAGAGGACAACCGTGTTCGGATTCTTTATGTTTTCCCGGGTCAAGATTGTGGGTTCATGACTCGTACTTTCTTCCTAAATAATGTTCCTTAAAATTTTCTTTTCTTCATCTCTAGAAAACACATATATATTAAATCTGTTAATTTAGACCATCTAGAGAGAGATGTATTTCTAGAAATGAGCAAAGAATAAGACATCAGAAAGCTGAAGGAATAGCAATATTTTTTATTTGTTTTGCTATCCTTATTTGGTTAGAGGATCCTCATCAACTTTGACGATAGATCAATCAATCTATGCTATAGTCGGATCAGTTGCCAGATGCATGTGCAAGTAAATCTATTAACCAAATATTTGATTTTTTGTGCAGAAATATACTTTTGTATTTATCTGAATGGTTTTCATGCTGATATGCTTTTGACTCCGGCGGCCCGATTAGATGCTTAATGGTCCCATGAAAACTTAGGGCTAAACAAAATTAGTGTTATTATATGCTACTCACTCCGTCTCATTATTCTCGGGATCGATCAAACTAGAAGCGGAAAAGATGTTAAAGACTTGAACCATTGAAAAAAGGGAGCATCTATAAGTATAGCATTGAAGTAGTCTCGACTACATACAAGTTTTAAAAATGCAGTCACAATCCCTGGCGCCTTTGACCAACATATAATTTAAATTTTTCCCTATATATATTATATACTTACTACATAGTCATGCATTCCTTTTTTATAGATAATTACACTGAAAATGATCGCTATCATTTCTTGAGAATTATTCTATTCATATGATCATTGCCTCGCGTACCTAATATAATAATATAATTTTTTGACTTCACATCTAATGATGCTTAGACTTTGCTTACTAAAAATATATAATTCTTTCCTTTTCTGATCAAATATAATTCCTTATTTATTTGATTGGTTGATTAAAGTGTTGTAAAGTATTGACAAAGCAATGTGAGACAATCAGGTACCTTATTTCGCAGGGGAAACATAAGAAGAAATGCCATAATATTTTTTTCCTGAAAATTCAAATGAACTCAATGTTAATTGTTTATTTTAATTTGACTCATTCTTTTACAATAAATTTAATTTTATAAAATTTAAAACAAAAATTGTGTAAGAGATAAGTTCCATATCAATTTTCTTAAAGACAATTATGTCCCCCTTCTTCTGCAATAATTATAGCATTCGTAAGTCCCCCTGCTATGGCTTAAATATCCTGCCGTCCATTTCATCACAACATTCATGCCAAGAGAACATTTAGAGCTGAATTTTTTAAAAAATTCTAACATAAAATTACAATTAAATCAGAGCTTCACCTTTAAAAAAAAAAAAAGAAGAAGAAAGTTTGACTGCCCTTTTCTTGAAAGGCAAAAGAGCAAACGGATAAACAAAAAACAAGAACTCACTCAAACCCAAACAACCAAACAAATAAGAAAATCCAGAACCATTGGCTCGTGAGAACCCCTTTTACCAGCTCGAAGTTACGCCTCCAATACCAAAAAGCGCAAACTGACGAGCACTACTATTCGAACCGCGTTCGACCAGTCAAATCTTGTTTCCAAATACCTAAGATTCTTCTTTCTTCTCCTTCCATCGTCTTCTATAAAATAAATCCCTCTCCCTCCCGTAAACCATCTTCAATTGTCCTTCTCCCTCTTCTCTCCGTTGCATTCACTAGAACGCTTTGCTCGACAAGCAACATCTGCCAACCACAACGACAACTTTAGCAGCTTAAACTCCCACGTTCTGTGCTCCAAATTCGAAACAACAAATATAAACACATTTCTTGGTATTCTTTTATAAAAATGTAAGTAAAGAGTGAAGATGAGAAACGTGCTCTCACCAGCCAATTCAAGACCATCAACACCGCCGCACGATTCCAGGAGGTCTTCACCGTCTCCCTGTCCGTCGCCGCCTCGTACATTCTCAGAAACTGTCATGGAAGAGAACATCCAAAACGCCGAAGCGATCATCAGAAGATGGGACCTTACAGCTTCATCTGATGTTTATATTTCTTCTAAGACCCCTCAGCTCTTCACTGAGGAAAAAGAGAGCAGAGAAGCCCAGCAGTTCATCAACGCAGTAAAGGACTTGCAAACTGCGATGCACTTCTTTGTAAAAGTGGGTTCCAGCTCTGAATTACTCGTTCGAGCTCAGAATCTTATGGAAATTGCCATGAAAATCTTGGAACGAGAGTTCTACGCAATCTTGAAAGCGAATCGAAGCTTTCTTGACGCTGAATCTCTGTCGCGTCGCTCCTCGGCTTCGAGAGCATCCACCAGCTCCGGTGCTTCTTACTTCGAAAACGAAGAAGATTCTGAAGATGGTGATGAGAGTCAGAGTACTCAAGCCGAGAATCCCAGAACGTCTAACTCTGAAGGTGACAAAGCTTCTGAAATTGTGATGTCAACTCTCAGAACTATTGCAGATTGCATGATAAGTGCTGGATACGGGAAAGAGTGCGTCTACATTTACAAGCTCATTCGGAAATCCATAATTGACGAAACTTTGTATTACTTGGGAGTTGAAAAACTTAGCTCTTCGCAGATTCAGAAGATGGACTGGGATGTTCTGGAAGTGAAGGTAAAGAAATGGTCGACGGCTGTGAAAACTGCCGTGAAAACTCTATTCCTTGGCGAGCGGATTCTCTGTGATCATGTGTTCTCGGCTTCTGATAAGATTAGAGAGTCGTGCTTTGCTGGGATTGCCAAAGACAATGCCTTAACGTTGTTTAGTTTTCCAGAAAACGTGGCCAGGTGCAAGAAGATTTTATCGCCGGAGAAAATGTTCCGATTTCTTGATATCTACGAGGCCATCTCCGACCTATGGATTGAAATTGAAGTAATTTTCTCGTTTGATTCGCTCTCCGCCGTTAAATCGCAGGCCTTGGCATCACTCTTGAAGCTCGGCGAGGCGGTGCGTACTATGCTCTCGCAGTTTGAAGCTGCGATTCAGAAGGACTCGTCGAAGGCGGCGGTCCCCGGTGGCGGTGTACACCCCCTAACCCGCTACGTGATGAATTACCTCGTTTTCCTGTCGGATTACAGCGGCTCGGTGGCTGACATCGTCTTTGAATGGCCAATGGCAGTGCATCCTCCATTGCCGGAATCTTACTTTTCCAGTCCCGGTCCCAGTAACGGGATCCAGGGGGACGCACCGGAGTCGGCGATCTCTGCCCGCCTGGCTTGGCTTATCCTTGTCCTCCTGTGTAAACTCGATGGGAAAGCTGGAGCGTACAAGGAAAACGTGGCGCAATCCTACTTGTTCCTAGCGAACAACTTAAACTACATCGTTTCGAAAGTCCGGAATTCTAATCTCAGCCTGCTAGTAGGACCCGAATGGATATCCAAGCACGAGTCAAAAGTGAAACAATTCGCAGCAAATTACGAAAGGATGGGCTGGAGTCAAGTGATAGCATCATTTCCGAATTATCCAACGGCTGATATCTCTTTGCTTGAAATAAAGAATTGTTTTAGAAAATTCAATGCGGGTTTTGAAGAGGTATACCGGGTACAAGATTCCTGGGTTATACCCGACTCGAAGCTCCGGGACGAGGTGAAAATTTCTCTAGCCAAAACTATTGTACCGCGATATCGCGTATTCTACCAGAAGTACAGAGTGGTATTGGGCAGGGAAAGACAATTTGAGCCGATTGTCAGATTTGCCCCTGAAGACTTGGAGAATTACTTGTCGGATTTATTTTTTGGCAGCAGCGAAAGCACAGTGACGACGGCCACGACGTCGTATGTATCTTCTTCATCCCCTTCCGTGGCGTCTACACAATCGTCACGTGGTCAGCAACGTTAGATAAGGTCGCCGGCCGTGTGATTAGAAAAGAATTGTCTAGCAAGAAAAAGGACGTAGAACGTGACATTTGAACCATTCTATAAAGGACTTTACTTCATATATATTTTTGTTACGGGTATTTGCTGTAAATAATAATTAATTCATTCTTTTTTATTTTATCTTTTTTTAAAATAAATATTATATAATATTTATTTCTTTTAAAATTAAATATTTATATTTTTAATTTTAAAAAATTATAATGAAATATTATTTTTTAAAATATATTTTTAACTTGTGTCTTAATAATATATATTAATACAAGTTTAATATTTAATATATATATAATAGTTTAAGTTTTCAATTCTTTTAAAATTTTCTCATTTTTATTAAGGTAATGAAATTTTATATAATTTATGATAAACTTAAATTATTATATATAGTAGATTAATTTGTATTAATATGTATTCAAGGTACACCTTAGAAAAATTATTTTTAAAATAATTATATATTTTATTTAAAAAATTATTATAATTATCTATAAATAATTTTTACTTTTCTCATATTACTTGTAAACTTTATTTTTGAATTTTCATAACCAAGAACTATTTTCCAACTTGCAATTTTGACAAATTTTCAGTGACACGGTGGAATCCGGCTAGAAAAGTCGTCTACCACCCATTAACACCGATGTTAGGGGTAATTTTGTCAACCTCTTCCCCATCTTTCTATAATTCCCAGTGCACCTTTTGAAATCCGATCCACGCAGGAAATTCTCAAGTTCCAACGGGATGAGAAAGCCCCAGAGACCCTGCACCATTGCAGCCGATGAGACTGGTCTTACTAGAACTAGAAATGGAAAAAACCCTTGTTCAATGAACAGAAAAACCCTTATTCACTGAGCAAGCCATTTGCGCCAACATCTTTTTTCAGCCTTATAGCGTCAAAAAGAATATCTAATAGCCAGAAACCCAAATACCCTTGTAGATCTACAACAAATTACCTCTATCAAGAAAGACAGACTAACAAAACCCAAAAAGAGAAAACAAGAATTCAACCAAAGTCACCTTTTGAAAATTGAATGCAATAGTTCCAACTTCATAGAAACTGTTTCTTATGAAAAAGAGAGGAAAAGGGAGAGGAACTGATGGATTTTGTGTTCTTTTAATGCTTCAAAAGGGGGACGAAAATGGCAAGATTTGCAGAAGAAAATTTTGTGGAATAATTAAAAAATCAAAAGCGACGAACTTTGTGGGTCAATGATCTGGATAGGAATTGGGATTAAACTTTATCTAAAAATTTTGGCCAAATAGACATAATGTAGACTTCCAAATAACGCGATGATCTGGGCTCCGGATAGTTCTGATTCATCAATGTGATTAATCGATTGTGTGTTCTTTTAGAGATTCTCTAGACTTGTTATACACTTTGATCTCTCTCTCTTTCCTCCATCAAAACCACCACATTTAGTCCTTATGTGGAGGTGAAAGGAGTGTCGTGAACCGATCGCCGGCAGGAGTTGGGGAGCGAAGAATAAGAGGTTGGCAGGAGAGGAAGGGAAAAGAAAAAAATAAAAAGTTTTATTAAAATGGGGAAGAGGTCGACAAAATTGCCCCTGGCATCAGTGTTAAATGGATCGGTGATGGCTTTTCCAGCCGGATTCCGCCGTGTCATTGAAAATTTGTAAAAAATGTAAGTTCAAAAATAGGTCTTGGTTATGAAAATTCGAAAATAAAGTTTGTGGGAAATATGAGAAAAGCAAAAATTGTTTATGGATAATTATAGCACTTTTCTCTTTATTTAAAGTTTCACTATTTAACTTTTTAATTTAAAAGAACTAAATTTCAATAACACAATGAGCCTACACTAACATTTTTTACTCTCTTGATTTAAGGATTTAAACTCCACTAATTTTTTAATTAATAAAAATATTATAGTAATTTATTTATAATTAAAGCACCATTTAAATTCTTTTTACAAGTCAAAATAAGACATACAATTCTGAATAGATGTAGTATTTGGTTTGCCATTTTTTTTACTTTGCTTTTATCGCGGAATAAAGAATTTTTATTACTATAATACAAGATAGTGGTGACAAATTTTTATTAGGGTAATAAAATTTTATACAATTTATGATAGACAAGAATTTTCATTAGAGTAGTAAATTTTTTGAAGATTTTTTATGAACTTGAACTCTAATATATTGTATAGTTAATTTGTATTAACCGGTTCTCACAGACACACGTTAGAAAAGCTTTCTTAAATTGACTATATATTTTATTTAAAAATTATCTTCCTTAATTTAAAATAGTTAAATTCTACTAATATAATAAGTCACCAACTAATCCCTTTGACTCTCCTAATTTAAAGATATAAGCTCCACTAATCTCTTTAACTAATAAAAATACTATAGTAATTTATTTATAATCAAAGTGGCTCTTAACTTTTCTTTTTCAAGTCGAAATAAGACATTCAAAATAAAACCATAACTTGTAATAACCTTTTTCAATTAACCTATTAAGTCAAATAATGGACAATTTTAAAAATTATTACAATGAATTACTTAGAAAGGGTAAATCAAAGCACATCAAAGTTTAAACAAAGTACTAATATTGAGATTTAAATAAAAGGTTATTTATTCCATTGCAAACTATATATCGTTTATTTGTTTGTTTTCTCCTAAAAAGTGAAACAAAAACAGAATATAACATAAAATGGGGAGGAGGGGGGAGGAGCTATGAAAGAGAAGACAAAGTAAAGAATTATAAGAATACCAAAAGTAGATAATATAAGCAGTAATATTGTGGTACCACTAAATTACAGAATACATAATATTATGAAAAATATTACATAATTGGCAAAATAATGGAATATGAAACCTAACTTAAAAATTTAGACATTGAAGTCTGTGATCAAAGGTGAATGAAGTAGACAAATCTAATATTTTAAAGAGGGAAAGAGAAAAAAGTATTTTAATAATTAAAAGATAGTAGTGATATTCGAATAATTAAAAGACATCAGTGATACATGTTATTTCATGTTTTACAAAAAGACATAAGTAATATTTGTATCTAAATCAAAAATTTTTAAAAAATTAAAAAATATATATTTAACGTAACTAATATTGCTTTCGATTTTGTATTAAGAGGAACAAAATAAGTAAAAATTATATGCTAAAAGCCTAAGATGACGAAGTTAATATATAAGTAACTTAAAATTATTTAACAGATTTTAAATGATTCTAACTAATAAAAAAAATTTAAAGTAAATTGAATAATTTAAACTTTATACTTTCATAAAGTAACACAATATACGAAATTTAATTTTATAAAAAATAAAAATTTTAAAATTTAAGTAATATATAAGTAGTATAAAACTATTTTAATAGATTAAAAATAATTTTAACCAATAAAAAATTTTTAAAATAATAATTAAAGTCTCATACTTTTACAAAGTAACTTAATATACAGAATTCAAAATTAATAGTTTAAAGTAATTTTAATAGATTGAAAATGATCCTAACTAATTAAATTTTTGAAGACTAATTAAAAAAGTAAAAACTCTAAGAAATTAGGATAATTTAAAATGATTCTAACCAATAAAAAATTTTTAATGAAATAATTAAAGTTCCTTACTTTTACAAAGTAACTTAATATACATAATTCAAAATTAAAATTAATATATAAGTTAGTTTAAAGTTAGTTTAATAGATTAAAAATGATGCTAACTAATCTAATTTTTTAAGACTAATTAAAAAATAAAAAATCTAAGAAATTAGGATAATTCAAAATTTAAGTTAATATATAAATATTTAAAATTTATTTTAATAGATTGAAAATAATTCAATCCAGTCAAAAAAATTAAAAATTAATAAATTAATTCTCTTACTTTTACAAAATAACTTAATACACAAAATTTAAAATTAAAATTAATGTATAAGTTAGTTTAAAGTTATTTTAATAGATTGAAAATTATCATACCAATCTAATTTTCTAAGACTAATTAAAAAAGTAAAATCTCTAAAAAATCATAATAATTAAAAATTAAAATTAATATATATGTCGTTTAAAATTATTTAATAAATTAAAAATAATTCTAAAAATTTTAAAAAATTTAAAGTAATATTTAAAGTCTCGCACTTTACAAAATTACTTAATATATAGAATTAAAAATTAAAATTAACGTATAAGTTAGTTTAAAATTAATTTAATGTATATATATTAGTCGTTTGCTTATACAAAATACATACACAATTATGAGATAAAGATAATACCTTTTTTTTCATCCGCCAAAAAAGAAAAAGATGATGCCTATTTTTTGGAATGTTTGTCGAGTTGGGTCTCTCTACTGATAATTTAATTTTGGAATGGAGGAGTAATATGCTCTTTTCATTTTTTTTTGCAGCATATTCTCTTTTTAATTTAATCTAAAAGCAAATTAATAGTTTAAATAGTTGATAAGTAGGCTGTTAAGTCAATGTAAAACACGAGTTTTAATTTTACTTGTAATTTCGTATTAAAAGAACTTTAAGAATGTCTTTTCCGAAGTAAGAGTTAAAGGTGCAACTCAAGTTGAATTCGAATTAGTTTTATCATACTCTAAACTAAAAAGAAAAAAATTTACAATAACAAATACACATACGATCCTTCTAAAAAAAAAGAAAAAGAAATTTGTATACACGAAACCATGTCAATTATCAACAGGAAAAGAAAGTTACATTGTTTATGGTGTTTCAATTTTTGTGAAACAAGCAAACATATAAGAACGCCGGCGGTACTTCCGAATCTTCTACTTCTATTCTACCATTCCCTATATTCTGGATGATGAAAATCTCCTGTCAAGTTTCGACAGTCTAATAAACAGCACGGCAACGAAGATTTTGGCATCAAATCATACTTGCTTTTCGAATTAAAACATCGTTAAGGAGAATAAGCATCCTCGTATTCATTCAAAGATTTCCAAGACCGCAGACCTATTTTTTACTGCATATATGCATTGTCTTTTTCTTTAAGAAAAGGGTTTTAGTTGGAATATTTGTCAACAGAAGACATCAGTTGAATTGAAGAAGTCACTGATTTTCCAATAAGTGTTCACCAAATACTGTCTTCCTCAGGCAAGCACCTTGGATTCAGTCTATTCACTTTCGGAATATTTCTTTCCTTATACTTCGCCTTCAACTAATTTCTCCCACCCATTTCAAGCAAATTGGCCGTTTCTTTGTTCCATCTTCATGAGAGGACAACCGTGTTCGGATTCTTTATGTTTTCCCGGGTCAAGATTGTGGGTTCATGACTCGTACTTTCTTCCTAAATATTGTTCCTTAAAATTTTCTTTTCTTCATCTCTAGAAAACACATATATATTAAATCTGTTAATTTAGACCATCTAGAGAGAGATGTATTTCTAGAAATGAGCAAAGAATAAGACATCAGAAAGCTGAAGGAATAGCAATATTTTTTATTTGTTTTGCTATCCTTATTTGGTTAGAGGATCCTCATCAACTTTGACGATAGATCAATCAATCTATGCTATAGTCGGATCAGTTGCCAGATGCATGTGCAAGTAAATCTATTAACCAAATATTTGATTTTTTGTGCGGAAGTAAACTTTTGTATTTATCTGAATGGTTTTCATGCTGATATGCTTTTGACTCCGGCGGCCCGATTAGATGCTTAATGGTCCCATGAAAACTTAGGACTAAACAAAATTAGTATTATTATATGTTATTTTCTCTGTCTCATTAGAAATGATCTTTTTATTATATTAGAATATGTAAAAATATTTGATATTTTTTATAAAAAAATATTTTAATATATTATATATTTTTAATTAATCACTCACTCTTCTTTGTATTACTTTTATATAGTAAAATTTAATATAAAGTATATATTGTCTACACGTTTTTTATTTTTAATATTTTATTACTTGTATAATATAATTTAAAATTTCTTATTTAGTTAACATTGTCAAAAAAAAAATAGAACGGAGAGAATATATATTGGGAAGATATATTACCACTAACTAGTACTTACTACCTAGTTTTTCGCTTCTTCTTTTTTTGGGAGGGATGGGGTGGGGAGATACTACCTAGTACCTAGTTGCCTAGGTTAATTGGTTTATTCTAATCTCGGGATCAATCAAACTAGAAGCGGAAAAGGTCTTAAACCACTGAAAAAAAGGAACATTTATAAGTATAGCATTGAACTAATCTCGACCAATTAATCCAACAGCAATCTATACACTAGTTAAGGTCTTCCCTGCGATGCACGGCACGGGTATTGGTTGGTGATTAAATTAGTTATTCTGTAGATATAGTATATGTGATAAAATTTTATATAAACAATTAAATAATTCCATTAAAGTATCAATTTCAGTAGCACATGACAATTATAGATATCAAATTATAAACAAATATAGAACATTTTGACATTATCAATATTTATTTGTTTATGATTATAAAAAAAGAATGAAACTGTACATAAAAAGCAAACTATTCACATGAAATGCTAATAACATCTCCCAACTTTTTTCTTCAGTCAAATCCACGTTCAGTTACAAGCTACCAACTTGAGGAAACCAAATGCAATACATTATATATATATATATATATATATATATATATATATATATATATATATATATATATATATATATATATATATTACAACAAAGAGGAAAAATAACATACTAACAAATCAAAGAAATCTATGCGGAGAGATATTTGTCAATGATGATGTTGGTTTTATTGGTTCTAGCCTTAGGTTTTGAATGTGTGCAGGACTTGAAAATTGTTACTTCAGTGAGAAAAAATAAATTCGAATCTAGCTAAAGTTATTTGTTTTGTTGTTTTAAATCTTAACTGGATTTCAATTTGACTGAATCAACAAAAACCAAAAGAGATATGAAAAAAAGAAAGAAAGAAATATAGAGGTAAACCACAAAGAGCATTCAATACATATGAATCAGGATATACAATAGGTAGTGACTGACAAACTCAAAAGCCAATCATTTGCAAGGAATTTGTTTACTAATCCTATCCCAGCTAGCAATGCACTAGTGAAATGACAACGACGTTAAATTCAACATCAAAGACAATCTTCATTGTCTTCATTTATATGTCATGAGACGGACACGAATAGAGAGGTGCTAGAGATGAAATCGAACCTATGCATTAATAGAAGTGCCAGAAATATAAGAGTTCATAGCATGGTTTGGCATGTAATGCCAAGGATAATCCTTTGGAGTTGGTTATGGATACCATACTTCTTCGTTGTATCCTAAAGAGTCGAAAAGCACCATGAAATAAGTAATTAAAGAATGGAGACGTGTTAAGAACCATTAGCACAAATCTTCAAAATTTCAAAAGGTAAAGAGAAAAACCTCATCTATTTATGATTACATTAGTTGTGTATGATTGGTACTTATGTGACATGCTATGTGTTTGCTAGAACAAGCATCAGCATCAGCATGTGTATCCACGATAGTGACTCAAGCATTATTCACAATCAAAACTCTCTTATTTAACATAGCAATTCTCTCTTTGTTATCATCTATCTGAACAAAAGACAAATTTGAGATTAATACAGCATAAAAGAGAGCAACTAAATTTTATGTTTAGGAATGATGAGTCAGACACAAGAGGAAGAGTACTAAGCACCACAGAGCTAAGATCAAGAAACAAGTTTTCAAAGAGAATAAAAAATCTCCCTTTTGGCACAAAAGCAATAGTTAGAGGACTAAAGTTTACATGCAGACCAATTGTACAGATTATTTTGAACCAACAATATGCTAATATAAAATTCCTCACAGACTATTTCCAATTATGTGACAAGTTTTTGCAAGAAGCTTTTAAGTACTTTGGAATTTAACAATGACAGTCATGTATTGACTACACTAAAAAGGAAGTTGTTTCTTGATATCACTTTTTTGGAGAAAATCAAGCCAATTCTTCTTAATCATATTCTTTAGATGTTCTCTCTGTAAAAAAAAAATATGTGTTATGATTTGCCATAGCATGCAAAAATATGCATGTCAAATAGTTCATATATCTACAAACAACAAATGTGTTTCTGATACATTGAATGTGCAGACTGTGAAACAAATTACATTTGGATCGTCTCATGCAAAGGTAGTTTTATCATAAATAAGATGTTGTATGAACTAAACATTCAAAATTCTCACACTTACTTGGTGTTCCTTGTAAGAGGCATATTGGCGCCGATTATACCACACTTGGGAAGCATAGCATCAACATCTTCTTCATATTTTGCTCCTATCTAATTCTCCAACTCAGGATCCATCTTAATACAATCATGATATAGTAGATGACAATTGAAAGGTTTTAGCCTCTATAACAAAAGCCTGCCAATACGTCTTGCTCTAATAGTACCAACAAAGAAAAATATATTTTGGTGACCCAGTTTATTAGAAATTACATTTCTATTTGCTATAATTCATGTGCACTACCAACAACAATCCCATGCCTTCTTGAAAGAAAGCTAGTTTCAATGTAGTTTTGAATGTTTATATTTGTAATCATAAATGGTATGATTCATCTAACACATCATAGAAGAAATGATAATGGATATTTATGTATAATCTTAGTTTGGAAGAAGTTGAATCTCCAGTAAGTGTAAGTGGCAGTGGCTTAATTATGTTTTATATCAAACAAAACAACCACACAAGATAGCAAGTAATGCTTCATTGCAACATATTCATTTCCCTTGTAGAAGACGCCAATAATCTTTCTGCTCCCAAGAGACACCTGTTTGCAAAGATAGCAAGTAATGAGCAAGCATTCTATTGAGGAAATTTCTCAAGACCAATTCATGGCCAACAATTTAGGAAAGTCTTGCTGGCTATAGTTAATTGTTCGAATACATATATCCTGCTCAGATGCTGATTTCCAAAAGCAAAATAAGATGCTGGCAAAACTGATCGATTGAAACTTGCTCCATTAGTGGCTCCTACGTAGAGAATTTCCCATGATGAATAATCCAAATAAACTAAATTCAAGATTTATCAGCAAAAACAATCTAAAATGATTAATATGCTAGTTAAGCATAATATTACATAACTATAGAGAGCCAATAAAAAGTAAGTACAACACAAACAATAATCTAGTTGAAACTATTATGGATTGGAATTTTTTAGTTCTCTGTTGTACTCAAACATTAAAGGATTTGGTCAAAAATAGGCTATACAATTTCAATGGGTTGCCATTTCCTTAGGGAATTTTCTAAACAGAATTCTCAGATAAAAAATGATCTAGAATACAATTTAATGGAACAATTAAAAAATTTGTCACAGATGAATTTACCTAAAAACTGCAAGCTTTTAGAAATTTCAGCCACATACAAGCCAATCCTTCTTCGATAGTAATCTAAAATCAAAATCTAAAAAAAAAAGAATAAATAGGTCTTTAGTGGGATTATTGTGAGTTTGAGAGAGCAAATTAATTATGTGAATTACTATAACGTACACCTCAAAAGTAATAGTAGAAAGAAAAATTTAAAACATTCAAGTTCCTTTCTTTTGCTTCAGCAAACATATTCTATTTGAAATCGAGATCATAATACTAAATAAACTCCTATACCTTAGATTTAGTAAGTTATAGGGTTCCAAAGAATAAACAGCAGTCACTATGTAAATGAATAATCAAAAAAGTAATACAAATCAAACAAGAAATTCAAAGATAAGTTTTTCATTTTATTTGCACTAAGTTACTTAAGATATATCAACACTATTAAAAGAAGGGAGTCGAATAAGAGACTTTGCATAGAAAGATAAAGAAAGGATTGATTCTTCGGGAAGCCTAGGATTGGCAGAATTACAAATACTTCATTCCTTATACTTAGGGGTGTTCATCCGAATTTCGATTCGATTTTTATAAAAAATTACAAAACTGAACTAAAACTAAACTTTTAGAAAATCGTATCGAACGGAACCGAAATAATTTGGTTCAGTTTGTTTGAAAACTGAAATTGAAAAAAAAATGTATTTTGATAATGAGTTATTGAGATATTTTTATCTTAAAATTTTAATTTTAATCCAAGAATGCATTACCGAAATACTTTCATATATAATTTTTAAGAATTTTTAATTTTTCAATTCGTTTTCAGTCAAAGAACAAAAATAAAAAATCAAACCGAATTTCACAAAGTTTTTATAAACCGAACCAAAATATGTATTTCAGTTCGGTTCGCTTCAGTTCATTTTTTCAGATTATACCAAATAATGAACACCCATAACTTATACTAATATTACGGAAAAACAATAAAAAAAATAAAAAGAAAAAAAGACTGCAAAAATCAACAATAGAACATGCCAATGAAGGAGAAGAAAATAATTATTTTTAGATATAAATTTAACTCACAAAAATACAGAATTAAAAACTCCAAGAATTATATATTCACAGTTGTAATTGCAGTCCCCAGTGTCCTCACTTCCTCTCCACAAAAAAAAAAAAAAAGATAAAAAAATGAAAAACTCAAGAGCGAAAAGCGATTCCAGTTAACCCAAAAATAAGAGGAAAATTTTTAATTTTCTTGAAATTATTGCAATTTTGAGCCACAAATTAGGTAGTACAACCATTTGGTTTTGTATTTCAGTGACAAACAGAAAAATAGAGAGGAAAAAAAAGGTTTATAGAGCAATACCCAAGCAAATGTGAGGATCAGCAAGAAGAGTCGGGAAAGATAGAGAAGAAGGCAAGGCAAAGAATGTAGCGAAAATGGAGAAGTTTCTCTCAAGAACATTCTCAATAAATCTCAACCATACAACTGTCATCATCTCGCCTATTTATAGCTAAATTTTTAATTAGGACGCACAAACATCATCATCCATATAGTGAAATTTTTTTAAAAAAATAAAAAAAATGCATTATTATAATGAGTCTTTAGTGAAAAAGACACAACCATGGACAGTATTGTGTTAATCAGCTCGATATTATGCAACAAAGTATTGAACCCATGAAGAAAATGCATTCTTAGGCAAATGTGTAGAAGGTTCAGGCATGCACTGAGCATATGAACGCACTATTATAATGTATTTTTATGTTAAAAAATATATTATGGTAATGAGTACTTAATTCAGAGATTCAAAACATTTACGACTTAAAAGAAAAATATGATGTAAGATACAGAACACATGATAGTAAAGCACTCTTGAACTTCAAGAGTATAAAATCTAAGAACGCATGATCGTAATATTCATTTAGTTTTGAAGTTCAAAGGAAGGGTGTAATATAAATGCAGAACGCATGTATTTTTATACTTCAAAAATAAAAAAAAAAACAAAGGTTTACTACACATAAAAAGAATGTTTGATGATGATCAAAACTCAATTTTAGTAAATTACTTACAAAAATTTTAAAAAATGCAGTTACAATCTCTTGCGCCCTTGAGCAATATATAATTTAACATTTTTCCTATATATTATAAACTTACTACGTAGTCATGCGTTCCTAGTCGTTTGGAAATGGTCGCTCATCATTTCTTGGGAATTATTCTATTCATATGATCATTGCCTTATTAACAATTTGAGTCTCGTGTACGTAATATAATAATATAATTTTTTATAATAAATTGATATACAATCTTTTTTAATTTCACAAATCACGATGCTTAGACTTTGCTTTCTAAAAATATATAATTCTTTTCTTTTCTGATCAAATATAATTCTTTATTTGATTGGTTGATAAAAGTGTTATAAAACCAAAAACACTGGCTCGTGAGAATCCCTTTTACCACTCGAAGTTTCGCCGCCTAAAATACCAAAAAGCCGCAAACTGACGAGTACTGGTGTTCGAACCGCGTTCGCCCAGTCAAAGCTTGTTTCCGAATACCTACGATTCTTCTTTCTTCTCCTTCCATCGTCTTCTATAAATCCCTCTCCCCCCCGTAAACCGTCTTCAATTGTCCTTCTCCCTCTTCTCACCGTTGCATTCACTAGAAAGCTTTGCTCGACAAGCAACATCGATATCGACCCTTCTGCCAACTGCAACGATAACTTTAGCAGCTTAAACTCCCACGTTCTGTGCTTCAAATTCGAAACAACAGATAAACACATTTCTTGGGTCGTACATAAAGCTGTAAGTAAAGAATGAAGATGAGAAACGTGCTCTCACCGGCCAATTCAAGACCATCAACACCGCCGCACAGTTCCCGGAGGTCTTCACCGTCTCCCTGTCCGACACCGCCTCGTACATTCTCAGAAACCGGCATGGAAGAGAACATCCAAAACGCCGAAGCGATCATCAGAAGATGGGACCTTACAGCTTCATCTGATGTTTATAGTTCTTCAAAGACCCCTCAGCTCTTCACTGAGGAAAAAGACAGCAGAGAAGCCCAGCAGTTCATCAACGCAGTAAAGGACTTGCAAACTGCGATGCACTTCTTTGTAAAAGTGGGTTCCAGCTCTGAATTACTCGTTCGAGCTCAGAATCTTATGGAAATTGCCATGAAAATCTTGGAACGAGAGTTCTACGCAATCTTGAAAGCGAATCGAAGCTTTCTTGACGCTGAATCTCTGTCGCGTCGCTCCTCGGCTTCGAGAGCATCCACCAGCTCCGGTGCTTCTTACTTCGAAAACGAAGAAGATTCTGAAGATGGTGATGAGAGTCAGAGTACTCAAGCCGAGAATCCCAGAACGTCTAACTCTGAAGGTGACAAAGCTTCTGAAATTGTGATGTCAACTCTCAGAACTATTGCAGATTGCATGATAAGTGCTGGATACGGGAAAGAGTGCGTCTACATTTACAAGCTCATTCGGAAATCCATAATTGACGAAACTTTGTATTACTTGGGAGTCGAAAAACTTAGCTCTTCGCAGATTCAGAAGATGGACTGGGATGTTCTGGAAGTGAAGGTAAAGAAATGGTCGACGGCTGTGAAAACTGCCGTGAAAACACTATTCCTTGGCGAGCGGATTCTCTGTGATCATGTGTTCTCGGCTTCTGATAAGATTAGAGAGTCGTGCTTTGCTGGGATTGCCAAAGACAATGCCTTAACGTTGTTTAGTTTTCCAGAAAACGTGGCCAGGTGCAAGAAGATTTTATCGCCGGAGAAAATGTTCCGATTTCTTGATATCTACGAGGCCATCTCCGACCTATGGATTGAAATTGAAGTAATTTTCTCGTTTGATTCGCTCTCCGCCGTTAAATCGCAGGCCTTGGCATCACTCTTGAAGCTCGGCGAGGCGGTGCGTACTATGCTCTCGCAGTTTGAAGCTGCGATTCAGAAGGACTCGTCGAAGGCGGCGGTCCCCGGTGGCGGTGTACACCCCCTAACCCGCTACGTGATGAATTACCTCGTTTTCCTGTCGGATTACAGAGGCTCGGTGGCTGACATCGTCTTTGATTGGCCAATGGCAGTGCATCCTCCATTGCCGGAATCTTACTTTTCCAGTCCCGGTCCCAGTAACGGGATCGACGAGGACGCACCGGAATCGGCGATCTCAGCCCGGCTGGCTTGGCTTATCCTTGTCCTCCTGTGCAAACTCGACGGGAAAGCGGGAGCGTACAAGGAAAACGTGGCGCAATCCTACTTGTTCCTAGCGAACAACTTAAACTACATCGTTTCGAAAGTCCGGAATTCTAATCTCAGCCTGCTAATGGGACCCGAATGGATATCCAAGCACGAGTCAAAAGTGAAACAATTCGCAGCAAATTACGAAAGGATGGGCTGGAGTCAAGTGATATCATCATTTCCGAATTATCCAACGGGTGATATCTCTTTGTTTGAAATAAAGAATTGTTTTAGAAAATTCAATGCGGGTTTTGAAGAGGCATACCGGGTACAAGATTCGTGGGTTATACCCGACTCGAAGCTCCGGGACGAGGTGAAAATTTCTCTAGCCAAAACTATAATACCGCGATATCGGGTATTCTACCAGAAGTACAGAGGAGTATTGGGCAGGGAAAGACAGTTTGAGCCGATTGTCAGATTTGCCCCTGAAGACTTGGAGAATTACTTGTCGGATTTATTTTTTGGTAGCAGCGGAAGCACAGTGACGACAGCCACGACGTCGTATGTGTCTTCTGCATCCCCTTCCGTGGCGTCTACGCCATCGTCACGTGGTCAGCAACGTTAGATAAGGGCGGCCGTGTGGTCTAGCAAGAATAAGGAAGTAGAGCGTGACATTTGAACCATTCTGTAAAGGACTTGGCCTCATATATATTATTGTTACGAGTAATTGTTGTAAATAATAATTAATTTATTTTTTATTTGTTTTTTTAAAAAATATTATATAATATTTTTTTGGTCAAAATAAAATATTTATATTTATATTTTTAAAATATTTATAATTAAATGTTTAATTTTTTAAAATATTTTTTTAACTTGTATCTCAATGATATATCTTATTTTCTTGTTTCTACTAGGGTAATAACGTTTTATATAATTTATGATAAACTTAATTACTATATACAATAGATTAATCTGTATTAAAATGTACCCAGAATAGACATTAGAAAAATTGTTCTTAATATAGTTATATATTATATTAAAGTTTTAATATTAAATTTCTTAAATTAAAAGAATTAAATTTCACTAACACAATAAGCCTACACTAAATTCTACTAATTTTTTTAATTAATAAAGATATTTTAGTAATTTATTTATAATTAAAGTACTGCTTAAATTCTTTTTTGAAATCAAAATATGACATTAGATAAAGTATTTGGTTTGCCATTTTTTTGTACTTTGCTTTTATCACGGAATAAAGAATTTTTATTACTATAATACAAGACAGTGGAGACAAATTTTTATTAGGTAATAAAAGTTTATATAATTTGTGATAGACAAAAATTTTCATTAGAGTAATAGTATTTTTTACAATTTTTGTATAGTTAATTTGTATTAACCTATTCTTGAGACACACATTAGAAAAAACTTTTTCAAAATGAATATATATATATATATATATATATATATATATATATATATATATATATATATATATATATATATATATATTAAAATTATTATTGACTTCTTTAATTTAAAAGAGTTAAATTCTACTATTATAATGAGTCAACCACTTATCTCTTTGACTCTCGTAATTTAAGATTTAAGCTCTACTAATCTATTTAACTAATAATAATATTATAATAATTTATTTATAATCAAAATACCTCTTAATTTTTCTTTTCAAGTCAAAATAAGACATTCAATTCTGAACGGATGAAGTATTTGATTTGTCATTTTTTTTACTTTGACTTCACCACGGAGTAAAGAATTTTTAGTTTTTTTGGTTGGGTAATTTAGTTACTATAATACAAGACAGTGGTGCAAATTTGACAAGCAGGAATACTGAGTCGGGTTGCAAGAAGATTCTAAATAGAAAAGAGAGAGAGAGAGAGAGAAAAAAAAAAGAAAAAATTAAGACAAATATTGGAGAAACACCTTTTTTTTCCCTTTTTATAAATTGTGCGTTTTAAAAAAATCCCACATCATTGAATGAAAGGATAGGAGAAAATGATAAATATTCACGGCTTTGTCGAGAATTATTTGTAAGGGAATTTTTGCTGTTTTGTTGTTTGTTTTTTTTTTTTTTTGTGCTAAAGCCCATACCTAACCACAACTACTCAGTAAACGACACCAAGAGCTACCAAAATTGGAGCTCAACAAATTAGATTGTAACTAAGCTCGAAATATTTTAACTCTTTTTTCGTTTCTTCTCCCACCCTACTTTTATTTTTATTTTTTTAAAAAAATTACTCCTAAAATGTTAAATTCTGATTTTTAGAAAAAAGAATGAAAATTTCCTATTTTGAAGTTCCATATATGCATGATCGTGACTCTCAGAAGGACAAGAGTGCCAGACAGTAGACCAGAAGTTTCCTCTTTCCTGGTAATATATGAAAATGTTTAATAAATCTTTTTATATAATGAGTCAGGAATAATGCAAATTGAATTTAAAATTTATTACAAATGCAATACTTCTGACAAATAAGAGCCCGTTATTTCCTTCAAAGGAAAAAAGAAAGCCCATTTAATTCTAACCAAAACACGTTCGGAACTGGGAAGCGCTGAAGGATGGCCACTGTGGATTTGGAATTGGACTTTTGGACTTCATAACATCATGGGTCAGAAGCGAAGGCCCAATTACTGATGTAAATTTGTTTTGTTTGTTTTTTTTTTTAAATTTCCGAGCGAGGAGGAGGCAATAGTTGGCTCAGAGAATTTCAGGTTTTGTATCAAACTTGGTTCTTTCCTTAACAATTAAGAAGAGTAAAAAAAAAAAAAAAAGGTTAAAAGAGCTGCACCCAACCCCCCCCCCCCCTCCCGGCGCTTTAGCTGCAGTTACTGATTGCCAAAAGGTTTTAGGTGCCACTGGCTCTTTCCAATAAACCGCCCAATAACTTCTCTACACAGCTACAATTCTTCAACTTTTCACGTTTCGGATCACTTTTGCCATGTAAACGTTTTGGACGGTTAAATTTTTGTTTGAAATAAATTTATAAATTATAAAAATAAATTATTTATAAAAAATAAAATTTAAAATAAAAAATATTTTTTATTTTAAAATCAATTTAAGTTCACCCTTAATTATTCTATTTAATTTTTTCTTAAACAATACTTTTACATCAAATACTCTAAAATTTAGAACGAAGTGTTCGTTTAAAATTAAATATTTATTTTTTTACAATAAATAAAAATAATGGAATTTAATTTTGAAATTAAAATACATTAATTAATTTAATAGTTGAAAATATTGATAAAAATATTAGATATTTGATATGAAAGGTAGTCTCTTAGCTTGATTAATTCAAGGTGCCATCCTTCAATTTGCATAAGCAACATTGTTGTCCTCATTATTACAAAATTGTCGTTTTCCATTTTTTTTCGTCGCTCTAGCTATATCGAGCTCGAGATCATCCGACAAGAAGGAAGAAGAACAACCAACCAAAGGCTAGGGAATATCAATGAATAAAATGACGGGCATGAAGGGTCAAATGAAAGCTAGTAATCGGCAATTGTAGCCCGTCACCATCCCCGACGACCGCCGGAAAATTCAAAAGTGACAAATGAAATAGTAGTCTTCCAAGTCCATGTAAGATGAAGTGACCATAGGATAATGGCATTCAAGATCTGAATTGGGAAGGATACTTCATGCTGATACCAACGAAAACATGATTTGACTCTTGCATGTTGTTTTCTCTGGGGGGAAATTGACTTGTGTATTCTTTATATATAATTAGATTTACTTCTTAGCAATGACCTTTGACCATAATCAATGAAGATCAGGACAATACCTCTATAGGGGTTCATGATAAACATTTTCAACATTAATGCTTTCACGTTGGATAATTATTTCAATTAACATATTGGTCACATCATTTTGCCTTTTTCCTTTTTAGCTTTATCCACATAAACTTGCTTCATTAAACCCTTCCATACAAGACTTTAGTCCCCCCCTCCCCAGTCCTCTCTTTTCCATGCAAGATTAAGTTGAAACATTACACGAACAATTTTTATTTTTATATTTAGTAAGAACAAAACCATTTATATATATATATATTAGCCTTCTATTTTGTTGATGTGATGAAATTCAAATTCATAAAAAAAATAAACTTTCATGTCTACATCATATAACAACGAATTAGTTTAGCTGTATATGTGAAAGTGGAATTAAAGACATTCCTTTGTATATCAAATATGGCTTAAAATTGAACAATAGATAAAGGAAATATTCTCTTTGCCATTTTTAACATATTGTACAAATGACAGACTTGAATATTTGCGTCTTGTCGTTGTTCGCGTTTATTGGACGAACCTTAGGCAATTGAATTGAATAGCCAACAAAAATGGTTTCTAGTCAATATGATCTATACATACACCATTTATTGAAGCTATAATATAGTATTCTGTGAATATTAATGATGTAAAATAAGTTGGGAATAAAAGAGATTGGTTGAAAATTAAAATAAATCAATCCTGGCTAGGAAAAGCACAAAGATATTTTCATTATTAATAAATATTTTTTGAGGTTCATAATGAGAGAAAATTATTACTTGGTGTGTCCTCAAGTTGCGTACGTGGGGCATTTTGCAAGTGGAAAATGTGGTTAGAGGTTAGCTGGTAAACAACTACTATGATATAATGATAGCCTTCATTGAATTCTTACCTAAAAATTGTCGAAAAACAACGGAAAATAGTATAGAGTTAGGTCGAATGAGGAGTCATTTGAAGGAGGTCAAGACATTTTAAATTCCTTAGCCGTCAATCAAAATAATTGCTCTATAAATGAGAGTTAATTATTCATTTCAAATAATTAATTCTGTCCCCTTTAGAGAATTAAATCATCACTATGGATACTGACAAGGAATTATATTTCTTAATCTCTTCGTTTTAAAATCTAAGACTTTTTATTTTTTAAAAATATTTAGTATTATATAAATTTTAAGAATTATTTTTTAAATTATCTTTCCTTATTAATAGGAATCATTCATTATCTTTTATTTTAGTAAATAATAAATTAAATTAATTAGAATAAAATAAAAAATAATTATTATTTTTTATTTATTAATTTATGTAAAAAATATTAAAATTCTTATATTTTGAAACGAAAAAATTAAAGTTGGCAATAAGAAAATTTACATTCTATATAAGTAGTGGGGGGTTTTAAATTCAATTTATCCATTCATTGCAGGACAGTAATTGACTTTGTGCTCTTGAGAGAATTTCTCCGACCAACCCATGAGTCTCTGAAATTTGATCTCATCCAAACACTCACTCCTTACGACATCTGGCACCTACTGCTTGCTAGTTTAGGCATGTCGAGGAATATAAATAAGGTTTGAAATAATATTATTGGCGATTTTTAATACGGAATATTAATTGTACGTCAATATATATTGGTACACTTTCGTGCTATTATAATTAAATATTAATATTTTCTCACCAATATTGTAATATTCGAGTATTTTATTGTATAATATTTAAGTGAAATATTTAATTAGGGTGAGATTTGATAGTATTTGAATTTAATTTTTTTTATTTTAAATTTTATAAAAAATAAAATATTTATAAAAAAGTGAAATTTAAAATAAAAGATTTGTAAATATAATATAGTTTACCTTTTGCTTTAAATCTCTGTCTTTCCTCTCTAGGCCGAGGGCCGACTTTTGTTGCTCTGGATGTCTATTTGGTTGTTGATTGTAATTAAGTCTATTATATATGTTTTCTTCCACTCTAAATTATTTGTAACATTCTTTATAATATTTTTAATTATAATATTTAATATATAAGATTTATTTTTTAGAGTTTATTTTATGATATGTAAATAAAATTTTTTATAATTAATAGTGTTTTACAGAGTGTTATATAAAGAGTATTATAAAGGATTCGAATCACTTTTCTTCTATATAAGGAGGAAAAAAAAAGATAGCCGTTCATCATGATGAATGTGGTAGAGACAGCTGGTAATTTAGTCGAGCATACATACGATTTTCATTTTCCTTGTAATGAACAGACATTTTTGCATGGATTAAGCAAAAAAAAAAAAAAAAAAAGAAGAAGAAGAAGAAGGAATCAAAGCTTGCCCTAATTCCTAATTCCTAAACCCGTGCAATGCAAACTGTACGTTAATTCAAGGGCAGAAGGAACCATGATTGAGTCAATGGCTGTCTTCTTGCTTTCCTTTATATCGCCCCATCTACCCAGCCTTGCCATTCTTAAATGTAAGCTTCATCAATTTCTACGTCTAGTTTCAAAAACTACCGTCCGTACAGTCTAGAGCTGTCCCTTTAAAGTTTTGAATATGGGTAAAAGGAGATAGAGGAGTGATGAATTTTGAGGATTTTCTTTCTCGCTCATCGTGAAATAAATGAAAAAATAATTATACATATGTTTAAAGGATGATGACTTTTGGGTGTAAGGTATTCATTCAGTTTTTTATTTGATTTTTAAAAAAATTTACAAAATCGAAATAAAGCAATTTGATTGCAAACTGGAAATAAAAAATATATTATCTAAATATGTTAAGTAATAATTTTATTTTAAAATTTTAATTTTATAAAAAAGAATACATTTTAGTAATACGTACATATATAATTTTTTTTAAATTTTAATCTTTTAGTTTGATTTTTTGTCTAAATTTTTTATTTGAGCACAAAAATAAAAAATCAAACAGAATTATACAAAATTTTTAGAAACCTAACCGAATCAAAATATGAATTTTAATTAATTTAGTTCGATTTAATTTTTTAGAAATGAACACTACTATTTGGGCATGTGGTTTACTGTGCTTATCAGGAAATTACATGCTGTTGAAGTTCTTGCTAAATTAACCTTAATTGTGACATACCTTAGGCATGAATTATTGTTGATTTTAATGAAGATATTGTTGAGGAAGTCACGCACACCGATCAGTTGGTGGAAGTTGAGAGATATACAAAGAACAGAATTGGCTTAAAGCACAGTCACATGTGGAGTTTGGCCAACTTTTTAGGGCAAGCGTTTCATTTAAATTTCTCAGCAAAAAGCTTCGGTTTATACGATTAAAAACAGCCCTTTCCTTCTCTACTCTCTTCTTTCTCTCTCTGTCTCTCTATATCTATCTTGTTTCTCTTGCTCTCATCCTCTACTAATTGCTCATGGATCTTCTCTTCGTGTTATTGTATTGGTTTCCTCTGTTGTATTTCTTCATCTTTCTTTGGAAAATCGTGGACCGAAAGAGGCATCAAGGCTGTTACATATTGGACTACGAATGCTACAAGCCGACGGATGATAGAATGCTTAGCACCCGGTTCTGTGGCGAAGTCATAAGGAGGAACAAGCAGCTCGGCCTCAACGAGTACAAGTTTCTCTTGAAAGCCATTGTCAGCTCGGGCATTGGCGAACAAACCTACGCCCCGAGAATGGTCTTCCATGGTCGCGAACAGTGCCCTACTTATGACGATGGGATCTCTGAGATGGACGACTTTTTCCATGATAGCATTGACAAGCTTTTGAAGAGAACCGGCATTTTGCCCTCCGAGATTGATATACTCGTGGTGAATATATCAATGCTTGCTTGTCTTCCTTCATTATCTGCTAGGATTATAAACCATTATAAGTTGAGAGAGGACGTCAAGGTGTACAATCTCACAGGCATGGGATGTAGTGCCAGTTTGATATCGATCAATATTGTTCAAAACATCTTCAAGATTCAAAAGAATAAGTACGCTCTTGTTGTGACATCGGAGTCTTTGAGTCCTAATTGGTACTTGGGCAACGATAGATCTATGATTCTTGCCAATTGCTTGTTTCGATCAGGTGGCTGTGCAATTCTTATGACAAACAAAGTAGCCTTGAGGAATAAAGCCATGCTCAAGTTGAAATGCCTCGTACGGACGCACCATGGTTCAAAGGATGAGGCCTACGATTGTTGTATACAGAAAGAGGATGATAAAGGGCAAATAGGGTTTCACCTCGGAAAGAACCTTCCAAAGGCTGCAACGCGAGCTTTTGTTGATAATCTCAAAGAAATTGCCCCCAAGATTCTCCCCGTGAGAGAGCTACTTCGGTTCTTGGCCGTGTCATACGCAAGAAAAATGAATCGAAATTCTAGCAAAGACGGAGCCAGGCCGGTCATTAACTTCAAGACGGGCGTGGATCATTTCTGCATACACACCGGAGGAAAGGCGGTCATCGACGGGATCGGACAGAGTCTGAACCTAAGTCAGTACGACTTGGAACCTGCAAGAATGACGCTGCACCGATTTGGGAACACATCAGCAAGTAGCCTTTGGTATGTTCTGGGATACATGGAGGCCAAAAAGAGGCTTAAGAAAGGTGACAGGGTTTTTATGGTAAGCTTTGGAGCTGGATTTAAGTGTAACAGCTGCTTGTGGCAGGTGGTGAGAGACTTGGGTGATGAAAACGTATGGAGAGACTGCATTGATAGGTATCCACCACAAAACCTAGCCAACCCTTTCTTGGAGAAGTATGGTTGGATTCAAGATGAGGATCCAAGTACATTTTACGTCCCAGATGACTATGTCATCCCATGACAATATTTGTTCTCTGATCAGTGTATTAAAGTCATCGTACGAATACTACTGTTGTATTTTTCTTTTTTTTTTTAAAAAAAACTTTTTTCCCTTTCCTCTGAAAATGTAAAACTGAAAGCTTCTACAGTTTTATAGACCATTGGTGGATTCATTATCTGGGATAAAATGAGGCGAAAACCGAAAAAGTTCTGCAGCGTGGGGTTTTTATTCTTGTTATAATTTTCTTGTGGTGCATATGTTCAGTACTTGAGTTGGATCGTGGATGACCTGGTTTGGCTGTTTAGTTTCACTCTTGTTCTGATTTTTAGTGAAAAATGAAATTACTATTGATATTGCTCTTTCCTCGCAGCAGAATCTCTCTCTCATGTATCTTTATTTTGGCATTCATGTCTTTGTACGTATATCCAATGGTAGCCATTAAGACCCTTCAAGTAAATCTCTCAAAGCTCTTTAATTATCCCTACCAGTCCCCAACGCCAAAAGATGTCTGCATTTGAGTTTTAAATGGGCAAGAATTTGCTTCTGCAAATAAAGTATATTTGAATCCCAGTGAAACGAGACAATGGAAAGTTTAACATCGGCGCAGTTTGGACTTTCACTTCAGATCGCGAAGTAAGTTTGAAAGGGTTTGTTTTGGCTAGTTACAACTATTGCTGAACACACGGATGTACTTCATAATCAGAAAGCCTTTATGCGACATTGGTGAATGCAGTGTTACATAATCACGAAACCAACCCAACAACCCTATCAATTGAATCCATATCCACACCAGATTCTTGGGCCAACTTATGACAAATGGACGAACCAGAATGTTTTCATATTTATGGTGTCTTCCCTCTTATGAATACTCTATTACTATTATAGAATCATTGGTATGCCCATCACAACAATTACAACGATATATTATGTCTTGTATATTTCGTTATGATAAGTCGAACTCGAGACTTTTAAATTCGATACTGATGTAATTAATAATAGAACAACCTTCAAGAAAGAAAATCACAAAAAGGTTAACAAATGAATTCTTGAAGTGTGAGATAGAATAGCGCGCTAATACCATTTTACATACTCCTATATGAAAAACAAGATTGTACGAACAATGTCTTGCAAGACTCGTTATCCAAACATCAACCGACGGAAGAGGAAGTTTAGTGAACAAAGCCCCGGCCATCTGATCAGTGGTAGCTGGTCATTAATTGTTTCCTGAGGCTAGAACCTGCGGTTGTCTCCAACAAACTCTTTTCCAGATACAGTTGAACGATGCAATTTACCATCAAAAGTTAAAGAGAGAACCGGATGCTTTTGCGTATGTACCCGAACATCATTGATGGTCCAATATCTAGGGGTATCACCAGTGCTTGTGGCTGTTGCGTCAGGAACCATCTTTTGCAATGCAAAAAGAACAAGGAAAAAGTACATGTCCTGGTTCCTCAAATCAATTCCAATTGGTAGTTCCTTAAATCAATTGGTTTTGGTACATATACTTATTTTTTTTTAAACAAAAATATAGATCGAATTCAATTATTTTAATTAATCGATTATTTTGTTAGATTCTATAAATGAACATTAATTATGTAAATATGAAATCCTCGTATAATTAATATATATATATATATATATATATATATATATATATATATATATATATATATATATATATATATATATATATATATATATATTCTTGATTAACTCCTTTGTGTTGAAAAAGAAATTCTAATAGCATATATAATTGTCTTATACTAATTAAATGTATTAACTTCATCCAAAGAGTTATTTGTTAAATTCTTAACAATGTAGAAGTTCTAGAAAGAAAAAAATCTAGACGTTAAACAATATTATAAATTTATTCTCCAGCGAAAATAATGATCGTGATATATACCCAAAATTCTTTAATTAATTGTTTGTCCGAAATTGGATAGCTAGCTGTCACCTTAATTTGGTCCAATAGAAGGACTGGGTTCAAGTTCAACGTCATGATTAATTTCCTTAAAACATTTATTTGGTGTTTTATTTGCTATAATTAATGAATGCTTTTTGCTGGAAAAATTTTATGGTGATAGCTGTATAACTAGTCAGTATTTCATAAGTTATACTATATCCAATCACATAAAGTCACGTATAATGTGGGTTCTTGTATTGATGAATGAGTAAGTGATAATTGTAAGACCTACAATATACGTGACTTCATGTAATTAGACAGAATATAACTTATGGTATACTGATTAATTACACCGTTAACACCATAAAATTTCTATTTTTGTCGGAAAATAGTGTGGAAAAGACTTGTGGGGCCCCGTTCTCACGGTAAGTTACCAATCCAGCACGCACTAGGCCTCCTCTACACGTCTTACCAGTTGTTCGATTGCTACCCATAATAATGTGATGGCCTCATTTGAAATGTAAGGTCAACAAAAGAAGCATTTAATTCATCAACTTCATTAGAGTGGCAAAAATTTGCAGGGCCTATATGTTCTTTCCACATCTTAAAAATGAAAACTTAAGGTAATTTCAATAGAAAGTTTCATTATCATTATAATTTTATAGTAAATAATTTATTATCTCACAAATTATTTTTATTTATAAATAAAATATACGTATATTTTAAATAACTCACTTTTATAAGAATTATTTTTATTTGAGAATCTAAATAGTATTTCTATTTTACTAATTCAAAATTTTAAGAATAATTATAAATAATTCGCTTACACTTTCTCGAATTACACATTTGATCATATATAGAAAAAACAGAATTACTACGTGCAACACTATTTTATTTTACTAAGCAATTAAGAAGAAAAGAATTAATAGCAAAAAATGCATAAAAACAAGTAAATTAAAAAAGGAGCAACTAGGCAGCTCTTCATAAATTTTGAGTAAGTTCTTGATTTATTATCCGATAAATTTTCCTTTTCTCATTTACTGATCAGATGTCGAAAATTGTGGCAAAATGAATAACTAAAATAAGAAATAAGAAGCCAATAAACTTTTTAACCTGTTTGCTCTGCTTTTGTGCTGTCCTCTGCCTTGTTTTTGCCTCGCTTTTTGGTTGCTGACCAGAAATAGATATTTTAAGCGTCATTAAGCTTAAAAGATTTTATTTTACTGGGGAAAATAAAAAATAAATTCATTAAGATGACAACTTGGCAAAGCGCATTATGAACATAAGCGTTAAGTCTCTTTCTGGCTCATTTCAACAGTCATTAGATACTTTAAGCAACAGGATCCATACACAAAAACATTACTCCTATAGTTGAGGTTTTTCAGTCTCATTATTTTATAGTTTAATAAAACAAGATTGGTTAATGGATAATTCGAACGATGGCGATATTGCAATCGGCAGCGATGATCGCCCAGCTTTCAAGCTTCTCTTTTGTTGCCCCACAGGTCTTTCTCCTTCACAGGTATTATTATTTTCTTTTGGATTTATATTAATTACTATATTATCAGTTCTGTTGCTGTCGTTGTCATTACCTTATCGATAGCTTCTTTAATTTGTAGGATTAATGAACGTGTCTACCATGTCTGTTTTAATAATTTCGAGGTTTATTTTTCGCTTTTGTATTCTGTAAAATGTTAGCTTCTGATTATTAATTAATTATTATTTGTCATTGCATAATCCGTGAAGGTTTCAGTTGACTTCAGTGAAGCTTATGATAGAATTCCTCATCCTGATGCTAATTTGGAGAAGTCTGTTTCTGAGGTGAGACTGATTCTTTACCTTTTGAATTTTCCTCCAATTGGATTTTTCTGTCTCTACCTATAGTTGTTCATTATGGCATTCAGGCTTCTGCAAAATTAGAAATATGTATGTCATAACTTAGTGGAAATGTAGACGACCGAGGTTGAACAAAGTTTTAAATGGGGAACTACAGACCAGAATAGAACAACTTGAATAACATGTTTGCATGACATCAATGATCTCCACTGTGCCTCTTATTCTGCAAAAGTGTTTTGCTCATGTCAAAAATCAATTGTTAATTCGGCAATCACTTGATGAACTTTATAATGGCAATATGTTGTCCAGATCTGGGATCAAAGACTTCAAAAGAATGCTTCATTATTCAATGGACCAAAATTCAGGGTATGTTGATCTCGTCTAGCATTCGTGATTGTAAGTGATGTGTTTTTTGACTTTCCAATATATTTGCACATTTTCTCCTTTCTGACAAAAATTTGAACTTCTGTACATTATTTTCTAAATAGCAACTATGTGGATGGCATTGAATTTTCATGACTAGTTTTGACACACACAAGTGACAGAAGCAAGGTGCTGGTTTGAGCCCTTTGATACACACCAGTGAAATAAGATGTCTGCCACTGTCTTTGAATTTCTTGTCATTTTATATTCTTGTATTAAAGTTGTTATTCTTATTAGTGGAAAAACTTGAAAACTTTACAGTACGGAGGACATACCATCTACAGTGGGAGTGCTTCCAATCAAGAGCCATGTGTTTGCCTTCACCTTGGTTTGACAGACTACAGGTTTTCTTTCTCTCTGCAATTCTTCTCCCCAGCCATATGTTTCTGATAATGTCACTTCAAACTGTGGGATAGCTTTACAAAATCCTAGTTATGAATATTGAAATATCTCTTGTTTCTTATCATGTTTTCACTTGTGCCCTTGCTTGTACAATTTATTAAATAACATATTCCAGTGATAAACTCAGAATTTGTAATGTTACTTATTATGCCCTACTTCCTTAACATGATTGATCCTGCAATACTTGGTTGATGCCCCCTATAGTTTTGCTTGTCTGACTCATTAATTGACTCCTTCCCTGCCTTTCTTCTTGCTCCCAATAGAATTATCAAAAAGAGCAAATGAGAGAAAAAGATAGAAACACTGATGATATTGTGATGCACGGCTTCTTTTCAGGACATTTGTTGGTACTAATCTGAATCCTTTGTGGGAAAGATTTCTCCTTCACTCAGAAGGTATAATTGCATTGTTGATAATGTACAGACATGTTTTACATGAAAGTTAGTGCATAGATTCACCAAGTGAAGCCGAGATGTATTAATATTGCATAATTCTCTCTGGTCCTCTGTTCTGTTTTTGGCTGCATACATGTGCATATGCACGTGTGTTTATTCTGTTCAAGTCCTTCAGATATTATCAGTTGCCTGTAGTTGGCTAATTTTTAAGTGGAATTCATCTGCATCGAATCCCCTAAAAAGTTAGTAGTTTGGATCTAGTAAGTTCCACATGTCACTGTTAATTTATTCCATCATTTTGTCTATGAAAGAATAAAGTTCCTTTTTGTCTTTCTGGATGTTCAATAGTCGAAATTGTTGGCTGAGAAAATGGCAATCATTATCTTCAGAGAGAACATTATAGTAGCAGTACTTACTTTGGGAGGCTTAGTTGTCTTTGCTGCAGTTAAAAGTTCACTAGAGAGAGCATAGTAGAATACTATTTCTTCTTGTTCTTGATCTTAATTTACGTAATTGGCATGGTAAGGGGATATCCTGATGGGAATAGCTACTGATTTGTAATTTATTTCTTTCCTCAACCACTTGCTTTATGTTCCAATAATCTGTTTACTTGGTGCTTGCTTTGAACAAAATTCTGAATTGCATTTATGTTATGTGTACTGACATCCATGCTCTACATCAATATTACTAGACCATTTCTGCTTAGTTACTTAACAATATTTTTGTTATGCAAATGTAAGCTAGCAGTTGGTTTTGCTATGGTTCTCGACTGAATCACTTTGACACTGTTGGATATGACTAATGGTTCTGATTCTTTTGACATGCTATATTTTCACTGGTCAGTCCTATAAACTATTTTTTTTGCCAATCAGACGATTGTACACAGTGTCAGCACACTTCAAGTCCTTTGGGCAATGGTGCAATTGTCAAAACATCTGACAGCAAATTACTTGTGCTTCAAAGAAGTAACAATGTTGGGGAGTTTCCTGGACATTATGTTTTCCCAGGAGGTCATCCGGAGGTATTTATTCTTCGAATCTCCCTCCTCAATGTTATGATAAAAGAATGCTTCTGAGATCTCACCTGCAGCTTCATGAACAATGGTTGAAAATGACAAATTCTTTTAGATAATGTAGAAAATCAAAGATCTCTGTTGAAAATGTCACACCAAATGCAATGACTACAACTTTGCTTCAATGAAGGTTTTAGCTTTGGCCTTTAGAACACTAGACAAAGTCTAGGAATTTACTTGACAGGAGCCCCTTCTTCTGAATGGGAATTCCTTTGTTTGTAGTGAAGTCATTATTAAGCTCAATCTGAAGGTATAGGCAGGTGTCGGATTTAGTTTACCTGTTTCATGATTCAGTGGTCAATGGAATTCTGTTTATCTTGTTATCTGCAGTGTAATTGCGCAGAACTGATCAAGGCTTGAATTTAATCGAGTAATTCATGGGCCTTGTCTGTATTCCTTCTATCTTTTAGGATAGTTTTGGAGTCATTATGATTATCGTTTTAGTGAATTCACTTCTTCTGTCATCCTTCAGAACATGTTTGCATTACTTCTTTTTATTTTGTGAAATAATGCTTCTATACGTCGTGGAATGGTTTTGAGAAGTTAACATCAATATGTCTGCATGTAGTTGATAGTGGCGCCATTCTTGAGCTTCCTGGTGATTGTCTTTCGATATGCTCATTTATTTGACCTTTTTTTTTCTAAGTATGGAGTTGGCCAAAGTAAGTTTTTCTGCAGCGGAATTCAGGATCTCTTATAGTTCTAAGTCAAGAGTTGTGTGATTCAGTCAGAGTCCTGCTGTTCTCACAGTTGAATATATCTTCAGATTCGTTATCTGTTCTGCCCTGCTTTGCTTACAGTTTGACCCCAGTTTAACTAAAATGTCACTTTTTCAGATATATGAATTCATTACTTAAACTTTCATATGCCTGTCAAGTTTAATATGAACCGATTCACCTGAATGAGTTGGAAATGATTTTCCCATAATGACCAATAGAGCCAATAAACCAGAGAGCTTCTGTAACATTCTTTCCAGTGGAGTTCTAATCATTTTGGGCATTCATTAAAAGACTTCATATTCCTTCTTTTTTTGGGTAAATCTATATTCTATATTCAAACATTTTTAGTTTTTCCATTTTTCGAAGTCTTTTGCATCCAACCTGTTCGACTGGTCCTTAAACTTAGTTTCTGCCTAATTCTAAAATATTTCTCTCCTTGTCATGTTGCCATTCACCAGAGTCATAGCATATAAAATAAACTCATGTTTTGCATAGAACACCTTTGAAGCTTTAGAGGCAACAAATCTATTTAGCTATAAAACATGCAATTTCTGTTTCTTTTGTTGTTTTTCTTGAATATGGCACCTTTCTGTTGTGAACTTGGTTTTGACATGCAAGGGCCTCTCTTTCAGAAATTCTTTTGATATCCGATCTTCCTTTATGTAAATTTTCCCTGTTTCCTCTCTCTCAAAGAGGCAAAATTTTAGCTGCCTCAGGAGTTATGCACCTGCCTATAAGTAGTCTTAGCTTCCTTAGTCCATATTTTATTTATTCTAGCTGTTGACTTTTAGCACTATTTTGCCCATATGCACCTTTTCCATCACCGAAGTGCATAAATCCTTTGGCTGCAAACATATACAAACCCTAGTACCATGTTCTATTAAAAAGAATATTTGTCCAATGTTAGCATTCCATCTAATATGTGTAATTGCATCCTCATCAGGCTTTGGCTCTATGATAGGACTCATCTTCTGCGTTCATTTTTTATTTTATATATCAGATTTAGTTGCTCCCTTATGCGTTTCCCCAATTGTTGACAGCCTGAGGAAATTGGGATTATATCCCGTCAAGCCATAGATGCTGACAGCAAGCAAATTATCAATAAGAGGGTTTCTCAGGAGATGTTTGACAGCATCATCAGAGAAGTAGTTGAAGAAATTGGAGTTCCTGCAGATACTCTAGTGAGTGGCAATCATATTTTTCCTTTTGTTCTGAAACCACTGCATTAGGCATCAACTTTTTATCCTTGGTACAAACCCATTTAAATGTTTGGCATAATTATTTGTTGTAGAAACATCTGCCAGGGGGATAAATTCATGGTTTATTATGTTCATCAATGACTAGTCTTTTAGATAGAGCATACTCTCCTATAAACTGGAAAGTATACTTATGGCTTCCTCAAATATGTTCATTTAGAACAGCATTTGCTACTATGTTGTGGTCTTGCCCCACCATCATGTTAGGGGTGTGCAATCGGTTTTCGGTTTTACTGTTCAGTTTTCGGTTCGGTTTTCTGTTTAAAAATAAGAACCGAACCGAACCGTTTTATTTGTTGAAACCGAACCGAACCGAACCAAATTATATCGGTTCGGTTCGGTTCCAACCCCAAAAAAAATAGAGTATGAAAGAATAAATTAAAAAACTAAAATCTTTATTTAAAAATAGAAAACTAGTTATTATGATCAATAAATGATACTAATACAGTAATAATAAATTACTGATATGATGAAAATATAATTTAGTATTTTTTTGGTAAAATAAAATAATTTAGTTGTTTATCCTAACATTGTCCATATACTGTCATATTGGAAAAAAATTTAAGAAGCAGCACTATCTTCTTTCTTTTTCTTCCTACAAAAAATACAATAGTATAATTAGAAAAATAGTTTAATAGTTTAAGGTTGAATTGGATAAGCAACTCATTATAAAAGTAATATATAACACTATAATTATTCTACACTATAATTGGAAAAAAAAAATTACTATTCGGTTTTCAGTTCGGTTTTCGGTTTGATGTCTACAACCGAAAACCGAACCGAAAATTATGCAATTGTTAAAAACCGAACCGAACCGAACCGTATAAATAAAAAACCGAACCGTAATGTAAAAAACGGTTCGGTTTTGGTTCGGTTTTTGGTCCAGTTCGGTTTTTGCCCACCCCTATGTTCTACATAGTAGGTAAGCATTATTCACCAGCTATTCAGACATAGATTTGGGACCATGCACATTACAAGGTTGGGAAAACTAAACGTACCAGAGGAAAAGTTCATCGATTTGCCTTACATGATGACTCTTTTAGAATAATTAAACATACATAATTGGAGATGCATATGAAGAACCTGGAAAAACTACTGTATACCGTTATCTACAACGTTTTGCGGTAAACTGTTATCATTGTGCCATTGTTTAATAGAATCAATAGCTATTTCAATTAGTGTGATATAATCATGCGACTGGGGCAGTGACATATTTAGATTTCACATATCTAAGCTAGTAATGCAGCTCATCTCTTCCCCACCTGCTTTAGTCAAGCTTCTTATTTACTGGCAGGCATGGCAGATTTAGTATTATGGATCATCTTTGTACTGATTATTGGAAAATGTATTGTCTCATTTGCCCAGCTACTTCAATGCATATTAAGTTTCCATGAGTATTAAACTATGGGCAAGAACTAAGATTTCTGCCATTCCCATGCAAGTGCTTTATATATTCATCTTATATTTTGCCTCCTATCAAAAGGATGTCTAATCCTGCTTATTCAATCACTCAACATGACCAAGAGCATAGATAAGACCTATCACTTCACCAGGAGAATATTTCCTTCATAGAACTACCTTTCTGAGGTTTAGCCCATCTCCCTGGGCTTCACTTGTTTGGACTCCTTGTATATACACTAAGAGGAGTCTTTCTTTTACTTGGCACTTCACAGCTTGAAACACTCTGCAGAAAATGCGTCAATGTTATTGTCTATAAATTTGGCAGTTTAGGAAATTTCTTGTGTTTCATGTCTTCTCATTGAAGGAAATTAGGATTCAATATTCGTGCAATATTTCACCTATATAGAAACTGTCAATACTTTTTATTTGGATATCAAAAGAAAAGTAACAAAAGTTTGTGGTCTGGTCATGCAGAGCACCCCCATCTTTCTTGGCATTTCTCGTCGGATATTTAATGTTAGACCAGCTGCTTTTTTCTTCATGACGTGCAGTCTTCACTCAATGGAAATCCAAGAACTGTACTCTAGTGCGACAGACAGCTATGAGTCGATTCAGCTTCATGCCGTGTCAAAGGTTTGTCCTCAGCAATTATTTTCTGTGGTATTTTGCTATGTACAATGATTATTTGTTGCTTGTGCTTTGCTTTATGTACAATGATCATTGGATTTCCTTTCTTTAATTGTGATCCTCAGAATAAAGGCATTAGATGATAATTTATTTTTGTGTCTTACTGTGGAACCACTTTTTACACATCGATGGTGAATGTCAACTCGTGCACCATTCAAACTTCTGTTGTCTCCACTGTCATATGATTGAGCAGTCATCATTTCCTTGTTGTGTTTGCAATGCATTTGAAGCAGTCTGGTGAGAAACAACTTAAATATTGACCCCCTACACATTGGAGTGCTACGATGCAAAAAATTGTGTCGAGTAAAGTGGTGAAGAGTTCTGCTTAATTCTCATGGTAAAGTTCAGTTGGTAACAGTTTCCAGATAATCTATTCTGGAAACTTGATGTATCTTTTTATGGCTAAGGAGACAATAGAAACTAGCTTTTCTGTTTTGCATGAACTTTTTCTTTCTTGTTAGGGTTGGTTATCATTACATTTTACTTCTTATCAGTTTAATGTATTTGATCTTCTTGTTCTTCATTTGGGTTCATCTATCATACCATAATATGTGAGTTTCATTCAATTGAATGTATCAGGATGATCTTGAAGGCATGGCATCTAAAATGCCTGGCTGCCATCAAGGTGGTTATGCACTCTTTAAACTGATGGTAGCAGCTGCAAAAGAAACCTAGTGGGTTTGGTATTGCTGAACTTATCAATCGTCAACTTGTTCCTTTACGAGTCTTTTTTAATTTGGATGGGGATGTATTTTCAGATTTTTTGCTGCAATACATTATTTCTGGATTGACACACAATTCTTCTATGTTTTTTATTATTATAATTAATGAACTTCTTATGTCCAGAATCATAGTAACACAGACTTTATCTCTTGGTAGTTGCTTCTAGGAATTTTATTCATTCTGAATGATAGTCTGAAATATTATCAAATGACTAGAGTAATTAATTGGCTCTTTTCAATTACTCAAGTCTACCAAGTTGCCTTTTGATGGAGAAGCCTGTAAAAATCTTTTTCTCTAGCGTGTAGAACTGTGGTAATTAACTCCCAATTCTAATCACTAATTCGGAAAATATAGTTTGTTTTGATCAGTTGTGTACTGCTGCTTAATACATACTTTGTAAAACTAATACAGTTGTACTCCTGAAGGTTATCTTCTTTGTCTAGTCAATGCATCTAAGTCTTTCTTCTCATCTTTTTGAAAAATAAGCCATCCATGGTGATAGTCATAAGTGATAAGATAAGCATGCTGTGGTTTAGTAGCATGCAAGTCTACTAACTGAACAAACACTAAATGGTTCAGAGAATGATTTGCTTTTTACCATTTTACGTATCAGCTTAACAATTTCCTTCCTTTTACTGTAGCGTAATATGATTATGCAGATAGACTATTTTGTTTCTGCCCTAGCACTTCCTTATCAATGTGTGCCAATTGATGCTTATCTTTCTCTTTGTGGACTGTGTTGGACAGCGGAAAGTTTGTTATAGATCTCACAGGTGGTCGATCATTTCACTCATTTGGTTTTGACAGGGAAGAAAAAGAATTGATGATTTTTTATTAGCTTGTCATATAGATTTGACTGTTCAGGTATCTTCTTCTATGTGCTAATGTTTGTATCTTTCAGTTGTAAGTTAGGCTGTTTAGACTTGGATAATGTGCGAAGATGACTGATCCATTAAATGTTTGTCCTATATGATAGAAAGAGAGTTTGTTAACTCAATCTGGTTTTCTCTTTGTGGTTTTGCAGTTATGCTAGTTGATTTGCCTAGTGAGAAACATATATTCCTTGGAAGCTATTCGTGTAGCGAAGCCTATAAAATTTTTTAATTATTTACTGTCTTAAACAAGAAACTAAAGTTGTTTTAGGGAACATTTTTTTATGGCAGGGAAAATAGGAATATGATTTCATGAACCTTTTTTCCAAGTAATTTAGTCCGATTCTCAAATTAAAAAACTATTTACTTGCGTACGAATATAAATAATGACTTATAGTGGACTGCAGGCCATGATTATTGTTTGAAATTTTAACCAAAATGAAACGCGTTAATCTCAAATTGTTTAAATGTTAGCATATGTTGTCAACTGTAATAGTTTTTAATGCCACTTCTTTAAAACATGACTGTTTTGTGTAGATTTTTTGCAATGCTGTGGGAATGCGACAGCAACCTGAGAGGTTGGGTTCTGATGGTTGGTTGCTGGAGCCAACCTTGTCCACAATAGGTCTGGACTCCAATCTAGTTTACTGACTTTCAATCTTGTCTTTTGTCCCTTTCTGCTGACTTTAGCTTATGTGCAAAGAATTTGGATCCGGTCCTGCACGTCCTTTTTGCAGCAGGACCAAATCTGGTCCGTTGGATCAGATGTCAAATCTGATCCAACGGACCATATATTTTGATCCCTGTATGTATTTTTAAAAATTCGAAAATTTGTAAAATTTTGGCAGCCGTTGGATCAGATTTCGAATATGATCCAACGGTCCAGATTTGGTCCTGCACGTCCTGCAAAAAGGACGTGCAGGACCGGATCCGGACGCATATGCAAAACCACACATGCTACTATTCGTGCAAGGTAATCGGTTCCCTATTGGATAGTCAATCTCCAAGGTCTCCAATTAAAGATTGATTTGGTGTGGACTGAAAGTGAAATTAAAATTTGGTCTTTTAACAAGTGGTGTCAAACGGGTCAGTCCGTTTCGGCCTGACTCGTCGTGGTCCGGCTTTGAAACGGATTGGTGCGTGGTGACCTATTTGACTCACGAACTGGGAACTTTCAGTCTGTAGTCCGTTACAGTAAGTCCGTGGGCTAAACGGGTCAGTCAGCGAACTTTTCAAAACAACGTCGTTTTAGAGAAAAAAAATTTAAAATATTTTAAAAATATAAAAACGACGTCACTTTTTTTATAAAAAATTAAAAAATTAAAAAGAAAAATGGCTGGTCCGTTTCAGTCTGCGGGTTAACGCGGGCTAAACAAAGCGGGTTAAAAAATCCGTATTTTAAACGGGTTTGGACATATTGAGTCCAAGCCCGTATTGACAGGAATACTTTTAGCTTGCAGCCAACTTATACAAACGTTTGTAGCGAGTGAATCTACAATAGATTAGATTTATCAAGCATGATTTGGTTTCAAATACATGAGTTCTACGTATTTCTATTAAAAAGTTCCTTTTAGCTAGACCTGTCGAAGCAGCCCGCCAGCCCTCCCATCCCCCCCGCCCCCCCCCCACCCACAAAAAGAAAAAAAAACAAAGAAATCTTGCTTAGAATCTAAGCAAGATTTGTAATTTTTTCTGCGGTTGGTGTGGGGTGGGGGGATGCTGGAGGTTGTCTAATAGGATTTACTTGGGCCTTTTTAATCAGGTATCCATTATTAAAGCTCTGTCATTTTTCCTACAGGTTACAGTCACCTCATTATGGAAAACGCTAAAGTCGGGACGCAAACGTTAGTCTGCCTTTTCTGCAGGGCCTCTCATATATTTGTTTAATGAACAAAGAATTATTAATTAATAGTAAAATAGTTATGATTATTAATTATTATAACTAAAATAGTTCTTAAATTCTTGTTTCAATATATTAAAAAAAAAGAGTTAAGGAATTGAGATAACTTAGGAATAAGAATAATAAAAATTACATAATAATTTTAAAAATTATGGTAATAAAATATATCAAATACTTTAATATCATAAGTTAGTAAAGTACAATAATATTGATACTATTAAGATAATAAATAAACATAGAAAATTTTATGTTAATTACTTGTCTATTGAATTAAGCGTCACTAATTAACCAAGCTATTGGAAGTGTGTTATTATTATTATAAATAAAGGGGAAATTAGCTTTATTACAGACGCGCGCACAGTATGAAAGCTCTTGACATTTTTTTTTTTTTTTGACCGAACAATGGGCCGAAAGACCCTTGATTCCATTGAAAAACCAGTTCTGATTGTACAAGAGGCCGTATACCTGGAGGAACATTCACAAAAGATCCTAACTCGTAATATAAAATTTTAAAAAATAAAAATAAAAACTGTAAATTAAGAAACAAAATTTAATAAAATAATATTTATTAAATAATATATTATTATTATTGTTAAAAAATATAACAGCAAAGAAGAGAAACAAAAACAGAAAACAAAAAAAGAAAAAGAAAAAGGGTTGGGGGGGAGGGGGACGCCCAATTTGGTCACGAGGGCGCCACACACCAGCAAGGGCCATGGCTGCCGGTCATTAGTTTATTAAATAAAGTTTAATTTTAAAATTTTTATTGTAAATTTTATAAAAATTTAAATTATTTATTAAAAATATAAATTTTAAATTTAATTAGAAGATATGATGTTGTTTAAATAAAATTTAAAATTTTAAAAAATAAAATTATTTAAAAAATATTTTATATTAATAAAATCATCTTATAATCTTTTAAAAAATTATTGACTGAAAGTTGAAAAAATAATAAAAATTTATTGATTTTTCCTTTCTCCTTTTTGTACTAGAAATCGACTGAATTTCTATTTAATATAAAGTAAAAGAGTTCTCCTATCCTGTGGTTGCTTTCAATTGACTAGAAATTTGGCCCTTTTAGCAACGAAAATGTGATTCCGCAGTGCCTTGCAGGATCATATATGAGAAAGAAAAATGATAGCGACGGCGATAGCGATCTTCAGTAGTTGAGTCAATGGTCAACGGGATACTTTTGGGTCAATGCATATTTCTTATTTTAAAAATAGTAAAATAATTTTTTAAAAAAAACTTTTTACCTTGAAGAGGACGGGAAAGCTTCTGAGAATATTTCAAGAAAGAAATTTTGTGAGCACATCAAGACATGCTTGTCTTGCTGGGAATCAACTGTTTTGTGTGCGTGGGGGGTACGCTATATTCCTCTTCCTATTGCAGGGACAGCACCTCATCATACATTTGTCTCCGCATACAGGCTTAAATGTGTACATTCGTGTCGCCCAACTGATAATTAGAGTGTTTAATCAAAGTTTTAAAAGTTTAATAAAGTACTGTTTTACTTCACACAAGCAATTTCTATGCTTAAGTATCGTTGAATGTGTGATTAGTGAACGCGCAAAATTTGTCAAAATTCTAATTTAGCACAACTTTAAGAATAAATGGCATATATTTATATGTATATATGATTAAAGAAGAAAAAAATATTTAAATTGGTGAGTCAATTTATTGGGAGAAGACGTGCTTGGTAGTTGTTTTCCTGGTTTAGATTACGGATGATGATATTACATAAAGAAGTACTAGCATTTAATTTGGAGAATGATTAATGGTCCTCCTTTTAAGGTGTAGGCACGAATTGCTC
Organism: Rauvolfia tetraphylla; assembly: GCA_030512225.1. NCBI lineage: Eukaryota > Viridiplantae > Streptophyta > Magnoliopsida > Gentianales > Apocynaceae > Rauvolfia > Rauvolfia tetraphylla. The sequence continues at coordinate 436,489 of JAJQKT010000062.1, forward strand.
CTTATTTTTATTACATACGTTACGAAATTAATTATTTTTGAGCAATATGAGAAAACGGTCTCTAAATTATTTTAATTATTATAATTTAATCTCACAATTTAAATTTTAATATTTTTAATTTATTATCTATATATATTTTAATATTTACAGTCCCAAACACTTTTAATATAACAGAGATCGATAAAGACATATACAAGTATATCATGGACCTTACTAATGGAGGGCAAATATGTTCCTTCAAGAATTTTTTCTTCCAAAAATTATGGCACGTGAACTGAAATTGAGTTTTTTTTTTTTTGTGAATTGAGTAAAATCGAAATGGACAAAAAAATGAGAGGAAAAAATACATATTTATTAAATTCTAATTCTTGTCCAGTATAGTTTATCATTTTACCCAAACAAAAATAATAATTCTATAAAATAAGAATTACGATTTGGGGATTATGTATTTTTTTCTTCCTCTCTTTTTTTGTCCAATTCAGTTTTACTCAATTTAATAAAAAAAATCAATTCTAATCACACGTGAAATGAATTTTGAGAGGGAAAACTATTGAATGGATGAATTTGTCCTACATCGATAAGACATATGAGATGCATATATATATAATAGATCAAAATTTTTAAAATAAAAGTTGTGGGACTAAATTATAACAATTAAGATAGTTTGAGAACTATTTTTGCATATTGCTCTAAAGATAATGGACTAAAAATATTAAGATATTAATTGTGAAACAAATTGCAATAATTAAGATGGTTTAGAGATTATTTTACAAATTGCTCTAAAGATAATAGACTAAAAATATTAAAATATAAGTTGTGAGATTAAGTTACAATAATTAAGATAATTTGATGACTATTTTTGCATATTGCCCATTATTTTTCTAAAGATTCTCTCTTATCTCTCTCCATAAACTATAAATTCAACGAATAACATTTCAAATCAGCTAAACACGATACAATGAGTAGTGATTTTATAAAGGTTTATCTTAATTTTGATGTAAAAACTCTAAAAATTAATAACATAAATGCTTATTTTAAATTTTTTTTTAAAAAAAGCTAGGGTGAGTTCTGCCACGCAATGGTAGAACTCTACAGTGAGTTGCGAAACTCACCCCAAATTTTAAAATATTATTAATTGAAAAAATTATATAATTAGTATATTTTATTGTGATATAATTGTCAAAGACATAAGTTGTAGCAATTGCATTTTTTCTGCATTAATAACATTCAAGTTTTGTGCTTATACAACTATTACTAATACTTATTTAACAAAAATTCAATATATAAATTGCACGAGTAGGAATAATGTTGCAAAGTTAAATTTTATCGTGCGTTATATAGAAATTGTCTAGGGTCATTATTGTCGAATAATTTCTTTGAAGAATTCATAAATCTTAATAAAGCTGATGATTTGATTCACGGTAAAGACGCATGATTACAAATCTAATAAGAGTTATGGTAAGAGATTCACAAACTTTCCTCTAATCATACAAGGGTATCGTGGAGGCCTACCCAGTACCATGCCACTATTACTCCAACTTAAGTACGGAGATGTTCACAAAACCTGTCCCTGTTGACTTGTGACTGATAATGTTGGACATGAGTTGGGTGGTTCCTACCTCATATAATACAATATTCGTTTGTTTATCCCAATCATAGTACTGAACATACCTCCCGCTTGACTCATAATCTAACTACCCAGATGCCATCATAGCGATTAGTGTGCTCCAGGATACTAACCGTTTTTTCTTGGTACAAGTAGTAGAATTACTTAATTCATTCTATAATCTTCGGATGTTTATTATTACTTATTTTTTATGTAACTTTGCCATTTCGAATGAAGGATGATTTTTTCGTACTGGACTTGCATCCCTCGTGGATCCATAACAAACGAGCCTCAATCGCTGGAAGGAATGCCTCGTTAGAAAGGAGAATTACATGTTGGCGCACACTTGTGGCAACATGATTTAATATGCTATGTTAATCCAGTGCCACAATCTATATTTATTTTGTGTTTTTCTTCGGTATGCATTTTTTTTTTAAAAAATGAAGAGTGAACTTTTGTCTTTGTTTCTTTTTCACAACTATTGGATTCTCTTGATTAGAATTTATGTAATCAAATTTTGTTAAATAAGTGTTTGTAATAGTTGCAGGATTTCAATGTTACTGATACATGAATAATATAATTACTACAATTTTAACTTATCAATTACATTACAATAAAATATACTAATTACATAAATTATTTTATTAATAATATTTAACAAACAAAATAAAATTTTCTGAAATCTAGATGACTTCCCTCACACTGTGGCAGAAGTCCATGTTGACTTTGCACTATGCGTGATGGAACTCCATGTCAATTTCTGCCATTTCATGACGTAAGTCATTGAGATTAGAAAATTTATATTTTTGGAATCTTAATGTTAATAATTTTGAAAGTTTTAACTTTAAAATTGAGATAATTTTTTATAAAATCGTTAGTCATTCCATTATTGTAGCTAATTTGATACGTTATTTGTTGAATTTATAATTTTAAAAAATAAATTTTTTAAAAATAATTAATTTTTAAACTCTATATAACAAAAAATTATATATAATAATATCCTTACCCGCTTGCCTTTTTCATTTTGGGGATTTTGTGTATTTAATGGGCAATACGGGATTTATCAAAAAAATAAATAAATAAAGGTGGCAATATGGGATAATAGTAGTGAATGATGGAAGCAGCATAACGGATATTTTGCGCAGTCAGAAGCATCCAAATCGAGAAGAATTCAACACCCTATCATATCTTGAAATAATTGAGCCTTGAATTCTACTTTCTTGAGTTGACAATAAGATCATGGGCTGATGGGCATGTACTCTCTCTCCCCCCGAGGGAATCAATCGTAAAGACTTCTCTAATATTATATTATAGAGGAAATAAGGTTTTTCTTTTCTTTCACCTTTATATTTTTTCACTTTTTTCTTGTCACGCCAAATTCATCAGCCAATGGGACTTTGTATACGGAGAACGAAAAAGCTTAAACGGATGTTCCTAAGCTAGTTTTCATTCTTATTTTGATCATGAATTATGAAGAAGGTTTTACAAATTTCCACCAACTCACAGTCACACCTAAACCATTTTCCTTTTCATGATGTCTTCGTGCAAATTAAATAAAATTTTAATGTACTTAATTTGTGAAAAGAAAGTATACCTAACACTATTGTGTTGAAGACCAAGAGAACCAAAGTTGAATTTTGTTGCCTGTCTTCATCACAATTTACTAAGGATGTGCTTGGATAAGGTTTCGCACGTAATTCAATACAATTTTTCATCTCAAATCTCACTTTTTCTCTTACAAAAAATTCTCTCTCATGAAACTCAATACAAAAAATCTCAAAACCAAACTCTATCCAATCACACCCTAACACACCAAAACAGTGCCACGGTTACACGTTCTCGAGCAGCATGATTCATGATGGCCGCCTAAGACAAGAATTGAGGGTTTATTTGATTTAATTAAATATATAATTAAATATTATTTTTATTATTTTATAAAATTTAAAATAAAAATTATTTTAATTAAACATAATTTAAAATATATGGTGAATTTCTATCTCATCATCTTATTCACCTGCTGGTGGGTGATGCTGAGAACAGCTCAGCCGATAGGACGTATGGTTTTGTATAATAAGGAGAAAGGGGTATGAATTCTTATTAGCTAAAATCAAGGCACAGATTCTGTTAGTTTTGGCCGTTGTTTGGACCGATTGAGCTTGAGTTCTTTTCTTTTATTTTTAATCATTATCTATATTAACTAAAAATAAAATTAAATAATTTCAGCACAAGGCTCAAAGAGCTATTGCCAATCCCAGGAGCCAAAAAAGCAAACAATTTAATATTGACATTTGTTGTTCTGGGATGTGATTAAAGTAGTTTTTTCTGCTGTAAAATGTATGTCTTGAGTCACATTAATTTATTGTTTAATTTACGAACTATTAATTAGCTGAAATGGCATGAAATTCATTTTGAAACAAATAATTCTCTATGCTTTCCTTTTTTTTTAAAAAAAAAAATCTTGTATCACGAAGGAAAAACGTGGAATGATATGATATGTCCACTTCCTTTTCCATGGAGACATTGGAAAGAAAGAAATAAGGTATGGCAGCGGTGGTTTGTCACTATACATAAAGCAAAAATGTGGAACAACGTGGGTGTCGTCGCTTTTGTCCAAAATTCCATTTCACAATTTGGCCGAGTGGACCTCTCAACATTCAGCCGACTATAAACCCCCGTCAGCCAATGGTTAGCCATGTTTTGGTCGTGCTGCTCACTTCACTGAGAGAGAGAGAGAGAGGGCGAGAGAGAGAGAGAGAGGGCGGGAAAACAGAAGTAAAATCATTCATTATATTGACCATAATTACTGATCAACACATGAGAAGAAAATCAACTAAAAAAATGGGGATCCACATGTGATTTAGACATAATATTGGATAAAGGAGGAACCCGTGAATGAGATCTCGAGGGGATTCCGGAGAAAAATATCGATGACTAATTGACCCTCTTAGCTGCCAGAAATGCTTGACTTCACAGCGATGCCAATCAAGTTCTGAATGTGGTTTCTTTGATTTCATGCTTTGGGAAAAATAAAGGTTTTTGGCATAAGGTCTTGTCTTCCAAATTCATCTTTACAGTAAATCTCTTCTTGCTTAGAAAATTTTCTTGCATTGATTGATTGCATTTTTTTCAAATTATTTTTATGATATGAGTATGACATGACATATAAAATATCACATCACCAAAAAAGAAGTTCATTGATTGACTATTCTTTAATTAAAAAATCTAGATATATAACTCCAATCCATATGTATAAGCAGGGCCGTCGAGGGCAAGCGATCTTCGCCTAAATGAAGGTCTCATAATGATATTCTATAATATTTTTAATAATTTTTATTTCTTCTATAATTTTACTATAATAGATTGAACTCTTTTTAAGGTTTAAAAAAAGATTGTGTTAATTTTAGGATTCTACTTAAAGTCGTTGACAACTAAATTGAGTGAATTGTCAATATTATCTATTAACGGTGAAATGCTATAATATATCAATAATAAATTTATAATTTTTCTACTTAAAAATTTAAAATAATAGAAAGAGATAGACTACAAACGATATCCGTAAAAGTTCTGTTTGAGACACCACATACGACCCTTTGTATAAGATGGAAAAAGGGAAAGAAAAGCAGCAGATTTTCAATGTTCTTAAGATCAAATGGAGAATTGAGAGTGATGCATCTTTCATATTCTACTTGTAATACTTTTAATATATATTTTTATAATATTTCTAATTTGTATTGTCTTTTGGTAGGAGAAAGGGTCTTATATGTTAATGAATATGATTAGCTTCTTGTTCCAATCAAAGCAAATATTTTTCCCAATCAGCTACCCGGTCATAAGACTCATAATTGCTCATAAACAATGCCTTCCAAGAATATAAATATGTACTAGCACTGCCTTCTCTTTTGACCCACAAGAGGGTTACCGTTCAATGGTTTGACTTAGATGGAAGTTTCTGTAAACTTTGTTTTTCTTGTTTCAAAGTGTCTTAAATTCTATATAATTAAAATCGAGTATAGAGATTATAATCTTATATCTTATCTGAATTGAATTGAGATTGAATAAACAAATTTTTTTGTGCTATAAATAACCTTATGTCTTTTGAACAAATAGCTAACTATGGGAGTTCTATCTATAAGGTATTTCGAGTTGAACCAATAACTTTGATTCTTCCAACTCTGCAGTTTGCAGTCCCATTGGTTACGCCAAACAATTCCCCCTTTTATCATGGCTTGATTTGGGGTATTAGCACAAACTTAGGGCGTTTAGTTCGCTAGCTTCACTCAGTTGAACTCGAAGCATTTTCTCCCTGAAAAAAAGAAAGCAAAAAAAACTTAAAAGACAAGAAACAATTAACAGTCATCTCCAACAAATGCAAAAAGAGAAAGCAATAGGGGGCGAAATAAATTAGGGACATGTGCCCAAACTAAAAGGGTGGATTACACAATGTCCTTTAAAGAGCCTGATTCTAAGGCGACCTTATACCATATTTGGATTGAATTTTTATTTAAGTTATATTATTTTGAGAATCATAAAAATTAATTATTATGAGAAGAAAAGTGAGGTCTAAAGTGAAAAAAAAACTCAATTTAAAAACCAATCTGAAAAGAAGAAAAGATGTTAATAAAATTCATTTATCGGTTACTTTTATTTTGTGAAGAAATTATGTTCTCTTACTAATAAATAACTAAAAACTATTATGCCTGAATAAAAAGGACATAAACTATTGAAATTTTCAACTTGATTGAGGATAGGATTTTAGTGAAGCACTTGTATGTATTCCTCCCTACTCCACCGTTATAGGGTAGACTTCCTTTAAGAAAAAATTATGAAACTTTTGAATGCAAACTATTTCTGCGTATGATTGGTAACCCTTTCCCACGAATGTGCATTTACATTTCAAGAGGAATAAAAGGGGGAGAGAAAAGTGACAAGACTACCTTAAAGCGTTATTTTCAACAAAAAGAAAAACAATAGGGCCTTTTTAATTACAATAAAAATAAAAAATAAAAGCTTATCGATCCAGTCTCAACGAAGCGCGTGGACCACATCTCCCCATTATACAACAAAACGTTTAGTACCTTCTAATGGCAAACTCCAAAGTCCAATCCCCTACATTTAGGAGGGTGGCGGGGCGTGGGGTAACTTCACAGCTGCATTGTACCTGTATCGGGGTTTGAAACCAACGCGTGTGGTTCTGGTAATACCGTTGCTTCGCTTGTCACCCACCTCTGTTTTGTCACAAATGGCTTCAAATTTTGCTCAAAGAAAACGTAAAACTCAAAAATCATTTATAATCTGATTTTGATTCATAATCTTTCACCACCACCACCTTTACAGAAAGTCCATCTCTTTATTTTGTTTTGATTCAGATTTCGGAGATAAGCGTATTATATAATACAATGAATATGTAAAGTTTGTTGCTTACATGTGCTTTTGATGTCCCCTCCTTCTTCCTTAACCAATAACATTTGTGCATTTTCCCCATTCTTCTTGTGCTTGTATATACGATAAAAGCCAAAAGGCATCTAACTCCTCTACAGGTGGTTTTGATCACATACAGCTCTTCCATTTTCATGGGTTTTTTAGTTTTCAATGGAGGAGAAAAAAAAGTGGAGCTTTCTTCGTGACCAGGTAATTTTCCTGCCCTTTTCTGGATGTAATCCTATCTTTTTAGTTGTAATCCAGTAAGGAAAGTAAAGGTAATTGAACAAATAAAGATATTCTGGAGGTTGAAAGGAGGACATTGAACCCTTCATGGGTGATTGTTTTCAAGGAAGATTCCTATGCCTGGCTAGTATTTGTGTTGTACGATGATCGTTGGACCTAATGCTGTAGGAAATGGACTAGTGCCCATGTGAGAAATAATGAAGAGATTGATTTTTCCCTTTTCTTCTTTCTGTCAGGATACTGATTTCGGGTCTCTACCAGATATGGAAGATGGAAAGAGACCTAAGTTTTTGTCTTTGATGAAACATCAGATATATGGGCGTTTTCCTTTTAGGTTGCTTTAGATATTCTCCGTTCTTTTCTTGCCGTCTGGGAAGAAAATGCGATTGTTGATTTGGGTTTTCGAGGGAAAGAAGAAGAGGTTTTGTATTATAGATTCGTGAAGGCGAGGAGAAGGGTATTAGGTAGTTGACTGAAATGGAGCCTACGGCAGAGCAGCAGCCGGCCCCCCGGAAAAAGATGACAAAGCAATTAACCGGCAAACGTGATGATACTGCATTGCATTTGGCCGCTAGAGCTGGGAATCTTAAAGCAGTAAGGGAAATGCTCAGTAGCTTATCTGAGGAAGAATTGTCCGAGTTGTTGTCGAAGCAAAATTCAGCTGGGGAAACAGCACTTTATGTAGCCGCGGAATATGGTTATGTGGAGTTGGTGAGGGAGATGATAATGTACTATGATCTTGCATCTGCTGGAATCAAGGCAAGGAATGGTTTTGATGCCCTGCATATCGCTGCCAAACAGGGGGATTTGGGTATGTCTAGATATTGGAATTCTCTATGCTATTCTTTTTTTTTCCCCCCATTTATCTATGACTTGGAAAATACATATGAATCTTTCTTATACTTTACTGCAGATATGGTGAAGGTGCTGATGGAAGCCCATCCAGAGCTTTCTATGACGGTTGATATTTCGAATACCACAGCTTTGCATACTGCTGCAACTCAGGGGCACACAGATATGGTAGATTATCTACTGGAGTCAGTAAGTAACCTGGCCTCTATAGCAAAGAGTAATGGAAAAACAGCCTTGCATTCTGCGGCAAGAAATGGGCATGTGCGGGTTGTCAAGGCCCTTTTAAGCAAGGAGCCTGGTATTGCTACTCGAAATGATAAGAAGGGACAGACTGCACTCCATATGGCAGTTAAAGGCCAAAATCTTGAAGTGGTGGAGGAATTAATTAGAGGTGATCCTTCATTGATAAATCTGGTTGATAACAAAGGCAATACAGCATTGCATATAGCCACTCGGAAAGGCAGAGCACAGGTACGTAAAAGGTTAAATCTTCTCAGGTTTCATTTTCAATCATAGATGACCTTTTGCTAATTGAGTAGAAGGGAAAGATCATTTTCTCATGCACTTATATAGTTGCCTGTTAGATTTGTTTCAACTTTCTGCTTTCTGATTTAATTGTATCCAACGATTCCTCTGCTAATATCTACTTAAACAAGAAGAATATATTTCAAAATTGATTAATAACCAGAAGAAAACACAAACTTGATAGTTTTTAGAAACTGAAAGTATAATCCTGCAGAAAACTTAACGTAGTATATGAATCAATACTTAATTAGTTCTTGTGACATCGACAGAAATGATACTTTATTTGTAGGCATCTGTGATTAATATGCACAATTGTTACAAGCCCATGATAGGTCTCTTTAATTTTATGAGGTTGAAAATGAACTGAAAAGTTTAATTACATTTGGTCTATTCAAATGCAGAGAACTGACTTGATGCTTATTTGATTTCTGCAGATAGTTAAGCTACTCCTTGCACAGAATGCAACTGATACAAAAGCTGTAAATAGGTCTACTGAAACAGCCCTTGACACTGCTGAGAAAACTGGGCAGGCTGATGTTGCAGCCATCCTGCAAGAGCATGGTGTTCAAAGTGCACGGACTATAAGGCCGCAACCAACAAATCCAGCAAGAGAGTTGAAGCAAACTGTGAGTGACATAAAAAATGAAGTCCATTACCAGTTAGAGCATACCCGTCAAACTAGGAAGCGGGTGCAAGGCATTGCCAAACGTCTCAATAAAATGCATGCTGAAGGCCTTAACAATGCAATCAATTCCACAACTGTTGTAGCTGTACTGATTGCAACAGTTGCTTTTGCAGCCATTTTTACCGTCCCTGGCCAATATGTTGATGATCCCAATAACATCCCTTCTGGCCATTCTCTTGGGGAAGCCAATATTGCACCACAAGCCCCCTTCATAATTTTCTTCATCTTCGACTCCATTGCCCTGTTCATTTCTCTCGCTGTTGTCGTCGTCCAAACTTCAGTGGTGGTAATAGAGAGCAAGGCAAAGAAGCAGATGATGGCGATCATAAACAAGCTAATGTGGTTGGCTTGCGTGCTAATTTCGGTATCTTTCTTGGCACTGTCATTTATTGTTGTTGGCGAGCACGAGAGATGGCTGGCAATCGGAGTTACCATCATAGGAACCACCATTTTGGTTACAACATTGGGAACAATGTGTTATTGGGTTATTATGCACCGGATAGAGTCCTCAAACAAGAGGAGCATACGCAAGACTTCCCGGGCCAGCAGATCAAGATCCTTGTCCATGTCAATTTTATCAGATTCGGATGTACTAAATAATGACTTCAAGAAAATGTATGCAATTTAGAAGCTTCCTAACCCCGTGCATATTTTCATCTTGGGGCAATGGATGTTCTTTCTCTTACAAAATCCTGTCTATACCCAAGAGTCAGAGGTTAGTTTCCTCATGGTTACAGAGTTTTGTTTATGCCTTGTCTGGCAAGTTCATAATCGATGATTAGATGACTTCATAGTCTATTCAGGCAGAAAGTAGGCTGGCGATATTGCCAGAGCTCTTCTTCCCCTGCCAAAGCAATTTTTCCTCGTATTCCTTTTCTGTCCTCCTTTGTCAACCCATCTCTTTTCCTTCTCTCACCCTTATTCTCTCTCCTCCCCACCATCCCACGAATTCTCTTCTTCTCTGTAGTCCTGCTTTTGTCATCTTCTCTCTTCCCGAATCCCGACTCACCATCCGCAACATCCTCTCCTTTAACTTCTCCTTCTATCCCGCACCCACCATTGAAACTAAACAAGTTCCACTCCCATTTGAGTTAAAAATAAAATTGTAAATGCGAATCAAATATTGCAACTCATAAAAAGGAAATATTAGTACAATAGGCATCTTTTGAGATTAATTTGATATTACGGTTTGGGAACATTTTTTGAGTAATTTTTGAGAAAAAAAAAGGAGATTATGTAACAAATAGATCTTGACAAATAAAAAAAGAAGATGATGTTTCACTACAAAACTCAAATTAATAAGATAAATGTTTTCTTTTCTCCATCATTATTCAACAATTTAATCACAAAAAATAAGTACAGGAGGACAACTAAGAGACATTTAGCAAGAATCAATGCCGAGGAGTAGAAAAAGAAATCTTTCGTCGGGGCAATAGCATAACTATTTTTTAATTTCAGGGAATGGACCTAGTTGGGAGGGGAAAACTGAGAGAGAATGAGAAGATATAAAAGATTTGGTTGAAGGAGGAGGATAAAATGGTAGTTTGAGCCAAAATTGCTCTGGCGGGAGGAGAAGCGCAATATCACCAACCCTACACAAAATATGCATTTTGCATGTAGTTCAATTTGTTCATCAACAGAGTAGAAAACCAAGAAAGCTGCAATTTTCGAGATGTCTGTGGTGCAAAGAAAATTATTCAAAAAACAGTATGCAAAATATGATACTCAAATTATCTTTGTTCGCCTTGCAAAGTATGAAGTGTTATTCTTTTGCATGAAATTAATGCATAAACATAAACTAAGAAAGTATTATCTTACCGAAAATACAAAATACTGCTTTCATCAACAGTTTCTGTTTTGTTGGGAAGAAAATTTATTTTAAAAACATATAGTATATAATAATGTTAGAAATCTTGACAAAATTCAGGGGGCAGAATATAATATTTATTAGGATTTTTGTTGAAAAGGAAATTAGGCACTAAAGTTTTCTCACTTTTTAGCTTCGATGAAGGATGTTCCTCCGACTGTGGAACCTCTTTTTATAGCTGATGTAACTGAGCAAAATGCAATACATATTTTCCTTCCAAAAAGAAAAAAAAAGATTTTGCTTGAAAAGTCAAAGCGGGGGTAAAGAAGGGGTTCACAAGGCAAAAAAACATTGAATTTAGAGGTAGTTTGGTTGGAGAGGGAAGGCAATAGCTAAGTCCTGAGTTCGATGCGCAATCAATCCCTTACGTATAACTTAAAAAGGATAATTTGAGGAACAATTTGTTTTGCAGCCTCTAACATGATGTTGCAAGCTTCTTGAATATTTCCCAAGATTCATTTCCCGTCTATGCAGTGCATCAGGAGATAATAGGTACCGTAAGGCTTTGATAACATCTCGAATTAGAGCAAGCAATACCTGTTTCATTTGCCAATTCCCGACGAAAATATCTTTTTTAAAAAAAACTGTGATTCAAAGGATCTGAAGTAGCCATTTAGAAGGCTATATCTAAAAAGTCAAGGTTGTGAGGTGCCCAACCCCAAGCCCTTCAATGCAGGCATCAAGTTTTCTAGTAGCTCTCTTTTGCTCTGAATTCTATCAGCTGCACAATCATCATCCTAATGCATGTCACGAGGGAAAAAAGAAGAAAGTCAAGACTATTATATGGATTAGCAATATGTGAAGAATGATAACATATTGAGAAGTTTGAAAATATTGTAAGCCCAAAAAATACGAAACAACAATTAATGATGTCAAATGATAACGAAATATTCGAGGAAGTCAAAAGTAGTAGCTCACATTTCCAGCTGCTCCAGACATTAGCGCTAGAATTGTTACAGTTGCACCATGGTAATCAACTAAGACCCGGAATGCCGAGTCATCCAATTTATCCTGAAATAGACGCAACATTAGTCTTTGAGAAAGTTTCGAGTACAAACTTTCAGTTAAAAAAGGAAAAAGCGGTACTATCTATCTGCATGAATATCTTGTTGCTTCCAGTTCATCAATGAAAAAAAACTGATAAAAGAGTTATAGGCAGCTTCCCATCTACTTCACCAGAAATTGCCTGAAAGAAGAAACTCATTCTGCACCGGTAGATGCAATGAGATAAAGAGCATAAACACAGACAAAGCAATTCATTTCAGCCTTTTTCTGCCCCCAGCGCAGGGGGGTACACAATCCCGCAGAGAAACAAAATCATCATTTTCAAGTACTCTACAGTCAATTGGGAACAAAGTAGAAAAGATCAGTCTGATTCGTATCATCTTTCATACATCATATGACAATAATTATGTATGAAAAAATTAGGCACCCTAAGCATCTTGCTTTACGAACCAGATACTTTGCTTAGCCATAATACTGAGAAATATATTCTTACTTGGATAACTAGAGTTTTAACATACCTTCAATTGAGAGACAGCAACTGAAATGGCCCTTCCTGGAGCTTGAAGAGCTTTTCCGTGAATCTAGAATTTTAAAACGAAATTCATATAAAAAGGATATCAATTATACTAATAATTTTAGGCATAGAAAGTAGAATTAAATCCAGAGTAAAAAATTAAGCAACTTAGATTAACTACCTGCACGTAAAGAAGAGAAACAACTTTTGGTAGAAGGGAAACAGGATCAGTTTCAGCAGAAATTTGAGACGTCAAATCCTAGAAACCAGAATAAACAATCAATCATTAAAATGTTGAATAGATGACAACACAGCGAATACAGGTAAGACTACATCAAATCTAGATTCACAGATACTATTAAGCGCAAGAAAAACACCAAAGTACTTGACTGTTGTTCTTCTATAAAACGGCGTCTAGAAATGACTAAAGAGATTTCAGTATGCACAGGACGTTGGATGTCAGTTTCATTGCTCCACATTAGGAACCGTGACAAGAATCAATATTAGAACAAAAAAGAGGGTTGCTCCATGATGAACTGGACCATGGATCTCATTGGCAAAAAAGTTTTACCAAAGCCTCTTAAGGCTTCAGATATCTTAATATTCTAAAGGGAGATGTCTATGCATTGCTGTCCACCACATTGCCTTGCTTTAGGGGATCTAAAACTATTAGTGTCCCACAATGAAAGCTCACTTGGCCGTCACTGGAACTAATCTTGAAAAGAACCTCTCAAAATGAAACAGCCACATTGAACAGAAAGAGCAAAAGTTTCAACAATTCTCACGACTTCCTCTCCAAGGACTGTCAGCTTACATACCTTGCGATATGCATGTAGAATGGTTCTTTCCAATTTCTTATCAAGCTTTTTCAGCATCAATCCACTGCACATATGTGAAAACTAAAATTAGATTCATTTCTAACACATGTTCCTCAAGAAATACGTGATAGATATATCATCTCTAACCTTTCTTCTGCAGTTGCTTGGAAGGCAGACATAAAAGTTTCGACCCGCTATCAATGGAAAATCAGTAAGTCAGGTAGCCACTTAACCAATAAAAAGTCACAAGATAAACAGGTCAAAAACAATTCACCAAAACCAGGACATTAAGAAGATTTAATGTGTTTTAAAAGTAAAAGAAAACTAAAGAAATGCAATTGGCATGAATCTTTCAATCAGAAAGGTCAAAGAATGATTCCCTGAAGATTGGAGTCAAAAGGATTACTTGATTGAGAAGTGTTTCAGTACTTAGGGCTATCAGACACCTAGGCGTCTAGCATTTATGTGCTCATAACTAAACCATATACTTATCATATTCCCAGATAGGATCTTCCTGACCTTCGCTTCCAAGGCTTCCACTAGTGCAATGCACTTCACCGAGAGAGCTCCTGGAAAACTCTTTACCTGGAAAGAAAATATTAATTATCAAAAACCAATCCTCAATCATCACCAAACATTTTGCAGAATTTTAACAGTCATAGGAAATATACAAGAGCAACTATATCTCCAGGGGTAAGTGATACTGATTTGCCCTTTTGAGACTCATCAACTTCTATTCCATTTTTCAATTTGTTGTGTATATCCTGCACCAAGGGATCCATATTGTCAGCACATATGATCGTTCCATTAAGAAGCTAAGTACATTGAGATAGGGTGGCCATGTTAAGGAAAGAGTGCATTAGAGGAATAAAGGATGTATACTTACCAAGTCAAGTAATAGAGTATCCACCAAAGAGGAAGCTGTGGTTCGCAGCAAATGTTTGTGTAAAATGGCCTTCGCATAAGACAAGAATCTTCTTACTGATATGTGTCAGCAGTAGCAAGCTAAAATAATTCAAAAAAAAAAAAGAAAAGGGAACTTAATAGAGAGCTTACTGTTGTTGTTTGGTCATCCTCAAACAAGTCTAATGCCTTTTCATACAGCTGCAAATTTAAGAAAGACTGGAAGCAGAGGAAAGGGAAGAGGCATCAGAAGAGAGGCAAGAAAATAAAACCCACACAGAACACAAAATTGCCATCCAATGCATCAAGAACAATAGTATGGGAGGCCCCTCCAGAGTGTTCTGTTACTCCCAAAACCCAGCCCTTTAATGGCAATTTTAGGCACAGAGGAATACAGATGTGACCGAAGGGAAACAAGAAAGGAAAAGGCATCTAAACACAAACAGAACTCATTTTCTCTATTTATGTAGTGCAATGAATAAAAACAGTAAGAAAGGAGAACTTAAAGAAATAGTGAATCTATATAATGAACTTTTTCATCCAAACTTTTGGTGGGTCCGTGTGGGTTGAAATGGAGAATTTGTACCTCTTTTCCCCTTTTACCATCTTAACAACAAAGAGGAAAACAAGAATCTAGGCGTGAACTCATACTTTCTTTTCTTTTCATCCACAAACTTCAAATGAAGAGAAAGGAAAACTTCTGCAATAGCTGATATTACCTCATCGACTTTCCTTTGCAAATTATCAAGTACTTGTTTCATGCGCTGTGCATTTTGTGTAAATGCTGCCTTTCTTTTCTCCTTCCATGAGTTAATGATCATAGGTCTTAGATAGCTTGCCAAAGGGACAAGAACTGTCTCAGGATCATCTAAACCTACAGAGTTGAGACATATTGTGTACCAACATCAAATTAAATACAGATCTCTAGCAAATGGATAAGCTCACAGAATACTACATGCTATTACAACAAATTCACCTTGTTCTTCAAAATCAGGAATCAAAGACACGATCTTCTGAATTAACCACTCATCTGGGATAACGCTCAGACTTTCCTCTTGCATCCTATCAGTGTCCTTTCTAGGCCCTGGTTTTGAACCTGCTTGTAAGGAAGATGAAATCTTTCCTTTCTTCTGGCTTTTCCTGGACTTGCTGGGTGCTGATTCTTGGTAATCTAGATCACTTTCAGCTATCCCCATCCTTGTGTTCCGTGTGGATTTTCCCCTTTTCTTCTTAGAGCCTTTCTCTGCTCCTGGCTTACTAGCAGCACTTACATTGCTAGTTTCACTTGATTCCACTAGAGCATCATGTTGATCAGCAGCAGATTTACTGGCATGAAACTCATCAGATACTCTGCTGCTAGCAAAGCCAGAGAGATTTAAGGTTTCTGTCTCCTTTT
Organism: Rauvolfia tetraphylla; assembly: GCA_030512225.1. Taxonomy (NCBI): domain Eukaryota; kingdom Viridiplantae; phylum Streptophyta; class Magnoliopsida; order Gentianales; family Apocynaceae; genus Rauvolfia; species Rauvolfia tetraphylla. The sequence continues at coordinate 452,324 of JAJQKT010000062.1, forward strand.
CCAGTTGGTCAAACAGATCCTACAATTTGAAAAGGAAAGATAACATAAGAGATTAAAATGACATCTAGAAACCAAAGATAAGATGATGACAAAGTTCTGTTTCAGTTATATTGCAGATACCTAAGATCACAGCAGCTGAAAATTTTATGGAAAAATAAATTACAAAGATAATCATGGCAATAATTCAAATCAAGTAGGATTTAACTCCCAAGTATTAATTCATTTTAGTTCTCACTGTTATTATTTATGGAAGGGACCAAGTCACCAAGGGAAAGAGGACATAGCTTAAATAATAGCAGGAAGCAGCTTCTGGAAATAAAATAATTTATTTTACCCTTATGCATAGGAAAAGAAATTGTAGTTACAAAAAAAAAAAAAAAAAAGCAGCGTCTGCTCAAAAGTGCACTCATAAAAAAAAAAAAATCTGCTCAAAAGGGCTGATACCTCTGCCTAAGTCTGCGTGCCCTATTCTTAATTGTACCACAGCTAGCAAAACATAGAAGGGAAATCTATCCTATGACATTACTTATAACATAAAATGTGCAGACAAACACATATATCATATGCATCAACAAGCATGATCAAGAAAACAATGAAATCATTGATGGATTGATATAAGACTATTGAAAGACTGTTGACAAGAGAAATTAGGTGACTCGATTCAGTAGAGCAGTTCGCAGATTATACCTTGACAAGCCCATGGCTGAAAATATATGACTCTCCCAGGATAAGTGCCTTGTTAGACTGAAAAAACAGTTCAAACTAATAAGACAAAACGATACCCCAAGTGATGGATAGAAAGCTGGGTAGAAATTAAGAACCAATTTTAAAACAGTGACCGCCTTAAAAAATATTACCTTAAGAGCTGAATTAACAGATGGACAAAGTGAGAGAATCTTAGATGCATCTTGTAAACCAAATGATGCTGGTAAGACTGAAAATGAATCAATCCTGTAGTATCCAATTTAACTCCATAAGCAACCTTCAATGGTAGTAAAATACCAGCCAGTAAAGAAAAAACAATTATCACATTTTAGACTAACTCTCAAGAAACCGACTTAACAGTTTTCTATTATATGATTTCCTGGTTATTCAATATATTATAAAGAGAAGAAAATAAGGAAAGAGTTGAAAACAACTCCACAGCCAAGTAAGCCACATTGTTAGTTGAGGCTCTTCATTTCTTTCCCTCAACCAGCGACTAGACAATCTTGATTCTCTTTTCATTCATTCCGTGTAAGAACACAAACCAAGTGTCTCAGAGCATAGGTCATGAGACGAGATCTCTACTATTCATCTACACAGACATTCTGCCTAGTACCTTTGAGTTTCATCCAGAATTGCAAAAATCGAACTCATGTCTATGCCAATTCAAGGAACATGAATTATTAGAATCTAAGAGAACCAATTGACTAATATCTGACCCAAGTAAAGATTTACAGGAGTTAAGAATCACAGTAATCTGCACGAAATCTATTCAACATGATAAAGATAATAAAATAATTATGGCTTACCTAGTACAGTCAATGCCACTAGAAGTCTAAACAAAATCCAAGAAAAAGGGTCTGAAGGCAATAGTTAGTCAAAGACAAGAAAGATGAATAAAGTCAAAGGTAAATTAAGCTGTTCAAGTTTCTACACTAGCTTAAACCACAATTCTTCAGTCTGGGCATGTCTCTCTAAAGAAGGCACTTGTAGAACATTAAGCATCTCTTATATTTGAAAAGGTTCCATTTTCTTGTATCATCAGCAACTTCAGATTTTCACAGTATAGATAAAGCAGAGATAAATCATAAATAACCAAGCCTCACCAGCTACCACGTTCTATGGCATCCTCCACAGAAGCATCCAACATCTCGATTATTGAGGGGTGTGCAAATAAAGTAAGTAGAGGTATACCTTCAGGATATCTGGACTAAATTGCATCGCATGTTGGCAGTTAGTAAGGAAAACAAATCCAAAAGGTTTCTTGATTGGAGTTAAATCTATTTGAAGAGGATATTTTAATTCAAAACATAGCTGAGAGCAGCATATTTGAGAATTCAAAATAAAAGACAATGAGGTACCTGCAGAAACTGAATAGGCTGCGGGATTCCAAGCTTGTACAGATAGTCATAACTGATATAAGAATTCTGCAGCATAAGTTAGTAAGTAAAAAGAACTCTTATTACTTAAATTAACACACTAACTAGACTGGCATTAAACCGAAAGAAAAGATTTTTTGAATTCAAGAATACAATTTTGTGATATGCCTGTACAGGGGAAAAAATGTTATTGACCACAGTTTGATATACTATATACTTCAAACAGGACAAAAGAAAACCAACATATCAATAAAAACAGGTACTATGCAGGGCCCCTATTCCCGGTCTGGCTAGTTTGACTGGCTGGTCTAGGCCACTTCAGAACATACTTTCGAAAAGCCAGTTCAGTCTATGAGAGGGAAACTCTTTAATGTGATAGAGCAACCGAGAAAAAAGGTCCCAAGATAATGTAATGATGTGTGGAGTTGAAAAAAGCTTAGGCCACAATGAAAGGGAACCAGCAGGGAATGCAGAGAATATAATACTGGAAATTTATAGGAGGAAAAAAAAAATGTGCTCCCTTGCTCAGACTTCTACCAAACCCATTTAAAATGAACATGGGGGGCAAGATGGCTAGAAGGCTTCAAGACACCATAGATTTCTCTTCGGGCATGTAAAAGAGGCTTCTGGATAAGTCCAGGCAGACTTGACCAAATGCCCAATGCTTATTGTAGAAAAAATAAATTTAAGAGACTGGAAAATGTTTAAACTACGGTAAGTGTGGCTTCACACCTGTGAAAAGAAGGAATTTATACACTCCTTCTGAGCCATGGCAAAAACCTGCACATCCAATAAGCATAAGCTGGTATTTGGCATGATGACTCTACTTAGTCAGGAGAAGAGAAGAGTCTTGTTACGTACAGTCGGCGTCCAGTGAACCCCAGCACGAAGGGATCCAAGAATCTCACCCTCCTTGACTAACCCATTAAACAATGAGTGGAAAAAGGAACCGTCAATGGCCACGCCACTAGCTCCATCCATTTCTTGCAATAATCCCTGCAATGAATTCCATAATGCAGACAAATTCATGGGAACAAAGACACCTCGTCCAGCACCACGAACCATTGCAGTCACACGTGCCACATATGCTGGAGTGTATAACTGCCCACCTTCAAGCCTACCTTTTACCTAAGTGGAAGAAAGAAAACATGTTTAAATTCATATGCTAAATCACTGGGAATTCAATCTCTAAGATTTTAATAAGTATGAATTACCAATGTCCCAAGTCGAGGCTCTAAAATGGAGACAACTAATTCTGATCCTATTTGCAACTGTGCAGCGATCTCAGCCAATGCAATTTGACTGCATTCTTGAAGCCTTTCATTAATCTCCTCAGCAACAGTATCCCAATATAAATTGGATATGATTTCACCATTAATTAACATAAGTGTCAAGTCATTGGCCACTATATGCTGAGCTTGTTTCTCCACATGATATAAATCAACACCAGTTGTGTCAGCTAAATCAATCAAAGAAACACGCCCTAATTTCTTTATCTCAGCCATGATTTCTGTCCTCAATTGCTCCTATTAATACATGTTAATTTCATTATAAGTTAACATCACATACAAGAACTCACATAATCCAAGTGAAGGAAGAAAATAAAGGGAAAAAGGACACTAATTCATAATGTGCAGCATCAAACAAGAACGGGTCTGAAATGAAAGACTGAGGAAAAAAATATCTTGTAGAAAATTTTAAACCTTCTTGTTAACATACAGAGAGATAAACATTGAAAATTCTTGAACCAGAAGAATTGAGATAAAGAAATGGAATTTGCTAGCAGACGCACTTTTAAACCGGTAATTAAAAAAAAAACCACCAGGTTCGCATTGTACAAGAAATATAAAAAGTAAATAACCCGTGACATTGATGTTTATTCCATAAACAATTTTTTCTCCAAAGAAAAGTTTGGCATATTTGATAAACACCGTTGAACAACAGATATTGCTTGCTAGGGACAGAAACTTACATAAACTCTACATTAGAGAAATCTATCGAATGCCAAAGAGCTTGTTAGTTAGGAAGCCTTGGCACCTCGTAAACTATCAATATATACGCATAGATAGCCATATTTTAAGCAAATGTTGAAATCGCCGCTAAGAATATGCGATTGTAGAGAGATAAGGCAATCAAGTTCTCAATTGCAAATTTCTCTTATAAATCATGAGCCTGCACATGAACGTATATGCAATTTAGGAAGTTTAGAAACGTTACGGGAGTGATGTATTCTTTGCCGGAAGTGGTGTGGAGGAGATCAAAGTCAATGATTCCGAGCTGTTGCAGCTTCTGCACCAATTCGACGACGTTTCGTTCGGACAAGCGTACGCTCGACTTGGCTTGTTGAGCAAACTCGAATTGCCTCTGCAATTCAAGCAGTTCTTCATCCATTTCTCGTTCTGCTTCTTTCTTTATCTGCTTCCTAAGTTCACTTCCGTTGGGTTTTAAACGTCTGAGAGGAAGAGGGAGGGAGACTCGGGGCCTTTTTTATCTGTCTGGCCTTGTTTTTATGCTGAACCGCTGGTCCGCAAATAGCCTGAGCGCAGTTTTCTTATATTAACGCCTTGACATGGAGCGGCCGTACTAATATCATTTCAATGTGTTAGTAAAGATGAACGCATTATCGTTGCGTTCAGCCTGCTAAACTAATGGCGACGTTTTGAATAATGCGTTCTAATAGAGGAACGCATTAGATGTGCGTCTCTTCAGCCCATGACAGAGCGGGAACGCATTTTAATGCTTTCAGGACTTAAAAGAGAAAATTTTTCGCTTCAATTTTCAATAACCACAAATAAGGAACATTTGGACAGAAACTCATTTTGAAACCAAATATAAAAAAGTTGTGTTTTTATTCCTTTTATAAACAATTTTTCTTATATGAATTTCATAATAAAAATTCTTGGAAGAAACCCAATCTTCTCTCGTCCTAAGTGATGATTACAAAGAATGGGGAAATGACCGAATTAGGATAAGTATTGTATTGACGTCACAAAGCATATATGTTAGTACTTTATTCGAGAAAGACAAATATCGCTGCTATTTATAGCCAATGCATTCGACTGACCGTATTCACGCAAGTAAGCATGGGCATCTCAACGTTTCTTTATGATTCGATTGATTTTTTCCTGAAGATTTTACAATGAGGACGCAGTAGCAGCTGCATTCTTGATGGGGATCTCCGTAGGGGAAAATGCAGTGGGCGCCCACTTCGGCGCCTGCAGTCCTTGTGCACTCCAGGCTCAAGCAGCCCTCCAAGGACTGAAAGTTCGCTTAGGCAAATGAAATCAATTCTCTCAAGGGATGCTCGGAAGCGAAGTTCCTTAATAGAGGAAGGAAAAGGTTGTTAAAATTCCCAGCTGAAGAATTGATTATATTCTTAGGAAATGCAATTCTGATGCTCACAAATTAGATTGTGAGAACTGCAAGATGACGTGTTACTTCGCTAGACCACATAAAATACAAAACAGTGCCAAACAAAGAGAAAAGGGAATAATACGGCTGAGAAGGAAAGCAGCTCACCTTGATATTCAGACATACGGATCATACGTTTGACACAAGATAAGTCAACAAATACAAAACTAGAAGCAATCTTTTCTAAAATAAGTCATGCAAGGCTCCTCAAATTTGTAAGGGCTATTTGTCAACATGAAAGCCTCTGTTCTCTTCTGGACCTAAATGGATATCAATCTCTAATAGAATGAATAACTAGGCACTCCATAAACAATATATACAATTTCCAAATCAATATACCAACTAACAGATTAATGGAAATAAGGGCAAAATATAGATAAAATGACATGCTGCTTCTTCATTAATGAAGCTAAATAACCACAAAATTAAACACAAAATAACTACTACCCCTTGCTAGCAACAGCAGGTTCGTGACCACTTAGCAACCGTCTTTACCAGTTAGAACCAGTCATGACCATCAAAACTGGTTTCCCCCTTAGCAACACTGCAGCTGTTCTGCATGCTGAACATTCTAGCTGAATATTTTGATTCAAAAAGATATAATTCTTAAATAATCCTACTTCAAATTAAGAAATGTCCCAATGCTCCACTGGACCAACTAAACCCCAATAAGGAAACATACAGGTTACTATAACAACAATAACTATTCTCCAAAAAGGAAGAGCTTTTGCAAAGGGGTAACGGATAAAAATACATGAGGTAGAATTTTGCTTATGACTCAAAAGCCATATTGAGGCAAAAGAACCTTACAATAGCAAAATGAAGGAATGAGGAAGCAGGGTTTCTGAGAAATCCTTTAACTGAAGATTTACAATAGAAGTTACAACTTGCTCTTAATGCTGCGGTAGAGCTGGTCTTTTCTCCAACATATCATAGTGGACCACAAAATTATCCTGCATTAGCAGTTACAATACATTACCATTAGATTGCATTTTACAACCTAAAGGTGAAAACTCTGAGCAAAACAAACCTTGCGAATTGTCTCCCATGTATTTGGATCAAAACAGATGTAAGATCCTCTTTCATATGAATTAGTCTTCACAAGAGGTTCCATGTTAGCAACCCTCATAAACCACAATCTGTGCTCTCTATGATAGAACCAGCCCCTATTATGCCTGCCAGAAAGGCAAGAAAACAGCTCTTAGCTGATACAGAAGCTTCTAAAACGATTAACCACAAACAAGAGACCGTTGATAATACGCAAAGGATATCAGCTCACCAGTAGGACAATATGCAGAAAGAAATGTTTCCTCAGGGAAATGTCAATTAGTATATCAGTAGAGCGGTAAAGAAAACTTACAATTCATTTGCTGCATATAATTGGGCCTCATCTCTTGGCATGCTGCACAAATAAAAGATTCAGGAGATCATTAGCACGGTTGAAACAATAAGTAAAATTGACAATGAGGCACAACTTCTCAAAGCGATATTGAGAGAATCTATAATCAATAACACAATCCACATATACCTGTAAAAGATGTAAAACAATGTGTCTAACTGAAACTTTGAGAAGTAAGCTTGCTGCAGCGAGGAAATGTATAAATTAGAACAAGCCAAAGAAAGGCCAAGAGGTAGAGCCAACTATATAATGAATGATAGACAGCATCGCTCACGCTTAGAGGCGGTGGTTGCTTAGCATAATAACATTGCGGCACAGTGAATTCTGGATCTCCCTTGGCAGGATCATCAGACCATGGGGAACCGAATGTCTTATGAAGATTTTCAGTAGAGTTCAAATTCAAGCCAAGAGTTGTTAGATCAATTCCAAGTGCAAGAGATGTCAAATCAGGATCACTCATTCTTATTACACTTAATAAACCAAGCAAGCCAAATGGATCAGGAGCGGCGGGTGCAGTTTGTAAAGACTTCATGCTTTGGTCCCTATATGGCTGGCTTACAGATGACATTTGTTGTAGACGGAATTGGGATTGATTCTGGTGCTGCTGATATTGTTGGATAAGCTGATCATACGACCCCATACCAGAAACTGCATTCGGAGAATTAAGGGGCCTTAATCCCATGGCCGGGTGTCCAGCAGTCTGAGGCAAAACACAACATAAAGTTTAGATCATACTTCCTGAGAAAACCATATAAAGTTAATCTTCCTAATTAGGCCACCATCTTGAAACATAAAACATACAACAATTGCATATTCCATGAGCAAGATACCACAAACTTCAGCTTCAAGTTCACATCATTGAACCTTATTAAAATATATACAGACAATTATGGAGAAAACAAAGATCGGATGTCAAGATCTACAATATGGAAGACTAAAAATAAAAATTAACTTGTTCTTCCAGAGTACTGATACTCAGGTGAAAAACAATCATAATATAGAATAGCTAAAATGAGCAAAATTAAACTTTTGACTTTCAGAGAACTGCTACTGCTGTACTTTGAAAAACAATAATAGAATAGCTAAAATATTTATTTAACACATTAATCAAAGCAAACAGTTAGTTCACACCTAGCAAAGAGTATGATACCTTAAATCCATTCCACAAATAGGACATTTAATTATAACTCCAGGATTCCACTCAATTAAATACTAATCCAATGAAGTTAACAACAGTAAAAATTAACAAGAAACTTTGCGGCAGGACGTTGCCATACCTGCTGGTGATAGGTCGAATGCGATGATGGAAACATATCAGATCCATGTAAATGGAGTAGATCTTGGTTGTTAATATTTGAAAAGGAGATGTTGCTGCTACTCCCTGATGGTGTATGTTGCGGCTGCTGTGGGCGGTGCGATGAGTATGTTCCCCCAAGGTTGAAACCAGAAGATCTTCCCATCTAGACAGTAATATTTATCACAAGACAGGGTTCAACTTAACTAAAGAATTTAACACATCAAAGCAAAGATGCTCAATTTTTGCAACAAAGCACTCACTGAAAACTGCTGAGGTTGTATCATGGAAACAGAACTGTCGTGAAGTTGTTCTTTCTGCTGCAGATCCATTCCATAATCAGCATTGCTACCTAATTACAACAACAGAGAAAGCTAAGTGCTAATTTTTGGAGCTGCAATTAGCTGCATTGTCCCAAATATCACTCTTTTCTTCCTCTTTATTTTCTTTTAATAGTTCTTTTTTCCCCCCAGGGAGGGGGGTTTGGGCATTTGCATTTTTAGACATTTTAGAGTCATGAAACCAGTAGAGGCTTATCCATCCTCATGACTCACACTCGGCCTAAGAAAGAGAAGAAAAATGAGCCAAAAAAATGGTGCCAAAAAAATGGTACCAAAAAATACATAAATAAAAAGGAGCAAGAAAATTTCCATATTCCCAGTTTGGTGCTAACATATTGGAAAATCAACCCAGGAACACGACATGAGAGACACATGCTTTCAAGATGTTCTGCTTCAAAAGGAAAGTTGGTCTTAAATACTCAACCATCAGCAATTGGTAAGGAAAAGAAACTAATCCATTTGCATCACCAGCAAAAAGTTCTTAAAGGTCAAAGTGAGATAAAATCCAGTGCCTTCAAACGTTTGAGGGAATATATCAGCAATAAATACAGGACAATTATAACATGAATGAAACCTTGTTCAGGTCAGATTATGAAGGACATGCTAACAACAGTACACCAAGGATAAAATTAAACATAAAAAGAGTAACCACCTTTAAATCCTGGTAAAGCTGGAAAATCTTCATTTTGAATGCTGAATTCCTGATTTTGTTGAACTATAGGACTAAGACCTTGTTTCCGCAAAGAACCTGAAAGGTTTTGGGCTACTTTAGCAGTGTAATTGTTGCAGCTAAAGTGCCTAAATAAATTATCAAAATAAAACATTAAGCAACTAATTACCCAGTTGTCCTTGAGGACCTCCAGCAGAACTAGGGCGGCTGGAAAGTTGAGGGAAATCATTGATATCAAATGGGGAACCATCATTTGAATTTACATCATTCAGCATTCCCATAGAGTTTAGGTTAGCTTGCATTGGACCCGCAGCAGCAGGATATGAATTCCCCAGCATAGAAATCACCTGTGGAGAAGCTGAATCCACAAAAAATCATCAAAAGGAAGAATATCGACCAATAATCAAGAAGTAAAATCTTTGGATTTGGGCAGATTGAACCAGACAAACATTTTTCTAGCAGTCTCTAGTTTTGAATACACAAGTGACAGAAATTTACAAGGGATAAACTTCCATATGAGCTAATTTTGAAATTTTAATCTAAAAAATCTGCTTTGTAGCACGAAGAGAAGGCAAGAACCCAGAACTTCTGATGATCTATTTGTCCCTTATATCACCCAGAATATGTCACCAGGAACTGTGGCCATTTCATTAGATGACTGAGAGACGGTGACATTAATCAATGAAATACCCCAAAGGAAATCTCATCAAACAACAACAATTGTATCTACACAATTTGCTAACTCATAAACTCCACATTTAATGGTCATATGCCTGAGTGATTCTATGGAATGAATGGGTTGCATACTAACTACACATAAAACACGCAGAGTTGTCCATCGGTAACGTAAAACGTGTTATATATTCTTGAAACATAGATCATTAATGCTCTTTCCTACATGATACAATTGTGGGAGTAAACTCTGCACCCAAGTAAGCAAACCAAAAAGAAAAAGAAACTTCAACTTTATGCACAGAATAAGTTCATAGTTCAGAAAAAAGAAGAAAACCCACATATCCTTAATGCAACTTAACATCCGTAAACAACCCCAACAGATATTTAATCGAAAAAAGGAACAGACAAACCCAAAAACATGCAACAAATTTATTCTCCAGGTACAGGAAAAGGAAACAACCACTATTTTGCAACAAGTATCTTCCACAATCTATATGTAACAATAAAATTAAGAGAAATTTGCTAAAGTAGTTTCAAAAATATCTTGAGGATGGTAATTGTATCCACTAACTTTAGTTTTCTAACACTTCAAGTCATTGAAACAAATATTTTTTGCCCCCAGTCAGCAGTTCAAATAGAAAAGTCATGCTACCCCAACGTGCCCTTATCTTGAGAGCTAAACCATCCAAAATACTCAACTCCTCCAAATGGGAAAACTCAACTTCATCCAAAATGAGTTTTGCTTCAATTAGAAAAGCGGGGAAATTCCTAACTTACATGATGTAATGAGGACAGATTAAACCACCCAAGCAAGCCAGGGAGCAAAGATTGTAATCTATTACTAGTTCATTGTCATTTAGAGGGGCAATAGAAAGGCCAAAGTTCACTTTCCAGCCTAGTCTGCATATTTCCCATATTGTTTGAGTAAGCAAAGACCCAAAAAAAAAAAAAAAAGGAGTTGAGTTCAAAGGTTTCTAGGTTTTTGTATAGAGCTGTTTCCTTGCTAAATGACATTGTATATTATTAATTGAAGTTCAGGTGTTGTAAGCCTCAAATTGGTATACATTTTTTTAGTCTGGTGGAGAGGGGTCACAGGTGGCAACATGGTTGTTTTCCCTGGGAGAATAGGAAGGCAACTCTGATAACCATGTTCTACTTAAAAATCAGCAAGATGACATAATGCTGTGTTTCTTGTGGTGCTAGGGCAAAAGTTGAGAGTAGGAAGAAGGGGAAAAAAGGAAAAGGAAAACAAATTATTTTGGAATATTCATCATTCAAAGGTTTTTGCCTCTCACCACAGAATTCGTCTGCATACTTTGGCCACAGACCACCGTGCAAGGACCAAGCAGAAAATTTGTTCTCAGGGCTGAAAGAAAATCAAAGTGATCACGAATAGCTAACGGACTATCAGGCAACTTCCTTAAAACTAAATAACAAGAAATTTTAACATTTAATACTGTGTCTGCATATGAGAAACTGAACTAACCTAAAAATTAAACCTTTCTCTTGTCTTCCCAAACATCTACCATTTCAATTATCAAAAAAATTAACCTCAGAGCAAATGTTCAATTATCAACAAAGTGACAATCTCACAAACACATACAGGAACCTCAGGGATTCAAACTAACAATGGTATCTCAGGGTCTGAATGACATTATACAGCAGCCAAAGTAATCACTTTCTCATTCTTGGAATTTGTCCAGCCATAACAAAAAATTACTCCACAAGAACATTGGTTTTTGCACAAAAAGTATAAAGTATAGATAGCATCAATTGTTATTAAACGGGTCATCCAGCACAAAGGAGAAAGCAGGGATTCTGTATGTCTGAGTTTGTGTTCAGTTTTCTGTCCATTTGCATGGGTAAAGTAGGGTGTTAACGTGCAGACACACACACACACAAAGTGGAGCATGTCTATGTCATAATTTTAAGTCTTCCATACCCAAAACCTAATCTATAATTCAAATCCATTCTAGGTAAGATGGCCAAAGCAATTCAATACATGTAATTGATCATATGTTCATTTTGGTATTTAAACTCAATACCTCCTTTCTAGTAGATGAATTGAACACTCAAATCAGACATAACTACCAACTGAAATTATTATTATTTTTTAACAACACAAACACATAATGTTTAGAGAGAGGGGGGAACATATCAACATCACCCACCAAAGGTTGAACAAATTTATATTGAATAAAACTTTATATGGTTGTGTCATTAACTTAAAATAGGATAGCATGCAATAATTGAAGCATAAATCAAGAAAGTAGAAAAAGCCACTTGACCAAATAAAAGGTTTTAACGGTTTAACAAAAGGCTATGCCGAAGATTAGAGAACACCTTACCTTGCTGAAGAACTCCACTCATTAACCTATTCGGCCCTTGGACATTTAGAATTCCAGAACCACTGTTCGAAGTTAAGTTAAGACGAGAAGCAAGACCAGGCATAGACAATCCTCCACCAGAGATCATACTCCGCCCAATGTTGCCCCCACCCACAATGTTTCCCACTGAGCTTGTAATACGTGGCCCATTATTGCCCAGGATTGGAGAAACTCCCAAACCTGGAACAGAGCTGCGATTACCAATTGCTGCAGAGGTTGGGAGAATCCCTGGAATGGAACCACCTACCCCATTTGTGCTACTACTGTATCCAGGGTTTCCAACAACGCTCATGCCACCCCTATTTGCCATCCCTGAATGACCATGAGAACTGCTATGAGATATCTGCAAGTGAATGATTGTGTGAGATGAGAATCAGAATTTGTGATTAAATGTTTGCATACACAAATATACAATAAACAGTTATGAAAAAATATTTCACCATCTATTTATGTTTTTTTTAATGGAAAGACTTCTCCTTATCTCTCTTCTACATCAGCACTTATTGAAGTACTTTAACCCAGAGAACAACACAAATCCAACAACAGAGAGATACACAAAGAGAGAGAGAGAGAGAGAGAGCGTGTAGAAAGAACCTGAGAGAGAGCAACAGGAAGATTGTTTGATCCAAAACGTCCACCAGAAAGGTTACTTGCTGATTGCTGAACCCCACTTGAAGGCACGCTATTTATTGATGTATTTCTTGATCCCAGTGTGCCCGGCATGTTAGGAACATTAAAACTCCCATGACTATTGTGCAGTCCTTGGATGCCTCCTTAAATATAAAAAAAACTTCCAATTAAGTGAACTGCTAGAATTCAACAGTTACAAATCAAGCAAAGAACTCACCACTATGATGAAAAACAGGAGAGGCTGCACCAGATTGAGCAGAGAAAGATGAAGCAAACGAGCGTCCTGTGCTGTCAGGAAGACTAGAAGCTGATCCGTTCAAAGATGACTGTTATCAAGGCAAAAACAATTAAAATAGACAACTGCACTTCATAAAGACATAAAAGTAGAAAGCACGCCAAATACATTTTCCATGTCTGACATGTTATTCATGATTACTCATATGAAAAAATAAAATTCAATAAATAGTCTAACATAAAGCTGTCAAAAGACAATAACAGTATCATTTCAATCACAGAAAAGTTGTCATCATAAAAAGATACAACTCTGCAATCTTTAGCAAAAATATGTGTTAGTTATGGTGGTGTTATCAGAAATGAGTCCTACAAGAAACCACGCTTAGAAGTGCCATCCAAACTCCTAGCATGCTTGCTCAGGTACAACAACAACTAAGCCTAGTGCCATCCAAACTCCTAGCATGCTTGCTCAGGTACAACAACAACTAAGCCTTAATCCCAAATCAGGGTCGGCTACATGAACCAAAGAAATGATTACATGTGGTCGTCAACATGAATATATTCTTTCCATTGGCCATGCCTGCTCAGGTAATGATCCAAAATCGAATAGATAGTCCCATATGCTTCTAGCTATATCTAATAGGTCTGAAATCTACCAAATTGATGTCACGAAAGCAAAGACAACTGGCAAATACCAAGCCCAAGACATGAAAGGCAAGAGCGCCTGTAAACATCTCGAGTTCCACAGAAGAAACATTCTCATTAAGCTCTCTTTATTAACTTCCAACCTTTAAGGTCTCTTGAGGAAATAAGTGCAATACTTTCTGAAGCCCCGGATTACTTATTCTAACTGCTTGTAGCATTATAAATCACAAACATGATTTATCTTCTAATCAATAGAAATTATCCACTACTTTAGAAACAGATTTAATCAACTTTACATGCATATGCATCATCATGAAGCATACTGATGTCAAAGAAGGGGAGATAAGCCACATCCCAACTAAGCTTCATTTTCATGCACATAGAAGAAACAGAATGATGCAAAGCGAAGGAGACTGACAATCTCAACATTTTGTACGTAGAAGTTGCATATAAGTAGGAGTAATACATTAAGCAACCCTGACATTGCAGAAATGTCAAGATTTCATGCATAAATTTTTTCCTCGCTCAACAGCAGCTTCCCTTTTCTCCCAAGATTTCGACAGAATTTTTGAAGACTTTCCAATGGGCAGTTATGTGTAATCTGGAAAACATAATGTGATTGGAACAGCAGTCAAAAATCTTATTAGGATGGAATCATAGTGAGAACCACAGAATAAGATGGCACACAATTAATAAGCATCAGGTATTGAGACTAACTAAAACAAATTGTTAGAAAGAGGCTGGAAAAGCATGCACAAAACAGCAGAAAGAGATTCATAAGATCAAAGACATATCTTCAACAATTAATGAATCAAAGTGAAGGAAAACTTTCTTTTCTTATTTCATGAATGAGTTGGGCAGGCAGGGGCAACAAACTCACTCACCATGAGCCAGGAAACTACAAAGCATCTATAACCCTGAGTTCTGCTGATGCAATACAAATTGCTCTAAGAGTTGATTCAATTTGTTTCCTAAACAGAAGATGTGATTCACTGCAGTTAATTAAAGTAGGGGATGATATAATCCAACTTTACAAATGATAGAGTTGTTAGCACATGGTTATATGCACCACTTTGCCATATACTAAGGCCATCACGACAATAGCAATCTAGGAAGAGCCATTGCAGACTACAATAGGAACCTAGGAAGAGACAGTGCAGACTACAAGTCAAACTTCAAACCACAAAATCACCAGAAAATTTTAAGAGAGATAGAATGCCAAATAGAAAAAGCTGAAGAAATAGAAACAATAAGAAAAAGAATTTTTTGCTCAATTCCGAGAGTACTCTCTCTCAAAGATAAACCCAGTAAATGTTGGGGAAGAAAAAAGGAAACTTCTTCGCTTGAAACGCAGTAAACGACAGTTAAACAGCAAATTACGATAACTTATTAGTTCATCCACATGCCAGAATCGAAATTTCTCTAATTCACATGAATAGATAACTACAGTATGAAACAATCGAAATTAGCAAATTATCGAGAAGTTACCAGCGCTTAAACCTGGTCAATTAGAACCCTACGGGGACGAACAAAAATTCCATATACTCATAGCTCGTGAGGAAAATATGTACACAAAAATACGCAGAAGAAAAAGGAGTATGTTACCGTGAATGGACTGATTGAGGATAAGCAGATCCGTGCTTGAAAAAGACGGATAAATTGAAAAATATGAGTGTCTACTGATCTGTGTAAATGTGAGTATGGTGCAAGCGAAGAGAGAGAACGAGAGGTCGATAGTCGTGGGCAAAGAGAGGGAACGGCCGGTGTCGCTGGAAATGGTTCAGCTAAAAACCCAAGGACCGATGAAACAAGCCCAAAACGAATCGCAGAGAAAACGGGCCGCTCGAGCCTTTAAGCCTGTAACTGTTGTAACGTTCTTTTTGCATTCCTCTACCCATACCCGTAGCGCGAGTTTCAAAAGTATTCACGCTTTTATTCATCAAAAGAATACTGTTCACGCTTTTGTGGGGTTTTGGAGAGTTTGGCTCTCTGTTTGAGATTCAATGAGCAAATGACTCGATTTTGGGGAGAGTTACTAGTTTTGGCATTATGTGATTCTCAATTGGTTTTAGTACGAATATTTTTCAGCATGCGTTAAGTGACTTTAAAACAGAAAAGTTAAAATTATGCAAATTTTCATTTAGCTATTGGCTTTAATATATACATCAGAGCGGGCTAACTCAGACACCTTTAATTAATACTATTATACTTCATTTATTCATAATAAAATATCATATTTTAACTTAATATAATATAAAATTAAAATTAATAATTTAATTATTAAAAAATTATTATAATATCTTTATTAATTAAAAATTATTATAAAATTTATTATGATATCCTTATTAATTAAAGAGTTAATGTAAAATCTACATATTAGTAACATTTAAATTCTTTAAATCAAATAGTGAACGAGGATAGTGACAGGACTCTTGTATTAGTAAAGGTTACTTTTTTAAATTAAGAATGTTATTATTAAAATTTTAAATAAAATATATAATTATTTTAAGAAAGTAAATATTCAGTTGGGGGCATCTCTAAAAGAAAATGTGCATATTCAATTGCGAACGAAATGAATAATAATTAAGTTTTATCTTTTTAAGTACAAATCATATTCGATTCATTTGTATTCTTGATTAGAAACATAGAATGAAAACGTAATTTCCTTTTTGGAAAAAGTTATTTTGAATAAAGGCTTATTTTGATCTAATAAGATCTATTAAAGTTACAAGCCTAATATTATAATTCACTTTTACAGAGACAGAATTGCGCAGAAAAGTAATTTTCTTTTAGTAACAAAATTACCCCTTTAGTTGTTGGCTTTTAAGACTTGTTAAAATCTTTGTATATAATATATATGTTCGATACATCACAAAAACGAACGTATATGTATATTTCTACTATAAATAATATTAGTTAGAACAAAAAAATTAGCCAATGCCAATGGTAACTCATAATCTTTTTGATGAATAATTTCTTCAAAGAGAATTAAGAAGATTACCGGAAACATATGGTAGATATGTTTAGAATAGATTATATTTTGAGTGTTAAAAAAAACTATTTCATTAAAAAAATTCTCTGAAAACATCCTTGACTTATATGGATGTATATTGAAAGGCACTCTAGTACTTCGAGTATTTGTGTTATTCTATTTTTCTTAGTATTTTCTTATTTCTTTTATAATTTTAATTTTTTTTTGTTTTTCTTACTACCATATAGTAATATTATATTAGTAAAGGAGAATAGGTGAGAGATGATTCGAATCAATTTGAAAGAACGTGATTTTTTCATTAATAAGCAAGTTACAACTATTTAAAAAGTTGACAACAGTTGATTACTTTGATAAATTTGAAACAGAACACAAAGAATACAATACAAAAGTGGTTTGGATTGTTTTCCATTTCTACTAGTTATATTGATGGTATCTTTATACTTTCACAAGATATTAATCAACATTTTAAATATTTATATATACTTAGATGTTTAATATTGAGAAATAATTTTGTAATTTCTACCCTAAAAATAAAGCTATTTCAAACTACGGTTAAAAATTGAAGTAGAAAAGGTCCGTTTACATTAAATAAACATAAATTCCCGAACAAGTGGTCACACCTTCTTTTCACAATATTCGATAACTTAAAGAGAAAATAATTGCATTTGCACATAGTTGATAAGGCCTAATAATCCCTTCTTCCACCATTTCCAGCTTGTTGAGCTGTTTGATCAACGCCCTGCCCATTCTTGTCAACCTTGATTTCATTCATAGCAACTTGACCACCTTTTCCCATCATCTCAGGGTTCAAAAGCGGCATTGGAGACGTATTTCCTGCCTCATTTTGACCTGCAACGCTCATTACATTAGTAATGTTGATCGTTTAATAACATTGGTATAAATTGTTTAATAGTTTAAATATATGTTATTATCAAGTGTTAAACTGAAGTTCTCTTATAATTGATTATGATGTAGTGTGGCTAATCTTGAACTTAGTCTTACTGACCTGCACTGGCGCCGACTACGGCAGCTGTTTTGCGCTTGTTGTATTGCATTATAGCGAAAATTCCCACAACTACCCAGATCAAAACGAAGGCTGGAATTGTAGTACCGAGTATTATTGGTAGGTTGCTGCTCTTCTTCTTCTTCTTACCCACACCCCCAGCTATAGGGCGACTACTTGGATCCTCAGATGTGCGGGATGATGGTCTTGCACTTTGGCACGAGTCGCCCGATGAACACAAGGGATTCCCCGTCACCCTGAGGCAATTAACATGGAAAGTGATTAATTTTTAACAAGATAAAATGATTTACAATATGGAAAAAAATCACACCTATTTGTTCAAGAAATAAGCTACTGATAAAAGCAAAAAGAATATGTGAATTTGATTAAGCTTACACTAATTTGAGGCCGTTTTTCTTTGACAGAGAAGCAGGTATGGGTCCGCTGAACTGATTATCTGCCAAATTCCTATGAAAAAAAAAAGGAAAAGAAGATCATTTCTATAGAAGCTTCGTATTGAATTATTTCAGGAACCCACACTGTGTTTCTAGTATTTACGTACAGTTCTTTAAGGTTTGGAAATGTGCCAAGAAAATCAGGAATTGGCCCACTTAAGCTGTTGTTCTGCAAATAACTGCAACTCACAGAAGATTTTTTTAAGATTTAGACAGCAGCAGAAATTAGAAAATAAATGTGTTCAGTTTAATTCTTAATAATCAAGTCAAAATATGCACTTAACTCTTACTCACATGGTTTCAAGACTGTCCATGGAACTGAAGTCCGGGAGGGATCCAGAGAGATCAAAGCTACTTAGGCACCTACAAATTGCCAAACATCATTAATGGATGATAATAAGGGACTAAAAACTCTGAGCATTCTTGGATGTTTCTGCATTTTCATGGTAACAGGAACTAGATTTTTACAATGCAGTTATTCGAGGTGTAGCGTCAGTGCTGCAATTCAGCCAGTCCCACGAATAAGGTGCTGGAAGACAAGGGTCACCAACCCAATCCTGCAATGCATCAAAAGCATTCTGCAATGAAGCTAAGCCAACCACTGCATTAACAAAATCAAGACCATTGTTAAAGAATCAGGCCTTATTCCGCAAGATGAATGCAAGCATCAGATACTTATATAAAAAAAAATTTGATGAACTACTTACAATCTCTACTGTTGGTTCCGTCAGTCAGGGCATCACGAATCAAAAACACTTCCAGGGCATTGATGAGAGGAGGTAGCGTAGAATCAGGAGTAGGCACCAGCAAGAATATTGTGTTTGAAGAAACTGTAATGTTGCCAGACAATTCCCTGAATCTTCCATAAGGTGGCAAAATAGGATCGGAGAAAGATTGATTGCCTTTGAACAGCCTAAAGGATCTCTTCTGAGTTGAATCCAACTGAATCACCTCAGAGAAATACAGGTTGACGTACGCCAGAACCTCGGAGGGAGGAAATCCGGTAGTGCTGAGCTGGATAAATGGAGACGTAGTAGATGCAGTGATTGCATTCTGCAGTACTCCTTTTGGTGGAAAATCTCCATCATTGATAATCACGGGAGCATCACTTGAAACGGGAATTTCCCCCTGTCCACCAGGCATGGGGTTCCATATACGGTCATATATGTCATCTCTGTACCTGCATTCCAGAAGATGCTGGGTTACAACTAAACCTTTTTAAAATATTACTAAAAACTTGGGAGTTGGGAAGCAAATTCATCTAATTAAGAGAGTAGCTGATAGTTTCATTGGCACCATAAGCAATCCTCCTATTCAAAAACAAAGCATAATTTGCAGCAACACTATCATACATGGTTGCGCCCAATTTACGCACTTCAAGTGCAGAGATGAGGGGGAACTGATTAGGATTGGTTTGAGCAAGGCAAATACTTGTGTACTTTTCCTTCAAAACATATATAACCTCATAATAAACGGCTCGATCATTGTATGTCCGAACGGTAGCCCAATAGTTCCCATCAAACAGCAGATCAAATGAAGGAGGAGAAGATTTGCTATCGTAGTTTCCATAGTGAAAACTAGCACGAACAAGAACTCGTACGCCTTTTTCAACTTCAATCGAGTAACAGTTCTTTTTCCTGCTAGTGAAAACTCTTAGTGTGTCCATGACATGAGATACAGAGTTGCTTGTTTGCACCATTTGTGATTCTCCATTCTGCATGAAGTCATCATCTCCGCTCCAAACTATCGAATTTTTATCTGTGTAAGTTAGAGCAGACGATCCACAATCGATGCTCGCAAGCACTGCAACACAAGTAGTAAAACATTAATAATGAGTTATTTAATGAGGAATACTTAGTGGTAATGCCGCGGGGGTCGAGACATGCACAAGAACTTAGATTAAGCTTACATTCGGCGGAGACCGAGAAAAAACAAAGACTTGAGAGAAGCAGAAAGATATAGCTCCGACAAGCCATCTCAAGATTCAAGGTTGTGAGATATGAAGGGCGTTGATAGTGCTACAGGGCTGCAGAATTTATAATAGACATTTACAGTTAGTAGAGTTTTTTTTCTTTTTTTTTTCAATCTTAATTTTTGTAAAGAAGAATACTTATCATGTTTTGCAAGTTGACCTTGACTTTGGTAACCGAATTAGAGAAGTCAATTTCTACTATAAGTAGTAATATCTCTGCCCCTAAAGCCTCAAGGCCGGAGAATCTGTGAGGCTGTCCGATTAGTTGGTCAACGCTCGCAGCTCGAGTTGCATGCACAGCAGCAATGATCGGTGAGTTGACTGCGGATTAGACAAAGTCAGTCAACGGATTAACGAGGATGAGTATTGAGTAATACGGTTAATATTTTTCTCTTTTTATTTTTTTATTAACCCTTGTAAACTCGTACTGCTATAGTAGTAGATTTCCAAGATGACACTGCAAATGTTCTCTTGATTGTATCATTAATATTTTATACCTTACTTGTCCCGAAATTGAATGTCTATATTTCCTCTTTGAAAAGTTTAAAATTAATTGTTTAATTTTTAAAAATAATTATATATTTTATTTAATTTATATTACTAGCTTCGTTTAGATTCCACTAACAAAATAGGCATATCATTAACCTCTTTGACTTCTTTAAAATTTAAACTCCACTAGTATATAGAATTTAACACTAATCTTTTTACTTAATAAAAATATTATATTAATTTATTTACAGTTAAACTAGTCTCTTTATTTTTATGCTAAATCAAATATAACATTTAATTTTGAAGGAAAGAATACTTTTTGACAATCACCATTTCTGTTAAGAGACTGTTGATTGCTGATTCTGTGTACGTGCATAATGATGTAAGACAACTATCTGCTAGTTTTTCCTTCAAGAGAAACTAGCTGCTATTTTCTAATGTATAGGGTTAGATGTCAGCAATATGAGGTTTTTTAGTATATATACAGTAATTAGAAGAGGTTCCGGCAAACGCGTCCGTATGTTTGACAAAAAAAAAAAAGGAAAATCGTGGTTTTTTCCCCTCAGGAAAAGGAAAATTATGGTTTTTTTATGGAATATTGTACATTGGGCTTGCTTGGACCGCATTCGGAAATATTTTTGAGTGGGCTCTGTCTTCTGGCCTACTCACCTACTACTGTTCAATTTTGTCCGACGGTGTAGGCTTTGTGCCTTGCACCATTTAAGGACACAGTTTGGCCTACTTTTAAAGAAGGGCCCATAAGAGTCTAGCTAGGAGAATGCTGGGAAAGGAGGGTGAGTATCACTTTTGATCTGCTCAAATTATTTTATCTTTTTTTAAGGAACTTCACAAAGTATTTTGAAACTTTTATCTTAACTTCCAAATATTTTTTTAATTTATTTTTATTATTGAAATATTTTAAAAGTATAATTTAATCCTAAACATATTTCTACTTTTTTTTTTGATATATAATTATACGGAGAAGGAAAGAGACAGACCACATGGATAACCGGACGCAGCGGAGCACAAAGGAGAAAGAGAGGTAAGACCAAGAGGGACCCACACTCTCACACCATCCAGGCAATTACTGACTAGAAGGGAAGGTGTGTACTCTTATGAATTGCTTCTCAATTCTACTCTGAGTCCAATGTGGGACTGTCTCAGAGATCGATTAAGGTTTTTTTCTTTTGATAGATAATTACACGGGGAAGGGAAGAGATAAAAAAACTTTGTTCCCAAAGACTAATAAAAGACATTAATTTTTTTATTTATAAAAAAATAAAAGAGAAGTGAAAAAAAAAAACACGCCGAATTGTTTGACCCTTTGACGTAATCCTTTCATCTCGAGTCGGACACGTCTGCCTCTGTCCAAAGATAAGTTTTAAGCCAAAAAAAAAAAAAAATCACCAACAACCTTTCTTGATGGTGATAGTTTAGGAGTCTTCTGTCCATCAAATTCATGAATTAGGCCACACGTCTTAACTTCAGACAATCAATTTTTCTCTAATGATCAATCCTTTTCAAGATTCATGAGAAAAGAAAAGAGATTAGTGTAATGAGCGGTCACTCCACTCATGAATTAAAAATATGAATGTCCCATCTTCGAGGGTAAAAAAAAAAAAAACTATTATCAGACCTTTAGAATTTATTTGTATTTGATTAAATTAAATATATAATTAAATTTTATTTTTTATAAAAAATTATTTTTATATAATTTAAGATAAAAAATTTCATAATTAAATACAATATAAATATTTTTTTATTTGTGATGATAATTTATTATTAATGAGTAATTTAGAAATATCAATCTCCTTTCTTTGCATAAGAAAATAATATTTAGAAAGCTAAGGGGAAATATTTGGTCAATCAATACTTAAAAAATTGATAAACGTGTCAGGCCGGCAACTTGTGGATTGTGTGAGGGGCGAGAATTTGTTTATTGGTCAATAATTTGATCATATTTAAATAAAATTTAATTTTAAAATTAAATTTAAATTTTTAAATATAAAATTTATATATATTTTTATAAATAATTTTAATTTTATAAATTTTAAAATAAAAATATTAAAAATAAACTTTATCAATCATTGATCTGATGGCTTTTCTCACATTGCATTTCACATCTAAAGTCGCCGGCAAAACAAGTTTTTACATTCGGCATCATTTAACTGCTCTATTACCCTCCATAGCTCCCCATTCCGCGTCATACATAAATGTAAAACTATACAATTTAAGATTGCAAAGTGTAAAATTAAAACGAGAGTAATAATTTTGCAACAACAAAAATAGTAAACTTTTAATGAATAATTTGCAATAAAGGAAGGAATTTCTTTTCTACTAGAGATAAAATCAAAAAAAGGAAGACAAAAAATGGGAAGAGAGTCAAAGTGCACAAGAACATGCATTGTCGTTTCATAATATTAAGATAGAAGTAGATATAGTTTGTATTTTAGATTTTTTATTTTAAATTATATAAAAATAAATTATTTATAAAAAATAAGACTTAAAATAAAAAATTTAAATTAAATTTTATAATTGAACCTAATACAAATGCACCCTAAAAGTAAACGATAAGCGTTCATATTTCGTTTGGGCAACAAATACTTGTGAATTTGACCAAAAAAAAAAAAAAGGCACAAACTAAAAAAAAGCTCGGGTATACCCAGTGGTCAATTGGTGAGGAGATACTATTTACAATTAGTAATTTACATCTATGCAGTAAATTTTTTTATATATTCCTTACATTTTTCGCAAACAATAATTTAACTATTCCTTACATTTTTCACAAACAATAATTTAACTATTTCTGTGCAAATTAGATAGTTTTTCTTTCCAAATGAAATAAAATTCTCGAAATTTTCAGAAAAATATTTTATAGTTTTCTATTTTCCCCTGACAGTAGCAATTATAAAGGGATGATGGATGATGTACTTGATCCCACTTCCCCGCCAAAAAAAAAGGAAAAAGAAAAGAAATTAGTGTTGGTCGGTAATGCTGCTTCTGTAAACACTAGTAGTATTATTATTTTTTCACCAAAAAAATTGTTATTAGCAAAATGGCTTTTATTTCTCTATCAGTGAGTAAATACAGTCTGTTACACGTTTCCAGTTTTCGAGTCCCTCAATCAAGGCAGAGCTTCTCCTGTGTTCTTTTTCTTTTCTTGTCACTTGCCTTTGATCCATTTCTCTTACCTGAATAAGTCTCCTTTGAAAGGTCTCTAGAACTCAAAAAGCTCAATAGTACATGTGTATTTGTTGCGGGCAAGGTATAGATATGTAGGCGTATACAAATTTTTCAACCCTTTTCGACTCTTGTGTTTGAACATTTGTTCTCTTCATTGAGCAAGAATATTAAAAGGGGCAGATATAGATAACTCTATTTTTATAGTTCATCAAGTATAAAGAATTCTACCAGTCTGTCTGTATCTGGGTTGGCTCTCTAGTGGAAAACCGGCCTGGCTTGAACTTTGCTAGATTTGTGCTGTTCTGCTCAAAATTCTGGTTGTCATTCCCTTATTAGCAGTCAAAAAGGTATTCTGTTTCCTTGAATCCGAGAGGTTAGCGATCTGGTCTTTTTCTCTTGGGGCTCATATGATCTCAACGGAGCTATTCTTACCGTTGTCTTCAACTTCTGTTTGATGATTTTTTTGATTTTTGTCTGTGCTCATGGTTTGAAACTTATATATAGTTCTTGTATTGCTGCTTCTGTTCGAAAATTCTAGTTGGTTTAAGCTCAAAGATTTCTTCTTTATCTTCTTGAAGTTTCCTGTCTCCTAGATGATGGGTTTGAGGGATTTGGAATTCTTGATTTGGGTTTTCTTGGTCTTGTATTCGGCTTGCTTTTCGAGTGGATTTACTCCCAAAGATGTGTATCTTCTGGATTGCGGTTCATCTACTGATACTAGAGTTGGTAATAGGACTTATGTGTCTGATAAGTCCTCTTCAAGGTATCTTTCAACCTCGCAAGATATTTTGGCAAATACCACTTCGAATTCTATAACATCATTCAATAATTTGGCACTTTATCAAACTGCTCGAATCTTTACTGGACCCTCTAGCTATAAGTTTCCAATCAGCCAGCATGGGAGAATCTGGATCCGCTTATACTTCTTCCCGTTTGTTTATGAGAACTACAATATGAGCTCTGCGATTTTCTCTGTTGGAACCCAAAAGAACGTCCTCCTTGGAAATTTTACTCCTAAGAATGCAACTGTGAAGGAGTTTTCAGTTAATGTAACTTCAGGGGACCTTTTGATCACCTTCTCTCCTTCTGATAATTCATTTGCCTATGTGAATGCTCTGGAAGTTGTCTCAGCACCAGATAATCTCACTCTGGACGATGCTTCTTCAATCAATCAACTGGGAGGATTCAGTGGCCTTGTGACACAGGCACTTGAAACAGTTGCAAGGGTAAACATGGGTGGACCTCTTGTGTCATATGAGAATGATACACTATGGCGAACTTGGTATCCAGATGCTGATTTCTTGTTAGCACCAAGTCTTGTGACAAATAGATCCTTGATTGAAGCTGTTGTTTATCCACCTGGAGGAACAACAGAGGATATAGCTCCCAGATCTGTTTATGGGACTTGCACAAAGATGGACTCAGCTAGTGATCCTCGTAGCACTTTTAATGTGTCATGGGAGTTCAATATAGATCCAGGCTTTCAATACATGGTTCGACTGCACTTCTGTGACATCGTAAGTGATGCTTCAAACCAAATTGCTTTTAATGTTTACATTGATTCATGGAATGTTGCTTCCGATATGGAGCCAAGTTTGAGAGCTTTTGACGGCAGTGTGTCAACTGCTTTCTTTCTGGATTTTGTGATGCCATTAGTTACGCGTAATAGACTTCGTGTGAGTGTTGGCCCATCTTCTAGGAGTGCTAGTCCTGATGCCTTTCTCAATGGACTGGAGATTATGAAGCTGAACAACTCCATGGGAAGCTTTGGTGATGTAGCATCTATGCCTTCAGTTGACCAGGGCTCAAAAAGGAATGTGGGAATGATTGTGGGATTGAGCATTGGAATTCCGCTTGCTTTGCTGATGGTTGCGTTTGTGTTCTTCATGCATAAAAGAAGAAAAGGGGAGCGTCTTGGCCATTCGAAAACATGGATTCCTATATCTATTAATGGAGGCACGTCCCACACAGTGGGAAGTAAATACTCAAATGGAACAACCATTAGCACTGTTTCTAATTTGAGTTACCGAATTCCTTTTGCTGCAGTTTTAGAAGCAACAAACAATTTTGATGAGAGTTGGGTTATTGGAATTGGAGGTTTTGGAAAGGTTTACAAGGGGATTTTAAATGAGGGCACCAAAGTGGCTGTTAAGAGGGGTAATCCAAGGTCTCAACAAGGCCTAGCAGAGTTCCGAACTGAAATTGAGATGCTTTCACAACTCCGTCACAGGCACTTAGTTTCGCTGATTGGTTACTGTGATGAGAAGAATGAGATGATTCTGATTTATGAGTACATGGAAAATGGGACACTCAAAAGTCACCTGTATGGCTCTGATATCCCTAGTCTGAGCTGGAAACAGAGGCTTGAGATATGTATTGGGGCAGCCCGAGGATTACACTACCTTCATACAGGGTCTGCCAAAGCTATCATACATCGAGATGTAAAGTCAGCAAACATATTGCTTGATGAGAATTTTTTGGCAAAAGTTGCTGACTTTGGACTTTCTAAGACAGGACCTGAGATTGATCAAACTCATGTCAGTACAGCTGTGAAGGGAAGTTTTGGATACCTTGATCCAGAATATTTTAGAAGGCAACAGTTGACGGAAAAATCAGATGTTTACTCATTTGGAGTGGTTTTGTTTGAGGTTTTATGTGCAAGGCCCGTGATAGATCCAACTCTTCCACGGGAGATGGTCAATTTAGCTGAATGGGCTATGAAGTGGCAGAAGAAGGGACAGCTGGAACAAATTATAGATGCTAACCTGGTTGGGAAAATGAGACCAGATTCCCTCAGGAAATTTGGAGAAACAGCTGAGAAGTGCTTGGCTGATTTTGGTGTTGACAGGCCCTCAATGGGAGATGTCTTGTGGAACCTGGAATATGCACTTCAACTGCAAGAGGCTGTTATTCAGAATGACCCAGAAGAAAACAGCACCAATGTCATTGGTGAGCTCTCCCCGCAAGTCAACAATTTCAACCAAATTGATACTACTGCTTCAGCTGTTGAAATGTCACAAGTTGATGATCTTTCGGGTGTCTCAATGAGCCGAGTTTTCTCCCAACTGGTGAAGTCCGAGGGAAGATGACTGAATAAACATTTCCCTGTAAAATGTATGTAGCCCTTTTTAATATGTGATTTGAGTTAATGATATGAACACAAATTTTTGATTGTTATTAATGATCTTCCTCACCTGTTGGTATTTAAGATTATAGGTACTTCAAACATTTCCCATTTCTGCCCGTTATTTTCTGTCTATGACAATTCTAATTATTTTCCCCGTGTACTGTGTCTACTTGACTCCTTGATTGACAAGGCTACATACCGATATCCTGTTAAGCAAGTAGTTTCGTATTTCTTCTTAAGTTACAAAATCTTTTTAATAAATCATTAACAACTGTCTATCACCAATACTGAAAATAGCAAGTTGTTTCTATACGGTGAAACGAAGTATTTTAGAATTGGAGAGGGTAATTAATGTACATGAATTTCTTATACTAGTGTCCCTAATCTGCCTTTTCAATGGGGAAGAGCTTGTCTTGCAGTTTTGAAGGACCTCATATAATTGCAATGTGCAACATACTCCAGTACCTACAGGTAGTTCCATTTTTTTATGTCTTGGTGCCTATAAATCTACCAATTTGTACTGTTTTTATGTTGGAGATGTCTGCCTGAGTAGTCTCTCCTTTCTGAATAAAAGTAGATTATGAAGTATGGTTGAGTTCTGAAGAGATACCATTGTTATGACTAATATGTGTCTCCCAACTGCATCTCATCTCTTATTTTCTGATCTGATCCTGTTTTCTGGTTGAGTAGAGACTTTTTTCTTTTTTTTTTTTTGTTTCTAAATGGTATGCATTTATGCAACTGGATGTAGGGAAAACTATTCCTTGCAGTTCCCCAGTCTTCGATTGAGCTTTTTTTGGATGACTTTGTTTGCTTCAGTATGCATCTCATGATCTATTGATGCCTTCTCAGTCCTGTACTGAATTTTCTTGAGACTGCAATTCGCCCCATTCACTTGAAGGAATTGTATCTGCCTATATTTGTGGAGACTGCCAATCAGGACTGAAGATCGCATAGCTGGATTCCCTGCCACAACTCTCAGTACGCCATGTCAATTGCAACCGTTTCAGGGATGCAATGCTGCGCTTTTCTCTTCCGCACATAACAGTGCAAAACCTTGTCCTCTCTCCAGAAATTTAGCAGCAGCAAATTATGATACGCAGACATTTTGTGTTTCTTAGAATCTATTTTCATCAGTAGTCCAGCTGCTTCTTGTTTGTTGAAGAGGTTCAGATTTTAGAATCAGATACAAAAGCTCTAATATCGATCTTCTGCCGAGGGATTCTCTGATGAATTCATCTTGGACATTCAATAGTTTACCAGTGGCTGGATCTCTGAGCTTTGTACAAAATAAGGAGGGAAATCCGTCAAGGAGTCCTAAAATTTTACCGCCTTCTATGCTTATGCTTGCTTGCCTAATTGTGTTTAATTATCGTGGGATCATCATTTAGTTCTGGTGGTACAAAATTCATTTCTAGGAAATAGCTGCTCAATATTTGCTTAACCGAGTAATGATATTGGTTTCAAGACTCTATTAGTTCAACCAAAAAAGGGGAAAAAAAACCTCAGGATTGAGGTTTAAGTTTAAAATTAACATCAGGAACTTCCAAAAGCAAGAATAAATTCTACCTGACACTCTGTAGAAAATGATGAAAGCTACCAAAATAATATTCCAATTACAAGCTCAATTCCCTGATCCTCGCGATCTCTGTTATCTAACATATTATTCTATTTATTTTAAAATATAAGATATTTAGATATTTTTTAATAGATTAAAAAAAATAAAAGATATTTTTTAAATATATTCTTAACTAATTCGTCTAATATGATAAAGGATGACTGAATTATTTTATAATAAAGATTATTTTAAAAAATAATCTTCAAATTTTAAAAAAGGTTAAAAATTTTAATAAATAAATAAAAATCTTATATTTTAAAACAAAATAAGTACCAGAAAAGAATGGCAATTTTCTTCTAAGTAACTAAAATCCAATACGTGTTCAATGAGGAAAGCGGAGTGGCTGAGCAGACGAAGCAATTGGAAAGGAATCAATAGAGAAGTATTCTCGTTTCCTATCACGCTATTATGAATTTCCGCTATGCAAGCCGGGTAGGTATTATGTAACCCCACCCAGTCTCTACATAATCTGTAAAGTATTATGGCTTTGCAACTCTCCACTTTGTCTTTCTTCCCCATTTATATGTACTTGGAATCATATTATAGGTTGTTAATAAGGTTAAAATTTTCTATATTAACCTTCAGCCTTGACTTAAAATATGATGAACACATATTGCACCCTCATTCCTATAGAAATCGAAAATGGTAATAGACACAAAACCATCCATTCTAGTTCTATATTTGTTATAGAAAACATGCTTAACCAATTCCATATGTCTAACCAAAGAATCATTTCTTTTTCCAACTTTTCGATCTTTCCATTCATTTCTTTTGGAACCTTCTTTCCCTAATTCTTTCCACTCTACTAATAAATTTTCTAGAATAATTTGTAAATCTAGATTGACTAATTGTTCTCGAATAGCATCTGCACTAGTATATATTTCTCGATTGTGAAATGTATCGAAGCTTTGAATACTAAAAAAAATAAAATACTGAATTTTTAAAATTAGATTTTATTTTCGAATGAATCATAATAGTAAGAAAGTGGGTTTCAGTTACTGTGTAACCCTTCCTTTTTCCTTTTTATTTATTAACATTTGATTTTTATTTTTATTTTTTTTGACATATCTCTAGCTTTAATTTGCATTTGGTCGTGGCCGCTGGCATGGCGTCTTTGTAGGTATTCTTTCCACTTTTTCACTGCTTTTTCTTTTTCCATTATTTTTCCACTTTACATTATTATTTCTCGTTTTCTTTTTTTTTGGAAAGATTTCTTTGTCTATGTTTTTTCTTTATCTTTCCATTGAAATACATGTTGTAGGGTAATCTACCCAAATTTATATTCATATAAATAAATAAAAATATATATATATATATATATGACACACTATTTAGTTTTTTTGCTCATCTTTTTTTTGTATTAATTATTATTTATCTTTTTTGTACTTTTGGCTGTTTGGTGGTGGCCAATGACATTATGTAATTACCTCCATAGGTATTGTTCTGATCTTTGTCCCTCGAACTCAAGTTTTAATTTTCAAAGGGTCAGTTATTTATTATTCCCAACCTAGATTTTATCGATTTTTTTTTCTCAAATAGATGCACAATATTTTGACTTTGACATGGATTACCGATGCAAAAGCAGGAAGAGTAACTGAGACTCTCTCTCTCTCTCTAATCTCTACATGATTCAGAAGTTTGTTTCTTCCATATAACCTTTAAGCATTCCAAATTATTCTTCTTTAATTCATAAATATGAGGGGTTCATAGAAACCGTCTTGGCAGAAAATATATTATCATGGTTAATAAGTTTTTCTCCATTTTCCCCTTTTGGGGCAGTATGGGGAGGAAGGTAAAGAATTCATTTATAGAATAAAAAGAGACCACCTTTTACCATCCAAAGTCTTTTTCTTTTTCTTTTTCTTTTTTTCAAGTGGAAATAAGTGTATATGTTCTATTGTTAAAATGACCATTCTTTATGTTGTGAGTGAATTATAGAATCTCAAAAGCCTATGTTTCTCAAAATGCATATAAATGGTGGGCAGATCTTGGCAAATTCCACTACTCAGGCTCATTCAAAAAAGTCTCACCACCATCACAGAAAGTTATCGAGTTGCAAATAAAGAAGTTTGGTTTCAATATGTCATCAATTACATAGCTAAGTCAATCATCCCTTCAAGGAGATATAGGGACAGGAGACTCAACCCAATAAATGTTCTTGACACATCCATGTCCAATATCCAAGAAGTCTTGTGGTTGAAGATATATAGGGATATAAGTGCCACCAATGGAGAAAATTAGAATTTATAGGATCTGTTGATCACACTTTTTTTAAGGTAATAATTTAAAGAAAAAT
This sequence comes from Rauvolfia tetraphylla, assembly GCA_030512225.1. Lineage (NCBI taxonomy): Eukaryota > Viridiplantae > Streptophyta > Magnoliopsida > Gentianales > Apocynaceae > Rauvolfia > Rauvolfia tetraphylla. The sequence goes on from JAJQKT010000062.1 coordinate 483,229, forward strand.
AAAATAACATGAATAGAAATTTCTATTAAATTTCTTATTTTTTCTTGTTCTTTGGGGAAGGTCGGCTAGAGGTTTCAACTAAGGACGAGACTTGGGGAAACGTCTATTAAATTTCTTATTTCTTTCTTTTTTTTGGGGAAGGTCGGCTAGAGGTTTCAAGTAAAAATAGGACTTGAGATATTTTATTTTAAATTTTATGATTCATATCACATCTAAAGATAATGTGGGAGAGGATCTAAAAATAATGTAGGATTTTATGTATAAGATCATTGTCTCATATTGTTTCTAAAAGATACACTTGTCTTGTCTAAAGCAAGCATTTTATTTGATGCTCTTAACATAAATGTTGAAAATTTGAAACATACAATGAGGAGAGGTCACGGCGAACATAAAGGTCATTTATTTTCTGTTTTAATTTTTTATAAACATAAAAAGGTTATGTAGTTAGTTTTTATTATTTTATCCAAACAAAAATGATAAATCTTATAAAACAGGAATTATGATTTGAAGAATATTTTTTTTCTTCATCTCGTTCTTTTGTTCAACTCAATTTTACTCAATTAAAAAAAAATCAATTTCAATCGCACGTGTCATAGATTTTAAGAGAAAAAATTCTTGAATAGACATATTGATTTATTCACTAATAGGGCTCATGAAATGCATTATTTGGTCCTCATCATACTAATAGTGTTTTGGACTGTAAATATTGAAATATATAAAGATAATGGATCAAAAATATTAAAATATAAATTATGAAACTAAATTAAAATAAGGAAAAATAGCCTATTTTCTCCCTGAACTATTTATGTTTAGCCAACTGAGTCCCTAATATTTTTATTTAACTACTAAGAAACCCTAAATAATTTACGCGCAGCACAAAGAGTTCCCGCCACCATCTCCACGGCAGAATCCGGGCAGAAATTGACACGAGCAGTACACATGACATAGTAAGAGGGGTAAAATTGTCCAGCCCTCATCTCCACCCCAGATTCCGTTGACAACACTCACTCTCTTCCCTTTCCCTCTCCCCATTCGAACCTCCTCTGTTGTCTCTTCGAAGCAATGCTGCGTTCCACCAATACTGTGTCTTTGATCCACCAACGAATTAAATTCCTCAGGCATTTTTGGTTTGTGTCGAGCATAGAAAAGAAGTGAATCGTGAATTGGAATGGCATCCCATCTGAAACTAAATCCAGAAATCTTGATCCAAACAAGTGAAGTAGTTCTGCTCAAATTTACTATAGGAAACAACCTTGGATTTCCAGATTTAGCAATATATACAAATCCATGACTCTTCTTGTGATTCCCTGGATGAAGAACAGAAAATTGATACTACTGCTGCCACCAGCTCCGGCGAAACACCCACCCGTACCCGTCGTCCTCTCGGCTGTCCTCCTGGGTCCAAGAACAGACCCAAGCCTCCAATAATAGTCACGCGAGACAGTGGTAATGCTCTCCGATCTCATGTGCTTGAAGTGTTAGTTGGGGCTAATATCGTGGAGAGTGTGTCCGTCTACACAAGACGGAGGGGAAGAGACATTTGTGTTTTAAGCGGCAGCATTACGATGGCAAATGTCACGCTGCGTCAGACTGCTGCTCCCTCTGGCAGCGTTGTCAAGCTGCATGGCCGCTTTGAGATACTTTCGCTTTCTAGGACGATTCTTCCCCCGTCGGCGCCTTCCAGTGCAGGCGGGCTGTCCATATTTTTGTCGAGAGGGCAAGGTCAGGTAGTTGGAGGAAGCGTGGTTGGCCCGTTAAAGGCTTCAAGTCCCATGATTCTGATGGTCGCGTCATTCTCAAATGCCGTGTTTGATCGGCAGCCAATGGAAGAGGAGGAGGAAGAAGACGGTGTGGGGACATAGGTTCACATGGGGTTCGAATGAGAAGAGAGAGGGGGAAGGAAGAGAATGAGTGTTGTCAGTGGAATCTTGGGTGGAGATGAGGGCTAGACAATTTTACCCCTCTTACTATGTCATGTGCACTACTCGTGCTAATTTCTGCCCTGATTCCGCCTTGGAGATGGTGGCGGGAACTCTTTGTGCTGCGCGTAAATTATTTAGGAATTTTTAGTAGTTAAATAAAAATATTAGGGACTCAGTTGGCTAAACGTAAATAGTTCAGGGAGAAAATATGCTATTTTTCCTTAAAATAATTAAGATAGATTGTGAACTTTTTTTGTAAATTTTTCTATCTTTTATTTGAATTCAACTAATGAAATACATGATATTTTTCATTTTATTCTTACATTTTTTATTGAGGCTAAGCTTTTTCTCCCTGTTCAAAAATGAAGAAACAGATTTTAGAAGTAGGCTCCTCTCATTGTCCTTTCCCGGTACAATATTAGTTCATTTCCTTCTCTTAAAATTTTTTAGATTTCATGTTATTAGAGTTTATTAAAATATACGAATTTTAGCTGGGCTTCAAGTATTGGATTTTAGAATATTATTTGTTTCAATTTTACTACGCTTTCTGTTTCTTTCTACTTGCTTTTTGGCCTTTTTGCTTTTTAAGACAACATTTTGTAGTACCCGCGCAGATCCATGCATCCGATATTTTGCGAGAGGTTTGGTCAAACTGCTTGAGCATTGCAGTATTCACGAGTTTTTAAGCTAGTAAATAAAATATCTTTCTATCTAATAACAAGTTTCCTCATTTTACCTGCTTACCGCATGCCCTCTACTGCGTCTTCCCCCAACCCCCAACCCTCCACCCCAAAAAAAAAAAGAAAAAGAAAAACCTAACATATACAAATACTATAGATGTTTGGGCAAGAGGAGAGGGCAAATTCAAGAGATTTTCAGTACTTTTCTATAAAGAATTTATCCTTTACATGGTTCCTGCTTGATCCCCATTCTACTTTGTCAACTCCAAAGTCATCCATTCAGTCCCAAATCTTCAGTTTGCTAGGTTTTTGCGTATTTACTAGCATCAACGAAAGACCCCAAATCTCAAAGTATAAGATAACATAAAATTCTCGTGTGCCTTCTCATATGATATGATGATCACTACTGAGTTGGTCACAGCATAGTTGAGTTGGTCCACAAAGATTGCATGAAATTTTTTGTTCTTTGTCAGGTTGTAAATTGCTTGGAATGATTAAACCATTGCTTTAGGGTATCGTTTTGTTCTTATCGTCAACATCCAAACGTAATTGTAGATGTAAGTTCAATTATATTTCGAGATGAATACTACTAGCTTATCATATCAAAAAGGTCAGAAAATTGGAATGTCAATATAAATAGAATATCAAATTCGAGAAAATAAAATAAAAGAAATATAATACTATTAATAAAGATTATAAAATAAATAATCAACTCTAGAAAAAAATTATAAATCTTATTAAAAAAATTAAGGCCTATCTTGAATTGGATTTTGTTTTGAAATGAATCGTATTGAAAATCGTAAAAGTAAATTATTTATAAGAAAATATGTAAAATTTAAAATAAAAAAATAATATTTTTAATTAAAAAATCAATCAAAATAAACCCTAACGCTTCTTCTGAATATATTAGATAAGCATTAAACTCCCTCATAAATAAACATCATAACTTGTTTGAATGTGGCTACGATCATCACCATGAATATGTTATGGCAAACAAGGACTGACATGCAGAAGGTCCCTTATTATGACTCGTTGCGTGCGTTAAACACTCATTAGCATGAGTGTTCATAATACCAGAGAGCAATAAGGACAGGCCATGAGTCCAACCAAACTTGCATTGTAAGTTTCATGTTTTTGTCATCGTGATAATTGGTTTTTCTTTTCTTGGTCGGTCCGTGCCTTTCCTTTTTCCGCCTTACTTTTGGCCTACTTCTTTCTTATATGATGCTGTCCACACAAATATGATTCTTTCCCTTCTCCATAAATAACAAAATTAACATTTAATTTTAAACGAATAAATAAATATATAATTTTGAAATAAATTATACAACACGATCTTTGTATTTTAAGAATAGTTACGAAGGATTCTCCGCATAGCACTTGAAGACAATTAAACAAATCCAAATGTTGAAGGAAAACTTGTCCCGCCGCGCACTTGTCTAAACAAAATTCCTGCCGAGAGTTAGTTATAAGTAGATCGATTTGCCCCTGTCAAAACGGAAGTAAATTGGCCTTCGTTTATAGAGCGAATGACGTACGTAAATGATCGGTGCTTATTTGGTTGTTGTAGTTGGACTTTTTTTTTGTAAATATTATATAGAGTATTTGAGGTCATAGTGTGTATTGTCTACTATTTTATTTTATAAATTTTTAATGATAAACAGTTGGAACGTCGTTTTCAGGAGAGAATGATTCTTGAAGTTGATTATAGCGTAAAAAGGGTAACTTGTAATTGGGGCTAGCTGGGGTTTTTCTAATAAATTTGATGCATAATTTAGTGGCGATTATCATTCTCAAATTTGGCCTTGTTCACCGTGAAGGTGAATTCGGAGAAGTACATGAAAATTTGGATCCACGGAACAATCAAAATTTGCTGTCATTATCAACCTATTGTTTTCCTTATTAGAGAATACCACTACAAAAGTTGGTAGACATTATCCATCTTTTACCTTTTTCCGTTCTTTGCCACTAATGATATACACTTGTGCAATCGATGTTTTTCTTAACTCTTCCATCCTATCTAGCAGTTTAGCAACCTTATTACTTGACCAAAAGAAGAGAAAAAAGAAACCTCGTTACAAGAACTGTTCTAACCTATAATTTTCCGACCACGAGGTCTGGTAAAAGTGAAACACTTGAAATCGAAGGAACGAAATAAAACAACGAATAAGCTTCTCTTATTCCACCAAGAGATAACCAATCACCATCTGCATAGGCTTCAACAGCTATAGAGATTGATTAATAAATATCAGACAATCTTGATCAGAAACCTCCGAAACTAGAAAAATTACTGGAAGTTTTAGCTGCAAAGAGATGATCGTGGAACTCGAACAAAGAAAAAAGTAAATTACAACTGAACACTCGAAGCAAACAGCATTCTGTATAAGATTAGTGAAGCAGAAGAAGCTAAGAAAAAAATTCTTTTTTACTCAACCAACCACATCAATTTTGGTTGTGCAATATAACAACCGCCGGAAAATGGCGGCCAGAGCAGCACACGACGCCTCCTTGGCCTTTCTAAACCCTGTACATTTCCTTCTACCGCCATCGCTGCCACGGCTGCTTCCGCTGCTACCTCTCGGGGATTTGCGTCTTCTTCTATTAGCAGCCATGCAGTCTTTAATCCTTCTGGTTCTGGAACTTTTCTTGGCCTTCTCATCCATGCACTCATCTCTCGTGAATGTGTAGCTTCTCAAGTATAACTGTCGGCAAGAAATACTATCCACCACCTTGGGATGACCGCAGGCGCCATTCTTTCGCTTATCAGAGCTCAATGAACGTATGAATTCCACATCTGATTCAGGCCACTTGTACAGGTTTACATAGGTTGCTCGAACTGGTGCCCGGGCATCCTTAACACAGTTTGATATGCAAGTAGAGGCCATCTCTACCCAAAATTAAGAGACAGAGAATGTTGGAGGGGTTTTCTTGATATGAACGATTATAAAGAAAACGAGGTTATAATGAAAGAGGTTTGTGTTTGCGTGTGTGCCAGCGTGCGTTGGCACGTATGAAGTTCATATGCCAAGGGATGTGATGGTGTGGTTATGCATTTGGGCTTGTATGGCCGAACAGACGGTGAAGTATACAATCATTTGGCATCATGTGAGAAATTCTGGAGTTAGGAAAGCTCATAAGGCACCTGATCTGCACGAGACGGCTAGCCATATATACTGTAATTTTCTTCTTCTTTCTTTTTCATTTTCTCGGGAGAGGGAGGGGGAGGGGGAGGGGCAGCGGGAGGAAGTTGGTTGGTGGAATGGTTAAATTATGGATGATTACCGGCCTGCACTGAGCAAAAGGCAGGAGAAAGTTACTTCCAAAAGGTAAAATGCATTCTCTGCAATGGCACATCTCTTTTGACTCTTCAACTTCAACTCATCACATTAGAGAAAAACAGTTCGTTTACAAGTCATTGATCAAGAAAAACAAGCATTTGATAACGTGTTATGTTGACCTAACTGCATTCTACTAAAATAATTAGAGCTTCCAAACCTCAAAGGAGGAACATGCACTCATAAAACAATGCTGAATTCGAAAGAGAATGTAAAGGCAAAAAGCAGCTGCATATGCAATATTTCATTAGTTCAGAAACGGTTGATAAGGGTTTGAAGTATCAGCAACTATATTTTTTTTTTTTAGACATTTCTTAAGCTGTTTAAGTTTTCAGAACCTCTGGAGCAGAGAAGCCGTATCAAAACACATTCCAGGCCAAACCCCCATCAAGTAATGACAGTGCATTTGATAAGTTTATCCTCCAATTGAGAATCATATCTCGTGCCGAATCCCCGAAAAGGCAAGACTTCCAATAATTTCAAGTAGATGAACAGAGCCCAACTACCACCAACTTCCTTTCGAAGTCAAACCCTTTATTTATTTTTCAAGCAATTTCTTGATCACTTTTCCTGTTTAAACAAGTAGAAGTACCAACGCCTTCAAGGCCTGGCTGCTCCTGTATAGAATATAAAGTTCAACAATGAAATACTTTAGTAAATGACAAAATGAGTGGTACGGTGGATTTTAAAATTCATCTGGACATACACAAACATTGACACTTGTGAAGAAAGAAGAATCAAGAATTGCAACCTAGAAGTGTCAACAATCATAACCCATCCCCACCTCCCACTATGGCATTATAATGGGCGATTCAAGATTGCATATCACACTTAAAACTTCATCTAGGAAACATCTAAGCAAGCTCAAGAGCATGCACCCACATCATGGAGGGAAAATACTGCACCTGGAAAACTCAGTGAATCAGCAAATACTTCATTTACAGTATTATAAATGCCATTTTCATTTTATACATGATTTACAACGTGTACTTTACTAACAGAAACGTCAAAGGTTGTTTTAAAGGGCAATCGCAGAGATCCGTGATCCTATCACTCATGATTCAACCTGAAAAGCCTTCAGTGAGTCTAGTGTTATCAAACGATCCGGTTTGCCCACTTCAAACAGGTCGGATCGGGTTTGTCCGTTTCTTCATGAGTGGGAGAAACATAGCCCAACCCGCCCTAGGATAGCAGGCAGGCCGCAATGATTTTTTTTTGTTAAAAATAGTTTCACTAGTCATATTTAGCAATCAATTAAGGATATCAGAATTGAAGTAGAATGTTAACATTGTAAGGGTGTGATTGGATAGAGTTTAGTTTTAAAATTTTCTGTCTTGAGTTTCCAGAGAGAGAAATTTTTATGAGAAAAAAAGTGAGATGTGAGATGAGAAATTTACATTTGGTTCCTTGTAGAACACAATCCAAGTAAAGCCTAAATATTTGTATTCGAAACTAAAAGATTATTTTGATGCATAATATTAGATCCAAGAATTTCATTTTTAATAATGATATCTACAAACATAAATGACTTGTATAATTTCCCTCAACCAAGTTTTTTAACTTAGTATATTGATCTTTTATCATAAATAATCATTATTAGTTTTTAATTTAGTAAATTAATAAAATATTAAATACTAAATTATACAAATTTAAATAATAAAAAAATGAGAGTTGACAAGCAAATATTCCTATTAAACTCCCGAGGTAAATAATGCAAACTTATTAAGCCCGCATTTAAATAAATTTAAAAAATTAAATCAATGCCCGTGTACCAGTCCATGGGCTTTGGCCCGTGTGGACATCAATAAATTTCTCTTTGCTTTTGTGGAAGCATATGGTCAACAATGTCCCTCCTAGATAGCCCAGCTCTTCTGTGTGTCATGAGTTTCGGCATTCACTAGTCACTACCGCATGCCTTTGTTATGTGCTGTGTGAGTGATGCATTCTTCTCCGTAAACGATAATGGTAAGGCCCTCTTTGTTAATGATTTGTTTTCAGTCAAGTGACAGAAAGGAAGCAGGAGATGATCAACCTTTACATCTCGAACTACACCAGAAAGGGGAGTATGTTGTAAATCTGTATCAAACTTAAGAAGGGAATTGTGTCGTAGCCGGAAGTCAAAGCAGAATGACCTGCAGACTTCAGATACCACGGACATTAGTGTTCAGGGAGGGAGAGAAATTGAAGTAGAATGTATTTTTGAACTGGACAATGGAGAAGAATATACTCCAAGAGCTTTACGTGTTAAAAAGGAGGATGGAATAGAGCAGTGTATATTAGTTGCAGAGAGTTTAATCTTTCTAGATATCTTACTTTAATAGAATTTAGAGCAATGAATCATGATCAGTCCAGAACTAAGTCAGAGATCGCATTGCAGAACCGAAGAGTGCAAGTTTGTAGACTAATTCTAAGATACAAAACAAATAATAGAGTGGCACGTTTGAAGTTTTAATCACTGCTGTAATTTATCTTCCACTGCCATGATAGAGAGAAGATATGGCAAAGAAACCATAGTCAGGCAAATGGGGAAATCAGATATTCGACTTTCATAGGGTCCAGGTAGCCAACTCCTGAAGCTATCATCAGTCAATCTTTCATCAAATAAGTGAAGAACAGGCAACAAAAATATAGCTTCGTCTAATTGTTGCCGAATGCCTATGGTTTAATAATTCATGAATCAAATACAGTTCGTTTTGGTAAAATTGTCAAAAATGATCAGTAGAGATGTCAGTACTATTAAGCTCAAATAAAAAAAATTTCTCTTAATCCTTCCAGTTTTATATCTGTCAACTAAAAGTGACTGAGCAGTAGCATGTACGTGCCTTCTCAACCAGAAGAAGATCATATCAACTTTCCTCTCCGGATCACCATTTCCACCAATACGAAGCAGCATATTTTTGCAGCCTTAGTACTCATTCCAACAGAAAAAATTCCAGACAATCCTATTCTTGATTCAAAAGCCGCGGGAGAACAAGACATTAACTATGATATCCACTCCTCCAAGTAAACAAGGTACTTTCTGGATGAAGAAAACTAATTTTCTGGATATATTTCTCTCTGTTCATTCAAGATTAGGCGTGTCATTTATAACAATAGAGTTACCAGTTAGTTATGCGTTACTGCTTAAGAAAAAGAACGCAGTTCTGCATTTTTGTAAGCATGTAGTTTGCAAGAAATTCAATTAAGGTTTTCCTTTTTGGAACCAAAAAACTTCAATTCAGGTTGTTGAACTTCAATTTAGGTTGTTGAACTATTGTCAGCATATAGTTGATCTCAACTTTAATTTATCTGTTATGACCTCATCAAACACTCTCCTTCTTCTACATAAATATCGTCTCCGCTGCTACAACCCCAACGTTGCTTGATGTGCCTCTTAACTTCATAGGGATTCCTAATGTCCCTCGAACTGCAAAAAAAATGAAAATGATGCAACTGTAGGCAGATGCTACCTGGCCAAGTAAACCCTAGCATCTTAACACGAAGCATTCTGTGTTTTATGTTGGCAATGAACGAAATATTGAGGATACTACATTAATCCATCAAGAAAATGATCATCTTTATTAATCCTCCTGCAGAACTCTGTACAAGAATTACTGGAGCTGTTATAACAAACACACGCGTCTAGCACGCCCAGTGACCGTCCGCCCTACGGCTCAAGTTTTATTTTTTTTCCTTTTTCTTTTAGATATTCATCATACATTATATCTACACTTTGAACACATTATTACATTTTTCGTTTCAAAATATAAGGTATTTAGATCTATTTTTAAAATATTTTATTTTTTTACTAATTTTTAAAATTATATTTCTAAAGTTACTATCAATTATAAATATAATTCTCTCTCATATTAGTAAAAATTTAAATTAAATTAATTTAAAATATAATAAAAATAATTTTTATTTTCTTCTTTTTAAAATTTATATAAAAAATATTAAAAGAGTTACTTCGTTTTAAAATATAAATTTTTTAAATTATTTTTATATAAATTAAAAAAATATTGTTATTATATTTTTAATAAATTTTATTAATATAATAAAAATAAAATATTTATATTTATAATAAAAATAAATTTTTTAAAATTAATTTTTAAACTTTTTAATATTTTAAAAATTATTAAAACTTTTTATATTTTAAAATAAAAGAAGTACGCAATCACGTTGTATCATTGAACACCAGCAAATTATTTCAGATAATTGTTGTGATTGTGACTTGCAGAAAAGCATGAATCGGACGGAAAAGTATAATTTGACTTCCATTGATGGAGACTTCCGCCAACTACAAAATCTCAATGTCAAAACGCATGCTTGGAATTAACATACACCCGAATAGTATTATCATTTGTTTTAGAGCGTAGTTTGATTAAGATTTTTTAAGTCGAATTATTTTGATCATTATAAAATAAATTATTTATAAAAAATAAAATTTAAAATAATAAAAAGATATTTGAATTATGTTCTAATCTAATCTTACCGAAGGCTTACACATAAATTCGAATTTGAATTTTATTTAAGGAATATCAAACTCTCTCGAACAAAGTCTCATTGCCCTTTAACATTTTTTGTTGTCAATTTGTTTTGTAGGCATTTCTGTTTCAAGAATGGGTGAAACAAACGTTTCCAAATATATATATATATATATATATATATATATATATATATATATATATATATATATATATATATATATATATATATATATATATATTAGCATATGGCCCGTGCTTTGCACGGTGTATTTTTTTAAAAAATAAGTGTATAATAAAAATAAAAATTTTTTATTCTAAATGTAGTTGAAAAAATATCTTTAGTAGCACGACTATGAGTAAACTCATTTCTTTTATTGACAGAGTCAATTTTTTATTTAAAAAAATCATAAAGAAAAATAACACAGATTATTATATAAATAATTATTAGAATTATTACAAAAAATACAAAGTAAATTTATGTATTTAATTAAAAAAATATGTACTAATGTCATAAATAAATTAAGATAAAAATACATCATAAATTATACTTTTTTCTATATCTTTAAAGTAAATTAACTTTATAACATGGTCTTTCAATTATTCTGTCGTATTTACCTATTCTGTCGTATTCACCTCCTACTCTCATTATATGTATAAGAGAAAAAGAGAATTTCTTATCATTTAATTATTTATTTTGATTTTTTAAAAAAATAGAATATATTTGTAATAAAATCATTGTGAAAATTAAAATTTATCTCCCTTTACTTGTCTCTCTCTATTCTTAAAAAATAAATAACATAAAAAATATTAGTATTTTATATTAAAAACCTCAAAAAAGTTTAAAATAAAAAATTCTCTGATCATTGCTAAATTTTTTTCCAAAAGAACGTGTTCTTAATCCATCACAAAGAAGCCATAGTATTAATGTACTTTACAAAATTATTTTTTAATATTTAATTGGTAAAAAGAGAAAAATAAAAAATAAAAATCATCGATTATTACATTTTATATCTAATGTACTGCAAAGTTATGCATATTTTGGTACAAAATATTTTAATAGGCAATTTAGCACTTTTATCCTTAAAACTTAACAAAAGAAGGATACAATTAGATGATAATAGATATTGATCTAATTGGTATAATAGATATTGATAACTAAATAGATAAATATTCCTGAAGTCATCTCCTCAAACAAACGAAAAAAAAAACTTGAATCTTCAAAACCTATCAAAGAAAATAGAAACTCAATAACAATTAAAAATATAAAATATATTACATCATTCAATTAAAATAAATAAAGAAAAGACATGAAAGATGTAAAAAGAGAAAAAAATCAATGATGTTAAAAATAAAACTAAAAAATAAAATAAACTGACAAAAAATGGGACAAAAGAATAACTATATATGAAAGTCATATACAACTTGCAAACTTATTGGTAATAAAAAACTTTAAAAATTTTCAAAAAATATATTTTATTCTCAAAAGAGATTAAATGGACTCATATAAAAGAAGAAAAATATAAATAAAAAATTAAAAGAAAAGTGCATGTATCTCATTTTTCTAGATTTAACTGAAGAAGTATCTAAAATATATTTTAAATTTTTAAAAATAATAAAATAAAAATATTTATTTAAATAAAAAATTGAAATATCCTAAATGTGATGATGCCTAAAACGTATATAATACACATATATTTTCCTTCATTTTAAAAGAAAAATTTTGAGACAGTCTTTCCATTTTGGCCTCTATCCCAAAAAATTCTCAACAAAAAGAAAATCTCTAAACATAAATAAATTTATAAATATCTCACATGTACACAAATAAGTTCTCAACAAATTAAAGAAAAAAAAATATTTTTTTAAAAATAATTAATTTTTAAACATCTTTTGAACAATAAGAGATGTATTGAACACTGATAAGCTACTCAAGAAAATTACATTTATAATAATATTTATTAAATTTAGAGGTTAAATATTAAAGTGAACAAGAAAAATGAAGAAAATAAGAACAACATGTATCAAAAAAGAAATTAAAAAGATTATATCTTCAATTTGGAAAAAGAAGACCTTAATCAGAGAAAAATAAGAGGATCTGAAGATAAAAAACCTTATGAGGAAAAGTTTGTGGAGAAAGTGACAGTAGATAAAGTTATATGGAGATAGTGAAAAGTTATTAAGAATTTGATTTAAATTAAAAAATTTGTTTAAGATTAACTAAAGTTGTTATATTATTTTCTCGCTTAGCTTTTAAAAACTCTTCTAACTAATAAAAAAATTTAAAATTCTAAAAATTAGAATTGAAGATTTGAAAATTTTAAAGAAGGAGAGAGAGTAAAAGTATTTTGGTAATATATATATATATATATATATATATATATATATAGATATAGATATAGATATAGATATACACACACAGCTCATGTGGGCAGCCCCATTTACCTTCCTTGATCAACACTGGCAACAAAACCATGTGGCGTACGTCATGTTTACCTTAACATAGGGAAAGTAGATAGGTAGATGGCACGAAAGTTGGATTGTGAAGGTTAGCAAAGGGTAGAGATTCTCCAAAATACTTTTGTGTTACGCTATCTTTAATATTTTTAAATATAAAAATTTTTATTTATATATCTTAAAATAAATTATAAATTTTAAAAGTTAAATAGTATAATTAGTAATAAGTTAAGGAGTGTTTTCTATTCTTTTCAATTTACAATTATCCTAAGAAAACAACTCTCTCTCTCTCTATCCATTTTCTTCTCATCTCTACTCTCCCTGGGCGAAGTACTCTGGCTCTCATTTCCGACCAGATCTAGCCACCAACTTCACCCTGATACTTTTGTTTCTTGTCTTTTTATATATTTTTATCCCCTATTTTGACTACAAATCACAATTAATTTTTTCTATACAACTTTCATCAAGATTCAACTACACAAACAAACTATTTTGTAGATCTTTGTAGATCATGCTAGTTCTCCCCTCTTTCTTGGAGAAATCTATCTACCTGGACATGAGGGTCGTCTTTCAATGTTATGTCTCTTTATTAGGTAATTTTTAAAACTATTGATTCGCCCATAATTTTTTAAATTATTGTCTTTTAAGGAAGATATAGAACTAGATTTTGCTGCATCTAAATTTCATGGATGGCGATGAATATGCATTTAAGAAGATCGAAGTGTATTTGTTTATTATCTTATTAGTATTAGTATTATTGTATTTCACCCACAATGAATATCTAAGTTGTGAGATATTTTTTATTTTTATGTGTAATTTTTATTGTTTTTCTAACTGAGTTATCCCAATTTCTCAATTAAGGTGTATTGGAGTAAGAATTTGAAGAATGTTTTGATTGTAATGGCCATGACTATTTTTATTATTAATAGATAATTTTTTATTTATAAAAAAATTATGCTAAGAAAAAGAATTTAATGAAATTTTTGGTGGAAGGATTCGAAAAAATTTTCTTTGTTCTTTATAGTTAGAATAAGCTACATGTTTACTAAAAAAAACAAGGAAAAACTTAGTTATTAAATAATTGCACCAATTATGGTGAAATTGAATAGAGTTTAGATTTAAAATTTTTTATTTTAAATTTTATAAAAATAAATTATTTACTAAAAAATAAAATAAAAATAAAAATTTTGTATTAAATTTAACAAAAACTAATCTAAATACACAAATTGAGTCGTCTCATGTGCAAGGCCGAATCTATAACTCAGTGTCAGTTGTCCTGCGCAGAGCTTCATTCCATAATAGTACGACATTTTCTTGCAAAACAAAGAGTTTTTTTCCTTTTAAATTTTTTTAAAGAAAACAAGACTACAAATGAAACAAAATTGTCCCATCACTAACGCATCATAAACTAATCTAATGAATTTGTTTTATATTTTTGTAAGGCATTGGAGATCTCATAGGAATCGAAGGAATAGAAACTTCAGAGATTTTTTAAATTAATTTGACGTTGATTTGGGTTGGATGGAATGTCAAGCTTGTTCGACGCCTCAAGCAAAGCAGATAGTCAGATATCGTTTTCTAAAATCCCAAGTTTAGAATATTTTTTTCTTGAACTTGAGTTATTCCCAAACGAAGAAATTGATTGGGAAATAAATAAATAAAACAGGATAATTGCAAATTCTATGCTCGAAAAATCCTTAGCAGCATGGGATATTTACCGCTTGTTTCGTTTAGTTCATTGAAGGAATGAAAATGTGAGCCACATCCACCGTACATAGGGTGTGAATTTAGACAGAGTTTAAATTTAAATTTAAATTTAAATTTAAAATTTTATAATAATTAATATAAAAATCTTAAAATCAAATCCTATTCAATCACATTCTTAATATTTTAACTCAATTATACAAAAGTTACTAATTTTTTTAAAAATATATTATCTGCTTTTGTATTCTAATAATTCTACATAAAAAAAATATTACAATTTAGTTAAAAATTATCTACAATAAGAAGTATAAAGTTCAAATTAATATTTTTACGGTAATATTGAAGTTTGTCAAGACTGAATCCTTATATTTTGTATTATTGTGTTTTTATTGTAATAATCAAAAGTACGATAATTATCAATTTTGCAAAAAATTCCATAGCAGTTTCCTCGCAGAAATCGAAGTATTTAAGTGGCCGAATTATATTAGAAAAAGAAGTCGCTATTCAAATCGGAAAGAAAAAAGTGGACAAATGGAAAAAGTTTTAGGGAAGATTGGGCCCAAAGGCCAAAAGTGAACAGCGGAATATGCTTTGTATTCCTATTATTACTTTGTTTATTCATCAGCCATACTCTTCCTGGAAATTTCCTATTGGGATTATATTAATAAAATTCAGATTAAACCACTTAATTTAACTATTCGAAATCCCTTCAAAGATAAAATTAGCTAATCAAAGCAGCAGATCTGCTGTCCGGACCCACATTGTGTGGGCCAATGGCCGATCTCCAAGTCTGAATTAAAATCTAGAAAATAGAACCTTTCGTACCTTTTTTAACGTGGCAGCAAATAATTGGTCCCGCTTATGTGGAACACTGTTGCAATGCCAAAAGCCGTCGCGTGGAGGAACAAATCTCATCAAGGAGTGTACAGTTACACTCGCACCACTTCTCCGAAATGTCACAACTGCTCCGGACTTCCAAATTACCAAAATCACCCTTTCAGCTTTCTCCAATTGTTGATCCTATCTCCAATTATTAAGGCTTTATGAGGATGGTCTTGTCATTTCGGAAAAGGGATGGTAGGAGAGGTCATAAAGGAGGGGCGTGCTCCTAGGGTGAAGTTGTAAATTACAGGCGTTTTTTTTTTCTTCAAAAAACGAATTATCTAATTTAAAAAATTAAAAGGCTTCTGAGAGGGCAAAGAAAGAAAGCACGCAGAAGCTGAAGAGAGCGATTCAAGCGATCGCTTCTTGTTGGGGTCTTGTCTTTATAACCGAAGGGCAGAGATCTCTCTCTTTATAATAACAATAACAATTGGATTCGCTTTCTCTCTCTCGCTCTCTACAGTTTCTAAAGGGAGAAAATCAGAGGCTGCTCCGACGATATCTCACTACTCTTCCACTCTCTCTCTCATCTCAATCTACGGAGCTTCTTAATTCCGGTACTTCGCAAATCCTACAAGTTGTGTGCACTGTTCATCAAGTATAGATTTAGATTTGTCTGGACATGCGGTTGTGTTTGTTACTACATGTGTGGATGTTTTGTTCGGATGCATTTTCATATTAGTCTGGTCGAACTGTAGTTATTATGCTTTTAGATCTATTTCACTTTAGGATTAGAGGTCGTCTGGTTTGCTTTATTCCATTGAATATATGCGATGACGATCGTGAGTTTGATGTTGAATTTTGTTAAAATTTTCAGGTGGATTTTGTAAAAAACCGTTGCTTGCGGTGGATTAATCGCCTTTGTTGGTATTGGACTCTTTATTGGGCAAATTGATGGGTAAAGGAGGGGAAGATTACGGGAAAAGGGAGAATTCCTGTCATAGAAGAGCGTCGAACGATGTTTACCCTGCGTGGTCAAAAGATGTGAGGGAGTGCGAAGAGAAGTTTCAGGTGACTAGAGATTTTGGGTTGTCTAGCGATGAAGTTGAAAAGAGGAAACAGATCTATGGGTGGAATGAGCTGGAAAAGCACGAGGGCCCATCGATTTTTAGGTTGATTTTGGACCAGTTTAATGATACTCTGGTTAGGATTTTGCTTGTGGCTGCAGTAATTTCATTTGTTTTGGCATGGTATGATGGGGAGGAAGGTGGGGAAATGGAGATCACAGCCTTTGTGGAGCCTTTGGTGATTTTCCTGATATTGATTGTGAACGCTATTGTTGGGGTCTGGCAAGAGAATAATGCAGAGAAAGCATTGGAGGCATTGAAGGAGATACAGTCAGAGCATGCCGCCGTTATTAGAGAGGGTAGAAAAGTTACAAATTTGCCAGCAAAGGAACTTGTTCCGGGCGATATTGTGGAGTTGAGAGTTGGGGATAAAGTTCCAGCAGATATGAGGGTTCTGAATTTGATCAGCTCAACCCTTCGAGTTGAGCAGGGATCATTGACTGGAGAGAGCGAGGCTGTCAGTAAGACTGCCAAGGCTGTTGCAGAGGATGTTGACATACAGGGGAAGAAATGTATGGTCTTTGCAGGAACTACCGTGGTGAATGGGAACTGTATCTGTTTGGTTACCCAAATAGGCATGAGTACGGAGATTGGAAAGGTTCATTCTCAGATTCATGAGGCATCACAGATTGAGGAAGATACACCATTGAAGAAGAAATTGAATGAGTTCGGAGAGGCTTTGACTGCCATAATTGGTGTAATCTGTGCTTTGGTTTGGCTAATTAATGTGAAGTACTTCCTTTCTTGGGAGTATATTGATGGGTGGCCAAGGAATTTTAGGTTTTCATTTGAGAAATGCACTTACTATTTTGAGATTGCAGTTGCATTGGCTGTTGCTGCCATTCCAGAAGGCCTCCCTGCTGTTATTACAACTTGCTTGGCCCTTGGCACACGCAAAATGGCTGCTAAAAATGCACTTGTACGAAAGTTGCCTAGTGTAGAAACTCTTGGCTGCACCACTGTAATTTGTTCAGATAAAACGGGCACATTGACTACAAACCAGATGGCAGTTTCTAAGCTGGTAGCTTTGGGTTCCAAGGCAAATGCTGTTCGAACATTTAATGTGGAGGGAACCTCGTATAACCCTTTTGATGGAAAAATAAATAACTGGACGGTGGGTCAAATTGATGCTAATCTTCAAACAATTGCAAAAATAGCAGCTGTCTGCAATGATGCTGGAGTGGAACAATCTGGGCACCATTATGTTGCCAGTGGAATGCCCACTGAAGCAGCATTGAAGGTAAGTAAATTTAATCCTGTTTCTAAGCTACTAGATTCAATATTATCTGTCTGCTTTTTGGCAAAAATAAATCTATTTACTTCTGTTATCCTTAAGGTGGCTATGTCATTTCCTGGCCAAAAAATTAAATTTCTTTGGCTAAATAGTGGAACCAAAATTTTTATCGTGAACACAAGAGCCTCCATGTATTTATATTTCCAGTTTTTGACCAAAACTGAATATGCTAGTTTTTAAGTTTAAAATGCCTTTTAGGCTCTCTAGATAAAAGTATCCCAAAGTTAGGTTAACTTTTCCTCCTTTTTTTCCTTTTCTTAAAATAAGTTTTTGAAATTTTGCATGATATTGATGATATCAAGTTCTTTCAGCAACTACTCTTTGGAGATTTATATGTGGGTAAAACTATGCTTGCTAAGAGCTTATCAGTGTCAAAGCAGACTAGTAAGTGCTGGTTATCTAATAGAACAGAATCTCTTAACTGATTGATTTTTGTACAGGTTCTGGTAGAAAAAATGGGGCTGCCTAATGGGCTAAATTCTGGTTCATCATCTGGTTCTAGTGCTGTACTGCGTAAGTTTGCTCCATTATCTTTTATATGTTCTTTAGTCTGTATTTTTTGTTTGTTAATATCCAGTTATTTCAATTGTTTAGGTTGCTCCAACACATGGAGTGCAATTGAGCAACGTATTGCTACGCTTGAGTTTGATCGTGATAGGAAATCTATGGGAGTTATTGTGAAATCCAAATCTGGAAGGAAGTCATTGTTGGTGAAGGTTTGTGGCTTCATTTTGACCTTCTTAAGATTATGATGCAACTATATTTGTGCCATTAACCTCTTCCCAGGCAGCCAGTTCACTTAAGTTTGTGTTTCATAAGTAGGTTGGAGTATGATAAGTCTGTGGCAATATCTATATTATACAATCACTTGAGAAATCTGTTGTAGCTGTAGTTGGCTGGTTGTTCATCTGGTTATATATGCACTCCTTCTCAACTAGTCTCTCCAAAGTATAGAAATCGGATGTATCATTTACACTATGCTCACCCACCATTTCTGTATTATATGGCCAGTGTAGTTTTTAAGCTTTTGATTCACGATTTTTACTCTTGCTACATTTTTGGGTGAAACTATGATAATGTAACCAAGAGTTGAAATTCAATGCAAAAATTGGGCTTTATGACAAAACTTAGTGAAGTATCTTTCCTTATTCTGTGTTCTTAAAATTGTATTCAGATTCCAAGTTTCAGAAGCGTCCTTTATCTCACCCGAGTTATTTTTTTTTTTTTAAAAAAAATGATTATGTGCACAAGTAGGAAAAACGCATTACTTTCCTTTTCCAAAGGCCAATCATTTGAAAACTGTAGGTGTTAATATTAAGATTTATTTATCCATGATATGTGCCATTGTACCATTTGGTTTCTTCATTCGCTTCTTTGTCCTGTTTTGGTGGAATTCTGTTAGCTTGCCACTTATTTATGAAATTTTAACAGGGTGCGGTAGAAAATCTGCTAGACAGAAGTTCCTTCATGCAATTGCGTGATGGATCTGTTGTGGAACTGGATCAATCTTCGAGGGGTGTTATATTGCAAAGCCTGAATGAAATGTCGACAAAAGCATTGCGTGTTTTAGGTTTTGCATATAAGGAGGACCTTGGAGATTTTGCCACTTATGAAGGTGATGAGGATCATCCAGCGCATGAGCTCTTACTCAATCCTGCTAATTACTCTTCAATTGAGAGTAAACTAATTTTTGCTGGCTTGGCCGGAATAAGAGTGAGTTCCTTGATTCGCTTCCACCATTCTAATTTTGCCTTCAACATGTCCATTCTTTTTAACCTTTAGATTTTGAGTGAGTTGTGTTTCATTTCTTGAAATAAATAAATCTTCCAGGATCCTCCTAGGAAAGAGGTGCGACAGGCTATTGAAGATTGCAGAGCAGCTGGTATTCGAGTTATGGTAATAACTGGAGACAACAAGAATACAGCTGAAGCTATTTGCCGGGAAATTGGTGTTTTTGGATCTCATGAGGATATTAGTTCAACAAGTTTAACTGGAAAAGATTTCATGGAGCTACGTGATCAAAAAGCACATCTGAGGCAAGAGGGAGGACTTCTCTTCTCCAGGGCTGAACCCAGGCATAAGCAAGAGATAGTAAGACTGCTCAAAGAAGATGGTGAAGTCGTTGCTATGACAGGAGATGGTGTCAACGATGCACCTGCTTTGAAACTGGCTGATATTGGAATTGCTATGGGAATTGCAGGGACTGAGGTAAAACTGTCTCTCTGTGCAGTTTATAAACTCAATTCCAAATTTGTAGTCTGTCTACATAGTCTTTCTTCCTGAAAAATTTTGCTACCCCTCTTTCTTTTCACTCCTATATAAAGCAGAACATTTGCATAAAGTAGTATGAAGCCTGGGTAAATAATATTGCCCAGGGGATTGAATCCGGTTTTCTGTTCATGTAGCGCTTTCATAGTTTTGACAGTGGCAGTAGATGATCTTCCTTGGACTATTTCTGTTTATGGTGAAATTATTTTGAAAATAAGAATACTCCCTCTATTTCAAAATATGAGGCCAAAAGGCCTTATTTCTCCTTTCAAAATATTAGACCTTTTACGCATCTCAAGGAGTATTTATTACATATTTCCAATTCTTTCCATTTTTTATTCTGTTTTATTTCTGTCTCTCTCACTCTCTCTCTCTTCCTATTTATTAAGCTATAAAGCTACTTCATTTCAAAAAGTTCCTTGTTTCTGAAACCTTTAATCCTAGTCCCATAGGGCAAAAGACCTTATTAAGTAGAGGGAGTAGCAATCTTATATATGTAAATTTATTTTGCGTCATCTCGAGCATTTGTTTGAACGTATATTATATCATGGAAAGCATAACTGTTCACGGTGAATGGGGGTGAGTGATGGCACCAGGGGTCATGTTATTGGATGCTAAAGCAGTGCCATTCCTTGAATTCTTTAATTGATAAATTACATGTGTATAGTGTCATTATTTTTCATTATCTACTTGTCGACAGTTGGGCAATTTGATCTGAAAATCTATGGGGAAGATGTTAGTGATGGGTTCTTCTCTTACTTTCTCAAAGCGTAAATCATTTGACCTGGCTTTGTTAAGGAAAATATTGTTTTTTCTTGTGAGCATGATTCTACATCAGCTTTTGTTGAATTTAACTGCAGATCACTTGAGTGTATATGAACTTGTTTGATCCTTGATGCTATTTTTGTTGTTTTGCTAGCTTATAGATCAGATATATCCTAATATTTCAGGTGGCAAAGGAAGCTTCTGACATGGTTCTCGCAGACGATAATTTTAGTACAATTGTTGCTGCTGTTGGTGAAGGCCGATCCATTTACAACAACATGAAAGCATTCATCAGGTCTGTCTTTCCCTTATTGATCTTCTCTTTCCTTAACAATTTTAAGTGCTGTTTCAGAAAGTTCCGTGTTCAGATAATAGTCTGTGACCATTAGCTGTACCCTGTATGTTGAATACTATATGCATCTTTTAATTTGTTCTTCAATAAGTAGGTATAGGAGCAGATAGGGTTCGGGACCCATCTTGATCATGAGTCTCAACTTGATAGGATATCTGGATACCACCTTCAAACACCCCCCCCCAAAATAAAAAACTTAAATAATTGAACAAATAAATTTTTAAAATTTTGAGGGAGTTAGTAATTTGGTTATGCACCAAGACATTGAAACTCTTGTTTACGAGGGCATTTTCCTTGAGATTTTAGCGGGAGTGAATTTACCTTGCATAAAATGTTTCCAGATTATTACTTGCAAGAGATGGTTCTGGACCAATGGTAAATAGAAATTCTGATATAAATGATTTATCTTTTTGTGGGCAGGTATCCATGGATTACATAAACGTCTTCATTAATGGGTTTGGTAGTCTTCCTTGTGTTTTAATAAGCTCTAATAGTTTAGTTTAACCTGATGACCTTCTTGCATGTTTTGCCTATTTGTTTTGCTAAGGATAATAACATACCATCACCAAGAATTTCCTCCTGTATAAGAGAAATTTGTTCAATACTAAGGAGCCTCTGCACATAAGCTTCTGAGTAAGATGCCAAAATTTATCAGAATTTGGTACTTTTCTAATGGTGCTTACTGCATGGAGTTAAAAGCAAATCCAGTACGTGAAAGAATTCTGCTGGAAAACTGACACCCAATCAGTTTACAGTCAGAGCATGAATTGTCCTTAATGTTGAAGTTAACTATTTGTAGTCTTTATCATTATGAATTGCTGCAAATCACTGGATATACACCAATGAAGTTTTTATTGTATTGATCTACGTAGTAGACATCAACATAGGACTACATAAACCCTCACACTGAACCTCTGCTTCAACCCATAGTAGTAGGTTTTTGTTTTTTCTTGAAACTGGGGTGTTATATAGCATTATAAATGGTGTCTCGTCCATATTTGGCACCGGCAGTTCATACTTCTTTGTCTGGCAAATATTGACAAGCTTCTTTCCCATTATTGCAGATACATGATATCCTCAAACATTGGTGAGGTTGCATCTATATTTCTGACAGCTGCTTTAGGTATTCCTGAGGGTTTAATCCCGGTTCAGCTCCTATGGGTTAACCTGGTTACTGATGGACCCCCAGCGACGGCTTTGGGATTCAATCCCCCAGACAAGGACATAATGAAAAAAAAGCCAAGAAGAAGCGATGATTCATTGATTAGTCCTTGGATTTTGTTTCGCTATCTTGTAAGTGTTTCTCCCTTTGGTTTCGACCTATTTTTCTATTCCGGCCATTATTGTTTTCCACAAGTATCGCTTTTCCTTTTACCCTTTTAGATTGTGCCTTTTTCTTCTTACTCCCATCATTTGGTATCCTCTTGAAGAATCTGGGTTCCTTGTATTGACAATATCTTTTCAGTGTTACTGTTTTCTGAATGTTGAAAACTATAGCAGCAAAGAATGATATGACTGAGCTTCAAGTGATTACCATTTTTAATTCTATGTGAACCCAATCAAATAGGTTTTGCCTTTTTATTATGAATTATGAAACAATAACAGCAGAGTAATGCAACTGAGCTTGTAGTTATTAGATAATTCAAACAATGTGATTCAGTATGGCTTGTGTCCAAATAGGCTTTTGTTTCCCTTGATATATTTCAAAGCTTATCCTTCCTACCAGACAATATATTCTCTCATCAATTTTCTCCCTTGTTCTACTATTTCTTCTGAGCAATGTTCCTCATTTGCTTTTCTTTAATGTTGTTGATGCAGGTGATTGGATCCTATGTTGGTATAGCAACGGTAGGAATATTCATTATCTGGTATATGTACGGCTCTTTCTTTGGCATCGATCTAAGTGGAGATGGCCACACCCTTGTAACCTATTCCCAGCTTGCCAACTGGGGTCAGTGCCAATCTTGGAGCAATTTCACAGTTTCACCTTTCACAGCCGGAAATCAATTGTTCACATTTGATGCAAATCCATGTGACTACTTCCAGAGTGGCAAAATCAAAGCCACGACTCTCTCCCTCTCAGTCTTGGTTGCTATTGAGATGTTCAATTCCCTCAATGCTCTCTCTGAGGATGGAAGCTTGTTATCAATGCCTCCTTGGGTCAACCCATGGCTCCTTTTGGCGATGTCAGTCTCGTTTGGATTGCATTTCTTGATCCTTTATGTCCCTATCCTTGCTCAAGTATTTGGCATTGTGCCTCTAAGCCTGAATGAGTGGTTGTTAGTGGTGCTGGTTGCTTTCCCGGTCATTTTAATTGACGAGGTTCTTAAGTTTGTCGGCCGATGTACTAGTGGAATCCGATCATCCAGCGGCAGAAGTATTAAGCACAAGGCTGACTGACGATTAAAAAACAAGGGGAATACCTGCCAGAGGATGCCTTTCATTCATAAAAACCTCAAACGGATAGTAATGGCCCATTATTTGGTCCATTATCTGACTTCTGT
Organism: Rauvolfia tetraphylla; assembly: GCA_030512225.1. Taxonomy (NCBI): domain Eukaryota; kingdom Viridiplantae; phylum Streptophyta; class Magnoliopsida; order Gentianales; family Apocynaceae; genus Rauvolfia; species Rauvolfia tetraphylla. Next base: position 506,919 of record JAJQKT010000062.1, read on the forward strand.
GCGATTGTGAAAGCTGAGGGTTGGTTTGGACCTGGAAGGTTTATTGGATCGGTTAGACATTTGTAGAACTCTTCTTGTTAGAACTTACTACGACTTGGTAGCTTTATTTTACTGAACGATCTGCCTTATAATTTAAGGGCGATCTCACTAGGCTTTAGATCAAAATGTAAAATTCCGGTGAGATATGTTCATCTAATTCTATTTGTTAATTTTGCCAATACAAACGGGTCGAAATTGCATTCGGCAGCAAGTTTAATTGAAGATTTGGGGCACTCAAATAGTGATAATGGATCTGTGTTGGGCTGTGTGGTTTCCCCTGAAAATTCAATGTCTTCAGCTGAGAGCAAAGTTTCTAGTCTGTTGAGTTGAATTACTTTTGTTTTTTGAAGGTCGGGGACGATGGAGGCATAGGTTCCTTTTCATGCTATGGTGCTCTCCAAGTGTACTTTTTATTAATTAAATCGAACTAATGGTTCAATTAGAGCATATTTTTTTTAATTAAATATATAATTAAATTTTATTTTTTTATAAAAAAATTATTTTTATAGAATTCAAAATAAAATTTTTTCTAATCAAACACAATATAAATACATCATAAAATTTAATTTGGTGCAGCAAGTTTTAAATATGTGGGCAAGAAGAGGGCAAGACAAACCATTCGGCAAAATAAAGCCTAAATCCAACGTGACTAAGAATGAAGCAAGGACCATGGTCTCCTTTCAAGAACACAGGCGCTACACTATTCCTATTATTACTTTAAAATTATATTTAATCACACAATATATATGTATGTGTGTGTATATATATATATATTCACTGCTAGTTTGCTGCATAAAAATATTGGAAACAACTTGGGAAAAAATACCAAACTAATCCAACGCCCAAACAAGCAAAACCGAAACTTCTTACTTTCTCAGCCTGCGACGCATTTACCTTAATTTAACAATTATAATAAGAAAAAAATCCCTCAAAATATTCAAAAAGCTATATATGAGTCTCAATCTTTCCACATTCTTAATTTTCGAGTTTTATGCTCAATCAACTAATTTCATTTATCAACTATACTTACCGGGCCAAGACAAAAACAGTTCACGCATTTATAAAACTTTTCGCGATGAACAATTTCCTCCTGCAACAGCCGTTTGGTCCATTCTAACCTTTCATTTACTCCAAATAGAAAACAAACTACAATGCAAAAGGAAAATACGAGATATAATAGCGCAACAAGATGTAGATTTCATCACTAATTCGAAAACACATCTTAAAAAATAGAAGCCAGGACGAAGAAACACCTTCTAATCTGTACCATATTACTAGCCCTAATTACACTACTAATATCCGCAGTAACCCTAAACCAAAAACATCTAACCCATTAAACTGTTCTTTTTTCTTGACAGCAAGACTTCTGAAGAACAACAAAAGTCAACACTACCCTTTTTGCCCCCCTCTAACCACCGAACCCGTAGAGAGTTCTACCCTGCCTCTTCAGCGCATAGACCACATCCATGGCCGTCACCGTCTTCCTTCTAGCGTGCTCAGTGTATGTAACTGCATCACGAATAACATTCTCAAGGAAAATCTTCAACACACCGCGAGTCTCCTCATAGATCAGACCGCTGATACGCTTTACGCCTCCTCTACGAGCCAATCGACGAATTGCTGGTTTTGTAATTCCCTGAATGTTATCGCGAAGCACCTTACGGTGACGCTTTGCACCTCCTTTTCCCAAACCTTTCCCCCCCTTTCCACGGCCAGACATCTTCGATTGCTGATTTCAACTCAAATAACTGCAATTTTCCTCTTGCTGTGAATTGAAAAATCAGATTGGTGAGAAAAAATTTCAATAACCCAACAAAGAACCAGACCAGATTGCACATCAAAGATGATTAAAAGAAGAAAATACTGCCGGATAAAATTTATAAAGGAATCAAAATCCATTGCATTAATCTTTGATGAAATCTAACGGAGCACAAACAAGCTCAAGGTTTCCACGAGAAAGAGAACGAACCTGAAGCTGATGAATTGAGAAGAGAGAGCGTTGTGAATACTTCGAGAGATTACAGTCGAGTGGGGTGTTTATTTATAGGGATGATTGGGTAAAGAGACTATATTGGGAGTTATGGACGTTGCCGATCCGCTTCTTGGAGTTAACTGTGTTGCCTACCGTAGATGTCATTGCAACGGACAGCCAAGATGAGTATTCTGAGGTATCACGAGGATTGATGACGTGGACATTTAAATTTAGATTTGTGTTTCTTTGGTGCGAAAGTTTTGAAACGGGGCTGTCAAAAATTGGGCGGGGAGAGTTGCCGCCGTCGAGATCCAGTAGTGGGAAGTTGATTGGATCCAAATTCGATGATGTTTCGGCCTTTGGGCTTTCCTTTTTTTATTTTGTAGACAGCAGGCGGAGGAACACGGTGTCGAACTTGGGTCTTTAAAAAGCTTTGAGATTCCCTTTCGGGTTACGCCAGGATGCTTCTGATCATTTGGAATTGGGTCCTTCGGGTTAACTCCTCGGGTATTTGGATTTCTCTGAAAAAACATTTAGGGTTAACTCGGATGGGTTTGGAATTTAATTTTTTTAGTTTAGACTATATTTTTTTCTCATAAATAATAAATTTTTATGATTCTGAATATAATTCAACTAAAAAAATACTATCTTACTTTTAAGTTTAATGAATAATTTATTTTTATCACTTCTAAAACAAAAATTTTCAAATTAAACCTAATCCAATTATGAACTTGATACACCCTCTAATCCAATATTATCCTTTTTATTTTAAAAAAATCAATTATTATTCACTTTATTTGTTGGTTTCATCTGCATTATTTATAAGATTTATTTCTAGTATTTTCAATTTCTTTAGTTGAGATAGGAAGTTTAAAATGTAGTTTCTTTTTTATTACAACAAAAAGAGGAGATGTGATTTGAACCTAAAATTTGTTCTTATTAAAAGGTTTTTGTATCACTAAATTATTTTCTCATTGCAAAAATGAAAATACTAATAAGCACTAATTGGAGGAAACTGATCTTTGACTCAAGTTGAGCTTCTTTTTTTTTTTTTTTACATCAAAGAGGGACAATTTGTCAAGAAAAGAACAAATTATCTTTTTATCCCTACTTGTATAAGATTTTATATGTTAAATTACCTTTTTATTCACGTATTGATCTGTAACTCCTGAAACAATTAAGCCAAATAGTATGATTCATAAAGAAACAAAACACTTTTCTCCATTTGTTGATACTTTTGTGACCAAAAAAGAAAAATGAAAAGAAGATATTTGTATTTACTTTGATTTTGTTTGGTGTGAGAATAAAAAAAGTAAATAAAAAACACTTTTATTTATTTAGTTGTGTAAAAAGTAAAAGGAAAAAAAAAGAATATTTCATAATATTTATAAATTTACCCTTCATTCAAATATTCTAATTATGATAAAAATAAAAATTAAAAATATAATAATTTTTTAAATATTACATATCTCTCAATCGTTCTAAAAATAAAAAAATTAGAATTATTGATATAAAGAGAGAGGTCTTTGCTTCTACATTTACTCTACTTTCTTCTCCTCTTCAAACCAAACAAAATAAAACACAACTTGTTTCATTTTTTACTTTCTCCATTTTTTCTCCCTCTTTTCCTCCCAACCATACAAGGTCCAATTTTCCCGCATTGCAGGGGTTGTACCTACAAACTACGAAACAACAGCCTCTTCCGCTCCTGCCTGTTCAGCAACAACACCGCCGATAGCCAACCTCTAAAACCTCCACCCTTCCCCGGGCTAAAACCCTACCGCAGTTTCTTTCTCCCAAACACCAGGCATGGGGTTCTTCGACCTCAACATCCCATACTACGAATCTGGTCGGAACCTCAGCGATAAGGACAAAGCCACCCTAAAAGCCCAACGCCTCAAGCTAATCATCAAAGTGGTGGAGCTCGGCTACACTGGCGTCGCTTACAATCGTGAAATCAAAGGCGTGATGTCGGACGCCGACCGTTGTTCTATCTCACTATTTCCTCTCTCTTCTCTCCTTAAAGCCGCCCCCTCTATCTCTAACTCCGTTAAGTTTCATCGTGAACTTTTAAAGATCCCCTTTTCTACGCCTTTCCGTCAGTACACTCGTTTAACTGTTGTCGTTGATAGTCCATCTCAAGCCTCTGCTCTTAATTCCGGAAATCCCATTCTGAAGACATACGACATTGTAGCGGTGAGGCCTATGAATCAGAATACATTCGAACAGGCTTGTCAAACATCTGAGGTATGTCCCAGTATTTGCTTTGCCAATTTAACGGTTGATTATTTACGTATGTAGTTAAAACGAGGAGAAGTTATGTAGATATCTTCTGCTTCCAAATGTGTGTTCTTCGTGCAAAAATCTGTGAGCATTTTAGTTATTCCAAATACATTCTTCTCTGTCGCTCAGAACTTGTTCAAGTGAAGAAAAGAGGAAAATCACAGACAAAGATTGGGTGACTGGAACTTCATCCAATATCTTCAAAGTTCCTAAATGTCCTATGCAAGCCATTGCCAGGACTATAATCACGGCTTTTTGGTTTATTAAATGCTTTGACGCGTCATTGATATTAATGCCTCCAAACACGGTGATGTAGTAATGCTAGAACAGCTCAATAACCTGTGTAGGTAAAATGCCTTGCAACCATGCATAATAGATAGCCAAATTAATATATCTAGTTTATGTGATTCATGGATATTTTTTTTGTCTTGTTGAATGTGCAGATTGATGTCATTGCCATTGACTTTTCAGAGAAGTTGCCATTCAGGCTGAAGCAACCAGTGGTCAGAGCCGCCATCAAGGTTTGTTCTTTACTGAATCTCACTGTCATTATGGCCTTGGGAAAATTTTCCTGTGATTTAATGGTTGTAAAATAATAGAAATTCTTATGGAAAATGGGAATACGGGACTGAAATTTAGGAAAAACAAGTACAGAGGACCCCTGATTATTCTAATTTTACAATTGTCTGAATAGGAGAGACATGACTGCCCTTCCCCTCTTGCCTCCTGTTTCCTGGGGATGCTTGATCTGGGAAGAACATGAAAGCTGTAGACGTACTGACACTTTTACAGAATTCAACATGGTTGCTGTTGCTAATCTGATTGAAGGGAAAACTGTATTGACAGAAGCATCCTACAGTGTACTTGAAGAGATATTATTGCTGAAATCTTAGGCTTTTCCTAGTTTACTTAGATAGAGGCTTGCCGTTCCTAGTTTCCTAGTTTCTGAACCACTAAAGAGATTTGCCTGTTAAAACTTTAGAATTGTTCTTATGATGGATAATTGAGTCTGATTGAGAAGGCATTCAAACTCACAGCATGAGGTTGATTTTGGTGTTGTCTGCCTTTACTATTCATTGCCGGCCAATTCAAAACCTTTCTGACAAGTGGCCCTTCTCTTCCCATCTTTTTTTTTTTGGTGCACTTGTTGCATTTATCTGCTTGACTGTGAATTAGGAAGAAGAAATAGCTGCATATGCAGTTTTCATAATTTTGTGCATGCAATCTTCAGGATTATCTATAAAATTTTACATGCAGTAAATCATATATTGAAGTTGCAGGAAGAAAATATGTATTATAGATCAGTCTGTCTCATTTTTGGAAACTTTACTAAATTATCCTATAAAGTGTGTGCGTGATACAAACTAAAAAAAAAAATGAAATTAACATTTAAACAATCTCAATCTTCTTGATAGCTCGAACAACTTGGGTTCATATTGTGAGACCTGCATGGAACAAATCATCTCACAAGATGGAGAGCTGTATAAACCTAAGGCAATTTAGTTTCATGGCTATTGCATCAAGACTTTAATGGATATGAAATTGCAGATCAGGCGTGATATGGTGGTGAATACTCATGGAAACTTCTTCATTTTACTAAATCTTCTGTGATTTTGCACAGACAAGGTTGAGTGGTTTATGTAGTTTTGTTATGATCATAGGGGGGTTTTGGAAACTGTGACAAAATTATCTTCACTAATACTGACTTCTTGACATTCGGATACTTCCACTTTGTAAATTGTTTAACAAATTTGGAAAATCCTTTTTAGCTTGTCTCTTTCTAAATGGAAAAGCCTTATCACCCTCCTTTCTAATAAACTAACTGACTGCTGATACTAACAATGGCAAAGTAATTACTGTGAAAACTGATTTATAATCCAAGAAGGGTCTTCAAACCTCAGAAGGAATTCTTCAAAGTTGGATTCTAAATTTATCGGTTATGGTGAATCGAGTGTCTCTTTTTCATGCATATGAAATTGGTGACCTTGAACTCGAGGGGGAGGATCACATTGACGTGTCACTGCATTATTATCTATTGCCTTCGGCACATGTAAGTGTCAGCAACCATGTTTGAGTACATACTTGACTCTTGTTGGTTGGATGTCTCTGGTAAAGTCTTGAGATTGAGGGCTTTATGTAGTCTAAAAATCATGAGGTGAATTGTGGTTTATCCTATTGTGAGAGTTGGACTTGCTAATTTTTGAGTTAGAATCTTTCTTTGTGAATGCAAGGAATAGTTCCAAAGGATGTGCAATCTAACCTTTCTGAATAGTTAGAATCTTTCTTTCTTTCTGAATGGTTTCCTTTATTGGGTAGGTCCATCTTCCATAGCAATCTAACCTTTGCTTTCAGTTTCACTACGACCATTTTGAGCTCTCTATTTATGGAATGAGCTGTGGATTGATTCTTTCTGAATCTCCAGAAATGATACAATTTTCCATTTCCTAATTGAAAGATTTGGAAATGGGCGATGATGTGCAAGTTCGGAAAAGAACATTGATTGCACATGAGTTAGCGAGACAGATTAGGTGGATCAACAACGAAGCTCATTAGGTTTGACATTAATTTGCTCAAAACCATTATCTTTGTAATTATTTTATTGCCTGTATTTCTCTTGACCAGGCATTCTCAGGTGTGGTGGGCAACGCACTGTTGGCCCGACAAGAATCAACAGGCCGTCCTCCCACTTCTAGGGCCATCTTCATGAAAATAGCCTTTACCTACATAAAGTTCAGGTTCATATACGAGCTATTTTGGTTAGTCCTAAATGTGCCTACAATTACAATATTTTAAGCTTCAACTCATCATTAAGTAACGTGAGAGACTAAATGATTAGGACAAGGAAGAGGTAACATTAGTCTTTTGCAATATTATATCACTGATGTGACTCCTAAAGCTAGACATGCACTTGAAAAAATATTAGACAAAGGAAGAAAAGGGTTTCTGGAACTAGTTGTATTTTATATTGTGGGTTTTTCCTTCCAGGTAGTTGCTTTACCCTCTTGGTGGGGACTCTTGAAGAATCTCTTTGGTAGCTTAATGCTTTTTGTTGAAGGATTTTTGGTCAATTGCTCTTTTCAGGATTACCTTTTCTTTTACCATTATTGGAGTATTATTTATCAGCTAGATTGTATTTTTGGATAGTTTTTGGTATTGAAAAGGATCTTTATTTGGTTTATAGTGACGATGATTTTTACTCCATGCTTGTAAATCAAATAATTCGAGATCACTCGTTTTATGTGAGCATGCAATGTATTTCTCTCGGGCATAACTGGAGTTGTGCTTCAGATTCCTCTCATGAATGTATATTACCATCATCCTTCTTGTGTAAACCCTTTCATGCTTAATTTTTCAGGTCAAAATTTGAACTTCTGCTGCCAGTTTAATCTCTCATGTTCTGTGCGTGTTGTAAGGATTCACGAAATTCATTTAAAGGATAACGATAGCTTTAGAGCTGTTTTCACTTTGTCGAGTAGGTCTACTTCTGAAAGATATACTTCAGTTAGGAAGAAATCCACTCTGTAATCATTTTCTTTCTTTCCGATTCCTGATGTGCACCTATTGTTACTTCCGTAAGCCTCTTTTAGTTGCTAGTATTGCCACCCATCTCGTGCATTCAACACAACCAATAGAATCTGAACACTATTCTTCCCATAACTCATCATCTGCTTGCTGAGTGGCCATCGTCTACAGTAACTATTCCTCTACAAACTTCTGAATGGTAAATAGGAAAATATTTCACATTGCTTTGTGCCATTTGACTGCATTTGAGGGCGATGGCCGGTCATAAAATCAGTTAACATCATGGATGAAACTCGAGCATTTAGAGGTGTAGTGCTTTTTGTTAGACTATGTAGGTGTCACTCCATGGGCTATGCGAACTGTGACTTTGTTCCTCATTCAGCCCCTTCAGTGCTTTTTCAATACTTGTTGATGTATTATTGTTGGTCTTTTCTCAGTTTCGGAGACTAATTTCCGTGTGCTGTACAATCAAACGCATAAAACCTATGGAGTTGGGAGTGCTGTAGCTTCTTGAATGAAAACGAATTGTCACCTCTTGGGCCACGTAATTGGAATTTCACAAATGATTTGTCGCCAGCTTTTTGTTTCCGTTCTATCACTCTCACCAAGAATGAACTCTATTTTCGTTCCTACATGATTGAGTAAAGACATTTGCATAGGAATAATTTGATTGTGACATTTTCTCTGGCCATCGTAAACAGAAGCTTCTAATTATGGTTATGGATATTGAATATGACAACATGCATATCGGCTAAGTTCAATTAACCTTAAGAACTCTAAATTTAATGCGTTGCAACAGCAAGAAATTGACCACAACCCTAGAGCGAGCTCCAATATACTAAAACTTGGGGAGCTCTTTGTGGTGATATTATTCATGGGATCAGATAATTTGATGAAAGTGCATCAAGTATGCTAATCAAGTTGTCATCATCTTCTTCATCCTCTTCCGCCCCTCCTGCATGATCCCATTGGTTTTGAGAAGTCTTCTCAATTTCATCATTTCTAGCAAACCTTCCTCTAATGCGTGGTCTGCTATCTGCTAACGTTTTCCTGCATTCATACTGAAAGGCATGCAGAAGATGACTGGTATGAGACTTTTGAATACAAAAGATAGAAACCAGGGAACTTCACTGACTTGGGAACACTTGTGGTCCAGGAAAAGCAATACCTACTCAGGCAAAGCACACGGACATATTGGTACGTGCTTGCATGTGTCAAATGATAGAATTGAAAAATAAAGGTCAACAGGAAAATACTATATTTAACAAACCCACCTTCTAATCAGACCGAATTTTATTTTATTTCACCCTGTTGCTTCCTCTATTTTCCCTTTTCCTCCAAAAACCATTTCTTGATTACATGGACATTTGCAAATACCCCTCTTCCATATATATTCTTGTGTGGATGGATAGAGAGGCTAGCCAGGTAGGTAGTGACTTAACTATACTGTGCGCAAGAAAAACTGTGTATACATATAACGCCTGTGCTATAAATAACAATTATGTATACATACAAATATTTATACAAATATTTATAGTACATGTGTACAAGAAGTGAATATAAAAAACTAGTAGAAGGTCTTGGTTTTAAGTTCCCCAAAAAAGTAAAAAACTAGTTTCGGTTGTTCTCTTAACAAGGATATTACAAAGTCCCTTTAAGTTCTTATAAGGAAAGAGCAACGAGCATAGAAATAAAGAAAGATAGGGGACATTATTATCGGACCTTGATCTTTTTGTTGAAATTTCTCTGGTTTCGCTTGCTTCTGTACCTCTCGATCCTCTCTTTCTTCTCCTCCGGACTGTATCGGCAGGCTTTGCTCATCCCTACGATAATAGTAAGTTCATGCGATAGCGGACTGTCTGACCGGTGAGTCTGATGCATCACGAGGTTCATACCCTAGCATGTACAAAATTTGGTACTAAGAATCAATTTATGCTTCATGCATGTAAAACAGAGCAGAATATGGTCTTTTTCCATGCATTTCGATTGCAGTATAAACATATTTTACCTGCAAATCACCGGTGCTGAACACTTTCCTCACTGGGCTAGTTTCAGAGTCTATGTAACCATAACCTGTTGGTGAAGAAACCATCGGAGTAAACCCTTCGACGTTCTTCTGCAGCGAGTGACTGCTTATGCTCCTCTGTATCAAATTTGAACCACTCGCTCCACAGCTCGGAGAGCCATAATAATTGTTGGCCCCATAGCTTGCGAGCGAAGTCGGAGAACTATAACTACTGTATCCGCTACTACTGTAACCGAGCTCCGACTTGAGAGGAGACAAGGAGTCATAGTCGTTGGCCGGAATAGCCAGAGGAGGTGGTGCAGAAATTAATGAAAAACTTGGAGGAGCATTTAGTTCAGGAAATGGATAATGGCCTGGGAATTCTGTGGAGTAACCATAAGGGACCTCATTAGTGTTACTACTATGTCCATACATGGCTCGTGGTAGTGTTAGCCAAGGGAAGGTTTTGTGTTATGTTCTGCTATACTGGAGCGGATTGAGATGAAAAAATTCCAGGAGAATGGCGTACTCTTAAAAGGTTTAGACAAGCTGGAAGGTGACGTGGAAGATGACGTCATTTTTTCTTGAGGGCGTTGACTTTGCGACTTTGATTTTTGTTCTTGTTTTTCACCCCACGGGTAATGTATATCTCGCTTTCCCTGTCTTGCCTGCCCTTTCAACTTTCAAGTAGTCCTACCTCAATAGGGGAACAAATTTGGAACCCACAAATGATATTTGGGACTGGGATCGGTTAATGCAAATTAACTTGATTTGGACAAGTGAAACATGTGTAAACAAGGTCGGAAAGTTATTTATTCAAAAAATTAAAAAAGTAAACAAGGTGTGAAAAATTTTTGGTTTTATGAGGTTTGGATTGGTTATTGTGTGGGAGAATGTGAGGTTTGGGGTTGACTTTTAAAAAAATATTGAGAATTTTGAAATAGGAGGAAAAAAAAAAAACACTTCTGTAGAGTGTGGACCTTAGAAGAGGAACGGTACAGATTTGGTTCTCCGACTTTACAGATTTGCGGTACAGAACGGTACAGATTTGGTTCAAATGTGCAAGCACCAGAGGTTAATGCCATGATTTCTCATCTTTTAAATTACAAATTAAATATATGACCATTCAGTTATTATTTAAATATTGATGATTATGTCGTTAGATGTGTGACAGTAGAAGGAGATACAACTTAGAAGTTGAGCAACATGTGGATACTAATAAGATTTTAGTTCATAAAATTGATAAAATTCCAATCAGTGAGTCAAAATGTTGAAGTGATTAATTGAGTTCCTTTTTGTTTGATAAAGTATTCGCACATTATCTACATGTTAATCGTGAACAAACATTCGCCAAACCGACGAAGTTCTATATGCATCCTTATCTCATTTTTTCTCTTATAAATAATTTATTTTTTCGATTTTCAATACAATTCGACTCAAAGAAAAACCCGATCTAAATACGCTCTAATAGTTTAGTGATAAAATACTTCTGGAGTAGTTAGAAGACATGATGCTCGAATGTTTTTTTTGATTGGTAGAATGAAACAATTAATCAAGAAATTAGCGGAGAGCGGTACTTTACAAAGATATATGCCCGACTTATATATATTTAATGGTCTGAAAATCATATTTCTCATTTGTGATGGAAAAAGTTTCAATTTCTCAATGATCATTTTTTTCTAAAAGTTTCCCTACTTATAAGGTGGGTCATGAAGAAAAGCTAATATAAAATGCACGTTCTGGTGGTTCTATTATTTCTTAGCAGCAGTAAAATCAAAATCAGCCTCAAGAGAAATATCGATTCATGCCCAACTTGCATCTTGCATCTTGAAAACACATATAATAAGAGATAAGACCCCACCACTTGTGTATGTATATTCTAAGGAAAAGATCACAGGAAGTGATAAACAAAAGCATATACTTAATTCACAGCCATGTGATGAGCATGTATTTTTCCAATCATTCGAGATAGGTTAGGCATCATAATGTCTAGGATAATCATGATTAGAATGACATAATATGGTTCAAGTTCCTAATTCGGATTTCTAAATCTTCATTAAACTACTCTTAAAATCCATTCTAAAATTGGTCTGATTTGACCACTGACTTCGTTAAAAGTCACATCCAAGGTCAACTTTCATAACTGCACCAAAGAAATCACCGCCACCAACACTTCTGGTTCATTATTTGGAGCTTCTTCAAGAAATGGGTTTTTTTCCCCCAATTATGGGCACTTCAAGAAATGGTTTCACTTGTACGTTTTGCAAGACCTGTGAAATCATGGAATACCTCTATAGATTCATTCACACACACACACACACACACAGCTCTTACATAGAAAAAGAGGAATATAAAAGAAAACAGGTTCAGCTAGATCCAAGAGTGGAGGAACAGGATAAAGCATCTGCGACCAGTGGAATCTAGACGAAAGAATATAAATTCCTACAAAAAGTTTCCCTTTTTTTTTCATTTTTGCAAAACTTTTATTGATTCCTTCTTAAGAAAATTAGAAATGAGGGTAATTTAATCGATATAAAGAAATGTATTAAGTTGGTCTCATTTTCCTTTAGTTTCATTCATGAGAATTAATAGTTTTACTACTAAAACGAATTCCTTTACTCGTCTCTAGTTTCTTTCTTTTTTTTCATAAAAAAAATACGAACGTTAAAAATCTAATATGCCTGCCTCATCTTCTTTCCTATCCTTGCGTTGCCCTCAATCCAAACGGTAACTAAAATTCTAAAGCTAGTAATTTTTTTTTCTCTTCTATCTAGAATCTAATATTGTACCGTTGTATACGATGCTATAATGCAATGATTCTTAACTGTAGAAATTAACATTGAAGACTATGAACATGTAGTAGAGGCATCGAAGTCTCAACATAGGAAGGGAAGCCTATGGCATCTTGAAGGGGTGGATTTAAAGAATATCACTTCAAAAGTGAAATCTCAATGTCTTGAGAAATTCAACACTCACAAAAATGATGGTTCTCAAGACTTGGTGCCTTACCATGCACAATCTAACCATGTAGCAGAGTCCTAAACGTTTCGTTTCTGGGTTGGTCAACGACTTACTCTTCAGACCACAAACCAATCACTAGTAGAAATTTCATCAGTTCTTGAACAATATAGCAAATAGGAATTGCTATGTCTCAGATCCCACCTTTGCTAATAGTACTTGTAAAAGCCACTGCCAAGTCCTTGTTGCGCGACCGTATCAGCGTAGTGTTACGTACCCTTTCTCATCAAAAGAGGGGAAAAAGTCGATTAATGTAATCTCCCTTGAAATCTAACCTCCCCTAGTCCCTGCCTTTGCTATAATTTCCTCAAAATAGTCTTGGTATACTGCTTTACCATTCAAGGATTTCTTTTCTTTTTTTTTTTAAGAAGAGCTTATAAATAATTGCACTCGTAAAGTTTAAGAATTATATGAAGAATGGAGAGGAAGATTAATTAAAGAGTGTTCTCTTGGAATGGAGGTGTACTGAATAGGGAGATTTAGTAAGATGGAGAGGAGAGCATCCAAAGTTTGAGTAGAGCATATTGTGAATAATGCATGCCTATAGGGTAGTAGGCAATGATGCTTCATGCTCGTGTGACATGGAAAGGCTTGAGGTGGGGTTTCTTCTAGATGAGAAGGCGGGCTAATGCCTAAAGGATATTGAAATTGGCGGTGACCCTATGCACGTTCACTATTGTGGTCTTTTGTGAAATTGCCACACCACAGTCTCTCCACTACACCGTTCTTAATTTCGTTCCCCAAGGGACCCTATATATGTTGTTATTTTGCTGTCAACACTTGCAAGCTCATATATTCCGTCCACAGATGACAGTTTCAGCACATGCTATGATTTTCTAATTGATTTCCAGACCATGATTAGTTTTCAAACGTCTATTACACTTTGATGAGACTTAGATTACGAACGCATCTTCTAACAATAACTATAACTCAAAACGAGTCCTCGGAGGCCAAAGCCTCTAGTTGGAATGGAGAGCATTGTTACTTGAAAGGATTGCTCAATTATTTGTCTGTAACTGTTTGCGTGGTGTGGAAGGATAAACGACCTTATACTGGTGCTTTTCATAGCTCATAATACATATTCAAATAGTGATCGAATTTTCCCCAACACAAATATTGAGAACAGTAGCAGAGGAATATATTTCTACTAAAGTCCTCTTGTGAATAATCTGAGACATTATTTCAAACTCTCAATCTCTTTAATCCCTGAAAAGAAATCTTGCAAGTTGGTTCAGCTTGTGAGTGAATGATGAAGACTTGACAGTTCTGGGCCCGAATATATGAAGAAATAAGGAAAAACTTTCATTTCACTTCATTTCTTAACTCCTTTTCAAGTCCTAAAGGCAAATCTAAGCAAAGTGGTTCGTATAATGTGACACATCGATGATCATCGTCTCCTAAATCTATCTTGAGGGCATTTTGACCTAGCAGACGTCAATCTGGACTAGGTCCTCCAATCCTCAACACCCCCCCAAACCCCACCCCTCGTCGAGCTTCCACATCAGTAGTCCTACAGTAGCAGTACTAGAATTTGGAATTCAGCAAGATTGGTTGATAAATTTGTGACAATAGCTGAAAGAAAATGATGGAGAAAGCAAGTGATAAAGATCATTAAAGGGCCTTTTTGTAGATAAGATAAACAGCACTATAGTCATTTTCACTTGTGTAAAATTTTCTGCCTGAAAGAGGTTAGAAAGGCATCTCGTGCTGCTTAATACTCGGCTTTTTCAGCTGAAAATTGAGAAACTGATATTTATCATATGGTCTTGTAACTGTCAACTCGAGTTTAGTTGGTTAGGTCTTTATAATCATGGGGATATCTCAGCGAGACATTTGAAATTCGTAAAGAGAAAGTGCTTCTTGCCTTCTTGGTTTGGGGAAGGAGTACGTCGATGATGGCGACAAAGTTCTTGTCACGTAAAACTATTTTTCATATTGTCTTTTTCTTTATAATAATTTAATATTTGTCTCGTACATAATTTTATCACATAAGAAAAAAAAAATTTAATGGTAAGTACATTTTTTGGTGCATGAATGACCAAAAAGATTTTAGTTGACAGAAGTTGAGATTAAGAAGTGGATTATGAGAATTAAGATGCTACTAATCTTGTGCTAGAAAAAGACTAACAAGGGTAAAATAGGATAAAAACCCAATTCCATCATGATTAAGTAGCAACCCCTTCAACCTGAGTTTTAGAACCAAAATTTTAGGAATTTTTCTTTTTTCCAATTCTGTTAACGGTGAGGTTTTTTACCCGAAAAAGAGAAAAGTTCATTTCCTCAATTGACAAATCATCCAAGTTTAGGGGGGTTTTTGACTTAACCCAAAATGTCAATATCCGGAGTCGGGCTTTCATCTCCTCTAATTGCTGTAAAGAACCGGTATCCCCGCGGAAATCCTACGTATGGCTTTAGTGAGGAGATTTCTTGTTGGGCTTAAAACGTAGCAATCGGCCTTTTATTAAGTCCACAAAAGCAACCTGAAGTGAGCTTTTGGACCGAATATTAAAGGATTTCTTCACCGGATTAAAGAGCACAAGCGTGACTGCAAAATTGTGCCAATGATAGATAGGAAAATTCTTAGGTGAATCTGATTATCTGTGGACTGGATCCACCTGAAAATGTCATGCGGCTGCTTTAACCTAATGACATGTTATTCTTTTTGTCATAACTTTATACAAAATATCAATATATATATATAATTTTAAAATTATATACAATACAAAATTAATTATTTTCTTAAAAAATTTCTCTCTCATCTCTCTCTTTTCTTAAACTACAAATTCAATAAATAACACGTTAAATCGGCTAAAATAACACAATAACTAATAATTTTATAAAATATTATCTTAATTTTAAAATAAAAAATTTTAAATTTATTAATATTAAATTCAAAAATTATAATTTTTTAAAATGAGCCTGACTTTTGCCCAGACTTAGTAAGAGTGGACATGAACTTCGCCAAAACCTAACAAAATTCCACATTTAGCGAAACTCTACATGTCCACGCCCACTTCTGTCCATATAGACTTTTATCAAGTCTTGAAGAAAGTTATATAATTTTTTTAAAATTATATTTTTTAAATATAACGTTAATAATTTTAAAATTTTTTATTAATATTTTTTATAAAATTATTAATTATTTTATTATTTTAATCAATTTAATACATCATTATTTCAACTGGTTTGATGTATTTTTTGTTAAATTTATATTTTTAAAACAAATAAAATTTTTTTAAAAATAATTAAATTCTTATGGTATATGATTCAAAAGAATTGTATATAATTTGTAATCTTTTTCATCTTAATTTCACTGGTTTTTCCTTGCTTTCATTGTTCTTCCCCAAATCTATATTAGCTTACTTTCTTCCCTCTGTAATTCTTGGACTAGTCTCCATATTTTCTTCTTTCTGCATTTTTGCTTTTCATGATTGATCATAATTTCTACATTTATTTTTCTACTCTTTCTTTTACTTTATTAGCTCTAAAAACTCACCCAAAATTAACATATTAACCAAGCAACAGTATCTGTGATAAAAAAGAAACTCAAGGAATTCTGGAAGTTTCAAGTGAATTCTATTTTATTGAACTGAAGCCAATAATCTGGTTTTATACAAAAGAAAAAAAACTTTGTACAATTAAATAAATAGTTAAAGAGCCAACTCTATATCAACTGTCTTCTTCACAACTATACGCACATGCTTAGTAATCCTAGTCAGCAAATGACTTGGTAGCAATCAGTCAACTAACTTACTCTTCACAACCGAAGAGTTTCTTCTTCTTGTTTTTATTTTCTCTGCTCTGCTCTTCATTTGATCAAGACTTGCAGTACGGGCCTTATTCTTCAACACCCCCCCACAAGCTGAGACCCCATACAAATTCTGGACACCAAGATGTTTAACCAGGAAATGAAACCGAACTCCACTAAGAGGCTTTGTAAACAAATTTGCGCATTGATTCACTAAAGATACAGGTAATGGTTTGATGACTCCTGATAAGTATTTCTCCCTTACTAAATGACAATCAATTTCAATGTGCTTTGTTCTTTCATGAAAAATTGGATTTTCAACAATATATATTGCACTCTTACTATCACAAAAAAGGAGCACAACTTGAGATTGTGGTACCTGCAAATCATTCAAGAGATATAGCATCCATTGAACCTCACAAGTCAACATTGCCATGGCTCTATACTCTGCTTCTGAGGAGCTTTTGGAAACGGTAGCTTGTTTCTTTGATCTCCAAGATACCAAAACATCTCCTAGAAAAACATAAAAACCTGTAACAAATCTTCTTGTTTCTGAACAACCTGCCCAATCAGAGTCAGAGAAGGCAGTTAATTGCAAGTTTAATATTGTAGGAAAATGAAGTCCCTGCCCTTGAGTGGCCTTTAAATACCGCAGCACCCTATGAACAGCTTTTCGATGTAACACAGTTGGCTTATCAAGAAACTGAGATAACTGTTGCACAGCAAAAGTAATGTCAGGACGTGTAATGGTTAGATATAAAAGTTTTCCCACCAAGCTTCTATAGTGTGTGTGATCAACAAAAGGCTCTGAATCTCCATGTGAATATTTGATTATTGTTTCAATGGGTGTAGCTGCAGGTTTGCTGTATGAGAAACCATATTCCTCAATAAGATCTATAGTATACTTTCATTGTGACAAATTGATCCCTGTGTCACTACGAGCCACCTCCATGCCTAAGAAATATTTAGCTTCTCCCAAATCCTTGATTTTGAACAAATCATGCAAGACTTCTTTAACTAAAGAAATTGCATCCATGCTATTACTTGTGAGTATCACATCATCCACATAAACTAATAGTACCAAGAAAACTCCATCTCTTGCCTTCACAAACATGCTATAATCATGCCATGATTGTTTAAATCCCATATTCAAGAGAGTTCGTGTCAACTTCGCATTTGACTGTCGGCTAGTTTGTTTCAACCCATAAAAAGACTTGTTCAACTTACAAACCAGTGATGAAGCACATGGATAACTTGGTGGTGGTGTCATATACACTTTCTCATACAAATCTCCATGTAAAAATGTATTATTGATATCTAATTGATGCACAAACCAACCCCGGGCTACTGCTACAGCCAGTAATAATATGATAGAACGCATTCTAGCAACAGGACTAAAAGTGTCTAAAATGCTAAACTGCTGGGTATACCCTTTCGCGACAAGTCTAGCCTTATAGCGTTCGGCAGTGCAATCAGATTTAAATTTGACTTTAAAAACCCATTTGCAACCGATAGGTTGCTTATTATGAGGCAAGGAGATGAGACTCCAAGTATGATTCGCCTCAAGAGCGTCCAATTCAGTCTGCATTGTTGCATGCCAAATAGGATATTTGACTGCCTCACAATAAGTTTTAGGCTCTGCATAGGCACTCAAACTCAAAGCAAAAGCATGGTGGTCAGGTGACAAATGATCATATATAAGCACATTATGAAGGGAGTGTGGAGTGAAGAGTGCAGAAACATGACAAACATAGTCAGTGAGATAGGAAGGCCTAGCATGTGGCCTACTAGACCGACGAAGAGGAACATCAGAAGAAACAGGAGAAGTAGGAGAAACAGGAGATGAAGAAGAATCAGGAAAAGAAAGAGGAGAAGAAGAAGAAGGAGAAGAATCAATAAGAGGTGCACTAGAAGTAAGGGAAGGAGTAAGAGAAGAAGGAGAAGAAACAGAATCGAAAGGAATCTCTGTAGGAACATGAGATGGAAAAGAAGAAGTTGAAGAAGTAGAGGGGAGGGATGAAGGTGAAAAAGAACTGTAATCAGTTGATGAAGAAGAAAGATGAAAAGGAAAAATAGTCTCCAAGAAAATAACATCACGAGAAACAAACAATTCATGAGACTGAAAACCCAGTAGAATAAATCATTTAGTAACCTCAGAATTCTCGAGCTACACAGCTTGTCTACCATGAGGATCAAATTTTCCTCTCCCATGTTCAAGAGTGCAAGCACACCCAAGGCAACCAAACACCTTTAGGGAAGTATAAAGAGGAGGAGATTGAAACAAGAGCTCATGAGGACTTTTATTACGAACGACTGGGGAATGAGTAATATTGATAAGTATAGTTGCATGCTGGATCCAAAACCCCCAATAAGTAAGTGGAATAATAGATTGAAATCGTAAAGCACGGGCTACATTCATGATATGTTGATGCAGCCATAAATTTAATTAACCTAAAAAATAAAAGAATAAAGAAAACAAAATAAGAGAATAGAAGAAGACGAATCCCCTCTTTCTCAAACTTGCTGCCCTATTCTTTTTGCTCCATTGCCTCGGTCAACTCTTCCTTTCAAAATTGCTTTTGGCAATTTCCCTTCTCTTCTTGTCCAATTGATTCTTCCGATTTCTATATCCCCTTATTGCCCAAATTTCTCTCTTTTTGCTGCCCCGATTTTTGCTTCTCTTTGCTGCCCAAATTTATCTTCTTTTGGTCAACCCTCTCTTTTCTTTCTCAATTTCTCCTTTCTTGGTCCATACTCCACTCTCTCCCATTCTCTGCCGCAAGCCTTCATTTTTCCCTGCCGCCAGCCTCCTTTTCTCACTGTCGCAAGCCTCCATTTTCTCTCTCTATAGGTGTGTATTAGGAATTTAAATCTAATTTGAATTCTAAATCCTATTCCAAATCAAAGTCAATTTTGGAATTTTTCTTTTTCTTCTTTAAATTGAATCCTTAGTAATTTTGGAATGGCATGGTGAATTTTTTATTTTTCTTTCCTAGTCAATTCTTCTTTCATATTTTCTTCTCTTGACATTATCATTTTGCCCATGCATCAATAATTAGTAAAATTAGTGAATTAAAGTATATTTTATAAATAAAATTATCTTAATTAATTCATACGAAGTACATAAATATTTAATTCACCAAAATAAGTTAAAGTCATAAAATTTATATCAATTAGCCCTTAAATAAGTGAGAAATTAATTCTAAATGATGATTAAAATATAATCTCATCACTTTCTCTCAACGATACCATTTTGTTGAGGGGTTTGTACACAAGTTCGTTGATGGACAATGCCTTTAGAAGCAAAAAAAGAAGCCAAAGAGAATTCTTGACCATTATCAGAACGGATGGTCTTGATTTTTGTATCAAATTGAGTTTCAACATAGAGACAAAAAGACTACAGTTTAGGTAGAGTATCAGACTTGTCTTTAAGTAAAAAAAACCCAAGTATATCGACTAAAATCATCAACTATTGTAAGGAAATATCGTTGCCCAAATATAGTACACTGTTTATAGGGACCCCATAAGTCCACATGAACTAGATCAAAACAAGATTTGGAAACAGAAGTACGCAAAGGAAAAGATAACCTATGCTACTTGGCAAGATGACAGATAAAACAGAAACATTCTTTATTTACATGAAGCTTAGGAATGGAAGGATATAAGAGCTGCAAACGTTGAAAAGACAAATGACATAACCTATAATGCCAAAGCAAAGAAGACACTTCACATGAACTATTCAGGAAATTAGAAGTAATAGTAGAACCAGTAAATGTAGAAGAAGAGGTAGAAGTTGTAGCCAAAGAATCTGTGACTAAATCCAATACATACAGACCTTTGCACCACCTAGCTGATCCAATCATCTTCTAGGTGGCTAGGTCCTGTATGAGACAACCAGAAGCATGACAAACAACTAAGCAGGAATTCTGGACAGTGAGCTTAGTGAGAGAAAACAAGTTGAACCGAAAACTAGGTACACAGAGAATATCTTTAAGAACAAGTGAAGAAGTTAATTGAATAAGTCCATTATGTGTCACTGGAACAGAAACTTGATTTGGTAAATGAACAAATATGTCATGCACAGGAGTACAAGAAGCAAAATAGGCAGGTGTGCAAACTATGTGATTAGATGCACCTGAATCCAGAATCCAAGCAAGTGAGAAAGAATGATTAGCTATACCTGAACCACAGTCCTTAGGAATACCAGTTGCACTGAATACTGTAGCTTGATTGATAGTCGGCATTGAAGAGTGAGAGATATTCCCCCGAACTTGATTTCCAAGTGTAGTATTATCCAACAAGAAAATCAATTTCTAAAATTGTTCTGATGTGAGACTTGGTGGTATGACTGGCTGTGTAGAGAGGCTTGGATTAGGATTGACATTAGATCAAGTAGCTTCATAAGCATAACCAGAACTTGCTGAATCATTAGAGCTAGAGAAGATTTCCTTGATTCCTATTGAATGATGTTGAGCAGAAAAAACTCCTGAAACATCTCCAGAATTACCATGACCAAATATGTCAGAACTTACATTTATTTGATTGGCATAACTTGCAGCTCCATTTCCATTACCAGTTTTGCCTTTAAACTTAAAAGTCGGTGGATACCCATGCTTTTTGTAGCACATATCAATAGTATGCCCTTGAGCACCACAAAATGTACACATCAAAGACTTCTTTGAACCTGAACAACCAGATCTTCTTACAGCTGCATTAATAGCATTAACATAAGCCACATTCCCATCATTAGAAGCAAAACTTTGATTGAAGACTATCTGTGATTCATAGACTTGTTGAGCTGAATAGCCATGATGTCTCTCTTGTTTAATTGCCATGTTAAACACCTCATTAATTGAAGGCAAAGGAGACATTAAGAGAACCTGTGATTTAATACTATCAAATATCTCATTAAGCCCTTCAAAAACCTGATTACATATTCAACTTCCATATTCTCCCTTACCACCTGAATAGCACCACAGTTTCAAGCTGGTTCACAGGTACAAAAGGGAATAGGACGCAATATCAACATCTCATCCCAAAGAATTTTCAATTTTGTAAAATACTCATCAACCGTCAGATTATTTTGTTTAAAAGAATGAAATTGCTCTATTAAATCAGAAAGCCGATATGCATCACCACGAGAATAACGCTGTTGTAAATCACACCATACCTCTTTTGGCGAATTCATCCACATGACACTTTGTTTAATAGTACCAGACATTGAATTGAGTAGTCGGGCCAAAACCATAGACTTCACTTGCTGCCAAGCTCTGTATAGACGATCTCCTTTCTGCGGAATAGCAATGTCAATTGTATCATCTATAAAGCACATCTTATTCTTTGATGTCAACGCCATAGAAACCTTACGACACCATGAATGGTAATTAGGCCCTGTTAAAGGAACCTGAACCAACGAAGAAGCTAGATTATCATTTGAATTCACGAAGAAAGGATGCGAAGGCACCAACCCAACATTTGTCACATTTGTCATTGTGATTTGATTTCTGACTCAAACACAAAACCGCAACAATTGAACGATTAGAGCAAATTCAAACTTGGAAGCTCGGAACAGAACAATTCCAAAATCAAGAACAACTATCACCAACAATTGATCGAGTAGAACTCAAACTAACAAAGCAATTGAATCGAAAGAAGATCGGTGAAATGCGGAAGAATTTAGCTCTAATACCAGGATAAAAAAGAAACTCAAGGTATTCTAGGAGTTTCAAGTGAATTTTATTTTATTGAAATGAAGCCAATATTCTGGTTTTATACAAAAGGAAAAAAAAACTGTATACAATTAAATAAATAGTATACAATATACAAAAGGAAACCCTAGATCTGGAGTATGCGGAGGAGAGAGATGAGTCATGCCAAAGCACAAGGAACATATGTTCTTGACCTAGCAGTTGGTGCAGATGTCAAGAAATGAATATAGGAGAGGGGAGGAAAGAGAGAAAACAATAGAGCGAGTGGGAGAGAGGAGAATGCAAATATGCATGTCGTACAGCAAAGGAAAAACCGATTTCCCGGTCATTGCATTAAAAAAAAAAAAGACACATGATATTTTTAAGTGAATCTGGTCTACAGTCTGGACTAAGTTCACTTAAGAATTGCCCCTAATAGATGGGACTTCTTGACGACACTGAGATTGAATAAGATTAAAAGAGTAGCGGCACCACTAGGATACCGAAAGCAAAGGGTTCGGGCCCAACTGTCACAATAGTTGATACTGCATTTTTTCATTACGATTATGTACAACAATGATGATGAGTTACAATCAATGCATAGCACAAGATAAGATTTACTATATGGAAACATTAATTCACCTTTACGCATACGTGTAATTCAACTTCTTAATTGATTGTAGCATAAAAATTCTAGTGGCCAATTGCTAGCAGTGCTTGTGATTGCTTCTCATATCGAAATCCTAATGCCTTAGAATCGTCAGCGCACCACACGAAGATTCCGTGGAGTTTCCCTTCTCTCCTTAGTCTATTGCAAGCAGTGAAAAATCCATTCTGTGGGCTTAGTCCACCACTTCCGTCGCTGATGAAGCTGCCCAAGATTTTACCGCCATTGTAGTTCGAGCTTTGTTCTGCAAAATAGTCCAAGAACTGAGAAACTGTCGTCCCCTGATCATATGCGTAGAACTGGAAATTCACGAAGTCGATAACGTCGCCGTGGCTGTTCCAGAGCGCTTGGTAATGGCTTTGAACTTCATCATCGTCAAAGGGGGCTATGGATGCAAAAGAGATCACTCCTCTTTTCTTGAGAGTTGATATAAGTTTTCCAATGCACTGTGCAAAGGTATCATCGTCTGCGTGGAAGTGTTCGTAGTCGATGTCGATTCCGTCTAAGTTGTTCTCTTTGATGATGTCTGTGAGAGAAGAGACGGCGTTGGAAACCCAGGAATCGACAGAGGAGGGTTCAAAGTAAACACACTGTCCATCTCCGACGCTGTCTCCACCTAAGCTCAGAGCAACTTTGACATTGGGGTGCTTGGCTTTGATTACAGAGATATCATCGGGAGTGAGATTATCTGTGTCCCAGAATACGTTGAACTTCCCGTTGGTCGGAGAAGGAGAAGAGGATGTGGTGTAATCGATTGCAAAGGAGAGAATGAAGTGGAATTCTACATCAGAGCGAATCGGGACGTCTGAAAGTTTCACATTCTTGAACTCTGCTCCAACGTACTCCCGGAAGACGTTGGATTGTGCTGAAGTAGCCTGTTTTGAGCACATAATGATCAGTGCTTGAAGGATAAAAAGGGTTCTGAAAAGCTTGTACAACTCCATTGGTGCTCTTCTCTACTACTGAGGAATGGATATTTTGTGTTGGAGATTTGGTTATGGATGATGTGAGAGGCTAGAAGCGTGTACTTATATAGGCATCTACGCAGGGTTTTGTACAGAGTTAATTAGGGATTAACTTACAGTTTTTGAAAACTGAGGAAGGAAGCGACGGTCTCCAGTGGCCAGGTTGAATATTATAGTACAATAAAAGGTGAAATCAGTGTATAAAACGGAGGAATTGATTTGTGAAAATGACATCTTTGTAGGTACAAACACTATACAAGTATTATAGTACAAACATCTTTGATAATGATTTGCTAATTATCCACCCATCAAAACTCTTGAAGAACATAACTGACAAATCCCATCAACTTCTACAAGCCAACTCCAGAAGTGCCGTTTTGGTTGTGGAATTAATCATGTATGAGTAATGTTAAATGGAAGACTTACATTCTACTTTAACACGTTTGCTCTGAAACCTAATTGGAAAATTTTGCGGCTATTTTGTTGGTTTTCGGTTAGAAGATGGAAATTTGATGAATTTGTGAATAAGTCATTCTTCCTTAGCTGCTGATGCCAACTTTGACGGCATGTTGTCTCTTATTGCTCTCATTAGCACGAACCATTCTTTATAGGCAACTTAAAAGAGAGAAATAATTGGATGCTACGGCATCTAATCTAATGACAAGAACATTGAGCTTGGGAAGTGAAGAAATATCAAAAGAAAGAAAGAATAAGGCAGAAGTTCCTCACTTTGACCCCTGATTTGTTTTTTTTTTCCTTTTTTTTTTATGGGTTTGACCCCTGATTTGTTGAGTGAGAAAGTTTTATCAGTTTAGTTAATTAAAATTCGTATAAATCAACCTTGAAGCGGTAGAGCCCAGGTGTCCTATCCAATTCCCATTAACATTCCCAAAAAAAATAGTTCCTTTGAACTAATTGTAAGATAATGTATTTTATAAATTATATACTTTCGTAAATGATTATCTATACATTTTACGTTCTTGTAGAATTATTATGATCGATTCATTTAAGTAAAAAATAATAGTTTTTAAACTAAATTATTTCACGGTGAAAGAGCTTATATGGGGATCTTGTACTCGGAATGAATGACCAAGAAAAATTAGAAACAACATTAAATGTGACCAAATTGCAGATCTAAAATAAAATGAACTCATATGGTATATAAATCTCAAAATCAATTTTTTTTTTTAAGAACAACCAACGGGTTGATCATTCTGTTTTAAATTATTAAATGAACTTCCCAAAAGCCATGTTTCATATGGTGATCATATTGCGTTTTTAAGAAACCGATTCTAGATACAAGAGGATATTCCAAAAGCCAAGTTCAGAATTACAATGGACAACCATCGGTGCAGCTCTTCTTAGCGCTTTTCTTGTTATTTTTTGCCACCTGAATCAGCTAAAAGCGTAAAGGATATCAATGTCTGCACAACTAGGCCATAATAACCCAAAACAAGGGGGTTTTGAGTAAGCTGATCGTATCAATGACACGAGGATCTATCAAACAAAAATCAGGCTCTGAAGTGTATATGGCATTAGCTTACGTAGCTGTCTTGGAAGAATTGGCATATCACAAACAACATCCCCAAGAGAACAGAGTTTACAATGCGCTTTGATTGTCTCCCATATAACAACTGAGACGTTATCAACATTATTAGAAGTGCTAAAATGAATATACAGGAGATGCACCAGGGGGCTGTATGAAAATGATTTGAATTTGTCTGGTCAAGCTGAGGCCAACAATTCCTGCGATTCCTTCTCATAATGAAAACCATTCTCCGCAGATTCATCGGCACACCATATAAACACACCGTCAAGCTTCTTCTTGCTTGATTAAAGTATTGCAGGCTTCAAAAAATCCACCATCGGGTTTCAAACCCCCCACTATCTTTAATCTGGAAACTAACCAGAACCTGACCTTCTGCAAAAAAATTCAGGCGGAGCCGAAAAGTTCTCGTAATCAACGTCAATCCCGTCTATATTATACTCTTTGATCATTTTAGCTATCGAAGAAAAAGCATTCTAAAGCGATGAACTGATAGATTTTGCTGTAAATATGACCTTTTGGTCATCGGCAACAGTATCACCTCCTTGGCTAACTGCAACTTTGACATTTGCATGGCTTTGCTTGATGGAGGCAATTTCTTGAGGACCAAAGATGACTTTTCTCCCAAAATGCATTAAATTTTCCATGTGTAGGTGATGGTTTGCTATCAAGCGTGTAATCAACGGCAAATGCTAGGATGAAATGGAATTCCACTTCAGGGTTTATCGGCACATCAGACAGCTTCACTTTATCAGATTCTGCGCCAATGTAGTCCCTGAATAGTTTCGAATTTGCAGCCGCCCAGAGAAAACCAAAAAGAAAAGAACTGATTATTATGACTATCTATTTACAATTTACCATTAACCAAACTACTGATTACTGCAGAAGATTCAAAATACTTACGTGGCACTGGGAAGAATTAAAGGAGATAATAGAAAGGAGTGCCATAAGGGTGATAGAGAGCACCATTGCGGGAATGAGTGATTGTGGTATTGTAGATACTTCTGCGACAGTAGGCAGGCATTTATAAAATGAGGAGGAGGAGGAGAAGCTAATTCAGCGCTTTTTTCGAGGCAACCGTAGATTTTATCTTCTTATTTCTTAATCTGAACGAGACTGTGACTTTTGAGGGAAAACATTAGAATTTTCTGCCACAATAATATTGAAGGTCAAAAAAAATTTTCCCCCAAGTCCATTGGCAAAGAAGCTTATAAGAAAAAATTGAACGTTTCAATTCCGCAAAGGAATATATTTAAAAATGAAAAATAAAAATTCAACGTGATTTATTTGTCTATAAAGAATGTTAATTTATTGATCTTCCTCCTAAAAAAAGAAAATAAAAGAAAAAGAAAAAAAAAGGGCGTGTATTGATCAATGTAAATATATAATTAATGGTTTAATTATCTAAAACAGAAAGAACAAAAATGAAAGAACCACTTCTTGCAGTAACATTGATTGGCTATAAATATTCGAAACCAGCCGACTAATCACGAAGAAGACAGTCATTTGAAGAATATTCAAGAGGTCGCAATGTTGCAGGTTCTCAGGTTTTGGTGCTTAAGATAGCCTTTTGGATCATTGTGTTCATAAGCTAGATGTTAATGGAGGTTGACGGTGGGAGAAGACGAAATATAATTTTGCCCGCTCTGAGCTCCAAAGATATGTGTTGTTCAATTCTGGTTTCGCTCGGAACTGGCTAAGCCTATAAATCAAATATATCCATTAGAAGTTCTTAATTTCCTATAAATTTTCTCTTTATCCTTTAATGAGTGATCATTTTCTGTAAATAAAAGAAATGTTGTTTTTAATTTAAAAAGTTCATCTTAGCCCTTATATCTTGGGCTTGGCTCAACTTAATAAACAAACTCATTCAGTTTCCACTATTTCGAGAACAAAATTTGGGCCTTCGTCGGATTAAGAGAAAACACTACCGACCTATTTGATGCCCATAACAAAAATGAAACCCCACCGCACTTTCTAATGCTTCTTCAAACCGCTGGCTGTTGGGCTCTCAGTTCTTTCTGTCCATCAACGTTAACCGTCTATTTGGATTGAAATTTAATTTAATTTTTGTTATTTTTTATTCACAAATAATTTATTTTTATAATCTTTAATATAAATTAATTTAAAAAATTCAATTCAATATGCCTTAGCGTGTGCTCGAGAGAAATACCGAAAAGAAAACCTGAGGAATCCGGATAGGCTTGTACTTTTTTTTACCATAAATTATTTTTATTTTCTTGAGATTTTCGATAATGCTGTCATATTATGTAGAACAGAGCTAACTTTGGATGCTTGACTCGATGGAGATAATCAATGTCATCTGTCAGCTTTGAACCAGAAACCGAAAAAGAAAGGTTTGGACAAATACAAAAAAGTTTCAGTAAAAGAGAAAAATTAAATTAAAAATTGATTTGGATAGTATTTAGTTTAATTAGATTTTATTTTTTATAAAAAATTAATTTTATAAAATTCAATACATAACTTTCTTAACCAAACACAATTCAAATACAGCCTAAAAGATTAGACAATTTTATCGTGTTAATATTTTCTTTGCATACGTTCGTTTAAACTATGTTATTTTGTAATCTTCTAAATATCATGGTGGTTATTTAAAACTTTAATTGGTAAAAGTACTAGTTAATTTATATTTTTATTTTTAGATAAATTTAAAAAATTACTGTCACGAATCTATAACAGAAAAGTGATAATTACTCCGTTAATTATCTTTGCTTTTTAGCATACTATGGTGTAGCTGCCAGGCCATTTCTATCAAATCTCAATTTTACGGACCATTTTCTCCAATTTTCCTTCCAAGCAACTTTGAAGATTGCTCTTTCCTATTGCTTCAGCATCCTCTACAAACATCGCAACCTTTTCTTTGGAGGCTTGGTGCGCACTCTATAATCGTCTTTTTAATTTTTTATTTTCAGTACCCCTCTTTCATGGGTTCTGTGTATTCTCAAGTCCACGTGAATTTGGTATCGTAACTTTCATTATCTTCAATGCAGCATCCTAAAATAGGCGTCTTGTGGAAGTGGAAATGACCGCTCGTCCACCAGTTGGGTCCAACTGCATGTGACCAGTGACCGCCATATGCTACTCACTATGAACTTTTTCTAAATTTACCACATTAACCTACTCATGTATTAGTAGTAGAACTCATCTATCAGTACAATTCATAAGGAGTTTACTTGTAAAACATTAGATGAAAAATATATTTAGTTTTAAAAAGTATAGATTTTTACTTTTGAACAATTCAAATTGAAGTGTGGACGTTTAATTTTTAATATAAGAAGCATTATTTATATTACCGCTGTAAATATATCTTAATGAATTCGGGACACCATGTTCTAAACTTATTAAGATACATTTAGTATTTGACTCAACCCGATTATCTGACTAGTCTATAAAGTGTAGACTCATACTATATCTTATAGGATATCAAGTTAAGTTTGAATATATCTGATTACAATAAAGATTTTTAAAAAATTACACCATAATTTATTAAATTTATTATCATAATAAAATTTTAATTTAATATGATGTCTCTTTAAGAAATCAAAATTATACTATTCATAGGCAGCAAAAATTAATTTACTACACAAAAGTTTAAGTAGAATAAAAAAGAATAAAATATTTATTTTTTTACCAAATCAATATATTAATTCAAGAGCCACTTCCTCATTTTATACATAAAAAATATCAACTCTTAAATTAAAATTAACATATACCACTAAATGTCACTTTTCCTTTTTTCAAAGAAAAAAGAAAGTGGATGAGAAAAATTATTAATTTAAAATGTACATATAACTTTTGAAAGTACACACTCATATATATATATATATATATATATATATATATATATATATATATATATATATATATATATATATAATAGAACTTATATGTAATTTTAAATCAATTTATTTTTATAACTTTAGATAAGAAGTTCTGTTATAAAAAAGATACATCAGGCAATAATTAGCATTGTAAAAAGAGTTTTAATATATATTAATATCAATAAAGAGTATAATAAATAAATTATTTAAAATATTTAGAGTATATATTAATCGAGTTTTAAATTTGTCGAATTCTAAACGTAATGTACCAAACCCATATACATTACACAAGACCTTATCGAGGTCGATGTTCAAGTAAACGGATATATCTCTTGGTCTATATTCAACTTTATTAGGTCAGAACTAAGTAGGATCCAGGTTCTTACTTTACTTGTTGATAGTTCATATATATATATATATATATATATATATATATATTAACAAGTTCTTCAGAAGATGATAGGATTAGAGAAGAAGAATTACAATTCAAAGTATACTTTTTGATCTATTAATCAAATATTCAATCATCAAACTTTAATTTGTTGAACTGCTAGATATATAGTTTGATGCTTATTCTCTTAATGAATGCATAGATAATCAAAGGTGTTTCTGGAGCTTTTTGGAATAAGATAACTGTTGCTATGCTCTCAGCCACATGACATTACTTCGAGTTTTGTGTTCGATAGTCATTTTCAAAGGAAGCTGTAATCTCCTGTATCCTTTTATTACTTTTCTTGTGTAAACTCTGCAAAATCATGAAGCGAGAGAGGTTGTACTCAAGTTCTCATGATGTAGAAATTCAAATAAGAAAAAAGGAAAGAGAGAGTTCGCATGATGTGGGTAAAAGACCCATTTGGCTCAAGGTAAAATTGACGATCAGACTTACGGTACTCAAGTTCTCATTTCAAGGCTCGTTCTCCTTATAAGGAGGCATAGAAATCACAAAATCTAGTACGTACTTTAATTAAATTAAATTATATTAAAAATTATAAAAATAAATTATTTATAAAAATAAAAATAAAATTTAAAATAAAAAAATTACTTAAAAATTAATCTAAATACACTCTTAATTTTAACTACAGACACCTTCATCATATCCTAACATTTTAAAAAAATAATAATGAAATAGGCCTCTCGTAACTTACAAGAATTCGACAAACAGTTATTTGGTAGGTACAAAATCAATTTGCCTAGAAGCGTAGCTCTTCTTTTTCCTAGATGGAGTTGAGAATTACAAGAAGAAAGTAGATAAGAGCAGAAAGAGAATAGGTAGAAACCTCTTTGGAATCATAGAGAGAGTGGGAAAAAGATCCTCTTCTGGGCATAGAAAGTAGAAGAGAAGTAAAGTGTACGAAGCATATATGAGAAGAGTATGACCCAAGTGAACCATACACTGCCAGTTTGTGTCAAAGTGCATGTTCGTGTTCATCTCTGTGCTAGCAAGATTTCTTTCACTGAAAGTACCAGAAATAACACAGACAGCTATGCAAAAGTTATTTAGATTATGTACATATATGTACTCAAGTAGCTAGCGAAGCATATGGCTAAAAGGCTTTGTAAAAATCACGGGCTTGGGTCTCCCAACCAAGTAAGAGGAGAGTTTGAATCGTGCGAAAATGCAAAATCTTATATTTCTATATTTAATTAGTTCATGACTTTGATTTCTTTTTTTTTAATTTGTTGAAAATAAATATTTTTAAATAAAATTCTTTTGAAAAGTAGTGTATATAAAAAATTTTTATAATGTATATATTTTATTGATCGTATAAAATCTCCATCAATAATGTAACTTATCTAATAATTATTAAAAAGAAAAAAACGGAAAAGCGTGTGAATGTAAGTATATGGAAAGAAATGAACGACTGAATGTGCCAGAAATCAGCGGCAACTGATCATTCTTGTTATCAGATTAGTTGAGATGTGCTTTTCTATTTTGCTTGCTACTTTTAGTTACATTATGGGGAAAGACCGATACACATGCTTCGCGCGAGAGCCAGCCTTTAAATGGAATCCTAGTATAGTGTTTTTTTTTTTTTTTTGGCCCTTTCCTTGTGAGGTGGCAGGAACTTAATTCTTGATTTGAAAATCAAGAAGAAAAATCCAAAACTGAATTGAAGGTCTAGGAAGTACATATCTCGAAGAAACAATTGCTTTTTTTTTTTTTAACAAAATTGCTTCATTTTTGTATGTATGTTATATATTTTTTTCAAAGTAGTTAAAGTAAAGTTTCGAAAGTAACAAGATATATAAATGGTGGTAAGGTAACAGTTCGCTCTTTATCGAGAAGAAGATTTTGGATTCGAATCACATCTTTATTTCTTTACTTATTAAAATAAAAAAAGATATATAAATAAAAATACTGAATACATAGATAATTTAATTTACAGGTAAAATATCTCTTCAAATAATTATTTAGCTCAATCAATAAGAGAAGTTATTTCCTTTTTAAAAGACTTATATGTCTTCCCCCAATATATAAACTTTGTGGTATTGGCAAAACGAGTGAATGAATAAAGATTAATCTCTTGTATATTAATCTTGAAAAGAATGTTAGAAGAATCAGACAAAAATATGTGACAATTATCCAAAAAAGGAAAAAAATGACAAGTAACTCCCTCCATTACAAAAATACCTATGAACATTTTAAATAAACATAATTATTAGTACTATAATCATTAAAAAATTCTTTCATAATAGTTTAAAAGTTTTTTAACCTCCAAATGTCCTTCAAACTTCACTAACTATTAAAAAAATTGACGAATTCATTGAAAGCAATCTGTTCATGTACTTGAATTCATTTGTGTATTAGTTTATATCTCAATTTGTTGATTATACCTTTTTAGCATTTGATGATAGTTTTTTATATTTTATGTGGCTTTGATCATTCACGAATAAAAAATCTTAAAAATTTGAAAAAGGTTCCACGCCATAAAATTATTACAACTTAAGCAAGAATATAATGTTTCTTCAAAATATTATCTACTACTATTTCTATTTCAAAATATAAAGTCTTTTAGTAAAAATAAAATAAATAATATTTTTTTATTATATTTTTAATTAATTTCAACAATATGATATAAAATAAGATAATTATATTTCTGATAAAAATAATTTTAAAAAATAATTTTAAAATTTATAAAAAATTAAATATTTTTTTTTTAAAATAACTATATTTAAAAATAAAAAGATTAATAAAATCAGAACATATTCGCACAATGCACGAATAACTAAATACCTTGTATGTCACTAAACTTTGATTTTAGGTTTTGAAAATAAAAGGAGAGGTGGGGTCTCTTAGGCATGTGCATGAGCATGACTACTAACCCTCCTCATCACGTGGGACACCATTGACACCACAAGAAGCCCTACTTGTCTGCCTTTCTATAATCATCCACTTTCCTTTCCCATTTTTTCACCTAAGTACACTATTTTTTCCTTTGCCTTTCGCTTCTTGTACATATATTAACTACCAAAATGAAATGCATAGAAGTCTATGTACATGGCAGACAATAAATCTACAAGACTAATTAAAATAGTGGATTTACAAATTTTAGGAAACAATAAGACAAGTGCATTCCATTGACCTATTAATCAATACTCATTAATTAAGAAGGCTTATTTATCTATTTTAATCTAGGATATTGTGAAAGTCAAACGATGAAACCATATCTTGTCCTAAATAGTTAAAATAAACTAGATGAAATTATATATTTTATTTGAAATAATTATGTTAATTAATTAATTTATAATGATCCAATGAATGCACTTCGTTATATTTTTCCACCTCTTTGAGCGCTTCAAATCAATTTAACCACCATCTTATTATAATTGTCGTTGTTACTGAAAGTATTAATATTTATCGCTTGTTAAATATAATTTATACACATTTCAATTGAGACGGACTCTTTTTTTTATTATTATAAATGAAGTGCATTCATTTCAAGTTAACATAGTTTCGCACAATTTTACTAACCAAAAGTTTATTACCAAAAACAAGAATCGAGAGAATAATTAGTCTGAAATACAAAATTTCCAATCAAAAGAGTTAATTGATTTCTTCGAGTGCATGTACTTTCAGACTTGCATTTTCCATCATAAAATGACGTACTCACATTTGAAATCAATTCAGGTTATTCATCCCCTTATCTACATAATCTAGAGTAGGACCACATTCTTTTTCTGCTCTATTTTCTACCTTCTAATAGTCTTTTTTAATTGTCAAAAAAAAAAAACAGAAATGGAAAGGAAAAATTAATGTTATCTTTCTCCGGTGGAATTGGAATTGGGAGTGAGCTTGCCGTATAAACAAATATTGTATGCATAGCCAAGCAAAGAGCCTAAATCCAAATTCAAAATCAACCTCAACGCACTTCGTATTCAAGAAAATAAATACCAAATTAAAAACTCCCAAAATCTACAAATACGACAATTGACTTATGCTCTGTGGCCCGCTCTCTTCTCTTCCTCACTCACCGGACCAAACGTATCTGCTTCGGCCTTACCGTCAAGCACAAAATCCATTTGCTTATGTTGTAATTAATTGAAAATAGAAGTTGGAAAAACAGTATTTTTTTTGCAAATGACCTCCGTGTTAAAATTTTTAGCCGATTGCACATTCGGCTGATTTGTTACCTAATCCTTATGTATATTGGACAAAAGATTAATCTCTATGATATTATAAAAAGGTTTTCTTATTTTATGATTTAATTATATATGTATTTTGTAGAATAATTAAATTATGCTCACAAGAAATGGGAAAAAAAAAGGCTCTTAAAAGGATGAACCGTTTAACTAATGATCATTTAACTGAAAAGTGGTATTGAATAAAACAAAAATAAATATTTATTCATAAACCATGTTAGAGTAGGTGATTGGACGGTCTCTTAATAATATCGGTTTCAAAGATTTATTTGAACTTGTCCATTTTATATTCGTCCAAAACGAATGAACCAAAAATAAAATAAAGAAAAAACGCGGCCAACGGTCAAAAAAGGGGGTTAATTCAGAAAGGTTCCTCAAATTGTGGAGCTATTTCTAAAGTGCCCTCAATTTCTAAAGTTTCCAAAGTAGACCCTCCAGAGGTTTATGCTATTTTCTTCTTATATTAACCTTTTAAAATGAAAACAATGCACCAATATGTGACAATTCAATATGCCCGTCAAAAATACAAAGGAAAACAGTCAATAAAAAACAACTATACCAGAATGATGTAGTTTTATTTATAGTACTAGAGATTTATTTTTATGAAAATTATTTAATTTTTAATTATGATGAAATTGTAATTTGAAATAAAATATTTAAGTTTTCTAAACTAATTTTATAATTATTTTCATATACTATCTTATCCATTATACTTTTTTACTAATCATAAAATTAAGATTTATAGAAATTCAAATCTTGAAAACTCAAAATTTTCAAACAAATTCATAATTCAGTTTTTAAAATCTAAGAGTTAGATAAAAAATAAATTGATATATTACAGTTCTAACCCATAAATAATTTTTCTCCTAGAGAGCTGTTGTGAATGTGAAACAATTAGGGAATGAGGGTCCAACTAAAGAAAACCCGTTACTTGGAGGGCTTTTTTCAAATTAGTCCTCAAACAAAGCCAGTAACGCCGTCAATGTCTTCCCACATTCATGTTTAAACTCTCTCTCTCCTTAAAAATTTCAAACGCCCCGTAACGGCCATATTTTGAGCTTCACTCTACATTAGGAGACTCTCTCTCTCTTCACCCACAACCACTCTCAGCTTTCTCGCCTTTATTTTTACCTCAAAAATCAGCAAATCCTCTAAAAACCTCTCCCCCTCTCTCTCTCTCTCTCTCTCTCTCTCTCTCTCTAGTTACTACATTGTCTCTCTGCTTCTTCTCTCTAAAATTTACACACATTTCACACTGTTGCTGTTCTATTCTCTCTGAGTCTATATCTATTGACGTTAAGTATATTAATATTCTGTAGAAAATTTTGAAGCTGTCTACTGCCGGCCATACATAACTCACTGTAAGTATCCATTGTTCGGCAGGAGAATGTACGAATTTATATATGCATCAGTGAATATACGTACATTTGCTAGATATCGTAAATCCGCAATTTTTTTTTGTTTTTTAGATTGATTGTCCGGTTTCTAATCTCTTTTGTTTTATCTTTTGCCTTCTTGGTAAAATGCAGTAATTTTTGGTACTCAAAAGTTTCTGCATTTTGATCCTGTGTCTAGATTGATTTTATTACGTTTCTGAAATTGCATTCTGTCTGTACCATCGGTTTGGTTGTGTTCATTGTAAGAATGGAAGAATTTTGTGCGGTCATTAGGTCAGATTCGACGAGCTAAGTATTGATTCAATGTGTTGATTTGGTGCTTGTTGCTCAGTTAGATGTACGTTTACAGGTTTGATTAGGCAGAAAGAGTGAATATTGCTTTAGCGGATTTGAAGTGTGAGTTTTAGCAATGGACTCACAGCAACAGAGGAGAGGAGGAGGCGGCGGAGGTGGATTGCTTTCGGTGTCACCAGCACACACTCCTCGGTCGAGCGATAAGGGCCATAGAGATCTACGATCGGGAGAGGGGAGTATGAGTGGCAAGCATGATAAAGAAAAAGGCGTAAATGTGCAGGTCATTGTACGCTGCAGGTGAGTTTAGTTGACTCGAAGCCATCCAAATTATTTTCTTCATGGAAGATAAGATGAAATTCTGATCAAATCTAGTATTGAGTTAATGGTTGCTGGAACTTGTTTTGTGGGATTATGCAGGCCACTGAGTGAGGATGAGACGAGGTTGCACACGCCAGTGGTGATATCTTGCAATGAGAACAGGAGAGAAGTCTGTGCCGTTCAGAATATAGCTAATAAGCAGATTGATAGGACGTTTATATTTGATAAGGTTTGATTTCCTAGCCTAAATTCGCCACCGCATTTCTCTATGGAAATTGATAAAGGATTTCAGAATAGATGATGAATCCAGTGTAGGACACTTCCTTTGAACTGGATACTCTGCTAAAAGTTTTCTCATAGTCTTTCCACAAACTTATCCTATTTTCTATCCAGCTTCTTTCATAGTTGCTTGGTTTTTGCAACCCGTTTTCTGAGACAAGCATGTGGAAAAAATGTGTTTAGGTGTTTGGTCCAGCTTCCCAACAGAAGGACTTGTATGATCAAGCGGTATGCCCTATTGTTTTTGAAGTCCTAGAGGGCTATAACTGCACGATTTTTGCATACGGGCAGACAGGAACAGGAAAGACTTATACAATGGAAGGAGGAGGAAGGAAGAAGGTCTCTTTTCCCTTTCCTTAAGATTGTCACATATTTATTTACATATCTGTTTTTGCATTTGTTATTATATACTATCTTTTTGACATTTTACCCCTCCAGAATGGGGAATTTCCAAGTGATGCAGGTGTAATTCCAAGAGCCGTTAAGCAAATTTTTGACATCTTGGAAGCTCAACATGCTGAGTACAGTATGAAAGTAACATTTTTAGAGCTCTACAATGAGGAAATAACTGATCTCTTGGCTCCTGAAGAATGCTCGAAGTTCATAGATGACAAATCAAAGAAACCGATAGCCCTCATGGAGGACGGAAAAGGTGGAGTTTTGGTTAGAGGCTTAGAGGAGGAGATAGTATGTACTGCAAATGAAATTTATAAGATCTTAGAAAAGGGTTCAGCTAAAAGGCGTACTGCAGAGACCCTTCTTAACAAACAGAGCAGCCGTTCTCACTCAATATTCTCTATCACTATTCATATCAAGGAATGTACTCCTGAAGGAGAGGAAATGATTAAATGCGGGAAGTTGAATCTTGTTGATCTAGCTGGTTCTGAGAATATTTCCCGTTCTGGTGCTAGAGAGGTATGGAAAATCAAAGAATTCATCGCTACTGAGTTATTATACTTCATTCTGTCTGGAATTACTGGTGATAAGCAGGGGATGTCGAGAAAGATTGCCTTTGGAAATTTCAAGTACCCCATTTGTCCCAACAAATTATGCTCTTCTATTAATACCCTGCAATCGTAAGTTAATAGTAAATGCTATGATATGGGCTTAAAAAATATCTATTTCTTCAGGGAAGAGCAAGGGAAGCTGGTGAGATCAACAAGAGCTTGCTTACTCTTGGTCGGGTGATAAATGCTTTGGTTGAGCACTCTGGTCATGTACCATATAGGTTATATTTAAATCGTTTTCCTTTGAATTTTAAACATGATTGAAGATCTGGGAAGTTTAATATCTTAAGAAATTATTGCTGGGGGTATCAGGGATAGCAAACTAACAAGGTTGTTAAGAGACTCATTGGGAGGAAAAACAAAGACATGCGTAATTGCCACCATAGCACCCTCAATCCATTGTCTGGATGAGACGCTGAACACTCTGGACTATGCTCATCGTGCCAAAAATATAAAGAACAGGCCAGAGGTCAGTAGTCTGATCACTTTAAAGTCAGTAAAGTTTCTGCTAATCCTCCTCTATTTTCATCCTACCTTGTTCTCCCTTCAAAAGACTATAAGTCTGTAACTGTCTTACCATATAACCTACTAAGAAAGAGTTTCATTTGGTTGCTATTGCAGATTAATCAGAAGATGATGAAATCAGCTATGATCAAAGATCTATACTCTGAAATTGACCGATTGAAGCAAGGTTACCTGGTCCCTCTCCCTATATGTTTGTGCATCTTTGTGTGCACGTATATATAAACACAATGTGCTTTGGTGTAGCAACATGGGTCTTAATGCTCTTTGTGTTTTGTTGGTCTATCAGAGGTGTATGCTGCAAGAGAAAAGAACGGAATTTATATACCAAGAGATCGTTATCTGCAGGATGAAGCAGAGAAAAAGGTGCTGCCTTTAACAAATGCAAGTGTTCCGAAATTTCCACCTGAATTTTGTTACCATATTCATTTGTCAAATTTCAGGCAATGGCCGAGAAAATAGAACACATGGAGCTTGATTTTGATTCCAAGGACAAGGTATATTTGAAGTAAAAAAGTTTTACTGGAAATCTGTTGATGATTTTGAGCATCAATTGGTTACATCTGGGTTTCATTTGCAGCAACTTGTTGAGCTTCAGGAACTTTACAAATCTGAACAGCAGTTGACAGCAGAATTAAGTGATAAGCTTGATAAAACTGAGGTAACCTCATATCACCTCTGTATCAGTGGCTTTTGATAAAATAGTTTCTTGTGTTCTTCTCTTTTGTTTCTAATATAAAACAACTATTCTCTTATCCTTCAGAAAAAGCTACAGGAAACTGGACATGCTTTGGCTGATCTCGAAGAACGATACAGGCAGGCTAATGTGACAATAAAGGAGAAGGAATATCTGATATCCAATCTTCTTAAGTCAGGTGTGGCTCTTGCGTAGCTTCTTTAGCATAAATACTTTCTCAGAATCTTTTTCTGAATTAGTATATGCTCTTTCCATTCTTGAGCATTTATTTCTTTTGTATTTTTCTTCTAGGTTGTATAGGCCTCTATTTTGTGTAATCTAAACCTGTATTAGCTAATGCAATTCCATCTGCTCCAATTTTCTGCTTCCATTTACTGTGTCTTCAACAATCTTGCTCGTGCCCTATTTGATCAGATCAAGAAGATGTGTGATTATACGAGAAAGGGACATGGATAGGCATAGTAATGAAATATCTTTCTAAAATATCTACTTAATTCATTTTTCTTTTCTATTCTAATTTGTTGCTCTTTATAATGATTATGTTCCTGGACAAGTTAACTGCAATTTGCTAAGAATTTGGCCTATAATGAAACCAGAGAGGGGGAGAGTTAACAGCAGAACAAGTCAAGTGGAAAGCCTTTAACATTTCCAATAGATTGTTTTCCTTTCCTCATTTAAAACTTTTTCCTGTTGCTTAATCTCATTACCTATGCAATGGTGGTCCTCACATGTCAAGTTGCGCAGACTACTGCCTACCATTTAGAAGTAGCTTTTTGACATTGCACGTCTTTTTCTATCAGAGAAAGCACTTGTTGAGAGGGCATTTGAGCTTCGATCAGAGCTAGAAAATGCTGCATCAGATGTCTCTAACTTGTTTGCCAAGATTGGTAGGTGGATGGAATTTTCGTTAGTTGGAAATAATACATGATGCTCTTTATAACCTTGTGTTTTTCATTTATTTTTATATTCTAGAGCGCAAGGACAAAATTGAAGATGGAAATAGAATTCTTATCCAGAAGTTCCAATCCCAGTTAACTCAACAGCTTGACATATTGCATAAGACAGTGGCAGCTTCGGCAACAGAACAAGAGCACCAACTGAAGGAGATGGAGGAAGATATGAAATCCTTTGTGTCAACAAAGACAGAGGTATTGTGTTTATATAGAATAGCAAAAACCTGTTGCTGCCTTAATTTAAGTCAACATATTGTTAACATTTGGTGTTCTGGTAGGCTACTGAAGAGCTTAGAACCCATCTAGAGAAGTTGAAAAATATGTATGGTTGTGGCATAAAATCTTTGGATGATTTAGCTGAGGAACTCAACAGTAATTCACACTCAACCTTTGGGCACCTAAATTCTAAAGTCACTGAGCATTCATCTGCCTTAGGCGAGGTATTTCCTTGTGCAATCTTGTGGTGAATGCTGCTGATCTTTTCTTCGAAGCTTTTGTTTGATCTGTTTTCATGTCGTGCAGCTTTTCAAGGGCATTGCTTCAGAGGCTGATACCCTGCTTAATGACCTTCAAAATAATCTCCGCATTCAGGAGAATAAATTGAATGCATTTGCACAGCAGCAACGCCAGGTTGGCATTTGCTTAAGAAATTGACGAAATCTGATTGGACTCACACTTACTGTTCCCAATTTTAAAATATTCAAACAAATTAATAAACATGGACATCTTTTTCAGGCCCACAGCAGAGCTGTTACAACTACAAGGTCAATTTCTCAAATAACTGTGAACTTCTTCAAGACCCTAGACCTACATGTATCAAAACTAGGTCAAATTGTTGAAGAAGCACAATCTGTCAATGATCAGAAATTAACTGATTTTGAAAAGAAGTTTGAGGTGATTGATTTCTCAATATGAGCCAGTGTTTTTTGTATTTTAGTACTTATGCCTTGCAATTCTGCTAAACATCTCACCTTTACGTAGGAGTGTGCTGCCAATGAAGAAAGGCAACTCTTACAGAAAGTTGCTGAACTTCTTGCTAGCTCAAATGCTCGGAAGAAACAACTGGTATGGATAGAAAATCCACATGGAAAAGTTTAATATTCTGATTTAGCATATGTCAGTGCATCATCAAATTGGTGGTATTTAGACCTACTGTTACTCGTATAGATATGATAGGCTAACCATAAAGTTTGAGAAACCAAGTTGTGGTACATTTTCTCCCTCGAGGTGTTCTTATTAGACCCGCCCAATGATTTTGATCAAGGTTGTCTCATAAATTTCAAATGCTCGGAAAAAATGGCTGGTATTGGTCTATATAGAAAATTCACATGGAAAAGTTTAATATTCTGATTTAGCAATTGTCATTGCGTCATCAAATTGGTGGTATTTAGACCTACTGTTACTCATATAGATATGATAGGCTAACCATAAAGTTTGAGAAACCAAGTTATGCTACATTTTTCCCCTTGAGGTGTTCTTATTAGACTCGCCTAATTATTTTGATCAAGGTTGTCTCATGGAAAACCTTTTTAATTGATGATTATCTCATGGTTTCTGAAATCATTAGACTCGCCTAATGATTTTGATCAAGGTTGTCTCATGGAAAACCTTTTTAATTGATGATTATTTCATGGTTTCTGAAATCATGTTTATTGGACTAACCATTTGAATAAGGCTAGCTGCTTGTGCGAAAATGATGCTTCATAAATGAGATAGCAAAAATGTAATTCTCATGTGACTCAGTATATTCACAATGCACAAACTGATGATATCCCATCACAGTTTAGTTCTATTCGTTATTTTCTTATGTTATCATGAGTGACTCTGGAGATGCTATTTTGCAACTAGCTAGTCCACAAATTACTGAAATAGGATTTGTGCCGAAGAGCAGCTCTTCTGTAGTCACTCTGCTGTTACCAATAATGATTTTGTGTATACCTCAGCTAGGTTCATGTTTTTGGTTCTCCAGTATCACATTTCTGGTAAAACCTTAACAGGATTCTTCTTTGTGTTTGTTACTTCTTACAAAGAATAGTATTGCCATATATAATTTTATTCCATTGCTTAATCTCATGTAGTGGCCCATAAACTCACAATATTTTAATGCACTAGGTTGAAGCAACAATTAATGGCCTCCGGGAGAGTGCAGTCTGCAGAACTAATCAACTACAGCAAGAGATGTCGACAATGCAAGTTTCAACTTCTTCTGTCAGAGCAGAATGGGCAAATTATGTGGAAAAGGCTGAGTCCCATTATCTGGAGGAGAAAGCTACGGTGGAAAGTGGAAGGAAAGAAATGGAAGAGGCATTTCAGAACTGGTTTGTGTTTGCAACTGTATTTGCTTAAGATACAGAATATGCGTTACTCATTTAGCAGATATTAGGATTATCATTGCTGTCGTAATGCTTTAGCTTCTCCTTTTAACACAACTGCCTTCATTTCAGTGTGCAAAAGGCAAAATTCGGTGCACAACAGTGGACTAATGCACAAGAATCCTTGTTCAATTTAGAGAAGAGTAATGTTGATTCCGTGGATGAAATCATCAGGTTACTATTCAATGCTTGATAATGATTTAAAGGATTATGTTTATGTTTATTGCATGAGAATGACTTCTGTTTCATACAGGGGAGGATTGGATGCCAATCAAACATTGCGTGCACGTTTTTCCTCTGCTGTGTCGTCTGCACTTGAAGATGCTGATGCTGCTAGCAAAAATTTCCTTTCTTCCATTGATCGTGAGTGACCTAACTAAAGCTTTTAGATGTTTAGTTATACAATAGTCTTGTTCGAAAGCTCATAAACTCAACTATCTTTTCTAGATGCGCTACAACTTGACAATGATGCATATGGAAATCTCGATTCCATGATTGTCCCTTGTTGTGGAGAGCTGAGAGAACTCAGGAGTGGCCACTACCACAAGATCGTGGAAATCACAGAAAATGCTGGAAACTGCCTTCTAGAAGAGTACCTGGTAAGAATCTATACAATGTCAGATCTTCCCGCACGTCTGCGAGCAGATATTTCAATATTTTCAAGAAATCAAAGGTATTAATCGATCGTCCTTACTACAGGTTGATGAACCATCATGCTCAACACCGGGAAGGAGGCCGTACAATCTACCAAGTATTGGTTCAACTGAAGAATTGAGAACTCCACCTTTCGATGAACTGTTGAAGACCTTCTGGGATGCAAAATCATCAAAGCAAGCAAATGGAGAGGTAAAGCATATTCTTGAGGCTGCAGCCCAATCCTTGAGGGATTCGAGAGTTCCCCTCACTGCTATTAATTGAAGGAATGAATGAAATAGGACCCAACTAGTAGCCACGGTGTCGCTTTCACGTAAGGAGATGTACAGAGAATGTAGAGTCGCTAACTGTTTTGCTTGGTGGTTGGTGGTCATAAATATTACAGTATATATACGTTATATATATATGTTCGTTTATATTTTTGAGAAAAATCAGAGTTTCAATCCATGAAATTCGTTATACAGACAGCTATAGCATGAATGAATAATATTTTTGCGTGATTGTGCATTATGTAATTGGAAGGCAGTATCTTTCTCGGTTCATTTATATTTGTATGACTAATTATTTCTTTTTTGGTTCGCGCGAAGAAAGACAATTTTGATTATTTTTTATTCCAAGATGGGTCTTACATCTGTAACATCACACCTTTTAATTGTGCATTTTTCCAACAAAATTATTACTTCCATCTTTACACCTTTTAATTGTGCATTTTTCCAACAAAATTATTACTTCCATCTTGTAATCTGCCTTATAAATATAATCTTCTCATAAATAATATACTTTTATAAGATTCAAAATAAAAGATAATAAAACTACGGACAATATTTCCCTTGCTTCAATCAATTTTAATTGAAATTATTGTCAGAGTACACAAATGCTAGGAAATAGCTAAACACATGTTTTTCCATCAGATACTGCTACTGATCAGTACACAAATGCTTCTTCGTTTGATGCATATACAAAAAGCTGCCAGAAATTGCCTAAACAGTTCATCCAAGTAGCGAATTATCTTTGCTTATCTTCTCTTGTCCCGGAGGGCATTTATTATATAAATAATAATAATGAATAGTTCATTTAAATAACTAAGATAACGAGTTCAAATAAGCCTAATTTTGACGTCGTAAAAGAACCACCAGTCAATCCAGTCAATGTACAGAAACCAAAAGCGTCTGCCTCTTTCCCGTGGACGCTATTCTACCAGTGAGAATTATCTAACAAAGGAACTGCTTGCACCTTCATTCGTTCCAAGACAAGCTGTGTCCTCCCTTTCCCTGTCGCTCCTCACTCAACAATGAAGTTCTAATGAAACCAACAAAAACATCCTGCCTCCCAAAGAGAACAAATACGAGCACAGCATAGAACAGAAGAAAATAAAGAAATCAAACTGGGAAAAGGTTAAGGGGCACAATTCTACTCTGACATACAACCGCCTTTACAATTCACATACACGCAAACAGAAGCAATATTCATGTTGCCTCCCAACAAGGGAATAACGGATAAAAGCATGGTTTTAGTCTAACCAAGAAGGATCAAGGTGACACTGGAGAAACGTATGCATATATTTGTCTAACGCAAGAATAAACTTATTCCAAGTTGCGAGACAGCTATTTTGGTGGAAGATTCTCTATCATCAAGATTATAATAGATCAATGATTCAGGGACATTAATTAGTAAGCCACTTAAAACACCACCAAATTACTGCATAAAGTATAAATTTTCTCATCTAATTATGTCTATGTACAGTCAATAATACACAAATGTCAAACTGCAACTTCTCATCATCAAAAGAGATGTTGAACTATATCTCTTCAATTTAAGGAAAAGAA
This sequence comes from Rauvolfia tetraphylla, assembly GCA_030512225.1. Lineage (NCBI taxonomy): Eukaryota > Viridiplantae > Streptophyta > Magnoliopsida > Gentianales > Apocynaceae > Rauvolfia > Rauvolfia tetraphylla. Next base: position 551,173 of record JAJQKT010000062.1, read on the forward strand.
TATAAAAAGGGCAAAGGAAATATTTTATACAGAATGCAGAAGCATCAGACGGTCACCTGAATGTGTAAGTTTGTTGGACTTCATCAAGACAACTTGTCTAGAGTTGAACTAGAATCAATTTACATGTGAAACGTCATAACTGAGTATGCACCACGCAAAGGCACAATGCCCACAGGACTAACACATGTCCTTCAGCCTGCATGTAGAATAATACTGACTTTGTTACTCAAGTTATTGGACCAAATCGCTCATAACGTGTTAAAATCTTTCTGGCTGTTAGACAATAATAAGAACATCTAACTCAATTAAACAAGACAATGGAAAACAGCAAGAATCAAGTAGCGACATCTAGAGCACCGAACTCTAGCATTCACAATCGATCAGCCTACAGTAGTTGAGATATTTAAAGATTTCCATAGACTGATTCCTTGCAATTTTCAAACATAAACAAGTCAGGCCTTTGGAGTCCCAATAGCCAACTTTCAATTATGTGCCATCCTAATCCATATAAAGCACGTCATCAACAATATATTAACTTTTTGAAGCTTATCACAGCATTATTAGTTGGGGAACCAATGTGGCCACTATAATATCTAGTGGTAGCATCATGTGGATTACCATTTTCAGAATTTAACAAAGCAACTTATTTAGTATTCCCTTTCCTTGCCAAACAGATGCAAAAACCTTAATTTGCCCCTTCAAAACTATCACAGTTTTTCCAGTTACAGATCATGTATTATTTAAAAACAAATTACACAAGAAGACCACCCATGAAAAGAAGAGATCACCCAAGGATTCCATTTAGCTCTAAGAACGAATATTCTCTCTCAAGAAAACTTAGTTTTAGCCTGAATTCCTCTATCTAAGGATGACAAGTACTGAACTTTAGCCAGGGTTAACACACAGAGAATAGAAATAATGTATTGATGCCAAAACTATAGTATGTCTCCTAAATAAAGAAGCTCCAAGCTACTGCCAAAGTATGAAGCCAATCAAAACTGCTTTCTCAGTTTTCTGAGGAAAGCTTCATAAAATAAGCCAGTGACTCACAATGCAAAGATGAATCATTCATAAACCTCAAAATACTATAAAATTCTTCACTTCTGAAGCAAAACTAAGGCCAGCAGTTCCCATGTCAGTTTTTCCCAGGTATCATGTCAAAAAGGCCACAAAGGAATCCAAAAATGAAGTTCCAAAAAGAGGTCAACTGAAATTACATCACAAGAGCCATAATGTTTCTCCCACAGGAAGAGGTTCTTTTATCCTATGTCAATCCCTATGGTACCTAGGGAGGCGCCCTGTTCCAATATCCAGAACGTTCCTAACCATCTGTAGAGTGCTTTGAAAGAAATCAAAAAGGAATGAAGGGGTAAAGAGCCATAACTAAGCAGGTCAACAAGACTACAGTAAACACCCAATTATTTCTTGCCTAACCTGTCAAATAACTCACTCAATAAGAAATATAAGAACATGCACTTGCTTCTTCTGCAAGTTCACATAGAAAATGCCAGCCAAAAATCAAAATTTAATAGTAGTTAATAAGTAAAATCAGAATCTACAAAAGGTCCAGTAGGAAAATATAAAGGATACATCCAAACTCTATGATTGACCTAGATGCATTAAACTCAATTGAGAAATGGGGTAATGCTATTCAAAACCCACAGAAAGGGAAAAGGTTACCCTCAAATTTATGATATCTTATTTGTGGTCCAAAATTATATAATGAAAACACAAAACTATGCGATAGTGAATTCAATATCACAGATCATGCACAAAGTCAGAAGGAGACCACTAAGAGTCAAATGAAACATACTTTCAATAATTAAATTTGTCAAATTACTTAGTGTTTTTCTAGCAGTACAAAGTCACTTTTCTATGAAGAATACAAAGTGTTTCATAATTATAACATTATATGAAGCTTAAACTCCCATAGAAAATCTAAATAACATAAAGAAAAAAGAAGAATTCCAGTAACTACTAAATGAGTTATATAGCACATATCAAAAGATAAAAAGATTTATATAGCAGATGTAATGCCTCAGGATCTTACTTGAAGAACAAGTTTATTTTCTTCTCATTTCTTTTACAAGAAAATAACCAAAAAGGAAAAAGAGTCAAGAATTGGGGAAATCAGTATTAGTCACACGAATGAACTCCTCATCACCTGATCATTGCTCCATGTAAGCTCGTGTTAATGGTTAAGCAGGTGGTTCTCTATCAAACATTTCATCATCGAAATCATCATTAGTAGAATTTTCTTGACATAGCAATTTATTCTCTTCCATGGGATTCAAGCCAAGAGCATTCCAGCCCATAGAAGGAGGACCACCATGATCAGCACCTAGTTCATTTCCATTACTGTTCTCAGTATTTTCCTCCATATTATCCCTGTCATCAGTGTAAATGAGCTCTGGCTTCTTATCATCATCCATACATGAAGGTTCTATATTCAGATCAGAACTTAGATCAAAACCAGTTTGTTCTCCATGCCCATGAAAAGCAACAGTTACAGTTCCCTGGTCCAAGGAGTCAGCCACTTCTTTTCTTTGTCTCTTCCATTTCTTAGTGGATGACGTTCCATCATCCTCAAAATCTTCTTCTTCTCTTTCTCTATGTAAATAGACCCATAGCTTCCTCTCCCCATCAAACTGCACACAAGGATCCCGTTCATAATGCAGACGATCAAGTGCTCCACTGACAACTTGATTAACTTGGGCATCAGATACATCTTCAACAATATACTGTGAATCTCTGATCAATGTGCAAACATCTGCTCTGGTTCCAATGCTTCCAGGTAATCTCGCAGCAGCATCTCTCACAAGACAAAGTATTGTAACATGGGGAGGACGATCACGCTTTAGCATAAAGTGGTCCCGAGCTTTTGATGTTGGCTTGCCACCACACCTTCTCAAGGGTGCAACAATTGATTTTTTACCATCAATAGCTGTATACGCAAATGCCCTATCCGGAATTGAATATCTAAGGACTTCCTCTTTACGGAAATAAGCTCTCACTTCTTCACAGCTTGGGCAGATAGTGGTGAGACTCTTTTGAGCTCTCAGGTCCTTGAACCGTTCTTTCTCGTCTAAATTGAATTGCATCAGAGTCAAAGGTGGGGCAGGTAGGCTTCCTATTTGCTGTAGCGTCTCCTGACCATTTTTCAGCCAATTGGCAAATGCATCAACTAACTTGACAAGCATTTTGTGAGGAAGAACCCATGTATCTGGAGATGTCACCTCCTCAACAGCCTCAGGATCAGACAGGTTATGGTTTACAGGGCCAGTCCAAGACCAACTTTTGTTAGTTTTTTCATATACTACAAGCGGTTTCCAACCTTTTGCTCCTAAAGGTGCTGTTTTGGATGAAAATATTTTAAGGACACCTCGGACCAAATCCTGAAGGGGTTCTTGTGTTTCAAGGATATATGGATCACCAGGATTCGACCTCACACGATTAACAAGCTCCTGGATAGATAGAGAGGGAACTTTCACCGCTGAGGAATCAGCTGATGTATTCCCATCCAATTCCCCAAGTGGATGATTCCCATTTGTACCATCATGATTCACATCTTCACTTTCACCATTCAGTGCACCCTCATTCTTATCAAAATGCTTACCAACCTCTACAGAATCCTCAGGAAGCATAGTAATCATTGTCATGCGAACTGCTGAGAGAAGATGGATGATTGAAAATGAGAAGCCAGTATGAACTGTGGGCGTAATCAAAGTAAATGGCTTTTTCTGCGGCTTGTTATCTTGTTCCACATCTTCTAAGTCCACTTCTGTCGGTGCTTCATTCCCCTTCTCCAAGATTTCAATGTTATCCTCCAACTTCCTCTTTCCTCGTTTCTTTGAGGAGTCAGAATCATCTGCTTGCAACTGCATACCAGAACCTAAATAATCCTTATGATCCTTCTCACTCATGTATGGCATATCGTCCTTCACTTTCCGCTTCTTTGAGATGGTGCTGCATCCAATTAACTGAGAGTCGGACCTTCCCTGATGATTACCAGAATATGTTTCCATTATCTGACCTTTCTTTGCAAACTTGGCAGAAACCCTGGGATCCCTTGCCAGTGATACTATCCGGATAGAATCATCATCCTCGTCAAGATCATAGTCCTGTGAAAATTTTGACCGGGAATCACAAAATTCATTGACAAATTCCCCTTTTCTCCTCCTCCCTACATTGTCGCCCTTTAATGCAGGGATTTGGACCCTTTCACTCATGTCCCCCTGCAGATGGCCATTCCTTTTGAAAATTTGCTGCCTATCATCCTCATGATTTAACCTCCCAGAGCCAGAGTAATAATTATCATCAAAATCTCTAGCAGATGAATTACTCAAGCGACCAACATCATGCATCTTGCCTTTCCGCTCAGCTCTCCAGCTAGGATTCCCATCTTTTAACATATGTAGATGCTCTGTAAAATCAGACATTGGCCTTGAGGAGTGCGACGATACATCAAGAGGCCATATAGCATCTTTTGCACCTTTCTTAGCAAGTTTAGCCTTCTTTGAACCTTTGCCAGATTTTAGATCTGAAATTCCACTAGGATAAGCCCACTTGCTCCTCATCAGAGTATTATCATCTTCCTCTTCGTCAATTTGTTCTGATGAGTCGGACTCTGTCTCATCAACTTTTGCCAAAACCCTGGTACCTTTAACCTTTGCTGTATCTCGTCCTCCATTCTGTATAGAACTCACTCTGATTCTTTCCTGCAATTGCTTTCCTCTATGCTCAGAATCAAATAATGGATCGCTAACTCTAAGCTCAGGTGAGTCCCTACCCATCTTCCATTTCTTGCTTCTGGGATTCCAATCACCATACTTATATGATTGCTCAGCAGAAAAAGGCTCTCCCTGTGCTTTACCGAGCCAGAAGGGTTCATTTGCATCCAATATCTCCATTTGACTTTCTTTGAGTGACAAATTTGGAATCCGGCCTTTTCCATATTTCATCTGATCTTCAGCAGAAAATTGCTGAACATTTCCAACGTTCTTCACTTTTTTCCCGAAATCATAGGAGCTTCTAGCCTTAGATGGCTTTGAAGTTAATACCTTAATATCTGATAATTGATTGACAGGCTTGTTTCCTCCATATGCATGGAAGTCATTCTTAGGCAGTCCCATATAACTGTCATTATACTCTTCACCTCTCAAACCTTCATGCCTTTTTCCCATTTTCAAAGCTCCAGCTTTACTCAATGCCCCAGACTGCAAGAAGTTGTGATCCCTGTGCACAGACACTTCATACATTGAGTCTTCATCATCACCATCACCAATCATCTGATCCTTCAAGTGAAATGCTGCCCCAGAATTATATCCAGCCATTCTATTACGCCGAGAAAGAGGTAATGCTGAAACATAAGATCCTGGCTTCATATCCATGCCCTGGTGAATCGAACCAAAGCCACCAGTTAACTCTTTTGTCATGGCAGTCTTAGACCCCCCTAACTTAAGAGTACCCTTTTGGTTCTGCTTCCCTTGTTTTGCTGGTTCCAAGGCCATTTGCTTAGCATGAGAGGGAATATCCACATCTGAATTCGTCCCATATCCAGACTGACGGGGCATTTTATGCCCTAGCTTCCGATCCTTTCCCCTTTTGCCCCACAGCCCATCTCCTGACTCCATCTCAGAAGAGTCACTCTGTAACTCCTCCTCCTTCTCAGACATCAAACTCTTCTGGCTCTTCATTATGTTCAACACCCGAAGCTTCTCCTCAATGCTGTAGCCCCTGCAGTTTGTCCAAGCATCTCTCATTTGACAAAGATTACTGACCATAGAGTTCTGATACTTCTGCAAGAAATGATAGTGCTGCCTCCTCTGAAAGAAACTCAAACCCTGCCGATAGAGTGCCACCCTCGGTTCACACAACCCACCCTTCAACATCTCAAACAATTTATTAGTAGGACTCCCAAAATGCAAACTACAACCTGTAAGAAGTTCTTTCAAGGTGCGCATAAATGTTTCTTGGTCCATATCAGGCAAATACTGAGCAAGATCAAATCTTTCATCCTCAGTCAAGTCCTCATTCCATACTTCCATAGATAAGACATCATGCAGCCCAGGAAGATCATATAACTCGAACGGAATGCTACAAGTTTGATCTCCAACTTGGCAAAACTCCTCCCCGGACTCCCCTAATTCTAGCAAATCAAAGTCGTCAGAGCCTGCCCCCGAATCACAGTCATCAAAATCATCCTCGTCGTCATCATCAGATTCGATGGCACTCAAATTTCGTCTCTGAAACTCCTCATCCTCGCTTGACAGCATGATGTTAGTATCCTTACTACGAGATGAAAATTCTGAATCAAATCTTGACGCTTTAAAGAAATTTTTCTCAATCGCCATTCAAGGCCAACAGAGACATAACCTCCTAACAAAATTAAATACCATGGAGAGAGAAATTAGAGCATTGGAAACCCGGATTCAAGAAGAAAGAACCAAAAATAAAAAACTAAATTAAGCCCCAGAAACACGTTATAAATTACCAAAACCCACAGCAATAAAACCCAATTAACAGTAAACAATTATACAAAATTCCAAAAACCAATGTCAAAAAATCCAACACAAATTTGCTAGAGCTTCATGCGCGAATAAACACAAAACTATACGTCGCCAATAAAGAAGAAAGTGAGACTGGATCGAATGAGTACCTTGAAAACGTTGATGGGCTCGAGGCAAAAGAAGAGACTGGAGGCGAGGAATATCTTCGGAGAGAAAGTAAAATGGGGATGAAACCCTAGAAAAAGGCGAGAAAGAGGAACGAGGGTGGAGGAGAAGTGGGGGGCAGTTTTATTACGGTGGGAGCGGACGTAGGGTGGGCAACGGGTTGGAAGAGAGTGGAAGAAGAAGAAGACGAGGATGCTGGTGGACTGTGAGCCGTCTGATTGAGGAGAATGAGTGAAAAGACAGAAAAGGGCAACGAGTGTATATTTCTTTTCACTTTGCAGAAGGTGTAGAAGTAGAGAGAAAGGAAGAGTGTGTAGGAGAAGGTGACTGACTGGGTCGAGACGATGAGAGAGCGCGCGGATTGTTTTGCAGGGGTGAGGGGAAGATGGCATTCGGTGGGCTCGCACCTATGGTAAGAAGTTTTTTCTTCTTCTTCTTCTTCTCAAAAAAAAAAAAAAAAAAAAAAGAAAATTCTTAAAAGTAAAAAAAAAAATCTATTTTTTAACAAAAATTAACTTTGAACTATATATTTTCTTCCACAACTCAAAATTCACAAGAAATAAAAGTATAAAAATGGAATCCCACTACCAACTACACCCCTAAAGGCCTAAACTATTAAAGATGGAAATAGATAGAAGAAAGATGGAAATAGATAGAAGAAAGATGGAAATATCTCGCAGTAGGAAAACTTCATTAACTGAATGAAAGTGTCATGTTTCTTTTAGCATATTTATGAGAAGGAAGAAAAATGAATTTTAGTAAAAGAGGATATATTTTGATGGTTTAGGGGGAGGACAGAGAAGACAATTACATTTCAAACAATTTTCCAATAAACTTAATTTTCTTACCATCCATTTTTAAGATATCTAAAGAACAGCTTTCTTGAAATTGAATTTAGAGAAAGAGAATGCAACTATAGATGTTTTTGTAAAAGAAAAAAAAATTTGTCTTCCTTCCTTCTTTAATTCCTTTTTATCCTCTTATTTTACAAGATAGGACTTCCAATGTTTTCTAGTTGCAATCATATAAAAAAAAAAACTAACTTGTTTTTTTATAGATCTCAATTAGGATGAATTTTTTATACTCTCTCCATTTCAAATTATAAACTTGTTAAGCTTTTTTGCATAGATTAACGAAAAAAATAAGAGATATTTTTTATCATTAACTATTTTTATTGATATAATATAAATTAAGAAAATCATATTCATACTGAAAGTAATTTTTAAAAAATAACCATTAAAATTCATAAAAATGTCAAATATTTGCGAAAGGATAAAATGATCAAAATGTTTTATATTTGGAACGAAGGAAGTAACATGATTCATGTATTTCATCAAATCACAATTAATTTTTAGCACAATCGACCTAAAAAATGAAAATAAAGAGATATAATAATTAAATCAAAACTTTCTCATTTTTAAAATATAAAGTTTTTAGCTGTTTTCTCCTTCCTAAAATTTTTTATCTTTTATAAATTTTAATATTTATAACAAAAATACTTTTTATTTTATTCTTTTTTAATTTATGTAAAAAGGAACTTTGAAAGTAATGGAGTAGTTGCTTAGTAATCAATTACATAGTTCATAAATTACTTAAAAATTTACCTGACGCAAGAAAATATATATATATATATATATATATATATTCTGGTGCAGAAGTCAAAAGGGGGAGAAAGATTCATATACTGCAACGAATTGTTCAGAATTTTTGAAATACTACAACGTTATTGGTCCTCTAAAGTTCCACCAATCAGCTCGCTTAACTGAATGCAATCTTAAGTCGTATAATTCCAAAGTCACACGTTTACTCTTGAAGACATAGGAACAAGCAAACAACCCATCCAAAAATAATAATAACAAATAATACAAATTGTGCAGATTGTAGCAGCCGCAAATATTCCTGCACCAGCACCTGGTGGAAAATTTAAAAATTGAATCGAATAAAATTTTAATTTTAATTTTTAATTTAATTTTTTAAAATTTTAATTTAAAAAAATTAGTTTTTTATTTTTAAATTATATTTTGATTTAAATCAAGTCGAACCAAAAAAATTAAAATTTTTCAAAATTTTTCTAAATTAATAATTAAGTAAAATTAAAAATTAATAATATTAATTAAATTAATTCTTAATTAAAGTTATTTTAAAATTTAAAATAATTAATTTTTATATATTTTCAAAAATATTATTTAAAGACTAAAAACTCAAATTAAATTAAATTTTAATTGATATTATAATCAATATTAGAGTATAATTAATGTTATTATAAAATTTAAATTCTTAATCTTATATATCTCGATTTTCTCCAAACCAAAATATTTTAGTTTGGAGAAAATTCAGTTTGAAGGTAAATTAGGTTTGGTTCGAATTTAAAAAATATGAAAATTTTATTTTTTCTCCAAATAATAAAATCAAATTTTCTCCAAACCGAATCGATGAGCACCCTACATTTGGTGGCTTGGGATTCCGCTTTGTCCCTTTTTTTTTTGGGGGGGGTTAAAGGAACAATTTTTTTTCCAAATTACTCACTTGATTTAAATAAATACAAGGAACGTGCCTTATCCTGACAGCAAGTTTCGGTTAATGAATTTATTTTCTCTTTATTAAGTATCCACTTTTTCGAAATTGGATGTATATTTATAATGCATAAAAAAAGTAAAATTATTAAATTTAAAATCAAGGAAGTATCATATCAAATTTTGAGAAAAATAAAAATAGATGAAGGAAGTTATAATAGTTCTTGTACATGTAGGTGAGGCAAGATTAATCGCCAGTGCAAGAATGCAAAAAGCTTTGAACGCAAATTTGAAAAAATCAAGCTGTTTAAATTAAGACATGGAAACGTAAGTGACAAAAGTCATATTATTAATTATTTTAAATAAATTATTTATAATTTTTTTAAAAAATAAAAAACTATTTTTGAACTGTTCTTAATTGCTGATTCACTTTCGATTTTAACTTAAATAAACTGAAAAAAATATTTTTAAGAAGTTACTCTAGAGAAGCTTTTTAAAATAATTTTTGCTTATTGAAATGGTTAAAAATAAAATTTATTTAATTATGACTATAACGTTTTAAAAAGAACTTATTTTTTAACTGCTTGAAAAAAAAATTTTAGCAATGAAGAATAAGGTCAAAGTAATTGCAATTTTGAATGAAAATTTTTCAAACTCTCAAACATAGGAGGACAGCAAATGCAAAATTCAATCACAGAAGGATTAGTCATCACTGATGAACAAGAAAATGGGGCTTAGAGGAGATATCTTACAATAGATTTGTTGCTGAGGGTTGGAGAGGTTAATTAGCTAATTTGCATTCTTAATTGATTGATTATAGTTTAATCATAGGTTAATCAAGCACGATTAGTTACGAGAAACTTTTCAAAAGATTAAGCTCTTTTTTTAGCACAAAATTCCATGACCAAACAGTCAATCAATCAATCACTGATTCCACAAATTAAACGACATAGTAATTAGGTTCTTACTCGTTTGGTTCTTTTCATGGGCACAAAAATCTTGGACAACTGTATTAACCAACTCTACCTCAAAATGCCTCTCGTATTTCTTAGCCACCACTGACCGTTATCTTCTCTATAACGTTCCCTCTTCCTACAATCTCCAACATCCCATCTGCAACTTCCGGTGGAAAGCTGCAAATCTTCTCATAAAATAGAAAGGAGAAAGGTACTCAAAACAAGAGAAGAAATGCATAATGGGACCTACCAATAATGATTTGCCTGGAGAAGAATCCTCGAATTGGATTCTCGAGAGCGTTGAGATTGAAGGTATGACTGATGTTCCATTTGGTAACAACCAACCCGTTTCCACAACAGGTGCAAATCAATTTGCTTTAAACGGGCAAACAAGCAATCTAAGGAACAGGAATGGAGTGCATGGTCATGACGTTCCCACATTGGGAAGGCTGCGATCATCGGCTGACAGAGGGCTTAGGAGCCTACGGTTCATTGATAAGAAAACAGCAGCCAAGGAAGGAGATGCATGGACGGCAATTGAGAAACGATTCTTTAAAAATGCAGTCGGTGGAAGGCTTTACAGAGACAACTTTGCGGTCTGCGTTGGTATGTCTCTTGAATTTTTATTCTTGTCAATCAATTCCATGGGGTCGTATTCAATATATATTGTCTTGATTTTTAGATCCATATTCACTTCTCCACATTTTCTGTTCCAAAGGAATGGCTGACACTAAGGAGTTCGCTGAAGAATTACTTGATACCTTGGCCAGGCGTAGGGGGATCAAAGCAGAAAATGGGATAACTAAAGAGGAACTGAGAGAATTTTGGTCGGACATGACTAGTCAAGATACTGATACGAGGCTCCATATATTCTTCGACATGTAAGAAATTTCACCCCTATAAAGACAGGAGAAAGAAAAGAAATAGCAAAAAAAAATCGATAATAGCACTTGCAAATGATTAGACGTGACAATTTTGCAGGTGTGACAAGAACGGAGATGGGAAATTATCAGAGGATGAGGTTAGAGAGGTATGGAAATTGAGATTCTGAATCGTGTTAATTCTTTTGTTATTCGTCCTTTCTTATGACTGATAAGGTCATCTTCGTTCTGTGTGGAAAAGGTTCTAATATTGAGTGCTTCAGCAAATAAACTATCAAACTTCAAGAAACATGCTTCCGCATATGCTGCGCTAATCATGGAAGAGCTAGACCCTGACCAGTTGGGATACGTCGAGGTTAGGGTGCAATTCTTCGTCTTCTTCCATCTTTACTCTCTCCTCACACGCATTCTTATGGTCTATTTCGATTAGCTATGGCAACTCGAAGCTCTGCTGAGGGGAATGGCGGTCTCAACTGACGGAAAACCAAATGTTAGCAAGGCAACAACACTGGCCAAAACCATGATCCCGACTCAATACAGAACTCCTGTCAGCAAATTATTGTTAAAAACCTCGGAAAAAATTCAGGAGAACTGGAAGAGGATATGGGTATTCAACATATGGTTGGTCTTGAATCTGGCACTGTTTGCTTATAAGTTTGACCAGTACTCTAAGAAACCAACCTTTAAAGTCATGGGCTACTGTGTCTGTATGGCCAAGGGTGCTGCTGAGACTCTCAAGATCAATATGGCTCTCATTCTGCTACCAGTATGCAGAAGAACTTTGACCATGCTACGCGAAACATTCCTTGGCCAATTACTACCCTTCGATGACAATATCAACTTCCACAAAATAATTGCAATGGGGATCACAATTGGGAGCTTTATACACATATTTTTCCACGTAACGTGCAATTTTGTTCGGTTAACTTCTTGTCCGACTAATAAATTCAATGCCATATACGGTAGTCTCTTTAACTACCACCAGCCAACTTACATGGACGTTCTAAAAACTATACCTGGAATTACTGGGATTTTGATGACCCTTGTGATGACCTTCTCCTTTGTTCTAGCATTGCACTCGTTCAGACGAAATGTTATCAAACTGCCATGGCCCTTCAGCAATTTGGCTGGTTTCAACGCGTTCTGGTATGCCCATCACCTGCTGGCCTTGGCATATGTCTTCTTGATTCTGCACGGCTACTTCCTAATCTTCAGCAAAGAGTGGTATAATAAGACGGTATGATCAGTTACTGACTTCATAATGTTCACATATTGTGCATTTATTGGGTTCTAGTGAAAGTTCATGTTGTTTCCTAACTCTCCGAGTTAAAGATTTCCAAATGCTTTCCCATTTCATGGAATAAAAATTTTGAGAATTATCAGATTCTTGGATTCCAGTAGTTTAAGTTCTTGATTTATGCTCTGCACCGTAAAAAGTATGTTTCGCAAGTTTCTTTCTGCGCAGACATGGATGTACCTTGTGATTCCATTAATTGCATACGCCGGTGAAAGAATTCTCATCAAATATGATCACAAGTACAAGGTGAATGTAAACAAGGTACTAAATCTTTGCAAGGCTCCCCCTTAGTTTTCCACAGTTCAATTTGTAGAAGTGCATTTCCTAATATCTTTGGAAATGCAGGCAGTTGTATATACAGGAAATGTTCTAGCACTATACATGAGCAAACCTATAGGATTTAAGTACAAGAGTGGGATGTACATTTTCGTTAGATGTCCAGATATATCACAGTTTGAGTGGTAAAGCCTGCAAAAAGCTCCCCATATTTAGTACCTTGAATATGGAGTTTCTCTACACAACCTGGAGCTTCACTCTTTAATCCTTACAGGCATCCATTCTCCATTACTTCTGCCCCTGATGATGACTACCTTAGCGTACACATACGTGCATTGGGAGACTGGACATCTGAGCTTAGAACCATTTTCTCTAAGGTGATGCTCGCACACTGTGATTTCTACTTCTTGTTCTTGTTATTCTTGTCTTCTTCTTCTGTACTCTTTAAGGCACCATTTGCAGGTATGTGAACCTCAAGCTGCACAACCAAGGATCGGAAACCTGGTAAGGCTGGAAACAAGAACAAAGACAGAACCGGGGCCTACTGGCCCTCAACAATCACAGGCAGAGTGAGTATCCTATGCCACGGGATCAATCTTCTTAATCTACTTCCGCATGGTATCTAATTGATGCTGCATATTTCTCAAGTCAGGTTTCCAGCGATCTGGATCAAAGGACCATACGGGGCACCAGCTCAAAATTACAAGAAATATGACATTCTTCTACTCATTGGCCTGGGAATTGGAGCAACGCCATTCATCAGCATTATAAAAGATCTTCTAAACAACCAAGCTGCTTCCGTAAGTATGAAATCTTTTCGTCTCATATATACATCAAGAATGAGTAAAAAGAAAAATGCAAAATCAAATGTACGAAACAGAAATGAACTGTCGCAGGGCAAGGGAGATGCTGAATTATCTGGTAACAAAGGCCCTGGAAGAGCATACTTTTACTGGATAACACGCGAACAAGGATCCTTTGAATGGTTCAAGGGAGTCATGGATGACATAGCTGAGTATGACCACAATGTAGGATTCAAACTTTCCCAAGGAACCTGTAAAAATTCATCTTCCCTACAAATCCATCGATCAAACTGAAACTTGTTTCTTGGTTGAATTTCGAAAATTTTCAGCAAGTCATAGAAATGCATAATTACTTGACTAGTGTATATGAAGAAGGAGATGTCCGATCAGCTCTGATCACTATGGTGCAGTCTCTGCAACATGCCAAGAACGGAGTTGATGTTGTCTCACAAAGTCGGGTAATTCATCAAGTAACATTAACACACTACTAAATCATCTGCAAAGCTTGTAAGCTCGTTTGCTGATTTGTGACCATAACAGATCAAAACCCATTTTGCCAGACCTAACTGGAAGAGGGTGTTCTCTCATTTGGCAAGTTTACATCCATCTTCTCGAGTTGGTAAGCTCTAACACTGAGGTTAACAACTATTTCAGCTTATGATAGATGGATAATTATAGGGATGAAGTTTAAGTTCTTCTTCTTGATTGCTTGACAAAATGGTGATTTTGCAGGAGTGTTCTACTGTGGGAGTCCTACCCTTACAAAGTCACTCAAGAAGCTTTGCCAAGAATTGAGTTTAGAAACATCAACGCGTTTCCAATTTCACAAGGAAAACTTCTAGAACAACATTCCTATCTTTTTCTACATGTAACGTGAACACAATATTGCAAAATCATGCTCTGGTTTTACTTTTTTGTCCTAAATATATGGGATCACAATTTTGTTGTTCCAGTTTCTCAATTCTTCAAAAAACTTCTCGTAGCCCTCTAGAAATGCATTCCCATAATTTTCAGAGTACTTCGGATATGGTGCATACAACACTTTTGTCAACATATGCTAGATTTTGATTCAAATGTTAAAAATTCATACGTTGTGAATAATTATTTAAGTTAAAACAATTATTCACTTTATAGTTGAATAATTATTAGTAAAATAATTATTGTACTAGTAGTGAATAATTACTTACTTCACAATGAATATGTAAATCATAACCGGATTATTTTCGGAAAGGATTCGAGAAAGCCAATTCTTGTCCAGTAGAGAAGTGTTTATGTAAAATATACCCCTCTATTTTAAAATATAATATCTTTTGGATCTATTAATACGAAAAAAAATAAATAAATTATATTAATAAATAAACATAACTCTAAATATGTAATCTTTAAAATTTTAAAAAGATAAAAACATTTTTAGAAGAAAAAGATGCCTAAAAGCTTTATATTTTAAAACCAATAAAATATTTTTGTTTATTTATTCTTAAATCTCTCTCTATTCATGGTCCTTTTTAAATTTCCACTTTCTATTTCTTGGTTGCGCTTCTTATTGTATTTCTTTTGAGTAGTCCCTTTTGCGATTTTCTATAGTGTAACACGCAATTATTCAATTCTTCCCTCTTTTCCTCATATGCAAAAAATCTACACAACCCTTCAGCTTTTAAAAAGTCCAACTTTTGCACTTTTAACAAAAAAAAATGGTTAGATGTTACCCTCCAATTATTAAAATGAACATTTTTGCCTACTGTCCAAATTCTCTGTTAATGGATAACGGAAGTCAAACATGTGCCTATTTTAAGGGTTATTTTGGTCACTTTTTATATTTCTCTTTTAGGATTATTTTTGTTCTATTTCTTTGTTCCACAAATCTCAATGGAAAGCTCTTTGTTTATCTGGTTTCGCAATCGAAGACCGCTCGCTGCAGCCACGGCAGCCACATTCATCCGATCAGTTTTGGCCATTCGATCAGCCTCCGCATCACAATGACAAGCCATCGTCTTCTCCAAACATCTCTTCTCCTCTACAGCATCCAAACTTCCGCCTTTGCCTGGGATAACCCAAGCCACCTCAAGCGCTCCAAGTTCTTACTGTGCATTTCCACGCTGTGATTGTAATCGATTCGGTGCCAACTCGACTCAGCATAGTCTTAGTAGAGTCAATTGTTATGGCTGGCCTAGTTCTCCATCTATTTTCTGCCCCTACTCTTTTCACCCTTTACTATCGAGAAAATCAATTGAAGAATAGGTTGTGCAAGTTGGAAGAATGAGGAACAGTTCAAGAAATTCAATTGAGTTCAGGGAAAGGGGTTCGACATTTAAAATTTGAAAAGAAAGAAGTGGGTTTGGTTTAAAGATTCAAATTGTTTAGAATTCAAGGAATTTTCTAGCAAAAGCTGTTGCTGTTCTTCTTTTTTCATCCAAATTTCCTGGTTTCAGGTCGGAGAAGATGATCAATTAAAGTTCTATGAAGGGGAAGCGAGAAGAAGAACAGTGTTGGGGGATCTTGAATGCGGTAGAGAAGATAAGGATTACTAGACTGGGTGTAGAGAAAGAAATGGCGTAAAAACTCGGATAGAAGTTGGTGACAACGAAAAGATAATTAAAAGCTAAAGAAAGAAAATAAAAAGGAAATAATGTTATGAAATTAATATCATTATGATGTTCATTATTAGAGTTATAAAGATATTTTAACTATCCATAAAATAGATGGTAGAGTTCTATTATATCTTTAATTAATGATAGGATTTGTCTTTTGATTACCCTATACCTATTCTGACTTGGATGTATCCGTGAACCCTATAAATAGGGCTCTATACTGAGATGTTGTATACACTCATTCATTGATCAATTTACTCTCAGAGAATCAATAAAGATCTCTTGTTCTTTCTCTCTATTTTCTCTCTATATTTTTCTCCTATTCTCTACATTATAATTTCTTTATTAAGTTCTCTACATTAGTATTATGATTTTGCTATGTCGACGGCGACTGCACATCAATAAATTTATAACACGTTATCAGCACGAGTCTCTGCCACCGAAGTTGAGAGTTTAATCAAGAGAAAAAGAGGTATTTTTTTCTATCTTTGAATTCTCATGACAAATTTTTCAAAACTCATTTTTTTTACTCTTGATATTTATAGAAAGAATTATATGTCATAGAAATTAAATGCTTAAATTTATTGAGATATAATGGGTCTGGCAAACACCATCTCAAAATTATATAAAAGCAATGATTTTTTTCCGCCATAATTTCTATGAGGATCTAGAGGCGGAATATCTTATTGTGAAAGATCTATTTTTTTTTGTGGAAAGATCTAAAAGAAATATTTGACTACCAGAAGATGGTCATTCTATCAAAAACACGATTTAATGCATTATAACCAATAGTTATGACCCTGGAAGAGGTCGTAATCATGGTCGAAGGCGTCGACATAGACGTGGATATGGTAAGAATAATCCATACAATCATGGCGAGATCCGTATTTTGTTAATTTTGAATATGTTGCCCAAACATAAAGAGGAGAAATTATGAGGTTGGATAAAGATATTAGTATGTGTCTCATCTTGATCTTCTATTTTGATCCTCATAGAAGATATCTTGAACCAGAAGTTCAAAGGATAATTTATATAGCCAGGTATATTAACTGACCAATATCCGGCAAATAATGCCTATTTGATATCCCTGAAGGATAATTTACCACTACAAATAAATTTGAAACACAACTGAAGTGTGGTAGATAAGTCGATTCCAAAGATACAAACACCTTACTGGAGTAAAGGTTTAAGATGGTCATATATGTCAAGTCGAGAAGATTTAAATTCCAGCAGAATTTTTCTCCCAAAATATGATTGATAAATTATTTCTAGAAGAAATTCAGGTACCTGAAAACTATGATAAATGATGAGATCTCAACATGATTGGGAACTATTCGAATCGCACAAGTATATGACTTTAAAGATATTAATGCGCATAATATATTGAGGATTTTTAAATCGAGATCTGCAAACTCGAAATGATAAAGTTCACATGAGAAATATGAAAAGTTTAAACTATTCACAAGTACACTTGAAGTGTACATGTATTCCCAACAGGAATTATACACTTGAAGTGTAATCGAAAGATATAGTAATTAATATTTGCTTATAAAATGCGAACCACAAAAGTGAATATTGCCATGAGTTATGTCTTATGATTCTTCGTAAAACCTGGCACTGATAACGAAGAAATATATTTATAGTAGTGGATATAATAATGCATGATAACACTTAATATGTATTTATATTTGTTATCATTTGATAATAGTATTTATATTTGAAGTCCCTGATGGACTCAATATATGCTTGAAGCATATAATTGTTCCTGTAGAATATAATGAGATTGTCTTAGTGAATTTTTATTGAAAGAATGATTGAGTATGTCCATATATGAAGAAATTCTATATGTAGCTATACTTGCTATATGTATTTCTTTATTAGAAGATATCCTCATTGTACAATCTATTGATTGACATAGTGTTCCCCATATTAGGGGGAGAAAATCATCAATTAAAAGAGGATATTATTTATGACTTTTATTATCTTGATCTATGCACAAGTATTATTGAACTAGAAGTTCAAAATATTATTTATTTGTATAATATTGCATATTGATTGTTTGTCTGACTCCTGTAGAGTTAGTCAATATAACATTATACTTATAGATATTCCTATTTGGATAAATGTCCGAGCAGGACAAATATATGAATTCTATAGTCATATGATTTTGATACATGCCTGAAGCGTGATTGACCTCATGATTTTGAAAAGAGAAAATAATTTGATAATTAAGATATTTTTCTTGAAGAATTTAGAGCAGCAAGTATTGTGATCAACATTTTGTTTTGATTGAACATCCTGAAGATGTTTCACATGGACATAGCACATCAATTATTATTGGGTTATTATATGTAAGATCTTTTATATCTATTAAAGGATATTGAAGAACTCTTTGGTACCATAACTTTGCAATTTAGAACATAAATACACTTGTTTGTATGCAAGCAGATATCTATTATAGTTCTTCTCTATCCAATAAATTTTGAGATGACATTAAACTTGTCTTTTGATATCTTCTTGAGATAGTTTATCTCAAATATTAAAAAAATTTAACTCTTGTTGAGATGGATATGCAAGGTATAAGTTACCTATATGATCCACATAAACTATGCATTTATAGACATGTGTTGATTATAACAGCCACATCTTCAACTCATGTTGAAGTAATAGAAATTCATGATGTTGGTTGAGAATATATTTGATCATGATTAATGTATTCGAGATAAATCTATATCCTCTAAGGAGGAATTACAACTATGTTGTTGGATGATAATAAAGTTTGGAATATATCTAAGGAGATATAATAAAATTTTTCTTTACTCATGAGCTCCTGAAGAGTGGTGACATTGATGTGCAATAAATTCAATCATGTGACAATCTGACAGATTTATTCACTAAGGCATTACCAGCAGCATCATTTGATAAATTGGTGAACAAAATTGGAATGCGCTGGTTAAGAAACCTTAAAGGATTATCTCATCATGTGGAGTAAATATGGCATAAAGAGTAGTGTACTCTTCCTTCACTAGAGTTTTTCCCACTGGATTTTTTATCTAGTAAGGTTTTAACGAGGCATACTCTTATACAATGGACATCCAAGGGGGAGTGTTATGAAATTAATATCATTATGGATGTCCATTATCAGAGTTATAAAGATACTCCAACTATCCAGAAGATAGATGGTAGAGTTCTATCATATCTTTGATTAGTGATAGGATTTGTCTTCTGATTACCCTATATCTATTCTGACTTGGATGTACCCCTGAACCCTATAAATATGGCTCTATACTGAGGTGTTGTATACACTCATTCATTGATCAATTTACTCTCAGAGAATCAATAAAGATCTCTTGTTCTTTCTCTCTATTTTCTCTCTATATTTTTCTCATATTCTCTACATTATAATTTCTTTATTAAGTTTTCTACATTAGTATTATGATTTTGCTATGTCGACGACGACTGCACATCAATAAATTCATAACAAGTAGATTTTAAATGCTTCATTTTTTACAAAGAATGAAAAAGGGAAATGACTAAAATAACCCCAAAAATCCATTAGTATTTCATTTCTGTTAGTCATAGACAGATAATTTGGACGGAATGGTAAAAATATCTATTTTAATAGTTAGATGGTAACATCTAGTTGTTTTTAGTTTAAGTGCAAAAGATGTACTTTTAAAAAGTTAAAGGGTAGTATAGATTTTTTGCCTTATCTTATATAATTCAATTCTCAAAAATTGACCCAAGAAAATCAATTCACAAAATAAAGATTAAAGATCTATTTGGATTGAATTTTTGTTTGAATTAAATTATATTAGAAATCGTAAAAGTGAATTGTTTATAAAGAGAAGTAGGGCTTAAAGTAAAAAAATTTAAAAATAAATATTTTTTTGTTTAAAAACCAATCCAAGTTCATCCTAAAATGTTAAAGCAGACATTGTTTACATTTCAACTAATTACAAAATTGGCCGCTCTAATTTTGCATCCTGCTCCTGTTTAACATATATAATTATGTCCAAAATCTTCCTGTTCTTAGATGGTTTTGGTCTTCTAGAAGAGGTAAGAGAAAACAGATTTCCTTCAATTTAACCTATGATTCCAAAATTATATATTTTATATTATACTATACAAATACAAAAAATAAAAAATACAAAATACAAAAAATGAAATAACATTTTTGTCAAATATATAAAATAATCAAATAGTTCAAAGTATGAAACACTTCATGACAATCAGACCATAAAAAGTTAATAGTTTAGTGATTAAATATTTGATTGTTTCAACGACTAAGGTTGAGAAAAAATTGACATAAAATTTAGTTTGCCAATCGGAACCAAACACGGATTGACCTCAAAATGACCAGCCCAAAGCCGAGGTCAGCCCAGATGAGATCATGAGCTTTAAGGAAAAGACAAGGTGGTGGCGGACTCGGGGGCTCCACCAAACTCGGGCCCAGCAGATTTTCATTATTTTCTAAAGAATTTCAAGCAAATTGCCGCCCAGTTTAAGTAAATCCAAGAATTTTCTGCCGAGTGAGGGCGAATCAACTGCGAATTAATTAGTTTTCTGGTTTAAGGAATTTTAGACTGATAAAAATTTTTGATTATCAATAAGTTATATGTACACAACAGGAACTCAGTAACTCAGGTGTCGAAGTGAGGAGCTTCTGCCTAGAGTTGCCATTAGATGCCGGAGCAGCTACTTTCTGTCTGTCTTTTAAGTTGTCTATGAAGAATGATTAATTAGTGATAACAAGAGACAACATAAGACCAAAAGTTGTTATCAGACAAAGACGAATCTGACTTTTAGGAATGTCTTATTATTTGCAAATTCACCAAATTCCCATCTTTGAACTGAAAACCCACAAAACAGCCGTAAAATTTCCAAGTTGGTCGCCAACGCGCGAAATTAGAATGTAAAGGTTCAAATTAAAGTATTTTTATTTTTTTTATTTAAATTTCATTTCTCCTCTCACAAATAACTTATTTTTATAATTTTTAATACAACTAAACTCAAAAAAATTCAATCCAATCCCAATACTAAATCTTCCATTTAACATTCGTATATAATATTAAAATGGCAACGGTAATCCAGTAGTTGAATACTAGTACAGAAGAGCGGCAATGGAGTTGTACAAGCTTTTCAGAACCCTTCTCACTCTTCAAGCATTGATGGTCATTATGGGCTCAAACCAGGCTGCTTCAGCACAATCCAACCTTTTCCGAGAGTACATAGGAGCAGAGTTCAAGAATGTGAAACTTTCGGACGTCCCGATTCGCTCTGATGTAGAATTCCACGTCATTCTTTCCTTTGCAATCGATTACACCACATCTTCTTCTCCTTCTCCGACCAACGGGAAGTTCAACTTATTCTGGGACACAGATAATCTCACTCCCGATGATATCTCTGCAACCAAAGCCAAGTACCCAAATGTCAAAGTTGCTCTGAGCTTAGGTGGAGACAGTATCGGAGACGGACAATATGTTTACTCTGAACCCTCCTCTGTTGATTCCTGGGTTTCCAACGCTGTCTCTTCTCTCACGGACATCATCAAAGAGTACAACTTAGAATCGACATATATCGACTACGAACACTTCCGCGCAGACGATGATACATTTGCACATTGCATTGGAAAACTTGTATCAACTCTCAAGAAAAGAGGAGTGATCTCTTTCGAACCCATAGCTCCCTATGACGATGATGAAGTTCAAAGCCATTACCAAGCGCTCTGGAACAACCACGGCGACGTTATCGACTTCCTGAATTTCCAGTTCTACGCATATGATCAGGGGGCGACAGTTTCTCAGTTCTTGGACTATTTTGCAGAACAAAGCTCGAACGAACTACAATGGAGGTAAAATATTGGGCAGCTTTACCAGTGACGGAAGCGGAGGATTAAGCCCACAAAACGGATTTTTCGTGGCTTGCAATAGACTAAGGACACATGGAAAACTCCACGGAATCTTCGAGTGGTGCGCTGACGATTCTAAGGCATTAGGATTTCGATATGAGAAGCAATCACAAGCACTGCTAGCAATTGGTCATTAGAGTTTTATGCTTCAGGAAGTTTATTTATGCGTATAAGTATGGTGTATTAATGCTCCTATAGTTTATTTCCGGTGTAAAGTTTACTACCAGTACATAGTAAGTACTCGGTTATGAACTATGCCAATATGTTCTACTATTTCTGCTACAGCTTTTCAAGAGATGGTACTTCACTGTAGCAAGGTTTTGAAAGTGACTTTACCAAAATATCATCATCAGGCTTGAGGTTCGCCTAGCTTTAATCCTGTCAAGAAATCCATTAATATTCAGACCAAAAGCCCAGTTCAGGTCGCATTTTTGGCCCAAACCATGCATTTCTAACCATGGGACCAGAACGGAAAAGCGTAGAACAGTTGATGCTTTTATTTCCCCTCTCCCCCACGCAGGGACGCTGGTCCTTCACTGCGGCTAGAGGAGATAAAGCTGGCAATGTTAGTTTTGTTTTAGAGGATGCTGAAAACGAGCAATCTTCAAAGTTCCACAGAAAGTAACACGGAGAAAATTGTCCATAAAATAGGTCCGAGTCCTCTTCTTTATCATTTTTACTATTCTCTCTCTCACTGTTTTAATAGTGCTATCATATAATAATTTTTTTACAAATAATTTTTTTTAAATATATGAAATCTTACAGTAAATGAAATAATCTTAAAGAAAATAGAATCCTATGGGAAAACCTAAACTTCAAAAGAGTGGAAAAGAGGGCCTTGGAGGAGAAGATATGAGATTGGATAGAAATGGATTGGCAGCTACACCATGGGATGATGTACTCTAGAAGCAAAGACTATTAAAGAAGAAAATTATCACTTTCCTCTTATCGCTACTCAATAAAGAAATTAAGTCTATTAAATATTTTTTTCGTGAATATTAAATTAAACTAAGAGTATTAATTAACTTTCCATAAGTAGAATTCCTTTTGAAGTATATTTTGGGCTATCGACATGCATTTTCTGGAGAGTAGCATTGACAATCCTGCATGGGGCATTGACTTGTCCACGAGTCAAGGACTAATAAAGCTGATATGGTCATGTCTTATACATATAGTAGGACTTCTGTGTCCCTTAGCAGCCTTTAGAGTATAAGACAAAGAAACCTCGAAACCAAAGCAAAACAGTATACCGAAAAGCCATTCCAAGTTCCACGCAGATTCTAGTTCGTCAACAACCCAAGACGAAGATTACATAGGAGTAGTAATAGTAGCAGCAGCAATAGCTTCAGTACCAACGTTTACTACTCTACGACTTAATTAGACAATTCAGACATTTCCAGAGACGTAACAGAAACCACACAACACATTATTCGAAGCTACTGATCATCCTGCAAATGCATAACTTCTGAAGAGAACTAGCTACCGCGAGAGCCATGATCGACCAGAGATGCTTAGTTCACTGACGTAGAGGAAGAGATCATGATATTCGGCTCGGAAGCGGTGCCCTGAACCTGATGATCTATCTGGTGTTCCTTCACGCTTGGGGCTGTGATGGGAAAGAGTTCTAGGGTTTTCAGTGGCCTGTGGCTGCAGCAGGGAAGGGTAGGAGTAGGACCCGCGTCCCTTGTCATCGACATGGTCGTCATCCAATCATCATCCGGCGATCTGATCATGCAACTTTCTGATTCTTGCGTGGCAATTGGAGGAGCATGATGATCCATCTTCCATGTGTAATTCATCATTCTTGCAGTTGCGCCATCAGTTTCTCCCAGCTAAGAAAAGGATTATTTGGTCAGAAACTTTAGAGATTTCCATGGACACATGCAAACTACGTATGCAGACATATACAGAATCCTTTTTGTACTTCTGTTCTGCCCTTTCATGAGTTTATTGGACTCGGGAGCCAAGCAATTTTATAACTCGTGTTTTGTCCAGTGGTAGGTAGGTGACGGGAAAAGAAAATTTTAGTTAGGAATAATACCTGACAAAAATATTCAGCTGCTGGGCTATAATCTGATGGGTGATGGGAATCAGAAAGAGGGCGATCAATGAGGCTAAGAACGTTGAAGGTGTTGCGGTTTTGGGGAGTTTGATATTGGTGAAGAAGCAGCTGGTGGTCCTGTACTTGTAACTGTTGTTGTTGTTGTTGTTGCTGCTGCAGTTGCTTGCTCATTTTTCTTCTAAGCTTTTGTCTGTCTCTAGCTTTGTGGTTCTGAAACCAGTAGAACACATTCTTGCCTTCGATTTTGCCGTAGAAAGAGAGATGGGCAGTGATCTTTTGTATTTGAAAAGCATTGGGAGTTCTTACACCACCTTTGTACATTTCCTCTAAGATCATAAGCTGTTCTGGGGTTGGACTCCATCTAGTTGAAGTTGATGGAGACATTGTCGATCACTTTTTTGGTACAATTGGAATGCCGCACTGATAATGTGAAACTTGGGGGCTTCAATTTTAGGTATAAATAGATGGAAAGACGAGACCAAATGAAATATAGAGCATCATGAGAGAGAGAGAGAGAGAGAGAGAGAGATTCAAACAGTGACTATGCAGATGTGAAACGTCTTCCCCTATAGACATCGGTAAGTACTATTGTTACTACTATTTTGCATGTATGATAATAATCTTACACACAAATATATAAATATAAATAAATAAATATATATATATATATATATAGTGAAATTTTATTAAATTAATCACGACATAGTACAAGTCTCCTTGAAAAAGATGGGTAATTATGTGTCCTAGAAAAAAAAATCAGCAATACTATTAATTCAAAACCTTCATATGCAACTCACTCCACATTACACACAAATAAACACTTGCATAATATTCACATAATTTGATCTTTATAATCAAATATATACTTTACATACACAAAAATTGTATTTACAAATTATGATCAAGCTTTGATATTGAGGCTCAAATCACCTCTTTCTTTAGAGAATTTGTTTTGAACCCTCACTTAATTAATCTTTCGTTTCTTTTTGAGATAATGTTCAAGATTGTAAATACACTCTGTGCTGACTCCTAATGAAGATGTTGAAATAGAGCTTTTCTTGCTAATTGATTTAAAGACTAAAGAAAGTCCATAAAGAGGATTATAATATGTTTATTTTTTTTTACTAATATTAGTATGTTGTATTTATTTAGAGTTTTTTGAGATATCTATTAGTGTCAGTTGCTATGGTTTTTAAAAATTGTTTAACTTTTCTTTTCCTTGTTATTGTATTTCTCATTTTGGAATTATCCCATTATCTCAAACCCCTCCTTTGTTGTGTCGTAGAGAAATTAATAGTTATCTTGGATTGTGATAGCACTTATCAATGAATCATTTTTTATTTAGAAGAGGAAAAAAACTTGAGGTCCCCACACACAGGGGTCCGAGAGAGAGAGAGAGAGACAAGAGTGAAGAGTCTGCATGAATGAGAGAAGACAATGCGGTGGTTTGAATGATTCCCATCATCACCATACTCTTTACTCCTTCAAACATAATAAGATTGGAGTAGACACCTATAGTGGCAGGGCTGGGATCGCAACGGATGAGGCAGACAAATACAATAGGGACAGCTATACATACCTTTTTTTTTTCTTTTTTTCCTTTTAAGTTCAAAGCAAAAAGGACTTTACTCTTCAGTACCCTGGTTTCTTCTTCTTCTTCTTCTTCTTCTTCTTCTTCTTCTGATGATGATGATGATGATGATGATGATGAAACGAATGCTCTGCACATAGTAGTAGAATTTAAAGATCTTAATTAGTAAACAATAGAAAGAAAGAGGTTCAGTACTTCTGTTTCATGGATATGTCCCCATCTCTACAGATCAATTAAATGATGGAAAAATATTTTCTTGCAAAAATGTCCTTTAGTAGTTGATGATTGAGTAGTTTGTCTGGGGAAAAAAATTGTTACCAGTACCTTTAAAATCAAATTTCTTCTGTTGAAGGTACAACTGAGTACTTTATTTCATTAAAGCTTGTGATATTTTTTGTCCCTCAAGAAGATAAAAATATTTATCCAACTACATTGCTTACAAACTGTTTGCTTTGTTTGCTCTTGTTTCCTTGTCATTTTGTACCTAAATGGAAAAAAGACAAATCCCTTATAATTGGGAACGTGTCACGTAAAATGGACTACCATAAATAATGATAATAATATTGTTGCATTTTACTTGCCATCAAGATTTTATCCAAAATCGGGTTTCTTGCATATTGTAAAATTTCTCCAAACAATCAATCAAGATGAGACTCTTGCAGCCTCAAAATTAATGACGGCATAAGCTCGGCATTAAGATAAGATCCCTCAAAGTCTTGGGCATTTCCAGAGGCCTGAGTTGTGCATTTGAGATCATGAGTTTGGGTTTGGTAGCTTCTATGAGGTTGAGGTTTGGGTTCGTAGGATCGGGTAGAGGCGTCGGGAAATGACGATATATAATAAGTAGCCCCTAAAATGCTGTCCGGATCTCCCGTGAGAGAGAAATGGTATACTACGAAGGAGGACGGGGGTTGTGGACAAGGAGTCTACATTCTATTAATGCCATGCAGTTTCAGAATTCATCAGTCCGCTTCAGTATCCCATCTTTTCGTCTTTGCTATTGCTGCCTACCTTTATTTGCTCTGCTAAATTTACTGTGCAGAATTTACTTGTACATATCCACCGTCCCAGTCCCAATATACAAACTTCAAATCCTTACTTACATAGCCTAATTGGGCATCCATCCCTTCTAGTAACAGTAATTATGCTTGGATTGTGAGATAGGTGGAAAGAGGAAGAAACGAGGAGTAAAATCACAAATATTTTATTGTGTGTGCATAGAATATTTGTAATAAGAAAAGAAAGAAAAATAAATGAGAAGATATTAATTTTATATTTTTTACTATCTTTTATTTATTAGAAAGAAAGATAATACCTGTTGATTTATATATGATGGAGTTCTAATATTATATGACCGAATTATAAATCTCTTAAATTATAAATTAAGTACTCGATTAATGAATTATTTTCCTAAGAACAAGAGAGCAAAAGGTAATCCTTGCTCATATCATAAGTCTTTAGAGATAAAGATGCGGGGTATCTAGTTATGAGTGTTAAGAAAAATTTGTTCTCAAGAAGACCAATCAATATAGTATTTAAGTAGCAAAAAGGACCAAGGAATTGAAGTGAGCTTTGGAGGACCGCATGCATGGGTACATTCCGGAGCAATTTCTCAATATTACCAAGGGAATTTTATGGCCAAATTTTTTAGATATTAATCTTAAAAGATTATTACGAAGAATTAATCGATTTCGTCCTTGGAGTTTTTCTCTATGGCTAATTTGGTCTTTCACAAATATTTTTTACTTTTTTTATATTTAAAGGTTTTTTAACAGTTTAATTTCTCATAAATATTTTTAACTATTTTAGTCTCTCAAGTTTTATTATTTGGCCAATTTAGCCCCGCATAAAATGGTTATGTCCACTTTGGATCCTTTTATACATCAATATGTTAGGACCAAAATGGTTGAAAAGAAAAATTTTAGGACAAAGCTGTTGAAAATATTTATAAGAGACCAAAATAGTCAGAACTTTGTACAGATGGGAATATAACCTTATTTTATCCCCAAAAGTACTATTTTGGTCTCTTATAAATATTTTCAACCGCTAAGTACACATTTATTTATTTAACAATTGACCTTTGAGAAGGCCCACTTCGCGTGCCGCGTATCCTTTTACGCCCGAAGTTCTTCCACGGGCTCTTTTGTACATTAACCCATTTCCCCTTTTCTTTAAAAAGTGGACAGAAACATTTATTAGATATTACTTACTCCATTTTAAAATATAAAAATTTTTAATTTTTTTCTTCTCAAAATATTTAATATTTTAAAATTTTTAAGAAGTATTTTAAAGTTATTTTTAATTATAAAAAATCATATTTTCTCTATCATGTTATTAAAGAATAATTAAATAAATTAAGAACAAAATAAAAAATAATTATTTATTTTCTCTTTCTTTAATTTATGTAAAAAAATATTAAATATCTTATATTTTAAAACAGATAAAGTATAATATTATTTTTTATTCAGAATTGTATATTTTTTTTAATTAAACACTAAAATAAAAAATTTATTTGATCATGTATAAATTTTAACCACCCTACCTTAATAGATTATTGATTGGATTAAGTGCTCTTGAAATTCTTTCAATGGTGGGTTTATGAACATAAATTTTCCTTCTTGGCTAATTAGTCTAGCTCTGAAGAGGAACATAATGGAACTTTGTCTTCAAGGGTTTAGCAACAGAATTGAGCACTGCATATATCAATGTTGCCTACCAAAACCCAAAAACGAGGAGATAATTCTTTCAAGTGATCAATGAGGATAAAAGGCCAAAAAATCAATGGCTTGTAAGAAAGCAATGGATTTTTCTCTCTGACTAGAAAAACAGAAGACACGGACTGAAACGAATTAATTATGTGAATAATTGTCCCCACTTTTGAACGCAATGTAATATATCATTCCGTGACATCATTGCGTTCTCTGAGAACATATCTCTGCTTCTTCATGACAGTTAGAAGAAAAACTCCATCCTTCTACTACTTGCAGTAGTTATAGAATATCTTCAATTTTCCCAGTCTTCATTAATGGTTTTTCTGAGCTCTCGAGAGCTAACGGTTGAGAGTTTTAATGGCGTCTTCTCCTCCTGTTTATTCCTCTCTTTACTCCTTCCGCCCCAGAACTTTCGTTTTAAGGGATAAAAAATTTATATTAATCTATAAAAAAAAATTTTAAAATGTTGAGAGATAAAATTTTATTACAATTAAAAAAATTTTAAAAATGTTGGAGGCACTGACACCCGTGGCCCTCCTATTTCTGCCCAGTTCGGCCCTGACTATTCTTCTAACTCCACGGCGATGGCTATTGGCCGGAGGCAGCATATTCAATTGGCCGTTACCATTTTTTTGCTTTAATTATCACGAAGATATGTAAGAAGAAGGAAAAGTGGACACGCAAGTTCCTTAAAGAATTATGATTCGATGAAAACAATGTTACAAATTGAAGTACTCCTATCATATTTATCTCAGTAATAAAAAATTAATTCTTTTATTTTAAAATATATAACTGTTTGATAATTTTTTTTACAGATTAATGATGAAAAATTATTATTTTTAAATAATTTAATTATTTTTTATTAAGATAGATAAAAAAGAAGAATTATATTTATAGATAAAAATAATTTTAAAAGCTTTATGGAAGACTAAACATTTTGAGTAAAGAAAAGTCACTTAAAAGAGTTTATATTTTGAAAGAAATAGAGTTTTTTATTAAAAAATAAAAAAATAAATAAGTATTTTTTTTACTCAAAATACAAGACGATTTAACAGTGGATAACTTAAAAAATTAGAAGCCATACACTATATAACTACATTTAGATTTGTAAAATACAAAATATACTACGAAATAATATAAACATATATAAGAGTGAGTTAAGTTAATATGACTATATACAATCATAATCTTTGTTTTAAATTGTGATGTGGGTTGATTTTCTCTTCTTCGTCAAGAAGAGAGAAATGCAAATATTAGACAACAACACAGATCAAATCGTCAGAATTTCAAAAAAAAAATCAAAACTCAATACTTAATTTTAAATTAAATTATACTAAAAATTATAAAAATAAATTATTTATAAAATAAAAAATAAAAATTTTTTATTAAAATATTAATTTAAGTTGCCTTTTTATTAAACTCAATAAAATATATATTTTAATTATATTTAATTAAAATTTTTATTTTAAATTTATTAAAAATAAATTTTTAAAAAATAAAATTCGTATTTAATTAAAACAAATACTATCAAAATTAACCTGTTACAAATAAAAAATTAAAAAGAAAAAGAAAAGACAAGGCAGACACGTTGAAAACAAACCTATGAGAGTTCACATCAAGAAAAGAGGAGTGATGTTACACGTCAAGGTTACACCATTAATTTGCCGGTTCCTGCCACTCGGCATTCTCAGCTTTAAGTTACTTTCCCTATTCTCTTCATTACCAATGTTACACTACTATGCATTTTCATGATATTTTATTTTTAAAAATTTTAATTTTAAAAATTTATAATTACATGATAATATTATATTTAAAAAACGAGATAGAAAATTTGAACCGGATCCTTTTAAAAGCACCCACGGAACAGTGTCTGTTGAAATCCTAATAGTAGTTGTATAATAATGCTCCATTGTTATATGCATTCAAATAATTGTACTCTTCGTTCAATTTTTCTGGCTTTGAAGTTGCATACATTTCTTTAAAGCGACATCAATGCTCGTAAGCCTAAACGAGTACCTCCCGCAGTTGGATTGCATAAGATTGCAAATGGAGACCGAATGTGAACTAAAAAGTCGAACAATTACGAGTGTGAATTTGGTTTCTATCCAAAAAGTCGATCGATTGTTGAATCTGGATACGACTAGTTCACGTCAAATCTTTTCATCTTTTGTAACCGTAGGAGATATGGGATTCATCTTAATTCTTTGCGAAGACTTTCCTCTTGAACTTGATCCCAAAAGGAGTAACCACGGTGTCGCAAACGTCCGAACCATACCACATCCGGCGGGGCAGGAACCGGCGAAAGTAGAAGTAATTAGAGCTGAGTGGAGTACGGGAATCGTCCAATACCCGAACTTGGGCAAATCCAGCCAGGTCTCCAGTCATCTTTTCCAGCCAACTTCAGGTACAGGTAGCAAGTGGGGGATTTTAAGCAGGAGCCCGAAACTCGGAACTCATCCACCGTGCAAGCCTGAAACGGCTTCCTGGGAATATCGTCGAGCACTCGCGGCTCCAATGGGTCAACCCGTCTTACGTGCTTGCTATTCAGGTGACGCACTAAAATGTCATTGGATTTGACGTCTCCAAATCTCAGGCTCACGTGGTTCGAGGTTTCTGCACACCTTGTACAGCTTGTTTCTATGCTCACATAGTAGCTACAAGTTGAACTTCCATAAATAGAAATTAAAATTATTTCTTAATTAATTAAAAAGTAAAATAAATGGCATCAATTTTTAACAACTCAACTAAAACCTCATAAAGCAAAACTGGATAGATGGATACAATTTGACATATGTTTTTATAGCGAGTATACATTTGACATATTTGTCTGCTACATTTTGTCCTCCTAACTTCATGTCCCAAATATGTTTACGCTAATTTTTTTTTTTTTCTTGTTCAAAAAAGGAAATTGAGGCGAAGAGATTGCAACCAAAAATGCAGAATAAGGAGCAGAATAATAATCACTTCACTGCTCTTACTGTAGATTTAGACATGAGGCGTCCTAGATGCCCCATTGTAGGGAAACATGGATGTACAAATAGAACATTACACCCCTAGCTTCTTAGGGACAAAAAAGCTAAAGCTAATAATCGATGCACTTTTCCTCAACTAATAAATCCTCGACAAGGGGAGGCGTGGCTGAAAGGGAGGTGACAGTCCCGGACTCCCCGTGTAAATTTGGTACCTAAGCCCCGTACAATGGTCGCCCCGTTTTTAATAAGATTAAATGAATTCATTCCTAAATCTACTTTTCTTGTATTTTACTTATTCCGTCCTACTTTTCCCCCCTTTATTCGGAATAATAATCCACTCTCAATTAAGCAAAGCACCTTTTGTGTTTTGAGATCGAGAGACATATATATTTGTGTTCTCTTCTCTTGTAACTGTTTCTTTTTGCTTTCTTCCAATTTGTACATCTTCTTTGCACTTAAACTTGGATTCATGGACAGGAACCCTGATCTACGAGGAGGCATGAATTCATTTCCTTCTGAACACCAAGTACAGAATTCATCAAAATCGACCAACTCTTGCAGTTTTCCTTTACTATATGAACTTGTAGTCACTTAACAAAGAAATGTGCCGTCACCCAAAAAGCAATTGACAGCAAAAAAACATTGAATATATTGTCGACAATGAACGAATTGACAAGTGAAAATTTCCTAGTAGCAAAGAGGCCTTTAGTCTTATAATACAGCTGCTTCTTTCAATAAAATTTGAAGATTTTGTATTCGTAAAAGAGTAAGAGAATTGATTAGCCCACCAAATAGGTTGATATTATCATCGTTTTGCTTTTTTGTTTTCCACTTCTTTCTGGGTCGGATTTCAACTTTTTCTCTTGGACTCTGAATCTTTTGTTCTGAAAATCTTCTTCTGATTGCAAGTCTGTGATTCCAGGCAACCACGGAAGTCCAGAAACTTCTTGCGTTGCTGAAAGCTGCTTACTGCCTACTTGGAATCTTTGCCGCCTGCACGTGTATTCTAATAGCCTTATTTTGCTAAGAGGAGAAAGGTCTGCTACGTTAGATTATTACTACGGTATGGCCTGAAAGGTCTGCTACGTTAGATTATTACTATGGTATGGCCTAGTTTGACCTTCTGGATACAGTTAAAGACCACATTAAAAGTTTCGCTGAGGAAAAACAAGAAGACTGCAATTCAAAATGAGGCAGCTAAACCCGGATGAACGAGTATCCTAAGATCCAGGCTTGTCATTTCCTCAACAAAATCACATAAAAAACTGTGGCCTCTCGGAATAATCAAGAGGGCTTCTCCAATTTTCAAGTTTTCTGAGAATCAAAGACTCAATGGTGTAATGACCAATGCAGCTAACCAATATAATAATCAGAAACAACTTGGAACTATGCAAGAAAAAGATTCCTATTCAGTAATGAGACCGGCGAAAGAATAGGCATAAAAGTATCTTATATAAGTTTTCAGTACTAGAAGCAAATTGCTTTCTCAAGTAATTATAATCAAAGGATAGAGATACATTGTACAAACTAGTCTGCAAAGGAAATGTAAATAAAATGAGCAAAGAAAAAGCTAACAGTCAGCACGAAAACAACTTCCTTGTGCACAAGGAATACTGCCAAAGAGTTTAAGATCATAAATACCTCAACTGGCTGAGTCGCCGCATTGCTTCCCCGAAGCATGGTTTCCTCAAATCTTTTTAGGTCTCTTCTTCTTGTTTTTCAAGTTCTCTCCAGCAATCTTTTAGCAGTGCAAACAGTTCCGGCGAGTGCCACATATCTCTTCAGAGAATACATTGGTGCCGAGGATAAGAATGTTACATTCTCAGATATACCAATTAATGCTAATGTTGATTTCCATTTTATTTTATCATTTGCCATTGACTACATAAATTCATCATCTCCAACCCCCACCAATGGTGATTTCCGTGTCTATTGGGACACCAAAAACCTTTCCCCTTCTCAAGTTGCTTATATCAAGGCTCAGCATTGTAATGTTAAGGTAGCAATGAGCCTTGGCGGAGATACACTTGGTGGCCATTTTGTCTTCTTCGCCCCCATATCAATCAATTCTTGGGTCAGAAATGCTATCCATTCAATCACTAACATGGTGAAGAAGTACAATTTGGATGGGATTGATATAGATTATGAGCACTTCAGTGCAGATCCTGATACATTTGCTGAGTGCATCGGAAGACTTCTAATCTATCTCAAGCATAACAAGATTGTTACTTTTACATCAATAGCACCGTTTGCAAATCCTGATGTCCAAGCTCATTACTTGGCACTATGGAGCAAGTATGGACATCTCATAGACATTGTCAACTTCCAATTCTATGCCTATGCCAAGAACACAAGCATTCCTCAGTTTCTGCAGTACTTCGAAACTCAAAGCTCAAACTATAGAAATGGAAAAATTATGGTAAGCTTTGGCACAGATGGAAGTGGTGGTTTGTCTCCTAAAAAGGGGTTTTTCAAGGCCTGCAACATCCTCAAGAGTCAGGGTAAACTTCAGGGCATCTTTATCTGGTCTGCTGATGACTCGAAGAAGGCCAATTTTCACTATGAAAAGAAATCACAACATTTCCTGGCATACAGAAAATGAACCAATAATTTACTGATCCACTTATACCCCCCCGGCCCGGCAATTGAAGGAAAGAGCAATGAAGCAACAAACTGAAGAGTTTCCTCAACAGGGCTCTCACTCTTAGGTAGTCCATTGTTATTGTTCTTTGTAGCGAATCAGTGAAACTACACTGCCACCATAAAGCTGATTTTTTTTTTAATGGAATCATTGTACTAGTTATTGCTTAGTTATTGGAATACTTGAGAAATATATGCCTATATATTTAAGCAATAACTCTTAATCCAAAGCAAAGCAATATGTGCTTAGCTCTGTATTTCTACTCTTTCAGCCAACAACTAGGTGGTTTGAAGACATAATATCCACATCAACAGAATGAGGAAAAACAGACTGGATAGTAAGAAGAGAATAACCAAAGAATCAAACTAGTTTTAAGCAACGAGCTATGTTCTCAAACATAATGACACTTACACTACGCATCATGAACATGAAGGGAGTTGGGGGAGAGAGTATGCTTTTCTCTGCTAGAAACAGATCTCTTCAAAAGATGAGGAGTGTTTAAATTTAGACAGCCTCCTAGATGAAGTTTTATGTTAAGGCATGATGGGAATTGCTATGTAATTTCACCAAAAAGGAATCTGTCTATCAATCTTAAATTCATGAAAAAAAGATTAGAAGGTAAGGAGCAGCAATGAGCACCCAGCTTATCCTAGCTACACAATTGAGATTAAAAGGCTGGAACAGGAGACCACCATAGATCAACAACCTCTTCACAAGTTCAACAAAGCTAATATAGCAGCATCCGGTAGAATACATAGAGATTATGATCTGATCAAAATGGTGTCAAATGCTCAATTAAAATGGAAAAATCTATTATTGTGAAGGAAAAAATTATAAAACTGCCATTTATCAAAAGGAAAGGTAGCACAAAATGAAAGTAGACAAATATGGAAACAATGATCATCTCAAAATTGCTTCAGGTGATCAAACAAGCTACCAATGAGCTATTTTTGAGACAAAGAGAGAAAATATTTCAACAAAAGCCTTCACAGAAACAAGCCCCTACTAGCATATTTCTGAAAAGATCACAAATCACATCAAATATATCCAATATCCATATCATTCAATGAAACTTCAATAACATCTAAGATTGTTTACAAGTTTGCGATTCCTGCGTTGTTAAAGCCATAATCTATCTGTCTGATATTTTTTCTTTCTAGAATAACGTCTTCATAGTTTAACATTTCATTGCGACTGTCAAAATAAAGCACATTTAAAGTGCCTATATGCAAAAAAACCTCCGACTTCCCATCAAACAGGGAATAATATCTCAGGCATCTTACAAGGAGTAATATAAGATTGACAGGTCTTAAGATCCTCATGCTGTTGGATAGCAACCATAGTGTCT
Source organism: Rauvolfia tetraphylla (assembly GCA_030512225.1). Taxonomy (NCBI): domain Eukaryota; kingdom Viridiplantae; phylum Streptophyta; class Magnoliopsida; order Gentianales; family Apocynaceae; genus Rauvolfia; species Rauvolfia tetraphylla. The sequence goes on from JAJQKT010000062.1 coordinate 586,397, forward strand.
AAGAGCAACTTGCTTGTTATAGACAGAGTGCAATTTGCAAGATCACGCCTCTATTTTGATAGCATAATGCCAAAAAACATTGACACTATAGCTTAAGAGGTTCAAGCACTTGCATATACCACCATTCTAGATCATGCATACAAGAGAAAATTAATCAGTTTGCCAAATTTGGAAAAAGATAAATAAATTCTCAAAATTTTGTTTGACATTCACTTGTTTAGTTTTACATAAACTAGGTATTACCACCAAGTTCCAATAAAAATTCTCAGCCAGTCACGGTGCCGCAACAAAATTTTCTCCGATCACACAAGAAGAAAGGGAGAGAAGACAATGTTGATTCTCACAACTAATGCTACCCTTCACTTTTCCTCCTTTTCCTCTTTTTCTTACTGCTCTGCTCAGCCAAATCAGTAGTCTCTCCACCATCTACACCCCTGCTCTTCCACTCTTCAACCTCCATGGTTTCCCCTTCTTTGCCATCCCTCTTTTTCCACTTCTTCTTTTCTTTCTTCTTCACACTGCCTTCTTCAATTTCATCTACTTTCGCTTTCTGCTCAACTCCTGCACTCTCTTGCTTACTTTTGTTCTCTTTTCCACTCTCATACATTTCATCTCCTACCTCTCTGTCTGATATGGGCTCTTCATTCTTCACTGTCTCCTTTTTAGATTTCTTTTTTGTCCTTTTCTCTCCAACCTGATCAGGTGTGACCTGCTCAATACCCGTAGACTCTTCAATCTTCAGTTTCTCCTCGCCGTGTTTCTTCTCTTTCGTTCCCCATCCAACCTCGTCAATTTGCTCCATAATTATGGTCTCGTTGAGGTTCTTCACTCCCTTTCTCTTATCTTTTAAATATTTATCATCTTTGACTCCAACAACTAATTCAGTTTTCAGCTCAATCTCTAATCTCTCCTCAATCTTTACACCAAAATCTCGATTTTGTTTGGTCTTCTCCCCACTTTCAAGAATTCCACCCTTCTCTGCATTGAGATTTTCCTCAACCGTCTGGTGCTTGCGAAGGGATTGTGGGTTCTTGAGCTCCTTGTGGAAGATAACCAAACTGTTAAATGCATCGGCGGCACGTTTCAGGTACACAGAGACGGTATCGGAAGCTCCATTCTCATGGACAGCGAATCCCGACAGGTTTCTTGCCGCTCTTGATAAAGAAATAGGCTTCAAAGATATCAGTTTTCCCGAAATCGTCTTCATGAAAATTGATTATTTTCAGACAATTTCAGTTGTTTTCTGACAAATCACTGGTTTATGGGCGCAGCATAGGGCCTTCGCCGTTTAGAAGACCTCGGGGTTCTGTTAGGGCTTTTTACCTATCTGGCCGCGTGCTTACGCTCTGTTTCGTTGCTCTGTGAATGAAAAAGAAAGGGTTATTCAAAATAACGCACCAACATGATGTGTTCAACATCGAACGCATTAAACACATGTTCTTTGTATCGCACGCAATATCCAGTGTTAAGCCTGTTTTGGGCTTAAAAGAAAAAAAGAAAGAATATAACTTATTTAGTTTGAATTTTTATTTGAGTTGTTGTATTAAATATTATAAAATAAAAATAATTTTTTATTTAGTTTGAATTTTTATTTGAGTTGTTGTATTAAATATTATAAAATAAAAATTATAGTTTAAAATAAAAATAATTTTTTTAAAATTAAAAAGTTGATCTAAATGTACCCTTGTAAAATCGGGTCAAGACGGGTCCTCTGGAATCTGGGTTAGATAATACGGCAAATGTGGGTCAATTTATCCCTAATCGCACCAGATCCAGTGGAAGGTAAGGCAAAAATGAATCCAAAGTCGAAACAATAGTTTCAGAACCATCTTTTATCTATATATAAAGTTACTGAGACTAAAAACCAATAGTGACAAAAAAATTACCATATTTGATATAGCCTAAATGGATAATATAAAAAAATAATAATAAAAATAAATATACTTTAATAACTTTTTTCGATATCTTTTTCGCTATTCCTGAATATTATTGATATAAATAATTTAATTTCATCATTTTTAAGTAATAACTTAAAAGATTTTAAATATATTAACGATCTTAAAAATCTCTTAAGAATAAAATAAAAAATTAATGATGTGCACAAATATAATCTGAATATGAGAAAAATTCCAAGAACGCGAATTATCAAATACTAGGGTGTGATTGGATTGGGTTCCACACAGAACCCAATGTAAATTTTTCATCTCTGATCTCACATCTCATTTTTTCTCTCACAAAAATTTTTCTCTCCCGAAATCCAAGACAAAAAATCTCAAAATCAAACTTTATCCAATCACACCCCTAATCTAGAAATATTGGTTTCAAAGCATGTCATTGAATATCAAATCTTGAAAAAGAAAATACCATAATTTGTAGATAAAATGAGAATATGAAATACTAAAGATAATACCAAGAGGAGGAAATCTAGCCAAGATTGGAGCTTCAACGAGTGCTAGAGCTCCGATTTGGCCATAAAAGCCCAAATCGCAAGGAGCAGTAGAGACGCAAAGGAGAAGCGAAAGAGAGAGAGACCCAAGTAATGCTCTTGTCATTTCAAAATATGTAACTTTTTAGTCATTTTTTCATTTATCATAATGTTGAGCTTCTTATAAATTTAAAAAATTAATTTTCTAAAATTACTCACATTTATAAATATAATTCTCACGTTCTTTACTATTTTAGTAAAATTAATTAATGACATAATAAAAAAATACTCATTATTTACTAATTTATGCAAAAAATCAAAAAATCTTAATTCATCTGTTTCATAAAGTCCGTTGGTTATGTTATCTATTCTCAAAATATTTAAATCTTTTGTGAATGTTAAAAATTATTTTAAAAATTTATTCTTATTATAAATATAATTTTTAAATATTATATTATATTAATAAAATTAGTTAAAAATATAATAAAAAATACTTTTTTTCTCTTAGTTAAATCTTTGAAAAAATGACCCAAAGTCTTATATTTTAAAATGGAGAGAGTATATTTTTAAATCGGAGGGAATAGAAAATTGGTGTTCAGTTGGACCAAATATTTATTTTTCCGAATATTATCGAACTTGGACCAAATTAAGCAGTCTTTTTCCTTTTCTTTAATTATATAAGAATTCTCCTTTTGACAATGCTATTATTAAATTCAGGTTGTCAGGGTTAAATATGCCGCTTGAGTAAAGATTCATAGTCTAGTAGAGATATCTTGGTGAATTATGGCTGAAATTTAATTAAAAAATCAAAAAAAATTATATTTTTTCCCAACTGATTCCCCCACCTATGCCATGTCCAATACCTTAGAACGAAACATAATAGAATGCTCTTTTTTCCCAAATAACTTTTCTGTTTCAGAGTTTGCAAAAATTACTATTTTTTAATATTAGAACATAGCTATTTGGTATCATTTGTTCTTTATGGCAAGCACTATCATTCATCAAGGCTAAAACTGAACATAAATAAACCATTTTATGATCAGGTCTATACGAAGAGATAAATTCTCCTATCATCTATTATACAATGAAACAATTTACCAAATACAATGAACAGTCTGGTCCTGTTGTCCCGTTTCTGCATCTTGCCCTTGTCCCTCTGATCCTGCAGGGGCTTCCTCTTGTTTGTTTGCTTCAGTCTTATTCTGCTCTACCATTTCTGCATCTTGTTCTTGTCCCTCAACTTCTGCTTGGTCTGACTCTAGCTCCGTCTCATCCGTTGCGGCGCTCACAGCACTACTATCAGCAAGCTCGATTTTTTCCCCTGTTGAATACAATCCATGATAAAATTGTTAAAGAGTTCCCTCTCCTCTGCATTGGGTGTCGAAATTAGTTAATTTTCTTCATATCTTACGTTAGCAGGAACAATGATTGCACTTCATATTCAGACTGCAGTTTATTTGTTGTGGCTTCAATCTGAGAAATACAGCAGTTTGTAAGATTTTATCCATGTATTATCTGGGTAATTTGGAAGAGATTTTTGGTCTTACAAATGAGCGACCTATACTATCCTTGCATTTGACACACAAGATTTTCCCAACTAATGAGAACCATATCCCTCCTGGTCTTCCTCTTTGCCTCGAACCAATTCCACATTCCTAAGCACACTGCAGATTACAGAAATTCATTTGGCGTGGCTCTTGCTGAATTCAAGTTTATCAAATTATCCCTATCAAAAAAGCATATTCCAAAGATGACAAATTCAGTTGTAGGATCTCACATTTTTTCGAAAGGGCTGACTCTCCCAATTCCACTGTCATCTCCACAAGCATTATATTGCTGACCAAAAAACAAAAAATACCAGTCAGCAAATGCTATGGACAGCTTCCCAACACTCCCACTACACCCTCCACCCCGCCCTGGTGTAGTATAGTACAGTTTACCACGAATAAATTAGTCTTTTCTTTGCCAAAAATGGAACATCGATAATGAATTCGAACAACATATATAATTGTTGATAGGCTTTAAATCTTCATCAAAATCGTTGAATCCAACTGAAGATGGAAACAGAAAATTGCATCAAGCGGGAGTATCAATATGAACTACGAGGATCAACATTATATGGATAGCCTTTTCCAATATTTAGAAGAAAAGAAAACAGAATTCAACGGAAAACTTCAAATGGAGACCAAGGAACTCGGAGAAACGAAAGAGCTTGATGACCAACAGCTATTTATCAATCAAGATTCACTGGAGACATGAAATGAAGACACGGAAATAACTCCATTTGTATCAACAAAAGAAAGCATACATCAATGTACAAGAATAAATTAAATCCCAATGCACGACTGGAAACAGATCATTGCAAGTAATATTTAGTGATAAAACAGGGAGAGGAGAGCATACTATAATATTATTCTGAATTCTGTGGCAGAGTCTTGCAACTACATTCTTGCATTTCTTGCAGACGTAGATATCAGCGCTTTCCATGCGTGTGAAGAACTCGAAGCCAATGACTGAAGACTGAAAACTTTCAACTACAGACTAGAAACCTAGTTCAAGATTTCAAATAAAGAGAGGGAAACCCAATCTAAAAAATTAAACTTTTCTGCAACATGTGATAAAACTGATTCTTTATGGTAACAATATGGTAATTCCAAGAATTAACACGATGATCACTAATTCTTGAACACCGAGGGGAAAGCTTGAAGAAGATGATGGCGGCAACGAAGAGAAGGAAGGAGAAATTATGAAATAGTGATTGAAGTTCTTGATTGTTAAAGTGAAATGCAGGGTTCTGATTCTAATAAATAAAATCAACTGGGTTTTATAGATGAAGGAAGAGCCGAAGAGCTGGGTGCTCTGTTTTTCTAGAAACTTGGTTTCATCTAACTGTCATAACAGAAACACGAAGCATGACGACCACTGCAGAGCCGATCGACTGCCCCGCTCCTTCCTCCCACCCTCCCTCTTATTGGTTTTATAAATTTTTTTTTATAGACGTGAAAATACCGAATACGGAAGGAAAAAAAAAGGGTATTTTTTAAAGCCACATCAACGGCCCCAGAAAAAAGAAAAAAAGCCACATCAACTGCTTTCATAATTTTTTTTGTATTTTAATAGATAAATAATGGAAAAATGAAAAGAACACAAATGATTTTGTAGTGTAGGGCTTTCGAACTTGCGATCTGCAAAAGGGACTTACCATTGGCACCAACTCACCCGCCATGGAAATTAGGTCACAATCGGACTTCTGATTTATTTATCTACTGCATGCTGGGAGAGCCTATAAATATGTCAGCCGCATGTTGGAGACTGAATCGTCCCGCCTACGGCCCAAATTCACTGTCGTTCCCTCTCTTTCTCTCTCGCAAACCGCTGGAGAGAGACGCAGTGATAACTTTCGTGTACATAGCGCATAGTTAATCAATAGTCTTCCATATTCGTTAAACGTTATTGTTGATTTTAATTCAATAAAAGTGGCAACTCTTAAAGATGAGGAGAGCACAAGCAACAATTCAGTTCACCAAGCAGCCTTACGTTGAAGATGTTGGCCCCCGGAGAATGTACCCACTTTTATCCCTCTTGTATTTGTGCTTTTTTATCCCTCTTGTATTTGTGCTTTAAGTGTGTCATTTTGTTTATTCTTGCAGCTGGGAAATTTTCTATATTTTCTTTTTTTTTCTGGAAAACTAACTTTTTGTGAATATTTTTTATTGTTTCTGATTCTTGATTCATTTTCAGAGAAAGTATTCAATTTTCTACTTTTGGAGAATCCGAGATCCTGAAAGGTGCTGATGTTGAAGTGTATCGAGGTGTTTATTATGATCCCTCCAAGAAGCCTATTGAACATGGCTTGTTGGATCCTCACATGGTATATCCTGCATTTCATGTTTCTTTTTATTTTGAATTTTTAGTGATGAACTTCTATGAATTGTTTCTCATCCCACTGCTTTCTTTATCTTCTATTTGTGGGTGAAACAATTGTACTTTGTTTTCTGCATACCCCTTCATTGAAGGGATTGTTTATTGGATACTAAAACATGAGTTTGGTTTGTGCAGTTGGTTAATTTATCCGCATTTTCTATGTCCTTGATGGTTTTAGGAGTGCCAAGAAAGTAATGTTCTTCTGGCAGTCTAGAGTTATAAGATAGCTTAGTCATTAGCAATGAACTTACGTTCAGTTTTCAGAGGAAAGTTACAAATTTTTTGTTGCTTAGCTTCATAAACAGAATCTAATATGGATTTGTAGTGTCATCTAACCCACTTTAAAGCAATGGCTACTTTGCTGAAAAAATGTAAATTGAATATTATGTGGATATCTTAGGTATATCGTACAAGGGAAATTTAGACACGTAGATGTCTTTTCTAGATGAATGGGTTAAGCTTTTATACTCATCTCAGTCCATGTCATTGACATATTTTTGCAAAATTGATATTTAGAAAACATAACTTTCAGGCATTAAATAATTGATTCTGATTACGGTATGTTCTGAAGTTTTTTCTTTTGCTTACATTGAAAAGCCTCATTAGTGCTTCTTGGTTTCAGGGCCCTACGCTCAAGGGTGGCCTCTGTGAAACATGCCATGGGACATTCAGTCAATGTCCAGGGCACTACGGATACTTGACTCTTGCTCTGCCTGTTTACCATGCTGGATATTTAACAAATATTTTGGACATCTTGAAATGCATTTGCAAGGTAATAGCTTGTGATTCATTATGTCTTTTCTCTTGTTTTCCATGTGAAAAACTTTTTTCTTGCTGACGGCCTCACACTATTTTCATTTTTTCTTAAATATTTCTTTTGATTCATTAGGGCCTTGGTGACCATTGACATTTTGTTTTGTCTGTGTAAAGAAATTTTAGGTTCATATAAAAAGACTACATTATCTCATGTTGGTCCGCGACATGAAGAAAAAATAAAACGAAAAAAGAAAATGAATAAGGGAAGAATTTGGCTGTTTATAAAGCAAGAGAAATGCCGATTACTATGCATATGATGGAGTTTGGACTACCTAGCTTTCTGTCCTACTGATAGTGATTGGTTTTTGGCAATTGTTAGTTTGTGTATCAAAGGAGAATATTCTCAGAACTAAATTTTTTTCTGCAATTGGTTTCAGTGTCACAAGAAAATGCTTTGGATTTTTCTATCTATTAGTACAACTAGAAGATAAATATGTGTCAAATACCTTAGTTGCTTATGAGATTGTTTACAAATTGAATTACAACGTTGGAAGAGCTATGCTTGTTGAAAATCTTGTTCTTCTCTACTTGCAACTTCCCACCTCCTTTTTTGGCTACCTTACATATAAAGGAGATTCTACATTTTTTTTTTGTTTCATATGCTTCTTTTATTAAGAAGAAACTTCTTGTGAGTTTTACATGAATCGGCATATTTCTTACTTTCATTTCTGAGCTGTAACCTTTTTATTGATCACAAAAACGTCAACATATACGTATCAAGGGAATCTCCCTATCAATTAGTCAATAGGTCCTACACAAACCATATACAACCAATCAACCTTACACCAAAATATTTCCCCAAAAAAGGGGAAAAGAATATATATAGAATGGAAAGCTTCTTGATCAATACTACAACAGAAGGAAAGCACCCACCTAATGGAAGTATTGCAATTGCATGCATTTGCGATGACGGTTCAAATCTATGTGCTAATAGTTCCACAATAGTCTCAAATTCTTTTCATGCCATATCTGATATATTCTTATAGAAATTCAAAGACGCAATCACTGAATATATTGCCAGAAGACTGAGATTGAATTCTGAAAAGCTTGTTGGACGAATTCAAGCACACAGGCTGTAGTTGTAGCGCACTTTCAGACAGGTAACGGGAAAATACCTCTACTGATTCCTTCTCCATGGAGCAGAGCTAACATGTGTCCTGAGTCAGATTCCAATCCATCAATCTGTCTCAAGTATGGATTCTTAAGCAACATCCATAAGTAAATGTAAATCTGGGAACATGTTTTAAAGTTAGCCCCATCAAGCTAAGGTATTTAGGGAGCTTGAGCACTAGCCATCCTAGTTCATTATTCTTTGCAAGGTCAAGGCAGTAACTATTTGTGTTTCTGAATCATAGCTGAGAGATCAGCTGCAGTAGATTAACCAAGTTGGCTTCTAATGTAATCAGAGAATAAAGGCAAATTGAGTTCCATTATAATCAAAGCTGTCTTTGAACTGTTAACTATCATCCTTTTGTCTCTTGTTTGATCTCTTTGAAAACCCTCATTTCCTTCTTATTTTAGTTTATGAGATGCTCTTTAGGGAAGTACTTGTATTCTGGAATTTTCACTTCTGATGGGATTGTTTTTTGTTCTTCTCTCTCCTTCTCTTGCTGCTATACTTTTTCTGGAATTACTATTGTGGTCGAACTTTGAACTTATTGATCTCTTCACAGCAATGTTCAAGTGTGCTTCTTGCAGAGAAAGATCGGCTTGCTTTCTTGCAGAAGATGAGAAATCCTAAAATGGAGCCCTTGGGGAAGACTCAGCTGGAAAAAAGGGTAGTAGAGAAGTGCAATAGATTGGTGGGAAGTGGTAGAAGAGCAACTGTGTGCCCCAAATGCGGATATATAAATGGTTTGGCTTTCTTGCTTTTGCTTTTAGCTCTTTTTTCTGGGAAAAATGATAGTACAAACTTCTCATAAAAACTTTTGTTGACAATTACTCAATGTTAGTGAGGCTAGAGAAGGTGAATAAAATTCGAAAATGAAAGAAATGCATTTGAAATGGGAAACAAGAGAATTTGAAAAGAATTTAAGTGCATGAAGTTGAATAAAACAAATAAAAAGACTTTTTACCTTGATTGTTTCCTTTCTATCATTCATTGAGCAGATATCCTTAATGTGTAATAATGGAATTTTTTTCAATTAGCATCCACTATTGTTTTGTGCTAATATTCCTCTCCTCTTTTCCCCCTTTTTTCTTCCTTTTGGTAACTCCTTATACGGTTCATGTTGCTACTGTTGTTCCTGTCTTAACTCATTTGTTAATATAAAGATTTATGAGACTATTGATATTATGGAAAGGGATGTAAACTTGTGGTATTTGTGGAGAAATCTATCTTGCTAAACAAACAAATGAAATGAACTTGTTAGCTGTGAGTAGTAAGGATCTTACTTGTTTTATGAGCTTGTCAGATTCTATTTCCACCTTGTTTGCTTCTAGGTATGGTGAAAAAGAATACCAAAATGTTGGGGATCATTCATGAACGTTCAAGAGTAAATGATAGTTCCTCAAGTGAATACCGTTCGGCTTTGTCCCACATACAGGAGTTTAATGCATCCAGTTTTACTGTTCCTGATGAAATAAACCCCAAAGTAGTTTATTCACTTTTGAAGAATGTGAAAGATGAGGTATCGTCCTTTCTATGCTTTCTTATACAAATTACAGACTAGATGGGCTATTTTTATTTAGTTTTTATGATGCTATTTATCTCTGATTCATGTTTCCCTATGCAGGATTGTGAGTTGCTTTATCTCAGTGATAGACCAGAGAAGCTCATGGTAACCAGTATTCCAGTGCCTCCAGTCCCTATCCGCCCTTCCGTTTTTGTGGATGGTGGAACACAGAGGTATTTTCAAGAATGGACATACTTCTTAGTGGTGTAAATTATATGGACATGTTCAAAATTTACCTTGCTATCGTGCAATTTTGTACTTAGTAATCTACCAAAAATATAAAGTACCTAGTAATGTCAAGCATGCAATTTCATGGATATGCACTATGTTGAGCTAGGATCTAGTAGTTCAAAGTATGAATTTTTTTTTGTGAAATGTACTGGAAATACATCATTCCGAAGGAGAATGGGTGATTTTCCAATTTTTAGGAGCATTACGACTGTTGTTATGCATTTGCCATTCCCTGTCCAGTTAAAATCACCATCTTATGCATTGATATATTTATTTTCCTAATATTCTGGACAGAGGAGGTGTAATGTCAATAATTTTATTTTGTGTTTTGCGATTTGAATGGACTCAAAACCTGGAATTGGAACATGTAGTCATTTGCCTTTGTTTGCACATTTTCCAAATTGGAGGAGTAAGTCCTGACCCCTGGTTTTCGCTTGACAGTGCGTGCTAATATGTTTGCTTATTTCCAACTTGTCATAACAAGTGTCTTGTTCTTGTAGTTACTTCTGGCATGCCAAAGTAATGTCTTTTGGTGATTTTTATTTCTGTGAGAGAATTAGAAATTCTTTATTTCCTGTTAACTATATTGATTCTACTTTGTCCCATTTCAAAATGATATTGATTCTGCTTTGTGCCATTTCAAAGTGATATGAATTGATATTATGTATATCTTAAAATATCTTACTAATCTGATCATCCGAGAGTTTATGACAGAACATATGACATTGAATATTGACCTCCAGTTGAGGTACTAAGTGTGGGCACGAGAGTTTGTCTCGTCAAAGGATATTGAAGGGAACTTGCCTTTTTTTTTTCTTTTTTAATTTGTTTTGGAAGTTCTGTTCCATGATATGCTCTAAACTTCTGTAGAAAGAAAATCAAATTTAAAATTGTACTGTATTAGTTGAAATTATTATGCAGATATATTCTACCATGAAAAGTACCAAGTATTTTGATAAGTAGCTGTGATGATGTTCTCATATTCTATGGTAATAATATATTTTATTATGTGATTATTGTTGTATTGCAGTCTTTGTTTTATAAACAAATTTGAAAGTACAATTACTATTTTAGTAAAGAGATTTATGATTCTTGTGGTGATCTGAATCTGCAATGAGACTATCAAAATAATCAACATTTGAGGATGAAGCATAATAATAACTAATAAGAATATTATCTTATAACTATTAAATTGTGGCGAAATTTTTTTCTTTAAGGTGAATATTCCTCTACTGAATTATAATAATAGAATTAAAGAAATATTGCAATAATTATATCTTGACAATACAGTTCATAGTTTCTCCTTTTGATTCCAAATTTATTATAGGTAAGGACTTGAATAATGAATGAGCTAGAGTCTGAGAAGATGTAGGGAAATACTTAAATATGGATGCTAGACATTACTTGGACTTACCATTGCACTTTATTCCTTGTACTAATGACTAGAAGCCTCCAAAGAAAATGGACACTGACCCTGTTTCAGCTTTCCAGTTGGAACAGTCATGCTTTCTTGAGGTAGCAATATGAATCTTCTGCTATTTAATTGCGTGATGCTTAAGAAAAGTTGGTTTTCCAGCTGGGAAAAATGGGAAAGGTTTAATCTTCTTTTTAGATAAGAGCTGCAAGAGTATCTGTCTTTAAAGCTGGGAAAGGTTTGATCTTCTTCTAGATGAGAGCTGCAAGAGTATCTGTCTTTAAAGCTTTCCGGCTAGTTTTATATCAGAAAAGAGAGAAGAAAAGATATTTTAATTGTGTGCAAAAGTGATCTGCTTGCAAAGATGATGTGTATGTTCTTTTTGATGGCTTATTTTAAGCAACATGCGTCAGACTGGAAGATTGACTTTTCATAATCCTGTCATACCTGCAGTAATGAGAATGATATCACAGAAAGGCTAAAACGCATTATTCAAGCAAATGCTAGTCTCCATCAGGAAATATCAGATACAAGCCTACCAACCAAAAGCCTGGTATGGTTTCTCTTCTTTGAAGTTCTCTTTTTTGGTAATTGGCTCCCTCTTTCTCTTGACTCTGTAGATATTTCTCAAATTTGGAATCTGTGTGGGAGTTTTTGATGACTGTTCTGTTTGAGTGAGTTCTTTGGCATCACAAGAATTGCCATAAGTTTCGTCTCTTGGTTGCTGATAGTTGACGACAAACAAAAAGAGGAAGATCAAGGATTTCTGAAGAAATGGTGTAGATAATGGAGCTGATCAGTAATCTACCTGAATATGCTTTTAATTTTTAAAAGATTGTGCTTCTCATTTTCAAATATTTTATAACAGTAGTAGAACATGAATCATTTTCTTTTTAATATTTAATCTTAGCGAATTTTAGAGATTGTGGTGCCTATCAAAACATAGCAGCAAAAAATCGGGTTCCATGCTGTGTGTTTTGCAAATGATCCATTTCATTATACCATAAAGGGAATTTAGGGGAGTTCTCATTCTTATACTTTTACTGTTTTAGTAAGAGACATTATTTATTTCAAGATAAAATGTTGAGCAGGGGCTATAAGTGCAACTTTGTACACAAGAGGAAACTTTCTGTTATAATGACTAATGTTGACGGACATGTCAGTGGAACACCCTTTGAAATGTAGTCCCTATTATTTGCATCTTTTTTGAAGTACATAATGGTTCTTCCCTGAATGGAGACTTATGTTTTAATTATTTTGTACATTTTCATGAAAATAATTGAGGATTATCCCCAAGCTTAAGGCTATATTTGGACTAGATTTCATTTTGGTTCTCAGAACAAAAATGTCACTGTACGTTCTACATCTTCTATTCAAACAATCCACTGTTATGCAAAGACAAAATTTTTCGAACACTTTTAAACAGAAACCTTACCCAAATACACGGTAATTTTAGAAATGAAATGGTTTTCCTGTTAATTCCAATCAGAGTTATTTATTTATTTCTTTTGTTTCCAAATCTTTGAAGATTTAATCAAATGTGTGATGTTATTTGGCTTAGAATGCTTGGATTGATCTGCAAGTGGAGGTTGCACAATATATAAACAGTGATGTACGTGGGATTCCATTTTCTGCTGCTACTACCAAACCATTAAGCGGGTTTGTTCAGCGTCTTAAAGGGAAGCAGGGAAGGTTTCGTGGGAATCTATCGGGGAAACGTGTTGAGTACACTGGAAGAACTGTGATTTCACCTGATCCGAACTTGAAAATCACAGAGGTCTAGTATTTACTAATTTTGAAGTAAATTTTCTGCTGCTTAGTACTATTGAGAAAGAATATTAAGTAAATAAAAATAGCATACACATTTTACTTGTAAGTGTTAAAGTTCTCCATTTGGAGATAGTTTCAGATTTTTTATGCATGAAAAGAGTCTCTTTGCTTGACAGTGGCCAACTCCACATAATTATTCCTTCTTGAGCCCTCAAGTAGTGAGAGGCTTGCGGGCTGAGTTCGTCATTTTATCATTTTAAGATTCACCTGTTCAGGTTGCAGTTCCTATACTGGTGGCTCGAATTTTAACTTACCCTGAACGGGTTTCACATCATAATATAGAGAAGTTAAGGCAATGTGTTCGTAATGGGCCTAACAAGTACCCTGGAGCAAAGTTTATTAAACAGCCTGGTTCGGATCCTATGTAAGTAAGCACTGTTTTTGTCCTTGCTTCTATGTTATTAACTAGAATTCCTTTTTAATGTAATTTTGTGAACTGTGATTTTGCAGATCATTGATTTCCGCAGCCAGAAAGCGATATGCTGATGAATTGAAATTTGGCGACATAGTTGACCGTCATCTGGAAGATGGAGATGTGGTTCTATTTAATAGACAGCCGAGTCTACATAGAATGTCAATCATGTGCCACAGAGTAACTGTCAATTATCTCAATAGAATTGTATAAAACTGTCCTTCCCTTTCATTTAAATATGGCTCCTATTTTTCCTGTGAAGGCGAGGATAATGCCTTGGCGAACATTGCGATTTAATGAGTCAGTTTGCAATCCATATAATGCTGACTTTGATGGTGATGAGATGAACATGCATGTGCCACAGACGGAGGAGGCCCGAACCGAGGCCCTAATGTTGATGGGCGTAAGTTTGCTCTTTGTTAGTAGTTGTACAGATATTTGGAGTTTGGTGATTAATAAGCATACTCTTTGTTCTTGTATTTATTGCTTGTGTCTGATCTTATATGAGACTAACTGATGCTGGAAAATTCAGAAAATTTATGATTATACTGTCTCCTTCTTAAAAAGATATTCTGCTCCTGTCTAAGTTTAGGATTTTGGAGTTACTGCGTCCCTTTTGTTGCTCTTCTAGTGATTAATCTTTGGAATTTAGAATCAGTTACAGCCTGTAACGTGCTCTGTGCTGGGCACACTTATAAAAATCTTTGCTAAAATCAGCAAAAGTTTCTATTCACATCATTTATTTCATAAAATGCCAATTTGGAGATTTGTTTTTAGGAAAGATGGTAGGGGTGTTTTATATTGCTTTGAAATTAGCTAGGATTATTGTGCAAAATAAGGGAAAACCAAAACTGCTCTCTGCATTAACCAGGTGAGATATCCGCAGTCTGATGTTTCTTCAACCACTTAACTGGACTTCCATGTCGCATGTAGTATTCCTTTCCCGACTTTTATTTCTCTTTAGTTATCTTTTGCTTTCCACTGTTAATTTGTTTCAAATTCATCCCTGTGAGTATAATGAGGTTGGACTGTTGTGATTTAGCCATGGTTTGGTGGTACTCAAATTGCCTCTGTGTGCTTGGTAATTCTGTGTATTTAGCTCTACATTACTGTAAGTGGTAACTTATCTGTCCCTTCCATCCTATTACTTGTCCAAACACGATAAACAGTCAATCCTCTCCTCCTCTATCCTCTCATTTCCCTCTAACTACTCTTCTTTCCTTCAATCTGATCATAGTCTAAGTTTTCTCTCTATATTTTCTAAATAGTCATCATTATCAGAATTTGATATGTTTCAATTCGGCAATTCCCTTCATGCTATGTCAATTAGTATTGCCAAATTACCTGGTTGCATTAGGGATATAGCTGGTGGTTGAGTGATTCATTGCCTTCTGTTTCATTGTTGACACTCATTTCCTTGATTGTGCTTGTTTTGGCTGATTCTAGCTACTCGCATTTGCTTTATTTTGATATACATTCCATCAGATATTACAATGGTGTCTCCTACAGTGAGTTTACGTTGCAGTTTTTGCTAGAATTTAGGTTTCAGACATCTAGATCCTCAACTTATTATTATCAGTTGGATTTCATGGCGACCTCTTTTTATTGCTTGTGATTCATATTATTTTTTATTGAAGTGTTTCTGATGGCTCTGCAGGTGCAAAACAATTTATGCACTCCAAAAAATGGAGAGATTTTGGTTGCTTCAACACAGGATTTTCTGACATCTTCCTTTCTCATTACTAGAAAGGACACATTTTATGACCGGGCTTCTTTTTCTCTCATTTGTTCATACATGGGGAATGGTATGGATCAGATAGATTTACCAACTCCAGCACTAGTTAAGGTTTGTTTTAGATGGACTTTACTCTATATATATTACTTACTTGATACCATAATGTTGTTCTGTTTCTATTGTTCTTTCATTATTTCTACTCCCCTTTTGGCGATGAAGCTTGCAGGGCTCATGAAATAGTTCCTATTCAATGTCTTAGTTGCTAGCGTTTTCTGATTAGGATGCTGGAGATGAAATAAGTCATGCCATGAGCCCATTAATATTTACATGCAGACCAGTGCATGTGCTTAAGCACGTATATCTACATATGCAGCCCCTCTGGTAGATAGAAGAGATATATCAGAGCTTCAATGCGCTAATGGTATTAACTGTACATAAGCAGATAGATGACTTTCACTTTTTATGTTCATGGAATGATTTTTCCAATTACTAAGCAGTCAAAATTGGAGTTAACTTATGGAGACAATAAAAATTGATTGCCACTAAGTATCCTTCCTGCCGTTTCCATTGGCAAAGATGAAAATCTGTATGGCTGCTCTTTTAGTTCACCATGACCAGCAACTATGTATAATGTCTTTTTCTCTCTCATATATTCTTTCATTTTCTTTTATGTCTTTTAAGTATATATATTAACCCTAATTGTGAACCTCAACTCCTTTCTCTTCCTTTCTTTCTTTTTTTCTTTTTTTCAAAAAATAACTTTATTTGATTAAATCTTGCATTTGGTGTTAGTGTTTGTCATGATATCTCTTATGGTTTTTTGCAGCCAGTTGAACTTTGGAGTGGTAAACAGTTGTTCAATATACTTCTGCGGCCGCATGCACAAATGAGGGTCTACTTAAATCTTACTGTTGCTGAAAAGAACTACATGAAACCTAAGGAGACAATGTGCCCCAATGATGGATTTGTTTATTTCCGTAACAGTGAGCTCATCAGCGGACAATTGGGAAAAGCTACCTTAGGTGCATCTGTTTTGAGTTTTAAGATTATTGGATGAAGGTTACTGGTTATTTAGTTCATATTTATGATTTTGAGTTGCTTTCTTCTGATGTAAATCAATGCTGCCCCTACCCAATGGATTTTCATAATCAATTTTTTTTAGATGCATTCCAAGCAAGGAAAAAAAAAATAATTTTAGACCAGTTTTCTGGGCTTGTAATATTCTATAGGAATCTTATGCTTTTACTTGTAAGATACTTTTATCATGTTTCAGATTCAGTTTAAGAGCATTCTGCACTTCCCTATTTAGCTTAGTATGACTAACTAAGCCTAACAGTAGCATTGTGGAAATGACAATAAATAGCTAAAGACTCTCCATGTGCTTATCTAGAGCTCTGATTTCATTTGATTTGTGGATTCCTTTCTGGGATTTGTTTGCCTTTCTGCTGCTGATGTTGCATTATTAGGAAATTGACTTCCTAGCATTTTCCTTTGGCTCTGTTTATCACGGATAGTGTTTATTAAATGCAAAAGATCTTCAGACAAGGCTTTCCATGGCTCGCTTTCTTTTAGAAGGATATGGGAAAATTTTTGCTTTCTGCCTTTATTTTTATCATGGTTAGTGCATAGCAGAGAATTTTGCATTTGGAACAACTGATATAAAAGTGTGCACTTTAAATATTGAAATGCAAAGCTGAGATGATTGCGAATAACTTTTACGGGTATTGTCTTAAATTGCTTCCCCCACTCCTCAACAGCCTTTGAAAGAAATGGATATGATATCCTTCATGAAGTCTATCAGTTCCCTGCCCAATGTAGTGTAGTGTATGGACTCGTGAGTCTATTCCTTGAGAAGTCTCTTACAAAATCCAAACCAATTCTAAAGTAACAAAAAAGAAAAGCTATAGTTTAAGGTTTTAAGATTAGATCGTCTATCTATTTCTGAGTGTATTCAACTCATTTTACGTAAGAGATCTGTCATTCCCCTCATGACAGGGAGAGCAGCCAGCTTTCCTGGAATGTGGTCTCATAATTTCTTGGTGGCTTATGAAGGCATTGTTTCTTTTTCTTTTTCTTTTCTGATTTATTATTTCATAAATGTATTTGTCTGGGGATTTGGATCCGGCATTCCGGATTTCAGGTGATCCTTGTATCCAATTTATGCAAACTTCTTTACCATGATATAGTGAATTATATACGTTGCTTGAATTGAGTTGGATACTAGTTTTTGTCAAAGACCGAAAAAAGGAAAGGGAAAATTTTTCATATACTTAGTCCTGCCCTAGACAGTAATACATTATTCTCCCTCATGTCCAATTTATCTTGGTTTTAGTTCTGGCAAAAATGATGTCAATTAAATACTCATCATTCTGCGTTCTGATGGAACAAAATAGAGAAGTTTGCTATACGTACTAATGTTTGAGATTTAAACAGGGAATGGCAACAAGGATGGGCTTTATTCTGTTCTTCTCAGGGACTATGGTTCACATGCTGCCGCTACATGCATGAATCGCTTAGCAAAGTTGAGGTATGATAATAGCAGAGAGGTATTGATGGGCAATGAATTCTTTCCTTGAGCACTAATGTGGTTCATATGTGAAATATTTTTCAAATTTTCTTGTGAGCCTTTTCTACTGTGGTTCACAAGAAATGAAATTTATCTTCAAAACTAGGTATACGTACTGTTTCACATATTCTGTAGCTGTGTCTGCCATCCAGCTCAATACTCTTTCATTGATTGGCAATTATCTCAGGAAACTAGGCAAATTGTGCTTGCTTTTATGGTTGATTGCTAAGTTCTCCTGCTAGGTCATATTCAATCTGCTTGTGTTGGCAGCTTAGTTATGAAGATTGGAAGTGAATCTGATATTAATTAGTTCTTTAGAAATTGCATTGACAATCATAATTACGTTTGATGGTGTATTTGGTTTTACATATACCGTTTGAAATTCTTACATAGAAACTGGATCCTCTTCTCTACAGTTAACTTCACATTTGTTTTTTTCCAACCTTCAGCCTCATCAGCGTGCTTGGGTAATAATAGTTTCTTTCTTTTTTTTTTGTTTTTTGGGTTGAAATACAATTCTTGGGTATCTAATTGTCAATAACTCCCAGGAAAGAAAGCTAGCAAATTATCTCTGTGCTGTAAAAAAGTCTTGCTGATTTCAAGGAGGTAATTCAACATTTTCCCAAAGAAAAGGTGGTATGTATAAAGTTTCTTGGTATACAGAGGACAATATGGTAGTTTTTTGCCCAAAAGGGAGGCAATTTTCTTAGTTTTTCTAGAGATTCTGTTGGGTTTATTCCATCTCCATCCCCCCCCTGTGGGCCATGGGGGCACGCGCGCAAAACACAAGTTAAGTGGGGGTTGAAGCACTTTAGTCTCTTAGTTTCAAAATCATGCTCATTATCCCCATTGGCCGTTAGTCAACTGCTAGGTAGTAAGTGACAGCTGCAGGATCCAAAATGCACATTCTCCGTTGCATGTTGGAGAGGGATCAGATAATCAGATTGTTGGGGGCAGAGGGAGGGAGGGAGGAAGGGAGCTAGGCGGCATCTTCTGCCAAAGAGAGGATGAGTTAGATGAGGAGAGAGTAAGAGACGGGTGTTAGATGCGGTACGGTGGCTGCTGGTAAGGAGACCAGGTCAAGTGATTTTGTTTCATCACGAATCACTAGATCTGTTGATTCCTCTACCACCCCCCATCCACCTCTTTTCTCCTCTCCTTTCTTCTCTTCTCCTCCTTGTCCTTTTCTTTTCCATCTGTCAAGCATTTCACTATCGCCATTGCCATTGCCATTGCCATTGCCGCCGCTGCCCTTGTGTGCATCACCGTATCTTCCCTTCTTTTTCTTCCTGCACTCACTCTCAAGCTGTCATCATCATCATCAGTCACATCCCCTATCTATTTTATTACTCTTCCTCTCCCTCCTGCCACCACCATCATTGCTTCTCTACCCTTCTCTTCTCTTTCTCTTCTCCTCAAACAATTGCCTCTTCTGCTACTGTTTCCAATCAATTCCCTCCTCTCCTCTGCTGATTTGATTCTGTTTCCTTATATATATATTTTTTCCGAATGGTTTTTCTCGGTTTATGGAGAGAAATATTGTTAAGAGGGAAGATAGTGGAGTTTCTTTTGTCAAAAAATTCATTAGTTATACAAGGGTAAATGAAGTAATATGTACATGCTGCTTAGGCCAGCTTTTCTAAAACACTAGCAAACAGATTCTAACACCTGAATGTAAATTGGATGAAATTGAAGATGATGGACTAAAGTGCCTATACCCTGAACTTAATGGGTTAAATTGCGATGAACCCTTTTCTTCTGTGGGGGACAACAAACACTTTTCATGTCACATTAATACTCACTTTTTGTTCAGGATGAATTATTTTGAATGTAAAGTATGGAGATTTGTTTTTTTTTTTTCTTTCTTTTTGTGGCCTGAAACTGAGCCTGGCTTACCCTTTTTTGGCTGATGAACCAAGCATCCTGACCAATATGGCTTTTATTTTTTTGCATTTTATGCTGTAGGCACTAGATTCTCCACTTTTTTCTGGGATGGTTTCCTTGGATTGAAATTGCCAGTCTCAGACTTGAAGTTCTCAATTTTACAAGGTTGCATTAGCCTTGTCATTTATTTGTTTCTTCATCCATATTGTCACTGCAGTGCTAGGTGGATAGGGAATCATGGATTTTCTATTGGAATTGATGATGTGCAACCTTCTCATAACTTAATCACTAAGAAGGAGAAGAAGATCCGAGGTGGATATGAAGAGTGTGATAACTTCATAGATAACTTTAACAAGGGACAGCTTGAGTTGCAACCTGGCCATGATGCTGCGCTGACACTTGAAGCAAAAATAACTCAGGTCTTAAATAATATTCGAGGAGAAACTGCAAAGGTATGAATCTGTGCAATCCCTGTTGTAGTATATTTTGCGGGTTTCAGGTTTTAGTATCTATTAAACATCTAGGAATTACATTAAAGAATTTCATGAAGAATGTCTGTTTCTTGCTCATTCTGCTATCTGAAGATATTTTTCCCTACTTAGCTCTCCTTTGTGGGTGGGCCAGCCTTCCTGACATTTCTACTTGTGGGAAACTTCTGTTCCACTTCCAGGCCTAGCTGTTGTTTCACCTTTTTCTGTTTTACCCTTGACGCAATGAAGATAATGAGATGTTTATGATTTTGGCAACCTCAGATTTCCTGGACATATATATAGAGGGAAGTCTGGGCTTTTTTGTCCTATAATATTTTTACATTGTAATGTGGGTTGGAATCTGCTGAGTATCGAATACATTTCAGAATTTTATAAGGGTACCCCATTCATGTTTCTGAAGGATGTTTCAATTTGTGCATCACCTGTGGAGAGCTTTGTGACTCAAGTAGATAGAGAATTCTACCATTTGTATGAAGAAGCCAGTCAAATTTCAGATCCTGTCAAAAGTTTCCTCTATGCAATATAAGCATATGTATGTGATGATTCATCTGTGTATGTTGGCCTGAAATCTGCAAAAGGGAGAATAGTATGAGAAGACGACTCTTCCATCGAAGAAAATTAGGAGGCAGGGAAGGGATAGGTTATAAACACCTAAAAAGAGGGGAGGCATTGGTTCTTGGTATGTGGATTAGTGATCCTCTTAACCCATGAAGAATGAACTGGCCAGGTGCTTTGTGAATTGTGAAGTATGACCTCTTAAAATGCTAGTAGTGCTTGCTTCCTTGACAATGATGCCAATACTATTCCAAATTTTCACCTCCACTCCTGCATGCAGTAGAATTTTTGTCCAATGTGGAGTTATTACCTAGTTAGATCTGTATGTAAATTTTTAGTAGATAACTTACAATTTTTCTTGAATTATTTAAGAAATGAGTTATTCTTATCTAGTCAAAGATGTGAAGACTGATTATTTCTACTAACAGAGGATTTGATTTTTTCCCTTTTGGCCTTTTTCTTGTTTTTCTTTCTTCCATTCTCCTAACTTTTTGTCTTGTCAATGACTTCAAGCCTCAGTTTTTGTTTTATGTGGATACGAAGTAATCGTTTTTTAATTTGGAATCAAAATTTGCACAGGTCTGTATGGATAACCTACAGTGGAGGAATAGCCCTCTTATTATGTCACAATGTGGTTCAAAAGGATCTCCAATCAATATAAGCCAGATGGTTGCATGTGTTGGGCAGCAGTCTGTTGGGGGCCGTCGTGCTCCAAATGGTTTCATTGATCGAAGCCTTCCTCATTTTCCTAAAAAATCAAAGATTCCCCTGGTACTTCATTTATTCAATGATGTGTATATATGGTCATTTCTTCTATATGCTTTTTGGTTCTTTTAACTAGTCTTATTTTGGAGGTCATAGTTGATAACCACAGATTGACAAAGTAATGGGAGCTAAGGTAGCACTTCTCAAAATCAAACTCTCAATGAATGTACTGTAATCAGCTATTCTACAGTATGTCAATATTGATTTAAGAAAGATGACATGCTGATGAGCATTGAAGAAATCATTATCGTTCTGATCAAGATGTTGTCCTTAAAAAAATGAAAGAAAGGTTAAAAGTAGTGGAGAAAAAAAATGCTACGTACTTGGTGCCGATTAGGAAGTTTTATGTTTTCCCATTTGTCAGTTGGATAAGGACTTTGGATATTGTGCTCCATGCCTCGAGATTCTCTCTTGACTGTTGTCATTGCTGATATTGAGTTGTCTTATACACTTAGGACTTCATATTGGTATATTACATAAGCTCAGGTGGATGTAAGGGGAATGGAGGCAAAGCAGCCTAGAGAAAGAAAGAGGGAGCGAAAATGGTAACTGTAGTACAAAGGACCCAAGAAAGGGGATAAAAATGTGCCTGTCATCTCTTCAGACAACTTAGGCAGGAAGGTCCAAGTAGGCACCTTCACTATAGAAACACCAAAATGAAAAACTAGACAGTATGAATTTATATGTTTGTAGTACTATAGAGATGTATGAGTTAAGTAGCTTATATAGAGATATGGAAAGCGATAGAAAGGAATGGGAAAAGTTCCCTCGGCCTCCTCTAGTGATGGCAAGAATGATCAGAGTGGCAGGAAGGGATGTTCTGAATTACGAAAGTATGGAGGTATTAAGCGCCTTCACCTAGGTCAGAATAAGCAGATTCCATGTAAATGTGCTACAATATGGTGGGAGTATCTACCATAGTTTGCCATCTGTCTTTAGCAGAACTGAGAAGTTTTTGAGTCCCAAGTGTGTTCACTTGTCCATAAAGAGCAGTCCTGCTTACCAGGGGTTGAACCACAGATAAGAAGTGGGGCTTGTTTTTTTTTATATTGAAATGGGGGTGTGGAGGGAGGAGGATGTAAATGATACAGAAATATAGAAGTGGCAGATAAAATTTAGAGGGGAAATAGGACAAAAGGGGAAGTTTAGAAGAAACCTTCTGAAAATTTTAATTATTTCTAAAGGGATTCTTATTATTCTTACCACCAGCACCAGGTTCCCTTGGACATGTTCATACACTTGACAATTGATTGATGGGGATGGAAGGCTTAATTGCAAATGTGGAAAGTCAGGTGTGGAAGCCCTGATATTTTGAATTTGTTTTTTTACCACTTTGGAATAGACCGTTTCATAAGGATTCTTATAAGATTGACTTTCTACCCAATTTCCCTAGGATATTTTCAGCTCTAAATTCTCCATATATATTTTTCCTCAACACCCATCGAAATCCTGGAGTGCGAGTACTTTCTGCTATCTAAACAAAAGATTTGTATCTAAATTGGCTTTCTAGGATGTTGGAGGCTTGTGCCTGCTATCATGATTTCCAGATACTTCCTCTGAGCATGTACTGAGAATTATTTTCCGTCAATGCCAGTAACTGCAAGAAGTTGCTGCAACCGGTGCACAGTAGTACCTAAGGAAAAAATTCGGCAGAGAATTGCAGTACCATCCTTGAGAAGAATAGAGAAATTCCTAGAAGGAAAAAATTTCTGAGCATGAAAAAAGGGGGAAAAAAGAAGGGATCTTAAGTAATATCCTTTTCTTGCTTCTTTAAGATAGCAGATAAATGCTTCGGTAATTTGTATGAAAAAATAAGGAGTAACTAGATGAAATACTTATCATAACTTAAGAAGTGTAATAACCTTCTATTTTGACATCTATAAGACTAATGTTTTTCTAATTTTGTATTCAGGCTAAGGGCTTTGTTGCAAATTCATTTTATAGCGGTCTCACTGCTACTGAATTCTTTTTCCACACGATGGCAGGAAGAGAAGGTCTTGTGGATACAGCGGTATGCATGGTGTTTTTTTTTTTTTTAATAATATAGTTGCCTAAATCAGTCTAAAGTATACTCAGCCAAAAAATAAAGAAAAAAATCAGTCTCAAGTATGCAGTCTTTGACCTCATTCCCACTTTGAACAATGTAAGCTTCAAATTCTTCTTGTAACTAACATCGAAATTTCATTGTTAATGGAAACCCGTTTTGCTGCAACTTACTACTTTTTAGTTCACTTGGAATCCTCAGAATCCCCTAACATGAAAGTTCTGATGCTTGGACTTAAATTATTGCAGGTTAAAACAGCTGATACTGGGTACATGTCTCGAAGACTTATGAAAGCTCTGGAGGACCTGTCTATTCACTATGATTACACTGTCCGAAATGCTAGTGCTTCTATAATCCAATTTTTTTATGGAGATGATTGCATGGATCCTTCGCAGATGGAAGAGAAAAGTGGACAGCCTCTTAACTTTGACAGATTACTCATGAAAGTGAAGGTCAGCAATCTACTTCTACCTTTTATTACCAGTTATTATTGAATAGCCTGTAATTCTGTTTTTTTTTCTTGGTACCCTTGACAGGCAACCTGTCCTGCAAATGACCAGATAAGTTTGTCTCCTTCGGAGTTGTGTGAAAGGACTGATGAAAGGCTCTCAGAACATGATATGACACCTGAAGGCGGGTGCTCTGAGGCTTTTCGTGATTCGTTGTCTAAATTTCTTAAAGAGAAATGTGTTGCAAACTTAAGAAATACGATACGGAATTTAGAATTGGATGGAGATCAGCATGGAGGAGAGGATCGACGATTTCTGGAAAAATTCTGTTCGAATATATCCGGCATCACTTCTCGTCAGCTAGAGGTGATTAAGCATACTATCTAAAGGCTCTCTTTCTCTTGCTCTGCATCATGACCTTCTCTGAAATGTTCCTGGTGTGTATGACTTTCTGTCTGTCTATCCCTTTTATAACAATTGAACATGCCAGTCTCATATCAGTCTTGCTTAGATTTTAGATCAATCAATGATAGTGATGCTTTCTTCTTCGAGTTACCCACTTTCATTAACCTCTGCAAGAGGGGAGAAAGCATTTACTGGATGTTTATATGTATACAGATGGCAGGATTTGCATACTTACGCAGGATCAGGTGCTGACTTGTTTCTTTTAGCAAGACATGTAAATGAATCAATATAACAAAACCATGGTGCTGGAGCTCACTTTAGTCAGCTAATCATCTTTACTTCTAGATTTGGAAAGATATTATGATTAATTTAGACACTTAAGTTGAGCTGGGAATCAACAGTTCTTTACTCCTGCCTCTATCGTGTGTTTCTTTTCTGGTGAGTAGTGGGGAGCTGACTAGGAATCTGGGAGGAAGGAAGAGAAATTTAGAAGATAATTTCAACCGCTAACTGTTTACTGGTGGCTTGACCGATGATGGAGATGCTCAAATTTTATGCGACACTAATTGGATAAAATCTTATGGATCATTCAATATCTTGGATAAAAAATTACTCCTGTAACTGAAGCTGGAAGATCTGTTTAATGAAATACAGAAAGTAGAAGTTTGCAGAATGGAAAATAATTATTTTGCTAAAACTTGATTTTTTCTCAAACTTTAATGTAAATTGTGATGTTCCTTGAAAGGCAATTCTAGAGTTTATATTTCATTTCATTTTCTGCATACTATTATCCACTTGTTTCCTGTTTATTAGCTATTGCTGGACTCAAGAAGGAACTCTTTACTTTTTCTACCTGATTTAGAAATATGATAAATGATGCCAAAATGAATTAAACTAAGGTTTTATTGCTCATTTCATTGTTGCTGTTTTAATTCATAATTTTATGCATTGCCTCAGCAATATTGGAAGGATATTGTTGTTATTATCTTATACATTAGTTGATCTTCTTTGCTGTTAAAATAATTTGCTGAAAGTGTTTGGTACCTTCTTATTTTGTTAGAGCTTGTGAAAAAGGTTTAGCAGTGGTTATTGCTTGTTTGTGCTTCACATTTCTTTAAAATTTTTGCTGGATTTTTGTCATGTTAATTCTCCTTACGTATGTCCTAGGTTTTCCTGAGAGTCTGCATCTCAAGGTATCATGCTAAGAAAATAGAAGCTGGAACTGCAATTGGTGCAATTGGAGCTCAGAGTATCGGAGAACCAGGGACACAAATGACACTGAAAACTTTCCACTTTGCTGGAGTTGCAAGCATGAGTATCCTTTACTAGCTATTGCTTAATGCAACTGTAGTATAAGTGTTTCAGTTCTTCAGTATTGACTCGAAACTATAAAGAATATGTTACCTTAACTCTATCTTAGATGTTACACTTGGGGTTCCCCGCATAAAAGAAATTATAGATGCAAAAAAGAACATCAGCACACCAATTATTACTGCAAAACTTGAACATGAGTATAATCCCAAAGAGGCAAGGATTGTCAAAGCTCGTATCGAGAAAACACTTTTAAGCCAGGTCAGTTGTTTTCCAGTTACTGAACTATCATTTTGATAAAGGTCCACCAGAAGGCATTTTGCTCTCGTTTTAAATAGTAATGTCTTCATGATATATTGAGACAGGGATGCACCTTCATTAAGGCGCATCTCTAAGGGAGTATCCAAATGATTGTCTTGGTTTTGTTTCTTATTCAGAGTAGTTGCATTGCCATCATGATCTTGAGATACTGATGCACTATGGTGCATCTTCAATGCTTTGGAAAAAATATATAGGAAAATGCACCACTATTGTCCAAACTATTGTGTTGTCTGAGGAGCATATTTTTCAGCTATCTTATCTTTGTTGGTATGAATTTTTTTTTTAACCATATCTTTTATCTGTAGGTAGCGAAGAGTATAAAAATTGTGATGTCAGCAAGGTTAGCATCCATTGTCATCACACTTGACATGGAAATGATTCAAGCAGTGCGACTTCATGTAGATGCTTATAGAGTAAAACAATCAATTTTGCAGACAAAAAAACTAAAACTGAAGGAACAGGTAAAGTACTCACTGAGTAGGTTCGGGTACATCAAATAATGATCTTGTCTCAAATTGAACCTATTTTGCAGCATGTCAAGGTATTGAATACCCGAAAGCTTGAAGTTGTTCCCCAGGCTGACAAAAGCAAACTTCACTTTGAGGTCCACACAATAAAAAATAAGCTCCCAATGGTAGTAGTGTCGGTAAGGGGTACTAGCAAATCTCTCACTATAGTGTCTATGTCCAATGAAAACAAGCTAAAAGCTTTTGCATACAAAAGCTTTTTGGACTTTGTGGTTTTACTCCATTGTCTTTGAAATGGCAGGGCATTAATACAGTTGAACGTGTCATAATTAACAAAGAAGATAAGGAAAAGAAAATGCCGAGGTACAACTTGTTTGTGGAAGGGTAAGTTCGTTGTTGACTTCCTTGTGAATATTTTTAGCATTGGACTAATTGTTGGCTCTTTTAGTTAGGTTTTCTATTTTTTACTTGCAATTTCCACTTCTATGTTGGAGCTTGATATCTTTTAGCTTAACTATCCTTCTGATCATCGTTTTCTTTAGGCGTATTGCAATGTGTCAAGATTGTTGAAGATTTTGCGGCTAACTTTTAGGTTATAATGATATTCCTGTTTCCTTCTCGCAGAATGGGTCTTCTTGAAGTCATGGGCACTGAAGGAGTAGATGGATGTGAAACAAAGAGTAACCATATTATGGAAATGCTGCGGACACTTGGAATTGAAGCTGCAAGAAGTTCTATTATTGATGAGATTCAAACTACCATGTCAAGTCATGGAATGACAATTGACATACGTCATATGATGCTTCTTGCAGATTTAATGACATCTAAGGTCAGTTCCTTCTTCTGAACTCCAGGTGAAACTGTTTACAGCCAGCATTAAATGTACATCTTAGCTAGATGCTCATTAATTTGAGATTGCTTTTGAACCAGGGTGAAGTTCTTGGCATTACAAGAACTGGTGTCCAGAAAATGAAAGATAGTGTGTTGATGTTGGCTTCTTTTGAGAAGACAGCAGATCACCTCTTCAGTGCCGCTGTAAATGGGAGAGAGGACAAAATTGAAGGAGTAAGCGAATGCATCATAATGGGCATACCAATGCAGATGGGTACTGGGATGCTTAAAGTTAAGCAAAGGTATATGTGTTGAATTCAAGTTCTTTCTTTTTTAATGCTTCTCTCTCTCTCTCTCTCTCTCTGTGGGTTAGGGGGTTGAGGTTGTTGATAGAGTGGGATAGAGTGGGTTAGCTTGTAAGGGGGGAGCAGGAACTCTTTATACATTTCAACATGAGAGAATGCATATGCTGAAACAATTAACTCTTATTTTTGGCCTAAATATATATGACATGGAGGATGCTAGATAACTAGCATTAGTCAAGTTTCTGACTGATATGAAGAATGATATCTGTGGTGGGGATTCCCCCCCCCGTCCCCCTCTTTCTCTCTTCATCTTCATGAACTTAAAACAATATGTAAATCCTAAATATAGATTAAAGTAGCTAAATATTCATGAATGGGCTTTTTGTGTCAATGTTGATCCTAACCATCCAGGCAAATCAATATAAATATGGATACAAGGAACGTGCGTCTTGAAATATCATCCATAAATCTTCTATCTGTTCTAGTGCTGTTGTTGAGAAAAGGGCAATTTCTGGGTTATATAGATATTCAACTGATAGCAATTACTACTTCGGTTCCTTGCCAATATCTAAATAACAAGTTCATCTAGACATTCTGACATCTTTAGTTGCTGGAATTAGTGAATTAGTGTGCATAAATTATTTTGTTCCATATGATTGATTAAAGTGATTACACATACAAATTATGCATTGGCAAATTGCAGATGGT
Organism: Rauvolfia tetraphylla; assembly: GCA_030512225.1. NCBI lineage: Eukaryota > Viridiplantae > Streptophyta > Magnoliopsida > Gentianales > Apocynaceae > Rauvolfia > Rauvolfia tetraphylla. Next base: position 614,961 of record JAJQKT010000062.1, read on the forward strand.
GCTGCATTATTTATTGAGGGTCTTATAAATCTTTGATGGGAATATCTTATGAGTAAACCATAAAAAGAAAGTAAATTATTGATTTTTCTTGACTTTGTTGTAAAGATACTAAATCATTGATTTGCTTTGACTCTCTGGCATATTTGCATATTTTGCGAACCCATAAAGCTGTGCACTTATCTGCGGATTTATTTAATATGAGAGAAACCTCTGAAAACCGTTTTTGGTTTATTCTCCTAGATATGATCATGCACTTTCCTTTATGTAACCGATATTTAGGAAATGATCAGGATTGAGACTTTATCCAAAAAAGCGAAGTGAACTTATTTCTTGATGAGATGCACTGAAATGTAAATAGCAAATGAATAGCTCAAGTATTGGAAGGAAGAGGTTGAAAGAAACCAATCTGTAAATAATGATAAGGTCATAATGCAAGAAGAAAATCGAAGAAATGCAGAGAGAAGAAAGAATTTCTTCATAGTCTTCTCTTGCAGAAGTACTAGAAGACAAAAAGGAAAGACAGAAATGCTGGACTCTGGAAAATTTGCCGAACTGCTTTCTTTTTTGGGAAATTCTAGGAGATTCTCCAAAAGTGACTCATGGAAGAGAATTTATAAAGTCTGTTGGCTGTTGTTAGGCATTATGGTTTTAATGTGTGATCTCTTCCACTTTGGGACTAAGTATTGTTTTCACTCAATTAATTTCTGAGGAGTGACAGCACAACGGATTTTTCTTAATTTAGATTTAACATTCTGCGATCTCCATCAAATTTTATCAAGTAGAAGATTTTCTAGAAGTCCTGTTTCTTGTTTTTCCTTTGCAATGGATGATCTGCTGAGTTTCTTTGGACGATATTGCAATTTATGCTGGGACTCATACTGCCACTTTTTCAGTTACACTACACATGCTTTTTTAGTAACATTTAAAAGTATTAAGCTGCGATACTCATTTACAGCAGTTCTTGGAATACAGCACCTGCTGTAAGAGCTTAACCTAGCAATGATGTGCAAGGATGGTGATTTAAAATTTTTCTGAGCTCTCTGTACGGAGCTAAATTTTTGCTGACATACTTTGATTATTATTACTCCTTTGCAGAATGCAGCAGCAAGAGGTGAAACTAAATTATGCGTTGGATCCTATTATATCCTGAGATAATGGCGAAGGAACTAAGAAGAATTTTTGCTTCCTATGTAACATCACATACGTTTTCTGTATTTAACATAGACATGTACTCTTGTTGTCACTATTTGAAGATGTTGAGGAATTTCCAATAAATTCTTAAATTCTGTCTAATAAATTCAACTTTCTGTTTACTTGTCCTGCTCTGGATGATTATAGCCTTGATGTATGTCTGTTACAAACATGTCGAAACATAGAGCCTTCTGCTATGCGCCCCTTTCGGGAAGAGGTAGTCGTGGTAATGCTGCTTCTGAAGGACACCAAGAACATTGGCCAACTATCATTAAGGCAGTTTCCTCGGATAGTGCAAAACGGTACTCCTACATGACCGTTATCTCTTCGATTGATTGGATCCTGAACTCTCCTTGGCAATCTAATAACCAATCATTTACAAGCTATTGGGGTTACCATCCATGAACTTCCTTGAGGTAACTTCATATTGGTCAAAGTAGGATGACCAACAAGGCATTAAGAGGGTAAGTAGAAAGAAAAATGACAGAGGGAAAAAGCGCAGTTTATTAAGCTTTCCAAATGACTGCAGTTGTCCATATGAATTACAACCTCTTCTAAAACATAAAAGAGCTTTCCACAAATCTGAAATTCAAGAAGATTTATCACTTTGAAAATCCCATAAAAATGCATATGCAATCAATCTCTTTTATGAAAATATATTCAACATACGACAAACCATCAGCTTGGATAATCATGAAGAGTTATCTGCAAATTCGAATCAAGAACATATTGCTTTATGAAAGACCTTCTCCACCAGACTTCAAACGCCTTCTGAATGTTAGGACAATCATCCCCTTTGTTAAGGAACCGGTCAAACCAATTCAGCAAAATGGCGTGTTGCTGTGGCAATGGTAGGGTTAAAATTGTTTGGCTCAGTCCTTCCTCAACTAGTTTCTTGTCAACTGATCTGGAAGCTCTCCTCATCCATCCAAAATCTTCATAAAGTGCTTCCAACCATGTAGACAGCAAAGAAAACCGGGTTTCTTTCGGCACCAAAACGTGTCCTCTTCCAATTGCCACGCAAAGTTGCGCAGTAATTCTGCTGATCTCGTGCCGATACATGGTAGGGATCTTAGAATGAAGAACAGCAAGTTCCTTCTGATCCGCCCATAACTGCACAAATTCATCACCAACTCTTCTGCCGATTAGGATATCAACAACCCACTGCAAGTTATCGGCTTCTCTGGCCATCTCCCCCATTAAAGCCCCGCGATCCTGTCTGCTATCATCGGCACAGGTAGCTTCAGATAAACGCAGAACGAGAGAACTAAGACATCTATGACAGAGATGATACAATGTGTCTCTGGATATGTCAAGCCTATTACTGTAACTGCTCTCAGCGGAATTATCCTCTCTAAGCAAACGAGAAATCAGTGTTTTCATCTCTCGACGAGCTTTCTCATCCTTGGCCTGTAAAACGCCACTCAACAATTTCAAGAAGACGTCATCGGCTCTTGAAAACGTTGATGGTTCGGGCACCACTCTCTGAAGCACATCAGATGCCGAGTCTTGAAGGTGGAGTTCATTGAGATGAGAGACTACTCTTTCCTCTTCGTCCTCAGACCAAGGAACTGCTTCTAAATACTCCATACATGCCTTTATTCCATCATCAAATAGAATGGCTGAACATACCTGCAATGCGACAACTGATTTAAGAAGCACCTAAATAGCAGCAAAAGCTGATAAAAATTGACTGAAAATGTCGGTGTCTGAAGATTCTAGGAAAATCTTCAGATGCCGTGATCATAAAATCCATTCCATCGTCCGTATATGCAACCCTATTTTGATGAAAGAGAGGTTCACAATATCCGCTATCTAAGTCTACTCCCAAATTTCAAGCAAAATTGACTCTCTGTCAACAAACATGTTCTAAACATAGATATTTTCCTCAACCTTCAGTTTTCTAGATACCATAAAGTATCACAATTGAAGAAGTCCTCAATTTTCTGACGGATTACAAAAATTCTACCAGCGTGATAAATAATAATTCAGCCGTTCCAACAAGCAAGAAAAAGGAAAGAAAAATTAAAACACGAAATAAAACCTCCAGAAGTCAAATAAAATCAAACAAATGATCAACACACATTAGAAAAAAACTTGAAGGCAAAGATACTGAAAACAATTCAAAACATTTAATTAAATCAATCCCATAAATTTGGGGAAAAAAAAAGTACTGACCTTTAACAACTCCAAGACCTTAGAGACCACCTCACCCATCAATTTCTTCTTCAAGTCATCGGAATACATTAGCACCACGGCCTCCACATACGCCTCCACATCATCACATTCAAGAATCTCCACAGCAATCATTTGGGTCCCGTTCCGCCGGAGCTTCTCAGCAAAAAACCTGCTCCGGCTTGCAAGAACTCTCCGGTGGACTTCCATCGAAACTCTGAATCCATCACGGGCTGCCACGGTCAGCCTGACGTCACCGCACCCCAAATTGTTTACATTACCATTATTGTTTTGAAATGGGGCTTCTGCTAAGACCTTAAAGACTCTATCATGAATCTTATGACGAACTTGAATTGATTGTTTCGACTCACGGGCTTGCTCCTCGGACATCATCTCGAAAAGAGTTGGGCTAGGGCTGGAGCGCGCGGGGTTAGGCGAGGAGACGATGAAGGAAGGGGGAGGGGAGAGAGAGGTGGAGGTTGGGGTGTCTCTCGAAAGAGAAAGTGGGAGGTTGTGAGAAGGAGGAGGTGAGGGAGTGGGAGATAGTAAAGGATCAGAGATGAAGCCTTGTTTGATCATTGTGGAGACTAAAGGATTCTTGGAAGATTTGCTCGTGCTATTCAATCTATGAGACCGCATTGAAAGATTGTTCAATGGAGCTCGACTCTGTGTTTTGCGTCTGTCAGCGGAGAGAGAGAGAGAGAGAGAGAGGTATGGTAGAATCCAAGAAAAGTAAAGAACTTCAAGAAGTGAAGTAGGCTTTGGATCCGCAGATAGTTTGGGGGGACGGAGAGGGAGAGATTGTAGATTGTAGAAAGAAGAAATGACGGTAAAAGTAGCTATTGAAGACATGAATCTATAAATAACGGCTTATTAAATAAGGCGCCAGATATTGTTTTGGGTTTGTTGACTGCTGTCCTTTTCCTGATCCCGTTGGTCAGCTCTGGTCTCTCAGACCGAGTCAGTTAGGGTGCAGTTGTCTTTTATTCTAAAATAAAATCGTAGCTATTTAATTGATCTCATTTTGATTTAACGATTGAGATTGATTGAGAGTAATTTTAGTATCAAAAAAAATTTTAACTCTCGCTCAAGCGGAAATAAACCTCAAAATTTGAATTTAAATTCTTACATAAAATCTAACTCTCTCACTCTCTTCATAAAATCTGATTCTCTCTCTCTCACTCACTCTCTCACACTCTCTCTCTTTTTTCTTTCTTCTTTTACTCTTCTTTCTGTCATTGTCTAAATTGTTGTTCCGAAAATACCGAAAAATAGTAAATATGGATGGAAAACGAGTTCGAAATCGGAATTTGAAGCAACAACGAGTTCGGAATCGAAATTTGAAGCAACAAGGAGTTCGAAAATCGAAATTTCAGAATTGTTTCAAAATTTTATGAAGATTTGCAGTCATGTAAAATATGTTTCTGATTTTTTTGTCATGTTCACAGGTTTTGAAACGACTATTGATTGGAAAATAAAAGAATTTTAAAGAAGAGCAGCTCTTCCATTGACTGGATTTTGGTAGTGCATGGATTGTGTTATTGTGATGATTTCGAATTTGAGAGAATGATTATTCAAGAAACCGTGAACTGAAAGCATTGGTGGTGAATTAATTTGTAGTGATTCTTATGACTTGAAAAATGATTTTGATGATAGATGATTATTGATGTGAAGAATAATTATTATTGACTCGATCCCAATAGAGATGCTCTTTACTTGTTAATGTACCATCACAATTGTTATTGATGTGAAGAATAATTATTATTCACTACTAAATAATGCACATCTGTCAAAAATCTCTAGTTACAACTAGAGCAAGACATGTTGTGGAGTTGGCCTTCTTCGTAAAGAAAATAGAAAGAAACATGTCTCTTGTCCATATGGCAATTTGTACCTTTTGCTATTAAGAATAATTATGCGGTTAAGCAATAATAATTATTCTTTCAGTAAAACTTGTAAGAACACCTTTCAACGGGTACAAATGCTAACAAAGGCCACATCTAGTCACAAGCATTACAGGAGGCTCTATTGATGAGTACAATATTCATAACGTTAGATTCAACCGAATAAATTTTGAATCATATACTTTCAGTGTTCCAACGGCACAATCATTTTCTTCATTTTTTCGATGCTTGCTGCGGCAGCACGTAATAATTATTAATCATATTAATAATAGTTGTTCCTCCTATCCTTCACAGTCATAATCTTTATTGATGTGAAGAATAATTATTATTGATGTGAAGAATACTTATTATTGACTCGGTCGCAATGGGGATGCTCTTTGCTTGTTAACGTACTATCAGAATTGTTATTGATGTGAAAAATAATTATTATCCACGACTAAATAATGACACACTGCCAAAAATCTCTAGTTACAACTAGGCAAGACATGTTGTGGAGTTGATCTTCTTCGTAAAGAAAATAGAAGGAAACATGCCTCTTGTCCAGAGGACAATTTATTCTTTCAGTAAAACTTGTGCATTGTATTGTCTAAAACAATTACTGAGGACGTTGATAACACTTTGTAAGTTAAGCAATAATAAATTATCTTTCAATAAAACTTGTGTATTTTCTGTCCAGAATAATTATTGAGGACTTGAGAACAATTATGAAGTTAAGCAATAACAGTGTGTCATTATTTAGTTGTGAAGGATAGGAGGAACAACTATTATTAATATGATTAATAATTATTACGTGCTGCCGCAGCAAGCATCGAAAAAATGAAGAAAATGATTGTGCCGTTGGAACACTGAAAGTATATGATTCAAAATTTATTCGGTTGAATCTAACGTTATGAATATTGTACTCATCAATAGAGCCTCCTGTAATGCTTGTGACTAGATGTGGCCTTTGTTAGCATTTGTACCCGTTGAAAGGTGTTCTTACAAGTTTTACTGAAAGAATAATTATTATTGCTTAACCGCATAATTATTCTTAATAGCAAAAGGTACAAATTGCCATATGGACAAGAGACATGTTTCTTTCTATTTTCTTTACGAAGAAGGCCAACTCCACAACATGTCTTGCCTAGTTGTAACTAGAGATTTTTGACAGTGTGCATTATTTAGTAGTGAATAATAATTATTCTTCACATCAATAACAATTGTGATGGTACATTAACAAGTAAAGAGCATCTCTATTGGGATCGAGTCAATAATAATTATTCTTCACATCAATAATCATCTATCATCAAAATCATTTTTCAAGTCATAAGAATCACTACAAATTAATTCACCACCAATGCTTTCAGTTCACGGTTTCTTGAATAATCATTCTCTCAAATTCGAAATCATCACAATAACACAATCCATGCACTACCAAAATCCAGTCAATGGAAGAGCTGCTCTTCTTTAAAATTCTTTTATTTTCCAATCAATAGTCGTTTCAAAACCTGTGAACATGACAAAAAAATCAGAAACATATTTTACATGACTGCAAATCTTCATAAAATTTTGAAACAATTCTGAAATTTCGATTTCGAACTCCTTGTTGCTTCAAATTTCGATTTCAAACTCGTTGTTGCTTCAAATTCCGATTTTGAACTCGTTGTCCATCCATATTTACTATTTTTCGGTATTTTCGGAACAATAATTTAGACAATGGCAGAAAGAAGAGCAAAAGAAGAAAGAAAAAAGAGAGAGAGTGTGAGAGAGTGAGAGTGAGAGAGAGAGAATCAGATTTTATGAAGAGAGTGAGAGAGTTAGATTTTATGTAGGAATTTAAATTCAAATTTTGAGGTTTATTTCAGCTTGAGCGGGAGTTAAAATTTTTTTTTGATACCAAAATTACCCTCAATCAATCTCAGTCGTTAGATCAAAATGAGACCTATTGAATGACCATGATTTTATTCTGTACATACAGAATAAAGGACAGTTTACACCCTAGCTGACTCCCTCTCAGAGGGGCTGAGGGAGAGGTGTGCGTGCAAATGATACTATACCGAGGGGCCTTTCTACCAATTGGTCAAAGTATTATGGGACTTGGATATCCCCCTTCACAGAGACAGAATGGTTGCGCTATGAATTACAGAGGATCAGAGAAGTGCTCCACTACTCATTCTCTTTCATCATTTCATAACAATTACAGGCCTGCTCATTCCAGTGCGATCATAACCTCATTGACGACAGAATTTTTTAAGAATAAAGAGAGAGGGACGAAGAAGTCAAGAATTAGAACAAATTGAAGTGACGACCAGGCCAGGGGAGGCTGACCTGAGAAATGGTGATTTAAGCATTTTCTGCAGCGACAGTAGGCAGTGTATGTCGAGTTTAGTTTGCGTTGGTGTGAGTGCACCAACAAACAAGAAGCATATCCATTTTCCAGATCTATTGTCACCCCTATTTGTTTATGGATCACTTTCTGAAAGCGTATTCAACGTTTACTTTGCCTCCTCTTTTCATTATCTCCCTGCAGCTGCTGTGGTCCTCAGTCTAATTCCTGACTCCACTGTGCACTGGCAATATAAGAGCAAAGTAAGGTTCTTGATCTTTTTTCTTTCTTTTTTTTTTTTTTACGAGCATAGGGTTGTTGACCTTATAAATGAAAGTTTTTAGCATAGGGCTCACTTCATTTGTAAGTATACCTGATAAATGAAAGATGAGCATAGATCATCATCCTAGGGCCCACAAAAATTGCCCGACAGGGCTAACGAGGGCCGTTTTGATCTCCCGAAGGACATCATCCGGTGCTGCTGACAGTATATGTTTAATTTGTTCTTGAAAATTTTAAATTTTTTTATGATGGATTTTTAATTTAAAATTGATTATAATTGATTTTAAAGTTTGTTTTTAATCAATTTTAAATAAAATATATTTTTAAAATTTTACACCTCAAAGCGATTCTAAATCGATTTTTAATCGTTTACTGAACTTTAATATGGTGTAAAATAAGTTTCTAATAGGATTACTAATCTCAAATTAATTTTTAATAAGTTTTAAACACAATATTTAATTTTAAAATTTATAGATTATAATTAAGTTTTATAATATAATATTCTACAAAAATTAATTTTTAATAGGTTTTAAACACAATATTTAATTTTAAAATTTATAGATTATAATTAAGTTTTATAATATAATATTCTACAACTTTAATAAATTTAAATAAATTACTATGACTAACATATAATTACTATATATATATGTATTTTGTATTATTTATATTAAAAATATATGTTAATATATATATATATATATTTTTTAAAATTATTATATACATATAATTAAATATTATATAAATAATTTATATTTAATACTCAGTTGAGAGCAGTACCTCTCTTGCCTTCTCAATTTCTTGGCTTGTCAAGGGGTCTGGACCTACCTTGTAGGGCCATATGTGTCTAGGGCTTTTGAATCTCGTTATTGAAGGATTTTAATGGATATTGACTTTTTAACTCAAGTTTTTTAATTTTTTTCACTTCAAAAATTTTCACTATTAATTTATTTTTATATTTTTAAATATAATTTAATTAAAAAATCTAATTCAAATACATTCCTAACTAAATTTTTTTATTAAATAAAAAATTATTTATTAATTTTAAAATAACCAAAACTATTATGACCAAGCAAATTTTAAACCCTTTTCTTTTCTAATGAGACACCCCTAACCAATTGACGTGATTGAATTATTAGATAAAGATAATGACCACGATGAATTTGATTGAAATTATCGCGACCTGCAAGGAACTTTGTCCACTTTTATTTACTTTTGCCCGTACTAGGAAGCCTTTAGAGTGCAGTGTCCTGCATCCTACAAGACAGCAAGCACCAATCCTTTCCGAAAAGTCCCTCCATCTGCATTCATTCCATTTGGCATATTAGGCATTCATCATTGTACATTTTTCTATTTCTATTCTAACACGTTTCATTTCTTTTTTCTTTTTAAAATGTATGTTATAATTTTTATTTTTTAAAATGTATTAAAATTAATAATTTTTTACATAAAATAAAATTAGACTATATATTTTAAACAGAGAGAATAGTAACGATAAAGATCATAATTTGATTCCTTCTCTTTTTGCCAAGTGATCATAATTTGGTTCCTCAAAAGGTAGAAGGTACAGCCTCATCAGATTCACCCCTACTTCTGACTGAAACTTCTTTTGGGGGGAATCTGATGTAATGTAAATTTGTTACCAATCAAGTCACTGAGAATTGAATGAAGTTGAAGAACTTTGCAACATCTTTGCAAATTGAACTATTATTGCAAGGTAAAAGGTTGGTTTGAGGGGCAAAAAGGTCAATATCCGCTAAAACTACATGAAGGTTTGGTTAGAATAGGGAAGGGGTCCCTTTTCCAAAGTATAAGAGGAGCCGAGACCAATGTTTCAACGGCTGCAATTCAACAAAAAGCCAATTTCCTTTCTCCTAGAACAGTTGATGGATTAGGTATCTAATCTACTTAAAAACACAAAACATACTTTTCTATGAGTCCTTTTTTGCGAGTTCCTAGTGCACTATAGTTAGCAATACTTATGGTATACTCCTCTTGTGGTCCTGGAAATATTGTTTTAGTTTATGGATTATCTTTCTCGACTTTATATCTTTTTCTTGGAAAAAAGAATGCCTTGCCTGAGATATTTCCAATATTTGGTTGTTGTTGGGGTATGGGGGTGCCGCGTGATGGGGGCGTGGGGGAAGAGAGACAGAGAGAAGAAAGATATAAAATGATAGTGACTTCACTCGTTTAGTAAGGAAGAGGTATACAAATGCCCGATCGAAAACTTATTTCAGAACTTCCAAAAAGCAATACATGAAATGTAGGACATCAAAAATTGCAATGGCAAAGAAGAAAGAATTACAAGGACCTTGGTTTCCTTTTGGAAGATGTTAAAATGAGCAGCTATGATACTGAACTTGAACATAAACCAAAGGGAAAAAGCAGCTGAATCTCTTCTAAGTTCTCTTGATGTGTGCCCCGGTTGGAGAATGCTTGTTCTTTGTTCTGCAGTAGAAAGGAATTCTTAGTCTTCCTTTAGAAGCAATTGATTGAGTGAAAGTACATAGAGCAGGAGTAAATAGAGAAATACCCTTTAGAAAACATTTGTCTGTAAATCCTCTAAGCCAGGATCGATTTTGGAATCTTTTTCAGCATCAGTTGATCCACATAAAGCAGCATCTAGCTCGGGAGGCTTCTGAAGATTTCATATGTTACCATTTTAGTAATTGATCATGTCCTAATTATAATCCAGAAATGAAGAGGACTGCAGAATGCTTATCCAATTCATTTGATAGACAGAAAACAAAAGTTTGTAAGGCATCAGTTGTCTTCTACAGTCGATCAAAATATGAAGTCCAAATTTCTGACATTACATTCTTCCCCAAACTGTAAACTGAGACTATTGCTCAAGAACTACAATATTTTCAGGTAACTGAGTCCATTTGAATTCATTTCAGAACACGCTATATCAGTTAAGAGAACTATGCTGAATCCTGTGGCATTACAATAATGTAAAAGGCGCATTATCTGTTAAGGATTTACGAAGCTTCTTAAACTTTCTTCTTTAGTAAATGTTACTGGTGTCAGATTTTATTCACTGTTGTGTTACCATAAATAAAATATTAACTTCTTTCCTTTGGTTATCCAAATAGATTAAGTTTCTGTTATTACCATGCAACGAACTAGAGCCCAATTCACGCCTCGGAAAAATGGATGCTGCTTAATTTCATTTGCCCCTTCACGTGACCCCAGCCTGTTTTTGGGATCCCTGTGCAGCAACCGATACATCAATTGCTTTGCTTGGAGACTTGCCTGTATCAGAGAAAATTTTCCTTTAATGCTGTAGTGCTGAAAATAGCAGCACTTCCTAGTCACATTGGTGCAGATTAGAAGTTAGAACATATAAAATTTCATCATACAAAGAAGAGCCTATCTCCCTCTTTGAAATGAAAGGAATAACACTAATGAAAATAGAGAAGCTTTCATCCACTTGAGGCACTTCATTAGCTAAAAAAATATTGAGGAAAACTCACTGGTATGCTTCCGGGAAATTTTAAATCCTTGTGCAAGATATTTGTGAATGTCTTTTGCCTTGTCTTTCCTCTGAAGGGTGTGTACCCATAAAGCATTTCGTACAAAAGGATGCCTATAAACCAACAAGCAAACAATTAGGAAGTACAGGAGAAGGGTTTTAAGTGAAGCCGTTTAGTATTAACAAGAACAAGATTTCTAGATTTTTTATGAGTCATATGAAGGATTCAAATCATTGCAGCTGCTAACTGGGTGATAATTATGATATTATTTTCATGCAACTTTATTCACTTGAAGACATAAGAACTGCATATGCCAAACGGTCATAAGAGTGAGCTGTTTGCTAATGCCACTGCAATACGAGATAGCTACTAAAAGCAGGGTTCTAGGCAGTATGGTAACCCTCAATGAAATGGTTAGTGATATCTTGATTGGAGAATAAAGTTCATGACTATAGCTATTATAAATAGGAAGTTATTTGAAGTCAGTCATCCAAGATACTCTTGAGATACAAACAACTGCTTAATAGGAAAATTTGTTAGCTGTTTTGAATAAGATGTATGAAGATCCAAAAGACAGTTAAAAATGGTGAACAGAAGTGACTGCTTTCCAGTATGCAACACGAACAAAGTTTTCCAAGCGAACCCATTCTTGTAAAGGTGAAATGATCAATCAGGAAGAATTTAAATCTTTGACATAGTTGCAATTCTATTATATCTGCAGTAATTTGTCTTATGATAATGCAAAAAGGTGTATAAATTTCCCTTTAGTTGTAAAATTCACTAATCTGAAAAGAAGAATTACCAAGTGCCCACCAATCAACTGCACTAGTATGTCCTGCTCCCGTGATAATCTCCTGTAGAATAGTCAGCAGTAAAGTCTAGAATTAATAATCCTAAACGTGGATGGCAATTGTGATTTTCTGAGGAATCACTAAATATTAAATCAGTTTCAAAAAGTTGAGACATTTAAACATCAAAGCTTTAAAAAATGTAGAGCAAGCCACTATCATGAGAAGTTAATGTTATTTTTTAATAATTTAAACTTTTTAGAAACTCACATTTTCCCATTGGTATCCAATTACAGCGATACGATACAATGGAATATCTAGCATTTAAAGAAATCTATTTTCCAGCACCTCTATCTTCATCAAGCACTAAAATATCATTGAGAACCCCTTCAAGCTATCAGTTTCGAAGCAAAATGAGCTGTCTCAAAAATAAGTTAACATTGGCACCAAAACTAAAATAGGCATAGGAAATGTTTGTTCTTGCACTTTATGTTGAGAAATGCAGAATGCAAGCAGCAGTTACAGTTATACATGAAAATGAAAAAAAAAAAATGTTTAGATGCCTTAAGTTAGGCGATGGTTCTGACAAATATTTGCAACTCTTTCAAAATAGTGCATAGTCAGATGGCAAGCAGTATTCTGTACACATCACATGAAACAGGATATGAAACTTCTCCTGATATGAAACTAACCGGTGCTATGTATTCTTCAGTGCCTACAAAGGAATTTGAAGCTCGCATAGGTTCGGCCATAAATATTGGAGCTTCTTGACGTTTCTGATGCTTTTTCTTTTCATTGGTATCCAGAATTAAAAGCTGATTACGACAAACCAACATAAGTTTATGGAAATTGCAATTGTTAGAAAAGGGAGACTCATCTAGGTTAAGAAGACTGGGAGTGACACACCTGTGGTTTGCAAGATGTCAAACATGACAAATCAAAATCTGTCAACGATACATGTCCATTACTCTGGAGTAGGACATTTTCTGGCTTCAAATCTCGGTAGATTATACCTGCAAAGAAAATATATTTGTCTCATATGATAAAATTAAGATTCTTGCAAGTATTCTTCCAGTTTCCATACAGTTGTATGTGCAATGGTTTTCCTTTCCTATTAAGCAAGCATGTCTTCCGCTATTCTTATTCTTAATAATAACAATTAATTACAATAAGTATTCCTGATGTCAAGAGTAAAATATTGTGCATTCCTTAAAAAGATAGAATGCAGTAGTAAAATCATAAGCTCTACCTTGACAATGAAGGTACTCGAGTGCCACTACTACTTCTGCAGTGTAGAATCTAGAAGAAAAAACAAATAATGAAAGTTCAGTAACATTTTTTTGCACTATGAAATAACTTGGAAATAGTACAAAAGAAATAACACAGATCCTTTGCTAGTAGCTGGTGATAGCAAAACTTCACCATGGCAGATCATTTTAAAGTGTAGGAAATATATGCAGCACAAATCAAACTTTCCTATAAAGATTTGGAAAGTCCAATCTAACTAAGTGTTTGACGAATTTCCCATAGCAAAAGAGCATATAAGTTTACAGATGGATATCTATATGAATATACCTAACGAACTTTACAGCTATAATTACACGAATTCTCAGGCCAATTCATGAATTCTTCTCTTCAACGTGAAATATAGTTTTTTTGTTGTCTTTTTACAGATATATCCTCAGTACCTTACAGCATCTTCCTTCAAAACCTTGGTAGGCTGTCTGTCCAAAAGCATAAACAGCTCACCACCGGGGCAGTAATCAGTTATCAGACAAATATGAGTGTTGGTCTGCAAAATAGTCAGTGATCCAAGATGTAAGAATTGCAATAGAATTAACAAAGATATCAAACACAACATGACGTGAAAGCATTGAGGAGAATGACAAGTAATGCGTAGGAAAAACAGTACTGGCACGGGCATATTATTTATTGAATGCTGAAGTACAGTTCAGCACTTTCTGACTTGCAAATCCTTGAGAAATGATCAAGTTCTTATGTACAAGTAAAAGATTATAGGACTTCCTAGAATAACGAATGGTGAAATATCCCATGATTTAGATGTCCATTCTATTTATCTTACCTGAAATGAAGCATAGAGTGCAGGAAGGAATGGGTGGTCCAACATGTCTAGAATCTCTCTTTCAGCACAAGCTCTGTGTACCTATATACACAAGATCACAGAATAGATAATTGATATACAGGAAGAATTATGAGCAGAAAGACAGAGAGTTCAGAACAGATAATTTATATGTCGGAAGAATTATGAGACAGAAAGACAGATGGTTTATAGCTTGTGATGCATTAAATCAATTTAGTGATAGTAGTTTCAATTGGACTAATCATTGTCGTGCCAATACCTTTTTATGATTGTTGCCACATATGGGGATAGAAATTAGGAAAATATGCTTAAAATGGTTATTCTTTTGAGAAAAATACGTAATAAGGATAGAGGTTTATTATGGTCAATATGGCAGGCAGGAATTTAGATACTAAAAGATACTGGCAGGAGTTTAGATACTAAAAGATTCAAGCATCATAACCAAAAGAATCTCTATACCTTGTTTCTATTGAGCATCAGCCCCTTATCCATTGCTTTCATCGCAAAGTATTGGCCAGAACCACAAAGTTCCACTAAATGTACACTGCACGAGAATCAGTATGTTCGGTTAAGGTGACGCAGAGAAAATAGAGAATTGTTTTCAGAAACAAGCTACAGCTGAAAATGCTTATGTTAGATATTTCACACTGGCAGTAATAACTGATAACTCTACCAGTTCAAAATAACAAGGTACACTAGCAGTTATGTTACAAAACCAGTAGATACATGCTAAAGTAAATAAGCAATCATAATATTATCCTACGTGAGTGAAGAATCGTGCATCAATTCCTTACAGGTTTACCTGATGAGATGTGAACATTAATTGTCATATATCTAACGATATTTAGAGATAAATCAAGGGCACAGCACCACCATTCAAGATAAGCAAATAGAGAAGCATATTCTTCATTGCTTTGCATGAATTTGAAGTCCTAATTTTGTGGACGGAAAAAAATTATCATGGCCTTTGTAAGCATCAGATGTCAAAGATATAGATTCCACGCACAAGTAGACAAGTTCTAACATTGTACTCAAGGCTTATTTTTTTATTTTGTGGGGCGGGCGGAAGGGAAATGCAGAAAGAACAGGAGGCAAAAAACTGGCAAACCTGCCAGTATCACCAGAACCCAGAGGCTTTATTGGCTTAAAATGTTTCAAGCCTATCTGCTCTCCACCATCGAGTATCTGCAAGTGACATGCCACAAAAACAATAAATGGACATAAAAGCAACAAACTGAGTTCTAAAGAGTTGAGAACTGTGGGAAATTTTTTTTTAGAATCATTGGGGAGCCATGCTGAACTGGTCCAAGACTAGAGAATTTGCAAACCAAGGCCGCTATATTGTTCAGCAAACAGTTACCAATAATACGGGTGATAAGATAGTCTTTCAACCTGAACAAGTTTTCAAGACTGAATTGGACCACTTAACTTGCAAAGCCACCAGAACGACAGTGTGCTTGTGCATACATAAGGCTACATAGATTAGGTGTACAAAATTCTTACTTGCCACTTAGAAATAAAAGAAAAAAAATCTGTGTGTTAGTATAGGAGAAAACGCTGTATCTCAATCCTGTAGTATATGCATGATACTTTACCTTTTGAATAGCTTTCCAAGAGGGGCTGTCCTTCCTGTGGGGTTTTGGGTGAACAATTTTGGAATGGTTTATCCACAAATCCTCCGGTTTCTGCACAATTATGTGACTTGCAAATCGTATGCAACAAGTCTGAACCTAAATTCTCATCTCAATTCGTACTCAAAACATGAAGAATTACCTTGTTTGCATCCGGAAGTTCTCTTACTGCTTCATCAATATTTCCAGCAGTTTCTTTCACCTTATAGGCAAAAAAATGATTCAAATATCATTTCAAATACTTCAACTTCCATACATCAACGCGTCTCATGCATGAAAAACGAGTAAGAAGAAAGCCATCTTTCGCTGAACCTCTTTCATTATGAATCAAGTATAAGAACAGAGTCAGAGACCAACCAGTTTTGCCCCCTCATTTGCGGTGGCCTCAGGGATACAATTGTGAAGTGGCTCTACGTGTTCACTGCCGTCTAATTGTACTCCAATAAAGTACTGTACTTCCCCCTGTTCATGCAAAAACAAAACACGTGGCTGAGCATTTTCCCATCTTAGTGTAATTCCAGCTTAAACCATAAAGATTGAAACTTCACAATTACCTTCTGATCACGCATAGGCTGGAGATGAAACAAATTCCAGAACTTCTTCCCTGAAAAATTTTCAAGTGAAACAAATCAAAAGTCATGGAGGATCATGTGGATTCAGGCTAACAGAGCAGACTGTGAATCAAAATATGAGGAAATTTGCTGTAGGTTTGCATACCACTCTTGGTGTAATTGATGAGCTGCACAGTTACTTCTGTTTGGTTATCAATGGCCTCTCTGATTTTCCTCACAGTTGCGGGATCAGTTTCGGGTCCTTGAAGAAATCTACCAAACATCCACAATTTGTAAATACGAGATACTCCTCATGTTTCAAATCTTATTCGGTCATGAAGCGGGTAAACGAGTGAAGAAGGCTAGACATGCCGAGCAGAAACTACTGATTTTGGCGGGTTGAGTTGAGTTTTTTTTTTTTCCTTTTTGGTTTTAAAAAATATATAACATACTCAACAAAATGCCACCGGGCGCTCGTGGCCTAATGGATAAGGCGTCTGACTTCTAATCAGACGATTGTGGGTTCGAGTCCCACCGAGCGTGTGGACTTGTTTTTATATTCTAGTGCTTCAATTTTGAAATCTGAACAAATCACCCCTCACAGTTTGCAAAAATTATCAATATCACCTCAAAATAAATTATTGAAATTGCATACATCGCCTCTTCAGGCTCTGTAACTCAAAATAGCGCCTCAAAGTTTTAAAATTGAATATTTACCCCAACTCTTCAAAATTCAAAGAATTAGCCCAAAAGTTTGAATTTTTGAAAAATTCTAAGGATTTTAAATAGTATTTGGTTCAATCAAAAATATAATTAAGTCATATTTCTCATCTTACAAAAAATTATTTTAACGAAATTCAAAATTAAACTCTCTTAACCAAACACAATTTAAATACATCATAAATAAGCCTTAGCAGTTTTAAATCAAATATAACTGTCAAAGTATATTTAATTTTAAAAATTTTCTTCTAATAATATTTTTTCCCTAAATGAATAAAGAATATCTCAAGTATACCATCACTGATCGCAAAGGTTAGACCAAAAGAAAAATAGAAAACAATTGCATAAGAAAGTCGCACTTCACGTATGTTATATATAGATTAATTAATACTTCTTTTATATATAATTAAATATACATATTTCTTTTTTAGGATGTTCATAATTGAATGTCAACATTCTAAAATAATTATATATTTCATCTAAACTTTTACTATTAATCTCATTAATTTTTAAAAATTAAGCTCATTATACATGGGTATATCACTAACTACTTTAACTCTCTTGATTTAATATATTTAAACTCCACTAATATGTGAAACTTACCTCTAACTTCTTTAATTAATAAAAACATCATGAGATTAATGAGAGTAAATCTGATAAATTAAGTCAAAAATTCTGATAAAATATTATACCAAGTCAAAATGAGACATTTAATTATGGACGAAGCGAATAATTTTTAGGTGAAATTACAAGTGATCTACAATCTCTCCTTCTAGTAACTATAAGTATATTCTATACAACGAGATAATGTAAATTATTTTTAAAATTATAATAGGTACATATATTATTAGAGTAGTAATTCAAGGTTTTCATCCGTATAAATACCAATATAAAAAATCTAAAGATTAAAAGTTCAAGTTAGTTTCTCGAACGAAATTGTAATTTCACATGGTTAAATATTTTTCTGTTTTTATAGAAAAAGAAAAAGAAAGCAATTTCCCAGGAGATATAGAAACACAAGTAATTATGGGATACATAGAACCTAGGTGAAAGACGTTTTGGTTGAGTATTTTTGTTTTCAAACACAGCTAATAGTGTCCTTACCTGCAATTCCTCCCCAATATTTCTTCACGACTATACTCTGTCAGCTCCAAAAAGCTATCGGATGCAAATATCTATCAACTCAAGCAAAAAGAGATAATTATAAAATTGTAAATTTCTGGATAAGGATATTAATGTTTTGCAAGAAACACTAATTGTGATTTCAAATAATAGAATATAAAGATCTTACAATGGGATTGTCGGGCAATCTTGGATCAGTAATGACAAAGTTCTTCTCTATACGTTCGAGCGTGGTTGCTAAATCAATACCCTTTCTCATCTCCTTCTTTCTCACTTTGTCGTCAAGACTTTCTGGCCTTGCATCGTCCTCGCTTTCGTCGTCGTCGTCGTCATTGTCACCCATGGTAACTCTGGCCTCGAATGCTGCTGCTGCTGCTGCTTCATCTTCTTCTTCTTCAGCAGTTGAACGTCGACCTTTCTTTATTATCCTGATGAATCAGATACGTGAGCCTCTACTAGTGTCTGTGGTATGCTATACAGCTAGAGAAAGAATGTTGAACGAAACGGATAGAGTATTATGAAGGTTTGAAGTTTACCCCATGAAAGAGAGCCGACGATTGGATTTTTTGGGTTTCTTCTCCTCGGGGAGCTCGCTGATGCGCTGCATTGAGCTTCTGGTGCCAGCATGGGAATGCCGTCTGGCCGGAGGCTTCTTCTGGACCACTAAAGCATCTATCTCGCCGCCTTCTGATTTCCTCATAAAGGGACGATGATTAGTTGATTCACTAAGAGCCCTTGGCCGCGGTTTCTTCATTGCCTCCACCAACTCCGTCACCGAACCAGTAGCCATGTCCTTCTGACGCGCTGCATGCAAAGAAACACCATTGTCAACTTCTACTCCATTATTTGCCTATTAGTTACAGATCACGTACGCAAATCAAAGGCAAGTGAAAACATGAAATATCATAAAACTTTTCTTATATTCATTTCGTTGATGGACAGAATGGTTTCAGTGGCCGGATCATCGACTTGATCTAATAATTTTCTCAAACTACGCGTTCTTGCAGTCGAAAAGGGTAATACCATCATAGCGGATTAAGGATTCAGGAAGTCCATTAGGACGGACAATTTTCTCTTTGGAGCCCTCCGTGTGCTTGCTTACCTCAACCTGCATTCTGCAAAATACAAAACCCTAGAAATTTCAGCACATCGTTTACGTACATAGCTCGATTAACTTCCATCAAACAAAAGAAAAGATTAGACTACTTTTTACGCGTATTTCATCGAAACCAAAAATATGCTACATTTTAGTACATTTTTATGGCAAAATATATAAATGTTTGGAGTTAATCTTAGTATAAATTGGTAAACCGGTGTCCAAATTGGACAAGGGGTCATTCGTCCTGGTTTTTGTACTAATACTACCAGAAGATATCAGTTCTGAACACTATTCGCATATGACACGGATCCACATTCATTTCTTTTGTTTTTATAATAAGAGAATTACAATGCAAAATTTTCTTTATTCTAGTAATTAAATCCAGGGCAAATAACTCTTCCTTGAATAAAATTCCAGGGCATAACTAGAACCACTCATTGCTGACAACCAACTACCGACTCCCCCATCTTGTTACCCGGCCTCCAATGCTAAAATCACGCAGGCAAAACTTTGTGCCAAATAATTTATGATGTTTAATGTAACAATTTAATGATAGAATATTTACTTGACTCATAATTTAAAATATATGTAGATTAAATTCTGACAAGTAAACAAAACTCATAAAGATTATCTCTCATTGCTCCCTTCAACTTCCTACTCTCTTCTTCTTCTTCTTCTTCTTCTTTTTTAATCAGAAAAGTTTAATATATAGCATATCATTCTTTTTTAATTTTTTGGCGGAGAAGATAGTGCTATGGTTTAAATTTTTGACTATTTACATTGCAAAATACACTCGAGGTATATATATATATATATATATATATATATATATATATATATATATATATATATATATATATATATATATAATAAGGTTCTTTTAAGTGAAATTAAGATGGATTAAATTTAACAGCAAAAATATTTGAAAGTATAAGCATTTATTTTGGATGGAATACTGGAGTAACAGATAAAAGTTACTTGATGGCCAGGTTAAAGTAGTAAATTTGACAACACTATAATGGAATGAATCCCTTTTTGAGGCATAGCATGTGGGACATTTGGAAGCAAATACTTGGAGCAAGAGTCACCTTTTGATGGAATTAGTATAACTAGACCCGATATCCAACCGAATATTAGGCCCACATTTTACGATCACTTGCCAAAGTGAAGCTGGAAAATTGGATTGACATGCATAGAGGACTGCCTTCACATGACATTAATCATGGATCTAGGTAAAATCAGACGGCTAAACGAGAATCTAACGAGGTAAAAGATGGCAAGTAATTTTCTAAAGTCACATTAAGCAACAGTACTTAACGTGACTAAGAACAAACATTAGTAGAGTACTTCCAAAATGTCCCGTCAAAGGCCCCATATTTCATAATCCAACAATTGACCCCTCGCCTCGCGCAAGCCCGGAAAGAGGAAAAATTATTGGAAAAGTAGAGGGGAGCACATATCTATTATGGGATAAGAGCAACTTCTCCACGTTCCAGCCTACAAAATTAATAATGTGTCTAGGATCTCTTTTGAGGGACCACCAGCAAAATGGACCGCACCCTTCATTGATTCTCTATAAATTGAACTTTTACTACTAGATTTCTCTTGTTTCCACATTCTTAAAATGTTTAGCAAATAATTTCTATAAGTAGCATATAACACCGAAAGATGCGAATGCTTTGAAAAGTAATTCGTGTTTGATTTTTCCAATAAAATTTTTTGGTTAATAGAGAATGTACCATTTTAAATTTTTAGACCAAAAACTGTCAAAGATTAGAGGCAAACTATAATGTTTCTCACCCAATGAATTTGAGAACTTTGCCACTTTCATCCTTGATGGGAGCAATGGTGAGGAGATTCCAAAAAGGGGTACCATCTTTCTTGTAATTCAGCAGCCTACCGCAGTAATTGTTACCCGCTTGTAATGCTTCCCGGATCTTTGCAACGTCTTCTGGATCCGTATCCGCTCCCTGTAAGAAACGACTGAATCCACCCACCGAAAAAAGTCAAATATACCCCTCGTCGTAAGACCGTTGTGGTGGTTAAAATTACAGTTACCCAGATTATTAACCCATTAAATATAAGAATAAATCAAAATAATTATGGAATCCATACCAGTTTCTTCCTATGACCTCTCTGGATGTGTAGCCAGTCATCTTGAAGAATCCAGCGCTAGCATACATAATGGGGTAATCTTGTTTTGTGGCATCCGATACCACAAATGTTTGTTGAAATGCCGATAAGGCATCTTTCAAGTCCTCCGACACTCTTGGAATCCCTCTCTCTTTGCCTGCATATCATCATTTAATTTCTTGAACAATGATCTCAACTCCAAATCTTACTAGCTAATTTCTTCTTCGTAATTTTATGTGATTAATGGGAAAAGGGGAAGAATTTTGATTTGAGTCACCTGCTCCGTCATCTGATAAATCTCCAGAGCTTCGAACGGAATTGCCAGAGTCCCTTCTTGAAGTCCCTGCTTTGCAGTATTGTTCATCTCCGGAAGTTCTTACTTTGACTCCTTGGAGTTTACCGGTCTCATCATCCGTCTTCAACACCAGTCCCCACTCTGCAGCTCTTTGTGCAGCAGCTCCAACTTCACTAGGTAACTGAGATTTAACGGGCGACTTTTGGCCTTCGTGATCGCTGATAATTGAGGAGATAGTCTTTGTAGTCGGAGTAGACGGTGATTTTTCTTGCTGTGATGATAGCGATGCGGGCATTGGAGTTGGGTCTTGGAGGGCCATCCATGTAGTGGTGATATCTTCATCCCTGGCTCGGCCAGACTTGGTCGACAGTTTCTGTGCTTCCTCCGACTCGGGGCTGCGTCGCGGCTCGTTACCCCAAGTTTGCCATGAGGGCTGAGTGCGGAAGGATGGGTTCGTTGGCCTCGTAGAGTAGGGTGACGATGGATTGAACACTTCGAGCGAGCCCCGGGCGTCTCTGGGCAGCGGTGGTACTTTGGGTGATTGCTTATCCTGTGTATTTGGCGGCTCCATCTTTGCCTGACAAAATTGAAGATTGATTCAAGAATTACATATCAAAGATGCTAAACACTATTACTATCTACGGGAATCCTGATATTTGTGGCTAAATGAGAAGAGTTATCACTCTTGACACTGAAAACACTTGCATGGTGGGACTGATACAGAAACTGTGAGAGCTGCTCTGAACTATCAACTATGAGGATTGAAAGTGATATTTTTGGGTGTACATGTGACAAACTGACAATTAATACCGCCAGTGGTGACTATAAATAAAATTTGTGGGTGGGGGTCGCGGGGCAGGAGAGGCACAACCGAGAAAGGCATGGGTATAATTGAAATCTTCAACATACGAGCCAAATAAATGAATGCTGTCCTTATCTCTTCCATGTAAGAAACTCTTGAGAACCTTATATTTGTAGGGATATTTTGGTCCAAAGGGCAATGCCAAAACAGCCTAGAGGCTAAAAGCTTCGACGTTGTTACTCGGCTATGTACAACGTTCTTCACTTGACCTTCTTACCTTCTGTGAAAATTACAGTATAAATATATATCCAACTCTCCATGTCTGGGTAGATCGTCAATTAAAGCACATCAACTTCATGATAAGCTTTTTGGTTGTCAGTGAGATTGACACACAACTTAGGAGATGAAGGAGAATGTAGTTCATCACCAATTATTCATTAAGAGAGTGGTTTTATACACAACTAGGTTAATTTCGCTCGTGAATTTGACTGTTAAAGAGTGTAATTTTTTTATAATAAAAAAAATGATTTGTTAGTTTTGATAATATTGGTACGCTCACTAGTTGTATAGCACATAGTCTTTTCTTGCACTCTATATGCTCGAAAACAAAAAGATGCATGCAAGAAAAAAAAAAAGAAAGATGATTTTCAGTGCGGCAAGTTCAAAAATCAAATGTAAATTCAACAAGTTACCTGAGACAGAGTCGATACGCGCCTTCGATAATTTAACTCAGTTTCTTGAACAATCAAATGAGATCAGCAGAGAGAAAGATGGAAATTTGGCGATCTGTGAGGCCGAGTTTTAATGGCCAAAAAGGCTAGTATAACAGGAAGAAGGCAGAGAATGATTGTCGAAAAGGTCTGGCTTCCCATGCCTATACACCTAAAATTCACATGGCTCGATCCTTATCCTCAATGCTCTAAATCCAATCATTCATTTAAAAAAAAAAAAAAACTGATTTGAGGGGAATTACAAATTGTTTGGTTTTCACAATTGTTAGTTGCTTCTGGCTGCCGCTGGTGGATGAATCTCTTCCCTCCTCTGATTCGAATTTTGTTTACGAGCTTTTTGAGATATTCACAGACTGGAATTGCTAAACAGGTAATGAAGCACAAGAGAGGTACAAGAAATATCAAATATGGGCTCAAGTACAGGGGTAATAAGTTGGCAGATCCTAACAAGTTTCTCTGCAGACAAAGTTGCTCATGTATTTGTGTCTCACTATCTGGTTGAACGAAATGTTTGAGCTTTTGGAATATAGTGTTAGTTAAAGAAACTGCTGGGGAAGTGTTACTGCCAGTGCATAATCTATTGTAATTCTTGTGTGGCTAAGCGATAGTGGTCTGGCGATATTCCAGTATGGCTGCTATGGGGGAGAAGGCCCATGTACTCTTGTAGTATAGCAGGGACATTTTTTGGTCTCATGGAGTTAAATGCGAACATATTATGTTGCTTCGTTTTTTTTTTCCTTTTCTTTTAGCTATGTAACAGATTAAGTTGCTTCATATCATCAGATATCCCTATAATAACGCCATCATTTTCAGCAATTAATAGTTAATTGAAGATTTAGAATGGAATTGGATAGTGTTTAAGTATGAGATTTTTTATTTTGAATTTTATAAGATTAAATTATTTACGAGAAGAGAAATGTGATTTAAAGTAAAAATTTTATATTATGTTTCGAAACCTAATCCAAATAGAGCTTAGCGTTTGAGGTTTAAATAGTTAAGTATCTAAACCTTCTCTTAAAAGCAATAACTACATTGAGCCAAATTTTTAGTCATATCCTCTTGCGTCTCCTTCTCTTCCAACTACTTTTCCTTCTTTTGACTTTACTTTTAGGTCTCATTTCATCATTCAAGAAAAATGAGTAATAAAGGTGATTATATTTCTAATTCTTAAATTCTTATATTTGGTTTATTATTTATATTTTGAGAAAGAGATATGATTCTTGCATATTACATTTTCTTACTGTCCATCAAATGATACCTTGTTGCTTTCTATTTCATCGATTCGTCAGTCTTTGGACAAGAAGGCGAATGTTTGAACTAATTTCCTCAATATTTTTGTCCTTTTTTCTCTTTGGTCAAAACAATTTCGCTTTCGGGTTAATTCGGACCTCTCCACCTAATGCCCATGTTGCAAATTAAACTGCTTCATGAACAAAAATAGCGCAAAAAATCAGTTATGATATATTACAAAATGAATAATAGATTGGCAAGGAAAGGTGCATTTGGATAAATTTTCTATCTGGAATTTAATTAAAAAATTATTTCAACCTCATTTTTTTTGTAAATAATTCATTTTTTACAAAAATTTAAAATAAAAAATATCAAATAAAAACTTTATATTGTAGTCTTTTTTTAGTACAAAAGGTATCACATAATTGATTCACTTTTTCACAAAATTTGAAATAAAAAATATCAAATAAAAGATTTATGTTTCTCATCTTTAGATCGTATTTTTTTTTAATATAAGAGATATCACAATATTAATGGAGATTACATAATTAATAATTAATTATAATATAAATTTTAACAAAAAAATTAATCTTAATAAAGAAGAAAATAAGACATATAAAAATAAATTAAATCTCAAACTCTAAACTTCTTATTGAAAGACATTAGTACTTATTACTACGACAAAGCCTCACACGCATCTTTAAATTATAGTCTAAAAGATATTACTTTTCTTTTTTTTCAATTAAATTTCTAAATTGTATTACTATCCTAGTTGACTATAACGAAATATACATATTTGACTTTTTGTGTTAAAAATCAAATTAAAATTCTCATAGATAAAATTTTTAAAAAATTATTAAATAAAAACACAATACAATCCCACACGATAAACACCAACAATTGCTCGTAAATATACTAATTCAGGATCCGGAGACAATAACAACCGTTTATCTGTAAGGGGCAGTTACCAGGCTTGCCGGCCAAGAGGCCGGTCTAAAAGATTCCCCCCTCCCCCGACCCAGCCACAAAAAAAAAAAAAAAAAAAAAATCTTGAAGATAGCAGTGAACTAGCATGAGGTGGGGCTCACAACATGTGAAATGCTCTATTTCCTCCACGGATAATGGATTAGTATCTTACCCGCCAAGGGCTGTAATGTAGGTCACATCAGAATCCGATGTTGGCCCAAGGGGCCCCCATTTCGGTGGTGGACCCCTCTTTCAAGATAGAACTAAAATCAACAGCCCAATCTGCATCTTTCTGTTCTTTCCACTTTTTGGGGTTCTCGAATCATGTACCGCTCCTCTCGCTGCCATAGATTTATTTGTTCTTAGCACAGACATCGTTCTCAAGTTACAACGCAGAGATTTTTTCAAGCATATGCATTAGGTACTTATTACACATCATTGAGATAAATCCATGCTATTCCTCAACATATTGTTTTCTGTATCTAATATTAAATATTTACTGTAAAAAAAAAGTATGTTATCATCAACAATTTGAATACTTTTTTTTTTATTGAATTTGTGGACATTCTCCTAAAGCAGATGTTGGTTTTTAACTTTATTATTTTTTAAAAACTTTTTGAAAAATAAACAACTTATAATAAAAATTAAAAATTTAGGGAATGGGCAGTTTACTTGTAAGACTGCGGCTCAATGGATCACTGAGAAGTTTGTTGGGATAGGCCAACTTCATATGAAGTATTGCTGCATTGGTCCAAATTCGAAATCGGTTTAAGAATGAAGAAGCTCGGTCCACAATACCTCTTGAAATGCTGATCCTTATGCGCCCAGCAAAACCCACCCAATTTCGGGCGCATACCCCCTTTTTTCTTGATATATGTCTCAATATGTCAAGTTATACTTTTCCTAATTTTTATTATTTTTATTATTAAATTTTAATGCTATACTTAGATAATATTTGGTTTTAAAATTAAATATAAAATTTTAAATATGAGACATACATTTCTTCTTTCAAACAATTTAATTTTTACGAAATCCAAGACAAAAATCTCAACACTAAACTCTATCCTATCAAACCACACTCTTTATTTTTCAATTCTCTTCTTTTGATATATTGAAACAAGAATTTAAGAACTATTCTGATTGTAATGATCATGATCATTTTACTATTAATAAATAATCTTTTATTTATAAAAAAAAATAGAGGTTATACCTTGAGGATAAATGTTTTTTTTTTTTTTGTGAAGGAACAAATGCTCCTAGCACCTTTTGTATTTTAAATGGGTTACTATGAGTCTTAAGAGAGCACAATGATTCAGGATCTAGAAACTTATCAGTCAATTTTGGCTCCATTAAGTTTAATGGTTGCTCCACTAATCTAATTGCGGAAGTTGGTTCTCAGTTGCCCTTTGTCCAATATGGGTTTGGTGGACTGAAATTTCGGCTTCCATTATTTTGTTACTTGAAGTTGAATTAGTTAGGAAAATCTAGAATACCAAATTCAATTTATTTTCCATATTCGGACGTATAAAAAAAAAAGAAAAAGTTATAGTGTCTGGGAAGGACTATATATTCCTTCTTTCACCAACAATATTTATTACCATATGATAACTTTTAAATTCAGTTCAGTCCCTATATTTCGAAGTGTT
Source organism: Rauvolfia tetraphylla (assembly GCA_030512225.1). Taxonomy (NCBI): domain Eukaryota; kingdom Viridiplantae; phylum Streptophyta; class Magnoliopsida; order Gentianales; family Apocynaceae; genus Rauvolfia; species Rauvolfia tetraphylla. The sequence goes on from JAJQKT010000062.1 coordinate 642,112, forward strand.
AAAAAAGATGAAGAATTACAATGTCTGGGAAGGACCAAAAGGAGGTATAATCGCCCGTATCTTCGTTCTTTCACCAACAGAATTTCTGAATCTCTCTATGTGTCTTGAATTAAGATCCGAACATCTCTCAGTCCAAGCTAGCTCAAAATCACTCGCTTCCATCATGTCTCCTGCTTGAGCTGAAGCCATGGTAAGCAAAACAATGTCACCAGATTCTGCCAAAAGGCTAACTTTGTTGGACCAAATGAACTCTGCTAACCAACGCTGGCCGTTAGGCCTCCGCAGCTCCGTCACTTGGTTCTTCATCAGCGTGCTAGTATTATATCTTCTCTATTCTTCGAACCTCTTACTCAATAAAGATCACTCTGATTGTGCGTTGCCCGCTGTAGATATCTCAACCAGAGAGGCTATTGAAACTCATGTCCCAACTCCCAATACTTCCTTAGCCAACGTAACCAAGAATGAGGATCAAGTTGTGGAATGTTTACCAGAATCCGAGCCCCCACAGGATGATACGGAGCTCAAACACATTATTTTTGGTATTGCAGCTTCTTCAAATTTGTGGGATAAGAGGAAGGAATACATCAAGTTATGGTGGAGGCCTAACGAGACAAGGGGGGTGGTTTGGTTAGATAGCAAAGTGAGAACTCGTAGAAATGAAGGGTTTCCGGAGATTCGGATATCTGGGAACACTTCAAAGTTCAAGTACACAAATCGCCAGGGGGGAAGATCGGCATTGAGGATATCAAGAGTGGTCTCTGAAACATTGAGGCTGGGGATGCAAGACGTGAGGTGGTTCGTAATGGGAGATGATGACACCGTTTTTGTGGTTGAAAACGTGGTGAGAGTGCTTTCCAAGTATGATCACAATGAGTACTATTACATCGGCACCTCATCTGAAAGTCATATTCAGAATATATTCTTCTCATACGCCATGGCCTATGGAGGGGGCGGATTTGCGATAAGTTATCCTTTGGCAAAGGAATTAGAGAAGATGCAGGATCGCTGCCTTCAAAGATATCCTGGACTCTATGGCAGTGATGACCGAATTCAAGCCTGCATGGCTGAGCTAGGGGTGCCACTGACCCAAGAACGCGGATTTCATCAGGTAAGGAGTAAATTATGTGAATTTGACTGAATGATCAAGCAATTTTCCTACGCTTTTTTGAATATATTATGAATTGAATGTGATGCAAACTCTACCTTGTTTTAGGTAAAACTTAGAGAAAGTTCAATAACTAATTTTCCTTCATGATAATGCAGTATGATGTGTATGGGAACCTACTAGGACTTCTAGGAGCACATCCTGTGACTCCACTGGTATCAGTTCACCACCTTGACGTAGTTGATCCAATTTTCCCACACTTGACAAGGTTCCAAAGCCTCAAACACCTGTTTGCATCTGTGAAGTATGACTCAGCCAGCATAATACAGCAGTCAATATGTTATGACAAGAAGAGATATTGGTCCATTTCTGTGTCATGGGGCTATGTGGTTCAGATAATCAGGGGAGTCATCTCTCCCAGAGAGCTAGAGATGCCCACTAGAACATTTCTTAACTGGTACAAAAGAGCAGATTACACTGCTTATGCATTCAACACTAGGCCTGTCACTAGACATCCATGCCAGAAGCCCTTCTTGTATTACATGAATTCTTCAAGATATGATGCAGGAAGGAGGCAAATAATCGGGGTCTACTCTCGCCACAGAGAGTCACATCCTTATTGTCGATGGAAGATGGACTCACCAGAGAAAATTAGTTCAATCACTGTCTTGAAAAGGCCCGATAGCAGCCGTTGGCAGAGGGTACAAACACCACTTATGAATGTTTCATTTACCTGTTTGATGCATTTGTTTCAGGATTGTGCATTGCCCACTTCTTTTACCTGTGTACATATATAACGGAACAAGGGATGGGGTTGGAACGTAGACAGTGGGAAGAATCAATATTTGCCTCAGAAGAGGAAGATATCCTTGATCCACAACTTCTGCACTTTCATTTGTTTTCCAACTCTAGTATCAGCTTACTGGTGATGTTGCTTTTGATAGATAAGAAAAAATGCCTTTTCAGTCGAAACTTCATTTGCAATTTTGATCAAGTATGCAATTTTCAGACATGAACTTTTTTTCATCAGTAGAAATACTAATTATGAACTATTCACACAATTATATTGCAGTCACCAAGAAGAGACTGCTGTCGGGTTTTGCCATCTAGGAGGAACTCGGATGTGTATCTGTGGGTGGGCAACTGCCGACAAGGCGAGGTGAGTGAATTGTTGTAGCAGTTACAGGAGATCTAAGAGTTTGCAACACTTCTTTTTCCTCCATTTCTTGGATGGATAAAGAAAGAAATTAATCCCAAGGATGTCCATATAACTGAGCGCAGAGGATACAAGTTTCAGCATATGACAGCATAAAGTGCACAAGAGTGAGACTCGGACAACAACTTCTGCATAGAATGGCTAGGCAAAGATCCAAAATCTTCCATGTAAATGTGCAAAGCAGATCAATTTAGCTATTTTGCTACTGAATTTTTTACATTCAGCCTCTCTACTACTTAGAGAAGAATTACAAGAACAATGCTTCGACATTATATTAGGAACGAGAGTACCAAGACTAACTTCAAATACTTTTTCTCTGGCACATTTTCTAAAGAAATTACATGTGTTATCCTCTTCTTTTGGTAAATTGGTAAACGTCGGCAGGGTCATCAAACTGAGACAAAAGTGCCGCCATCATCTCCACAAAGAACCAGGCAATTTGAGCTACAAAATTTATCCATAATTCATAAGCATTCCCCGCAGAAAGTCAGATATTATATCCAGTATGAGTTTGAAGGCAGTCTTTTTTTTTCCTTTTTCAATAAAAAAAATCATTTTCCAGGAGAAACTCACCTATATTAAAAGGTATGGCTTGTACAGCAAACAACAACGCTTCATTCAATTCCACTTACCAGCTCTGCAATGTTCTGATTGTACCTTGGCTGCATGTGTGAATTTGAGTTATATGGTGGAGTTGCAATCGCTGCGAGGAATGCAAAATCAACATGAGTTTCATTGATGAACTTGGGCATCTGAACGTCAGAGTAAGAGACCACAGTAATTCTTCCATCCTTGACCACCAAGTTTACTGTTCAAGAAGCAATCAAGAATTAGAAAGTGAAATGAGTATCTCAGATCGATCATATAAAAGACAAAAGGAACCTAGTATCGAATTTCATTAGATTTCCCCATTCATTTTCAAATTTCAACAAGGAGAAAGAAATTCAAAGCTCTCATTTTAAGATTTTGTTTACTTAAACAAAGACAATTTTGACCATTAGGCAGCGGCCAAAGTACAGTGATAAGAAACTAGTATTTTCTATTTTCTTTACCAGAAAATTTATTGATGAATTACCATGGGATAATAAGACTCCAGGGATCAGAGCAAATCTAGTTTCTGTCTAAAGAAAAGTTCAGAAGGAAATAAAAGGAAAGAAAATGAAACAAGAAAATTAAACGCACAAACTATTAAAGGAAAATTGCAGAAACACAGACATAATCTTATGAACGAAGCTTTTTTCCAAAATTGTTCCCCGCGATCGTAAACGAATCAATGAAATCATCATGCTTTATATTCGGTATTTTTTTTTGCCCCTTGTGCAATTGGAGAGTTGCAGCTTTTTTGTGAACCTATGCGAGTAAAATAATCTTTCAGTGCAGTCACCAACATGAACCGAATTATACTAAAGAACAACGCTAATTCATCTTTACAACGAGGAATAAGAAAATTAAAAAATGTGATCCCTGAGGAAAAAAGAAAATCAGAGGAGCATCTCGATTTTCCTTCAACAGTAAACAAAGATGACATCATGAATTTTTGTCGCGCAAGAAGCAAAACAAGATTGCCACCAGTTTCCATCATACAAAAATAAAACTACTTGAGCGACATATGCACAATCCGCATCTCTCTGGAAAATGCATTTTACTTCAAAAGGAGATCCACAATTAAGTAGGAAAGAAACAAATCAAGAACTACACCAGAACATGAATAATTGTTTAGGTTCTTGAACTTAATCTTACCAGGATAAGAAAACCACCAGAGTATGATTAAGCAGAGCAATACAAGAAGAGGAATGATGTGGATGTAGATTCTTCCTACGATATCTCTCCTGCTACTGGAGCAACAATTCTGGTGATAGAGCGGAAGAATATTACCATCGCGATCGCGGTTGTCCTTTCTTTTCAAGCGTTTGAGACTCCGGAAAATGCTTAAAGGCTTCATCATTCCACCGCAACTGCGATTTCTAGGGTTTTTGAGCTGAAAGGTTCGAGAGAAGGAGTGAAGTGCAGCCTGTGTTGATATGAGAGGGAGTGAAGAATCTTTGCTCGGTATAGTAGACGACGGAGAATTCTGTTATAAGTTCAAGAGGTTCGTTTCGGAGGTTATGGCGCCAACTGCTATCACCTGCTATCCACGTGACCGTAGCTGTTAATTCCACCCCCCTCAATTTTTTAATAATTCCACCAAGAACACTAAATTCTTAATAGCGTTACATCCGGCCCAAGACAATTTTATTTTTCACAATTTTTTGTACCATTTTCAAAAAAAAAAGAAAATTTTGAAAAATAAAAATTTTGTTTTCTGAGCCAACCTGGAGTAAAAGACTAAAAGAGAAACATTTAATGTAAAAGTACAAGCTGCTTAAAAAGATAATGCTAATAATCTTTATAATACATACAATTTATAAATTTTTAAATCATATAAAACAGAAAATTTTCTCTTATATTATAATTTTTTAATTATAAACATATAATAAAGAATATTTCATAAGATAATATTCTCGTTTAATCTTTTCTTACTTAAGAAAAATATTCTTCTAAGTGAAAATTTTTTTACTCATCCTCTACTAGAAAATTTTTTAGAAACATATAATACGTAATTGAAGCCAATTTCCTGCCTAGGCAGAGGCGAATGTTACAAATAGATCATATAACTGATTTGTTAGCATAGCAGAAATTTTGTATTTTCTGAATTTTAATTTTATAACTCAAGTTGAAATGTGAAGTAATTTGACTTCTGTAACTAAAGATGAAACATGAATTGATCGCAACTCTCTGTAGACTGTAGTGGAAGAAATTTTGTATGACACTTGGTAAGTTTTCCTCAAGAATGTTTTGTATCCTTGGCATCCAATTTTGATGCGGTTATGTACTTCCTCTTGGAGAGAGGGAAAAGAAAATTAAAAAAAAAAAGAACCAACATAAGAGGCCCTAATAGAACCATCCAACATAGAATCTGGAACCATCCAGAGGCATCTTTGTCAACGAGCTCACAGAGAGCTTTTTCTTTTCTTTTTTTTTCCCCCGCTAAATGAGCAATACGCTCTTATTTTACTTTTTCATATTTCCCATTTCATTTGGTTTTTCAAGGGAAATCCCCTTTACATATCTTTAGAAGAAATCAGGTTCAGGAAGAGCAAGAAGATCAATGGTGCTAAAGGTCAAAATTTCTGCCCTCTACCAGATTTATATTTCAAAGTAGAACCTGTTACCGGGGGTGACGCAAAAATTCATATGCAGGAATGGTGATATGAACATTGAAAAATTAGGTGCTTAAGCTAATTTCTTTCATGCTAATCATCTCAAGTGACAATGTACTATACTCCCATCTTCAGCAAAAGAGGAATGTGTTCATCTCTTTAAGGTGAATGCGAAGATGAGTTTTTTGGTGAACTCTGGACAGGATGGATATTTGGATCATATGTTTGGGAGGCAAGGTAATTAAAGGCTGTAACAATATCAGCTATGAGCGGCCGCATGTTAGGTTGCTCCTGGACGCACATTGCAGCGATTGCAAGAGCTTGATATAAGCCTCTAACAGGATATTTACCTTCTAGTGCAGGATCAGCCATCTCAGAGAATTTCTTCCGGTCTTTGAACAATGGTCGAGCCTGCAATCAGAAAACGAGCAGGAAAAAATTAGCCCGGTAGAATGTGATATTCAAGGCATGCATCCGTCCACTCAATATGTTGGTCATCCTCAGAAAGAACTTCATCAAGTGGATGCATACTGTAAGCACACAAATTACATCTATGTCTCTGCACCATAAGAAAGCAGATTCTTCTACTTCTGAGTTTGAACAGAAGGTAGATGTTGATGTAGGGAAAATATTCACATATGCCTATATACAAAAATACAGAGAAGTGGATTTCACTTGATGAGAAAAGAAAGAGGGATAAGGAGATATTATGTCTTTGCTTTCATATGAAACTAAACCAAAACTATGCAAAAGTGTGTTTGAAGACGAGCAGACTAGATAAATGTAAAAGGATCATTTGGCAAGGCATTCGAATTCAAATCCCCGTTCCATAAATATGATCAAAGCCATTAATATCAAGAAATGTAGATAGTTCGGAAAGCATCTAAATCACCTTCTAATAAAGGGCCTTGGGAAAATAAATCACAAACAGAATAGTTGGGAAATGAAAAAGCAGCCTTGTAAAATTTAATTGCAAAGAGGGAATTTATTGAACACTGATATTGATTACCAGTTTTTTTGTATGTATGGCTAGAGCAAACTAGAACAGCAATACTTACACAAGTAAAAATCTGCATTTTTTTTGGAAGAGTCCAAACTCATACCTCAGATTGTCAAAGAGATTCATTTTAGAAACATCACAGTGACAAACATATCAATCAAAGCAAATAGCACAATAAAAAAAAATTCAAATAAAATAAGTATGAAACAGACACTAACGGTCCCTTAAAAAATCACACCAATGGCCTAAAGGTTTAAATGTAAAAACCAATTGGCTTACCACAACTTAGAGGATCCTCAACGGAAAGGTAGTTCATAAATCTGGGCAATGTGTGTCTGTTGGTTATAATAAGAATCCTCAACAGAAAACTCAGGTAAGTTCATAAATCTGGACCATGTGCGTCCATCAGCAATAATGCTTGCATCTATATAATGATAACCAAATGACAAAAGTTCTGTAGATGCATAACTAAATTCAGCAACTAATTTCTCCTTATCCAATGAATATGGCACACAAAAGAATGGTATTTGCTATAAATGCATAACAAATCGAAGGGTGGAAATGGAAAAGGTAAGCAAACAAGAATGATGCTAACAACAAAAGAATCTTGAGCATTGGATGTTTCATATGTGGCCCTGAGTCTCTAATGAACAGAAGTTTCTGAACTAGGGCACTGTTTGGATGGTCCAAATTGCGAACACATCAGAATCCATTGGCCAGAAGCTCAAGTAGAAAATAAGAAGTAATACATCAAATCACTACTACGTCTCAAAATTATGAACCGTTTTGGGTGTTTGCACACTTAATGGCAGTTAAAATTAGTAAACTGTTAATATCAAGAAATGTAGATAAAAGCAGCCTTTAGTATATAGGAAAAAGGACCCATGTAGTTGAACTAAAAAAAAAAGAAAAAGAAAAGAAAAGTGGTTAGCAGGTAAGAGAGGAAATAGAGGAAAAATACCCATGCAACCAGATATTCCTCCGAAGGAGACCTGGTCTTGTCAATTGCTTTCCTGCCAGTTATGATCTCTAGTAGAACAACCCCAAAACTATAAATATCTGATTTGAATGTCAGTTGACCTGTCATTGCATAATCTGGAGCACAATATCCATACGTGCCCATCACTCTGGTGGAAACATGAGTCTTATCTCCAGAAGGAAAGACTTTTGCGAGACCAAAATCAGATAGCATGGGATGATAGCCCTCCCCAAGCAGAATGTTAGAGCATTTTAGATCACGATAGATGACAGGGGGCTTCATCTTGTCATGCAAATACTCCAAGCCTCGAGCTGCACCAGCTGCTATCTTCATTCTTGTATTCCAATCAAGTTGTTTCCTATTAGATCGAGGACCTACAGAAATAAAGTAAATAAAACAAAAGAAATCATGCAGAATGCAAAATAGACAGCCAAAACTTTATCACTAAATGAGGAGTCAGAAATATGCATATACAATAAGAAGCTTTTCAATATAAGACATACCATGCAGATGGTCTTCTAGTGAACCTAGCGGCATGAACTCATAGACCAAAAGCCTCTGATTGCCCTCTGTGCAATAACCAATTAATTTGACAAGATTCGGATGATCGGCCATTCCCAAGGTTATAACTTCAACTATGAACTCCCTCACCCCTTGACATCCATTGCGATCAAGCTGCTTTATAGCTACAACCTGAATGAAAGGACAATCATGACAAAAAAGTACACTCAGATGAGCACCAAGTGTGGCCATATCTGATCATGCGCCCAGGGAGGGGGGTTTGGGTGGGTGCCGCCATAAGTTTTACTTGACTCAAAAGGGAAGTGACAAATGCAACCGACCTGACCAGTGTCAGCTAGGAAGCCTTTGTAAACTTTGCCAAAGCCTCCTTCACCTAGAAATTTATCCAATTTGAAGCTCTCTGTTGCAGCCACCAATTCAGAAAATCGAAATGCCCGCAACTTGAGGTTATTAGTCTCTCTATCACCAGGAGGCCTCTTACTAGTACCCAGTTCCTCTACACATGCAGATTGATTTGTATCTTTGGTATCCTTCTTCACACCTTTAAATGGACTTCTTTCTGGTGAGTCTAAACCACAAAGCAAAAAGAAGCACCCAAAAAAAAAAACAAATAAGTGGGATAAAAAGGCCAATTATTGAGAGAATGAAGCGAAAAGGACGCGCATGGGCAGTATAAAGCCAAAATTTTTATTCCTCTGCAGCGAAGTGGTACTGGTGGATGACAATAATTATTAGACAACTCTAAAAGCCAAAGAAGAACCAGGAAAAGACAAAATTTGAAAAAGAAAAAAAAAATTGATGGAATTGTCCAAAGTACCAGTGTACAGCAGACAATAATCGCCGTTCATACAATTCCCAGAAACACTAAAAGCGTAGCAAAGGCCATCGAAATGATATCCGCAATTGATGATGGATTAGACATATTACCAGTGAGAATACCAAATGAATTCTACCTTTACTGAGAATTCAACATGAAAATAAACCCAACGACATCATAATCCAGTCTTTGATTTCAGAAGAAACAAAATCTTGTTTTGATTTCGAACGAGTTCTCATACAAAACAACATGCATAAGTATATAGGAGAACCAGAGGACCAGTGACAGACCCATCAGCTGGAAATCGGAAAACCACCGACGGGAATTCCACGAACACCGATAATCCATTATAATTACTAGACTCCCTACAAAATCAGGTACAAAATTCCCAAGAAAAGGACGCAGAAAATAGAACAATCAACCATGCAAATGCACTGTGAGAAAATCAATGGAAAAAGAATTCAGAAAAAGTACGGCTCAATTCACAGAAGATCGTTGGAGGAAATTTGAGCATTTACCGGTAAAAAGGACCAACTTTACAATAAAAAAAGAAACAAAAAGGCATTCGTCCACCTAAAAAGACCATAAATCATAAACATGCTCCTAAATTTTCTTGATAAAGTTAACGATCGAGCCATAGAAAAAAAGCTCACACCTTTTACAAGCTGTGTTTGATCATTCCCTGTACAGTGATTCCTGTTCTTGTTATTGTTATTATCTCTCTTTTTCTCTGTCTTCTTGATTGATGAATCTCTTGAGCATCCAAAACAGCCCATTCTTCCTCTTCAATATACCTCTCGGATGTGATATACCTCTGCACCTCTGCATATATCTACGTATATTTAATGTATCTATCTATTTGTATACGTATTTCTCTCCTTCTCTCCTCTTTGTCACAATGAAAGAGAAACCCAAAACAGAAGAAAAAAAGAAAAACAAAACGCAAGAGTTAACAAAACTCGGACAAAGTTTTGTAGAGAGAAACACAGGCAAAGAGAGATACAGAGCCCAGCCTAACCTCAATGCCTAACAATTTTCGCTTTTTCCTTTTTTGTTTATCCCCCTCCGAAAAAATTTAATCCGTTGCGACATTCCCATAGAAGATAATCAAATTACGAAATGCCACGTTACCAATCTGGGACTTTTCTGTCAAATCAAAGACTTTCTCCTCCCAATTTGGCGAGCTCAGTAGGAGTGGAAGCTTCGCTCCTTAGAGAAGCGTGTGTAGCAGATTCAGTGCTCCTCTTATTGAAAGAATAACTTCTGTTTACCAGTCGGTGAAAATTTAATAATACAGTAGTATCAGAGACTCGTTGGTAACCGTTGGATTTAAAGGCTGCGGGAAATTGGGCCATCCCGATGTGCTTCATCGGCGGTGCTGTGACTTACGGTGTACCAAATAGTGACCCACACGTCTCAGGTGGGCAGTAGTAAATCGACGGATCGTTTTTAATTTGCTTTGCAGGACTTGAGGAAATACAGTTTTGACTTTGAAACTATGGCCACCAAAAGTTTGACATTTGGCAATTGAGGACATATATTTAATGCCTGAGCAAGAGTTAATTCTGACGAAAAAATTTTTACATCCAAAGTCAGAGAATTTTCACAAAAATATTGGGGGAAAAAAAAGATTGAATAAGCACTTCGGGCCGGTCAAAAAAATTTAAAAACTCATGTAAGAATGTCGAAATTTAATTTTCAAAATATCAAAAGGGGAGAAAAATAAGAACAATGAACTAAAGCTTATAATCAATCTTTCCATCTTACTAATCCCCTTAGGATAACTTACCAATCCCCTTAGTTTTATTTGTATTCACTATCCAATGACAAAAATGCTTAGGTAAGTTGTCTAGATTTTGATTTCAAAAAGAAAAAGAAAAATATAATTATCTAAATTTTTATTTAGTTAAATAATATTATCTCGAATGTCTAATATCGACCCAAAATTATGCTAATAATTTATAAAAGAGTTCAATGATCATGCAATAATCCATTTCTCTAGATGAGTGCAATTATAAAAATTCAACTATTAGATCGAATACCAGCGTCAATATCATATGATTCAATTGTGTGGGTGTAACTTATTGCATTATTATTATTATTACAATTATTATAGGAGCTATAATTGATTTTTTTAAAAAAAAATCCTACTTAAATGGTTTTTTTCAAAATAAAATCAAAATAAATACGACATCTAAAACACATGTATAGAAGTAATAAACCTTCAAAACATGCTATAACCTATAGCGTAAAACGAGGTGGTAAGAGTTGTTATAATTTGCTGCTTAAAAATTTTCCATGGCTACTTTCTACCAGAAACCAAAATAGATTTTTTATTTTCTTGCTTTGATGAAAGAAACCGTAATGGATTTGATTAATCTGACTGAGTGATCTGGAAACCCCCAAAGCATAATCTAACCAATGATACTACTTTCACCAATTGTTTGCTTAGATCAGTCAAATTCCATAAGCCTATTATAGCCTGCAAGTTGGAAGAATATCACAGACCAATACGTATATTGATGTGAATATTGATGATTGATTTGAAGGACACTCTTAGAATATTAATTATTGCACTAATGTGTGACTAGTTTTCGATAAGTACAAATCTGACCGTTTCTGTTCTTCTCAACTCTTCACTTGGATTTAGAGATTTGATTAGCTACTCCAATAAGGTGACAAATAAGCATGCACGTGTAGTTTTCCCCGTAATTTGAAATCTTAATCAAATGTTTAAAAGGAGAATTGATGAAATTGACGAATTACACCAACCTTTTTCCTTTGATTCGGCCTTTGGGCAGTTTTTCAGACAATGATCATCATCTTTTGAACGAGAGAATAATCGTCAATATTGCTAATGGTATATTCGAATATTCACTCCTCTCCTCAGATATTGCTAACAGTATATTCTGAGGATTGGAGTCTTCAAATTCCCAAAAAAAAAAAAATGCTACTGCAAAAAAAATTAAGTCGCATGCTCAAAATTTTGCCTTCAAATTACTTAACAAAATCATAACGCGCGTATATTTACATAGCTGGAGATCATTCACACACAACTGAAATAATTCCGTGCACTGTACAAATGTATACCCTGTTCGGTACAAGCAATCAAAACGTTGTAGCAATGACTAATAAACAAATGGAATGACGGCAACGCGACCCTAGGGTACTTATCAAATTTTCGAAGATACCATCTATGTGTTTCAGCAGCTGCAAATGAAAGGTTTGCTACCTGGAACAACCCTACATTGTATCAGATCTAAACAACTTCAACCATTCTTAAGAATTTCCACACAATCAAGTTTCAGAGGGAGAATTAGTCGCAGACTAACTGAGAAAAGAAGAGGGAAGCCAAGTATAAGGTTTAAGAAACCGTACCGCAAATCCCAAAAGTAACCAAACTGCGAGGTCCAAAGCACCACAAGCAATCAGGACACCGGCACATATAAAACCTTCATTACCATTAAAAAACCTCAATTACAGTAGGAGTATTTAATGTTGCCAAATGCCACCCTAGAGTACTACGACTAAACAGAAGGAAGGAAAATTACAATCTTACAATCTCGGCCAGATAATGGGCGCACGAGGCATACACAAACCAATCTCCATGAGGAACTATATAATCATCAGCCTGCTCTTTGTTCTCCCGTAGTGAACCCTATTTTTACAAAAAGAGTTATCTGGCAAGAATTTAACCCTCAAACAGATACACAGCTGTTGACCTCGAATAGAGCTCCTCTTGAACTTACTTCAATCTACTCTCTACTCCCGAATAAACAACAATCAACCAACAAAAGAAGCCCCTTATACAAGGTCCCAGCCATTACAAGTATTAGGAAAGGCTAAAGACATGTTTCATTACACCATTTTTTAAAGTGGCAGTCAATGCAACCAAAAGCCATTTTAACTAAGTTGGATTGAATCCAGATCCCGCCCCCCCCCCCCCCCAACAAAAAAAAAAAAAATACTAAGTTGTATTGAACTCCAAACTCTCTGCAATTCAAAACTTCAAGAGAACGCATTCCACATAAAACATATTCAAAGGAAGATGGATTTAATGTTGTAAATTGAAGTAACCAAGGTTGAAAAAGGAAGAAACCTTATTAGTAAACAACATGGTATATTGTCCTACGGAACACAAAGAAGGAATTGCCATAAAAATTAAATGAGTTAAAAAGCTATAAGCTAACAACCATAGCAGAATTTCGCATTTGTGGATCCTGATAAAAAGTTAAAATCCCCACAGTTCCATATGATAGTATAGGTTCTATGAATTGGCTGGATTGGACAGGACTCTACAACTAACATGAAGAAGTCTTTTCAAAATTTGACCCACCACCAAACCACATTTGGTAGTTCAAAAGCAACTTACTTCTGGTTCAAACACATACACACACAGAGAGAAAGAAATCATAACTTGCCATGTAACTTACAAGGATTGCATGACAACGGCACTGATGAATCCACCCCCAGAGGAAAATACTTGCACCTATCCAAGCATGCCACTTAACCTTTAGAAGGGGATTGATAAATTCCCATAAACCAAGGGCAAATTGAATCCGGTCCTTTTGCTTAACTATATACTCCTCAACCAACTCTAAGGAATGTTTGAACACCTCTGAGGCACAAGTACAGCACAGTGATTATGGTGCTGCTGTGTAGAAACTAGTTTCACACGACAAAATCATGTAGAAGGTATCAGACGGGCTTGCATATTGCAGAACCATCAATGAAGCAATGACTTCATACAAGAATAGTAAAAGTCCGCTATGTCTAATGGGAGACCAATTATTGCATAGATTCAAATTTATTTTCAGAACAACATATGCTACTTCTTTTAAGGCATTCTGTAGGTTGATTTTAAATGGCACACGAAGATGAAATAGTAAGATTACTAATCAGATTTCATCTCCTCAATGAAGCCAAAAAAGAAAAAAGCTAGGATGCAAATGAAATTAACCAATATGAACCTCCTTGTCCTATAGTAACCGAATGACCAACAGTCCGACATTTTGTAAACTGGTCCTTCCACAAGAAATCTACTTCTTCACCCTTGACGCAGTGAGATTATCTAATGTAACTGTTTTCTCATTTGCTGGTATCATTCACAGTGTTTTTCATCAACAAACACCAAGGTAACCATATGTATTTAAAACACGAAACAAAAATTAATCAATTCTCCAAGGTCCATCCTGAAGTCTTACAAATAAAATGGAAAAATGTGGAGTACTTGTACCAGAAATCTGCCTCTATTTTGGTAAAGCGATTAGACTTAGGGAACTGGCGGTTTTGAGGAATAATGTCTTCTTGCATAAATGAAGTAGCATATAATAGATGTTACACATATAAACAGGTATTCAAAGTTTCATGTACTTGCCAAAGGAAAACTACTTCTTAAAACACCTGACACTATTACTAAGAAGATTATCAGCTCATTAACCTCCAACAATGCAGTGAAGAGACCAGAAAAAGAATTGCAATTCAATCCCATGCATAGTAAGACATTTACAAACGAGTAAAAGGACCGTAGAAATATCAACTGGAAATGACACTGATAATCCATACAAGCAAATTAATCTATTAAAGATAATTACAGGAAAGTCTTTTAACACTTACACTGTGAGCTGTAGGACTGTATTTGAATACATATATTGCCTCAAAAAGACGTCTCAGGACTTGAGCCTCCATAAACAAAAGCAGAAATACAGAGAGCAAATACTGTATTTATCTTCTTTCTTCATTGAACCAGATATATCCAGTCAAAAGCTGTGGGAACCTCCAGTCAATTGGCTGGTAATACTAGAAAATTGTAATGACTCAGCAGCCATTAGTACCAGCTTATACGCAAATATCCATGTTACAATCAGCAAGAGATTAGTCCAATGAATGCCTAAAGCATAGAAGTGGCAGAAGAATTTCTGTGGAACAGAGAATCTCCGTATTCAGCAAAAAGTGTTACAATAATAGATAATCACCAAAAGAAAGGGCATAAAATTGAACAAAGTCCAAAAAGATGCAGTCTAATATGGAGAAAAGATGTCAACCTGGGAAAACAACAAGATACACGGTTTTAGATCAATCTCCTATTCTTCTAAAGCTATTGGGAAGAAAAACAACAAAATAAAAGGTTTTAGATCTATCTGTTGCACAATCCACAATGCCCTTTGGAGTTTCTTTTTCTTAATTAGTTAACTCAAGTAATAGTAGAATAATGAGTGAAATGCAGAATTACATAAGCCATAGTATTTCTAAACAAACAACATTGTTCTCCAACATTCCAATATTAACTACAAAAGAAGAAAAATCTGCTAAACATTTAAGAATCCCCAAGTATATTGATCACAATAAGTATAACAACAACGTTTAAACAAGAATGCACATAGATGTTTCTTAGTTACAACAACATTTACACAAGAATGCACATAGATGTTTCTTAATTACATACAAATGTTAATTCATTAACTTACTCTTGAAGATGATTGCATAGTCATGCCTCTCTTTGCAAACCCTGACACTAAATCATGCAACTTTTTGAGTTTAGGAGAAGGTACCGAAGCCATAAGAATCGGTGAGATAGCAGCAACCCATGCTGCTCTCAGCTATGTATCCTTTACCTTCATTCTAGCAAAGCTATTTCCTTATTCCCAGCAGCTCTTTGGCGACAATCATTCATCACAGTGGTTGAATGAAGCCTTGCTATAGTGCAACTTCAAGGAAGATGCAAAGGAGAATATGGAGCGGGGATTGAGATACACTGTTGACTTGGGATTTGCAGATTCAATGAAGCATGGAAATGGTGTCGATGAGAACTTTAGCAAAGGATTTGGCTCGTTAATCCATTACTTTTAAGTTGGGAAAATTGAACTAGAAAGAGAGGCAAGGAGTCAGAGACTCAGATTTAAGAGTAGTATTCTCATGTACTCAATTTCCGTGCCTTTTTCGGAGTTTTATTTTCCTTTTTCCCTCTTCTGAGTTCCTGAATTAAATATTCTAAGATGTAATGCACATTTACAACTTTGCCATTTGCAAATATGTGAATTACTATTGCAATCCAAGCCCAGCTGAGAAGCTCTGACTTCTGAGATGTCAGATCCTGAACGTCATGTATAAGCCCAACTCTTCTCTGAGGTTAAAATTTTTCTACTTCAGTATAGAATTAAAAATACAAATTCTAAATGACAAAATTATCATGTTTAATTTTAGAATATTGTAAATAGTGCCAATTTTTTTCCTGTTGTAGGAAATTTTTATCAATCCACTTGAGGAGACTGGGGATCAAATATTGGGATACAAAAGCAATTAAAAAAACCAATCTAGTCCATAAGCTTTGAGGGTATCTCTAACTAGAACATCTTTTTATAATTCTATTTTGATTAGATATATAGTATTGATGCCTTCGCATCATATCACTGCTAGTCTCGTCACCATTCACCACTCATTTGCTTCAAACTTTCAAGCTAATGCATCTTTGCAAACGACTCAATTTGATAGCTCAGCTTCACATCTACCTGACTGAACAACAAAACTTTTGAAACTTAATGGGAGCTCAGTAGCATTTATCTAAGACAGACGCTATAAAACCCTCTCAGTTCATAGTAGCGACATACAGAAACATGAATCACTTAGGCTCCCAAAGCAAATGATTAAAACCCACAAAACTCTTGAACAAAGGATCGAAATTCATTTAGAAATATAAAAATCTAACCGTGAAAAACTATTTTTTAAAAAAAAAAATCTGTTTGCTCTGAGGCGTACCTGTAAGTGATGATTCAAACATTTCAGAGACGAACAGCTTGGCAGCCAGATATTATGAGCCAAGTTTGGGAGTGTTAAGCCTACTGAAGGAGAGTGCGATGGAGACAAAGACACCAAAAGCAACTGCAGAAAGGGCGCTCTCCCTCTTTCTTCTTCTGCTTCTACGTCTGTTCTCTCTGTTTGTGTTCCTGCTGCTGGCTCTTGAGTCTTGATCGATTCGGCCTTGTTTTTTATCCGAGCCCACTAATGGCCGATTCTTATTTCCGTAATGCGTTCAGCTAGAAAGAATAATTGCAAACGCGTTACTTTAGATATGAGAAATTCTTAGTGTTTATTCGATTTGATTTCGGTGAGATAATTTAGTTTTTGATTTGATTTTTTTTTTTAATTTTATAAAATTGAATCGAATTAAATTTTTTATAGAATTGAATCGAATCGAATCGAACCGAACCGAATTATTTCGATTCGATTAGATTAAAAATTGAAATTGAAAAAAAGAAAAAAAAAATACATTTTAATAATACTGATGTAATTTTATTTTAAAATATTAAATTTTATTAAAAAACACATTAACAGAATGCGTTTATATATGCGCGATCTCCAAAAACAGTTACCGAGAATTTTTTTTTGGCGGGGGTGGTGCGGGGGCTGTTGAGGCCCGCGTGCTCTAGTAAGACACGGGCCTAGAGGCCCATTCTATACCAACGTCAAGGTCTAGAACAGGCGTCAGAGTCAGGATCATGCAGGAGAAATCCAGTAAATTAAATTCAAATAAAAAGATTAACGAACAATTCAGAAAGGCCGAAAAAAAAAAAGACAATTTCAGATGAGCTCGTGAAACTTCCAAGCTTGAATTTGTTTTAAGCCCTCCTTACCTGCAGTTCAAGCTGAGAAACGATCGTGGCGACAATGAGATTACTATCTCTAACCTTTTTCAGTGAAACGACACCATATCTGGCGTCTTCGCCGTTGCTTTTCGGTCGCCATACTTCAATTTGCACCGCTGTGCGAGCTTTCTCTGCTGCAGCCGCTTCTCCGCCGTCCACCGCGGTCGTCTATGATCAGCAAGGCTCTCCTGACACCGTCGTCAGAATTGAAGAGCTACCACCAGTGGAAATTAAGGAGGATGACGTGTGCGTTAGAATGCTTGCTGCTTCAATCAATCCTTCCGATATCAATAGGATTGAAGGTCTGCTTTCTTCATCTTGGTTGATTAAAATGTTTTATTAACTTTTACCGTTTTGAATTTACATGTAAGTAGTGGACAAGAATCTGCATTTGCTCTAGTATATCTACTCGATCTTTGACTAATCCGAGGTGTCTATACGGTGTGAAAGGAGCCACATTTGCTTGCTGAGAATTTACAAAACCGGTAAAATTTTGCATTGGGGACCAGAAATGTTCACATACTCGGGGTAGATGTCCAGGAAAGTAGGAGGGACATTTCTAGAGACAAGAGAACTTATAAGTTCTCAGTTTTTATAACGAATATGAAAAAATAGGACTTACGAAAACCATTTGGTAAGTCAGTGATTTACAGATATCATAAAACTACTCTCCCTATTTTAGGCCTTTCCCGGTACTACATCTAAAAGAAGATGTACAATAAAAATGAAAAAGAGAAATTTAGACGGAGGCTAAGCATTTTGGTGTTGTTATCCAGAGTTGTAATTCTACTTCTATAGCGTTTAAACTGATCTAAAGAAGCAAAGGAAACTATAAAGCATTTGGTGGCTTACAGCTTCATAATTGAATTGGTAAATGCATCAGGAATCAGAGATCTTCAAGACCACACTGATTAAACTCCCTGTTTGGATTACTCTGTAGGAGTATATCCTGTTAGGCCACCTCTGCCAGCAATTGGTGGTTATGAGGGGGTTGGAGAAGTACATTCTGTAGGCTCTGCAGTTAAGGGTATTTCTGCGGGCAATTGGGTCATTCCTTTCCCTCCTTCTTCAGGTCAGTTTCTTTGTGCATTATGGTTTTGCCAACTTAGATTCAGCTTGGTACTCCTTTTCCAATTTATTTATTCTTGCTCCTAGTTGTTCATTTTTCACACTTAAATTGAGTAAATTTGATTGTACATTTTAATATTAGTAACATGGATGGTGCTGTTTGTAACCTTCCAAATTATCTTGTCTATGGGTCTTGCAGTCTACAACAAAAATATCAGTGCAACTGTCTCAATGCCTTTTCTGTTGCAATATCACATATGAATCTCTTAGATACTTGTGTGTGATTTTTGTCTCCTTAGATATACTCTGTCTCTGATGTACCAATCTATGAAAACTTTATATGCGTCGGTTTGAATCAAAATGTTCTTTAGTGAAGAAGACATTAAGGAGTTTTATTTCTTCTACTTTATTTATATTTACTTTTTAATTGTAATTGGCTTTGTCTGTAATGAACTTCACTGATCTACAATTGATTCCTGTACACCTTTGTGCTTAGGGACATGGCAGACATACGTGGTGAAAGAGCAAAATGTCTGGCACAAAATTGACAAGAGGACTCCAATGGAATATGCTGCAACTGTTACTGTTAATCCTTTGACTGCCATTAGAATGTTAAATGACTTTGTCCATTTAAGATCAGGTACTGCCGAACTCCCGTGTTCCTTAAAATTGTCTACCTCTGTAAGCCTGATTGGTCTGCATTTTAAAGGAGAGTCAATTGTTCAAAATGGTGCGACAAGTATTGTGGGGCAGTGTATCATTCAGCTTGCCTGAGACCAAGGCATCCATAGCATTAATATCATAAGGGACAGGTGCTCTCCGGATTATTAACCCCCCTTTAATTTGTTTATGATCCCCTTATTGACTAAGTCGTTAAGTGCTGAACCTCTTTTGGCTTCTTTTTGTCCTGAACATTATCCACTGGCACTTGGTTTCGTCCTATTTCATCTTGCTTCTGTAACTTGAATCTTACTTCAATAAGTTGCATACTAGTCTTGTGAAAGATCTTATTGTTGATTTTTCATTTTCGAACTGAATTTTTAATATTAATTTCTTAGCCTAGAAGTGCTTTTTGTTGATTTTTCATTTTCATCTTTCTACAAGAGATCTGATCTTTTCCTAATGTAGTGTTTCTACAATTTTATCTTTCCAAGGAAGATCTTATTAAACTGTCATTCTTAGAGGGCTGGTCACATTCATAAAACTTGTGTTCCAGATAATGTGTATTATTTGTACAATCACTGTTATTTTCCTGCTATTCTCTTGTTACAGGACAGGATCAGATGAAGTAAAAGAAAAGCTCAAGAAACTCGGTGCTGATGAAGTATACGCTGAGAGCCAGCTGGAAATGAAAAATGTTAAAGGTCTTCTGGTATTTCATGTGGACTCATTGTTGTTGATATTGTTGTAGGGATTTCTTTATTCAATCTCTGAAGTTATTCATTTATTTATAACCTATACTTGCCTTTCGTGTTGTAGCTGGTGTTCATATGTGGATTTGGATACTTGATTTTCTATCTTGTTTTATTTCCTAGATTGCTGTCTAGATATTTTTACCTCACCAGATTCTTTTTAACATAGTTGTTCTGGTTTAGGCCAACATACCCGAACCTGCAATAGGATTTAACTGTGTTGGTGGCAATGCTGCTTCTTTGGTTTTGAAGTTCTTGAGGTGAACCATGAATTGGTTTTTTTAAAAAAAAAAATTTTATGTGTGTGTGTGTGTGTGTGGGGTGTGTGTGCACAATTTCAACTGTAAATTGATACCCTTTTCAGGCAAGGTGGAACCATGGTTACATATGGGGGAATGTCAAAGAAGCCAATAACAGTATCTACTACATCTTTCATTTTCAAGGTAATATTATCAGATTTTTGCTTTTGCTGCGTCTATTAATCAGAGAAGCTGTATGGTAATGCCCAGAATACATGTTTTCACTATGCATTGTAGAGCTTGTGTTAAGACACTACACATTGTTTTTGTTGACAAAATGGAACACTTGAAGAACTTAGTTTTTCTCTTATGTTACAAAGACACTGGCTATGTTTGTGAACTTTTATATACATCCCACGAGAAGATTGACGACGTTTCTTCTGTATTTGAAAGACATTTAGAATTCAGATAAGAAAGGTGTTTAATCTTACATACTTGAAAGGTTCGAGTTAATTCATCACTGAGGGCATTTAGGCCAAACTGGCTTCTGTTTTATGCTTTTAGCATGTACAACTCTTTTGGCGTGTTTGGTCAATAGAGATATAGGACTAAATATCTTTTGGAAAGATTATGAAGACATACCACATTTAGTTCTTGCTAGAAGTTCAGAGAGTAATATGCTCAGTGGCTTTTCAATGTAATATTCTTGAATTTTTTACTGGCGTTTGTAGGACCTTTCTTTGAGAGGATTCTGGTTGCAGAAATTGCTAAGTTCAGACCAACTAAATGAATGCCGCAACTTGATAGATCAACTTCTGGGTCTAGCACGTCTGGGGAAATTGACATATGAGTACGTGCTCTCTCTCTCTCTCTCTCTCTCTCTCTCTCTCACACACACACACACACATACTCGCACTCCCATATTTTGTCAAAGGAACTGATAGTACAGTTGGCACATTCTATTCAGGTCGTTTAATAGTTAACAACCATTAGAAACTAGGCTGTGTTAACTTTACCCTCCAGAGAATCCATGTTCCTTGTAGCAAGTATTGTGGTTCATTTTGAGGTTTTTATTAATTCTTACTTTCTCATACAATAAGTATTATTTAATTTGCTAGTCTTCTGTGGTGTATTTGGAGTAATCCTCTTTCAGTTCTGAATTCAGTCGCTTGATTTGACTTGTGTGGTTAACAAGAGCATTTGGCTAGTTAATATTTTGCCACCTTACCTTAATGATCAAAATTTAGATTAGAACTCAATTTATTTTAAGAAACTATGTTATTATGAAATATCCTTAATAGGAAATGAGGACATTCATTGTGGAATAAATCATGAATTTTTGTTTCACACTGTATATTAATTACTTTGTCAATATTGTGGGAGAAAAAGATGGCATTGATGCATACCTAGAATCTTACTTGCCGTCACAAGAAGATTCAAGTTTTATAGTTTATTGCATTAAACATATAGGCACAATGTTGGACTTGCAGAGCCATTACTAAAATAACATTGATTTAGTAGTCTGGAACTCTTCATGCTTAAAAATTTTGGTTCTTTTCCCCTTTTCATAGTTGAATGCCTACCAGTTGGGCTTCCTGTTTTACCTTTTCTTCTGTTTCTATAGCAACTTCCTACTGCATTTATGTTCCTCAACTTTTTTGGTCGAACTTGGTTGTTATTTCCACTATATAACTCTGTTCTTATTAGCTTAGCTGTGCTCTTGCCCTCGATGCAGGATGGAGCTTGTTCCTTTTAGTGATTTTGTTACTGCCCTTGACAAGGCTCTTGGAAAGCTAGGGAGTCAACCGAAGCAAGTCATTAAATTCTGATCTTAACCACCAAAGAAAAGTTTGTTCTTCTACTCCACTGTTTAGTTGCAAATTTTGAGTGAGATATTTTCTCAGGAAATAGTAAGAATTGTACATTAAATATATCACTATAGAGTTTGGCTGTACTATTTGATCAGGTACAAAATTATAGTGAGGCTGTTTAGCTGTCTCAAGCATCATGATTTCCATCCACAGCTGAACAATTTAAACCATTTTACAGGCTTCATTACTATGTACTCTTTGACCAGGACAAGTGTTTCATTAGTTTGATTGGACAATCTGTTTGTTTTCTTTTGGAGTTTGTACTGGGCATTCCTTGTTTTATCCAGAAGCTGGAAGAAACCGTGGTTTTAGACTTTACAATTTACAAGTGTATGCTGTTGGGTGTGAGATTAATGTAAAATTAAACAATCAGGGAAAGTATGAATTGAATGCATACACATTTTATTCTCAGATCGCTTTGGTACATTTTGCAGGTCGTAGACTTACGGGTCGAACAATATTCAGATTGCCTGAACAAGGCACTTCAAAAGTCTAAATGAACAACAAAGGATTTAACGCTTAATAATAGAAGCTAAAGAAGATTGAACTTTTCCCTAAATATTTATCGCTCTTGAAAAACGGGCATTCACTCTAATGGGCAAAAAATATTTGCCAATGCTTTCATATAATAATCGGATAATTGGCAAAACAGGAGGACCAGAATTTTGCATCATTCCTTACTTCCCAAGTCTGCCCGACGTGGATGGGGCCACGATGATAGGCAAAACAGAATTAAGTAGCAAATGATTTCATCAAGTGTTCAGATTAATTGGCAAAACTGAACAGGAATTTGCAGCATTCCTTCCTCCTGTGTCTGCATGACGTGGATGGGGCCAAACGATAGGCAAAACCAGAATAAGCTGAGGTCAACAAACTTTAGGAGACGAGCTCCTTCGCTAATATGTAATCTACTGCCTCCTCAACACTGTCGACCACCTGCAGAAGTCAAAAGATTCATGCGCATCGCACAGGTCAGTTTATCCCATAATTAAAGGAGACAACCAAAAGATCACACTTTTAAATGAAGAAAATATTATCTTTCTTTATCTAGAAGATGAAAATCACAGAGAAGAGAAAGTGCTCTTTGTGCAGAATGCAATCCGTTTTCTTCTACAATATGCAAAATCAGGAATTTATTAACACAGCCAGAGTCTATTCACCTACCAGGTCTGCTGGATAATCAGCATGATTTCCTTTCCCTTTGAAAACCCCAGTCCTTGTTAAGATTGAAAACCAAGGAGGGCCTGCCTGAAATACATATGATTGAAGTACTTTACTTATTAACAAGGTCACATAAGAAGTATAATTGACAAGCATCCACAATAAACGAACCTGCAGGGCTCCTTTGATGTCAACTGCAGGATTATCCCCTACCATGTATAAGGTTTTGAAAGGTTGCTTTATACCATCATTAGTCAGATGGTTATTGCAAGAAGATGATAAGACTTGCATCAAGACGTTTTGAGCATTCTTAAATACAAGTGGATTTGGTTTTCCATAAGATGTATAGTCCATTGCATTAGGGTGAATACTGCACAGAGGAAACTTGACTTACTGCAACATAGAACTTGTCACGCTGAAAACCTGCCTAAGTCCATAATTGTATTGGCCAACAAAAATCCAAATGCTTCCAAACATTAAAACCTAAATATAGAGTCAGTACATAGAATATTTGATTGCCTAGACCAACAACTCCTCATGCCAAGGAGTTCTCATTATCTCAACAATCCTCTGTGGATGTCGACTTTATTATTATATACAAACCAATAGATTATGCCTATGTTGACACCAAGGGGTTCGAGAAACTTCTAAGCAAAAACTGATGACGCTAGTATTGACTGTATTATTAAACTTGAAAAACGTTGAGAAATCCTTACCTATTGAAGATAGATTCCAGTGCAATTCTGAAGGCACCCATCCCTAGACGTTCAGCAGGAAACAAGGCCTATCTCATGTGATATTCCATCAGCAAATTTTCAAACTTTCTGATAATGCATAACAGTGGCCTGTGAAAACTCTTTAAATTAAGAGAAAACCTGATATGCAAGATCATCATTTGCAAAAAATATAGGTGGTTGGTGTGCAATTGCTCTTCCAGGAAGACCTCCAGTTCTCAAAATGTCACAGAGAACCTATAGTGAACAGTTGAATTCTTAAGACTTGAGAGTTCCAAAGATTTCAAATAAAATACAAGGTGTAAAGGTCAAATAAAGTGCAAGCAATTAATAACAAATATACTGCTAAATTCCCGTGAACCAGGAGAGCAAACTATAATCTATCGACATTATTGAGATCCAAGAAAGTCTAAATTAAAGTGGAATTTCCATTAGATTTGACATTTTTTCAGAATTTCACTAGTCCATTATTTATATGCACAACTAAGTAAATGTGCCAAAGATAAATTATTCGTATGACTTCTGTATTTGAATCCCCCCACATGACTGACACCTAGAAACAAAAGACTATGAAAAATAGAGATGAGGTGGGCATAATAGATTACAACAGAATGTAAATGTAGAAGGGATATAAATCACCAACAGAAGCATACCAAGACTTCCTTTTTCTTTTTCTTTTTCTTTTTTTGGGCTGAATACCAAGACTTCCAGACTTCTTTGTTAGTACTATTCTCCTTATCCATTACATTGTCCAGAGTGCTACAGAAAAAGTATATCTAAATGTAAGCATAAGTTCTAGAAGTCTGTTGGCATGGTTCAGTAGATATTAATGGAGAAACTCAAACGTATGATAAATAGGTGTAACTTTTAAAGTAGTCCCAACTAGAACAGTTTTCAGTACTAGGCTTGGTATCACACTTCTATATGGACTGTCCTTTCCTGCATAATAATAAGATGACTTGTTCCCCCTTTTGCATTTGATTTTGGTGGGTCTGACCCAGCCTGGCTGTTTGTTAACTCCAGGGTTACCAGTTACATTGACCCAAATTTTTTCTCCTTCCCAAGAAGTTAAATTTGTGTTTTGATCAAATAACACGTTTCTACATCCTACATACTAGGTCAAAGTCTGCAGTCCATAGATATTTCCCTTTTACTTACTGCAATTGAAAAAGGATAACTATATCCAGGAAAGGTGCATCCAAATGTTCATCATCTTGGAACCCCACATAAGTAATGTTAACCCAAATAGTTGGACTTAGAAAATCAACACGTATTAAACACAATATAATTGCTAAAATGCCTTCTTGCTTCTTGTCTGAATACTTTAGTTTAAAAGAATAATTACTGGAGGAATATGCAACAAACTTTGCAAATAAAATTACACGAGAGAGAGAGACCTGGATGTCCCTGCTCCAGTCGATGGGATCACTAACAATGAAGACTGCTTGCACTCTCTGGAAGACAAGATCAGTCCTTACGGATATTCCACAATTAACAGCCTGCACTTTCTTCCAATTTTTATATTGAGCCAAGGGATCAATATTTTCAAAGCAAGAAGCGTAATCATCGATTGAAACAACATTTCTGGGAAGAAAGATGAACAAGCAAATCAGAAATGCTCAATAAGGAACCATAATGGACAGCATAAGCTAAATGCACGTAGACGACACAGAAGACCGGCAGTCTACTTAAATCCTTACTTAAAGCCATATTCAGAAATGACTTCAGCAGGTTGTCCTTTTCCAACAGCAACTACCAGCTCATTTTCAAATCTGTACAAACACTCTGGAACTGAAAAAAGTATGTAGAAAAAATCTTAAATTAAGACTCTACCTTAAGAAAGATCAGATGAAGCAAAGCAACATACTGATACACCAATACTCAGATAAAGATGAGACTACAGCATGAATGAGCCCATAGCAACCTGTTTCAGTTTTTTCCGCTGGCATAAGCAGCTCAAGTGTAGTTAATGTTGACATCTTTATCACCTAAACCATGGAACCTAGGTACAAAGTCCTAAATAATCATCCTAGCTGCGAAAACATCTGTGCTGACTCTTCACTTAATGTCCTACTATAAACCATAATTTGGTTCTGATGCACACCTCTTTACCAGCTCTTTGAAAGGTGTATGTCCTTGAATTACCTGCAGGACGGATAAGCCAAGAATTTCATAACACCAAAAAGGCATAGAGTTACTAGCAAAGGGACTAAACTTCTAGCATACAACTGATCCACATCAAATGATCTTGATTTCATAACATCAATAACTTTAAAGAAGAGTAAGTCCCATATCTAAGCACTCCAACTAGAAAGACAAACCATTAAATGAGAAAACTAAATAAGTAGAAAACTCCAGAAACTGTTGATGATGTCAGAAATGTACCTGTAAGGGTGAAATATTGACACCCAAATGTTTGGTTAACTCCCTGGCCCTTTTTGATTCTGGGACACCTCCTCCTATCATATTGATAAATCAGTAAGCGTATAAATGCATAAGTTTCAACTTCAATAGCCTGAAGTAATGTACTAAGCATCATAATTGTACCCAAAAAAAAAAAAAATGGGAGACAGAAAATCAATCACAAACTTACTGAAAAGAAAATTTATTCTTTAAAAACTTTAAAATGATTACGAGGCATTAACAGTCTAGGCAACTTAATAAAAAAAAAGGCATCCATATGAAATATTCACCATTTGTCAAGAAAACATACGGAATTTTCAAAGAGCCTGACAAAGAAATGGAAAAAAGCCCTATGAGTCAACAAGTAAAACTCGAAAATGAACGTCTTTAATTATATATTGTAACCACAGATTTTGAGAACAGCCACAGTTACAAGAAGTGATAACTACGATATTCAAACACTAAAACAGAATGAAGTGGCTAATTACAATTCACATCATGTTACGGCAAAAATCACCTACACTTCATAATACGAGAGACACTGTAACCTTAAGTCTCTGAGATCAAAGTTTTTTTTCACAGAATCTAATAAGTACATGTGTTTATTATTAACGGATGGATAGTTTACTGACCGGAGTCGTGGTAGAGACTTTTAAGAGCTTGAGGAGAGCCGCCGATAGGAGCGTGGCCTAGGAGAATGACACCGTCGATGTCGAAGGCAATGCCAAACGATCTGCATAAAATTGGAAAAATTCGAAACTCAATCCAACAGCACGAATGAGAAGTAACAATTGCAGAAGACGGAGGAGAAGCCGGGAAATATAGTTACGGCGCTTGCGGGAGCGAATGAAGCCGGCGCCAAGAAAGCCGCTGTGAAGATGAAGCAGCAGCAGCTTTCTTTGATAAGAATGGGAGAAGGTGCCTCATTTCCGACGTTAAATCGGCGGCGAACGTTCACCAAAAATTGCTCTCGGAGTTTCAATCATAATTGGGATATTTGTTCCTGTTTAGTTATGCTCCTTATATTCTTGATTTGTTTTTTTTTTCTTTTTTTAAGGAATTTTTTATTTACTCCTAAGTCCTAAGCATAAGGAAGTAGTTTTTTTATTTATTTATTTTTTACACTTTAATCTCAATAACACTTAATCTCAATTTTAATATTTTTAGATATTTTAATTTTTTAAGTTGTTAGGTTTCATCATTTAAATTACAAATTAGACACTCGATCACTAGCTTATTATTATTAAAATATAATTATTTCTTTTTATTAGCAAAATGTCTACATTTATTATTTTTTGAGATTTTTCTTGTGAGAAGTATATGAATCATATGACATGCTTGATGAGTAAATCATTATTTATTTTTTTATTCTGAAAATAAAATAACTCATCATTTTTATATTATTTTTAACATAACTTCACCTCCTCAAAAAGTAGATAACTTTACTAAAATATTAGAAAAATCAAAGAAATAAAAAGTTAATATCTTTGAATATTTAAGACTATTAATCCAAAATAATTATACTTTAATTCCCTAAAATACTAAAATCCAATGAGTATTACTTACTAAGTTAAAAAAGGGAATTAATATTTGTAAAATAACTCCCTATTTTTTTTATATATATATATTTACAACTCTTCTCTCTTTATATTTTTGTTTCTCTCCTTACACATTTCTCTATTCCTGAGAGCGAGCACTCCCGAAGGTACATTGCAACCCCAAGAGCGCTCTTGGGGGTTACAATGCGTTCCCTGAAAACTGCATGATTGCAAAGCAACTCCCAAGACTGCTTTCAGGGTTGCAACGGAACCCCAGGAGTGCTCTCGGGTACAGAAAAGAGACGAGGAGGAAAAAATAAAGGGAGAAGGGGTTATAAATATCAAAATGGGGATTACAAATATTAATTCCGAAATTAACTACTGCAGCCTTATCATGTGGAAATTTTTTTGTTATTATAATATAGGAATGGAAGGTCTTTTCCATCTTATCAATAATATTGGGTATCACTATATATATGGGACAACATGAAAGTCAAGAAATGTTGCAACATTCTTAGAATTGAGTCACCTATTTACTCCCACATAATGGGCAGGTTTCTACATCCTTTGTAAAGTTCAAACTGCAGCACTCACAGAGGAAGCCTTCTTGCTTACTGCTAAGACATTATGATTATCTAGTTACTTGAACGTTAGAGTTGCTTTCAGTGTACATATCTAAGATAAGCTTTTTCATATACATTTAGGTCTCACTAGCTATACGAATAAACAACAATGCATACATCCTTGACATAATAATCTAGCGGTTGAATACTAAAATTATCAAACCCTTTTAATTTTCTTGAAATAAAAAAAGAAAAATCAAGAATGCATGTAGTAACTACATGCAATAGGTCCCTATCAATCAATGGGCCATGTAACAGGCCTTCTCATCCAGAAAGAATCACAAATGTAAACGGCAATAAACAAAATCTTTCTTTTTCTCTGATTGATTGTATAGAGAAGAAGTATGAGTATAGACTCCTGCACACATATTCCTTTCGTACACACATGAAGAAACAAAAAGGAGAAGATATTTCTCACCATCTCTCTATCCATTCAATTTATGTATGATTTTCTATCAAATACAGGACATAGGCATATCTGGCCAGTTAAACTCACAAGCCCACTCAAAAATCAGGGAAGCAAGCACCAAAACAAAGGTCTAAAGGTATATATATCATGCCATCTTATCAGGGTTGAACTTCACAGACTCCTTCCAGATGAGTTCCTTTATATCTTCCTCGGTCAATGATGCCTGCTCGAAATCAAAGATGAATGGAGATGAACAGGTTGGCTCTTCATTGATCTCATGGAGACATTGCAGAAACGGATGGTCCAATGCTTCCTCAACTTCATCCACATTAGGTGAAGAGGGGTCACTTAACTGGAATCAAATGTTATAACAATTTCTGCATTTTTGAGTACCTAGAGACATACCAGATATACGTTTAGCCGGATCGAAAACCAGCATTCTCTCTGCAAGATCAATGGCTACAGGAGACACATTTGGAAACGTCTCACATAATGATCGCTTTTGGACAACAGGGAGTTGCTTCACATACTTTTTGGCATTATTGTTCCGCAGGAATCCAAGGTCTGAATCATTTGGGGAGCCTAATAGCTGTAGTTCAACCAACAAACAGCTAAGTATGATAACAGAACTTCACCAACGATCATGATCATTGAGAAGAGTACTCAAGGACAAGGAATAAATACCTCCACGATAAGCCCCAATTGCTGAACATAGTCTCTGCCAGGAAAAAGAGGTTCTCGTTTAAAAATCTCCATCAAAATGCAGCCAACTGACCAAATATCAATAGCTGCAGTGTATTCTGAACAGTTGAGCAACAACTCGGGAGCTCGGTACCATCGAGTTACAACATATTCTGTCATATAATCCGCCTCTGATGTGGTTCTTGCAAGGCCAAAGTCACAAATCTTGAGGTCACAATTTGCGTTAAGGAGCAAGTTGCTTGGTTTTAGATCCCGGTGCAGAACATTAGCAGAGTGTATGTATTTCAGTCCCCTTAATAGCTGATAGAGAAAATACTGCCAAAAGCAAGACAAAGATATCAACTACCATTCAGAATTCGCCAGAGAAAAAGAGGATTGCAAACATTTCAAGGTTTGCAAAACACAAACAAAAGCAATCTATCATGTACTAACATTCAAATTTTTTGTTACTGAATCATTATTGGGCATTCATTGGCCCGCCAGTCACACTGCCCTGTACATATATCTAGTACTGAGACAAATTGTGGGAAGAAAGGGAAAATCAAAAGCTTTCTGTTTACGATTCGGAGGTGTAAAGGTAAAAACTTGATTACTCATGTAACAAAAGGAAACCATCAATAGTAAGAAAGAAATGATATAGCTTTAAACTCACTTGACAATGATCCTCTGTAAGTACTTGAGAAGAGCATATTATCTGATGCAGATCTGTATCCATTAACTCATAGACGATATACACATCATTGTACTTTTCTTTTTCTGGCGGCCTTACTATGTCCTTAATTTTGATAATCTGCAGGGAAAAAACAAAACTAAGGCGCACATACTCAGTTAAACCAAAGTGGCTTACTAAAACCAGGCCATAGTATTTCATTTCGAACTAAATTAATCATGTCTGGAGAAACACGCAGAAAGTCAATGTTCATCCAAGAATTGTAGATCTATCTTTATTATTGGAGAAACCACTACTTGATTGGAAAAAGAAATAAAATTTACGGGTGAAAGCAAATGAGCTTCCACTAGCTAGTACATGGAAGAAGTTCGAGTTCTAAGGGGAATTCGAATACATTCTCATGATCCATATGTGTAAGAAGCTTGATTTCGCGAAGGGTCCGTTTGGCATCAATCCTGTTGTCGAAAGCATTTCCAATCTTCTTGATTGCAACCTCTTCCTTTGTCTCAGAATTCGTCGCACAGCTGCAGTTGAATCCAACAACAAAACGAGATTAAATAAGAGAACCCAATTAAAATCAAGTTTTTATACAGATCAACAGTAATAGTAATCCTCCAAGAATTCCCCATTTCAAAATTTTCCATGATCAACAACTTAAAATGGCCACATTAGCTCCTAAAACATGAAGTTTACAAGAAACCCCCTAACAGGAAAAAAAATGAAAGACAAGAGAAAGACAAGGAAAATTACCAAACGATTCCATAAGCGCCACTGCCAACAGGTTGAATAGGGGGGATATATTTGAAAGTGACTTCAAAGAGGTTTCCAAGGACATTGTACTGCACAAATTTTCCTCCATAAGTTGGAATCCCTTTTGTTCCCAAGGGTAAAGTGGGTTCGTTTTCCTGTTCCTTCTCCATCCCCTTTTTGCTCAGATCAGGGAATTGGACTCGGAGGAGCTGCTGTGAATTTGCAGTTTTTTGAATTTCAGCTCTGTCAATTGGGTGATTTGGCAGAATGAAAAAGGGAAAGGAGAGTGAGGAAGGGAGGGAAAAGTGTGATGTTGGAATTTTTTGAGTGGTGACTGTGGGCCAGAATTGGGGCTTTAGGCTTCTTTTGTCGCTTGGGCCTTTTTCTCCGCTCCGAAACTTTGAAATTTGAATAGTGCAACTCTGAGTACTCCTTACAATTATCTCTTCTATCCGTAAGCCGAAAACCAAAACAATATTATAATATATATATATATATATATATATAACGTACATAAATTGGAATTGAATAAAGTTTGTGTTTAAAATTTTTCTACTTGAATTTTTCAAAAGTACATAATTTTTTATAAAAATAAATATGAAACATAAGCAACAGAACTAAACAGAATTTAATTTAAGATTTTATATTTTATATTTCATAATTGTATGAAAGTGCGTGAATTATGTAACCAAACTCAATCAAAATATACATTTGAAATGAAAAATTTATATTAAATGTTAGATCAAAACTGGTCCAAATGCACCCGATCTAAAACAATGTGATTATATTAGTACATGTCAAATTCTTATTGGGAGCCGAGCTAGACGATATGATCTTGGCCCAACAACAGAGAATATAGCAGAAATAGAAAAGCTTGGCCCAAGATGAACTAGGCGGATAGGTTGAACCAACTTGAAATTTTTCTTCTAACAAATAACGAGTATTGTAGAGGTGGTAAATAATAATAATTCTTGATAGAAAGGCAAGCTTGTAGAACTAAGCAAGTAAGTGTGTGGTCTGTCTCTTCTCTTCCCCGTGTAATTATCTATAAAAAAAAAAAACCTTAGTCGATCCTCGAGAGCAGTCACATTGACTTTCGAGTAGAATTGAGAAGCGGTTGCATAGAATCCAGCACTCTCTCTTTCGATCAGCGAATTGCCTGGATAGTGAGAGTGTGGGTCCCTCTTAGTCTTAACTCTCTTTCTCCTCTGTGCTTCGCTGCGTCCGGCTGTCCATGTGGTCTGTCTCTTCCCTTTCCTGTATAATTATCTATTAAAAGAAAAAAACCTTGATCGATCCCTGAGACAGTCCCACATTTGACTCAGAGTAGAATTGAGAAGCAATTCATAAGAGTTCACACCTCTCCTTCCAGTCAGTAATTATCTGGATGGTATGAGAGTGTGGATCACTCTGATCTGCTTTCTCTTTTTTCTCACGTGCTCCCAGCTGCGTCACAGTTGTCTACATGTAGTGCATGTCTCTTCCCTTCTCCGTGTAATTATCTATTAAAAAAAAAGCAAGTACGTGCGTGGGAATATTCAAAGCAACAGTCCAACAACTTGCAGGGTAAGCTTGCGTTGCGTGAGTGACTGTAGATTCAAAGAGCACGTGATTATTTGAAGACGTCCTCCTCCAACTGTTATACGTCAGAAAATACTTCATTGATATTCCTTAAATATTCATATTTCTTGGGGCGATTTCGTGGTACTCTTCTAGATGCCCCTAATCACAAGAACGGGAGGTTCAAAAAGCAGCTTTCTTTTTCTTTCATTTGCTTGGCATCTTTGAACAATTTATCAGTCCGACGTACTTGGATTCGCTATTTTTTTAGTTAAATTATATTAAAATTTATAAAAATAAATTATTTATTTTAAAAAATAAAATTTAAAGTAAAAAAAATAAATTCTTTTTTTTTTAAGAAAACTAATTCAATTCAAGTACGCCCAATTTGCTTCCCTAAAGATGTGGGTTGCCTTCATTTTCCTAAATTTGGCTCATGAGGAACCTGCAAGCAAACAAAACTTGTGAGCACCTTAAATCACTTGGTTTTTTCAATAGTTTTTTTTTCTTTTCCTTGGATGAAAATTTATCTGTTGATATGAAATTAATCAGAACTATTATAACTAAAATAATTTTTAAAATTTTTAATAATAAAATAGCTATCTTAGAATAGTTAATAATAAAATAACTATTATAACTAAAATAATTTTTAAAATTTTTAATAATAAAATAGCTATCTTAGAATTAGAGTTTAATTCCAACTTGGATACTTTCATTTGGACTATCAGACGAATACCTGTTGCTTTGGCCAGAAGTTCTGCTAATAAAAAACTCCAATCTGGAAGTCAAAAAGACACTTACCCGAATGATTTCTAAATCCTGGGTTTCTTTTGACTAATCCATCATTACTATTTAGTAATATTCCATAAAGATTCATATTTCTTGGGGCCATTTAGCGGGGTACTCCACTAGATGTCTGTAAGCCCCTAGTGCAGGACAATATTAGGCCTCCTTCCTCAGTCAGAGTTTATGAGACAACAATTATCCGAGCATTAAAGACCATTAACGCACAATCAATTTATTCGCCCAGGCCATCCAGGACCAAGCAGGGAACATGCCCAAAGTACAAAATTATTTTTTCTTTTTCTGGCAACAAAAAGCAGGGGTGTATTCTTCTCAAAAAAAAAAAAAAACAGCGTGTATAAGGGAAATACATCCATGAACTAAAGATTAAACACAATAACAGCCTGTTTCTCATCCAGAAAGAAACGAATTAATCTCTATTTCATGTTAAGTACAGTATTGCGATGATCAGTGTTGTCCAGTGTTGTCCACATTTGTCCAGCTCAAGTTTCAGTTCCAGTTCAGCATTTTAGTCAAAGTGCCAGCTGGCTATTTTAGTTGAAATTAGTTTAGTTAGCTTAAGTTAAACGTCACTTGATATATATATTTTTTATCTGTACTCTTCTTCTTTAGTTTTTTAGAGTATCAATGAAACTTCCAGAGTTTCTCAATACAAAGCAATTTTCTTTCTCTCACTAGACTGCTTCTTCTTCTGCTTTACACAATTTGACATGGTATCAGAGCTACGTTCTTCTTTCTTGCCCGAAGAATGTAAGCATTCATTCTTGATTCTTGCAGTTTAGTGCTTTTGTTGCATTGCTCTGTAATTTGGAGAATTCTCTTTGGTTTTTCATCATGTGCTAGGGCAACTTCGTGTTTAGATTTCTTTTTGTAGTGTGGAATCGAATTCCAGTAGTTTTCTTTGTTTTCTAATGGCGAATCAAAGCATTGTGCTGTCAAATCCTTTTTCTTTACATGCCGGCGACAATCTGAATTTGCAATTAGTGTCTCCACCTTTGGATGAACACAATTATCACATTTGGAGCAGAGAAATGACCAATGCCTTGATTTCAAAGAACAAGATTCAATTTGTGGATGGAACAATACAACCAGTGCCACGAGGTGATAGAATGTTTGCTTGTTGGAGGCAATGCAACAAAATGGTGCTTGGTTGGATTCTCAGTTCGGTTTCACCTACTATAAAGCAAAGTGTGACATGGTATAATACTGCATATGAAGTTTGGAACGATTTGGCAGAAAGATTCAGTCATGGAGATGCTTATCGCTTCAGTGATTTACAAGAACAATTTTATGGATTGAAACAAGGTACACTTTCAATAATTGAGTATTTTACTAAATTAAAGATTCTTTGGGATGAAATGCAATTATTAAGGCCTATTCCTACGTGTGCTTGTGATCCTGTCTGTAACTGTGGGGGTTATAATACAATGCTTGGATATTTTGAGGATGATTATGTGATTCGGTTTGTCAAAGGCTTAAATGAAGAATTTGCTAATGTAAGATCTCAAATATTACTCATGATTCCACTGCCTACTATAAAACAAGCTTTTAGTATGACTATTAAACATGAGAGGCAGTTGGTACATTCTACTTCTGTTCCTATTGGGGGTCATGTACTGTTAAGTCAGCAGCCCGTGGATGATCTACATTTTAGTACTGTTAATGCACTTAATACTGGGGGATTTGGAAAGACTGGCAATCGAAAATTTGGAGGTTCAAGATTGCTCAAATGTTCATTTTGTAGTCAACTTGGACACACAGTGGATAGATGCTACAAGAAGCATGGTTATCCACCTAATTTCAAAGGTAAAGGGAAAACAAATTCTTTGGTTAATCAGACCATGGAAGATTTTAGGTCCAATGTGAGCAATCATAGAACTGCTGATGAAAGTGTGAAATCAGATTCTGGAGTGTTTCTTAATCAAGATTTATGTCAGCAACTCATGGCCTTATTAAAGTCAACTCAGAAGCCACAGTCAGTGGAGCATGCAGCCACAACACTTAGAGCTAGTTTTGCTAATAATACTACTGAAGAAGGTACAAATTTCTCTTCAAACTGGATTGTAGACTCTGGTGCTTCTGATCATATTTGCAGTTCATTACATTCTTTTGTGTTTAGCATTCCTATTTTTGATGCTTTTGTTACTCTTCCCAATGGTCAATCTGTCAAAACTACTCATAGAGGCAGAGTTCATTTAAATGAGCATCTAATTCTTGAGAATGTCTTGTGTGTTCCTCAGTTTCAATTCAATCTTATTTCCTTGAGTAAGCTTACTCAAAATGATTCTTTGGCTATTCATTTCTATTCAAATTTCTGTGTAATACATGACATTGCACTTTCGAGGATGATTCGATCAGCTAAGAAGTGCAATGGTCTTTATCTTTTGCCAACTTCAGTTGTTTCAGCTTCAACTCAATCTGCTTCTGTTTTTTCTAAGTCTGTTTCAGATTTATCTTCTGTTTCAACTTGTTTAGATTCTTTTGCTTTCATGAATCCTTCTGTTGCTTGTTCAGAAACTGTTTCTTCTACTTGTATACCTTCAGACAGTATTCCACATACTTGGATATGGCATTACAGACTTGGGCATATGTCTTTGCCTAGAATGGAATTGCTTCAATGTAACCATTCCAATATCAGTCTCCCTAAAGATCATATCTGTTTTGTATGTCTTCTTGCTAAAATGAAGAAGCTTGCTTTTTCTCATAGTATGTCTTCTAGTGCAGCTTGTTTTGATCTTATTCATGCTGATATCTGGGGTCCCTATAAACATAAAACCATTCATGGTCATCAATATTTTCTTACTCTTGTTGATGATTATAGCCGTTTTACTTGGGTATATTTGCTCAAACATAAATCAGAAGTTAGGGGCTTGATTCAATCTTTCTCTGTTTTGGTAGAAACTCAGTTTTCAAAACATATTAAAATCCTTCGAACTGACAACGGATTAGAATTCCATCTTCCTTTATTCTATCAGTCCAAAGGTATTATTCACCAAACTAGTTGTGTTGAAACTCCACAACAAAATGGCATTGTAGAAAGGAAACATCAGCATATTATGAATGTGGCTAGAAGTTTGAGACTTCAAGCTAATCTGCCTCTTTCTTATTGGGGATATTGTGTATCTCATGCTACTTATCTTGTCAACATTGCCCCTACTCCTATTCTCAGTAATAAGACTCCTTATGAACTTTTATACTCAAAACCACCTGATTTCTATTCCCTTAAAGTCTTTGGCTGTTTAGCATTTGCTACTACTCTCTCTCAAGGGAGAACTAAGTTTGATAACAGAGGAAGAGCTTGTGTTAATCTTGGTCCTTCTTCTACAAGTAAAGGTCATATTCTTCTTGACTATAATACTAAAGAGCTTTTTGTTTCCAGAAATGTGATATTCCATGAAACAAAATTTCCTCTGCATTTGTCAGTTCCTTTTTCTTCTTCCCCTTCTTCCTCTTCTTCTGCTTCTACAGAACAACCTGTTTGTCCTTCTTATGCTTCTGATCTCTTGACTTTTGATTCTTCTGCTTCTTTTGATCCTTCTCATTCTCCTACATCCAATTCAGATACCATTTCTTCTGATTTAGCATCATCTTCTATTCCTCAAGTGAGGAGATCTTCCAGACCTCATCATCCTCCTTCTTATTTGAAAGACTATGTTTGTCATTCCACTTTTACTTCTCCTCATGCTTTAAGTAATGTTCTGCATTATGGTTAATTAGCACCTAAGTATCACCGGTTTGTCTTGAGTATTACTGGTGCAGTAGAACCAAAGAATTATGATGAAGCAGTGCAGTATTTATCTTGGCAAGAGGCTATGAAAGCAGAAATTACAGCCCTAGAAAACAATCAGACATGGATTTTAGTTCCTTTACCAAAAGGCAAAGTTCCAATTGGATGTAAATGGGTGTATAAAATCAAACACAAATCAGATGATTCTATAGAGAGGTTTAAAGCCAGATTAGTTGCAAAGGGTTTTACTCAACAAGCTAGCATTGATTTTTTAGACACTTTTTCTCATGTTGCCAAAATCACTACTATCCGTACCTTATTAGCCTTGACAGCTATTAAAGGATGGCATTTACATCAACTTGATATTAACAATGCTTTCTTGCATGGTGACTTGATTGAGGAGGTCTACCTAACTCCACCTCCTGGTTTTTCAGTTCCTCCAGGCATGGTATGTAAATTGCAGAAATCTTTATATGGTCTCAAGCAAGCAAGCCGGCAGTGGAATGCCAAATTAACAGCAGCATTATTTCAACTTGGTTTCACTCCATCCAAGAGTGATTATAGCCTGTTTGTCAAACAAACTAGTACATCTTTTTTGGCCTTGCTGGTTTATGTAGATGATGTTGTTCTAACTGGTAGTTCTCTTCGGATATTAAGACTGTTAAGTCTTATTTACATGACACTTTTAGTATTAAGGATCTTGGAGAATTAAAGTTCTTTCTTGGTTTGGAGGTAGCTCGGTCTACAAAAGGGATAAATCTGAATCAAAGAAAGTATACATGGGATTTACTGCATGCAACAGGTTTTCATGGTTGTAAACCTTCTTATGTTCCTATGGATTCTACTTGTAAGCTGGCCAAGAATGATTCTCCCTTTTTGTCCTCTTCCACAGCTTATAGACGTTTAGTTGGCAAGTTGTTGTACTTAATTATCACTCGACCTGATATAGCTTTTGTGGTGCAGCAACTCAGTCAATTCCTTGATTGTCCTACTGAGCATCATTTGAAAGCAGCTCATAAGGTTCTTAGGTATCTTAAAGGTTCTCCATGCCAAGGGGTCTTCTTTTCCACTTCTTCTTCATTGCAACTGACTGCATTTTGTGACAGTGACTGGGCATGTTGTGAAGATACTAGGCGGTCTGTCACTGGCTTTTGTGTTTTCCTGGGGCAATCTTTGATTTCTTGGAAAGCCAAGAAGCATACTACTGTTGCTCGCAGCTCTTCAGAGGCTGAATATAGAGCTATGGCAACTTGTGTTTGTGAGTTACAATGGTTACAATTTCTTCTTGCAGATTTGAACATATTTCAAGATGGTTCTATTTCACTTTTTTGTGATAATCAGTCTGCTATTTACATTGTTGAAAATCCTGTGTTTCATGAAAGAACTAAACACATTGAATTGGACTGTCATTTCATCCGTAAGAAATTTCAAGCTAGAGTTGTGAAGCCTTTGCCTATAGCTTCTGAGCATCAGTTGGCAGACATATTTACAAAACCTCTTCCAGTGGCTCGTTTTCAGTTCTTATTATCTTCTTTTGGTCTTCAGTCTATTTTTGCTCCACCTCCAGCTTGTGGTGGGGTATTGCGATGATCAGTGTTGTCCAGTGTTGTCCACATTTGTCCAGCTCAAGTTCCAGCTCAGCTCAAGTTTCAGTTCCAGTTCAGCATTTTAGTCAAAGTGTCAGCTGGCTATTTTAGTTGAAATTAGTTTAGTTAGCTTAAGTTAAACGTCACTTGATATATATATATTTTTTTCTGTACTCTTCTTCTTTAGTTTTTTGGAGTATCAATGAAACTTCCAGAGTTTCTCAATACAGAGCAATTTTTTTTCTCTCACTAGACTGCTTCTTCTTCTGCTTTACACAATTTGACATACAGAGAATACGAAGCACAATCTCTATTCTAATCTGGGTAGAAGAGAGTAACTCCCCCCATCCCCTCCCCCCTCCCAAAAAAAAAAGAAAGAAAGAAAGAAGAAGAAGAAGAAGAAAGTTACTCATCATTATAAAGCATAATTTATTTCTCGTTTATCACTATATACAAGAACTTGAAATACTCCAAGTCAAACAACAGAAGAATTACTGCGTGATATTCATATGTACAAAAGAAAAAGCCCAGAAAGGAAAAAAATTACCTCTCGGCTTCAGAACTTTTACACGAGTAATAAACGAAACAAAGTTAATAAACTAGAGGACCTTAAATTTAGGAAAAGGAAAAAATAGTCTGAAGCTGAGGAAACAATTTGCGGAAACCTCTGTTTCCACTTGAAAGACGTACATACATACACATACAACACCACCAAAAATTAGCCAATTTCAGAAGGGTCATCCATCAAAATCAGCATCGGAAGTGAACCCACTCGGAGTTTCATGCGGCGTGGTGGAAGCCGTAGCAAGGGCTCCTTCATTCCTTCTCTTGGACCCATTAGTCGGAGTCAGAATTTCAGCAGCTGATTTTGCAATCAACTTGAAAATCTTCTCTTTAATCACACCTCTGCGAGGCGGAAGCGTCCACACGGATCTAATGTTCTGCTTCGGGGATTTGGATTCCATTTCAGAGTGTTGGAAACGATCGATTTCGAGAGGAAGCAAGGATTTCTTGAGAGCGGTGTAAAACAGGGGAGAAGAGAGCTATTCTTGAGAGCGGTGTAAAACAGGGGAGAAGAGAGCTATAGCGTCGAGAGTAAACTGAGGCGCCTCAGCCTCAGAGTCCGAAGGATTGCTCTTTAAAGCAAGATTCAGGGACTAATATTGCAAATTTTAGGCTATTGCTTGCTTGGCAAGGATGAGTATTTTCCTTTTTTTTCTTTTGGGGGGGTGGGGCTGGGGTGTGGGGTCTATATGTGTGTGGAGTAGGCGATACCTCCAGTGTGAACTCAAAATCCAAAATTTTGAAATGATCCTCGGACCGGGGACGACCCGACTCAGAGTGCCGCTGTTCGGTGAATATGGACACGTGCTTTTATCGGCACTTCGCAGATATATTATCGGTAAACAAATTTTTTTATTTAAATTCCACCACTTTTTTACTACGAATTAACTTTACCCAAAAAAAAAAAGTCGAAAGGAATACGCCCTTCTTTTTCTTGGTGACGATGCAGAAGCTTTTAAAATTCAAGTTTTTTGCTTCTTTTTGGATTCTGAATCATCGATGTTTAGTGAGGATCATCGAATTTATTTACAAATAATACTTTGAATCTGGGGAATTTATTAGCTAAAAAACGAAAAAGAGGAGGGAAGTTGAAGTGAATATGGTTTATTCACATGATGAACACTCCTCAAGCGAGTCAACGGAAACAAATACTAGTAGCCTTTTAAAATAATTGTTACATTTGGATTAGGTACGTAACATTAGATTTTAGAGAAATTTTAATACAACTAAATAAAAAAGACAAAATAATTTATTAGAGAAGGAATTAAGTGTCTTACAAAAGCCAGTTATTTATGCCACTTATAAATTATTTGAGGACTGTTTTGATTTTTTTTACAAAATTGAGAATATAAAAGAATTATTTATCGCAGTCATTACTTTCTATTTACTAATTGGAAATTCTTTAACTCTCGCCACTTAAATGAGGATCAAATGGGTCTCGGTTTCTAGTTAAGCGAGTAATACATGCTAAATTGAGTGTATTAAGTAATTCTCTAGTTCTGATAAGTTATAAATTGAGTGTATAAAGTATTCTTTATATACTTTTTTAAATTGAGTGTATAAAAGTTTTTTCTATTTTGGCATGTCATTCGAGCATCATTTGCAACGTAGATCCTGGTCGGAATTTGGACAAGAAGAAGGGACCTGTAATCAACCAAAAAGTGTGAATATGGAATATTGAAACCCACTTTGGAGTTTGGATTCCACTCCAATTTGTTAATCCCCATGTGTACTTACTGGATAAATGATCGGGCTTTATCTTCTCTAACCAAATTGCTACTAGTGTTGCTATCTAAAATAAATAGTTCGCGGCCCAATTATGAGATGCAACTCAAAGTCAATCCATAAAGGAAAGGAACAGACAGCAAAGATAAATGCATTTGATTTTAATTTTATAGATTCAACTCTAAAATATAATATTTGTGTATTAAAAAAATTGATTAAAAAAATTTCATAAATATATCAATTCATGCAAAGATCGTACGTTTACATTGATAGCTCGAGCACTACATGATGTCAAATTTGTAAAAATTTATCACAAATAATATTTATTTTACATGTCAATTAGTTTAAAGAATATTGTCAATATAACATATTCATTTGTAAAATTATCTTTGAATAATATATTTATGCCTCGCTATTATGTATTACTTATTTTTTTATTTTTGTTCGATTGACAAAATTACCAATAATATTTATTAAAACTTTCATACTAGATATTATATTTTAATTAATTAATTATTAGTTCGATTGTAATGATTTAGTAATTTGATAATTTAATTTATTAATTAAAAAGAAGTTTGAAGTTTCTTTAGAATTAATTT
This sequence comes from Rauvolfia tetraphylla, assembly GCA_030512225.1. Lineage (NCBI taxonomy): Eukaryota > Viridiplantae > Streptophyta > Magnoliopsida > Gentianales > Apocynaceae > Rauvolfia > Rauvolfia tetraphylla. Next base: position 683,738 of record JAJQKT010000062.1, read on the forward strand.
TTAATTTTATTAGATATATTACAATAAGAATTGTATTGAATAAAAAATATTCCGAAATCATGGTTTCCAAAGAAAGATACGTGCAATATTTCTAAATAATTAATATTTCTTTTGCTCTTTTTGCTTGAAATTAAATTTCTATTTTTTTTATACAAAATAAACAAAAATTTAATATTTAATTATGAATGGTAGGACCCATAATTTTTTGAAAACAAACAAAAAAGGTTAACTGTTGAGATTATCATCAGCGCTTACGTATATTAGAAGTAACTAACCTGAAATTCAAGTTCAGAGTCACTTTTGTCTCATAAAATGAAAAATACACAAGTGATTCTCATCATAATCATAATCGATTTTAATTAAATTAATTTTATTTTACGTCACACCATTTACTATACTTTACAATAAATTTTCATCTTTTTTTAAAAAAGAAAAAATTACTTACTATAAGAAGTTTTGCATGAATTTCTGTCAGTTTATTAAAATTAAAATAAAGATTATAAAGAGAGAAACACAAAATGGAAACAAATCCACTTCTTACGTGAGACAACAAAAATGAAGAGTTTCAAAATATTGGAAATTAAAAGAGGATTCGCGATCAAAATCATGATTAGCGAGGGAATCTGTAGACCCAGCCGTGCTGAATGAACTTGGGGTCAAAGTTGGATTTATTTATTAAAAGAAAAAAGGTTCGAGATGGAAATTAAAGTGGTTGGTTGACCAGTATCACATCACGTTAAAGAACTGGAAATTTCACAGAAGAATTCCCATAGACACTTGAGCTGCTTCTCTCAAGATTCAAGCTCCTGACTGGGACATGGATGCTCTCCAGTGGTCTACACTGTTCACACTAGTGGGCCGACCAAAGATAATGAGTGATGGCGATGCTTGCTTAGTAGAGTAAAATATTCCTCCTTTTTAAAAATATATGTAGTATATTTTTTATATAATAATTAAAATTTTAATAAATTTTTTAATAAATATCTAAAATATTATTATTTAAAAATTTTTAATTAATATATTAAATTTAAATTTAATATTGAGATTAATATTTAAGATATTTTAAAAAATTTTAGTTGTTAATTTTTTATATTTTATATTAAGATTTTAAATAATTCAATTACAACGATTTAAAATTAATTTTAAAAATTAATTATAATTTTATAGTTCTATTTTTTAAATTTTTAAAAAATTAAATAAGTGATGAAATTCTATATCGATATAATTTTTATAGAATAATAAATCTTGACAATCTATACACCTGATTATGTAATAATTATTAGAAAATAAATAAAATAAATATCACTTAGTAAATTTTGAAATCTTATAATATTTGAAAGATAAAAATATTTAAAATTATTATATATTAATAAAATTGTGATATGTTAATTACTTATGATTATGATAACTAATGGTACATATTTTTTATTTGAGCATTCAGCTTGTATTTGTATAATAGATTAAGAAAAATGTTACCCATATAATAATTCCATCATGTTGTATATTTTGAGGTTGCGTTAAAAATTATTTATTTATTTGCCACAAGGGATGGTTTCTCATTATTAGATGCGTTAAAGCTTCAAACTTTCTATTCGATCTCTTGGATGTTCTTAAGATTTTTTTAAGAAAAAAAAAAACAAGAACCAACTTTTTCACCTTAAAACAACATTCATAGGACAAGTTTAAATTAGGGGGAAAAGAACCACAAATTTTCAAATTTATTATTAATTCTTGATTTTAACATTCAAAATTAAAAATATTTAATTTTAACCCTTCAATTTGACCGCAATATCAAAGAGAATTTACCTTTAACAGTAACTCATTATTGCCTGCTTTATTTGTTTGATTGTGTATCATGTGCAAACAAACAACAGAGTGCTGGCACCCAACCTGCTTTATTTATTTATTTATTTATTTTTAGTCAAACTAGAATTTTTTTTTTTAAAAAATAGTCTTTTCACAATTAGAAAAGGAAAACAAAGATATTACCAAATAATAATTAAAAAAAGAACCCTGAAAAAAGATTTCGATGTAAAAAAAAAAGACGACATTTTATGATCTAGTCGTACTAGTCGTTTTTAGTGATTTTTACTATGTTTGGCCTCATTTAAAAAAAAATATACTGAAATAGACCTGATATGAGTAGAAATGTATGATAATGGCCATAACACCATTTGAGATGGCGTTACAGCAGTATAACGCCATCTTAAATGGCGTTATATGTTTGCACTGAATTTTGGTATTATAACGTTATTGAAAATGACGTTATAAAATATTTCACTGTTTCACATTAATGTTTCCAATTTTGCTGCACTTTCTACGTGAAAACAGAGCCAACCAAACAGGTCAAAGACCCTCGTTTTGGGCTATTCTCAATGGCGCCAAGGGCTACTGTGAAGAAGACTACTAAATCTCCACCAACTGATCCTCAAGGAATGTTCTCGGGGATGGTTGCTTTCTTAACTGAAATTGGAGTTCAGAGTCGAAGGTTACAGGTGGCTTTTTTCTATTTATCTTCACTTTATCAACATTCTAATAGAAGATTTAAAAAAAATAATTGCTGAGCGAATTGGAAATAGGAAAATTGATGTTTTATGCTTGTCTTTTAGATTTGGACGCAGAAATTGGTACAAATGGGTGCCACTATGGGGGATAGTTTTTCAAAGAAGGTCTCGCATGTGTTTGCTATGAATTTGGACTCACTGCTTCAGAAAATTGATCGGGGACGCTTGACTCGTTCGAAAGCGGTGAGTTTTACGAGAAATTTTTGCTCCTTTTACAAAAATTTGATATTTTTCACCATGAATTTTGAGTTCATATTCTGTCCTTGGGCTGCAGTGTCTTGGTTTGCCTATTGGAATCATGTTAGTATTAGAGGTTGCTTATAATTCTTAGCCTTTCTGCTGGTCTTGATTCTTTACTTTTGCCAAATTATTCAGAAAGTTCTTCTCTATCAGTGGATTGAAGATAGCTTGAGGGAAGGAAAGAAAGTACATGAGGAAACATTAATATGAAACAGTGAAAGATTCTATAACACTATTTTCAATAGTGTTATAAGACCAAAATTTAATGTAAACATATAATGCCATTTAAGATGATGTTATACTGCTATAACGTCATCTCAAATGTGACCATTATCATAGTAAAAACCCTGTTTTTAGCCTACATGTTCCTCAGTCCAATGGCTGGCCCCAAGCTGATAAAATGTGACAGCACGGCGACGGTCAACGGTTGTGACCGTCGCTGACATTGTCTGCGCTGATACTCAGCAGACAGCGAGTCATCTCGGACACAACACTTTTTGGCCTAGATTTTAGATGGGCTGGGGATATCAGATGATCTGGAGAAGTTCGTCTTTTGGCCGGACCTTGTCAGTTGTGTCTCTAAGTGTTCTTTTCTTCCCCTTAAGGGAATTGAATAAAAGTACGGATTAAAAAGCAAACTAACTAAAAATGCATAAAGAAAGGATACACCAGTACTGACAAACAAAGAAATGCACAAAGAAAGCGATTATTGGACGAATGTACTGACAAGATTTGATTCCTCAAAGAAAATGAAAAAGTGAAAGACGACAGAGAAGATTACTCGAATGCTACAATCTGAATCATATTCTCCCCTACTTCTCCGGGTTCGGGGACACAGAAAACAGGTCCTTCATGAAATCCTCAAGAATTAGGGTTTTGATGGTGCCGAGGAGGGAAGGAGGATCTTCTCTCCAGAGCACCCCTGAATAGGAATTTTCTTCACCTTCATGAAGTTGTTGAAAATCCAGACTTCGAAAGAGACAAGACTTATGCTTTTCAAACTAAGATCCGTGAGAATCCTTCTCAAGATTCTCCCCCTTCTCGGAGGAAGGCGGAGGCTTCTGTTCCTTCCTCTGAGGTCCACGAAGGACGTGGCTGCCATGGAGCTTTGATGGGGGAGATAACGAAATTGCGCTCAATCAATAGTTTTGGGGTTTTCCGGAATCAACAAGTATGAAAATGAGCAAGTGTTGTGGAGCAACTACTAACGCGTGGCTCTAACGCCTATTAATAGCAAAATTTCTTTTCCCGAGACCTTTTTTTTTTTTTTGCCATTTAAAAGAAGACATATTTTTTCCTTTTCCTATTTCCAAAAAATTCTGGAAATAGTACCGGAAACCTTTTTGCTTCGTCGAGCAGCAATATCCAAAAACGCGTATATGTGGAAAAACAGATACTCACGGATGGATTTGAGAACGAGAAACCATTTAGCCAAAAAACAAAAAAACAAAAAAAAGAAACAAAAAAACAAATCTCTTACCACCCTTTATCTCATACGAAAGAAGGTTCGAATGTCTCGAAAGGAGGCGGCAATTACCAGCTATTACATTCCAAAAACGAAGTGGAAGATCTTTCGTTTCTTGTGCTAAATTATCAACCTCTTGATAGTCTAAAATTGATGCTTTTGTTGTCTTTATTATTCCCATATGCAGTCATGTACCGCACATACTTAAAAATAACTTTAATAACTAAGAGAATAAATGTTTTTAAATTAACACAGTATACTTGAAAATTATATAATAATAAAGGGTTTAAGTTTTAAAAGAATATAATAAAATAATGAAAAGCGAGAAAGAAAGAAAAGTAATAATGATATTGTATATAAGAAAAACTAAAATAAAAAATAATAAAAATAAAAAAACTGAGATTTATTTTGATGCAGATGAAGTATGTTAGCTTGTCAATTTTTAAACCTCAAACCTTGATAATATGAACGCTCTATCTTTTGTTTTAAGGAAGAGACCTTATGTAACGCATACGTATTTGGCTAACGTAAGACCTCGTGCCTCGCGTTGGTCTTGCACTATAGACTTTCAACCTATTCCGGCTCTTTTTGTGTCTATAATATGTGTGTATATAGTTGAAGAAAATCGTCTTGCCTACCTGATTAGAACGTCAGCTTTGGCATTTGAAAATGTGCATGCATTGTTGTAGATTAGGAAATGCTCCAGAGAATATGACAGCCCTTTAGTTTTCAACCCGCCAAGGATTCAAAAGATGACGTATTGCAGTGGGATTATTCGTTCCTTGGAACCGAACCACTTCGTCTTCCACACCTAAACATGAAAGTCCCTCCGTGAAGATCTTATCTGAAACCTTTTCCCCCCCGAGTCTCATTTAATGAACTCAAGATGCTCTGCAGATGATCGCATTGCTGAATCTAATGAGCAGAATTGAAAGGAAAAACGATTTCTAATAGGTCGCTCGTAATTAGCTTAAAATTGACAAAAGATTCGCTAGAGGGAAGCGAATTGGGAAGCAAGAAGGATTGGAGATGCAAGGTCTAATATTCAGAATCGTAATTTTAAAAGAATACAAAAGTTCGAACCTTGATTAAAAGTGCCCAAATCACCCAGTGCTTCAATCGATCAGAATTCAGATATGTGGATTCTTCATTACCGGGATGTGATTTATTATATAGGTGAAATAAGATCCTTGGTTTCAGAAAAAAGAAGAAAATCATTCGGATAAGGATTTAGCAAAATAGGAAGAGAAGGGGAATTGAGTTAACAACCCTTATCTTAGGTCGGCATTACGTAGCATTTTAATCTCAAACCAAATGCAAAATTTCATGCATGAAAATTAGGAATTTACATTTGCTCTCACAAGCAACTCAATTTTTACAAAATTTTAAACAAAAATTTCAAATTTCAAATCCAAATACTGTCCCATAGAAATTGCAATCAAATTTGAGCCTACTAAATCAAATGAAAATGCACTTGTTTTTTGGTTCTGCTATCAACAAATTGGGCAAAATTGAGAAGCGAACCCATTACCCGTGCCCAGCCTCTCTACGCGTAGGGTGAGATGGCAACTCCTTTTCCCTTTTACAATTTTTCGGTGGAGATCCCAGGCCCAGGCCCTAAGAAAAATGAACCAACCCAGCCCTAGATGTTAGTTGAGCCCAGGCTCCCACAAGAGGACTAACCAAGTTCCAATCTTTGACTGAACACCGTAAACTACATTTCCCGAGCCATAGGCCTTGGTAGACACTCAGGTAAATAAGCTGGATTTTTCAGGATGAGGACTTGTTGGGGAAACTGTTGAAGATTGGAAATACATTTCATTCACACCCAAGTTAATTAGAAACAATCCTCCAAAAGTAGAAATGCGCACATTTTCTGGGAAAGTATTAGGAAGAAAAAATGGAAAGAAGACAGGTAGGTAATCCATTCAGTTAGTTGAGCATTGAAGATGTACTAATTAATTAATTAAACCAGTAAAGAAATGTTTTCCGACTCAATATTCGCGTAGTTTTCTTCCTGAATTACACATATATTCAATTAGCTTCTCTCATAGTACATGTGAACTGTTTCCTTGTCTTTGCGGATTACAAATTTACAGTCTCTCTCGCCTTTCGTCTCATAATCCACGCTCCCAGTTCTTCAACCACATAAAATACAGAAAAAAGCAAATAGTAATTACAAAGTAAATCATGCTGTGTACTCTAGAAGATTTTACCAAGTGAATCCAACTTTTCTGGGGTGGGAAGAAACCAGCATCTGCACGATTTCTTCAAGAATCCTCAGTTTGATCATTCCCCTCCTCGGAACAGGGCTTCTGGGATTCCTTCTCTGGCCTCCGGAAGGGTCTTTCTCCTTTTGCACCAACTCCTCAAGAATTCTCACCTTGATCATTCCCCTTTTCGGGACAAAGTTTGCAGCGTTTCCTTTTGATCCCGCTGTGACGACGTCTCTCTCCTTTTGCATCAACCAATCCTCCAGAATCAAGACTCTGCCCCTTTTGGGTGGAAGAGTTGCGTTTTTCCCTCTTATAGAGTGCTGCAAACCGCAGGCTGCCATTATTACTGAATTTGATGAAGCAGAGAAGAGAAGCTGTGGGGAATTTGTTGATATCTTCAAGTATGGCGAGGATCCAATATATAATAATGTAAGTGTAATAGTTTGAGAGTATCTGGGTAGATTTATCCAGTTGACACCGACACTATTGGGGGATTTTTAAGTAGTATAATAATTAATGTACAACTTATTATTACGACGCAAAAGTCGATTGCGTTAAATGTTTATCGATTAGAAAAAATATTCAATATGTTTCAAAGATCAACATTTTGCGCGATTGTTTTGAATAGAAAGTGTGGAGCCAGTTCTGAGAGAGGAAGAAGGAGAACATATAACTTGGACATTACGGCTACCAAGAGATTCAGATTTTTTCTGCTACAATTTTATAGCCGACCACACTTGCTTTTTCCACCCTAGTTATGTTTCATAAGGAATGAAATTGTAGTTTATCTTAGCCTCCTAAGTTCGCACTTGAGCAAACAAATCTAATTGACGGCCGCATAGACATGTTTCATTTTCATAGGAAATATCCTCCAAATTTTCCATTTTAGATTTGTGGGTTTGTGGGGGATGGCGTGTCTGGGTGAGGGTTTCTTGTTGTCTAGTGTTGAAGAGACAAAGCATGCGAAAATTGGCAAAGACGTCAATTCTTTGGATTTGTGACTTATTGCTCCTTTCGCTTTCAAAGCCAAAGCCAAGGCCGGCAAGGTAAACCCGCGCACATAATGCCACACTCATTCAATAGCAGAGGCCAAGTCTGTGACGCTAACCATTTTCCCGGGTCATGAACTCACAACCAATTTGTTTCCCCTTGACTTATTGGATCATTTGAAAATAATGAGAAAAATAGGGTCGCTGTTCTCAAGCATATTGTCTTTTCTTTTCTTTTCTTTTTTCTTACAATTAATAGTAAACTTGAATATTTTATTTTATATATTGAAAGAAATACCAAATGACTACGGAATAATACTTGTAAATAATATATTTTAATCGATTAAGTAATTACTTGATTATAACATCATTTGTTTTATTGAATAAGAATCATGTACAATATGAAATATCAATTAGTAGAATACTTTTTATTAAATAGATAACTATTATTCAATACTAATCAGGAATATATTGAAGATATATATATATATATATATATATATATATATATATATATATATATTTATTTATTTTTTTAAACGTGCACGATTTATACTATAAAATAAATAAAAAAACATTATTTAAAATGTCTTTATCTAAATGTTGATATCAATAGAAGATGCTTTCCCAAACTAGAGACCTAAAGTTGCAAAAGCCGCGTTAAACGATGTTCCATGACAGACAATCTACAAAGAAAGTCCTCTTCACTGGGGTTGAATCGAAAGCCAAATGGTGACATAGCATTGGTGTAAGGACTGAAATGAGGATTAAGCGCGTAAAGAATTTTTTCATTTCTTATATTTTGGACTTGTAAATCTCGATCGACGCCTTCTGAGGATGAGTGTGGCTAACTCATGAAATTGACTACAATTCAACAAGTGATAACAATATTGGCAAAGACATGAATAGGAAAGCTATACCTCTGCAGCTCTGCTTACAACACGTTGAGATTCCAATTACTCGTAAACAATAAAAGAATCTAATTCAAGAAGATCAATGTTGGATCTTTCTGTTTCAAGGTTTGCTTGCACTTAAAATTCATCTGACTTTGCTCCAAGTTAATTCAGTTTTATAAAAATGAAATCCAATTCAATTCAATTTCGCTATAAGGGGAAAAGAAAATCATTATCATTATCGCGAACTTCAACGTCAAATCCCACTCGACAGAATTTATTTTACGTCCATTTCATCCATTGATTTATATCGGAGAGTCAAACACACGAGGTTGTCGAATTCACCTCACCGTGTGAACCCAGGGAGAAAACGAAACCTTCGTCTTTAGCGTTTTCTTGATAACGAATTCAATATTCAAGCCCTTACCGGACAAGAAAATGATACCGATGCAGTCACCGAGTAGAAAATTAAAAATGGTAGTCTAGATGTTTTGACCTTTGAAGATCAATTTTCTTTTCTCAGACCTCATCAATTAGTAACTTCATTCTGCTTCAAAGCCTTTTAATTACCGAGGTCATAAATTAAGGGCGTTGACGTAGAAAAGGTTTCCCTCTTCAGTTTTGATGCGCATGCAGGGTGCAGTACATGTTCATCTCCTCCACCTCCTCGAATTCCATCGCTCCCATCCCGGCAAGCCCGTCCAACGTTGAACTTGGACCCGTGTGACCCTGCCGGCATCGGGTGATCGGGCAGAAAATGGTGGAACAGAATTTGGTCTTCTTTACCACAACTTCTGGGCTGGTCCCAGAAAGGCCAAGCAGTTTCCATCAGGGCAAATTTCGATTTCGAACTTCGCCCTCTGACTTTGTCATTTTCCAGTGGGTAAACCGGCGCATGTTCGATTTTGTCATTTTCCAAGTACAAAATTTCTTTTTGTTTACTTCTTTTTGGCGTTTTCCTCACGTTGAGTAATTGACGCAATGTTATTTGTTACTAGGTTTATATTATCGCTAATAACCTTTTCATTTTTACGGTGCTGTAAATTAAGGCTGCACACTCTGTTATGAAAATGACAGAGGAAATTAGTTTAAAAACTTCAATATTTGCAAATGCACATTACATTTGATTTTGTACTCTTTCTTATTTAATTTAAACTCTCTTGATCCTTCGTATGTGCATAAGCACTTTTTGAGGAACATCCTTCCACCAACTCCACCGAAGAAGATGGTAAATATCATGTGAACAACAGAAATGGAAAAAAAAAACACACACACACACAAAGACACAAATACAGTATATCTTTATTATACAACTGCAGAAAGAATGAATCACAAGAATGCAGTAAAAAATAGTTACGGTAACTCAGGTGTAAACCTGCACTAAATTAGACTAGTCATAAACCAGAGTATGCTAGAACTCTTTACCTATACCTTCTTCTGGAATATCCTTGAGCAGAAACTATAAAGTAAAGAAGAAAAGAAGATAGAAACTGACAGATGCGGGTATTTTCGCGAGAAGCGGAGAAATCATCCATGAAATTGACCTTCTTGGCTAAGCCCGCCTGGACTTTCGCTTGGGACTATGGGGTCTAGACTCAGGCATCTCCAACCTCCCCTGTTTCTCCTTCCGATCATCCTGGAGGTGAATGATACGATTGCCTCGGAAATCATTCTGAAAATCTTGCGCTTAATCTCCCCTCTCTTTGGTGGAATCCTCGCTTTTGGTTTGTTCTTTTCACCGGAAGCTTTGTTCTCCATTGTCGTGTACGGTATAGTGAGTGAAAGGAAAACCGAGAGAGAGAAAAAGAGGACTAAGGAATGATCAGTGCATAGATGCTGCTGTCCGAGACCCCTACTAGGGCTGTCCATATAAGATCTCAAGTGTGGTCCTTCAGAAACTTGGTGGACAACTTCGGTTAACTTTCGTACCTCGCAAGTTAAAATGGCTCCGTGAGGAGAAGTTTGTTCCCTTTGTTTATGATGCTGTGGAAACGGACAGAAAGCAAGAGAAGAATTGGAAGAGGTTTTTACTTCGCCTGAAAAAGTTCTTGGCACTGTGAAACTGGGAACCAAGTAAATTGAAGTGGACGTTTCTTTGTTCATGCCCCTGCGGGTGTTCATTAGGGAAGTAGTTACAAAAATTGTCTGAAGTCGATTTTTTTCAAATACTCATTTAATATGTAACCAAACCAAAATAATTTCACAATGCTCTGTGGCCTAGAATTCTGCAAGTTCCAAGTAGTTCTGCCCTTTTCACCTCAACGAGTATTTGCTTTCTCAAGGGGCCAATTGGTAATGCTTTGATTTCAACTTTCTCTAGATGTTTTGTGTCTGTTGCTTTAAGTACCACCGCAGGGGGAAAGAAAAAGTAAATCATCTTTATACTCGAGAGGGATCAGGATGATTAACATTAGTGTATGATTAAGTTTGTGTAATTTTTTTGTTTTTGTTAAATTTTATGTGTCAAAGGCAATAACATCTGTGAGGTTACACAAAAAAAAAAAAAAATCAGCTAAACTTTCTTTTATAAAAATAGAAGAATACACTCTCAATCTTCTCTAGTAATTCTCCTAGTTAACTTGACAAAACACATTTTGTCAAAACTGTCTCAATAATCAGAAACCCAACAAGTATAATAATGCCTCAATAATTAAAAATTCAATCAATCACATATTATCTTTTCGATTAGAAACACATCAATTATAACTCACTTTGTAACAATTAGAAACAGTCACCTTTACCTTGAAAATTATGTTGACTTTTCTTTCTTTTTTTTTTCTCTTGATACTGATGAGATACTCTGCTCACTATTGATGCATTGCAAAGAGTTGTTTCACTGAAATATTGCTTCTACGATCCACGAATCTGACGACTTGGCTATGGTGCAAACAGTACTTTTTTCAATATGTGTAGAATAACTTTTCGACCATCAAATTTTGATCTAACGGTTAAAAATTTACACGTTGAAAATAATTATTCTTGTTAGAACAAGAATAATTATTCACTCTATAATAAAATAATTATTTTACGAATAATTATTCTACTATAGAGAGAATAATTATTTATTATATAAAAAATAATATAAATAATTATTCTACTTAAATAATTATTCTCAATATATAAATTTTTAACTATTAAATTAAAATTTAAAGATTAAAATTTAATTTACACATACTTAAAAAAATATTCTCTGCAACCTAATCAACTCGCGAATGTGGAGTGTGGGGTAGGAGAATATTTTGACAAAAATGGCACGTACAAAGAAATACTGTTGTTTATCCGGAAGTCAACTCAAAATTTCCAAATGAAACGCGTGTGGGGACCTCTCTGATCATATGATTCTTTATTGTGAAACACGCCCTCCATATTTCGGCAGCAACCCCAAGTTACTCTGAATCATATTTAGTTTTAAAATCTTTTATTTTAAATTTTTAAAAGATAATTATATTTTAAAAAGAAAGAATGAAAATTTTAAAAATTAATATTTTATTTTTAAATGAAGCACGATGTCAATATATCAGCTGAAATTACAATTTTAAGATTTGGATTGGACTTACTTTTTTAATTGAATTGAATACATTTTTTATTTAAAATTTTTATTTATATTATTTTATAAAAATAAATTACTTATTAGAAATTTTTTTTATTAAATTTCAAATAAAAAAGAGAAAGGAATTATATTGAAAATCTTACTTGGCAAAATTAAATACAATGTCAATCTCAGGGTGTAAAGTACCTAAGTGAAATGAACGATTTATGATCGTCCAAAAGATGAGAAATGATTCTTCATTAGCCGAAAAGACTCGATCAAGATTTTGCAAGAAATTTGCAAATCATTGGATCCCATGATTTCTTCCCACGTTCCTTCTGCTGGAACAAGGTTCTGCGGCATAGTGGCGGTGGATCGTCACCGTCGTGGGATGCGTTGTTAATGATGATGGAAATGGAAATTCTGCCTCTGTGTGTGAGACAAAGAGACAAGAGAGGTGTTAGATCGTTCGTGACCCAAGCTTCAACTGCATAACTTGGAAACTTCGACTTCAGTTGCGCCCAACCTCCAAGTTCGCCTACAATGAATTTATCTGCCACGTCTACTTGATTTATTATGAGTGTGATTAGATCGACCATATTTAATTTTAAAATTAAATATAAAATTTTAAATATAAAATTTATATTTTTTTATAAATAATTTAATTTTTATAAAATTTAAAATAAAAATTTAAAAATTAAATCCTATTCAATCATTCTCGTGTGAGCTGATGCAGTTTCCCAGCGTTAGCGTCCAAATATCATTTTATATTGCAGTTACCATCAACAATAATTAATATCCACGAAGGCTCAATCCATACGTGGAAAGATGGAAGAAAAGTCAAAAGAGACAAGAGTATTAAAATAATGTCTCCTATGTGCTTTGAAAGGACCACTACATTTAATCAAAGATCCAAAATTAGGCAGGGCATCAACATACGAATGAAACCAGCGGTCGCGAGATGCCGGCCACTTAAAAACCCAAAAATAGAAGGGCCACTCCTCATTTGGCATGCTTGAATTTGATTGATTCGTATAATCTGGGAGCAAACTTTGATAATGAAATGAGTAGGTGAGTATAGAGGCAAATTAGTGATGAAGAGCTATTCGGCTTCATTACTCACTGCGTCCATCGAATACAAAAAGAATCCATTAAGTTCATCGAAGGAAGATTAGACACGTTACGATCTCTTAATTTTTTTTTAAAAAATAAATAATACAGATCAGTTAAATCTAATTTTATATATTAACAGTCAAGTATTTAACTCATGATTTAAAAAATTTAAAATTTAAAGGATAAAAATACAAATAAGAGTAACTCACTTTAGAGCTTGATTCCATCGGGACTTTAGGAAGGATCATAGAGAATGTGAAACAAATCCTCTCTCGATCAATGAAGCCAGTTACCCTATGATATGATCTAGCAAAAGCTGCTATGTCTTTCATATTACATTTTTAGCAGAAGTCGGCCCTCGTTTTAACTTTATCCGTTAGGACGAGCATGTTTTCCAATCTCGTCCCATCCCATGCACCAACCTCATAATCGTTTTCATACTTCTCCGGGTAAGCAACCATCAACGAGGGCAAGTTCTAAGAAATTTGTCTTTTTTTTAGCGTTAAAAAGGGTTTTTATTAATTATATTTTATTTTTAAATTATTTTTAATAAATATTAAATACATTATAATTTTATTAATACAAGATAATTTTTATATAATATTAATATTTTTTATCTTTTAATTATATTTTTAATTTTTTTAAAAGAAATAAGTGTGCCCGATTTTGACACTATGGTGATACCCAGGATCTAGCAAGCCGCCTAATCCCATTTCTTTTTCGTATTTAATTCTTAATTTTTACTTTTACTTATCTTAAATTTTAAATTATATTAATTTTAAGTTTCAAGAGTATTTTAACATAAATTCTCAATTTACTACTAAATAAATATTACATAAGTAAGTGACAAATATTAGGAGTCCATTGATCTTATTAATTAATTTTTAATAATTGTAATTAAATCTTCAATTGATTTTGAATGATTATACTTATATTATAATTCTAAATCCCATTACAACATTTAAAAATAATAATACAAATCTAAAAACAAAATAATGAATAAAATAATATTCATTAACAAATAAATTATTATTATTATTATTAAAAATTAAAACAAAGAAAGAAAAGAGAAAACAAAAAATGTTTGGTGCATTAAAAAAGGAAAAAAAAAACTGAACTTTGTGAGCGATGCCCAAGCTGGGCACCACACTGTGTGGGTGTGGGACCCATCTTGGGAATACCACACACAAAAGGGACTGCACCGAAGTTGGTTGCCTAATAATTTTATTTTTTTATATGTATAGAATTTTGAGTTTAATTCATACTTATCTTTCTTTATAATTTTTTTTTAAAAAAAAGTTTCTATCATTTTTTTTTGTTTTTGTAACTTTCTTGTATTAAGGGAATTTCTATATTGTATTAGGTAATCTCGTTCTTATATTGAATTCTAAACGATTTTTTCTTTTATTTGTTAATTGATTTTGAGTTGAATATTTACATTGCTCAAATTATATGAATAAGGTAAAATTTTCCATTTGGATCCAAGAATTTAGATCGAGAAGGAAAGGAATTCCTGTTGAAAAACATGTTTTTTCTAATATGCTGTTCCACTGACAGAAGACATTTTGTTGTATCAAAAATATCATCCAGCCCCAGGGAAAAGAAAATAAAAAAGAAAGCAAAAACTATACTCTGATTTTCTTCATTCTAAATGAATACTCCAAGGCTCATGTCTTTTAAGGCGGTATGCTCCTACGTAGTACTATATGCAAACTGCCATCTCTCTCTCTCTCTCTATATATATACATATAACGATAAACTACTAGTAGTATTATTAATTTTGAACCTTAAAATTTTTTAAAAAATAGTCCTAGGTGTCGGGGATGTGGGAAGGGGCCAAGAGCGAACATGATACTAATAATTTTATTAGTATGCAGATAATATCTTTTTTAATTTATATAAATTAAATTTTAACGGTTAGAATTTATATGTTATGAATAATTATTTTATTTAAATTAAAAAAATATTATCTTTACCAAGACAAAAGAAAGATAGCAGTGCCCCCGCCCGCCAAGGACTGTGGAGCTACTACGATGATTGCCCTAATTTCTTGACAGATACGAATGAAATCTTAAGAAAAGGGCATACAGAACACGTCGCAGTTCCAATTTATCCAAGAAAGAAAAAGAAAAAATGGCTCGCGATACCCTGGCACAGTCTTGCCCATGCAACCAACCACACAGCAGTACCGTTTTATTGAGACTGATGCGTCCCGCACATTAAAAAAATAAATATTCACCTTATAATAATTTTTTTTAAAAAAAATCTAAATAAGGAGAGAATACAAAATTTATTCAAATTTGGAGGAAAATTCCCAGGAGAGGATGGTGAACACGCCCTCATAAAAAAGTTGGTAATATGTCAGCAGGATTTCTCACGTCTACACGTGCATGACCTGAAAATTTTGGAAAGATATTGATGGACTTAGCTCCGGAAATTTCCCCTTTTTTAGCTAAAGAAACAAAAAGAACATGCGCTATTTTTAGTGGTTCTTATTTAAAAAAAGCAGAAAATGTCCTTTTATAGAAGTGCCAAGCGGGACCCAGAAATGCCCACTATTCCCCCTTTACTTTATATCGTTTCAACTATTTCCTTGGCGCCGCCGCGGCCAATTAACGCTTCCCTTACAAATGGAACTTCGACTGCCAACTTCTTTTCCTTATTTTACTTCTCTTAGCTTCTTTAGGAACTAATTCCTTTTCGCAATGTCAGTACTTTATTCCCTCACCTACTCATGGGATTGACTCTCTTCTTTAGGCATTTTCATGAAAAGTGTAACAAAATTCAGGAAAAAAAAGTACAATAAATAAAATCAATAATATTTTATTTATTTAATATTGAATGTTTATTTCTTTCAAAATAAATATAAGAAACTAATTTTTTGTTATGGACGAAAGGAATAATATATATATATATATATATATATATATATATATATATTATGAATATTGTATATATAAATTCTACAAAAACCCGAGTCGCTATGCAGCATAAGATTTGTGGAGAAAGCCCGTACCATGTCTGTTTTCTACCCTCGACACCAACAAGTAGAGTTCACCAGACCACGATAGAGGTTTGATGGGAAAACCTACTGGAACCGGAAACAAATGCAGTTGCAGTAGAAAATGTGATTGCAGATGAAATGCAACTGCAGGAAGATGTTTAAGATTATGTAGATGACAGCTAGCTCCCAAGTGGAAGTCGGGCTGACTTGGATGTTGCTGACATGGCGTTTTGTTCATTTTAGTTAGTTATTTATGTAGTGTATAGATTTAGCGTGGGAATGCAGCTGTGCTGTCGGTGACTTTTGTAAAATGAAAGAGTTCCAGAAAATTCTTCCACTTCAATATTTCTCTCGTCTTCATGATTTCCTCTGCTCAACTCTTAAGCAGAGGATTGTTTTCTTTGGTTGATTGAATTTGAACATGGTATAAAGCCGAATATAAGCTAGAATGTTTTTTTTTTTTTTTGATGAGTACGGGAAGCTCGTTATCTCGATCCTTTTGGGGAAAAATGACTGTGCTTTATTAGGGATGCTCTTAAACCATTTTCAGAACCTTCCTTCCTTTTCTTTATAGTAACAGTATGCCAATCCGATTGACTCTTTACCTTTAGAAAAATGATTGCTCCTTCAATTATACAGAAGAACAGAGATACTTAAAAGTCTCTTGACTCAACTATGACAAAGAAGGCGGCTTTGAATTTTTCTCTGACTTTTCAGTGGGGCTTTCTTGAACACAAATCATTCAACTTATTTCACACGTTATGCTTTTAAACATTTTCTGTAAACAAATGTGAACTTTCTGAATATTCGGAAGCATTTCAGTCTCCAAAAGTCTTGCAAGAAACAGTAAAATATTTTAAGATAAAAATGAGATGAAAAGGAATACAACCAAAAATTCAGCAGAGATTTGCACACAGCCAGATATACAATAAAAACATGACAGAAGATTATAGAAGAGTTAACAACTTAACATATTAATTCCGGCTCCCAAAGAGTAAAAGATCTCACCAACGGGAAACACTTGCCGGAATCAAATGAACTATCTGCACAATATAGAACTAGTAATGGGGAAAGGAACTAAGGAAAAGAATCAGAAACGACGGCCATAACTAATCATCAGCTACAACAACAAAACTACAGCGAGACTGTGAAGAAATATCAGTCAATGCGGCCTCCGGGCGCGAACCATCAGGTGGTTTCGAATGGAACCACAGGCTTCCCACCACAGCCCCTTCCACAGCTATCTTTGATCACTCCGAAACAGCCGATCATCATCGACATGAATGCTTTGCCAAGTTTCTCGAATATCTTGTTTTTGATCTGACCTCTCTGTGGCGGAAGCCAAATTTTTGGCGTCTTCACGGATTTATGGGCTGTAATTTCCATTTTCTTGTGATTTCGTGAGAAAAGTTGCGAAATAGGCGGGAAACAGAGCAAAACAGAGGAAGAACAGAGGAATGGCTTAAGGGATAGCTGAAAACGCTCGACAGAAGCAGGAGAAAGAGCTAGGGGAAGAGCTTTGAACTGGACGGAGTGAAGTGGAGTGGAGATCATCAGATATAGCGTTTGTTTCCCCTTTTGCTTCGTCTCCAAGTATCGTGATGAGATGAAAATCTTCCCACGCTGCCCCTCGCCCTTCACCCCTCCGCTACAAAAAAAAAAAAAAAAAAGCCTTGCTTTTATTTTCTTGTTTTCAATTTCTCCACAGAAAATTAGGCCTTTTTCTGTTTTTTTTCCGGGGGATGCAATAAGGCATTTATTTATTATTATTTGTGATTTCATAAATTATTTATAAAAATAAAATATTTAAATAATAAAATTATATTAATTTCAAAATAAAATTCAACCTACATATATATGTTGTACCCATAGATGGGCTTGCAAGACTGCTTGAATCAGCCAAGTATATTTAGATAATTGGAGTGCATTACAACTTGTATAAGAAATTTAATATAAAATTTTTATTTTAAACTCATCCTTCTTTCACAAAATTTTTATTTTTTATGAAGCTAAAGAATAAACATTTTCAAATGAAGGCCAATGTCAATCAACTAATTTTTGTATTCTTGTTCTCTCTACTCTTTTTTTTGTTTTTTTTTTTTTTGCAGCCTGTGCTCTTTACTCTTATGAAAGTAATCTGATTGTTCATTAGAAAAATTGCAACCTATTGAGGTTGACAGATGGACGGTTGGGATCACAGAATATGGCTGTTAATTTCAGCTTGGTGACGGCTGTGTTTTGAAGATAGTAGTGTTGTTAATATACAACGTTTCCGGGTCTCAGCGATGTCATAGAATTAGATGATACTTTTAGTTAAGAGTGAGTTTGTATTGAGTTTTTTTTTATAAAAAAGTTAAGTTGTATTAAAAATTATAAAAATAAATTATTTAAAAGAATAGAAATAAACTTTAAAATAAAAAATGAGAAAAAGTGAGAATTAATAAGTGGGTTTAAAATCCAATTCAAGTTAAAAGAAATTAGCACAACATTTCTTGGGTGAGAGAAAGGAGAAGAAAGGGTAAAAGGAAGGGTTTAAAAAAGGGGATAGGATTACTCACCGTGATCACCCTTATTTTTTTATTGAGGGGTTAAAAGTTGTCTCTTTTTACCATCTTCATTTCTTGATTAACTTTCCGGATTATCGTGTCCCTTTGCCTCGTTTGTAAATCTTTTGAGCTCCAAATTCAATTACTGTTTCATCATCTTTTTTTTTTTTTTGGTTCTTTCCTTTTTTTTCCTTTCTTGTGAGTGGGGAGGGGGTGTTAAAAGGGCAATAACATAGACAAGGTCCTTTACATTGAAAGGTTTGACTAACCAAATGAAATTGAAATGTTTTCATTTTCCAAACTCCAACGTTTAACTAACCAAGGTTTAGTAGAAGGCGGAGGGGGGGGGGGGGGGTGAGGGAGAGGGGCCACGAAGTATTGTTTGGCAAGAGACGGGCTCCGGGGTGAGGTAATAATCGAGGAGGTAGAACGAAATATCTTTAATTTATTTTATTTTAAAACACAAAATAATGATACTTTGCCCGTGTTAAATCAAATATAAAAGTCCATTAACAAAAGAAATAAATAGTTTATTAGTTTATATTTGTTTGTCTTAAAATTACTTCCGTTGTTACTGCCTGTGGCCTCAGCTCCCTTCAAATTTATGATGGGGAAAAATCCATTACTGACCTTTGGATTTTAATATGAACATGACAGAGAATCAACAAATCTATTGAATGCGAGAGACACACAATTGTTATGCTGACAATAGCCGTGAAGATACCGCCGAGTGACATCACCCTAAGACGGTGATGAACACCACAAATTCAAACTGGTTAATGAAGTGTGAACTTGAGATTATGAGCATATGGTCCGAGAGAATCAAGACCACCCAATTTTTCTTTTTGTTTTGGAAACTTCTTTCTGGATGCATTAGTGGATATGTTAGCAAGAAAGCACGCTTCCTCCCAGCCTTATCCATAATGTAAGACTCTCTACCACCAGAAGCGGGGGAAGGGGAAAAAAAAAAAAAAAGATGATGTGGGATTTTTTAGCTAGTTAAAATTAAATATAAATAAAAAATAGACATTCTTTCTTAAATGTGTCGGCAAACGAGGATGTAAATAAAATTAAATGATAGAATTAGATAATATTTAAATTTGAGATTTTTTATTTTAAATTTTGTAACAGTAAATTATTGTAAACGAAGAAGTAAAACAAAAAATAAAAAATTTATATTAAATTTTATAACAAAATTCAATTCAAATACATTCAAAATCTATATTGATATCTAATCACATACCTTTTTCCTCCCTCCCTCCAGAATTAAATATTGATATTTCTAATTCTAAGATATCCAAGAATTAATGACTATATTCTTAAAATAAACATTCATAAGTCATAACAACCTCCTAAATAAAATGACATAAGTTCCCTTACAAATTTCTTTAACAAGAATAAAGTGATAATTACTAAAAGTCAAATATCATTTTAAAAACTAAAAAGCAGTAAATGGTTTTCATACGAGGAGGTGGTGGTTTAGTGAAGAGCCCGCTGTTTCATTGTAGTCAAATACAGCTTAGGAAAGGCAGAAAACGTTTCTGGCCGTGGATTGAATTTGCGGACCAAGTGGCAAAATATCCAGAGAGCCGTAAGAACTAACCCAATCTTCAGCGATCTTTTTTTCCTTCTTGGTGGGAAAAGGACAGAGCAAACACTCTACTTGAAAACCCGAAGGAGAAATTGCAAAATCGCCAGTCAGAAAAAGATCAAAAAGGTTGTAAAGTTGTCATCCATTAGCGTTTAGGTTCCAAAGTTTCCAAGTTGTCGCAACTTTTATGAGGCCACGTTAGTGCTGCTTATCACCATCACCCTTTGAACTTTTGAAAATAACAACTTTTAATTGGTACTATTTCTACGTTGAAAATTAAATTATTAACTATTTACTTTTAAAAATAATTACATTATTATTTTATTGATATTATAAGTAGAGTTGAATGGTATTCTAATTTAAAATTTTTTATCTTAAATTTTTTTTAAAAAAATTTACGAAAAAAATAAGAATCTAAAATGAAAAATCCAAATGCAAAAAAAATTTACGAAAAAAATAAGAATCTAAAATGAAAAATCCAAATGCACTCTATAAGTTGATTCCATCTTGTTTAAGACATCATAATTACATCAGCGTAAAATTCGGCCTTGTCTCAAACAGACAACGACGCTTTTCGTACATTTTCATGAAATTGCGCAAAGAAGTGTTTGACCTTAGAAAGAATATTCTTCTTCCGCATTGGGTCATGAATAGGGTACATTAGATTTTGTTTTTACTACTAAAATATTTTATTAATTTAAATATGAAGAGTATACTTTGATTTGATTCTATACGTAATTCAATGCAAATTTCTCATCTCACATCTTATTTTTTTTTCTCACAAAAATTTTTCTCTCACGAAATTCAAGACAAAAAATCTCAAAACCAAACTCTATCCAATCACACCCGAAATATGTTGCACAATTACATGCATTATAAGTTTATAATACTTTTAAAAAATATTTAATTAGATATAGAATTTTATAAATTTTTTAATTATATTTTAAAAGTAATATAATATAATAAAAATAATTAATAATATATAATATATTACAATATTTTTATTAAAATATTAATTATATTTAAATATTTTAATAGAATAAGAAGGTACCTAAAAATAAGATAAATGAGTAATAGGTAAAATATCACATCATAAATTACATATAATATAAGGAGGGGACAAAAAATAAAACACTAATCGAAAAAACCTTTAGCTTTCTTTCTGCGCCTTCGTTTTTGGGCGCTACTACGCATCTAATTTCTTGAAGAACAGCCTAAAAGATTCAAAAAGAATCGCTAACCTAACGTTGTTTAGAAAAGAAAATGAAAAATCAAGGAAAAGTAGGAAATATTACGTGAGAGGAAGGACAATTCCCCCATAACATCCTACTTACCATTTCGGCTCTAGCTGAGCTAATGGGCATCTCCGGAAAAGCACTGCCGCAATTCTATCCGCCGCAGTCCGAGGTGATGTCGTATTCCCTTCGTCCGATCTTACGTCGAAAGCTGCCATAAGGTGTGTAAAAGAACTTAAAAAAAAAAACAACGAAGAAGCCACATGTACGACCCACTCACCACCGACGTTCTTTTTTGTGCACTTTTCTTTAAAAAATAAATTAAGGTAACACCATCATACATGGCTGTGAATTGTGTGATCCCAGAAAGCAGTAGCCACTACCGATGGGCGATGCGACGCTTGCTCACAAATTTTATTTTTGTTTGAATTTTTATTTTAAAAATTTTCAACTCAAACGCATCGGCCACATCATAATTTGATTAAAATATAAAATTATTTAATCATTTTAAATAATTTTAGTAGGTGTTCCATCTTTTAAAAATATAATTTTTTTTGTAATTTTTTATATAGATTAAAAAAATATTTTAAATTAAATTTATTAATATAATAAAAAATAAAAATACAAATAACTAAAAAATTAAATATTATATATTTTGA
This sequence comes from Rauvolfia tetraphylla, assembly GCA_030512225.1. Lineage (NCBI taxonomy): Eukaryota > Viridiplantae > Streptophyta > Magnoliopsida > Gentianales > Apocynaceae > Rauvolfia > Rauvolfia tetraphylla. The sequence goes on from JAJQKT010000062.1 coordinate 705,782, forward strand.
GACAAACAGAGTATTATTTTGTTTTGTATGATCGGAACAAAAAATTTAATATGAAAGAAAAAAGTATTGCAAAAATATAGAACGCTAATTAATCCGAAGTCACGTGCCATTGATATTATAATAAGCCCACGGGCAGTTTTTTTCTTTTATTTTGACGGCTACCAGGGAAAAATGAGGGGTCGAAGACAATTTTGTACAGGCTGACTTCATTTAGGAGAGGTTCCGGCTGGTGAAATGGTACATCCCCTTATCTAAAGAAAAAATGGATTTGTCTTTTCTTTTCTTTTTTTTTCTATAATTTTTTATACTGTTACAAACATTGAATGAGTATTGAATGTGAAGCTTTTCAATTTGTTAAATAAGTATTTTAGTAATTAAGTATCCGTTTTTCAGTCTAATCTCTTCGTTAGATTGTTTTTCTTATTTTCAGTGTCTGTGGCAACAAATAACTAGCTGAAAATTACATTCATCACTGGATTCCGTCTTTCAAAATCAAGATCCAGACAACCATACTGCAGAAATGCTGCTATCTACTGCAATTCTATGACTGGAGATTCATCTTGACTCCAACAAGAAGGTCAAGCCAATGGCGGCCTCTACCCCTACCTATAAAAGCAACTTGATCTCCTTCGCAGAGCCAAATGGCATGATGGCCATTTGGCTAAATCGCAGGGGACTATTTCCGAGCAAGAAAGCGAAAGAAAGAAATGTCAACTCTAATGAAAATGAACTGCTCTTGAAATTGTCTCTGCGCAATTACTTTGCCTTCAACTACCCACCGTCCCCAAGCGTCCCTTTCAAGTCCATCAATACTTGAAAAAGCGCACAGAGAAATGGACGGCTAAATTAACTTCAAGTCCATGTTTTCTGCCCTTAATTTCATCCGGCGATCATATAACGCTTCAGACGGTTAAAAAACTATCTGGGTTTGGAATTAGATATTTAGATATTATAAGTAGTTGATTGTTAAAACTATAAACTTGATGATGAAGTTGGTTGCTTTGCAATGAAAGAACATATTAGCATTCTACGGAATGCAATTGTTCTTCTGCGGCATGTTAAAGTGAGAGTGGTATAATTGTATGGCTGGTGTATCATTAAGTATGGTTTCTCTTAATAGACAGGCGACACACTAGTAAGCATAAGAACTGTACACATCTCTCCAAAATCAAGTTTACCGCGTGGGGACTGCGGAATCAAACGCGTGAATATGAGTAAGAACTCGGGCCCTCCCTCAGATCAAAGTGGTCTTCTTCGTCTTCTTCTTGCCGGCTCCTTGGCATCATCCTGACATATTAGAGGTAATTCTATCACAAATCAGCCGTATATATTCCTCGGTGTTCTTTTTCTGCAATTTCAGATGCATGGAAGATGGTCTCACTTGTGTACTTTCAGAAAAATGAAACAGAATTGTGTCCTAAATTGCTAGTAAAGCATTCCACGGCCGAGTTATTGATCCAAAATGGCAAGTTTCCTACTAAGAGCAAAGCAAAAACTTCATGCTGGATACGAGCCATAATAGTCTTTTTATTAATATCTTTTTCTCTTTTTTTTTTTAACGTCATTATCCAGGGAAAAATTTGAAGGCGTCATTCAAGGATGACTCTTCAAAATCCGCTGGGCGGTGATAACATTCCAGAGGGCAGGAAAATTAGGTCAATTCAAAGAGCTTGACTCACCAATTAGACAAATGCTGCAATGCTCGAACTCAAAACCAAAGCTTCAAAATTAGGGTAGTCTTGATGCGATCAAAACCCTTTCTAAATGGAAAGGATAGAGCCTAGAGTTCGAACCCGCTTAAAGTAACAATTTGCAAACCAAGTACTTAATCTAACAACTTTGTAAATTTTTAATGTGTATTTGAATTAAATTTTTTTATTTTAAATTTCGTAAAAATAATTTTTTTTATAAAAAGAAACGTGAAATTCAAGTGTTTAAACTTGGGAATAAAATCCATATGCACTCTTAGTATATTCATAAAAATAGAGAGATAATAAATCTTGCGCAACAATTATACCTCAATCTCAGATGTTTGGTCCTCTACCTCTGCCTGCATCTTTGATAGAGAAATAATGAACAACTCAACTGTTCGGCAGCCATTATGCCTCACCTAGACATTCTGTGGTGCGAAATCGAAAAGATTCCTTTCCCTACAACTAGAAAGGACCACCACACTGGCACTGGTTGACACTTCCCCTCTTCATTTATATTTGAACAAATCGTATCACGACTGCAAGATAGTTTAGTAATAAACCAATGCCAAGACCAAAATCCTGATTGGATGGGATTGGGGGTGAGGTTGTGGAGGAAGGCAAGTGGTGCTGTTCTTTTCTAGTATGTCCTTGGCCTGATTGATACGTGAGTTTGAATTTAATTCTGAATATTATTTTTTATAATATATATAAAATTTATTTATAATCGTTCAGTTAATTTTTTTATTTAACAACTCGTTAGATAAAAAAATAATTACAAATACATTTTGTATATATTATAAAAATTAGTGTCCAGATCTGTACCGATTGATATATCGGTTTCAATGGGGAGCAGAATGCCCAGTGACCTTGTCCACAACAAGAGAAAACTAGAGTATTCAAAAACCATGTTGCATGATGCCGGGAGACCAATAGCAAAAGGAACTCTTAATAGTTTATTCCAAGGTATCCACCAATTTGCGTTTATAAAAATCGGATACACGGATAAGGATCCCAATTTTCTCACGTGTCCCCACCAACAACAAACTGCTCGTCATCCATCGATCATATAAAATACGAAAATTACTGTTCTAAAGTGCAAAAGAGCTAAAAGTGACCCCGCCTTTCAATTATTAAACGAATCCAGCTCACATAGTCAAGAAATATAAAGTTCACCATCTGATGCGTGAAGTGATGGGACCAACGTTGGATCCATTAGCCATGACAAATCACAAATTTATGAACACTTAGTTCCCTTAACTATGTAATATCACAGAGTCCCAGAAAATGAAGAAAGAGGGCCAACACTAACAGGTATTTTATGAAGAATCATTCCTTCCCCACCATCATTACCGTAAAAAGATAGCACTAGTGAAAGAAGAACATAATCTGCATAATAAAATTATACATTAGCAATTACATATGTGATATCAAACAACATCGCCTTCTTCCTCGCCTAGCATCTCCGTTCCAAAAACTACAGAAACAAGGGAGGAAGAGGCATAGGATGCAGAATACCATACAGTACATGGCAGCTCATAAAAAGGAAGCTGCAACAGCTGCAAATTGGATAGACAGAAACATCAACAAACTAAAGAAAGGCACACACTACCTAAAACATCCCAAACAGAAGCAACGGATCTTAACCTAACGACAACAGAGTTCTGCAGCATCTGTTCATAATTTGCTGCCTTTGTTTTATTCTATATTATACGATCGAAAAGCAGCATGACGCCTAGAACACAGAATTGAAAACACCTGCGATTCCTAGACAATGAATTGATCATGCTCAAGAATTATCAGAGTATCCATCAGAAGTGTATGTGGAAGCGGGTGGAGTTGTAGAGGCAGAGCCGCCACTGGCACCAGTTCCCATGATTTTACCAAAAGCGTCCCTTGCTTTCGAGGCCACAGAAGAGACTGATTCCTTCAAGTTCTCATATATTTGTGCTTTGATCTGGCCCCTCTGTGGAGGAACGCTGGGAGTCTTCTTCTTTTGGGGAGCGGGTGGAGCAGTTGCCATCAGCAGGATATGATCTTCAGAAAATAGCAGAAGATGTTCAAGACCACTGGTTGGACAGAGTCCAGTCAAGCAAACCAGCTAAACAAAAAAAGCTAGAGGTTTGAAGCAATTATGGATTGAAAGAACAGAAAAGTAGATTTCTAAGCAGTATCTCTCCGAAGCAAACCAAAGGAGCTATTAAAGACAAGAAGAAGAGGACTTAAAATATAGCCTCTGTTTGTATCATGGAGGAAGAGAAGATCTGTGCAGAAACCACCACCGTAGCAACAAGTATTAAAGGAAACCAGGAAGAATAAACAAGCCAAAAAGAGAGTTTAACTTCGGAATTCAAGGTTTGAAAGAAAGAATCAGTTGGTAAGAAGCTCCCCCAGAAGGGGAGTGGAAGGTTTTTTCTCTAATACCGGGAGAGAAATTGAGCAGGCAAACTAAACAGGAGAGGCCTGTATTTATAGCTGTACAGCAGTGAAGGAAGGGATCACGCGTTCTTTCTCGGTAATGAGGAGTACATTACATCTAGGCAAATATCCAAATCACCCTCAATTCAGTACTCTGCTTTAGGCCTAAGTTTTGGAATTTTGTATCTGAACTTGAAGGAGTGGTCACTTGTAAAGAATGAGGAGTGTGCCATTAACATTCCTGTGGAAAATAATGAGGGTTGCCAACATTGAATATTCTGGGGTTAGCTAAACAAGATCGTTGGAAGAATATAACACACTCCATTCCTCAAAAGCATCACGCTACTGTTCTGCGGTTGCTAGCGGGCAGCTAAATTCAAAATTACAAAAGGAAATGAACAGCCATGTGTATTAGACACTAACACGATTCGTGAATCCTCAAATAATTCTACTTAAAGCAGAAAATCGTTACTATCAACCTAGTAGATGGCCTTAAAATAAATAATCAGTACCATTCAAGAAGATGACCATAGTCTTATAAAATCCAACTCTAGTTGAATTCTACATCTTCACAACAGAAAGCTTCGATTTCAAATGCATAGTTAAATATTTGCGACATTTAAAAATAGTGAAGCAGTTATTCAGACCCCAAACAGAAAAAAGTACCCAAGACTAAGAATTTTAGGCCTTGCATATCACCCTATATTTGGTGTACTTCTGTTCTCACATAAGTATGTTGGAATCACAAAATACAACCTGACACCTTTTGCCTGGGTTCTATGTGTACGTCTTACCCGATGCTGCTCAGCTCTTGGGCGGTCCCAGAAAGGAAATTTCTCTTCTGCCTAGTATTTGTTTCGGCAGGGGATTCTCCTAGGTGGAATTTTTACTTGGTGGGTCTTTATTGCTTATCCAGGGGCCTAATATATCAACTTTAGACAAAAAAATATATAGTTCAAATATCTCAAGTAAAGGGAAAGAACTGACAGTCAGTAACATATGCGAGAGAAAAAGACAACAGAGAGAAAATTGGGTTTGGACAAGCATCATCTTCCTCCGGAAACTGAAATGCTATTCATCAAAATCTCCTCTTCTTCAAATTTTGTTCCAACAAATTTGAAACACAAAGAACGGTAAGCAATTTCAAGAAATTTTTCCTCATAATTGAGAAGAAGACACCTTATGATACTATCATTGCACTTGTTTTCCCAATTTACTAACAATAGAAATAAATGATGATTAGTGAAAGTACCAATAAAAGCAACAAGTATACGAAGTGACCAAGAAAAATGATCAGCATTATCTTAAAAGCGTGTAGGGACATTGTTGTTGGGTGAAAGTTGGAAGTATATACCGTGCGATAGACAAGCTTATGACCAAAAAGAAAGAGCTTCGAGACGCAATTGACTGTCTAAAGTGGCTAGACTTGTAGACTTCTTCATTCTCATACCAGCGGATAATCCCAATATTCCAGTGAGTCAGCAGTCCAATCAGCTCGAGTGGTCCCCCAAAGGAACAGTCGGCATCAGGAAGGTTTTCCAACTTGATGAAACAATATACCTCCAAAGAGAAATGGGGCGGGGACGAAAAGGAAAAGCAAAGCAAGTAAAATGAACAAAAAACAGGAAAATGGCTGTATAGGCGAGGAGATGTTGAATCCTTTTTCTATAACCAATTTAATGTTAATATAGGTGATTAAATTCTGAGGTCAACAATTCTCAAACGCAGGTAAGGTTGTCTAAAAATGGAAAGGATTAATATGATTAGATAGAATTAAATTTTAAAATTTTTATTTTTATTTTATAAAAATAAAATTATTTTATAAAAATAAATAAAAATTTTATAATAAAAATTTAATTTTAATTTTAAAATAAAATATTATATGAGTAAAATCTATATATAATATTCAACATCTAAACCAAAAGCAAAAGTTTATCTGTTCCCAATCCACCAAAACAAAGTTTTGGATAAGACGCGGAACAATCCTAACATCCATTTTTTATAAGACATTACAAACAGAGGGCAAGAGGATGAGAATGATAATTTAGAATGTGATTGGATAGAATTTGGTTTTGAAATTAAATTTAAAATTTTAAGTATGAAATTTATATTTTTTATTTTAAATAATTTAATTTTTATAAAATTTAATATAAAAATTTTAAAATCAAAACTATCACGCTCAATCAAAAACGAGAAAGCAAAAGAAAAGGACTTTAGCTGAGGGGAAAAAAAAGTCTCCAATTTGAAAGAAACATGTTTTCTACTGTGACCAATCCCTCACCGGAGCAATCCACAAGTTGCCAAGTAGAATTTTAATAATTCCCCTTTCATTAAATGACAATTAAATGCATTCTGTTTTCTACTAGGGAGTACCCGCAGGTTAAAACGTGCGCCGTGATATCCACGTCGAGACCTCTGAGGTGCTGATAACCAGTAGCCATAGTCTTCATTTGTCTCTGAAAATAACACGAGACAATGAAATAATTTCCGATAAAAAAACGAAATCCCTAGCTATTTTACAGGACACACCCAAGTCAAAAAGATTAAAAGGGTCGCAAGACTGAAACATGCGTGACCTCGTAAAAAGTCTTACGGCCACCTAATTTTCCCCTTCCAAACCTTATCCTTTGCTTTTTTAAGACTGTTCAAAACCTATGAGAACAATAGTCAGGCATCCTGATTATTGAACGCACTAGATATCACGAGGCAAAATAGATAGATATAAGTTTCTTCTAATGCACAATCCACTTCGTTTCCTTTTCTTGCTCCTAGAATTTGGATTGACTTTCTTAAATTCAATACGAATTTTTTATTTTTATTTTTATAAATAATTTATTTTATAAAATATAAAATAAAAATTTTAAATATAAATTCTATTTAATTCCCATCCGTATATTTTATTATCTAAACAGCAAAGAGCACTGTATTTGCTTTGACCGTAACATGGCGTTCCATGCATGAAAAATTTTGATTTAAAAATCAAGATAAGAGATGGTATCAATTTAAATGGCGTTCCATGCATGAAAATACCGCAGCTGTGACGGAGAAGATCAACGGAAGAATGGCACCAAGACTATTGAGCGATTGAACAATAGGCTGCTAAGGCCGTGAGGATCAACGGCGCTACTGATCATCAAGACTGAAGGGTATCGTAAAAATACCATTGATTGGCGCAAAGGTGGTTAGCAGCATCTTCTCTAATGGAGGGTCTGCAGCACCCACAGCCAATCAGGGTTGGTCTAGTGGATTCGTGCCTCACCACTACTCACAGGGGAAACATCAGAGCCCTAATTGCACAATTATTTTTTATACGTTAAAAGCATATTTTTTGCCATTAATAAATTTAATTATATATGACAACGAACTTAGTTTAGTTTGCTAGAACACCTAGCAAACTCAACTAGGTACATTGTCTATTTCTTCAATCTTTTCCAAATGGATCTTATACTACATGAGATGGGGGGAGTCTGACCTTCGAAACTTTTCAATAATCTAACAAAATTTTGTGTGAACCGAACATGCAAATTTATTCAAAATTTTGAGCCTATCTCTATTCAAATTTATTTTTTAATATAAATTTATGAGAAAAAATTCTTTTTTTCGTTGTACAATTTTTTTATTATAAAATAAAAAATATTCTTACAAAATATATAATATTTTAGTTTGAAATTTTTTATTTTAAATTTCGTAAGAAATAATTATTTATAAAAAAAATAGTAAAATAATGTCCCAATACAAAAAAAAAGACAAAAAAGAAATATTGTACCTTCTCATCAAACGAACCGTCCAGCGGTTGCAGGTGAACAGAGCGTTTATCAAACTGTTTACTCTTTATTAGCAAGCCTAGGGTTCTTATATTTCGGCGGGAAATTAACGGATTAATCGAACACCCGCCAAAATACGGTGCATTCGATTTGGGGGCCTGTCTGTCTCCGGCAGGAGGGTGATGGCCAACAAATTGATCAGCCAAATGGGTCTCCCCAAATCAATCGCCAATATCTTTGCTGCTCGCAACATCCTCACTGCCAAGGTATGTACTCCCACAATCTGCGCTGCGGAATCCTGTATTCCGTGGTTCTTGATTCGTTAAATTTAAGAACTTGAACGTAGAATCACGGTGTTACGCTCATAACTTACTTCAGTTAGAAATTTTGTAGTTGTAAGTCAATACACCCTAATTATACTGCAAAGCCTCAGCCGTGCTCTGATTCAGCCTGGTCTGGCTTTCTGGGAAGCATCCAACTTCGAGTATATTCACCGAATTTTGTATGCGTCTTGAAACTGGGCACTTTCCCACCTCTTTTTGGGCTTAGATTGTTGTGCAGAAAAGGAATGAGACATATGTTGTATGAATTTTACAATTTGCCTGATGTAAATGATCAGGTTACCGATTTGAAGATGGTTTCTTCCTGTATCTATTGGTTCCTTCTCATTCTCAGTTTCATCCCCTTCTTAAATCTACTGAGGGGAACATTCAAGCAGATTCTGGGATACACGCCAAAACTAATTTATTCTTGGATTCTAGGATGCTTTGTCATTGACTGAATTGGAATTGATGGAGTTGTTGGATGTGGGGTTAGAAGAAGTAACAAATGCAGTGGCACATATCAGTGAAATTGTTAGCCCACCATATCAAACCGTAAGTCCAGAAGTGTAAAGTTTTCTTCTTTTTGTTTCTTTTATGGTTTTCTCGTCTTGTTATCTTAAGTATTGGAGAAAGGAATGTAGTTCTCTCTTCACTGTTTACTAGCGAGCAAAACTACTTTGTGTTTTCAGGTTCTATCACTGCTGGAGCAGCGTATGCAGAATGAATACTTGGCAGGCCACCTACCTACCCAATTGAAAGGACTCGATGCAGCCTTGTTTGGTGGGATACCATTTGGAGTGGTGACAGAGTTGGTTGGTCCTGCCGGGATTGGCAAAACACAAGTAAGACTTTGCTTACTCCTATTAGAATTTAGATTTATATATATTTTGGTGTAGTTACCTTGTTATCTGTAAACGTGACATTCATTTGTTATTACTCAATGCCTCATAAAGCTGTTTGTTTTACTATAACTGATTAAACCTAATATGTACTGTGTTTGATAAAACCCTGTAGTTGAGTGTGTGTGAGAGAGAGAGAGAGAGTGAGACATCGAACAGCTTATGTGCTCTCACAGGATGCTGTTAGGGAATCATATTCCTTGTCTTTTTCATATTATGTAATATCATTCATTCAAAAACTTTTGTAGGTCACATAGCAAGGATCAATAACAAAAAAGTAACCACAGCATTTTGCTAGAATGGCCTTTCTCTACTTTCCTTTCTGGGGAATTGATGCATCTGAACTTTTAATCTTAACAGACCTTTTTTCTCTAAACTGTAGTTCTGCTTGAAGCTCGCTTTGTTGGCTTCACTGCCTTCCACTTTTGGAGGTCTTAATGGTCATGTCATATACATTGATACAGAATCCAAATTCAGCTCAAGGAGGTAATAATTTCAAGCTTATGCTTCTTTCCTTTTTGTTGTTATGCAGAGTTTTGTGTTTGCAACATTCATACTTCTGTCTCCAGGATGATTGAAATAGGAGTGAATAGTTTTCCGGAAGTATTCCAAATTGAGGGAATGCCACAGGAGGTATGAAACATTATGACCAATAATTGATTTATCTAAGCAATAAATAGATATTTTGTCCATGTCAGACAATAACAGGCAAACTAATCAAGAAGATATTTCCATTCTATTTATATGAGGCCTAGGTTTGGACTGGCTTCTTATAACCAACTACTCGACTCTTTCGTCTCCCCCTGGCTGCATCTATTGAATAACTTGCTCACATCACATGGAGTAAGATTATTATTTCCAGTTTCACATTAAAGACATCAAATACATCATAAGGAAATGATATTTGTTTACACTATCATATGGTCAAAAATATCAAACATGCATATCAATTGGCATCAGAAGTCATAGTTTCATGTTGAGTTCTTCAAATCCTTTTTTGTCACCATCTCTTTGTCTCCAGGATTAAATCTACGAAGGAATGTTTGGAGGAAACACTCCATTAAAAATTAATTATGATGTCCAACAACATTTCAACCCCTTATGTGGATATGTTGTCTTCTAGCCCTTTTATTTTGTTATTTTTGTGAAGAAAATGTAATTTGCAACTCTTGTCCTCCTTTTGTCTGGGTGGTTTTGACATTTGCAGATGGCTGGCAGAATCCTAGTCTTGCGACCGGCTTCACTTGCTGAATTTACAGAAAGGTTTCCTACTGATCCAAGTCTATTGCTGTTGGCTTGAGAATCAATGGCATCATTTTAATGTGTTAGGAAAAATAAATGAAATGATTTGTTGTGGAGGCTCAGGAAGAGAAATTGGAGCACAGAATTTGTCAGTGTGAAATGAGAACCACTTGTGCTTATGTTCTCATTTTATTCCTTTCCATGAAAGAAAAGAATGGGTAAATTTTCAAGATGGTTGTCTCGAATTGTTAGCTTAGGGAGATAAAGTTAGGGTGTGAGGGAGGGTGAGCTTTCCTTTGGTTATAGGTTTACATGGTGTTACGAATAAAACACTAGGCTTTGCAGACTTTCTTTTCTTTGATGGTTTTATTATCATAAGGAAGAATACATGGAGGTCTAAATAGTAAAATGGTTTTGGGAAAATTGAATGCAGAAAATAAAATAAAAATGCAGGTCATCTTGCTGCTTTTCATGGTATTGATCATGCATTTTATAACTGGTGAATTCTGTTGCACAACATCTTCAAGATTCTATTGAAGAAATATATAAAAAGAACAGGAGCTTATCTTGCCCTTTATATACCTTCCAAAAACTCAAATGGTTCTTGTCCCTACATTTTCATGTTCTTACGTGTTACTGTTAGAAACCTGTCGAACTGAAGGATTAAGTTTTATTACATTAAATTTGTTACCAGTTTGCAACAGCTCAAGGTCTCCCTCCTCCAACACCAGGTGAAGTTGCTCATCGTCGATAGCATGGCAGCTCTGGTTTCTGGGTGAATTCCCTCCTTCCATCTCCCTTCTGTCGTAAGTTTTTATACAAGTTCCCGCATTTTGATCCCTGTTTTTCAAGGAAATTGATTGGTTTAAGTTCTCATTCTGACAGAAGGACAGGACCTTCTGATAGTATGGTTTTGCAGTTTTGCCTGTAGGGAGTGCAGAACAGTAAAAGCTTGTAGGAAAAATAATGTATTAATTGCAAAAACTAAGGATAGCAGAATTAATAATAGTCATTCATCTTGTATTCTTGAGATTAATGGAGCACAAACTTTTAATGGTTCAAAGGCTAACAGTGGTATAGAATTTACGGAATCAAACTCCGTGCTTTTTTTTTTTTGGGGGGGGTGTGTGTAAAAGCTTGTAGGAAAAATAATGTTTTAATTGCACAAATTGAGGATGCCAGAATTAATAATATTGTCATTCATTTTGTATTCTTGAGATTAATGGAGAGCAAACTTTTAATGGTTCAAAGGTCTGGGTGAACGCTAACAGTGGTATAGAATTTACTGAATCGAACTCCCTGCTTTTCTTTTTTCTTCTTCTTGGTGGGGGGTGGGGGACATTTGACAATGGGTCATTCATACAATATTGTGCATGATGACTTGGAAAAGGTTAATTGGATTTTGAATTGGTAATAAGAGCTTCGTTGTAGTCCACATGAAGCGTGGCTTGTTATTTGGATGCATTTATGTATCATAGAAATGTAGACCTGTTGAAGCAGTGGAGTAGTTACTCTCTGGACTAAAATATATTTAAGCAATTGACAAAGTAATTTTGTGAAAAAAGGGCATTATCACTATTCTGCATATATGGATGAAGAACATTTGGCGTTATTTTGCTTTGGTCTTCGGAAAATGCTATAGCCCTCTTCTTCTTCTCAAATGCTGCTAGATGAACCTTTGTATGTGGCATTATTTTTAACATCATTTTCTTTCTTCCTTATGCTTAGTGAATCTGGACAAGGACATATTAGAAAACAATCACTGGGTTGGCATATTTCATTCCTAAAGTGAGACTTGTATCCCTCAACTTTAAAGTTAACACTGTAAAGCACTCCTATTTTTGCCAATCTTCATCTTTCCTTGGTTGAATTTACTTCTTTGATGGTCAGATCGCTTGCTGAATTTTCCCGTATTCCAGTGGTTGTGACTAACCAAGTCAGATCTCAAAACCGTGATGAAGCGCCACAATATTGCTTTCAAGGTATTATGGTCTCACTGTAGCAAAGGACATTATCTTTCTTTAGAAATTAGCAATATATTAGCTATTATCTTATGCAGTGCAGAGTGTTGCCAACAATCCGGAATATCCAACAAGTGATTCTCATCTTGTTGCTGCTCTTGGGATTCATTGGGCTCATGCTGTCTCTGTTCGCCTTGTGTTTGAGTCTAGATCAGGTTTCGTTTGTACTTGACTTCACAGAGAATTATTTGTAATTTCATCTGCATAGCATGAAGTGAGTCTACATATTAGCAAATTTTTAGTTGAAAAACTTATCATCAAAATGGTTGCTGTTTTAGCTGTTGATCTGCCTCTGCATCTTGGAGAGAAAAGTTGGAAAAGTTTGTTTTTTGGCATGTAGTTTGATAAGCTCCCTTTTCAAATATTGAAGTAAAAAAGAAGAGAATGAGAATGATAGGAGTGAAAATATCATTGTACTCATATATTGCTTTAACGGTTTATTGTGGCTACATAAGCTTTTCCTCCACATTTACTGAAAATAGTTTGGGCGCAGACCCATTTCTTTCTTACTTTCCTTGTTTTACTTCTTAACCTTATGCACATGAAAAACATCATTTAAATTTACTAAAGTCTTCTGCTTATTGCATCTTTATTCAAGAACATTTTTGCCGTTTAGATTTGCTTGGGACGGGCAGTTGCTTCGACTTTCTGTTTGATTCATCAAACATTTGTCCGACATTGCACCCACATCATGACAAAACTTCTATAAATCTCCCTACTTGCACATTGAAGCGTGGTATGTGCTACTTTCCTCTGTTCTTGGTGGATTTTGCATTAGTGTTTCTCCACTCGCTTTTCGAATGCATTGTGAAAGTTGATGTTAAAGGGACTTGACAGAATATTCATTCTGTGGCCTAGCTTTATAGAGCTGTATATCGCTGTATTCTGGTAAGCAGAAATGGTCTTGTAGCTGGAAATTTTGGTGCATCTATATTGATAGCCGCAAGAGGGGAGTGGCATCATGATTTCTTGTAGAAAATAGATTATACTGAGGAAGAAAACAAGATTATGTCAGTCTGGATGATGCATGGAGATGGATTTCACTTTCATGTCTATGGGAAGATAGTTATAAACATTTTCTTCTCTCATGTTTGGGGTCTTTCTAGCACAGACTCTAGTCACTTAGCTGACTTTACCAATGGTATCATATTGCTCGCATTTCTGATACTTCTGACTGATAACTGTATCCTCTTGGTCATGTACATCTTTTGCAGGTCTGAGGTTCATAAAGCTAGCAAAATCATCAATATCTCCACCTAAGGCGTTCCCTTTCAACATAACTTCAGCAGGAATTTCATTGCTTGACGATGATGGAGTGGAGATGAGAGGACCAGAGATAAACACAATTCATTGCCATGGTACAGTGCATATTATGTAATCATGAAGATTGAACCATTCAATTGTAAAAGGATTGAAGAAATGTGTTATCGTTTTATGCTTGATTCACACAAGGGAAATGCTCAATTGTGGGTTATGGGTTTTTAATATTTGTCTTGCTGGTTTTAGCTCGAGGTCTTTAACCTTACGCAATTACTCTCGTATGCTAGTTAATCATGTCATAGAGGTTTTTATACAAAAAGGAAAAATCATTTCATAGGAGGTTTACTATTTCTCAAGTTATGCAAACCAACTAGTTTTGTATTCTCCATTTTTAGTTCTTTCATTTTATCTCTTACAAATCACCTCGTTTTTTTCTCCAACCTAATGCACAATTGCACATGATACTTTTATCTTCCTTTAGTATGTACAATGATCCTCATGAATTTTACGCACTCAATGCAGGCCACAACCGGATAATTAATTTTGAGAATGACACATAAGGCATCCTGTCCATACCAGGATCTATCTACCTGGAGACATGTTCAACAATCTGCTCTATGTATTGGTGATGGATTATCAATTATTCTGTTGTATGCTAATTCAAATCAGTTTTCCATGCTGCCTAACCTTGTTTGTGCATGTGGCTCTTATTGCATTTTTCACACCTCTGGCACGAATTGAATTGTGCCGGAAGTTTTCTAATTGAGGTGTTCAAACGAGAGTACTAGTTTACTTTTATGTTCATCTCGTGAAAGAAACACTCTGGCCTTTCCCTTGAGTTGTCATTTGCCATGAAATCTGCGTCTCCTATATTTCCAGAGCAAATTCTGTTACACTATCAGGTTGGTTAGTTGTCAGTTTCTTAATTACAGGATATGCTTGTTAGTTGGAGATTAGTCTTTTGGAAAGATGGACACTCTCTGATTCTGTTCTCAACTTGAAGGGTTTAAATGCCGATGTGCCACATATTGGACTATAGAAGTCATTTGAGTAATATGTACAAAGTTATTTGGGCTTGAACAGCACGAGAGCCAACTTTTTACACTAGGAGTCTCCTCTCCTGGTAACACAGGTAGCTATACAAGAGCTATTACCCAATAGGCGAGCCTGCTCCAATTATCCCACCAAGTTTTACAACAAGTGGGCTCCAACTTTAGATTTAGTTTTGTGGAACTAATGGGTCTCATACAATGGATAATTTAATTGGGACAATCGATTAGAATTCTTGTGTTTAACCTATAATAGGAGTTCAACATCATCCTTGTTCCCTCTTCTTTTCCTGTAAAGAGGTTGTAAGAAAACGAATTATTGAAAGGAAAATGTATATATTCTCTCTCCGTTTCAAAATATATACTTAATTTTGTTTTAAAATATATATTGTCTTTTTATATTAAATTTTTATTTATTATTCTTTTTTAATTTACCATTGTTCTTAATTAATTATTTAAATATTTTTATTTTCTCAAAGCTATTAATCTTCTAATAAATAATTAATTATTTTGAAATAATGACATTTCAGATATTTTTTAATACAAATTTATTAAAATTTTAATTTTTATTTAAAAATAAATTATGTTATATATTTTGAAATAAAAAAAATTAGGAGGGTTTGTCTGTCTGTCAACCTGATAGACGCATGGGCCTTGATGGCCCAATTGAAGTGCCATAAGCTCAGACCGTTTTCTTTGCTTTTGATGATGTAGGGATATTTGTGGGCTGGATAAACAGAGCAGTAGATTGGTCATATGAAATTTGATTGTAGTCTATGTTCAATAATAGATTTTCTGGAATCTAAAGGTGGGGCTATAAACAATACATTTTACTTTTTGTAAGGAAAGTATTTATATTTATTTTGATTTTGTTTATTATGAGCGTAATAAAAGTAAATTAGAAATGCTTTCCTTTGTTTGATTGTATGAAAAGCAGAAGGAGAGGGAAGGATATTTTATTGTGTTTATGAAATTTTTCTTTTCTTAAATTAAGAAATTATTATAAAAATGAAAGTTGAGCGTATAATGGTCTTTTAAATATCAAATACTTTCCAATACTTCTAAAAGTGAAAGGATTGGAAATGTTGATGTGGATAGAGAGTTTTCACTTCTTCTTTTACTTCTCCTCCCTTTTTACTCTGCCTTTTCCTTCCAACTAAACTAGGCCTAAGAACAATGAATAGAGAGAACATAAAATTACCACTTACAATCAAGGGCGGAAATAGGGGACGGCATGGTGGCCGGCCCCAAATATTTTTTAAAATTTTTTATAGATATAATTTTTTTAGTTTTATAGTTACTTTTTATTCAAATTCGCCCCCTAATATTTTTAAAATTTTTTTCATATACATTAATATAGATTTTTGCTCCCAAAATAAAAATTCTGGTTTCATCTGTATTCAAAATGATCTGAGCTTATGAATACGGTGTTTCAGAACTTAGGTAAGGTTAAAAATGATCATGAGATAGCATGCGACTGAACGACCAATCGGGAAGGGATTGTTTTGTTTATTTTGGTGGCCTTGTAAGAATTGATTAGTCATTTGAATTAATTTTATTACTCCCTTCTTTTCCTTTACGTCTTAAAATATAAAATATTTTAATTTTGTATTGATTAATTTATAAAAAACAATAAAAAAAATCTTTATATTTTAGAACACGGTAAGATTTTCCTAATATCTAAAGTCACTTTACCTTAAATACTGGGCATCAGATCCTCGGAACAGAGGAATACCTCAAAATGCACTTCAATGTTTGCTAGGTCGATTATTCTTTGTGATAATCGAGGACAGAGACTTTAAAATAATGAACTGCCTTGCTCGTTCTGAGCAGAAGAAGACATAAAATCCTCTGTTCTATAATCTTCTGATGGAGAAAATATATATATATATATATATATATATATATATATATATATATATATATATATAAAGATTCATATTCTCAACTACTGCAACGCATCACTTAATTCTCTCATCGCAGACGCTTCGTCTTTAATAGAATTCACTATGATTTTCTAGCAGAAAGTGTGGAAGTTGGAGAGAACAGAGGATCCATTTTAAATAAATAAAATTGAAAGGAAGAACAAACTTAATTAGAAGCGCGAAAGTGTGATTGAGAGTTACTAATTTTTAATTTTTATTTCATTAGCTTAAATTGAATTTGGGTAGATATTGGTTTTGTCCACTTGACCACTTGCCTGACTTGTTGTACATGTGGAAAACAAAGAAAAATTCACTTTCGTAATAGAATCATAGTATGTTTGATATCTGTCTGCAGATCTGTTTAGTATTCATTGCATAGGATAGAGTTCAACAAATAAAATAAAAATAGCTGAATTTATTAAAGAAATCCTCTGGTCCATGTTCTGATGCAACAAAGATGAATTGGCGTGCTTTTTGTTTGGTTCTAAATTTCGCATCTTAATCTCCTCGAAGTTTATTTGGCTTTTGGTTTTAGACGATGCCCATCTTTTTTTGTGCTAATACTAAATCATGCAATAATTTTATATTCTCGGTAACCTGTGGCCATCACCAACACTTGGATGCCTTTTTTAATCTCTCTTTTTTTCTCTCCAATAAAACTTCATTCTTGTGGCCACTGCTTATCTAGGTTTAATCAAATCGGACACAATTACCTATAATCGCGCAATAAATTAATAATTAATAATTGAGTAGAATCGTACATTATCTCTTTAATTATCAAGAATTTTGAAGTACAGCTATTCCCTCTAAACGAGACTCACACAAAAACATCAAATTTGAGCTTGTCAAACTTTCCACGTTCTTGAAACGGTAATCCACGTTTCGTGTCAACACGGAGATACCAAAAGAATACCATGCTACTAAGAATCCGAAATCTTCTACTCCTCACGGAGGACTGAGGACAACTAACCAGGCATACCCCTTTTGAGTAGGCAATGTTTAACAAGTCTTTAGGGGGGGTACACGTAAAGAGAGGAAGAACGAGGAAAATGAAGGAAAAATGAATAGATTCTGCGCCCAAAATGGTCTCCTTGTTGGGCCTTTTTGTGGCCTAAAAGTTGCGAGGGAGATGCCTTTCAATGCGTTTTGTCTTCTATTGTTTGTAGAATTAGAATACTAATAGTAGTAGAGCTCTTTTTTTAGGCTGCCGACTATGCCTTACATTTGCTTCTGATGGGTACGTTTGCGGTGTGATTGTTGAGTGACTAGGACCTCTTCTTAAAATCAACAACAAATTGCACATCATTTTCATCAACCCATTATGCATTTCTTACAAGTAAAATATGCGTCTAGCTCATCACTAAATCCACAAGGTTTCTCTAGGAATTTTAGTTATGGTAAAAGATTTGTAATTAATACTTTTGTACATAATGATCATTTTTTTATATATAAATTTTGACTGTGACTATCTTTTTCCTTCGACTTAATACGACATAGTGATATCTAATAATTACATAGTCCAAAGTACGGTCTTTTTTTTTTCTTTTAATTGCAAACATAAGAGGGAGGCCAAACATTAATCAGTGACATGCAAAGGTTCCTCCATTAGTCATTGGATTAACAGTTAAAAATACGTCCATATCCAATTGTATAAGAAATACAGCTCCGGACTCGTACCGAATCTTCCTTTCCTAGTTGTGTTGGTTTAATGTATTAGATACCCATTCATCAATCAAACTCTGATTAACAAATGACTCATAAAAGCTCCAATTCTTGAAATGTTGAAGAGAATGGAGTGAGCTATGCTCTCGCACATACGACTCCATCTCAGTTCGATGATACCTCGTATTTGGACGTCTTGGCCAGATGTTTTTGTTGCAATGCGGGGAGGTACAACTGAAACAAACGAATCTGTGAATTAAGATATTTTGATATAAAGAAATAATGCCCTAATATCAAGAGTAAGATTATCAAAGCGGTAATAATAATTTTATTTTTTTAGGGAAACAAAAGGTCTAATCTCTAACATCACTTGCTAATGCCCAATCAAAAAATAATTTGGACGTCTAAGTGCATAATTAACGATCAAATTTGGAGGACCCGTTCTTGTAAAAAAGTTAAAGAAAATTTTGCCAGGTGTCAGTGTGATACAGGAAGAGGAATATGTACCAGAGCGCATCTTAACCTGGCTCTCGACGGCATAATGACAGAAATGGAAAGTACAAAAGGCAAGGGGACCCCACTTGAGCATCTATTATCTATGTACCGGTGAGTCGTTGCTTCAGCCGAATGGACCAATAATTGAAGCAGGAAATGGTGAAATATTCTACTACTGGTACAAAATAAAATAGTAGCACTACCATAAGCTAAGGAAAAGAATAAAAAAGGAAAGTGCCGGCGTAGCTCAGTTGACCAGCAACAATGGTAGCAGGAATAAAAAAGGAAAGGTTGACCAAAGGAGAGGAGGAGAGAGGACTTTCCGTGAATGTAGCTGCAAGCGTCCACGTCTCCCAAGGCGCAAACCTCGTACGCCCCTTGCCGACAGCAAACCCACCAGAAAAGGTGCCAACTCAACTTGTACTTTCCTTAAAACCATAGTAATGTGAGACTGTGAGTTGTTAAGTTGTACAGCATATATATTTTATAAAGTAGAGAGCACTTATTTTATAAGTACTAGGAGTAATTTATAAAGGAGAGAGATTTTTGTATTTTTTTTAACTCATTTCACACTCCTACGTCTACTTTAGACCAAAAATGTCTTTTAAATTTTAAAAAAGTTTTAATCTTTACACTTCAATTTAATTTCATTCAAGTCCTACATCTAAACTCTTACAACATATAACTGTCATCCCTTAAACTTTTAAAAAGTTTTTACTTTTATACTCAAATTTAATTTTGTTCAAGTTTTGAACTTGAACTTTCGCGACATGCACCCATTATCTAAAATAGAAAATGCAATTTTTTTTGTTATTAGACATCTCTAATATGCTCATTTTTTTAATTAATTATGCATAAATAATGTTGTTGGAAGGAACAAGCTGTTTTAACTGTGCCAACTGATCGAAAAAAGGCAAGGCCTAGAGACTTCCATTTAAAACTATCTATAATAATTTTACTTTTTATGAAAATTAAGATTTTGATAAATTTTATAAAAAAGTTAATATAAAGTCAATTTTAATATTAGAGACTGAGGGGTTTAAATGGTCGATTAAAAAACTACATTTAAAGAGTTAGTTAAAAATAAGTGTTAATTGAGAAAAAAGATAATAAATCAATCTTTTATATAGAAATAAGACAAATATCTTGAAAAAGACCCAAAAGAAGGGACATATATTTTGAAACGAAAAGAGTAAATGAAAAAGTTTAATAGCATCACAACAATACAAATCATATTAAATGAAAATGAACTAAAATATAGCAAACTAGTTAAGTATTATTAAAACAAGAATTTATTACAAAATTTACGTATGTGACAGCATTTTATATGTCATATAATGGAACTTTTAGATGAAAGGGCAATTAGGGGTGTCAATGGGTCGGGTGGTTTTATTCGGATCTGCCCCAATAATCTTAGGTCCGCGATAATATTCATACCCATTTTATACGGACACATACCCGGTAGATCTGGGACTCGAATAAATTTTAAATAATAAATATTTTATATATTTAAAGTTTTTACAACTGTTAGATGTGTTTGATCCAACGATTAATTATTTGTAAACTTATATTATAATTCCTGGGTTTATCCGGATCCGACTCGATACTTTATAGGGTCGGGTCCAAGTCCACTATATTTGGACCCGTCAGGTAAACGGATCGAGTCCGGTACCAATAGAGGTCAATCGGGTCCGGGACTCCCTTGTTCTGAACTCGTTTGGACCCGTTGACACCCATAAGGGCAATGCATGTATGTTGTAAGAATTCATATGCAAATTTTAAATAAAATTATAAGTTATATAGTGTAAAAACTAAAATTTTTTGAAAAGTTTAAAGGGCGACAGGATTTTTTGTCCCTCTATTTTATCATGTAAATATTTGATCCCTGATAATAAAATCAAGATAATCGCAAAAAATTTTATATACTTGAGTTTAATTGATACCTTCTTCCTTTATTTTCCGGGTTTAACTCGAGAAGAACAGTTTGGAGTAATTTGCCCTCCTCTACCGCCCCCTATCTAAATGCCTTCAATTTTGTCTTCGCTACCAAAGTTTCATGGTCATGAGATGTAACAATTTCACCAAAGTTTGAGCAGCTCAAAGAGGTTAAATTTTCTAGCGTCAGCTTGGTTTTATTAATACTGGTAAGAGAGTCTTTTAGTACATTACAAAATAAAATGATAGAGAGGGGACGTACATCAAGGGCACATGTAATTAATTAACTTATTTTGTTAAACATTTGACTGAGTATACATTTGTTTGAAATTAAATATTTAATTTTAATTTGGTACAATAATTAATGAAAACATTTAACTTTTATTAAGTTTTCATTTTACCTTTATCAATTAATTAAAGAAGTTAGTAATGAAACTATATATCAATAGAGTATAGATGAAAAATATGACTATTTTAAAAAGTAAACATTCAATTTAAGATATTTTAAATAATAAATATAAAATATTTAATTTTGAATAGAAGGAGTATTACTTGAATAAATACCCAATATAGTTTTACTCTGCAAGAAACAAAGGAATATTTAAAAAATATAAGTGTCATTTTGATACTTTTATATAGATTAATGAAGGAAAATTAAGGAGTATTTTTTATTTATCTTTAATTAATTTAGATTATTCTTTATTAATATGAAAAAGATAATGAATAAATTATATTTACAAATAAAGATAATTTTAAAATTTATAAAACACTAAATATCTAAAAGAGAGAGAGAGAGAGGAAAAAAAGTTCAAAAAGTCCTATTTTTTAAAACATAACCTCAATTTGAATTCTTTTCTTTTGTTATTCCACTTTGAATATTGACTTTGGAAGAGAATAGTAGAAAGGAAAATATCAAGTCCAACATTACAAGCAATAATCATTTCCAGAGATATCAAATTTATCTCAAGTTCCTTTTGCACAGGTAACAAGCAATCTCCGAAAAAGTTTCCTCGTTTCTTCAAAAAACCAAAAAAAAAGCTTACCTCGTACACAGGTAATCTAGAAGAAAAACTAGCCGTCGGATAGGAAAGGACAACTATGGAGACGCATTTTTGCCGTTGATTAAGAAAAAAGTGGTTGGACAGCGATATCGGAAGGCCTAGAAAGTGCATGTGGCAGATGAAGATTGGTTAGAGGACTCAACAAGAAGATAGCGTTGTGATTCGGTTGGGACAACCGGCTATAGTCGGTAACGAGGAGTCGTTATCGTGCTAGCGTGAGCTTTTGGGTAGTGGGTGGTTGGGGATTACCGGATTTGGAAAAGCAAGATTATTAAAAGGTTTTTAAGGTTTTGAGAATTACCTTAGGAGGAAGGTACTAATTGGTCGCATATCATAAAGCATAGGCATCTTAGTACTCCCCTTACTCCATTACTATGACTAGATTAGATCTATGGATGTATTTATATTTTAGTGTAGTCTCCATGACCAATATGGTTTTGGACTGAAAGAAAAAAGAAAAAAAGTTGATTTAGAAAACGGGGAAGTGGTTTTACACGTGTAAGAAGATTGTTGCATTCCTATGTCATGATAAGGTAGTGCCCCCTATTGGGAGGGCTCTCTAAATGTCATTAATGCCCTTGGATATTTTAAAAATTATTCTTGAGAAAGCCGTCGGAAGATTTTCTCCATCATGGTAATCTTGAAGAGGAGAAATTAGGACCTTGAGGATGGTCTATAGACACCCATGTTTTTCCCATTTCTTTTATTCATTTTTATCCCATCATATTCTTACCCATATATTCAAAAACTTTTTCTCTTTACTAAATAAGATGAGAGAAAAGTACATTTTATGTATCAATTTCTGCTTTGAATTCATCAATAGGATCTTCTTCACTATCTAATGTTTGATTTGAGACGATGGTTACTATCTTAGATTCATACACATCATTAATTGCTAATGAAAGGCGATGAGTGTCTGTAAGAAAATTAGTTTATTAGAGAAGTTACTCAAATTAAATGTTACAAGTTAATGTCATATTTTGGTTTTTTTCAAAAAAGTATGATATTTTAGTCAATTAGAATATTTCAATTTGTCTAATACTCGCAAGCTGAATGCATTTTCTTAGAACCTCCAAAGTTTCGAAAATAAATTCACAAAGATGACCTTCCCTTCTTAAATAGTTTACCCTCAGTTATAACTCCAAATCTCTCTAACATCTCACATAATATTTCTTTTTATAGAATTTTTTATTTAGAGTTTTTTTATATAATTTAATATTTATAAATAAAAATTTATTACACAGAGAATACTATAAAAGATATTGTAAAGGATCGAACCGTTCTTCTATATGTATCCCTCTGACTCTCGTCCCTCCCAACTTCGAATTTTGGGTTTGGGTACCCCTACCTTCTCCTTGGTATTCTAAGGCTAAATGTCAAGATTGTAGGTATGTAATGGTGGATCCATCTATATACTAGTTGGAAGTGTGATCTATAGCTCGCCCAAAATTTATCAAAAATAAGGAAAAAGAAAGTTTTTATTATGGGTTGCTTTACAAGTATGTGTGCCAAAGGTTAATTTGCTTCCAAAAGTGCATTATTTTCTTAAAGAGGCTTAATTAGGAATCAAGGTGGTTTTGATGCTTGCTCATTCCAAGTTGCATGTGGTATATGGATGGGATCCACATCCTAGTTGAGAATTCATAATACATTCTTTTAGGCCCGTCCGATAAAATGTCACATTCATAAGAATTTTTTAAGTGTACCACATATATGCTTATAAATAAATTAAGCAGTTCAAGAAGCATGTTAATTGTTAAAAGCAAATTTTTTAATCCTTGTGTAGAAATTAATTAGATCCAAATCATACTTAAAATATAAATTAGATAAAGTTATGAGGCGTAATCAGCCATCAAATATTTTTCGTTAAAAAGAAGTTTCTAACGGGTTAAAACATTTTATAATTTAAGATCATGATAGTGAATTCCCATTTTTTATTAATGCAACATATTATTGATTTGAAATGGGTCGGCAGGAAAATTAGATGCCGCCTTTTCTCCTTGTTTTGGGGTGGGGAGAGAGAGGCGGACTGATAAGTTAGTAGACGTGTAAAGCAAAGGCAAGTCGAAGTGCCATAATTTTCCTGTTTCCACACCGATTAGGGAAGTTGAAGGCACTTTGAATCCAACAAAAGGGACAAAGTGAAAGGCAACATTGTCTCATCAAGTTTACGACGGGCAAAGCCAGCCAACTACTAAGTATACTAATTAGTCCCAAGTTGAAATTTTCAAGATTTGATGATTCCTATGACCTAACTGCGCTACTAGATTTTTATGGGTCATAGTCAAAACTTGCGTCGCATGGAGTACAACGTTTTCTTCAAGTTGCATAACGTGGTAACTTCTGGTCCCGGGCAAATATAATTTTCCTCTAGCAGCTTCGCTACGATCTCTATGGAACAACTTAAACCATCCAAGAAAATCACATTCTCCTAACACGCCCCAAACAAACGCTCATATTTAATTATTTCTCCATCTTCAACTGTTTAGGGTTCAAATTTCAACGGTAGTTCTGTGGCTTTCGGGAAGATGAAGGTGAAGGTCGATCGGGAGTGAGCTAGCTTGCTTTCTGATTGTACGTTGGTAATTGTCAAAACAATATCTATTTTTGGGATTCTGTATCTACAAAGGTCTGCCGTGTAAGCAAGGCTAGCAGTAGTAATCACCAATTAATTAAATTAAACTAGGTAATTGTCCGTCTAATTGTGGCTGGGGTGAGCCGGTACTGGAAACTGAAAAAGGGCTGGAAAAGAATAATGATGATTTTTGCATATTCGATCACCACCTAGAATTTTGCTGGCGAGGAGGGATGAAGGTAAAATGTTTCGTCGGGCATGCTTAATATAATTTCTTCCTTTGGTATTACAATTATCATGCTTCGTTATAATTGACTTGGAATGAAGACATGATGCGAATTCTTGGATTCTTTTCTACAAGGGGCGCGCAGGGAGATGAAAGCCAACATACAATTTTGAACTGTAACAAAGAAAACCCAAGTAGGGGGTGGGTGCAGGGAGGAACATGGAGTAAATTATTGCTACTAGTAGATTCATTCTACCAAACAGCTGCTTCCTGAAAAAATACCAAATTCTACGGTGTTGCCAATTCAATTAGTCAGTACGTCAATTTTCGCAATGTCGGCTCCGTGGAAGACCTCATAATTAAGTAATAGAGTATAAATTATAGGCCGGTAAGCCCTTCTGAATTGGTGGACCAGCAAAGGAAACTCCTTATTGATGGTTTCATTTATAAGTAGAAGTAGGTCAAAAATTGACTTCCCTCTCTCTTCCTGGCGCTGGGGGGGGTTGGGTGGTTTTCATTTTAAGGCAAATAAATAAACAACGTGCTTATTCTATGTATCTATATATATATAGAAAGGAATAACTTTGTAAATCTCCCTTCGCACCTATATATGCAGATGGCCGAAACCGTCCCCATGTAAGTAGTGAAAGCTGCAATCCCAGCCCTCCGATCTTGGGACCGCACGCGACAATAACTCCGATAGGTCGGCACCTTCACTGTGCAGTCGCAGGCCTCCATGGACATAAATGGTCCCTCAACGCAACTACTTAGATTAATTTTTTTTAATTGAATTATATTTAAAATTATAAAAATAAATTATTTAATAAATTTTAAAAAATTAAATAGAAATTCAATTCTCAAATAGAGCACGAGATAGATCGAGTAGTCCTTCCCCAAAACAAAAACCAACTAGAAATATGTTCCTTAGCATTTACGGAAATTGTTGTTATATATGTACATATATTTTTTATCGTTCAAAATTTTATATTTAATTTAAAACAGAAAGTATAAAGAATTGGAAAAAAAACTTAATGTATATATGTGGCAGAGCTAACAAACATTGGGAAACGAGAAAAAAGAAGGTTGAGGGAGAGGAAAGCTCCATTTGCATATCTTAAAGAAATCCAAATTGTTTTAAGACTATATTCTTTCTTGAAAACAAACGAGAATACTGTACTTCTCTCTTTCCTCCAAGATGGCCTTCTTCTCCAGGGCAAGCGTTTATTTCTCTGGCTTTATTTGGACTTCGCGTTTTATTTTTTTATAAATAATTTATTTTTATAAAATTTAAAATATATATAATAGAAAGTAAGGACATGGATAGATGGACAGATGTTAAAATTCTGGCAGCAGCAAAAGGAACAGGAGAAATAATTAGAGCATGAGATTAACGTGATCTGCTGATCTGGACAGATGGCGAGACTCAAAACGCCGTTACCTTGTCTGCCTCAAATCAAAAGTTTGTATTCTCAACAGATCAAGAAGCATGCAGTGCATCGTGTTTATCGCATGTTGAAGGCCTACGGTAAAATCAGATCTCAATCACAGCGTGGAGGGCTGCTTAGTTATCTGTCGTTTCCTCATAGAATCCAAATTTCACACAAGCAAAAGCAAGGCCTTTAAACAACTTTCCGAGGAAATGTTTTATATAAGCAACCTTTGCCAGAAATTAATCCGTTATTCACCTAACTTATCTTCCCTTCATAGTTCCTATTATTATATTATCCTCTCTATTTTATTAATTGAAACGTGCTTAACTTTTCACAACATGAGCATCCTTAATTAATTATAAGACAAGTGGATTCTACTAATATATATATATATATATATATATATATATATATATATATGTCCTACGCACAATTATGTTCTTCAATTAAATAATAAATATAAAATGATAATTCATATATGGTCAATAGCTCTTCTATTTTTTCTCGAATACATTATACACATGTCAACCATATTGGCCACGACAACTCGTTTTATCGTTGGGTTCCCACTATCTAGTAAGAACCTTGCCTGATTGTAAGAAAAATAGTAAGGCTGCAGAAAATGTTGTACGAACAGGGTCTGCTTGAATTATTTTTCACTCCCACATTTAATTTATTTTTATTTTTTTAATACAAATTATATCATAATATTAGTAGATATTATATAACTAGTATATGGCCCGTGCTTTGCACGGTGTATATATTATTTTTTAAAAAAATAAGTGTATAATGAAAATAGATTTTTAAAAAGAAAATTTATTTTAAATGTCATAAAAAAATATCTTTAATAGCACAGTCATGAGTAAATTCATTTCTTTTATTGACAGAGATAGTTTTTCATTAAAAAATACCATAAAGAAAAATTAACACATATTATTATATAAATAGTTATTGGAATTATTATAAAAAATATAAAGTAAATTTATGTATTTAATTAAAAAATATGCACTAATGGTTAATCATAAGTAAATTAAGATGAAAAAATACATCATAAATTGTACTTTTTTTTATATCTTTAAAGTAAATTAACTTTATGACATGGTCTTTCAATTATTCTATCGTATTTAACTCCTACTCCCATTATATGTAAGAGAAAAAGAGAATTTCTTATCATTTAATTATTTATTTTGACTCTTCAAAAAATAGAATATATTTGCAATAAAATCATTGTGAAAATTAAAATTTATCTCCTTTTACTTGTCTCTCTCCATTCTTAAAAAATAAATAACATAAAAATAATAAATATTAGTATTTTATATTAAAAACATCAAAAAAATTAAAATAAAAAATTCTCTGGTCATTGCTAAATTTTTTTCAAAAGAACGTGTTCTTGATCCATTACAAAGAAGCCATAGTGTTAATGTACTTTACAAAATTATTTTTTTATATTTACTTGGTAAAAAGATAAAAATAAAAAAATAAAAACTATCGATTATTACATTTCATGTCTAATATACTGCAAAGTTATGCATATTTTGGTACAAAATATTTTAATAGGCAATTAGGCACTTTTATCCTTAAAACTTAGTAAATGAATGATCAAATTAGATAGTAATAGATATTGATCTAGTTGGTTTAATAGATACTGAGAACTAAATAGATAAATATTCCTGAAGTCATCTCCTCAAACAAACGAAAAAAAAAAGTTTGAATCTTCAAAACCTATCAAAGAAAATAAAAACTCAATAATTTTCTATTAAAATAACTAAAAATATAAAATAAATTACATCATTCAATCAAAATAAAAAAAGACATGAAAGATGTAAAAAGAGAAAAAATCACTGATGTTAAAAATAAAAGTAAAAAAATAAAATAAGCTAACAAAAAAAGATGGACAAATGAATAACTACATATGAAAGTCATGTACAACTTGCATATTAATTGGTAATAAAAAATTTAAAAAATTTTAAAAATATATTTTATTCTAAAAAAAGATTAAACGGACTCATATTAAAGAAGAAAAACATAAATAATAAATTAAAAGAAAACTGCATACATCTCATTTTGCTGGATTTAACTGAAGAAGTATTTAAAATATATTTTAAAATTTATAAAATAATAAAGTAAAAATACTTATTTAAATAAAAAATTAAAATATCCTAAATGTGTTGATGTGTATAACGTATATATTACTCATATATTTTCCTTCATTTTAAAAGAAAAAATTTAAAAGTCTTTCCATTTTTGCCTCTATCCCAAAAAATTCTCAACAAAAAAATCTTTGAAAATAAATGAATTTATAAATATCTCACATGTACACAAATAAGTTCTCAATAAATTAAAGACAAAATATTTTTTAAAAATAATTAATTTATAAACATCTTTTGAACAATAAGAGATGTATTGGGCACTGATAAGCTCCTCAAGAAAATTAAATTTATAATACTATTTATTAAATTCAGAGGTCAAATATTAAAGTGAAAGAGAAAAATAAAGAGAATAAGAGTAACATGTATCAAAAAAAGAATTAAAAAGATTATCTCTTTAATTTGAAAAAAGAAAACTCTAATCAGAGGAAAATAAGAAGATTTGAAGATAAAAAACCTTATGAGAAAAAGTTTGTGAAGAAAGAAAAAATTTGTGAAGAAAGTGATAATAGATAAAATTATATGGAGATAGTGAAAAGTTATTAGGAATTTGATTTAAATTAAAATATTTATTTAAGATAAACTAAAGTTGTTATATTATGTTATCTCTTAGCTATTAAAAACTCTTCTAACTAATAAAAAAATTAAAATTTTAGAAATTAGAATTGAAGATTTGAGAGTTTTAGAGGAGGAGAGAGAGTAAAAGTGTTTTGATAATATATATATGTATAGATTTATAATCAATTATATTATAAAGTTATAAATCTTAATAAATGACAAAGTTACTTCTTAATAAAAAAAGATTATGCATTAGGTAAGAATCGAACTCCAAACCAAGGTGTCACGGGCTTTAAAATTTTTACTTTGTCTCTAACTTTTTCATTATGAACTATTTACCTTTCACAAAATTTAGAACAAAATGTTCAAATAGAAACGCATTTCAATTAAACTTCTATTGTACATGATAAACAGTAAACAAGTGAAAATTGCAAATATCTATAACTGAAATTTACTTCAAAAGAAGAAATTATCTTCAAGTAAATATCCTATGAAATTATCCTTAGAGAAATCCTCCCCTTTCCCCAACCCCAAAAAAGAAATCTATTAGCAACATTAGCGAAAATTTATATCTAAATTCCCTTTTGCTTCAATCTAGTATTCCCCTAAATAGACGTGAGAGGAAAAATTTTCAATCACGGATATATTAAGGCTCTCAAATTAATAAAATTTTCTTCTTTACCAAAAAAAAATTCTTATTTATCTTTTCTTATCCTTCAATGGTTTCTCACACTTAATGGCAAGATAATAATTTAGTTAGTGAAATATTCACTAATTAGGCAAGAAATTCAAGATTTAATTCACATAAATTAAGAAAACCTTGTCCTCTAGTTTCTAAACACTATAATCTCAATTTAATAGAGTATTAATATTGAAAATTAATGCAAGAGTTTTTTTGTTGAAAGGAGATAGAAGAAGAATTTAAAACAAGAAAAAATAAAAATAGAAAGAAATATGAATAAGGGTTATTGTTAACGCATTATTATATACAATTTTGAGTCTAATTGTATATTGTCAAAAAACTAAAACATTTTTAATTTCTCAATTCCTAAACCTAATGTCTTTTCTCTCATTTTCTCTCTACAATTTCAATAAAATTAATAAGTATTATATTAATTAAAGCTATACATTTTTTTAATTTTTATCTCAAAATTGAGGGTTTATGATTTAGTTCTTTATCTAATTGCATTATGTAACTTAATTTAATGCGATGCTCATTAGTTTTAGTAAAATTGTAGAGAGAGAATGAGAGAAAGTGTTAGGTTTAGGGTTTGAGAAGTTGAAAATGATTTAGTTCAATTGTACATAGTCAAACTCAAAACTATATATATTAATTATGTATTATTATTGATGGACGTTAATCATTCACCTCATTATTTATCACACCTTCTGACTACAGTGAGCTAATTTTTATTAATTCAAATTCTTTTTATTTTTAAATTTTAAAATTCTTTTAATATTTTTTTAAAATGTAAGTCTATTTTGAATATTCAAAGTTCTCTAAAATATTTTAATATATTTATTGTATTGATGATAAATAATATGTATTAATTAGAATCTAATTTTAACCTTGATTTTATTTTTAAAGATCTTCAATTTCCCTTAATTTTGTTTTAAAAAATTTCAAGAGATTCATATTTTGAATTAAAATTTGTATACAAGGAGAATTAAAAAAACAAAAAAAGTAAAACAATGGGAACCCCGGAAAACTAAAAAAAAAAAGAAAAAGGAAATCATGAAGAAGAACCAAAAAAGAAAAAAGGATAATTTTTGTGGCCGAGAACCCACAATTCCGGTAATCTAGAAACACACGCCTGCCCCTAACAATTTGCGACGGGAAACTTTTTTTATTTATTGTTAACGCCTTATAGTTAGCAACACCCTTATTTCTGAGACAGCAAGGAAAGGGAAACAAAAATTAAAAGCCCTGATGAAGAACCAAGAAAGGAAAAAGGAAAAAAAATTTGTGACCGGGAGCCGGCAATTCCGGTAATCTAGAAACAAATCAAGTTAACAGAAGCTATTCGACGTCAGTTGTCCCTCATATATTTCCGCCCTCTTAAAATAGCAAGGGCGAAGAGAGGAGAAGAGGAAGAGGAAAGCGAAAAGGAGGACCACCACCGGCACCACCATCGCCTCCCCCCATCCTCTCTCTCTCTCTGTCTCTACCTATACATACAAAATATATACAGTATCACTACTGTCTACAGCTATCTTCTCCAACATATATGTTCCTTCTCACGTCCCATCTTCCCCCTCTTTTTCTCTATCTTTCAAACATCTGACCAGCATATTCATATTCTCTCTCTTCTTTATCTCTCTCTCCCTTGGTATATATAGGGACTCAGCTGGAATTCCTTTGGGCATTGTGACCAAATTCCTTTGCTCACCAGATACTGTCTGTCTGTCTACTCTTCCTTTTTGTACTAATCTTTTTGTATGTACGAACGCAACAGTGGGTTTGTAACCGGTTATTTGATGTTAAAATTCTTGATGATCATTGCTTAAGTTCTGGGATTGAAGAATATTTAGCTCTTCTGCTCAGCTCCGATCCGATCGATTCCTTTTTTTGTTGAATTTCACCTGTGGGTTCCTTCCACTTTTGTTGTTTTAAGTGCAGAATACAACTCTTGAACTCATTTCCTTGATACAGAGTGAGGAAAGGGAATATGTTGGATCTCAACTTGAGTGGGATAATTGATGAGGAAGAGAAGTTTGTCGATGGTTTAGGGGACTATGAATCGGCGACATCCAATTCATCGGTGGTGAATGCTGACGTGGCGGAGGCTTCGAGCAATGCCACTACTGCCGACGAGGATACCTGCTCCACCCGTGCCGCCGCGGACATATGCACCTTCAACTTTGACATACTCAAAGTCAACGGCGCTGGAGCTGATGAAGCTGAGGGCGAGGAAGAGAATCGGTTAGTAACGGGAAGTCGGTCCGAGTTCGTTACTCAGGACCTGTTCCCGTCGAATCGGCTCCTTGACCGAACGGAGTTGAATCGGAGCCTGAATGATGGCAATAATTGGGTGGATCTTTCGTTCGGTCCGCGACGGCAAGAGCAGCACCAACAGCTGAAGAAGAGCAGGAGAGGCCCAAGGTCTCGCAGCTCACAGTACAGAGGAGTCACCTTTTATAGAAGAACTGGGAGATGGGAATCGCATATATGGTTAGTTTAACTAATGTGCAATTTCAAATTATGTTCAATTTAATGCATCTATTATTTGATAGAACTACTAAGAGTTTCACTTTTATTAGTATGATTTGGGTTAAATTTCCAGTTTTATCTTTCCTTAATTTTTCTATCTTTTTGGTTTGGTGGTTGCAGGGACTGTGGGAAGCAAGTGTATTTAGGTATATACGAATGTGGTGTCTTTCAAATATTTTTCTCACTTTTGGATTGCAATATTGAAAATTTCTGATCTGTCGTGTATTGATTGGTTTTGTTCGGTTCCATTAGGTGGATTTGACACTGCTCATGCAGCAGCTAGGTAAATATATTTATAGTATTTTTTGTGTTAATGAGCTTTGTATCGTACAACGTTTAACTAGGATGATTTCATTGAATTCTTAAATTGGATGTTGCTTCATGTTTTCAGAGCGTATGATAAGGCTGCAATCAAATTTCGGGGTGTTGATGCGGATATCAATTTTAATATTAGTGATTATGAGGAGGATATGAAACAGGTCAGTGAACGCCAGTTTTTCTTTTTTGTTCGCACTAATTTCTAGTATTTCTTCTCAGATAATGAACAGAAATCACATTAATGTATGCTCTTGCAAGGTTTTATAGTGAATTAGTGATGTTTGTATTTTGATCAATCCAGATGAAGAATTTAACCAAAGAGGAATTCATACACATACTACGACGTCAGAGTACTGGTTTCTCAAGAGGGAGCTCGAAGTATAG
Organism: Rauvolfia tetraphylla; assembly: GCA_030512225.1. NCBI lineage: Eukaryota > Viridiplantae > Streptophyta > Magnoliopsida > Gentianales > Apocynaceae > Rauvolfia > Rauvolfia tetraphylla. The sequence continues at coordinate 738,376 of JAJQKT010000062.1, forward strand.
AGGAGTGACTCTTCATAAATGTGGCAGATGGGAAGCTCGAATGGGCCAGTTCCTTGGCAAAAAGTGAGCAACTTTCATATCTCTGCATATATTTGTTACTTTTTTGTTTGAAGGAGATACTAAGATTAAAAAAGTCGTCATGTGATGATGATATGAATCAGGAAACAAATATGTTGATAGTGTTAGTTTAAACAAGAAATACTGGGAATCAAATAATTATAGCTGGGATTGCAATGATTGCTTTGCAGGTATATATATCTTGGGTTATTCGACAGTGAAATGGAGGCTGCAAGGTCCTAGTGATCATGAATTACTTCTCCTGATACTGAATTTATTACCCTGCATTCTCAACCTCAATAGGGTATCATCCAACTCCTATCTCCATTTTGATTTTCTGCAAACCAGGGCTTATGACAAAGCGGCAATCAAATGTAATGGAAGGGAGGCTGTAACCAATTTTGAGCCAAGCAGCTATGAAACAGAAGTGATTTCTGATTCTCAGAACAAAGGTATAAGTTGATTCTTCTTCTACATAGTCGTGTATATGCAAACAAAGTAGCATTTTCCTGAATTCATGGGGCAAAATTGACACAGAAGAAATCATTGATTTTTGAGAATGCAGGCATTCAGCATGATCTTGATCTAAACTTGGGAATTTCAAACTCTTCTGCAAAGGAAAATGGAAGTTCAAGGGGTATTCAGTACCATCCATATGACGTGCAGAGTGGAAGAATATTGAAGGTAATAATTTATCTCCTTGTGGTAGTTCCAGTACATTTAGCTACAGAATCATTGATTACAAGGGACTTGCACCGTCCTGCAATGTCTTTATGTATGTATAGCCAATCTGTTATTCTATAATTTGCTTATAGCCAAATATTGTTTTATGATGAGATTTACTTTAAATATATTTTTCTCCATAATTCTTGTAGTTGCATTTGTTAATCACTAACTTTATACTGGTAATCACAGATCGACAACTCTGCTGCTGCTGTAAACAATTCACCACTTCAAGGACTACCTGTGGTGTCTGAGCATCCTCACATCTGGACAGGCGTATTTCCCAATTTTGTTCCTGGTTATAAGGTAGATTTTTTTGGTTATGTTCTGGAATTTTCTGCTTCAGTTATTCCAAAGTGAGCAGGAGCTCTTAAAGGATTTTTCATAGTCCTTCAATTTATTTTTCAAAGTTTTATTTTCAGTAGTCATTCTGCTTTTGGACGTTTGGAATAAAGTGCTACTGGTCGTCCAAAATGTTTGGATAGAGGGAACTTGTCATCTGCAACCGTATGAAAATGGACTAAATTATTGTGTAGCAGAATGCTTTAAATTTGAGTTGTGGAATTGGGTTGTGAATGTCAAACTACATACCACAATCTGCTGCACAAACTGCATAACATTACCTCCTCCCCTCCAGTTATGGAGTTACTATGCCAATACAGCCTGCTGTGCAATCTTGGAAAGATCCGAAAAAAATTTATAGCATCGCTATGGGACTATTCAGATGATGAATTCTGTGTGCGACATGGATTTAAAAGTTGGTGCTCTATTGGATAATCATGTTAGAAATGATCCTTCTAATTTTAACTACTGATTTTGCAGGAACAGTTACCCGAGAATAGAACTGAAGTAGGTTCTTCTCAGGGACCCCCCAAATGGGCTTGGCAAATGCAAACTCAGTTCAGCACTACCCCAGTGACAGTGTTCCCAGCTGCAGCATCATCAGGATTCTCATCTCCGGTTACCACTGCTCTCTCAGCTTCCTCTCCTTTATTAAAGGCACCCAATCCATCAGCTCACAATCTCTCCTTTGCTTCTTATAACACTTCATCAACTAGCATTCCTCGTGGATACCACCAGCTCAGGCTACAGCAGCCACCCCCCTAGCATGTGCAGGAGCTCGTCGTTTGTGAATAGGCAGGCATAACAGAGACCTCTGAATTCACTTGTACGATTTCAATTTGATAAATACACAGAATATGTATGGCTGCTTTTGACCAAAGGAATTTACACTACTAGGGTTTTAGTGCATGGGGGAAAGATCCTACTCCATCGTCTAAGCGGCATTGCTAGATTTTGAGTTTCTCTCACTAATTGTTTCATTCTTTGACGTCAGTTTTTGAGTTTCTCTCACTAATTGTTTCATTCTTTGTCGTCGAAAAGAACTGACGTGTTTGCTTAAACGGAAAGATTTGACCCTATTCCTATTCCCATATGCATATACAGACAAATCATCTTGAGCTTTTCTTCCCAACCCATGTTATTCTGTTCAAACTGCAGAGAAAGGAAGTCCATGGCTAACTATAACAGTGTGTTGCTATTGGTAAAGGACTTGAAAATGTTATTCTGGATGACCTTAGTCAGGGGTGGCCGTTTTCTGTACCCCTCTTTATGCAGAAGTATGGTTTCTTAATTTGAAGTGCATCAAAATGTTGTCACTGATATTCCAGAAACAAACTACTAGTCTGATTCCGACCATTGGACTACTACCTCTATGACAATATATACTCCTTTTTATTTCCAATATAAGGTCCTTTGGTGCTCTTTTTACATAAGTTAAGGAAGAAAAAAATATAGGTATTTTTGTTATTATTATTTTTTACTAATTTAATTTGATTTTTTATAAGTGTAGGAGAGAATAAATAAATTATTTTTATGGGTAAAAATAATTTTTTAAAAAATAACTAAAAGTCTTATATTATGAAAGAGATGAAATATTTAGTATGTTTTTGAATTTGCATCGCAGGCTAATAAGGAAACAGAAAAGATTTCAAAATTTAGAATTAAGTATCCTATATTTCTCCAGAACATTGCTTTGTTTAATTCCAAATTTAAAGGGGTGAAACATATTTGGAAGTAGACATTTTGTAACGATGAGAATTGGAAACATGAAATCACACGGGCACGGAAAAGGAAGAGGGCAATGCCACGTCAGTTCTGATGTCAAACGGCAATACACTAGACAGAATCTAGTAGTAGAATGAAAAGGCCAATGAGATGTGATGTTACTGTTCTTTTCCTTTTTTCTTTTTTTTTTTAAGACGTGATGTTACTGTTAATGGGCCTTTAACTTATTATACTGTACCGTCAAATCAACTCAATGGTCTTTGGTTTAGACTTGGACAACTTTTAATGGGCCACATGGAATGAAGACCCCACTCCGACAACTATAAAGGAGCTTTCAGCACAGCTGTATTTTTGGCCCATTCTTTTTTTCTCTATTTTTCCTTGTCCTTCCTGTATTAGTAAGCCATTTTTGGAATAATCCTAATATCAAGTCTTTAATAATAATTGAGTCTTGGCAGTATCTTCCCTCAAAAAAAAAAAGAAAAAAGAAAGAATAGTAGTGTCTACAGTTGAGAAAACCTAAAATATCTTTGATTTAATACTCAACGAATACAGACTTTTATGGTTTCTAGTTCAATAATAAAATATTTTTCTTTGTATGTTTAACCATATTTCTTTCCTTTCAAAATATAACATTTTTTTGAATTTTTTTATAGATTAAAAAAAAAGGAAAGCAAAGAGTATTTTTCATATTGAATCTTAACTAATTTAAATTATTTTTTATTAACGAGAAAGATATAGAAAAATTATATTTATACGTGAAGATAATTTTTTTTAAAAAAATCATCTTTAAAATTCATAAAAAATTCAAAATATTTTAAAATAGAGATAGTACGTAGTAATGACATTTTTCTTTTAATTTTGAAAGGTCAAATTTTCCAAATGTTTCTTTTACTTTGGCTACAGATAAGCCTCGGATGAATTGTTTTAATGTTCATTAAAATCAATAACCAGCAGAAGCTTAAGACTTGAATATTCTTGTTAAGTGATAAATCAGTTGAAAAAACACAGAAGGAGCAAAGGGCTTGGCTGTTGGCTGAGTGTATAACTTCTTGTTGGTAAGAGTAATTTTGGACACGTCTTTTCTCAATTATATAGCTCCAAATTTCCTCTGCAACAAAAGGGACATCCATCATTCAATGATGCGGGATCTACTTCAAGATCTTTTTGGTACAATGAATCCGCCTTCAATTCTTATTATTCTCGATAAATTATCAAAGAAGTACTATGACAGAAGAACAGAACCTCATTTGAAGTTATCAGATTTTAATTCTTAATTTTCTGAATCACGAGTCGTGTATTCATTTTTTAAATCAGGATTTAACATTTAGTATTGTGAATTAAGTGTTAAGAACTCGATTAACTCTTTTTTTTTTTTGGATAAAATCAAGTACTCGATTGTTAAACTATTACTTGAATAGCAGCTTCCAGTTGCTTCAATTAATCTGGACGTTTCTAGGTAGAGAAGGTACAGTTACAGTTTTTGGAACGTGAATATGATTCAAAATAAACAAAGCGTAAGCGTAAGGGTTTCTGTCTTTGGTGTTGTCTGATGGAACAAAGTCTGGTAAGGGAAACATGCAAATCTTTTGATTGGAGATGGTGTTGAAATTCATATGTGGTACTAATTGAACAAGGATAACAAGTTCTGGACACGTTTGTTTCAATGCTTGAGATAAGTGGGCCTTTAGAAAGAAACTGCTCAACCACCCCAATCGACCTAAAGCTAATGCGAGCTGCTCCAACTGGTCATTTCCATCTCTCTTTCTTTGATTTTCCTTGAACATCATAGTCCGTGAGTGCAAGAAAAAAGATTGATGGTGAGTTTAGGTTAAAGATTAATAAGAGGTTAGGATCCTCTTGTTTAGTGTCAAGTGTCGATTGCCATTTCAATAACTTTCTATTATTGCGCAAAATATGTCATTATCTCAATAATTATGAAGCTTAGTTCAATTATATGTACTTTCTGGAAGTGTATTAAGGAAAGAGTTTCCGCTTAGTAAGCTACTACAGCAATGAGCTTATAGCCAATTACTAACAAGAAAGATCAGCAAACATTCTTAAACTTAGCCTTTTAGTCAGTCAGTATACTATAAGAGATAGTCCAAACTTTGGCTGTATTACTTTAAAGGTTAATAAATAATTACTTTAAAGGTTTCTTCATCTTCAAGCAGTATAACGAACATTCATCAACACCATGGTAACACAAGGCCCCTCCCCATAAAACAAAAAAAAATTAAAAAAAGAATGAAAAAGGCCGCTAGGGGTAGCTAAGGTGTAGCTTTAGCTTAACTGTGCTAAGTGCATGCGAGACACAAGTCAATGTAGTGCACTTGATCAACCCTTGCTTTATTTGTTTCGTTCCACTAAGGTTTCTTCAAGGCTATGTTGTCTTTGTCCTAAGCCATTCTTCAAACATAGGCCAAGGGCCAGTGTTTTTTAACTGCCACATGGAAATCGTCCCTTTGTTTTGTTAGTGATGGCTAATTGTAATATTCCAAATTATTTATTATAGTCTGCTAAAATTAAAAACATAAATAATAAATAATAATAAAAAGAACAGTTTCCCAACCAGAAGGTTCCCTTCTATTACATGGTTTTGTTCTTTTTTTCAATTTTTTGCCTTTCCTTGGGGAATATCTCCATGCATTTTTTCTTTTTTAAGTTCTCCTTGTATATAAAATTTAATTCAAAGTATGAATCTCTTGGAATTTTTTAAAAATAAAATTAATTGAAACTAAAGATTTCTTAAAATAAAACTAAAGTTGAAATTGGATATCTAGTTATCATCCATACAATAGATATACCACAATATTTTAGAGAATTCTGAATCTTTAGAATAGGCTTAAATTTTAGAGAGAATTGTTAGGATAATTTTAATTTTTAAAAAAAATAATAAATAAAAAATTGGCACAGTAACTATGTTTTTATTTTACTTTCAATATTTATATAATGAGCTGATACGAGTTCTTTTGGTCTGTAGTAGCACGTGGTAGGACCAGCACTGTTGGAATTTAATTGCTTCTTTTCTTACAATAATCATAATATGGCCTACTCTGCTTTTGTAGATTTGGTTAGGTTTGATGCCAAGATTGGGATTTTTGGTCAGTGGGGTTCTCTTAAGAGTTTTTCGATCTTTCCACAATCTTTAGAAAAAAAAAAACATTAAACATATGGCACTGAATCAGACACCCAGGAGGGTGGGGTATGCTTTGTTACTCATCATTCAAAGAGGGTTTTTATCATATCATTGCCTAGTGTTCCAAATTTGTCTGCTACAGCATTTCTTTCTTTCTTTTAGTACATGTAGCATTTGGTTATTTTGCTAGGACAGGTCAATTTTCAAGACTCGGATCCAATTTGTGCCACTGACCTCTTTTAAGGAGACCAAAAAGCAAATTCTCGGATAAGCCATCATAAAAGGGTTCGGTCAATACTATTTACTAATAGTAATGACACGCCCGTTCAAAGAATTCCAACGGCTGTCATCAACTTAGGATGAAAATCAAAATACGAACCTTTTACTTGTTAGTAGCTGTTTAATCGATTCAATCATCGTGGTTGGACTAACTCTTTTTTTTAAAAAAAAAAAATTCCTTTCAACGTTTTTTAGGTTTCCACCATTAATTTCTTAAATTATGAACTAATATCCAACCACTAAATTATTATTATTTTTAAAAATTTATGAATATTTTTGAAAAGATACTCGGGTCGTCTTCCAAGGTTGGCCCAATTGTGAGCCCATTCTTCAAAATGCTTAGTGAGAGTTGCATATGGGCTGCTCGACTCAAAATACACAAGGAATACGCTGCTACATAATTACTAGGCCAGCGCAGTCTCAGAGACGACCCAGTCCAAACCTCTCTTTTTCTTTTTGCTTTTGGGGATCTATTACCGCTTAAGAGCCTCAATGCAATTTCCTTCCCTATTCTCTTCAAATATCTCGTTAAACTGTTACATCCACATAGATCTTTAGCTTTGGAACTTGGAAGGGGAATGAAAAGCTAAAGAAAGCAATGTATATATATTTTTGAACACCCAAGATTATGCACTTGCTATGACAGCAGGCCCTCTTATCTGCTCTCTCCTCCCTCGTTCCTATTTCCTTTCTCCCTATCGGTGTTGCTACCTCCTTTTTCTGGACTAAAAGAGCCCGCCACTAATACCTGTCTGTGAGGCAGTCCGGCAACATCGCAAACTCAAATTAGTAGAAATATAGGACAAAGTCGTGTTAGTCACAACTCGCATAGAATTTCATCCACCGGACAAAGTCGTGTTAGTCACAACTCGCATAGAATTTCATGTTCACAGAAAAATTTATTAGTTCAACCTCGGTTTCCAACAGATTTTCAGGCAAGCTCAAAAACAAGGTATCGAGAAGCAGACCGATCATCTTAAAGAGAAGGTTCATATTTGCCTTCATCCTCATCATTGATCTCCAGTTACTACAACCCAACATCCCATTGAGATAATTTTGACATTAATTCGAGATTCGAAGACCATTTTGAGCATCATCTTTCCCTTTAAACGAATAATAACCAAGAACGCTGGATCACCAAAGCGTCAAGTGCCACGACACTGCTTTCCACGTGTGTTAATTAAGACGTATGCTGATGCAAAGAAATATTTCGCAAGACTAGACTTCAAAGAAACAGGAACACGAACAAGTTTCATCATCAAGCATCCCCACCAACCTGAGCCCAGCTCATACAACGCCCAGGAAAGAACTAAACGCCCGAACAAAATTTTATCCCTGGCCAACTTCGTAGAGAAAGAGGTCGGGCACCAAAAAAGGGGAAGGTAAAGCAATATAATATAAGCAAATCTAAAGCACTCGTTTTAATCAGTTTCCACATTTTCTAAATTTGGCAAAAAGTAAGTACATAACAGTTTAGTACGCCAAACACTACAGAACTGTCAAGTAATGATGAGTGAAAGCAAATCCAACTACTCACAATGCTGTTGACAAAATCGAGCCTTGATCACCCCAACACTTTAAAAATCAACCGATTAAAATCACGTTAATCCAGTTGATCACTCATTCAACCATCCAAAATTTCCTCTGCAATTGTGCCAACTCTAAACTATAGAGAATAACCTGCCAGTCTGACCATGCAAAGCAACCTTTCTTCAATCTTCAGTTTCACCCTCGGTCTTGGCATTTTTTCACCTGCAAATCATCTACCAAAATAAGGAGAAAACCAATTATACAAGTTCGAAGATTGCAGCAGCAGCAGCAGCAATGATGATATCACAACTTCAGAAAATGTATGGCAAAAAAATTTAGCCCAATCGTTCAAGCTATTATATGAAATTCAAGGAATTCAGAAGACATGGACTACACCAAGACTATTCACAATCTATTATCATGCCACACTTAATATGAATAATTGACGTAGAAGTATCACTAACTACAATAAATATTCATGGAAATTTTATTAAAATAAACTAGATGCAAGTCCAATTCCTCTCTGAATCAGAATTTCATCTTCCCATCAACTGTAGACTTAATTCACACATACACAATGTGAAAGAGTACGATTTACATAGACCCTCTTCAACAAGTGGATGGAAAAATGAAAAGGAACTGAGTAGCCACAATATTTTCCACAATGGATTAGAAAAGACAAGTTGAAAATGACATCAATGCAACACAGCTAAAGCTATTTTCTATTTAAGAGAAGAAAAGCACTGACCTATTGGTTTCTGGATACCCTTTTTTCAGTGGGTAAGATCCTTCACCAATCAGAATCAGCCAGGTCCGACCAAGCAATTCCAAGGTGCAAATTCACTTTGTAAGTCCTCACCTCTTGAAAGTCAATTCTCAATTCCACTCACCAAGCCAATGTTCATTCATAGAGCAGAGTTCGCCAAGACAGAAATGATCTTTATGTTCATAAATGCCTTGATAACCAAAATCATTCTTCAATTGCACTATATACCGAATGTTCTGTTATATAAATCCCCTTGGCTTGACATGCGCAACTTTGAATCCTCATAGCCAGTGTAGAACTCATTAAATCCAACCCTCTCCGCTCTGAGGAGTTCGGACATACCCATACTATTTCCAGTCTGGACCTCATTCCAGCTATCCCAATGCCCATTTGACATTAAATTGTTTCTGGATTGTGGAAGAGCAACTTGGGTAAATGGAGAAAGGTTGTTGGCTATCGATTGCTCCATAACCCGAGAAGGAATTCTAAAAGAATCAGCAAGAGAAGAAAAGGGATCTCCCACATCAAATCTAGGATTCTGATGTGATGAAAGAGATCTTTGCATCAATAATTGGCGTCTTGCATCATTTTCATTTAGTGAGGGAGCAAATTTTGATCTCATATCTAAGCTGTTAAGGCCATCTGGAAGCCTCCCTTTACCAACTGCCAAAATCGCAGGATCCATAAATTCAATGTCCCCATTGCTAACCAGGTTTCCAGACTGCGGTGCCTGATACTGATTTCTCAACAAAGGGGAAGCCTCAAACATATGGTGCCCTGTAAAAGAGGATGAGAATAGAATTAAGCATCCACATGTGCTGTCTACATCGGGAACCTTCAAATTTTCTACGGAACCAACTGCAGAAAGCTGACCTGAAAGCGAGCTAATAGCTGCTTGCTCTAATCTCTCATGAGATGTAAAACCTGGGGGTGGTGCCCTGTTGGGCGTTGAAAATCCAGGAGGGGCTGATACTTGAGATCTTGAAACTGTTGAATACAACAATAAAGAATTCAGTATAAGTTCAGAAACAATTTTTGGGATAAAATCCTTAAGGGGGAAGGAACAAATATACGAGATGCTGATTGGCAAAGAGTAGAAACAAGGAAGGCCATTCATCTCTGGAGCGTCAGTTAAGCAACAAAAAACCTAGAGAGAGAGAGAGAGAGAGAGAGAGAGAGAGAGGAGCACAGCAGATGAATTGTAACTCACCAGGGATCTTGCTAGAACTGAAATGAGGATGACTGCTATAAGGATCAGGTTCCTCGGCATTAACCAAGGAGATTCCATTGCGAGTCACAAACTTATCCAGATGATAGCTTGTCTTACGAGCAAATTCACGGCCATAAAAATTAGGCCTAAAAGCTTGCTCAATGTAGTTTAAAGATGATTCAGCATCAAGTGCTTTGTTCATGGGTTCTTCTCTTGCAAAGGAGAACCTTGACTGATTGCTCTGCTGTACTTTCCACGGACTTGATACCCCAAGGGACCGTTGTTGCTTGTCAGCTTCACCAAACAATTTGGCAAAATTCTGAGGAAAGGTCAGTGACTCATCCCATGAGTCCAAGTCCAGTGACAAAATATTTGATATTATGCTGCTTTCTCCCATGTCTGCAGCCGCATTTGGCCCAGCACTAGCCAGTTCACTTTCAAATCTCCCATTGTTCTTTAGTTTCTCGTCATGTGAAAATGTATAAGGATGTTCAACATTGTTACTCAGAGAAGCAAAATTGTTAAACTGATTCTCAGGGTACCCGCTATAGAAAACTGGAGTACTAATTGACTGAGATATTGAATCATCTTTGTTGTCTACAACCGGAAAATTATCATTGACACCATGTGAACTGTTGAGCTGCGTAGAAAAACCTCTTACACTATTTAACGAATGAAGAGAATGAGAGAATTTTGGCAAGTAATTTGACTCAGTAACTACTTCAGGATCCTTGAGTCTCTGATCGTCGAATGCTAGCACATCATCTTTATCATCAACTGAGGCTGCTTGCAACTGAGGAATTTCAGAATCCAATCCTAAATCAGACTTGGTTCTTGAGATGCACAACTCATTCTCAGGTACTACAGCTTTCCCAGCACTATGAGAAGTCAAAGACTGTCTAATTTTATCTATGTAGCCATGTTCTAGCCCTTGAATCTGATCAAGCCCCCCTGATGACATCTCAGTTCTTGAATCCTTATCATGTTCATTAGCATGTTCTTTCATATCTTTCCCTGAGCCCAATCCATCCAAAGAAAGGTTGACACTAATAGTAGTATTAGGATGTGAACTCCCCAACTTGTCTTTATCCCCGGTTGCAGATGGGGAGAGGGGCTTACTGCTTGTGGTTGTTGTATGGTAAGCTGAAGAGCCAAGGGCATCGGATACACTTGTTAAACAATCTGGACTTATATTTTGTGTTGCTGTTACTGACATTAGTTTGCTCTCCTCTTGGGCTGAATGGTTGTCATCGTGGAGGCCTTGCTTCTTAACATCTGAACGTGATACAGGACTCTGAATTGAGCTAGCAAGTGCTGTAGAAAAAGTCACTGGACCATTTCCTGTATCTGGCTTATGCTTAAATGGTCCGTTGGAAGATGGTAAGCTCCCAGATGCCTGCTGGTTATTGGAGGCACGTGTTCCCCTGGAACATCAGTAGCTTTTTAAGCTTAACTCGACATAAAAATCAGAAGAGGCTGCAGAAAAGTAGATAGAATACCATGAAGCTCCAGCTGGAAGAGCAACAGATCTACCAGAGCTACTATTTGGAGGAGAAATTCTGATGCTACTACTTGAATTCTGCTAGATACACACAAAAGCCACATTTTCAAACCAATAATGTAGGTATATAGGGAATTACAAGTTCAACACAGTTATGCCAATAAAACATCACATTCAAGTGATAAAGAATATCATAGCCCAATTAATGTCATGGACAATTGAAGTACTATTCACATCCGATAATAAAAATTCTCATCATTAACAGGTGATCACAGAGCCTACAGCGCAGTTCACTATCAACATTAGTTAGGTGTAAGGAGGAAAAGAAGTATCATTATTAACCACAGTAGTTAACATGGGAGCAAAGACGAAAGAAGATCTTACGTTTGAAGTACTTTTAGTAATAGGTTTGGCTGAGGAAGCGGAGCTGTTATTGCAATAGTCATCTGCTGGTGGTGGTAACACATTCCCAGAACGTCGTTGTGTACTATTTGTAGAACCTGTAATTTGTTGTACTCTACTCCTTTAAAGAAACTACATAAGTTAATTAGTTGTTCCACATATAATCAGATGCTCCAACACAAAGAAGCCAAACGAAATCTAGAACATAGAATTCTCACTTGGGTCCTAAATACATTCAACTTCCATTGGTAAAGAAAGAAGCCTAGAAATCATTAATCATAAACTGAATAACCATTGAAAAGAGGGTCAAAATCATCACTCCAGGATATTTTCACCAGAAAAATTTTTAAAAGCAAAGTTTCTATCTTCCTAAGATAGTTAAAAAAAGGGTCGGATACTCTAAATCAGTGTACGAGAGTACAAAACAAATACCTGACAGAAGAAGGATTGCCCTTATAGCGAAAGGTCATTTCAATTACTAAATAAAAGCATTTTCCTCTCTAAGGCACTTAATGATGTTCTCCCAACTATAATGTGTTTCTTTTGTGATGATGCCGATTTCAAAATTTAATAGGAAAGTATAGAGCTGAATTGACAACAAAACTGAATCATTGAAATAAAAGATACATGCACTTAGCATGACTGCATTCAGGATGAAGTCCCCTGGCCAGTATGCAATATAATATGGTTTTGTAAGCTACTTTTGAAGTACACATTAGGTTACAAGTTTCAAATAGTGAAGGAGACATTAAGTTCTAGAGTATTTCCTTCTTCTCCCCCACCCCCAGGAAGAAACCTTGGTAGCAACATCATCTTCGGGTGTTGCATGAATATGTCAAAGAAAATCAAAAGGCAGGGCAAATAAGATTACTAAGATCTCAAACCCAAGAGGTCACAGGAGGAACATAAAACAGCATAAACATTTTACCACTACTATTTTTCTTCTGCTATACTACCTCAACTGGAGAAGCACACAATCCTTCCGAAGTATTCATGGACTTTAAGTCAAAATCTTAGAACACTTATTTTTTCCAAGCAACCAGCTAAGTACCAGTACCACTGCTTATGTTTTACTTCGCCTTTTGGACATGAAGCATTACCTCATGATTAAACCAACCATCACTATCAACAAAAAGAACTCCATTCACTCAACAAAGGACAAATACTCTCAATCAGCCCGTAGATTAAGCACAGTAAAAGTCTGTAAACTATACTAAAATTTACGACTCCAAAAAAAGTAACTTCAAAGATCATCACATTAAACTACACTATAAATCTCTCTCCCCACGTGCGCGCATTTGTATTTTTTTCCAGGGAAAGAATGTGTCAAGGGAAGAACTGTATAAAAATAAAGATAAAAGAGGGGGAGGCGGGGGGACCAAAAAAATGGCATCAAGTTACCTTGTATAAGCTGATATTATTTCATCTTTAGTAAAACTATCTTCTTGGGATCCAATTTCATGCAAGTATAGACAGTCAGGATTGCTGCAAGGCTGCATGAAGAGAAATTCATAAGCTCTACGATTGAAATGATATGAAATCCACAGAAAATCTCTTAAGCATACAGCAAAAATTAGAGTCCAGGGTACGAGGGTGTTGGAAATGCACAACCAACAAGACGAGGAACTGTGTATCTTTTTTTTTTTTTTGGGGGGGTGCCAGTAGGACAGGTAGCCAATTCATGAACCCGACAAATGATGAAAGAAATGCCCCAAACTTGAATTAAATCCATCTAGACATCATACCACATTTCTTAGCCATGCATGACAGTATTTTGTGGTCCCGAAACATGCCCTGCAATATTTAACATCTGAGCTTCAAACTCATAACTGTAACAAATCCCAGATGAGATGAAATTTGTAAATGGTAATGCACTTGCCTGAGAGGTCTACCCTCTAATACATATCCATGAACCGACTGAATACAGAGAACTGCTTCCTCCTCTTTTGAATAAGTAATATATCTAGACGAAAAGAAACAATGAAACTAATAAACTGAAACTTATACAGTATGCAATGGCAAACATCGCAAGACCAATTTCATCTCTACTTTTATACAAAAATTTTAAACATATGATAAAGAAACTTACACACTGCATGTATTATTTGCAAAATGTTGAATGGTACCAGCTGCAGTACGAGATATGGACACCTTCAGTACCTTACCATACTGAGAAAAATATTCTTTGCGCTGGAGAAGCTGCAAAAAAGAACGATGGAAACATCCAGCTAATCTCAAATATGAGAGAGAGAGAGAGAGAGAGAGAGAGAGAACATTAGGAAACAAGTGCTGAGTAAACACGTACATCCTCATCTGCCAGATTGAGTGGCAATCCAACAATATATACAAGGTTCCTTTGGATCACTCGCACACTGCTAAGCTGCTTCCTTCCTTCAGTGGTTTTACTTTTGCCCTTCTGTGACCTAAGCTTTTTCTCCATGCTCATCTCAGCCACTAACCTGTTAATGTTGTCAACAACAAATAAAAGAAGAGTCTTATTTTTTCTCGGCGGGAGTTCCTATACTATCTCATTTCAGAATGAATTTGTCAGACAGACTTACCTTTCGCAACTTGATGCCATTCCTACAATCTTTTCCTTGTTGTAAGGAACACGACATGCTGGACAACGACCTTCTGTGTCATCCTTTTCAGCCATGTCCATTATATGATGCCAACACCAAACACAAATCTGCAATAGATGAAAACCAAAACGTTAGGACGTTGCTAACAAAACATGCACAGGATATTAGTGTTTGCCTAATAAAGAGATCTAAGGATTTTCAAAAGACGGGATCTTAAACCAGCACCACACTTCAGATTTATTTTTTCATCTCTGTCTACAAAATGGGAGGACAACCTTATCCTTCACAACTAGAATACCCTTCATTTAAAATCTTCTAAAACAAAACTTAAAATTCACGGCCGTATTCTCAATCTCCAATTTTGAGAAAGAAAATTAGAGGAATAATCTCACACAATAGAAGCTTATTATATGGCACTTGCACTCAGTCCAATTTCAACTAACATCTGAAATGCAGATTAAAGAAACCTCAAAAGTCAGTAAACATCCAAGAACATGAGGAAAGGAAACAAGCAACCATTTTTTACAGTGATTTTGACACTAATATACCAACTTCAAAATCCTCGATGGACAAGACTTGTTCAGTTACACACAGGCAGTTCACCTTTCTTGGAAACTTTTGATATCTTTGCAGAGCCATTTGACAACCTAAATAGGGGATAACCTCTACCGGCGAATAAAAGCCTTGCAGAAATAAAATGCAGATGAATAGCAACAAATGCACAAACCTCGTAACCGCATTTGCAGGGCTTTAACTGCTGATCAGTCAAATCCATCTCCTCAGCGCAGAGAGGACAAGTCTTTTCACCTTCGTCACTCATGGTTGTCTGTTCAAGAATTAGAAGATAAGCGTTGCCAATCTAGGAACAAGATTTTGATAATCCACCACTAAAACCCAAATGCCCTATGGGAGAAACACCAGATTTTCAACCGACAAAGCAAAAAAAAGGAGATTAAACCTCATTAACAAATGAATGCCAGAATGCCAATAGAGAGAGAGAGTGAATTTGAAGACGTGTTCTAATTTTTCATGCGCATGAAAACGCTGGAATAGAAATGAACCAGCGTCCGATTCAGGAAATTCTGGGACCGCATTGACGAATTAGATTGACCGCATAAAGGCAAGAAGTTTGAAAGAGGGATTAAAGCCCACGAAATAAAATCGGAATGCAGACAAGTAGATGTAACTTTCCACGATAAAACTCGCTTTATGTCATAAAATCCGAAGTCAAACCCTAAAAACCTCATCCATTAAATTTGCAACGTGCTTCCAAACACTGTGAAAGTCCTATGCAACTCCAAGAACTCCAAGATTACTAAAACAGCGAATTTTACCAGAAAGACAATGTATCAGAAAAAAAAAATCCAAATGAATCAAATTCAATAATTGGACTCTGCCGGCCAAAAGACAGTCAAAATCAAAGGTAAATGAATCCAATCTCAAGAAAATTCACAAGAAAAATGTCACAAACAACTTAACTCTAAAACACCAATACAGATGAATTCTTCTTTTCCTCCTTTTCTTCTATTAAAAATACTAACTTTAGGGATCCGATCAACAGAAAAGGCTGGAAGAAGTTAGGGTTTTTGAGAGAGAGTTTCTATACTTACAGTGATGATGCTTTTGATTGGATTGGATTGGATTGGATTGGATCGGAGAGAATCGGCGAGAGAGGATGAGATTTCGCTCTATGTGAGAGAAAGCAAGCGAGAGAAAGAGAGACAGAGAGCCACAAACAAAATATACGGAGAGAGATTGCGAGAAGGGTCGGCTCTGGCTGTTGGGTTGTTTTATGGTATTATTGTTCCGGTCTCGGATCCGGGTTTAGGAGTTTTTCAAAGTTTTTCCTTTAAAAATAAATCAGATTTTAGAAGTAACGCAAGTCAAAGGAGGGAAAAAGAAAATGTATATATGGTAACAAATCCATCGAGAAGCCTAATATGCAATTCAAATTGTGAGACCAGAAGGGACAAATTTTTTTATAGTTTTTTAGTGCAAAAATATTGTAATAATTATTTTTTGTTTGAATCATATTTATTAATTATTCAAAATATTAATTTTTACTTTTATGTACTTTATAGGGAAAATTTTGGATGACTATTTGTGTTACTTCCAAACTTATAATTCACACGAATCAATTCATAAAATAGAAGATGATACATATATTGTAGTACGGCAGTAATTTAGTTATGTAAAAAAATTCTTTACCAACCAAATGACCACGAGTTTGATTCATATCTCATTTATCTATGTAGTAAAATAAATGGATATGCATGTAGAAATATTTATTTATTAACTTATTTTGATTATTTTTAAATAAGAATGGATATAATTGTCATTGACGACTAGTGGATTTACATAAGCTTGTGTGTTTTTTTGGGTAAATTTATATAACTTGTATTTTTTCGGGGTAAGCTTTGTTTTAATAGTTGTTTATTCATTTACATAAATACAAAAAAAAATGAAGTACAAAAAGCTAAAATGAGTAACATAATTATTCCTTTCTTCCACATCATATATGTTTGTTTATGGTTTTTTTTATATAACTATGTTCTATAAAAGATGAAACTCACTAAATTTTCTTCTTATAAACTTGATAGTGTTTTTCCTTACATAATTCAGTTGCTAATTCAAAAATAGAGAAAAAAAAACTTTAGATAGTATTAGAAAAGTTAATGAAAATTTAGATGGTAGAGTTGTAAGATCATTTTTCTTTTTTCTTTTTTTTTTTTTTGAATGAATGCACAAGCTATAGAACTTAAAATATAATAATAAAATCTTTATTTTAAATTCTATTTATGAAAAATTCACTATTATCAAATTCAAAATAAAAATATATTTTCAAATAAAAACCAATCCAAATATATTAGTCAAGATTTCTGATATGCTTCGCAAATTGTTCTGTAGCTAAAAATCCTATGAACGCATTAAGGATTTATCCGTGAAGAACGCATCCTAGGCGGCCAGTGCGCATAAAATATTATTCGTCTAGCAAAAGTTTCAGCAGACAAGATAACAACATGACCGTGGCGTCCGAATATGAACGCATTGCCTAATGCTGTCACGCTGTTAACTCAAAACAGGCCAAACAGGTCAAAAACCCTGAGAAGTCATTTGTTTTCTGCAAAGGTAGATTCAGCAATTGCAGTACCTATCGCAACTCAACTCAAGATCCGGAAACATGGGTGGTGCGCAAGTTTCTATTTTGCCTCCTGTATCATTTGCCATATGATATTTAATCACATGCAAATGCCTTTCGTTTTTTTTTTTTTTCCGTTTTCCATAGTTCCTACCTTCTCAGTCAACAAATGCTTCTACCATGATCCATATTCTCGTTTCTTTCTTCCCACAAGAAGTAAACGGTGGGCTTCGCTGTTGTGTCGGTAGGAATGAAATCTTGAAGAGGGCTGTACAATTATTTGAGAATAATACATCTTGAGCCCAACAATCTAAAGCCGGATTCATTGTCATTCTCCGCAAGAAATGGCAGTTCTTTTCTTTGATGACGTTATGATGGTCGGAATAGCACATCCCTGAAATTTACCCGCTTTAAACAGAATGATTGTATTTTCTTTCCGCCGCCGTTTCCGGGTGCAGCGAGGAATGCGCAGGCGGCAATGTTTTGTCCAGGATAGTCTGAAGAGGGAAGATCCTGTGGTACTGTGGAATATCAAGGTCGATTGCCGATCATCAGACCAGTACAAAGTTTTTTGACTTTTTGTTCGCGTCTTCCCAAGTATCGCATCTCCTAGATAGATTTCTGATAACAAATACTACATATTGCATTTGTCCCATCCCTGTAATGAACTTGCTATACTAAAACAGTATTATGTTCTAGTTCTGCTTGTGCTTTCCCTTGTGTAATTGTAAATGCTTTGCTTTTGGAATTGGAGTACAATTTGGTAAACGTTCACTTTCTAGTAAGAATGAGGGAACCTTTTACCTGCTTGACAGTTTGCTTCTGTGGGGAGAGAAAGTTAAACAACTCATTCTTTGGGAACATGTAGCCCTTTTTTTCTAGAACTTCTTTATTTTAGCTTTCACCTTTTTTTCATTTTTCTTGCAGCCAACTTCTTCGAATGCCTTCTAGTTCTAGGGGGCACTTTACAGTGTGAGTTCATGTCAGTTGCCGCTTTGGGCCCTTTGAGTTTCTAATCTGTTAATCCACCGGACGTCAATGTGAAACATGCCCGTCTTCTCATCTTTCCTCAATCCGTCTTCTTTGACGGACTCCTATATATTGCAACACATCATCGATTCATATATTAAAGTTTTCCCTTAATAGCATATTACAGAAAAGCCGGAAGGTGGGGGTGGCAAATGACAAGGTCGCAGGATTGAAGGAAGATCCAATTCGGCTATAGCACAAACTCCGATTTCATCCGCACTTGTAGAAAGCAATCATCATCGATCGGCTACAATTTGATCTAATGGCTTGGACCTCTCAAGGACAATTTGGGAAGTAAAAATAAAAAAGAAAAATTTGAATAAGTAGACAAAATTCAAAATTTGTACGATATAACGATGATCTCACATATCATCCATAGCATTGAGAACCCAAAAAACTGCAAATAATGGCTGGAAAAGCCATCAAAACAATTTTTCAGACCATGTGTGTTATCATTTTCATTTCCATCTTCTTCATCTCTCTCTCTCTCTCCAACTCAATCTTTCTACAGCTCACTTTCTCTTCAACTGTATGCCGAGTCCCAAAAAGCAGTGGATTTAGCAAACATTGCTCTCCAAAATTAGTCAGACATGGCGAAGAAAAATGACTCCGATAATGTGAGGTTCTAGTTCTATAGAACGAGCCACATCGTCAACGCGAACCGGACTCTCCGAAAGCATCTCAATTGCAATCAAAGGTTGAGAACCCTGTTGAAGACTGCTTTTAATCTTGTACATGCTTTTGAAGCAGTACGACTAGAAAAATAAAATGCTTGTGATTGACAGGGAACAGAGCGTGGAGATAATAGAGGAGGACGCTGGGAGAGCGTTCGGGCTCCAGATAGGAGCAAACAAAATTGTTTTTGAAGATGGCGAAAAGGCAACATCTAGACATGTCTTTTATATTTGAAGGGATCACGGACCGGAGTCTCTAGCAAAAAACTATGTTTCTATTGATATTATAGAAAATCGGTTATCAAATTTTCAGGATGATAGCCATACATTAGCAAAGCTATACATATGGCTATCCATCAGCATATTGCTTGCACCCAAAAAATTTCGAAAGATTAACCTCACAAACTATGCAAAGTATTTGGAAGATATAGAAACAATCTGCACATATAATTAGACTGGACAGGTCATTGAGTTTCTGAATGCAAGAGCGAAAGTTTTCATAAAGAAAATCAGAAAAAGTCTTACTCTTGGGCAGAAGGCATGTACCTTATTCTGGTACGTAACAATTATTCAGTGAACAAAGAATAATTATTCATTGAATTACATATACATCATTTTGGTGTGAACAATTATTCTAGATGTTATGAATAATCATTCATATGTGTTAATAACAATTATTCAGAAGGTGTGCATACTTATTTTGAGAATTTGATTTTTTGCATGTACGGTTTGATGAGGTTGTGCAGGGACTCCATCCTTTTATTAGAATAGAAATGGAAGACAACATGTCTAATCAGTACATGTATCATTCTATAATTGACGTATTTAACTATTTCGTTAATTGGGAGCAGGCTGCAACCAACACCATTAGAAGATTCTACTTTGCCTGCAATATATGGGTTTGTTTCGAACTATTCTTAACGCATACTCTGTATTTCTCTCCATTTTTTCCCATTGTGTACAATCATCCTAAGTGGATTCCTCTCACTCTGTAATGTGCAATCAGCGACATTACAACAGACAAGGTAAAAAGCCCTGAAAACATGGAGCAAGAGATAGGGGCCCTTATTAATGGACTTTCATATTTCTCTCTAGAGAAAACATTTTTCCTTTCTAATTGCAACTTGGTAAGACATGTTAAATACTTTCTTGAATAATTATTGCAATGAATAATAATTATTCCTGTAAAAATGAATAATTATGCACAACGCCTTGTTATAATAATTATTCTGATTGGCTTGAACAATTCTTTTTCCCCATTCTCCGAGTTGAGCATTTATTCTTATTTGCCATTGACAAGCATGCAAAAAGATTCCTCTATTTAAATAGCAAGGACTATCAAGAAGTATTTGATGATGTGCATCGACCAATTCGAGAAGTCATTACAAGGGACTTCATCGAATAGTGGATAGTTTTGGGGGGACCAATATAGATTTTGAGAAATTTGTGTGAGATATACCCAGGGTGCCTATGCAACCAGACGACTGTAGTTGTGGATTATTTGTGTGTCTAATAATTGAAAATTTGGTTGGATACATTCCGCAAGATTGTTACGCACTTTGGTTGAAAGAAGACTTTATAAACAAGGTCAGGCGCACGATTGTTGCAAGACTTCTATCACAACCTGATAATCGCATACATGATGAGATCCTGACCTCTGCCTTACAATGGAAGGGAAACCTGCCAATTAAAGCCAATGCGAATCAAGCATGGAAGATGGGTCTAGGGACGGCGGTATTTGTTCCTCAAACAAAAGGAAAAGAAGATAATTATGCATACATAATTCTTGATTTTTTCTTCATATTGTAATTTAAAAGTGTTTTTGAATATTTATTCATTCAATTATTCAGATATTTTTGAATAACAATTACTCGATATATTCAAATCAGATGATGGAATGAATGCGACCCAAGTGTGGGAACGTGAATAATTATTCTTGTACTCAATAACAATTATTCACATTCTAACATAATAATTATTCTCCAAAAAAATAAGTCAAAATAACATCAACGAATACAAAAAAACTAAAATTTTGATTATTTATAAATAACAATATGGCCTCATGTTGGTTGTTTACTTTTAAAAATTCAAAGTGTTAGGGCCAAGGGAACAAAATTCGAATCATGTCCTTCAAGTATTTTGTCCATATTTACAAATGAGTCCATGGTGTTTGCCTTGGTTAGGTGCCTTTTGATTGCTACCATTTTCTTTTGTCATGACTTTTTCATCAAAGAGAAGACTGCATGAACAATTATGCTCATGCAACTAAGTTTTTAGCATCCGCTCGTAGTTACCGTTCTTTTC
Source organism: Rauvolfia tetraphylla (assembly GCA_030512225.1). Classification (NCBI taxonomy): domain Eukaryota; kingdom Viridiplantae; phylum Streptophyta; class Magnoliopsida; order Gentianales; family Apocynaceae; genus Rauvolfia; species Rauvolfia tetraphylla. The sequence goes on from JAJQKT010000062.1 coordinate 759,778, forward strand.
GTTGAAGATTCCAAAATCCATGAAACCTGTGTTGTTCCTTCCTGCATGGATTATGCCTCTGCATCTTTGGATTCAACTTTCAGCGTAAGACATACTCGTTAGAAGGTATTTAAATCATTAAGCAAACAAAGGATAATAGCAAACTAAATAACATCTCTTCGAGGTACATAACAAGGCCAGCTTTGAGGCAATGCAAAAGCTTTGAAACAAAGGCACGATAGACAGGAGTAGAAAAGCATCGAAGAAGAGAGATGGATGAATATAACTTCTTCACTTTGATCAATATTTGAATGAAAAGTGGTGTGGTTTTTTTTTTTTTTTTGGATTGAAAAGATTGATCTTGGCAAGAATTTTTTTTTAAAAATTTTTTACTTCTCAGACTTGGCTAGCCCTTTAGCGGTTTGGGTGGCACTCCTCATGGCTACATTATATTGACCCTAAAAGATCCAAGCCATTGGATCAAATCGTGGCCGATGGAACGGCCACATTGCATTTTACACGTGCGGATGAAATCGGCATCTGTACCATAGCCGAATCGATGAAGATCAAGTGGCACAATGGAATATAGTATGAAACGAATATGAATCAGACATAAACAAAAGGCACTTTTTTTTCCTACTTTTCTTGTTAGTATTTAGGAGTCTATTCGGATTTGAGTTTTTTTAGTTGAGTTATATTGTGAATCGTAAAAGTAAATTATTTACAAAAATAGAATTCAAAATAAAAAAATTAAGAGAAAATTTAAAAATTTTTGATTGAATTCCAATCCAAATACACCTAAGGACATATTATTCAACTCAAGTAATAGAGTAACGGTTAGAGTTGCATCATTTTCATATCTTCTGAAGTGTTGTTGAACTTGAGACATTACGAGTGTACTTGGATTGATTTTAAAATCAAAATGATTTTTATTTTTTTCTCATTTTTTTATTTTGAGCCACAATTATCTTCTCACAAATAATTTATTTTTACAATTTTTAATACAATTCAACTAAAAAATTCAATCCAAATACGCTCTACATTTGCTTTAAGCACATATACTCCTATGTTTCAAGGTATAAAGTATTTTAATATATTTCTCACTCCAAAATATTTGAATTTTTATAAATTTTAAAAATTATTATTCTATTATAGTTAAATTCAATTATAAATATAATTATTCTATTCTCTTTCATACTAGTATAGAATAAATTAAATTAGTTAATGATATAATTTAAAAAATACTTATTATTTTCTTCTTCATGAATTTATGTAAAAAGTGAAAATTTTATATTTTATAATAAATGAAGTAATATATTGTGTTGAGTTTATTTCACCGATGAATGTTTAAGAAGATATTTTATATTCTACTTCTGCTCAAGAATTCCTCTGTAACTGCTTATGCTTTGGTTTTGCAACTGACGTAGCATTGGCAAGCCTTGACATTTTTTATGAATAAATAATTATTCATTAATAGTAAAATAGATAGAACCATTACAATAAAAATAATTTTTAAATTTCTACTCTAATATATCAAAAGAGAAAATTTGAGAAATTGAGATAATTCAATAATAAAAATAATAAAAATTATATAATTGTTCGAAAATTATGGTAACAGAAAAATATCCCATGCCCTAGGTACTCATGGTAAGTAAAGTATAATAATATTAATATTAGTAAGATATAAATAAATACATTTCAATTTTCATTGCAGTATCTTCATCACTATACTGAAAGTGCAGAGGTATGCAAATTTCAGTTTTGATCTCTTACTTAAAAGATAATAATTTTAAAAATTATGGACAAATTAACGATTTTAAAAATTACCTAAAAAAGAGGTAGAATACTGAAAATGACTCTAGATGAAATTCAGGTAGATTGATTCATTTAATAAAGAGGAAAGAAACAGTAAGATTTATAAGATATTCCACTTGCGCCTTAAGTTTTGATGAAATTTGCGTAGAAAAAATATACGGTAATTTATAATTAAAATATGAGTAAGATAATAAAAAAGAAAAAAAATAAAAGAATCTGGCCAAAATTGGTGGCCAGGTCTGACCGAAGAGGAGAAGAAGATGACTGCCCGCGAAGAAGAAATAGAGAGAAGGAGGAGATGGTGGGTCGAGAGAAAAATTCTTTACGTGGGTGCACCCTGTTGGATACAAGCCTTGACATTCTATAGCGTTTTTGGTTGAACCGGTTAATTTGTTTATGTGGAACATTGCTGTCCTTTTGCATCGGTGCTTGATAATTCTTATTCTTTTTCCTTTCCATAATCCTGTTCCTTGGTGGAATCTATAATTAGCACCAAGATGATTGGTTCATATGTTAACATTTTTTTCTTACCGTGATTTAGGGTGTATTTGGATTTGTTATTTCTTAATTAAGTTGTATTAATAATTATAAAAATAATTTATTTATAAAAAAAATAGAATTTAAAGTAAAAAATTAAAAAAGTAAAATTTCGTATATTAAAAAATTAATTTAAGTATGATCTTCTATCGAAAGTTGAATAAACTCCTTCACGAGATGAGCCAAACATGATAATAGATCATGAGTTATTCATGAATTGACTCAACTTATTTTTACTCGAAGCAATGAGGTAAAGGTAAAAAAATATATATTTATCTCTCTAATTAATCTCTCAAATGAATGAAGAAACATTGTTACCAAAAAAAAAAAAGAAGAAAAAGAAAAAAGAAACGCTTGCTAGAAGGATCCTTCTAAATTTCTCAGTTTCGTCGCACATTTTCTGCCATATACCTAAACGATGCAAAGGGGTCGCTGATGATTATATTTAACTTTTTCCAAATTTCCGTCCACATTTTAGCCAAACCTAGTACCAACGAAAAGGGCAAAGCCAAAGGAAGTAGAATATTATGGTAAACATTTCATAATTTAGGCAAAAAAGGAAAGGGACGCCGTATTGGCATTTCTTTTTAGTTTAGCTTCTTTCACTTTTTTCTTTTTTTAGAAACTAATTTAATACTCAAAAATTTTTAGAAAACTTAATTTAAGTCTTGTATAAAAAAATTAATTATAAACTTTAAAGTTTTTGAGTTTATAGTTTTTTTTTATAGATAATTACACGGAAAAGGGAAGAGACAGACCACATGGACAGCAGCGGAGCACAGTAGAAAGAGAGACAAGACCAAGAGGGACCCACACTCTCACACTATCCAGTCAATTGCTGACTGGAAAGGTAGGTGTGGACTCTTATGAATTGCTTCTCAATTCTACTCTGAGTTCGATGTGGGACTGTCTCAGGGACTAACCAAGATTTTTTTTCTTTTGATAGATAATTACACGAGAAAGGGAAGAGACAGACCACATAGACAGCCGGACGTTTTTGAGTTTATAGTAAAGAGAGGGAAGGTGTAAAAGATTGAAAAGTAAAAAGAAAAATGTAAATAACACTACTTTTTCCCGAGGAGTGCCGAATGATGAAGGTACCATTGCCTTGTAGAATATTCTAAGTTATGATTGTTTTATGGCAACTGGGTGAAGGAGGCCTGCATGAAAAGAGCGTCATCTTCAACTAATAAACAATGAATGGTTCGAACGAGAATAATTATAACACAAAATAAATTTTATGTAATAATTAGAATTTTAAATGGTAGTAATTGATGATTATACTTGGATTGAATTTTATTACGAAATCAATACAATTTTTTTTCCAACTTCTTCTCTTGCAAATAATTTATTTTTACAAAACTCAAAACTAAAAATTTTAAATCTAAAATTACAGAATTTTAAAAAATTTGATTTTAATTGTTATAAGTGTCATTTTTTCTTATTGCTTATATATATATATATATATATATATATATATATATATATATAAAGAGAAATAATGTAATAATTTTATTATAACCACTGAATAACTTATATGTATTACACAAATAATATATATGTTCATAAAAAAATATGTGAAAAAATACAAGACATAATTAATTTTTTTAATAATATAATTTTTTATATATTTTATTTTTATTGATATATGTATAATTTATGTGATATATATTAATTACTAAATGATCATAATAAAACTATTCGTGAATCAAATTCATCACTCGTACTTGATAAGAAGTAATTTTAATCAACAAAATTATCTCCTCATATAGCAAAAAAAAAAAATGTCAATCTTTTTTTCCCCTTTTCTCTGCACAGAGCCTAGTTTCAATTGTAAAATTTATCCCTTTCATTTTATAATGGTTCTGGTAGAAAAGCATTGTGCAAAAATTGCTTCGTCTTACGGACAAGTCAACGGGGAGACGTTATGAGAGCCAGCACATGATTGGTTATTGGATGGGTGACGGAAAAGTTTCAAATACAAGAGGTGACATTAGAATGCTCGGAAGGTATCTTCCTTGTTCACACCTGGCCGTCAGAGATTTTTAACTGAAATGACCTAAATAGCCTCCCGGCAGAGTCATGATCAGATGCAACGCTAGGACGGCCAAAATTTACTCTCGTCCTAGGACAGTTGGTAATGTTTTTGGTAAATTTATTCCTCGTCTCTAACTATTTTCCCTATTTTTGTTGACTGAGAAAATATTTCTAAATAAATTTAATGAGATGTTATAAAAAGAGAATAATTTTTCATGCTTTCATTCAGTTTTTTTTAATTAGATTGTTGTCTATTTTATCAAAGAGCCACAATAAATTTTTTATTATACCAATAATGATTTATCATGCCAAAATATTTCAAAATATTTGAACCAAGGAAAAAGAAGTTATTCTATCATATTTCTATTCTAGCAGTAGCATATAAATTTTAATTCTTTTTAAATTTAAAATTTAAAATTTAAATGAGAATATTTTTAAGTGATATTTCTAATTTTTAAATTTTAATTGAAGTTTTTAAACAAGAAATTTAATTTTAAATTAAATTTAGTATTATAATTAATATTTTTTAATATACATAATTAATTATTTAAAACTTACTATCCTACCTTAGAAAAAAAAAACTAGCCGTTCCAAAAGCAATAAGGAAGAATTTCACAAACTTTCTGCCTCCAGAATAAAATAATGTGGGACCATGTAGTATGAATTTTCATTGCGTGCTCAAAAGGTAGGAAGTAAGATTGCATGAATCACGGGATGATTGCAGGGTGCATAACTTGAAACCGTGCCTTCTGACTGGCAAGTGGCAACCCTATAGCGAGTGACTCAACGAATATTTAGAAGGTTATTTTAGTAATATGAGAAGACACGTAAAAAGGTCTTTAAACTTATCAAAATTTCTTTTTCCCTTTCCACCAATAAGCCTTTTCTTTTTGATTATCTGTCGCATTTTGAGTAACTCTATCTAGCATACAAGGACAAGCCCCAGGAGAAGCCATCTCCCACCGTCAACTCTATTCACGAATCCTGACCACAAGAGGAACTCAATCCGACGGGTGATATCAATCTACTAGAAACTTCTCTCTCTCAAAGCCTTTCTATATATATTCTCCTCCAGTGTAGGCTTGTGCTCCGCTCGTGTCACTCACTCTTCGCAGCTAGGTTTTGCAGACTTACCGTTTCAGCTCTCGGTCTTTGTTTCTAAGGTTTGTTATTCGTCGATCTTTATTGTTGATCGTAGATTTACTTGTACTTCGATGTATCTTCTCGTCTTATAGCGATTTGACTCTTTTTGGCCTGTATCTCTCTACACGTTTTGGATTCGGTTTGATGCAAAATCTGCTTTTACGTTCTCTGCATAAGTTTTAGGTTTGTGTCTTTTGATCTAAGCATAGTTTGTGAGTAGATATCTATAGGGATCAGTAGATTGATGTTTCCTGCATTTTAGTCTTTGTGCCTTTCTTCATTGGTTTGGGTTCGAATGGGTCTCTGCGTTTATAAAATGATTCATGCGGGATCTCTGTACATCTGCTCGGATTTGGATGTGTGACGATAAATAAGCATTTGCGATGTCTTCAGCTTTATTTCGAAAGTATTTTTAACTGGTTATGCGGGATAGCTGGAATAACTCTTCTCAAAATAACTTCTTATGAGCGAGCCTATTAACTGGAAAATTTAATAGAAGTACATCGTTCGCGTGTTATGCAGATGTAATTTCTATGTAATCACATAGAAAATTATGAAGTGAAATTTTAATTTTTTTTTGGTTTGACGTGCTTTTGTGTGAAATTGAGCACACGTAATTCCATTTTACTGGACATTTGAAGAGAAGTGATTCAAGTGAAGTTAGTTGTGAATGTGTTTGCTACAGAACCTTCAGAATGGGAAAGTGCTACCCTACCGTCAGTGAGGAGTATCAGAAGGCTGTTGAGAAAGCCAAAAGGAAGCTCAGAGGCCTTATTGCTGAGAAAAATTGTGCTCCTCTGATGCTTAGACTTGCGTAAGCATCCCTTTCAAATATCTTAAATAATCGGTGGCTTTTGATTAAGTTATGTATATTGTCTGATGCTGGTGCTAATGTGTACTGTTTTTGTTGTAGATGGCACTCTGCTGGTACTTTTGACCAGGCTTCTAGGACTGGCGGGCCATTTGGAACCATGAGGTTCAAGGCAGAGCAAGCGCATGAAGCCAATAACGGTATTGATATTGCTATTAGGCTTTTGGAGCCTATTAAGGAGCAGTTTCCTATACTGTCTTATGCTGACTTCTATCAGGTAGCCTTCTCTTTCCCCGTTTTTCAATTACAATTCTTCTAAAAAAATAAGTTTGTCGTGACTTATGAATTCCTGCATCTAAGCTAATAAGTTTGAATTTTGAAAGTAATTCATTCCTGCGCACGCAGTTGGCTGGAGTTATTGCTGTTGAAGTTACTGGTGGACCTGAAGTTCCTTTCCACCCAGGAAGACAGGTTGGTGAAATTTTTTAATCTTTAGTAGCCGCAAGAAATTGTACAATTTTGCCTTCCTGAATGTAGTAAGCATGCAGTTGTGCATGATGATGAGCTGCTCTCAGTTGTATTTAGGATCTCTGCTTGATTTGGACGCATATGGGCGTTAGATACACTTTGTAAAAGGGTGTGAACTGATGAATTAACTTATGATTATTACTTTTTCTGCTTGAAGGTGAAAATGATATCTGTGTATTTTTCTGCTTGTAATTACTAGGAATATTGATAAATTAGTTGACCCCTAAATCATCTAGAAGAATTTCGAATAGTAATACCTGAACCCTATTGCAGGAGCTATGTTGCTATCGGCCTTATGCTAGACGTAGCACATTGAGTAGCATCGTGTTCTAGTTGATTTGGTGTTTGTTACAAATTGATAATCTTTCCGAATACCAGTGTCTTGTATCTATGAGCTGGTTGAACCTTCAAATAGTTTCTGTAGTTTAATTTTTCTCATATGAATTTTATGTCACATGGAAAATTATGTCTAGTTTTTATTTGCTAGCTTACAATCTCTTTGATGTTCTGCATTCAGGATAAGAGTGAGCCACCAGTTGAAGGCCGTCTCCCTGATGCAAAGAAGGGTCAGTAAACAATGTTGCAACTTTAATTTTTCATTCCTAGAATTATTGGATATCAAGTAGCAATTCATTTAGCACCCTCTTATGCTCTGAAGTGCAATACACTAGATTAACGAAATGAAGCTTTTGTTGCAGGTTCTGACCATTTGAGGGATGTTTTCGTGAAACATATGGGTCTCACAGACCAGGATATTGTTGCTTTGTCTGGTGGACACACACTGGTTTGTGTCCATCTTTTGCCTCGTTCTTGTTTGACCTACTTGTGCCTTAGATATAGGCTTAATTTGTGAACTGCTAATGCTATTTTACATGCCATTCTTCTTGGGGTTCACCTATTCATCAGGGAAGGTGCCACAAGGAACGTTCTGGATTTGAGGGGCCCTGGACCAGTAACCCTCTCATCTTTGACAACAGCTACTTTACGTAGGGCTCTTCACTTTACATCTCTGTTTTTGTGCGTCTTGTCCTCCAGTTTAAGTTGTTAGTCTTTCTTGTGCTACACTTTACTGCATTTGGACTGATGTTAATAATAACTATTGTAACAATTTAACCAGTGAGCTTCTGAGTGGAGAAAAAGAGGGGCTTCTGCAGCTTCCTTCGGACAAGGCTCTTCTCAGTGATGCTGTCTTCCGCCCCCTTGTTGAGAAATATGCAGCGGTTCGTATTTTATCTTGCTCTGTTTCCATCAAATAAATGTCCGTATTAATGATTCGTTAAAAAGAAACCCGTTTCTTTTAATCCGCTAATAGCATTTCAGCTGTGGAAGAAGCATTTCAACTTACTATTTGAAAGTAGTAGAATGTCTCATAATGTATTGATCTTCATTTTCAGGATGAAGATGCATTTTTTGCTGATTATGCAGTAGCTCACTTGAAGCTCTCTGAACTGGGGTAAACTTTATTTTTAGTTAAATCCTTGTAAAATGTTGATCGTCCAGTTGTCTTATTTGTAATTTGGTTTTGATCTTTGCAGATTCGCTGATGCTTGAGCTTGTTGAACATCTTTGGGAGCGGTGACCAGATTTTTGTTGGATATTTTGAATTGCAAAATGTTGGAAACATGGTGGAAGCAAGCTTTAGCCATTTTTGGCTTCTTTTGTTTAGCTATGTATTTAGAAAACTGGTTTTGAACCTTGGCATGGTCGTCATCTCCCTGCAAATAAAATAGTTCGTTACTCATTCAGTTATTTGGGTTCTCTCATGGTTGTTAAATCTTGTTAAAACTTAACTTGCATCAGCTGGAAGCCTGGAACTGTTGTGCGACTCAAAAAATCCCGCAAAAAACGGACGGCGAGCGTACCTAATACGAATCCGCGAGTGAAAAGCTGTAACACGAAATGTTACTTGAAAGCTCTCTGGGCTTCGGCCTCAAGAAGCCAGTGGTCGGGGACTGTGAGACATCGTAACTTTTGTTAAAAAAATAAAAACATATTAACTCGAGATCGAAATCTGACATTCTTGACTTCGAGTACCAAATCGGATTTATTCTATTCGGATAGTAATTTATTTGAAAATATTTCCTTCATATAGAGAGTGGAATATTTTTAGAGGAGATGCAATCCTCTGCCCTTGAAGCTCAACTAGAATCATCAACTAATTTTCTTGCTTGAAGAAGATGAAAATAATAGCGTTTTAATTGATGACGCAAATTAAACTTGGTGGAAACACTAGCATCTACATCCTCTCCCCAACTCAAAAAAAAAGAAAAAAGAAAAAAGAAAAAAGAAAAAATATATAAGAATTATATTTCACTTAGGTCGCGACATGTTGTTGGCGGATATATACCCGTTCTGTTAAAAAGTCTCCAAACCTATATATTCCATCATGTAGTATTGCAAACCGCTCTTTCATTATATTTATACGTCTTATTGTCTTTCTCAAAAAAAAAAAAAAAAAAAAACGAAGAAAAGAGAGAACCTAGTTGCCCTTATCCGAGGACTGAAGCCCTCTTCTAGCCTTTAGGGCTATTACGATCCTCATTGCCATGGAGGAGTCTACCTAGGGTTTGGGATACAGAATGATGTGTTTAGAACCTAAGATTTTTTGTTTTGTAATGAGTACTTCTATCACTTAGGGTGTAATTAGATATAATTTAATTTTGAGATTTTTATCTTGAATTTCGTAAAAGTTAAATTATTTGTGAGAAAAAATATGGGTCATACACTTCAAATTTTAGGTTCGATTTTGAAACCGAACTCTATTCAAATACACCATTAGCTATTATCTTCTTCTCATACATAGTAGAATGATATTGATGGTGTGTTTTAGAGTTTGAAAGGTTTATTTGTTTTTATAGAGTGCAAAGTTGATTATTACTTACTCTGCTTTAAAAAATATATATTCTTTTAGTTATTATTTTTTCAAAATATTTGATTATTTATAAATTTTAAAAATTAATTTTTTAAAATTATTATTACTTATAAATATAATTCTTTTATTCTTTTTGATGTAAATAAAAAATAAATTAAATTAATTAAGAGTAAGAATATAATAGAATATATTTTCTTATTAATTTATAGATAAAAAATCAAAATATCTTATATTTTGAAATATAAAAAATATAAGAAAAATAATTGAAGCTGAATGTTACCCTTTTTTTTAAACAACGATTTTTTTAGTCTAAAATTGAGCTAAATGAAAAATAAACTTCACAAACCAATTGCATGTGAATGCGTCTCACATATCTTAGAATTTGATCGATAAAATTAGACACAATCTATAAAGGCAACAGCCTGACTTTCTTCAATGATACCCCAATTCCTGTTATTTTTGTGGTCAAAGACATGCATAGAAAGTACATAAACCGTGGTATTCTAGTAAACCACGAAACACGTAGTGCTGTAAGAAAGAAGTTGACTACTGAAGTCGCTTCTCAGAGGGGGTTTGGGGTTTTGACTCTGGCGAAGGGGATGGAAGCGGTGGTCATACGCCGATCTCAAAAGTGCTTTTTTCCTAATTAATTGTGGTATCAAGAGCGATGCTGCAAAATGGTATGGTCAAACAGAGTATTCTTTGTTGATTTCCGCAATGACTTGCCCTCTACGCCATTTGGTTTTAGCTGAACCTGGCGGCTTGTTGCTATTCTGAAAGGTCTGGAATTTGCTTTGGAGAAGGTTTTGCACACTTCATTATTGAATCTGATTGTAGAAGTCTAGTGATGCCGATCAAGGAGGATAGTTTCTGCCATAGGAGAGGCTTCATCATGGGAATCAAGGAATTACGCCTTTATTTATTTATTTTTTTTTTGAAGTAAGGTATTATTCTTATTATGCAATTGTCAGGGTCTGCAACCATAGATTCCGATTCTGATGATCCCTTTGATGCTCTTACGTAGGCAATGCTTAGGGTGTACTTGGATTGGGTTCCACACGGAACCTAATGTAATTTCACATCTCACATCTTATTTTTTTCTCTCACAAAAAATTTTCTCTCCCGAAACCCAAGACAGAAAATCTCAAAACCAAACTCTATCCAATCACATCCTTATACTCTCTCTACCCATGTTTTAGCAACTAAATATTTTAAGCCTCGAATTTGGATCGATGAATTTTCATTTGACGTACTGTGTAGTTGGTAAAAATATTTTTTGTCAAGCGAAAATGACTTGTTGATTTTAGAATCAAATTACTCAATGAAACCTTTTAAAAAACTTTTTACCCGTACAAGAATTTTAACCAATGGAGAAGAAGCTGCGTTGGCACTTAATTTATTTAATTTTTAATATCGTCCACGTGTTTATGGTTGGGGTAGTGCCGAAGGTGCTTCAAATCTCAAGTGTTGGTTACTTGACTTTTGGGGTTGGTTTTCGAACACGCTGGAGTTCGGTTCCCGAGTCATTGACCCTCGGATGTGCTCGAATTCGTTCGCTCGATATTCTAGTTATTATGTCGTGTTTGTTCGTTTATTTTTGATAACTTATACCCATTTCCCTTCAGATTTCTTTATATAACAGAAACCTTTCATGTTGTTTTAAAATTTACATTCACCTCTATTCAATTATCATATATATTATTACCAACCTCTCTTGTTGTTTAAAAATTATATTATATTAAATCTATCTTTACTAACATCCTTTACATTCTAATAATAGTTGAAAAATATCATTCTTTTATTTTCTATCTTTGATGAATAAAAAATTATTTTAGAAGTTAGAAAAAAATAAATATATAATATTTTCTTTTGCATAGACAAATAACTAATGCTATAACAAATACAAAACCCAATAATAATAAATTATTTCTCGTGATACAAGATAAAATTTTATCGAAATATATAGAATTATTAGATCAAGTCATGGTCGTTGAAAATAGATAAGTTCAGTAAAAATCTTAAAATTTTGTTCTTCCTTCAAATTCAAGTAGAAGTGTTTCCTCACAGTTTTGAAGCACTTATTATTATTATTATTATTTATTAACAACTTCTATATTTAAAAAAATACATTTTCTTTGGGCAAAAAATAATTTTACCTATACTAAAATATATTTGTTTATTGAACTTGAACACGCAAGGCAAAGGCTGAAGAAGAAAAGAAAATTCATGCTATATCATCCCATTAATAATGTTAAATAATAGGGAAGGTTAATGAGGATAGACAAAAATTTTGAGGGAGGTTAGTATAAATTCAAGACAATAGGGGAGAGGTTGTGATGGTAAATTTAATAAATGAGGGAAGGTTAATGTAATTTATAGGCGACAAGGGACCAAAGGGAGGTGAATATAAAATTTTCAAATAAAAAGAGAGGTCCTCATTATATAAAGAATTTCAATAGAGGTTATTGTAGATAATATTTTATTTTATTTATAAAATTTAAAATTTGTTTATATTCAACTTGTTTAGTTTTTAGAGTTATTCAAACCATTTGAGTACAAACGGTTCAAATAACACACTGGTAGATGTTAAAATATGGAGTAGTTTATTTGCTAATAATGTTACTTTTTTATTTAAGGTGTGATTGGATAGGGATTGATTTTGAAATTTTTATTTTAGGTTTCGTAAAAATTAAATTATTTGTAAAAAGAGATATGAGTCATATACTTAAAATTTTAGATTTGATTTGAAATCAAATCATGTCTAAGTTCACCCTTAGTATATAAAATATATTTTTTGTTTCAACTCTGTTCATTTATTAAATGAACAACTATTTATTTGAATCTTGTGATCGGGATAAACCCCTCCTTAACTACAATGACATTATTAAAAAATTTTCTAATTCTTCAAAGTTGTCAAAGGGTAAAATATTCACTTCCATCTATATTTTTGTATACTTGAATTATTTTTAACTTATTAAACAACTAGTTTTTCCATTTGGTTTCTTGTTCTTCATTTCATGCATATGCATTTGAGTTTAGGTAGGAAGAATTTTAAATTCATCTCGCTTGACCAAGTCTCTCTCATGAGATTGGCAGTTTATGCTTATTTTGGCCTTTTCTTTTCTGTAATAATGAATAAAGGAAAAAACTATCATTGTAATTTATCCCTACCACTGAAAATTGGTGGAGTGGACGTCTTGACAATAACCAGCAACTAATAAATTAAAAGAAAAACTACAAATCATAAGCAGCAGATTCTGACCGGTGACTTAAAATCGCCACAGCAGTCACCGCAATATTCAAAGCTCACCTCAGCGTACTGGCGGCTCTTAGCTTATACTGTGGTATATTACGTGTGGATCGAGTGCTTCAATTATTCCCCCAAAAGTTAACCAATATATATACATATATATATATATATAGGCCCTTGCTTGACTCATATTACTTGTAAGAAATTCTAATTAACAAATTAGATACTCCTATTTCAATTCCGGCACAATAAAACGATGCCAATATTATAGATAATTGCGGAGATTCGTAAATCAGTCAAATCCAAACGCGTCCTCCCGCTTCTTCTCGACTCCTTCCTCCTCTTTACCCTGCAACTCCCTGGTTGTTCACTCCGTGCTCTTGATATATCGTATATATATGTGCTTTTCAAATGCGTACATAAGTGTTTGAGTGTAGGAGATTGAGCCGCAGAGTTTGGAGATTTCTTAGTCAATTGAAGCAGAGGGATGGCTGACGCCAATATGGCCGGAGGATTCCCGGATTTTCCTGCGGTGGCTACTCACGGAGGTCAGTTTGTTCAGTATAATATTTTTGGAAATCTATTCGAGATCACCACCAAGTACCGTCCGCCAATCATGCCGGTTGGCCGTGGAGCTTACGGAATCGTCTGGTATGTAAGATATCATTGACTTTTATAAGTTTTGTTTGGAAGAGATGAATAAGTTGATGAGGAGTCGTGTTTGATTCTTCTTTGAATTGTGATGCAGCTCGGTGTTGAATTCGGAGACGAACGAGATGGTGGCGATTAAGAAAATAGCCAACGCCTTCGATAATTTCATGGACGCCAAACGCACTCTGCGTGAGATTAAGCTTCTTCGCCATTTGGATCACGAAAACGTAACTTCATATCTTCTACACATTTATTCTTTCTTTTTGCTGGTTATTGTTCAAAGTCTTAGCCCAACTCATTAATTTCAATTGATTCGTGATTTTCTGCTACTTTGATCCAATGACTTTTGTCATTTTAACATTCTGTTTCAGCATTAGAACTTGAATATCTTTAGTATAAGTTTGTGAAGTGACAAGGAATTCAGGATGTTTCTGGGCAAGGCCTTACTATATTTTTCAAAAACTTGATGCAGATAATTGGTATAAAAGATGTGCTTCCTCCGCCGTTGAGGAGGGAATTTAGTGATGTCTACATTGCTACTGAACTCATGGATACTGATCTTCACCAAATAATTCGATCTAATCAGAATCTGTCCGAGGAGCATTGTCAGGTAATATGATACCTTGTTCATCTTCCTGCTTTAGCTTTAGGATTTTGGATTATCAAACATTAATGTTTGAAACAAGGAACTGATTGCCTTTTTTGCAATTGGCGTATTTGCAGTATTTTTTGTACCAAATCCTTCGAGGACTAAAGTACATACATTCTGCTAATGTCATTCATAGAGATCTTAAGCCAAGCAATCTTTTGTTGAATGCAAATTGTGATCTTAAGATCTGTGATTTTGGTCTTGCCCGTCCGAACACGGAGAAGGAATTCATGACAGAATATGTTGTCACTAGATGGTATAGAGCACCTGAGCTGCTGCTGAATTCTTCCGATTATACAGCTGCTATTGATGTGTGGTCTGTTGGTTGCATTTTTATGGAGCTTATGAACCGGAAACCACTGTTTCCAGGAAAGGATCATGTGCATCAGATGCGCTTGTTGACGGAGGTAACAGAGAGGACACAAAAGGAAACTTAAATATAACCTTCAACATTTTAACCTTTTTGTAAGAGAGGAATTGGTCTTTAAATTATTTTTTTAATAAAAAATTTATTTTATCTTTTTATATATATGAATTTTTTCAAACAACTATATTTGTTAAATTTTTATTTTCACAGTAGATTCTAATAAAAAAAGTAATGTTGCACGCATGAGCAATTATTTTCAATGATAATTTTGTTCGTTCATATCATTTCTTCCATTCTTTAATGCTATACAAATTATATGAGTCAAAAACGGGTTAGATTAATTACCTCAAGCACATTACAGCAACAAAGTAATATTTCCTCAACTTTCAAGCCATCATTCTTTGTTCCTTCTCCTTTTAACCCATAGAGGGACAAAGTTTTCCTTGAAAACTATGGCACGGCTTATAGAGTGACTCTCCTTTTTGGATTCTGCCGTAACATTTAAAATTTGACATGTCTAAAAAAAGTTTATATGCATAAAAAGATAAAATAAAAGTTTTATATTAAAAAATATTTTAAGAATAATATAGTTGATTTTTCTCTGTAAAATTAACTAGCAAAGTTTAGTCCTTGATAGTTTCTTTGATTTTCTCGGATGACCACTCATTTGGAATCTGAGGCAGATTCAGATAACAGCATTTGCTCTTTTTAGGGCAGATGTTTAGATTTGAAATTGTACAGGAATTAGTACATGTTGTGAAGTTATTCCTTTAGATCATTGTCTTGCCTTCATAAACTACTGAGAATTTTAACTTCTTCTGACTATATTTCCTGCCAAGATTTTCTCCTTGATCCGTGACTAATCCTTTGTGTTTACTGTTATGCTTACAGCTTCTAGGGACACCGACTGAATCTGATCTTGGTTTTGTACGTAATGAGGATGCAAAGAGATATATCCGGCAGCTTCCTAAATTCCCTCGTCAGCAGCTAGCAAATGTTTTTTCACATGTGAACCCATTGGCTGTTGATCTCATCGATAAAATGTTGACATTTGATCCTGCAAAAAGAATTTCAGGTGAGTTTATGTCAGCTAATCAGGATTCAAGCTGCTGTACTTGCTCTCTTTTTGTTCTTTTTTCACCATTTACTTCAATCTAAAACTGGAAGTTTCCTGCGATGCAGTTGAAGAAGCACTAGGGCATCCTTACCTTGCAAGATTACACGACATAGCTGATGAGCCAGTCTGCTCAGAGCCCTTTTCATTTGATTTTGAGCAGCAAGCATTTGGAGAAGAGCAGATAAAAGACCTGATTTACCTAGAAGCCTTGGCTCTAAATCCAGAGTATGCATAAGTATCTAAGGGTTCCTATTTAACATAAGTAACAGGATTATTTCCTCTTGCTTGGATCTTTTTGATGTTGCTTGGATGATCGGGACTATTTTATCAAGCAGCAAATGGAGATGATTTCATTATTGATAAGATTAGCAAACCCATACATATTCAAATCCTGCCTAAGCACATCCCAGGAATCAAGCTTTTTGCAGATCAATAGTGGAGATATTCTTTCTCATAACCACTGTTGAGATTAACTATTTGGCTGTTTAAGGAGCTATCTCCCTGACAAAGAGCTCTTCTTCTTGATTCTGTAATGCTATTTGTTTGAATTGTAGCCTGTTTTTAAGAGCTTGTTATTTTCCCATTTTTTCCCTTTTTTGGCTTGTACAACATAGTACTTTGTACAGGAGTTTTTATGAGCATAACCAGATATGTAATGTAACTGCCAAGTCACAAGTTGTTGTATGTTTGTATAACGAAATGCTCACCAAATAAAGGACATGATATGGAGAATTACTGCAGCAGAAAACAATTTCTATACAAATTTCTTTGAAGAATACCTGCACTACCTGAAGATCTTGCAATCGAAGTAAACAATGTCTGTTTCTCTTTATACTTACGAATGACTGATAAATATACATACATACACATACATTTACATATACGCATTTCCAGCACTGGCTTTTGTTTTCTCCTTTGTCCGGGTATATGAAATTATTTTCAGTACCCAAGCAGTAAAGGGAAACAGAGTTGCAAGGATCTCAGGGGCACATCTCCCTGACCAAAAACATGGCTCAACTCAGCTGAACTGCCTTAGCAAGTCTCAATTCTCCAACTCGATTTAACCAAGTTGTTGTGAAGGACTGAACTGCCTTATGTGTTGCTCACTTCCAATATTGAAGAACTGAAGGTTACTATCTTGTACCCTTTCAAAGACACCGGTCGTAGCACACTCAGAGATTCAGGCAAATATTTCCTTTTGTTTGAAGATTATTTCTTCGGTAGTGGTAAGATGGGACACAATTTCATTTTGATAAGAAAAATGAAATTTCAAGTGTATAGTTTATATTTTTACTTGCAAATAATTCACGTTTGGTGAAATTTTCAAACCATAATTTTCTTCATAATTCTATCGGAAGTATTGGAAAATTTGGTACCATCCTGTACCCTTCCAGAGGTATGCGAATTGGGGAGCTTTTTCAATTTGCTCCCATCAATTTGTTGCAACTTTCATTTATGTCCTGGTTAAAATTCTCATGTCCCTCTCAGTCTCTTCGATTAGACGAACGTGGCAGAAACTCGTTGGTCAGCCCTCAGCAGCAAATGACAACAGGTTTAACACGCGGGTTCCGCTTTCTCGGAAATATGGGCCTCTAATGGGGAAGTAAACAGAACAAAGTAACATTGCGACGGAAGTGGACAATAATCGGCCCGTGTACTTTTTCAATACTGTGATCAAAAAAAGGCCGCTGTTGTAATAATATAGGAATATGGGTTTGAGGAGGCTCCTGTAGGTTTGGTTTCGCTCTGCATATTACTTTTTACCGTATATACATAATTTATTTGTAATAGATCGATTAGTATTTTTTAATTCAATAATTAGAGATGCTTAAAGTATTTTAAAGAATAATTATTTAACTTTACAGAATAATTATTTATGTTTCATAAAATAATTATTTAATTAAATAATTATTCAATTGAGTATGAATAATTATTTTATAAGGTTGAACAATTATTTCATAAAGTGTGAATAATTATTCTGTAAAGTTAAATAATTATTCTTTAATATATTCCTAAACATCTCCAGTTATTAGGTCAAAAAAATTTATCAAACAATCACAAATAAGTTACGTATATGTTGTTAAAAAATGATATGTAGGACCATAGCTATGGGTGTTCAAACAATTTTTCGATTCAGTTTCGATTTTATTATTCGATTTTCAGTTCAATTTTTTTTTTAAAACTGAATTGAACTATTTTACTATTCAATTATAAGATTCGATTCGGTTCAAATCGAAATTTATACAAAAATACATTATGGTAATAAGTAAAATAAATACAAGAACTCATTATCATAATGCGTTCTTATATTTATTTTTAAAAATTTTGATTTTTGGTTAGATAATCTAAACCAAAAGCAGAACTAAAAAATATATAATTTTTAAAAATCGAATCGAAAAATTTCAAAATCGAACCGAACTGAAAATTTTAGTTCAGTTATCCGGTCTGGTTCAATTTTTGAACACCCTAACCATAGCCAAACTGGCCTACATATTCTCACGAGAAAGGGGCATGGCAAAGGTCTATCAAACATTTACTGAAAATGGCCATCTTTTAAAAAATTTAGATTAAAATAGCCTTTTATTTGGAGAGTAAGCAATATATGACCATAGCACTGATTTGGCGTCATTAATGCTACGATGTCAAACTAAATGGCATTATTGATCTGAGAAAATTTGACAAAGCAAATAATGTCATTTGATATGATATTATTACTTAAAAAAATGTAATAATGATGCTATGCATGCTTTGGTGGGAAAAAGATGATAGAGATGAAGAATAACCAACGTCATTTGACATAGAGATATTTTTTTTTCATGTTGAGATTTTTTCCTCCTTTTTTCTGCTTCTTTCTTCGTCCCTCCTTCCTCCTTTGTCCTTTGTCCTTCCTCCTTCCTTTTTTTGTTGTTACATTTTCAGCACCGTGGCTTTCCCTATTCCTTATTGTCTGTGTGAGTAAATGGCACAAAGAATGGGTATTTGACCCTCCATGCACCTTCCTGACCACATGCTGAATGGTCTCTAAACACACCACATGCAGCTTCCTGACCAGAATTTTTCCTTGAATTAACCCCGCGTTCAATTTTCATCTTTTGGTGAGCAATTACTAGTGGTCCTTAAGTCCTAGAAAAAAGTCTATTCACACCTTTTGATAAACAAAAAAAAAAGGAAAATAAAAAGTATATCTATACCAGACAAAAACTTTAAAAAATGGTCCTAAAGATTAAGTTATGGGTGGGTGGGACCGGGTTAGGGGACGGTTCTAAATTCATTTTATAAGTTCTTGTAATTTTTTCCCAGTAAATTAGGACTTGGAGATGTAAACTACAGCTGACTTAGAACACAATAGAAGACCGTAACTCTTTTAAGAAAAAAATTCATCGGCACACTTTTTTTTTTTTTTTTGTGGTTCGGTACAATTATTGACCATTTGAGATTTGTCACCATCATTGTCCCTACAAATGCACTGCGATGGGGACGTATTGAAAACAAATTTTTTGGGTTTTTATTTATTATTTTGGTCAATAATTGGGTACGATGCTGTTGAGAATTATTTGGTTCAGGCGCTCAAAAAATAGCACGTGTTAACGGAAGATGAAGTGGTAGGTGAAGCAGTTTAATACTAGGATTTGAGGGTCATCTTTTTGACAATTCATACACCACGAATGGACGGCTTGCAGCAGCACGACGCCGGGGATCCGGTTCCCGGAGGTCGACAATTACGAAGACCACCACCACCACGGATAAAGTGGTTGGATCATGTTTCGATCATATTAATGCTTTTGTGGTAAGTATTGGTTTGTGTGTCCTTCGTTCATCAATGCTTCGCAACGAGAGACATCGCAATACCTCGCCGCTCCACAGGAAAGATTAACTGATAACGACCAAAGATTTGGGTATTGAAGAAATAGCACAACTTGGTGAGTACTGTGTAAGCATTTGAAACTCTCCTCGAAACTATTCTATACATGGTCAAAGTTAAGACGATCAACCTTCCTCAAAGCAAATGCAGGTTCTCAAGTTTTTCTCAAGCTGCCTTCTGTTTTATATCTATTTAGATAGCATTTCATTTTCAAAAGAACCAATTTACAAAAATAGTCTTAAATTATTTTACTTATTGCAGTTTAATTCTTAACATTATATTTTAATATTTTGAATATAATGTCCACTGTAGTAAAATTAGTTTACAATATTATATATGCCATTAGTTTATTATGTATGCTATTAGTTTATTAATGTTTTGACTTTGGTGACACATAATCGTGGATATTATGCTAAAATGCCACATTTTAATGGCAATTTTCAACAACTTCTACAAAATTTGTGGCATTTTTTAAATTATCACACAAAGTATGCCATTAAATTATGACAATATAAGAAAGCGCGACAAGTAATGCATTGAAATATATATCGCCAAAATATGGCATCAAATCAAATGTCACAAATAATTGCCTCCAAATATGGCATACGCTCAAATATCAGTAATTTGTGGCATATGCGTACAAGTGTCATTATATAATGTGTCAATGAATATATATCAAATTAATCAAATTTATGAATGACAAAATGCATCAGAAGAAAAGGAAAAAAATGAATATAGTGCTACTTTATATCATTTAATTATTATAATCTATATATCAATTTTGTAATATTTTTAATACTCTGATTTTCTCTCAAAATTGGTAAACAATTATATTGATTGCATTTTTGTCAAAAATATTTTTTTGAATTTAAGAAAAGAGAGAAAAATAATTACTTATATGTTATCTAGAAAATAAAAAAAGTGCACATGCAACAATTAGCATCTAATTTATTAAAATTTCTTAGATGTAAAAAATTATTATTTATCTAATAGTATCTCTTTTTATTATTTTGTATTAATTTATTTTAATAAATATGGTTATCAAATTTAAATTTAGTTAAACTTTAATTTGTTGATATGTAATATAAATAAATATAGTAAAAAATTTTACAAAAATGTTGATATGTAATATGAATAAATATAGTAAAAAAAATGTAGCAAAAATGCATGTAGCACGTTGGATATATAAGACATTTATCCTTAAAGTGGGAGGTTTCAAACCCCAAAAAACACAACTAATAAATGGTATCTAGTATATAACTTTTAATTACTTTCATGAATCTAGCTTTAATTAAGAATCTATATTTCTTAATAAAATATTTTTTTTATTTTATTTTATTTAGTAAAATTAAATTCCTTTTGTGGTAATTTTGAGAAAATGCCACAACATACGTCATATTTGCCAATGTATATATGGCACTAAAGTATATTGGTGGCATTTATGAAATGCCATAAACAAAGACAACACCACTTTCATTGGCTTTTATGGTACTTAAACAGTTTTTTGTGGCACTTATTGTGTGCCACCAAAGGGCAATTTTTCATAATGATCCATAACTCTTTCAGTGTTTACAATTCCAAACCATCGCTTATGTATCAGGAACCGACGGAAAAGGTCATGTACAACACAAATACACTTGAAGATGAGGGGCAAATTTGTCTCTCCATGAATTTTTCCTCCAAAACTCCAACTGACTAGCTTACTCAGTACATAGGAAGAAAGGAGAAGAAAACAAAGTGTTCCCTCAATTCCTAATTTCTTTTCTAATTAGGGTTTATCATTTTAATATAGTCTTAAGCTCAAACCCACTCCTAAACTGACTATAATAAATATCATAATTACCAAATTATGATATACATTTCTTTCGATAATTGTTGTCCTACACTCAATCAACGATTATTTGATTTTTTTGAGGAAATTTTTTTGGAGAGACAAATTTGCTCATTTTCTTGAAATGTACGTATGTTGCTAGTGACCTTCTTTGCCAATTTTTGTCATATAAGTGGCCAATGGGATTGCAAATAGTGAAAGGTTAAAGATGTTGGATCCAAAATATTAAAATAACATTAGACACTAAATTGCAATAAGTAAAATAGTTTATGAATCATTTTTACAAATTATTCTTTTAAAATTTAAAATAAAATGATTCATATATTTTTTTTACAAATAATATATTTTTAAAAAACCTATCAATCAAGAAATTTTTTTTTCTTCTAATATCACATTTGAACTGTTTCATGAATTGTTTGTAAGGTTTTTCATCAATGTTTAATTCAGGAACGGTGGCTTGCTTTATTCAACACGTCGCTAAATAAAATGTGTTATATTATTATAGAGTTTTATATTTTTGTTCGCAATTAATTACCTTGATTTAAAAAAATTACTCTTTTGAACTTTCACAAAAACAATGACATTTAGGGTAGGATTAGATAGAGTGTAGGTTTGATATTTTTTATTTTAAATTTTATAAAATTAAATTATTTATAAAAAATACATAAGACTAAAATTAAAAAATTTACATACACAATCTAAATACAGTTTCAAATGAAATGCTAAAAGATTACATCCATGATTGTCATTCAAGAAAAACTTTGTCTAAGTGCTGGTCCTTTTTACATCAACAATGAAAGCTAATCAACTCGTAGTCCTTCTAATCAACAAAACTTTTGATTCCCTGGTTAGGTGTTATAGATTTGTAGGGTAGGCCTTATCGTTATATGGCTCCATAAATTTTATTTTTTAATTTTACATACACTTAAAGTGATTTTGCCATCACTTTAAACCTCTACTAAAAAATAATACATATTGAGTATATGATATTTTAATAAGAACATATTTATCTAATCAATATAAAGAACATGAAAATTTGAATTATTTCCATGATGAGTTTCTAATTTTTTGGGAAAAATAGACTAATTTTTAAAGTTATTTTTAATGTTGATTTCAAAACTATGCCCTCACAAAAATATCATTTCTATTTTTTGGCATAAATCTACTGAAGAGATGATGACAGAACTATTTTGATAACATATAAAATGTTTGGAGATTTTAAATATTGGAAAAAAAATCTTGTAGAAGTAAAGAATGACGATATCCTAATTTTAGGGATTAAATTGACTATTTTTTTAATTTTGTAATAAGAGTGGACTGCAATTTTTTCTTTTTTCTTTTTTTTTAATAAGTGGGCGGACTGCAATTCTAATGTTCAGGATAATGCAAGCATGGCGCCGGCGGTATGGCAGCCATCTTGTGCAATGACTTAAGTAACATTTCGAAAATCAGAGTAAAATTTAAGTTTTGAGGTTCATCTCTCCCTCTCACAAATAATATTTATTTTATAAAACTTAGAGAAATTAGTTATACTTACTATTCAACTATTATGCTTTTTTCATCTTAAATTTTTATTTTAATTTTTTATTTACATAATTTTTTTAAATAATGATATTTATCAAATTTTAAATATTGTAATAAATTTTGACAAAAAGAGTCATGTTACAAGCATGAACTATCATTTTCAATGATAATTTTATTTATTCATGACTTTTTTTATTTTTTTATATTATCTAAATTATATAGGTAAAAAATTAATAGGTAATAAAATAATATTTTTTATTTTTAAATTATTTTTCTCTATTCTTCTTGTTTCTAAATCATGAATAGATAAAATTAGTCTTAAGAATAATGATACGTACTTGTAGCGTGACTCGAATTCTACCACAATATTTATAATTTAATAGAAATAGTTACTTAAAAAAAAATCATGTATATAAAAAGTTAAAATAAAAATTTTTGGTTAATAAGAGAAAAACAAAAATAGTTTTAAAGATAATCATAGCTAATTTTTTTAAAATTTAATATAAAAAATTTAACCCAATCCCAACTTATTAGAAGGACCATAGGCTTGAGTAGATAATTTTACGAGCAGAATAGATGTTCATCTAAACATAAATAGTACAAATAAAATAGATGTCGTAATTCGTATGTCTAATGATCGAAGAAACAAAATTCTACAAAAAGGAACGGAGAATAGATCTTCCAGCAGAAATGAGCGGAGCCCATTACTATTTTGATCGATAGCTACCACTTCCAAGTAGTAAGTACGTATTGGACTTGCTTATTTTGAATCCACAGAATCCAACCAAATACGAACAACTCACTTACAAAAAATATTATTCCTGTAATACTCAAAAAAGGAGGGGGGGTGGGGGGAAAAAAAAAAAGGAAGAAGCCAAAATGCCAGCTGGAGAATTTAAAACTATTATGCCTGCAAGTTGCAACAAAAAATCAAAAGAAACGAATGGAGGATATCTCTGTAGACGTCTTTTTTCTTTAAATAGGCATCGGCCATGAAAATGAGAATTCGAACTTCTGCAATATATATATATATATATATATATATATATTTAATTCGTCACTTTCAAATATAAGGCATCTTAATTTTTTTAATATAGATTTAACAAGGAGAAAATAAGATATATTTTTATATTATATTATTTACTATTTTGTTATATAATAAGAAATAAGAAACTTATATTTATGATAAAACATGTAAAAAATAAAATTTAAAATTCAAATAAAGTTTTGAAAAGAGAGAAAGGAACACAAACTTTTAAAATTTGAAATAGAGAGCGCAACAAAAAAACATGTCTTTTAAAGACCAAACCTTGCAAGAGAGGACATGCAGTAATTATACAAGGAGGTTAGACTTAAGGAAAACAATATAACTAGCGAAAATTGAAAGGAAAACAATTACTCCCCCTATATTAACATATAAGTCTTTTGGCTTTTTTGTACAGTTTAATGAGAGGGAAATAATGGATATTTTTTTTATTTATATTATTAATTAATTTTACTAATATCATAAAGAATAAGATTGTAAGACCTAAGAGGGGGGTGAATTAGGTCTTAGGCTAATTATCAAAATCTTTTCGTTATTTTGAAAATCTTTTGCCTTAATAAAAGCTCTTCTTTAATTCCACAAGCTTCAAGTTTATATGTGATGTGATGGTTAAGATAATATCATCAAACTATAATCAATCAATCAACAATAATTAATAAGTAATAATAACATGAGCATGTAAATAAATAAAGCTATAAGAAAATGAACACACGATTTATAGTGGTTCGATCTCTCCAAGATCTACATCCATTACCTTGAGTCCACATTCAAGGATTTCAACCAATCCACTATATGCTCAAGTTCAACAATTACATAAGAGACTAACCACACTATCATTTTACACTCACAACCTCTTCTAGTAATTATACAAATAAGGTTCATCCTTCCACAAGGGTTTTATATCTAAAAACAACCTCAAGACTAATCTAATCTAAGGCTTACTCTCACACAAGTTTTACACTACAACCTTGATTAATCTAGTCTATGGCTCACCTTAATACAAAAAGGTTTTATATCACAAGATAACCTTGCAAATGAGTTAGAAACTGTATGAAAAGTGATGATAGAAAATATTAGTTGGAGATTTAATGGCAAAAGGACAAATATCGTTCTAAACTGGCCGGCTACGATGAGTTCATGCCTGCCTCGAACGATGGGACTTGAATGATTGGTTAACTTACTTCCTCGAGACGATTGTATTTGTGCCACATAGTAGCTAATTGTTTGTATAAAAGTTTTTTAATCACATAATTTTTTATATATTTGAAGAGTTATAAAAAAAGGTTATAAAATTTTTTAATTTTATCTCTTTAATTTAAAATTTTAATAATATCATCTTTTGTTTAGAAAATTAAATAAATAAAAATAAAATACGTAATGAGAAATTTATTATGTAATTATAATAATTTTTTTAGTTAATTAATAATTTATAAGCTTAACTAATTTCATAGTTATGATTATTAAAGTCCCTTTTTTACAGATAAAATAAAAAAAGAATAAAAAAAATTAAAATGAGAGTGAGAATATTAATTTTTTTATTTTTAATTCATAAATATTTTTGGCGGAAAGACCTATGGTGGTTGTTCGTACCCCCTAATTAGCTTGTAGTGCTCACTTCAGCAGGAATCTCGAGGCGGCTACGACGTAGTGATCAAAGATAAAATCATTTGGAGGTAGCGGAAGCAAGTTAAATAATATTCAGTTTATTTATATATTCAATATAAATAAGGGAATTAAAGTGATTTTTTTTTTATTTGAGTCAAATATTCAATATGAAAACTCAATATTACTTTTGAAAAACTTTCACAACCTTCAGGAAATCCTTGTAGATGAAGAAGTGCCTTTCCTACAATACACAGACACCGTATTTTCTTCTTGTGAGTGCCCACCTCGGGGACTGGTCGCGGGTCAAGTTGTTAGCCCACCTGATTAGAATCAAACCTATCCCAAACGGCTTTCTATAATTTATAACATTTTTCAAAAAATGTAAAGATTATTCATAAATATAATTTCTTTATTATTTTATATTAGTAAATAATAAATTAAATTAAAAAAATACTCCTTATTTTCTTTTTTAAAATTTATATAAAATGTATCAAAAAATTAAAATAGATAGAGTACTTTCTCTATTTCCCTCTCTGGTTCATGCTTTAATAATGTAAACTTTTTTATTTAAAAAAAAAAAACGCACGACAAATTTTACTTTCACAGGTCTCCTTAATTGAATTCAAACGCCAACATGAGAAAAAAACCAGCATACCATGTTTGATTTTCT
This sequence comes from Rauvolfia tetraphylla, assembly GCA_030512225.1. Taxonomy (NCBI): domain Eukaryota; kingdom Viridiplantae; phylum Streptophyta; class Magnoliopsida; order Gentianales; family Apocynaceae; genus Rauvolfia; species Rauvolfia tetraphylla. Next base: position 786,071 of record JAJQKT010000062.1, read on the forward strand.
CGTAGTGGAAAGGACTGCTATGCCGGCCTGAGTCGCGGAGTCCGAAAACAAACCACATTTGATGATATTAATTAATAGTTTGATAATAACGTAGCTGCTTAAGAAAGTTGAGTGAAGTGTAATAAAAAAGCAATATTGTAATAATTCAGCTTATATCCCATACCCCCCACCCCTACCAGATAGAAAAAAGAAAATGGAAAACTTGACTATAAAATGCACTACCATGTGCAAAGTGGATTTACAAAGAAAATCATCACTCAAAGGCAGCATTCCTTACTATTCACTCACCAACCGCCCATTCCCCTCCCTATCCCCACCACCACTGAGGGAGCATAGCCGGCTTCAACCATGGGAGACACTGAAGCACAACTTCTCCGGCCTGGTCCAAAGAAAGGCGGTTGGATTACTTTTCCTTTCATTTTAGGTAAACCTCCGATCTCTTAAATCGTCCTGTGTCGACGATCCGACATACAAAGAAATGAAATGAAGTTTGTGGTACATTCTTTACTATGTTTCTGAGATTTTAAATCAACGGATGTTGTTCTTTTCTTTTGTGAAACAGCAACTAGAGCTGGCTTGACGCTTGCGGTAGCAGGATTCAGTGCCAACCTTATCGTTTACCTGATCAATGAATTCAACGTCAATCGCATCGATTCTGCACAAATTTTTAACGTTATAAACGGTTGCATGGCGCTCTTCCCTCTTTTCGTTGCTATAATTGCCGACACTTTTCTGGGCTGTTTCAATGTCATCTGGATTTCTACCCTCATCTCTTTGATGGTAAGATGATTGATTGATGATTACTTTTGGCTTGTGCTACTTTACTGATTAGTCCAGCTCTAGCTCTAGAAGTTCCTTATCCCCAAGTCTGCTCTGTTATCCCTTCTTTTTTTTTTTCAGTGTTCGTATTTCCCATCTATCTGAGGTTAATATTATATCAGTCGCCTCTGATCTGGGTTTCGATTCTGAAACTTTCAGAAACTTGTATACTACTTTCTTTTTACTGCAGTAATAACGTTAATAAACTAGCAATTTTTTGAGCTTCGTCGGGAACTGCTCTTATCTTTAGACATTATTAGCGCATTCAAGATCAAGACAAGTGCAGATTGGGTCCCAAGCTAGCGTTAGCAGATAGTATGGCGTTATTTGTTTAAAATTCTGCAGTGGATTAAAATTTAAAATCAAGATTGATGCAGTAGAAAATGACAGAAAATTTTGCAAAACAAAGAGCGTGAGTTAGCCAAGGTTGAAAGTTCTCGTTCCTCACCGGTAAAATTTCACGTAGCTGACATTTTGATTAAATTGCAGGGCATGGTTCTTTTGACTTTAACTTCAGCAATCAATTCACTGAGACCTCCCCCATGCGCGGAAGGAACAAGCTTTTGCGAACAACCATCAGCTTATCAATTTGGCGTTCTATTTTTGGCTCTGGCTCTGCCATCTATAGGCTTTGCGGGCACTAGCTTTACAGTGGGAACGATGGGTGCTAATCAATTGGAAGATCCCAAACATCAAGAAAATTACTTCAATTGGTTTCTCTTCGTGTGGAATGCTGCTTCAGTAATCAGTGGCATCGGAATCGTCTACGTTCAAGATAATGTTAGCTGGGCATGGGGATTTGGTCTCTGTGTTGGTGCTAATCTTCTCGGTTTGATCATCTTTTTGGCCGGAAGGGGTTTCTATCGCGATGTACAGCCACAGAAGACTAGCCCATTTAAGGATTTAGCTTGTGTTGTTGTTGCAGCCTTATCTAAGAAGAAACTGCCGTTGTCAACCAGAGAAGAAGATTATTATAGCGAATTACCCGATCACGCCGAGGAACAACAACAGCAAGGCGTTACGCTTCTACCTGCCACACTACCTGATGAAAGTTTCAAGTAAGTACTGCTCTTCAACTGCCCCGTTTGCGGTTATTGTTTTCATAAGGTCTTTTCTTTTTTTCTTTTTTTTTTTGGTGCGTGGTATTCTAAAGCTAAAGTCTGTACGGAAATTAATTTTTAAACAAAAAATTGACATTTTTTTTATTTTTAATTTTATTTTTTTATAAATAATTAATTTTTACTATTCTTAATATATTTTAATTCAAATAAAACCTTAATCTGAATACATTGTAGGAGAGGAGAGAGTGAAATCCTAAAGTATTAGAGAAGAGGAAAGAAAAGAATATAAGGTAATCTTCAAATACCATTTGGGGGGTTTTGAATGAAAAAACACAAAAAGTTGTTTTTTTTCCTTCATTTGGGAGTTTAGAGATAAGTGAGAAGAAATGTTATAAGAATGATATTATTTTACAAAAACATACCTTTGGACTCACGTGTCGTACCATTTGAGATACGTTGGTCATTGAAATTTTCAAACTCAATTATTTATTGGCAAGTTGACAGGCGCCGGGTGGGTTTCGCTCCAGCTTCTTACCAGTGACGTTTTTCGCCTATTGTTTCCATCTTTACTTTTGAGCAGCAGTCATTTTAGAAAGTCTAGAGACTAACTAGAAGCTAATCCTTATAATCCTTTTTCTAATAAAACATCACAGGTTCTTGAATCACGCGGCTCTAGTAACTGATGCAGATATCCAACCAGATGGTTCAATCAATAAATCATGGAAGTTGTGCACAGTTCAACAGATAGAAGATCTTAAAACCTTAATCGGAATATTCCCACTTTGGACAGCTGGTTTCTTGCTGACCACCCCAATGGCAATACTCTCCAGCTTATCAACCCTTCAAGCTCTAACTATGGATTGCAGCACTTCTGCTGGTTTCAAATTCCCAGTCGGATCGATGTCGGTCTTCACTCTATTGGCTGGTGCCGTCTCTCTCACATTCATAGACCGATTGCTTTTCCCCATTTGCCGAAGGATGGGCAAATCTATTACGCCACTGCAAAGAATAGCCGTCGGCCATGCAATCAATGTGATTGCCATGGTCATCGCTGCCGTGGTGGAACACAAGCGGCTCGCACTAACTGGATCCTGGAAATCAGAAGGCTTAACGGACTCCGTTGTGCCCATGTCAGTCTTCTGGTTGGTGCCACAATTAGCACTCATCGGCACCGGGGAAGCATTTCATTTTCCGGGACAAGCATTGTTGTACTACCAAGAATTTCCTGCATCACTCAAGAGCACATCCACCGCCATGCTGGCCATGCTTATCGGCTTAGGTTACTACTTCGGAACTGCCGTCATCGACGTTGTTCGGAAAGTTACCGATTGGTTGCCGCAAAATATCAATCAAGGGAGGCTGGATAATGTCTACTGGATGTTAGCTATACTTGGAATGTTGAACTTTGTATATTATCTTGCATGCGCCGGAATGTACAAGTATCGGGCGAAGATGGAGGACGAAGATGAAACAAATGAGAAGAGAATATATATGTAAATTATTTGTCCCTATTCATTCATTAGTTATTGTTTGGATTTTCGTCGAATGCTTGATTTCAATGGAAGACCAGCAAAACCAACTCCTTGTTGGTTTTCATTTCTTTCATCTTCAACTGGTAAATTCTTGACTCAACTGGCAAACATTATGCGACACAAGTATGAACACTTGGATTAATCATAGAATTTTAAAATTTTAAAAATTTTAAAATTAAACTCTCATATACAAGTAAAATTATTATAATTAATTAATAAAATTTTAAAATTAAACTTTATCAGTACACCTCATATACAAGTAAAATTATTATAATTAATTAATATTTTTTTAACTTTCAAATTATTTTTATCTTTTTAATTTATGAATAAATAAAATTATTCTTAAAAACTGTGATACGTGTTGCATAATTCTTCTTATCAAATTCTGCTGTAATATTTATAATTTATCGAATATAATTATCTAAAAAAAGTTAATGTATATAAAAAAATAAAAATTTTTACTTAAAAAGAGAAAATAAAAATAATTGAATAACATTTCACTTAATGAAATTTAGAGCTCAAATTCTCTGTAAATTTATGGATTATTATTTACTTAATGAGCGCATAATAACCCCGCCAAAACCAAAAAAAAAAAAAAAAGAGAGAGTAGCTCCCGAGACAATTACAAGCGGGAGCCTAATACTTTATTCAAACTTATTTCTGCGGTCATTTTTTTTTGGGTCCTTATGATAAAGTAGCATAAATAACGGAGAATTATGTGTACAATTGTGCATTATTTGGACGTTTGTGGAAGCGACGTGGCCACACTACAATGGAAATGCTAAGTCACGAGCAGCAGATTTTCTTCTTTTGGTTGATTTGGAATAAGATTTTTGGCAGCTATAGACAGCTACACACATTCCCTCAAATCAAGATTCAAGACAAGAAAATCTTTAAACACGTATACAAACCTTTCTCTATAATAAAAAACGGACAAGTTAAGACAATAGTTCATAACTTGTTCGTTGCTACATCTAAAGACGTCAAACTAAATGCTCGATGAGTATATGCATGTTTTCTTATCTCTTATTTTTTCATAAATATTTTAAAATAATAAGTTACTAAAAATGCATTTCTATAAGTGGTAAGTTTTGAATCCAATGTGCAACCTGTTGCTTTGGAGAAAAAAAAAAAAAACAGCACTCTAAGTTAATCAACATAAATGGTGAAACACAAAACGGCAGAGGGCACCAAGCTCAGAAGTCATACTCCTTGCATTCAATTAATGGGTCACACTCATACTCTCTATTTGCTCAAAAAATTAAATTATAAATAAGGACAATACGGGCATTTCATTGAGGTATTCTAACAACTCTCAATCCATTGGGGTACCTACCAACCCAATTCAATGTTATCATCCATTCTCCCGCGTGCGTATTTATGTCATGTTACGTCTTCACTACCAGCCAGCATAAGGAGTGTTATATATATTCAATTCAATATAGTTTTTAAATGAAGGCCTTCGTTGGAATATAGCACTCATCTTTCTCTTTCCTTTTATATTATTAACTCTAAAAGAACAAATCTTTTGCCAGCCACATTAGAAATGTCAAGCTTAGACTGCTTAGCAAACCGAGGATATTTATTTCATAAAGAACACATTACATCCTCGCATGGGACTAATCCACTTAAGACTACTTAGCATTAGAAGCATTTTCTGTTCCAAAGTCTCAATCAATAATAAGGTTATATTTTAAACAGTAATTTGATCATAAAAACCTCATATCAACGGTGGAATTAGATACATTTTGTATTTAAAATTTTCTTATAAAATTTTGTAAATTTGGACTGTTTTAAGAGGATATGAATTTCAAATTTGAAATTTTATATTAAGTTTTGGAAGGACGGCAAAGAATTTTCCTTTTTTCCCCCCTTTAGCGGTGCAATTCAGGCCATCGAGATCATATAGATATTTGATTGGCCGTGTGATGATGATGATGAATAGAAATATTCTACAATCAATAGCAGAATTGAACTACAAGTATTTAATTGAAGATAAAGCTTTTTTTTTTCTGAAAAGGAAGATAATAAGTGTTTTAAAAGGGGAGAATCATTCTGGAGATAGTGCAAAAAATTGGAAAAGGGTGTGGAGATTTAGGGCCGCAGTCATATACTCTGTGGCTTATAAGACATGAACGTTTACCAACTAATATTTTGTTGTATATCCGATGAATTAGGGAGGAAGCAAGTTGTAATTTTTATGATACTCAAGAAGATACGCAGCTCCATGCTATACGAGATTGTTTCTGAACTAAATAAGTATGGAACATATTGATACCTTCATCACTCCGATTATTTTTTTTCTAAGAGTGCAGGTGTGATGTCTCGGTGGACTTGAATTTGAAGCAGAGATGGATCAATGGAAGTATTACTTTAGAGAGGTCTTACATGCTATTTGGCGAGAGAGGATGTCTCAAATGCATGCTAAAAGAAGTGAGTAGCAACTAGTGGATAGGTTTGCTATTGATATCTATTCTAGAGTAGATGAATTATAGTCACATTGAAAGGTGAGCAATTAGTGCTATACTTTTACATTTTGTATTCTTTCCATCGCTTTGCAAATTAATATATCCATCCCTTTCCATCATTGCTGATCTTAACCCATCACAAGTCAACTGGACTCCTATCCGTTGAGTTTTATCTCAATGGTTTCTTTTTTAGCTCAATCCAAGTAGGGGCCCGTTTAGTTGGCCTGTTAAGAGTTTGGATTCTCTTGTCCACTAGGGGCTGATTTGTACAGCACAGAAGTGATGGACCGTAGTTCAAGAACAGATGGTCCTTTTAAAACATTTAGGCCCAGTCAATTTCTTCCAAGTTTTGAATTCCTTTTTCAGACGCAAAAAGAAATAGAAAAGAAGAAGGAATTGACTCTAATCAAAACAGTAACTTTTTAATTTAAAAAATTAACTCTAAACATTACATTTAGTCTCGGAATAATCAAAACTACGCATTGAGGAGATGAGTAATTTTCAAGAGTGTTAGTTGTGGATTTCTTTAACATTGTTGGACTTGTGGCACAACATGTTGCCATTATTCAGTTTGAGGGGTTGAATTTTCGGGGCAAAGACACAAAAATTTTAACAATTTAATTGATCGAATCTAAAGTTCTGCGTCAGCAAAAATAATAATAAGTGTTTCAATATTTGCATTTGCATCAATAGTTGACCTGTGATTAAGATTCTTTGGTCTTAACAACCTTATCGTTCCTGCAGACAATACTATTTTTTACTTATGGCTGATCTTGTTTGTTTTATATGTCCTTCATTTTGGTGGAAATAGGTGGGTGACGGCTTGAATGATTGCGAAAAGGCACCAATAATTTTGGACAACATTCGCATTTAAATTCATATAAACGTTAGACTTCCCCGCTGCAAACATAGTACTGCATTTGTCTCGGAACTTGAGCAGCTCCCATGGATGACAAAACAGTGCAATCTCTTGATGCAGAAAATCCCAAGTCGTCTTCTACTGCTGCCAAGCGTGGCGGTTGGATCACCTTTCCTTTCATCATAGGTCTTCACCCTAACCATCGGCTTTTTTCTAATTTTTCTTCAAATCTTCTCAAACATCTAGAACTAGGAGTCAAATACTCGGATGATTAACTTTGATATCGTTTCACTGTGTATTTTAAGCAGCAACCATGGCGGGCATGTCATTGGCTGCGGGAGGATGGGTTACGAACCTTATCGTGTACTTGATGGAAGAATTCAACATGAAGAGCATAAGTGCAGCTCAAGTTTACAATGTGGTCAATGGCTGCACCTTAATATTCCCCATTGCAGGAGCCATTGTTGCCGACTCCTTTCTGGGCTGCTTCTCTGTTGTCTGGATATCTGCGCTCATCTCATTGCTGGTGAGAAATTGGACCTCTTTGATGTTTCTAATTACGATATGCATATACATTGAGAAATCTCTCTGTTAGTGTTGCTCTCTGTTTATAGAATTGCTGTATTCCCCGCGCTTCCCCGCACCCAACCCCCCAGAAAAAGAAAAAAAAAGGTCTAGAGACAACATCTTCTTCATTCCTTTCATTCTCTATTTAAAAAAAAAAATTGAAGTAAAGTTTTCTGCTGAGAAAATTACCTTATCCATAGTTCTCTCATCTCTGTATCATGATGACTACCTTTGGTTCCCTTTTCCAGCAAGTTGGCTTTGAAAGGAATGTTTGCGTTTTTGTCTTTGTTTTCTGCTCTAGTAAAATAGATGTATACCACGAGCCCAGCTGTTCTGCTGCCAACCGGCCTTATGGAAAGATAAGATGCCTGCCTGTATTGCATGATTGAATGAGATAGGAATCATGTCCAAAATTGCATTATAATTAATCTTAAACGTTAGGTAGTATCCTATGCTTACGATGATGTTCGAAGGAAATGGGAAAGAAGCTTTGTCTTTGGATTGGAGAAACAGCCTCACCAATTGTTAAATCAGTATTCAAGATTCACTAGTCAACTTCTTCATAATCTTCGTCGCACAAGAGAAGACAAAATAACTTTTTAGCATCACAATCTTGAGATGTAAATTTTTCCAAGACAAAAGAGAATTTTGTCAAATATGCTAAACATATTCCTGCCATTAATTTGTAGGGCACACTGCTTCTAGTCTTAACAGCAGCAATCAACAAATTGAGACCTCCAAAGTGTGAAAATGGATCAAACTTGTGCCAGAATCCGTCACAACTCCAATTTGCCGTTCTGTATATGGGTTTGGCATTTGCATCTGCAGGGCTTGCAGGGACACGATACACCATTGCAACAATGGGAGCAAATCAATTCGACAAACCGAAACACCAAGGCATCTTCTTCAATTGGTACATTGTCACAATGTACATGGCCACTGTAATAAGCTCCACTGCCATTGTGTATGTTCAAGACAACGTTAGCTGGACACTGGGATATGGAATTTCTATTGCTGCCAATGTGCTGGGGTTAGCTTTATTTTTAGCAGGTTGTAAGTTTTATCTTCATCTCAAACCACAAGGGAGCCCTTTCGTCAGTTTGGCTCGTGTTGTCGTTGCAGCTGCCCGGAAAAGGAAATTGTTGCTCTCACAAGCTAGTGAGGACTATTACCAAGGCCAACGTGATAGAGAGAAGAAAGCTGTTGCTTTACCTACAAAATCCTTCAGGTAAGATTCACAATCACTTCTATTTTCTAGTTTTGCAGCGTGTAAAATTCACTCCTTCTCTAAGTTGCTTTCTTGATGTTGTGTTTAACAAATCGGATCAATTGAAACGATTGGCTCCAAAATACAGGTTCTTGAACCGTGCAGCATTGAAAGCTGAAGGAGACACCAAGCCAGATGGCGACCTTGAGAAACCATGGAAGCTATGTACGGTGCAAGAAGTAGAAGACTTCAAAGGCCTGATCAAAATGCTTCCGCTATGGTTTACTGGTTTGTTCTTATGCACACCACTAGTAATCCAACTAAGCATGACCGTCATCCAAGCTCTTGCAATGGATCGTCATGTGGGATCCCATTTCAAAATTCCAGCTAGTACTGTACAAATATTCATATTAATGTCGACTTCCATTACTGTCATCTTCATAGACAGATTAGTACTCCCTTTGTGGGAAAAGATCATAGGTCGTCCCATTACACCTCTCAAGAGGGTTGGAATAGGCCATCTGATGACAATTCTTAGCATGGCAGTTTCGGCTCTGGTTGAGTCGAAGAGGCTGAAAATATTGCACGAGAACCACCTCCAGGACCAGCAGAATGCAGTCGTACCCATGTCAGTGTTCTGGCTGGTGCCAGGGCTAGCTATTGCAGGAATTGGAGAGGCATTTCATTTCCCCGGCAATATCGCATTTTATTACCAAGAATTTCCTATTTCCCTGAAAAGCACATCATCTGCAGTTGTTGCCGTGTTTATTGGGATCAGTTTCTACTTAGGCAATGCTGTAATGGATCTGGTTCGAAAGACAACAGATTGGTTGCCAGATGACATAAACAAAGGAAGACTAGATTATGTGTTCTGGGCATGTTGTGTAGTTGGAGCCACCAACTTTGTATACTATCTTGTGTGTGCTTCCATGTACAGGTATCGAAATGACGAAAAGGCAACAAACGACGATTCTCCGATGTAATGTTGGGATTTTCTGTTCCAAGATCATCGTATACTGAAAGAAGAAATTGGCATCGTATAGTTTTGTAGTATATCTAGTTGGAATTAATACGAGTATCAGAAGCTCACTTCAAGAACTTGAATGCTTAGAGAATCCGCTAGCATATATATTATAGTGTAATTGAATATAATTTGATTTTAAAATTTTTGTTTTAAATTTTATAAAAATTAAAATTATTTATAAAAAAAACATGTATCTCAAATTTAACATTTAATTATTATCTAAATAGAGCAACTTAGACTCACCAGAACTAGGAAACTGGAGACACCGGTGGCTTTATAATACAAAGTAATAGGAAGAGAGCTATTTAAAGGGCTCCTGACTTCTAAATTAGTACAAATAAGCTTTCTTAATATCAGCTTGCAATTGTGAGAGTTATTATCATTAACAGAACCTAGGAGCGTTCTGCGAACAGATGACAGTTCCTCCACAGCAATTAGGTACCGTTGAAATTAACGTGGTAGGTCTACGCGATTCGATCAATTGAACTACTGATTAAATCTGTAAAAAATTATAAAATAGGAAAAACTACTAAATTTGTAAAAAAAATATTAATATCTCAAAACTCATAAAGCCTAAACCAATCACAATTACTCTGAAGAAATCCAAATTAACAAAAGACTCTTACTTATGATTATAAAAACGGTTAAACTCAAAACGTTTCTCACATTTAAAAATTTTTAATATAAATTCTTCATATAACGAGTATTATATGAATAATTATTCTAACAAAGCGATGTGGGGTGAATCAAGTTGGTAATTCTTTTATAAGAATTACTAAATATTAACTTGTCTTTATTCAAGTGTGAAATTAGAAATACAAGATAAAAACTCAACGGTACAGTTGTCAATTGAAACAGTTGACAACCAACGTCTTGATAAGAAAAAGTAGAAACTGTCAGACATCGAGAAAAGCCATCGGTGAAATGAGTGGAAGTTATGGGAGGAAGTAGCTTCTCCCTGCAGTTTCTTGTATCAGGAAAAACCGCCAGGTAAAAGAATGCATTTCAGTCAGACATCTAGTGGATTAGTGAGAATCAGAGGGGAAATTGTTGGTGAATTTTGTACAGTCAAATGGTCCAATTGTATTGTTTTTCCTTTTGACCTGAAAATCACCCAAGGTATAGACTTCAGATAAGAGAGAAAAGGTACAAAAATATGCAGTACAAAAGGACTGACGAGTAAATTTTCCAATTAGTACAAGATTTTCCTCTATTTGCTCCTTGTTCTCAAATTCATCCCTCTCAAACGTTTCCTACCAGTCTTTCTTCTGAAAAAAAGGAAAAAAATTTCTTACCAGCCAAATGAATTGTGATTTATGATGTTAATAGAAAAGGGGAAAAAAACTAGTGTCAAAAATGCAATTGACAATGAGAGTAAGAACGTAGAAGATGTTTCATATTCTTTTTCTTAGTTGTTTAGGAGATGAACAACTGGCAAATTGGTTATACTTTTCTAGAGTCCACGAGCCTACTTTTGAGGTTGAAACGTATTGCGAGATGCCTCATAGGTGATCCACAGAAGACGTAACCTCTGATATTTGTATTTCTTCCTCTTAATAAATATGTGGCAATATTGTGCCTAAAGAAAATGAGATTCCAAGCAGTGAATGGCAATCAAGATGCAGAATCAATAAGATGCTTCCTTTAGATCTTTCTTAGGGGCATTATCTATCACTCTGATGTAGCATTTTTCATAGTGCTCGTATATTTTGCTCCAACAATATGAGTCAAGAAGCGTTACATACCGGAGACCATGGACTGGGCTCAGGTAATGATTTATCGGTTGGTGAATTTTGCACAGCACCACTTTTCATCTTTAATATATCCTGTTAAAAACAACATATAAAATTATATATTGAAGAACTAGTAATTTAGAATCATGATCATTCATCAATATGCTAACCAATTTCTTATATAAGTATACTTTAAACTGCCAGGAGTCCAATTACTACTGATAGAAAAAGATGATCAGAAGAAAGTAGCTGGTTTGTTCGTGATATTCTTGCATGATGACTATCCAAATAAATGGGAAAGATTTGGATTTCAAGATTTAAAGTTGAAACCATTTAGTTAGCCTTGATACCTCTGGGCTAGGCCACTGAGTTGAATCAAGGTCCAATGAAGGGATTCTTATCCATGGAAAAGTCAGTCTGACATCAGCATAATGATTTGGTAGCCAAGGATTTCGCCAACAAATGTTTCTAAAAGTCTTTATTCTCACAAAATGACAAACTCTATAAGCTTTAAGATAGCAAGTTTTCAGATACGGTTCAGGCTTTGATTGTATTTTAAACAGCATTTGGTGTCATTCTAAATAACATAAAGATTTCTAAATTACCTCGCCAGCAGCTTCCATAGTAGCCAACCATTCATCAGAAAATGGAACTGCATTTATTGGAGGAATTATTGAAACACCATTTCCCCCGGAAGAGCTCTCGGATTTTTGGCTACAGGGAAAGAGAGACATCCTAAGATACCCCAAAAGTTAACAATATTTAGCAAGTTAAAGAAAGTTATGAAGATTGAGCTTAGTACTATATCTCACCACATTGAAGCTGTTGTATCTTTATCTTTTGCCCAAGAGCAAGCAGCTTCCATCCCGATATTAGATCCTACAGCAAGATTGTCAGTGTCTGAAGCAACCTGGGCCTTTGTTTCATCAAGTAGGCTGCTCTTCTTTGATCTGCTAGATCCCCGATTTCTGTGTCTTGATGATATCAGATCTTCAACCAGAAAACATAAACAATTCAGATCTTCAACCAGAAAACATAAGCAATCAGCCCAAGAAAGTTCTTGTGAATTGGTGATCATGCTTATAATCCCACTAACTTATCCCAAAAGCTGAACAAAATGATATCTAGATAGGCTTTACCTCCATGCTCCAGGCCACGCTTCATCTCACTTCCGGTAAAAGGAACATAGCTTTCAGATGAAGGCTCAACTTCCTCGCAACTAGAGGTTCTATGCGCGAGACATGATGCATCATTGAATTTATCTCCGACATCATTACTAAAATGCACAGAAAGTGGCATACTAGAAAAGGGTCTGGAGCTTTCTAATTCACCTTCTCTACTATCAGTTGTTTTTGGAAGAGCATCTACCCAGCTCTTCAAGACAATATTCTCTTCTAAATCTGGTAATACATTTCTTTCTCCTGACAAGCAATTCTCAGTAAGCAAACTCCCTTTAATCTCAGGAAATTTCTCAACCACTATGCAGAAATTAGGCAATCCACCTTCTCCAGATCTTTTAGTAGGAATAACTGGCGTAAATTGATTAGATGCCACATGCATATGTTTGATGCAGCATTGCACTGGCACTTTGCAATCTGGCTTCTGCAATGCCTCATCTTCTACCTGTAATATGTCACTGGAACTAGTTACTTCCTTTCTGTGCTCATCTATCTGCATTGCATTTGCAGTTCGCGACATGTTGGCCTTTTCCAGCGGCTTCACGGGAGAATCATAAACAATTGAGTTAGCTTCTGGAACATTTTGATGATCAATATTCTGGTCCCCGACATGAAACTTATTTTCTGCAATTAAACTGCCATGACCAAGATCTGCTATTTCAGAGTCTAGAGGACTGAACAAAGTTAGACTTTCAGGTTCCTCTACCATGAGATTGTCCTCATTAACTAGCTTATTTTGCACATTATTCCCATTAAATGTTCCACACTCATCCGTAACGAATGACTTTGAACCTTCATTTAAAGCTGAATGAGAATACGAAGAGGTGATCTCACTGCTGAAATCAACATCAGAACCAAGACATCTAGTGACTGAGCAATTGTGATTTTCAACTGAAGAGGCAATTTCAAAGAAAGTCTGCAATGAGTCTCCGGCAAGAGCCTCTCCAGCCTTTTTGCTTACATCAAAGCGTTCATTTTGCATTGCAACTGGCACTTCAGATATTTCACCAGAATTACCTAATTCACTTTTACAAACTACTTCTAACATAGTCACTGGAAGTTTCTCAGTAACTTCTTGGCTGTACTCTTCAGAACCTTTCTCAATCAACACAGTGCCAGCAGCGGAAAGCCCAAGCTTATTCTGGGAATTCTGTGCAAGGTGAAGGGACTGGAGCTCTAAACTCTTACCAGAGAAGTTATATAAGTCACCAACCTCCAAGTTTCGATTAAGATTATCATTAGATCCAGCCGTTGAAATTATTTTTGTCATCTGCAATTTCGTCTCTCCAATCTGCAATTGAGGGTCAGTGTCCGCCAATATAAGATATTTCTCTAATTTTATATAACTTTCTTCAGATGAAGGTCCTGAACTTTTCAGTTCAATTTCCCTAGAGGCTGGAGTTACAAAATCTGCATTCTCAAGATACTCATGGGAAAGATTCTGTGAATCTTTGCTGCAGGTGCCCTTTTCTCCTGACAAGTGCTCATCTCCACAAGGTAGTTTAACAACTTCAACCCTAGAAGATTCAAGTATATCACCATGCTCAACTGATGAATTCTCAATTGAATTTCTTGTTATAAAGATACCTTTAGCACAACTCAAGGTAATTTGCTGAGGTGAGGAATCACAATTTTTCCTGTCAATATCGGTAGATAATTTACTTTCTCCACAACCAGGAATACTACTACTGACGTTACCAGAAATTATATTCCTATCATTCGTGGGCTTAGAAGGTTCATCTTCATTCAGAATCTTTAAGCTTTTCTCCTTAGCATCATCCCCCACATTCTTTTTCATCCTTTCATGCGAAGCAGATCGATAATGAGACCCTGACCTTAAGACTACAGTATCCACAGTTTGCTTGATGTCATTGACAGCTTCAGCAATTTTCACTGGTGAATATGGTGGCCTTAAATAACCAGGTTTCCTCAAACCAGGAATATCAGCGTCCATATCTCTTTGTGGAGCACAATTTGAAACTGGAGATTTTGGCTGCAGAGGGAGATTCAATGATGCGATAGTAAGATTCAGAAAGGACATAAAATAGAGAAGCATATTACACAGGAAAATGAAGTTCTTGATTTACCAACACCAGCATACCTGACCAAAAAATCCCAGGGATGGAGAAGGCATCCGCAGGCCTGATGGTTTCAGTGATGAAAACTGTTTATGTTGCATGTTGCTTCTTGAAATTGAAGTGCCACAAGGAAGAGAAGCTGGTAATTTTGTAGAACCAACTTGGCACTCAGACGGAGGCACTACAATAGATGGACTCACATCATCTGGAGTCACCTTTGCATTAGTATTAGTAACCTTTTTTCCCACAGATGGTTTTAATTGGGTAGATGAATTTGGATAAATTGATGAATTGACCTGTTTATGTTGGATTCCAGTTGAGAGGAGAAAGAAGATTGTCATTAGTTAATGGACATTCAAAAATTACAGACATAATTCCAATTTACTTCAGGTTCAATATGACTAAGGAGCTAGGCACGTCTTACTACTGTTTTTTTAGAATGTGAAACCGATGATTTAACCAGCAAAGATCCAGAACCAGCCTTTGTTTTATTCTGATTACATTTGACACTTTTCAGGGAGCTCTTTAATGCAACATTCCTCTGGTTCTGGAGATTGATAACTGCATGAAGAAAAAGATTGGATAGATACCATGTACATAAGCTGATAATCAGTATGATTAAAATAGGACTTGGCAGCTAAAGATGCAAACGGTTGGTTCAAGTAGCTCTGCAATTATACTCACAAAACCAGTGAGGCAATTAAGTGCAATGTAATCAATGTTTTAGCTGATGCATGTGAAAGAAAGTTTTATTTAAAACAAGAAATAGAAGTAGCAGACGGACTACCAGGTTGGCTTGTCTGCTTTTGCTTCATGTGACTAGAACCCTGTGTAATACTTTTTTTAGTCACAAGATTTGAAGAATGTCCTGGCTTTGGAATGGGAATCCTTGGAAGTTTTGATTCCTTTGCCACAGCTTGACAAGCATTAGTGTTTGCAGGTCTTTTTAGAGTACAAGAAAAGCATTAAGGCTCAACATATACATTTTGCAGATGTAAAAGATCAGGAATCAAGTCACCTCAAGTAAACTAGACATGTGTCATTTTAGGTAGAATTATATAAAGGATATGATGATAAAGGCAAAGGTCGTGGGCAGCCACCAGTCCTGGAGCCTGTTTTATTAGCACCACGAGTTGGAAGAACACTAGGGGAGGCCTGGAAAAGTATAGTTCTTCAGAAAAACTCAGCAAGTTATGATAAACTAGATAAAAGGATTGAGATGCACACAATAAAACTGACCACAGAAGTTGAAGCTCTATGACCACGAGCAGGCGAATTATGCTTTGGAGGTGAATGCACAGTTCCTAGATCCTTTTTCAAAGATACAGCAGGGATTTCTTTAAACAGATTCTTCTCAAGTTCTTGCAGATCGGCAGAGTCATTATTAGACCCATAATCATTGGAAAGTGAATCATCCTCGTTAATGGTGGACAAAACCTCTCTGGAAGAATTTATATGTGTCCCGCTAATCATAGATAACTCTAGCGGATCCAAAACACCTAAGGAAAGAGAAAGCTTGCGTTTTGTCATAATTCCTCCAGTCAATCACTCAAATGGATCTCAATGTAGTACAAACAGAAAGCACCTTCTTCAGTGAAAAATGCTCGGTCCCATGCCAAGCTTTTCCTCAAATTATATCCTCTACCTCTTCTCTTTTTCTTCATCTGCACAGGTTCCGTGTTCAATTTTGGCTTTTCAGATTTGTTTACACTGATGTTTTCCTTGTCGCTAGTATATCTTTGGAAGATGAACGGTTATCATTTGCAGAATCCTCACGGATTGTGGAATACTCTGCAATTGTAAGAATTGATCATAAATTTTCTCTTTTTTCTATGTTACCACTGTCCTTTCTTCCTCACACTCTGAATTGTCTTTTACCCAAAATTGAACCAAGCTAGTCTCTTGCAGAGAGGAACAAAAAGCTGAATCCAAATAATAAACTAGTACAAAGAAGACAACTAAAATCCTATAAAGCTACCATGAAACAGGAAAATCGCTTGTAAGAGATAGTATTGTTATCCTAGAATATACAGATAATTTTACCCCAATATCCAAAAGAAATGTTACTTAGCTTTCAGCAATAAATCTATGAAGATATTGGCTTTCAACAATAAATCTATCGAGATAGCCGATCAACGTTTTATCAGAAAATCGAATGTGTTAATGTGCCATCGGTCCCGATGATAACATTGTATGCGTTGCTCAGTCAATAAACAAACAACTTAACTTAAAATACATATTAAGCGTAGGCATTATTCCGAACACAGAATTTGAAAATTAATCTAACCATCAGTAACATAGAACTCGACATTTACGAAGAGAACTTCAAAATAGGTAATAACCCACAAGATACCTCACATTATGCTAAAACGTACTCTAAAAACATCCGAAATACCGAACAAAAATAAAATGCAGACAATAACAAGATAAAACCAAGTAAATCTGAAGTGTTTAAGAGAAAAAGCAGACTCATGGGCGAAATGCGATGGGCGATACGAGTAGGGGTTGGCTGAAGTAGAGAATCGTCTTCGCTGAGAAGAGTGGAATCGGACTCCATTTTGGGGAGATGCAGTCACTCCGAGGCAGAGCGATTGATATGTGAGAGTGCGCGAGAGCAGAGCTGGTTGATTTGGGGGAAACTGAGAAGGTTCAAATTGGGAGTTACCGGTAATGGCGAAACCGGTAATTCGTTTTCGAAAAGAGAGCAAGCGGGAAGCCGGGAAAGAAGAGGATAAAGGAGTGGATCTGGGCCGAATCTCAAAAGCTCAACTCAAGGTATATATATATGGGCTTTTTGAGTTGTGCTACACGTACAGCTTGAACGCATCACTCTTTTCGTTCACGCTTTTAATTCCTCTTTGGGCGAATGGAATTCTCGATTGAACGTGTTGACGCTGTTCTCAGATCAACAGGACGAAACTAACAATATGAAAGCATTTGACCAGTGCGTTCTTTTTTTAAGTTCTTAATGACCGCCTGATAATGCGTTCAATCTATTTCTTGTCTGTGGAAAGAAAGCCGAACAGGTAAAAACCCAATCTGTACAGTGCTTCAAACATGGCTGGTAAACTACGCAAACAAGCTTGACATGTGTCTCCGCATCCCTCTTCGAAACTCGAATTGTGGGCGGAATACATCGGATTTCATTTTTGAGTAATTTAAAATTTTTATGATACATGATAATTTTTAATAATTTTAATTTTTTTATAAAATTAATTTTTTAAAAAAATTGGTGGTGCCCAACTTGTAAATAGGTGGGCTCCCTCTCCCTTTTTTTCCTTTTTGTTTTTTCTTTTTTAAATTTTATTTTTAGTAAATATTATTTATTAAAATTTAAAATTTTCCTTATTAAATTTTTAAAATTTTTATAAGATTTAAAATTATTATTCAATAATAATGATTCAATATTAATTTAAAATTTAATTATAATTAATTATAATTTTAAAGATTCTAGTTTTATCTTTTAATTTTAAAAAAAACTTAAATACTTGATGAAATTCAATTAAAATTTAGTATCCTTATCTTATTTTAATTAATTACAATTATTTAAAATCAATTGAATATTTGATTACAATGAACGATAATACTCTAAATTCTCCCTATTATCTTTTCCTTTGAAAACTTAAATATATGATCGAATTCAATTAATTATTCCTGTTATCTCTTACTTTAAAGACTTAGTTATCAATTGTCATCCTCTACATTTGCCCTTTTTAATAGAAAGGGTCTGGTTATGGTCTATTTGCTAGTCTTTTTTATAACATTAGCTCTCATCACTTTAGATTTACCAAATTTTTCAACTGATCCACACTTGACCATTTATGCTTCTACCTTTAATTTTTTTAAGATAGAATTGGAAAGAACATATTTAATGTACTACCAACATTTGTCACATACTCATGTAATGCTTCTCTGGTAGGAAATCAAGAATTTATATGAAAAACTCTTTAAAATTTTTTTATAATGTCTCATTCTCAAATACTCAGTCATTATAAATTATAAAATTAACAAAAAAATATTAATACTGATTAATAATAATTTTTTAAGATAATAATAACACTATTATCCAATAAATATTTTTATTTCGTAAAATTATTAACATAATAAAAATATTTAAAAATAAATAATAAATAAATAAATCAAACAAAAAATAAATAAAATAAATTAAGTAAAAAAGTAAGTGACTACATAAATAATAATAAATTTAATTTAATTACATGAATTAGGAAAAATATATAAGTAAATAAAAATACAAAAAATATTAAATAAAATAAATAAATAAATAATTATAAAAATTATAAAAAATTTAAGCACTTAATGTAAATTAAAGTAAGAAAAAAAGAATATTAAATAAAATCAACAATATAATTTACAAATTTAAAATAATTAAATAAATAAACAAGTTTTTAAAAAATAATTAGGCACCGGCGACCCCACATGGGAGCCAACAACCTGAGAGTGGGGCCCACGTGGAGTGCGCTAGATTCTGACACGACAACGTATTTATTTATATTTTTTAAAATAATTAAATTAATATATTTTATCGACAGAATTTAAATGTAATGATGAATATTAATCATTCATTAAATTTTATAATATAATAATTATTATAAAACGAAGAAAATAAATATAATGTAGTAAATTTATAAATTTTATATATTGTTTGAAGGATAAAAATGTTAAAATTAATTAAAAATCATTATACATTAGTAAAATTGTATAGTTTTTATAATTTTAATTATTATTCTTTAAAATTTTTATTTGGCTTTAGCATAAAAGAATTGAAAAGTTATTTTATTCTAGATATAGTTATTAAAATGAAACACAAATAAAAAACTCTTGACAAATGAACTCCTATTCTGTAGGAAAGCTTGGTGCAAAAACCATATCTAAATTAAAATGTATATCATGCTCAGTCTATTCCCTCTCAATCATTTATATAATAACTTAACGATCAAGCGTCAGACTTGTAATCTAGTAAAATACGAAAAAATCTCTCTCTTATTTTAAAAATTAAACTTTTGCTCATTTTACGTGTATGCCTCATTGAGCCAAATACGAAAAAATACCAAAACATTTAATATTAAATAATGAGCTATTCATAAGTTATTCAACGCGTTTCCATCCTTATTTGCAGCCCCTCTAACGTTTTAGTACGGTGAAAAATAGCAGGAGTACTTAGAAAAGATGCTTACCCATACATTTGGGGCAAAGTTATTCATAGCTCATCATTTCTTTAAGGAGAGAACTTCTATAATTGTCTAGAAACTATTTTTATTTTGTCTAAAACCTTTGTTTTTATCTTTTGTTAAATTTTGTCTAAAAACGGCTTTAGAGAATTACGGGATGGAGTCAAAAGACAGTATGCACGGCGTCAACGAAGTGAAGTTTGCAGTTGCAGACGACGATTTCTATAGTATGATGCATCGTGAATGAGACCATGATTATGAAAAGGAGAAGAAGGATAAAGATGCAAGTGGTGGATTTGATCAGTTATTGATCCAAAGGAGCATGAGTTAAATCTTTCGTTGCCATTACATATGAAAGCGGCATACCTACTTTTAGTCTAATTTCGTATTTAATAAATTGAGCATTACGAAAATAATGTGTGTACAAAAAGATAAAAACAAAAATTTTGGACAACATAAGAAAAGATAAAGGAGTAATTTATTGGCAATTCGGTATTTGTTATAAGTGACATAAAGGAAAGATAAAAGAGCAAGTTTGTCGGAGAAATACTTGGGAAGTTGCGTGCATTAGTAAGCATACAGCTGAACAAATCCTCCATAGCTCATTGCTGAAACATATGTGCAAAATTTTGAAAAACAGAGAGAGCAATCAGGACTAGAATATCCTTACAAATACATAATTTTAGCTAATGTTACATTCTCTGGGATTCTCCATATTACCGTCATCTGTATCACCGTCTGAAAATCCTAATATATAACCCTCCCTCCCATCCTCTTCATCACTCTCAACATCCTCTCTGTTGGGTCTTCTTTCAATATAAGCCAGAGCTTGCCTCCTATGCAGGCGCAAAACATGCATGATAACATCAGGCATGAGCGGAACCCGTGAATGGTCCTCTCGGCCTCGCCTATTAGCCTCCATTATCTGTCCAAGGGTAGAGAAATTACACACAAAATACCAGCAACGAAGTTCAATCCATGTTAAATGCTTTTCTGAAAAGTAGGTTAGAAAGTTTTGCAATCCTACCTCTTCAACATTGTCAGGTAAAGGATTGATGTCACTGGATGTAGGGGACCAAAGCTTTACATTTTTCTCTATTCCGCAGGTAGCAATGACTGGTGCACAGGGATTAGCCTCCAGTTGATTTACTATCTGCCTATCACCTACCATCATACGAACAAGTTTAGCTCCCTTCTTCTTCCAGATGAATATATGACCACAATCAGATCCGCTCATTACATATTCATCATTAGGACCAAAGAAGTTCACTCCTTTGACAGTCTGTGAATTTCTATGTCCTGAATAAACTTGTGCTTTTTCTGAATTCTGCAGATCATCAGATGTTACAGAAAGTGGAGAAGGTCCCAAACCCATGTTCTTTTGAAACAAATAGATGAGCTCATCGTTGTAAGAAACGAGCAATTCACTTGTACTGGAGTATGCCAATGCTGTGATATGGGCCTCATGTGTCTCGAGCAAGTGACTAGGGCAAAGGGTATTTACAGGACTATCTACATTACTCGAGCAGTCCAATTGATACCTTCTAATGTCATACACACGTGCATATTCATCAGATCCTGCAACTGCAAAGTAATGTGGGTTTCTTGGATCAATAACAATGGCATTCAACCTTATGCTCAAAGAAGACTGCCTGTTTTCTGCAAATGCAGAGCAACGGAAAAGCTTTGTTGCAGAATTACTTCGTAGATCGTACTGCAAAAGAAGTAAGGACTCTGACATTGCAGGAGAGATGATGAGAAAGCGTTTTCAAGTGAATTGGAACTTAGGTAACCTACCCGTTGAACTAAACCATCCTCACCACAGCTATATAATATGTAAGGGCTCCCTGGTTCCACTACAAGCTTGTGTACACGGCCTTCGTGCTTACCAAGCCTTTTTGTTTCCACCTGACCATTTTCTAACACCTCACCTAGCCTGACCTGGAATTAGGAGACAGTTTCCATCATCAAAGCTGAAAAGATCCAAAATTTTGAAGGCTCAATTTTAAGCCTTATACAGATACAAGAATGAGAAGTGAATCCAGCATCAAGTTTAATATTTTTTAGGGAACTAAGTTTCTTCTCAATTACAATAATCAGGGTAGGAAAAGATATCTCTAAGAGTACAAAATCAGTTCCACAACAAGGTGAGAGTGAGATAATGCAAGTGCCAAAGACATGTTTCATATTTTATTTTAGACATGCTTCATACTTTATTTTCCTCATTTCTCTGATTCTTTACTTACTCATCCTAAAAGAAAATGGCAAAAGAAGGAATGCTTATTGACCAACTATTACAGGATGTTAAACAGACTTACAGTATAAATAAAACAAGTTTATCTCCTCTTATAGATCATGCTGAAGTAACAGCATTTGCACGCATCTTCTCTTTTGTCTTTCAACATTATACTTTCTTTTTACCTTTTCTCTTTTCACAATTTTAAAGGAAAGCAGACCTGGTTATCAGTGATGCAATGACCTTCGGATATATTTCCAAAGATAATACGGAAAAGAGACTAAGGAAATATGAAAACACAAACATACAAATATAAATTTGCATATGCGTACAAAGGATTTAATTGATCTGTGAAACAAGTTTACCTTGCCATCAGCAGACGAAGTTAATATTTTACGATCATCAGTGAGTGGCATGATTCTTGTTTGAAATACATTGTCCAAATGACCAGATGGATATGAAAACTTTAGTGTCGTAGTTGACCACTCCCAGAACATTATTTGCCTGTCATCAGAGCCTGACACAAGGTGGTCACCTGAGGAGTTGAATTCAATAGTATTGACACAGCCCTCATGACCTGTCAACTTCTTGTACAAATCAATCCGTTTCACCAAAGCCTGCAACACAAGCACACGAAATACAGTTCTAAGCCACTTTACACACGTTATTGAAATTATGGGGAAAAAATGCCTCAGCATTTGAAATTTCAGTGTCCTAAATTGAACCAAATAAGAACATTAAATACATACTTAATGCTCCCAATATTACAAACAGAATTCACCCTTTACATGACAATCAGTAATAATACGTGCAAAAAATTCTAGTTATCTTAGAACCAAAGTGAGTTTCTTTCAATTTTTATCAAAATGCTGACACCATAATGCATATGATTTGAATTTGGACAATGAAACAAAGAAGAACAGAACAATGAAAAAGAAGTGAAACACAAGAAGATCAATTACTTCAGACATCTAACAAGTAACAAATATGGTCGTAAGGTAGAAAAAGAAGCAGCCTACTAGTATTACTATTATTTCATGGAAGACGGAAAAGAGACCTTTTTTATACTGGAATTCAAGTTTCATCTATTCGTTATTATTCCAACATACATCTGTTTACCGTGAGTGTATACAACAACAAAATGCAGCGGTTCATGACCTTGAACTAAAGTGATATAATTCCATAGCAGCAGCTGATCATATCGATAGTTAAGCACTAGATAAAAGAGGGGGGGAAAACAAACAAATTGAACAACAATCATAAGACACTGCAAAACCAAAAAAATATATATATATGTTTAAAATAGAGGGTTCGTTTCCATTTCATCAAATTCTTCAGGGTTCGCATCAAAAGTTTCTTGAATCCAGTTGATTCTAGCAAAAAACCAATAATAACTAAGAAGAAATTGAACGTAATCAGAGTACTAGTTAAAAATTAAAGCGTGATCATGCACTCAAAGACATTCGAAAAGGATCAAATTCCCTTCTTCAGCGAATTAAACATATCATATGGAAAGAAACCAGAGGAGCGAAGTGGAAGATACCTCAGAAGCAGATATGTGGCGAGAGAATGTTCTGGGCGGAGAAAAACCCAGCTCTCTCTTGTGAAATTCCACGAACCCATTTTCAGAAACGTTTTTAAGTCTCTCCATTTCAATCCAATTTCCAATTCTAAAGCGTTTCAACTTCAGGGATCAATTGATCAATAGATTAATCAATCATCTGCAACTGCTTTGGACGCAAGATTTACTATTTGCAAACCACGCAGGCGTAATAAACAGTCTACTAGTGTGGAGAGATAGAAAGAGACGGCCAAGACGCGGCCTTGGCTGGAAGCGAAGGCAGAGAGCAAAATTCTAGTAGAAGAAATAGTGTTCTCTGGTACAATCAGTACTTCAATTTTCCTGTAATATATATCCACGCAGATCCTTCTCATATTCTCTCCGTCCTCGTATTATTTTATTTTTTCTTATAATTTTCTCATTTTTTATTTTTAAAAAATTTTCATACAACCAACCATATAGTGGGTGAAACGGCAGTAATAACACCACTTTCAGTTTCAACACTTATAAGTTATAAGCATTGCAAGGGGCATCCAGGACGTAATGGGATGGATCGATACGACGCCGTGGGTGGAATCCAAAAGAATAGCCTAGGCAGCCCCAACAGAAGCTTTTCATTTTTCTGTTCCTCGGTCATCTCGCATTGTGACATCCCTTCATTCCTTTTTTTTTCACTTACATCGCAGGTATACACACCTAAAATAGAAATGAAAAGCATCCATACTCTTTTTTCCCCTTTTTTTTCTTTTAATTAGTGGAAAGCAACCATGCTCGGTTAACTTTTTTGGCCCAACATGTACCCACGATCATAGTACTAATCAGCCATTTTACGTTTGAGAATGCATCGGCCTATTTCCGTTAACCAAACAACCCAGAGAAAGAATTCAGAAAAAAATGCCAGCCACAAATACAAATTCAACAAAAATTGCAGGTAAGTCAAAGCCCTGATACAAGTAACTAAAACGTGATGTCTTTTGAATGCCCAGCCAGCGCACCCAATTCGATCAATCAGAAACCAATACAAAGGTATTTTGGTGTTGAAGCCTTTAATTGCATATACCAATAACTCAGATTTCTACCATGGGATGAATGTCAACAAAATTTCTACCGCGGGATGATAAAATCCGAAAAGTAAAGTATGACAGTAACAAATTGAGCATCTAATTTTCTACAGCATAGATACTTAACCCTGCAAATAACTTGCTCTATCATTACAAAAAGAATCGTAAGATAGCCTGCAAAATCCATGCCACTACCTGTACGCGTCTCTTTAGGCTGTGTGTGTACCTATCCGTGAGATTTTGTAAGTTGGTCTGTACCAAAAGAATTAATAGCATGGAGATCCAAGGTGCAAAGGCTCCCCTCTAATCTCTAAATCGGCCTGAGATCCACTACCTAGATCCTGTCTGAAAAACGAAAGAAAAACAGGAGCAAAATATATTTATGAAGAAAATTTACAAAATCACTTAGCCAACAGCTCTCTATGACCTTGACCACTTTTCTTTACACCATTGCATCTGAGAATCCGAGCCAAAATTTTACAAATTCATGTCAAATCCAGCTGCATCATGTTAGGTTGAAGAAGTGAAACATCCTTCCAGCATCCATTCTAGGCTTAAGCTATAGGTAGGATCTCCTCTTCTTTAAACTACTACTCGCAAAATTTCAAATGGGAGTAGTACGAATAAGTGATTATTTACTAGTCATCATCCTCAGTTAAGGAAGCAGAAGAGAAAGGGTGGAACTTATAACCATCACCGTGATAAAACTTGTTCTGAAATTCCACCCAATGGAGACGCAAAGCATGAAGGAAAGCACTAAGAGTCTCCATCATGAGTAAGATAAATGCTGTTGCAAAAGCAAAAACTGCCAGTCCCACCAATCTTATGATGATATTCTCATATCTGCAATATTCATTATTCAGAGTAATGAAACAAAAATGTATAAACAAAAATCCAATTGCTACGGGTCTATTATGGCAAAGAATATTTTAGTAGGAAAAAAATAACAACAAAAGCTTACCCCCAGGCTAGAAGCAGAACTTTCTCATAAAAAACGGTTGACAACTCTGAATGAGCTAAGCTGTAAATTTATGCAGAAATTCCAGAGTGAGAATAATATAAGAAACTCAGGTTTCTTAAATAAATACAAGAAAGTAGCTGTACCTCAAAGCCCATAGCCGAAGGTATGATGCAGTATTGGAAACTGCGCCTAGTACAAATTCAATGGAGTGTATCATCTGATGCACAAACACCTCACTGAAATTAAAATCCTCATGATGTATTCTTGCAGAGCCAGGCTCCTCGTCAACATTCATCTCAGAAGTTCCAAGCAACCCATACATACGACCTTGAAATCTCTGCATATTTTAAGAAAGGGAATAAATAAACAAACAAATAGATTAACAAAACTTTGAAGATCCAGCGTGGCAAACTCAAATAGAACTGCTTTCAGATATAAAAACATCTGAAGCAGACAGAATTTGGAAAATTCTTGACTGGAAATGAAAAACAGTATTTAAAAAAATCATTTTCATGGATTTTTTATTTTTTTTCATCTTCTTTGGAAGGTAGAGCATTTTTACTAATTTTTAAAGAAAGTGCCTAAACAACCAACTGAATCCAAAGATCCATTTTCTAATTCATACAGTTCTGATAATGGAGTTGCATACATTCAATTGAACATGATATTAATCTCAATACGCAGCCAAATTTTCAGGTCAATTATCATTAACAGTTTCGCCAATTAGAGAAATTTACAAATGAATCAATAACATTTGCAATACTCAAAAGGAATTTGCAGGCAAAAATAAAACCCATATGAGCTTTAGGGTAAAAATCACTGCAATCACTGTTAGCAAAGAAACTATAGGCTAGAATTGTAAGAGCAGCTACACATGCTTCAACACCGAAGAATGCTTACAAAAGAAAGGAGCAGAATTCTAAAGATAACAAAGTACATATAATTAGACAAAATCAAAACCAAGCCTCCTAACCTCCCCTCCCTTTGTTAAACCTCGAATTGCTCTACGGGGCCGGGGCGGGGGGGGTGTGGGTGTGTGGTTTGGTAAACAAACTAAAATGTATATGAAGTGAACATAATGCCTGTAATATCAAAATGACTTAACTTACATGCTGATATCAACATGTACGATAATATGTATCTTGTACTAATACACTACAGGAAGAAAATAGATTAAAACAGGATCCAGATATAAATGTCAATAAGTTTTCTGAAGTTTTGAACTGCTTACTATCAGATTCTAAAAGGAGGAGAAATGAGATAAGCAACATGTGTAAATCTCCTATATTTAATCATCAAGAAGACAACTGCAAGTATTGAAGTGACACTCACCAGAAAATTTCAGAAAACCAAACTACTCTTTTACAATATTTTTCCAAAATGTTCACAGGAAAAAGTTGAAATAGAAGGGTATCTTTAACTTGAATAACTTCATTGACATCAAAGATGATATTCTTCTAATACCAGTGGATAATGCTCATAATTCTAATGCACAGCTATAAACAGAGAGATTAGAATTGCAGATATTAGAAGCATAAATGAAGCAAGAATAGAGGAACTACACGCCATATAAGCTTATATACCACGAACTTAAAAATTTGTTTGCTCTTCTGAAAAGTTACATAAGCAGAGATGTAGTACCTCAGTATGTTGTCTTTTCAATATAAAAGGTTTTGGAAAGAGCATCCATGGAACAGCTACAACAGCACAAAGCAACAGAATGACCTGCAAAAAATAAGGTTTCAATCAAATAAAGCTTGAAAATAGAGTGATTTTCTGATAAAATGGTCAACCATGGCAACGGTAAGGTCATGCCTGCAGCACGCTCTGGCCCCAGAACACTTGATTATCACGAAGATCCTCAAAAGGACTTAAGAACATGTAAATCATTACATGATAGAGATCCACTTGAGAACCAGTGCACCATTTTACAATTATAAGAAGTGAGAGATACCCAAAAAGGGAGTTAAGGAAGATCATTTGCGGTACAAACTGGTACCTAACAACAGAAAATGCTGTAAGTCCCTTATCTCAAATGGAGAATAAAACAAAAAAATAGCTAAGGGCAAATAGAAAAATACAAAAAAGGAATGAGTACATACTTGATATCAAGTGAATTGCTGAAGAAACGTGCATTGAAGTAACTTAACATAATTCCTAGATTCATCTGGGCTACACCCAACAAAATGGACATTTTCATCTTCAGAGAGTTCAAAAAGGGAAGCTCTGAACGACTACCTCTCCAGCTTGGATCTACACCAAAGGGATAAGGGTCTTGGTATTTGACTAAACCTACTGAAGCGGCATCACTGTCAACAAAGATGCATTATTGTCAAGTATGATACAAAAAACAGCAAACAGAGAATATGAACTCATTTTCTCAACAATGACCACCAAACTTCAACAGGACCAGAAAGATGCAGATTCGGAAGTACGATGCATGGCACTCTTCCTCTTATTTCTATATATCTTCTTTAATCTCAATATAAATATTTTAAAAGATAACTACATGACAGGACTGGGGAAAAAATTGGAGAAGGTAATGAAATTTATAGCAGATTGGTGCCATGTGGATCACAAAGTTTTAACACTCAAATCTACCCAACAACAGGAAGACTATTGTAGGCCACAATAGGAAGATTGGTATTGCAGATTAGGCAATGTGGATTACAAAGTTTAACACTTAAATCTAGCCTACAATAAGAAGACTATTCTTGTCAGGGTATTTTCATAATTCTTCTCAAGGGCCAATGGAAGAGGCAGGCCCAGAGGCTGGCGGGATAGAATGCAAGTAATAGTTGGCGCAAAAGCCCTCTTGTAAGAGCCATCATGACCAAGATAAATACATGCCCACCAAACAAAGATGATGTTTTTCAACATCCAATAGATCAGAAGCAGAACAACTATGTCATTTCACCTTCAAAACCAAAACAAACTGATTATAAATCTCTCATCAGAGGTAAAACAAATCAGCACATCTACCTGCAGGAAGAATCACGGCATTTGTAGGCAGAACTCCCAAATATATGAAAAGGAACTGAGAAGAATTCATTATAGATCAACCCACAGTATATTGAAAATAGAGACATCAAAAGGAGGACATAGCGGCCGCCAAATAGCATCTCCATAAAGCTACCTAGTTTCTGACAAGAAACAAGAATATTTAGTGCTCAGCCAAAATAAAGCAGTAGAAATTCAGACTATACCCAAAAAAAAAAGGTATTAAAGTTATAAGTCAATATGCATGAAATAAATTTGCATATCTATCCAGCAAATTCAGTTGCCAAAACTGCTGAGACTAATCGCAGTCTTTAAAAACATAAAGCATCAGCAGTTCACCACTAATGTCCACTGCTCTTTCAGCCATCAAAGTCAACCCCAAAGAATTTCTGGAAGATTTGACATTAATCCTTCTGTTGTTCTGGCTCTCTTATAGACAACTTCAGCATGCACTTCTAGATGTTGCCCAACAGTAAAATGAAATAGATGAAAAGATCCTGAATCATATTTAACCTAATTGAGAGTGAAAAATGGCCCTTTGCAAACAGAGCAATTTGGATTTTGACTTTCACAGGGCAGATGAGCCTTTTTTTTTTTTTTTTTTGGTGGGTTGATGTAGTCATTTCTATGGTGATCGTGACAAAATATACAATTTTATTTCATTCTCTTTTACCCTGTGGGTGTCAAAAGAGGTGAAGATGGCTGGGTCAAACTTTGAGTTATGTAGTTCATTTCCATACTAATGGGATGATGCTTGAGGAGAAACACTGGAAACCCAACCCTTTTATCTCACTATAACAAAAGACAAAGAAGGGAATTTATCTCCTCAAGGAAGTAATATCAAGTACCTCCCCGCTATCTCTTTTTGTTCTGTAACTGCATGAAAGCTTGAGGTGAAATCTTCGATGCCAACTTCCACATCTCATTACAAGAGAATCTCCATTCACCTTAGTAATGTTATATAAAAGCAGCCAAATGTAACATAGAAGTCCCATACATTTTCCCTTATCTTCAATGATGAGAAATATGGGACAGGCAGTTTGAATTGTGGACTTGATGGCAAGCTGCTATGTGATTTAAAGCACCTACTTAGAACTGACTCCTTGCCCGGCCTCACCAGAACAAGTGATTCTTTGGCACTAACTTTCTTCAGAGACTTCATACATGCAAGATTTTCTTTCAAAACTGGACACCATTAATTACTTTTCTTTGCCACAAGTGGAGGTTGATATCATTAACACAGATATCAAGTAGCAATAAACCATCTGAAGCTCATTTTCCTGGCATGGGCCTTGCACTGCCCGTTATTGCTTTCTAAACTACAAACCCAAGACACACACACAAAAAGAACAAAGAAAAAGGCTTCTTTAGTTCTTTTGTACACACATACAAACAAACATATAACATTTCCCAAGCAGATACCATCATTCATTCAGTTTTACACTCAACATGTATATTAGAAATTCCAGAAACACAAAATTACTCTTAAAATACATTGGCTACTCAACCAGGTAACATTCGAATCAAAGATGCAAAATTTTTTACGATGGTCAAGAACATAACACGTGGACATACATGAAGGGGAAAAATGGACAAAAAATGACAGAATGACGGTTCAGAGACATTAATAAGTTTGAAACCCTAATAACACTCAGAAAGCATACCTGAGAACTAAGCCTTCTTTCACGGGCTATGAGTACCAATGCTCCCAATAACAAACATATTCCATGACCCCAATCTCCAAACATCACAGCAAAAAGAAATGGAAATGTAACAATGGTATAAACTGCAGGATTTGCCTCCTGATATTTAGCAACACTGTACATAGCAGATTGTTGTATTAGTATCTTGTTCAACTTCTGCATGCAAATATATCAAAAATTAAAAAAAAAAACTCTCATTTGCGGTTAGAAAACATATGCAAAGCAAGAAATAGAGGCAAATGGGTTCAGGATCACAAATATTAAAAAAGAAAACAAAATACAACAAAGAATTCTTCTCCAGTTTCTTTCTCTATCAAAATACTATACAGTATTTCTAATTAAATGAGCCATAGAGTTGATTTAGTTTATCTTAGCAAACAAGCAGAGGGCAAAAACAGAAACCTTAATTTGAATTAGTTATCCTCTGTTAATCAAAAATTAATTTAACTAACCCCTAGCAGATATTCCTGCTGATAACTCACTACAAAACTAACTTTCTTACTGAAGTGTTTTACCTCCACAGCTGAATAAATATTCTATTTTCTATTACCCAAAGAACAGAAATTGTTTGCCTAGAAAGTTGCACCAACTCCCAACAATGGGTCAAAATGAGACAAGGATCATAAACAGAACCTCCAAATTTGTGACAGTATTTATTACTTAGGCATATCAAAAAAGGGAGAGAAGCTCTTCCCATTTATTTGCAGAAAGTTGCAACTTTGACACAAAAGATTTAGCAACTTAAATTAGATTTCAGGGAATACGTAGTGAATTAGTTTAAATGAAGAAATCAAAATATCTTATCAGCAGTCTGTACTAAAAATAATAGGAGACAGAAACTTTTTCCGTTCCTGCTAGATCAAAAAGGTAGCTTACCCATATGCATCAACAATTTCTTGAAATGCACTTGTAAAATAGTTGGTTCTGAAGTACGTTGGCGGAGACTCCAAAGCATCCATCACATGGAATATTATACCCACCTGTGAGCTGCTATCAAATGTTGCCCGTTGCAAAGCCTCTTGAATCTATCATAGGACAAACTCTTAGAAAGCAAACACAAGACAATAATGGAGGAAACTGCAGATATAGTGCAATAGGAAATTACAAAGCTAAAAATGGGAAAAGTACTTTAGGTTTTGCAAATATTGGACACCAGCCCTCGCCAACAAGACACTTCTTTGTAACATCAAAGTTGAGCATGTTTAACGTGTCATAAACAGCTTTTTCCCTTCTAACCTAGAAAAGAAAAACAAAAAATCAAATCCAGTTACTCATTTCAAGCAAAAATAGCAAAACTTAACCCGCAAACAAAGAAATCATCAAAATAGCTACATCTTACCATATTCATCCATTTTGCAAGGTGGAAGCCAATTGAGGTTAAAGCCTTATCTCTATGGCGTAATCCAGCGTCCAATGTGGTTTCTAATTCAGAAAGACGTGATAAGACCTGAATAGGTGGTTAATAAAATATCAGTTGTATTTCAAACATACATAAGAGTTGAACATATTTCTTATCTCCACAAGATGTACTGTAAATCCAAATGCACCCTAATCACACCATGGTAATGGAAAGAAATATTTCTTATCTCCACAAGACGTAATGTAAACCAACCAATGTATGGTATAACAAACGAAAATCACAAAAGAAATCTTCAAATTATTTTCCTTGACACGTGATGCTCTTCAAATTAGTAAATGAACTATTTGAATCCTTACTTCTCGTGTTATTTGCCGCCTTTTGCCTATATCTTCTGGCACAGGGTAGCAATTTGCGCCAAATGCATCACATATTTTCAGTATTTTTGTTCTTGCCTGCACACCAGAGAAGAACACCACAAACACAGTTTTCTCAACCTGCAAAAGCAAAAACTTAACTTCATTATATGAAAGCTTGGGATACTACCCAGAAACCAGACGAATAAGGAAGCAACAAAAGGAATATGTTAAAACTCCAAATGAATAAGATCACATGAAATTAAAACTCAGATCCTTTTACTTTTGTATGTGCATACCCATGGCACGTCACTTCGTTTCTCTTTTGCCCCCTCGAAGGTTACGCAAGTCATAAACGAGATAGAACTTGTAACCAGAAAGAGATGAATAGGTCAATCAAACTAGGGTATCACTTTACCATTTCATTTGATAATGGATCCATAATTTGATCATCAGCAGTTGCCTGGTTGAAGAACATATTGCCCCTAGTAGCACGAAATAGCATGCGTTCAAATGTAAGTACTTTGGATTTACAAATAATGCCACTAATGAATCTCACACCAGATTGATTTGATGGCTCAGGTTGCATCTCCTGTAAACAAAAATTGAAATGGCACAAGTTTTAAACACTCAAGACACTGATACCAGCAAAAAGTGAATAAAAACTGTAAATTAATTTTACAAGTGATCACCTGCTCAAGCAGTGATACCGTATCTGCATAGTCATTATTGGAGAAAATATTCTCATCCATTTCTCTTTCTTGCACAGTTGGATTACTACTACTTGACACAAGAAATTCACTTGCCTGAAATTGCACATCAGAAAACTTAGTGTTGCCAATTACTCTAAGAGGATGAAAATGCATATCATCAAGAACAGGAAGAAATAGAAAGAAATGATGATAGAAGGACCACAAGTTGATCAGAAAGACAGCTACTACATTGGAAGTTGATATGATTCCCCAAGGAATTAACAACATTTACTAAGAGGAGCAAATTGCAGTATCCCATGTCATGTGAAGCCTCAAAAGTTGCAAGGATATGTTTCTAAATACAAAAGCTATGATTCCAACCAATCCCACTCATGAACTTCAAGGGAAAGAGATCATTAAAAAGTTGTCAATGTTATGCTAGAAAGTGATAACAAAATAAAGGGACTTAAGGAGTGCAAGAATATTTTGTGAAGGAATCAAAGTCGACGAGATTCTCTATAGCAGAAAATATGTTAAGTAGTCACTCCATTGCACCACTCTTTCAAATCCTAAAGCAGCAACTCGTTCAAGTAGTTACTTGAACCCTATTCAAGGACAACACTCTTCTAATGCCTCCTTCTCAGTCAAAGGTCAACTCCACTAAATATGAACACTTTTTCCAATTCATAATGCTCTACAATTAACTGGATTATATTTAAATTCATTAGGCCTTGTTGTTAACGCATGAAATCATTCATCACATATCCAATATTTAGCGAGAACACAAAATGAACCATGTACCTTCTGCAACACCATCTTGAACTCTAGCAGCTCATTATATGTTTGTCGAAGTTTCTCACCATTGGAGTTCATTTCAATTAGCTCATTTTCATGCTCCGCCAGTTGTACCTAAGCAAAAGCACAATAAAATTAGCATTTTCATGGATTCACTAGAAAAATCTCTCACCAAAATAAATGGAAATTCCAACAAACAGATGTATAGGACTGTAACAAGACAAAAGTAATGATTATTGAACAAACCTCCAATTCTTCTAGTTCAAGATCTGGTTGTGAAGCAGGATGAGGAGAAAGCAGTAGGCCAGCCTTGTGTATTTGATCTTTGAAAAATCGTAGCTTTCTTGACATTTCTGCACATCTTTTCACCTACAAAAGAGCATACTATGTATTAAAGGCACCAAAATCAAAAGTAATCTACTAAACCCAAAGGAAAATTAAAATTCATGATTTATCTCAGAAGTTAGGGTAGAGATGAACCACAACTGTGGTGTAAAAATTCATCATTATACATTCTAAAATGCTGAACAACAGGAGAAAACTGCTCTCATCAAATCAATGTCAGACGCTTTACTTCTACTCCACCAAGGCCTTTGACAAGAATGTGGAACCAACCACAAATAAGAAGTGATAAATCCAACAAAGAATTGCTCTAAAGTTACATTGCTGATGAAAAATCTTATTTCCATTACTATTACATAATGCCACATTTTTCTCGTGCTTCTTCCATCATACTGTAGCTTTTGTGATTTAAAGAACAAACAAAACAGAGAAAAATGAAACATAATCCGCTGTGATCTCGAAGCTCAAACAGGACTGGATCAAGATTTTAAAATTCAAATTCTAGTACAAAAGTTTCTGACTCCATATAGAATTTCTCCATAGGAAATTCCAAAAAGAGATACCCAATGTAGGGAAAATGTAAATGAGTTACATTTCTATATGACTAATACATCAATAAACATATAAGGTTATAGAACAGGCTCATTTAGTTGCCGTAGCATCGTAATATCCCAAAATCGTGAAAAAAAAGTGAGATGCAGTGCGTTAATGTTTTCTCCAAAGTAAGATCAACTGGTATCGTAGTTTTATGTAATCACACAGCCAAATGATTTATTTAACAATATAATCTAGGATAACTCCAGAAATATACTAGAGAAAACATTAAAAACAATGGGAATAATTACTAGGAAAATAGATTATATTGGCAATCTATTTTATCCTTTTTCTCATATGAAAAGTAATCAGATAGTGGATATGTTATGTACAGCAGCAATTAGATCCAGAGAGATGTGGTTTCTTCAGAAGCTTATGCCCAAAGGCCCAGAAAGTTACATTAGAGTTAGCAATTTAGTAAGCAGATACCTGATAATCAAGTTAGAAATTCATTGAGTAGATACCTGATTAACAAACGTCCGTTGAAAAGGGCTCTTGTCAGCATTTAACTGTCAACATACAAAACTAATGCAGTTAGTATCGAATTAGTTGCATATAATCATGTACGTACAATACTGCCACAGAAGCTACACTGAACTGGAAAGCAGATGAAGAAAGCCATATTTACGATGTATAGATGAACTAATTCAGGATAATCGTAAAAAGGAATTGGGCATGCCATCATAGGTATAGAGATATATATAGAAGCATTAATCTCATATTTGCATTTCAAATGAACCTCCTAATGAGATGAAGCATACTATTAGAAGATTCAAGAGATCTAAATACACTAGGCCTATGCCTCATTGGACCTGTAGCAACAAGGCCGAAGTGTATACCTGCTCAGTGACTGTGATCACAGGCCCAAAAACTGCTGCCGTAAAATTATATATTGGAATTCTAATTGGTGAAATCATGATAATGAAACATAGCAGAAACAATCATAAAAAAATATCAAGTTTAGAAACCAAAAAGCTCCTGACATGGCAAATTCTTTGTCAAATCAAGTTTCAGAAGAAAGCCACCATCAGTAAAACAATATTTATTACATACTACGGAAATAATATGATTCTATCGTAACATATCTAACTATCATCACCGCCGAGAAAGACCTAGAAAGATGCTGAGTACAGATAGGTATTAAGTTCAAGAAGAAACTTAAGCCACAGTGAATGTTGATTCAATCCCTTAAACAACAATATTGATTAGACCCAAGCTCTTTTAACCTTGTATTGAAAGATCAAAAAATATCCTGAAGCAAGATCAAGCATATAGAGTTCTCACTAAAATACTACAGATTTTACTGGCTACTGAATCTATTTCAGATGCTGCAAACGTTCAGAATTGACATGATTGAATCTTCCAAACCAAAGTAATTGGTTTTAGCCCCTGAATGTAATTCCTCAAGTGATCACTAAGGTACCTACCAGAAAGCCCCATATCTTCAAGTATATTGTAGCCAGGCAGGATCAGCAGAAAATTTTAGTATTTGTAAACTCGCACATGCTGTGTTATTCTAAAGATAGGTATCCATGGTGCAAAGGACTTCTATTAAATGTTCCTCCAAAACTCTTCCAGCTGTACTTTTCGCATGCCAGGGCAGCATTTATTTGTTTTGTCCAGATGTAGAATATGTGCTTTATTTTTTCACATTTCCAACGCATACTTGAAATGAGTTTACTCTTCATTAGTCAGAGATTCAAAAAAAATGTTTAGTCTTCAAAAGACCAAATAAAACATACTAGTTCTACTACAGAATCTGGAACGGCTTTTGAATGACAGATACAGTAAGGCCTCTGTACTGCGTCATCTCAAGTGGGAAAGGTGTGAAAAGCATCCAAGGCCAGTACCAAGCTAGTCTGCAATGAGAATATCATATCCAAAATAACTCAGAAGTTAATCCTAGCGTCAGTCGCAGTGCTTTACTAGAAAGACTTCCCTACCCATTACGATACAGTCAGTGCAGCTTAATTGTATTCAGAATTACTGAATTCAATACCATCAACATCACCATTGACTTCGATCAACTCCAGTAATTAACCATGGGAGTAAATAGCATTATATACATTGTGATCAGAGAATATTAGCAGCAAATCAAAATTCACGTTCAAAAACTATATCCGGTAAAGACATTATTGCCACAACATCCAATATATACATACAGACAAATATTGTCAGTAGACATAATATACGATGGAGTATGAATAGATATAAATATAGAAGGAAAAAAAAACAGATCCTCACGTCGCGAAATTGAAGAAGGCCGAGTTGGCCGAGGTAAGAAATAGCCCGATGAGCGGACTCAACGGGAATTATGAGTTGAACAAAGGTCATCTTCTCAGACCGCATCAGATCCATTGGAGGCAAGTTGTCTATGTACTCCATCTTCTACAATCAAAGACGACGTTCCTTCACTTAAAATTCATCGATCGATCACCGACTTCAGAATTCAGATCTGAACTACTTAGAGGGAAAAAAAGACCAAAAATCACTGAAATTCATACTCTCTCTCCTAAAATCTGAGAATCTGCGCTCCAAAAGCCTGTTTTTATACGTGAAGTTTTGGATGGCATAGTTTCATTTTATGCTGATGATTTTGCCACGGGCATTAGGCAAAGGTAACTGCCATATGAATCGGGAATTTCGAGTCATCTAAAGAGCGTTGGGAAAGTGAGAGCAATGGGAATTTTCGGTTAAAAATAAATAGTTGGAAGGTTAAAAGGAAAAAAGAAAAAGAAAATGAGAACGAAGGTTCACAGAAGGTGGGGGCCTACAGACACATCATGTGTCTTGATCTTATACAGATGGAGGAATGGAGGATTCGGGTATATTTGGTATGGAATTCAATACAAATTTTTTATTTTACATTTCATTTTTTTTTTACAAAAATTTATCTTTCTCAAAATTCAAGACAAAAATCAAACTCTATCTAATCACACCCTTCATCTTGCAGCGCTTGCAGTGGCTAAGCAACATTTGTTAAATTAAGGGTGTATTTGGAAAGAAAGAAAACTAAAAAAAATGTTAAATTTGGTTCTAAAATTATTTATTTTATTTTGAACTTAATATTTTTAAAAAATATTTGGATAATCTAACAAACTCTTACGTGTGACTTATAAAGCCTCCAATTGAGGATAAAAATTATTTATTTATTTAATTTTTCTTTTTAAATACTGCACAAATTGTTCACATATTTTTTTTTTAATTTTTATTATATTATGAACATTTAGAAGAAAAATTAAAAAATTAATTATTTTATCTTTAATCAATGATCTTTGTGCGTGTGCAAAGTTATATTGAATTTCAACGTACAACTAGAATTATTATTTTTTCAAAAAATATTATTTTGGAACTAAAATCATAAAAAAATAATTTAAGGACTAAAGAAAAATAAAATAAATAATTTTCGGATCAATTTTGTCAACCCCTTAAAAAAAAGAAATCGGAAACACAGAGAAAAAGAAACAGGCCAAGGAGTATGAATAAGCCCATACCCCCCGGCACAGGCTCAAACCGTTCAAGATGTCCCAAAGCGAATAATAAGAATAATAATAATAAAGGCTTAACAAAAAACGGTCAGCGCTTTTCACGCTGCGAAAGGCAGAAGACGACAAAAACGATCATCAATGTTCATGCCGCAATGTAAGAAAGGAAAGAAACTGTAACAATGGTCATCACTCTTCAAGTAGGAATTTATTCAAAAAAAAAAGAATATGAATTTATTCTTCTACCTTTTGCCCAACATTATTAATATCTTATATCAATTAAAATTTGGACATAAGAGACATTAAATTATTTTTATACCAATTTGTATTTTCTTTTGAGAAGAAGATCGGAGCTTTTTACCAACAGATATTCATGCTCCATTCGGATTGAGGGAAAGGAAAGAGAGAAAACGAGAAGGGATAAGGCATTAGGATATATGGGTTCAAAAAATAATTTTATTTTTTATTTTCAGTCTTATTTTTTTAATAAAAAACAAACTTATCTTCGTAAAAATTCTTAAAATTAATTACTTTTTTTTAACTTGAATTATAAGCGATATACACACTAAGCTTTTTATACTTAATTGATATTTTGTGAAGAAATAGAAAGAAAAATAACATAACAAAGGAATTAACTATAGTGTCAAAATTGTTAATTTCTGCAACTGATAAAAGGCTTCCTGTTGAATGCTAGAAAGAATTGTTAATTTCTTTTTAGTATTATACAGTAGATATAATACTGTCAGTTAGGTATTATATCTTTTTAATTTATCAATTAAAGGTCAAACTTTATCGACTTGCCAATTCAAATCACTAAAAAGTGTAAAAAGTATTTTGTACTCTTTACTTTTGTGGAAGTTAATGCCACTTTACTACTTAAAGTTAAGGGTTTTATCAATTGAATATCACATCTTTTAAAATTATCAATTAAGGGACAAATTTCAATCGAAGTTCAAATAATTCGATTGAAAATACTTAAATAACTAATTTACCTTTTAAATATAAATTAAAATTTTAATTTTGTCATTTTACTCAATTAATCAATAAAAAAGAAAGATTCAATTTAATTTTTTAAAAATAATTTATTAAATTTATTCCCCAAACTCTATGTTCATCTCTTTCCTTCCTCTAATCACCACTCTTGACTAGCAATAACAGTTGTCGTTGTTGCCGCTTAGATTGTTTATAAGAATTTTCTTATATTGTTTAGAATGTTGAAATTATTCATTATTTTAATAAGTTAATATAAAAATTATTCAACTATTAATTAAAATTTATGAAAATTTTGTGGATGCTGACGTGGCTAGAGTTTTGGTAGTTGCAACAAATTTATGAAGGTTGGATGGTGGTGGGAGGAAGAAGGCAAGAAGAAAAAGATAGAAGGGTTGTAACTAAAGATATTTTATAATAAATAAGAGCAGCTTGTTCAAGCATTAGTTGCGAAAGAAGACTATTGTTGCTGGTCAAGGGTGATGGATAAAGAAAAAAAAAGAGATGAAGATGACATTTTGAAAAAATAAATTAATAAATTATTTTTAAAAAACAAAGTATATTTTTGTAATTGATTAGTTGAGTAAAATGATAAAAATAGAATTTCAGTTTATATTTAAAGGGTAAATCAATTATTTAAGTATTTTTAATCGAACTATTTAGATGTCGATTGAAATTTATCTCTTAATTAATAATTTTAAAAAATGTGATACTCAATTGACAAGACCCTCAACTTTGAACACTCAAGTGGCATTAAACCAAAAAAAGTAAATGGCACAAAATACTTTTTATATTTTTCAGTAATTTGAATTAGCCAATCAATCAAATTTGAGCATTGATTGACAATTTAAAAAGAAGTGACTCAATTGATAACATCACCTTATTTTAGGGTACTAAAATGAAATTAACTATAGAAAGAATAATGAGTAATTTTATCTAATAAGTTATTTACATTTATATATATATATATATATATATATATATATAGTGAATTAATTATTTTATCTATATAATTTTTTATTAATAAATAAATAATTATTAAAATATAAATAAATTATTAATATATTAAGATAAAACTACTAGAAATTGGGAAAACATCTACTTTAGAGTTGTATGGTCTGGGCTGGATTCCACCAAATCTACCTACGACACAGGTGCCAATCCAAAATTTTCATTTTAATGCCCAGAGCCCGTTGATGCTTGGGCTGTGGCTAAATTTTTCATGCCTGGAAGTGGAGATATTTCTACTGTACCCTTCAATTTTTTAGTTTTTTGTTTAAGTGAAATGAAGTCTAAGGTCGATTCATTCCAAAAACATCACCATCCAATTCCAATTGTATTAAAAAAGAAAACATAAAAAGCATCATGCTAGAGGACGTTTTCCTTTTTTAAAACAATAAATTCTATTTTTTATTTTCAATTACAAAAAATGTTATATTATTAGTAGAAAATTAGAAATTATATATAATTTATCAATTAAGTACAAACATAATTGCTCATGAGGCCTTACCTAGTGACAAGTACTGAAACTTCCTAGCAATAAGGTTGAGGGTTCAATCTATAATCGATGCATGTTTTTTATTAGTCTCTCTCTTATAAGAACATTTTTTTACTTTTTATAAAAATATTTTATAACTACCCCTATAGATAGGAGTATTTTATACTCTTTATATGAATATTTTTTATTTTTATAGATATATTATTTACTTATATAGATATTATAATTAAAAAATTATTCTTCATTAATTAATTATGTAATATCCACTAATAGATTGACACCTCTTGTATTTAAAAAGAAAGTACAAACATAATCAATTTTCATTAAATACAA
Organism: Rauvolfia tetraphylla; assembly: GCA_030512225.1. Classification (NCBI taxonomy): domain Eukaryota; kingdom Viridiplantae; phylum Streptophyta; class Magnoliopsida; order Gentianales; family Apocynaceae; genus Rauvolfia; species Rauvolfia tetraphylla. The sequence continues at coordinate 826,750 of JAJQKT010000062.1, forward strand.
ATTATAATTACTATAATTAAACATGTGATAGAAAAAGTATTATCTTACTTGAACTTTCAACTTCTTCCACTTAGAGAAAACTTGATGAGGGAAGAAATTTGTTTAGTTGGTATGGGTTTGCAAGGCTTGAAGGGAATTGGTGCTCCCCTTGACCGAATCGAATAGAAATTGGCTTTCCTTGAACAGAAGTAAAAACATGAAGTGTGCTTTTTACCAGAAAAAAAAATGTAAGTGGGCTAATACGTGAGTTTTGTAGTATTCTACTTAGTCCAGGACAGTCATATCAGAAATAAAGCACAGGAGCATAACATATATCGGTTGTTTCCCTTGGGCCCATTAAGAGTCAAGACAGTAGCTAGGCCCAGGTTTACTTGGGCGAGAGCTTGTGTTAAACAAAAGGGTTAGCGGCTAGCCTGGAACTATCAAGTAAATCGGTAATCGTTCTTCGTTGGTTGGTAGAGCGGCGGTTAGTAGGTTCGAAGATTTCGGATTCAATGCTTGTTGGGTTTAATATATAATTCTTCTGCTTTTCTCTATATAATGAAAAGTTTTACCTTAATAGTTTTATATTTTGTATTTATCACATAAATTACATAACTATTTGACAAAATCTGAGAAAAAGAGAAAGAATGTCTCTCTTTGTTGTATTCTCTGATTACATGAGTAGGACTTTATATACAAATTTTCCTAAACTAATTTTGGAAACAATATTAGTTAAATATCCTATTTCTAAATATTTGACAACAATAAGTTACAGCTGCTAATTTCAATCTTAGGAAACTTTCTTATATTCTACTTTTAGAAAACTTTCCTATTTTCTACATGATCAATTATAAAGATTTTCTAACACTCCCCCTCAAGCTGGAGAATAGGAATTTTCCATTCCCAACTTGGAAACAATTGCTTGGAAAACTGAGTTATTTAATTTTTTTGTCAACACATCAGCTAGCTGTCCTTGTGTAGACACATAAGGAGTGCAAATCAAACCACTATCCAACTTTTTCTTGATGAAGTGTCTATCAATTTCAATGTGCTTAGTTCGATCATGTTGCACTGGATTATGTGCTATACTGATTGCAGACTTATTATCACAGTAGAGTCTCATTGGGCCATCCCATTTAATTTTTAAATCTTGTAGAATAATCTTCAACCAAAGTAACTCACACACGCCCTGAGTCATTGCTTGAAACTCTGCCTCAACACTAGATCTAGCCACCACATCTTGTTTTTACTTCTCCAAGTCACAAGATTCCCACCAAGAAATGTACAGTAACCAGAGGTTGACCTTCTATCTACAATGCACCCATCATAATCAGCATCAGTGTAGGCCTCAAGTATCAATCCTCCATTTCTTTTGAACAAGATATCTTTTCCTGGTGTTCCCTTAAGATATTGAAGTATCCTATGAGCTACTTGCAAGTGAATATCTTTTGGACTGTGTATAAATCGACTAATCACACTCACTGCATATGCTATATCTGGTCTTGTATGAGAAAGATAAATAAGTCTTCCCACAAGGCGTTGATACATTTTTCTGTCCACTGCTGCATTTTTCTCTGCAATTCCAAGCTTGAGATTAGGATCGATGGGAGTACTTGCCGGTTTACATGCGGACTTGCCTGTTTCCTTTAGAAGATCTGTAACATACTTCTGTTGAGAGATAAAAATTCCATTCTTAGAGTGTATACTTCAACCTTCCCAGTGCTTTAATCTCGAACTCCTTAGCCAAGCATTGACTCAAAATTCGTTTTTCTTTATCATCATTTCCGGTCACTATTATATCATCAACATATACCAATAGAACAGTAACTTTTCCTGACAAAGAATGTTTAATAAAGAGTATGTGATCCCCTTGACTTTGTTTATATCCCATAGTCAACATTACCCTTGCAAATCTCCCAAACCATGCCCTTGGTGATTGCTTGAGGCCATATAATGCATTCTTCAATTTACACACAGTATGAGCACCTAAGTTCTTTCTATAGCCCGGTGACACTTCCATGTAAATTTCCTCCTTTAGGTCTCCATGCAAGAATGCATTCTTGACATCAAACTGTTGTAGCTCCCAACTGTAGTTAGTAGCTATTGACAACAATACTCTTACGGTATTCATTTTGGCAACTGGAGTAAAAGTTTCTAAGTAGTCAATTCCATAAGTGTGAGTATATCCTTTGGCCACTAATCTGACCTTATATCTCTCAATTGACCCATCTGCTCTATATTTCACCGTATATACCCACTTGCAATCCACTGGTCTTTTTCCTGCTGGTAGTCTTACCAACTCCCAAGTCTTGTTCTTTTCTAAGGCTTCCATTTCAACATTCATAGCTCGTCTCCACTTTTCATTAGACAATGCTTCAGATAAACTGGTAGGAATGGTAATAGAATTGAGGCTTACAAGGAAGGCTCTGTGAGTTGGTGAGAAATTTTTAAAAGATAGAAAATTTGAAAGTGGGTATAATGGTCGTGTTGTGCATTCTCGAGTTCCTTTCCTAACAGCAATTGGTAAGTTTAGATCATCAATATTCACTTGAGCATCATTTTCTTTTTGTAATGAATGATTAGAAATTGTTACCTCATTCAAAGGATTTGAGTTGGATTCCTGAACCTGCGTAGGCTCTGAAACAACCACTTTCCTTATTGAAAACACCTTGTCAAATCTCCCAGTTTCCAGAGTTGAGTGAGACACATGATTAGGGTTTAGGACTGACAATAACTTGGATGGTGAAGAATTAAGAGACTTAGGGGAAGATGACAAATCAGGAGATTTTGAATGATTTTTATGCATGGATTCATGAGATTCTAAGGGATTTTTATGCATGGATTCATGACTGGACTCACAACTAGAAGGTACCAGATTTATTGTCAAATCATGAGATTCTGAGTGATTTTTATGCATGGATTTAGAATTTGACTCAGAACTAGAAGGTACCAGATTTATTGTCAAATCTAAGTTCAAAAAACTTTCATTATCTTCTCTAGTCGAGTTCTCCCCCTGAAGATAAGGATTGGAAAAATAGGATTCGTGTTCACTAAATGTGACATCCATGAAGACATAGAATTTCTTTGAGGAAGGATGATAACATTTATACCCTTTTTGAGTTGGTGAATAGCCTACAAAAATGCATTTTAGAGCTCTTATATCTAATTTTCCTCTATTTGGACCATGGACAAGAACAAAGGCTATACACCAAAAAATTCTTGGAGTAAGATTGTTTGTAGTCTTTAGGTTTAGATAAAAAGATGAGAGGGTATCCATAGGACTTTTGAGATCTAAAATTTTAGAAGGCAATCGATTTATAAGGTAAGTTGCTGTAAGAATGGCTTCTCCCCAAAAAGCTTTTGAAACATGGTTTTGAAATAAGAGTGCTCGGGTTTTTTCAAGTATATGGCCATTTTTCCTTTCAGCTACCCCATTTTGTTGTGGGGTTGTTACACATGATGACTCATGGACTATTCCTTCTTTCCGAAAGTATGGGGTAAGAATTTGATTGAAGTAATCCTTGGCATTATCTGACCTAAATCTTTTAATTGTGACTCCAAATTGATTTATATCTGAAACATTCAATCCAATAGAAAGAGGAAACTTACCTGAATATACCAAAGAACAAATACCTGACTTTTTTGACATCTTATCTGAAATCGACACGTGTCTTTGACTATGTTGTTCTTCTTTGACAACGGTTTAAATCACCTCTTCCGACTAATCTGGACAGAATAATCAGCGAAAATTCGTCGTGACTTTGACAACGGTTACGACATGGATTCGGCAGCGATTATTTCGGCAATGAAGGCCGAAATTAACAATGAATACCGGAAAACAATCCGGATAATCGGTAATTAAGGCCGAAAAAGAAGGCAATTAAGGCCGGGAGAAAAAAATTCAGATTAAATCTTGCTCTGATACCATGACAAAATCTGAGAAGAAGAGAAAGAATGTCTCTCTTTGTTGTATTCTCTGATTACATGAGTAGGACTTTATATACAAATTTTTCTAAACTAATTTTGGAAACAATATTAATTAAATATCCTATTTTTAAATATTTGACAACAATAAGTTACAGCTGCTAATTTCAATCTTAGGAAACTTTCCTATATTCTACTTTTAGAAAATTTTCATATTTTCTACATGATCAATTATAAAGATTTTCCAACACTATCAATAAAAATAATTTGTATGAATAAAAAATATCATATAAATAATTAATTTTTAATAAATTTATATTTTTTATCCACATAAGTTGTCTTTAATCTTAATCAATGATATACTTCTTTTTTAAGTAATTTTTTAAAATTATTAATACGTTTATAATTTTTTAAATTATTGTTATTTAAAGAAAAGATAAATACTGAATTCTATTTGTTTATGTATTTCAAAGATGCCGATACAATTGCAATGAAAAATATCGAAGTATATTTATTTTTTATTTTACTTATATTAGTAATATTGTACTTTATATACTTTCGATTTCTAAGGTATGAAATATTCTCTATTACCATAATTTTTGAACTAATTTATAGTTTTATTGACTTGTATATTAAGTTATCCCAATTTCTCAATGCATCTCTTTTGATATATTGAAGTGGAAATTGAAAACTGATTTTAGTTTTAATGGCTCACAATTTCACTATTAATGGATAATTTTTATTTAACAAAAATTTTTTTTTGATAAACAGAAGTTACAAGGGTATAAAGATAAAACTATTAATAATACTCTTTTTGTAACACTTTATTTGTTTCAAAATATAAGATCTTTTAATAATTTTTTATTAAAATAATTTTAAAAGACAAATTTTCTAAAATTATTTTAATTATAAACATAGTTCTCTCACTATCTATTATAGTAGTAAAATTAGTTAATCTAATAATAAAAAAATACTCTTTATTTTTCTTCTTTATTTTATACAAAAAAGTCAACAAATTTTATATTTTAAAATAGAGAGAGTAGTATAAGATCCCTCAAAAAAGAAAGTAAATATTCTCACTCTCCTTTTAACCTCTGTCACTCACCTCTTAATTTTTTTTTATGATTGAAATGACTTTACTACCCAAAAAAGTTTTAAAATTTAAACTCAATTTTTATTTTAAAAAATAGTTATGGGCATTAAAATTTTTTCATTTATTAAAAAAAAGTAAGAGATGCATGAAAGAAGTTAAAAGGGAAGTGAAAATATCACTTTTCAAAAAAAAAAAAAGTCCCATGAACTTCATTAATTTTAGAGCTCCCTTTCTGTCTCACAATCATAATTTAGCTCTCTTTTATGCCTTTTATTATGCTATTCTACTAATCCTACCGTTTTGTTCTTTTGATTTTTTTTCAAACATAGCAAATACTCTCTGTGTTTCAACATATAAAGTATTTTCGTTATTTTTACATATACTAAATAAAAGAATAAGAAATATATTTTTATTATTACTATATTATTTATTAATTATAATATTTAAAATTTATAAAAAGTCAAATATTTTGATAAGAAAAAAAAGTCAAAATGTCTTATATTTTTAAATGAGAGAGTATATCACAACTATTTCTTAATTATTCAATATATTGGTGGCTGATATATATGAATTTTTCTAATACATAATCTATTACACACATAAGTTAATTTTAATCAATTATATGATTAGCAAGTATACAATGATTATTTTAGCTTTAGATTTTCAGAATTTGCATACAAATAGTAACTGTGTTAATTTTAATTGTTAATTAAATATGTACTATAGAATTTATTTATTAATTGCGGGTGTATTTGGATTGAATTTTGAAATACAAAATTTTTATTTTGAGTTTTACACATAATCTCACAAATAATTAATTTTTACAAAATTTAAAATAAAATATCTCAAATTTAAACTCTATTTAATCTGATTTTAAATTTGTTAAACGTGCGGTGCGTGTGCTTCTCTCTCTCCAAGAAATCACGCTGATATTTCTTTTTTTTTGGGATGCAATAACTAAAATTGTAAAAAAGAAAAAAAGAAGAAATATACTGCTACTAACTAAAAGGATCACCCCTGTGGTATTTTCTAATTTTTCTTATTCATTGTATTTGTTCCATCCATCTTGAAAGCACTGGTGTTTGACCTTTTTGGCTTTGTTTTCACCCATTCGATTATACGAAGCAGCGCAAATGACCCAATTTTTGTAAGAAATTAAATAGTATTTAAATTTAAAATTTTATATATTAAATTTTATAAAAATAAATTATTTATAAAAAATAAAATTAAATGAAAATTTTTTTGTATAACTACCGTATCAAATTTCAATCCAAGTATAGCCTAAATAACTTTAGCCCGAATGCCCGATGCGTCCCCTGTCCTGTTTTCGACGCATTCATATTGTTAACTTGCCCGAGAAAATTCCGGCAGCCTATGTGAGTGCCCAGTAGGCTGAAACCATCAATCAGCTTCAATCGCCGCGTACCATCAGCAAGGCGAAAGCAATCTGTGTCTCTTCCGCCATTAACCAAGTAGCTCAGCCGTTTGGTTCAGAGAATAGCAACAAGCGCACTTGGTTCTTTACAATCAACAGGAAACGCCATCACAACTTCAGGTATCTTTTTCTTTCTGGTTCCTGTCCAACAACTGCTGCAATAAATTCAGTTTATGATACCATTTCTATGCGGTTGCAACTCAAATTTCCCAAGATTATTGTTTATCATTTGGGGGGCGTAAATTTTCAAGGAAGAGGAAGCTTTAGTTATTTGACGTCAAAAGATTAGGCGCCTCCAGTTCTTACGCTGAATTTGGTTAATGATACTTCTAGGCCAAGTGGAACGCTGTTCTGTTTTTCTTTACTCCGTATTAGTTTAGTTGTGATAACCAGAGATGCATTTGTGAGATAATTCTTGACTAATAGTGTAAATAGGTTATTGAATTTATATATTGGAGCCAAATGCTCCATGACTGTTGTTCTTTTGCCCAATATGCAGTTTGAAAATGTATTGCGTTAGGTGACGGTAGTTGGATTTGGACTGTTCTAGCAAATTGTTGTTGCTAATACTCAAAAGTATTGGGAAACCATCCTGGAAGAGATAAAGGAATAGGAGAAAATGGAAGAGCGTAAAAATTACTCTTCTTCATTACTTTGGACGGAATTTTGGATGCTCATTCCAATTTTTGTAAAAGATTTTTGGTGGTGTGATCATATCTTATTAAGATACATTGGGAAGGGAGGAAAAAAAAAAAGGAAAAAAATCTTGCATTGAAAGTAACTGTATATGCCAGATTTCGTTAAGATACATCTGAAATTGGAGAAAGGGATACCTGAGAAAATCAAAGAGCATTGGAAATTCTCAGAGATGAAGAAGACTGTCTGCTGAGGTATCCTGGTTATGTTGTAAACAATCAAATTACTAAAACAACATAGACATGTTAGTTCTCAACTCCTATGAGTTTTGGACGAATGAACTGTCATTCTATTGCTAGCTTTAGTCATTTCTCTATGTTGCACAAGGCACTCCTTATTAGATGAAAGGAGCAAGGGTATCACAAGAAATAATAAGTCTAACGTAGAACAATATTGTATCTTCCTTAGTTCGGTTTCTTTCCTTTGTTTCCTTTTTGGATACCTGAGCAAGATGAGCTTTGTTACTTGTCCAAAAAGAGAATAAAAGGAGCTACTCTTCAGGATGGAGGATTATTTGGTTTCAAACTTAACTTAGGTAATTAATTGTCTTAAGTGTTAGCATTTATCAGTTACCTAAAAGCATGCAACCAACAGTGTTATATTTTGTCGAAAAGTCATTATCACATTTCTTAGATGAAAGGTGAAGTCCTTTAAAGTTGACTGCTACAAAATAATACCTGATGTAGTGTTGGAAAAAAATTCTCTTTCTTGGGGAAGTTTTTAGGCTTTATATTTTTGGTTTTGAAATGAAGTAGGATATCCTTTATGATGACTTTGTGGAACTAAAGGTTGTAATTACAGAACTCAGGCAGGCAGCACAAGTTCACTATTTTAGTTTCCAAATTCATCTCGTAAGCAAGACTCATTGTATTTGATCAGGTATAAATCTTGCCTGCACCATGGCCAAAGCTCTAGGAGATGAGAAGATCCTCAGCTACAGTGATGTTGTACTTCGGAGATCTGATTTGGACATTCTTAGTGGTCCATACTTCCTCAATGATCGGCTCATTGAGTTCTACTTTAGCTATCTCAGTTCATGTCATTCTTCTGAGGACATCCTACTTGTTCCTCCTTCAATTGCTTTCTGGATTAAGGAGTGCCCTGATACTGCCAGCCTTAAGGATTTTCTGGAGCCCCTTCACCTTTCCCAGAGGAAAATTATTATTTTCCCCATCAATGATAATGATGATGCAAATATAGCTGAGGGCGGAAGTCACTGGAGCTTACTTGCCTTTGAGAGAAGTGCTAATGTGTTTGTCCATCATGATAGCAGCTGCGGAAATATGAACAAATGGCATGCCAAAAGGGTGTATAAAGCGGTTTGTCCTTTTGTATCATCTAATGTGACTTATATTGAATGCTCCAGCACCCCAAAACAAGTGAATGGTTATGATTGTGGGGTGTATGTTATAGCCTTTGCAAGAGCTATTTGCAACTGGTACCAGAACAGTGCAGCCAAGGATACTGAGAAGTTGTGGTTCACAGATTTGGAGCAGATCACCCCGTCTATTGTTTCTGATCTGCGTGGTGAGGTTCTGGGACGAATTAGAAGTCTGATGACAGAACAGTGGAGGCATCCTTCTACTCTGACGGTGATCAACTAGATATCAACCACAGACTTGTGATAAAAAGATAACTGATTCTTCTTGTGTCCAGAACCTGATATACTGTGATATTGAGCTCTTACGATTCTGTTGAATTGATGCTTGTCGTTCCAATTATATCATCTGCTTTTTGTTGGTCTGTCTGGTGGAGATGGTACTTTCTCTTCCTCTCCTCTTTACTTTTCTCTGCTTTGTTGTTTGTGATGAAATGAGTGATGCTGGAAGTCCAGATTGTGCATTTTTCAGTTTCATCAATTTGGAAGAAATCCGACTTCGGTGTTAGCACATCAGTGATAGCTTGATAATTGACTTGTAAGAAAATCTACTGCATCCCAAATTTTGCAATCTGGATCCTAGGAAGGCTGGCAAAGGTTGTCCATTAGAGACTTCTATGCTCACTGACCTTTGTACTACGGGAAAAGACGAGAAAAGAGGCAACCAGCATAGTAAGTCTAGCTAATGATTACAGGAGTTCCTTATTATCTTGTTGTGAATGAATAGCTAGTATTATGAGGAACTGATAATCATTTTTCTCTTTTATACTATATTTGCATTCGCGTAGCAAACTTTGAAGCGCAGTGAGCTTTAGCTGACCACCTGAAGACATGGTATCTGTATAGCACTGCCTTACCAGTTGTTACTGTTGTTCTATCATGTATCGAGTTTTTTAAGGAGATTATAAGTTTTAAAATGTTATATATTTTTAGAATATGCAATTTGAGATATACGTAGTATAACATCATAAGCCTTCAAGTGTACAAACACTCCGACTCATAATAGAAATAGTCCAAGCTAAGCAAGGGAAATAACTGAACTGGATCACGAAGGTCAGGACGCCCAAGATAAAGCATATACATTTGGACTGAAGAAGAAGGGTACTATCTGCAAGTATGAAGAGCTGTACTTAGGCAGTCTGCTTAGTTCCTTCAGGAGAGAGTCCAACAAAGTCTTTCTTATCTGAAATCTCAGCATGCCTCGGCCCGGCGGACCCCAACAAAAGTATTCAGCAATTGTGACTATCAACGCTTTGAACAGTTACTTAGCGTGAGGAAACAAAAAAAAAAAAAAAAAAAAAAACGCTTTGTGCAGTTGGGCTGTGAACCCATTCCGATAGCTTAAACGGTTTTCTTCCTCCAAATATTTACAACATTTTTATTTAAATATTAAATATTATAATTAATAATGTATTAAAGAATATATTAAAAAATTTTAAACTATTACATAATAATTTTTATTTAATTTCACACGTTTGAAATCAACTTATACTTCAGTTGAAATTGTAACCCCACCCCTAGTGCAAAATATATATATATATATATATATAATAATAATAATAATAATAATAATAAATAAAATTTGCAGCCCCATCCAGAGGCAGAGCCAAATCATAGAAAACTTTCTCCAGGGCTGTATTGAACCATCTTATTTTTCAAAAATTATTAATTGAATCTAAAATCTGCTGCCTCATAAAATGTACTCCTATAAATTGAGCTGTCAAGATTTGTCAAAACTGCATTGAACAGATTGAGACGTAAGGAACATATCTTTTAGATACTTCCTCAAAGAAAGAGCAAAAAAATTCGCAGTTGATACGTAGGACTAACTCCTCAAGTCGCCACCATTAGACCGCCTAAAAGATCGCAGAGCAAAATTGTGATTAATCTAAACATCTGTGAAAGAGGGGGAAAGATGAAAGCAAAGAGAGAGAACTTCGAGATCAGAAGGACATGAAAAAGAAGATTTAAATATCTTCGTTTAACTACATTCAAAGAATTGTCAAAATCTTAATATGCCATCGGAAGAATCACGACAAGGAGGTTACATGCACTGCTGCTACACCAGATATTAGTTCTGTATACCAATCTTTGAATAGAGATCAGAAACGAACCCACTTCTTCATCCTCCTCACAATATACTCGTACATAATCAAAAAGAGAGTCAAAAACAGTTCTGCAAGCATGATGAAGATGAGTCAAGATCATTGAATCAAGAGCGAAACCTATTGCCATAAGTTTGGGTGCATGAGAAGACTTAGGGTGCATATGGATTGCATTTCAATCCCAAACCCAAATAGTTAAGCCCCACATTTTCTCTTAAAAAATATTCACTTTTACGAAATTCAAAGTAAAAAATCACAATCTCAAACACAATAAAACTTCTTCACCATGCAGTTACTCTGTGCTCCTGATCGGGTTACAATCATGCTTCTACAGTTAACTTATGTGATGTACCAGCAGAAAAATGAAATATTAATAAAGGAATAAAATTTAAATGCTTTCCACTGAATAAAGGAAATCAATGAGTATCGTCCACTCAAATGAAATAGATTATTAAAGCTAGGACTTTTTCTTACTTACCATATTTGTTATTCGGGCCTACCAGAGGAATCTCTATCTTGGTTAAGAATATAAGAGAAAATTCCAACAGAAAAATTCAATCAGGCCTTTCACTTTATGCAAGAAACATATTTTCGTTCAATCAACCATCCAGGTAATGGTCTATGAAGTTAGTACCCCCACCCGTGTCTCGTTTTCCGGCTCTCTTTTCACCACCTTCATATTTCCCTTTCTACCTTAAAAAGGTTATCGATATTGTAAATTACTCCCAGATGTGGTATTGGGCATCTTATACTTTGTGATAATCAAGTGTACATGAAGTCATTGAATAGTTGGAATGTGTACGAGTAAATAAGAAGCCAAAAGCAAGTTTCTAGCAAACTACAGTTCATTTACACCCCCCAAACATGAGCACCTTTTGCAAAAGAAAGTCCAGCGCATTGATATGTTTAATAATATACAAGTAACAGAAGCATACCAGGCTTATAATTCACTCACGGCATGCCAGCATCAGCAGGATAACTACCAAGCACTCTCAAGAATGTAGAAAATTCCTGTTGAAAGAAGACTAATTCCTTTGAGCTCTCAATCGTAAGGAATAACACTTCAGGGAAATAAATCTTTCCTTTTCACTTCATGTCCAGTTTGAAAACCAAAGATTAAATGTAAAACAAGCTGCACCTTTAGATGGCCAAGAGCATTTTGGGCTCTCGGATCAGCCATGGATGCTTCGAAATCAACATAGAAAATATAGGGAAAGTATCTGCATCAGAATGAAACAGTATTTGCATGTCAGTATTTATGACAAAGTGGCCTCTAGGAAGGAACTTAATATCCAATCTCAATCAGAAAATGCACACGCGAAATCCACTCTAAAGATGAATAAATGGACTCAATATACTTGGGCAGCTCAGCGGTGCTGTCACCAAATGCTTGCATGGCACGTTTCTGCAAAGGGCGGCTTTCAATCTAGAATAGTGGGAGAAAACATTAGACCACAGGAAGGCAATTTTTGTCATGTGACACCAGAATGAATTTCATGAAGAATGAAATCACCTTTGTAAGGTTAATATTCCTCATAGCAAAAACAGCAAGTGCCTTGAAAAGCACCCCAGGACCTTCCTCTAGTGAGAAGACTATACTTGTCTAGTGAATTAAGAACACATAAATTAGTCACAAGCTCGAAAAGTTGCAACTAGGGAAGAAATGGAATTAATCGTTTAAGTTGTCTGCTCTGAGTTCATAGTAAATTGATCGACTGGAACTACTAACCTTGAATGGCTTATCAGTTCCAGGAATTATGGGCTCTCTAGCCAACATAAGGAATCGAGTGACATTATCCGAATCATCCTACAAATCAAGACATAAACAACCGTAAAAGATATCTGATTAATAAGTTAATGTTCTTTAGCATACATTCCCTTCTACAGCAGTTGAACCTGTATATCCCGAGCAAGTATATCCAAGCCATAGATCCTTGCGGCAGTCTCACTAGCAACAGCCCCAGCATCTTTGAGTTTGTGGAAAGAGATGAACTGGAGGTTTCAACACAAGTGAATATAATAAAGAAATCAAACAAATAAATTCTGATTAACAAAAATACACAATGTCAAAACTCTCAATCCTACATGAAACAAAATCATTTTTGTTGATTAAGCTAATTTAATAACCAAGTATCTTTAAGGAAAAATCTAGGTAATTTTGCACATAAAACTCGCAAACTGGAAGTAGATTTCCCTTAGGAGAATACCAAGAATAACACTGATCTTCTTGAGACTGAAGTATTTTGTTTCTATTATGTTCTTAAGCAAACACAGGAGAAGCCAGCAAATCAACTGATGAATACAAACCTTTGCGGCACCAGCAGTATCATCAACAGCTTCTCGAACCAGGCCCAACTTTGTTAATGTGTTCTCACACTGTGCTAGAGCCTGTCATGCAACAAAGACTGAGATCAAGGTTGTTTTCCATCCATTCCCAGAGAAATTCTCAAGAAGGGAAGCATACCTGTGGATGGCTAAGAACCCTATTCAGGTCTTCAAGTTTGGCTCCAGGGTTAGCAAGTAAACAGTGTCTGATTGCAAGTTTGACTTCTCCAACAATATGCAATCTGTGACGAAGTAACAGATCATAATTCCTATGAATGCTACCCCCTAAAGAATTCTCTATTGGTAAAACTGCTCTATCGACCATCCATCTTTCAACTGCCTGCATAATATAACGTGAAAGAAGGCGAATATGAAGTCAAATTATAAACATCAATAGAACAATTAAATCACGAGAACCTGATCCAGAATTTTAAGATGTCATTGCCACAGCTACAAACAGCTGCTATTTTTGAAGAAGAAAACAATAGAATTCTTTTTGCACAAATACATCTTTCTAAATTGCACAATTTTAACAGGTTAAGTGACAAGGAAAAAAGAAAAAAAAAGAGACTATTTTCCGTTCTTTTCTGGACAAAGAGACCTACCCCCTAAGAGTATTCTAGTCCCAGAAAAGAAACTTACCCATCTTTCATTTCTTTCTTTCATATAAGTAAAAAGGCCCGAATACTCACTTCAAAAGCCGTGTCAAATTGTTCACATGGAACTGCTTCACAATTTGGGTAGGCCTTCTCTGCTGCTGATTCACTGTACGCACCTCGAACCCCCTATAAAACAGTTAAAAAAATAATACGAAATGCTGTTTCAAGGAAGAAAATTGCCCAACAGGTATTTTGTATAAGTGAATTAACAAAAAACCTGATAGGCAACACGTAGACGAGCTCCTTCGGATGTCAAATTGGACAGATGCGCCGATGTTAAAGGCCCTGAAAGTACAGAAATACACCAATTCACCAAGACGAAACAAATTCATATTTCCCAAATAAGCCTAAAGTCCCAACAATATTTCCAACCCTGCCGACAAAAGTAATTAAAAAGGAAAAATGTGAGAAATATGCTACTTGGAAGAGAATTAGAATAATCTTTGGAACTGAATTCGTAGGGGTTCTCTTCGATAAGTTTATGTAGGTCAATTGTTGGCGCCGTCTTCTTATTTTTCCCACTAACTCTATCAGGAATTTCATCTCTACTGATGCTGCTGCTGTTGCTACTGCAGGCATGGAGCAAGATCTTATGATGGCTTTTGGGGAAATTCGCATCTGCAAATGAAATTCGATAGGAAAACGAGAGCTCGGGGTTCAGTTGCCGGACCGCAGGTGAAGGGTTTATCGGGGCCTTTGCTGAGGTCCCCGCCATTGTAGTCGGCGGCTGTGTAATTCTACGAAGAGAAAGATTAGTTAGAGAAGAGCGGGGTGGTTTGAAGGGAAGGCGAATAAAAACTGTTGGGATCTATCTCATACAGCTTCCAACAATTTTTTTTAAAAATTTTTTTTTAAAATCATTGAGTGTACTTCTCTTTAAAGATATTTTTACCAGTTTTATAAGTAGGATTACAGGCGCAATAGAAAGAATAAAAATTTTCATTTCATTTTTTTTGGAATATAAAAATTCATTTCTTGTGTAACTAATACAACAAAGGATAAAATGATATGAATATGGTGTGCGTAACTTAAGTTTAATTTGAATAATATTTTATTTTAAAATTAAATTTAAAATTTTAAATATAAACATATATTTTTATTTATATATAATTTAATTTTTACAAAATTAAAATAAAATAAAATTCTATTCAATCACACTCTAATTACAATCAAATTAAGTTTTAAAAATATAAAATATTTTATTTTTTATAAATTTTATAAATTATTTTTATTATAAAATAATTATTTTATTTTTCCATTAATTAATAATATAAAATAATATTATTTTATTTTTTGAAATTATACAAAAATGCTAAAAATTCTTAAATTATAAACCGGAGAGAGTAATAAAGAAAGAATGGGAATGGCTAGGAGCTTAATCAAATGTACCATGAAAAGGACGGTTTGAATAAAAATCGCGAGAGGGCTGAAGAACACACTACAGATCTGACCTCTGAACAGTCCAACTCTTGTTTCACCAACTACAACAGCTCCCTCCACCAACTCTTTTCAACCATATGATTTTATATATGCTTTAACTTGCACCAAATTTTCTATAATTTAAACATTGAAAAGAATTTTGAGTTATATTTTTTGAGTGTAATTCGAGTCGAATTCAGATTAATTTTAATTATTATTAAAATTTCCAGGGGTTTTTTTTAAAGAAAAAAAAAGGAGAAAATTTCTCTAATTTTAATTCTCTCTAGTAGAACATTGACCTTTCGAAATTCATGGTCTTTATTTTATTTTTTTGAACAATTCATGGTTAATTTTAAATGTATTACTGTACCATGGAAAGAACATTCTTTATATTTATGTAAATGATCTTCACGTTGACAATGGACATTACATCGTACGTAATTCATACAAAAAGAAAAAAAAAGGTCTTCAAATTACTTTCCAGAAGAGACTAAAGAAATTCATAATGTAATGAGTAGCAAATTTTTGCTGAATTTTGAATTCCTTCAATTTTGTCAAATTTCAAAGGACTCGAGTGGTTGTCATAACTATATTGATTATGTTGTTGGACTGAGGAAGAGGAGAGGAAAGGAGAGTAATAAGAGAGAACGGAAAAGAGAGAAGATATGAAAAATAAATATTAATTTATATTTATATTTTTATTTTAAATAAATTTAATTATTTTAAAATAATAATAGTTTAGTCAGTTTAAATTATTTTATTAAAGATAGTAACGTTTCCTTTATTTTTCATCTACTTTTGGATAGAAAGAAAAATTAATCCCTCCCATTTCTTCTCATTTCCTTTCCTTTTATTTCCATCAATACAAACAGAACGCTAAAGGAGGATTGCATGTTTTTGTTTTAAAATTTATTTCGAATTTAAAAATTAAATTATTTGTGAAAAAATAAATTGATTTTAATTTTAAAAATTTACCTTGATTTTTCAAATGGACCGCTGTCTAATCCCAAGCTTAGAATGTTTACAGGAATTTTTTGTGTGCATAAAAATCACTTTTTATTTATTGATACAATAAAAGAATTAATAAAATAAAAAATTGGGCACCTAATGCTTAGCTCAACTAAAGGAGCACTTGGGATCCTCTTCTCCCCCATTTTCTTTCTCAATCTCGCGAGCCTGCTGCGTCCTCATGTGATTTCCATTTCATATAATTTTTTATATTAAAAATTTCTTTCAAAAAAGAGACTGCCTCTTATGGCAGCACCGTAATGGTAGATGAGAGGACGGGAGTGGAGATTCATATCAATAACATCTTAAGCTACGGTCAGACTCCCCGAGAGACCTTCGCCAGAATTGGATTTTTTCACCATGGGCAAAGCATATATACCAGGATGAGAATGGACCTCCGATATTATTAACAATACTCTCGTATTTTTGCTCTATTATCATAATTTTTTATTCCCCCCGAAAACAAAAGTCTACCAACTCGCTGTAATTGGCTTCGGCGTGTTGGGCTCTATTAACAAAGGCGGAGTGACTTGGGCCTAATCTAATAAAGCAACAAACATTTCTCATTTTGGGCCAACTGCCTGCCAGTAGTGAACAGTGAGACTCCATCATAAAAACGAAATTCTTTGGTCCTTCCAACGGCATCTCTACTCCTTTTCTGTCCCATTCTTGACGAAAATACAACAAAATGAGAATTTCCTCTCTCATAACACCTTACCCGAGTCAAAATAATAGTTGAATTGATTAAAGTGGTTTTGTAATTAGAAGATGGGATTCAGCACATGACAAGCTTGTCTATTCGCTCTCTTTCTTTCTTATTGTAATGCTAAGACTCCTAGTAAGTAAATACGGAAATTATTATGACAAAATAATACTTCAGTTCAATAACGGTCTCCTCTCTTGGCAATATTAAAATAAGTGTGATTAGAAGATTTATTAGTTTTAATATTTACTAGTTTATCCTATTGAGTTTTAGTTTAATAGTTTCTTATTATCTTTTTTTGGAATGAAATTCTTAATGTAAATCTAGGTTTGTGAAACTCTATATCTATATATATTAAAAATAATATGCTTGTGTTAAATAAAAATAATAAAGATAAATATTTTAATATATTAAAAATAATCCTGTTCAATAAAATTTTTTTAAAGTAATAATTAAAATCTTATATTTTTATAAAGTAACTTAATATACACAATTTTAAATTAAAATTAATACATAAATTAGTTTAAAATTATCCTAATTGATCAATCAAAATTTTTTAGACTAATTAAAAAAGTAATTTTTTTTTGAAATTAGAATGAAAGTTCTGAAGTTGTAAGAAAGAATGAGTTATATTTTTATAATATATATATATATTAAATTATCTTTATTAATTAGTTATTAAATTTTATCATCTTAAAATTTTGTTCAATATATATATATCTATATCCTCACCATATTGTTCTAAATCGAATATCTTTTTGTTCATTTGGGATGGAAGAGTGCTGGATCAGTTTTAAATGAAAGGAAACGTAACTAACAGCCATGAAGAGCAGTGCCAGAGGAAAGAATTATCGCGCGACATGCGAGGGCCGGTGAGGCAGCACACTAGACAAGAGTCCAAGGACGTGAGCGGTCGCAGCTGTAATCGCGTGATTCGGTAAGGTACCGAGCGCGCACGCAAGAGTGGGAAGGGCGGCACAAGACAAATTAAGGACTGAGGCAAAAATACCAGAATCGCAAACAGAATACGGACAGAATCTATTCATATTAAACCCACTCCATTTCACAGCTCGCGGCCAGGCAACCCCACTCACACAAGCCACATCATCGTCAACAATTTTATAAATTCTACTTCGAATTAAATTTTTTAATTTTTCAAAATTTCTTCAATGCAAACGGAATTGCCTCTAAATCAATATAAAAAATCTCTTTTTTAAAAAAAAACAATTCTTCAGAAAAAAATAGAAAATTTATTATGTAAAAATATCATGGCAACAACTTCTAATTTAAGGTAAAATTAGATAAAGTTTAAATTTTAAATTTTATAAAAATAAATTATTTATGAATAAAAAATATACTTTAAAATATTTTTTATTAAATTTTGAAACACAATTTAATTCAAATACACATATTCGGCACTTATTCATCCAAACATAGAGCCCATCAGGTAGTATAGCCAATTTTGCTAGGGTATGAACAGGAAGATTATATTATCTATACACATACCTAACAAGTAATTTATATAGTACAATTAAGTTAAAATTTATGATTCCTAAATATCAAAATTATAACAAAAATATTCAGAGATCTTAATGAAGAAAACATTATTTTTTCAGTTAGTGCAACATCGGACCATAGGAAAGATGCAAGAGGACTCGGAGTCTCGGAGGCTTCTGTTGGGTTGTACTGCTAACGGATTTCAAATGTCATGAGCATTGATTGATTGGTGAAATCTCATAGACCGACAGAAACGGCCCGCCCAAGTTGGTTTGTTTTCCTAGCCCTCCCTGACACTGCAGGCATCACATGACTTCTCCAGCATTACTCGTTCGAGTAGTTCCCACGTGTCGGAAAACCGCAGCAGTAAATGTTTTTCAGGTTACTCTAATGGCGTACGGCGGTCGCGTCACCTCGTTCCTTTCTTCCTTGTACTCATATTATGTCCAGTTTGTTTTGGAAAAATACGCAGGACAAGGAAAACTTGTCGGCTCCGAAAACCGACCGCCCGCCCGCTTGCCGGCCCGCCTCTTCTTGTAACCGCTGTTACGGAGTACCGTTGTGTTTCCTCTTTGACCACTGTTAATTATGTATCAAAGTCGACTATAGTAATTCAAGCTTAAATGATTTATTTCAACTAACGACACTAAATTTGGCTTAGAAATGCAATGTCTCTAAAAATATCAGATGATCCAAGTTTAAATTATTCTTTTTATTCTAAAATATAAAGATATTTTTATTTTTTATATAAATAAAAAATAAAATTTTTAATCATATTATTAATTGATTTTATTATTACTTTAAGAGTTATTAAAATTCGTAAAAAAATAAATATTTTTAAAAAATTATATATATATATTACAAATATAACCCCTTCTTTCTTATAGTTCTAAACCTCTCAACTAAAATTTTTAGAGTTTTTATATTTTTAATTAGTCTTCAAAAATTTAATTGGTTAGAATCATTTTCAATCTATTAAGATAATTTTAAACTAGCTTATACATTAATTTTAATTTTAAATTTTATATATTAATTTATTTTGTAAAAATAAGAGACTTTAATTATTACCTTAAAATTTATTGATTAGCTAGAATCATATTCAATCTATTAAAATAATTTTAAACTAATTTATTCTATTTGTTAATTTACTGTGTAAAAATAGGATACTTTAATTATTACTTTAAAATTTTTTGATTGGTTGGAATTATTTTTAATTTATTAAAATAATTTTAAAGGACTTATATATTAACTTGAATTTTGAATTATCCTAATTTCTTAGAGTTTTTACTTTTTGTAATTATTCTTCAAAAATTTAATTAGTTGTGATCATTTTTAACATATTAAAATAACTTTAAACTAACTTAAACTTAATTTTAATTTTAAATTTTGTATATTAAGTTACTTTATAAAAGTATTTGGTTTTAATTATTACTTTAAAAATTTTTAATTGGTTAGAATCATTTTCAACCCATTAAAATAATTTGAAACTACTTATACATTAACTTGAATTTTGAATTCTATATTTTTTTAAGAAATTAAATTTCATATTTTCAAGTGCTTTGTAAAGGTAGAACTTTAATTGTTTAATAGTTATCAACAAACATGATTTTTGTTTTTATTATTTTTGTTTAACTTAATTTTTAATTTAAACTAAATTAATAAAAGCTAAACTCCTAATGTCTACAAATTTATTCCACACACAATACACATCATCATTATTCTATTTCTTGCATTCTTTTATTCTTTTATTATCTTCCTTAAAATGTAATCACCTCTTCCACCATTTTTTTTGTTTAACCATTACTCAAATCTCATCATATCCTAAAGTTCCAACCCATATACTTTTTTTTATCATCATTTCTTAATGTAATTATTTTAGTTCCTTCATTCTTTTTCTATTTGATTTAAGTTTTTCCAAAAACATTTGAACGTTATATTTTATAAATTCTTTTAGAATCTTTTTAGTATTCTAGTAATTAATATCTCTACTTTAATTTGATTGAACTCTCTAAAATCTCATTTGTGGTTTTTCTTTCTTTAAATTAAACTTTTTCACTCGATATCTAATATGTGTTTATTTTGTAATATAAAGTTTGATAATTTCTTTGACGTATTTTATTAGTACATCCTTAAACAATGCAAATGAATCTTATTTATTTATTTGATTACACTAAAATATATTTAAACTTTAGACTAGAGTTGTTGCCTACATAATAGTTTTTCAAACTTAAATTTTAAGTGTGTTTCATAAGTAGATATAAATACTTTAATTTTTTATTTTTTCTTTTCCTTCTTTAAAATATCAAAGTTATCTATTTTATTTACGTTTTATCATTTGTCTCACAGTCAAAAATTTTATATTATATTTCCTATTCTATTATTTTTCATATTCTATATCTTTTTCCTAATATTCTGCCTTCTTTTGTTTGGTAATATCACAATAACATGACTTATAGTTTCTACTTCTGATATTCTTTTAATTTCTTTATTTTTTCTTCTCTTTCATATCTTTTTCTCCTATTCTATGTTATATTTTGTTCTTACTTCTCCCAACATCTTTTTTACTTATATTTGTTAAACTATTATATCAAAATAATTATCCACTTATTATGAAAAAAATAGATAAATGCTATATAGTTTGTAGTGAAATAAATAAACTTTCATTTAAATATCGATGTTAGTACTTTATTTAAATTTTTATCTGCTTTGATTTATCCCAAAAAAAGCCTAATAAATAAGAAATCATTAGGATACATAAGCTTTTAATTCCTTTATTAAGTAATCCATTGATATCATTTTTGAAATCATCCATTATCTAACTTAATGAATTAATTGGAAAAAGCTATTACAACTTGCGATCCGAAGTAACTAATAATTATAATTTTTCTCAATTATTGATGAAGAAAATATATTTGTCATTAAGAAAATTTTCCTTTAAAAAAACCTTTATTAAAAAAGCCAATAAGGGAGCTTTTGGATTTGAATAAGTTCAACTATTTTTTATCTAATAAATGATACATATTATTTATATTTTACAAAAGCACATTAGTGATATTTGTATGTGAATAAGAGATTTTAAAAAAATTAAAAAATAGATTCAATATAATTAATATTAACTCTTGACTTTGTATTAAGAGGAACAAAGATGTAGAAATTAAATGTTAAAAGTCTAAAATTGGAAATAAGGTATTATATGTTTTTGAACAGATAAAATTTAATATTCTATGTTATTTAATTTTTTTCTTTTAAATACATACATTTTGAGAGGTAAGAAAATTTTCTTTTTAAATATTTTTTTTGAAAATATAATTTTAATATTTTTTTTATTTTTAAAATGTATCTATATATCGCACGAGTTTAGACTAGTAGAAAATTATGAAACTCTTCTTATTTACCATTATAGTTGAAAGAAAATACAGGAAAAATCAAGTGTATTTGAATAACATCTTCAAAATTTCAAGGCAAAATTTATGTTTTAAATTTCACATTTTTTCATAAATTTTTATAAAACTCTAAATAAAAATCTTCAAATTAAACTGTCCAATCTCACATAAAGTATATACAATAGTTTGATTTAATTAACACACCTTCAAAATAAAAAGTATCTAATTGACGTGTTTTTGGAACCAAATACTCCATTAATACTTTTTAATTTTAAAAAGTTTAATATATTTTAACCTTTTTGTATAGATTAAAATTAAAAAATAATGGTATTTTTTATTATATGTTGAACTAATTTTATTAATATAATATAGAATAAAAAAAATATATAAAATATTTAAAATTTATAATATATAATAAAAATTATATATGGTGAAAATAAATTTTAAAAAAATACAAAATATTTTTTAAAAAATAGTTAAAGAGTTGTATATTTTGATACGGAGAGTAATGATCCATAAAATATATAAAGCAATCCGAGACATGGTTAAAATGAATTGTTAATTTATTTTCTAATAATTAATTTTTTAAAAAATGAAGAGTGCACGACAGCGGAGAGTGGGTAATACAAGTCTACGAGGGATTATCCTTTACTTCACAAGGAGGAGAATTGGCGAAAGAGGGTCCCACCCCCACTAAGCCAATGATAATGACGATTGATTTTGACAGTGTTTTACTTCGTCCCCGAAACCTGCAAAAAATTCGTCAGCTGGAGGCAATATTCGTGCCACGTGTTCCTCTTGCAATATTTAGCCTACTCTGAGGGCCCACCACCCACCGACCAGTCACTACCACCTGTTTTCCCGCCGTTACCTTTCCTTGGCCCGCTTCTGTCTGCTCCTCTACTCGGTCTCTCCCCGCTTGTTCGTTTTAAAGAAAAAAGAGTTTTTTCGTATTGTCTTTTGATAATAAACAATTTATATTCTGTTGAATCATAAACAACTTTTCAAAAAATAAAAAATAAAAAATTATTATTTTCTCAAATTCAACAATGTTGTAATATTCAGAAGTTTGATCATCAACAATAGCATGACTTATGATATCCTTCTACGATCATTTTTTTTCCAAGAAGAAAAAGAAAATAAAATATTTTATTCTCACTTGATAAGGATTTTCAATATAAAGTGTTAGTGCTAGTCATATGAAAATCTTGTTTTATATCATCAAAATTTTTTGGGCTGTCTACGTTCCATTTTTCTTTTAAAAAGAAGCCTTGAAGAAAATTTGTATATATTCAACTTGGAGTTTTTATTATATACTTATAATTTTTGAATAAGTATTGGCAGACACATGCATGCATGCCTGTGAAGTGGCTATGCGAGAAGGTTTGTTCCCAAACAAAGATAAGCATATTTGGACAAAGTGGCCAATTTTTGTACACTATATTAAGTAGTTGCTAATGTCCTTAAGGGGTCAAAAAGCACTCGCTTAACATACTTGATTAGCTCTTGTCTTTGATTCTATTAAATAGCCAGGGCTTTAACTCAGTGCATCTCAAATCTTTCTACATATTTCAATTGGTTCTAATTCCATTTATAACTGATAAAACATTGTAAATGTTATGACATAGTCTATATTATTTTAATAGTAATGATAACGATTTTTTTTTTCAATTCTAACTCTCCAATTCTTTTTCATTGAATCAATCCATATGTGAAATTTTATCAAATATTTTGCAATTTTTTTGTTTATAATTTTATCTGTAATTATATATTAATATTAAAATGTGACTGAATAGATGTGATTTTAAATTTTTAAAAATTTAGTTATTTATAAAAAAAATATTAAGAGAAATTGGAAGAATGTGAGATTTGACATGTGAAATCGACCCACATTTGACTTGTGTCGTGGTGCTGTCTACTCATATTGGGCAAGTAAACATCGAAGAATCATTTTGAATGAACAAAGATTACCCTTTGTCTCGATAAAGTGCCAATTAAGTAAAGTTCTAAATTGCATGTTGTCATATTGTTCGGGCCACAACAAATTTCCAAATTCCTAGATTTCATTGGCTTCTAGCTGATCTACTCCATAGACAAAATATTCATAATTAATTGTTTAACAACCCCTCATGCACCACGTTAGGATGAGAATTCTTGATGTTGAAGCAAGCTATAAGAAGTGGCGACACGTTCTCTATGAATGCATTGGAGAATAATTGTCAAGTTCAACTTTGTTACAAACTGCTGACAAAGAATGAATGGATAATATATGGGTTTTGCTTTGTTATTTGGGATGCCCAAATATTTGCATGTAAACATGTTTAGCTTTGACCACCAAAACTTAATTCGAGTGATAACTATGGATAATACTACAATTTGACCTAAAATTTTACTTGCATTATGCAGCGCCAACCGCACAGAGATTCTGAAAAGCTCCCCAAGAAAACTTGTCCGCCAGTAGGGTGATGCCGGATGGAACTTTTAAATAAATAATCATAAGGGGAGAATCAAGAAAACATATTATGCTAAAATCAATTACGAACTAATTCCTTCCAATGGTCAATTAGTGATCTAGTAGCAAAAGTCAATGTTTGAGATTTTGACTGTGATTGGATAGAGTTTGATTTTGAAATTTTTTGTTTTAAGTTTCGTGAAAGAGAAATTTTTATGAAAGAAAAAATGAGATGTGAGATGAGAAATTTGCATTGAGTTTCGTGTGGAACCCAATCCAAATAAAATTTAAGTTTGAAATTTTCTATCTTGAATTTTATAATAGTAAATTATTTGTAAGAGAAAAAATATGATAAAAAATAAAAATTTCACATTAAGTTCTGTTAAAAAATTTAATTCAAATATATTTTTATTTAAAATTTTATAAAAATAAATTATTATATTATTTATATAACAAAATAAATTATTCGATTATTCACACAACGAGACATATATTAATGTAATATAAATATAAAAAGTTATACAGTTCTGATATTCAAATTCAAAATCTCAATAATTATTATTAAAGCCATCTTTTTCAGGAACGTACAGATGTAATTCATTTGCTAAGAGAAACGGGAACAGCAAGGAATGAAATTTTTGGCATGCTTGGGTGAATGGAGAACTTCAGAAACTTCATGGATCAGATTTGCATTTGCTTTTCCCCATCCATAGGTGATAGTCGCAGATTCTTCTTCAGTAGTAGTGTACAAGTGGAAATGCAGATTCTTTTCTTCACAGTCACAGATGCAACCGCATAGTTTGTCTCCGGCACGGTTTCCCATTTTTTCCTTTAACTTTGCGTCAGTGTTTTATTTGACTGATAATTTTGACCAGTCAACCAACTTGACCAATGTTGCCCATCCGCCCGCCGTAGCATAGGTCCCTTCCAATAACCAATGCCCCACCATTAAAGATCATCCGGTCTTTCCAGGATGCGATTATTGGAGGTCCGAACTCCGAAATCCCCCATCTCTCACAGAAAATATGATGAACTCCTCTGACCGCAGGAATTGTACTACATTTGTTCTGTCATTTAGAAACTTACACATGCATAATGATAGTATCCGTTTTTAGGAAGGGTAAAATTAGATATTAGTTAATTTTAAAATTAAATTATGTGTAATTTGTATTTTTTATAAATAATTTAATTTTTATAAAAATTTAAAATAAAAAAATTTAAAACAAATCCTATTTAATTATATCTTAAATAAAAAAAGTTATTTTTTGCGTGAAATATCCATAATGTATAATTTATATTTTACAGAAATATATAGTTTTAGTCGAATAATAAACAAATTACGGCCTGCTCGATTATTTACAATATTTGGATGAGGAGAAGGGGAAAGCGAATGCCATAGGATCCCAAAATAATCAAAAGAGTGGAGTCAATGATTGTTTGTTTGTGATAATTTTTGTGGTGGCTATGTGTGTGTATGTGGAGATGATGACAGGTTCGGAATATTTGTTGGGTAACATTGATTTTCCCACCACTCCAAGAATCTTGCTCCCTAATATGGTAATATCGAAGAAGGGAAAAGAGCCAAAGTGTGGCCGTGGATTAGTCGTATTATGATCTTTACTTGATTGGCTGATCATCGTTTTTAGTGGATTGCATTTGCATGTGTCGTGCTTTTCTTATTTGTTATCTAAATGGATAAGAAAATCACTCAATCATGCGTTAGGGATTTGATCTAACACCCCTTTTGATCTTAATTACATCAAAGAATGGCAAGTGAACACGGCATTCTACCCCTGGCTATCTAGTAATAGTATGGAAATATAATCGGCAGAGATCACTATAGGTTTATTCAGTGATTAAGTGTTTAATTAACTTGCAATATAGAAAAGTACTTCTCTTGTAGATGGCGCAAGAAAATCGCAGAGTAACATTATAGAATAATTATACTATGATCATATGACTTTCAAATATTTTGAATTCAAGACGTAAATATGAGTTTGAGATTGAAATGAATCAGTAGTAGTACTTACGAATTTTGCCATTCTTGAGCTGTGGGATGGTTGGCATGCAAGAAAAGTAGTTCAGTCAAAAACATAATTAAACTAAAATTTGAATTCTACTAACAAACTCAATTGCATTCTTTCTCGTAGTTAATTATCAGCAAAAGGAAAGTAAACTCTTGCAGCACTGGTCTAAGCTGTCTTGTCATCGTTTCTTCTTTTTGTCCCTTTTGATGGAGTACCTTCGTACTTTTTCGTGGACCAAATTATACCTATGTTACTATAATATTTTAAGATATATTTTGATAGGAAATATTTTTAAAATTAAATTTAAAATTTTAAATTTAGTATTTATATCTTCTCTCACAAATAATTTAATTTTTATAAAATTTAAGATAAAAATTTTAAAATCAAGCTCTATCCAATCGCACCCTTAATTTATGAATAATTCAAGTAAAATTCTTCTTATTATGTTAACATTGTCTTAGCTTAACTGGACATGCACTTAGTTTAAACTAGCTCTAGCTGTGCTTTATATATATTTGTGCGATAAATATAATATTAAAATAAAAATAATTGCCCACAAAAAAAAAAAGAGAGTATATTTGTGGGTTCTGTCTACCTACCAAACAAGCTTGGAGGGAAAGAATATTGTCTATGAAGCTTGATCATGAACATATGAAAGGGAAGCACAAAAAGAGTCGTTTAGAAAATTAGGAATTTGGCTCGGAATATTGTACATTGCCATATGTCTGAAAACAAATAAATCGACACATGAATTTGTACGCGTTTGGCTCCTATATATATTCTTTTCTTGGATCACAAAATAACGATTATTTTCCACTCAACATATTCTTTGTACGTGGCATTCGGCGGGAGCAACCTTTGTCTCCAAATAATAAAATTGGCAATAAGGAACAATGATGGAGACAACAAAGTGCTATTCCAATGAGTACAAGTATAATGATATGCGACCACCGGAAGAAGTTCCCGGCTCTACTAAGAAGTTAACAATATAAATACTTTACCATATATATATTCGAAGTAGCATTCATTAAGTCAAGCAATAAATTTTTTTTTACAAATACTTTTGTTAATAATTTCATTTTTACTATATATATATATATTAAAAATTATTTGTAGTAAACTTTGTGTTTAAATTGTTCTCTTTCTGTTTCAAAATATAAGAAATTTTAATTATATAATTTTTAAAAAATATTTAATATTTTATAAAATTTAAAAAATTATTTTAAGTTACATTAATTATATATATATTTTAATTTTTATTATATTAAAAAATTTAATTAAACATATAATACTTTTTATTTTTTAAATTTATTTAAAATAGATAAAATATTTTATATTTTAAAATAGAGATAGATATTTTTGAAAAGTGAATCATGATCCCAATCTTTCACATTTCTCATGTATTACATTACACCTTGTGATCAGTTCTGTTTTTGCCCTTCATATTGTGAAAACTTACAATCATCACGAGGCTTGACCTACCAAGCAGGTATTTCTTCACGTCATCTTACTCAACTGATAACCGTTCTTTTGTCCTTTCAAGAGTAGTGTGTGTAATAATTGCAAGAGAATCAACCCGTCAAAGATATATATTCTAATACCTTGTACTCAACTGATCAGAATAGACAAGATTACCTTGTTTAACACAATATTTTGATACTATTGATGATCTGCCTCAAGCAATATTTCCGAGTACATAATAACTTGGAGATAAGCGTGATGAGAATATTGCAGGAGAAGAAAGCGCAGAGAGCTTAAAATGCAAGAGTAATCACTTGGGAGGTAATTTTGAAGCTCAGCAGTGAAAAGGACAAGTCATTAGAATGTGACTGTGATGACCAAATGACAAGAAAGAATTAGAAGAATGTGTTGGTTTTGGGTGTGGACGGAGGTGATGTTGGGCTGTGGTTCCCAGTGAAGCACGAGGGAGATAAAAGTGCAGTCTTCTCTGTCCAGTGGGTGTCCCCCTTCCCCTTCTTCTCTTCTCTGATCATCATTAGTCTACATCAGCGGAAACTTCAAGTATTTTGCTACTTCCACCATGAAACATCTATGGTGTGTAACGTGGGATCCCTTTCCGCCAAACATTCTCTTCTCTTCTCGTGGTTTGAAAATGATTAATTGCTAACTCTGTGGATTTCTTGGGATGGGGGTGAGGGGGAATCTTGCTCGGAGATATATTGTCCAGATGACTCTCTTTGATCTTCTCTCTCCATCACTAACTTTGGACTAGGTAGAGATCACGATCTGTACTTTTTGATAATTTTTACCTTTTCTTTTTTAGTAAATGAGAGATGGAATTAAAATTAAATTTGTGTAAAATTAAATTATTTTATCTTTATTGACTTTGGTCTCATTTAAGAATTTTCAAAGTGTAATATTCTTATAATAAATCATTAGTGAAGTATAGAAGAATCAAATTTTATACTTTGCATATTAGATAACAACATGCCAAAGCTTTTGGGGCTCATGGATTTTAGAAATTTTCTTGCACTAATATTTGATTTTGAACTAATATAAGGGTTCTTTGGGTAAATTTATCATATGTGGTGGCGCCGACTGCGCGGCAATGAAATG
Source organism: Rauvolfia tetraphylla (assembly GCA_030512225.1). Lineage (NCBI taxonomy): Eukaryota > Viridiplantae > Streptophyta > Magnoliopsida > Gentianales > Apocynaceae > Rauvolfia > Rauvolfia tetraphylla. The sequence goes on from JAJQKT010000062.1 coordinate 855,413, forward strand.
GAACGAATACGATCGGCGCAAAGCAAAGCGAAAAAAAAAAGAAAGGAAAAGGAAATAAACTATAAGAAATATTTTTTAAAAAAACCCACAAGGGTATGGAGGTGGGGCCCAGAGAATTGAGCAGCTGTAGAGGGCCCCAGCATACTTGCGTTCTCACGCTACTGGGACCCACGGAAGAACAGTCCAAGATTGAATCCGTTGAGAGATTATCCCCTCAGGCCTTGGCCCTTCCCTTCTCTCATTCTCTCTCAGGCCTCAGTTACACACATCCCCATACAGACTTGTAATCATTACAGTTTAACCCCCGCATTCTCTCTCTCTCACTCACACAGTTCGCACACTATAAACCAACAATTCCACCTTGTCACCCCTACCCTTCAATCTTCCCCCCTCTCTCTCTCTCTCTCTCTATATATATATATATGTGCAGAGGCTGCTTGGCGAAGGCGTTGTTGCTGCATGATACCCTCATCTTCTGTTGCAAATACAAAATCTTTCTCATTCAAAGTAGCACTGCATTCCTTGAGAAAGAGAACTTCAATCCATAGTTTCTGCCGTTTTTAGTGTATCTGTGAGGAGAAGTACTGATCAGTGGTGCATGGATGGATCCTTCTAGCGCACAGCATCATCACCAGGTAGGAGGAGGATGATTTCTGCACGTTTCATTCGATTCAGATTTTCTCTTTTCCATATTTATTTCTTAATTTCTCGCTTTTGTTGCAACAATTCTTCTTGAATCTGGGTAGTTTAGCTAGCTCTTTTTTCATTTTTCTTTTTCCTTCGGCACAGCGGAGGTTTGATATAGAAGGTTGAGAAAAGAAAAAGGGGATATAAGATGTAAAAAAAGGCTTTCATCCGTTTTAGTCTCTCTCTTGAACCTAACATTTTGCTTCTTCTGGAGATTAAAAGAAATTTCCGTTTGATGTATGCAATGGCGATTTTAGAGGTTTCAGTTACTCTTTTCTTGAAGAACCAATTCTGAGGAGAAGCGAAATTATTCACCTTGAGTTTTCTGTAATTGAAAGTACTATAGCTTTGCATGAATTTTGATTGAAACTAAGAACTGTTCAAATTTATGTTTGCCTTGTAAGTCTCGTTCAGATCTTTGCATTTTTTCCCTTGGTACCATTATGTTCTCTTTTCCGCCTCTGTGATTTTTGATAAATACTCTGAAGGTTTTCAATATGAGGTCTGTTAAAACAACTACCAAATCTGGTACAAACTTCTACGGAACAATCCAAGTGGGCTTGATTCATTTAATTCCTGCTGCTTCGTTTGCAAACGAATTCAGTAAAAGGGCAGGAATTCAACTGGAACGCATATAGATTGATAGTTCATCTCCATTTTTTTTCCTTGTGAGAGATGATGAACACAAAAGAATTAGTTGGCTTTGTACTTTTTAATGATTCTCGTAATTGAACTGTTCATCGTAATTTTCAGGAAATGTCTTCCCAAACGCTAGAAAGCATGTTGGTCTGCACAAAAGCACAGCAAGAAAAGAAACCAAGGCCCCCTGAGCAAGCTCTCAAATGCCCTAGATGTGACTCCACCAACACCAAATTTTGTTACTACAACAACTACAGTCTTTCTCAGCCAAGGTACTTTTGCAAGTCATGCAGGAGGTATTGGACTAAAGGTGGAACTTTGAGAAATGTTCCAGTGGGTGGTGGCTGCAGGAAAAACAAAAGATCATCATCTTCATCATCAAAGAGGGGCCAAGATCAAGCAGTTGCAACTAACCCCAACCCCATCTCATCTCACACATCCTTATCCTATGATTCTGATATCAGCCTTGCAATTGCTAGGCTCCAAAAGCAAACAACTGGGCAGCTGGGATTTGATGACAATGATCTCTCCATGTTGGGTAACCCTAACAATCCTCATTGTGCTGTTCTTGGAAACCATGGTATCAACACTTCTGCAGCCCCAGGCCTTTTTGATGCACTAAGAGGTGGATTTCTTGAAGCCCCAAATGACTTTAACAATTTATACTATGGGATGAACAATGGAAACATGGGACATGTTGAAAATGGTGGTCTCGGTGTCAATGTTAGTGAAGATATGGCATTGCCATATGAAAACCTGGGGGTTGCAACAACTACAGTTACAACAGTGAAACAAGAAATGTGCAATCCAAGAGAAGGTGAAAATAGGGTGCTCTGGGGATTTCCATGGCAATTTAGTGGAGAGGGAAACATGGGAGATCTTGACCCAGGCAGACAAAGCTGGAACGGATTTGGTTCATCCTGGCATGGACTTCTGAATAGCCCTCTCATGTAGAGATCTCAAAACAAGAAAATGCTGGAATTTTGTTCTCCTGTGAGACTCCAAATCTTAAATTAATTCTTGTGTTAAAAGAGACTTGATTCATCTGAATCAAATCTTTATTTTTCTTTCTCCCGGTTTTTGGGGTTTTTCTTGTAAGACTTGTAGCCTTCTTGATCAGCTTCGTATCTTTATTTATTGACAAAAACTAATGAAGATTTGACATTTGTTTTCTAACCAAAGCAGTGAGAAACATGCAGTAGCCTTTGGGAATTGTTTGCTTAATTAAAGGGTGTGACTGACAGAATAGACAGTGGATGTTTCATAGTCACTGCAACTTTGAACTATCTGAAATATTACCACTTTAACAAAGTGGTAGTTGTTGCAGTGCAAGAAGAACATAGGATTATTAAAATGGATTGTCTTGCTCTCGAGAGATTCTTTCATGATTGTTTCTTATTTTTAGGTAGATCCTATGATTATAATAATTGATAAAAATATTACCGCAGGAATTATTAAATGATAATGAGGTTGGTTCTTGTTCTCTTCAACCTATGCTTTGGAATTTCAGTGATGCATAAGCACCAATTTCGGTATAGATTTTGGTCTCTTGCCAGACCAAATCCAACATAAGATTTGAGCGTGAAAACATTATAACCATATAAAATTTGTACTAATAACTGTGGATATCATTTTCAACAGCCATTTGAATTTTATTATTAGACTGCAACGACTCAGGCACCATGGTGGAAAAATTTTGAGATGGAATTACTCTATGACAAATATATCCTCGCCCAGAGCGGCCACCCCATACTTGAGGGTTCTCTCTTGCACGACTGCTGATAGAAATCGAACTGTCTCTCAATGTTTAAAAACTACCCTTTAAATTGGGAAACAACAAACCTCACGCGGTCTTCTTCTGTCCCAAGGTGTATTCTTCCTAAATTTATGCCCTTTAAATTGGGAAACTATCAATTTTTTACATTTTTTACTAATATTAATATATTTTCATATGCATTTGATTCTTCAATATTAAAAGATTGTGTAAGTTTTAATATTTTTTAAAAAGAAAAAAATTTGTTGATACTCATGCACAATAATTGGAGATATCTAAAAGAAGTAACAAATTAACTACCCTATATAAAGAGAAGTAGACTTATAATTTGGGATATAAGAAAAAGGAAAATGAGTCTATTTTTGTGAGAGAAAAAATATTTTTTAATTAATGTGTAAAAATTTTAGAGTGAAATTAAATAAAATTTATTTTTTATATTTTTTTCTTTAATTTTATAAAAACTAAATTATTTATAAGAATAAATGTAAATATTTAACTTGAAATCTTGCATTGAGATTGGGAATAAATTGCTATCCGAAAAGGGGCTTGGGCAGGTGCTTTGAAATTCTTCATTTCCTAGGGCCCGAGGCAACAAAGATGCGCAAGCACTTGTTGCATATTCCATTTCCAAGAGCGGGCTGGGACTGGTTACTCAAGACCCAAGGCTGTCTCATCTTGAATTCCCGGTTGTAGCATTCTCCGTGGCCTAAAGCCAACCGATGCTGCATTTCCAATAAAATTTGCCCCTTCAATTCTCCAACTTTATGCTTTCTTTTCTTTGTTCACTTCAGTCTCTTACATGCATTTATTCTTAATTCAAACCAAACCTTCTCTTCATGCTCCATAACGGGAAATTCCCTCATAGCCAATCAACATTTCTAGCCCTCCAATGACATTCAAGCCTGCCAACCACCGGGGCCCGGCAGCCCTAGTAGAAATAATGTTAGAAACACAACTTGCAGATATTAATTCAATTATTCTAGTAAGTAGTACATAAAATAATAGTACTATTGGGAGTAATTTTCTTTAGTCCAATGTTAATGCTATGTAATAAGGAGATAGCTCAATTCGTTAGGAACGGGAGATAAATCTATTTTAAAAAAATGTTATTGCTACATATAAAACAGTTTCATTGTCACACTAAAACAATAAACTAAAAAATCCGCAGCATTTACTTACAGTGTTTTCCTTCTGAAAATTAGTAGCCAGTGTGTTTTAGTCCTTGACTGAGTTCTTCTCTGTATGATATTTAAGTACTTATTCAAAAGACTGCTTGGCATGCTTCTTTAGCCTACAGTTTTCAACAGAAAAGCATATTACTTCTTAGAAAAAAAGGTTGAACCCTAACCAACAAATGTCTCTCACGACTCAACCTCTCGAGCCCTATGGGAGATGTAAATTTGCTCTCACGACTCAACCTCTCGAGCTTTATGGGAGATGTAAACCTCGAGATGTACCTCAACTGTCAAGTGTTCGAGAGTTGCCTTTTATCTCCGTTTTACAAGGAGTCAAATACCATATTTTTAGTAAGATTCGAACTCCCACACTGTTACTATGAGTTAATTGTAATGAGGCATCCAAGGCTCATCAAAAGTAAGATCCTTGTAATCTAGAGATAAAGGGTCAAGAAAGTAGAAGATGCATTGGCCACGACTGTCATAGTCAATATTTGCAGGGTATGCCTCTATGTAGATTAGTACTTCAGGAAAGTAGATTGTGGTCAATACATTCTCCACTTTCCTGACCCCTCATCTTCAGATGACGAGGATCGAAATTTCCCAATGAAATCCTCAACACACATCAATTGCACCAGTTTCTTGACATTGTCAATAAGTTATCATCACAACTAGGGTTGTCAATGGGTCGGATCTTACCCGAATCCGACCCGATAATCTCGGGTCCGGGATAACATTCATACCCGCTTACCCGGATCCGGACCGGATCCGATAATACATCTTCTAAATGGGTACGGGTACGGTCCATAAAGTTCCAGACTCGATTACCCAATTACCCGATTAAATTTTAAATAGTGAATATTTTATATACTTAATTTTTTTATAACCGTTAAATATGTTTGATCTAACGGTTAATTATCTATAAATTTATATTAAAATATATTATCGGGTCTATCCGGACCCGACCCGAGACCATATAGGGTAGGGTACGGATCTACCCTATTTGAACCCGCCGGGTAATCAGATCGAGTCCGGTACCAATAATAGTTAATCGGGTCTGGATCCGGGACAAGGTATTCCGGAACCGTTTGGACCCGTTTACAGCCCTAATCACAACACCCTCAGTCTTTAACGAGTTGAGCTATGCCCTGGGCATATTACTTCTAAGAATAGTATACGGCATGTGGAGCCAACTGTGTTACCCTCTCGTCGTGCCTTGTTACAGTTCGACTGGAATAATGATTCAGAATTCCATTGCAACTGCACAACCATGGTTTTGTGATCTCACATGCTCCTCCGTTAAAAGTTTGGTTGGAGGGGTGTGGGGGGGAAGGTGTGGGGCCTTGGCCCCATTGGGTGGGTCTAGTTGCCAAGCAATTCCAGGCCCAGCTGAATTAGTTAGGCCGCCAACTCCTAAAGGGGGACAGCAAATGATATATGTACAAGGAACGTCACTGGTTGACAGCACTTGCACTAGGAAAAAATAGTGGAGCTTACTATTTCTTGGTTTAACATCTAGCCCTGCCACTACCACATTCGGTGAACAATGGTACCCTGTTCTCCAGATAAGCTTCTAGAACCTGAGTCCTAATTGATTCTATTTCCTATAAAATACATTTCATTTACGAATATCTTTAACATTCCCAGAAGATGATAACACTTCTTTCAAACATTTCTTCAATTGGTCCCCCACAACAACGTTCCAACAGAATCACAGATCCACAAGCAAAAAAGTCATATAATACAAGGATTGCAACGAGTACAAGATCACGTATACAAATCATTCATTCACCAAACAGCAGGCAGAATTTGATGTTTCAGAAAGAAAAGGCGTTTGGATTACCTATATAGTTGAAAAGGCAAAAACTTCTTGAATTAGTATCATTGTCTCAAATTATAGAGTAGTACAAAGTATTGAATGTCAACAGGGAAATCAGAGAACAAGCTTTTAGCTGGCAAAATTTTCTATGGCGTATAGATCAAGATCGTGGCTTCTCCTTCTTCTCTTTAAAGAGAGCCAAAAGTGACACTCCGGAAACCTTCACAACTTTAAACCTGACTCCAGGAATATCACCAACAGCATGACCCTTACGTCCAAATCCAGCAATTAAAACCTCGTCCTGCAAGCCAGTGAGAAAAAGCACACATCCAAAATCAAGATACATCACAGGAGCAAAACACAAATCTATCAGAGAGAGTACTAACGTTCTCCTCGATATAGTTCAAGCAACCATCATTGGGCACAAAGGCAGCAATCTTCTTTCCATTTTTGATTAGCTGAACTCTAGCACATTTTCTAATAGCAGAGTTTGGCTGCTTAGCTTCAATGCCACTGGCAGATCAGTAAATCAAACATTTGCTCAGCACTTGAGGGTTAGTGACCTCAGGAATAGTGGATTTAAAAGAAAAAGATCCACAAACTTTGTCTTACATTTTCTCCAGAACAATCCCTTTGGCATGGGATGATCCTGCAAATGGTTTTTTCCACTCATTCCCAAGATGGGACTTTTTGTAGGATTTATCAGCCCACCTTTGCCTCCTTCGGTGGGACTTCAGCTTGCGTCCAGCTCCCATTCCACGTGTCTTCCTGTATCAAAGATCCACAATCATAAGCCCAAAAGCTAAATGAAAACAATGCTGCATCAGATGTCCTTATGCCACATTCACCAAAATCCATTCTACCTTATTTGAAGAGAAATGGCATTCATTACATTGTAGAACACCTCATTATGATCCCAAAATTCCAGCAAACATGAATATGGTAATAGATCAATGAAGTGCAGGAGACAAGCTAATCATATCAATACTCAATGAGGAAAAAACCAACAAAATAATTAGACAACTTCATCAAGGAAAAGGAGAACCCATCAAGATGCAGCACAGCTCTTCCTGTACCAAGAACCTGAACTGCTTTCTCTTGGATTAGCAAAGTTGACAGGAAAAGAAAAACGTTAAAACATATGTTTAGGGGAAAATGGGTGCTGAAAAAAGAAAATTGGGAATAACAAAAGAAAAGAATCCCATATTAGCAGTGATGTTGTTTCACTTTAATTTGACCTAAAAGACAATCTAAGGTAACTTCACATGAAAGAAAAAGATGTGGAATCTATTCTGATGTAACCTTTCCTGGAGATTTTGAAGGAAAGAGAAGCTAAAATTAATTGCTCTCTTGTTTTTTCTTCTTTACCTCACACTTATCTAGAACAAAACTAGTTGTTTATGATACGATCAGCAAGGTTCGGTTATACATAACATTTTTATTGATATAAAGCACCAAAGAAATTAAAACAGGTATAGTAAATTTCTCAAAACTAGGGACCAGCAATTCACACCTATCTAGTAAATTCTACTTCAGCCCAAAAAATGAATAAATTGGATGCATTTAGATACAAATTTACTAGTCTAGAAAATCCAGATTATAATTTCATCTACAACCCAAAGGTTAACTATTTGTTGGTACTGGAAGAAGGTAACTCTTATTGTTAATAAAAACATTTCACTTGAACTCAAACAATCGAATAGAAAATGGAAAACCTCTTAACTGCAACATAAATTTCCAAAAACAGTAATACCGCAAGAAGTTGACAACAGAACAGAAAGATGCTTCTGCAATATTCTTGCAAATGCCGTGACAAAACAATATTGAACTAGAACTCCATACTTCTATACTTCTAAGCCACCTCGTCTTACATAGTCTACCCTATTCCTTTTTCTACGGGAGGTGAATGTTTCTTCTCTACTGATCTGCAGCTCCATTGGGTAGAGAAGCCGTGAACAGTTTAGAGAGACATTTTATGTAAGTCCATTAGCATTCAAAGCCGTTCACTGAGCTCTTTTCAAGAGGGCTCAACTGCTTTGCCAAGATGGACTATTCCTTCTCCCATTTAGCTAAAAAATTCTACGTGTAGCTAATACGAGTATAATCTTTCAGGTTTAGAGCATTTGCACAGCTCTACAAAGAAAGCCAAAGAATTCAAACGCCACATTGGAATCCCAGTTCATTCGAACCAAAACAGCATTATACTACAACTCATAGGCGCCAGCAGACCCCTCAAAATAAATTGAACAATACTTTATCTTGGAATAAAAGTACCATTTTATGCGAACCCAAAAAGGTAGCAATCAGCAATACTCTCGGAAGCAAAGAAAGAAAAAGATTTATATAAAAAAAAAGAATAAAAAACAATTTGCCTGTACAAAGAATGACATACAAAAACATGTCCAAGAACAGAGATCTAGAGTACGTACCCCATGGCGATATGCGATTAAAAGAAGCCGACGAGCAACCTTCGGCAAGGAGCTGAGTTTTTGTAAGGTTGAAGAAGTGAGGCAGCAAATAAAACCCTAAGACGCATACGCCTTTAAAGGGTGACCGATCGAACTCTACTTTAACAATTTCAATGGTGTTCGTTTTTCAGATTAGCCCCATCCAAAGTTTTGGGCTGGCCTTCTATGTACTCAAAACTTAATTGGGCTTCATATTTGTTTTCAATTTTAAGTTAAGTATTTGGAATAATGAGGTAATAATATAAAATAATAATTTCCTCAAAAAATATTAATGGAAATCTTAATTAAATAGACTTTGGAAAATGAGAGTTTTATATTTGCAGTATTTTAGAAAAAACATAAAAGGAAACTTAGTTATTAATACTAGAAATTTGAAAGTAGTTTGATTAGTGATAGTTGATAGTTTTTAAATGATTGACATTTTCCTCAGATGTATCATTTTTGGAGAATATTTTTTCGTGAAAATAAAGTTTAAGGAGAGTATCAAACAAAGGGGAAAATAGGAGTAGAACTAAGGTTCAGTCTTTTGTTTTTTTTTTTCCAATTGCATTTTTTTAAGCAAAGGAGACGTCATATAAATTTAGTTAAATTTGTTATGAAATTAATATTATTATGGATGTTCATTATCAGAGTTATAAAGATACTCCAACTATCCAGAAGATAGATGGTAGAGTTCTATCATATCTTTGATTAGTGATAAGATTTGTCTTTTGATTACCCTATACTTATTATGATTTGGATGTACCCCTAAACCCTATAAATAGGGCTCTAGACTGAGGTGTTGAATACACTCATTCATTTATCAATTTACTCTCAGAGAATCGATAAAGATCTCTTGTTCTTTCTCTCTATTTTCTCTCTATATTTTTCTCCTATTCTCTACATTATAATTTCTTTATTAAACTCTCTATATTAGTATTACTATTTTGTTGTGCCGACAACGATTGCGCGTCAACAAATTCATAACAAAATTCTAATTGTTTACAACCGATTTGAAAGTACAATATTTATTATTTAATTAATTACTCAACAAAATTAGAGTAACAAATCAGGTTTTATTGAAATAATAAATATCAATAAGAGATGTTTAAGAACTGCAGCCTTCTATTAGTCCATTTAATTTGCTCTCCAGATTTCATATACTGTTAAAAATTTAACTAATAAGGACTATTTATCCACGCTGAATTTCATAGTCCCAACTCTAAAGCAAGGATCCAATACACATAGCTCGGCCCAGGTTTTGCATCTTACTGGACCTATTTCTATGAAGTTTGCACTTCAAATGCTGGTGTAGAGGTCTCGGCTCTCGGCACCGCTAACGAGTGGAAGAACCCAAAAGAAAAGAAGGGAAAAAAGTAGCATGTGCAAAGTAGAACTGATTTTGCTAGTTAGAATCAGCGCACGTATGGTGAAGGATACGAAAGAAATGAATATATAAGCAATGCCAAAGTAAGCAGAGTACCATAGTTCAAAAAGGAGACGACAGAAATTGCTTGAAAGGATGACGACCAGGACGACGATGACTACTACTACTACTACAGTATTTCCTAATCATACATGCTACTATTTCTGAGGCCTCTTCCACAACACCCCAATCTTTTTAAGCATGTTTGGGTTTTTCTTCTTGAGAAAATCATCATCAACATCATCAGGATATGGTGGGGTGATCCTTCCTGACCTGGGACTATATTTGCTATCCATCGAACCTGTTCTCTCCATGAATTTCCCATTGTTTCCTGTTGAAAGCATGGAAGCTGCTACTTCTGCAGCCTTCCTCCACTGGTCAGATTGCACTTTCAGCCTCCTCAACTCCGCTTCCATCTCCGAGTTTGCAGTCTGGGCTGCCTCCAGCTGCTCGGATACTCTGGCCACTCTCCTGTTACTCTTGTCTACTTCCTCCGTAATGTACCCAAGCTTCATGTTAGCATCTCGCTCTGCAGCCCTTGCAGCTTCAAGTTCACTGAAAATTTCATGGTTCGCTTCACCCTTGTTAATTTCCCTTTTATTAATCTCCAACTTCAGAATCTCATTCTCCTCCAGAATGTTCTGCAGTTCTGTCTCCTTATCCATCAAATTTGCCTTCAGATGTTCAATATCAGCCTTTGCTTTTTGGATCTCCTTTTCAAACTCCAGCTCTTTTCGCTCAGGTAAGGTATTCTCTAGCCTCATATTCAGACTCTCATTCTCCTCACAGATACCTTGCAACTCAGTTTCTTTATCCATCAGATTTGCTCTTAATTCCTCAATCTCAGCTTGCGACCTGTTTAGCTGTGACTCCAGCTGAGCCTCTCTTGCAATAGATGAAGACTTGATTTCTTCAACCAATTCATAAGCACTCCCAAGTTGTAAGGCATTTCGAGTTTGCTCTTCATTGTATCTGACCTCGGCTGCCTCTAAAGCAGATCTCAGTTGTTCAACTTCAGATTTTAGAGAAGTGAGTTCTGCTTCAATTGAGTTGCCAAGTTCTTCAGCTTCTCTGTTTTTAATTTCAGTACTGGGATCACCACCAAATTGAGAATCATTGCTGCCATTGCCATTCGAATCAGCTTTGAGTTCACCAACAAGCGTCTCCAGCAAGTTCACAAGAGCCCTTGATTGTTCCAACTCCGAAGCTATAGCATCATAAGCCTCAACAGCTTTAACACCATCTGACCTGAGGGCCTCAACTGTCTTTTTGGCTGTGTCAAGTTGCACCAGTGTTTCACCAACGAGACCTTGTGCCTGAGCTTCAGATTCTTTGCAATCTCTTAGCTCGCTTTTGATTTCCTCCATTAGCACAAGAGTCCCAGATAGATTTTCCTTCAAGCTGTTAAGCTCACTTTGAGCTATTTCAGCATTCCGGTTCTGAGAAGCCTCGGATTCAGATAGTGTGTCAAGCTGGACCTTCAGTTCCTTAATCTCGTTTACAGCAGAGGCCAATGCAGCTGAGTCACTGGAGTGCTGCTCCTTAAGAGCCTCAAGCTCAGACTGCAATGTCAAATTCTGATCGTCAACTTTTTGGTGCTCGGTTGTATCAACTTCTTTTGGGCCAAACTGCTTCACAACCTGCTTCTGCGATTCCTCAAGCTTTAAAGACATTTCTAGAAGCTGTTTTTTGGATTCTTCTGCATCTTGTATTGCTTTCTCCTTCCATGCTTCTGAGGATTCCAGCTGATCTGTCACCTTCTTGAGATCATTCTGAAGTTTAGAGATCTGAAGTTCCAGTTCGGCAACCCTGTTTGATTGCCGCTTCTGTAGCTTACACAAAAAGTAAACACAAGAGTGAGGCATTTCACAAGGAAAGACTACATTAAATTACAAAGCAGCTTAGGGGAACAGAGAATTCAAAATGAAGTCTAATCTGAGAAGATTATGCAACGGGAAAAACTTCTCAAATTTTGAGCAGATTTTATATGGTCTAAGGAGACAGCCAGAATTAATGCAGATTTTTTTATAAGAGATTTCTGTTCTAGGATTTTCCTCAAGAGAAGTATAATTCTTCATTTGAGCAGATTTAACCCACTAAAAGGATTTGAGTCCACAAATTCAAAATATCTCTTCACTTTGCTGTACCTCAGAACCTGGGCTTCGGGGTGATTTGCGCTCTCCAACTTTAGAGCTTCTATCTCTTGGCGTCCTACTTGCTCGGCTTGAAGAAGAAGCAGAGTCAGAATCTTGGCTTGTCTTCAGTTGGCGAACAACTCGAGGAGAAAGCTTTTGAGGCACTTCTGAAGAAACAGCACGGGGAGAGATCCTCAGAGGCACGTCAGAGGAAATGGCTCGAGGGGAGATCTTTCGAGGTGCTTCAGACGAACCATTTCTGCAGTAAAAACTGTCTATCAATACTCCAATTGAGTAGCAATAAGAGATACACAGCAAACTAAGCTCCATAGATACAAAAACAGCCATTTAAGGAGAGTATCGGTCAAGAAAAGAAGATATATTCAGAGAAACTTTTCTCTTTCCTCTAAATTGTTAGCTAAAATCCAATATCCTCACTTCGGAACCAAAGCATAGATGATGTTTCATTTCTTATCAACCAGACAGAAGAAACAATATGTTGGCATAGTATACGAAAAGACATCTATATCAGTTCCTCTATTGAACAGGACACAAACTAAAAACTTATCAAATTATTGAGAAATTTTAAACTAATGAATCAGCAGCAGATGAGAAAATATGATAGGAGAAAACTGAGGGAAAGGATTTGCAGCAGACAGCATGTATTAGCTCTGCATATCAGGAAGTGTGAAGAAAAATACAAGTTTAATCACAATACTGAGAGTCCGTTGACTAAGTTTGGAAAGGAATGAGTACGAAGAACAAATACAGTTTATTTTTCAACAGGGAAACTGTCCGGTTAGCAGATAACTCATCAGATCAGTGTTAATACAGCTGCAAATTATTATTGCCCACTCATCTACTTAACGACTCATTATCTGCAAATAAGTTTGCTAACTGCTATAGCGGATTAAGGGATGAAAATGGAACAGAGCAGCAGTGCAAGTTGAGCAGCAAAGGTGAAATGTTAAAACTGTAATACAGGATGCCAGAAATTATCAATGAACTCGTTAGTACAAAATTATTCTCATATTAGTCATAAAAAAATTATCAGCAAATTACTGATAGAATTTTGGCGTGTTATTCCCTGCCAGATATAGAACTTGTACATTAAAAGAAAAACTAATGCAAACCCAAGCCAGCATAGCAAATATAGAATGAGCTTCATTAGCACAAGGAATCAGCAAAGGAACTTCATTAGCACAAAGAGCAGAGAACCACCACAAAATATCGATGCATCAATCAAAATTATTTATCCTCATCATCCCACAGAGATATCCAAAACGAAAACAAGCACGACTGGACAATGCAGTTTAAGGAATGAGATAATGTTGATAGAAGTTTTAAAGTTACCTAGCTTTTGGAGTCTGCATATCTTAAATGCTTTCTGACCTCAAAGGGGCAATAGAAATTTACAGATTAAATTTTCTTCTTCAATGCTGCCTGTCCCACAAGGCCTGCAACAAGTAGAAACATCACAAGCTAAGGAACTATAACAGGAAGGAACGTGAAGAATCCAATGAGATTAAATGCACATAAAGAATCATGGGCCAGCAAAATCTCTTCACCAACATCCACAGTCATAATATGATAATAACCCAAAGAAGAAGAAAAAGAAACAGTAAATATGGTGGAATTGACAACGTGCTGTGATTTGGTAAAGAAAAACAATAGCTCATTTAAATCATTTTTCACCAGAAATAAAGGCGTGCTTGACTACCATTATTACTGTAATCACGAGGTCCACACAGCTACATGGACAAATGTATGAGCTATTGTACCATTTTTACCACCTGGATGGGTGAATATTTCATATTCTTTAAAGAGCTAGACCCAGACATAACTGGCCCACTTGGAAAAATTTTTGCCCTCCCAGGGACACCGTTGTCATTGAAGCCCCCATTTCCGCCGGGATCAATGGTACCAATATATAATAAAATAAAAATTATATTTTCACTAAAAGGAACACCTCAAATCTGATGTGATGAATCTATCGTGGAGATTATGGCACAGAACAACTACATTCACTGAAATCATAACCTTTCACTTCATAAGAATTGATAACACGCAGCAACTAAAAAAGTAAGCTCAAAATCAAGACGCGTAGTTTGACATGGTTAATTACAAAGAGAAAGTTAAGAAAAGACGATAAAATTCTTGCATCTGCTAGCAATGCAGCTCATCTACAAGAAGGCACTCGTTGGAGAGACGGTCACAGCAGAGGAACAAAAGAAGCAGCACCTCCGCAAAGCAAAGTAGTGCAGCCGAAGGAATAACGCAGCAGCAAAGAGACACACAGAAGAAAGAAAACGAACCCCAGAGAAAATATAAGGTGAAAAAGATGGGTTAGAAGTGTTTAACAGGCTTTTAAAGATTCGATTTTCTTTTTGAAAATGACTTGTTAACATACGTATACAGAAGCTTTAACAGCAGCCGAAGAGAAGCACACAGATAGAATAAAAGTGAAGTAAAGAGGACCATTCTTGATGCAACATTCCAAAAAGAACTTCAGAAAGATAGCATCATTACCTCTGCAGAACTCATGCGGTACGAGAAATTAAAGCAAACAGTAACCATTACAACCATTACAAAGAAACCCACCAATTTTTCTACAAAATTAGCCAAACCCAGATACAAAATGAAAATGAGAAAGAGAAAAATAGAGTTGGGGACTTGTTGCTGTTCTCGAGTAGATAAGCAAAAAACAGAAGAGGGCACAATGTGTGTGGTTCTTACCATGGAAATATGGGGAAAAGGACAAGAAGAGAGTAAAGTAGAGATGTATTATAAGAGAATGTGGGCTGATATTTCACAGAGCCAGACCAATACAAGAAGAAGGTATATTTGAATGCATTTTGGTCATAGTGGAGAAACGAGAATGAAGAAATCTCCCTTCTCCGAGTTCAGTTCTCGAGGTCCCTAGCTAGCTACCGACGACTCTCCACTCCTAGGGTGTGATTGAATAGAGTTTGATTTTGAAATTTTTTGTCTTGGGTTTTGGGAGAGAGAATTTTTTGTGAGAAAAAAAATGAGATTTGAGATGAAAAACTGTGTTGGATTCCGTACGGAACCTTGTCCAAGCACACCCCTACTCTCCCTTGTCTGCCTTGGCTCTGATATTTCCACTTGGTTGGTTTGGTTTGGTTTGGTTTGGGAACTGGGGTATACGAATCTGCTGCTTTATGCCATAAGCAGTTTCAAAATTTGTACGCTTAATTTCAATTTGGTCCTTGGGATTACTATGTTGTCTTGTTCACGACGCTCAATTGTTTTACTTATGGTGACATCCACCCAATTTACTTATTATGATGTGTTTGAATTACACTCAAACCACATCATGTCAAATGTAAAAATTAGGGTAGAGTAGTCAAATTGTTCCTTTGGAAATGTACTTGATGGATGGAAATGTAATCAAAACTTAAGATCTATCATCTTGCTAGAGTCCTTTATTTTTTTTTTTTTATGAGTCTTATTATAGGTATTTTTAACCAATTAAGTTACCACGATCTTAATCTTCTATATACATCTTACTTCTTATTCCATAATGCTTGTTTTAAAAAATTTTACTCTATTTATTGTTGTAGGAATTAAGTTAATGATTCATATGCACTTGTAAGTGTCATTTAGGAAGGCTTTGAGTGAATTTATAGAAAGTTTTTTCATAAATCATACTAACAAAATATACAAATATCTTACGTTTTAATATATTTCAAAAAATGAATCACTAGTTTGGTTGTCCTCACTCATGATTTCATGCAAAAATTATAGCATTACATCTAAATATTTTAAAATAACATTATAGGTACGAAAAAAATAAAAATTAATTAATATTAAATGGAAAATCATTCCAATCCAAATAAAAACTCTACAATGCATTAATTAATTTCAATACTACTAACAATATATTTTCTTAGAGACCTAGGAAAGATCAAAATATTTTGAAGATATGTTTAATAAATTATAAAACTTGTGATATGTTTAATATAGAACATAAAAGTAAACAATATATTAGGAATCAAAATTGTGATTTACCCCGCACTAATATCAATGCGAGAATCACGTAGAAAATAAATATAATTCAGTAACTATATTGAGACAATTGATAAATTTAAAAACTCGATTAGAAAGAAATATAATAAGTCAAAAATATAAATAAATACAACAATTCAATTTATAAAGTACTTTGTAACAGATTGAAATGCCTCATATTCATATCTATTAGAGACACAATTTTTATCTTCTTTTCCAATCTTATAAAAGTCACAAGTATTAGGGGTGTTCATTCATATTTCGATTCGATTTTTAAAAAATTATAAAATTAAATTTTTAGAAAATCGAACCGAGTCGAAATATTTCCATTCTGTTCGATTGAAAATCGAAATTGAAAAAAGAAGAAAAAGAACAAGAACGCATTATCAAAACGCGTTCATATATAATTTTTTAAAAATTTTAGTTTTTCAATTTGAAAACAAAAATAAAAAATTGAATTAATTTTCATTACAATTTGAAAATTCGAACCGAAGCGAACTGAAATATTAAAAAATCGAACCGAAATATGTATTTTGTTTTGATTTAATTTGATTTTTAAAATTATACCAAATAATAAATATCTCTAGCTACAAATAGAATTAATCCAAACATGTTAAGGGCTAGAAGCCGGAAAGGGTGCTTTTGAGGATAGATCTTAAGTTGGAGGATCTTAGAAAATTGAAGACCCAAAAAAGTAGTATAGGAGGATCTGTCGTTTTACCAACTGTATCGTTGCGAAGGAGAGTAGCGATTGGTAGTCTCTTGTTTAAACCAAAAGGAGCCTTGTTATGGATGAGATTAGCTTCAAATTGTGTTCTTTAGTCCAAATTCTGGGCCCACTTTCTATTACTCTATATTTTTCGTTACATCACGGTTTGACGATTCAAGAGTTCAGTTCTACAAGTACAGCCGGAAAGCACCTTTTTATTTACTATTTCTTTATTTTTAAAAATAGCCGTCCATTTTCTTTCTTTTTTTTTTTAACGAACACACTTCATTTGTTTTTTAAATATAGAGTTTTTTTAAGTTTTATTTTAAAAATATTTTTCTTTTTAAATTTTAAAATTATTTTTAAAATTAATTTAAATTATAAAAATAATTATTTAATTTTTTAATATTAACAAAAAATAATTAAATTACTACCAAAAATATTTCTTGCATCCGTCGTCATCGTAGATTGCTGTCCTATGCTAAAAATAAAAAATGATCGTTTATTATAACGGTTGGCAATCCAAACAATCTCTGAAATTGATTTCATTTCCCTCGAAGATCAGTTTTATGACAATTCCGCTTAAGGCATATGAAGGTGTGCATTGTGAACAAATTTTACAAGTAAGAAATTTTCTTTTTATTTTTTTCTCCGAAGTACTTTCGGCATAAATACTAAATATTATCTTTTCCTTTTTAGTTGCTCTGTGGTAATAAGCAAGGAGGTCAAATGGAAGAGTTGAGAGACTATGACCAATCTTTGTGATTGACCACTCAGAAGCCACATAAAGTACATGAATAAGATTTCGAACTTATGATTTACTTTTGTTGGATCAAATTAATTACCGTTTGATTGTCAAGAATTCTATACTTAAAAAAATAATATAATTTTTATTTATTAAATTTCAGTATTTAATAATTTATTTTTATTTTGGGACAAAATTATGATTCATTAAATTAAGAAAAATAGTTATAAATTACTAAAAAAATCTAGATAGATGTGGTATTTTAATTACTTTTCTTAGAATTTTAAAATTTAAATATACATAAAATAAAAAAGACTCTATTAACTCATTTTTTTCCTATTAGAAAATCAATAAGTTTTATTTTATTTAGCAGGTTTTGAAGATTCATATATTCTAACGATTTTATTTTGATTACAAAGCGTTTTCTTTTTTTCTTATAAGAGATAATTTTAAAAGTATTTATCTATTTAGTCATTAGCATTTATTACTCTAATTTTATCATTTGTGCAAGTAAGTTAGAGAAATTTTTACTCAATTTTTAATTTATTTATAATGACAAAGAAATAAAGTTAAAAGTTATTATTATTTTTAAATATATATAATAATTGGTATGTATAATTATTTTTATAATTTTTTCTTACTATTACCTACAATTACTTCTAAATGAATAATTTTTTTATTAAACATAATAATTTACTTTATAATAATAATTTTTTAAAAAATATATTTCAGTAATTATTACTAAAAATTAAAAATATAATACCCATGCTTTTATGCCAGTGCGTGTATAGATATATATAAGGAAAAATTCATTTTAATTTGAATTTTCTAATATACTCTTTTTTTGAAAAAAAATAATATTCTCTTTTTTTTCTGAGTAAAATAATTTTCTCCGTTAAGAATAGATATTTACTGTTTCAATCAATTTGAATAGATGGGTCCACAAAGAACACTAGAACCATTCTCAAATTGTTTACATTTTCCCCCCGCAATTGGATCGAGTAGTTGTGCAAGGAGGTTACGCAGGTACCCCCTGCTACCCACCACGTGGATCTGTGGCACAAATTTTGACCTCCGCGAACCTTTTCAAATTTTTTGAACTATAAGTTATGCACTCAATTATTACTTTCCCAAAAATTATGATAATAAAAAACGTATTTTTTCCTAAAAAAACTATTAAGATATAAATATTGTTTCCATCTTCTTCTCCAATAGTTTTTGTGATAAAAAAAAGAAAGAAAAAGAAAATTAGTACTTCATTTTCCATTACCGCTAACAGGCCTCATAGGCATGGTGTTGGGCCTTTCTTCTGGAGAAAAAAAAAAGAAAAGAAAAGGTGATGGGCCTTGTAGGTATGTGAAGCTGCAGTCGTGCACTAAAAGTCGAATGAACTAGTAAAATTAGCTATCTTTGAGCATCACTTTGAAGCCTAAATTGTTATATAAGATTCTTTGTTGTGTTTCGAATATTTTAATTTTTGGTATTAAAAAAAAATCATTTTTTGTTATTATTTATTTATTTTTATAAATTTTCATCCTACCCTTAAAATTTTATGATTTTAGTTAGGGTATCGTTTTTGTTTACAGAGGTATCAACATAACTGTTCCAAATATCATAAAAATGAACAATCTCAGTGGTATAACCGATAGGCATACCAATTCAACCACGGACCGATTGCTCCTTTGTCTTCTTCCGCTGCTGAAAGAGAATTAGATTGAAACAACTTTCCCTAATACAAATGGGAAAACTATGTGCATGAGTCTCCATATTATACTTAACAGTTCATTTTCTTTCTCCCTTCGTTCACCTTTTCGAAGGTTAAAATCTTTTAAAATTTAGATTTTGGTTACATATTTAAATGTATACAGACGGTGTTTCATTTTAAAAATTAATATAAAATTTTAAAATTAAAATTTATGTATTTTTTAATGACTAATTTAATTTTTAAAAGATTTTAAACAAATACTCTATCCAATTTCCTGTTGTTCTTCTGGATAACAACGTGGGGCTGAAAAGAAAAGAGGGTGGTAAATTGGATAAGATACTTTTTCAAAACTTTATCACGTGATCGGTGTTTTGGGTCGCGCGGCGGGGGGTTGAGGACGGAGGAGCTGTTCTCTTACTCATTTCGTATCTTTTCAGAACTTACAGTAGGTTCCAAATGTCTCGATCACAAGGGTGTACGCACATATACGGGCGAAAAATCGCGTTTTTGGGATTATATAATATGTATAATGGTTTATATATTTTAATAAAAATTTAATACATGATAGAATAATTATATATAAAAAATCTTAAATAGATTAGATAGAGTTTGAGTTTTAAATTTATGAATTTATTTTGATAGTATTTAGTCAAACTAAATATATAATTTTATTTTATTTTTTTTTTTACAAAAAAAATTATTTTTACATGATCTAAGATATAAACTCTCTCAACCAAACACAATCTAACTACACTCTATATCTCAAATTTAATAAAAATAGTCTTTTTAGTGAAAAAATAGATAAAAAATATTTAGATTGAATTTTGCCCTGACTCAACCCACTAAACTCAATTTAAATACACACTTACATTGAAGAAGATTTTAGAAATGCATTTCTTTCGTTTCTGTTTTTTTTTTTTTTTTTTAGGTTCCTTCGCACGGGAAAAGAAGTCGTTTTCATCAAACAATCAATAGAGGACCAGTGAGAGAAAGTAAAGTGAGAAAGCATTGAACGAGGTTCCGATATAATATTAGGACAATATGTGCCTCTGCGACCGGATAAATGCAGTGGGGATAAGCATCTTCCCCAACCCCATCACCAACCGGAGAGAAAGGACTCCACGCTTATTAATGTGGATGCTTGCTGTAGAAGAGAGGGGGCCTTTGAGAAATTGTGGGTCTCTGTTTGCTTGAACTTCGATCGTTCCTTTGAGGCTAGGCTACTGGCCTTTTCTTTTGTCGTTCTTGAATTTGTTGGTCGAGAAGATGCGGACGAACCTTGGTTTATGAAGTGACACTCTTGGCTACTATATTGTCTCATCACATTTGGAATTTACATAGTGTTGGAAGACTGAAGAGGGGAATCTATATGAAAATTCATCTTAAACTAAGAGGCATCATTGAAGGTGCATTCCTTGCCAAATGTAGTTTGTATTGCGTAAAAGCTCAATTTTATGAGATTTTATTTGTAAGAGTCCTTTTTAAAAAATATTTTTTATTTATTTTATTTGATAATATTTGATTGAGTATGAAATTTTATGTAAAAAATTAAATTATATTATATAAATAATATAATATAATAAAAAATAAAAAATATATATATCAGAAAGTATTTTATGTTAAATTTAAATATATAAAAATAATATATAATCAAGTTACTAATTAATTAATAGTATAAAATATATTATTTTATAAAAATATTAATTATTTTAAAATATTTTAATATAATAAAAATATTAAATAAATAAATGGAAGGAGTAATAATTTTTTATGCATGAGAAAACTGAAGACCCCGTGTGTGGGGCTTCCCCTGTTGCAAATTAATATTTTTTTATTCAAAACTTAACTGAGTTGCTTAGCGTATATTTAGATTAAATTTTAGTTTAATTTTTTAATTTTAAAAATATAAAAATAAATTATTTGTAAAAAAATTAAGCATAAGTTAATTTTTTTACTTTGAATTGTAATATAAAAATACATTGAATCTGTTTTTTTGGAAGTATTTTGATGTATTTGCATAAATAAGCTCGAGTATTAAATGAATGACGCAATTGAAGCTTAAAGATTAAAGTGAATTTAGACAGATTTTAATTTTAAAATTAAATTTAAAATTTTAAGTATGAGATTTATATATTTTTTATAAATAATTTAATTTTTATAAAATTTAAGATAAAAATCTTAAAACTAAATCATATTCAATCACACCCTAACAAATTACGTTTGGGTGGATTTTCATTATTAATATACCTGTTGGATTTTTCCTTTACTGAATTAAGCAATATATCCTTTACAAATTAAGCAATAGATCTTTTAGTTGAGTGTATAAAAAAAATGTTGTAATTTTGTCAAAGTCTAATGTCAAATTTTTAATAAATAATTATGAGAAGGAAGGTTCAGTTGTGGATTAAGATAAATAGTAATAGATGCTCAATGCTCACTTGTTGCTGCGGCAGTGGAGTACGCAGGCTGATGACCGCGGCGATAGGAGAAATAGCGGAGGGGAGGACGGCACTGTCTTAACTGTGTTATGAATGAGAGGCATTGCAGGAGTTCTGCTTTGATAATAGATAGGCCCATTCTCGTTTCCGAATTTATTTGAGGAGAGAGGGATACAGAATGGAACCTCCAAACCTCCAAGTGTGTGGAGCGATGACTCGGTGACGGCATTTGCATCGTTTACAGTCAACTTCCATCACTCAACCATGTGACTTGTTGTGTGAGTAAAGGAAAAAAACGCCTTCTTTATGCTTGTATTATTGCCAATGACGACACGGTTAACGATGTAAAATACATATTTCCCTCGACCGCGGGCCACCGTCCACTCTGCCAAGTCTGTAACTCTGCGTTTCGCTTAATTTCTGTCTTATTGCCTGCCTGTTTTTCATGTGATAATCCTCCTTTAAGTATTCATTAGAAGAATAAAAATGACAATCTTTTAGGTATTGAGAGCGCCAAAACTTCTTTGATTTTATATATTCAAAACAATTATCAAATATGACACAATAGTTACAGATCATGCACAATAACTGAGTAAAAAAGTTTATTGTATGGTTCACTATGGGTCTATGAGGCCGATTCAGCTATACCTTCTTATTCTTCGGATTGAGCTTTACTTTCTGCTATGGGCTAAACTAAATTGATTAATATAAACAATAGTCTACAAAGTAGGCTTACTAGTTAGCCTTCGAAAAGCAAAAACAGTAGGCTTACTAGTTATTTCTTTTACTAAATTATAGTGTATTATAATTGAGTTTTAATTTAAGATTTTTTATTTTATATTTTGTTAAGAGTGAATTTAAATAGAATTTAGTTTTAAATAAAATTTTAAGTGCGCGATTCACATATTCTCTTATAAATAATTTAATTTTTACGAAATTTAAAAAAAAAAATTCATAACTAAATTTTATCCAATCACAATTTTTTTTGTGAAGAAAAAAGTAAAACTTAATTGTATCATATTTTGACAAATTTCAATCCAAATACATTTCGCCTACTAGTTAAGTGCCTATTCAACATCCTCTTTCAAAAATTTGTCCTTCATCCTTAGTCATGTTATTTTGAAGATGTTATGTGTTCTTTTGTAATTCTATTTTTCTATTTACTATGCAAAGGTTTATATTTTTAAATTTTTTATATAATAAAAATTACTATATGACAATATTACAATAATACGGAATAGAAGGGAAAAAGGATTTGGAGAAAGGATGCGAACCATTAAGTATTCAAGCATTTTCTATGTGATGATGTGAGTTCATCCTAAAAACAAGTTTGATCCTTTTCCCCTTTTGGTGAAGGGAAGTTTGAACTCCGATAGCAAAGAAAATGATAAAATTCTTTACTATGATTCTTTGTTAGAGATAAGAGGCTGGGGATATTGCCAAAGCTATATCCCTCCTTCCAGAGCATTTTTTTACAAAAAGACCTTCTTAACCTTTTGGTCAAATTGTTAAAATAATATAAAATGTGATCATAAATTCAGCGGATCCCATTATAAAAAAGGGGGAAAAAATGCTGTCCAGCAAAAACTTTCCGGCATCTTGCCGACGGAACATCTCGCGATCTTCTTTCGAATCGCCGAAACCTTCTTGACATAAGAGCATGGTACACACAAAAATGATAACTTCTAAACTGTTGGGATATAAATCAAGTTTCGGGCTTTGCCCAAAGCGGACAATATTATACTAATGTGGAGTTAAGGCGACGTCAGACAACTCTAACAAGTGGTATCAGAGCCGATGGTTCGTCTGGGTGATATGGCACTGTGTGAGAAGCTCTCCTCGTTAGAGATCTGCGGTTGATGCCTTGTGTCGAAAGTCTTCCTGATAATGTGGTGGTCAGGCGGCGTATCCCGTTGGTTGATAGCGGCAGTGCAAGATGGTTGGCATATTAAATGGATTATCACTGAAGGAGAGGTCCTTCAGAGGTCATGACCTATGTGGTCTTTAGTTTGAAGGGAGGATTGTTGGGATGCAAATCAAGTCTCACATGAAAAAATTGATGGAAGAGTTGTCTAAATATAAAATTCAAGATAACTTCATTAGTATGAGATCTTTTAAGAGATATTCAAAAATAAATCCGTAAAAACTTTACTCAAAATAAATAATATTATATTAATGTGTAGTTAAGACGACGTCAGACAACTCTAACATAAACCACCAAAAGCTTTCTAAAGATACTGAACAACTCCAGCGATAAAGGTGAAGGAAAATTTTCATATTTCCTCTGATAGAGTTCCACGCTCAAGCTCAAGTCAAGAAGCAAGTGGCCCATTGGCATTTTACTTGCAATGATGAAAAGAAAGAAAGAAGGGTTAGAATTGATTGCCTTAAAATTCACACCCAAAATAGTGGTTCTAGGGTTTGATTTTCAAATTTGTTTCAAGGTAAAATGGTTCTAATTATCCTTAAATATTTTTTTAATATAAACAAAATATCCTTAAAGTTTATTTTGTGATTTTTCATATATCTCAAATTACCATAACATGACAGTTTTCAATGAAAAAAATAGTGATTTTACACATTAGTACTTTGACAAAATTGACTTTTCGTAGCGTGAAATAAGTGCAACGAAAAAACTATTTAAGTACCATAAAAGTCCATTTGTGGCACATATGTGACACTTTAGAAAAATTTCACTATCATTTTTGTTTATAAAATTTTATGAGTACCACAAATATATTAGCAGCACAATTTATGGTCCTCTTTTAATGCCATAATACATACGACATATTTTATTAAATAAAATAAAATGAGAAAAAATATTTTATTAAAAAATATATAATTTCAATCAAAGCTATATTCATATTCATATAAAATCAATCAATAGTGGCATATTAGGTAGCATTTATTAATTGTCTTTTGTAAGATTTGAACCTTGAAACTTTCACTTTTGAGGATGATTATCTTATCCAATGTGATACGTGCACTTTTTGTTGGAGTTTTTACTATACACTTATGTATACTACATATCAACAAATTAAAGTTTAAATAGTTTTAAATTTGATAAGAATATTTATTAAAATAATTGAGACATAGAGCAAAACATGATATTAACAATATTACAAAATTGATATATAAAGTATAAGAAATAAATGATATAAAATAGCACTATATTCATTCTTTTTCTATTTTTTATGCATGTTGTCATTCATAAATTTGATTAGTTGTACATATAAAATTAGACATATATTTATTGATACATCATATAGCACTTTTATGTACATGCCACACATTAGTTCATTTGAGCTTATGCCATATTTTAGCGGTAATTATTTATGGTATTTAATTTTATTTCATATTTAGCGACATTATTTGTGGTATTTAATTTTGTGTCATATTTTACTGGTGTTATTTATGACATTCTCTCATATTGTCATCATTTTTATGGCACTTTGTTTGGAAATTTAAAAAATATCACACTTTTTTGTAGCACTTATTAAAAAGTGTCACTAAAATGTGTCATTTTAGCATAAATGTTGAAAGTTAATGACATATATAATAAGTACTACAATTATATGTTACGAAAATATAATTTTGCCATAATGTAGTAAGTGCATTTCTCGTTAAAAGCTACTGTATTAAGGTATTTTGAGAAATGTAAAAATAGCTAAGTGATTAAAAAAATAAAAATAAACTTTGTGCATTTTATACAATGAGAAAATAGTTGTAAGATAATTATAGCCAATTTCCCTGGTTTCAACGATTTCCTCTTTTTTTTTTCCTTTTTCTCAAAAATTGTGAAAGGTCTCTATTAATAAGAGAAATGAGAAGGCGATGAAGCTCTCCGTTCGAGGGTTTTCAGCAAAAAAAAAAAAAAAACCCTTTGATGGTGGAATTGATAGGGTTTGTTTATCCTTTTTTTTTCATTTTGAATTCAGGAGGTGGAACCCAGAGATTTAATTAAACCTAACTATTTTGACCAAAAGGCTAAGATGGTCATTTTACCAAAAAAAAAAAAAAAACTCCGGCAGGAGAAAATGCAAATATGCAATATCGCCAGCGGAGATAAGAGTGATAGTGTGACAATTAAATTAAGTAAAGCACTTTTCCGAAAATGGAAAGTAGATTTATCTCGTAGTTTTATTAATAGCTAAGCTAGCTTAAGGAATTGAAAAACCTATTGCAGAAAAGTAATCCTAGAGTTCTTCTTTTAAGGTAATTCATTTATTGGTTTCGTTACGGTCTTAATTATCCTTAAACTACAAATTTGGTGTAGTTAATTTTTTTTATATTTAAATTCTATATATAATTGACTTAAGAATTCATTTGAAAAAAAAAGAATTGGATGAGTTATTTACAACAATGCTAAATTTATTAATTAAAAAGTATTAAATCAGACCTTTCTGTTTCAACAATATCTACTAATACCTTAATTTTTTAATTTTAAAATCATTATATTTAAAATTAAAATTAATTATTTTTAAATAAAATAAATTATTTATTACATTTATCTTGTAAAATATAGTTTTAAAGTATTTCAAAAGTATTATTTTCTTATACATATTAACAACTATTATATGAAATTTTAAATATTATTATTATTTTATTTTATATAATTTTAAATTTATGAAAAATATTAATCTACATATTTTTCACTACAAATCCAAACAAAATCGAATCAAACCACATTATATTGATGCGATTTTAAATATTTCTAAATCGTAATGGTACGACGATTTAAAATAATAAAACTGCACCACGAACACGAAACTTCCACAGTACATCTCATTTTGAAAGTCATTGCTCATCGGGCGGCTTACCATAAGTCTCCGCACTCCTCCACATGAGCCAAGAAAAGCTTAGCTCACTGCCAATCTCCTCCAGTTTTTCTTCGCTTTAATTATTATTCTCTTTGCTTCAAAAACAATATTTTACTTTCCTCTCTGGTTTGTTTCAAACGATATATCTTTTTTTATATAATTATTTTATTTCAAATTATACCGTTATTTTTAACTGTTTATTTAAATATTTTTATTTTTTAAAAAATTATTAACTCTCCAACTAATTACTTGAAATATTATTCTTTAATATTAAATTTAAATTTAACACACTAATTAATTATTTTTAAGTAAAAGTATTTTTGATAAATATAAAATTTCTCTATAAAATTTATTCATTTTATTTTATTTTAATAATTTTTTATTATATTAAAATATTCTAAAATAAATAATATTTTTATTTAAAATTTTAATATATTATATATTATTAATTAATTATTAATATTATTATAATATATTTAAATTTTACATAAATTATATATTGATTTATATATTTAATATTTTTAATATATTATATTATTTATATAATATAATTTAAATTATATAAAAATTTATAATTAATTAAATACCGTCAAAAGTGTGTATCAAAACTTTAATTATTACATAAAAGAGAAATAAGATATATGTTTTTAAACGGCAGAATAATAGCTTCACTCAATCACCGAATTTACCCGCAAGTCAAGAAAACGACTATCCGCAATATATTCAAAAAAATCCACCCATTTTTCTTCTAATAAAGCACCTCAAGTTCATTTTTTATTTTTTTATTTTTTTCGATGAACCACCTCAAGTTTGCGCAATAAAACCCCCCTAATCATTCACCCAAACAGAAGGGTGCATCTGTCTCTTTGCACCGATACTTCGGCCAGAAGACTGGCTGTGTCCCCGCCCCCGCTCGTCTTCTTTACCTCTCCCCATCTGCCCACACCACTGCTCGTCTTGCATATAATAATACTCCGATCATTTCCTTCAAAAGGTACTCTCGAGTCTTCATCCAATATATTTCTACCTTCGAAAACCTCAAGAAACTTCAGAATCAGTCACTGGAATAATCTTTTCTCTGAGCTAGAAAGAGAAGGGTTCTTGGTCACTAGCTAGAAAGATGAGAACTAGCAATCACTTAATAGGTTTACTGAACTTCTTGACCTTCCTAGCGTCGATTCCTATATTGGGTGGCGGAATATGGCTGAGCAGCAGAGCAAACAATACTGATTGCATGAAGTTTCTGCAGTGGCCTTTGATTGTTATCGGTGTAGCAATCATGGTGGTCTCTTTGGCTGGCTTTGCCGGCGCGTGTTACCGCAACACCTTCCTCATGTACCTTTATTTGTGGGTTATGTTCTTCATCATAGCTTCCCTTATTGGCTTTGTTATCTTTGCTTATGCTGTGACTGACAGAGGGCAAGGTAACCCAGTCTTAAACCGAGTCTACTTGGAGTATCACTTGCAGGACTACTCTGGATGGCTCGAGGAGCGGGTCACAAGTCAGAGTTATTGGCAGAAAATCAGTTCTTGCATCAGGGATTCTCATGTTTGTGCCAAGATGAGAAGAACCTATAATGGAATTCCTGAGACTGCGGAGATGTTTTACCTCAGAAAGCTCAATCCCATTGAGGTAAGATCTTTTTCTTTTTCTGGAATTTGAAAGATTTTTGAAAGGTTTAAGATTGTTCTCTGTTGATAAGGTGGGTAGAATTCACTGTTCAACATTTTTTAACCAAAAGAGGGAAGAGAGTCATGGATTGAAATAGAGGTTGTCTGGAACTATTTTTTAATTACTCAAGAAAGTCAGATCCTCTGTTATGCTCAAGTGAAGTATATCCATATGAGATTGGACCAGGCAATGCAAGTATTGATACAGATCTGAAAATAAGGAGGAATCACTGCGTCACTTGTCAGAATGGAGAAAAGCCCGAAGTGCTCTCATTTTTTTTTTCCCCTTCTATGAAAAGAACACTTTTTTATGTCACCGACCTTTTTTCCTTCTGTTGCATTCTTAGGCTATGGCTATGTCCTATTTCCTTCCCATTCTTTCCTTTTCTTTGGTGCAACTGGGCGGTGCTCTTTAGGTGGCTGGAACCTCAACCGTTAACATGACCCTGGGCGGCGGCCGAAATCTTTGTTTTTTCTGGCTTAATTATGAATTTTACCCCAAAAATATATCTCGTTCCTTGAAATTTTTTAATAATTTGTTAATAAACTTAGACAGGCCAAACAAATTTCTGGAGTTAATTTATCTTTCTTTTTTAATTTTACTTTTTAATTTTTAGTTGAATTGTTATGTATCTTTTTTATTTTTTTCTAAATTTTATTTTGAAACTTCATTGGCTTGACCTTTGGTTCAACATTTGAATGGTGGGTTTCATTTTATGTTCTTTCTTCAAACCAAGTTATAGTTAATCTTAGCTTAAATTCATTTGGATTGGGTTTGAATTTCAAAATTTTTTAAAAATTTTTATAAAAATAAAATTTTTATTTAAAAAAATATGGTCCGTGTGCCGTTCTCTCCAGACGAAACCCAATCCAAATGATTTTAAGCTTTATTTTGGGCCACCTTAGAGTTGGGTCTTCGCTCCTTGAACACCTGGATTCACCCCCTGAACAGGACCACACCTTATTGGAATTCAGAGGATATTTTGGCTTAAAGAGTGATGACTCCAGGCTAATCAAACAATTTCATAGTAGTTTTAACTTTTAGGAAAGCTGATTTCATCTGCACTTATTTGTATACCACTGTATGGGGTAAATTTTCTAGTGGTCCAGAAAAAGTGAGGGGACATTCTCCGGGGCATGTGTTTAAGTATTGAGGCGATGTTTTGGATTCTTATTGCCAAAGACGAGACATTTAACCAACCCCTCTTTTTTCCTCCTGTCGTTTAATGGAACATACACTTCAATAAAAGACTCTTTGGTTATTATTATTTCTTTTCTTACTATAAAGTCACCACTTGTATTTGACAAAATGATAACACTGAAGAATATCTTTTTGGTCATGAAAGAGGAGCTTTGTGGGTTTTGCCTTTTGATTTGGTCCTCATATTCTTTGCTTTTGTTATTTCTGGAATATCTCTTTTACTAGAGAAAAGTATAGGTTCCATTCTTATACTTCATTCGTCGCATATTCAACACTAGAATATCCTGGATTAGGCAAAATTAGCTGCAGTTTTATAGCTTTTTGTCTTGTCGGCTTTGGTATTGTTTCTGCTTCTGTTTGCTTATTTTCCTTGTTTTTATGTCTTAGATCCGTTAATTGTGCTGTCTATTTTAGCATGCAGGCATGCAGTACGGTTAGTCATGTTGTCATGTCTGGATGCTTCTTTTGTTTTCTTAAAAATATCGAACACACTGCTAATTAAACTTAAATCTTGACTTAACTGTAATATTTTTGTTGAAAATAATTAAATACACTGGATTGGCATATTACGGAAATGTTCACAACTGTTCCATTTGGAATAATTATTGCAGAAAGTGCTCATTCGGCTAGTAATTTTGTGACATGAGTATTACTTTACAGTGTCAAATGATTCAATCGCTTCCTCTTTTTTGGTTCCAGAAGAACACAATGATCATACTGGAAAGAACTATTCAAATAGATTTTAGAGGTTGGACTTTTCGGTTCCTTTTTCCCTTTATAAAGATGCAATATTTTAGGAAGAGTGGGATGAAATTTTCCTTTTATTTGATTAATCTCCATGCTTCAGTGCCCATTGTGGGTCACCATTATAGTGAGAAAAGACTGGAAGTTGACCTTCCTACCTTCCAAGCTCTAATCAATGGGCCGCTCCTTGCTTAAAGCATGTTGATATTATATTATTGCCTGTTTAAATTATGTTACATGGTTTTGGCAATGTTTCTGCATATTTTTGTTCCGTTTCGTTCGGTGGAAATACCCAAATGTCCTTTTCATTTTATCTTTTCTGCACTTGTAATTTGCAAAAGTATGGACTGTTGTGTATTCTCTGCTTTTTATTTGGGCCTTTGTGTCTATGCAGTCTGGATGTTGCAAACCCCCTACAGCTTGTGGGTATGTTTATCAGAATGAGACGGTTTGGACTCCTGGGGCGGGTGCAACGGATACTGATCCCGATTGCATGCGATGGAACAATAATCAAGAACAACTATGCTACAGTTGTAATTCTTGCAAAGCTGGTGTTTTAGCAAGCCTGAAGCGGAGCTGGAGAAAGGTCTCTGTGATCAACATTGTCATATTGATCATCCTCGTCATTGTTTATGTGGTCGCCTGCGCAGCATTCAGACACAATAAACGGATTGATAACGATGAGCCTTACGGTGAAACTCGAATGGAGAAGGCACAACCTAGCAGGATACACTTTTGAGATTGTCTCAAAGTAAAGGAGTAAATGTAGGCATCTTTCTTAGAATTGGTGCTTTTTTAATCACTTTAGATGAAAAGGATTGTAGCTAATATGGTTTCTGGATATACAGTAGACCGTTGAATTGTATATTATGTGCTAGTGATGGGATGCATCTTCATTTTCTCAATATTTCCTCGATGATATCATTACTTGTGCAATAGAGACGAACGCAATGGCAAATAGTTATTTTTATGAGTTTGAAGTCTCATTGAATTTCAACTTGCCGATTAAGGGTTAACTAGTTCCTCATGTCTGAGCTCCAAGATTCAGGGGATAAAAATCATATTCATGGAAGAATATGTCGAAAATGTTTGGGAAAGAAATGCAGAAAAGCAAGAACACACTTCTGTTTTACTAATTTCAAAAGCAGAGGCCTCTTTCTGAAATTGATAAAAACAGTTCTGAATTTCTCTTTGATACTATCCTCGTTCTCATGAATCTCCACTGACACCGCGAAATATTCTTACTATGATGACTATCCTTTGACAACAACTGTTTGATCCTCCCGGCATTGCTCTGGACTCCATCTAGTGATGGTTTGTTCTTCAACACTGAAACTTTCTAAATATGACGCAGAATCTGTACCCTTAACATTTTTCTGAATGTTGAGTATCAGAAGTGTCTTTGCAACACTGCCACAGAGTCTAAGAGTACACTCATAATCAGACCAAACCCTTAGCCTGCCACTTGCTTGTCTATCATCTTCTGACAAAATGAGAACAGCATATTCAGAATGCACCAAACGTGGATGATGTCGGTAAGCAACAAAGTCCACACCGTAACGAGATCCAGACTTGACTACCCAATTCTTCATTCGAAGATGAGAATAGGCCTTGAATAAGTAAGGGAAGTTTTTCCTCCTGGATGACATATACATCCACAACTGTTCACCATTCTTCTCAGACTTGTTTTGTCCGACAATCTTAATGCATTTGAGGACATAGAACAGGTAAAAAGCTTCTTCCATGCTGAACTGGAACCACTGCTTATCCTTCTCAGCCGTGATAACAGGATCACCAAAGCAGGATCGTAGGAGAAGGTCAGTTTGTGTGGCATCTACTTCAAGAAGTAGACAAGAGCTCATAAGCAATCCCTCAGATTGTGACAGGACAAGAGAAGATTGAAGC
This sequence comes from Rauvolfia tetraphylla, assembly GCA_030512225.1. Classification (NCBI taxonomy): domain Eukaryota; kingdom Viridiplantae; phylum Streptophyta; class Magnoliopsida; order Gentianales; family Apocynaceae; genus Rauvolfia; species Rauvolfia tetraphylla. The sequence goes on from JAJQKT010000062.1 coordinate 887,482, forward strand.
TGGGAAACTATCTTGGACATTGGATCTGAAAGGGCTTCAGTTTCTGCCCCCCTTCCCTTCCATCTTGGCCCCATTACATCCTTCAAAGAAAGCAAATTGAAGAAGCTTTGGAAGTTAGTAACTAGCCAAACTTTCAGCCAGAGGATCAGTAAATATTAGCAAAAGAACTTATTGATTCTGAGGTAATAGCACGTGCAGTCAATCAGATCAGATATATTCTGACTCAGCTTGATATTTGGGCTAGAAACAATAGCTGCATTTTATCTTTTTCTCTTACACAAATGCATAACAACTACATTGAGCAATCCAGTACTTTTAGAAAAATGCATCTGCCTTTTTATGTAGATGTCGCGCCTCTGGTTATACATATCCAACCCCCAGTCTCCACTCACTTATCTCTTCTTCTGATAAACTAAAGAGTAGTAGAAAGAAACCAAAATAAACTGAAGAGTAGTAGAAAGAAACCACAAGAATCTTTCTCAACTTCTACTTTATTGATATCCAAACGTAGTTCCAAATTTTGAATTACTAAAGGTTGTATCAAACATATATGCAAAACAAAGATCGCCGATTTCCTCCCGAGAGCTTAAAAATGGTGGCAAAAAGCATGATCAACGAGACTACTCGGTCCTGCAGATATGATAATTGCTAATTCTATGAAATTTGAAGAAAAGGAATTATTTTGCAATCAGCTTGGTACCTTGGCATTCTTAGTAACCATCTTATGTTTATGTATAGTCAAGAGGTTAATTAAAGCAAACTCTAAAAAGGAAACGAAATAACAGAATAGAAGCTCATTTCAAGATCAGATTATACATTCAACTAAGTTAGCCGCGGGATTCACCAAATGAGGCAACAGAGGCTGTACTTACTGCGAAAACGGCACGAAAGGAGTCGTCTCTTGCGTTGATGATGGGACTGGGAGCCAGTTGGTTGCCCAAAGCTGAAAATTTGGGTTAAAACCAAAATCGAAACCAAAGACCAAACCCACAAATATCTTGGCGCAAATTTGCAAAGCCAAATTGGAAACAGAGCTGAACTGTAGAGAGGATGGAAGGAAAGTGAAAGAATCCAAAGGAAAAATTAGGCTTCCCAAATTGCAGAAATTTGTGGGCTTCGGCCTTTTCAAATTTAAGGTGGGATTTTGGAGGAATTTGGGAGATATTGGGGATTGGAACTGAAACTTGTAAATTAGAAAGCGGGTCACGAGTTGGGTTTGAGGTTGGTTCGGGTTTAACCAACTCAACCTGGGTTGGACCGTTGGAGATAGCGAGGCATCTTTAATGGGCAAAACTGTCCTCCAAGCGGAGTCTTTTATTACCAGATTTCGCCGTAACTCTAGAAGATTTGTAGAAAATAGTTTATGGATTTTTTTAAAAAAATTAAACAATATGAGAAAAGTGAAAAAAAATCATGCACAAATTATAAAGGTTTTCTCTTTGCTAAATAATACCAAGTTTGTTCTACTTATGAAACTTGCATTTTGAATTTCCAAAAATTTGGGAAAAAATGAGCCTAGAGTGAAAATTACTGTTTTCCAGCTCTCCTCTATGATGTAGATAGCAACTTTTGTCAACACATGCTGAATGAATTATATAGTTAAATATTTACATAATTATTTAAATTTAAAATAAAAAAAAATATATAACATATTTTGAAAGGAAATGATCTACTATTAATACAATTGGTAAGTCAATAATACATCTACCTACCTTTACTCCCACCTTTTAAAGATTAAATGTTTATTTTTTATATAGAATAAATAAATAAATAAACATTCAAATTTATTAATCAAACAGAAATTTAAATTATAAGGAAAGGATCAATTGCTCCTGATTTTTTACATAAATTGGTTAACAGCAGAACTCATGCTATTCACATACACTAAACAGGCAGCATGAGCACAAGTAACCACATAAGCAGCGCAACGTCCTTGACGCCATATGAACAAACACACGAGACTTCTGAATGACAACCTTGCTTATGCAGACGACTTACCATTTGTTAACAATCAGTTTCAGTGCAAAATTCAAAATTTTATGGACATTTGAAAGACAATCCTAATTGTACACATAGGAAATGTACATATATAATCTGGAATGACATTCAATTTCTGTAGGACTTCCTTTCTTTCCTCGCAATTGCGAAGTTTAGAATGTTAGAAATATACAATCTTGTCCTATAAACCAAAAGGTAAACATCATCTCATGGGTTCAGTGAAAACCAAGACCCCATGATCTTCGCATAAATGTGATCTTTTCTGCTTCGCTTACTTGAGAAGAACTGTACTACTTGTACCCCAGCGCTTGATATCCCAGATCTCCAGCTATATTGACAATTTTCTGCCATTTTCAGTGGGCATAGCATCGATATACAGGGGAATCATGTGGTACAGGAACATGATCATGTATCAGGTGAAAACACTTGTAGTGTTATCGAGCTCCTTCTTGCTTTCCGGAAGACAAGGCCGGGCCGGTTGCTGTTTATGAAATTGTCGTACCAGTGGCCAGAAGCTATTAGTTCAAATAAGAAATGGGGAAAAGACAATAGAAAGTAGTTATTATTTCAAATGAAGAGTAATTTCATTAACTAATCTGAATTGAACATACAGCTCAGGTCAGATGAGGCCTGATTAAGAAACACCCAATCGGCATTTAGCCAATAGCTCAGGAATAAATTCCTTGAGGGAATAGATATTCTAACCCATCTCAAAACGTGGCAACCAGTTGTGCCAACAGAATTTCAGCAAAACTGAGCATTATGAATGATTTTCTTCTCTTTCTTTTAAGTGAAAAAGCCAACAGTAGGGTATACGACATCAGTTGATGGTGTGTTTAACCCATCATTGCCTTTGGACCAAACTGAATATCAAGAAATTCATTCAAGCCCTAATGGTTGTAATGAAGCCATACTTTAGAATCTGCCATCCACTTTAAAGAAATTTTGTTGACTCGATTCTTTGTGTGGACTGACAATCTAAGCAAGGTTCAACTAACCAACAATAGCCTGTTCCTCTGACTCAGATTCAGCAGTTCTCTGCAGACGTGGGCACTTCATTACCCCGAAAAAGAGAACCAGACATCCTGGAGCAAAGCTGTTGGAGTTTTCCACTTTGTGAGAACTAATGTTTCATAGAATTTCGAAAACTTCCAGCACTATCTAATTTGAATTTCTCGCTACAGCTCTTAATTTACATTGTCATTGAACTCCGTCACTTTAAAGCAACAAATGGAAAAAATTTTACAGCTCCCAAGCCTAAGTACAGGATTCAGAGTGGGAAACAAGTTATTTTTTATCTTTTAACATGAAGAATTGCAAATCTGAATCCCTTTCCAATCATCATTTTGTTTAAACACACATTTCTTGAAAAATAATCTTTGTGCAGTTCCAAACATATAGCATAAAACAAGAAATCATACATTTTAAAACGACCAAGAGCACTATGACAGAAAATCTCAGTTTGCAGTGGGATACTAGTCTGGAGATGTAGTCTCTTTACCTGGTTTAATGAATAATCACTTTTTTGTTCAAGCTTGCGCATCATCTCCACAGTCAATCCTATCCAGTCATCAATCCAAGCAAAGCAACTTCGATGTGTTTCCAGGAAAAGTGCCCTCTCACCCTGGAAAAGAAATCTGACAACTTAGTCTTTCTGGTGGGTTTTTATCCTTTCTAATGGTATGTCTTGGGAAGTCTTATCTCTCTTCCGGTGTATCATTCTAAAGGCACTTCAGAATCTTAAGTTCCAATTAACAAATTTTTTCTGGTCAAAGATCCATGCTTTTCCTCAAAGTGGCTAATTTATCTTCAATATTAAATCAACTCAGATTCTCAGATTGCTCAAGTCAAGAGGGATACCGTCAACAGAGTTTGCTCAAGTCTGCTGCCAAAGCCCCAATATGGAACATCAACTGTCACTAATTTGTATGCTGTCACGACTGGGTTGCACCACTCCTGCAAATATAAGGACTTCATTAAGAAATCTCAAGCTGGTCTAATGCCAACAAATCAAAGAATAATATCAGGAATCCTGACATATTTTCATGATTCAATGCTGAAATACGAATTTTCTTATTAAGAGTAATCAAGTCTTGGTTTATTCATGTTCTGCATTCGCATTACATAATTCTGCAGTTCTCTTACTAGAAAAGTCCCCTGGAATTTAAGAAGTTCATATGCACGTATTCAATTAAGCAGAGCAATTTACATTTGATGGGGCGGGGGGAGGGACTGATATCAAAGAAGAACTCCTTTATCCTTAAGATGAGTAGGAAGAAGTAAGATATCAGATACTGAACATAACTTTCTAAACAAGAATGATTACATTGAGAAAGGATAGGCAGGAAGGCTATCAGCTACAGTAAGACAGCCATTTCCAATTAAGTACAGGCATCCTTGGCATATGTTCCTACCTTTGCTTTGTTTAAAGACAGGTTGTAGAGCAGAGAAAAAGACAAAATAGAGAACCGCATCCTTTCTCCTAGAGAAGTGGCGACTATAGACCAAGAAATAAGGCAATATATATAGAGCAGATTCCGAATACCACAAAATCATGTATATATAAGGGAGGAATTAGAAGGCAAAATGAAGGAAGGAAGGCACTTGTACGTATGCAATAAATGATGTAAGGTATCAGCCCAACAAACCCCAAATGCAAATTAATATGAAAAGTAATGGCCTCAGTTTCCCCAAATCAACTGCCTAAAGTCACCAAATACCGAGTTAACAGTTTGAATGCACAAGACAATTTCCCATTTCACAATTAACTGACAGTTGTTTATGTTACAACAGGCATGGAAAAATGTTTAAATCAAACTTGTGCTCCAGAAATGGTGCACCTTCTACGTCCTGCTGAAACTGAGATACCAACCTGCCATCCCTCTAAAAGTGGGCCACGGCCAGTTCTTGATGATTGGAATGTAGAGAAATCAATATTGGTTCTCCCGACAATGTAACTCCAATAATCTGTTGGAGATGAAACAATGTCAATTGTTTCTACCGGTCTGGCAGCTAGTTGTTTTTGGCTTAGACCATGAACCTATATCGTCAAAGTCCTTTTGTTAAAGATGGCCAGGAAAGCAATGTAGAAGAGTAGAGAGCCAGATAATATGCCATCAACCAATTAAATTTGCGAGAATGCAGGATTGACTCAGTATCTGATGATTATGAATGAAATTACATCCATTATTTGGATTAACACATCAAGACTCAACAATGCACTTATGAGAAGTTTGTCCTTACATTTTCAGATAGTCCATTGTCAGCTTTGTGAATAGTTTCGACAGTTAAACGGAACTTTGAAAAATATGGACACTGCAAATTATGAAGTCCAAGTTATTACCACCAATACAAAAACTTCAGCAAGAGAAAATTCAGTAGGCATTGGAGATATACTCACCGTAATGACTGCAAAGGTGGTATCAAATTTTGGACAGCAAGCAATGCAAACATGAGTTTGAGTATTAGAAGAAGCATTTAGAGCTGAGAAAATCAATTATTCTTTCAACAATAACAGGAAGAAGTTTTTAGAAATCATGTGCATAAGTTCAACCTGATTTACATCTTGGGTATGCATTCCAGGCTTCCTCTTGCATGACAAGGGCATCAACTGGTGCAAAGGTTGTCAACCAAGAAGGAACCTTACTGCAAACAATAGAGGAAATGAAGGAACACATGAATGAGTAAGATTTTGGAAGTAGATGGTCATACGCATCACTGAAACCCTAATTTAAGCACAACATGGCCTGAATGTGCAAAATAGAAAAAGACCCGTAATAGTTGGTGGAGAACTCTTTAATAGATAGAGCAACATGATTAGACAAAGAATTATCGTCAACCAAGGAACCTTTGCCTGAAGAATATTAACAACTCTGCCATAAAGCTAGAGTCACACTTGCAGGGCTACAATGCAGTAGATGCATTTAACAACATTTGCCCAAAGATGAACTGCCCAACATAAATGTTGCATAAAAGTGACAGGAAAACAAGATCCTACCACAATTATTTGCAAAAGAAACTGATTCGGCAGCATAGAAAATGAATACATTTTAATTATCTTAAAGGCAACTCAAGCTTCGAACAAATATTTATTGAAATTCACTGCCAAACAATGCTCGTGCTGTTAAATATTAACATGCAAAAGATGTCTAAATTCATTAACAACTTGCTTTAATTACCTCTGCAGTCTATATATTTTGAATGTGTATTGACCCTTTCCAAATTCCTCATCTTCAAAAGGTCTATTCTCCAACACCTCCACCCCCTCAGTCCCCGAGGTGTTCTCCTGCTGCACTTTCAAGACCATGTACATCTGAGCCACATGATACTGCAATGAATAACAAACCAAACAGTTTTTAACAAGTAAAAGTGCAAAACCTTTCAGTAAATATTAGTAATAAATTTCTCAAGCTCATTCATTGACATACCTCTTCCATTGACAAAGGCATTACAATTCGACTTCAAAGCAGCCCCATTCAAGAAAGTTCGTGATTAAGGAAGAACCAACTCAAAAACAGAAAAATAAAGGAAGCCTCTAAAGATTTGTACACGTCTGCAAGTGAGGTATATTAATCTTTAAACAATTTCTCACATGTAATGCAATAACCCATTTTCCGGAAAATCAATAAAAATTTTGGACGTCTATGCCATATTAGTTAAAAAAAATGTCAACTTGAAATGCCATAATAAGAAAAAAATTCAACCGAAAGAGAAAGAAAAGAATAAAAAGCAACAGAGAATTGCAACATCAACAATCCAAACCACGCCTTTCCCACTTCTATTCGGACAAGAACTCAGCAATCCAAGCAAAAACCAAAGCAAGAAATATATGATGTAGTAACTGGCAAAAGCACAACCAACGGAACATTTAACTTGAAGAAGTAAAGGATACAATTCTTTCATCTGAACCATTCTTTCAGTTGATAATACTTCAGACAACTTCCCTTTCTGGAAAAATGGAAACTTGAACAAGAGTTCCTGTTCCAAACGTTATTGCAAACTTGTTTACCAGAGAGAGAGAAACTTCTTCCTTTTTAGTTTTCGCGGATAAATTGGAAAAACGCAGCACCGCCACCGCTTCATCATTAAAAGCTCATTGCTTAGACGATCCGGCCACGTTATTGAGAAAGCGTGAGGCGTCAGGGACGAGACATACGCTTATGTGTTGGAAGCATTTGAGATGGCGGATTCGTCATAGCGCTTTCTTCAGGAAAGCAGTTAGACGATACCCTTAACTACGCGTTTCTGATCCCTTACGTGAAGTTTCAGACCTTTGACTTTGACTTGTCCGCAGGCTAATGAATGTTGTTGCGTTGCGTTCCACAAAATGGCACAGCGGCAGCACAATTCTTTTGTACTCTTTCTCTTGCCACATGCCGAAGGATTTGAAACTAGTCTTTTTTTTTCAATTTTTCATAAAAATTCGAAATCCGAATTTGTTTTTCTACTAGTAATAGGACTGACAATTAGACAGAATTAACCCGAGTCCGACTCATTCGGTCCGCTTAATTGTGGGCTCGAATTAATTTTTTCAATTCGAATAATATTTAGAGCCGAGTTCGGAATGAGGTAAGCTCAACCCGATTTCAACTTGACTCGTAATATATATATATATATATATATATATATATATATATATATATATATATATATTATATTATTATTATATAAAAAATTTAAAAAATCAGATTAGGGCCAGCTCGAATCCAAACTCGACCCCAAAAGGCTGAACTCAAGCTCACATTTTCTCAATCTGTTGTTAATCGGGCTGAGTTCGGACTTAGCAAAACTCAACTCACTCAACCTAATTGACAGTTCTAGTAATAGTCAAATTTAAATTTGACAAAAGATTAAAAATTTTTATACCAAAAAAAAAAAACAACTCAAAATTTTCATAGAAAGGATCGAAGTGTGAATTATCAAAATATAAAGTAATGAGTCGTATTTAATGATTCAAAAAGTATTTGAATTATATTTTTAACGTCATTCAAGTCTTCATAGACTTCAGTTTTTAAGGTATAATATTATTTTTAAAGTATAATTCGTAATCCATATATATTATATAATAGTGTAAAGCTTTGATAATTTACAAAGATTCTATGGACAACAATTTATGATCTTCAATAATTTATAATGAACATAATTTTAAAAAATAAATTTTAAAAAATTTATAAAAATATCAAATATTTTTAAAATTAAATAAAATAATTAAATTTTTTTATCTTTTTGAAACGTAGACTTGCGCCAAAAATTGGTGCAAGTTGCTCTGATTTGAGCCAATTTCTAACACAAGTCAACGGCAACAAATGCAAAGTCAATTTTAATCTTGCATTTGTTGTCATTGACTTTTCTAGTTTTTGGTGCAAGTTAAGTGCTGTTGTAATTTTTTTAATTGATCGTTTTAAAATTGCTATTCATAATATTTATATGTATAAATATATAAAAATATATATAGTTAAAGAAACTAATATTGTGTAGCACAAACACAATGCAGTTTTTAATAGATTTGAGTTTAGGTATTTTTAATACTTGAAAGAAATTTTAAAAATTTAAAAATTAAATAATAGATAATTAAACTATTTTTAACTGTATATGTTCCAAATAAAAACTTTATATAGTCCGTGTATATTCAAATGCAAGAAGTTGTGATCTGAAAAATCATCGTGATAATTTAGCTTTGTGAACCTTTGAAAGACGAGTAAGAGGAATTGGACCATCCGGATTTGAGTTAGATGCCAGTTTGTATCTATGGTTTTATTGGACTCAATAATACCACACCCATGTTCTAAGAACACAGTATAATTAGATTAATAATTTATTAATATCTTAATAATTACTCAATTATTAATATATATATATATATATATATATATATATTGATGAAATTATTAAAATAAAACTAACTCACTATGTATTGAGTTAGCTGTTTCATTCACATGTGTATTTTTCATTAATAGTTGAGAAACTATTGAATTGCTAATAATTTACTAACCTATTAAAATAAAACTACTCATCTATCCGACAAGAAATTATTATTTTAGTGAACAATAAATTATGTAAAAAAATTAAAATGGTCTCGTCAAGTATAATTATAAAGTTAAAAAATAATTATTGACTTCCTAAAAAAATAAATATACTTTTGTTTGAGCTAATGAAGCTAACTATATTGCAATAAATCTGACTCTCGTTTGATAAGAAAAATAGAAAAATCTGGCTCTCATTGACTTTAAGCTTTAGAACCATGTGGTCAATACACCAAGCATTAATAATAATACATCACTATCAAACTTATTAGTTACTATTATGCTTTAGAGCCTTGTGGCTTTCATTCTTGATTCTCTTTGTCAAGACCAAAAGAGAGAGAAAGAATAAGAGAGAATAGGATGATATTTCATTAGTTGTTAGTTATTTATTCGTATATTTTGGATTGTTATTTTGTTTTAAATTTTTTCTTTATTTATGAAAAATAAAAATAATATTTAAAATATCGTAATCAAACTCAATTATACACCAAACAAAAAATATATAGACTAGCGCGAAAGACGAAAGGGAGGAGGGCATTTCCCATTTAAGGTTCCATATTGTTACTATTAGTAATATGTAAGAACTCCTTCTATATACTTTATTCGTTTTAAAATATAAAACTTTTTATATAGATTAAAAAAAGAGAAATGAAGAAGTATTCTTCATATTTTATCTTTAATTAACTCTAATAATATAATAGAAAATGAAATAATTATATTTACAAATAGTATAACTGTAGAAAAAGAATTCTTTAAATTCGTAAAAGATTAAATATTTTGATAAAAAAGATAAAAAATATTATATTTTGAAATGGAATGTATATAATAATACACCACGCAATTATTACGGTACCTAAAATTCATATACTAGCCGTTAAATTAGCCATCGTTAATGCTTAGAACATTGCATGAATAGCCATCGTCAATGCTTAGAACATTGCATGAATACTATATAATAGCAATAATAAAAAGGAAATTAAAAGAGATCAACGTCAGCAGCTAGGGTTAGGGTTTGATTAATTAATAACAACAATTAATATTGAATTTTACGTGGATGATGGGTCCAAACATTTGGATCAGAGTATGCAACTAGCCATAGTATAAAACAAACGGTCACATGCAAACCATAGTATGCAAGAGAACTTCAAAGGAATATGCTCAACTTACGTGCGAATACTTCATTTTTGCTGGCCACAGACATGCAAGAAGAATTATTCTCCTATCTTAATCTTCCAGTGTTTCTTTTTTCAGTCGTCTCGTTTTGCAATGATTAACAACGTTTCACAAAGACGAATTTTGTTTGTTCACATTTCAAAAAAGCCGTCTTATTAATTAAGGGTATACGTGAATTTCATTATCGTGAAATTTAAAATAAAATATTTACTTTAATTTTCTCTTTTTAAAAAAATTATTTTAATAAAACTTAATATAAAAAATTTTTAAATAAAAATTCAATCGAATTACATCTTACGCATTTGGATTTCGGAGGCTGCACCGTTCTACCAATACCTCCTGATAAAAATAAAAAATAAAAAAAGCCAAGGATTCCTTGCTCCCCTTTGATTAAGGCCTTTTTTATAGCCATTGGATCATGTTGTGGCGATGTCGGGGTTGGTTGTCGGCCCACTCCATCGAAATCCAGATTGAAGTTGTGTGTTTGGGACTCCGGTTTAATCCGTTTTTTAAAATATAAATTTTTTAATTTCAACATCTTCAACTAATTTCTTTAATTAATTTAAGAAAAAATACTTTGTATAGAGACGATACTCTCCTAAATATCATTTTAAAACAAAATTAAACATCAAATATATATATATTAATCATTTCTTTGTTATAATTTTAAAATTATCATTCTAATTTTTTAAAATTCTTAATTTTTAATTAAATAGTAATTTGCTGTGAGCTTTATACTTGTGTAAGGTATGTAGCTCTTATGGCTTGCTCCAGCAATGGTACGCGAATCAGTGGTACGCTCTATGCTCGCCTTTGTCCTCTCTTTTATCTTAACTTTCGTATTTATAGTATTTTACAATCTAGTATTGTATCTTATCTAGCACTAGGTGATATGCTCGTTGAAGGCTGAACGCACTAAGGTCCTCGAATGAGTTTATTATTAAAAAATTTTTAATTTTATTAAAATAACTTTAAAATTATTTATTTTTATTTTTTAACTTAATTTCATAATTTAAATTAAATTTATAACTTATACATTATTTTTAATTTTAAATTTCATATATTAAATTACTTTGTAAAAATATGATAATTTAATTATTATTTTTACAATTTTATAAAATTACTTATATATTAACTTAAATTTAAAATTTCTTATTATTTTTAATAAAATTAAATTCTATATATTTAATTATTTTATAAATATAAAATTTTAATTATTTAATAGTTATCAATAAATATAAATTTAGTTATTCTTAAGAATTTGATCACTAGGTTCAAAACTTAAAATTTTATATAAAGTTTCTTACTTTATTATTTTATATATTTTTTAATATTCTATCTTTACTTTTTGAATAATAATAATCGTTGTGTAGCAAAAAATGCCCTTCATCTTTTATAATTTATAATTATAATAATTTACTATTTTTTAAAATACAATAATTAAATACTTGACACGCATATTGTTATACACTATATTGTTAGAGCCGTCTTTGGACGGAGTATCGTTAATTTGTAGCTGCAAGACGCCCGTATTGGATTGGAGTTCCGTCGTTTGGACTCGGGTTTCTTCTTCATCATCTACAAGACTGGGCGAACCAAATGTGCAGAGCAGACTGCATTTGCGCCAAAAACTGTTCACTGCCGCACTGGAAGTGGAAGCATCAACGAACCAAACTACTTTTTAGATATTCAAAACATTTTATATGTAACGTCCCATTCCTCAACTCTCGGGGGGACCACTGCGGCGCATCACCGTGCATATTCCCCACTTTCGCATACCTCCTTGCGTCTGATAGAAAACGTCGGCAACATTCCATTCATAATCCACTAGACTCCTCCCTCAGTGTACTCTCTTACCCTTTTCATGTTCTAAATAAATTTGTATTATTGATTGGAGTATTTTGATTCAGTATATTCACATAAAGACACAAAATAATCAATCAGCTCTTCACCACATCCACTTGGATTTGCCTCTCAACTAGCAACCCTAAGTATCCCTTAAACCCTACTACTCTTGCGCCTCCGCCCCCCCGCCCCCCCCCCTCCCCGTTTGAAAACATCTTTTCCTTCTCTCCCACTCTCTGTATATGCAGGTCTTTGAGTGTGTGTTTTGATTAGTGTTGGTAACGTATACTCTTTAACTTTTTGATTCTATGTTTTAGTTCTCATGTTGATAAACCCTTTGTGGGTTCAGCTGCATGTCCCTTTACTTGTGTGTATCGATAGGGAAATATGCTGATCAATGTAGCGATTGTGTAAATTCTTTATGTTCTGGTGTTTTGCCTCTGCAGTTTAGTTGATATTTGAAGAATAATTTGGAGGAGAGATGGGTTACTGTATGAACCACTGCGAGAATGTCTCTTCTAGACTTGTTTCCTCATCTTCGGCTACACATGCTTTCACTTCCTCCAAGAATTATTTGTCAAGATCTAGTCTTTTTAAGTTATACTTCGATCGCGCAAAATCAACGAAGAAGGGAAACTTGTCGTCCTTAAAACTTCAATCCCATCCTCTGATTTTCCATTCTTCTAAAAGCAAGGTGAGGGCGAACTCCATTCGATGTGAGCAGGGTGTTGTCGGTAACAGCAATGAGTTGACAAATGGAGAAGCTTTTGGTAACCAAAAAGTAGGGAAAAGGACTGATATCAAGAAAATCTTGATTTTTAGGTGCAGGGGCCTATTGTAATTGGACAAGCTTGTGAGTTCGATTACTCAGGGACTCAAGCTTGTAAGGCTCTTAGAGAAGAGGGGTACGAGGTGATTCTTATTAATTCAAATCCTGCCACTATAATGACTGACCCTGATATGGCAGATAGGACTTATATTGAGCCAATGACACCAGAACTAGTTGAGCAAGTGCTCGAGAAGGAGAGGCCTGATGCTTTATTGCCCACAATGGGAGGACAGACAGCCCTTAACCTTGCTGTTGCATTAGCAGAAAGTGGGGTGCTTGAAAAGTACGGTGTTGAGTTGATTGGAGCTAAGCTTGATGCTATCAAGAAGGCTGAGGATAGAGATTTGTTTAAACAAGCTATGAAGAATATTGGGATCAAGACTCCTCCCTCAGGGATTGGGACAACTCTTGAGGAGTGTTTTGAGATTGCTAATTCAATTGGAGAGTTTCCCTTGATTATTCGACCAGCTTTCACATTAGGTGGAACTGGAGGTGGAATTGCTTATAACAGGGAGGAGTTTGAGGCAATTTGTAAGTCGGGGCTTGCAGCTAGCTTGACTTCTCAGGTTTTGGTGGAGAACTCTCTGTTGGGATGGAAAGAGTACGAGCTTGAGGTTATGAGAGACTTGGCAGACAATGTGGTTATTATTTGTTCAATTGAGAACATTGATCCTATGGGTGTCCATACCGGGGACTCTATTACTGTGGCTCCTGCTCAGACCTTGACAGACAAGGAGTACCAGCGGCTCAGGGACTATTCTATTGCTATAATCAGGGAAATTGGAGTTGAATGTGGTGGTTCAAATGTTCAATTTGCTGTCAATCCTGTGGATGGAGAGGTAATGGTGATCGAGATGAATCCCAGAGTTTCAAGATCTTCAGCTCTGGCTTCGAAAGCTACTGGTTTTCCAATAGCGAAGATGGCTGCAAAGTTATCAGTAGGCTACTCCTTGGATCAGATTCCTAATGACATCACGAAGAAAACACCAGCTAGCTTTGAACCGTCTATAGATTATGTGGTGACTAAGGTAGATTTTTCCTCTCTCTTTCCTATATCTGACTTCTCATGAAAGAGTTCACAGTAGCTTATGCTCAATCTTTGTAATAAATTTTTGTTGGTATATCTTTCAACTTACTTGGTAATTCTTAATAAGGAACCAGTTGAGCTAGTAGTTTCTTGTTAACACTCCTTGAAACATGTTTTTAGTCTGGTTGAGTTACTTTCCAGTGAGAACAAGAAGCAACTATGAGATAGTTATTCAGGAATATTTTTGAGCTTTTGTCATTCTTTTGAGCTTTTTAATTGGCTTGTTCGATTGTCATCTATGTATTTATGGAACATGTAATTCTCTTTATTTATTTAATCAACTGAATATATGATCTATCCATTAATCATATCTCGCTGGTACTAGTCAATACATGCATCCTTTCTAGTAGCTGCTCCTAAAGATGGTGCAACAAGACTTTTCTCGAATTTTTTTCCACTTCATTAGCTCTTGTGCAATTATCCTAATTTTTTTATTCTCTATTTCTTCTCATGCGTGAAAATACTTGTGACTTGTGCTATTCTGCCTGGTTTTCTGAATTGAGATAGAAATGCATATTTCTTTCATCCTGCCCTGTTCTAGGATGTTTTGTTACTTCTTTTACTTCCATACAAGCGTGTTATTCCTGTTAGATTGGCTCCTTTCAGCATTTTGTCATGTTCTATTGAAGTGTTCTTGACAATGAAATATCATGCAGATACCAAGATTTGCATTTGAGAAATTCCCTGGTTCAGAGCCAATCCTGACAACACAGATGAAGTCGGTTGGTGAATCCATGGCAGTAGGTCGAACATTCCAAGAATCGTTCCAGAAAGCAGTGCGATCATTGGAATGCGGCTATTCTGGGTGGGGTTGTGCAAAGGTCAAGGAATTGGATTGCGACTGGGATCATCTGAAGTACAGTCTCAGAGTACCTAATCCAGATCGTATGCATGCCGTATATGCAGCAATGAAGAGGGGCTTGAAGGTGGATGATATCCATGAGCTGAGTTATATTGACAAGTGGTTCCTCACTGAAATGAAGGAGCTTGTAGATGTAGAGCAGTTCCTTAGTTCTCGCAATTTGGCTGATCTCTCCAGGGATGACTTCTATGAAGTTAAAAAAAGGGGTTTCAGTGATAAACAGATAGCATTTGCCACAAAATCCACAGAGATGGAAGTCCGTTTAAGGCGGTTGTTGCTAGGTGTTAAACCGGCATATAAAAGAGTTGATACGTGTGCTGCAGAGTTTGAGGCTGATACTCCTTATATGTATTCATCATATGACTTTGAATGTGAATCCTTCCCCACTCAAAAGAAAAAGGTTTTGATTCTGGGTGGGGGACCAAATAGGATTGGACAAGGAATTGAATTTGATTACTGCTGCTGCCATACATCCTTTGCTCTTCAGGTTTGTTCTTTTGTAAGATTGCTTACGGATTTATCTGTTCCATCCTTGCAAGCTATATTCTTGAATGCCAGTGCATATATCACATAAACTTGGATTAGCATTCTCCATATGGGATCAGTCTCTGCAGATGATATGCATAGTGATAGCAGCAAAAATCAGCTTTTTGGTTTAAGGCTGTAAACGTTTCAACTGTTTCCTTCATCCAATCCGTGAATATACATCTAGTTTTTACACCTAAGTGGAGATATAGATATTTTTTCTTTGTAGAAATTCACTATGTAATATGGTTGAGAGAACTGAGAGATTCTAGATCAATGCCCATCTGAAGCAAAGTATTTTTCCTCTGGAGGGTAAAGAATGAAAACAGAAAATAGTGCACATATTTTCTTCTCAAGGTCTTGATATTTCTTCTTGCCTGAGCTCCTCTATGTAAGGACAGGCACTTCAAGTTGAGTAGTTCTTGTGGATATCCTTAGATTGTCAGACTTCTGTATCTGTCTCTTATGATTATAGTATTTGATTAATTGCAGGATGCAGGCTATGAAACAATCATGATGAACTCCAATCCTGAAACAGTGTCTACAGATTATGACACAAGTGATCGTCTCTATTTTGAACCTTTAACAGTTGAAGATGTTCTTAATGTCATCGACTTGGAAGGGCCTGATGGCATCATTGTGCAGTTTGGAGGTCAAACACCTTTGAAACTGGCTCTTCCAATTGAGAAGTATTTAGACAAGCACAAGCCAAAGTGCAGAAGCGGAGCTGGATATATCTGTATTTGGGGTACATCACCTGATTCCATTGATGCTGCTGAAGACAGGGAGCGATTTAATGCTATACTGAAAGAACTGCAGATTGAACAGCCAAAAGGAGGCATTGCCAAAAGTGAACAGGATGCCCTTGCCATTGCCGCAGATATAGGATACCCAGTTGTCGTCCGACCTTCCTATGTTCTGGGTGGTCGAGCCATGGAGATTGTTTATAGTGATGACAAGCTTGCAACCTACCTTGAAACTGCTGTCCAGGTGGATCCAGAGCGTCCTGTCCTAATCGACAAATATTTGTCTGATGCCATAGAGATTGATGTGGATTCCCTTGCTGATCAACATGGTAATGTGGTGATTGGTGGGATAATGGAGCACATTGAGCAGGCTGGTGTTCATTCTGGTGATTCAGCTTGCATGATTCCCACAAAAACAGTTTCTCAGTCATGCTTGACTACAATCAGGTCGTGGACTGCAAAATTGGCAAAGAGATTGAACGTTTGTGGGCTCATGAATTGTCAATATGCCATAACAGCTACAGGGGATGTTTTCTTGCTTGAGGCAAACCCACGTGCATCCCGAACAGTTCCCTTTGTTTCCAAGGCAATTGGGCATCCACTGGCTAAATATGCTTCTCTTGTCATGTCAGGGAAGTCACTTCCCGATCTACAGTTCACAGAAGAGGTTATACCTAAACATGTTTCTGTCAAAGAAGCCGTTCTCCCATTCGAGAAGTTTCAAGGATGTGATGTGCTTCTAGGTCCTGAAATGCGTAGTACAGGAGAAGTTATGGGTATTTACTTCGAGTCTTCAATTGCTTTTGCAAAGGCACAAATAGCTGCTGGGCAAAAGCTACCACTTTCAGGTACACTGTTCCTCAGTTTAAATGACATGACAAAGCCTCATCTTGCTACAATTGCCCGAGCCTTTTCGTCTCTTGGGTTCAGAATAATTGCAACTTCTGGAACAGCGCATGTTCTTGAGCTAGAAGGTATCCCTGTGGAGCGAGTACTGAAGATGCATGAAGGGCGTCCACATGCTGCTGATATGATTGCCAACGGGCAAATTCAGTTGATAGTCATCACAAGCTCAGGTGACAAGCTTGACCAGATTGATGGACGGAAGTTGAGGAGAATGGCCCTTGCTTACAAGATTCCTACAATAACAACAGTTGCTGGGGCTTTGGCTACTGCTGAGGCAATCAAAAGCTTGAAATGCAACAAGATTGAGATGTCAGCTCTCCAGGATTATTTTGATGGTGTCAGGGGAACAGGAAGCAACCAAAACTTGCAATCTGTTTTGTCTACTCCATAGCTGAATAGGTATTTCTGTTAAAGATTTGTGTCTCTTCTTTCTCTTCCATTTTCTTCCCCTTCTTTGACCTGTAAAATGAATGGAGCAATAGTTGTGAGGCTTTAGAAAATCATTACTTGTATTTTATTGGCTATTGACATATAAATACTCTTCTAATTTTTTCTATTGATTTACGGTTCCAATCATTTGTGAAATATCTATTACTCCTTTCTGGTTTCTGCACTTAAATTGGCAAACTTAATTAACATTACCCTTGATTGTCTCTTATAAAGGATATTTTGCCTTTTTCTTCCTTTTCCTTTTCTTCTTCACTTTCACTTTTGACTTTTGAGGGCTGTTACCTTAAGTATCTTACTCATGTAAGCTTGTATACTTCCTTTCTTGAGCACTAAAATCACTGTCTTTGGTGCCTTCACATTGAGATGCAATTTTAAACTTCTTACTAGTTACTATAACTGCGCTTCTTGATGTCTACTTGCAGAAAAGAGAATAATAACAGGTGAACCTCTTGATCCATCCAGACACCAACTCCATAAGTAGTGGTCTGTGGTTTATTGAAAAGATATTTTGCCATTGACTGTTACAAGCATCAGTTGATGTCATGAATGCTGTTGTTTATCCAGTCAGTCTGATTCCTGGATTTCTGCTGCTGTAGCTTCATGGGGCTGCCAGTCAAGGTCTTTCCTCTGACTTGTATTCTCACATCTTTTGCCAAGTATTAATTGATAAATTAAGTCAAGCTATTTCAGCATTCTCTGGATCCTTTTGGATTCATCAATCATGGAATATCTTGAGCTGTTCTTGTATCTGTTTATTTCTTTCAGGGTTGCAACTTGCCACTTTGTCAGATCAGTTGCAAATTGTATAAGCAGTGTCATGACAATCTAATATTTAGGATTAAAATTGTATTTTTTGCTATATTTGGTTTTGTCAAGGATGGAATTAAGCTGTTAAGCAAAAATTTCTCTCTCTTGGTGGCTCATTATGAGCTGGGTGTCTTTTTTTTTTTTTAATATTAAATAATAAACATTAAGATGGAGTAAGAAGTGCTGCCTGCCCCCTGGACCTGGAAATTTTGGTTGGAATGTAGTTTTGTTTCTAATTTCAATTTTAATAAGACTTATGTGAATGATGATGGGCAATAAACTTTGGAAAAGTTGATGATCTGCAAAATGTCATAAGTAGATCCTATAGATGTTGGATTTCTGGCCTGCTTGTATTAAAGAGTAGCTTTGAGTGTCTTTTATTTATTTTAAAATTTTTGGTTGATCTTTTAATTCCTTGCTTCCTCACCCAAATTCAAATTGAGAAGATAAAAGATGGACAGAAGAAAGGGGACAAATTGGGATCAAATCTGAAGGAACAGGAGTCTTAAGAAACTTGTTTTGTGTAATATAGACCGAACAAAAGGAAAGCAATTGCTAGCAATTGGTGTTATGTACTGCAGTAAAACATTGGGGCATCGGATGTTCCTTTATTCTCCGCTTTTGTTTGGAGGAAGATTGATGAAGTGACTAGAGTAGTTAAGAACGACGGTCGGGTGCCTGTTGTGTTGGTGCCTCATTGATGTTTTGCTTGACGATTATATATGCCAAGTCTTCACATGTTCTTCAGACTGAAAGTCTTGCACTGATGTGGTTCTGTCTCTTTCCATACTTGACTCTAGACCTATACTTGGTTTTTCTTTTCCTTCGGAGACTCAGGGTTTGTATACTTGGATAAGGTATGGTCTCCACAGTTCCTTGAAAGGTTAATGTAGAATTTGACTCCCGTAGAATTTATTATGCGAGGAATGTTTCTCACTCTAGCGTTTGCCATGACGTATCCTTTCTGTAAAGACTGGTAAGTATTTCTTGGGTTTCCACTGTCTAGAACGTAGATGTCTTTTCCCCTGGCGAAACCGCTGCTTTTGCTAGAAACATCTCCCTCCATGTCCCTTTCTTTCCCGTTGCAGACCACCACGTCTCCCGGTCTACACATTTTTAAGTAAACCATACATGTTCATTACCAGCTTGATCAAAGGTACGTGCGAGGATCAAAAACATCTTGAAACTCGAGGTCGGGACGTAGGCAGCGACTTTAAATGCAGTAGCAGCGGTCTCTGTATAGTTTATTTTTGGGAGTAACAGAGGAATTAGATTCCTCTTTCTAGGAAAGAACTCCGTAATAGGCGAAAAACATGAAATGAGGCAAGTATTGCTGCTGCTTCTACTATTCAATGTAAACTTGGTCAAGCAAAACCTAACCCTTGTAGCGTATCTGGACTTTCAAGAGACTGAGCAAAGACAAGTTCGAGCCATCCTTTTAAAATTAAAAGGGTGAGACGACAAGGACGTGGGGACTTTTCTTTCAAACTGATTGACATCTGCTGTCTATTAATTTTGGATAAATTATCTTTAAATGTATTGTTCAAACTTGGTAAGCTAGTCTATAATTACGCAATGAAACGGCTGTGTATAGAATGCGTATAAATAAATCGTAAGACAAGTGTTCGAAAAGCCTGCTGCGTCTCAGCTGGCTCTAACTCGGGAGAAATTCCTGTGCATTAAGGTTATCTCTAACTCAGTTATTGGCATTGATAGATTTTGAAGTCATTTTTTTTTTTTGAGAAAACCGGAAGAGAAGATTTTAACAAGTACTCCTGGATTGAGAATGTCTAGTTCCAGACGCGCCAATGAAACTGGGTCTTGCAGCAAGATTTATTCTAAATGCAGGGGTCCGGTGGGAGTGGCTTTTGACGCATTCATCAAGGCATAAAACCGTCTTTAGACCTTGGAATTCGAGGTAGAGGAGAAAAATGAGAATATTTCCTTCATTTCTGTTTCATTTTCACACCAATTTCAAGACTCTAATGGGCAAAAGGCTAAATTTTATTGAAAACCTGGACGTCACAATTTCTGCATTGTGAAAAAATGCATCGCAAATTCAATTTGATACCTCAGTAGCAACTGGTGAAGAAAACAACCTGATCAACCTCGACCCATTTAAATACAGTATGAGATCTAGACAAACAATTTTGGGTCCGATTCACGTATTTATCTTCATGTATCAGAAAGAGAACATAAAATCGACATCGGAGATCTTCGCATATTCCTTTTTCTTGGCAAACCCAAGACTTCAACATGGTCGAAGGTAATCCTTTGACCAGTGAAAAAGCTTCCTTAAATAGTTTGTGATGAATGTACCACCTTGGTTACGATTATGGCTAGTCTTGATGGTCCCGTAGATAGCTTATTATTCCACTTATGTACTTATTATGCCGTGTACTATTCCCCTCAAAAGTCCTAGACAAACCAAATCAAACACAGCGGGCAAAACTTAGCTGTAGTTTCTATCTGGCGGTCTCAAAGGGGAACTCCTTCAACTCAAATCCGTGTGGGCCTTTTTGTGATCTATTCCATTAGAAGAATGGAGTTTAGATACAGTGAATTAGTATTTAATACTTCCATAGACTTGCTCAATTATTGTAGTTATCGCTCAAATTGAGCATTGCAGAGAAAACAAAAACTATCCGTTTCATGATGCTTTTAACGACGAGATTGTTGTACATGATGGAGTCTCCACTCAGACAGTTTCACAATAGAGAAAACTTGTATGTCACGTTTCCTTCCTTTTGCATTTATACCTAGGTATTATATTAAATAGGCTCCAAAACTAAGCGGTTTAGGAAGACTGTCTCAAAAACTAGGTTAAGTTGGCCTATTTGATTATATTCGTGACTCTGGGACTAAGGCCTACTTTGGTTCACAAGGGGGAATGGAAGGGGGAAGAGGACGAGACACTTGTACTTCTGCTACCAGAGATATTTATATTTAATTTAATTTTATTTGGTATGAATAAAAGAGGAATAAATTAAAAATATTTTTTTATTTAATAGTATAAAAAGTAAAAAAAGAGAGGATGATATTTTATTATGTTTATAAATTAATTTTTTTTTAATTTAAAAAATTATGATAAAAATAAAAATTGAGGGTTTAATAATTTTTTTAAATATTAAATTCTTTTCAATCCTTTCAAAAATGATAGAATTGAAATTGCTTGTGTAGAGAAAAAGTTCTCCTTTTCACATTTAATTTTTTCTCTAAACAAACAAACGAAGTAAAATATCATTTTACTTTCCCCATCTCTTTTCCTTACAACCAAATTAGGCCAAAAGATTTTATTGGTCACTCAGCTATATATAATTCACATACATTAATTAGGTCTGCAACTTAGGTTTAGCTGGTTGCCAGGCGCCTATAATGATAAGATCGATCGACCATTCTCTTAGGTCAAGAATGTTTGGTCTTGGTCTTTGTCGTACACAAAATGCACTTCTCTTCTGGTTCGCTGAGAGGACAGGTGAGTCCTCCAGTTAGGTTAAAATCATACGCTCCTCATGCCAAGTAAATTAAGTAGAGGCACCAAATTAATTAGCATCCCTTCTATATTATAACTAACTGCTTATTCGATAGTCGACTCTCCACTTTGAAAAAAAAGATTTACATTATTAAACAAAGAGAAAAAAGAAAAGAAAATTCTATACATTTGATGAATGTCTAACTCGAGATATTTTAGTATGTTTTACCAACGTAAAACTACTCTCTATGGATATATCAATAATTCAATGTGGTTGAATTGTAGTACAGAAAAATAAATGAGCAAAGCGATGATGTGCAGTTGATGGATACGGGACTCCGCCGAGTTGTAAATGCTAAAAGATAGTCAAAGAGAAGA
Organism: Rauvolfia tetraphylla; assembly: GCA_030512225.1. Taxonomy (NCBI): domain Eukaryota; kingdom Viridiplantae; phylum Streptophyta; class Magnoliopsida; order Gentianales; family Apocynaceae; genus Rauvolfia; species Rauvolfia tetraphylla. Next base: position 909,582 of record JAJQKT010000062.1, read on the forward strand.
TCAAATTGACCAAATAGGACCTCGCTTCGTTCTTTAAATGAAGAACGGCCATTTGCAGCCTTTGCATGCTTTGCTCGCTTAAAATATCCTATGCTTCTTACGCGGTTCCTACTGCATTCAATAATATGATTCTGGTGCGTCCGGTCATATTCCTCTTCTGCTACGACACTTGTAGGGTTTTAAATCTTCCAGATTTGGTTTAATTCTGAGTTAAAACATTAATTAAGAAGTTTATGTTAGAATTTACTCTTTTGAGTATTCCGCCGTAATCTTTGGTTATGTTTTGCATCTAATATCAGATCCATAACACCGAATAAAGAAAACCACACTTCACTCACTTGCATTGCATGTTCTGCTGTTTTAGCCAAGGTTGACTTTCGCCTATATAAGCTGATGTTGTTTTTGAGAAACAATGTAAACATAGACAGAGAAGTCGATTCAAAAAATACAAAAGAAAATCTTGCATGTGTGATTCGGGGGCCATGAGATTGACTGAGGCAGTTTCTAGCTTCCAATCCTAAAACCATCCATGTGTGTCTGATAATGGTCTCGGCCTCATTAAGCAAAGAAGGGGCGTGTCGGCTCCTAGCCACATGCGTATTTGTTCTTTTATGTTTCCGATCCAAATTACTTTCTCTTCTGCCTCCAAATTTCGTTTTATCATAAGCAATTATTTACATATTCAATACTTTATAGATTAAATCTATCCCCGGGGGGGGGGGGGGGAGGGGGGCAGGGGCAGGGAGAATGGGGATACTGGAGTTGGGGGGTAGCATAAAAGATTCAAAACATTTAATAGAATTGCGATGTCTTTCTAGAGTCGTCAAACCATCTGAATGGGAAAGGGAAGGGAAGAAATAAAAGAAAAAAGGGAACGCCATATTAAGCACGACATTCTTGTACGAAAGTTTTTCAACGTATAATAAAGATTTACAATTTACATTCGTACGTGTGACAACGTTGTGACCCCTAAGACATTTAAGGGTCGCCCGGTTTAACTAAATGCATCCCTGAATTGACTTTCTAATCTTTTGGTAGGCCTTAAGGGATTCTTCAGTATCCAAAAAACTCACAAACAAAATCTTCCCATCCTATAGGAGAATCATGCATCAGCTTTACAAGGCAGCTCACAAATTCAAACTCCTTTTTTCATTTTGTGTAAATTTTGAATTGATTCTTTCAATGTTATTAGTATTAGTAAATTCGTGCTTTTGAAATAACTAATAGAACAAGCACAATTCAAAATCAAATTAGAAACAATTACCCAAAAAAAAAAAAACCCAAGAGTATATATATTAGTCCTACCAAAAAAAGTTATAATACTAAAAGATTCGAATTGGCAACAAATATTTGGCAAATATTAAAAAGAAAAAAAGTCCAATTAATCTCTCAATTAGATTGTTTATAAAAATTTCCATCGAAATAGTATACATAGATATATTTTTATCTATTATTAATATTCGCGGACTCGATACACAAATTTTTCTTGAATTGATAAAAAAAATTATGGCTAAATCCATTGATGAAACAAATCAAGAAAGGCTTCATAGAAAAAAATCAAAATACAATTCACTTTACTTCAACTATTTCAACCCTAAAAAGGTCAATTGAGAGTATTAGAAATAGAATAAATTCAAATAGTTTTTGTGACTTATTCTATTTATGGCAAGGGTATATATTTTTATAAATTATTACAAACTTAAGTTAATAACTTATATAAATTACGAACTATTTTTCAATATCACGCATATGAAATATTCTAAAACTAGAAACACTATATATAATGCACTTAAAAGAGTATTATTAAGGTGGTTGTCTCTTTCTTTTCTCAAGTCTTTAAGAGAAAATAACAGCTCATTTCTACACTAATGATATTTTTCTGGTGCACTTTTTCAAGTTTTTAACCAGGTCCACACGCAGAAGACTTCCATGGAGAGGGGAAGAGACGATGGCTTTTGCGGTGGTGAAGATGACAGAGCTCTAACAACTTCCACAACGGACTTTTTAACGCAAAAATACATTTTTCTATGAAGCGGAAAGTCTTTTGTATAAAAAGTTGGAAATCAGTGGCATCTCTTTGGACATATATGACTAATTAGAATCTTATAAATACTATTGGAAGAACAAAAAAAAAAAAATTTTTTTAAAGCACTACGCGTTATACCTTTTTAAAGTGTGACTAAGTACTTCAAATCTTTTGCAGTCGTTCTCTTTTCTTCTTGCTACAAACATATTCATCACGTCCTTGCACGTACCGCTCTTTTACGCCCCAGGGGGTTGCAAAAGATCCAAACAATTACATTGGTTAATTTTGAGTGTATTTGTATTGGATTCCGTTACATAATCTAATGTAAATTTTTTTTACTCTAAATCCTACACGCTCTCTCAAAATTAATTCAATTTATAAAATTTTAAATAAAAAATTTTAAATTTAAATTTTATCTAATTTCACAATTGATGAATAGTTATAAAATATAAGATGATATTTATTTATTTATTTTTGGTTTAAGAGTTTTACAGTAAGATGATCATCGCGGTCACGGTGGAAAGCCATGGACGAGGTAAGAATAAAGGAAATCATAGTTAAGGAGTGATTAGTTTTCTTAATGAATTTTATAACGACAAGGGTCACAATTCTTAATGGAAGCTAAAGGGGCGCAGATTTGGGATACCATTAGGTACATATGTTTTCTAATATCATGTGCAAAATGAGCTGACCTTAGTGAACTGCCCCACGTTAGTTTTTCTCCCGAGATAAAAGAAGCATGTCATTATCCAACAATAGCCACGTAATCAAATGGTTGTTAGGGGAGTAGGCAGAGTGCCCTTGTCTCACTAGCGGTAGCAAAGCCATGAGATGACCATTTAACTCACTTCTACGTAATTTAACTTTTTGAATTTTAATCAGGCCAATCAACTGCCGTTTGCATATATACTAAAATACTTTCTCCATTCAAAATATTAATTTTTTACCATATTTGTATAAATTAAGAAATAAAAAAATAGTTAAAAAGATTTTATTTTTTTCAACAATGGAAGTATCAAAGTTTAGGGGTGTTTGGATACATTATTATATGAATATAAAGTATGAATGATTTGCAATTCTTTGACTCTATTCTCGATTACTGAAATTATTTTTAAGTTACTGAGAATATTTTGAAAAGTATTCTCAAAAATAATTTTTTAAAAATAGTAAATAAATAATTAAGAACAAAATAAAAATAATTTTTTAACTTAAAAAATTATAAATAATTTATATTAAACAATTGCAAACGGACCTTTTGTAAATAGAAGATATTAAAATGCAAATAATAAGTTACTACAGATCAAGGATGACACGTGGAGCGATCGGGAGGACTGTTTGGGCGCGCGGTTCATTAGTCACATGAGTGAAAACCGGAAGTACCAAATTTCTTCAAATTTGAGTGGAGAGCAACCAATAGTCATATTGATTCTTGACTTTTAATTTCTGTGTTTGGCTTTACACTGACTTAATTAAGTCCAGGAACATTGGAGAAAATTTGTCTACTTGGAAAATTTTCATGATGGTTTCTGTAGAATCTCGAATCACCGGAAATTGGATTAGAAAAATGTTTCGTGCCCGCACGGGCGTAGCTCAGTTGGTCAGCAGTGGCAGATTGGGTACCAGGAGCTCAGGGTCGAGACCTGGCAGCCGCAGTGTGGAATTTCCTGCCTCCAATGTGGGGTAGAGGTCCTTGTGGGTACCAGGCACTGGCCCTCCCACTGGCTGGATGGTTGAATCACCGTGATTAACTCCCTCACAACTGGTCGGGTCTGGGTGTGAGGGCTCTGTGGGCGAGAGTATTCGCCTTTTGGGTACCAGAAAAATGTTTCGTACTCTATTTTGGTACTTCCAAACATCGCTGGATCTGCCACAAGCACCAGCCGTAAGTACCCTGGTTAATAAAGGGCTCTCCATTAAGAAAATTTCCCAAAAAAAATCACAGAGGCAAAATGTAAATGGTAATCCAATTTATTTATTCAAATCTTCTCTCCCAAATCCCTTCTCCATCCTATTTCCTACCAAAGGGATGCTAATCAATATTAAGTTGTTACGTATCTTCATATTATTTTATTTTTAGAATTTTTTTATTATTTTTAAAAATTACATAATAGTATTATATTAATTAAGAAGCGAACGAGGGAGAGAATCCCAATGGCAATCTGTGTTTAATATTCTCTAACACTACAAGATAAATACGATAACCTACTTAAATAATTATTGAAAAACATACCATATCATTTCATACCTATAACTCGTCTTAATACTAGATAATTGTGACTTATATGCATGCACATTTCTTTGTGCGGATATACTTTGATTGAGTTTTGTTACTGAACTAATGCAAATTTTTACTTTTTGTCATACTTCTTATCTCATAAATAATTTAATTTTAGAAATTTAAGATAGAAAATCTCAAATCTTAACACTATCAAACAAAAAGACCGAAAAGAGTAGAATGAGTAAAATCAGCTCAGAAACCTCATCCCTCGTTGAATTTTTCTCCACCACAAGGAGGATAAAAAAAAAAAGGAAATGGATTGCCAATTTAACAGCATATATTTGAAGAACACAAATAATTTAAGATTTCTCGCTCAAGCACAATGTGGTTAAGCAAAGTTCGTGAATCCTTAACTCTTTCCTCAGAAAAAGAAAAACTAAAAAGATCCTTTCTCAAACATTAAATAATAATAAAAATAAATAATAAGGTTAGACTTCGAAGGTCTTTTTCCTTCTTTTGTGCATTAGATAAGGGCTGTGCCTCATTTATGTCTAAATGGACACAACCCAACTTTTCATCAGGAGACTAACAAGAAGACTGATGACAGTGGAATGAGTAAAATCACCTCAGAAACTTCATCTCTTGTTGAATTTTCTCTACCAAAAGGACGCTAAAAAAAATTTAAAAAAAGAAAAGTAAAGGGGAAAAAAAAAGAGAGGGAAGGTCTGTCCTTTGAGTATCAAATAACAAAAATAAATAATAAGATCAGGCTTCAAAGGGCTTTTTATTTTTTGTTTTTTTTTTTTGCATTAAATAAGGGCTGTGCCTTATTTATGTCTACGCAACCGAACTTCGAGAGCTCCCCAGTTTTTTGTGTTTTCACACAGCCAAAATAGCACGCCAAACATTAACCAGACCAAGTGAAAACGGCGAAGCCGCAGCCACGTAACCCTTTTTTTTTCTCCCCAAACCATTTACGACGTCATACTACCTCACCGCCCCCTTTCCCTCTTTTCCTTCCTCACTTGCCTATAAATATTCTATCATTGGCTAACCGGTTTAGACACGCTCTTATTCATCTTCTTCATTATTCTCCATTCTACGCTCCAGAAACACAGGTTTTTCCGGTGTTTTGCAATGGAATCAAGTGATACTACGACCATTACTTCACCGGCTTCTCGCTCCGTTTCGCCTTCTTCTTCCTCTTCTCCTCCGCCGCCTACTCCACTACCTTCGGTGGTGGTTAGCCCTTGTGCTGCATGCAAGATCTTACGGCGGCGATGTGCCGAGAAATGTGTCTTGGCACCATACTTTCCTCCCACTGATCCTATCAAGTTCACCACTGCTCATCGCGTTTTTGGAGCAAGCAACATAATCAAGTTCTTACAGGTAATTATCACTATCGTCAAGAGCTGAGAGCTCAAAAATGGTTATTTTGATTCTTCTTGGAAGTAGTTCAATTTGATATGAAAAAAGAGAAAGTACCGCTGGTCATTGGTTAGTTCACACATCAGACTTTCATTAAAGTCCAAAGTCCCACTTTAGACTTTCCCCTTCTGAGTGGAAATTAAAACTGCCCAAACAGAGTGAGTAACCCTCACTGGCCTGCACATTTATTGTCGTCTTCTTTTCTCCATAAATCATACATATCAATTATACGGATCGGACTAGAATGGCAGAAGAAATAGTTTAAGAATCGGGTACCTGATTTATACTAAAGTCGAGGTTTGATATTCGCAAAGACTGCATGCAATGTTGAATGTAGTCTAGTCTTGGTCCCATGTCCAATTGGCTCCGTCTAATCATCTATTTTTCTACGCATTAGTTAGCGTGCGAGATTAATCTAGTCATTTCTCTAAGAATACTGTCAAGAACAATAAGATATAAATTGTTCTCAACCACTCGCCGGAATTATAAAATGGTTTATTTAAGTTTAATTACTTGATATCGTTGATTTAATAATTATCCTCTGATTTACAGGAGCTGCCGGAGTCTCAGAGAGCGGATGCAGTGAGCAGCATGGTGTACGAGGCGAATGCCCGGCTGAGAGACCCCGTGTACGGCTGTGCCGGAGCAATTTGCCAACTTCAGAAGCAAGTGAATGAGCTGCAAGCGCAACTAGCCAAGGCACAAGCAGAGCTCGTCAACATGCAATGTCAACAAGCAAACCTTATGGCTCTAATTTGCATGGAAATGTCTCAATCTCCACAGGGGGTCTCACCTCAACAACAGCAATCCACAGACAACTTCATCAACCCCAGTCCTTATGGGTTCCAAACTAATCTCAACTTCTTCGACGACAACCACCCCGGAGCTCTGTGGGAGCCTCTCTGGACTTGACGACCCACAACCATCCCATCTCTGCCTCCGGTGAAGTCAGAACCGAGCATTTCAATTTTAATCATTCTCCTAACTCTTTAGCGAGCGAGAAATTACAAGAATAAATTTAATTCTAGTAATGTTGTACCATGAACTCAAATTATATAACCATGTAATATATATAGTATGAATAGAGATGGGACAAAGCTGATCAAAGTTAGTTAGGTCCTAATTATGATTTTGCTGAGCATATATAAAGCAAATGAAGTAGACGGGGCCGGCCTTCCTTTGCCCAAGTTATGCTACTGATGAGTTCCATTGAGAGATATGTCATTTTCCAAGTCAACATTTCATCAAACCAACTTTATGGTTACCTAATATTTATACCATGAACAATGCTCAATGCTCTGCTCTGTGTCTCTTCATATATTCCCTTTCAAACAAGGCTTTCACTATCTGATCTTTGCTTCATTATTTTCTGCTACTTTTATCTGCGCGCTGAGATTTGTAGGTTATGCTTTTTGGACTTAGTGACCCGATTTGCATATAATGTCTTGTTTGTTTGGCTTGAAAAATTATGAAAAACGAGGGTTCAATTGTTGTGATGTCCGAAACAGGTTTTTAGAGTCTTTTCATTCTGAAACGATGTCTTGCCAAGCATATCATGCAAAATGGAAAACGTTTTCGTCAACTCTCAACTACACAGACTAACTTTTGACTCTGAAGAAGAAATTAGAAATTGGGCTTAATTTCTGAGTCCTTATATCAATAATAGTACTGAACTTTTACATCTATCTTCAGCGTCAAATGTAATTGAAAAGTAAGACCAATTAAAATCATAGGTATCGATTGTTAACTTATTAGTTACTTGAACCAAAACAATATACAAATTTTTTATACTACACCGGAGATGAATTGGTCAACTGGATAAGATTTCATCCTTGTGGCGGGAGAGGGAGCCCTGTGCTTGGAGAGTTCTGTGTTGATTATACAACATTAGAGATGTAGGTCCTACTCTTCTGGCTCAACGAGTGTAATTGGATAGGATTTGATTTAGATATTTTTATTTTAAGCAAAGTTAAATTATTTTTTATATTAGTCTCACAATTAAATTGGAGTAAGATATTGTCCAAATAAAGTTTTAGGCTTAGTTTAGTTCACAAAGAGGAAGGGAAGGGGTAGAGGTACTTTTCACTTTCTCTAAATGAGTTATTTGTATTTATTTTAATTTTATTTTATATGAAGGAAAGATAAGTAAATTAAAAATACTTCTTCTTATTTTATTATGTTTATAAAATTACCCTCTTCTTAAATTAATAAATTATAATAAAAATAAAAATTGAAGGTATAATAATCTTTTAAATATCAAATACCTCCTCATCCTTCTAAAATTGAAAGGATTGAAATTACTGATGTGGATGAGGAGTCCTTTTCCTCTACATTTACTCTCCTCCATTATTTGTTTCCAACCAAATGAAGACTCATTTACTCCTTTTACTTTCTCTTTTCTTTTCCTCTCTATTTTCCTTTCAACTAAACTAGGCCTTAGATAGAATTTTATTTTGAAATTAAATTTCAAATTTTAAGTGTGAAATTTATATTTTCTCTCATAAATAATTCAATTTTTATAAAATTCAAAATAAAAATCTTAAAACCAAACTTTATTCAATTACATCACCAAAAATAAAAAGATGATTAATTAGTGAAAAACTGAGCAGTAATCCAGAGTGCACGTGCTTATGTTGATCTCTTAGACGGCTTTTTTGAAAATAATTATGACCCATGTTTTCCCCTTTTGACTCAGTATTTTTATTAATTCGTACTCATCTGATTTTAAAATATAAAATTTTTTTGGACTCTTTCTTTTTTTTTTGAATATTTAATTTTTATAAATATTAAGAATATTTTTTTAGAGCTAGTTTTGATAGTAAAAATAATTCTTTAGTTATCTCTCATATTAATAAAAAATAATTAAATTAATTTAAAAATTATTCTATATTTTTTATTTTTAAATTTATACAAAAAAGTATTAAAAATTTTATAAAATAAAGAAAGTAATTATGGGTACCCGCAAACAAAATTATGTTTGCTTCGAAATTAAAGAAACCGAAAAGAGAAGATCACTTGCATGCCACGTGACACGGTTTCGAGCAGCGAAGATTACTTGTCGGCAACTCATTGGAATATGGCCTACCAAAGCTCTTAGGTGGGACATCATCAACCAACATGCTTTCTATTTTCTACACCTTGAACGGGAGCACACATGATTTTTTTACTTCCATCTTGGACGCTGTCTGATCAGTCCATCCGCGAATACAATACCGGTGAACTTTGCAGATGGCTGGTCAACTATGTAATAGAGGGTCCAATTGAAGTTGCAAGAATTGGACTTTTTTTTTCCTCTCTCTTTTTTTTTTTGTTTTTTTAAAAGGAAGCAAGAATTAGACTTTTGTTTGCCTTTTTTTTAAAATACTCCTTGGAATTGAATGTATATTATTTATACAAATTAGATAATAAGAAAATATAAAATTTTTAAATTTTTTGATATAAATTAAGAAAGAATAAAATAAATAATATGTTATTATATTATTAATTAATATAATAAAGAATAAGATAATTATATTTACAAGTATGATAATTTTAAAAAATAATTTTTAAAATTCATAAAAAATTAAAAATTTTAAGAATAAAAAAATAATTTTATAATCTTATATTTTAAAATAGAGAAAATAAATAAAATATAATAAGATATAATTTAGTCAGTTACATTAAGAAATACATTGAAATAGACACTTTTTTGTTGTGGCTCCCCCAGAGGTAATAAGTGTGGCTCTAAATTGCTTTTTTGAAAATCAAGATTGGATCCTAAAAATAGAAAAGGGGTACCAAACTTTGACGGGATAAGAACTTTAATGAAAATAAAAATAGGCACAATAAAAAAAACATTTTTTTTCTTTTTTTTGTAATTAATAAGGATTAGTAGTATGATATGAACAAGTCAATTGTTAGTTTTTTCAAAAATTGACAATATCATTCTGATGCTAATTACTAGTCGATCTGTCTTTGATTCTCTTTTTCTCTCTAATTTATAGGATAGTGAAGGAGGGGAAAATGTCTTTAATTTTTGTTTAAAATGGGACCCCAAAAAATAGTTTATATATGGTGGTATGTCTTGTTTGTGCTATTTCTTTGTTGGATGCTAACTGAAAATGTCCTATTATGGATATGATTCGTCTAGCTAGACGGGATGGCTACATCACCTAATTCAGTTGATTTTGTGGTGAAATTTCAAATCAAATCACATTACCCGATGGGGACTTCTAGAAATCTTCTTCTTTTTTGGCTTTGTGGAATTGCGTTGTGTATAAATCAATCAATCAATCAATCAATCATCATCGTTTTGCCAGTCAAATATCAGAGGAATTTTATTTTTTTCTTTGGCTCTGAAATATCAAACTAAGATAGAATGACTCTAATTTTCTATTAACATATTCTAATCTCACTCTACTCAGCATTAGCCAACCATCAAGGAGACAATTTGCAGAGAAAATTGAATTCCGTAATTAATTTGCTCACTAGACATATACATATGGTACGACATTCCAAAGAAATTCTTCTTCCTTTTTATTAGAACCGCAGAGGAGAAAAAGGGGTGACCAAATGTAACTAATCTCACCGCAGAGGAGAACTACACAAAATTATTCCTCTGAATATTTAATTTATATGCTATTTTTTCTCTTTCAAAATATAAAATTTTTTCTTTCTCAAGAATTTTAATATTTTTTAATTTTTAAAAATTATCCCACCTATAAGTATAATTAATTTATTCCCTCTCTTATTAATGAAAAATAAATAAAATTGGTTAAAAATATAAGAAAAATACTAAAAGACAGATTTTAAAATTTAAAACAGATAGAGTAATTATAATTAGTAAAGGCTAATTATGTACTCTTTGTTTGAATATAATACTGCAAGAGCAAAAAGGTAGATAAAATTAGTTTACCAATCACACCCAGAAAAGGAAAGAACAAAAAAAATGGCAGGGAACTGGCCTCCCTAGACCTTTCTAGATTTCGTACTATTTTGATGTCTTCCCTTTGTCATGACAAAGGGTCCTCCATTACTCCATTGAAGGGTACATTTTTTGTCTCTAAAAAAGCCGAGTGTTACTTTATTTGCTACTTTTGTATTGGCATTTTTAACTCGTCTCGATCAACATAATTTGACTTTGGAAATATAATTAGATTGAAAACGTGCAAAATAATAAATTATAATTAATTTAATATTAAAATAAATATTTAATTATAAATTCAAGAAATATATAATAATAAAAAACGCGTCTTCGGGTAGAGCCGATCGATACCTCGGCTGCTATAACTCACTTGTCACGTTTTCGTTCCTTTCTCTTCCAACTTGTTGCAAAGCGTACTGCTTCCAGACAAGGAAAAAGCAAAGAAGGTACAAAAGACGCCTCGATAACAAAACATATGGTTCCGATTAAGCTAATTATCGCAGGCAAAACAGGTCCCTCCATAGCGATAGATCTTTTGTGTATGCGTTAGGCGGATAAAGATTCTTTTGACATCTCTATGGATCACAAAACGTGAACATGGCCAGCCGAAATAATATACATGAAGTGAAAGCACAACTAACTTGCAGAACAAAAATCATCGGAATCCATGACCAATTGTGTACATATAACATCATCGGAATATCAATCATGTAATGTCGGTATACAGACTTTTTAGATATATTTGGATTGCATTTCACAATCAAATTTTTATTTTTTTAAATAATTTTTTTTTATAAAATTCAAGATAAAAAATTTTAAATCTAAACTGTATCTAATCTTACATCTATAAATAATTGAGATCTAATTACATCAATTTAAGAAAATACGCATAAGCATAAACATAAAAATGATGTTCAAAATATGAGATATATAAACGAATTCTTGATATAGAGTGAACGGGCCAGCCTGCTGCAAACTTTTCATGATCTTCATCTTTCAGCAGAGATCTTCATGTTCCTTTGTACTATAATCTAGTAATATCTCATGGTCGTTTAGAAAGCAAACAAAGGCACTTTTTGGATTTTGACACTAACTTGCCGTTGCTGTGGTTTGCTCACACTCATTTTCTCAATGGCTGAAACCGAAAACCGATCGAAGAGAAGAAGGTGATAATGAGAATGTTCGGACTGGCCGACAACGTTAAATTTTGACTGTAATAAGAAGCTTTGATTATTACTAGCATTTCAACGGTAATCTAATCTCTCAGTGCACGAGTGCGCGAATCTCTGGCCGCCATTGTTGCGAGAAAAGTGATTGCATAAACGCGTAGATTCATCTGTTTTTCCTTCTTCGTTTTGTGTTGCTAATCATTTTGGATTGCGTTTTCACGGCATCATCATCAAGACGCGGTGATACGTAATTTTTTATTAATTAATTATATAATAAATATCTATTAAAATAAAATTACTCGATACATAACTAAAAAAAAGAGTTGGACTAATCTATTAATAAAAAAATTGATTTTTAAATTTTGTAAAAAGTAATTTATTTCTTAAAAAAAAAGTAGGTTTTAGAATTTAATTTTTTATATAATTCTCATATACCAAAGTAGAAATGCTACCCAAAAGCACCCTAGCAGATCATGGGGATGATGGATCAGCCACCAAAAGTGTGTTTTGGACATTTTACATTTGTCTGTTTTTGGATTTTCCAATTCTCTTTTAGTACATGGAAAAATGTAATATTATTTCCAGCGCGCCGCATGTATTTATTTATTTATTTATTTTCATTTTTAGCTATAATTTTAGGGGTTTGATCTTCGCAACTACAATTAAGGAGTCATTAGTATAAACTAATAAATTATTGCGTCAATCGAAATTCTTTTCTCCGTCGTATCGAGATTTCTTCTTTTTTCTTTTTTTCTTTTTAAAGGGACAAAGCAATAATTTAAGTGAATATGGGGGCAAAAGAATTCTCCATTGTGAGTTGATCCGGAGAAAGGTAAAATTGATGTTGACACAAATTATACCCTTTATTTAGGTAGGAAAAAAATTATCAACTATTTTATAAATAATATATATTACATTTCTTTTTCGTGTAGTTTTTCAACCCTTGCTCTCCATGTGAATTGAAATTTCAGGAAGTTAGATTTATATAGGAGTAGGCAGTCACAATTTTCTCCAATATAATGATTCTTTTATTGATTTGTTTCAACTAATTTCCTTCTCCGCCATTCTTTTTTCTAATTGATACTTCTCTTTCAATGTATTTCTTTTCTCCACTTTAGTTATATCTATACCAAGAAAATGCCATTTATGAAAGAAATTATATGCATTTCGGTTGCAAAAGTGCCAAACACATCTAGAAGCTCAAATATTTTTGCAAAATTATTATTTGGTATGCCCTGACTGTTATGTAACTATTATTCAAAAGAGAAAGAAAGATAATAAGGATATTTTAGTAATTTTTGGATTGAGTTTTTTTTTCCCCCTTTGGTGTTTCTAATTGAGTTAGTCAATACTATCAATTTACAAGTTCCAAAGCGATTCTGTAATACTCTTTCTTTTTTCAGCAATGTTTCAAAATTGAGGGATAACTCTGGAAATTGCTTTCTCATTTTGCTGGTTTGATTTATACAAATCTTTAATTTTCCTCAAACATGCCCTTATCTTAATCATAGAATGTAGCATACAATTTTAGAATAGTGTCCGCCTTTTCAAAAGAAAATTCATTTTTCATCTAACATGCACCATTCCATTCGCTTGAGCAAGAAAATCAAGTGAAACTCTCGTCATAATACAATCTCTTATCAATTTATTATAAAATTTGGTAAAATAATAATTAAATAACTAAATGCTGTCATCAATATAGCCGATGGGACCAATATTAGGGAAGTACTTAAATTTAAAACAAAGGGCTCATATGCAAATTTTGGTCATATTTTTTGAGAAAAATACACCTAGAATAGTTGATAAAGAATGGATTAAATAATTGAAAATTGTTGTGGAGTCAAGTCAAGAAAATTAAAGTAAAAAAAAAAAACTTAATGCCTACTCGTAGGGTCAAGTTGTCCGAGGATAAAAATTTAAAAATTCACCCTTTTCAAATTCTTTATGTATTACCGAACAAAAAAGGTAAAGGAACCGACCAATTTTTGTCAATGAACTTTCCCATGTGTGGTTTCTTTTGAGAATGGTATGATCAATTTCTTCTACAATTTGATTGTAAAATAATACTACTATACTAGCATTTCTAGAGGCCTGTTTAGAGTGGGAGAATTTAGCAAGCAAAAGAAAATATAATATAATTTCAAGAAAATATGTTTCTTTTTTTTTTTTTTTGAAAAAACACAAATTAAAAATTTTTATTTTATTTTTATTCTAATTTATGTTATGACTGAAACAAGTTTTACTTTTAGTTTTATTTGATTACTCAGAAATAATGGGAGTGAAATTCTTTAATCTTTGGATGATAGATAATGGCATAATCCAAGTTGCCATAGTTCGGAATCATCCTTAGGGAGCCCATTATATGCCAAGTCCAGGAGGGCTTTCGGAAGAGAGCCCAACGGTAACTCACGCAGTTGGACCCTACCTAAAACAAGGTCTTTTAGTGATATTTTATAATAGTTTGAGTAATTAAAAATTTAATAAAAGTTAAAGAAACTTTTATTTCTTTTATAATTTTAGCATAACACATTATTTTTTAAAAATAAAAAAAAAGATTATACTAATTATAGGAATCTGCTTAAAGTCGTTAATATGTAGATTAAATAGATTAGTGATATTATTCGTTGAGAGTAAAATGTTGTAATATATTAATTAAAAAAATTACAATGGATAATTTTTCTATTCAAAAAAATAAAAGAATAATAGTTATTTAAATTAAGCATTCTCAAAAGTTTCTCTCAAGACTCCAAATCAATATAGATACAGCCCTGTGGGGAGTAAATAGTCCAATTATCTGAGAATGGGCTAAGGTTATCCGAATCTGAATTTGGGTTATCCAAAAAAAAAAAGTGAATTACAGAATTGGGTTGACGACTCCTCTTCAGTGTAATTTATAAAGATTTGAAGCATTTTCTTATAATATTGGTTTATTTTTTCCTAAAAAATATATAAATCCTTGAGTTACCTTGTTCTTTTATTTTCATTTTTCAATTAATTATGATGTAATTTGTTCCGACCTGTCACTTCGAGAAAGACAAAGGAAGCCGTAATTTCGATTATTTCTCCATCCTACGTCCGCGGGCCGTTTTTCTTGGGCTTTTTGAAGCAGCCCATCAGAACTTGTAAGATAGTGCAAACTTGGGCCAGTTATCCTTTTTCTAAATCATGAGGAAAAGTCAACTGCCTTTGGACCCAAACAGAAGAACAGTTTTATTTGGACAAAGTCAACTCAAAATTGCTTCTATGTTTTTTTTTAAAGAAATAATCTATCTTTATAGAATTTATGATGAAAATTCTCAATAACTACTCAATCTAAATACAAATTTTTTTTTTATGGATAACCCTGAATTCCTAACCAATACCCCTGATTCCCGAGGTAATTAAGCCGTTTGTCCAACGGCTTGCCGAGGTGGCACAACATCATTGGATTTCTGGAGAAAGTGCATCGTAATCGGGCATACCTAACCAATACCCCTGATTCCCTCTCAGTCTCTGGCTCCCTCTACTACGTTACGCACCGTCTAAGCGGTCACTTCCACAATCGGAACGACGTCACAAGACGAAACATATGATGAAATAGTCACTCCAATGTCTTTAGGGCCAGACGCTGACGACTCCGACGACCTCCGTGCTCTCGCCACCGAGAAACGCCGTGAAATTATGGCGGCACTGACCCTTGAGTCTGACTTAGACCTTGCCTTCAGCCTCCAACTACAAGAAGCCATCAATGCTTCTCTCTCTCTCCAGCCCTCTACTTCCTCATCTCCCGCTTCGCGTCGGTTGCCACCAGTGGAAGAAAAGAATTTTCATCTTTCTAAAGATGATGTCTCTGGAAACCTCCCTGGAATTCTGTCGGAAGAGCTCCTAAAGTTCGAGCAAGAGGAGAAAGATCGTTTACTCTCGGAAGCGGAGTTTAAGAAGATGAGGGACAATCTCCACCGACGGATTCACGACCAGAAATTCGCTGAGGAAATTCAGCGCATGCCGGAGGATGAATGGGAGGAGTGTGGGGATAATTACCAGAGGCCCTTCGGTGAGGGGAGTTCTAAGGGTACTTCTGAAGAGATTTTTAGGGTTTATTTTAAGGGGTTGGTGGAGAGGGGAGAAGTCGCGGTGAATAAAAATGGCAAGGGAGGTTCAGGAGGTGGAGTTTTGGGTGCGATTGGGGTGGCCATTACTGATTCTCGAGACGATTTGTTGTTCGAATTTAGGAAACCATTGTTTGGTGATGGGATTAATAAGCAGGTTGCTGGGGTTAAAGCGTTGATTGAGGGCTTGAACGCTGCATTGGCTTTGGATTTGACAAGGATTGCGTTCTATTGCGACCAATACGCGATATACCAATATGTGAGTTCTCAATTTCAAATTGTAGATGTAGATGTTATACTTGGCTTTAAACTTCTACCTCGTTTGGAATTGGAGATTCTTGTCGCATTCTTTGGTAATGTGGTTTAGTTCCACAACAACAGATTTGTCTTTTATAACTAAAAGAATTTGGTAGAAGTTGTTCCGCTTGAGAAATCTGGGGGGAGAGAGAGAGAGAGAGAGAGAGCCCCTGGAGTCTGGAGGTTTCATGCTCATTAAGGCCTGAATTCAGTGTTTTTTCCCTTTTTTGCTTTTCGACTTTTAAAGTTCCAATGTTGGTTAGTTGCTTTTGAACATTTTGGAGCTTTCAAGCCATTTTAAGTATATTCTTCACTCAGCTGCTACCGCTGCATTGTGCTGGTTATTAATTTATTTTTTAGGATTTCCTCATGATGTTTTCTGTTGATGCCACATTGCATCTCAAATGCAGATTACTCGTAAGTGGACTCCAAAACAACGAAAGATTGCCACATTAACAAATCAGGCTATTCTTCTTAGAAGAAAATTTGCATACTGCCAGCCTTTTTGGGTGCCTAGAAATGAAATAAAGTTTGCTTTTAAGCTTGCAAGGGAGGCAATAGTTTCTCAGATAAATAGACCTCCAGAATCTAGTGCTGCAAGTAATCCGTATGAGACATGTGTAATCTGCTTAGATGACACAGTTATTAACAGAATTTTCTCAGTCGATGGCTGTATGCATCGATATTGCTACTCTTGCATGAAACAACATGCAGAGGTGAAGTTACTCCAGGGGCTATTACCTAAATGCCCTCATGAAGGCTGTAATTCTCAGCTGAAAGCGGATAGTTGTTCCAAATTTTTAACTCCCAAGTTAGTTGAGATTATGAAGCAGCGCATTAAGGAAGATTCTATACCTGTTACAGAGAGAGTCTATTGCCCATATCCAAAATGTTCAGCACTGATGTCAAAAGGTGAAGTTTTGGAATATTCTAAAAGTGTCTTTGTTGCAGTGGAGAGATCTGGAGTCCGAAAATGCAAAGAATGTAGCGGGCATTTCTGTATTAATTGCAAAGTTCCGTGGCATCAGAACTTGACGTGCTTTGAATACAAGAAGAGATATCCAAACCCTCCTACAGAGGATGTAAAGTTGAAGACTCTAGCAGCAAGAAATTTGTGGCGTCAATGTATAAAGTGCAATCACATGATTGAACTTGCTACTGGCTGCTTCCATATGACCTGCAGGTACTATTCCTTACTTCCATCCCTACTTAGGTGAGAAATGCACATGCAAGACAAATAAGCATATTCCTCTGGAGTTTTTGGTTTGAGTGGAGGTCTGAACTCGTGAGTCTGATTAGTGGATTCTTTTATATCAGTCTTGTTTATATCTTCTAATTGTTAAATTGTTCTAATAGTTGTCCAGTAAGTTTCAGAAATTAGTTGCTTTAGTTGGGCCAGAGAAGAAGTCTCTCAGCTTTTAGCTATAAGTGCTTTATTTTTTTCATCTATCAAATTTGTATTATGACCTGTACTTCTTCTAACAAGAGGAATTAAGATAAACTTGGAGTTTCAGGATTCTAATGGATTGAAATCATCTTCCACCACCACCACCACCACCCCCCCCCGCGCTGGGGGAATAGTGGTAGAATTTTATAATGAACTATTGTCAATCTGCACAGAACTGCCTTGCGGACTGATGGTTCATGTGATATACCTGAATGTTATCATTCAACTATTGTATACCTATAGTTTACCTTTAGATCCAAGTATCATCATGCAAACTCTGCACAAAATACAAAGAAAACTTCTAGTGCAGCCCTCTGCCTCCTCCCTGTTTGTGTTGCTTGCTCTTGATTTTTCATTTTCACAGGGAATATTATTCTTCATATATGCATGCAACAATAAAAGTCTGGTAAAGTTAATGCCATTATCTTCCAATTTGACTTTCATATCTTATCTTCTGCCTGGAATTGTTTGTGAAAATAATTACGCATTTTCAATTTGTATGAAGGGCTTCTCAAAGTCATTTGAGAAAATGGCAAATGTAAGTAGCCAAGTGCTTGCAACATCATGCACAGAGAGAGGAAGAGACAATGAGAGTCGATGATTATTTTGGTCATTTGTTATTTCTGCATTTTCTTTTTATTGAATATTTGTTATACTACTTGAAACTAGTATATTTCAACTGATTTTTTGGCATTTGTTAACTATAGGCAAGTAGTTGAATTTTGTTGGCCTCCTTTGTTATTCTTATTGTTCTAAAAAACTAATGGTAGTAGAGTTGGTTATGTGTCATCTGTCTTTTCCAAGTTTTAGCATTATAGTTGACATCTTTTTTGGGTGGCAGGTGTGGCTATGACTTCTGCTATACTTGTGGTGCCGAGTGGAAAAACAAGAAGGCAACTTGCACCTGTCCACTTTGGGATGAAGACTATATTATGGACGAGGATGAAGATGACGATGAAGAATTTGATGAAGATGACGAATTTGATGAGTGGGAAACCACATCCGAGTCGGAAGATTATTACTGAGCCAAACAGATCTGATCGAGAATTTGATCCATGAAGATTTCTCTTGAACTAAATAGTTCTCATCTTCACCATTACCGCTAACTTTTGTTCTTCCCCTTCCTTGGCAGTACTTTGCATCAAAAGGAATCTTTGTGCTAATCATAAACTGTTTTAGATGCAATTCATGAGAATGTATATACAAAGCTCCTCTGATTGAGAACTATCTCTTGTTCATGTTCTTGCTTCCTGATGCGTTTTTCTTCAGCCTCTAGGAAGGTTTTGGTGGCTGTTGTTAATTTCAGACGCTGTGTTTTTCTCAAGAAACAAAAAGTTTTGAGAGAAGTAAATTTTTAAAAAAGTATGTGAAGAGGATTCAGACCACTTAGTCCCAATATTTGGGTCAGGCAGTCAAATTGGGGACTTCCACCCAAAAAAAAAAAAAAAGGAAAAAAAGAAAAAGAAAGCCCAATGATCTTCTTTATCAGAGACACATTAGCCTACTGGGGACAGCTCTCTAGTACCCTATAGGGTATTATCTTCTTGATTGTTATTGAAAAGTATAAAAAATTATAAACTTTCAAATAGTCTCATTCTCATCATCATATTTAGATTAAGTGTGAAAGTTTGCTATTGATTAGAATGTGTTTACAATATATAACGCACATAGTAATTTTAATGTAATAGTTTATGAAAATTGAGTCTTTTTTTTTTTTTTTGCTGGGAAAAATGGAGTCAAATATGAAGAAGAAAGGTCACCTAAATTCTCTCGTAAATAATTTATAGTATTAAAATTTTGACACTGTAAAATGTAGTACAATTTTTATTTTTTTGCTGAATATATATATAGCATACAATGCACAGTGAACTATTTGGTATTTTAATGTAGTGATCTATAAAAACGGGATAATAGGGAAAAGAAAAAGTCAGGTAAATTCTCCAGGAAGAAAAGGGAAACATCGAGTGATAAGAAGAAGACTTCTGCTGTATTGTAATTTGTCAATACAGCAGAAGATGAAAATTTATGGTGATTTCTCTCCTTCCATCCTCAGTCTGGTAAAGAGAAGGTAAAATTTTTCATAATAACCATACCAGCCCGTTAGCAACTGTTTAGTCTTCTAAATTTTGGCGCCAACATGGAAGCCGACGACAACCTTAGTCCTTAAATCCCTACTCTCCGAGCAATACTGTGAACTGATGGCGGCACAAGCCCTCGAGTCCGACCTTTTCTTCGCCTACCAACTGCAAATGCAAGAAGCCATGAACGCCTCCCTCCCTCATAACGGAAACGGCGACGTCACCGGTTCCTCAAACCCCATTTTCTTTTCCGACGACGTTTCTGAAGCCACCGCTGCCCAACTCCTCTCCGAGGAACTCTCCAACTACGAACTACAACTCCTCGATCACGAAGTGGCCCAGGCAGAGCTGAAGAAAATTCAAATTGATCTCAACCGCCGGATCCATGATCACTCCTTCGCCCGGGAGATACTCGGTATCCCCGAAGAGGAGTGGAAAGAAGCTGGAGATCAAATCGAAAAACCCTTTGCTGAGGGCTCGGCTCTGTCCAGTGGCGTTGGCCTAAATAATGAGGATTCTTTTAGGGTTTATATGAAGGGTTTAACGAGCGAAGAAAAGATGTTGGGGACGAGAAAAGGAAGACTCTAACGGCTAGAATTGGGTTGGCTATTTGTGATATGAATGATGGGTTGGTTCTTGAGGTTAGTAGAGGAGTTGTTGGAGGTGAAATGAGTGATGAAGCTGTTGAAGTGAAGGCATTGATTGAAAGTCTCAATGTCGTTACCATGTTAGGACTGAAGAGCATCACAATTGTTTGTGGTAGTAACTTCCTTTACCAATGTGTGAGTAATCTATTCTGTCCTTTTTAAGTAAACATGTTATCATAATGGAAAATGCATTCTTCTGTAGCGCCTCTGTTTTCATTATTCTCTGCGTTTCTGTTGGGGAATATTTGCAGACTTGATGCATGACATGGCTCTTCGATGCTGATAAATTTATCAAATGATGTAGAAAATAATAGGGACAATGAAATCTCTAAGAACTTAGTAGTTCCATGAAAGCATACTTTCTCAGACGCAGGTTGATTTCTCTGGGCTCTTGAGTGTATTTTAAGTATGCATCTCTCTGGTTTCCTGCTTCATGATAGAAGCTGGGCCAATTAAGGTCCAGATATGTTTTTGGTGCAAAATTTGGAAATTTGAAACGTCTCTTATCAAATCGAGTAGTTGGAGCCCAGAGGGAGGGAGGGGACTGTATCTTGTCTTTCCCACTGTTCAATATTGGCTAGTCTTTCGGGTTCATGATGAGTATTACGTGGAACTTTATGGATGCTATAATTGTAATTCATTGATACCAACCACAGAGAATGGTTTAACTCGTCTTTTGATTTCAACTTTTTTGTTTTGATTGAACTTATATTCATCTTGGTTTGTAAGCTCTCTTCCTCACTTCTCTTTATTTGTCTAGTTGGTCATGGCCGTATGCATCTATGCTATCAGATTACTTGAAGTCTATAACCATCTCAATCTTAAATGCTTGTTGCTTGACCTTTAAGATTTTGAGGTCATCACTTGTTACTTGATCTTAGGTTAGAAAGGTATATGTCTGAAAGATGCAAAATGAGTATCATAAGCTCTGAAGTTTTTATTTTGAAGGTCATTAGAAGTTATAAGAAAGTGGCTTTATTTCAGCTATTAGAAACACTTCGTGTATTCAATTCTTCCATGATGAGCATAGGAGTTTTTAACATCCAGCTAACTGCTTCATTTGAAGCTTCAGCCAGAGTACTGCTTACAATTGCTGAATACTTTTCTTTCTGATGCTCTTATAAAGTAAAGAACCACAACGTCTGTAATTCCTCGTGCAGGTTACTGGAACATGGCGTCCACGAGAGAGAAATCTTGCTACATTATTTGAACAACTTTCTGTTGTTCAAAGAAAATTGATCCATTGTAACCTGTCTCTTGTTGGAGAAAAGGATCTCTAAGTTTGCTTTTCAACTTGCTCGGGGTGCAATAGTTTCTCAGATCAGGCAGCCTCTTGGAAACAATGGTGGCAAGAATAGTATAGTGGTCTGTGCTATTTGTTTGGAAAATACCTACACTGATGAAATGTTTCTGATTGATGGTTGCAGCCACCAATATTGCTTTTGTTGTATGAAAAGACATGTGGAATGTAAGTTGCTTCTAGGGACATTGCCTAAATGTCCTCACGAAGAATGCAAAGTCTGAGCTGAAACTAGATGCTTGCAAAAGGTTTTTGACACATAAGTAGAATATTAATTATTTGATGTAATATAAAAAATTAAATTAAATTAAAATTTATATTTAAATTTAATTTTTTGATATTTCGATTCAATTTGATTTATAAAAAATTAATAAAATTTAATTTATTTTTAATTTTTATATTAAAATTAAATTTAAAAATTAAAAATTTTAAAAAATAATATATAAATATATTTTTATAATATATTTTTAATGATAACGTATTTATATAATATATTTTTATATCAAAAATTAAAATTTTAAAATAAAATTATAAATTAACATATTACATATATATATTTTTACATAAAAATATATGGTTATATTATTTTCTTATTATTTTTTTAATGCATACCTACAATATATTTTTATTATTTTTAAAATTTAGTTAAAAATAAATTAAATTAATTTATTTTAGTTCGATTTAATTTTTTAAAGAATTATAAAATTTAAATTAAAAATTAAACAGTAAAATCGAATTAAAAAATCCTTGACGCATAAGTTGCTTGAGATTATGGGCCAACGCAATAGGGAGGGAAGCTTCTATTCCTCCAGCTGAGAAAATTTATTGCCCATATCCTCCTTGTTCGGCATTAATGTCCATAAGTGGGTTTGCAACCCAAGGTACAACTGCTAATATTGCCATTTCTGCCAGAACACGCATAAAATGTGTGCGCCGTTTCTGTATCAATTGCTAAGTCCCATGGCATGATAACATGAGTTGTGATGGATACCAGAGATTTCATCCTTATCTATGTCCAGAAGTTGTAAAGCTCAAATCTCTTGCAACAAAGAGCCTTTGGCGACAGTGTGTGAAGTGCAAGTACATGGTGTCTCTTTTTGAAGGTTGCAATCACATCTACTGCAGGTACTTCTTACTTTTCATTTCCAGAGACTATTTATTTCAGGGTTATTCATTTCTTAACCTGCATCAACCAGATTACTGTGGAATAACCTTACTGTTCTGTCATGTATTCACGCTAACATAGATCTTACCGTTAACTTTTGGTGGTGCCTCGCTGGAAAAGTAACTGAAAAGACAACATAAATTTTCACGCTTAAACAAAGCCCGGCATTGAAGCTTGTGTGTTTTTTGTTGTTTGGGTTTCTATTTCCCAAATCGCAAGTGATTCTTTACAGCAGATTTCACCTTTCTCTGGAAAATTTCCTCGTTTTCCTTCTGGAAATCACAACTTTTGGATTTCATAAAACTCCTGATTTCTGAAAATACATTGCCCTTGTATTTCATTTGCCCTCCGTAACCAACGGCCTTCGCAAGTTAATATTCTATTTTGATCTATTTATGTACATTGCTCCACCTTCTTGTGTGTACCTTCTACATTATTGCATTAACTTGATAATTTTTTAATCAGAGACATCTTTATCATGTTTATATTGTGCCTACATTCTTTTGCTAACCTTTTAATGCTCCGATTTTCTGAGTTGTTCTGTAGGCCGAGTCTTTTAAGATTTCCTTTCCAAGTGATTTTCCCCCACCCCCTGGGGGCCTGAGGCTATACTTGTCCATCTTTATAATTCTGCTTTTTGTGCCCCTTTTACAAGCAGTTGCTCTACAAATGGTTTTGCAGATGTGGGCACGAGTTCTGCTATGTCTGTGGAGCTGAATGGAAGAACAAGAAAGCAAGGTGTAGTTGCCTTCTCTGGGATGATCGCAATATTATATACGGTGACACTAATCGTCATTAACAGCGAAAAGAATGATTTGAAATGCTATTGCCACTCAGAACTAGATTTTCATTGCACAGAAGTAGTCAGAACAGGTGAAGAATTGCCTGCATACTCTAGGAAAGAAAATGCACTCTATACGTGATCTCTTACATACAATTTACTCGAACATAATGAAAGACAAACGTTAGAGGAGTTGTTTGGAAAGCAAGTTGTTAACTTCCAAATAATCTGCTTTAGAAAATTTTAGCGTCTAACATTCATGGTGGCAAGTTTTTGTTTTTTCATTAATTCTTTTAGTAAAAAACTCAACGCCGAGGAGTGCAATTTTGAAAGCAGAAGTGGAAATCATTTGTAGGAGAATATAATTTACCAATATGAGATGTTCAACATCTTTTCAGCATTCACTTGTTTATTTATTTATTTTCCAACCGTTTAAATATGAGAATTTAGTTGGTACAACTAGTTAGTACATTTCTGTTGAAGTTTAGGCTCGATTCTCGTCTATAGTGTTTATTGAATTTTCTTTTTAACATCTCCTGGCATGTACTGGTTTAATTTCTTTTCCAGCAGTTCTAAGTTGAGAATTGAATTCATAAATCCAGTTAGGACTTTTATTCTTAAGATCCCGTTTGTATTGATAGAAATAGAAAGAACAAGAAATTAGAGAAGATGTAATGATTGTGCTTTTATGGTAAATAATAATAGAATAGAATGAAATAACTTTTTTAACTTCTCATCTTATTCTAGCGTTTAGTATGAAATTTGTAAGTAAAAAAAAATTTTACACAAAAAAACTGATTTTAGAAAGAATTGAGAAAAATCTCTTCACATAAAACTTAAGAAAAAACCTTCCTAAAAGAAGTTTGACTATTATATCCTCATAGTATTCTATTAAAAAAAAACCACAACTTAGCTTTTAATTTTTTTATTTATTTTAGTAGTACTTCATTTACTTTAATCTAAAATAAATGTTATCTTTTACGACTAAATTATGTTTCAATACTTAAAATATTTAATGTTTTAAAAAATTTAGTGTAAATTTTATTTAAAGGAGATTTTATAGATAAATATTTAATTTAGCATTTTTTGTTTAGTATAATTTGATTTTCATTAATATAATATATTACTATGGTATTTAAGTCATTTCTTGTGCATTTTCATTCCATTTTAATATTAAATAATAATTTTATTAAACACATAAGATGTATCATCATTTCATTATGAATTTTTCTTCCAAACAATAAAATGAAAAGAAGATTCCGAACCTATTTTGTGCAGAAATAAATTTTAAGTAGAAAGATATTCCATTCTATTTTATCCCACTATACCAAACACAGCATTAGTATTTAAGTTGACTGTTACAAAGGAAAGTAAAAGAATGAGAAGAAAATTAAGGGATTAGCTTTAATTTTAAATGGTAAGTCTCATTTCCGTCCAATGGAACCAAAGAAAACCGTTTCTAATATAATTTTAAGGAGACTACAATTTTAATACTAAAGAGATTGTAATTTGATACTAAAATTAATCCCTCTATTATCTTTCCTATTCTTTTTTCTCCATAAAAAATCAATTTAACGCTAAAAGTATAATTCTCTCTCTCTCTCTCTCTCTCTCTCTCTCTCTCCCCCCTTCTGTTTTCTTCAATCCAAGTGGTACCTAAAAGAAAAGGGGAAATTTCTTATGGTGCATTCTATTGGCATTCACTGGGAATATTTTCCAATTCTTTTGTCCAACAGAATAATTTCTTAAAATAAATAAATAAAAAAAGGAAATTCTCAAATAAAAAAAAAAAACCCTCATGGGTGAAAACACCTAAAAGCGCTGGTCTCTTATGCCTTTGCTAGCCGAAGGGTTATATTCACTATTCACCAATCTCCGAGCATTTCTCCTTTGTTCTCAGTGATCGACGGCTTTCGTTTGTAGAGTGAGAGATTCCGACGCCGAGAGAAGAAATTTGAGCCTGTGCTTTGTTTGCGAAAATGAGCGGAGCAGGGAAGAAGATAGCCGACGCTACCTTCAAGGTTGGAAAGACCATTGATTGGGAAGGCATGGCTAAGCTCATCGTCTCCGATGAGGCTCGCAAAGAGTTTTCCAATCTCCGTCGCACCTTCGATGAAGTCAACTCTCAGCTCCAAACCAAGTTCAGCCAGGTCTCTCATATAAATACCCATCTAAATGCTATTTTATGAATCTCGGATTTTGCTTCTTTTTTAGTAAATTTCGTGACTGTATAGATCTATTACTCTGTAGCTTTTTAGGGTTTATCCGTTATTTCATAAGTGATTGTGGGGTATAGACTCAGCGGTTTGATCGCTATGCGTTTGTAATGGAGGTTTTGATATTTAGTTTCGATTGTGAAATGATTGAACTCTCATGTGTTTATACCGAAGGATTGAATTAGCTTGAGCTTAGCAAAGAGAACATCACCTTTTGATGTTTGAGCTTCTTCGTTGAACCAAATGTGACATGATTGAATTTCAATGATTGTTTTGGATTTACCAGAAGGATGAACTCCTAGAATTTCGATGTTTTAACATAATGTCACTGTTTGTAAATTAAGTTAACATTGGATTGACTCGTTGGGTAAAGATAAAGGTCTTTTCCAATGCAATATTGTCTTCCAACCACATTTGAAATCTTGAAGAATAGCCATAGTAGGTCAGCAAGGCTCAACGGTTGAGTTGGCAATGGATTTTATTTGTGGAGTGCAAAGGAGTTTTAGAAGTTATGGACCTTATGACATGCTTTCATCTTCATTGCCTAGGTGGTTGTGGAAATAAGGGCTTAGAGAGAGAGATGAAGTATTGAGCAGTAGGACTGCTTTGAATAATCTCGTCAAACCGAACATCACTGCTCATTCCTGCTTTTAGATGATGACAGAATGGAGCAATGGCATTCTATTAAGTTATACTGTAATGCTTTTGCAGTGTTATGGAAAGTAGTATGAAGGGAGTTTTAGAAAAACATTGTAGACTTGCAACATTGGAGTTTTATAGTGGGAAAATGCTGGGGGCATTCATGTTTTGCAAAAACATAACCTTCCATAAGTATTAGAGAAAGAAGCCTATGGTGGTAGTGTAAATATGCCATTTAATGTTTCCAGAGCTTTCTCATTCTTTCTTCACTGACCTTTCCCTTTGTTATCAGGTTGAAGTGGAACTATAATCTTGCTGGTTGACTTTGTCAATATTCCTGTATCAAGGGTCTTGATGGAATCATTTGTTAATAGTTAATCAGGCCACAGCAAGCGATAGCTACCAGTTTATCCTGTAATGTGCACGTGTTCAATAGAAGCTTGAGCATATTACTGTTGACAAAATCGAAAATTTAGCACGAAACTTGTTCTACATAGATTGGAATATGTTTTTATTTTGATAATTTCATAACTGAAGAAAATCACTAATACATTTGTCTTTTCTCTGGAAAGCTAGTAATGTATTCTTTTATGAGCACCATGCAGGTTGATTAATCTCCTCTTATTGATTTATGTCAAATAATCTTTATTTTTCTGTATCATGCAGGAACCAGAGCCAATTGACTGGGAATATTACAGGAAAGGAATTGGATCTAAATTGGTTGATATGTATAAAGAGGCATATGAGAGTAGGATCCTTCTTCTATTTATCTTAATATCATTGATTCTTTATCATTTGTGAGATTTTACTGAACTTCAGAGATGCAATAGTCACTGGTAGCACTAGCCCTTGACATGAACATAACATTTCACTCTTTAATGAATGAATAATATTTCTGATGGGCGTAGTGTTATCTTAAATAATTTTGACCAGTACCAGTTGCTTGCTTATTGATTGGAGAAAGTTATTCATAGATTGTTAGTCTAGCCGAAGCCTGTGAAACCTTCCTACTTGAAGATGCAACATATCATACATCGTCCCGCTTGAGTTTCCATAGTATTAACTCTGTATATTCACAAGCATGCTTTATGTTTAGGGGCAAATAATGACTCTGAAGTGCTGATGTGTCACTATTTTGGCAGGATCACTTAATCAGTATATGAGTTTGAATTTTAAAACCATCGAGTATTCTAGCGTTTCAAAAATGTCTTGCTTCTCGCATTTAAAAGGTTTTCTGGTTGTCATTTAGCTCTCCACTTTCAGTCCTTGGTCCAACCTCTGTCATCTAAGAATGTATGACAGATAAATGATATGAACTGAAACTAACTGCTGACTTGGTGCATAAAAGAATTCCACTGTCTTCCCACAGAAATTCTTTTCGTCATGTATGTTAGTCCAACTTCCAGCTTATTTTCTAACTCCGCGACCCTTTAAAATCTGGATACTTGTATCAAACTTCTAGTTCCTGAAGTGGTAATGTCTCATGGTACTTATGATTCTTGAGATGGAGAAATACTTGCTTATCAACATTTGAGTAGTACTGGTGGAGAAAGGCTTTAGACCTGCTATAAGTAAGTTTATTACCTGCTATAGGTAAGTTTATTATGGGTGGAGAATCACACAATGTCCAACAAGTTCTTTTGAAACTAATAGTTGGTTGGTTCTGGAACTTGGCTAAATCTCTAAAGTTGAGATGGAAGTACCATAAATTTGAGGATGAACTTATTGCCATAAACTATGTGTATAAGATTGTATATCAGCCTTTGCTTAATTAACTTGAATATTAATCTAATTATTTACTGCAATATGATTTAATGTTTTCGACGCTTATCTAGTTTAGTATGTTCAGATCCTGATTTTAGTACCAAGAACTCTATTTTGGCTCTATGCTTGTGTTGTTTTTTGAATGTTGTCAAAACATTTCCTTAGCTACTAATGTTTCATTGAACATGATATCTGCAGATCAAGATGCAGGGGCTCAATGCAGCATTTTGAGCCTAATAGTAGTTAATTATGTAAAAAAGCACTATGGGTGAAACATCTTTTTTGTTATTTTCAGATCCAGCATGGCACAAATAATTTGTCTTGTAAGAATGATTGCATGTTTTCTCCATTCTGGGAAATAATCATATACAGCTTTAGAGAGTGTAACTATAGTAGCCTAGAGAAGCTTTTCATGAGTTGAAGAAAAACTATCTAACACCGTTAGTGTTACAGATAACATAGCCAATAGTTGCTTTACCTTTCTCTTTTCTAAGGTTTTGATGGTGATTCAATCCTTTTCTGTAGGTATTGAAATTCCTAAGTATGTGGATACAGTCACTCCACAATATCAGCCCAAATTTGATGCGTTGGTGAGTAGGAATTGACTTTGTCCTCTCAAATTAAATAAGCACCTTCTTTCGTCCCTCCTTTAGAACGTTCAACTTTCTGATGCACTATTATAATTATTTTCTTTTAAGGAAGAAAATATTGCACTAAAAAGCCAATGTAGAGTTACCATTTTACTTGAGAGAGAGATTAATTGCAGGACTCTTGAAGCCATTTGGCACTTAATCATCAATCAATTTTATGGGATCAGATTGTTATGCCCTTCCTTAGGAAGATGATGCAATCTGAGTTTTGTATATTATGATGAAAGAATTTGTATTTGTCACACAGTTGTAGATTTCAATTTTTGGAGGATTTCAAGGAAGACTTGGTACGCTTGTTCTTGTAAAGAAAATCAATCAAACTAAGGGTTTCAGTCCTTTACTACAGGTTGAGGAGCTGAAAGCAGCTGAGGGACAATCGCTGAAGGAGTCTGAAAGATTAGAAAAGGAGATTGTGGACGTTCAAGAATTGAAGGTGATGCTACTTGATTCTTGTGTTGATCATCTCTTTTGTGCTCACTCTTTGCCATTCCTCAACATCTGCTTCCTTCCACAACAACACCCCCCACCCCACCCCCCCACCCCGGGGCACACCTTTGCTGTTTTTGGTTATGGGGGAAGTTTGTGTATGAGATTGCTTTCGAAGTCTAACATTTATTTCTTTTGTCAAACAGAAGAAGCTCAGCACTATGACAGCAGATGAATACTTTGAGAAGCATCCGGAGCTGAAGAAGAAGTTTGATGATGAAATTCGAAATGACTACTGGGGGTATTAGTGTCAATTTCATGTAGCATCACTTGAAGAATGACCCTCAGGTGAACCATTTTGAGTTCATCTTCGTTTTAGGAATAAGGAGAAGAAATTGTTTTGTCATTGTATTTCTTGACTATTTTTGGAAAATTTGGAACATAATATACCTTGTGCTGAGAGGGCTTAATGCAGCCTCTTTGATGGAGGAGCAAAAGATAATCAACCATGGAATGAGTTTATCCCATCTTTAATCAAATTTTTTATTTCTGTTGACTGCTAATGCAACACATACTTGACCATATTTTTCTGCATTTTATATACTAAAAATTTCACACATATATGAATCACGACTTACTACTTTTCCACGCTTTTTGGCATGCACGTGTCTATTTGTCCTGTTTTCATATCCACCCTTGCTTTTTAACGAGGACAAAAATATTTCCTTGTTTCTAAGGTGTTCGTAGGTCTGAGGTGGCTGTAATTTGGAAATTTGTTCGTGGGAATTGATATTTTTGCAGCACCCTTTCTTTTAATATTTTTAGTCACTCTTCCCTTTTATTTTTTCCTCTTTTTTCTCTCTCCTTTCTCA
The DNA here is from genome assembly GCA_030512225.1 of Rauvolfia tetraphylla. Lineage (NCBI taxonomy): Eukaryota > Viridiplantae > Streptophyta > Magnoliopsida > Gentianales > Apocynaceae > Rauvolfia > Rauvolfia tetraphylla. The sequence goes on from JAJQKT010000062.1 coordinate 939,696, forward strand.
TTTCTCTACACCCTAGAGCACTCTCAAGGGATGCATTTTCTCCGGGTTTTAATGCATCACCCAGGAGTGCCCTCAGGTGTAGAGAAAGAAAAAGGAAAAAAGAGAGAAGAGAGTGGCTGCAAATAATATAAAAAGGGTGTTGCAAATATTAATCCTCTATGTTCATCCAGTTTCTTATGAATTCTTATGTTCCTAGCGCTATCATCTTTATTTCAAGAGCTGTGGACTACAGAATTATACTACAAGAAAATTTTGAGCATTGAAGGTCTGGTTGATGGAATTACTTTTACGATGTGAAATAAAGCTACTATGCCATTTTCTTGTAGTGTAACTAGACTTCCAAAACCAGTTAATGACTGTTGAAGTGTAGGGACGGAAATGTAATTGATTGGACGTGTGGTGTTTGATCTGTTGTCTTACTTGCCTTGTAACTCTGTAGCGTTCACCACACGCATATTCTCCCTGTTTCTGCGCCCTTTCAGGATGACTAATGTGCCTCTAAGGCAACGGTTCACGTTTCTGGTGTCAATGATCTCTCGGAAACGCTCTTTTCATGATCTATGACAATTTGGTTACTTTGAGAGCATTTATTACTTTTTTAAAAAAAATATGTTTTAATGAATTTTTAGTTATTAAATTTTAATTTAATAATAAAAATGTATATTTGATGAATAATTTATTCACTAGCTGAACTTTCATTCACAACTGTTTGTTCATCAAATCCTTCTCGAATTGATCCTGTTCAAACTTCAACCGGGCCCACTCTTTTGGGTCGAAACTACAGAGGTTCATGTGCAAAGTTCCTCGCAGTTAATGCTCTGTTTCATCTTCAATTAAATGTAACCATTGGAATATATAAATTTGTATCTTCTTTGGATAATTATATAAATTTCTTTTGTTTTTATTGATAAGAGAACCTCTCGTCATTACCTGAAAATGCACATTGGATAAATTCTGCTGTGTGCAATAACCTGCAAACCACACAGAGAGGGTTCTAAGGAGAAGTTTGAACTAGCGTCATTGTAAGAGATTTCACCCACCATCACTACTACTGTGCCACTATAAATTTCTTATTTTACTCATAGGTAAGGAGGTTAATGGATAAAATTCATAAATTAACATATCTAAAATGTTTACCTTGAGATATCCTAGAACAAAAATATCATGCTGAAATTTGAGATTGAACATAACTGACTTGCACATAACTGAAGAAAGAAAACCGTGAACAAGTCTCAATTGACTGTTTGTTTATTGGACTGTGGGCCTGTGGCTATCAACCGTAGCAATCCATTGTCCCAAACTTGGTCGGCGTTACCTACCATTCGCCGCCTTGAAGGATCGCAAACATAAGAAGCTCTGCCTAGAAAATTCAGGCCAACTCTTTAAAAGATTCGGTCAGAGAGTGTTGTTCATATCCCGCGAGGTATTTGCCTATCATTTGAACTCAGATGCCTCAGTGCCAGTCTGTAGCTGCCCGTCCTCCTGCAGTCACGTCTATCTTCCGGACATTTTCTTCTTCCTTTAGACCTAGTTTGGTTTGGAGGAAAAGAGAAAGAAAAAGAGGAAAAAAATATTTTATTTTATTTGGTTAAAAAAAGAGAAGAAAGAGAAATAAATATGAAGGTAAAATTAATTCGTCTATCTTAAATCTTAAATAGATTAAGATATATATGATCTTAAAAAATTATTTTATTTTTTTAAAATATTATAATTTTTATTTATATAATTATTCTTAAAGTTTTCTTATTTATCAGTCTTTGAATAGTATTTTTTCTTTGTTAAAAATTATAAATTTTTATGGGTTTAAAATAAATAAAATTAATTATCAAAAAAATTCTAAAATCATGTTTAAGTTTGAGTATAAAAATTTTTATCATAATTAGATATTTTAAAAAAAGAATAATTTTATAAACATAACAAAATTCTCTCTACTTTTTTTATTTTTCAGTCTAATTAAATAAAAAAATATTTAAAATTTTTTCTTTATTTAATAATTAATATTAAATAAAATTAAAATAAATATAAGTACTTTTTTAAAATAATAAAAATAGTGCTTCTTCTTCTTCCCTCCCTAAATACTATTAGATGGGTTACTTTTTATTGGCATTGGAAGCACATCACATTGTGGCAGGGTAACGTTTCACAATTTAATGAATCTTCCACCTATTTGTTGGGCTGGTTAAGAGATTATTTATGGTTAAACTCTTCACAACTTATCAATAGATATAATCCTTTTGGTATGAATAGTTTATCGGTCTGGGCATGGATGTTCTTATTTGGACATCTTGTTTGGGCTACTGGATTTATGTTCTTAATTTCCTGGCGGGGTTATTGGCAGGGTGTTCAAACAGATTACGGTTCGATTTTCGGTTTTACTATTCGGTTTTCGGTTCGATTTTTTTTATTTTTTTAAAAACCAAACCAAACCGTAATTTTTTCGGTTTTACTATTCGGTTTTTCGGTTCGGTTTAGGGTAAAACCGAAAACTGAACCGAAAAACTGAAATTTTGAAACATAAATACAATAACGCATTATAGTAATGCGTTCTTATATTTTTTTTAAAAAAAATAATACAAAGAACGCATTATCATAATGCGTTCTTTGTATTTTTTTCAAAATTTTAGTTTTTCGATTTTCAATTTGATCACCTAAATTGAAAACCGAACCGAATTTTTTAAAAATTTAAAAATCGAATCAAACCGAATAAAAAAACTATAAAAACTGAACCGAATCGAAAAATTCGATTCGATTCGATTCGAATTTTCGATTTAATCCGAATGGTGAACACCCCTGTCCCTCCCTTTGCAAAGCCTTAATTTCTCGGAATTCGTCGTCAACCAGGTAATAGCACTTAGGTTGGTTAATTTTTTCCTCACAGAAGCTTTTTCCGCAACGGAATTGTTATGCAAGTAGCGGTGTGCGCATAGGCAGTTGAGTGCGGGATTCCCTACAATGCACCTTTTGGACGTGGCCTTTTCCACTGATATGTGGGTCATTATTAGTGCCAACCCCGGCGGCACGTGATGATGGTGTGGATTTTACGTAACCATAGCTACCCTTCCTTTTTCGAGGGTCTCAAAGAGATTCCGACGGTGGAAAAGAAAAGGGCATTCCGTTGAATTGAGGTCCTGAGCACTATCAGCAGAATTTATGATTGATATGCGTTGAAGATTAGAGCCTTTGTATCTTATGTCAATTTTGCCTTTCTGGAAAAGGTTTCAATTTTGGAAAAAGTCTCTGCACCTTTCTCCTTGGGATTTTGCTTCCACCTCTCTATGCTGCTTTGCACCTTTCTTCCTTTCTTACGATTCTTTTGGCTGTTTATGATTTTCTTTTGGTTGTGAAATATATTTTTTGATACTATCAATGTTGTTTTAATTCAATTTTTGATAAATAATTTGAAGTATGAAAACTGATTTTATATATCAATAAAGAAATAATAAGTTAATTTATTCTAATTTATTTGAAACAATAATGGTGTTAAATTTAATAGAAAATTCAACAATAACAGTTGATACCAAAATTGTGAGAAAATTGCAACTTTTTAAGTTTTTTTTTATTTTTTTTAAATAAAAGAAAACTATTTTGAATATTGTTAAGCATTTTGTAATGAGTCTAATCTCCGTAAATTAGAAGTTTTAATATACATGATACAACATTTTAAAGATTTTGATCAAAAATTTTGATTCATAACAGACGTAGTTTTCCGTTGTAATGTGATAATAGGCAAAATATATCATTACTAGATCAAGAGGCAATGCGTTTGTTCCAAAAAAGATTGCTAAAAAGTCAAGGCCAAAAAAAAAAAAAAAAGGAACAAGTAAATGTAAATAAAATACTACCTTTTACTAAAAACTCGGTACCATATAGTTTTTTACGAAATTAACATTTTTTCAAGAATAATAATTTTTAATATATCTGAGGAGCAAGTAAATGAAATTGATTCCAATTCTAATCTCACAATAAAAAAAAATCTTTGATTAACTAAAAATTAAACAACTACATTATCCAAAACGAGTAAAGATGGGAATATTTATAAATATATTTTAAAGAAAATATTCCCTCTTTAAAAAATTTAATATTTTGAGTTATTCAAAATTGGATATAAATTTTCTTAAAGTAAATATATTCTTTATAATTAAATTTTTTTAATTTAAGAATACAAGGGTTATTAATAGTAGATTCTCTTGTCAAAATATTTTTTTAATATAAAAAAGTCACTTTTTACTTAGAATATTATCAATTTTTTGTAACATAATAAATAAAGCTTATCATCAAATATTTGTATTAAATAAAAAATATATTTTTTTTAGACGGAAGAGTTGTTATTAAATTTTATTCATGCGTGGGGCAGCAAAAAGCAGTAACGGTAATTCGTCCCCGTTAACTGCTGAATTTTCCCACGTCCGCCAGTCCCTACCACTACGCAACCAACACTGTCATCCTTGTCAGTACTCTCTTTCCCCAGCTGCCCTTTTCTCACATTCCGAACCCACTTCACCTCACGTGGCCAAATCTCCACCCTTCATCTCTTCTCGCCACCTAATCCCTATCCCCCAACAGGTCCCTCTACTCTTCCTTATTCCCACTCCAGCCACCACTCCTCCATAACTAATTACAGCTCCATCGCTCCATGTTCTTATCATCTTCAATGGCAGACGCAAACAAAGGAAATTCCAGAGGAGAAGAAGATTCCGCATTGTACTGATATACACACATTATCAACTTGTGCATATATGGATATGTACCATTAGAGATGCAAACACATATGATTGTATGTATCTGATGTTTGTTTTGAAGCAAAGCTTGAGAATTACAGCATTGAAGAGTGTTGAATTCCCTTTCAAAAAAAAAAAAAAGAGCGTTGAATTCTGCTGAATTTGAGGAATTTTTCAATGTCTGAGGTCAACAAGTCAAGGCCAAAGTGGACGGAGGAGTTAACGAGACTAGTCGACCACACTGGACCGCGATCATACGATTCTACAGCTACAAGAGATGCTCCGGAGGAGGAGCAGCCAGCGGTGGCTGCGGGAGGGAAGGGGGAGGTGGAGGAAAGCTGGAAGTTTCATGTGGTGGAGTTTGCTAAGGGATTTGGGGAGATGAGTGTGGAGTTTGGAAAGGGAGTGAGGGACGTGGTGAAGCAGAGTATTCTGAGAGAGGATTCTGTCATTGTGAAGCAGCTCAGAGGACCGTGCCAGAAGGCGTGCGGAAAATTGAGCTTCCTGAATGAGTACTTGCCCGAGGATCGTGATCCGGTCCATTCTTGGAGTGTGATTCTCTTTGTTTCCTTTCTCGCATTTATCGGTAGTTCCCAGTTCCTTTCTCGAAATTCATCTTTCACTTATTTGCTTTTTCGCGGATGTTTAAGCTTGTAACATTTACAGTTATGAGAACATATCAGGGAGAAATTAGTCAGAGCAGATATTCAACTTCATGCTCACCTTTTCTTGTACACTGGTAGTATTTGAGCTGATGATGTTATCACTGGTTTGATTTCCGATTCTTCAATGCATTTTTTGAGAAATAGTTTAACTTGTATCTAATCGGCACGAAGATTTCTCTCAAATTTTGCAGCATGGCTAATTCACACTGATAATGCAGCAGGATTTGAGAGAAACTGCTAACTTGATTTTCTACAGCAAAAGGCATGGATATTTGAATCAAAATTTATTTCGGTTCAAATTAGTGTACCTGGTCTCTATAAGATTTGGTTCAACTATTGTATAAAGAGATTTGATTTCACTTCTGCACCTTTCCATGGTTAACATGTTTGCCACTGTTGTCCATCTAGTTATAGCAGCCGTACCCTTTGTAAACTAGAGGATGGAGCTTTCAAAAAATATCAAGTTGAGACAAAGAAATTTATGGAAAATTTTCAGTGGCAGTTGTAAGTTGCAGATGTTTATTTTGTTTTCACGTGTGTTAAGTTGACTGAACAAATAAAAATTTAGCCCACAAGTAATTAGGGAAATTTTATTCCAGGTCATACCGCATATTCTACATAAAAACAATGATCATGCTTGGAATGCCGACATCTCCGTTTTAGATGTAGTTGTAAAACAAAGAAATGGGAATAGATATAAGGATATGCTCAATCTTTTTTGTATTTAAACCCATCTTTATTTCTTTCAGTATCTATTGGATATCGTGCTGACTAAATTAACTTTCTGCAGTACTAATTGTAAATACTGATAAGGACCCTAATACTCCACTGGTAAAGAAAGTGCATTTACATCCTCCTAGTGCTACACTTATATTGCTTCCAGATGGTAGACACTTGGCTTATAAGGAGCAAGGTGTTCCTGCTGACCAAGCTAGATTTTCCATGGTTGCTCCTCATTCGTTTCTATCATCTCGACTGGCAGGTTTGTAGCTAAAGAGGACTGAAGAAACAGAAGTATAACATGTAATGAGCAGTTAATCTTGACACTTAATTCATCCTTTTCAGGAATACCAGGCATCAAGGCCTCACTACTGCAGGAATTTGGTGTCCGGCTGGTGACATATGATCTTCCAGGATTTGGAGAAAGTGATCCTCATCCTGATCGGGACCTTGAATCATCTGCTCTCGATATGTTACACTTATCATACACTGTAAATATTACTCACAAATTCTGGGTGTTAGGATTTTCTGGTGCATGTGTGCATGCTTGGGCTGCCTTACGATACATTCCTGACAGGGTTGCAGGTACTTGGTCTTTCACTCTTTTCCTTGCTATTCACACTTGTCAGTTTTATTTCTTCAGCAGTTGGGGACGGGGTTAAAAGTGCAAATAATGAAATAAATCTGAAGGATTTGTTAAACTCAAAATGGTATTTGAATTGATATCACTTCATTTCAGATCCATATAGGCTACATTGTCAGAGCTGATATAATGTCCTCACATTTGAAGTTCATGCATAGCTTTGATACAGTATGTTGAATAAACACAGAAAAATAATATCATTTTGTTGTGCAGGAACTAATTTGTAATTAATATAACTTGAAAGCATTTTTGTGGTCAATCATGAAAGGGAGGTTTAACCCTCCAAATTGAAAAAATAAAATTTCCCTGTTCATTCTTCATTGTAGTTGACAATAAGTGCGGAAAATGCATTGCTACCAAAAATTTTTTATCATGTTAAGGTAGGGTAGTCTGGAGTGATACTATAAGGCTAGTGATCTTTTAAAGAATTTTAAAGAATTAGAGCAATTTGCTATTCTAGTTATACCTGAGTTTTCTTATTCTTGCAAGAGAAGTACCTCCTCATTTCTTCTGATGTTCATCTCTTGTACTGGGTTTCTACCCCCACTCTGAGACAATAATTAACTGCATTTCAAACTTTTGCTCATGATGGCAGTCTTAGACAATTACCATAATGACACTGGAACTTAAAACTTGAGATGGAAACAATACCTTCTAAATCAATTCCTTAACTCTTTAGATTCTTACCTCCTTTTGAATTAATTTGCAGGTGCAATCATGGTTGCTCCAATGGTGAACCCATACGACCCAAGCATGTCTGGAGAAGAGAGACGTAGAACCTGGTTGAAATGGACTACGAGGAAGAAGCTAATGTATCTTTTTGCCAAAAAATTTCCTATGTTACTCCCTTTCTTCTACCGCAGAAGCTTCTTGTCTGGAAAGCATGGGCAGCTTGAGAAGTGGCTCTTATTGTCACTTGGAAATAGGGTAAGTAATCTTGACTTACAATCTTATCACGTTGTCTATTCTAAACATTTTGTGAGAGGTGGGAAGCTTTTCACTTAAAATTAGTAGTTGGAGAATAACATGACCGGGAAATCATCAAAAAACTGATTAATTATCTGTTTTGTTGCTAGAAGGGTTAATGATTTTTCATCCTTTCCCTGTTTAGTTTGGTAGATAGGCATTTAAAAGAATTGTGAATGCTTCAGGATAAAGCTTTAATAGAGCACCCGATGTTTGAAGAATTTTGGCAGAGAGATCTGGAAGAATCAGTTCGACAAGGAAATGTAGATCCATTTATTGAGGAAGCAGTCTTACAGGTTTCAAATTGGGGATTCAGGCTTGCTGACCTCAAAGTAAGGAAAAGACTCAAGCAAAAAGGCCTTCTAGTTTGGCTCAAATCTCTGTTTGGTCAAGCAGAAGAAAGCATAAATGGATTCCTTGGTCCAGTACATGTGTGGCAGGTTAGTCAGTGTCCTTAAGAAATATGCTTTGATTTTCCCTCTCATGTGAACCTGGTGCATGTCCTGAATATGATTCTTTCTCATTTTTGTTTCTTGGTCCGTAATATAGGGCTAGATCCTAAAATTCTTTCCATCATAAGATTGGCTACTGACCGTAAGATTCTCAATTATTCTGAGAAAGCCACTAAGTTGCTTTTCTTCCTGAACAACAAAGCTTTTGTTAATGCAACTAACCTCTGGATAAACTTTGGAAGTTGCTTGAGAAGAAAGGGTGCTTCTTGGAAAAGCTTTCCTGTTATTAAATACTTATTTAGTTTTGCAATCAAAGAATGAGTTACCTTCTATCTAACACCTTTACCCCTTTTCCTCTTTGAGGTCTGATAATTTCTTTAAACAGGAGAAACTTTCCACTCTGTTGCATTTCTATTTAAGAGTTGTTCTGCTGGTGCTGACAGCTGGTTTTGATCGTTGAATTTGTAAATGCTTAACAGGGAATGGATGACAAGGTTGTTCCCCCATCAATGATTGATTTTGTGCAGCGAGTTCTACCTGATGCCATGGTACATAAGCTGTTATATGAGGGTCACTTCACTTATTTTTATTTCTGTGATGAATGCCATAGACAGATTTTCAGCGCTGCTTATGGAACACCTCAAGGCCCGCTGGCATCACATGCGGAGCAAACTGGTATAAAAGAAGTTCATGAAGACACGGAAGAAGAAATTATCGATGATATCCCAATAGATGCAGAGTCCCTTTCCGGTTTAACATGACAAGTCTAGTTTAGGACACCATAGTTTTTCCCAGCTACCCACCGGCTGCAGAAGAAGAGTCTCATGATATTCGTAAGATTGTACTTGGTGCTTATTATCTATGCGGATGGAAATTTTTTTGCAGCAAAGGTGATACATTGCGTCCTCATGCTCGGACGCATAGGATGGTTATTCTACTGTAGTTAGCAGACAATGGTATTGTAAACCCCCCGTCTGTGAGCACCCTTCTCTAGGGTTAGAGCAACAGCATCCCAAATTTAGTGTTAGATAAATTGATAATCCACAGTATTCCCACAATAAGTGATTGGTGTACTGTAACAGCCACAGATGATACGTACTTGGACAGAGTTCAGTTCTTTTGGTAACTAATGTTTCCCAAATCGTCAATGTAAAGTCGTGTCACAGAAAATGCCATTGCTCTCAAATTTGGAGGAAGTTCATTTTGCTATTCTGTGCGACAGGTTCTCTCTCTTTTATATCCCTTGCCTTGCAAAAGAAGAGGCACTGTGTTTGATCATTGCACGTTCCAGGATGGGATCATGTCGTTCTACAAGGGTGATAGGGTTGTGTTTAATCCAGTTGTTGAGCGGAATAGATATTCAGTTTCGTGTTCGGTATTAATTCAATCGTATTGAACCAAATTTCCTCTGAAATCGAAACCAGAAAGCCTGGCCTAGACTTTCTACTCAGTATAACAAGATTTGCTAATTTAGAGTGTTGATTTAAGATCTTGCTTGTACAAAAGAATAATTGGCTTATTTCTCCTTCCTTGAAGTTGCGAGCTCGTTAATGGACAAAATCAAGTTAAAGGGGTGCAGACGGTATGACCTGAGTTCGGGCCATAAAGCAGACAAGAATACCAGAAGCTTCTTCCACTGCCGTGCGATTGGTTTTTGCCACATGCCCCTCTATATTATCATCCAAACCAATACTCCTGGTTAATTATTTTGAGATTATTTTGTTTACTAAACATTAATTTTTTAATAAACACACGATAATTAAAAGTATGAATTCGATTCAAACTAAGATAATAATTAAAAGAATTTAACATATTAATTCTTTTTAATAAATAAGAATAACTGTTTTTCAGTGATCTAATGTGATTTTAATTTTTTTAATTTCTAAAAATAGATAATAGTAATTAAGATATAGGCCCAAACTGGTTTCCCTCGTATTCTATTTGCCGTCCAATATTGGCTGTGGAAACTGTAGACAGTCTCTTTCTAAAGAAAAGGAAAAAAAATGCAAAGCGCAGAAGGCAGCCAACTGTTTTGCATCTCCAGTGAGTAGTCAATAGAGACGACTCGTTCTGATTCAATACCGCTTAAAGGCGGTGCCTTCTCTTTGCTATATATAGGTAACCCGATTCTTCTACGCATTTTTGAATGTCGGTTTCGCGGAGGATATTCTGCGGTTTCTCGCTCACTATTCATTCTCGTTGCTCCTCCTCTTCTTCTTCTTCTTCTTATTCTTCAAGAAGCTTCCTTCTTCTTCGCTTCCACTCTCTCTCTTTCACTCGCTCACTCTTGCATTGGACCATGCCTCGCAACCAGGTATCTCTCTTTACATGTTATGGCGTGGATTGTATTGGATGCTCTGGAAGTTATGTTCTTGTCATTGGATGATTTTATGTTGGGATTCTATTTGATCAATGCATTTGATGTTAGCTAGTGATTGGCCTGCTTACATGTGTAGAGTGATCAATGATCGTAGATTAAACTTTATTTATGTTGCGATTATGCTGCTTTACCGCAAATATTTGGGATTACTACCGGTTGGCATTAGCGTTGGCCAGATTTTGATAAAATTTTTCACTTGTTCTAGCGTCGATTCCCCCGCTCCCTTCTTTATGAAATTTATCATTTGTGCATAATCTTGTACACTTATTTGTTTCTGCTTCCCTTTTCGCTCTCATTAGGCTTGGTTTTAAGAATAAGTATACGGTCCGGATGCTTCCTTTCTTCTGCTTTTAGTTTGCTGTTCGTGGTCTATTAATCATGCAAGCAAATTTTGGACTGTTCAAGTCTGTTACTAATGCTTGTATTCAAATGTTAACTTTGCCTGTTTGCTCCAATTTAACCAAAAAAAAAAAAAAGGAGAAAAACAGGATTGCATTCAAGTTCCATGTTTATTGTTTTCTGGGGTCATTTGTATTATCAACACCAGAGCTCATTTGAAGCATTACTGGCCTTTTGTCATGGTGTTTAATATATATTTGGATTATCACTGTTCCGAATTTCTGAAATCCAGAGAAAAGGTGGGTCTAGAGAACAAAGATGGATAGACAAGCCAAACACAAACAACGCATCCAGTTTATCGACACCAATGGAGGGTGCTTCTGCAGAAGCTATCACCAACAGCCTTAATACATTGAGAATTTCTGAAAATAGTGGAGAATCCACTGTTTCTGCACCAGTTGTCCAGTTTGAAAGTGTTGGAATGGCAAACCACGTTCCTGTACAAGGTCAACAAGCTTTTTTGAAGCCAAAGTCATATGGAACAATTAGTGGGGGCACAGAAGTGGAACTTGAAAAAGAATCAGGATGTCAAGTGGCAGGTCAAATTCAAGGGAATGGAGCTCCTGCAATGTCAAGTGAAGCAAATAATGCTGTCTTGGGCAAATTGTTTAAGGGTAACTTATTGGAGGGCTTCACTGTGGACAATAATACCTACGCACAAGCACAAATAAGAGCTACTTTCTACCCCAAATTTGAAAATGAGAAGTCTGATCAAGAGGTTATTTGTTCTGGCTTTCTTCCCTTGATAATGTGGTGCTTGCATTTGCATTTGTATATTCAGTTACTAAGTAAATTGGATAGATTCATACAGAAGCACATTTATTATGTGTCATAAGCAAATTTGTTTTATTATACAATCAACTTCATAAAGTTCTTATTGTTGGCTTCTTTTTTTTTTTTTTTTTTTCACGGAGGGGGGGGGGGTGTTTGTGCAGCGCGGGGGGATGTTAGCATGATCATGCTGCACGTCTTCAATTTTATCTATACAAAACAAAATTAGGGTTTGGTACATAACTTATTGAACTGCTTCCACTTTTTCATTTTGCACTGGAACCATTCAAGCAGTGCTGCTTGTGTGAGTTGGAGACAAGCATTGAGAAAAAGATGAATCATATTGCTGCCTGGTGCATTGAAGGAAAAAAAATGAACGAGGGGGGAAGGTCTATTCTTTCTTGTTCTATGTCCTATCCTTCCCTTCAACTGCAAGAAATTTCAAGGATGTTAATCAATGGAGAATTTTTGGAAGGATGATGTGGGGTATAGGAAAACGGCAGCCTCATCATAGAAAATGAGTATATTATTTAGAAATTATGCAACCTTGTTGAAGCTCCAATGTCTGACAGCAACTTAAGCATTTCAGTTATTTTCTAATATGAGTTTATGGTGAACTATTTACAAAAGGAAATTTTATTAATATTTCCAACTAAATACTAAATAAAAAGAAATCATAATTCTAGTTATCCCAACGATTCTATCCACAAAAATATAGGGCTTGATTTTCTAATGACGCATTTCATCCAAAATTAAAGTCTGTTTGCAGTTTCCCTGATGTGCTTTTGAAACTAATGGCTCTTGAAAGGGAAGGGAAAGGGGCCTAAATACTTCACCTGGGAGACTGAAGTGAAGTTTTTTCTCTTACCTTGTTCTTGTTTAGTATGAGGGAGAGCGGAGATGACAGAGAAATATTAATGCCTTCTAGCTTTTCCAAAATATGTTCTCTCTCAATTGGATTTGGGAGAGGGAGAAGTGCTGTTGAAGATAGGGAGTGGTCCCCCTCCTGATATATTAACCTTTTCCTTTTCCTTCCTAACCAAAAAACATAATGTGTCATTTGCTTCCACATTTATTTTCCCTCCCCTTTTTCTTGGACATGTCACCCTAACCAAACCATACCTAAAGAGTCTCTGTGAAGTTTGATGTCTCTTCTTGAATTGATTTTCTTTTTTCTGCAACCAAATTGTGTTTGGTTGTTTTAACTGGATTTCAGTATGAAAATCACTTGCTCTCATCAGAATTAATAATTTATCTGTCCCTACACTATGTGTTGAAAGAGCTTGAAGCATTTTGTTTCCTTAGTTTTTCTGAAGCCAATCTACATAGATAAGCTGGTTCCTTGCTCAGTAGGAGGAAACCTAATATTGCATGTATTGCTATAAGATCAGCATACAGTACTTCTGTTTCGAACATTGATGGATAAGTCCCTGATGTTTTGTGGGTCTAGTAGTCTTGGTAATTTTCCTTTCTCTCTAATGTGGCGTGAAGCTTACAGAAAAAGGGTTACCTTTTCTTCCTGATTTTTGTTCGATGTTCTGTTATTATAGTGTGAATCTTATTACTACTTCGTTTGCGTTTGAGTTATTATATATTTCATTTGAAAGTGTGGAAGGCCTAGTTATCTAACTGTTGCACTTCTGCTATTTATTTCTTTATTTTAATCTCTGCAGATTAGAATAAGGATGATTGAGATGGTATCCAAAGGCTTGGCTACATTGGAGGTAGGAGTGTGTATAATGATTTTTAACCCTTTCTATTTTTATAGGAAAAAATTTTGTTTTAATGGTTCATTGGAGGTCAAACTCACTCCCTCCTCCTCTTTTTACACCTAGTTTTATTTTGCTTTCTTGTTAGACTATATTAGGCTTTTGCAATTACTATCTCCAGTATCCTCATGGAATTGGTCCTTCTACAGGTCTCATTAAAGCATTCTGGATCTCTTTTTATGTATGCCGGTCATAAAGGAGGAGCATATGCTAAAAACAGCTATGGCAATATGTATGCCCGCGAATGGCTTTCTCTATTGCTTTTTTTAGCATTGTTGTCTCTTTCCCTGCATTTCATGCTTATTTCTTTTTTTTTTTTTTTTTGGTGAATGATTATTTCATACTACTTTGTGTGACTCCTGAATTTGTTCATCTATCTCACAAAACTTGTGATACATTGATGTGATGTTTATGTTTCTTGGATTCTCTGCTGTTCCTTGTTTTCTTCTCCTAGGTGTGCTCTTAACTCTAGTCTTTGCTTCTACCTGTGTACTTCCCTTTGGAGTTCGTTCCTTTTTTTTTTTTTTTTAGTTTTAAGAAATCAAACTGGGAAGAGAAAAAAGTGGTGTGGTGGGGCAGGCACTGCTAAAAGGAGAAGCCACAACTGTGGTAAAAAAGAAATTCTTATACCTTAAGTTTGTTTTTTTGCCTGCATTCTGAAATGTACTCTTGAAAGTAGTTGTTAGTGCAGGTTTTCTTGTTCTAGTGGTCACTTCTTTTAAGGATCATGTAATATATTACACGCTAGGTCTTGTATGCATTATTTACCTGCACAAAAGTTGGTCAATGTTCACTATTCCAAGCAATATGTCGAGTCTTGGATAAATTCTTCGTGTTGTTTTGTAGTAGTTATTATGGGTTCTACCTCAGGTTTATATTCAAGTTTGCAAATATTGAACTGCAGTTACACTGCTGTTGGTGTTTTTGTCCTTGGTCGGACATTCCGTGAGGCGTGGGGTACTGAGGCAATGAAGAAGCAATCAGAGTTCAATGAATATCTTGAGGTACTTCAGACAAAACAATTTTGTCAAATTGAATAGTTTAGCATTTTCTAGATGTCTGATTGGACTTGTTCCAATGAGAATTAAGCTGATTATGAGCTTAAAAGAGCAATCATATTTGTTTTCATGAACAAATGGAACTTTTTATGAGAAATAGAACTAAGGTTCTTATGAGATTAGGATGCTTTGTAGATTATTTTGTGATGAATTTCTATTCGTGGAAGATATTAGCAAAACAAGATTTTGGTTGAATGGTTTGAGATGTAGGTTCAAGAGCGGGATGTGTTATAGGTCTAATTGATTTGACGGCATTCTATTTGATTTGACTTCGTCTGAAATTTGTGGATAGAGATATTAAACAGAATTAAAAGAGGTAAACAATTTCAAATTTTTTAAAATTTACATAAGTAAGAGTTTTTTAAAGAGGATTTCCTATCTTCTGTTGTAGGTCTGGGTAAACTTGTAACCAACGAAGCCAAGAAGGCGATTCAAAAGCCATTGAACAAGATTAACAAACCTTGTTTTAGCTTTTCCCGCAGCCTATTGACCATTGAAGATTGGTTATAAGAGGTTTTAATTTGCTGGTTTCTATGTTTTGGTGTTGCAGTGAAGAATATTTTTTTATTGATAATCTTCGCTCAGGGTCTAATTTTTTGTAAAGGGAATAAGGAATTGTGGAAAAAGATGTTTTTGTGTTAGTGCGCTTTGTGGGGTTTAGTGTGGATTGCATAATATTCATTTATTTAATTATCATTTTCTCATGTTTTCAATTGTTGTTATATGCGATAAATATGCTTCAGACTTGTTCTTGTTGTCTAACAAATTGTTGTCTTCTTGTTGGAAATTATTTCTCCAGTGGAACAAGATGTGCGTATCAATGGAACTGGTAACTGCTGTCTTGGGAGATCACGGACAGCGTCCTCGAGAAGATTACGGTAAGGGAGGAAAGCTAGCTAGCTAATGGGCACCCATAACTATGGTGTCTGCTCGACATTCTTTTATTGTTTATCTTGTGCTGATACTTTTATTACTTAGTGGAAATGGATGTCTTTTCTCCTTCTTTTTTGAAGGCTGATGAGGCCTGATGTTTCCCATACTTTTGATGCGTGATTTTAATATTCTATTCGTCTCAAACTTGGACATTTTCGTCAGTGAATTTAGTGCTTGTATCTGCTCAATTGTGTTAATGTAATCACGAAAATTGAGAATACTTGCTTAATTGTCGTTTTGCAATGTTGTTGTTAGTTTGATTGAGCTTTGATGTACAGTTGCTTCAATGTGTCAACTGGAGTTTTCATATGCTTTAACCCTACTTTTCTAGGAATGTGAACAACAACTTATGTGCACTTCATTAATTTAGTGTAACTTAGAAAATTTTGGAACATTGAAGATCTGCTAAGAATATCAACTTTGATCATAAATGTGGTCTCTTATGATATTTTATGAATTTGAAGAGCCAATAATGCTGATCCATTGTTTTTGGTAAGTTAATGAATTGTTTTGGTTATTCTTTTGGAGTTGGGATGTTTTGAGGAGTTAGTTTGATAGGAATCAAGCACTAACTACAAGAATGTATTAGAAAAATAAAATGCTCGTTAAATAACCTTTCTGGAACATAAGCTCCTCTTATAATCGGAGGGAAAATTCTCCAAAGCTGATCTCTGAAGCTTGGATTCTTAAATATGTGGTTTAATGGAGATTGTTGGCTGGTCATGTGGCTTTTAATGGTGATTGTCAGCTGGTCAGATGGCCTTCGTGCCCCCTGACATTTCTTCTTCCTTTTGTACTATAGTGGTTGTTACAGCAGTAACAGAATTGGGCAATGGAAAGCCGAGATTCTATTCAACTCCAGACATAATAGCTTTCTGCAGGAAGTGGCGCCTACCAACAAATCATGTTTGGTTGTTCTCTACCAGGTAAAGGTCTTTTAAATGTGTTGGTTAGCCATTGAACTTGATGATTTTGTGGTGTGGTGATTTTGACTTCCAGTTGATTGGTATTGAATGATTTTCTAATTGGGTGTTCAATTTTATATCTGCTGATATTAGTTTGAGCTTCTTTTCCTTTCACTTCCGAAAATTAGAGAATGTAGGTTATTTGATACTTTCCAAACTCAAGTGTACTCCATATCTGGTATGTGCCTTATTTTTCTGCTTGGTGCAATGATTTTGATTTCCAGTTGATTGGTCTCTGCAAGATTTTTAATTGGGTTTTCAATGTTATCTCTGCTAATACTAGAACGTCATTCTCTTATTTTTACTTCTGAAAATTTGAAAATGTCGATTATTTGATTCTTTACATAGTCAACTATATTCCTGCTTTTGATTTATGCCTTATTTTGTGCTTTCTTGAGTTTCATTCTGGGACTTTGGGAATATTGAGAATGTAGTTGCAGTTGCTTCCATCAAACTTTATGAATAGCAGGGTTCTGGTATGCCTTTTGGAAAATGTCATCTGGGAGTATTTCTTTCTTAGAACCAGCTGTTCTTTTGCTTCCCTTTGCAGATCCTTCCTTCGCTTATAAACCATTTATGACTATTTTTTCTCTATTGCATCCATAAAGTCATTTGTGTTAAATTGTTTATGGTCAGTGATGCTATATTGTCCTGATGCATCTTTTTGGCTGCAATTTTCAAGGAAGTCAGTGACAGCCTTTTTTGCTGCATATGATGCACTCTGTGAGGAAGGTACAGCTACTACTGTATGTAAAGCCCTTGACGAAGTTGCTGATATATCTGTTCCAGGTGAGGTTCATTTCGTGCATGCTTGTAACTATAATCAGCAAGACCGTGTTGATTGGAATTGATTCGTTAGAAGAACATAAACGTCATCTGGGGCAATGTGTTTGTTTACTTCTTATGGTTGTAGCTTACTTATTGCTCTGCAAAATAGCAGCTGTAGCCCTTGGCGGTTGATTCCTCTTTACCTGTTCCAGGATGTCATTAATGTTCCAATGGTATCTGTTTTCTTTAACTTTTTCCTGCCAGCTACTTGATTCTATGTTTCCAGTGAAGTGACAGATGATTAGAACATTCCCTATCTGTCTGGATTTCCATTTTAATAAAAGAGAATTCAAATTTTATACATCTGTCTTTATCCAATTCTTACCTCCATTAATAATGTGGCTTCAGTAAGAGCTCTGATCATTTCTGATTCATTACTTTTGAGGACTTTGTCCTGCCTACTTCAGTTCTCAAGGAACAATATTACAATTCAAGGATACTACTACTTGAATTCTAGCAACTTTCCCTGTTTAGAGTGGTGCATGGATTCCTTCTCATCTGATGTATCTGCTTTTAGGAATAATTGGTATTATGCTTCTGCATCTGTGCACTCCACTTAAGATTTTGAGACCTATCTATGTTTTCACCATGGTGACCAAAACTTCACCTGTTTTGTCAATTTTTTATCCTTCCTTTTCCGATTCTATGCATAATTTGGTTCTGTAGCTACCTGCCCACACTGTGGCGGTACCAAATAAATCAACCTAGAGAATTGGAAGTACTCAATGTGTAGTGAACTGCAGCATGGATTGTACTATATACACGTCTATGATTTACTGGTTTATAGTGTGTATCATACGTATTCTTCAGGCAAAAAAGGTCTCCATGATCCATAATAATTTGTTTCTTGGTTTTGCTGTCACAACTTTTTTTGAATCAAATTTCATAGCTTTTGCAGTCCTTGCTGATATGAGATTATGACGCCTTGGGTTGAGTTCCATTGAATGCTCAAGCTTTTTCATCTTTATTGCCTGGGTGCAGGATCAAAAGACCACATAAAAGTACAAGGTGAAATTCTGGAGGGTCTGGTGGCCCGTATAGTTAGCCATGAAAGCTCAAAACACATGGAACAAGTTCTAGAGGATTTTCCTCTACCAGCAGAGGAGGGAGGTAATTTTTTTCTGTTTGGGACAGGGATTCCCTCTATTGCTTATCTTAGTCAATTACCTATGCCCTAGTTGAATTGATTTTCTTCCTAATTCTTTTTCCCCTTTTTGAAAATCAATCTTAAACTACACATCTTCTCTCACAATAGTTAACTCATATCTTACTAAGAATGAAAATTTTTTCAAAAGAAAATCAATCCTAGAGAATGACTATTTTTGGCCAATCTTGTTGCATCAGTTTGAGATAGAATGATGTTTATATTGGGTGCCCATCAGAGTTCCCTAATAAATTCTGAATTGGTGGTTTGAGACATCTACATTCTTCTCCTGCCTGCTAAGAGATAGGTTTAAGATCTTTGCTATTCTCAATGTAGATCTTTTAGAGATTTAATTTGCCCTGAAAAAGGCAATTGCATCTCATAGAGCATTTTATGAACAAGCTATCCGATTTGTAACTAATTGTAATCTGTAAAGTTCCTCGGTATTGTTTCATGGATATGGGACGACCTCTCACATGTGATATTTATGCGGCATATTTGGGTTTTACCTTGGTACAACCACACATATCACATTATCATATGAGTGAAAAGATGCAAGCATTTGAGAAATCTAAAGCGGATTATTCATTAGATATTAATCCTAATTTCTTTCCTTGATTCTTCTATCTAATGGATTTGCATTTCCCTGTGTTTGTGCATGCAAAATTTCAGCATCTTTTCCTTTTGCTTTGAAATTTTATTTTGCTTAGTTAACATGTTTAACTGTATCCATTGCTGTGCTGACTCTCAGCTGGTACTGATTTAGGACTTAGCCTCCGGGATATTTGTGCTGCTAATAGATCAGATGAGAAGCAGGTAAACTGGATTTGGTTTCAATACATCAGATAAGTTTCAAATGTTGTAGCTACTACGTAAGCTTCCCAGGGTATTCATTTTTTGCTTTTCCATGTCTGCAGCAAATAAAGGCACTTCTTCAGAGTGTTGGCACCAGTTTCTGCCCAAACTATTTGGATTGGTTTGGGAGTGAAGGTTCTGATTCGCATTCAAGAAATGCTGATCGATCTGTTCTTGCAAAATTTTTGCAAGCACATCCTACTGATTTTTCAACCACAAAACTACAGGTATTCTTTTGCGTTTCTATTCTTACAAATCACAACTGTGATATTCTGCTGAAACAGATTTTATTGAGCTGCTGATGGCACAAGGCTTGCAATTGGTTTCCCATTTTCTCACCGAACAAAAGGATTCATTTACTCTAACAGCATGCATGATAGTTGTTGAGTTTTCATGGCTTTTGGATTAATAATACATCCTAGGATTTCTTGGTTCTTCATGTCCTCCTATGGCTTGCCCAGTGGAATTATGATTACTGCTCAAAATATTTCTATAGTTCGATGCAAGATGTTCGTTCATAATCTGATTAGTACTAATGTCGATATTCTTGTAACCTGCATCAGGAAATGATGCGTTTGATGAGGGAGAAACGGTTTCCTGCTGCTTTCAAATGTTATCATAACTTCCACAAGATAGACTCTGTCTCCAGCGATAATCTCCATTTTAAAATGGTGATTCATGTGCATAGTGATTCAGCATTCAGACGATACCAGAAAGAGATGAGGTTTTTCCCTGATGTGCTTTTTCAAATTTCTTATTTGCACTATCTGAATGATGGCAGCGTTCTTTTTCTTTTTTTTTTTTTACTTTCTTTTTAGGGTGTGTGTGTGCCCTCTTCACTAGTTAACTGTGTGATATGCATTGTTTATGAGATAAAGTGTTGGGATCTGCATGTCTCAGGTATAAACCAGGATTATGGCCCCTTTATCGAGGTAAGTCAGTCTTATCTTTCTCTCTGGCATAGAACCCTAGGACTCTTCATTATTTTCTGGATTCATAGATAAAAACCCTTGCTTCGTCAATAATGAGTAAACCATGTACCTAATTGCTAAGTACTGTTTCTTTCTTCAGGTTTCTTTGTTGATCTAAACATATTCAAGGCAAATAAGGAAAAAGCTTCTGAAATTGCAAAAAATGTGAAGGATATAAAAGATGCCGAGGACAGCAATGGCACATTAACCAGAGATGGTTTAGCTGATGAAGATGCAAATCTGATGATCAAGTTAAAATTTCTTACCTATAAGGTGAAAATGCAGCTTGCACATTTCCCATGACCTTCAGGGTGACTGATTGAGATCCATCACTTTCTGTTAAACTCTACTCAGACTTGGATTCTTGTTAATTTTGTCCACCTTATCTTCACGGCAAACACCTAAAACTTCCTCATCTAAATCTTTTATCTGCAAAAGAGATACTCCCTCCATTAATGTCCGTATTTTCTTTTTAGGATGTTCAGAATTGAATGTTCACTTTCTTAAAATAGTCATCAATTTTATCTAAACTCTCATTACTAACCTTCTTAGCTTTAGTAATATAGTGGTCCCACCATTAACTCTTACACTTCCTTGATTTAAGGGATTTAAGTTCCCCAAACTCATGGGTACCACCATGAACCTCTTTAATTATTAAGGATATTATAGTAATTAATCTATAGCCAAACCACTTCCCTTAATTTTTGTACCAAGTCAAAATATGACATTCAATTCTAGACGGAGGGAGGACTACATATTTTCAAGGAGTCTTTTACATGATGCAGCAAGAAAATTTATGTTATCATTTTTAGTTTCTCATCTTCCTTTTTTTTTTTTTTTTTGGCACAGTTGCGAACCTTTCCGATCAGGAATGGTTTATCTATTCTTTTCAAGGAAGGTCCATCTGCATACAAGGCCTACTATCTGAGGTAGTTTTCTTGTTTAGAATCCATAGAAGCCCAATAGGTGCTTCTGCCCTTTTTTTCTACATATAAAATAATTGCATGTTGCCTCTTTAGGTTGCTGCATGTGTTTCTATAGATTGAGATACATCCCATGTATATTGCTTTCTCCAAAAGAATCTTTTTTTCCTAGAATGATTTGTTTTACTCTTTAAAGAAGTAATGCAGTATTTGGTTCATGGTTAAAAGTAATATATGGTGTTGCCACTGAATATCAATACTGCACCTTCGACCTATGTTTTACTTCTGTCCTCAAAACATTTAGGAATTGTGTGTCAAATAGTTATTCCAGGTAGGCCTTTCAATCTTAAGAAAAACAATTCTTAGATAACTTCCAAGCTTCTGATGATTAATCTATATCTTTCTATGTTTTCTGTCTTTGATTTAATTAGACTGACATTTTTACAAATTACTAGTGGCCAGATTTTCTGTCTACAGTGATATTCATTATGTTCCACAGTAAGATTCATAGTAGGCATCCTCAACAATCCTTTTCACACAGCATCCTGTTTCTGTAGGCAAATGAAGATATGGAACACTTCACCTGCAAAACAAAGGGAACTCAGCAAGATGCTAGATGAATGGTAATAGTGGTTTCAAGTCCACGATTTTTTTTTTTTCTTTGGCCTTGCATGCAAAACCTGATAAAATAACTCATCTGTTTCAGGGCAGTGTACATACGCAGAAAATGTGGGCACAAACAGCTATCTTCATCTGTATACCTTAGCGAAGCTGAGCCTTTCCTTGAACAATATGCAAAGCGCAGTCCACAAAATCAGGCCTTGATAGGTTCTGCTGGAAACTTAGTAAGTGCTGAAGATTTCTTGGCAGTTGTTGATGGAGGAAGAGACGAAGAGGGTGACCTTGAGCCAGAAAAAGATGCAGGAACACTGAGTCCCAGTCCTGCAGTTAACGAAAAGGTTGCTAAGGATGAGGGTCTCATTGTCTTCTTTCCAGGTACTGGCGCAGAAATTTCTGGTGCTTTTGGTAGGAGCACGTAAAATGCTTGATGTAATCTACATCACCTTCTCTATGTTCATATTTGCTAGGTTTGTGATTTTGGTGATCAGATTGACTTTGGTACTTGTGGGGAAATAAGTAAACCTGGGGGCAGTTGTATAAACTAAGTCTGTTGCATTATTTTCATGAAGTTTCAAACTAGCTGCTCGATGGAGAGAGGGGGTTACTTGTTTCACTTCCCTGGTTTGTACATTGTCAGGCTTAAATCATTAGATTTCATCAGATATCACTTGGAGGGGCCTGGTGACTGCTGGGTACTTGAGGCTGTCTTTTTGGTTCATTTGTTGTGTTTCGGCTAGGTTTTCTTTACTAGTAATTCTCTGCATTAGTTATCAGATAATTCATCTGGTAAATCTAGATACTAGTAGCAGAGGTTGAATCATAAACAAGATACTAGCCAGGACTCTACTCATCGCAATTAACTTCTCCTTTTGAGTTGAAATGAGCATTAAGCTCCCATTCTCTCCTTTAAGTGTTCATTCATGCTCCCTTCTCATGCTGTTACCTGAAGTAGGTTCTTCTGTTCTCCTTTTAGATTTTGGTCAACTGGTTGTCAATTTCAGATGTTGTAGTGTCAATTTGGTCTAAGGATACCTGGTTCTTGGAACTCAATTCATCTCTTAATCATTGTTTCGAACTCAACTGACTTGTCTCTTTTCACTTTCTCTGTTTCTTCTACCCTGAAAATGAGTCCATTGGTTCATGCATTGATGCATTTGCAGGAATACCTGGATGCGCCAAATCTGCCCTTTGCAAGGAAATTTTGAGTTCCCGTGGTAGCCTTGGGGATGACAGACCAGTTCATAGTTTGATGGGTGATCTTGTGAAAGGTGTGCAACTGTTTGGGTCTGAATTTTACCGATGTGCTCAACAAAAATTCTTTGCCTTCCAACCATCATGTTGCAATGCTGATGAACTATCAGCATTGAGCTCTTCACGCTCTTACTGCTTCTATGTGCTTTAATGAAATGCATTGATGTGTCTCTCAGACATGTGGAATCCCTATGGTCTATTTTATTAAAAGCATGTAGCCAAGCTTATTGATTGATTCTGGTAGACATTTGGAAATTTCTCAACTCAAAGTGGAATGCTTGAGATAAGCTCTTCTATCTCTTGGTTACTTGGAGCAAATGGATCTGTTGAAATTCTTGTTGATCTTGTTAGTTTTTGAGAGCTGAAATCTGGAAGGTGTGTTGACATCAATTGTCAAGAATGTTGTGTGCAAAAGATTAAATACATCTAATGAATTGATTTTGGATAAAACCTAGAATAAAGAATAATATAAATAGCGATTATGAGTTCATTATTTCTGGAAGCAGTTTCAGCAATACCTAGCATATGAAAGGAATCCATACCTAAAGAGCTCATTCATGTTAGTTTACATGATACCTGAACTTTTTAATACATTCATGTTAGTTTACATGATACCTCAACTTTGTTGGTTTACATAATATCTGAACATTTTAATTGGTTCAGAACTTTATTGCCAATCCAATCTATCTTTCAAGTGGAAGTTATCTTCGTGGCCATTATATGCTGTTTGTGCTTTAGATATGTATTTTGATTGGTTGGTACCAAATGGAAGTTTGTTTGTGGATGGTAACATCAATGATGGAATGAAATGCTTTAGACTTCAATTGTATGATTAATCTTATTAGGAAAAAGAGCTATTGATTATTTTTACATTAGAACAACAGTCACCAAATTTGTTTAGCGATGCCTAGAAATTCTCTGAGGAAAGAAGAGGTGCGAAAGGGCAGAAGACGATCCATCATTTGATACTGCCAAGATATTCCGGTTTAGCTATACTGAAGCTATTCCATAGCAAGCACACTTTTGATCTTGTTTCATTTCTGCTCAATCAGAGAGCAAAAGTTATCTTGTGTTTTGAGTAGCATTACTCTCTACAAGTTAGCTTGTCTATTCAGTTTGCTTCACTTCTGAATTGCGATTTTTGGTTCATTTTGGTCTACTGATGTTTGCAGGTAGATATTGGCAGAAGGTTGCTGATGAACGGCGGAGAAAACCTTACTCTATAATGCTTGCTGACAAGAACGCACCAAATGAGGAAGTCTGGAGGCAGGTAACATGCTGTTTTCTATTAGTATATCCCTCTGTGAAATAGTATAGCCCTCTTAACTTATTATGGGGGATTTCCTATGCTTAGTGTAATTGCCGAATTTAGAAATTTTTACTTTCAAGTGCCAGGCATCCTGATATATGGCTTTTTTCTCTTCCTTTCATATTTTCTATTTTCCCTTTGAAACATAGCATGGAAGCTTTCAGTACATGACCTCTGAAGAAACATTCTAAGCTTTTTCACCTCTGGAAACAAGTGAAGTTAGAATGTTCTTGACAAGGTTTTATACTGACAGCTTCCATATTATGTCTCTCTGGTAAGTCTGTCAAACTTTGTTTGACTAAATTCCTTTTTCCTCTTTCAGTTTTTTCCCATTTGACAATGGCAGAATTCAGCACATTGAAAGTAGATTTCATTATCTTACACCACTGTTGCTTCAATTTTTTTCTTTTACCACATTAAATTTATTTTTCCTTTATCTATGTTCTAGCTGATATTGTTTAATGGGGAAAATTTTCTTCTCTCTATTCTGTTCCTTAGATTTTCTTCATCAGGCTTTTGGTTTAAACTTCTGCAGATCGAGAGTATGTGCCTAAGCACCAAAGCATCAGCGGTTCCAGTAGTACCTGAATCAGAAGGTCTTAATTCTTTTCTTTGTTTACGATGAATAATCTAGTCTTGCTTATTTTTGGTAACTACTGCTGATTTCTTTTGCTACTTTCTAGATATTTTCTAAAGTTTACTTCCATATGATGTATTTTTTTTGAGACTTTTTTAGCATTTCATTTTTCTTTAGGACTCTTGAAAGCAGATATGTGATGGACCTAATTACAACATAATATACCGAACACTGGCTGCATGGTTGTCTTTTCCACATAATGAAAAGTGGAAAAGAAAAAAAAAATAATGAGACTTAAGAATCAATCTCTTTTTGAAAGCACCTTTCTTCTGGATAAATCATACACATGTAACAGACAGTCAACTGGTTTCAAGTAATATGCAATTTACCATACGTGGGGAAGCATGCAGAGCTTCTATATCAACTGAATGTGGACTACATGTCTTCTTCTCCAATGTATACAGCTAATTGTTGTCGTTGAATATTTCGCATTGCTGATCTGAAATCCATTGCAGAGTACCTAGACAAGTGTCTGAAAAGAGATGAAGGAATCGTAGGGAAGCTTGTGAGAGTAGGGATTTAGAATAGATGTGTTTAGAGAAATTCTCTACTGTGTGAGGAAAAAGTGGACCAGCGAATGGGATTTCTACCCAACATACTGATTCCCTAAACGGGGCTGAATTATCATAAAAATTGCCCTTAGTTACAAATATATTCCATCAAATTCTAGCATCACTTCACAATAAGCTTACTCAACTAATTTGTTTCAGAAATGCAGCATCCTTCCTTCTGTTATATTTATTTAACTATGTTGGTGAACATTTTCTCCTTGGTGGTGCTGGTGATTAATGCATTTGAGCAACTTGAACAAAACCCTAAAGATTTGGGATAGCTGTAGCCAAATCATTCCACATGTGTAGTTTGTCATCTTTCGTGTCAGGGGTTTATGCCTTTTTTTGGCATGGCTAACTTTGCTTAATTCTCAGTTTTTGGAGATTAATTCCTTGAGGTTAGAAGTCTAATAATTTGCTATGAGAGAGTTTCTAGCTTTTGTTGACTGATTCCATCTTTGCTTGAAGAAGCATGTGTATTAATTTCATTCTGTTCCAACTGTATAGGAACTGAAACAAATCCATTTTCTCTTGATGCACTTGCTGTTTTCATATTTCGAGTGCTTCTTCGAGTTAACCATCCGGTATTGCTTGCTTATGCTTTATTAACTTTTTGCTTCCAACTTTTCTATTTCTCCATGCCGACTGCTAGTTGCTGATTTTCTCTCTCTGAAACTTGTAAGGGTAATCTTGACAAGTCCTCTCCTAATGTCGGTTATGTGCTACTAATGTTTTATCATCTTTATGAGGGAAAGGTATATTTTCTCTCTATTATTATTAGTGTTTCTTAATGTTGCTTGGTTAAATAGCTCTTTAATTTTATTTGTTAATTATTCAGAGTCGCAAGGATTTTGAGACGGAGTTGGTTGAACGTTTTGGTTCACTTGTGAAGATGCCTTTGCTAAAGCCTGATCGGTTTGAACAATTTCCTTACAAAATTATTCTTCTATTATGTCTAATGCCTTGTGATCATCTCTATCTTCTTGGCTAGGAGACTAACTATCTAGAATTGTTTTGTTGATTCCCTTTCATATCTGGATACTGCTTTGCCTGAATAATTTTGTTGATTTTGTATGGTTGTCAAACATGTTCTGAAATATTAGGTGTAGTTTATGTTGCCATCTATGTTTTCAACTATTACTTCCATTATTCACCATGGTTTTACTGGGCTCCAAATTAATCTTTATCTGGATATCTCTCCATCATATTGTTTTCTTTAGGCAGGTCATTTCTATTTTTTCCAGTTTTATTTCCCTCCCATTCCCTCTTTCATGAGGACTCCTGCATTATAAACATGGTTAGTATTTATCAGCTTCTCTTCTTGAATTCTGACTGTATCCTTTCTTTCTTCATTTGCAGGGCTCCTTTACCTGATTCTGTAAAGTCTGTTATGGAGGATGGGATAAACCTGTACCAGCTTCACACAAAACGATTTGGAAGGTATGTGGTGACAGCTTCTGATACCATCTCTGTGAGCTAACTGAAAAGTATCCTGAGGGTAGTTTAATCATTTATGTCCGACTCCCCACCCCCAAGAAGTATAATTTATAACTGAAAATCTTTCAGTTTTCAGGTTCTTCCACTCATAGTGGAAAATTTCTTTTGCTTCCTCGGTCTCTTTCAAGTTAGAAATCTCAGGTTTTATGTTCATGGACATAAGCATGCTATAGTGTTGAGGAAACTTAAAATGGAGATATTGACATCATCTAGTCTTATTTTTATTTGACCTTGAACTTAGTGCACTGCTGAGAGGAAATACTTAGTTTTGTATTAAGAGACCAGGAGCATGATTTCGTTCTTCTTTTAAATTAATACAGATTCAGGACGGAATTTGTGAGTAATTTCTAAGATGCAACCGTAAACTGTGATACAGTATGGAAGAAGCTAATAGTCAGAACTGCCCCACTAAAATATTGACAGATAGGTCAAGGAAGAGGTAGTTAAAATGTAAGATGAAATCAAGTATAAGAATGCTAAACTGGTTTCCAGATATAAACCCTAAAAGGACAGACATTGAAGAAGAGATGCGTGAAATTGATTTCAAAGAAATTTGTTTTCTTGAGCTGCCCTGAATTTTATGTTGACTCTGTCTATTTATTTATTGGGAAAAGAGATCTTTGTTGATTAATTGAAGAAGGATCATGTTCTTATTTTATTCTTGTTCTGTAGACTAGAGTCCAATAAAGGAGCATATGCCGTAGAGTGGGCTAAATGGGAGAAGCAATTGCGAGAGGTTTTACTTGGGAATGCAGAGTATCTGAATTCAATTCAGGTCAATCCAAAACCTCCTGCATATGTTCCCACAATTTCCTCTCATTGTTAAACATCATCATGATTCTATCTGAGCACAGATTAAATGGTGAAAGCCAATATGTTTCTCATAACAACATGCATATTTGCCAATAAATTCACTGCTACAAGGTCATACGAACTAGTTATGGAGGATAGCTTCCTTCCCTTTGAAATGGAAGAATAGTTGATCATTGGAGTACAACTAGAGCTCTTTCCCAATCTCTCTTTCCTGTATTCTCCTTTCAGGTTCCATTCGAATTTGCTGTTAAACAAGTCTTGGAACAATTAAAACTTGTTGCAAAGGGCGAGTATGTTGCTCCAACCACTGAAAAGAGGAATCTTGGGGCCATTGTTTTTGCAGCAGTCTCACTGCCAGTTGCAGAGATCCATGAACTTCTCCATAATGTAAGTCAATGCACCATCTTCCATAGCATTATGCACATAAAAATATATGTGCTTGTAGAAATATAAGGAAGGTACCAATTTGCATTCACTTGCACTTAAAAATGGTTAATTCTAGTTCAGTTTCTAGACCTGAATTCTCTCCCTTGGTAAAGTTAATTTGTTATCATGCATTCATTTCTAGCATGTTGTCTCTCCCATCATTCTGTATAAATTTGAGGAAGGGTCTTTTTTAGTCTCTGAAATTTTGAAAAATTTTCTTTTACATTTCTGCTTGTAACAATCTAACATCATTTCTTTTTTCTGCCGAATAGTTGGCTGTGAAAGATGCCAAGGTTGAAGCCTTCTTGAAGGACAACAATATGAAGAGCAGCCTGAAAAAGGCCCACGTAACCCTTGCTCACAAGAGGAGTCATGGCATTGCTGCCGTTGCCAATTTTGGTTCATTTATTCAGCAAAGGGTACCAGTGGTCTTAACTGCGCTTTTGTTTTCCGAGAAATTGGCAGCACTAGAAGCTCAACCGGGTTCTGTTGATGGCGAAAAGATAATTTCGAAGAACCAGTGGCCCCATAGCACCTTGTGGACTGCTGAAGGAGTTCCAGCTAAAGAAGCCAACACTTTGCCGCAGTTACTTTCAGAAGGCAAGGCCAGTCGTATTGAAATCAATCCACCCGTCACAATTACTGGCATTCTAGAGTTCTATTAAGTTCCTTGTCGTATTGAAATCAATCCACAGCAGTTAACATAGCTGATTTTACATTTCAGAACGGGGTGTGTGTAAATAGTCGAGTTGAAGAAAAATTTTGTAGACCGACTTTAGTCCCGGAAACCATTTACAGAACCAAGTCCATAAAAGATGTCTGCGGTGCATCCGCTGGCAAAATTTTGCAGCCACAAAGAATTTCGCCTTAATTCAAGATTTTATGTTTGGTCTTGATTAGTTTATATACATTAGTTACCAAGTTGCAATTAGGAGGCAAGCAGAGACTGCCTATGCTAAGTACGGTCAAGTGCAAACCGAAAAGAAAGGGCTGCAATGTCACACATAGGACAATCATTAGCAATAGTCAGAATTTTGAGGATGAACATGCATTTTGTTTTTCTTTACAAGAACCGTGATCCAAAAAAAAAAATCTATTCAACAGTTGACAGACTGACAAGCAGGTCCTCTTCCCGCAAATAGGGCTCAGAAAGATTCCCGTAATACTGTTGACTATGGATTCAAACCCAAGAAAAACACAACAACATTGAACAACGCTTTTCGAGTACAAGGTACAGAACAAGGATCATTACTGTCCTAATACAGCGTACTGTAGACACAAGAAATACTTTCTACTTATAATTGGAGTTCAGTCTGATCTCCAACTCCTGATCCAAGCAGATAATGTTGACACGTTGCTACGTATGTCATCAATCGAATCACTCTTTAGTGCAACAACAATATCTTCTGGATAACTATCTTTGGCCTCCTCCAGCAAAACTTGAAAGATTTCACACTCAATATTATTTGAAAGCTTTGTACCTGTGTATCCCCTGTCGCATTGCCAAATTGAACGTAAGAGGAAGATACCTATTGAGAAAGGTAAAACTCACACTAAGGACCAACAACCTAAAAGCCGCCCCCACCCCATCAGCTATGTTAA
This sequence comes from Rauvolfia tetraphylla, assembly GCA_030512225.1. NCBI lineage: Eukaryota > Viridiplantae > Streptophyta > Magnoliopsida > Gentianales > Apocynaceae > Rauvolfia > Rauvolfia tetraphylla. The sequence continues at coordinate 969,563 of JAJQKT010000062.1, forward strand.
CTGCTGTGGATTTATTACAGAGGTGGGGAAGGAAACAAAAAAAGGAAGAACGGGGGTGGGTAAGGAAAGCGCATGCAAATAGAATCACCTCTTAGTCAATCTGTCATACAACACAGAGTTGTCGGTCTGAAGAACCACTACTCGATCAAACCAACGCTCAGGAAAAAAGTCGCATCCATGGTAATCCACAATGTTTCCACCTTCTTCCATCATATCTTCAAGCTCATCGCATACCTACAAAAGTCATCCACCTAATGAAGTTCATATAACAAGTTTTAGATCATAATCATCAGAAGAGATTTTGTCTAGCATAGATGTTTAGTTAACCCAAGAATCATGCACAGAGGATCCCATAGTCTAGCAACTTAAAAATTAATTCAGATAATCCAGCTTGCATTAAATTTAGGTGAAAATGATTAAACAAGGTCAGCAAGAACCAGAAGTGTTGAACAAAATGTCTTACAGAAGACTGTCAGATATAGAGAGCATCTTAGAGAAGCGGTTTAAAAAGGATTTCAGAAGAAGCTGTTCAGAATTTCCTATGACACTTTTTCCTTAAAGCTTTGATGAGAAGCATAATCTTATTTGATCTTAGAAGTAGAATTCCTGTTGATTTCCTTTCAATCCAAAACCAGAACAAGAATTTTCCCCCTTTTTCGAAGTAAGAACTAGAAGAAGTTGATGAGAATACAATAACAACTTCCAACTTCAGAAAAACTATTCCTCAAATAAAAAAAATCAGAAATACTAAAATCAGCTTTATTTTAGGCAACCAAGAGGTAACAAAAAGAAACCAGCCAACCGCACCAAGTACTCAGTCCACCCCATCACACCTATGAGCTCAAGTGTTAATCAGGAATTATAAGAACTAAGTCAAAACATCCGCTAAAAGCAACGAGAATTTTACATCTTCTATCAGTTCCAGAACCCTCAGTCCTTTAAGAACGATTTAGCAAACTTCAAAAGTTGTAAACCTGCTTTGCTTTTTCAATACTTCTAAAATATTCCCATCATTCCCCTTTATACAAAATGTAAAATCACGAATCAGGAGAAAAACAAATGAAAAATTAAGTTATATACAGAAGCATGAGATAGAGAATCAGAGAGAAAAGGGTTTAGGGTTTATTGCTAAGAAATTTTAGGAAAACTTACGAGGTCTTCATTGATGATGTAACAATCAAACTTATCATCCCAGCCATCGTGTAAATTTTTCTCCCTGACGAGGTCGCCAACGTTGATGTGGCGGAGCTGGGTGGACTCTGCCAGCGCTGACGCCGTGGTTGTCTTCCCTGTGCCCGGCGTTCCGGTTATGAGAATGTTAGGCCTCTTCCTGCCGACGCCGCCGTTCCTCGGAGCCATGCTTTCTGATTCTTCACTGCGAAGACCTTGAAGAAGGGCTTCTTTTGGAGAAGATGCTTGTCCGCCGCTCCAACTACAAGCGAGATACATACCAATGAGATTTTGCAATTTGCAATTTAGTTCTAAAAACTGTTTATCAATTAAACTCGTGCACCAATTGTTTCTGTTATTAATTGTGAGGCCTTATCTATATTAGGAGCTGAAACTATTAAACTAAGTTTGTTCTTTTTATAGTGCATGATTTTTTTTATAATTTTATTTTTTCTTTTTAATAAGATTGTACTATATTACATTTGATATATGTAACATCTAATAATAGTGTATCACTTTAATACTAAAAAAAACTTTCACATTAATATTAAATTTTAAAACTCTTCAATTTTTTATAAAATAAACTAAGTATTGAGCCGTTAAACTATAAATTTAATATCATAGTAAAAACTTGTTTTATACCTAGAACAAGGAGTGAATACAGATGTTATAGTTGAAATTTAAAAAGTGGCAAAATTTTTCGAAGCAATTTTGCTCCAAATCTCGTTATAGTAATTTGGAAAGGACTCGTAATACAAAGTTACCCCTGCCAACGTGCTCAATAAACTTACATAGGTTCGACGTGAGGTCAAATTTGAAGGAAACAGGAAGTTCTAAAAATCCTTGATCCTCCCATGCAGGCAACAGAGAGAAACATAACTCTAGAGCATTTAGATGGCTAATTCGATATATGGGAATAATTTCAGGAACCCAACTGCTTGAATTAAAACCTGAGACATTAGTCAATCAAGCAGCAATAAGATCTTCAGAATAATCTTTAAGCTTAATCAGAAAAAGAAGAAACACGCTTTACTTGGAAGTGAATGGAATTAATCTCTAAGAGAGAAATCATATACTAACAATCCAGAGTACCGTGTGTCAAGCTATTCTTGCAGATCTCTACATTTAAAAGAGAGAAGGCTTGATAAGATTAAAATTCACTTGATGGAAAACTAAGCACAAATCTTGGCTGCTTAATCACAGGGCCTAATCACTGGTTAAACCAGTGCCCGTGCCAATTAACTAATCCCAGAGAAACTTGCACAATCAACTGGTCCTATTCGCCTGCTGAACCATTAGGACTGGTGTTTAATGGCCATAAGGAATCTATGTGCAAATAGCTAGCTAGCTTGTCACTTCCCAGCTAAAAGTTCACAAGATCGGTTTGGCCTTTCATCCATCAGGATCATGTACAACACGTTGATCTTCCTCCTCTTTCCTTTCTGATTTCACTATGGACAGTGTAAATGTCAACTGATCTTCACCAGTCAACGCTTGCAACCCTCCTCATTTCATATCTGCACCATCAAATTTCATCAGAAAGTAGAAAGAACTCAACTACTTACGGAAGGCAATAATTTATCAACACGTGGAAGGCATGCAATATGCAAAATTCCTCCTCCATAACAAAAAGGTGGCTCACACAGAAGCTTGAAAATAAGGTTTGCTAGTTGGAGGATTACAAAAATCTATTACAATGTAGCATTCCTCTTACCCTTTGAAAGAAGGTAAAAATGCAATTTTCAAATATAATGAATTGCATAAGTTCTACTCTTTCATAATTAGTCTAAGTCCAAGGAGAAGAAAACTTAACTACGATAAAGATAGAATAGTTTTTCATTCTAGATGTTCATTTGACAGTGATTCAACTGCATAAAGTTTCAAGTTGTAGTGGTTAAAGTATATAAAGAAACTCGAAATTTGCAAAAACCAACAGCAGAGATATTCTTACTTGATATAATATCTCACTCAAATGATCAGCATTAATTGGACATCCTGATAGGCAGAGTTGCGCCAGTATCAGCAAGTCTTCCACAGGTACCTCTTCCAAGTTGTTCAATTTCTGTAGGCCAGCAAGGGAAGGATTGAATGAAAGAAAGAAGTAAAGAGGGTAAACTCTGAAAGGTCTTACTTTGAGTTCCATGTGAAGCTCCAGAAAAAATAAATCTTCAAGACAATAATATTTGTTTCCTTTCATTCCCAATGATCTACCATCCCATCACCTTCCCCAAGAGAAAAAGGCCCAAACCAATTTTAGAAAGATTTTACCTCTGCATGCAAGTGATTTAGCCTATCATCTTTGATTGCATGTAGAGATCAGTCAGAAGAATAAGGTCTAGGCAATAGGCTTTTTCCTGTGAAGGTACCAGTACAAAAGGAGATAATACCTACATAGGCAACCCATAGCCCCCTATGATTGCATCGTACAACCTTCTGTGCCAGCAAGGTTCATGCTTCTAAGGGCTTATAAAATCGGTCAAACATTTCTCAGCAAAGAACTCTATAAGAAGCTAAATTGCCAAAGATGCAATAATTGTTTTATGCTAAGCTCTCCAAAAGCTTGAATCCACTTCCTGGTTTACAAACTCTGACATGTTAGCATAGTAAAGAAAAGATCAGTTTAGCTGCTGGTTCATCACAAATTTAATGTTAAGTAATTTTCAGGACTTACATTTCACAGCATACAAATTTGACCAAATGGTCCCATCTTCTACATAGCATACTTAGCCATTCAAATGTGGGCTATCAGATTATTCAGTCAAATTGAAATATTCCAGGTTCGAATGAATAGGTGAAGTTATTTTGACTTTGGTAGCCAATTTAATAGTAGTACTGATTAAACATTGGGTGCAACAGCGAGCAAAAAAGCAATTCACACTCACTTTCTGGAAATAACTCATATCAATATACGTCTTAACAAAACTTAGATTGGTCGTATCTATTTCTGGTCCAGGTAGATTTCTTAATCTTACAAAGACATTTTTTCAGAACCTGACTGCACTAATATGTAGCCCTTACATGTTTATCTCTTTCCTCAGATCTTATATCTTTAACCTATCGTGATCCACAGTATCGTAACATTCTGCAATATTGGGTTTCTCACCATCTTTATACCACTGGCATTCACGTCCCTATTCCATCTTAGGTATACTTTCTCTGTTGTATATTCCATAATTTATGTAAGTAATGAAATTGCAACACCACAGCTGAACAATAAAAAAATAATAAAAGAGAATCTGAAAATAAAAATGATCCTTATAGTAAGAGTTTCCCCCCTTGTTTCCTTCTTAAATTTAAGCTTGAGACTGGACAGTGCAAAAAGTAGACATGAAATCAGCAAATAAGTGGTATTATTCACTACAGCGGCCCAAAAGTCACTTTCTTGAGGAAAACTAAATTTCTACTCCCAACAAAAAGTCACCAGTTCCATAGATCTCAAATATTTCCGGTGCTTAGCTGCAACAATGGAAATAGTAGGAGATTTGAATGTTTACTTTCAGCTTTTAAAATCAGTAAAAGGCTCAAGCAAGCAGATCATACAGATTACCAACTGCAAATTTCTGAATTGAACTGCCATATTCACAGCTATGTATACGTATATATGTGTTTTTTTGTTTGTATGTACATAAATAAACATCATCTTACACTATAGAAACTCTGAAAGCAGAATTGATCCATCAACATTTGACTATGGCTTGATGAAGAACACAATTGAAACAAAGTTTGAGAACATTGATCAAGATTGTATCCTAATTTTCCAACCCAAATTGAAAATACCCAGGCAATTTATGCCATTTTCAAAGTAAAGAAAATGTCCAAACCTAAGGATAGCCAAAGCAAAGGTTCAGAGCTTGTTGCCACATCATGTCTGTGGTAGATGCTGATGAAACTATACATTTTCAGAGAAATAAAAATTATAGTAGTTTGTGAGTCCAAATGAAATAATGCAGAAACATCACTCATCACTTATTGATTTGAAAAATAGCAAGATTTAAGGGAATTTTGATGGCAGGCACCTGAATCAGTTTCTGAAATTATAATTCCTCGAACTGCCTTCAATTTCATGCAGAAGATGACTGTAAGTACATCGATCGATCAGATTCTTCCTGTGCAACTCTCCCAATAAAAGTGTTGCATCTTTAATGCTTTTTTGGCGGCAAATCTCATCAAGTACAGTCCTGTAGGTGATGAAATCAGCTGATCTTCGATTTTCAAACATCTCCAACAAATACTTCACAGCAGCATCAACCTCTCCTCCCAAAGCCAAAGCATTCACTAATGAATTGTATGATTTGCCACTAGGTATAAAACCTTTCTCCTTCATTTCGTTACATAGTTCACTAGCATTATTTGTCCTTCCTTGGGCACATAATCCATGAAGCAGATAATCATATGAAAATGAATTAGGAAAACAATTGTATATCACACCCATCTGATGAAATATCCTGAGTGCGTCATTCACATGGAGTGAGAGAACATATCCTTTTATCATAGAGTTCAACGAGAAAATATCAGGTTCAATCCCATCATCCACCATTTGTTTGAATAATGTCCTGATTGTTTCCATATACATGTGATTTATATAAGAATTCTTTCCCCTGCTCAACAATGCTGCAAAAAGAAGATTGTATGTTCTAATTGATGGCCTACAATCCAATTTCCTGCTATTTTTCATCTGCTTATATATGTTAACTGCTCTAGTCAACTTGCGAGCTTCTGTGAAATAATATATCATTGTATTGTAAAGAGCCTCAGAACCAATAGAAGGAACAGAAAGCACTTGATTAACAACATGATCCATTTCTTCATACATCTTTGCTGCGCCAAGTTTCTTTATAGTAATATGGTAGGTAGAGACATCATGCCTAAACCTGTGTTGTCGTGATGCCCAATTGAACAGCTCTAAACACACTAGGGAATCCTCCTGTGAACTTATGACATTGTAGAGTTCTTCAGGGTCGAACCTAGGGGGTAGTTGAGAGATAGCCTCTTGAAATTGGACCTCATCTAGAACGGGTTTCGCAGCAGCTTTTGCTCTTCTACTCATTCTCCTCCTCAAGGATCTTGAAGGTGGTCCCTTTAAACGCCGAAATGCAGTTGAAGAAAAGAAATAAACCGACACGGGTCTCCTTAAGAATGCAAGGTAAGCTTGCCTTGCAGAAATGGGAATCTGGTTTGAGCCCCAACTCCATGGACGACTTGTTTGACCAATTGTTGAATGAACGAAAGAAAATGCCAACTGCGGAACAAAGTTTGAGCAAGAAATACAATTCACTGAGGATTCTACGCATAAACTGCAGCATCTGAAAATCTTATCGGTTCGAATACGTTGAAGATGATTTCTACGTACCAAAAACATGCTGAAAATTCTGAAATCAACACATATCACGAGAACCAAGTGAAAGAATACAGCAATTACTTACAGCTCCAGCAGTGAATTTTGTGAAGACGAAGTAGCGAAGTGAAAAACCTGAAGTTTCAAGTAGAAAGGAGGAATGCAAAGATCAAATAGCTCTCCCCTTTGATCCGAGTTCTGACTGAAAATAGCGGAAGAATATCGTAAAATTGGTGATGGTTAAGCAGGTCAGATTGAGGAAGCCCAATCTCCCATCTGGGTGAGCGACATGCCGCCCAGTTCTGATGCCTATTAGCGGCCCACTTCTCGGATTTTAGAAAAAAGTTTATTCTACCACGAGTTAATAGTCTCGTTTCACCAAAAATAATATAGGAATAAAATACACATGTTGTAAGTTCATATTATTTTTTGGAAACACAGGTGCTAGATGTCACTAAAAAAGTATTTATTTTAATTTATATAATTAAACTTTATTTTTATTTTTTATACTATTAAATTATTTTTTATCTTTTTTATGATAAAATTTATTTTAAAATGACATATTCATTATATGAAAATGACAATTATGTCATTAATAAGTCACTCATTTGCAGATAGGTATGCTGTTTTTCACTAGATTCTACTATGAGGATAATAAAGCTGCATGACAATAAGGTAGAAAATAATCTAATGATATAAAAATTAAAAATAAAATTTAATGACATAAATCAAAATATGACATGTCTTACATGGCATTTAAAGCCAAAATTACAATTTTTTATCGGAAGAATTTACTTTTTACTGAGCGACTCAACTAAGTGTAAAGTGCACTTTTTCTCAAATATGTGAAAATCGTTGCATTTTTTTTTAAAAAAAAATATTGTTGCAAATAAGGGTGAACTATTATGATAAAATTGATCAAGAATCAAGAATAACAATGAAATGTAAATGAGGAAGAATGTTTAGATTTCATCCTCCTCTCTCTTTATCTTCTCTTACGATGTGACCAACTTTCACTTACGGAGCACAAAAGATAGAATTTCTAGGCTCTCAAGGAACATCAAAGATCATTAATTGTCCTATACAATTACAATCTATACATTCTATAAAATTTTTTTGAGAAAACATTCTATACAATCTATTCATTGCAGTTTGAGCTCTCATTAGAGATGTTTAGATATAAAAACAATTGTTTAATAGCCAAGACTTCACCTTGCCCTAAGTAGAATATAGAGATGACACACAACTTGTGGTGGTCAATTTGGGAGAAAGAGAATATTATATTGTCACATTATGACAAATTAACAATATTTACTAACAAAGAAAATATTCGCTATCAAAACCTAAAATAAGAATAGACAATGGACAAAGATCAGTTAAACCTTTTACAACAATGAGAGAAAGCAGAGCATTGGCAACTGCTAATTTGAACGCCTAAAGAAGCTTTTTTTTTTTTTTTTTTTGATAAATAAAACTCCCAAAGAAGCTGATCTAAAACTCTTTGCTCCTTTGAAGCGCTGTGTACTATTTACACTATGAATCAGCCAGCTTTTCTTAAGTGGAAGCTTGATCATTTCCCTCAATTATTGAGGCACTTCGTTCTCTAGCTAGGTGAACACTCAACATTAGCATTTGCAGTACACACAGAAGAGAACTGACAAAAGCCGCATTTCCATCGCTCCTCCACTGGAGTATAATCAGGTCCTCGCTCTCCTCGCCAGAACTTAAGACTAGAGTTAAGTTTACACTGCAGCCAATCATCATCATAATCAAACTGATCTTCACCAATCAAAGATTGATCTTCTTGCAATTCATACCTGCGACAAAATACATCCTTACTGGTCTACTGTAGTAATATTTTGCCAAGGGGGTAAGGGCATCAGTGTTGTTATTTTCAACTCCAGCCTTACTGAAAAGGTTATCGGTTACAGAAACAAAAAGAAGTGATTTCAGTTATGCAGACACTAACATGCCCAGGGAAAGAAAGTCAAAAGGTCCTTAATGTGGCCAGAGGGATACACATCTTCTATGACATTCAAAGTTGGTGAAATTAGGAGGAAAAACAGTGAATTGGTGGTACTTCACTCTCTTAGGCTAGCTATTGTGGTCCTATAATTCTTTTTCCATTTTAAACATAGAGAAAGCAAATGGGAAAAGGAAAAAAAGATGGTCTATTATACAGAAATTCCATAACGACTTCAACCAAATAAATAGGATAAGAGTAGGGTTAGCAAAGAATGGGAAAGCAAACTGCCAGAAAAAGAAATGGAAGGTAAGGAAAAAGAAAACACATTAACACAATCCTCAATAAGGCAGTAAAGAAGCCAAAAACCCAAATAAACTGTACAAAAGCAAAATCAGTAGAGTTCTCTGAATCAATCTTTACCTCAGCAAGAGTTGGTTGTGAACTGGAGGCAGCGTCGAGCAAGCATGTAGAAAATATCCAACCAAATCATTGATAGTCTGCAGGATAAAGAATTAATCAAATACGAGATCCAGTGATCATAGGTTTTGGGTTAAGAGACGTCATAAGCCCAAATTCATGACAACATCCACCCAGGCAGAAGCAGAACAAAAATAATTAATGGTCTTCATCATGTTGCAAGCACAAAAAGATTTCTCTAATAAGCAGCGTTTTCTCATTGCACATTATAACTAGTGCTTTCTATGAAAGTGCAACTAAAAGCACAGGAAGATTTTTTTCCTAAGAACAGAAAACTTTCAGTTTTGGATCCTTGTAAATCTTATAGTTGGTCTTGTTTTCTTCAGAGCATGTATCTCGGCAACCCTTACAGTGGCAATTAGGGTCCTGTTTCCTTTCCCATGTTTTCTTTTACATCATATATCAAGTATGTAAAACAGAAAAAGTAAAATGGTTGGAGATGATATAGGAAAATCATTTATCAATGGTGTCAAATATTAGGTGATGCAACTAGAATGATAATCTGTTGCATCACATCAGCATAGATCTTTTCAAAACTTACTCCCTCTATTAGTTGCCATAGAGTGGTAACTGACCATTATGGCGAACTAGTAAAAGTGCTAGAGAGCAAAAAGGAAATCCTACAGTGCCAGCATGAAGAAGATCCACTCAAAAAGGAAAAAGAGAAAATATCTTACATCTGCAGGAATACCAGATTTAGCTGCATGCTCCCTGATGTCAGCAGACAGATATTGATACCGATTCAAAGAAAAGAAACTGTAAAACTGTTCAACGGGAAATATACCAGCCGCTAAATTGTCCCAAATGAGTTTGTAGCACATCAATTGAAGCCTGCCAAACCAAAAGTAAAAGGGAAAGGAAATTACTACATGTAATTAGTTTTGCTTCATTTACTACTAACAACATCTTAAGCTTACAAGAAGCATATCCCCATCCAATAGCACTAAATTTAGCAACAAAATGATACCTTCCATTTCTCTGTTGTGGTTCTGCAGGAAGTTTTGCTTGCACACGAGTTTTAGTTTCAACTAGTATAGGATATCTTTCTTTATCCATCACAACCATTCGGACCTCATCAATCACTCCCACCATCCAGACACCTTTTTCAAAGCATACCCTGTTGTGAAGAATAAAGCAAGTGATCATGAAATAGAAATAGGACTGACAAATCATTCATACAGAGAAGATGCGGATTGGAGTGGAATAATCTTTACAAGCACACCTTACACGGATTATCATACAAAAGATTGATAATAAATTGTTAAGAAAGCATGTAGCTCATAATAAATTGCTATCCTGTGTTACTCTCTGTTCCAAATTGAATGCCAAAATTTTTATAGAAATTCAATAGCACATGTAGCTGCAATCTAATTCTTAAAATTGACTGTCAAAGTATAAGAACCTAAAGTCCTGAACTAAACCATATAACATAAATAATTCCTACCACCCAGGGCCACATCCAAACACATTCTTGCTGATTAAAGACATAAAAGAAATCTACCTAAACAAACTTTACACTCAGTGTCCAATTTGGTCTTTTACCCCATGACACATGGGCAACATATTGATCTATGTTTATTAACTGTGTTAAAATTTTCCACTAGGGAACGCATGACCACAAACCACATTTAAGGAAATTTTTCAACAGAAAGATTAGAGCTGATGGGAGTGTAGCCCTAAGCAAGAACTTCATGAATATTCAGTCACTAATAAAAGCTAAACTTAGCAACCTAAGTAACTGGTGCTGAAAGGGAAAATTCATAAACTTACAAGGGCAATTCGCGTACCAATCCATCAAACAATAATTGGTTTGAGCCAATTATAAAATTCAAAAACTTCAGAGCCCACAAATCTGCAGATGAGGTAACATGAACTTTTACTTTCTTGCTGACCTGCCAATAAAATCAAGATCAGAAAACTATATGAAGAGAATAGAATCATGAGTACAGGCTGAGGGATGGGAGTCAGAGACCGAATCAATAAGAAAATGTCCATAGTCATGACATGTCCAATATTATGCAAGGTAAAATTATGGCAATCTAAATTCATGGATAAAACTTAAAGCAATGACAAAACTAAGGCCATAAAAGCTGTAAGCTTTGTGTTAATTCAATCTTTTCTCATCCTGACTGGCATCGGACATCAGTTTTTCATAGGTATTCAAACTGACTCATCTAGAGAAAAATCATAAACAGCACTGACAAATCAAGTAGAATGGAGGCATAGCTACAGACATTATGTTTGTAGATGCGCAAAGTTGATAAACATGAGGATGATTATTTACAATAAATTGAATGAGTAATGCCCTATTATACCAAAGCATTTTCATATAGTAACATTTTAGACTTGCACCAACCATCACTCCTGTAAGTTTAAAAGTTAGATAAAATTGAATTATATGGAGAGTAAAAAGCTAATTTATATCTACATGGCTAGAACACATCATGTTCCATTTTGCAGAAATTCATAACTACATCTAAGTGCCTATGACTTTTGAATCCACCTCACATTCAAAGAACTGAAGATGTTGCAGGAACAACTTTGAGGAACGAGTTAGAAACTAACATGTAAGAAATTAGATTTAACTAGATATACAAAAATATAATCTTTTTAATTTCTGTAAGGGTCAGGCACCAAGCACAAGCAGACTAGCAATAAACTTGCCCCTCTGTGAAGGGACCTTACTTAGATTTGAATAGATCTTATTCTATCTCCAAGAGCTATTAGTTGAAGAGATATGATGGTTTACGAGGAATTATCTTGCATACCACACAGGAGGCAGTTAAGAGCAAAGTCTAATTGCATTAAGATATGTGCTTTCTTCAGAATAGATCAACAACCAAATACATCATACTAACAGCAACAAGTCTTATGCTATCTATTAGTCCATACAGAAAAATAAGCAAAATCCTTAGATTTAGTTGGGACTATCGTACGAAGCATACTAGCTCTATCTTTTTTTCCTTTTTAAGTTTTGTTTGGTGGGGTGGGTGACTGTTATCTTGAACTTACGTATAGGGGGGTAACAATCATACAGGCAGAATTAGACACAGAGATGAGCATGATTAAAGTTGAGAGCATGACCTTGGACATTTTAAATGCAATTAAACATACCTCAGCTTCAAGTGCTGCATGACGAGCACTGCCAGCTTTCATAGCTTTACTGGCTTGCTGCAGGCCAAAGTGTAGCTTGAATTCCATTTGTTTCTCACACCATTCCTAATATTCAGGTGAAAAAGTGAGTCGGCATGATAATTCAATCAAGGTAAACAAGACATCCATCACGTAACATTATTTCAAAATCAAATCATTTACGCCAACTTAAAAATGTCATATGAAATGCCCCATCAAGCATAAATTTGATGAACAGTAGAGACAAGAAATTCAGATAAACTACAAAAATATTACACCCAAATCATTTAAACTTGTACAACGCTTTGAACCAAAAAATGAATACTACCGTGCCAGTAAGATCAGTTACGCTCAATGCTCTATTCCTTCTAAAGCGATTCAAGAATGATTCTGTAGTCGTGTTCCTCTTCTTTTGAGGAGAGCCAGTACCAGCTAAGTCCTCCATATCAGCAACTGATTCAGACTCCCCTGGGCTGCAGCTGGAACGCCTTCTTTTAGATAATAATGTAATGGAGCCTATGGACCTTACATTTCTTGGGAATTGAATCGAAGTGGTGATGAGGTTAGTTGCTGAGGCCATGGCAGCTTCAATGATGCCCATCTCTTCGTCTGGAATGATCTCAACGGGGATCTGAGGGGTTAAAAAACTGGGGCTGTTCGTGGGTAGCGAGTGAGCCGGTGACTCGGCCATGTTGTGTGAGTCAGGGACCGAGTGTTGCGGCACGGAGGAAGTTACCGTTGGAAACGCCACCCCGGGAGGAAAGAGGAATTGGATTTCCACTTCCTCCAGTCAGTGGCAATCCTTTTTGTAATTGATGGGTTCAATCCTACCCGCGGGCTGAAAATCCCCTAATCCGTGATCGGTTATAGTTAGCCCGGAGTCAATGCGTTTTTCTATATATATATATATATATTAAAATTTAATTTTAAATATTAAATACATTGTATATCTATAAATAAAATAAAAAAGTAAATAATAACAGAATAATTAAAATTTTTTAAAAAATATTAATCAAAAGAAAAACTTAATAAATAAAATTTAAAAAATTATATAAAACGACGTTATTTTGTGTTATTTCTAAAAAAAAATTTAAAACATTGGCTTGACCTCATCCCGCTAACATTAACCTATAGGCTAAAAAAATTGCGTTAAAATAGACTTACTAAATCCAAATCTATCACCCGTATTGGCACTATTATCTGACACGCTCAGAGAGAAATGCTTTGGGTATCCAATAGGGGTGTCAACGGGTCCGGGACACCCTGTCTCGGATCCGAACTCTATCCTATAGGATCTCGAGTCAGATCTGGATAAACTTGATAAATAATTATGATATAAATTTATAAATAATTGACCGTTAGATCAAACACATTTAACGGTTATAAAAAATTTAAGTATATAAAATATTTATTATTTAAAATTTATTCGAGTTCTGGGTCTACCGGATCCAAAATTTTAAGTATCTTATCCGTACCTATTTAGAATATGTATTATTTTGAGTCTGATTAAATTGGTATGAGTGTTGTTTCATACTCAAGATTATCGGGTCAGGACCGGGTCGGATTCGTGTAAGACCCGACCCATTAACACACCTAGTATCTAAGGATTTTAGTCAGGGTTAAGACACTACTATCCGACGCGCTCAAAGAGAAATGCTTTGGGTATCCAATGATTTTAGTCGAGGGTTAAGAATATCCAAAAGTATTGGGCCAGGCACATTGGTTCTGAATAAGTATCCAGTTTTATGTATGAATATTTTACTTTTTTACCTCTTGTTTGATTGTACAAGGGAAAGTAAGTAACGAAAATAATTATATTTTTAATTTTATAAATTTTTATGTTTGATTTTTTATTTATATTTTGGGAAAGAAATATAATTTTTTAAAATTAAGAAAGTAAATGAAGTGGTATTGTGATTTTTTAGTAGTGTCAAAACGGGCTCCAACTCGTGGGCTAACATTTTTAGTCCGTACTATGGACTGACTTGGATTTAGTTCCCCAAACTCTTTTAAATGTTAAATTGGCTCATTTCATTTAGCTCGCCATTGAAGCAAGTCAAATCTTTTTTTTTTATTTTTGTATTAGAAATATTATAAAAATTTGAATATATGACAATCTTGATACCAAATTTATATACATCACACATTTTAATTATATCCACAATTAAGTTTAATTAATTTTATTTTTTAAAAATATTTTTATATAAATTTATTCATATTAGGAATGATATATATAACTAATAATAATTTTCTATTTTAAAAATATTGATGATTGCCTACAAATTCTTTTTATTCTAATTATATATTTATATTCTCATATACGATAGAGAAAAAAACATAGCATAAAATTTAATTTTTTAAAAAAGAGACTGACTGGGTTGCGGGCTTAATACGAACGGATAAGGGTTGGGAGTTTTTCAACTAGAGAGAAAATTTTAAGGGACAATCTATGACGGACCGGAGCAGATCGGCTCGTTTAACAATGCTATGACTCTTTTTCTAAAGAATCTAACAAAAATAAAGACAAAAAAATTAAAATTTATAGATAATTTCTTCACATTTAATATTTTTTCTCTCTATTTTATTTTTTATCCTTCTTAGTCATCATTTTTTGTTCTCACGTCTCTGTACTTTTAAAAAATTGTATATCTCAATATTTTGTACTTTTAAAAAATTTTAAAAAACTTAAAAATTTAATAAATTAACTTCAAACTTATAATTTAAATATTGTATCGTCATTATACAACTCACAAACATCATTATCTAAAGCAAAATTATAAAAATTATTTACAAAAAATTTAAAATTTCAGATGTTATTTTTTATCTATAATAGAATACTAAAAATTTAATGGAGATAATTTTTTTCTAAATTTTCATTCATATATGTTTAAATAAACAAGACAAATCATAAATTCTAGAAACTTAATTTTAAATTTTAAATATTATAGAAAATATTATAAAGAATTCGAGCGTCCTTGAGTAAGTAATCAGAAGAGACCCTTCTTTCTTAAGCAAAATGTCTCTGCGTTTATTCTATTACATTATCAAAGCTTTATTTTTTGGATCCACATGTAATTGTCGCATACTTCTTAAAGAACTTGCTTTCTCCACCAAAAGGAGCCGAAGCAGTAGTACTATTGCTTCGATCGCTTGCTTTTCTATCGTCACCTTTCCAATAAATTACTGACTACTGCATTAAGGAATCAAGCACCTTTAGTCATTCATAAGTTGGGGTAAAGGTTTGGAGCATTATTTCCTTCTTTATTTAGATATTTTGTCGGTCGCAAATTGATCATTTAAAGAATGGGTGGTTCACTCCTTGTCAAATCTTTTTGGATTAGGTTTGGTTGTGGAACTCTATACAAAATTTTTATTTTGAATATCATTCTGGGTAAGATTGAATGGGAGTTTTTATTTGAGATTTTCTACCTTGAATTTTGTGAGAAAGAAGATTTTTGTAATAGAAATAATATAATCGTGAAAATTTTACATTAAATTTTATAGTAGAATTCAATCCAAATACACTCTTCTCTTATAAATAATTTATTTTTTAAAATTCAAAATAAAAAATCTCAAACTTAAACTCTATCTAATCTCACCTTACCTAAGTGTCACCAATTCTGATTCCTTTGTTCTCCACTAATTTGTAGCTATGGAATCTTGAAAATCACTAACTTGTGGTTGACTTTTGCATGTGTATTTGATCCAGTTTCTGCGCGAGAAGAACGCTTGTGAAGATTCATTCATCTTCGTTCCCTTGCAGTTAAATGCTGGCGGCATCGTTTAGCAGAAGCTAGATTCAATAATTTTGAGAACAATACATATAAAAATATAACAGTAAACAATCTCTTTCTTGAATTTGTCGGGAATGGGGAGATTTTGAAGCAATCTGCTTAGGATGGAATCTCCTCTTCTTTACCGTGGAGATCCTCTGCTTACCGTCGTTTGTTGTATCTGTCGATTAATTGT
This sequence comes from Rauvolfia tetraphylla, assembly GCA_030512225.1. Classification (NCBI taxonomy): domain Eukaryota; kingdom Viridiplantae; phylum Streptophyta; class Magnoliopsida; order Gentianales; family Apocynaceae; genus Rauvolfia; species Rauvolfia tetraphylla. Next base: position 985,612 of record JAJQKT010000062.1, read on the forward strand.
TATACGATGTATGGAATCTCTCCGGTCTTCATGGAATTTTTTTAGGGTTTATATCACAAAATCAACTTAACATTTGAAGTTATTTTTACCTTACCTCACAGTACTATTTTTGTATCATTTTATATCATAAATTGTTAGTCAAATATAATATTTTTTAACAAATATTTAAAATAACATTATTGTCCTTAAAGATAATATCACTTAATTACCTTAAAGTTTAAAAAAGTTTACTTCTTCCTACAATATTATTTTTGTATCTACTTAACTCATAAATTATTGTTTGATTATCAATCTTAACAAAGAGATAAAAGTAAAATAATTAGCCTTCATTTTTTACGAAAAAAATTTAATATGTCTTCTACACATAATAAATTGTTAAATTTCTTTTCTCTTCTTTCATACTAAAATTTTCCAACTCTAACTCTAATCAATGTTCATTGACTTTTCGGTTTAAAATTTTAGTTTTAATTTTGATTTTGCAAACCTTTCATGAAACTTGAACTAAACCATATTTTCATTGAAATCAAATTGAAATAAATTAATTTGATTCGGTTTTAAAACACAATTCTTTTCTATTTATATTTTAAAAATAATTTTATGAATTATTCAATAAAATTTCTTATTCCTGTTTGATTTTAAACCAAACCAAAAGTTTGATAAATTTAAAGATATTTTAGGTTCGCTTCAATTTCAATAAAACAAAACAAAAAATAGATTTTTAAATTATATTCAATTTGTAAAATAGAACCAAATTTTTATAAAAATAGAAGTATAATTTATTTTTATTTTTGATTAAAATAAAATAATGAATACTTATGATCTCCACTCAATCTAACTTTATGCTCTCAATCTTGTCGCTGGATTGATTTTAAATTTTTTTCGGCATTGAAAAATTATCTTATTGAAATTTTTATAAATAAAATTATTAATGAATTTAATAGATATAGTTTATTGATACAAAAATAACATTATAGGATAAAAATAAAAATTAGTGCAAACGTTAAAGGCATTTAGTGATACTGTTCTTTTTATAAAAAAAATTAGTCAAATTTAGGGATAAAAATAAAAATTACAAAATATTTAATTAATTTAAATAAAATTACTAATGTGACTTTAATAGAAGGAGTGAAATGATATAAAAATAATGTTATAAGGTAAAATAAAATTTGCCTCAAACGTAAAAGTAATTTAGTGATATTAACCATTTATTTTAATTTATTGTTCATGAATACTAGTGTTGATTTTGGCACGCTGAAGCTTTTCGTTTCTTGTTTAGGAATACTGGATAAAAGCTCTGTGGATTTTGTGCTATAAATGGGGACCCATTATCATGCTGGCTGGTAACCTCTAGCGTTTTAATCACTCGCACATGGCTCTAAATGATGTTGAGAGACTTGGGACATGAAAGTTAAAGATGGTACAGTTTGATTTTAAAAATTTTATTATGAGTTTTATAAAAATTAACAAATTGTCTATAAGAAGGAAATTATAGTTTTCGAGTGAAAAAGCTATATCATTACTTTTTTATTAATTTATTTCTTTTATTTTTGAAAAACTAGTCTATTTGGTCCTCATGAGACAAAGTACATTCACATTTTTAAAGGTTTTTTTTTAGCAAAAATAGTCATCAATGTATTTACTAATGGTAAAAAAAAAAAAGTACCAGCACTACTTGCAGCTTTAGTCTCCAGCTAAATTACATACATTCCTATCACACATTCAATTTTAAAGGGATAAAATTATCATTATAATTATTTTTCTTCAAATTTGACATTCACATGTGTAAAAAGAGGAAAAAAATTAAAAGACTAAAAAAATTAAAATTAAAGTGAAGTAAAAAGTTCTCAATATGTTTCAATTTGGTACCCGTCCTGTACGTCTTTTTTGCAGGACGTAAAGGACCAAATATGGTCCTTTGGATCAAATTTTAAATCTGATCTAACAGATCATATTGTTTGGTCTCCTATATGTATTTTTAAAAATTTAAAAATTACAATTATTTATAGTCGTTGGATCAGATGTCTGATCCAATGGTGGATATCCAGTCTTGCAAAAAGGATGTGCAAGGAAATCGAAGTGAATATGTTTTAGCACTAACTATAAGAAAAGCACCCACTATATTTTCCAAATTGAAGACACAGAAGTTCTCAAAAAAGTCAATCCAAAAGTTATATATCTTATTTTATGAAGTCTACCTTATTTTCATTACAAAAGTTATGTGCACATTAATATAATACAAATAAATAAAAAAAGTCAATGTAAGAGTTAATTATTTAAATATATGTGTAATTAGATAGGGTTTAATTTTGATATTTTTATCTTAAAATTTTATAAAAGTTAAATTATTTGTGAGAAGAGTTGTGAGTTTCACATTTAAAATTCTAAGTTTGATTTTAAAGCTAAACAATGTCCAAGTACATTCATAATAAATTATTTATATATTTTTTGCATTAGAATATATAATTTTTGTAATACACATAAATTATTTAATTATCATAATAAAACTCCTTATAACAATTTCAATCAATACTTTGAAGTGCACATGACAAGAAAACCTTCCTTTTCCCCAATATACCAAAAAAAAAACTTACAAAGAAATGATAATATGGCAAGGTTGTGGACTGATTTGGTCCCAAGTACCAGACCAGCGACACTTCGTCAGGTCCAAACGGACATTTCTCTTACATATTCAACTTTGTGATTGTGTCCATACCAGAGAATGCCAGCAAGGTCATAGATGCTTGCATGGACGACACCTGTAACTATTCAACCTTCCTCCAACCATCTACTTAAACCACCTCCTCCTGAGTCTCCAAATTCACACCGATCGATTTGAAGCCGAGAAATTGAGGTATAGAAGAAGTTGAGCAAGCGAAAGAGGAAGAGGGATCGATCAAATGGAAAAGAAATCGTTGTTTTTGCTGTTGCTGGTACTGTGCTACGCGCTGTTGATCAGCACTGCAAGTGGTATTAGAAATGAAGAAGGGCGTGGAGGAGGAGAGATGGAAGAGGGCGGAGATATGGGAGGCGAAGGGAAAGAAGCTGGAGGAGGAGGCGAGATGGTTCGGGGACAGGACTGGTTCTTGCTGCGGGACTCGATGCTCGTGATCAAGAGTGATGCTGGGAACATGAGGGTTGTGAGGGGCGGGGGAAGGAGAGTCTGGCGAAGCCCAATGCACATTGGTTTCATTACAATGGAACCCAATAGTCTGTTCATCCCTCAGTACCTTGATTCCACTCTCATTCTCTTCATCCGCAGAGGTATTCATTCCCCTCCCTTTCAACTCCTCAGTGTGCTTGTGTCTGTGTCTTTGTGCTGATATATGCATATATTGAATGCAGGAGAAGCAAGAGTGGGGCATATCTACAAAGACGAGTTGTCAGAAAGGAGATTGCAGGGCGGAGATATCTATAGAATTGCTGCTGGCTCTGCTTTCTATATAGTTAACACAGCAGAAGGCCAGAGGCTTCACATAATCTGCAGCATTGACACCTCAGAGAGCATCGGTTGGCAATGGCTTGGCTTCCAGGTGCCAAATGACAAACAAGCTTTGCAAAAATTTTCACTGTTTGATGGAATTGCTTTCAGTCCCCCACCCTCCCCCAAACCAAATACTGATGTTTGTTTCCTTACCCGCAGTCTTTCTTCGTGGGTGGCGGAACGTATCCACCTTCTGTTCTCGCTGGATTTGATCCTTTCACAATGTCAACTGCATTCAATGTGAGCCAAAAAAATCTTACATTATCAAGGTATTTGCTGTTCAAAACGTTTATTGAAACGAGTTGGCGTTTGTAACAGGTCACAGTAGAAGAATTGGGAGAAATAATGACCAGGCAAACATCAGGTCCAATTGTGTATCTAAGTAATAAAACTCATGCACCAAGCACATGGTCGAAATTCTTGGACTTGGAACGACCCCAGAAACTAGCCCACCTCAAGAGAGCTCTTAATTTTGAAGCAAAGCACAACCAAGCTGAAGACAAGGAATCAAGACGGTCATGGAGAAAGCTCCTAATTTCTGTTTTTGGAGATGAAAACAAGCGAGGAGATGACAGAAGAGGCACAGGCCCAGACTCTTACAATCTTTACGACAGAAAAGCTGATTTCAAGAACGACTATGGTTGGAGCAAAGCTCTGGACGAGTCTGATTACTCCCCCCTCGGCGATTCAGACATTGGCGTCTATATAGTCAATCTCACAGCGGTAATCAAGAACAACTCCTCCTTATTTCCAGTGTAGTAATCAATCTAATTTCACAACTCCTAATTTTCGATGTACTGTTTAGGGATCAATGATGGCTCCGCATATCAATCCAAGAGCAACAGAGTATGGAGTTGTGTTGAGAGGCAGCGGTAACATTCAGATAGTGTTTCCAAATGGGACATTGGCAATGAATGCCAAAGTAAGCGAAGGAGACGTATTCTTCGCCCCGAGGTACTTTCCGTTCTGCCAAATTGCATCAAGAACTGGACCATTCGAGTTTTTCGGATACACGACGTCGGCGAGAAATAACAGGCCGCAGTTCCTGGTGGGAAAGGATTCGCTGCTACAGACCTTGGGAGGACCTGAAATGGCAGCTGCATTCGGTGTGACGGAAGAAAGGCTGAGAAATATCACCGACGCTCAGCGCGAGTCCGTGATTTTGCCTTCTCCGTCTGCTGCACCACCGGAGCTTGAGATGATGAACGAGGTCGAGATGAAGATTCCAAACTTGATCAACAGCTTTGGCAATGACATGATCATGGGTTTTGATTAGGAGGCTTTCAGCAGGATGCTGATGGAAGATTGAAGCAATTTCAGAGACTTTTCTTTATCTTAAGCTTTTTCCTCTTTTCTTTTGCTTGGTTCTGAGTTCTAACTTTGTCTACCATTGTTTTCCTGAGAATCAGTTGTGAATAAAATTTTGTGAATAAATTTTGAGTTCTTCTTGTCAATTGCATGCCATTTGTTATCAAATTCATATTTGCCAACATCCGATCTTTGCTTTGAAGGAAGCATAGCTCGCTTGTTAGGCTTTATGTATTTTATTTTCTATGACCCCGGTGACCCTATAAAGTAAAACAACAGAAAAGCAGTAATTAGACTCTTCGCCTGGTTTTATGCTCAACGAAATCCACTTCAAAGGATAATGAGTTAGATTGAACTTTTGCAGAAGCTGGAACTCTTGAGGGATTTGCATGGATGAGGAGGATGTTGATCCTGCCTTAGCCAAATTCGTATTTGGCTTGTTCATATTCCCAAAATGAAAATGAGAAATTTTGGCATAATGGGGGACGGGGTTCGTGAGGGCAGTGGGTCTGATGAACCCTTGTCGTTTCCATAGTAAGGATACTTTGCAGATTTCTTTTCTCATATAAAACTCTAAATTTTTAGATTTCTGAAATTCATGTGAATAGAATTCTTTTTGCTAGTGAATTGTTTCTTGGTTTCCTCTGCAATTGGAATGGTTTTGTATTGCTTGAGGGTGTAATATCAAAATTCTTGCCCTTTTTTTAAATGCATTTTTTTTCCTTTTGTTCTCGTTTTAAAGGTTGATTTACTTGAAAAATAAAACAGGTGTACTTTATCTTATTCCGAATTAAATCTATCGGATAAAGAATAAAGTTTGAATAAGAAGATGTAAATTTTGTATTTTGTATTGAATGCTGAAATAAAACTTCGACTTCGACTTCGACTAGACATGGGAAAAAGAAACGTATTGGAATTCGTTTCTCTCACCCCCTATCGCCTAAGAAAATAGAAAGACCCACTCGTAGAACATCAGTTGATCTTTTTCAAAAAAAAAAATCGAGAAAAAATATTAGTTGATAATAAAAAATTATCTTGTAATATTTTGTCATTAAGTATAAATTCAATTGAATATCTATACATATATATATTGCCAAAATACATTTACTCTCTCTTATCCTCCAAAACTCTTAAATCTTCAATTTTAATTTCTAAAATTTTAAATTTTTTTATTAATTAGAAGAGTTGTCATTAGCTAAGAGATAAAATGATATAAACACTTTAGTTTATCCTAAACAAATCTTTTAATTTAAATCAAATTCTTAATACTTTTCACTATCTCCACATAACTTCATCTACTACTACTTTCTCCACAAACTTTTTCTCATAAAATTTTTTATCATCATATCTTCTTATTTTTCTCCGATTAGGGTTTTCTTTTAATGTTTGACCTCTGAATTTGATAAATAGTATTATATATTTGATCTTCTTGAGGAACTTATCAATGTTCAATACATCTCTTATTTTTTAAAAGATATTTATAAATTAATTATTTTTAAAAATATTTCTTTTTCTTTAATTTGTTGAGAACTTCTTTGTGAACATATGAGATATTTATAAATTTATTTATTTTTAGCACATATTTTTTTTTGTTGAGAACTTTTTGGGATAGAGACCAAGGAAAGACTATCCATGCCTTTTCTTTTTAAATAGATAAAAATGCATATGTGTTGTACACATTATAGGCATCAGACCCATTCAGGATATTTAAATATTTTATTCAAATAAGTGTTTTAACTTTATTATTTTTTAAATTTTAAAATATATCTTTTAAAATGGAGGAGATGTATGCACTTTTCTTTTAATTTTTTATTTATATTTTATTTCTTTAATATTAGTCCCTATAATTCTTTTTAGAAGTAAAATATTTGTTTTAAAAACTTTTTAAATTTTTTGATTATCAATAAGTTTATAAGTTGTACATAACTTTCATATGTAGTTAGTTATTCCTTTGCCCCATTTTGTCATCTTCTTTTATTTTTTAATTTTATTTTTAGCATAATTTATATTTTCTCTTTTTACATCTTTCATGCCTTTTCTTTTTTTATTTTGATTGAATGATATAATCTATTTTATTTTTTTAGTTGTTTTAATAGAAAATTATTGAGTTTTTTTTCCTTTGATAAGTTTTGAAGATTCAAACTTTTTTTTTTTTGTTTGTTTGGGGAGATGACTTTAGGAATATCTATTTGTTTAGTTCTTTCTATTTATTACATCAATTAGAACAATATCTATTACTATCTAATTTGATTTATCATTTGCTAAGTTCTAAGGATAAAAGTATCAATTGCATATTAAAATATTCTGTATCAGAATATATATAACTTTACAGTATATTAGACATAAAATGTAATAGTCAGTAGTTTTTTTTGTTTTTATCTTTTTACCAAATAAATATAAAAGAAAAAAATAATTTTGTAAAGTACATTAACACTATAGCTTCTTTGTGATGGATCAAGAGCACGATTCTTTTTAAAAAATGAGCAATGACCAAAGAATCTTTTCATTTTAAAAAATCTTTCTTTGATGTTTTAATATAAAATATTAATATTTTTTTATTTTTTATGTTATTTATTTTTTAGAAATGAAGAGAGACAAGTAAGGGGAAAGAAATTTTAATTTTTAATTTTTATAATAATTTTATTACAAATATATTCTATTTTTTTAAAAAGTTAAAATAAATAATTAAATTATAAGAAATTCATTTTTTTCTTACACATAATGGGAATATGAGGTGAATACAGTAGAATAATTGAAAGATCATGTCGTAAAGTTAATTCACTTTAAAGATAGAGAAAAAAGTAGAACTTACAATGTATTTTTATATTTCTTTTCTTTTCATCTTATTTACTTATGATTAACCATTAGTGCATAGCTTTTTAATTAAATACATAAATTTACTTCATATTTATTGTAATAACTCTGATAACTATTTATATAATAACCCGTATTAATTTTTCTTTAGTGACACTTTTTTTTAATGAAAATTTGACTCTATCACTAAAAGAAATGGGTTTACTCATAGTTGTGCTTAAAGATATTTTTTCAATAACATTTATAATAAATTTCTCTTTTTTAAAATATATTTTCATTATATACTTATTTTTTAGAAAGTAATGTATACACTGTGCAAAGCAAGGACTTTATGCTAGTATATATATATATATATATATATATATATATATATATATATAGTTAAAGTTGAGTCAGAATCACTAGGAAGTGATAGGAAGTGATATGTGAATAATTCTAAACTTAGTTAAACTCTCATGATATCAAGTTACATTTTGTACATTTATGAATGTATTAATTAGTGTGATTATATCGGTTCATATGTAGAGCTCATCAGCTTAATTTTGATAAAATTCAATTCATTTAATAATTTATAATTCTAATACATATTTTAATTTTATGGATATTAAACTAATTCTACATCCATTGTATAACCAATTCTACATCTATTGCATTCAACAATAACATTAAACAATAGATTTTTTAACTTCTTTATAATATTATACTATTAATTACCTTATATTTATCTTTTAGACACATTTATAAATATAAATAGTTTGCAAGCTATTGTTGTTTTATATATATATATATATATATATATATATATATATATATATATATATATATATATATATATATATATATATATATATATATATATATATATATATATATATATATATATATATATATATATATATATATATATATATATGTATAAAGTACATAACTAAAATTAATAACTTAATAACAATGACTTAGAATATAACTAATTGATAATTTAAATAAGCATAGATTACAGGAATTAGTTACAAATTATTTGCCCGTGTAAACTGGAGATCTAAAGATTAAGATCAAATTAAATGAAGTAAGATGTCATTCATTAATAAGAATTGAAAACTGAAAAGACTTAAATTTGTAATTTTTTTTTAGTTCATTCTGCTCGATTATCCATCTCGGAAAAGTCAAAAAATGTCTTCCAATTTGCTGTAAAAATGTTTTCATATTTGAGGTAATTGCATCATGTTTTGTTGATCATCTAGGATTTTGGGTGATCATTGATTCATTTCTGTTCTCCTTGAGGGTCTTTTCGAGTTGGCGATTATGGCTTCGAGTGCTTTGTCGCGGTAGAAAACCCCGAAAGTGCCCCACAAGCAATATGGCTGTCACAAAATCATTTTCCTGAGTTGTGGCTACAGAGGCTGATATTCAAAGAACGAACGAGTTAGAGAAGGTTTGTGTTCCGCCGAATTTTTTTAATTAACTTAAATTTTTGTGCTTTATCCTTTTCTTATTCTTTTGCAATTCTTGGGATTGCGGTTTTTGCTACCAGTTTTTGCTTCACGCTAGGCTATATGAGAGTGCCGAGAAGGCTGCCAAGAAAGACTAGTTCTGTTTTTCAGTGAAGCAGGTATACTTTTAAAAGATGTGGTTAAATAAAATTTAGTTTTAAAATTTTTATTTTATATTTTTTAAAAATTAAATTATTTGTGAAAAGAGATGTAGATTTCACACTTAAAATTTTAAGTTTGATTTTAAAACTAAAATCGATACAATCATACCCTTAACATAGCTATCCTATTTCCTATTAAATTTACGTTTATCGGAGGGAGCCTAAGTTTTTATGGCCGCAACTCACAGCTAAAATTTGTCTTGCTGACTTCCAAATGACAAAAAGGCAATAGCGGTAGCAAGCACCATTATTCATTTTTCTACTAAAATTTCTTCTTGGAGCCAACAACATCAATTTTTGGTAATAAAAAAGAGAAGAAAAAATCTCTTACTCTGGGAATTCTTTAGTCAAATCTAAGGTGTGGTTGAAGAGCCTTAGAAGGAGCCTTCGAAGAAGTCTGAGAAAGCTGTACTCCTACAGAGAAGAAATCTAGTATTCATCATCTTTATATTTTGGAACGATTTCATTGATTCATCAAAATTATATTGATTTTAGACATTGATTCTGAAATTTGTTTGGTGATGAACAATCTTTATAGTATTCATGATTCTACTTCTCCCTCTAATCTCTTATCTTTTTCCGAGAGAAATCAAATTATTGAAATGGCGCAAAGAATTAGCTCATCGGAAGACCACCCGGCAACAGAGGTCCCCCCTTTCCGCTATACTCCTACCGAGATTATGTCTCTCAATTCTTCTTTGTATTTCTACACCTGCATTTTGTTTCTTTCCTCTTGGTTGGGGATCAAGAATTTTATTGTCAAGAGTAATACCCGAGGTAATTGGGCAAACATAAAATAGGAACTTTAGAGGAAAAAATAGAGTTTTATGTTTGCAATAGCATAAGCAATAAAGGAAAATCACGATATTGTTTGACTTTTTTTAAACCTAAAAGTAGATAAATTTTGAAGCAATTTAAGAACCAAAAAAAGATAATGTAAACTATTTTTCTTTATTTATTTCTAAATTATTTTTTAGTTACACTTTTCATTTGTATTGCTTCATTGGCTTTTTCTTTTTCTTTTTCTTTTTTGGAAAGAAATTGTCTCTTATATGTTTGTAATTTTATTGAACTTATGTATATGTAGTTTCTTTAGATTTTTAATTTTTTGTATCTATTTTGTAATAGTTAAATATAATCAATTATTTACTTTTAAAAAACTTAAATATTACAATACAAATAAAATAACAAACCACATATGTTGTACCAACAAAATAACAAACCACTCATAAAACGCACAGAAACTCACACTAGTTATATTCTATAACTATCGCTATATTATTTTTGGATAAAGTCAATATCTAAATCTTTCTTTTGGATATTAATATTTTGTAATTACCATTTAGTCGCCAGCTTACTAGTCTAGAAATACATATATTTGGCTTGAGTATTTTTTTCTCTTACAAATAATTCAATTATACGAAGTTTAAAATAAAAATTTATAAATTTAAACTTTGTCCAATCTTATCACACAACAAGATTGGAATTACATTTATTCTTTACTTTATATAAATAAATAAATAATAATAATAATAATAATAAGGAATCCCTTTTTATCATTTCCTTTTTTTTTGTGTGGGATAAGATAGCTTCTATCAATTAAACTTTGCTTCAATATAAACAATTTTTGTAAAAAGAAACAACAGTTTAAGTTGAACAAAAACAAATCTTTCCTTTTTGTTTAATTGTATTTTTTCCTCCCATTCCGAGGGTTTTTCATTTTTGACCTGCCCCTGACCCTGTTTTATATGAAGAAGGCCAAAAGGAGGTGAACGCATTACTATCATTTTGTCGCATTATAATCACAATGCGCTCTGCTTAAGAACGCCCATTCTGGGACGCGAGCTGCTGCGCTGCCTACTCTGCCATCGGTTTCAACCAAATCCTATTAAGAGACACCCGTCGCTCCGGCCACCGCCACCCACGTCCATACCGGCCGGCAATCTCCTTTTCTGTGCAAATTGTAGCCCAGAGTATTGAGAATCGAAAATCTTGCTCGTTCTATGGCAGACCGTTTCTTTCTTCTATTTTTTGTAGTATTTTACTCTGTATTCCTATCGAGTGCTATACGAAGTACTGAAGCTGAGGTTATAACCCTAACAGCAGATACCTTCAGTGACAAGGTAAGGCACTCTGCACTTGTTGAACCTCTCAAATTTAAGGGTTTTGACGTATACTTTGAAATTGTAGATCACAGATCATTTTTCCAGTCTGAATCACAATAAGGATTTCGGCTTCATAAGTTTAGTATGTTATTCCCAATCATGTTTATATCTTTTGGGCCTGTATGGATATGGGTTTAGTTTATTGTACTAGTACAGGCATGAAAAATGCTCTGCGCACCTATATGGAGCTGGGATTCTTTGTTCTTATGTTCTGGGCATATAAAAGTTTCTTCTTTTTTTTTTTTTTTTGTAGATTATGCAACTCTTCCATATATTATTTTTTAGTTCTTTTGGAGAAAAAAATGATCAATGAATTTCTTTTTTTTTCTTTTTTTGTTGGGGGGGTGGGGGGTGGGGGGTCGGGGGCATTGTTGGTCTGGCAGTCTCTATGTTTTATTTGCTTTTTTGTTATACTGAGTTAGATATCCTCAGATCACATTTGCTCAACTCTGAATATGGGTTCGTTATAGGTGAAGGAGAAAGACACAGCTTGGTTTGTGCGATTTTGCGTCCCTTGGTGCAAACACTGGTAATAGTTCTTTATTTATGCTTAAGTTCATCTTACCAACTTCATTGCGTGCTTATCTGGAGTGTAAATGTTCACATTACAGTAAAAACCTTGGGACTTTATGGGAGGATTTTGGGAAAGCAATGGAAGGAGAGGACGAGATCGAGATTGGACAAGTTGATTGCGGAACAGATAAACAACTATGCTCCAAAGTTGATATTCATTCATATCCTACTTTTAAGCTTTTTTACAATGGAGAGGAATTTGCAAAGTACCAGGGTACAATTTTCTCTTTGCATGACCAATTCAGTTTATACTCAATAGATTCTTTCTTTCTAATCATGGAGATTCTTCTTTATTGCTATGAGAACTTCTCTGATTGTTTAAATTGATTGTTCTCATTCAAAGCTGCCATGGTTTAGCTGTTTTTTAAAATTTGAGAGAAAGACAGTTGAAGTATTATGCAAAAAACTGAATTTGATAAAAGAGAACTCAGGAAATGGGCTTGAAAATATGGGGCTTCGCTGCAATATTTGTGCTTATCCATGGCTACTTATTTTCATCCTGGGAGACAATTGCATTGTTATGAACACTGAGATGCCTTTCCAAATTGCTAGTTCTCAAACTTGTTAATGATTGCTGATCTACTATCTCCTTGAAGAATATTGTGCCACGTACTTTGATATTTCCAAACGTTGGAAGCTTCTTGGAAATGGAAGGTTAACAAACCTGTAAAATATGGAAAGCTGTTTAGTAATACAAACTTGTAATAAATGGCTTTGTCTCATCTGTGCTTTTCTATTTCCTTTTGGGCTGTTTTGAGGGTTTTCTGTGAGGGCATTGGTTATCTTATAGAGAATTGCAAGAGAATACGCTTAGTTCTGAATCTAAAGGCTTCTTTTTTGTTTTGTTTTAATGAACTTTCTCTTTTGGTATGATGCTAATAATTCTCAACTTGTTCAGTTGATCAGAGAGAATGTTTACCTCTTTTCTTTTAACATCTTTTAACTGCATCTTTGACCTAGCTTTCAGTTAATACGAGTACTTTCTATCTATCGTCCAACTAGCAGGAAGTCTTCAGACCTCCTGTGTAAGTTGCCTATTGAGGAGATAATGGCCTTTTGGTTGATCTAGGATGCAGTAGTAAAGATGAGCAGTTTAGCCTCTCAAGATTAAGATGTTTACATAAATAAGCAAAACGTCTTCTAATTTCTGTTGTGCTTAGTTTTTCACTCTGTTACGTCTAGTATGATAGATAAGATATGCCTTACTTCTTACATAATTAGAAACAGGATCTAGTGGAAACCATTGGATATTGTTTTGTAACAGAACTGTTTCCCCTCATTTAAGTGATAAGGATGTATTCATATTTACTATTGTCTGATGAAACCAAATATGGTGAATTGTTTATGGCAGTAATGTTTTCGTTGTATATCTTATAGTCTTTAATGTCATTTGGTTTTAGCAATTTTGGGAATGTAGATACTTCCATTTCAGGGGTCCTTTTTTGAGTAAATGGAAGAAAGTAGTTTCATGCTAAACAAATGTCTAAGCAGCCTAAATATGTTTCCTTTTTTAAAATAGAAGATCTAAATTATGCTAATTTTAGCAATTGCTTGTTCTGTTCTTTCCCCTGATCTAATACCGTTCAAAAACATTGGAATTATTCTATAATATCTAGATGTAAATGCACATAAGCTTCTCACTTTACTGATGTTTTCTGGTCTAAATATCTACTTCGATTAGTTGCCTTCAGGTCTAGCTTAAGAAATTGCATTCCCCCCCCTCTTTTCTCTTTTGAAGTGTTTTCCCTTTTTCCTGTTAAATTTTTCTGTGTCCTCTCATTAGACATTGCCATCTTTGAGACTGAATGTTTATGCTTGTTCATTATTTCAATTAGTGCTAATGCAGCAGGTGTGTGCTATACAATCCGTCTGGACAGGACAAAAAGCTCTTTTAGTTGAAGACGAAAATAATAATTTGAGATAAATCTGAGTTATTGTGGATTTTGGATATAATGTCAATAGTTTAAGGCTTTGCTTTGTGATCATTGATAGCATTGGGTGATGACCTGATGAATAATCATGGGCTAGTGAATACTTCTTTCAAAATTTCCCTTCAAGGCTATTAAATAATGCTATTCACATTTTCTGCTGGCTGTCAGAAGATCTTCATTTCCTTTGGGCTATTGCGGAATCTAAATTGAGAGCAAAACCAGAAAGGTTAAACTTGAGACTAGAAAAGCTGATGGCAGCAGAAGCATAGCAACAAGGGTAGGGCCTTGGATTCATAACAAAGCTATGGTTCTGTAGTGGAAAAACCAATAAGAAACCATAGTTTAGGGGCTAATTAAGCAAACCTTGGTTCTTAAGGAAGAAGACAACGATGAAGGCTATCTCGTATTAATGTGAAAGGTATAAAACTGTTTCTATAATGCTGAATAACAAAGTTAAGAGAGTATTCTGAGCATCCTAACCTATTATGGATTTTTATCTTCTGAGAAAGTAGCCAATATGAAAACTAAATTATGCTAGGATTTAGCTAAGAAGACATAACAAACCTAAAAACCCAAGGATTTTGTCCTGCATCAAAAGCCCTCAGCGAACTTGTCTTAGATTGTCATTGTTAATCTGTTCTAACTAGGATTTTGGGATTTGGTCCTGGAGTTGAGCTGAATCACCTTATTCAAGACAAGGCTATCAAGCTTCTTAAATGGCCCTGCATTTCCAATTCTATCAGTAGACATTTTCTTTCAGAAGCAGTCTGTCCTTATGATTCTTTGAATTTTCCTTGTGATTTTATTGATTTTTACAAATCCATTGGACATTGTGTTTCCTGAAAGACGGAGATAAAAGTTGGGGATCCACTACCTATCATGTTAACATGGATTTTGCCTTATTGGAAATAACAGGACCAAGGAATGTGGAGTCACTTAAAACATTCGCTATAGAGGAAGCAGAAAAGGCAGCAATAAAAGCAGCAGAGCTTGATGATGATAAAGAATTGTAATTGTTTAAAAGGTAGCTTCAGTTTTGCCTAACTTGACTTTTGCTGAAAAATCTGCTTCTATCCCTTTTCTTATTGGTTAATTTATTTCATAGTATGAAAGGGAAATTAAATTTGCAGATGTAGTCTCATCTCATGCTGAATATCCTTGTTGACTTACCAGCGGCTTTGTTAATTTGTGATTCCCTTTGGAAGGAGTGTTATTATCTGGAGGAAATTGCTGAGAGATATTGAGAACAAAGAACAAGAAGAAACCTGGGGAGATATTTTGTTATGAACCTCCTACCCTAGTTTTCTTGATTGTTGCTCTCCCCCTTTTTTCTTTTTTCTCCTTGTTTAGATTAGAAAACAATGAAACGAGCCCGGTTTGCTAGCCATTGCTATTGAATTTGCTTTGTCAATTATTCACGAGATTGGCAGTCTTTTGTGCTGATAGTATTGTTTTAGGAAGAGTTCCAAACATAATTTTCTAAGAGGATGTTATTTATCTTCCTGGCTACTCCAACCTGAAGGTTGCTTTGTGCGTGTCGGTGCATCTTTAGAACAAAGAATCAAGATATTCTCCAGAAAGGATAAGCAAAGAACTTGGTACTACATGATTTGCTCATCTAATGCAACATGCGTGACCGCGGCCCTTCTTCTCGGCTATAACTTCGCCTAAAAAAAATACACACAGAAATAGAGAGACGGATAATATCCATATTCCGAGTTATGTTGACCTTAAAACGTTTCATTGTTTTCATCAGGATGATCCTTTGATTTCCAACGTTACAACCACAAGTGCTCCTGCCTCCCAGAGGTAAAAGCACTAGCCCATAATTAAAATGCATAACTGAAGATTCATACCAAAAGCTAAAAGCCGAACATCCCATCCCATCCGGTCCAATCTCTGGTGCAACTTAAGCTAAACAGAGGAATTATCTAAAATTTTTATCGGACAGTATCGAGGGTAATTCACGTTCACGTCAACGGATAAAGAGTGGGATGTGTTTTCAATCAACACACAGCAAGGTCACGAACAAAACTACTTACCTTACAAAGAAATAGATTATGGGAACCTACAAACACATCATATCCCACAAAAATGAATAAGGATAAAACCTAAAAGCACATACAGGAATAACGATTAAGAAAACGAACAAGCAAATCATAACAGCAGCACGATTTATATGCGTAAAAACCATCCATAAAAGATATCTTCCAATTGACTCAAAAGAAGATTGTTTACCGACATGAAGTACAACTCATTCTATAAATTTCAAAATAATTAAAACTTTCCAGGGGCCTGTATCACTGCCATCAAAGAAGCAAGATCTTGACCAATTTCTCCGCAAAAGTAATGCTAGAGAGATGTGGGCAGGGACACCAGCGACACATTCAAAACTGCTAAAATGTCCAAAACAAAATCGATAATAAATAAAGCGGATAAATAAGATAGTTCAACAACATAAAAGCTCCTAAAGAACACATTTCACTTGGCTCCCTTCTTGGCTGCTGCCTTGGTGACCTTGGCACCGGTTGGATCCTTCTTGTCAACATTCTTGATCACACCAACAGCTACTGTTTGACGCATGTCTCTAACAGCAAAACGACCAAGTGGTGGGTACTCGGAAAAGGTTTCCACAACCATGGGCTTGGTGGGAATCATCTTAACCATACCAGCATCGCCGTTCTTCAAGAACTTCGGCTCCTTCTCCAGCTCCTTACCAGATCGTCTGTCAATCTTGGTCAACAGCTCGGCAAACTTGACAGCAATGTGAGAGGTGTGACAGTCAAGCACCGGGGCATATCCATTTCCAATCTGCCCAGGGTGGTTCATGATAATGACCTGTGAGGTGAAGCTGGAAGCCTCCTTTGCTGGGTCATCCTTGGAGTTGGATGCAACAAAACCACGCTTGAGATCCTTAACAGCAACATTCTTCACGTTGAACCCGACATTATCTCCGGGAAGAGCCTCCTGAAGGGCTTCGTGGTGCATCTCAACCGACTTAACTTCAGTTGTCAGACCAGTTGGGCCGAAGGTCACAACCATACCGGGCTTGAGGATACCAGTTTCCACACGGCCCACAGGGACGGTACCAATACCACCAATCTTGTAGACATCCTGAAGTGGGAGACGGAGTGGCTTGTCAGAGGGCCTCTTGGGCTCCTGAATCTGGTCAAGTGCCTCCAGGAGGGTTGGGCCCTTGTACCAGTCAAGGTTGGTAGACCTCTCAATCATGTTGTCTCCCTCAAAACCAGAGATGGGGACAAAGGGGATTTTATCGGGATTGTATCCGACCTTCTTGAGGTACGATGAGACTTCCTTAACAATTTCATCGTACCTAGCCTTCGAGTACTTGGGGGTGGTAGCATCCATCTGCACAAGAACAAAAAGAAGAACAAAATTAGTTCCCAACACAGTCTGAAAACAGATTCAAGCTTCTATTCACATAAAAGCGAGGAGCTCACCTTGTTGCAGCAGCAGATCATCTGCTTCACACCAAGAGTGAAAGCAAGCAAGGCATGCTCACGGGTCTGACCATCCTTTGAGATACCAGCTTCAAAACCACCAGTTGTGGAGTCAATGATGAGGACGGCACAGTCAGCCTGTGAGGTACCAGTAATCATGTTCTTGATGAAGTCACGATGTCCAGGGGCATCAATGACGGTGCAGTAGTACTTGGTGGTCTCAAACTTCCACAACGCAATATCAATGGTGATACCACGTTCACGCTCAGCCTTGAGCTTGTCAAGCACCCAGGCGTACTTGAATGACCTCTTGTTCATTTCAGCAGCCTCCTTCTCGAACCTTTCGATCACACGCTTGTCAATACCACCCAGCTTGTAGATCAAATGTCCAGTGGTGGTCGACTTGCCAGAGTCGACATGGCCAATGACCACAATGTTGATGTGAACCTTTTCTTTACCCATACTGAACTTTCAGAAAAACTGCGAAATAAATAAATTTGTCAGCAAAAGCAAAGGACTAGTATCAAAAATTGCACCAGATTGCAATTACGAAATTATCAAATTAACAGATATAATTATATGTATAAAATTACACTACTTCCAAAAATGTTTATACAGTGTACGGACTTTGATCGAGTTCAGGGGAAAAATTTTCTGGAAAGATATCATTTGGTACACAACAGATCTGAAGCTCATAACACAGGAAACTTTTATTAACTTTTATAAGTCACTCAATACAAAACATATAACTAGTTCCAATCCACCACATACAAAATCGTGGATATATATCTACATATATGCGCGAATACGAAATAAAAATTCCACAAAAAGCTTCACCGCTCAACCTAATTAGAGACACCTCAAGCTTCGGAGAACAAACTAGATAGCATACCAAATTTCGAACAAATATCAAAGCGATTCGTACAAATTCAAAGAGATCTACGATTCACGAAACATAAATAACAGATATAATTATCTGCATGCATATATCTACATACATATATGTCATATAACAGGACAGATAAAACATATACACATCCACAAACAGAGAACACATGCGATTGTATGTACGGATGTGTAAGAACAGAGAGAAACTGACCTTGCGAAGAAGAAAATGGAGGCTATAGAGAGCTCTCTCGCTCACAGTCGTCCAAGCAGAGAGTTGTGCTGAGTGAGAGTTTGAAGAGCGAGAGAGAAATGAGGGGAGAAGGAGGCGATGTAGAGCTTATAAATGGACCTCAGGAAGCTTTCTTTCGTTAGGGTTTTTGGTGGGCCGTAGGATAAGATGATCGGACGGCTATAGAAAGGGATCCTTTTTGGCTAGCCGATGATTCCACTTGGTGGAAGCCCTAGTTGCGCACTTCTGTTGTTGCTTTGCCTGTTCTTTGTACATGCTTGCATCAAATTACAAAAGGGCCCTTATAACATTGCCTAATTTACAGACTTGGCCTACTTTACATTTTTCCTTCTTTTCTTTTTGGTCCTTTTTTTTAAATAATTTTTTAGCTATATTTGATGTTCATTCATGCTGCAGATAAACAATACACATAATTGGAACTATCGTGACAAAACAATTGGCAAGTGGATTAGAAATACTCATTATTAGGTGATAAATTTTAAAATTTATTTATATTATTATCTTTTTAATATATTAAAAAATAATTACAAATATTAATAATTATCAATATTCACTGAACATTAACATATAATAGTAATAGAAAAATATTATCACACTAGTAATTGGCAAAAGCCCGAGATAGTGAAAATTTTGTTTCACAGGAGAACAATTTTGTAGGGAATCTGAGCACTCCTATTAATTTTATTTAAAGAGTTGACTTTAGAGTAGAATTGAATACAATTTTAGTTTGAAATTTTATTTTAAATTTTATAAAAATAAATTATTAAAAAAGATATATGAATTTGTGATTAAAAAATTACATTAGTTTAAGAGGAAGCCAATCCAATTAGACCCTAAATATATTTTAAAGGACAAAGGTCCAATAATGTTAACCGACGAGGTGCATAAATCCTCAGTTTCTCCATTCGGCGAAGCAGCCTACTCAATTGTAATTTCCAATATTTGTTGTGCCATTACCAAAGGCTGCCGCGGGCACATTATTTTCTTTTTATGCCCTTAAAGAAAAAATAATTGAAATAAATTTTAAATTGAAATTGTTATCGTTATCGTTTTCATTTTAAAATATGAGATATTTTTACCTTTTAATCCACATATTCTTAAAAATCAAGAATCAACTCAAATTACAGTTTAGTTCTTTATTTAATACTAATACAAGTTTAAAAATAAAAAATAAAAAAATATTTCATACCTAAATAGATTTATGTTATGATTTGATAGATTTTTTATTTAAGATTTTATATCTTAAATTTCGTAATAATAAATTATTTATGAGAAAATTAATAAAATTTAAAATAAAAAATTTCAAAAAACCTAATTATTCTAGCCTTTGACATAGGAAAGGCACTAAGCAGCAGGACAAATCCCACACATAAAGTCCTCAAAATGGTGGCAAAGCAACTAATCTTGACAGAACTTTTGATTCCTAAAACTTCTCATTTTTTCATTTTTTGAGAAAACATCAATACAGATTCTAGCCTAATGGTTTTCATCCAATTTAGTTCCGATCCTGGACGTGCTTTTTGTAGCACGTCCAAGACTGGATCATGCCCCTATATTTATTTTAAAAAGAAAATTTTGAAAACTTTAGCAACCGTTGGATCAGATTCGAAATCTGATTCAACGTTCCAAAATCAATCCTGCACGTACTGCAAAAAGTACGTTCAGGACCAAAACCAGATTGGTTTTTATCACTTTCGAGCATGTCCAGTGTCCGATCACTAGCACGAAAAGTTGATTCAAAGTTTGAATAACACCTTAACTTGTTAAAATATAAATATAATATTCAATGTTAGATGAAAATAATAAAAAAATAATGTTTATTTTTTATCCAAAATTATAATAAAAAATGTATAGTCAATATACTAACAACTTCACCAATAAAAATTACTAGTTCTAAGAACAAATCTTAGAGTTTTGATCAATGACAAATATTGATATAGGTTAATTTAAATAATTCTTGTGTAATAGGAATTTTAGTTTAAAGAAACAAAGTGATCTCGTTACCCTGAATTTAAAGAGGAACAATGACATCTGAAGTGAAGCTAAAAACTTGAAGATCTAAGAGAATGACAAGTTATTAAAGGTTTTGAAGATCCAATAATGTATGGTATTGCTCAATAGGTATGTTATGTAAACCTTAAACATTTTTACATTTGAAATTTATGAGTTGCACTTTGAATCATAAATCATATGATTCTAGTCTAAAGTTTATTTTTTAGCCTAAATGATTTCACAACTTTTGAAAACAAAGTTTTTATAACAACTTTTTGGTAAATAAGTCTTTAAATGTTTTATCTAATAATTTTAAATGCTTTGAAACTTGTTTTGATTAATTTCGAATGGTTTTGTTAAATCCTGATAAGTTTAGACTTCATGTCATTAACTTAGACATCTGAACTTGGTTTATGCTGTTAAATTTCTATAGACAACCAATTCGAACTTGGATGTCCAAATTCAATCTACCAAATTTCCTATACAGTAAAATGAACAAAGAATTTTGGATGATTAATTCATATGGAAGGAGCTCGATTTGATAGATCTAACTGCTATACTATGTTTCAAAAACTAGTCATTTTTAATATTGAAATTCAATTTTTAAATCATATAAAATCCTAGAATCTCATATTTTGTAAAGACAAATGAACTTTACATACCATAGAGAACATCAAAGATTAAAGAAAACCACTCATTTATGTATGTGCTTCAAGTGAAAGATCCAATATGCCAAAGAAAAGTAAAGTGGTGCTACAATTTTTTATTATCTACCATCTTCTTGGACAATCTATTTCCATTTTCTCTACTTTATTTTGTTTGATCAATGTTGTCTTGTGACATAAAATTCTTTTTTATGAGGGTGAGCCTTAAATGTTGAATTAAAGAGGTTATTGGTGTAAAATTCTTGGTAGGTGAGTCTCTTGTGTATTTATGTGACTTGATAATTTGGTGAAGTGGTTGAAATTGTTAACTCAAGATAGTAGATATAAAGGCAAAACCACTATAAATTGTTGTATTTTCTTTCTTTCTTTCTTTCTTTTTTTTCTAAATCTATAAATCTACTTATATCTATATGGCTTGTGGAGAATGTCGGTTGATTTTGCTTTGTCTTTTTTTTTTTGGGTGAAAATTGAACCCTTGGATTGTGGATGAAGGGTTGAGATTTTATTGGAGAATTCCAATTTAGCTGTGTCTTTTTCTTGGAGTGAAATTGAACCCTTGGATTGTGGATGAAGGGTTGAGATTTTATTGGAGAATTCCAATTTGGCTATGTCTTTTTTTGGGGTGAAAATTAAACCATTGGATTGTGATTGAAGGGTTGAGATTTTATTAGAGAATTCCAATTTGGCTATTTCTTTTCCTGAGGTGAAAATTGGACCATTGGATTGTGGATGAATGATTGAGATTTGATAGGAGAATGTGGCTACTATTTCTAATTTGGCATTGTATTTTCTTTAGGTGAAAATTAGACCCTTGAATTGTGGAATAAAGAGTTAGAATTTGACTGTGGAACCTTTAACGCATTATGAAAATGGGAGTTTACTTTTGAAGAATTTGTACAGTTTCCTTGAATTCATTAAGGTCAAGTGTTGAAGAATTTATGGAGTTCGCTTGAACACATATCGTCAAGTGTGAAATTTGTTTGCTCTTGGCTTTTTGTTGGTTGGAATTTTGTTTTTTGATGAATCTCAACCGTTAATATAGTAATGCATTGCAAGAATTTATTTGTAATTTTCTCTTATGTATTTGTTCGCTATTGATTAAATTTTTAAAATAACTTTTTTTTTTCAATAATAATTACTCTGATATTATGATAAAATTAATAAATAATGATTTTACTTTTTAAAATATATAAATGTACAAATAAATTAAAATAAAAACACAACATATATTTTGAAAGGAATATTATTATAAAAACACATTTAACTTTTTTCTAATCTTTGTTAAGCATACAAATTTTTTGTCATAATTATTTTGACTTTTCCTACCTTTGATTTCAAAATATGCGATCTAACTCTTTTACTTGTGTGTCAATGTTTTCATATATGTTTAAAAGATATTTAATTTATATGTAACTCTACAATAATTGTTGATATTTTTTTTCTAGTATAACGCATTGAAAAAATTACATTGTTGTAATTTTTTTGATTTTTCTTATGTTTCACTTCAAGATATATGATTTTTTTAAATATGTGTATCAATATTTTACAATATATTTTAAAAACAAGTTAATTTACATATAATTATGCATAATTATATGTATAAGATTAATTGCTATGCGCTTTGCATATTATAATTTTAATAAATTTTATGAAAATTTTTATTTATATATTTTGTAAAAATAATAGGTTATTGTATCAAATAATTATTGATGATTTTTTCTTAATATAACACATTGCAAGAATTGCATTGTTCAAAATTATTAAATTATTATAAATCTAAACATCTTGCATAAAAATCTAAAATTATGTTACAAACAAAATTTATATGGCAAATTTTTTGCGCATCGCACCGACGACCGTACTAGTTGTTATATCTATTTCTCTCTAATATGTTTATATTCAATTGTGCAGTACTCATTTGTTCTTTGTGATTGTTGATATTTATTTCCGCTTTATTTAATTATTCTTTTCTCTTCAACCTCTTTCTTTCAAACTACTTGGAGGTTAAGATTTTCAAAAAAAGATTTCATTAAAGAAAAGTTTTTATAAAAATTAATAAAAAATCTAATTCAACCCTCTCTTTTAACTTTTCAAAAATATTAGAGGCTAAATGGGGTTCGCTTGAGCCCGGAATAATCAAGGTTGAAAAATGTATAGTTCGAATTGGAACGGAAAGACCCATCAAGAGAAAAAAAAAAGAAAAAAAATTGAAACGGGTAATAACATGAATTTCAAGCCGAATTGAATTCTGAAATGAAACTAATATAAATAAACCTTAAAAATATTTCCCCACCCAAATATGGACTCTGATGTGCAATAAAAATATGTATTAGCCGACAAAAGAAAGCTGAATATTAATTGACGATAACATGCCAAACTTAACATTGAAGCAATGTATTTTTATCAAGCCATTGAGAATAAAGCATTCCATTCCAGGAGAGACTCTTTCTGTCTCTTCTTTTTTCAATTTATTAGTATATTATGACTTGTCAAAAGGCCATATGCAGACATAATCCCTACGAAAGATGCATCCTAGCTAAGTAATGCATTTCTGTTGCTTGGGATTTCAGATTTCTCTGTTTAACTTTCAGTTGACAGAGCAAAACGCAATACAGCTACTAAATTATGCTACGGTGTACTTGGGGCAACAAGAATAACCTAGAATTTTCCTAAGATCACAGCCGCACCAGTGAATAGCGAAGTCCAGTAAAAGAAACTGAAGAACAAGAACAGAAGTAACCACTATTCCCGATCCGACTCCATGGAACCAAGCTCGTGACATGAGGAAAATAATGAGCGTTACAGAAACCTTCTGCATACTCTAACTGGAGTAAATCTTTGCTCCAGCCTTTGATATTCCTGAAATCTCATGAAAACATTGCTTAACGATTCCAGAGTGCCAAATAACAAAAGCTCACCACCGTTAAGCAAGCTAACAGGCTGAAATACATATAACAAGAAAAGAAAAATATTTTCAAACATGTCTACGAGCACTTAAATCAATTTTTAGCTTTGTCCACTCTCCCTTTATTATATTCTTCACGGACCGTTATTCCCACTTCAATTGAGAGTTGAGAACCAAAACAGAAGGGAAAAAGAAAAAAAAGCTGTATGTTCCTAGAGGATACAATTCTTCATATTCTGCGGGAAGGTCTGCAACATAGGAAATCTCCACTTAAACATCCAAATTAAGAGCTACTGGTACTACTAACGAAGAATTTACCAACCCCCTCCACCACCCCCCAGAAAAAAATTTTTAAAAAAAGCTACCAATGAACAAATCCCCCATGTGGATATTGGGGTTATTATAAGCATACACCAATCGCAGTTAGTATTTCAGAAGGAACTTTTTCCCAAGAAATGGAAGAATACTACATTTTGTATTCCTTGGGAGAAGCTGCATATGCCTAACTAGCAAGATAACCAACACCAACCTTTTCTATACAAGGAAGGTGACACATTGCTTTGAGACAGTATTTTGCACCATGAAGACAATTTACGTAATCCAGGTCACGGCCAACACCAGGCCATTACTGTACCCCAGAACTTCACCAGGTACCTCAATGGACAGGGAAGATAAGCAACCTGCCAATCCACCAATTGTTGCACGGATGGGTGTGGCAGTCATCCATAATCTATTTCACTTCCCAAATCCTCTTTGAACAATTTCAGAGAAATTATATTAACACCATGCTTTCACATTTCAATGTGAAAAGAAGAATAGGACATCATCTGTCATTGGATCAAGATGCCCGTATGTGACTTCCGGAGGAGTGCATCACTAAACACAGGATCCATAATAATATTACCCCACTCACAACACGCATACCTCAGAAAAATAATAAACTATATCCACAGGAGCACAAAGAATAATGTTGAATATGAACTCTTCTGAAAGATGAGGTGTGCACATTCCACTTCTCTCAGGAACAGAACAAGGATGAACATTGTGGTGAACTCCAGCAGACTGCAACACCAAAACTATCACTGAAAGATTGCAATCTCTTGCTAATCTGAGAAACACTACCAGAGTGTCGAGTGCAAATCTTTCCAGCCCCCATGCATATCATTGATCTGTTCCATCTGCAACAGATACAATCAAAGCAAAATTATTTTTATCAACAAGATTACAGTAAAAAAATAAAAATATCCAAGAGCATAGGGCAGAAGAAGGCAAGAAAATAACTAGTAAAGATAATTCGTTGTGCAACTAAAAGTTAACCATAGGAATCAAACAGGTATTGGCCTCAAAAAGAGCTAATGTGGGATTTGAGAATCACTTTGTATTCTGATAGAGTATAACAATGTGTTCAGACAAAATAAATTCAATGTTACCACAAGAATAAAAAACCGCAGCAAAGCTAAAAGCCCAGGAAGACAGGAATAACCATCAATCTTCAATCTCAATCCCAAAACTCATTAGAGGATGTGCAACTGAGTAGAGCCTAATAAAAATTTCCCACGGATTAACCATCAAAATTAACCACCAATTGAGTTAAAACCCAATATGCTATATTAGGGCCTCGAGCGCTAACTGAACACTGAAACCAGAACTGCATCAATGAAATCAAGCTATTGACACAAGGTAACATGAAATTCTTGGTTGTCTAACCAGAATAACTAAATTGCTTCAGTCTTTACGTTTCACGTCACAAAATTTCCTCAATTACGTAAAAACTCAAATTCAGCAAGGCTTGAAAAAAGAGTGGAGACAGCAGCTCTTTGGCATGCCATATATAATGCTTATATAATGAACTAAACATGTCATTAACATTAGACTTGAAATCAATTAGGTCTGGCAACAGAAAAACTAATGGGAGAATCAGAAAATGGTTACAACGGAGAAAGCATACTATGGCCTCCAGTGAAATTCAAGATGATGGGACTGTACAGCACGAAAAGTGATCAACAATTAACATAACTCTATGTAAAAAATTTTATTCTCTACTAAAAATTTCCTCATAAGATGTTGTGAATTAAATATAGCCTACTCGAGATTACTTCAGCCAGAGTAACTATCAAATCTACAAATAATTGCTATATAAATGGTAAGTCCAATAATTGCATAATTCTTTTTTTTCTTTTTTAGTGAAAAAGGATCTATATTAAATCACCAAAGAGCCAAAATTACATCTCCAGGGTTAAGAACCCCTTAGCTTCTACTTTTGCAGCTAACAATTCTCTAAATCTATCCGAAATAATCTTAACCCTTAGCATTGCATAATTCCATTTGAATAGCAAGGACTTAGAATATTCGATTATCCTGTTTTTTCCAGGACCAAAATAGCATACAGAAAGTGTTATTCTCATAAGTGAAAGTTTGATTGTGCAACTTAGTTCCAGTTTGATATGCCAAGCAAATGTACCAGCTTTCCAGAGGTTGGCTGCAAGACTCATCAGGCACAGATGACCAAAGTTATTGGAATTAAGTCCCATCCCTGATCAACAAGTTAATAAAGCTTATAACATCCAAATTTGATTCCCATTCATCCAGAGTTTTACCCCTCCCAAAAGAAAAACTTTGAAATTGTGTTATACTAATCCAACGGATTCAACTTCCAACAGTAATTCAACATATAATCCATCAAAATCTGTATAAGTCTGGATAGCTACACGCTCTTGAACTTGCAAATTAATCGACTATGTAGAAAAGCTAGACACCTAGAGATCCAAATAATCCACAGATATTCAAATCCAAGAAGAAAGCAGTAAGCATTGGTGATAGATACCTCTGAACAAAGCTGATATCAGTGCTCAATTGCCAGTAGGGAAAAGGCTGACTCGCTGCAGAATGCTATCTTCCTCTCCGGGGAAACAAAACTCCAGCTGTGACCTGTTTGGCCTTATTTAACTGAACTCTTTTGAAATGCAGTTTTTGGTTGAATGCATTTTAATGCGTTCTTAGTGTTACGTTAACATTAACACGTTGGACGTTATTCTGAAAAAACACGGGCGTTAAAACTGTTCTCAGTCAAGACAAAGCTATTTAAAAGGGTTTTTCTAACATGTGTCAGTTATATGTTAATATAGATTAATCAAAATATATATTTTAATTTAATTTTATTAAGTGATAATTAATGTGAGGAATTTTGTAAAATTTATAATAAAATAAAATTAAAATATATATTTTGATTAATCTATATTAACATATAATTTAAATTTAATTTAATTTTTTTATTATAAATTTTACAAAATTCCTCACATTAATTATCACTAAGTTAAATATCTATTTATTTTAAAATATTTTCTTCTAAATTTAATAAAATTTTAAAAATTTTCATTTCTAAAGTTAGATATATATAAAACCTTATAGATATACTTACCTTAAATATTTTCTTCTTTGAAATTATCTCTTTTTAAAATTAGATATATAAATCCTATAGAAATTAAAGAACTTTAATGGAATTGGAGTTACATTAAGAAAATCAAATTTAACAAAATTTGAATTATCTCATTCTAGATTTAGATATATAAAATCTTATAGGAAATAGAGTAATATAAGGAAATGAGATAATTTCACATCTTATTAAATTCAAAATGAAATATTTAGGATAAGTAGTCTAAATTAATGATGAATAGTGCAAAATTTACAAGGAAAATGAAATATATAAAACCTTATAGGCAATAGAGTGATATGGGGGAACGAGATAATTTCACATTTTACTAAATTTAAAATAAAATATTTAGGATAAGTAATCTAAATTAAAGATGACTAATGCAAAATTTACGAGGAAAATTCTATAGAATTTATGACAAACTCAAGCTATCATATGTATTTAAATTATTACATATTAGCGTGTGCCCTAGATACATGTTAGAAAAACCCTTGTATAAAATTAGGTTAGGGAGAAAACCCCCAAAAATTCAGCCCTCGTACGTGAGATTTGAGAGGGGGGACTTATTCTCTTTTTTCCCCCTTATACATGCGAATTTGAGAAACTCTTGTGAGGATTATGAATTAAATAATTAACCAATAACGAAAATATTTGCTCAAATTGGTCTTCATTTCTACTTATTGTGAAAACTAGTCCATCTTTTTTATCGTTGTTGATACTTGATATCTTTAGTTTAAACATTATGCAGTTAAAAACTAGATTCAATTGTTTGGCAAATAAGGATTTAGACAAAGTATAATTAGCGGTGGATAAATCATTTTATTACATTATTATTAAATGCTAATGTGCTGTAAGTACAAAATGTCTAAGACATTATTTTTTTAGTATGAAATGGATCTATCTTAATAGTTAAAATAATATTATAAATTTATATTTACTTTGTATATTTCACGTATAGTGCTATCTTAGTATAACAAAAATCATCATCATCATAGCTAGCACTTGTTCTTACATGTTTTAGGTAAGTATTTTTCTTTGCATAAAATAGTTTTTATTTGTGGCTAGACTGTAATTTTGTAGGAAAATCGGATTCGAATCACATTCTTTTTTTTTTAATATATAAAAAAATCTTTCTTATTTAAATGATGAAATTAAATTATTTATCTGATTGAATAATCTATCTTGACCTTCTACAATAATTATAACAACACTTCTTTCAAAAATTAATTTTCCTATAATTTTAAGGTCAAATTGAAAATTTATGTAGATAAATGGTATTTTTTGTTGATTTTTAGGATCCAATTGATTGTTCAAAAATATTTATAGGCTAAAAAGATAGAGAAAAGTATGTTGAAACAAATAAAAATCCGAGGACTAATTGAGGTAATTTTTATTTTTAAAATAAAAATATAATTTTCACAACATTGTAACCTACATATTTTTGAAAAAAAAAAAACTTGTAACCAAAAAAGTTAACACTAGCGTGGAAAGAGACAGAAGATCAATGCCGTGAAAAATTCAAAATTAGACGAGTCTATAGGTCCTTAATTCGCATTCTTTCTCATAGTCAACACTGCATAAAAATTAGTGATGGCTGCGAGAAAATGTGTGCAGGACAAGTAAATTGGTCGCGGCTCTCGTGGAAAAAGGCGTGTGAAAAAGCGGGAAAACCGACCTTCGGACCGGGCGATGCTATTCAGTAGAATCCCACGCAAATATGTGTACCGAGCCTGAGTCGCCGACCTTAACAAAAGATTCAAGGGCATTTTCGTAAGACGAGTTTCCAAAGAAGCCCTAGCCATCTCAGATGAAATGCCTATAAAAGCACTCACAAACCCCTGAAACCCTACTCTTCCCTCTCGTTGTCAGCTCCCATCTCTCATTCGGTCTCGCAGCCTCTCGTCCTCTCTATTTCAGAAGGTTGGATCTATTTTCTCATCTTGGTTTCATCCCAGAATTATATGATTTATGAGCATCAGATTGATATGTTTAGAGGTTCTGGTTGATTTTTGCCTGTTATTAGAGTGAGATCCGTTTCCTTTTGGATTCATTTTATGTTTGGATTTGGCAATTCGTAACACAGAATCGTCTCGCTTCCTGTATGTATAAATTTCTTGATTTTTTTCATCGATTTATTATCTTGATGTAGGCAAAGTTATCAGAAATTTCACATCTTTTGCAATGTTTTATATATAGGTCCATTTCTGTTATTGGACAGGATTTTCTTGTAGTTGATTCTTTATTATTTGGTTGTTGATTCATTAATCGATTAGCGGTAATTTAAGCTGCTCGTGAATCTATCATTTGCATGATATTTTTCTGAATCTGATCTGAGTAAGATTTCAGTCTGGATACGTTGGCTTGTATCTGCCTTTTGTGAATCGCTGTGTAGTCCTTCATGACCTGTCATAGTAGTTTGTGTTGCTTTGGATCGTGCCTTGCTCAGGAGTTTCTCGATTGTTAGAATCGGCGTTCCAGTACTCTGGTCTTCCTTTTGATTTTGGTTGCTTATTTCATGTTGAACAATAGCTTCCTTTTGTTTTTGATCTATTTGTAAACCAGAACAGATTTCTGTCACATGAAATATTCTTTTGCATGCTAACATATGTTTTTGTCGTATTTCAGTATGGGTAAGGAAAAGGTTCACATCAACATTGTGGTCATTGGCCATGTCGACTCTGGCAAGTCGACCACCACAGGACATTTGATCTACAAGCTGGGTGGTATTGACAAGCGTGTGATAGAAAGGTTCGAAAAGGAGGCTGCTGAAATGAACAAGAGGTCATTCAAGTACGCCTGGGTGCTTGACAAGCTCAAGGCTGAGCGTGAACGTGGTATCACCATTGATATTGCATTGTGGAAGTTTGAGACCACCAAGTACTACTGCACAGTCATCGATGCCCCTGGACATCGTGACTTCATCAAGAACATGATTACTGGTACCTCACAGGCTGACTGTGCCGTCCTGATCATTGACTCCACAACTGGTGGTTTTGAAGCTGGTATCTCAAAGGATGGTCAGACCCGTGAGCATGCCTTGCTTGCTTTCACTCTTGGTGTGAAGCAGATGATCTGCTGCTGCAACAAGGTGAGCTCCTCGATTTTATGTGAATAGAAGCTTGAATCTGTTTTCAGACTGTGTTGGGAACTAATTTTGTTCTTTTTTGTTCTTGTGCAGATGGATGCTACCACCCCCAAGTACTCGAAGGCTAGGTACGATGAAATTGTTAAGGAAGTCTCATCGTACCTCAAGAAGGTCGGATACAATCCGGATAAAATCCCCTTTGTCCCCATCTCTGGTTTTGAGGGAGACAACATGATTGAGAGGTCTACCAACCTTGACTGGTACAAGGGCCCAACCCTCCTGGAGGCACTTGACCAGATTCAGGAGCCCAAGAGGCCTTCTGACAAGCCACTCCGTCTCCCACTTCAGGATGTCTACAAGATTGGTGGTATTGGTACCGTCCCTGTGGGCCGTGTGGAAACTGGTATCCTCAAGCCCGGTATGGTTGTGACCTTCGGCCCAACTGGTCTGACAACTGAAGTTAAGTCGGTTGAGATGCACCACGAAGCCCTTCAGGAGGCTCTTCCCGGAGATAATGTCGGGTTCAACGTGAAGAATGTTGCTGTTAAGGATCTCAAGCGTGGTTTTGTTGCATCCAACTCCAAGGATGACCCAGCAAAGGAGGCTTCCAGCTTCACCTCACAGGTCATTATCATGAACCACCCTGGGCAGATTGGAAATGGATATGCCCCGGTGCTTGACTGTCACACCTCTCACATTGCTGTCAAGTTTGCCGAGCTGTTGACCAAGATTGACAGACGATCTGGTAAGGAGCTGGAGAAGGAGCCGAAGTTCTTGAAGAACGGCGATGCTGGTATGGTTAAGATGATTCCCACCAAGCCCATGGTTGTGGAAACCTTTTCCGAGTACCCACCACTTGGTCGTTTTGCTGTTAGAGACATGCGTCAAACAGTAGCTGTTGGTGTGATCAAGAATGTTGACAAGAAGGATCCAACCGGTGCCAAGGTCACCAAGGCTGCTGCCAAGAAGGGTGCCAAATGAACCGTGCTGGTTCGTTCTGGTATTACTTCTGATGAAGTCTACTATTACAATAAGGCTTGTTATGAAAACTGCATACTTTCGATAACTGCTATCTTAGTTTGGTCTTTGTTTTTTCTGTTGTGTCGTAGGTTCTTGCCTTGTAAGTTCAGTATCCTTTCTCAGAATTGGGTACTTGATAGGCGGTGGCAGATCCTACAATAATAGTCTTTGTTATGTTTTGCTTCGAGTCCTTGTGGATTGAGGTGCTGGGATGTTTTCTGGCGGCTTAATAGTTTTGTGGTTTGATATTAATGCGGATTCTATAATAGATATTGAACTTATTTGCGAATTGCTCTTACATATTTCAGTTCCTGGTTTGATAAGTTCTTATGGAGAAAATTATTTCCACTATAAATCTAATTTGAAATGGATATTTTTTATATTTATACATTTGATGGCTAACTATATGAAGCGCCCAAAATTTGAGCCAAAATAGATAATTGATCGCCGTTGTTCCTGCCAGATCTTAATATTTCTTTTTCGTTTTACGCTGATTAGGTTTGGCGGACACAGAAATCTTGTTCTTCTTGGAGCGGTTCTTCTTGGAGCCCGCCACAGCCAGGCACCTAAGTTTTGGTGCCTGATATTAGTCAAGAGTTGGCTTTTACTGTTGTGTTCCACACTAGGACCTTGTAAAAACCGATCAAATCTGATTGTGCATGTGCTGTTCCCATTCCCCCTACAGTGAATGTGGGCCAACTGCCCTATCAATTTGGTTGTGGACGTTTTTGAATGTATTCAGGCACTACAAAAATGAGCCAGCATTCTCATTTTGCATTTTTAGAGCACTCTGGCTCCTTAACTGGCACTGAAATGATTTTTTTTAAAAAAAAATCATTTGGACAAAGCTTCAAATGCCACGTATATTATCCGTCTCAACTCTACTGCTTTGTCAAGCATCCGAAGGAATTGAACAACAAAGTTAATGCATTTCCCGAGGACCGAGGTGTCGTCGGAGGTCCAATTTGTCTCCGAACTTGGTCTGCGCGATCCCTTTAAGCGACCTCGCTTTCTCTTCCACCTGGAGTAAGAGATGTGAAGGAAACTACCACCAGAAAAGATTTGAGCAACTTTCTTCCGGGAAAACATCCCTGAGCTCGTTCATCTTCTCATTGTCCAGCTTGTTTTCCGCTTTTTGGTCTATTTTATTAAACCCGTCCTTCCGTCCTTCTCGAATACTAAACGTTTTTAGATATCTGGTAACTCATGCATATCCTTTTTCGCCTTTGACACACAAACAAAGTACACACCAAATCTAAATGAAATTTTTGCAGTTAAAAATGCAGTGCTTGAAATTGCAGACTCCTGATTCTACCATCACCTACCCACCTCCATCTTCAATTTCCTTCTCAGTTCTATTAGGGATCTAAGAAACACGGCTCTGCTAATGCAATTAATAAACACCAAGCGTAGATATATTCACCGAGTAAACAACAATAAACAAGACAAACAACAAGGGTAAATCCAAAAACTAAAAGCAAAAAAGAACAAAGCTACATAATCGAGGAATGACAGCAGTAATGGTAGTAGTAAAAATTTAAGCAGCCTTTGCTGTACAGTTGGCCAGAGATATGCAGGCCAAATCATGAAAAACACCAACCAGATCTCCAGCGCCATCTTCATCCCCAACAAGTCTCTCATGGCTCCTCCGGGTTGATCTCATCTCTTGATCTACACCCAAAGCTTCTCTAACCCGAACATTAATCTTCATCTTCTTGAATACCTTTCTTCTGCGATCATGATCTGCCATCCTGAGCCATTCCCAAGAAAATACAGAAGGAAGAAAAACAGTCATCAAATCAAGGCAATTATAAAAGACAATGGAAAACAAAGGAATTAAGGTGCTCACTCTTTGGAGAAGGGAAGAGGGTTTGTGATCCCTGAAAGACAAACCGGGAGCCCGCTGCTGCTATGGAGGTTTGGAGTTTGTGCCATATGAGTATATGAAGATGCACCAAGTTTCTAGCCACTGCAGAGAGAAGCGGTAAGGGAATAGTGAAGTAGTAGAATAGCTACGGACAAAAGGACAAGTCTTAGACGCGGGTAGGAAATTGCTACGGATTCTATGTTCTTCGGATCTTTGCCTAAAATGAGTAAAGTAGGCTGCAGGTTTGATATTCACTCTCAACCATGGATACCCAAGGTTGCCTTAACCTATTTAGTTAAGAGTGAGAATGAATTTGAATTTTTTTAGTTAAGTTGTATTATAATTATAAAAATAAATTATTTTAAAAATTAAAAAAGAAATTTAAAGTAAAAAAGTAAAAAAAAAATGAAAAATTTTTGTGTTAAAATCCAAACCCAGTACACCTTAACTCTCTCTATTTAAAACGTGTTTCAATATAAAATTTAATTTAATTTTTTATTTTAAAAATTATTTTTTATACATAATTTATTTTTATAAAATATATAACAGAAAATGATAAACTTAAATTCTATTCAACTCTATATCCTATGAATTGGGACGAAAATTTGACAAAGAAGTATCACAACAATCAAGTTACCACTATAACCTTATTAATTGGACGAGTTAGAAGAGTTATATATATATATATATATATATATATATATATATATATGTCAATAGAACTTATATTCCAAAATAATTATATGTATAACACATACATTGAATATTGATTTCTTAACTATTTAAAAATAATAAATATAGACATTAAGGGTGCATCTAGATTGTGTTTGATTATAAGAGATTTTGCCTTGAGTTCTGTAAAAATAATTTTTTTGTAAAAAAAAATGAGATTAAGAAAAATATAATATAAATGAAGTTTTAAGTATTTTTCCATCCGGAAAAGAGGGGTGACTATATTCTTTGTTTGCTTAAGATATTATATTATTTAAAATTCGCCAGAAGTCACGCATTAATGGAAGAAGAATTGCGTATAACAGTAATACCACACCCAAATCATGTGTTATATTGCCCTGAAGGCCAGAGGTACAGAGTTTGATGCACCTCATCTGATATGGAAAAAAGCGAAAGTAGAGTAAACCCCATTCCAATTTTATTTAAATTAAAGGATTAGGAGAGACATGGTTCTTAAATTAATGAAAATATTCAGTTGATATTGAATAGTTGAACAATTGGTAAGTTCGGTACCCGGTCATATTGGACCATACGCTTTAATTATTTTGGAAGGTACAACAAAAAGAGGACAAGGTATAATCATTTAAGCTGTCGGGTCCGTGAAGTATTTCCTTATTGCAGCGGGCATTTGACTACTTTCTACTTCTTTCCTTTTTCGTGTTAAACTCTTAATAAATTATATGGCGGGAATAGAATTTATATTTAAAATTTTTTATTTTAAATTTAATAAAAATTTATTTTTTTGTAAAAAAAATGGATCTAAGGTAAAAAATTAAAATTAAGTTCTGTAATGGAACTAAATGTAAATACACCATATATGATTTACTTTATAAAAATATAAATTTAGGTTTATTTGGATTTTTTTTTGTTTAGTATAACCCCTGTTTTCTGTTTTTAGGCAGCAAAATTGTTTTTTTTTTTTTAGTATAGCCCCTGATGTGATCCCAGAAAGAGTGATCCATCGGAATTAGAAAGGGATGAAAACAGCAAAATGCAAAATCATACAAATTTTGTAGGGCCTAATTTTTCTAAAAACCTTTTCGGCTTTTAACTATTATTCTTTAAATTTAAGCGTCAGAGGAATTTTAGTAATTAGAAACAATTTGGAGAAAAGAAGAATCTCAGGTAAAAAATGTTCAAAGTGAGTTTGCTTATGCATAGAATTTAGGCCATTGCCCCATAATAGGAGTTTAATTCGTGAGACGCTCCGAAGACCACTAATGACCCAACAAATAGTACGCAGCCGTTCTTCTTCAGTGCCCCAAAGGCCCAAACTAGTAAAATGATTTCGAGTCCATACATTCTATTCTACGGAGTTCTCTCTGATGGGCTTCTTGTGAATATCTTTGGTCTTCACTTCTGCTGCCTTCTTAAGCAATATTCCTAGATCCTAGTCATATCGGTTTTCTTTATTATTTTTTTTTTGATTTTTTCTTTATCTGTTACCCATTAACTCACCCTTGTCGTTCATCTTTAAAAGATAGAACAAATGATCCAAGAGCAAGTTCACAATTAATTTTCTATTCAGTTTATTTAAAAATAAATAAGAAATACGACATTTAATCTAAATAAAAAAGTATTTCAAATAAAATAAACAATACATCTTCTAAAATTATGAGCTTAAGAGTATAAGAATATAACTTACAAGAGGAATTTTTCTTTCTACATATCATGCAGGGTAGACCAGTGGCAACTTCTTAATAAATACTCCCTCTGTCTTATTTTTTTTATAGTGTTTGATTGTACACGAAGTTTTATGTAAATATTTAAATTATATTATAAAATAATATAATATAATAAAAAGTAAGGAATATATAAAGAATTAATAGTATTTTATATTAAATCTAAATATATAATGATATTAATAATTAATTGACAATACATAATATATTAAAATATTTATTTTTATAAAAATTATTTTAATATAATAAAAAATTATTAAAAATAAAACGGAACAATTCATTTTAAAAAAATGAATATATTTTTGATGAATGTATCGGCAGTCAAACGCACAGTAGACGTGTAAGGAATTGCAAAGGCAGAATCAGATAAATAAAGCAATTAATAATTTTTTTGGAATAGCTCACTTTAGTCATTCTTATTCTTTTAGTAGGAACAACGTTATAACACCTTTGAGGTTGACACAATGGCGACGGATGAGATAGTCGGATCATAAAATATGGAGAAAAAATTGGCGCAAACACCGCAATGATTTTATTGTTGAAAGGGCCAAGATGCTTAATTGATCAGTATGAATAATCCAAATGACGCAGTCAAAAAATCAAAGTCAAAAACAGACATCTGCCTCAAATAAATTAAAAAAAAAAACATGTGAAAAACAGACCTCAATTCAGGTAGAGAACGTTGAATCTATGATGAACAGAAGTAGGGGTGTTCATTCGATTTTTCGGTTCGATTTCGATGGAATAATTTATTTTTGATTCGTTTTTTTAAAATTTTATAAAATCGAATCGAATTGATTTTTTTACAAAATCGAACTGAATCGAACCGAAATAATTCGGTTTAGTTTGGTTCGGTTCGATTAGAAATCGAAATTGAAGAAAATAGAAAAGAAATGCATTTCGATAATGCATTCTTGAGGTAATTTTATTTTAAAATATTAATTTTTAGTAAAGAACGCATTACCAAAATGCGTTCATGTATAATTTTTTTTTAAATTCAGTTTTTCGGTTTGGTTTTCGGGTTGAGAACAAAAATAAAAAATCGAACCGAATTTCATTCTAATCCGAAAAAACGAACCAAATCGAACCAAAAATCTAAAAAATAGAACCGAAATGTATATTTCGGTTCGATTCAATTCGTTTCGATTTTTCGTATTGTGCTAAATAATGAACACCCCTAAACAGAAGTGAATTATCAAGTGTAATATTTTCTTAAACCGATCCTACCCTTGCATAGACATCCGCTGGCGTGCTCCGAGGGGTAAATATCTAGGCTAAGTAAAATGTATTTGAGGTTCGTAAGGCGAGGGGAGGAGGTCTTACACTTTATTTTTTATTTTTTATTTTAATTTTGTTTAGAAAAAATGGTCATGCTAACATAGCATAGAAAGGGAACTATTTCGCTCATAATTTGCTACCCTTTCATATTCTGTCTCGATCGAACGAGATAAATTATCCTTATTTTCTTAATTCCCCTTTTGTACTCTCTCCTCCCACCTCAAACGAACAATGCTAAAGAGTAAGATGTACTGTACTCTTTTTATAATCCAATTGGGCAAAAGTTCATTTTTTTTTCACAGCAAAACAATAATTATTCACGCATGCATGGTACAGAGATTATGGCTACCAGACACAGCTGTGAATTAAGAGGACTCTTTTGGGACAGCCAATCCGGCTTTGAGCCGCCACCTCCATGACTTTCAGTGGATCATTTCAAAGAATAAATAGGGTAGAAGCCAGAAGGAATCAAGGGGTCCTTATGCGCTTTTGTCAAGGCTTTCATGGGGCCAATGACGGTGACTTTTTCTCACCAGAAGCATTGAACTGCCTAATGACTTGTATGTTTTGCCATGGTGTTGGTGGACCGGGGAGTGGTGGTGTTGCTCGCGATGGTGGTCCACTCCTCCACGGAGACAAATTCATTAATGCATGCCCTGCAAATTACGAAATTTATAAGACTTCTCAGACTCGGTCCTCAGTTTTTCTTGCAAAAGCAACAAAAAGTTTACCCTTTCAAGATAAGTATCTTTATTTTAAGTAGCAACAAATATATTCAGATAATCATTTGCTTTTATTAATTTGTAAACGGCTCTTTTTCCTGCTTTAGCTAGATGAACAGTCTGTGGCTCGTGCAAAGGGCTCCGAGGAAGATCACGGCCTTGAAATGAAGAATATAGTTAGGATTTGCCTCCCCTTTTTCCCAAATTCCAACTCAATTGCAGTATCCTATCCCATAAACATTTCCGGTACATAACGAGGATCAGAATTTGTTCCTCAAACCTATTGTTTTGCAGCAAGAACGAGGCATCGATACGAAGTGCTGCTCATCTAACCTACATTTTGAAGGTTCTTTCTTCCTTTGACCAAATCTAAAACTTGATATTGTTGAAATAAAATTCTCAGTGCAAGATATTACAGGAGAATAAAGAAGCACGTTAGGATGACTCAGAAAACAGCATCTTTCTTGGGACGTTGACACTAATTATGGATGACAATCATCAAAGTTGCAGTTTACAGAGTAAATTATTACGTGGACTTCGTCAAAATGAGCAACAGCTGACGTATGGGCAATGACATTAGCCGATTGAAACAGAGTAATCCATGGCACCCGTGTCAAACACCAGCCACATAAAATGTATAGTCTCGAGCACAGCAGCAACAATAAATTTCTTTATCAAACTTTTGGCTAAAAGCATTTCTATCCCTTTAGATCCCACCATCATCAGATTGGGAGGTCATTGCAGAGTAAGTAAATTGAACTTTTAAAATGACAAATTGTAAAACAGTGTCTTTCATGTGCCTATAAATAATGGCCGATGATTGGAACCCGATCTCCATCATTGCCATAGTTTCGGAAGAAGAAGATAATTGAGCACTTGAAGGTTCAATACGCAGGAGAGATGGCGCCGTCGAGTGATCATTCAGTCAGTTTCTAGAGAGTCTTTAGACTTGAAGACGAAGGATGTCGATGGCGTCTTCTCCTTGCGGACTGAACCTTGCATGCGTGCATGCAGGAAGTTAAAATGGGGAACTGATCTCCGATTGTTCATCTTCAAAATATTTGCATTTTAAAGGTTATGATGAACCTTATAAAAGGTCGGCCTTTTCTGTTCATTCTTTAACGTTGCTGGTCTTGATTTCTTCCCAGGTTTGCTTTGATTACTCTTTGCCTTGCAGGGGAAGAACAATATATATAGATATACAGCGGGAAACTTGAGCTGGGGAAAACTGGACAGCGCTGAAAGGCATGGTGTTGAAGAAAATTATTCAGGTAATCCTGGGTTTTGTTCGTTATATGGAAGGCGAAGGTAAATCAGACAGCAAAAAGGGCAATTTTTAGGCTTTTGAAAAGAGAAGCAGGTACAACTTACGAATTTGAGCATGCATCGGGTGTCAGCTCAGGGGGTATCTGTGTTTCTTCTTAGTTCTTGCTGCTCTCCACAAGCTCACAATTCTTCTAGCGCTGAGTGGTTACAGCATAGCTTTTAGTTGTGTATTCAATCCTGGATCCAGATGATCAATCTTTCCAATGGTTTTCCCTTCTGCTTAGGGTTTCATTAGCATGGCTAACCATTGATCTGTTCCCCAAATCGTTGGTTTTTTTTTTCTTTTTCTGAAGTTGCCAGAATGAAGGTGGGATACAAATCAGTATTTTGTTTTATCCTTCCAAAATTTCCCCATATTTCTAACTACTGAAACTTTGGAGTGCCGGTTCTCTGATGAGGAGATGCTATACACTATCATATTTTTAGTACTTTTTTATTTTCCTTTCCTACTTATGAATCACAAAATAGTTAGATAAAAAATATTTAAAAAGAAAAAAGAGTAACAACACCAAAGTATTAATCCAACTCCAAAACTGAATATAAAATTTTAATTCTTGAATTCCACCTAAATTTTCACAAGCATATTACTTTTGCAAAGTGCAAAATAAAAAATTTTAAATTGAAACTCTATCCAAGGCGTGTTCATTTTTCTACCTCTCCTAAGTACTTGTTCAAGAAATCAGAGGGGATTCAATTATTCATAGCCTGGTCTGGTAATGACATGAATAGCCTAACACCAACCACCAAGGACAGATGTTACAACTTCAAATTTATTTACCCAAAAACATCAGTTTTATATTATTGATAATAATATCTGTTCTAAAAAAAGTCATCTCTAATATTTGTTTATCTAAGGCTTCGTTTTCACATACTTTAAACAAAATATTTTAACAAGTCATGGTGAACATGAGCTTGACGCGTAGGATTGAAACAAGTACTTTTCCACTCCTTTTAATGTTGTGATAATTTTCTCCGACTCTTTTTCTAGTATCATAATTCCATCAAATTGAAGCTCTGGCAAAGCACCCTGGCTAGGAGTGACTGATATTTTGGATAAAAGACTCAAGGATTTCTTAGTTTTTAGAATAAAAGTCTTTAAGGATTTCTTCAGTTTTTGGAAAGTATAAACGGGAAGATTTGGTAAGATGCACTCGGAAGAAAACTCAACCACCCTCGAGAAATACAAGTCAAGGCCCAAAGAATTATCACACCTCGCATTTTTTTTTTAATTTTTGCTGGATAAATGTCACACCTTGCTATCTAAGCACGCAAACAATTATCCCAGTTATTCCTGTCCAGAAGGAGAACCACTTAGTGGGGACCAACTATTTGCGTGCTTCGGATATACATAAACATGTCTAATAAAAAATAGTAGATGAAGAGCTTTCCCGGACAGTTTGGAACCGAATATATTGCCAGAAGTGTTTCACAGTTGACCAAAACTCAAAATCAATCTGCTCATGCGGATCCGTGATTTCTAATCACAAAAAGATAGCCAAACAAGTCTGCGAGTTTTTAGCATACGGATGAAGCCGCTAAATAAAACAGACAAGCAGCAGTTTAAATTCAACGAAACCGGTTGCTTCAATTTATGTTTGGGTACACCAAAGATTTGTTCAGGCTTCTTAAGAAGCTGACTACCATGAACCCTCAGCACCCACTGTTGGATTCTCAAAAGCTGAGAAACTCCAAAAAGTCTTCAATGAATATGGTTCATAAAGCTTCACGCCCTCCTCAGTGATTTTTGCTATCTGCAAATCAAATATAATTCTTAAGTTTGACAACACAAGCATCAAAATCACCTACAAATCATTTTAGCTGCAACTGAAGATAAGGAGGAGGACTATATAAATAATTAATGCAAAACATTTACTTCTAGTAGAAAAACAAGCCCCAAGGTATCCCGCCAATCGATGACTGCATTATGGGATTTATTTTCAATTATTCATTTAACAATAAATAAATAATTAAACAAATTAGACTTTTGTAAAGAATATGGGAACTGGGATAATAAATGTCAAGAAACTCAGAAGATATGACCATGCTCAGCATACAAGACGGAAAGTACTAATTCTGCTTTGAAGACCTAATTGAATGTTCAAATATGTCATACTTGCAAGTTATTTCAACTTCTAAAGAAAAAACTACTGTGGCTGTAGCAGTATTCCTGTGCAACTTAACATCAGAGAAATACTATATAGTATATGCAGAATCATGCAGTCAACAAGCGATTGTCTATATTTGAATTGAAAAGGTAACGAACCCGAATCTTGTTCACAGCCGATCTATCACGGTATAAAAGCACACGCATACATTTCTCTAACAGCTTGACACCTTCTTCAAAAGTCAAGTTTTCATGCCATTCATCCCGGAGAATAGGTCTTGCCAGGTGATTTCCAAACCCGGTTGCAACATGGTTGTCCTCAAAATGTACACCAATCATACTAACCTGATGACATTCAAAAATACCAATAATAGAAGTCAAAAGTGCCCTAAAGGAGTATCAATATTCACACGCAAAGTTGTGTGCAGACAATAAATTGAACCAAAATACCATTCCAATATACTTCTGTCCATTTTTTACTCCTCCAAGCACAATAGAATTCCACAAAGGATCAAACTTATTGCGACGATTGTACATCAACCGGGTTAAATAATTATGCATCTCTTTAGGACCCAAGGAGTTTCCATCATCCCACATATTATCGTACAGTCTGCACTATTTAAGAGAGAAGAGTTACTTCAACATAAATTACTGTTAACAGATACCTTGAGCCATACCCACTTACCATAAAAGATACTATATATTGCCATTACCATTACCAACTTTCAAATCAAAACACATCCAGGATACTATAATTACAGGTGTAGAGGATTATTCCGTAATATACGTACATGAGCTCATCCAGTCTATGCAAGATCTCCTGGAAATCGCTGATGTCTCCACTTCCACCAATCAGAGAATGTTTTCCTACTGGCTGAATTCGATCCACAGTCTTGTTACGTAAGGTTGATCCATAGGATGCTAAGAGGGGAAAGATCTTTGTCAATAATATTGTTTACTTTTAACTAAGATAATGATTATTACAGTTGAATTATCTAATGTAACTTGCATTAAACTGGCCTTGATGATCAATCAGACCATCAAACTAATAGTGACAACAGCACTTAGCAGTAATAACCAATTCTATAAATCAGGCAGCGAAAGTTTAATCAACTTGTTATTCAAATTGAAGCATGCTCTGTAACCTGCTTATTTCATATAGCTATTTAAGTTACAAAAGTTCCTAGCTTTCCCACAACGAACAGTGTCATATCTTGGTGCTCTAAGGTAAAAGATATGTTCTAAATGAATGACATTAGCAGGATTTCCAGAGGCATAAATGGCTACAAATATAGAGATTAAAACCGCACCTCCCATATCAGCAGCCATAAGTATGCCATCCTTGTACTTGATCCCAACCACGGATGTCCCAGTAACATAGGGATACCTATAACAAGTAGCAGCTCAAGTCATTATTCAAAATTCATAATTCAAACAAAGTTAGAAGTAATAGTAAGCTCATGATTCCATTGCAACACTTCCCCAGCTCCAAATAACACCAAACGAAAAAAAAAATTTGACAACTTACACAGCCAGAGACCGGCGAAAGACACCAAAGCTTATTACATAATCAGAGGAACCAATTACTGAATGAGTCCATCACTTAGACAAATCTTATGTTAGAAACACAAATTTTCATAAAGAAAAGTGTACCAATATAATTAAAGCAGATGCACAGGGTAAAATTCAATTCCAGACACCGCGCAGATCAAGTACAGGCTAACTAGAAGGAGGCTGCAAAAGATTAAAAAGAAAATGAAAGAATTTTCCCGAATGAAACCGGGGTCTTGAAAATAACATTACCCGATACCCACATCTCTGAATTCCTAGAAATCCTATTTTCATAATTTTTACAATGCTAAAACCCTAAGTAATCTGATTACCATTAGTTAGAAATTAACTAAAATATAAACAGATAAAAGGAGAGAAAACATACTGAGTTCTTTGAATGTAATCTTCGGAACTGATTAAACTATTCACGTCCGTCGCTGGAGTCGAAGAACTCACAATCTGCTAGCATTAAAATATAGAAGAAAAAACAGATTTATCTGTAGCAAATTTTAAGTATGTAAAATGCAAGAATGAACAGAGAACAAATATGCTGACGCACGTTCATCTTTCCGATTATTATCTGCACCGAGATTGAGAGCAAGAACAAAATTTCTGACGAACGACCTGAGAGAAACAACAATGGGGCAAAACCGGGTCGCGACGCTGCTGT
This sequence comes from Rauvolfia tetraphylla, assembly GCA_030512225.1. NCBI lineage: Eukaryota > Viridiplantae > Streptophyta > Magnoliopsida > Gentianales > Apocynaceae > Rauvolfia > Rauvolfia tetraphylla. The sequence continues at coordinate 1,029,163 of JAJQKT010000062.1, forward strand.
GTATTTCAAAGCACACCTTTTCCCTTTCCTCAAGCAAACTTGGACAACGCAAGGAACAAGCCGGCTTCTGTGTTCTCTTGGGCTGGGCTACTTTCTGTTCAAAGATTGTACAATCTTGGGCTGCCCCATATTAACATACGTCAACATAAATATTCTCTTTTTCCCCCTAAGGCCTAGTTTGGTTCGTAAGGAGAGAGGGAAAAAAATAAATACTTTTTACTTTTTTAATTTAGTATTTATATTTATTTTAATTTTCTTAGTATCATGAGATAAAATAAATTAGAAATATTTCTTCATTGAAAAATTGAAGTGTAGAGAATGATATTTTATTATATTTATAAATTTATTTTTTTAAAAAAAAAATTCAATTATAATATGTTAATACTGTAATATGAGATATTGTAATGGGATAATAATCTTTTTTAAAATAAATACATCTAAATTTATCCACTTCTGGACAAATTCTTTTTACTAATGTGGAGGGCTTCCCCCTCTATGTTTACTCTCCTCATTTTTTCGCCTAAACCAAACGAAGTAAAACACTAATTTATTCTCTCTTTTACTTCCCATCCCCTTTCTTCTTTCTTTTCCTCCCAAGCAAACTAGGCTTTAATTAACAAGGAAAATAAACGAAAATTTTTCATTTGTTTTTTATTAGAAATAATCCTACAGTTCAACATAAGCATTGAATCATGATTTGGATCCAAATAAAGTATTTTTCCTAAGTCGTTAGAGAAACTTTCAGGAGATTTATTAGTCTAATATATACACTAGATTGTTAATCAAATCTAAAATGCATATACAATGAGACAACCATTTTCATTTCAAATTATTTGTTCATTTGTAATTAGGGGTGTTCATTCGGTTTTTCGGTTCGGTTTCGGTGGGATAATTCGATTTTCGGTTCGATTTTTTTAAAATTTTACAAAACCGAACCAAACCGTTTTTTTTTTTTAAAAACCGGACCGAACCGAACTGAAATAATACGGTTGGTTCGGTTCAGTTCGTTCAAAAACTGAAATTAAAGAAAAGAGAAAAGAACGCATTTCGGTAATACGTTCTTGAGAAAATTTTATTTTAAAAAAATAATTTTTATTAAAGAACGCATTATAAAAATGCGTTCATATATAAAATTTTTAAAAATTCGGTTTTTTCGGTTCGGTTTTCGGTTTGAGAATAAAAACCGAAAACCGAACCGAATTTAATTTCAATCTAAAAAATCAAACCGAAACGAAACAAAAATATAAAAAACCGCGGTTCGGTTCGATTTTTCGGATTGCACCAAATAATGAACACCCCTATTTGTAACAAGGCACGTGGATTAAGAATTTTTAATATAAAAAGTTATTTAAAATAATCTTTTTTTTAGATTCATCAAAAGTCTAAAATAAAAAAGAGAGAAGCATCACGTATCCTCAGTAAGGATATTTAGACTATTTTATAGTATGAACAATTTCCTTTCTCTCTCAAAAAATGTAAAAGCAAATAACTTGAAACAGCTTTCTTAGACATTCGCACACGGTTTTCTTCGTATTCTTCATTGGTAATATGTTTTATTAATTTGTCTTGAAATTTGTACAATACATATTCTAAAAATTACAGGAGATGAATATGAAAACAAAATAAATAAAATTACTAATAAATAAAACATTAATTTATGAAAATATAATCTTTAGACAAGTAATCTATATTTTATGGATTATCCCTTTTTTTTCTTGCATTGTATTTTTTGTTAATTAAAAAATTATATACACAAAAAAATATATTTATATGTATAGATTAAGTTTTTTTGGGCAATTAATACATAATTTATGTATTTTAAATTATAAATTCTATGATCAATAATTGTTTCCTTCTTCCATATTATTAATCATGGCAGTAAACGGAAGTTAAAAGTCCAACTTCACTCAATGTTTTGCCCTACATTTGTATACTTTAAAATTAATATTTTATTTTTAAAAATTACACAAAATCTTGAGGACTAAAAATGTGTTAGTTAATGCTAAACAAATTTATCTTTATAAATTTATTATTTCAAAAAATCTAATTTGTAAATAGTCTGACAATAATAATGTATTTGACTTGTATTTTAAGAAATTAATTAATTTGTTGAAAAAGGAAGCCTGATTCTTAAAGCATTTTAAGAGGGAGAAAAAAAGAAAACAACTCGTAGTTATAGATCTTGCTGTAGCAGAGGGAGAGATGCAATGTGAAACCGAGAGGTCTTTAACATAATTTGCATTAAATTGGAGGACTATATATATAGAAAAATGTTCTGGAAAACAGCAAAAAGAAAAAAAAAGGAAATTGAGTTCGTACTGTCAGTAGGTTGTGCACGACTCTGTGAAAGTGCGGTAAGAGTCACCGCAATCACCTCCAACTGGTTAGATTGACCAATTAATTTAGCTGTTGTCAACTCATCCGACGGCTCTAAGGAATTCGAATCTGAAACGGCTCCCTTTAGTCTGCCAACTCGAACTGCATGGCCTTTTGTCTGCCTCCTCAAACTCTGGGCCCACAAATCGTTGGACACCACAAATCATTGTCTCAGAATTTTTTTCTTTTCCAGTTTTTACCCAGTTATCCAATTCAGTTCATTGCGTGCATAGCCCTTCAAAAAAAAAAGAAAAAAAGGGGGTTTACTGCCTACGTCAGAACATTAAAAAAAAAGAAAAGAAAAGGAAAGAGCAGCATAACGCTATGTACACGTGAGAGCAGGAAATCCGTACCCGGATGTGTTCTGACGGAAAAAACCGAATTTGATCAATCGGCGATACGTCCGCGGGTAATGGCAGGATAGCCCCATTCCAGCATCGTCTCGGTCAAAAAGCGATTGCTATACGCAAAACTATTGCCAAGGGAAAGGAACGAGCAAATACCAATAGACTTAGTCGGCGCAGGTTCACTCACTGCATAAACCCTTAATCAATCCCTGTTTTTAGGGGGCCTCTAAATACTATTCCCGGCCACCGGTTTCTCCGGCCAATTTTACCACGAAGAAAAGTGCGAGTGTGTTTTTGTTCGTTTAATTTTTGGATTTTTTGGTGTGATTAGGTAAAAGTTGGTTTATTTATCTTTTTTATGATTTACTTGGTTAATTAGATCGACTCGTATTTGTGAGAGGGCATGTATTGTATTTATTGATGTTGTGCCTGATTAAACTGGTAAACACCATTGGAGACAGCAGCACGGCGTTTAAAGATGGATTTGGTGGCGAGCTGCAAGGTACATATGCTCGTTTTTACCTTTGTTGTTTGGTTATTTGATTGCCGATTTTTTATTTTAGCTATATCAAATTTATTGGGTTGTTTTCTATATGGCCTGTTGAACAGTGTTTCTAGAATTTCAGCATTGTATTGGGAAGAAGTAACTCATGTTATTAAACGGAATTAAGTTTAGTTTTGCAATGTTAATTTCTAATAACTGTAGATTGTATGAAGCTTGCTTGTTGGTACTGGATTATTTCAGAATGAAATATAAGCCTTTTGCTATAACACAGATAGTTTTGTATTATAGTGGAGACATTGGGTAAAAGTATGTACTGACACTTTAATCGAATATCAGTAAGCACTTCCAAATGTAGACCTTGGCGGAATAGTGCACTGCGATGGGGTATTTTGGGTTCAGGTGAAATGTTTTGAGGTGAGTGGTTGATGATGTTCCTTTTCCAGCATTCAGCACCGGAAAGGACTTTCATTAAATAATTTAAGATTCTTCTCTAAAAGGAGATCATTGCCAGCAGTCAGCAATTATTGCTAGTTGTATCCTTCTTGCGCGGAAGAAGGTGGAGGAAAGGACTTAGGAGTTCCATTCTTCTTGTCCAAAAAAAATGCAGGAAAGGAATTTGGCACTTTTTCCATCTACTCTTCATCAAAAGATGATATCATCTTAACAATCAAACAAGTGTAAACTCATTCGGGAATTAGGAAATATTTTTTCTCTCACCTATTCTTCTATAAGTTTTCTTGCCGTTGTTGCTACTTTGTTTTCTTCACTCGAGGAATGATGTGTACTTAAAAAGTTGACGGGTTGGATCTGACAATGAATGTGACCAAGGAGAGTTTCTTTAGCAGTTTTTTTCTAAATCTCAGAAACAAAAAGAAGCTCAAATCTTAGGGTGCCCACCGGGGTATGTTTACTGAGGCAGGAAAAACAAAGAAAAAGAAAACATCCTCAGAGTATTTTTTTTCTTTTTCTGCAAATCTAAAAGGTGAAACTGAAACCCAATCATGCTTGAGCTGTACTGCAAGATATATGCTTTTCTAGGTTGCTTCCTTTGTACTGCTGCGTGGGGGGTGGGGGTTGTTGTTAACATTGCAACTCTATTATCATAAGATTGTGAAACCAAGTGTTTTTGCTCCCTCAATAATGACGTGTAAGTTGATGGGAGGTTGAGATTCTTCATTCGGCTTTTAGTTGTTTTTTTTTTCTTTTTTTTCTTTTTTTTTGTTGGGCGACCAGAGGAGGGGGCCTACTGCAGGACTGAATTATTACTGTTCACTTTAATTTAACTGAGACTATAATTCTGTTCTCTTTTGTAGGACAAATTAGCATATTTCAGAATAAAGGAGCTCAAAGATGTACTTACTCAGCTAGGTCTGTCAAAACAGGGAAAGAAGCAGGTTAGTATTTAAAAAAAAACTACAGTGTAGTGCTTTGCATGCACTGGAACCACTGAAAAAGAATGGAGCCATCCTGTTTCCTTGTAAAATAGGGGCCTCCCTGGGATTTTCTTAAGGAATAGCATATTTTGAGGTCAAATATTGATCTTGTTCATCCCTGTAGGTTTAATTCCGTGGTCTGTATGGTAGATTCTCTGCTCATCACATCTTGTATGTTTAATGCATGGTCTTCATTTCCTAAAATGTTCTGAGGCTTTGTCTGTAATGATTCACTGTAGGATCTTGTCGATCGGATTTTAGCCATTCTCTCTGATGATAGAGGTAAACACCTATTGCCATCTTTTATTATTACTGTGCTTGAAAGTTTGGATATTGTTGTGGCTGTAGTTCTATACTGCTCTGCAAAAACATTTCCTTATCTCTGGAACAAAATGTTGTGTTGTAAACCTTTACCGATATCTGAAAAGTATTTTGGAGATGATTTTCGGGATAAGCTGCTGCTAAGTGCAACTCTCTGTTTTTTAATTTTGGGTGCTGTTGTGATTCTTTAGCTGTTTGTATTCTTGCTAAAGTTGTACAGGAGGGGAATCCTGTTGAACTCCATTCATTATTCTCCATTTGCAACAATGAATCAAAATTGCTACATGCATTAAAAGCCTGAGTTCAACTCCTATTTATTTGCATTATGGTCTATTTACTCGATTCACCTTTGAACTTGATATTGTTATGGTGGAAAACCTTTCTGGTCACTGTTTATTTGTTGCGTTCAATAGTTTCAGGAATGTGGGCAAAGAAAAATGCTGTTTCGAAGGATGAAGTAGCAAAATTAGTAGATGATACTTACAGGTATGCCGTTTTCGTTTCTCTTGCTGCTAGATGCATATCAAGATGAGGGATTGGGGGGGGGGGGCGGCATGACAGAAGCCACAGATGGTTTTGGACTTGGTTTACAAAATTGTGAAAAGCACATTCTATTGTCAAATAAAGTTATACATCAAAAGGCAGTTTCTATTCTTAAGCCTTCTCGAGATGACGAGATCATATGATTTTTTTTTTTTTTTTGAGTTTCCAGAAAAATGCAGGTTTCTGGGGCAGCAGAGTTAGCAACTAAGTCACAAGGTGTCTCAGAAAGCAGCAATGTCAAGTTCAAAGATGAAATTGAAGATTCTTATCAACCAGAAAAAATTCGTTGTCCCTGTGGAAGCACATTGCGAAATGATTCGATGATCCAGGTCACTTGCAGATTCTCTCTGTAATCTGAGATTGGTTAAAGGCTCTCTCACTTTCTCATATAGAATTTATGTTCATTTAAAAAAGAGTATTTATGATTTCCACACTTTTTCCCCTCCCCCATATCATTTGCCTTTTTCCCCCGCCCTCCCCCATCATTGTTCCTTTTTCCCCTTTCTGTTCCTCTTGTTTTTTATTTTATGCGTTTGGTGACTGAGCTTCTAGCACATATTCCCCTTACATCAAATATCTTTTTAGCCCAACTTTAATCGATATGGAAATTCTGCCAAGTTGTTCCGTAATTGGTGCTTCTCTGCTATATGAGTGCGTATTGGTGATCCTATTGACCTTCTAAATAGTGCAGATGTTGTCTTATGCTGCTTCTTGATCTTTTATTAGCATATGATGATGTGCCCCTGATGCAGTGTGAAGATCCCAATTGTGGTGTATGGCAACACATAGGTTGTGTTATTGTTCCTGAGAAACCTGTTGAGGGTGCTTTACAATTCCCAGGAGAGACTTTCTACTGTGATATTTGTAGATTGAAACGTGCAGACCCGTAAGTGACAGTATGCTTTGTCCCTCTGGTTTATTGGGTAGATGTGATGAACTTTATGATCTGCCTCGCTGGTTATACATATTAGATTCTTCTCTTTTTTCCAATAATTATCAGTTATAGTATGTGCAAGTGGAGTACTTTTTTATTATATATGTAAATTCCCTAGAATTCTCTGGTTCTTTTATTGTTTTTGTTGTGGAAGTTGGTTGGTTGTAGGTTAAAAGCAAGTAGGTATGATCTGTATTTGGAACTTAGGACCTGCTATCTTTCCTTTTCTTTCCTTCCCACCTCCAAAGAAGGAAAAGAAAAAGAAAAAAAAAAAGAAGGGAAGAAAAGATTTATTTCCTTAGTTCTCATAGAGTGTAGTCTCTTGGTATCATGGCTTTAGTATTGAAATTTCTTAGGTGTTTATTTGATTGTCATTCCGTGTCCAGCGTGAACTTAGTGCTTGGGTGGCCTGTCTTCTAACCTTCACATTCCTATTAATTTTTTCCCTGGCGCTAGAAATATGATTTCTGAATTTTACATGCAGAGATAACATCATGTCTTTTTTGCAGTTATGGTCTTAGAAAGTTCAAAGACAGTTTCAAAACCAAATGCGCATATAATTGATATGTTGATTTCTTTGGCCCCCTATATGAGTTGAAATTCTCGAATGTAAATTTTCTGTGGATTGGAAAGCCCAATTTAATTAATTGGCTGACTGTAAATCTGTATGTGTTTATCACCATTTCACATTGATAAAAATTTTTATGTTAATGTGCACAATTTTTTTCCCTTTTGTTAAAAATTTCACTTTCAACTGATACTCCTAAATCTGCAGCTTCTGGGCACCGGTGGCAAATCCTCTGTATCCCGTGAAGTTGGTTATCACCAATGTCCCTGCGGACGGGTGAGTAAAAGCTGATGCCTTAAATACTCCTTTCATTTTTCTAACTGAGAGATGTGATTCCTAGCCTTTTCCTACTAGTTTTTGATTTTCTTGTCCTTGAAAATTTTGTATAAGTTTAGCATTCCTTAAGCTTTCAGTTCATTTTGTGTGTTTGCTCGTAAGCTTTCTTATTTACGCTCAAAGCTTCCCCCAGTTTGAAGAGCTTTTCTGTAACTGTACTTGAAAAAGAAGCTCTTAAGTTCTTATGGCCTCTTTGAATTTTGTGAGCCTGAATTGATTTTTCATTGCCTCGATTGAGTGACCTATTATGCTTTCTCTAAGGTGACAAATGACTCCAAGCCACTTTCTTGGTAAACAAATATTTTAATTTTTTAATGATATGAACTGATGTCTAAATATTTGTAGTGCTGTGTGACATTATAGCAGTGGAACATGGCAAACATCTTCAGCTATGTATCACCGAATAACCAGAAATTGTAGGGATGTTTCTTCCCTATGTATTTCTTAATATCCTCATGGATGGTAGAATCTAAAGCATTGGAAGTGAGATTGACATGAAGTTTGTTGGGGTCTTGAAGTCTTTGTTGCTACTTCTCATTCTCTCTTATCCTCTGCTCTCCCAAATCCCATAATGCTTTAAATTTTTTTTAGGGATTTTTGTTTATGTCCCACTTTTACCTTCCTTCTAGGTCGACACCTGTGCAGAGGGTTGAGAAATCGTTTCAGCTCACGAGGGCAGACAAGGACTTGTTGTCAAAACCAGAATATGATGTTCAGGTTGGTGACATAGCTGAGACGAATGAAACTGTGTATTTTTGTCTCTGGTATGTGTATGCATGCATGGTATAATAAAATATTTATCATGGGTGCAGGCTTGGTGCATGCTTCTCAATGACAAGGTTCCATTTAGGATGCAGTGGCCACAATATGCGGATTTACAAGTTAATGGTGTGCTTTGAGCTAACTTGAACTATATTTTTAATTGTTTTTTTGGTATGATGCTAGGCAAAATGGGTCTTCAGTGGTGCTGGTAGTTTTTCCTGTTTAGGCTAATAATCTCTAGATTAAGTTATTTGGCATTGCTTCATTAATTTGAAAACCTTAAATTCTATTTTGGAATTGAAAATTGATGTTGTAGGAAGAACTAGATGTCGTTCTAACAGAGCACTGTTCTAAGTGTGATTGATTCTTACCTTGAATATAGTTTTTGGTTTTATCTTCTTGGATACTTTTGAGTTCCTCAATGAGCTGCTTTTATCCTTGAACCAAACACCTTGGTTTGCTTATATGCCCATGTTAAAACAGGGGTACCAGTGCGGGCAATAAACAGGCCAGGATCGCAATTGCTGGGCGCAAATGGTCGAGATGATGGACCTATTGTTAGTTTTTTTCCTCTTTCATGGAACTACTTATTGCTCCTGATTTTTTTTAAAAAAATATTTCAAGCTTATCTAAGTTTCATCACTCTTGTGTCTTCTTTTTCTATTATTTACTTGATCTAATAGCATGAGACTGGGCTTTTATTTATGATCTCCAACTCACTATACTCCTAGTTTTGATATTGTTGGTGCTTTTGATGATTCATATTAAAAGCTCTTTCATGTTTATGGTAAATGTATTCTTCTATTTGTTGGTGGTTCAAATGTATTTCTTAGTTCACTATGTCTTCTTTTGTCAGATCACGCCTTGCACCAGAGATGGAGTTAATAAAATTATCTTAAACGGATGTGATGCTCGTGTCTTTTGTTTGGGTGTTAGGATTGTTAAGCGTCGAACTGTTCAACAGGTAGGTTTGGTTTAATTCTTCTTGAACTAAGGACCTTAAATATGTTTCCTTTCGCTTTTGGAGGACTTTAATGAAACAAGAAATTACAAGGCAGTAAGTAAGTAGCATTTTCTGAAGGCTTTGGATCTTCAAGTACACATACTATTATATTGTCTAGTACACCAATCAAGTTGCACCACATGTAACATCACAATTGGATTAAGAAAATTTAATGGGTTTGGACTATTCACACGATTCCATAGTGTAGTTTAATTGTTGTATTAGATAACGCACTAAGGAGTGTACTAGAAGGTCCAAAGTCTTTTCTTAATTCTTAGATGGCTTTAGAAATCCTGGCTAGTTAGTGATAAGAATTTTATTTACCTGCATATGTGGGAAACTGAGGATAAGTCGATTATTGATTTAGGATATTTCCATTCTCAAGTTATTGCCTGAAGAAAGTTTATGTGGCAGTTCTTTTGGGATTTCTTTGCTAATGCTGCTTTCTTATGATACTTTCTCATTTTGCTTCTTCATATCCTTTAGATTCTCAACATAATACCAAAGGAATCTGAGGGGGAGCAATTTGAAGATGCACTTGCTCGTGTTAGGCGATGTGTTGGTGGTGGGGCAGCAACTGAAAATGCTGATAGCGACAGTGACTTGGAAGTTGTTGCTGACTTTATACCTGTCAATCTCCGCTGTCCTGTAAGGATTTAACATTTGCATAGTTGGCTGTTTAGGAAGGAAGATGGTTGCTTGCATATTGGCATTTGATTGTGGAAGTTTTCCTTATGGGAATGTAGCTATCCTCGTATTTTGCTATGATTTTGTAAATTGGTTGGCTTATGTAATTATTTATTATATGAACAAAGTGTCATTTCCTTTTGCACTACTATCTTATTGTGTGTGTGGAATTGAATATTATTCCAGGCTGTTAAAGGAATAATACTTAAGATTCATCATAATTACCGTGACAACTTGTTTGAATTTTGTGGATCCTACAATCCTAGAAGCTTACCATGCGTGTTTATGAAGAAAATGCAAATAAGTACAGTGTCCATACTTTCTAGGTTACTTGATCAATCGATTTCCTCAAGTCATTTTCTTGCATCTCTTAGTGTTATTGGTTTTATACTGAGTAAAGTTGTTTCATTTCTTTGTCTGATAGCCATGTAGGTTACTGGAGAATATTTCTTACATATCATTTGATTGTGCAAAAGTCTTGCATAATTTTTTGGTGTGGTTTTAAAAAGAGATCCATGAAGGAAAACTCTGGTGGGTAAATACAATCATTATTCTCACAAGTTATGGGTTTTCCTTCCATGTTTAAAGCAGGTTACTAGAAATGAACCTGTTGTGATCTTTGTTTTTCTTTTACCGGAAAATAATTCCTCAACACCATGAATAGGTTTGCTTAAATAGCAAGCTTACCAGAAATCTTTTTGTGCAAACTCTTAATATCATAACAAAGTTTGAGAAATTAAGAAGTTTCTTTTGAGGGGTATGGGAAGATAATTCTTTTGGTTCAGTAGCTGCTTTTTGTTGTTGTTCGAAATGGGAATTCTTCTGTGCTCATTGGTTTCTGTTCTTGGTTTCCTAGTATTCTTATTTAGCATGGTAAATGTTACCTTTTTCTTGCTTATATTGTACGTCAAATCTATAACACTTTCGGCATAGTGGGTACGTGTATATTTGCAAAAGCACATTAGTTGGCCCCCTCCTTGGTACTGTGCTTCTATCCTCAAGGTGCTTCATTGACTCCAAATCAGGAAATATATGTTATTTTCAGTTGACATGTTTGATAGTATCCCAGTCATAGTCATATTATATACAAATGCAGGTTGTCATGCTCCCTATAGAATTGAGATGCTGAATAATCCAGGTTATCTGCACGGTAGACTTTTAAGTTTTTGTGTCAGCTTTGTAAAACTTCTTGTTTTTTGGTCTGTAAATAAACATTTTTGATTTTTAGACTTGCATGATCAAAAATCTAGTTTGTTATTGTTTTCCAAGTGCAACTGTTCATTTATACTAGATGTTTGAATGGTTGAATTCTGCTGTTCAAGTTCACTTGTGACTGTTTTTTATATGGTGCTATACCAAGAGACGCTCCTGTGGATTGAGTTTGCATAAAAATATTAACTTGAATATTTGTATTGCTATTTGGAGGCAGATGTTATATTCTGTAGCTTATATATTGTTGTACATGTATCATACAGATGAGCGGTTCCCGAATGAAGGTTGCTGGAAGATTCAAACCCTGTGTTCACATGGGCTGTTTTGATCTCGAGGTTTTTGTGGAAATGAACCAACGGTCTAGGAAGGCAAGCACATACAGAATATTGATTGTTTATAAATTGGCCTTGTTTTGGCGCTGTTGTATTTTCCGTCTTGTCTATAAGCAAATTTAGCCTTAGCAACTCTTAAATGGCTGCAGTGGCAATGCCCCATTTGTCTCAAGAACTATGCTTTGGAGAATATCATCATAGACCCATATTTCAATCAGATCACGTCCAAGGTATATCTTCTATCATTTTTTATCGGTAAGCAGTTTTGGCTTTTCCCTAGCCCATTTTATTTTGACCTTTATGAACAGTTGCAGAGTTGCGGAGAAGATGTAAATGAAATTGAAGTGAAGCCTGATGGTTCTTGGCGGGCAAAGACTGAAGGTGATCGAAGGGGTCTTGGTGATCTTGGGCTATGGCATGCACCTGACGGGACTCTGTGTGTCTCCATGGATGTAGAATCTAAACCAAAACCTGATATTCTCAGGCAGATTAAACAGGAAGCTGGTTCTGATGGCCATGCTGGTTTGAAGATTGGAATGAGGAAAAACGAATATGGTTTCTGGGAGATCAGCAAACCGGAAGATGCGCAAACATATTCTTCTGAAATTAAATTACATGAAAATTTTTACCAGAGACCAGCTATTATTCCAATGAGCAGCAGTGCAACTGGTAGTGGGAAAGATGGTGAAGATCCCAGTGTTAATCAGGATGCTGGTGGAAACCTGGATTATGCAACCAGCAATGGGGTTGAATCTATGTCTCTGAATATTGACACTGCATATGAGTACAGTGATCGAAATCCCCCTGCACCATTAGGCAATAATGAGGTTATTGTCTTGAGTGATTCAGATGAAGAAAATGAGCCTCTAATTTCTTCTGGGCCTGTATACAAGAATCCTAGGACTGATGGTGGTGAAGTATCATATTCAGTGAACCCCTCTGGAATTCCTCATTCCTATGCTGGAGATCCTGCCCTTAACACCGGTGGCAATTCATGCCCTGGCCTCTTTAATGGCAATGATGATGATTTGATGCATATGTGGTCTTTGCTGCGTTCTGGCGGTCAAGCTGGCTCTGGTTTCCAATTATTTGGTTCAGATGGGGATGTCTCTGATGCTTTAGTTGATATGCAGCCTGGTTCTATTAATTGTCCTCCTATTAATGGCTATGCAATGGCATCCGAGACTGCAATGGGATCTGCTGCTCTTGTTCCTGAATCTTCTGTTGAACATGTGCATGGTAACTTAAATGATGGTTTGGTTGATAACCCCTTAGCATTTGGTGGTAATGACCCTTCGCTTCAAATATTTCTTCCTACGAGGCCAACAGATGCATCGGTGCAGGCTGAGTTGAGAGATCAACCAGATATGTCAAATGGTATACAAAATGAGGATTGGATTTCTTTAAGGCTTGGGGGTGGTGGAGGGGGCAGTGGGATTTCTCCAGCTACAGAGGGGTTTAATTCTGGGCAGCAATTGCAATCTAAGGATGGTTCTTTGGATTCATTGGCTGACACAGGTATATGTGTATTTGTCTGTTGATTAACTTGTCTTGTTGTTGTGATCTGAGGCAATTACAAAATGTGTGCGCGGTGTTTAATAGGTTTGTAACTATTTCTGGTTTGAATTACACTATATGCGAGAAAATCAAGCGTATACTGAAATTATACTTGGGCATTTCAGAATCTTCCACGAGTCCGTGAATCTGTTTCAGTGAGTGATTAGGAATTCTGGGAACTCTTAGGAAACCTTTTCCTCTCTGCTTTTCCACTCCCCCCCTCATCCCCGGATGAGTATTTTGTCTTTGCATTAACGGAGAAAAATATTCATCTCTGTTTTGGGTAACTTAATTGTGAAATATCCAAATTAAAGCTGATAGCCCCCGTGAGCCCCTTGATGGATGGAGGGAAATGGTACTTGAGCTTCTTGTGAGATGCAGAATCTTTATCTGTTAGAAACGATTCACCCGTGATCCATATTGTTTAAAGCTTTAGAATCTCAATTTTCAGTTAGAAAATATTTAGGGATTATACAATTGTAAAGGATATTTTTGTTGTGTGTTTTGACGTCCTTAATTCTTTGGTGATTCTTGTAGTCTTCTTTTACCTTAAGGAATTTGATGTAGCACTGAGTATCATTGTCCTATGTTTGCAGCTTCTTTGCTTCTCGGCATGAATGATAATAAATCAGCTAAGTCAAGCAGGGAAAGATCAGATAGTCCTTTTCAATTCCCCCGTCAGCGACGATCTGTGAGACCAAGGTTATATTTATCTATTGATTCAGACTCTGAGTAGAGGTGTGTTATAATTTGGGAAATTTTTTTTGTCTTGCAAAGAAATTGCTATCGGACTCCCTCCTGAGGAAGGCAATCATGGGACAACAATTTGGTATCTGCACTTGCTGCCAGGTTGTGACTTGTATTTGTACAACGTAGATGCTGTAATTGCTCCTGTAGGAGAGTCACTATTTAAGATAGTAATAGACAAACGATAGAACAACTTATAGAGCCCTGCCTAACGGATGGACTGCCTCCTCAGGAGCACCTTTTGATTGGTAAGCTGTTAAACTTCTTATTCTGTTAGATGCTTGGTTTCTTGAATATCAGTACCTTTCTATTTTCATTTTTGTAATGTCACTTCCTTTCAGGGGAAAAAGGGGGAAAAGTTTCTTAAATGTCACTAGTTGGTTCTTATCCCATCTTATTTTGCTTCCTGACAGGTCCAATAGACATGCCTTCTCTGATCGTGACTCTTTAGGTTGGTCGCTTATAAATTGTACATTGGACAGCTATTTTAGTGTCACAAAAACGGAGAAGGGATCCATTGGTAAAGTTACCCATGGATGGCTGTGGGGGAGCAATTTTAGTGAAATAGATATCCCCCTTTTTTTAACCTGTTATTATGATGGGAGAATAGCTTGTAAATGGGTCTAGTTAATTCGGTAACTTATTGAAATTTCATTATTTAAAGAAGCTTTCTTGATCTTTTTGGAAATTTCAGTACGCCTGAGAACGCCAAAAATTTTCATTTCCTGTTAGCAGCATTCACTCTCCTTTTGGGACCAGCAGAACGGATATATTTCATACGCCTTCGCTTATTGCTCATTGAAGATGCAAGATAGCTGGTGTTAACAGTAAAAAACAAAGTCAAACAGCAATATTAGGATAACAAAAACGGGGCTTTCGACTAGGTGAAAATAAGGATTTCACCAGACGGGTCGGTCTTGTTTGCCTGTATAGTGATCTGCTCTTTGAAGTCTTTTTTTTTTGGTTTTTTTATTTTGTGGGGGGTCTTCTTTAATACGACTGCGACGGAATAGAATGCAGCTCGAATAATATAACGACTGGCTATATATTTGTTTGCTCTACTTTTAGGAGCATAAATGTGATTGGAAATTGTAACGCAAATAAGGGACGTTCCCGGTGTAAGGCAGCCGGTGTATCAAAGTGGTCCGTGTGGAGGAAGAGAAAAGAATCGAATTAGAGTGGAAGTTAGAGCCCAATAGGATGGTGATACAGGTGATGCTGCATTATGGATAGTGTCGTTAAATGTAATGATTAGACCTAACCCGATTTATTTATTTTTAATGGATTTAATGACATGATCGCAAAAGAGGGAAAAGGGGATGGGCATTGTAGAAAAAAAAGAAAAAGAAAATTGGAGTAGTTTTAGATTTGATTGCGAGAGTGGTTCTAACAGGAGCACGCGTTTATAATACTTTATTCGTTTTTAAAATTTATATAATTTTTCTTTCGATGTTAAAATTAGAGATGTAGTAATTGCACTTGTGTATTAATTTTTTTAATATAAGAAGCGTAATATAGGGATGGAGATTACTTCAAATTAAAAGTTATTTAAAGTAATTGCAAAACAAAAATCAATTTCGATAATGAAACTATCAATTGTATGTCCTTCGTTTTGTTGTACATTGATAAATATTGTTATACAATATTATAAATAGTTAGTTCTGTACCAGAGAAATAGAACAAATAGCATAAGTGAACAGCTATTGTAAGTTCTCATTAGAATGAAGCTCAAATCATGTTTGTGAGTGCTATCTGTTCAGGCATAAAGCACCAGTTAGAAATTGATTTTCACATTTGATTGTGGAGTATGGATCATGGCTATGTCATTGGGTGCTGAAGATAAGCAAATCACACTTAGTACCTTTAACGTTCCAGGGTGGTCCTCCAGCAACGAGTCGCCAATGTTTGACTTAGCTCTGAATGGGGGCAAGATGCCCCTGGTCTTTATACCCACCGCCATTCTTAAGAATACACTTGCTTTGCCCCATGAGCTCTCCACCTCCTACCGGACTTATGTTGCTCAACTTCTTAATTCTTCTTCCATAGTGCTAATGTCAAAATCAAGACCAATTGCCATTCTTGTTAAATTTGAATTTAATTGAATAAATTGGGATACTGATTACTATGAGAATAGCAAAATGTTACCTCAAACAGGGTCGTCAATATCCTTGATATAATGAAGAGAGAGCTCAGCACAGCTTGCTTCACTTCCCAAAAATTCAGTGGGAGAAAAAGTTCATCACAAGAATGGCATTTAGTACTTCCCATCAGTATGCTATTTGTACTGGCTAGGTGATGTTGTTTCAGAATCAGATTGACCAGCCTTCTAGTAGACTCCGAAGCAAAATCTTCCAGAAGCAAAAATGGGATTGGCTCCTATTTCCTCATACCCTAACATTCATTTGCAAACCACAACTCCTCCATTCCTTCTCCAGCCACAGAAGTATAAATCTGGTCTTGATTCTGAAACCAACTGCAACCAGGATTTTTCTTTACACCCCGTAGCTTCATCAACTCTCTAACCCAATCAGCCTCTTCCCATTTACCTGCTTCTGCATACATGTTCGAAAGAAGCGTATAGTACCCTGAGTGATGAGGCGTCAGCTTAAGCAGATGCTCAGCTGCCCAACATCCTAACTCCACATTTCCATGGAGTCGACACCCACCAAGTAAAGCCCCCAATATGTTGGCATCTGGTGTGACTGGAAGACTTCTCACAAGCTGAAATGCCTCGCCCATGAGTCCAGAACGACTGAGAAGATCAACCATACAAGCATAATGCATCTGAGAGGGCTTAATACCATGATCAAGCATGTTGTTGAAAAATCTTCGTCCATCTTCAATCAATCCCCCATGACTACACGCTGATAGAATTACAACATATGAAACTGAGTCATATTCAACACCTTCCTCCCTCATTGCTTCGAACAGATATATTGCAGTGTCCAACTCTCCAAGCATTCCAAATCCCATAATCATGGTATTCCATGAGGCAGAATCCTTGTTAGTTATCCTATCGAAAACCTTTCTGGCAAGATCAATTCGTCCAGATTTGGTATACATATGAAGAAGTGAATTTGCAATAAAGAGCTGTTCGTGAAATGACCTTCTAATTGCAAATGCATGGATTTCTTTTCCATGCTTTATCGCTGAGATATTTGCACATGCTGATAGAACTCCCATAAAGGAAACTGAATCATGCTTCATCCCTAGCAACCCCATTTCCGAAAAAAGAAGCAAAGACTTTGAACATTCATGCGTTTGAGAATAACCAACAATTAATATGTTGTAAGATACTTCGTCTTTAGGAGATATAACAAATACACTCTGAGCCAGATCGAGGCAGCCACATTTAGCATACATGTCTGTCAAAGCATTTGACACAAATAAATCAGATGCTGAACCCTCATGAATAAGCCTTGCATGAATCTCCTTTCCAGACCGAAGAGAAGACATTCGTGCACAAGCAGGAAGAACATTTGTAAAGGTAAGAGCATTTGGAATCTCACCATGTACTTGCATTTTCTTAACAAACTCTATAGCTTCCAACTCAAGATCATTCTGTGCAAGGTTAGCAACCATGGTATTCCATGAGACAACATTCCTGCTGGACATGTTATAAAAGACATTTGATGCATCAACTGGACGTCCTGATTTGGCATACATATCAATCAGAGAATTTGCAACGAAAATGTCAGAATCTATTCCTATTCTGATGCTAAAACCATGCACTTCTCTTCCTTTGAAGAAAAGCCCCACTTCAACCAACACCGGCAGTATGCTAGAAACAACAACTGAATTCAATTTTATGCCCTCATTAATCATTAACCTAAAACTATCCAGAGCATCTGCATAACAGCCTCTATAAGCAAAACTTGTAATAATGGCATTCCAAGAGACATCATTCTTCTCTACCATCTCGCCAAAGACGTGCATTGCAGCTTCAAACTCACCACACTTTCCATAAGCATCTACAAATGCATTTCCAACTCTGACTTTACTATCCAACCCAACCTTCAGAGCATAACAATGGATGCCCCTCACTGTTATTCCATTCCCAATGCTAGCACAGACTGGTAAAACACTCACCATTGTAGCCTCATTTGGCTTAAGATCAGCAAATGAGACCATCTCCTTAAATAAATTAATCACTTCAAAATGACAGTTATTATCAGAAAGAGCCCCCCGAATTACTGTATTCCAAGAAACTACATCCCTCTCAGGCATTTCAACAAACACCTTGTCCACAGCCTCTACGTCCCCACAACTTCCGTAAAACAACATAAGAGTATTATTCACAAACACGTCTTTATCAAACCCAACTTTAGTCAGAGAACAATGAACTTCCAATCCTTTCCTAACACCGCAGCTCTGGGAACAAAGTTTAAGAACAAAAGGATATGTATAGTCATCGCACTTGACGTTATTCTTCACCATCTCATTATAAATTACCAACCCCTCGCCGTACAAACCCAAAATGGAGTGAACACGGATCAGAGTATTGTAGAGGAACGTAGAGGAAGGCGAAAACGGAAGTGTTTGATAAAAAACATCGTAAATAGTTAATGGGTTGGCTTGAAAAGTGGCATAGCGGAGAATAAGAGCAGCGCAAACGGTGATAGATCTCGGAAGCAAGCCATGGAGGATACAAATGGCGTGGGCTTGCTTTGTTTGGTTGAGAAACTGCACAGAGGTGCAAAGAGGGAGAAGATCTGGCGGAGACTGGCATTTCGGAAGTAGTTTAGGGCTGGAGGTAAGGAGGGGACAAGTATGCAAGTGTTTGAGAAGTGGAAACTGGAGAGCTACGCGAAATATTCGACCATGGCGGAACATAGGAAGGTAGACTATGAAACAAGCACATCACCAGTTTCCGAAAAGTGCATCGTCTTTGCGCTCTGCTACAATTCTTGAAGTTTATTACTGGAATTCTCCGGTATTTTCACCATGCGAAAGTTGTCGTGCTTCCAACGATTCTAATGCATGTTTCGGGATTGGGGAACTGAAGTTCAACATCAGTTCGAGTTCCCAATCCTTCCAACAAATTTTAGAGGAACCTGGGTCTAAACTTCAGTTCTTTTACTCCCCATTCCCGCCTGCACGCGGTTTGCGGGAGTACAACATTTGGAAGCTTGGTAACACGGTTTCGATCACTTAAAATAAGTTTTTTTTTTAAGCCAAAAACTTATTTTGAGTTATTTTTAATTATTTATTTACTCCTAATTTTAATTTAAATAAACTGAAGAAAATTACTTTTTAAAAGTTATTTTAGTGCTTTGAAAGTCACTAGGGTCTGATTGGATAGAGTTTAGTTTTGAGATTTTTTGTCTTGGATTTTGGGAGAGGGAATTTTTTGTGAGAGAAAAAATAAGATTTGAGATGAAAAACTGTATTGAGTTCTGTGCGGAACCTTGTCCAAGCACACCCTAAATATGATATAGTCTAGTAAAAATATAGCATATTTACATCACATAACATATTTATAAAGGGGCGCAATGATCCATGCATGTTATTTTTTTTCAAACTCCACTATATTTAGTAGTAAAATAATATAATTAGTTATAAATTAATAGTTTAATAATATGAAAGAATAAAAAAAATAAGACAAGCAGTTAATTATTTTTTAGTGACTTTAGTAGTTTATTTTTTAAAAAAATACTTATTTTTTAATAATTTTAAAAATATTTTACCAATTGAGAATAAGCCTAATGTGATGCTCAGATCCACTTTTAATGTTTAAAGGTCGTCTTTTAGAATTTAAAGTTTATTTTATTTAATTTATAATATATAAATAAAAAAATTATAATTAAAAATATTAATATTATAGAAGTGTTATGCAAGACCGAACCGCGAGTGCGAAGGAGTTGCCGGTCGCCAAAGTGCAGCGCTCCAATCCACTATCCAACATTTACATAAAACTGTTTGCTTTGTGCTGCCTCCTATCTACTTTTCACTTTTTGCCCACGGATTAAAATTGAAGAAACAAAAAAAATATATATTATACTTTTAACTAATTTAATTTCTTTTCCTAACATAAAAAAGAATGAAAAAATAATATTTAACTGTGCATAAATGTCCCGCCTTCTTTTTAATTTGTATAGAACTCAATCCATTAGATACAGTTCCCTAGCTCGAAGGGCGGTTTTTTCTCGTTGGTTGGTAAAGACCACCCAATAAATGAAATTACTTCGTGATGTTCTTTTGAATTATTTGAGAGTTGTTTAACCATTACTGCATTTGACAAATTACAAAAGATACAATTGAATGACTGTTCTGCTGGTAATGAGCAGCAAATCAAGTGCCACCAGAAAACAAGAATGAAGTTCTACTTCTTTGATATCAAAATTTCTTGGGGGATTACAAGTATGCATAAGCCATGACATTCCCCTCTGATCCTAGTTCTGTAGTATTTTCAGGTCTGTACTGTCCTGAGAATTGTCATCACCTCCCCAGTAGCAACAGGGGACGAGTTTCTGAAGGTGGACAATTTTCATCCAAAGAACATCTAGAAAGAAAATTTCAGCCAAAGCTAGAATATTTGTTTGTTTTGCCAAAATGATAGTGGCTTTACCACTTGCTGTTTTGCATTGAGTTTTTTCTCAGGATTAAACAATGATTTGAAAGCAGGATCATCTTATAATTGAGATACTGACGCTTTCTCAGGTAGAAAAGGTCAAGATAGATGCCCAATACCAAAACTAGGTTCATTCTTCCATATCATGCCACTGATTTAGAATGCCTGAGGCTCTCACAGCCTGGACAATTATGCAAGCTCTCGTGAATATAGATGTCGCAGTCTAGGCAGAAGTGTTGTTTGCATTTAGGACAGGCAACACAAGGGCCGGGCATATTTCCTGCAACAGATTAAAACTGATAAGGATTATGTAGGACAACAGTAGCAATTTTGCTTAGAATGTCTACTACATAAAAACATTATTATGAATGCGGGTGTGCGGCACTCAGAATTATATACCCCTCCTTCCTCTTCATGCTGTACTGAGTTTGCTTAAAACAAAACCCTTAGTCATTGCATATTCCGCTGATTGAAAACCACATAACTTATAAAACCTGTGATGATCTTTCCAAGTCACAGAGATGAAAAGATAACAATTTCTGTCATTTTAACCCCAAAACACAATTCTACATAAAACTTCTAAGTGTATTTGGCTTAGGTTTGAATTCCAAACCAAAACCAAAGTCACACTTTAAGCACTACATTTCCTATCACAAACAATCAACCTTGAACAAAAACCAAGACACAAAAAAAAGAAAAAAAAAAACAGACACACTTTTTTCAAAAGCAAAATCTAACCAAATACTCCCAAGTCAGCTTTTGTTGTCAGCACTAGCTTTTCAAGTAAACAAAGTAACAAAGGAACCTTAGACCACTTCCTGTTTAGACATAGAGATACCAACATAAATATTTATACTGGATTATGGACTGTAGATCATAAATCATGTCATCGGATGCTGATTATTCATTCTCCAATCACAATGTCTGAATCAAGGTGCTGCCAGTAGATGTTGTTCAGTACCCACTGCCATGATATGAGCCCTCTGTCTCTTAGTTGCTTCATCTTTACAGATTATCATTCCACCCTCATTATTGTAGGTGAATAAAAATATGAAAATTTACCACACGCCCCATCTCTTCTGGCAGAAATTTATTCAACATTTCTGAACTCACAGATACAGCCCCACCCCTCCCCCCAAGAAAAAAAAACGGCCTGAATTCAGAGAAAACATTGACTGGACTCACTACAACATATGTGATCAAGTCTGAAAAGTGTGGTTGTTCCCAATTTCCTCCGTGATTTTAGGGCACAGTTTTTAGATACTTGTTTCTTTTAGACCTGCATTATTAGTATAGCAACCTAGTGTGTATTCCTTCTGAAACCCAGAAATTTGTTCTTAGGTCCAGTAATTTAGTGCAATAAACTTAATCATGACAACCCAAAAAGGCAGAACAAGGCAGACTAATTTTCTTCTCCAATTAAGCCTATATACTATTTAACTCCAGTTTAACTGATTATACAACTCAATGATTTCATTCCCTTCGTGATATCTGACAAGTGAAGGAGCGTACACTATATGCCAATATCTGCCTATAAGCTCTTACAACTTCCAAGAATCCTCTCTTCTGCCACCAAAACTAATCATCATGTCTATACAGGAGCGTTCTTAGTAGCCCTTAATTACCTATAGCTTCTTTCTCCCATAATGTCAATCAAATCAAAATTCAGACCTCCCTGAGCTTTCTATATGTAAAATGCCTCTGTCAATGTCATTGAACCAATATCTTGAGTAATGTTCAAGAATGTAATTATTATAAATAATTCAAGTTAAATATTTGGAATGTAATATGGCAGCCTCCTTTTTCTGATGGTTTCTAGTTATTACAACATAGACAGACCAAGTTGACAATCACAAAATGCTTCTTAGGTTCTGCAAAAACAAAAACAATCATGTAAGTTCTTACCGGGATTTAGGAGACTTTGCTGGCAACCGAAACAGTCTTTTGGCTGTTTATGTACAACTGATGGTGACACATCATCAAAAGGTGTTATAGGAAATAGATGATGATAGGACCTAGCCAAATGGGGAGATGAAACAAGCGTCAGCCCACAAATTCGGCATTCAGCAGGCAACTCACATACACGTGCTTTACATCTTGGACAAGTGTAACCCCCACCAAACTTAGCCTCTTTATGACATGAACAAATTGATATAACTCCTTCTGCAGCTCGTTGAGGGAAACCCATCTTTATTAAATTAGCAATTGCAAATTCTGCTATAGCTGGAGGAGGTGGTGCATGCTCCAGCACTAACTCTTTCAAGTGGGGCTGTGAGAAAATCAAATCGTCAGTCAGATATATCAATATTTAAACATACTTATTCACCATTACATTATTCCAGGCTACTTGTTTTCTGGCCTTTATTACAATTATAAGATGTTTAAGTTTCTCTGAATAATATTACCAGTCTGTGACAGATAAATGATTTAACAATCACTTTCGATATGTAACAGTGTTCTCACTGAACTGGAAACTCACCTCATCCAGTGCTACTGAATATGATCCACCAGTTTCTTGACACAGATATTTACATACATATAGTTCAGCGGAAAGGCCAACAACTGAGCACCTTATCTTTGAAACTTTGCATTTCTGGATTGTTTCCATTATATCTCCTGGATCACAAGTACTAAGCGCCGAATACAAGATAAGAACTTCACGGTGACCGTATGAAGGGATTTGATTCAGAAGGTCATGCACAAGATCAAGGCCATTCAGGATAGAGGGATCACCTGAGCACTCCAATTTACCCATCAATGCCTGAATATGAGACTCTGGACTGCCACCTAGATCAGTTAAGCAGCAAGAAACTCCATCTTTCAGAGTTACCAGGCCAATTTGGCTCAAAGGGTTCTGATCAAAGAACTCCCTGATAAAAGCTTCCACTTGTTTAGCGACCACAGCCATTCGGCTTGGCTTGTAATCCATCTCACTAGCTGCCTACATGTTAGAAGTGAAATTGATGATCAATTCGGCTGAATAAAGGTACAAGAATTATGCTTGACCAAATTATCTCCAAAACTTCCAGTATGCCAGCAAGTATGGTTTCCAACCATTTACGAAGAACTTAGGATCAATTACAAGTTCCAAGGTTAACTTTATGAGTACATTCTGAGCAAATAAATTAGTTTATGGAGTTCTCATGGAGGTTGTCCACTTCTCAAAATGCTTTTATTTGACAAACTTTATGTACTTATTCATTTTCTGCCCATTTAACAAATAAAATGATATCCATAGGACACATTACAGAGACAAAACAATACAAAAGCGAAGGTATAGATAGCCTGTATCATGATAACTAAAACATGATATATCAAACCCATAAGTTTGAAATGGTAATTTCAATCTCATAGAAAGGGGAAATTTAATACCTTTCCACTTTAGAACTGAAAAATTACTAGGAGTTCTAGTCCTAAGACCCAATAAATTCCAAGAACTTGCATTCACATTCCACTATAGAGCAACTAATGAGACGATCAAAACATGATATGAGAAATGACATACTCGGGAAAGATCAATTATAATGTAGAGATAGCGAATGAGGCCCTTCTGAATACAAGCAGCAGTTGCAGCTCGGAGACGTCTACGATACTGAGCATGATAAAGGGTTTTGTTATCTACAGGCCGAAGAAGGCCAGATTCATCCTCTTGAAGAGACTCCCAAGATCTCTCATCTGCATATGTCCTCTCCCATGCCTCACGACCATCCCCAGTTTCTTCATCTTCGTCTTCCTCTTCTTCTTCACCCTTATTGAATCTTCTGTCGTCAACATTCACATCTCTTTGCATCATATATTTATCTATTCTTCCTACAAAGAGAAAACAAAAAACTGTTCAATGAAAAGGGCTCAATACGCCAATCAAGCCGTCAACTTTTACAGGTTTTAAACATTTTACAGGACCAATCTTCCTTCACATACATTTCTCCAGTTAAGATTCTTGTTCAAGAAATCTGAATCGAAGCTCATAGCCAGATAATCATTACTATGGAAGATCAGCAAAAAATTACCTGGGGCAACAACCTTAATTTGATAGGACTGAGATAGAGAGCAAAGAGTTCTTGCTTTACTGCCCAATGCGAGAGAAATTTAGAGGCTTCAGGGCTCAAGAATTCCCTAACCGTAAACCGGCTTCTCCTTTCTGCACTATTTCGACTGTGCAACTAGCCAGGGAGCTCCGTCATTTGTTTTTTTTTTGTTTTTTTTTTTGGGGGAAACGAAAGGAGCAACTAGCAACGGGGTTATTTTGAACTTTGACATTTATTCCATTTTTCAATTTTTGGGGTTCATTTTATTTTTATTTGTCGGCTAGTTTTCTGAATTTCTCTACTTAAAATCACAAAATATGTACTCGTAGCTCAAAAATGTTGAGGTCCTACTTATATAGAATATCTCTAAAAAACCACTGGAGTGTGTGGTGTCTTTTTTTTTTTTCATAGCAAAGAAATAAAGTATCAAATAATTTTTGACAAATAAAGTACTACTATCATTGTTTGAATAAAGTATATCTTAATAGAACGGCCTATTAGCTAATTAGATGAGAATGCTAATATAATTTTATAAATACCAAATGCAAGATTTTGGTAATACAAGAAGATCTATAAGTATATATATATATATATATATATATTAATAAAATACTTTTATTCCCTCTCCTTCTACAAAATTCTTAAATCTTCAATCTTAATTTCTAGAATTTTAAATTTATTTATTAATTAAAAAGTTATTATTGGTTAAGATATTTTTTATGATAAAATAATATAGACATTTTAGTTTATCATAAACAAATCTCCAAAACTCTTAAATCTCCAATCTTAATTTCTATAATTTAATTTTTTTTATTAGTTAGAAAAGTTGTCATTAGTTAAGAGATTTTTTTATAATAAAATAACATGAACACTTTAGTTTATCTTGAACAAATTTTTTAATTTAAAATTAAATTCCTAATAACTTCTCACTATCTCCACATAACCATATCTACTATCTTTACAAACTTTTATACTTATATATATACTAGCTAAAAAACCCGTGCTATGCACGGAGAAATAATTTTTAATAAAAATTTATTATATAAATTATTTTAATAATAAATAATAAAATATAAAATAAACAATTAGAATGTCGAATATTCATAAGATATATACATAAACCTAATAAGATGTTGAAGTACTTGTTCAATAACTCTTCTAATGTCTTAATAAAGAGATCACCATCTGCAAAATTAGTAAAAAAAAATTTCATTAGTTATATATTTAAAAAATTATAAGCATAGTAAATTAGTTATCATCTTAATTTAATACAATATTACCTAATTGAATGTATCAAAAAAATTTACATATTTTTAAAGGTGTAAACACTCTTCACACCAATTTACTTTAATAACAAAAGTTACTAAGAGCGAAAGCCTTTTATCTTCCTCGAATATAGGTGCACGCATCACAAATGTAAATGCAAGCATATGCAGAAAATTACATGGTCTTCTACTAACTTGTGTCCATTTTTTTGAATGTCATGTAAATGAAAATTTCTCAATGATACATATATTGTATAAAATTTATAATTAAATATTGTAATTGATAAATTATATATTGAGAGATATATACACATCTACATAGATAAATACATTTGATTATAGATCTCGTAAATAACTCGCTAGACAACGAAGAACAATCTCTAGTAAAATCTTTCAGTTGAATAAAAAATTAATATTTTTAAATTTTTTAAAAGGAGTACAATCAGTAAAAGGTAACAAAATAACTTATCTATATAATAGTAGTTAGTTACCTTGATACTGTTTCAACTGTATCGTTGCATTCAATACACACTTGCTCTCTATAAACACACTATGTTACACTACCACAATTGTTGCAAGACTCGTATCACAAATTTTTAATATCTATACTATTTATATCAGCAACTATGCAAAAGTACATTTTCTGAAAAAAAAATGAACAACAATTAAAAGTCATATTTAATTATCTTATTAATTTACAACAGTTTATTACCTGTGATAGTACTTGATGATCTGATATCCATATTCTTTTAGTATTTGAGATCAATAACAATTGTGTAGTAGAAAAATAAATTCTCTTTATCCAAGCTGCAAATATCTTTGCACAACAATTTTCATCATACATAGATATAAAAAAGTATACATAAAGAGAAAAAGTGAAGTATAATGAATGAATCTATACATATAAACTTACCATCGTCTAATGATATTAGTAAATTCTAAATTTGGATTGATATATTACCTGCTTGATTTATTTGTGCAAAGTGATGGCCCTGTATACAACAGTTGATATAACATGAATAAATTTGTTAAGATAATAATCAAATTAAATTAAGTAATATACCTTGATAATTTTTCACTATGATCTCACATGCCAATAGAACTGTATTTTTATTTACTACAACTGATAGTTGTTCCCCCTCATTACAGACAAATTCTCCCCATATAGTAAGTCTAACAACTGTCATACTGTTTTAACATGTAAATGGATTTTAATAAATTTACAAATATTGAAATACATTAATAAAAATGTTACATTAATAAAAATGCTTTTACTCACTCTCCTCCTCCTCCAAAATACTTTTGCATGGGATATACATTACTTTTTTAAAAAATAAGTATATAATGAGAATAGATTTTTAAAAAGAGAAATTTGTTTTAAATATCAATAAAAAAATACATTTAATAGCACAACTATGAGTAACTTTTACTCTCTCCTCCTCCTCTAAAATACTTTTGCACGGGATATACATTACTTTTTTAAAAAATAAGTGTATAATGAGAATAAATTTTTAAAAAGAGAAATTTGTTCTAAATATCACTAAAAAAATACATTTAATAGCACGACCATAAGTATGCCTTTTTTTAGTGACATATTTAATTTTATTTTTAAAAAAGTACCATAAAGATAAATTAATACGTGGTATTATATAAATAGTTATTAGAGATATTAAAAAAATATGAAGCAAATTTATGTATTTAATTAAAATGCTATATATTAATGATTAATCATAAGTAATTAAGATGAAAAGAAAGAAATGAAAAAAAACATTATAAGTTATACTTTTTTCTATATATTTAAAGTAAATTAAATTTACGATATGATATTTCAATTATTCTGTCATATTCACCTCCTACCCCCGTTATGTGTAAGATAAAAAAATTCTTTATCATTTAATTATTTATTTTTGACTCTTTAAAAAAAATAGAACATATTTGTAATAAAATCATTGTGAAAATTAAAATTATTCTCCCCTTACTTGTCTCCCTCCATTTCTAAAAATAAATAACATAAAAAATAAATATTTAGTATTTTATAATTAAAAATAATAAAAAATATTTTCAAAATAAAAATATTCTCGGTCATTGTTCAATTTTTTTCCAAAAGAATCATGTTCTTGATCCATCACAAAAAATTATAGTGTTCATATACTTTACAAAATTGTTTCTTTCTTTTATATTCACTTGGTAAAAAGACAAAAATAAACCTATCAATTATTACATTTCATGTCTAATGTACTACAAAGTTATGCATATTATGGTGTGGAATGTTTTAATAGTAAATTAAACACTTTTATCCTTAAAACTTAGCAAATGAAGGATCAAATTAATTAGATAGTAATAGACATTGATCAAATTGGTGTAATATATACTAAGAACTAAATATCTAAATATTCCTAAAGTCTTTCGTTCAAACAAACGAAAAAAAAAATTGAATCTTCAAAATATATTAAATATAACAAAAACTCAATAATTTTCTATTAAAATAACTAAAAATATAAATATATTCTATCATTCGATCAAAACAAAAAAAGAAAATACATGAAAGATATAAAAGGAAAAAGCATTAATGATGCTAAAAATAAAACTAAAAAGAAAAAGAAGTTGACAAAAAGGAAACAAATGAATAACTACATATGAAAGTCATGTACAACTTGAAGACTTGTTGATAATAAGAAAATTCATAAAGTTTCAAAAAATATATATATATATATTAGTCCTAAAAAGAATTACACTGACTCATATTGAAGAAGAAAAAATAAACTAAAAAGAATTACAGGAATTAACTTAAGAAGCATCTAAGACATTTTAAAATTTAAAATAATAAAGATAAAATATTTATTTGAATTAAATTAAAATATCATAAATGTGTCTTATGCTTATAATATGTATAACACTTATACATTTTTCTCCATTTTAAAGGAAGAAGCATGAGATAGTCTTTCCATTTTAGCCTCTATCCCAAAAGATTCTCAACAAAAAAAACTCTCTAAAAATAAATAAATTTATAAACATCTTACTTTTACACAAAGAAGCTCTTAATAAATTAAAAAAAAATAAAATATTTTCTAAAAAATTAATTCGTAAAATATTTTGAACAATAAAAGATACAATGAGCATTAATAAGCTGCTCAAGAAAAAATAAATTATTTATTCAAGAGCAGAAATATAAAATCAAATCTATAATACTATTTATTAAATTTAGAGGTCAAACATTAAAGTGAAAGAGAAAAAATGAAGAGAATAAAGCAACATGCATAAAAAAAATTTAAAATATTATTTTTTATTTGAAAAAAGAGGATCGACGATAAAAAACCTTATGAGAAAAAGTTTATGAAGAAAGAAAAAGTTTGTGGAGAAAGTAACAATAGATGAAATTATGTAGAGATAGTAAAAAGTTATTAAGAATTTAATTTAAATTAAAAAATACATTTTAAATTATAATAGTAGTAGAATAATTTGTATAATATTAGAGTTAGAAGTGGATTTTGGTTTTTTTAGTATTAGAGTTGGAATTGGAGTTAAAAGGTTAGAAAATTATTTTAATTAAAAATTGAAAAATTCTAGAAAATACAATCAAAGCCTTGGAAGGTTTAGAGGAGGAGAGAGAGTAAAAGTGTTTTGGTAATATATATATATATATATATATATATATATATATATATATATATATATATATATTACCAAAACACTTTTACTCTCTCTCCTCTTACAAAACTCTCAAATCTCCAATCCTAATTTCTAGAATTATAAATTGTTTATTAATTAGAAAAGTTGTTATTGGTTAAGAGATTTTTTATGATAAAATAATATATACACTTTAGTTTATCCTAAACAATCTCCAATCTTAATTTTTAGAATTTAAAATAAACACTTTAATTTATCCGGAACAAGTCTTTTAATTTAAAATTAAATTCCTAATAACTTCTTACTATCTCCACATAACCTTATATACTATCACTTTCTCTACAAAATTTTTCTCAAAAGTTTTTTATCGTCAAATTCTCTTATTTTTCTCTGATTAGACTTTTCTATTTTAAATCTCTGATTATTTCAATTCTTTTTTCGATACCGATTACTTTATTTTTCTTATTTTTTCTCTTTTACTTTAATGTTTGACCTCTGTATTTTATGAATAATGTTATAGATATATTTTTTTAATTCTTTTGAAGAAATAATTTATTTTATTAATGAGCTTATCAATGCTTAATGCATCTTTTATTGTTTAGAAGATGTATATGAATTTATTCTTCTGAGAAAAGATTTTTCTTTCTTTAATTTGTTGAGAACTTCTTTATGTAAATGTGAGATATTTATGAATTTATTTTTTCTTATATATTTTTTTTGTTGAGATTTTTTTCTTATAGAGGGCAAAATAGAAAGAGTGTCCCATGCTTCTTCCTTTATCATAGGGAAAATGCGTAGGTGTTATTACATCATAGGCATCAGGTACATTTAGAATATTTTAATTTTTCATTTAAATATGTGTTTTAAGTTTACTATTTTTTAAATTTTGAAACGTGTCTTAGAAACTTTTCAGTTAGATCTTGCAAAATGAGAGGTATGTAATTTTTCTTTTAATTTTATAGTTTATGTTTTTCTTCTTCAATATGATTCCATGTAATTTCTTTTGAGAATAATATATATATTTTTGAAACTTTTTGAATTCTCTTATCGTTAAGAAGTTTAGAAGTTGTTTATGATTTTCATATATAGTTATATCTTTTCTTCTTTTTTGTCACCTTCACTTATTTTTTAATTTTATTTTTAGTCTCATTTATATTTTCTCTTTCTACATCTTTTATACTTTTTATTTTTTATTTTAATTGGACTATATACTCTATTGTATATTTTCAGTTCTTTCAATAGAAAATTAGTGAATTTTTATTTTATTTGGCAAATTTTGAAGATTCAAACTTTTTTTTCTTTTTCCATTTGTTTGGGAGAATAATTTTAAAAATATTTATCCATTTAGTCATTTGTATCTATAACACTAATTTGTTCAATATTTATTATTATCTAATTTGATCATTTATTTACTAATTTTCAAGGATAAAAGTGTATAATTACCTATTGAAATATTTTACACCAGAACATGTATGACTTTACAGTACATTAGACATGAAATGTAACAGTCAAAATTTTTTTTTTTGCCTTTTCACCAAATGAATATAAAAGAAATAAATGATTTTGAAAAATATAATAACACTATAGCGCTTTTATGATGGATCAAGAACACTATTTTTTTAGAAAAAATTGAGCAATGACTTAAAAATATTTTCATTTTGTAAAAAACTTTCTTTGAGGTTTTTAATATAAAATATTAATATTTTTTATTTTTTATGTTATTTATTTTTTAAGAATGGAGAGAGACTAGAAAGGGAAGAGGAATTTTAATATTCACAAAGATTATATTACAAATATATTCCATTGTTTTTGAAGAGTCAAAATAAATAACTAAATGGTAGCATAAAAGAGGAATTTTTTTTTCTTTTACACTTAAAAGGGGTAAAATGTCAACAGAAGAATTGAAAAATCATATTATATAGTCAATTTAATTTAAAGAAATGAAAAAAAAGTATAATTTACAATGTGTTTCTTTATTTCTTTTCTTTTCATCTTAATTTACTTATGATTAATCATTAGTGCATATTTTTTTATTAAATATATAAATTTATTTTATATTTTTTGTAATAACTCTAATAACTATTTATATAATAACACAGGTTAAATTTTTGGCACATTTTTTAAAATAAAAATTGACTTTGTCACTAAAAAAAAAGAGACTTACTCCTAGTCATGCCATTAAAGGTATTTCTTTAATGACATTTAGAACTAATTTTTCTTTTTAAAAGTCTATTCTCTATACACTTATTTTTTTAAAAAAAATAATATATATTTCGTGCAAAGCACGAGCTTTATATTAATTTTTATATAATATCGATATTTTTTCTTTCAAATATTTTTAAAAATCTTCAAAAAAATTTCATAATATTTATTTTATTTATTTATTAAATTATATTTAAATTTTTAATTGATTTTAGATAATTATGATTCTAAAATTTTAATATAAAATTTAAAATAATAACTTCAAAATTTTTAAAAAATTAATAAAATAATATTTTGTTAAACAATGAATTATTATTGATTTTTAAAAAAATAAAATAGAAAAAACAAAAAAGAAAAGAAAACAGAAAAAAACAGAAAAAGGGGGGTGCGCCTACTTTTATGAGTGCTGGATTGAAATTTTTTTTAAAATAAAAATAAAAATAATGAAATATTAAAATTATTAAAAATTATTTTGTACAAATGAAACCTTTTTGCACTTAGCCATTTTCTACCATTTTCATTCTTTTGTTACTCCATTTGTTTCAAAGTATAAACTTTATCTTTTTTTCCTCAAAATATTTAATCCTTTATGAATTTTAAAAATTATTTTTTTAAAATTATTATCATCGTAAATATAATTCTCTTATTCTTAATTATATTAGTAAAATTAACTGAGAATATAATAAAAAATATTTCTTATTTTTTTTCTTAATATGTATAAAATGACTAAAAAATCTTATAATGTGAAACAGATTAAGTATGAAGTAATTGGACTATGCAAACCCTAACAAACCAACAGTTCTATGGACTATGGCTACCCTTATTTTTCGCAGTGAATGACGTTTTACGATCAATCTGCAGGAGTTGTTGGTCTCTGTGTGTGTTTTACAAGTACAAGCCTGTATCCGTAAAACCAAATCGTAACAAGTACAAATGGCTGTGCGTACGTACGAGGGTACAAAAGAACGTATAGTAGAACGTACATCTTGAAACAATCACATTTTTCCCGGACCTAAAATGAGCATCAGTGCTTTCTCTGTCAAGCATTCACCAACATACCATTACCAATTGTTCTCGAGGCCAACCCCCTATCAGCACTGCCAATTACTAACAGAGTTTATCATTGATTCTGATTCTGATAAGGAATTATAAACTAACAGATAAGCATAAGCTTCTGGACGAAGCCTCATTTTACAGTACATGCTTGCCGGAACTTACAAAAGCTAAAGTAGTGATGGATATAGAGAACGTAGCAGTATAGAACACGGATAATCCTCATCAAGCATTATTCCTGCAAAACTGTTGTTTACTTGCTGTACACAGATCATGATCTTGAAATCTAATATTCAGACTACTAATGGCAACAGCAGAACGAGGAAAATATTCATGTCTTGTGTTGATCAGATTTCTCATGTCAATCTCAAGGAGGAGGGAATAAATTAGTCCTTCTACAATAGATTCTGGATGGGAAGTGACCCGTGATTAGATATACCAAAGCGCTTCTGTTAACTGGATCAGCAAGTACACGAGTTGGAACTTTCTTAGTCTTCAGTGTCTGGATCAAGAACAGGGAGAATGCTCAAGGCTGATGAGCCAAGGTGCATACCTCGCACTATCCCCCCATACCCAGTCTTGATCTTATAGCACAAAAGCAGGATTGAGTCCCACAGTGCAGTTCTTCCCTGTCAATAAAGACCAAAAGTAGCATCACAAATCTGGCAGGCAAATACCAGATGCTGTAGAAAATACATACATATCTGCACGAGCAAACTTGTGTTTCCAATTCATTCTGCAAAACTTCTGGATAAATTTGCTTTGCTTAATTATCTTATTCTTGAAGGAAGACATGCTAAAAGAAGTGGATTTATGAAAATGAAGGGATTAATTACGTGAAAAACGAAGGAAATGGACATATCGACATTCCAAAAGAAGCTGGATCCTACTGGTGCAGAAGAAGGGCAAATAACTACTCCATTCTCATCTGAGGGTGGTGGGAGGAATTTGTTTTTACTAATTAAAAGCTATGCTACAAGGAAAAACATGTAAGGCCAAAACTTTTAAAAAGGTTATGTGAGAGGGGTATTTAGTGGTCTCAAGTTTCTGAAGCCCAAATCATAAGTTGGACAAAAGACCTGATTTTGCCACATAAATTAAAGGATATACTTCAAGTAAGTTTCAATGTTTTATGCTGAAAATACAGTAGCATCACTGCCCTAAACACTAACTAGCATTTTCTTCTGGTAAGAACAGATTATTTTTTAATTTTTTTCAACAATACCCTAAGGTTCCCCAACATTGGAATTAGAACTCAATGCGCCATACAACTGTTTGCATCTTATGACAGATTCTGCATATCTCATAACATTGACCATATGACAAAACCAATTAACTGATTCTACGAGACATGCTACTTACTTGGAGTGAGAACTGAGACTTTCTCTCCCAGTACAACGTGAAAATTGGAGGGCTTTGCTTCCCAACAGCCAATATGCAAGCTCCTGGATGCAGCAAAGAGGGAACACCAGATAGAATAGCAATGTATTTCTCAGGAAACCTTTCTTTTGGAGGTAGAACTCCTAAAAACAAAGGATTCTTGCTAGACTGCGCTCCAGCATAAACTGTAGGATCAACATGCAGCATCCACATAGGATGTTCCAGGAAAGCACAGAATAGATATAAGAGCAAATGAGAATCTGTAGGAAGCTCAAGGGTCCATTTCTTGTTTACTTTATCATAGACTTCTCCACTTCCCAGATACTCGTAGTTCTTGACACAAGTTCCTTCAGCAAGCTCTGCAAATTTTTAAGGACTTAGTGTCTCGGTAGTAAGTTAGACTCCATGAACCAGATGTTACCAATGAAACTTTATCGCATTCTATTAGACAAACAAAATAGATTCAGATGGGGTGAATGGTTATTTTTAACTCGAAAGTTACCTCGAATCCTTTGTACAGTATAATCTGCCCTGACATTACTGTGTGGTAACAAACCCTTTCCCCACTCTCCTTTTACCAAGGCACTGAGCCTCTGGTGTTCAGTGATCGCATCAATACATTCTTGTAGAATAGGGACTAAAGAACTCGCCTGTGATGACTGTTGGGGGTTGCCAAGGGGTAGCTTTGCTGTTAAAGATGAGATTACAATTACATAAGATATTCTGGAGGGGTCCTCAAAATAGATTGACATAAGTAAAAACGTGGATCAACTTACTCAAACAAGTATCAAGAGATTGGATAAGAGTAGTTCGTAACTGCTGAAGAAGACCATCTTCATCAACAGCAAATGCTGGCTGCCATTCATTAGTTCGCCCAATCGGAGATGCGGTAGTAGTAGTTCCAGTACTCGGCGTTTCACTTCCCACTTGACTGATTGTAATTGCAATACCAAGTTTCGCAGCAGCATGAATAACCTGGAAGCATGACAAATTTAGACAGCTTACTAAAAACAATACAAAGTATCATCTAGAGACCTTATCATTTAGATCACATGTCCATTTCTTCTCATCCAGAATCCTTTACCAATAATGGAAACCGGAATATGTATCATAAAGATACCACCTAATAATCATAAGCACAGACACCAATTTCCACTATTTTCCTTGTGTTTTCAAGATCTTTGGAAACAAAATAAGGTATAAGTAAAAAAAAGGTACCCAGCAGAAATTTTTGTGTTAACCAGTGACACTCACAAAGATCAAGCATATAATAAAAAGCACCAAATTATGTATCAAAAGGAGTCAATAAAAATGATAGAGACAGAACATAAGTGGCCAAATTACAAGTAGTCAATAGATATATTATCTAAGACTTGTCAGATCTCAAACATCCACTAATTCTGGAGCATGAGAACTTCAAGTTAATATATGACCTTGTCATAAGACAGTATGTCAATGAGTTTCATAGAGAGTTTAGACCTTTTCACACATGGAGAAGTTATACTGACACATCGCTTTAAGAAAACAAAAAAGCTATATTGCCATCTTATAGGACTCATCCGCAAACCCCCACCCCCCCAGGTTATCAAGCATGAATATGTTTAGAAACTGCAGCAAGTTCTCTGAATATTTTTTTAGAAAGGAAAAAAAAAAAGAGAAAAACTAGGACATCTGCTGCATGAGACAATATCTTACCTTTTCATGACTGGTTTCAATCTTGACAAGTAGAGGATTCAATAAAACTGAAGAAAACCACTGCCTGAGGCGATCACGCCACAGCTCAATCTCTGGATAGATGCCCAAATCCTGAAAAGCTTCAATAGACTCCTCCATAGACATGGGAGAAGGTAGATTACCCTCACCTTTCTTTGGTGGGGTCGTAAACTTTTGAGACCCAGGGGACATTCTAACAGGCCTCAAAGGTGTACTTCTTGTAGTTCCAGAAGTATTAGCAGAAGTAGCTGTTGTATTAGGACTGGTTATGCCAAACCCCTTGATGGTTGGAGGAGGAGTTGCCATTTTACTTGCGGACTCAGAAATTTTCTCATCGACATCAGCCAAAAATTTCTCTAGCTCTTCTTCAGTTGTAATCTCTTTAGGAAATGTAGCTCGTTTATTTGACCAGGGTGAGGTACCAAATTTATCTGAACCTGCTGAATTCTGCACAGAGGGTGACTGGGAAGAGGTAGCAGGAACAAGATACAGAGATGGGGAAGACAGTGATTTTGACGGGGTGCTGAAAGAATGCATCTTACTTCCACCACTTGAGCTTGACTTGTTGGATGAACGGATTGAGTTAGTCATTGGTTGATGAAGTGGGACAAGGACTTCTGAAGGAGATGCTGGTTTAGTTGCAGATTTGGGAGGTTTCTTTGAAGACTCCAGTACAGCTGGTTCAACTTTTGGCTTCAACCCTATAAGGCCTAGTTGTCTATTAGTGAGACACATTTGTTCCTTAGCTCCTTTGGAAGGAGATAAAACTGTCACATCTTCAATATTTCTCTCTCTCCATAACGAAATGGCTTTGATTAAGGCAAGTAAAGAACCAATTAAAACTATAGAAGCCACGGTTTGTATTGTTTTGAGCAATAAACCTGAAAAGAAAACAGAGAATTCACCACAACAATTCTAAAACAACCCACGAAATACTGTCTAAACATTCCAGTGAAGGTTATGGAATAGTTTACTTACAAGAGACTTCCTGTGACACCTGTGGGGATCTGAAACTTTTAACTCCTCCGTTCTCCCTTGAACAGTAAACAGCAATTGCATTCAGGCAAGTATATGAAGTCAGGACACATCAGAGAAGGCCATACAGGCATAGCCAAAGCAGAAAACTCCTTTCTACTCTTATCTCACGTGTACATTAAGGAAATCCATGAAAAAGGAAGAAATTTTTGAATTTGAGAACAGAAGGAAATTCCTTTTACATTTTGTCCCAAGCTGGAAAGAACATGATCAGCAGATCAATTTTATTACAAACAGAAAGTCTTTATAGTGCTTTGTGTTTCCACTTAAAGAAATCTTTTTGATTTGCGGATAAGTGATACACACAAATCACATTCCTAAAGTGAAATCCTTTTATCTATTTTAACTGAATCAACACTCGCCTCCCTCTCTCTGTCTCTCCTTCACCATTAACACACACGCAGAGAAACTAACGTATATAATGTGCAACCACAGCTGGGAAAGGAACTGATGCTGGCACCAGAAGTCCAAAAAACCCTAACCAAACCTTTTCTATAGCGTAAACTTCACGACAATTAGATTACAAAAGAAGAAGAACATAGGACAAATTTAGCATAGTTACCCCGAGGCACTGGTAAGAAGAGCTAATGCGGAAGCAGAGAACACAGAGAGAATGAAAAGGAAAGTGAACTTGGATGGCCGCAGGCTTCTTGATGTCAGGGCAGCTGAGATGGCTGGGTTCTGGTACACGGTGAACTTGAATGGTGGCGGCTTCTGCTGCTCTCCTCCCCCTCCTGCACCGTCCATTCTCAATCCTTAGGGTTTATCTGCAAGCGTCAGCGGGAAAAGAAGGAAGCTGATTACCGGAACCGGAGAAGCATCGAATCCGCCATGGACGAGGAGTTCCCCGGAGGTTTCTTTTGAATTTCTTTCAAAGCAATAAGCCAAGAGTGTATTTGGGTTTTGGATTGTGGTTTATTTTAACGGAGTTGTATTGGATTTGGAAGGGTGTATTTGAATTCCCTCGTCAATATAAAATTTATCTTACTTTTTAAATATAAATTTTATCTGAACTTATTTATAAAATGGGAAGTGAATTTAAAACACGCAGTAGAGGGTTTTAAGTTTGAGTTGCAATCAAGCTCGCCCTGGAGATGACTTGAATTTCCTTTGGAGCCCATTAGCCCAATTTACAATCTACAAGCATCCCTAGACCATTAGTGCCATACCTCCAAGGGCAGAAAAAATTAACAGTGATACACCCGAAAATAAGATTGGAGTCTTCCAATTGTTGCAAGAATTGGAAAATTTTAGTTAAACGTTTTGATTGAAAAAATCATGACTTTCATGCAATTGTGTTTTAGATTTGCGTAAAATGAGATTAGACTTTAAACCTATACTTACTACATTATCGTAATAGTTAAATATTTTATTAATTAAAGTATTTGTTGAACTATTTACTCATTAATTTCCTAATTGTTTTCTTATTTTAATTTCCTAATTATTCATATAGAGCATGTCCATTCGAACATATATATCCCTTCATGTTTACTTTTCTTCAAACACCTGCCAATAATATTTATGTTTAGTGAAAAAAAAAAGAAAGGTTAATTTATTGAATCTAAGAGAAAAGCAAAGCAATGGTAGAGCATGATTAGTATTGTGGTCAGTCCGCTCGGACTCGTCATAGGTCACCCCTTAAACTTGACACAATAGGTTGGTCTTTTTTTTTTTTTTTTTGATAAGTTAGAAAATTGACAATACATAATCGTCCGCACTAGGCTCCCAGACATAATCGTTCTCTTTTTTTAAAAAATAAAATTTTATATTATGTATTTTTCTTCTCTTTTTCTCTCTCTATTATATTTAAGAATATAAATTTATGATTAGGATAAAATTTTTTTTGACAAATTACTACTATTTTTAAAATATAAAATTATTATTAATTATATATATTATACATAATATGCATAAATTTATAAAATAAAAATATTTAAAATAAAATAAATTAAATTTAATTTAATTA
This sequence comes from Rauvolfia tetraphylla, assembly GCA_030512225.1. Lineage (NCBI taxonomy): Eukaryota > Viridiplantae > Streptophyta > Magnoliopsida > Gentianales > Apocynaceae > Rauvolfia > Rauvolfia tetraphylla. Next base: position 1,067,666 of record JAJQKT010000062.1, read on the forward strand.
TATGTATAATTAGAATGTATGGTGTAGACAAATTTAGTATCAAAATTACTATATATTTTATTTTTATAATATTTTAAATATAAAAAATGAATTTGGCTCGTTCCAGTCTGCTGGTCAAATAACAGGTCAATTCAAACTCCATTTAAATGGACTTGAGAAATCAAATCCAAACTCGTTCATATTAAAGGCCAGCCCGCAGATTTAGGCCTATTTTGACACCAATAATGCGTGAGAGAGAAAACCTGACGTGCAAGAGAAACGCAGCCAATTAGACAAAAAGAAGGAAATTATGCAGCCAAGTTCCGCCCATGCGGACGGCCATATACAAGTTCAGCCATAGCTAGGCGGAACTTGTTTTCCATTTTCACGAATTTCTTTTGGCACTTGCAACTGTATGTTTGTAAAATTTGATGAAAGAAATTTTAAATGGTTAAAATTTTAAATTTTAAAAGTTTTGATAAACTTTTATCGTGAAATCTAAGTTATTTAGTGTTAATTCATCACTCATCGCGCTATAAATTTTGATAGACTGTAATTTTATGTATTTTTAAATCTTTTTTCTTTAAAATCAAAGATTTCAGTATTACAAATCATACATTATTATATTGTATGGGTCATTTGGCCAAATTGATACCGTGCGGTTGCAACTCCAGGGTCCAAACAACATCTTGAAATTATTTTGCTGTCTTATTTCGATTTAGATGCATGGTTTTTATTTTTAATTTTAGAAAAATAACTTATTTTTGAAAGAAAATATGAGAACTAAAATAAAAAATTTGCAGAGAATTTATCAATGAGATCATATCCAAATATTTCCTCGGCCTAACATTCCATCAACCTAAACCCGGGGCAAGATTACATAAAACTTAAGTTTGAAATTTTCTTTCTTATGTTTAACAAAACTAAATTGTTTGTGAAATAAAATTTGAGATCCACTACGAATGTATTTAGATTGTGTTTGAGTTTAAAATTTTTGACTTATAATTTGTAAAAGTAGATTTTTTGTGATAAGAGAAGTGAGATCCAATTGTTCTTGGGTTTGATCCAAATACTATTATATACACCCAAAATATTTACAATAAATATGGATCCACACACACACGCGCACACACACACATATACATATATATATATATATATATTAATAAAATTCTTTTACTCTCTTTCCTCCCCTAAAAGTTTTGAAGTATTTATTTTTATTTTTTAAAATTTTAAAATTTTTACTAGATAGAAAATTTATTATTAATTAGAATTTAATTCTAATTCTTAGCCTACTTTCCCAATTAAATCCCTTAATTTGTGTTATTCATGTTTTCTCTTTATAAATCTTTTATGCTTGTCTTTTTTTTAATTGGATTATGAACACTTATATATTTTCAATTCTTTTAATATAAAATTATTAATTTTTTATTTTCTTTGGTAGGTTTTAAAGATTTACATATTCCAACAACTTTGTTTTAATCACAAAATTTTTTCTTTTTCTTTTGAGTGGATGATTTAAAAATATTTATCTATTTATCCCTTGGTATGTATTACTCTAACTTGATTCTTCATTTGCTAAAATTTAAGGACAAAAGTGTATAATTGCCTATTAAAACATCTGTATCAAAATATGCATGACTTTGTAATATATTGGACATGAAATGGATTGGTCGATAGTTTTTTTTTGTCTTTTCATCAAGCGAATTAAAAGAAAAAAATATTTTTTGTAAAGTATAATAAATATAATAACACTATAATTTCTTTCCAATGGATCAAAAATACTATTTTTTTGGAAAATTTTTGAGCAATATTCTGAGATTTTTCTAACTTTGAGCAAAACCTTTCTTTCAAATATTTAATATAAAATACTAATATATTTTATTTTGTAAGTTATTTATTTTTTAGGAATAGAGAGAGAGATACAAGAAAGGGGAAAGAAATTTTAATATTCACCATGATTTTATTGCAAATATATTATATTTGTTTCTTAGCAGAGGCTTTCTTTAAGAATTAGTGTAAGAATATCACAATTAAAATAAGCTTACTTAGAGGTTTTAATGTTAATGACTTTTTTTATTTTGAAATTTTTTCTTTGAAGGGATAAGCTTGGGAAACACAAAAGAGTTTGATAAGATTCAATAAAAATAATGATAAGTAAATGTGACATATCAACATAAAATTAGTACTTTGTAAATCATTAATTCTTTTTAAATATTTTTAATAAAAAAGTGTCAATAATTTTATATAATATGAATAGTTTATGCTATCATATTTGATAATTTTTTCTTAGCTTATTTAAATAAATAGTTTATATTATAATCATTCAATTTTAGATGGATGGAGTAGTATGGAAAAGAAATTGATCTAGATATTACAGTAATTTTTTTCTCTTAAAAATTTGATCATGATAATATTTTAGGAATATTTTGTGGTTAAAGTATAATTAGTTTATTTTAGGAATATTTTAGTATTACAATAATTGTTTAAGTATTTGATTTATTTTTTTTATTTTTATAATTAACTTTATAAATTAGTATTTGAAATTTTAATCATTTTATCCTTTGTATGTAACCTTACCAAGAAAATTCAAGTTTTTTCCTTTTTCTTCAAAAACTTATAGTTGTTTAAGTATTTGACTTCTTTTCTTTCTGATGTTTATAAGTAACTTCATAAATTAGTATTTAAAATTTTAATCATTTCATCATTCATACAGGTAGGTTAACACTAGATATTACAATAGACTTTTTTCTCTTAAAGATTTATAATGATAATATTTAAAAAACATTTTGCAGTTAAAGTATCATTAGTTTATTTTAGGAACATTTTAGTATTACAATAGTTGTTTAAGTATTTGATTTCTTTTCTTACTGATTTTTATAAGTGACTTCATAAATTAGTATGTAATTTTTTAATTATTTCACTCTTCGTATAGGTATCCTCACAGGGCGGATTCAGATTTTTTCCTTTTTCTTCAAAGAGATCATAGTTGTTTAAGTATTTAATTTATTTTCTTTCTTATTTTTATAAGTAATTTTGTAAATTAGCATATAAAGTTTTAATCATTTCATCATTCATGCAAATAGGTTGGGGCGTTTCTTACTCAATTTTTTATTTATTGAGAATGACAAAGAATTAAGATCGGGAGTTTATTATTGTTTTTAAATACACCTATTAATGGACATATATAGTTATTTTTACAATTTCTTCCTACCATTACCTATAATTACTTCTAAGTGAATAAATATTTTTTTGTTAAACACATCAATTTACTTCATAGTTGAAATTTTTTTAAAGTACATTTTAGTAATTGTTATTATAAAAAAAATATAATACATGTGCATAGCATGGGCTTTTATTCTAGTCTAGACTGATATATATTAATAAAACACTTTTACTATCTTTTCTCCCTACAAGCCGTAAGAGTCTTCATTCTTATTTTTTAATTTAAATTCCTTAATAAATAAAAAATTATTATTAGTTAGAATTTAAACTTTTAAATTTAAAATTTTCAATTCTTAGCCCTACATCTCTCATTAACTCCCCTAATTTGTGTTATTTATGTTTTCTCTTTCTACATCTTTCTTGCTTTTTTTTTTGTTTTAATTGGATTATATACACTGATGTATAATTTCAGTTCTTTTAATAGAAAATTAGTACATTTTTATTTTTTTGACAGGTTTTAAATATTCATGTATTCCAACAACTTTATTTTTATCACAAAGTTTTTTCTTTTCTTTTAAAAGATGATTTCAAAAATATTTATCTATTTAACCATTGGCATCTATTACTTTAATTTCATCCTTAATGTGCTAAAAATTAAGGATAAAAGTGTCTAATTACCTATTAAAGTATTCTGCATGAACATGCATGACTTTGTAGTATATTGGACATGAAATGTAATGGTTAATAATTTTTGAGTTTTTTCTTTTTTGGTCTTTTCATCGAGTGGATTAAAAGAAAAAAATTATTTTTGTAAAGTACAATAAGTATAATAATACTATAATTTCTTTCTAGTAGATCAAAAATATTATTTTTTTAGAAAAAATTTAAGCAATGATTCGAGAATTTTTTTAATTTCAAAAAATATTTCTTTGAGATTTTTAATATAAAATATTAATATTTTTTGTTATGTAAATTATTTATTTTTCAGGAGTGGAGAGAGAAAATGAAGATTAGAGGGATTTTAATATTTACCATGATTTTATTGTATATATATTATATTTTTTCTTAGCAAAAACTTTCTTTAAGAATTAGTATAAGAATATCACAATTAAAATAAGCTTGTCATAATTAAAATGAATTTTTTCTTTGAGGGATGGGCTTGGGAACACAAAGAGTTTGATAAGATTAAGCAAAAAGAAAATGAGTAAGTGTGACGTATCAATATAAAATTAGTACTTTATAAATCATTAATCTCTTTTTAAGAATTTTTAATAAAAAAGTGTTAATAATTTTATATAAAATAAATAGTTTATGTTATTAGATTTGACAAATTTTTTTCTACGTTTTCTAAAATGAATAGTTTATATTGTAATTATTCAATTTTGGATAAAGAGAATAATATAAAAAAGAAATTGAACTAGATATTACAATAGTTTTTTCTCTTAAAGATCTAATCATGATAACATTTTAGGAATATTTTATGGTTGAAATATAATTAGTTTATTTTAAGAATATTTTAGTATTACAATAGTTGTTTAAATATATAATTTATTTTATTTCTGATTTTTATAAGTAATTTCTTAAATTAGTATTTAAAGTTTTCGTACAGATATTCTCCTTAAGCAGATTCTAAGTTTGTTTTCTTTTTCTTCAAAGAGTTCATGGTTGTTTAAATATTTGGTTCTTTTTCTTTCTTATTTTTATAAGTAACTTCATAAATTAGTATTTAAAATTTTAATAATTTCATCCTTCGTGCAGACAAGTTGAAATACAAAAATAAATTTGAGAGTTTATTATTACTTTTAAATATACATAATAATGGGTATGTATATTTATTTTTACAACTTCTCCCTACTATTACCTACAATTATTCATAAGAGAATATTTTTTTTATTAAACACATAAATTTGCTTCATAATTATAATTTTTTTAAAATACATTTCAGTAATTTTTATTAGAAATAAAAAAACTGATAGCCGTGCATAGCACTATATATATATATATATATATATATATATATATATATATATATATATATTAATCAATCATTTTCACTCTATCTCTTTCTCTAAAACCTCAGAGACTCCATTCTTAATTTCTAAAATTTTAAAATTTTTAATTAGGTAAAAAAATATTATTGGTTAAGAATATTTTTTAAGTATTAAATTATTAAATAATCTTAATCTTTATCCAAATATAATCATTCATCCACAATCTCTCACCACTTTCCCATTTATCAAAACCGTCATTATAAAAAAATGAATTCTATTTGTATTTTACCAAACTTTTTTAAACTCAGACTCTTCTTCAATAATAGCTTTCAATTCTATTCTAAAGATATATTTTTTCACTTTAAGTAAGGGAATCTCTGCTTCAAGCAAATCCTTTGTTCACTAATTCGGTAAGATAACTTTTCTACCATTTTATGAACTTGAATAGATTTGAAAATATTTTTATAGTTAACATTTTTTTTAATTTTTTAACAATTTTTAGCATATATGCTTTGGTTTTCCTTTTCTTTTTGACACAAGAGGGATTTGGGTTAAATTAAAAGACTTTAATTTTGGAATAAAAGTAGAAAAGTTAAGTTGAATTTTTAGTGTTAGCTTCATAAAGTTAGGTTATTATTATTTGAAAAAATATATTAACCACAATTGATCATAAAAACTTGATCCCATGCAATGCATGGTCTTTTTGCTAACTTTGTTATAATCAGAAGTGTTAGAAAAATTATTACGCAAGAGAATCTAAATTCCTAAGGCTTAGTTTGCTTCACAAATGGAGAGGGAGAGGGGAACATATATTTCATCTAGGGGAGATATTTCTTTTTACCTTCTTTTCTTTTGGTATGAGAGAAAGAAGGATGCGGGGGGGAAGAGGAGAGGAAAGAGAATCATTACATAATTTTATTTTTTATCACTTATTCTCTCTATTATTTAATATTTTAAATTAAAAAATAAAGTCAAATGTATCATAAATACTCTCAACTTATTTTCTCTGTCACAATTCTTCCAATTTGGAGGGAGAGTGGTACACAATCTTCATTTACTTTCACTTTATTCCTCACTCCAACCAACTTCCATTCCCCATTTACTTTCCCATTACAACCCAACCAAATTAAGCCCAAAAAATGCAAGGCCTTACTGGAGGACGTGGTTCACATTTTGTGGTTCCATTGGAGGACGAAAATGAAGGTTCTTTGCCCATATGATCATGTTGGCGTTATTGAGCAATGATGCTTACAAGAATGACATGATTATGGGCAATCAAAGGCTGGCTTTATGAAAAGTAATAACGCCAACAAGGTTGGCATTATTCTTTTAAAAAATGCAATAGTTGGCGTTATTGCCTGCTCGAGACATTGCCATTCCTGCTCTTCCATTCATCGACATAGAATTACTGCCCAAAGCAGCACGAATTCCATTCACCATAGCAGCCTGTCGAAGTCCATTGGTCATGCTCCCAAATCCTGACCCCCCAATGCCCGTGTTAGTGTTACCACCGCTGACCCCATTGCCAATAAGACAGTTGTTATTGCTAAGACCCGTGTTGTTTGCCGGCAACATTCCATTAACATTCTTCACATCATTCCCCAAGTTATTGACACCCATCATCCCACCACCAAGAAGACATTATCATTTCCAATGGCAGAAGAGCAGCAAACATGTAGGCAAAAAACAGAAGAGCAGCAAACGGGCAGGCAAAGATTGCCATTGCCAATGGCATGCTCAAACAATGACATTAGCAATGGCGTTATTACTATGATTTTGTAAACAGTTAATAACCGATTAATATCGTTATTTTAGTTAACGTCATTGCTTAATAACTTAATCAAGATAGCGTTATGACCATATGCCATCATTCTTTCCAAAATTTGAACATTTTAATTTTATTTCTAAAAAAGAAGGCCATTTTAGTAAAGACCCAAATGAATGAAGACTGGTAAGCGGCGTGCGCCCATCCCAAATTATGAAGCTTTGCAGAGCATAACGTTCTGTTGTCGCATGCTGAATTGTCAATTGTTGCACGTAAACTCGTAAGAATCCATCACTCCAACAACAATTTTCCATTCTTGTAGTTAATGATGCAAAAACTAATGCTTCCATCCACCCACCCAAAAAAAATAATTAATGCTTCCTCCAAAATGGAATAAAAAGTTCATAAATTAATGCTCAATACGATGCCCTACTTTTGTTCACAAAAATTAAAAAATATCTCACAGAAACTTTAAAAAGTTGAAAATTTTTCACTTTAAATTACAATTGAAATACATGGTGTAGAAAATAAAATTCCAAAATAAAATCCAATAAATTCAATTTAAGCACAAATGTTAACGAAAAAGTAAATGTTGTATCAGTTTCAAAACATACAATTTGTAAAATATTTAAATCACAAAATCTTGCATCATAACATAATTTTTCGATATAGTTTTAAACACAAACAACTTTGTGGGTGGGCATACACATAATTTTCAAAATTAAAATTATATATATTTATGAACTGATAAATACATAAAAAATTGAAATGATAAAAAGAGAAGATATGCCAAATCGTCTTAGGCCACCAATATTCAAGAGCCGGTGCCATCTATGCGTAATTGTTGTATTTTTTATCCATCCAATTATGATTTATGAAAAGCTAATATACTGACAATTTTCCAAAGTTAATAGTATGCTTTTTCTTCGGATAAAACTAGCAGAATATATAGAATATTAGTATAAAATTCGTGCTTTGCACAAAATATACATTATTTTAAAAAAAGTATAAAGAGAATAGATTTTTAAAAAGAGAAATTAGTTCTAAATGTCATTAAAAAAATACCTTTAATGGCACGACCAGGAGAAAGTTTTCTTTTTTTAGTGACAAAGTTAATTTTTCTTTGAAAAAAATGCAAAACAAATTAACCTGAGTTATTATATAAATAGTTATTAGAGTTATTACAAAAAAATATGAAGCAAATTTATATGTTTAATAAAAAAATATGCACTAATGGTTATTTATAAGTACATTAAGATGAAAAGAAAAGAAATGAAAAAATACATTGTAAATTGTATTTTTTTTATTTATTTAAAATAAATTGACTTTATAATATGATCTTTCAATTCTTCTGTCGTATTCACCTTTTGCCTTTGTTAGTTGTAAAAGAAAAAAAAGATTTCTCTTTAATTATTTATTTTAACTATTTAAAAATAATAGAATATATTTACAATATAATATTTGTGAATATTAAAATCCCTTTTCCATTCCTTATCTCTCTCCATTCTTAAAAAATAAATAACATTAAAAATAAAAAAATATTAGTATTTTATATTAAAAACCTCAAAGAAAGTTTTCTCCAAAATAAAAAGATTTTCAAGCCATTGCTCAAATTTTTTTTAAAAGAATAATGTTCTTAATTCATCACAAAAAAGCTATAGTGTTATTGTATTTTAGAAAATTATTTATTTCTTTTATATTCACTTGGTGAAAAAAAAATATATTGACTATTACATTTCATGTCTAATGCACTGTAAAGTTATACATGTTTTAGTGCGAAATATTTCAATAGATAATTATGTACTTTTATCCTTAAAACTTAGAAAATAAAGAATCAAATTAGATAATAATAGATATTAAACAAATTGGTGTTATAGATATGAATGACTAAATAGATAAATATTTTTAAAATCATTCCCTTAAACAAATGGAAAAAGAAAAAAAAAAGGCTTGAATCTTCAAAATCTATCAAATAAAACAAAACTCACTAATTTTCTATTAAAAGAACTTACAATAGAGTATATAGTCTAATCAAAATTAAAAAACAAAAAGCATTAAAGATGAAGAAAGAGAAAATATGAATAAGGCTAAAAATAAAATAAAAAAATAAAAAAAAAACTGACAAAATGGGAGAAAAAGTATAATTACATATGAAAGTCATGAACTTCTTGATGATCATAAAATTCAAAAAAAATCAAAAAAATATATGTTATTCCCAAAAAAAAATTACATGGAATCATATTGAAGAAAAAAATATAAACTAAAATATTAAAAGAAAAACTGCAAACCTTTCATTTTGCAGGATCCAACTGAAAAAGCCTTTAAGACACGTTTCAAAATAAAAAAAATAGTAAACTTAAAACACATATTTGAATGAAAAATTAAAATATCCTAAATGTACATGATGCTTATGATGTAATAACACTCATGTATTTTTTCCCATGATAAAGGAAGAAGCATGAGATACTCTTTTCATTTTGACCTCTACACCAAAAAATTCTTAATAAATTAAAGAAAGAAAAATCTTTTTTAAGAAGAATAAATTCATAAACATCTTTTGAACAATAAGAGATGCATTAAGTATTGATAAGTTCATTAATAAAATAAATTATTTTTAAAAAAAGAAAAAAAATCAAATCTATAATATTATTTATAAAACTCAGAGGTTAAACATTAAAGTAAAAAAGAAAAAAGAAAAAAATACAGTAACCTGTATCGAAAAAAGAATTGAAATAATTACCTCTACAATTTAAAAATAAAAGAGTATAATTAGAGAAAAATAAGAGGATTTGACGATAAAAAAACTTTTGAAGAAAAATTTGTAGAGAAAATGACAGTAGATAAGGTTATGTGGAGATATTGAAAAGTTATTAGAAATTTAATTTTAAATTAAAAGATTTATTTAAGATAAACTAAAGTGTTCGTATTATTTTATTATAAAAAAATATCTTAACCAATGATAACTTTTCTAACTAATAAAAAATTTAAATTCCAGAAATTAAGATTGAAAATTTGAGAGTTTTGGAGATTTGTTTAGCATAAATTAAAGTGTTCATAATATTTTATTATAAAAAATTTCTTAACTAATGACAATTTTTCTAAATAATAAATAAATTTAAAATTTTAAAAATTAGGATTGGAGATTTGAGAGTTTGAAGGAGGAGAGAGAGCAAAAGTGTTTTATTAATATATATATATATATAAGTATAGATTGTGATATATGGTATTTTTTCTTTCAATATGTCCTCTTGCATAAAAGTCATGAAATTCCAAAGGCTTTCATTTTTCTTGTTTCGAACTATCTACTGGAACTCAAAAACAATTTCTAAGCAATTAATATTTTTGAAAAATAAAAGAGAGAAAATTCTCTCAACTATTCCTATGCTCTTCCCATTATTTTATCCCCTCAAAAGGAAAAATATAGAAAACTTAGGTCTAGTATATTTAGATTATAATTCAACTTAAAATCTAAACACTTCAAAATCTTACATATTTTTTAATAAAAAATTTATTTTTATAAAAAATATTATCAAACTCAAATACTAATCCGGATACACCTTAGCTTTTCCCTCCGAGTCATTTGAAAAAATAAATAAATAAATAAATAAAGAAGAAGATTGGTCTGACACGATTGCGGAGGCTTGCCCATGTCCGTGTGCAGAGAACTAACGAACGGGCCAATCAAATCGCACATGGTTTGTTTTTTTTTTTTTCTTTTTTTGGCTAATCGCACGTTGTTTTTTTTTTTTCTCCCTTAAATAAAATAAGTTATTCCCCGCCAAGTCCCACCGTGTTGTGTCGGAATGCGAGATATTGACATGTAAAAGGTTTTAATTTTTATTTCTCCTCTAGTAGTTCTTTTATTTTATTTTTTTTAATCTCTCATCTGGAAAGTGAGATAATTCATAATTGGATCTGAAAAGTGATCTCCGCTTAACACGCATAGAAGAATTTTTACACTTATTTCTCTGTGAATCAACTCAAGCTTTTCTCCCTTATCCTAACCGCTGGTTTGTCCTTCCAAGAATCAGAGAAGATGCAGAGACTATTAGCACTGAGGTCCTTGGCCTCTGGCTTACTCAAGAATCAGACGCAGAGCGCAGCTTTTTCTACTTCTCTGCTCTTTGATGATACGCGGAAACAGGTCTTGCTCCATTGAAGTTGAATTCTCTCTCTGAGACGGGCATTCAAATGTTTGCTTGCTGAAATCAAATTAGGTGAAATGGTTTAATTCTGGTATCCCGGCATTGTGAGGACTCAAGACTAATCGTTTGGATTGCTTTGTGATAATTCTTTCAAAGTCGTTTTCTTTTTATCACTTCGGTTGAAACTCGCACTGATCAATCTATTGCTTGGGATATTAAATTTAGTTTGATATACTTGTTTGTCTGAGATTTTTGGTGTTTGATTCTTCCATTGCAATGAGGCCACAGTCCAAGTGTACGAGCCCACAAAATATTTAGCTTAAACTACAGTGTTAATACTGAAAAAAATAAAGAAAACTAATTTCGTACTGGTCTGAGAAATTGGTCTTTTTAACTGTTCTGTGAGAGGTGGGTTGAATCTTTTTGGCAGTTTAAAGAAGGCGTGGCACGGTTTGCCCAAGAACATATTGCTCCTCATGCGGCGGAAATAGACAGAACAAACAACTTCCCCGAGGTTGTATGTGATGATTTCATTGAGTTTCTTATTAGCGCAGTTACTTATATGTTAAACTTTGACTCTTTATATCTTTTCAGGAATTTAACTTATGGAAACTCATGGGGGACTTTGGTCTCCATGGAATAACTGTTCCTGGTGAATCCTTTTCTCTTGAAGATTTTCTTCAGCTTGGCTTCTTTACTGCTTACTTCTGTGTTAGCATTATGTTTTGTTGCATGTGACCATCTTTGAGAAATTTACATATACACCTGCACCGAGCTCATGTACATCAAAACGCTCTTTCACATGATGCTAAAGAATTAATTGACATTCCCATATACGCATTCATCAGAGATTGAAACATGAGCTAGCTATGTGAACTGAGTGAAGAATAACAGGTGGAAAATGATTGTTGGGGATAGGATATTCTCTCTTTCATCTAATCAAAGATCTGAACAATGATGTAATTGCCCTACATGTTTACCAGAAATACTTTGATTGTGCTTATGGAAGAAAAATATGCCTGACAAATCTCTCTATCAGCTAAAAAAAATGCAACAGCGCTGCAGAAAATTTAGCTAGGGTGCTGTTGGTGCAACACAATTTTATAGATGTGTCCTTCAGTTCATTCTTTTGTTTCTTTCTCCAACATTTTTACTTTGTCTAATTATTTGTTCCTTAATTTTGACGTCACCCTCATCAGTATTTCATCTTCCATTTCAGTAAACCAAGCCATTTTAATCAAGTTTCCCATTCAAAACACGCACATACAAATCCTGTCATTTCTTTGCCGTGTGTAGGGCAAACTTATCTTGATCTTTGAAATTCGCTGCATTTTTGTAGTGGAATATGGAGGACTTGGCCTTGGTTATTTAGATCACTGCATAGCTATGGAAGAAATTAGTCATGCATCTGGCTCAGTTGGCCTTTCTTATGGTGCCCACTCCAACCTATGCATTAATCAGTTGGTGAGTGATATCATTTGAGCTTTAAATGTGAATTCTGTATGTTCTCTTGCCCATTGTACTTATGGCAAGAGTTTTGATTGGTAGGTCAGAAACGGAACCCCTCATCAGAAACATAAATACTTACCAAAGGTTTTTAGTCCCACTTTTCTTCTCTTAACTTCCAGCGTCATTATATTCCTTTGTTATGAAACAAATACATCTTGCTAAAATTGTCTGTGGCTTGATTTCTTTTAGCTAGTCAGTGGTGAGCATGTAGGAGCTCTTGCAATGAGTGAGCCAAATGGTAATTCATGTGAAACTGTCTTAAAAATTTACTTGCAAAGACCATTGTCTGCATAGGTTTAAATGCCCAGACACTCATTTCTTTCCTGCCTTCCTCAGCTGGCTCTGATGTGGTGAGCATGAAGTGCAGAGCCGATCGAGTTGATGGTGGCTACGTTTTGAATGGGAATAAGATGTGGTGCACAAATGGTCCTGTGGCTGAAACCCTGGTATCATTCTTGAGTATTTTCCCGAGGATAAATAGTACTTTTTTTGCTAAATAATAGCACTTTGTTTGCTAGTTGTACGAATGGTTGACTGTGTGTTCCTAGGGATATCAATCATTAGAAAACTGCTATAGAGTATCTTGAGATAATATTTTCAAGCCATTATCTGTAATACTGAAAAGATATAGTGCCCTCTTGGTTTGTTGCTGCATTTTTGGGGGTTTTTATTACTTGGGAACCTTGGCAATTCTCAAAGTGATAACGTATAAATTAACAAAGTAACTTTTCCTATTTTGATGTCATAGAAATCATAAGGATGGCGAAAATAAATAGCAATGCAGCTTTTGATGATTAGACGGACATACAGAACTGTAAAATTTTGTTGAGTTAGTGGGTCGATTCTCATTGTCTTGAATCTTGACAAGAAAAATTTATCTCCATGCTTCTAGTTGGGTGACTAGACGTGCAAACTTATACTTTGCTGAGGATAGAACAAGAAATGGAGCCCTTTTGGCATGATGTGCATGTGTCTTGTCCTCTTGGAGTTGGGTGAAAGAGTGCCTTGAGCCAGAGCTTCAGCTGTTCAGCATGTTTCTGTTGTCTAAATGGTGGCGGCTTGGTCATGGCATGCCTTTTGGCACAATTCTATTCATTCTTTAATTCTCCTTTTCAAAATGTGAAACAACATATTGTTTGTTCAACATTTCACGTTTTGAATGATCATATAAGTTTGCTTCTGATGAGCTCTCTTTTAATTTCATTTTCTGAAGTAGACTATTGGCCCTTTTCATTATGCTTCCTCTGCTTTTTCTTCATTTCTGAGAATTAATGTTGACATTGATTAGGTTGTCTATGCAAGAACAGATGCTGCTGCTCGTTCAAAAGGAATCACTGCATTTATCATTGAGAAGGGAATGCCAGGGTATGCATCCTTGTTCACAGTTTGAATCAAAGAAATAAATACTTTTACTTAATGCATAATAATAATGGGAGAGATGGCAAAGCTGCATTTTTTATTGTATCTGCAAGTTCGTTATATTCACAGTTCTTTTATTATATTCACAGTCACCATACCATCACAGGAAGTTTGTGCCTTCCCTCAGCACGCCCAGTATAGGTGGCAGGACTTGGCTTAAAACAGCCAAATAGTTTGCTGCCCCCATCCGCTTTATCTTAAGTTTTTGAACAGAGTTGTTCTTTTTTATTTATTTTTCTTTTTCTTCCTCTACCCCCTCACCCGCCACCCTTAGACAGTTCTTTTATTACAGGTCTCAAATTTAGTTGAGCTGACTGGTGCAAAAGAAGGTTAGAAAATCCTGGTACATTGTTCATCATGACTCACTGAAAAAAAATAATAACGGACTAGAGTAGGGAAGCAACACTTTTTGCATGGAATCTTGCCCTTCATGTTCTGTTAAATGGCTGTAAAGCCATTTTCATTATGTTTATACAGAAGTGGAAGGGAGAAATAGCTACCTTTGTTGGTCGAGAGAGGTGAAATAGGATGTTAAGCTAATTTTTTGATATGATATCCCTTGATAGATTGCTAACTTTTAAAAGGTGATCTTATTGCCAAAAAAGAGGAAAAAATGGGTTGATTCTATCTTTTCTTAGCCTTCCAAATTTTGCAATATTGCAGGTTCAGTACTGCACAAAAATTGGACAAACTGGGGATGCGAGGAAGTGATACGTATGTGTACCTAACTTCAAAATGACTGATCCATTCTGGAATTTACTTTCCATTCTAAATAAGGTATGTCTGGACCATTGAATTGTTAAAATTTTGCAGGTGTGAGCTTGTTTTTGAGAATTGCTTTGTACCACAAGAAAATGTTCTTGGGCAGGAAGGAAAAGGTATAACTCTTTGGATGATTTGAATGTAGTTCAAGACTCAAGAGTCCACCATGTAATGTAAATCCACCATAGCTAGGACCTAGGAGATATAACTACAAAGGAGAAAAATAGAAGTGAAAAAAATTATGATACGCCCATTGAGGGTGTCTAACCACACATTGTTGTTCAAGTTTCCCTAATTAAATATAAAGAAAACAAAAACAAAAGAACTGGGAAGGAAAAACCTTCTGGAATGTATGCTTGTCTCTTACCAAATTAAGCTTTTTAATTGCGTTCAAGGAATTATCCCTTTTGGAGTCTTAAAAGTGTAAATGCTAAGGCTTTCTGGCACACCACTAGCTATGAAATTGTTTTGTGCATTTCCAATCAGCTAAATAAATAGCTTCAAAACAAGCGTTAGTGAATTTAATGCCTACTCCTTAGCAAAAGAAAAGAAAACCATGCTACAGGTTTTTTCTCTGAAATCTGTCTTCCCCAGTATTGCAAAAGCATTAACTATCATCAATTGTATAGATCATAGAAATGAAGGTTTTTCCTACCATGGTCTCCATGTTAGTAGCCATAAGAACGTGAGTAAACGCTACATTTAGAGGTTGAATGGAAATCAGTGAATTGCATTACTTTAGAGGTACTGGTTGAGGTCTCATAAGCATGATTACTCTCTTCAGAATCTTAGCACTAGTTGGAGGATTATAGTTACATATAAAGTTCTTTCTCTCTCAGGAGTTTATGTTATGATGTCTGGGCTGGACTTAGAGAGGCTAGTTTTGGCTGGTGGACCTCTTGGTATTATGCAGGCTTGCCTTGATGTTGTACTTCCTTATATTCGACACAGAGAACAATTTGGCCAACCAATTGGGGGGTTTCAATTTATACAGGTTGGCAACTGGCTATTAAACATGATTGAAACATGATAAACTTCCAGTGAACTCGAATTCCTGGTAGAGAAACTGATAGCTAATTGTGTGAACTGTCCTGCGCGTGTAGGGAAAAGTTGCTGACATGTACACCTCATTACAATCTTCAAGGTAGGATATGTAAATTTGCTATACTCTATTTCCTAATCTTACCCGGTCTGTGCTGAACAGTAAGTTTCTACAACCAACTGCAGATCGTATGTGTATTCTGCTGCAAGAGAATGTGACAATGGAAATATTGATCGGAAGGTATGCATAACTTAACATTCGAATGGTTTCTTTCATTTATAGTTCTCCCCAGTGCTGGGTTCCAAAATGAATCATCTAAATTATGAAAAATTTCCCTCTGTTGGTGCCCATATTTTGCTTCCAGGATTGTGCTGGAGTGATTCTTTTTGCCGCCGAAAGAGCCACCCAAGTTGCACTTCAGGTGAAACAATATTTATCTTCGTAATCTATACGTTTCCAAGTTGCAAACTTGATTTCAGACAAGTTGATATTCATTTTAAATGAATTGTCTTTCTTTCGCTAAATTCGTATCTGGTAAAGATATTAGTTTATTGATTTTAATACCCAAATAAATACATGGGAACAGTAGAATGATGACCTCTGATGGGTGTCTGTTGAATTCGCTGTCACAGGCCATTCAGTGTTTAGGTGGTAATGGATACATAAACGATTATCCATCTGGACGCCTCCTTCGAGATGCCAAATTGTATGAGATTGGAGCGGGCACCAGTGAGATTAGAAGACTGATAATCGGTAGTCAGCTCTTCAAAGAATAGTTTACCTGCGAAATGTGCTTAAAAATTCGGCTGGCAGAAGTCAGTCATTCTAGTCTCTGCTATGATTGCTAGTCGATCTTCAATCTGCTGCAGTTCTTGAACTTAGCGGGAGAGGCAACCCAAAGTTTCTTGCAGATATAGTCTATAAATGCAGGACAGTTTCTGTTCTCTTTTGATGATTGAACTATAAATTCAATTTGGTGTCAGGGAAAAACGCAAAACGAAAATAGAAAGTGTAAAGATCAACACAATTTATTTTAACTTCAATTTGGAAATAACTGATGTCCAGCCATCTAAACTTCCTTCAGTTTCTGAATCTGAAATACTAAATAACTTGATTGTATATTCACTTCCGTCAACATTTCTTTCAAATTTTTAGTTCCACTCTAAGCAATTACGATCTTAAATATTGGCATTGGAGCAATATCTTGAATTCTAACCAACTTGATTCCACTATGATAGTTTGCCATTCAACTGTCGAGAAACTAATCCTGCTTTTCCAGTAAGAAATGCTCACCAAACTTCTTGCATCCCATTTATTCATCCAAGTTTCAATGATTCCTGCATTATGTCATCTCTAGTAGCGAAGTGTCTACACTACCGAACGGCCTACGAGAGCCGCGAATGGCGTCAGAATGACTTTTGACACTGTTTGCAGCCATGGCATGCAACCACATCGGATTACTATTTAACATTGGACATGTGCACGTCATCTGTCATGCCATATAACAAGACAACAGCATAGCAAATCCCCAGGTTTAATACAAGAAGCTCAACACGACTGCCCATTATCAGGTATGGGCGATTATGCAAACAGGAGTACCAAGTAGATAAGTAGAAAATATAAGGGTAAATAGGCAGCAAAAAGCTGCTAAGTGAAGGTAGAACAGGAGAGAAAAGGACCCAAACTTATGTAGTAACTAGAAGCAGGAGGTTGCAGAGAGCAGAGCAGCAATACTACAAGCATGATCGTTGAACCACCAGAATTTCAGAGCCTAACCACCGTTGGAGAAGAATCAGGTGGGCTGACCGAAGAAGACTTGGAGACATCCGCTATTAGTGGTGCTTCTTCCAAACAACTTTGAGTATCATCACCAAAGATTCCAATACTCATTTTCTCCACTTCTTCTTGAGTGTAGATATGGATCTTTGATACCACCTCACAAAACTCACTGCAATACATGGGCAAAAGATGCTGTAACTTTATTCCTCCTTTTCATGTTTCATTCAGGTAAAACTCTAGAAAGAGCTTAAAGCATATGCTATATTTTGCTACTGAGGAGTTTGCTATATCTTAAAAAGCAAGAATGCTATATTTTGCTACCAAACATCATACAGGTAAAATTCTAGAAAGATACTAGTTCATAATTAACAATTCTCCAGCATTCTTGCTTTTTAAGCGTGTTGCTCTTTAAGAGGAAAGCCATAGAAGGGGAAAAGCAAAGAGTTGTTTCTCCTACAGGGATAACACCTCAAAATATAGGACAGATTTGGACATCAGTGGAAAATGAAGTCACAGTCAAACATAACTAATAGTTTCAGATGAACTAAACATTTCGTAAAGTTGTGTTCTGATGTTTAGTCCAGCAGGCTAAAAAAGATGCATGCAAAGACAACCAAATTTTCAATTCTATCAGAAATAGACTTACTGCCAAGGATCGTCTCCAACAACCATCATGTCATTCTCACTGTCTGTGTACAAGATTCGCCATCCTTTGTTGGGATCCCTCAAGAGTCCCTCCATGCTAAAGAGCCTTTCCAGTTCTATCATTAGGTCACCGTAACAATTCAGTTTGGAGAGATCAATGGCCCTTCCCACCAAGCTCCCTTGCTTGTGAACCTTGACACGAATCAAAGGTTTATTGGTTTCCTCTTCAATAAATGTAAAATAAATAATACTGAGGAAACAAATAGACTTGACCTGTCATTGGAACCAACCTTGGTGCAACTCCTCCTGTTAGAACCCTGTGATGTTGATGTGGGGGGTTCTTCAGTCAGAGAAAAGCCAAATATTTTACAAACACCTCCTGTTCCCTTTAAGTTCTCATCTTTCTTATCTTCCAAAGGCATTCCTGAAATGGGAAAAATGGAGGTCTTCTCCACTGCCCTCTGGTCATTTGCAAGAGGTGGAATCCTTTTCTCCTCTTCAGATAACCCATCTCGGACAGAATCTGGGCTCAGGACATGATTGTCCCTTTGAAGATTTGTCATGTAGGAGAGCATTACAGGATCTTGACCAGCTTTATAGACACCACTGTAAGGCAAAACCATGTTCCTAATGCCTTCAGATGCTAAAGGATAGCAATTGGGAGTAAGTCGTTGATTTACATTGAAAACATTGCAACTAAACCCCGGTTTTCTCCAACCATCAGGACTTAGTTCTGTTTTTCTGGTTAGAGATTTCAGTGAGCAAATTTCTTGACCTTGCAAGACCCTTGGAAAGCTATTTGATTCCAGAGAGCCTGAGAAGGGGGCAGAAGGCTGAATTCTGCTAAGTTCACTATAGTTGGATTTTTCCATCCTATTCAAAACAAGATTATGATGTGCTACAGGATGCATCTGAAAATCCAACTGGCGGTTTATCTTGTCACATCCATAAAGAGGAGACACTAAACCTAAATTTTCTTGACCTTGCAAGACCTTACCGGATCTTACGGATTCCGCAAAGTCCCAAAGGGAACCATGTCCTGCTTTTTTAAAAATAGGAAAAGGAAAAGAAGACCAATTACTAGTTATTCACGAACTGAGCTTTCTATTTGGTCAAAATGATCAATGTCACAGAATTTGGTACCAGAAGGGAAAAATATGTACCAGGAACATAACTGTTCCATGGAGAAGGTAGCAAAATATCTTTTTGAGCACTAGAAGTATTCTCACTGTGCGGTCCTGGAAGCAGATCTGAACAATTAGGAGAGCTGTTGTGCAGGTCTGCCTGTAGGGACGAGCGCAGTTTCTTCATTCTGGGAGAAGTCTGGATGTTCAGGGTCGGAAAAGAGGCAGAAAAATCAATTTCCCAAGGAGAAACTCGTTCTTGGTGATTACTTACAGCATCTTCATCCCATCTGACCTATTAGATGTGTTAAATAGGCACTCGTTTAAATCTCGCACAACAAGAACAAGGAAGACATTTTACAGTTAATTTTCTTGTTCAAAGTAAAAGTGAAACTGGTGCGATGTCCCAATCTCCAGGGAAG
This sequence comes from Rauvolfia tetraphylla, assembly GCA_030512225.1. Classification (NCBI taxonomy): domain Eukaryota; kingdom Viridiplantae; phylum Streptophyta; class Magnoliopsida; order Gentianales; family Apocynaceae; genus Rauvolfia; species Rauvolfia tetraphylla. Next base: position 1,087,413 of record JAJQKT010000062.1, read on the forward strand.
GAACATACGGTTCTTAAGTTATAATTATCTAATTCTCTTAAAGTAACTGGGCAATAAAATGGACCACTAGGATTATATACTGTAATATTAAACGTGCAGGAAAAATAAGAAAACAAAAAAGTAACAGGAATAAGGAACTAAATTTTGTCAGAATCTAATAAGCTTCTCGGTATCTTTATCAGACTAATTTTTCTGAAGTTGTCTTACAGAAAGAGGTGCAGATTTAAGAAACATCTCAGTAAAGAATGGTAATCATTGGCTACTCTAGGCCGTGATCATTCAGAAGGTGGCAGATATTGTATGGGAATGCATAAGGTAATATGAATTACATCCAGACACTTTTAGAACTTTAGAAGCATCAAAGCTGCACATACCATTAAGCATCTCCACTTTGAGTTAGGCCATCTACAGGGATCAGCATCACCTACTCCAGTCACCACACCACTATACCTGGAAGGACAATACAAATTAGACCTTAGAACAAAATTCGTTTCTTAAATACTCCATGCATCAAATGATTTCTTTAGCACCTTCTTTCAGGAGAATCATCCAAATCAACTCTGATTTTGAATCTTGTCCCAAGTGGTATCTTGTTTGCGATGCTTTTCACATACTTTTGATATGGTACGATGAAATCAGCATGACTTGCCCTGCAATACATTGAGAAGGCATATTGTTGTCAACAGAGTTTGAAGATTTCTGTGAGTCAAGGAAACAATAGAGCGAACAAATCTAATCTACATAGCACATACAGCACTTGTGAATTTTGAGCATCATCTCCTGATGAAATATATAAGTGCTTACAACATTAACATCAATTGAGCTTGCAACATGTGAGAAGCAGAGAAATATATTAACTGCAACAGATATAGTCTTCACCATGCAAAATTTTCTTTATTCAGAAGAATTTTGGAGAAGAGTGGCAATTTTGGAGAAGATAACTACAGATTATCTCATCTAAAAAATTTACAGGAAACCTCTTAACTGGCGAAAGTTTAGAATTAAATGCACATTAACTGAAGTCAACACTAGTAAAAGGCTCCTTGGAAAGCTACCATGTAGCTTAACTTAACTACCATATTGTGCTATGGGATCTAAGGCTATAGAGGACTTCAAAGTTTAAACAATTCAAACTCAATGGTAAAGCATAAAATAGTCCAAAGACTGGGGCAGCATTCTCATGTCTTAAAACAGAACTTCTTGCTGTGTCAGGCAATGTCTAAAAATTGGAAGAAAAACACAGGAAGAATAAACAAGATTGTGAAACATACTTGAATATTTGTTTCTGATACAAATGGAAGGAAGGATATAAAAGAGGAGACAGCATCCAATTTAATACTAAGTTTCATTTAACAGTTAGAATGTATGCCATTCTCATATTTAATAGCTTAATTTACAGGTTACTAGGGTTATCAATTTGGCATCATGTTTGGTTTCTCCACCACCTGTTACAGTATCCCCATGTGACAAGGTTTTGAAAAGAATTTTGGCTAACTTTTGACAGAATATTTTGCAATATCCCAGAAATTGATAAACCACTATCCATCCCAGTCCTTTAAACTTCTAGATATGGTAATAGTTACGGAAGTGGTAAGAAGACTAGCTATTCACTTTACTACTCTCAGACAAAGTTGAAGTTAGCAACACTACAATATGTAACATGTTCCTTCCTTTCCTTTTTGCTCAGAGAATGAGAAAAAGGGCTTTCATCTGTAATTACCAACATTTGCACATACTACCACTCAAACAAAATAGATACCTACTTCTATTTATTTTCCCTTCTTTGAAGGCTGAGCCAGTTCCACGGAAATATAGTCACATCCTGATATAACTCTTCACATACATTTAAGAGTAGCTACATAGTTTTTCTTCTTCCATTAAAGTGAACATGCTCGCATTTAAGTTCATATTTGGACCCACCAAACGTTTTTTCTGTTACTAGGACTTAAGTCAAACGATCCCTATCCTTTGTCCAGACTTTAACTTTTAACTTCATGATAAAGAACATTAAGCATAATGACTCAAGCAGAACTTAGTATAAATTAGGGTATGTACATACAAGAATCGATAGAAAGCAGAACCTACTACAGACAAGATATGTTTCTTCTTGAATTTCAGCATGACATCTTGAATGCAGAATGACAAATGTGGAACACCCAAAAGAAAGAAAACAAAATAAACAGAGGATGCAGAGGAAGGCACAATGGTTGCTGTCACACAGTAATTCTTACTTTCAAGTTTAAGGATGGTTCAAAACCATACAAAATGAAATAAAAAATTTAGGTTGCTAGTTGCCACTAGTATGGTTCAAAACCCATAAAAACCAGTAATTAGATTGGCATTGCCTGATGAAGGGGGAACAAAAAATTAACTGGATTACATGATACTCCACTGCTGCTAAAAAAGCAAGAATTAGAAGATAACACTAATTGCCAAGCACTTTTGAGAAGATTGCAGTATGAGTTTTCCTGGTACGAGACATTTGAAAGGAATCATCAATCAAGTTGAAGAAAATACTGTTAACAGATAAAATCCCTGGTATGTAGGTTTTAGCTCACCCATTATACATCACCATGAAGATCTCACCATATCCATACTCTCACTAATAGTTCAGTTTTACACCATTCCAAATTAGATATACTAAACTGTTGAGTCAGTTTTAATATAAATTTCCGCAATCTTCAAATGAGATAGCACTGGTTCCTTAAACACACAAAAATATTATACATATGTTTCCTACCTCTTCTTTTAATTCAAGTTAACTACTTCGAGGAGAATACAATTATGTACTTATTTCCACTTTCTTGGTTGAGATGTGTGTGTCTGTGTGTGTGTCTTTGTGCGTGAGAGAGAGAGAGCCAGCAGTACTCATGGCAAATATAAATTCTGCTAAGAGCTGCTAAAATCATCACCCTTGGATTATCTTATTTCATTTGATAAACCATTGCACAGATACTAATAAATGAAACTTCTGCAAACATGATGCCATTCATAGTCACAAGGTGGACATACATCTTACGAAAGAGACCTGGCATTTTAGTAAAAACATTATTAATGTTGTCCCACACATTCAAAATGTATGGGAATTCTATACTTAGGATCTGTCTAGTATTGGCCATCACTGATCGTGATACTATGAGAACTAGAAGCCATTTTTGAAACCTATTAAATCTGTACGAGTTTTCTTTTCTTTTCTTTTCTTTTTTTAATGCTTCCAACTTAAATCACCATGCTTAATTCCACGTCAAGTCACTGGAAAATAGATGCCCATAAATGCGGTGACTTTAAGGCATCAAGAATCAGAGTTCCAAACTTCCAGCTTGTAATCTAAAAACCAACAACTCAAGGACAAAGAATGAACTACAAATTCACAGTACAGATTTGAGATTCTGACAATTAGCTAGGAGTTTGACAAGTAAAGGTTAACATTGAGGTTGAGCAGCAAAAATATTCCACAGAACTTTAAAGTATAAAAACATTACTCAACACTCACAAGCCAACTGTTTTATTTGATTTTTATTTTCATTATCTAATGAATCAGAACCTTGAAAGTGGCTGCACAATTTGCTTAGTTGATTGTTTTTTGTTGTCATTTTTACATGAATTCAGGTAGAACCATTTCCCGGCATGCAAATCTGTAACTTGCTGTAACCTATGTTAAGTATTTTCCATGCTGGGCTGGATGCATCTTATGTTACCAGTTTTGAGGCCATTAATGCCTTTGGGTTGTCAGTTCTCTTAGAGGAATACTAGAAATAATAAGAAATCATAGTCTTGCAATACCTACTGTACCATAGTTGTAAAGCAAGGAAAAGATCGAACAAAATGAGATAGATAATTTCGTACTACCTGGGGCTATAGAAAATCTGGAAAGTGCCATTGTTTGAGACAGCATTTGCTACTGGAGCAAGAACATTTGGAAAAGAATGCTGATTCTTAATTATTGAATCACAGAGGCCATTTCTAGGTCCAGCAGCTCTTCTTATTCCCAACCTTAGTTCCCCACCTTCTCCCCTGAGAATGCCACTATTGAATTAAACAACTTGTAGAACAAACAAGCATATGATCCCAGAATATGGAAAAACTGGACAGGAGAAAAAAAGGATGAAGAAACTATAATTCAGTGAGACTGACATCAAAGTAAAGCATAATTCTTGCTGATTTTGCTGATATTGAGCTAAAATAAGTAATTTGAAGAACTAAACCTTGCTTAACTCCATAAACAGAACAATTAAAGTACTTTATACTAAAACTTTAATGAAAAGTAGTGAAATTTATAGAGAAAATATAGGTTCGTCGGTTTCTTCCACAAATTTTGACTTGCACTTCTGATTTGGATAAATTTACTCTCTGATTACTTTTAATACAAAGAAGATTCTTCACAAACATTAAAGAATTTCAAATTGGATTCTGTTTTCTCATTTATGCACTATTCTTCACAAACATTAAAGAATTTCAAATTGGATTCTGTTTTCTCATTTATGCACTATCTTTTATCATCTGCCCTCTTAAATGACGATTCCTTCCCTTTGGTTTTTGTTGTTTCTTTCACGGTCTTCCTTTTCGGCTACGTCAGAGATATGAAATGATTTGTGCATTCACTTGTGAAGTCTGAAGAAAATCATCCACAACTCCACTTAAATTATCGATTTGGTAAGAACAAATGTACCTTAAAAATAGAACTGCATCCCCTGATACAAGATTCTTTTGGCTCACAAAAATGCTCCATCCTGTGGTGAGCAAATGTCTCCTTGGCTGTCCTGTATATAACCTTCAAAGTGTTAAAACCCAATATTCAGCAGGATTATGAAATCTAATTACTACCTCTATAGATATGCCGAAATTTCCATTCCAATCCATGTAGGTCCTTGGCAACGAGTTCCTGAGAGGGTCTCTGCTCCTTATAGTCCTAACACAAAAGTCGCAAGAAAATTTAACAAACACCAGCTTACATGTAAACCACATCCACCGAAAACTTAACATGCTAAAGGCTAAAATCAAGTCATACCAAAGGTGGGAAGCAGTCTTCGGCAGCTCTACGGGGAACAGAAAATCCACCATGGGTGCTGGTATCAGAAGCAGTCAGAGTTTTGCAGAACATGTGAGAGGTAGATTTTATGGGTACTCCACTCCCCTCCTCATCGGTCCCATCTTCTTCACGCTCTTTTCCCTCTAAACGAATTGCTTGTAGCTGTACACGTAGCATGGCCTCGTCAAGAGAGGAACTCTGCTTTCCAAGAGAAACATTCTAGCAGAGGAAAAGAAATTGACACCAAAATAATGGGAAGGAACAAATATACTACTAACGGTGATGACTAAAAGAATGTACAAACAAAATCTTTTCAATGAATTCAGCTCATACACAATAATTTTGCAGAATAAAGCAAAATTAAAGCAAAATTATTAGGATTGACGCGCAAAGAGGTTAAATTTACACGTAATCGTACCTCGGATATGGGGAGCAGAGTCAGCTGTGTATAGACTTCATCATTCTCCTTATTAGCCTGCAACAGTAGATTGGAAAAGTTAAGTTAAAGAAGAAATACGGGAAAGAATGAAACAGCAATAGCAAAAGACAAGAACCAGAAGAAACAAGTTCACAGAAGCGGGCTAGATTAGGGAGGCGCAACAGATTTAACTAAAGAAACAGAAAACTTCTTGGTACTCACAAGTAGCTCAACTTCCAAAACCTTGCAGAAGATCTGGGGTTGGAGGTCAAAGGTAGGGACCTCAAGGGCAGGAAAAGAAGAGACCGAGGAGGCCTGTTCCAAGTGGCCTTGAGGGAAATAGACGACTACATTCCCTTTCTTGGGCAGGCTTGTAACCGGCCCAGCGCAGGCATACCAGAGCTCCATAAACATTTTTGAGGGAGTAGCAGGGGAAGAGGAGGAGGCATTCGAAGAGCATGAGGAGGTCGAAGAAGACAAGGAGCAATAAACACAACCACAACCACAACCTCCTCCTTTGTCACATTCCCCATTACAGCTGCATGCGTTCTTCTCCACCTCACTCTCTACTGCATGGTTCAGATCAATTTCCATGAAACCCCCAAGTGGTGTGTTGTTCTCAGAATAGCATTACACCTGTACAAGAGACCAACGAAGCCAAAGCCAGCCAACAAGAAAGCAGGTATGCCCAAACAAATTAAAGTTGGTTTTGTGTGCAATCAAGTGGTTCTTGAAGAGTATCCACAAAGCTAAAAACTTGGATTAGAAAATTGGAAATGAAGTCAAATCATGGCAGCAACTGCAAATATTTAAAGAGGGTACCTTTAAAGCTAGAACAGGAAAGAAATTCAAGAAAACAAGATGAAAGTCATGTTTAATACTAAGTGAAGGAGAAGAGGCGGAAGGGCTCAAAAGATGAGAAGAAAAGAAAGGGTATCAAATAATAACAAGAAATTCAAAGTATGATTCCTCCCCCATTTGCAGTTCTGAGAAGAGGAAGCGGAAGCAGCAGACATAGACAATTGCTTAGGAAGCACAGAAACAAAAGGCGAAAAAGGCCAATGTGGTAGTGCCCTTTTGGACGCGAGAGAGAAAGAGAGACTGTGATGAGTGGGGGGACAGGTTGAGACAGTACAGAACCCACACACTCTCTTCACCCCACCCTCCTCTCCTTTGCTTTGCATTTGCTTTTTTACTAACTTTCTTTTTTTGGTTTTTTTTTCTTTGACATGATTTTTTACTGTGGCTGTGAGGCCCTCCATCCACTAAGACCAAAAAAAGGGATTTTCCGTTCATGCAAACAAAATTTTTCATCTACAACGCCCAAAAAAATACTCCCCTTGCTGTATCTATCTAAGCACAAGCTCCCAAAATTTCATAGCAGTACTGCTTGTTTTTTACTATTTCTCAGAAATTCAGTTCAACCTCATCCCTCATCCATCTTTGGAGATTTTTAGTTAAAAGGAAGGATATTTGGTCGGCACAAAAGAAAAGAATGCCCATCTCGCAACAACCAACTTGTACTAAGACGAATACTGCTACCAGTCCTAGTACTAAACAATTCAAGTACTTATGTTAATCCTTGTCCTTTTCGCACATTTTATCTGCAGAAAGTCCATCATCTTGCATATTCAGGAATTTGGAGAGTGGGATTAGAATCTTCTTTAAATTAGAGAAAATGGGGTAGTGAATTTGGATCTAGAATTGGGTAGAAGCTTGAGAAATCACAGGCAGAAGCAACATAGATTCATTTATGTGAATTAAAATTGCATGCATGATAACAAGTGAGAGAAAAAGTATGATAAAGAAAGGGAAGAAGAGAAGAGAGGAGAGGGAGCTGTCAATGCAAATGGACCCCCTTAACTTTGGCTGCAACAAAGGGTGAGTGTGCTAGTAGTTAGGACTCAGTGAGTCAGAGACCGTCCCAGCAGAAGCCGATAGAGAAGCAGAAGAAGCAGTCCACTCTTTTTACATCTCTCCACCAAAGTCTCATCTCATCACCCTGTCTGCTGCTTATGTTGTTGCTATCAACCTCGCCATTCCCACCCTCACCACTGGCGCGTATTCACTCTGTCCGCCTTTTCTTTTCCACTCTTCTCATCAATTCGTTGCAGCCTCAATGTAAATTTTTTTTGTTGTTGATTATATTTTTTTATATATAATTTAATTTTATAAAATTTAAATTAAAGAATTATAAATACAAACTTTATCTAATCATATTTTTATTAAAACAAAAAAATTCTTCTCTTCGTGATATTTAATTCGTCAATTATTTTCTTTTTAAAAAAATATATTAATTATATTATTAATTTAATGGTGTATTTAGATTGGATCTCAATCTCAAATTCAATCATTTTGATCTCATATCTTTTCTTATAAATAATTTACTTTTATAAGAGTAAGTCAAAAAATTTCAAACAATTCATTATGAATTTAAATGTCTTATTCTAACATAATGAAACAAAAATATCTATACTTATATATATATATATATATATATATATATATATATATATATATATATATATATATATATAGAACACTTTTACTCTCTCCTCTTCTAAAAGGTTTGCCGTCTTCATTCTTTTTTTTAGAATTTTAAGTTTTTTTCTAGAGAGAAAAGTTATTATTTGTTATATAGCAAAACAAAGAAAGTTATTATTTGTTAAAATTTAACATTTTAAATTTAAAAATCTCAATTCTTAACTTTATTTTTCCCATTAAATCTCTAATTTGTGTTATTCATGTTTTCTCTTCCTACATCTTTTTTGCTCTTTTTATTTTAATTATATTATGTACACTAATGTATATTTTTAGTTCTTTTAATAGAAAATCAGTAAGTTTTTGTTTTCTTTGGTAGGTTTTGAAGATTTATATAGTCCAATAATTTCGTTTTGATCAAAAAGATTTTTTTTAGAGAATGATTTTAAAAATATTTATCTATTTAGCCCATGATATCTATTTCTCTAATTTGATCCTTCATATGTTAAAATTTAAGGACAAAAGTGTCTAATTTTCTATTAAAACATTCTACATCAGAACATGCATGACTTTGTAATATATTGGACATGAAATGTAATGGTCAATTTTTTAAATTTTTTTTATTTTTTCATCAAGTGGATTAAAGAAAGAAATGATTTTTGTAAAGTATAATAACACTATGATTTCTTTTTTGTGGACAAAGAACACTGTTTTTTTGAAAAATAATTTAAGCAATGATTTGAGAACTTTTTAATTTTTGAAAAACCTTTCTTTGAGGTTTTTAAAATAAAATACTAATATCTTTTATTTTGTAAGTTATTTATTTTTTAGGAGTGGAGAAAGGCAAAGAAGGAGAGAATGGCTTTAATATTTACCATGATTTTATTACAAAAATATTATATTTTTCTTAGCGAGAGGTTTTTTTAAGAATTAGTATAAGAATATCACAATTAAAATAAGCATACTTTGATATTTTAATATTAATATTTTTTTAATTTTGAATTTTTTTGAGGGGATGGGCATTGGAAAACACGTAAGAGTTTTATAAGATTTAGTAAAAAAAATAAAAATGATAAATAAGTATGTCATATCAACATAAAATTAATACTTTATAAATCATTAATCTTTTTTGAGGGGTTTTAATAAAAAAATATCAATAATTTTATATAAAATAAATAGTTTATACAATCGTATTTGACAAATTTTTTCTTTGCTTACTAAAATAAATAGTTTGTGTTGTAAATATTCAATTTTGAATGAAATGAGTAGTATGGAAAATAAGTTGAACTGAATATTATAATAAAATTTTCTTAAATATTTGATCATGATAATATTTTAATAACATTTTATAGTTAAAGTATAATTAGTTTATTTTATAAATATATTGGTATTACAAAAGTTATTTAAGTATTTGATTTATTTTTTTATTTTTATAAGTAATTTTATAAATTAATATTTAAAATTTTAATCATTTTACTCTTTATGCAAGTATCATCACAAGACAGATTCAGATTTTTTTTCTTCAAATAGCTCATAGTTGTTAAAGTATTTAATTTATTTTTTAGTTTTTAAAATAACTTTATAAATTAATATTTAAAGATTCAATTATTTCACCCTTCGTGCATATATATTCAATCAGACGAATTCAAGTTTTTTTTCAAAGAGTTTATAGTTATTTAAATATTTAATTTTTTTATTTTTATAATTAACTTTATAAATTAATATTTAAAATTTTAATCATTTCATCCTTCGTGAACTTAGGTTAGAATGTTTCTTACTCAATTATTTATTTATTTAGAACGACATAAAAAATTGTGACTTTATTATTATTATTAAATTCATATAATAATATGTATGAATAGTTATTTTTATGACTTCTTTATACTATTACCTACAATTACTTCTAAGTGAATAATTTTTTTATTAAACACATAAATTTATTTCATTGTTGTAGTTTTTTAAAAATATATTTTAGTAATTTTTATTAAAAATAAAAATTTTAATACTTAGATATAGTACGGGCTTTTACGCTAATTTAATTATAAGCAAGATCATCACATCATTCTTATTAATTAGACGAGTTAATAGTAAAATTAATATATTAGCAGAATTTATATTCTTTTAGTTAAAGTTGTTTATTGTGAAATTTCAGAAGAAAAATATATTCATATCAAGAAAATTGATAGCTTTTTTTAGACATTTTAAAGTAAAAATATAGATATTGAATTTTAGATAAAAAAGTATTAATATTGCATTCTACTCGATACTAAACTATTTTCAAGTTCCTATTATTTGTAATTGAGACTAGGTTATATATCATAATTAAATCATAACAAACTCAGACAACAAATAGAAAAGGAAAATTTTTAAAAAAATAGAAAAAGAAAGAAAAGAATTTTCTTTCATTTGCTACGATTTCCCTTCAATTCAGAACCAGAACTGGCCGTCTTTGCCTTATGTTGTCGACTAGTCGTTGGAGTAAGTGGAGAAGGAGAGCACGCGCGCAAAAGGAGCGTACAATAGGCAGTGCTAATGCGAACAACAGCACAGAAAAAGTCGATACTATCGGTATCCGTTGGCCTGCGCCTTTGGCGCTGCCTAATTGCCCCACACATCATATGCCGCTATGCCACATATCACCACATTCCTCTCTCTTCCCGTATCAATGCAATATCTAGATTTTATACTATGTACGTATCTGTATGTGTATATATCCTCACATTCCTAGCATTTACCGACGGAATTACCCTGGATATCTTCCGAAATCACACAACTGCCACCGTCTTCCACTCGCATTATTTTCTAGAAGCCTCTTACGGCCGTTACAACGTGCCACATAGAGAGAGGCGGACTGGCTTAATTACTTCTAGTATTAACTAATCTCTCTTTTTCTTTGAATAGACTTAAACTTTATCATTTGATCATAGATCCTTCTATATATATATTCGAATGAAAAGTGACTTTCACTTTCTGCGAAAGCGTTATTAATTACGTAATAAATTTATGATCCATTATTTAAATAAATTACTTAATTTTTTAAATTTTTTAAAAGACAAAAAATATCGTAGATACTTAAATTTTTACGTTTTATTTATTTTAATATTTAAATTAAAAATTAATATTTTTATCACTTAAACTTTAAAAAGTTATCAAAATAAATACTTCTGTCAAAGCCTACTGTTAAATATACTAATAGTGAGAGGTCATGTGATATTCATGTTACCATCTTTAGGGGTATTTTTGAAAGAAAAATAGGGAAAGAATTTAAAAAATAGTATATTTAATTCTTTTAATTTAAATAAAAATTGGGTATAGTTTATTAATTAAAATTTTCAAATTTAAAAAAAATGATTATATTCTATTCATTGAAATATTTTCAATTTTTTTACTTTTTTTCTTTTGTCCCTCTTCTTTTTACTCTATTGTCTTCCTCTTCTCTCTTCTTTCTTTCTTGTTGTTTTGAGCCAGTTTTGGATTCACCATTGTTTTCCTGTTCTGGTAAAACCAGCATTACAAATAACTTTATTAAACATTCAAAGAATTCGATATTTTTCCTTTGTTAAATTGGAAGTACATATTCAAAATTTTTAGTCCATAAAGAAGGAGAACAATTCAAAACCTTCAGCAATAAAGATTTTATTACTTTTCTGTTATGTCCCAGAACAGAAGGAACAGGAGGAAAGGGTGATTTGTGGGAATTCGGTTAAGTTAGTTAATGGAGGAATAAATAACGCGATGTCATTTGTAGAGAATAGCTCAATCGAATAAATTAGCTCAATATGGGAATGCGCCCTAGTGCAGTAACAAAACAACTTCACGTCAGCCATGTGTATAGTAGAGATTTAAGGAAAGGAAGACCGTTGCACAGTTCTTCTTCAACCTCAAATACAGAATGCAACTACGTGGATTTTGGGTGATGTCAGCTACACAGTGCGTGAAAGAAGAGGATTTCACTGCTGCTATGATTACCCTAATATATAAGCTTAATTTTATAGTTTTGGAGGTGCCTTTTTTCTCAAAAATTGTATTCAGAAGCTTTCTCAAGCTCTAATAGTTCCTTCTTGTTTTCCTTCAATCTATATACGCTATTCTCTTATCTCTATTTTCCTTTTCTTGAAATTCAGCTGGAACCCAACTTCTGGGTGAATTATTGGGTTCGTTTAGCTGGGATTCTACATTTTCTTAAATAAAAACCCCAAAGATTAGAAATCATCCTACTTATACTGACATCAGTCGCCTCTGTAAATCAATTTCAGAAATAATTCAGACTCGTTCGGATTTGGATATCATGGTAACCATTCACGGCAGTTGCAAACATCGAAATTTCACTCCATTATCGGCCACCATTACCGAAATCTTCTATTCTATTATTTTTCCCCACTTTTGCCACCACTATCATAATCTTCTCTTCCATTGTTGACTTCATTCTGATCTTTTTCCCCACTTCTTCTTCATCATAAAAGTAGCCATCGTAGCCATCCAAGGCTGACACCAGACGTTGAAGTTCTTGATCTACGACTCCTTGTAATCACTTTGTTCTAGGGAAATTGATCTTGCCAATAGTGTTGAGGGGCAAGTTGCAGAAGGAAGGATATGGGGAGAGATAGGGAAGACGAGAAAAGAAGAGAAAAATAATGGAGGATGTACCGTTGGGAGGGGCAATCTACAAAAGGAAAGGTGAGAGAGGGAAAAAAGAAAAGAAAAAATGATGGATTAGGGTTTCTAATTGCGAGCAGACATTGTTCTTTCAAAAATACTCTTAAAAAGGATAACACGATGCCACGTGACAGCTCTCTATTGAGATTTAACTGAAAATTTGGACGGAAGTATTTATTTTGATAATTTTTTAAAGTTTAAGTGTTGAAAGTATCAATTTTTTAATTCAAGTGTTAAAATAGATAAAACGCAAAAATTTAAGTGTTTACGATACTTTTTATCCTTTTTTAATAATAGGATCCAAGTTGTAGTGAGATGAGAGGCCAAAATATATGAGGATGCAAAGGAACCTAAGAATGAGGATTTGCATTCAAGTTCCAAGTTAAACAAGATGTCTAATAAGGAAAGTAAAGGATACCTTCTATAACAAGTAGCATATTACTTTTTTTTTTCTTAGTAATAGATTACTGAAGTAAAGATAATGTGACTCTTTGATTAATTGTAACCTCTCAAAATTTATTTTTAAACAATTTATTCTTTCTCTATCCCCACCCCACACATTCTCTTCTTAAAATAAAAGGTTTTTGAAAAATTTAAAGCTCACAAAGATAAGTGACGATTTGAATAATATACCGTTAGAATTACAGAAAAATATTGACAAAAACTTAGAAACAGAAAATATTATTTGTTTATGAATATATCAATTATATAGATATCCATTATCCTAAGTATTAATTCATGTTTGAGGTTATGGAATATGAAAGTTTATGGGGTACAACCAAAGTTATAACATCCATCCTTTATACACCACAAACCCCATTACCTTCATTATCATATAGAACATGGGATTTACATTATATAAGTTATAGAGAATGCCCCTAGTGACCTATGATGGGAAATGTTACTTTCAACTCTATAAATAGAACCATATGAAGTAACTTGTAAACGATGCATGATAAAAAGTTCTCAATAAAATTATAGTTTCTACATTTTTTGTATTCTCTCTTTCTCTCTTTTACTATAATTCAAAGTCTTCTTTATTATCATTTTATAGTTAGTTTTTTGTGTCTATTGCGATTGAATTTTATAACACGTTATCAGCACGATTTGCTATCTGAGGGAGGATTCATTAAAGTAAGATTCTATGAGGCCCAACTTTAAAGCTTCTTTTTGAGAGAAAAAATCTTTTTGAAGCTGTCAAGGTAAAACGTTCATACTTTTCATATTTATTATATCAAATATTATTACAGTTGAATATGTGACTTTAATATTATGAGAAGAACTTTTTATCATGGATTCATGATGAAATCCATCTTTATATAATGAGTCCTGAAGTCCCCATTAAAAAAGAATACTTTATTTTCCTTCATACTCATCATTATGAAGCATTGAAAGCAATATATCTTATCATAAAAGAATTGTTTATTTTTTAGGTAAATATTAAAGAAAAGTACAACCACCAGAAGATGGTTGTCTACCAAAATCCTCTTACGATAAGATAGATCTGTGGCTACAAATTTTCAAACCTGTTAATATGCAAAATCTTATTTTGTTTAAAATTCATTTTCAATAGAGATTATGTAGAGAATATATTCTCCTTTTTCATGTATCGAATATGGTCATACAGTAGCAATATTGAAAAAAAGATCTCAAAATTATTGACCTCATATCTTATTGAGGTTGAATAAAAGAATGAGTCATTGATTAAATATCATAAATCCTGATACATTATTCTCTGAAGCGAATATGATTAAAATTTTTATTTAGTTGTTAAAAAAATTATGGTCATGGCTACAATTACGATAGAGACAATCCTTATAATCATAAATATGATAATAATGACTCAATAACTTCTTAAAGTATAGATTCTCATCAGAAGTTGAGAAAATAATGAGAAGAAAAAGGAAAAAAATACAATTTCAACTCTTATCATTACAGTATGGAAGAAATTTTTTATGTACTTATTGCATGTCAAATAAATTTTACATCTCCATTACATATCAGTTGAAAAGAGAAATAAAAATATTGAGATAAATTTTACATAGTACTGATAGTTGATTATGCTATTCAATATCGCTGATAGTCAATGTTGACATTATATATGTAAATATAGCCAATCTCTTTGAATATCTATAAGAAAAAATTTGACATATTTATTTGTGATTGAAGTTTTAATTTTATATTATATATGTGTAGATGCTAGTATTATTATTTTACTTTGATTCATTTTGGATTCAATAATAGCAAAGGTGAAATATGCCTTATCAATTATATGAGAAACAAAATTGAGAATATAAATAGTAGTGTAAAATCTCCAGAAGAGCTAATTGATAAAAAGCTCTCGAAAAGCAAGTGACCTTTCATAAAATATTATTTAAAGTTTTAATGATCTTCTTCAAGATCTATATTGAGATAGTGGATGAAAAAAATTTTAGTCTCTATGCATTACTACTATTATTTTATTAGTGACCATCCCTGATAAATATAATATGAAAATTTTATTAGGAACTTGTAAAATATTCTTTATATTGCCTAACCCAACGAATTCTTTTGTGCTACTTGTTTTTAAGGCAAATTGATATCACCTATAGAATTTTAGGGTTGAATATGTTTTTGGGATGAATAGTGGATGCATCGACAATGTAGTCACATATATTGTTGACTTGTTTTACAATTCTTATAGAATGAGCTCATATTTAAGATTCTCTCATTTACACAATTGTCTTGATAATATATGTGATATTATATGTCTATTGAATATTTGAACATCCTGTAGAATATGTTCATGGTAAATGGTCTTATAGGATCATAAATGTCTTAAATTGTTTGATATGAATTATTTTGTACAAAGTAGCACTTATTCATATTTCGCTAACATAATATTATGCTTCTTCTCTTTGGTTCTTGAATTATTGTCAAAAACTAAACATTTTCCTATCTAAGAAATAAATGTGCGTCATATATTATTCCATCACATAATCCAAAAGCGGAGAAAAAAATATAGCAAGGAAAGGAATTTAGTCATTTGTGTCTTATTTTGATCCTCAAAATAATTTGACCCAGAAATTCAAAAGATGAACATTTAAACATTGTATTGACTAAAAATCTAGCTAAATGCTCCTATTATATTTGATTTCTTTGAAGGACAAACTAACACTATAAATTTGAGACACGAAGGAAATATTGTAGATTAATTAATTTCAATAGTAATAAATCCTCGCATATGAAAAGAACAAATAATTAAGATGGTCATAGTTAAGTCGATGAGATGAAAACTCTAGTAGAGTTTCTTAAGCATGATTTTATTATTATTTTAAAAATAAATTTAGGTACTTGAAAGTTGGGATAAATTATGAGATCTCAATAATCATGTCATGAATGAAATCGATAGACATCGACACAATGATACTTAAGCGCATAATATTATGACTTAGAATGAGGATCTTAAATAAAAAATCCGCAGACTCAAGATTCAAAATTGAGAGGTATTGATCAAAATAGAATTAGAGTTCACATGGAAAATATGAGAATTCCGAACAATTGATAAGTACACCAGAAGTGTACGTATAATCCTAGAATGATTTATACACTTCAAGTGTAATTCTAGAATGATAGAAATTTATATTTGTTTGAAATTGCAATGCGAACTATGAAATAAGTATTTGCCATTACTTATAGCATGAGCTTCTTCATGAAAGGCCTGGTATAAATTACTAAGAACTAGTTTTTTTTTTTTTTTTTGCGGTGGAGCAAGTTTTTTCATATTTAAAAAAGCACATAAAACATTTGGAATTTATATAAAGTCTGTGAAGGTTTTTGATATGCCTGAAATATGTAAATGAATTGTTCTTAAAGCTTAAAGAATGTAACATCAATGTCTTAGTGAATGTTAATCAAAAGTATGATATTGAAATAATGAATATGTCCATGAAATTTATATTAGACTTGGTTATACTTACCTTAAATGATTTTCTACTATTATTAGTGTATTCCAAATTAGGGAAAAATTTGAGATTAGAAGAAATATATCATATGAGAATATCATTATTGAAGCATCTAAGTTCATGCACCCACTAGTAAAGTAGAAGTGTTGCAAATAAATTATTTGATACTTTTGCTAACTCTTGAAGAGTTATTAAATTGAATATTCTATTTATAAATGTTCTTATCTATGGATGCCTCAATATGGCAAAATATATATTCTATAACAAATGATTCTAAAGTATGCTTGAAGTGTTGCGACTTCTTAGTTCTGAAATAAAGAGGATCATATGATTTAATTATTCATCTTGAAGAGTTTCTAAATGTGAGTGATTGTTGAAGTAAGTATTATGAAAAACTTTAAGTCGTAATTTACAAATTGAATATCCAGAAGATAGAATTTCTTTATCAATTCAAGAAAGATTGTATATGAACATATCATATTGAACATTTATAAATATTCCAATAGTTACTAGATATTGATAAAGATCCTCTATATATGAGAGGATAATGAAGACCATTTGGTCCTGAAGTGCCATAGTTCTAAACATTGGTGCACACAAATAGATATATTATTTTGAGTCTTTTATAATCCAATGGCTTTGGAATGATATTATACTTGTCGATATCTCCATGGATAATTAATCTTGAATTATTGAGAAAAGTCCAACTCTTGTTAAGATGGATATCTAGGGGTTGGTTATTTATTTGATCTACACAAGTTATGCATAAAAAGGGATGCTGTGGTATTTATTATTTCAACCCCTATTCAATTCATGTTGAAGAAATAACAATTTATATTGTTAGTTGAAATATATGTGATTGAGATTAACATTCAATTTTATCCAAGATATTTATGCAACATTCTCTATGAGAGAAATTTCAACTATTTTGTTAGATGATGAAATTTAAGAATACATTGAAATAGATTTGACAAGTCATTCTTTATAAGAAGAATGATAGTTATGTGCAAAGATTTCGTTCAAAAGTGATAATCCTAAAGATTTATTCACTAAGACATACCAATTGCATTATTTAAGAATTGAGATTTTTAATACATTAGTATAATGATGTTCTAAACAGGGAGAGTAACATACAGAGGATAGTGTACTCATTTTTTTTTACTAGACGTTTTTTTTCAAAGGGTTTTTTTTCTCTAGTAAGATTTTAACGAGGTATATTCTTTATGTAATGAACATCTAAGGGAGAGTGTTATGAATATATCAATTATATAGATGTTCATTATCCCAAGTATTAATTCATGTTTGAGGTTATAAAATATGAAAAGTTAAGGGGGTCTTTTATACACCACTAACCCTATTACTTCTATTATCATAGAGAACATGATATATTATAAGATGTAAATTATGTAAGTTATGGAGAAGACCCCTAATGACCTATGATAAGAAATGTCACTTCCAACTTTATAAATAGAACCATATGAAGTAGTTTGTAAAATGATCTATAGTAAAAAACTATCAATAAAATTTTAATTTCTACATTTCTTATGTAATTTCTTTCTCTTTTTTACTATACTTCAATTTTTTTATTATCATTTTATAGTTAATTTTTATATCTGTTGTAATCAATTTTATAATATTTTTTGCATTCTTGTCAATTCCTTTGGCCAAAAATTTGAAGTTGCCCAAAACACCGGTCGACCTCACTGGGACTTTGAGTCCAACTCCGGGTAGTCAACCCCACGTTCTTCCTGAATTCCTGAGTTGACCACCCAGGGTTGACCAATCAAGGTGTTCAATCAGCTTTTCTTTTTTTTTTTATTTCTTTTTAAAATCAAATAATTTTTGTCAATTTTGATAAAATTTTAATGTATATTTACAAAATAACAAATATAGAAAAAGAATTTTATCTTTATTTCCTATGAATTTGAAGTCGAATTTCTTAGATTTTAGTTAAGTGGTAGAGAGAAAAGAAGGAATGATTAGCACTGTCAAAACGGGTTGAGGCATACGGACGGATATGGACCTAGTAAATATAGATCCGTTTTAACACGGGCTTTTTTGACCCGTTCCGTTTAGTCCGCGAGTTAATGCGGGCCGGACACAAGCTAACTCTTTTTTCTTTTTAAATTTTTTAAATTTTTTCAAAACGATGTCGTTTTTTATGCCTTTAAAATATATATATTTTTTAAAACGACACCATTTTGATACTTTTTTAACAAAACAACATTGTTTTGTAAAACTCGTAGGCTAACCCGTTTAATCCGCAAACTTACTGTAGAGGGCTGCGAATTGGGACCAGCGCGTCTCGAAACGTTTCACTGTTTAGCCCGCGGGCCAACCTGTTTGACATCATTATGAATGATGAAGATGAAGGGTTTGACATTACAATTACAAAAATTAGAAAATACATTTAATAACCCGTAAGGATAGAAACATCATAAAATTTGACATAAAAAAATTTAAATTTAAATTCTATCTAAATATGCAACTATTGATTATTGAATTTTCCTTTCGAATTACTGAAATTAGAAAAAGTGGCTTCATCGCATTCGTATGAGCTAAGTCTCAAGTCATTAATTGAATTAAGTAGCTACGGCGTAGGGGTATAGACCTGAGAAGCTTTTAGTATCATATCAGTTTCGTCTTTCCTAAGCCACGAAAAAAATAATACTAAAAAATAAGCTTCCATTTTATTGCTCAGTAGAATTCAAGTTTTCGTTGAATGCACATTAAAAATTGCGGATTTATTAAGCATTTCTTGATATGAATGCATGGAATAACGCTCGTAACCTTTTCTCCAATGCCATATCTGATCTTAATTTCTGTAGCTCTGTTTATTTATCAAATGCCGTTTTGAAAATTTTATTTTACTGCTTTAGAGAGAAGTTTAGCTCAAATAAGTACGCTGTATCCAAAGAGAAGAAAAAGCCCGAAGGAAGAAAGGTTGGATATTAATTTGTAGCCATGGTCAAAACAAGTACGTTGATTTTTATAATTACTATGCTGTTAATTTTCATTAGTGTTCCACTTGTTTTAGCAAATAAGCCAAAATGGAGAACCAACAATTATCTTCTCAAGAAATGCAGAGAAAAATTGGTGGGAGCCAGTTGCAGTAAAATAATTCGTATGACTGTAGATGGGAGCAGAAATCTGTAAGCAAGCACTGCTGTAGCACACTCATGGCTGCTGGAAGGACTTGTCATGGTATAGTTGTAAAGAAGTGGATGAAAGCACCACATTTCAGATCAAAAGCATCCAAAATTTTGCAGAACAGTAAAGAAATCTGGAAGAAATGTGAGAATTTAGCGGTGAAAAAGGGTAGTAATTCTGTATCAAGAAATTTGCCAATTTTTACCAATGCAAGAAAGTTTTCACCCAAAATTTTACCAGCTTGGAGAGGGGTGGACATTATAGTTGTCTTTTCTGGACATTCTGGTTTTTTTATTTTTGATGTTGGTTTTGTTTTACTGCAGCAGAAGGAAAGCCATGATTAGAAGAAACACAGCAAATGGTAAATTGAGATTGTAGGAGGGCAAATTTGATTCTTTACTATCATATTCAAGAAGCAAAGGGAGGACAAAGAAAATATCTTATCTTGTGTTATTGATGATCCAAGACCCGACGCAGCTGCTAGTATTTGCTGGGATCAGTTTCATTTTGTCTACCAGAATCTCAATCTCTTGATTAATAATTGAATATCTAATTTTATTATACATATTTTATAAAAGGGTAAACAATTCAATTTGCCCTTAAACTTTACTCAAAATTTGAATTTTGCCATTCAACTTTAAAAAGAAAAATATTTGACCTTAAACTAACGTAAAGTATTGTTTTGTTCTATTCTGTTTTAATTTATGATAAAATGACAGTTACATGACCACCACATAATTACTTGAAGGGTAAATTTAGAATATTAAATAAAAATTATTTGAATTCTTTTTAAACAAATAAAAATAACAAGATGTCACATATTATTTTTGGAGATTTATCTACACATCACCTTCCTCCCAAATTGATCCTTAATAGGCGAGAAACTAATATCGATCTTTATAATGATGTATATTTTTAAAATTTTAATGCTTAAGAACTTAGTTAGCAAAAAGAAAAAGAAAAGAAAAAGAAAAAAAAGAAAAAGCAACATAACAGGTGGAGGCAACCAAAAGAATAGATTATTTTTGAATAAACAACTAAACTGAAAAAATAAAAAAATCTTTGAACAAAATATAACAGGTGAAGGCAAGAATATTCAAATAGATTAACCAAAAAAAAAAAAACACACATGTTCCACAAATACAAAATAAGACCACCAAAAAATTGAAGAAAATTACCATATATACTATACAGATCATGATAGATATTTCGATCTCTGATATTTCAAGCCATTGCAAGATTTTTTTTGCGCTTCTCTTTGGTTTAACCATATCTACATATATTGACGGAACATCACAAGTTTGCAGTACTTTAGCACTCAAATTTTTTTCTCTAAAGTGAGAATGTAGGAGGAAAAGAAACCTAGTTAAAGAAGAAGATAATGAGAAAAGAGAGATAGACATTGATTTTCTCTCTAACTGTGACTTATTGTTCTTTATATTATTTTTGTCTTTTTTTTCTTTTTTTTAAAAAGAATAAAATAATTTTTATTTAATATTCTAAATTAGTCCCTTAAATAATCATGTGGTGGTCAGGTGATAGTTATTCTATCATGAATTAACGTTAGAAAATAGACAATAGAACAAAGCACTACTTTGATATAGTTTAAGGTCAAAATTTTTTCTTTTTAAAGTTAAATGGTAAAATCTAAATATTGAGTAAAATTTAAGGGCAAATTGAATTATTTACCCTTTATAAAAATATAAATATTCAATTCTCGATAAAAACAGTCAATGTAAGTGAAGGAATTTTAATAGTTTCCATCAATGTCCCCTCTTTCTTTTTTTCTTTTTCCTTTTGCTCATCCTTTCCTTTATTTGACAAGGCAATATTCCTTTATTTTCTAGAACACATACACGTGGGGCTTTTCAATAGCATTTTCATTCGTTTTATTATCTTTTAGATTCTTGCACTCAACTTGTGTCAAATCCATTAAAATATATATTTTTCATTATTAATTTACTGTTTTTTCCCCCTGATGCTGAATGAATCCGGCTAAGGTCTAAAACAACATACAGTAATTTAAAAGGAGGTACAATGTCTGATGCTGAAAGATTCCGATCCTCAACTGCAATCAACACTACTCACAAACAAAGCTAAAGACAGCCATATCTTTTGCGTTGTGGATCGGCTCAGATGTTAACTAAGTTTAAATTAATCCTTTCAAAAAGTGTCATCGCTTTTCAAAACTTAATTGACTAAGTAAACGGATTTCATTTGCTGTGAGTTCTCTTCCTTTTTATCTTATTTACACCTTTGTTGAAATTCGGCAAAAAATCATCTCTGTTTATGAACAATTAACAAGACGGTCGTCAGTAGTCCTAATCAATCTAAGATTTCTAACACGAAACATGGGATGTCCCAACAAATTAAAGCCCATATGTATAAGCCTGCAAAGATAATTGAGCAATTTCGACCCACAAAAAAAAACGATAATTGAGCTAACTTTGTCAGTCATATAGTATAGTGGTAATAGCGTTATGAAGCAGTCGACTTTATTAAAGGGTTGCAATGTTTAGTAATGTCGTCCTTCTGTCTTTATATGGACACAGACGTAAAAAGAACACACAGAAAGACACTGCCATATGATGATGGCGACCGAGGAAGGGACTCTCTCTGATTCGAAAGCCAAAGGGAAAAAAAAAAAAAAAGAAAGAAAAAGAGCCCCTCAAGACTCACGCTGGCAACTGTCTTCCTTGCAGACCATTCACTGTTCGAAAATCACTATACAGAAGAGAAGCACTGTCTCTATATGCACTTCAGCACTTGCTGCTGATCACAAAAGATAAAATCAAAATGTACATATACACCGTTGCGGAGATGGATATGTATATATATACGAGATTATGTACGTGTATCTATAAACAGAAGTAGCTTCCACCGCGCACATGGCGTAGCATTTCTCTTTGAAACACTGGAGCAGTGGAGACTAATAGGCACATACGGCAATCATTCCTCTCCGTATATCAAAATAGATTTTTCAAATTACTGAAATGTATGTATACAAACTGTTGCATACGTATATATATCGAGTTACTTTACTCGGTAAGGGGAAGGGGGGTTGGGGGCGACGGACTGAGAGGTGGGGCTTGGTTTTTGATGTCTGGTTATCGCCCGCGTTCATCGTGCCCTTTGTCATCTGTCTCTTTCTGTCTCCCAACACCCAATGTTGATAACAGTGACCTTTCCTATTTCGAATTTGGATGCCCATCTCATGCTCAGCTGTGCTTGCTTATCCCTCGCTGTGCTTCATATCCTCCCATCGTTCCTCTTCTTATCGATTTAATTTACACGCGTTTTCCTAAAATTAAAAATTTATATATTATGATTTAAAAAATAGAGTTGTGCTCCGTAAGCATCTAACCTAAATTTATTAATTTGTTAAGATGTAATTCACAAATTCAGCTACTACTAATAGTTTGATTTGAACCTTCACACTTTTATTTTGAGCCATTTTATATGAAAAGTTTTAGGGCGTATATGAATTGAGTTTTTAATTGAATTATATTAAAAATTATAAAAATAAATTATTTGTAAAAAAAATAAAGTCTAAAATAAAAAAAAAGTAAAATTTTTTAGATTGATTTTTTAAAGTTGAACATAATTTCTATTAATTTTTTCCTGTTAACTTTACTTAAATCATTTCTTTCTTAATTTTATTTCAAGTCATACATAAATAGAAATATATTGTTTCGGGACACACATGAAGTAGTTTTTTTGTCTTGCTGCCGCCACACATGAAATATATATGCTGGAAATTTTGTTTTTTCAATGACAATTTACCCATTGACAAATTTTCTTTTGAAGATACAATGACAATTTTTCCAGAAAATTGTCACTATATCATCGGCATTGGAATATAAACAAATGATTTTTTTTAATTGATGCTTCTTTAAAATAAATTTATGCTTTCCATCGTATATAACAGTTACAATTGGGAGCAGAACGAAACTAATAATATATTGTTCGAAACAAATTAAAAAATATTACTTTGACACAAGCAGTTTGTTGTGATTACACACAATATTTATCTATTTTTAACACACTCATTCGGTCTACAATTAAATGTATATATATTTTTTAAAAAATATCTTAATTAAATGTCTATCTTTAAAATAATTATATATTTTTTATTTAAATTATCATGAAGAAGATTTAAGAGATTTAAATTTTATTAATATTAGATCTTACCGTTAATATCTTTAATTAATAAGGATATCATAATATTTTTTCTATTTTAAATTTTTTCTTCTTAATTTCATACTAAGTCAAATGGGACATTTAATTATAATCATAAAAAATATATTTTTGGTATCGGGCTATACTCTAAGTTTCTCGTACAGACTTCAAAGAGATTAGGAAATAATACCTTTACAACATAGTTTTTTTTTTCTTTTCATGGAGATTGAAAGTAGTATTGTTAAATGGGTCTGTCGGTCCGCTCTACATAAGCTCGTTTTAGGAGTGGAGCAGGATGGAAACTTTCAATGCATATCAGTTCGTTTTAAGTCTGCAAGTTAAAAGGCATTTGCGAGCTTAGTCTCTCTCTTTTTATATTAAATTTTTTGTTATGATTTTTTTCTTTATTTTTCTCTATCATATATGAGAATATAAATCTATTATTAGAATAGAAAGAAGCTTTGATCAATTACTAATATTTTTAAAATAAAAATAATTATTAATTATATATTATTTATAATATAAATAAATGTATATAAAAAGTATTTAAAATGAAATTTAATTAATTAATTTTAATTATGAATATAATTAAAATGTAATGTAATAAATTTTGTATTAAGATTACTATATATATTTATTTTTATAATATTTTAATAAAAAATTTTGATCTATTTAGCCAAACAGGCCAACCCGGTATCCATGACAGCACTAGTTGGAAGGAGAAAATTTAAGAAAATTGTGGTTTGATTTAAGGGTTTGGTGTTTCGCTGGGTCCATATGAAGGAGACAAAACGTATCTTCATAATTTGATGCGGGCAAATGGGGTCTTAAGCACAATTCGGGCTGCTTTCTGCAAAAGTGTATTTGAGGTTGAGGGAGCTACATAAAGTGCTATGCTTTTCCTTTTCTTTTGTTTTTCTTAGCCGGATAATAACTCAAAGAACAAAACAGTCATTAATTAATTTTTTATGCAAATATGAGAAAAAATTGTATCAAAGATTACTCATAATGATACGAATTTTCACATTTCAGAGCAGAAATACATGAACTATAGTTAAAAAAAGTAATATAATAATTCCTGCAGTGTATTAGAAATGGGGGGAAAAAAAAGGAATTTTGTTGGAAAGGCAAAATATATAGGGTAAGGGCCATGGGGGATTGTCATGTAACTAAGCTTGCAATGCAATAAAGAAGTGGACCAATTCTAACATATTCTTTGTATCTAAAAAAATTCAAAAGAAAAGCAAAAGAAAAAACAGTTAAACTAAAATAATTTGTAGAAAATTATTCTTTCAGCAAAAATTTGGTTGGTCAGACATACTTAATTCTAGTTAATAATAATGATTCAGCAAAAAACGGACCAATCATGACTTTCTAACCTATTACCAAAAAAAAAAAAAAAAGACTTTCAAATCCCTTTTCCCAAAGGAGAATTCCTTAGAAAAAGATGAAAGAATGAAAGAAATAACAAAGAACCAATACTAAGCGATCCAGTCCTTGTCCAAATGACAGGCCATAGGACCAGTGACCCCATCATTATTCTTTCTCTAATTTTAGTAATGTAACTTGATTCTTGTAATACATATGGTTTCAATCAATTAAGACATCAACTGTATAAGACTCTGATATCGTAGGTCAAGTTAACAAGTACACATTCTACGACGAATCAAATTCTATGGATGAAATTTAGTAAGTTATTAACATTTCGAGTGTAAATCTATAGGTTGTACATGTATGGATCACATGCGATGTTCACTATATCATCGAGAAAAACAAGAAGAAAGGAAAAGGTGGGAGAGTGGTTGCAATGTAGAGTTCACCTAAAGGGACATGCTAGATGGGAAAGGAGGAAGAATTAGTTGGGACAATGTTGGAATGATCAAAGGCTTGGAAGAAGGCAATCTCCATCATGGTTATTGGAGAGTCCTTTTGCCCCCTCATATGGAAGCCCTAGAGACCTACAAGAGATTAATTGCGTTTGGTCTTTGCCCCTAAACAAGTGATGAAATTCAAGAGCAGACACTTCAGGAAGTATATCATCACCAACAAATGGTGGTTGTAATATCATTTCAAAGTGATTGGACACTTTAACATTTCTTGCCGTCTTTGGCCACTTGTGATTGATAGCAAAGAATATTGAGAAAATAAAGCAACAAAAGCATTTTCAATATGGCCCAAAGCCTATATATACCAACCCTATTGCTACATAAAGTGGGTATATGCACTATTGTATCATCCAAGATTTTCATGGAAATCATGTCGCTTGTTCTTTGCATACAAACGTGCGTTGTCTTTTAAAGGTAGATATGGTTGTGTGGAAACTAATTATTATTGTAATTTTTTTGTTCAAATGAATTTGAGACAATGAGAATCCCAATGAAAGGAAAGAAACAAGAAAAAGAAAAGCGCAATCAGGAATTATGCATCACCTTATTATTTCCTATTATTAATGTCTGTAATTGTAATGAGTTACTAATTTTTAAATCTAATATCTTTTTTTTAGAAAAAAATTCCATTTAGGCATTATATTAAAAAAAAGAGAAAAGTTGAATAATTTTGTTAAAAACAATTTGTGTGTTTTTTTCTTTTTTGAGACTAAGTTTGGCTTGTTGTTGGCAAAATGAAGATAAACAAACGCACATTTTCTTTGCATCACGTTAAATTGCTAACTGCAACGTATTATCCTTTTATTTTTTTTATTTTTTCTTTCTCTCACTTTTTCTAAAATTTTTCTACACTTATGAATTAATTTCTTAATATTTTCAATGTTTGATATTATATTTGAGTGAAATAAATTTAGTTTCTTAATCATCCTTGTCTATTTCATACATATTCATAAACATTCAACTTGAACGAAATAAATTTAGTTCTTTAATCTTACTTATTTATTTAATATATATTCATACAAAAAGCAATTCCTAAGATTTGTTTTTTCATTTACTCAAAGCTGAAAACATCACAAACAATTTTCACGATTTAGAAATATTCCTCACAAATAGCATTCTACTATCATCATTAATATTTACAGTTCTTTTATTATAAATAGTAATTTACTATATATGTTTTTCAACTTCTTTCTATTTTTATTACACATGTTCATTCTTATTCTCTCTCTCTACTACCATGTGAGTTTCGCTTAAGAGGGTAGAATTACTCAGGATTACAAAATTTTAAAATTTTCAAAATTTTTAAGTTTTTTATATCAAAATCGAGAGAGTCCGATGTAATTCTTCATCTAATTGTATTGTATAGTCCAATTTAATGCAATACTTTTTAATTTTAGTGAAATTATAGAGAGAGAATGAGAGAAAAAATGTTTGATAGAGAAAGAAGAATTGAAAATTAATTTTTTTATAACACATTGTCAAATTCAAAATTGTATATAACAATACCCTTCTACAATCTTATCCTACTTTCCATATCCAAAGATTTCCGGTGGTTAGTTTAAAATGGGTTGGGAATCTCACCTCTTATACACTCCACTAACTAACGAAATAGGTCTGCAAAAATTATACTTGGTGTAAATACTGTATAACTTAAACCACAATTTCTTGTCTGTGTGTGTGTAGTTGAAGGTGCCAATGACCAATCGAGGAGCAAAGAAAGAAGGAATCAATTCCTCTGCCTTCTTAAGCGACATTTCCAAAGAGAGACACAAAAATATATATTGTCTTCGCTAATTTTGGAATAATGATTGCTATAGATGCAACGCGGGTCGACATGTCTTGCATAATTTCTTAAGGTGGGCCTCGTTTAATAATTTCGTCCTGTCCATTTAATTTGGGCCTCATTTTATGGAGTGGGCCTTTGATTTTAATGAAATAACGGCAAAGACGGCTTTTGTCATGTTCTGCTGACTGGACTCCATCAATTTTGATTGGATTTCAATTTGTCGTATTGCTTTATTACGATACTCCCAGAGGTTAATGGAAAGAAAAAAGGTAAAATATTTTACCATGAAAAAGTATATCAGACATAAAAGGAAAATCAAAGAAATTCTTATTCGAGTCCTCAAAGAAGTCCAAAATATTCAGATTGAGAATAACTTCCTATAGCGTATTGTGATATTTATTTGTCATAACTAATATATCTGTTAAAGTTTTTTTTTTGGGAAAAATTTCTCTAATTTAGAGCACAAGAATTTTTATATCATTCTGGATTATGTCTACCATTTAGGCTAGACTTGGTTTTGAATAAAGGAAGGGAATGAAAGGAGAGTAGAGGGAAATAAAAGATTTAGGCTTAATTTAGACAATATTTAGTTTTAAAATCAAATTTAAAATTTCAAGTATATGATACACATATTTTCTCATAAACAATTTTAACTTTTACGAAACTCAAGTAAAATTTTTCAAAATTAAATTTTATCCAATTACACTCTTAGCCTTTATAGTGTTTAGACAGATAGGGAAAGGAAAGAGAGATAAGTTATCAATTTACATATTTATCATTATTGTTATGTGAATATAGAATCTTAATAATAAGGATAATTTATTAATCGTAAAAAGATCATTAAAGGTGATCTCTTTTCACTTCGTTTTTGTGAGTGAAACAAGAATTTTGCATTAACATTAAAGGCGACCTCTGCATTTCCCTTCCCATCCTTTCCTTTTACTTCTAAAAAATGAATGCAGAAATAAAAAACTAAATCCCTCCATCTCCTCTCCTATAGTTTTCCAATCCAAATAACGCCTTAAAAAAATTGAAGTTTAATTTTAGTTGGCAAACAACTTTAAAGCCGGCCAGCTTGGATAATAAAATTTGTTGCTATCATATTTTCTTTAGCCCTTGTTTGATTGTCAAGAATTATGTACTTGGGAAAGCAATTTGATTCTCATTTATTAAATTTCAGTATTTAGTAATTTATTTTTAATTTAAAAAATATTCTAATTTATTTAATCAAATAAAGTATTTGTAAAATATCAGGAAAAAAATATCTAGATAGAGATGGTATTTTGATTACTTTTCTTGAAATTTTAAAACTTAAACATGCATAAAATAAAAAAAACTATATTAATTCCCCTTTTTCTCCTCCTCTTGCCTCTCTCTTTTCTCCGTCTGTTTACGACTCTC
Organism: Rauvolfia tetraphylla; assembly: GCA_030512225.1. Lineage (NCBI taxonomy): Eukaryota > Viridiplantae > Streptophyta > Magnoliopsida > Gentianales > Apocynaceae > Rauvolfia > Rauvolfia tetraphylla. Next base: position 1,116,343 of record JAJQKT010000062.1, read on the forward strand.
CTCATTTTCCTTTTCTCTGTCTGTTCACGACTCTCCTTCTTTCTCTTTTCTCCGTCTATTCACAGCTCTCTTCCATTCTCTTTTACAACTTTTATTTGTTTCTTCTCATCCTCTCCACCTTTACAATTTCCAAGCAAGCATAAGGTTTTGCATTGTTAAAGTCATTCTTTCGTTACGTTTGATGTTTGAAAAATTAATCTTAGTTTATTATTTGTATTTTTTATTCAAACGTAACTTTTTCAACATCTTTGTTTTAGTATTTGTTTGTATTTATAGTTCTACTTTTTGTTCTATTTGATGATTCTACTCTTTTTGGTTCTATCGTTTGTTCTAATTTTCTAGTTTTGAAACATTGGTTTTTTTAATTTTTTCTCTTTAAATTGTTGACGCTAATACAATTATTAAGGGTTTTACGTTGTTGATATGCTAAAGATTTGTGGTTATCAATCTTAAAACACTTTATAAAGCTATCATTATATCCATGAGCTTACAAAGAGTTGGGATAAAAACTTCAGCACCAATAGATTCACGAAGTTACTAACTATGTGTAAAATATGCTATAAAATCCAATATACTAGAGTTTTTTAAAATTAAAAATGATAATTAATGTTTATAATATGATTGATTAATTAAAAATTTATGTCATATGTACGAAAGGTACTTTTAGTATATTGATAAAAATATAAATTACTTATCCGGTTAGATTTTATTAAACTAAATATTTTAAAAAATTTTTTATTATTTTTTACTTAACATTCTTTAACATTACAAACAAGATAAATGAATCTTTGTTGATTTATATTTCGTGAATTTATATTCCAAGTAATCATATTTCCAATCAAACGAAGACTTAACATATTTGAGGATGAGAATATATTTTGGAAAAAGGTATTTATATGGTGAGTTGGACTAATATCTTCTTTTTTTCTTTAGAGTTAGACTTGACTTTTTTTATATCTCTAACAAATTAAACTAATCTAAATTTATCCCCCAAAAAAAAAAGGCAAAAAATACAGAAAATGAACCTTCATTTGCGGAAGAAAGTTGAATATTTTTATTGGTCGCCTACCTCTACGGAAAATTCTATATTAGGATATTAATTATTTTTTCACGTTTTTAACGTCATCAGCCGTAATCGTCTGATTATGGACTCTTTCTTGTTGATGTTATTCTTCCAATATTTCATCATCATTTGCAGCACGAGAAGCAAACTCTGGGAGAGTTGGGTTTGCGTTATGCAAGGACGCAATGCGGGGGCTAGAAGTCGGGGTGCTGATGCTTCTTCCCGTTGATGAATTATCGTTACTGTTAGGAGACTGTGAAAATGGCTGTTTCTTCCTTTTCTTCCTAACCTCCTGATGCCACTGCTTTATCGCATGCACTGTGTGCTCTTCTAGCGCTGCACTTTTGAAACTTGAACCCATCTGCACGCAAATAATACGTAGCAAATTCATTTATAGAATTTTAATCTGCATGCAAAATCTTCACGTCATTTGAATGTGTAAAAGAACATGATATGCTGCTCTATTCATTAATTTCAATTGATTTTGGGTTGAATATCCGAATTCTCTAGCAGAATGAGTGTGCAAATGTGTGTGCGTGCATGGTGGAGGAGGCGGCGGTAATGAACCTGGGTGACAAGAGCATATAGGGGAAGGGTAATGTAGCTGCAGAGGACTTGAACCATCACCCTGGACCATTCATACGTATTCAGAGGAAAAAGCGTAAGAATATATTATATTGAAACCAATGAAGAACGTGAGAGAAAAGATCATTTAGACGTCAAAAGTTGATCATCATTACTTACGCTAACACAACTCTGATGACGATGATTTCTACATTTTCATGGTAGCAGGAGTGAATCCCAAATTGTAACTGAAAATATTAAAGAAAATCATCCAAGAGTAGAAAAGGAACAGAATCAGAGAAGCTTTTAACTAGGTCAATCAAAATGAGTTGGAAGCAGCAGAGATATATACGTGTAGAATTTTTACCGTGACCCATATGAAGAAAGCCAACTCAAATGCATTCTGATGGAGGAAAATTAACTCATTAGACAAGTATTTCAGTGGAATAGTTGAAAGATAGGTTTACGTCGTGAGGAATTCATTATTACCATAAAAAGAGTGAAATGGAGAAGAGTCAAGACGAATTGGGGCCGATTAAACCAGAAGAGGCTGTCATGGGGTTGCACCAATGGAGTTCCTCTGATCACTGTGTTCTGATCTTGAAGACGAAGAGCCATTCTGGCCACGACCACTTCAAGCTTAGTTCCAATGACTAAAACTATCTACAAATCGAAAGGTGTAAATGAATCACAGTAGTAACAAAGAACATATTGAATCTCTAACTTTTCATTTAGGAAAATAGGTATCGGAATTCGATAATTACAGTCAGCGGGAGAAATGAGACCCAGAGAAAGACGTTCCAACCTGGTTATTAACAACGTGATTGGCATATTAGCAAATTCAAAATGAGAGAAGGAAAAAAATATTGAAGCATGACTTACCATGGACGTCAACAAGCAAGAAGAGAACCACTATGAACCACATGAAGGGGCTGCCAATTAAGTGAATAGGGAAATGTTAAGAATAAATAAGGATTTTAAAAGCACATGTATAAATATTGCCATTGCCAATATAATAAGAAGCTGCACTTCTTTTTAAATGAGCGACTATTTAAATCTTCTTAAAAAGACAAATTTCGGTTAACATACAGAGTTATGTATTATTACATATATCTTGTGGGATTTAGCTGCATAATCAGCTGTATGTCTTGATCGGGTCCATGTTTCTGTCCCTACTGTATTCAGAGAAAGAAACCGGTCCTCACATGGTGACTATTTGTCGGTGGCACATGGACTTGGATAGGGTGCTTATAGCAGAGGTAAGTCAACATTGGGAGAGCAGCTATAAATGTTGCAATACCTTATTCCAACTACCACTTTGAAATCATCTTCCAAGGATCTCTGTATATATTTTTGGAAATTGAAGGAGCTATTTGTCGATAGATGAGCCTGCCAATTAAGTTGTAATATTATAATCACAACAATATATATATATATATAGATATATAGACTCTAAACTTAATACTTTATTTATTTTTTTTTAAAAAGAGTTTTTATGATGTAACTAAAATTCTTGAAGTTAAGATGGATTTGCATGCCCATATAGTTTAAAGAATAAAAATAACAATAAAAATACCCACCGAAATGAAGCCGTGACGCAGGGTGAAGTAGTCAACTTTGGCTACCGAATGGAAGAACTGCCTGAAGAAACATTTCTGTGCCATTTCCAAACAATAGTATTATGATTAAACACTATTACGTAGTCGTCCGAAGAATGTGTAACATTTCCAAACAATAGTATTATGATTAAACACTATTACGTAGTCGTCCGAAGAATGTGTAACATTTCCAAACAATAGTATTATGATTAAACACTATTACGTAGTCGTCCGAAGAATGTGTAACATATTACTCTTACTATTTTAAAATATAATTTATATAAATTAAAAAATAAAAATTAATTTTTATTATATTTTTAATTAATTTAATTTATTATTTTATTAATATGAAAAAAATAAAAAATATATAAATATAATTTTAAAAAATAAAATTTTAAATTTATAAAAATTAAATATTTTTTAAAAAATTTTAAAAATTTTATATTTTAAAACAAAAAAAAATACACATGGTTTTGATTTCACTCACAATCAATAGCAAAATTGGCATCATCGCACAAGCGTTCATATGTCGCCTTGCAAACGTTGTCTCCCTCGTAAGCCTGAATCTCTGGGGATCTGTGGAATGAAAATCATATTCAGAATCAGCTTGAATTATTCTTTTTCTTTTTGAGGTTTCTGGGAAGGTACCATTAGCTGTCAAATATTCAATTGTTTGCGTTTCTTTCTCCCAATGTTGCCAGCGCCTCATCTGTGAACCAAGCAAAATGTCATTTCTTTTGGTGTACATATAATCAAAGTCGTGAAAGGTCGAAGTATTAAAGATGTCTGCATGACCAACTCATCAGATAGCCATTGACCGCGTAGCTTAAAGCACTCCACAATTAAAGATGTCTGCATGACCAAGACTGATCAGATAGCCATTGACTGCGTAGCTTAAAGTACTCCACAAGAAAATGAGCATAGAATTCTCGGACCAAGTCTACGTTAAGGGTTGTGCCGGTTCTTGCAATTGTGCCAGATGAAGCCATCTCTCAGTTATCATTTCGTTTTCATTAATCTCTTTGTGGTCCAGAATTAATATGCATATATCTCTTAATTTTTCTTCCTTGACTTTCTAAATAACCATGAGAAGGCAAATCTTGAGCTAATAATATCATATGCAATTTTTTCCTTAATTTCTTGTCCTAAAGTTTTTCTTAATTATACTTGTTTTCATCCAAGGAGGTGGAGGCCATTACATTGTAGATTAAGGTCAACAAAGTAAGAAACTAAGGTCATCATTGTCTAGAAGTCAAGTCACAAGAAGAAGGAAAAAAAAAAAAAAAACAAAAGAGGAGCAGAACGAACAGTGGAGAATGAACAATACTTATGATAATTATAGGTCCAAGATAGCTGCTCAAAATCGGATGGCATCATGTGATTAATGAGGTTTCATCTGACCTACTGAATAGTAGTAGCTTGATTTTCTTTCTCCTTCGGGAAGGGGACTCAGAGTGGGGTTCATAGCCAGCTATACTAAAAATTCGTGGAGGAGATCAGTTTCGCCAATTAATATATATAGGTGTATTTAGATTGATTTTGTTATAGTATTTAATATAAATATAAATTTTGTATTTTAAATTTTATTTTTATAAATAATTTATTTTTATAAAATTTAAAATTTAAATTTTATTAATTTCATGCTAGTTAGATAGTTAACTGTTCAATTCAGTAGGAAAAAAAAAAGATCAACAGTTGGAGAGAGATAATATTTTAAATAGTTTGTAGATCATACATATGCACCATTTACGAAATTTCTTACAGTACGAAACACATAACCTACGTATAGAAACATCCAATGAGTACGGGAAATGATTCTGTAAATTAGATGTTTGCCAGAGTCTAAAATTAAGAAGCGAGCTATAGAGAAATCCAGACAACAAATATATATTCTTTGCATTTGGAGATAACCTTACCTTGAGTCTGCCTAACGCCATGGTAGCCACACTGTAAACAATCTGCATTATTGCTAGCACAAAGATGAATGTATTGAGCTCATTGATACCACCTTGTGACATAAGTGAAGTCATCCCCTGTAACAAATCAATACGAAGTGTTATTACATAACGCCATATATATGTATACAACCAAGATTCAAAAAGTATAGCACTAGAAGAAGATGTAAAACATACTCTAGAGGAGCAAGGATCGGAAGGATCAGAGGCTTCGGTGGCTAGAACTCTCTCGTGCTGGGATAGTAAATCTTCAGATTCTTCATGGTTTGCAGCTAAATGTTGAAATGCTGTAAGCACATACTGAAATGCCTTGGAAGTTTTTGTCTGCGCAGATTTCCTGCAAGGAAGCATAGTGTTTGCTACACTTGTTGGTATACAAATTTTGGATATTGGTCTTTGAGTGACTGCTAGTATTAGAGACATGAATCCCAGAAGCATCAGAACTGCAGAAAACCCACAAAAATTTGCTAAAGATAAAAAAGAAGAAAGTACAAACTTAAACAATTAGTTCTCTGAACGCAAACTCAAACAATCAGTTCTCTGGATGTGAACAGTAGAGTAACCTGATTTTAGCTTCTCCACTGCTTCAAATAAGGCAGTCTTCCGATGTTTCTTGAGCCACTGCATCAATCAACAAATACTTGATTTAGACTGCAGGTAAAGACATAAACCTCAATGTATATGTCCACAGGAAAACTCTGAGAAATCTTTGCAGCAAGTTATGTTTTGGTACACGACAAAGAAGATGGATCAAGTGCTCCATGAAAATGCCGAAGAAGATAAAACAGAAGCAAACAGTTGCAAGTGCCCAGGTGGGCGTTTCTTGCAAAGTTCCCACGGTTCCTGCTCCTCCTCCTCCTCCGCCCGCCATGCTTAATCGAAATTTTCAGTTAAATTTGGTGCATCAGCATGCAAGAAAAGAGAATTTAAAGCTTCAGAATGGCCATTAAGAAGAAGAAGAAGAAGAAGAAGAAGAAGAAGTCAAGTTCAAAAAATGATCCGCCTAGTGGAGTAGTAAATGCGGTTCTGGGTGCGAACGCCCACCAATAATGGTGTGTTTAGAAGAACAGAAGTCAAGTTAAAAAATGATCCGCCTGGGGGAGTAGTAACTGCGGTTCTGGCTGCGAACTGCCACCAATAAAAGTGTGTTTAGATTAGAATTTAAAGCAGAAAAATTTTTATATTTTTATTTTTATTTTATTTTTAATAAATAATTTATAATTTTTAATATAAAAAATTCGAAACTAATATCTGCCAAGGGAGTAGTAAATGCCGTTCTGGCAGCGAACTACCCAGTGTTGGATTTGCCTTTTGACTTGATTAATAAGTATTTTAAATATCAAAATTTAAATTTACCAAAAATTATTTTATTTTTATATAAACAAATATTAATTCCTTAAACTCTATCTATTTTTATATATTTGTGCATACAAACATATCAAAAATTAACCTTTAGGTTGATTTTTTATTAAAATTGCAACTGCCAGCATGTTGCACTAGATTCTGGCGTAATTTGCTATTCTTTTCTCCTCGTATAATTATATTTATAATTATATTTGTTAATTAATTATGTCATAATTTTATATGTAACTTAATTTTGATTATAAACACTATAGTTTATGACAATTAATTTAATACATATCTGTAAAATAATGTCAAATATTATTTATAATACTAGAGGATATGTAAATGTCTTTGTGGTGTGATGTTTAGTAAACTAAATTGATACGTAGTTAAGAATTTATTAATATTTTTTTCTCATACTTAATTTAGGTGCTCAACATTATTTTGTAAATATACACTAGAGTTTAGGACAATTAGTTTAACGTATATCAACATAATTAGACTTATTAATTAGTTACATCGTAATTTTACATATCACTTAATTTTGTAGATAAACAATGTAGATTACAAAAATTAGTTTAATTTCTATCTGCATAATAATAAAAAATATTATTTATAATAATAAATAAATATGTAAATGAATCTGTTGTACGATGTATAGTAATAAATCAAAATGACCACCGATCATACCATCAATGCAATTAATGCACCATTTAATTTCAGTCTACTCTGCATATCCTTGGTCCACAATGACATCCATTTCGCTTGCTGCATCATATTATTTCTCATATCCTGGGCCACACTTACCAAGAGAAGCTGCAAGATACACAAACGAGGCAAGTCTGTCGTACTTCTATGCACCACTTATTCCCGTGATCCTGATTCAATATCTGAAATACTATGATGAGGGGACTGATGCTCTTATTGACGATACAGAGCATTTGGTTGACTAGACTGATCAGCTTATTAAGGAGATGCAAATGGCTGAAGATGTCAAGGAGTCCTTAAACAAGGCAAGACTTGAGGGTGAGCAGATAGCTCTAATATAGCACTAATGCATTCTGCTAGTAGATCCCGATAAGGATTATTGCAGCATGTTGCTGCAGGGCTTGGTAGTTTGGCCTGTTCAGTATTTGGAGCTGCAGATTTGTCTCAGAGGGAGAGGTCATCAAGTCCTCTGCCACGAGGAGTTAGTGAGTTTGATCATCCTCGAGTGTCTCCATGTGCATAGAGGTAGCGACAATGGACGTATCTTTAACATCAAAAGGTGCATTCTATCCAGTTCTGGCACCTGTCCAGGTCCTAATATTGGGAGACAACCGACGATAGGTAGGCAGCGTTATGAGACTTTTAGTCACAAGTAGAGTGGTCAAGAAAGTGTGCATGATGACTAATGTCTCACTGGAGCCACTCATAGAGGACCTTGAGATATGTTGCTTATCCTTTTACTTTAATCGGCCATGTAACTAGTAGTATATGGAGTGGCGAGGTATACGCATGAGTTATTCCTTATACTTCATGTTCAATTAATGCATAGAATGTTATTTATTTTATGAATAATGCACATTATCTTGTAGGAGTGGGCAGTCCTCGGTATGCACTAAAAAGCTGGTTATCTAGATATATAGAGTGTGGCAAATTCTATTGTAGAGGTGATTATCATGGTTGGGATTGGACCATTTGCACGTGTGCATATTCAATCACTCAAACAAACCCCAAACACATGAATGATTTGTTTATTAAGCTTTATAAGTTGATGCGTTTTATAATCGTTGTCGTGTGTACTGCAAGATATAAAATATACTAATAATTACATTAGTAGCATTTAACAAAAAAATTATATGTGCTGAATTTTGCCTGAAACTAACAGAACTCAACAGCTACTTCCGCCAGAACATAGTGGAAATAGACATCTATTTCTACCAATGAGGGATAGAACTAGAAAAGGAGTTTTGGTGGCGGAACTCCACTTCCAAGTTATATGATACAACCAATAGATCCTACATCTGCATCATCTGGGGATCCCCAGTTCCCTCCATTACATACTTTCCAGAAGGATCAGACAAAGCATGCATGAAAGATCAAGCCTCCTAATGTACTTGATGAAAAAGGACAGCCTAAGTAGGTCTCAGCAGCAGAAACAGTGCTTAACTGGCAAGCAGATAATGTTGTGGCCCAAAATTCAGCCCTCAAACAAATTCTAATCAAGAGTCTCTCAAGATCCAAGCACAACATCAGTCTTCTCAAACATCTTTCTTGGCACAAACCATTTCAGAGGTACGTTCTAAGGTTGAAGCCTTACATCAACAACTTTCCTTTTTGGTTCAATACACCACAGAATAGTCCCCTAAAATGAGTCGTCTCCTTTCGGAAAAAGAATCTTTGCAACACTAACTTAGATCTCTTGAAACCCAGCAATCTCTCAACCAACAGTCTCAAACTAGTTTGTTTACCACTCCTTCTTATTTTTCTCAATTACCTCCCACAACACCCTCTCTCATTACCCAAACACTCTGGCCTACATTCAGTTCAACTTATTCTCCATCTTTGGCTCTCTGGAAAGACTCACCACATCATAAAAAAAGCAGTTCAAAGCCATTAACAGATTCCCAGATACCTAAGCCAAAATCTCCACAGATACCTACCTCCTTACCTATCACAGAACCATCAGATTCCACAGTAGGAGCTTCCTCCACACAACCACAATCAATTATGACTTTCACAGATCCACCAAATCCTATTTCTTCCTTACTCAAACAGGTTATCCCATTTTCATTAATCATTCCCATCCTACCTAAACCAGATACCTCTTTGGATACATCTTTAGAAATTTCTTCTATAGAATCTATTGATCCATTAGACCAAATTTACATGATGGGACTAGAACCAGTGGTTGAACCTGTTGAAACACCCATAAAAGATGAACCTACAGAACCTCTCCAAGTAGTGCAAACTATTATTAAAACTGAATATCATTGCAAATTCACTTTGGATGATATTCCCCCATCAAGATGGAGACAAAGATTTCGGTCCTTATATGCTTGGATAGTCACTGATATGCAGCAGTATCCCATGGACGAGGTGGTCAAAAGATTTGTTGCATGCCTTAAAGGTAGCCTCAGAGATTTCTGGAATTCACTTGGAGAATATCGGTAACTCCAGTTTCTCCAATTGGACAGTGCTGAAGATATCATTACTATTTTTAGAAGGCAGTTTTTAGGAGAAACCATTCATGATGTTACGAATGCCCGAACTGAATTCTTCAAAGTGAAATGTTGTTCTGTTCAGCTTAAAGACTTAGAAAAGCATTTTGATCGCATGTGCAAGCGATTTTATATCATTAACCAGATTGATGATATCAGCTTAAAATAAGCTTTTGTTAATTCTATTCCAAAGGAGTTAGCTGATGAAACAATGAGACAGATCTGCTCACAAAATGGAGATTGGCAGCAGCTTACTATTAGACAAATTTGGCAAATGATACAACAAGCATTGGAGAAGTTTTGTGTGCAGATTCGGTTCTGGCAGAAGTATCAAACCAGTACTAAATTGTTAGGTCCTGCCTGCTTAGAAACTCAACCCACTCTCAACCCCTAGAACCCATGTTTAAAGGTGTGTTGAAATAAAAAATTTTCTTACAGGAATTACAAGCCGTACAATGAAGCCCCTATTCAACCCTTGTATAAGCAACCCCAATAGGACTGGGATTCTATGACGTACATCTTACTAGGAATCAAGGATACATTGGAAGGATCATTTGGTAATATTCTCCTTTGAATAATTACATTGGTTATAAGTAAATAAACTTCTCAAGTAACCAGGCAGCCAAGTTCTTTGTGAATTTTAATTTATTTTATTTAGGTGGTCTAAAGCAAAGAATATTTCATAAAAATACAAAAAATAGAAATTGAACATTGAATTGTGCCGTTAAAAAGAAAGAAGAAGTTGGCCGTTGAAGAAACTCTCACTACAATATGGGGAAAAAAAGAAAATATGTTAATTTGGAACAACTTCATTTCTTTAATTAGCTTTTGTTTGAGTATTCCCTCGGTCCATAATTATATTGAATTCTCAACGAAGAAAGTATTAATTTTAGGATCGTTGTCACCAGAAGAGATCAATATGAAAATCATTAGCTCTAAAACTAGTCCTACTGAATTAATGTTTGAGAAAATTTGAATTTGCCCAAGAATTTGGCCCCAATTAGCTCATGTTTTTAATAATTTCTCAATTCTATGTGCCTTAAGATATTATTATTGATCTATAAAAGGAAAATAAAATAATTAGGAAAGTGATATTCTCACTTCTATTTTAAGCTCTTTCACTTCCTTTCATTTCTTTTATAACTAAAAAGATTTTAATACTCATAGTAATGATATTAGCCGATCTTACAAATTTTTAATAAACTAAATTGCTCAATTTACAAGAAGAAAAAATAAAATAAAAACAATCCTTTCCGACAAAAACAAAACGAATCACATAACCAATGGACTGAACAATCACACTTCTATTTTATAGTTAATCACAAAACAAAAACTCCCTCGTAACCTCCTTGCAAGTTCACCCTTTTTTCCCCAGGATTTCCCACTTTCCCAGAATAGGAGTCGATTTTATCTTCCTTCTTCACACGGGCTAACTGCATCTTTCATGGTTTTCTTCTCTTCATGGCCTTGGTCATGAGTCTCTGCATTTGCTCCTTCTTTTCCATTCTCCTGGCATTCACAGCTTTCATCTTTGACTAATCCATAGCTAAGAGACAGGTCTTTCCACTCCTTCTCGGCCAACAAATGCTCGTGTCTTGCAAGATACTTTTTCAGTTCAACCTTCATATTGCGAAAGGGCTAACAGCAGATTTTCAGAAGCAGACACTGAGTAGTTAGTTTTCAATATGTAGAACACCATTCCCTAAATCAGCAAAATTTAGCTACAATGAAGTTATCTAAATGAAATCAGCAGCCCATAATTTCTTGGTTGTGGGAATTCAACAGCTTATTATAGATAAGAAGGAGAGCATTTATCAAATGTAACTGATCAGAAGCTTAAATAAGGAAACTCTGACGAATTTGACAGGCTAATAGGAATCAGGAAAATCTACCTCTGCTCTGCATTCGGAGGCTATTCTGAAGAAGGCAGCCGATACGAAATGCTTCCCCACGGACTCGGCTAATTTGATTTGAGCAAGCCAGTAAGAGGAAGTCTCAAGTTTATCGAACCTGCATTTGCTGCATCTTTCTGCACTATGGTAAGGTGTCCCTAAAGCTCTAGGCTTGACCAGAAATGGCGATCTCAAAGGTGTTTGAGGCACCGAAATATCACCGTCCTTCAATATCTTGTCCTTATTCTCATCCATTTTTTCTTGAAAATTCACTCTTTTCTTGGTCTTTCCACTTCTTACCTCAGAAGATCTCTCGGGCGACTCAGGAGCATTAGTTGCGGGTTTAGTCAGTTTTTGAGGAATCCCTGAAAAGGCCTTTGTCCTAGGCTTTTCAATTACTGTTTTGGCTGCAAGATTTGTGTTCCGGATAGTTCCAAAAACCCTCTTCTCCCTGCAGCACAGCCACCATTAGCATTAAGCACGGCCCAAGAGATCTAGAGAAGGAGATCAATAATTGCTGCGCTTATAGACTTTACCTCTGGGTGGGTGGTTCCTTGGCATTCGTTTTTGATTTCATGGATCGCACTTTCCCTATGAATTCTTTAAACTATGAGATTAACTGTCGAAATTACAAAAAAAAAAAAAAAAAAAGAAGAGCAAGATTCAGAGAAGAAAAGAGAATATCACCTGGAAATGGGGTGCCCTGAGGATCCATTTACAGAACTACAGAAGAATTCAATTCTATTTTTCAGAGATGTATGAGAATAGAATTGGTCTTGAATTAAGAAACTTCTCTACTTTTCTGCAACTTCCTCTTGGCAAAGCAGAGGGTTTTAATTCGCCCTCAAGCATCAATTTCAAAAGTTCGAATGGGAAAGGGCGGGAACAGTTTCTCAATCTGGGAATGGGCTGACGCTCCGCCCCATATAGGACCCAGCATTTAGCCCATATTTTCTCATCCCTCCTTTGACCATTGGAGGATTTTTTTTTTAAAAAAATTAATCCTGTTCTATTACAAATGGAAATAAGGAAAGGAAATGAACATTAGTATAATAAGTATCGAACTTGAGACTTTTTAATCTACTAAGGAATACTGTACTACCTAAGCTATTGCTTTAGCTTGGAGAAATCCTTCCAAGAATTACAATTTTAAGAAAAGAAATGTCCTATTTGATTAGTAATTTAATAATTGAATATTCAATTTTTTATAGCTTACGAATCATTACTTGATTTGTTTTGGTGTATATGTGTATTGGTTATAGTTTTTACTAATTAAAAATTTTTCTAAATTTAATAAAACTGTTCTTTCCATATGTCTCCATCAAAGTTCAGTTGATTGTGGTGAGAGAAAAATGTGAATTTTATTTGATTTTAAAACAGTTATTTTTTTTAAAAAAATCCAATCCAAGTAGAGATGAAACCCTTTTTTGTCCTTCCATCATTTTCAAGCCATTAGAAACTCTTCTTTTAAAAAAAAAACCATGAAATTCTTATAAATAGCAATCTATAATAAGTTTTTGCTTTTAACCTTTTTTTATGTTTTAGACTTAGGTTTTCTTGCTTTATAAGTTGGACATTTAACTTCTTAATTGTTTATCTAATGACGGTATTATCGAAGAGGTTCGAGTCTTGTTTCAATCAGAATATACCTACAATTCCATTGTAAAACTATGAAACAAAGTTAAAAATTATAAATAAAAAATTTATTTAGTAATATAGTAATGAATATCAACAAAAAAAGTTAATAAAAATAACGTTATAGTATAACTTCTTTAAACTTAAAACTTTTGAGAAAACTTAATCTAAAAAGCTAAATCTATAACTAGTGAATTCTTTAATATAAATATAAAAATTTTTAAATATCTTATGATTATTAAAAAATTGAAGAAACTATAATACATATTTATAGGGGTGGGCAAAAACCGAACCGGACCAAAAACCGAACCGAAACCGAACCATATTTTATATTTTGGTTCGATTTTTTATTTATACGGTTCGATTTTTAACAATTGCATAATTCCCGGTTTGGTTTTCGGTTGTAGACATCCAACCGAAAACCGAATAGTAAAATTTTTTTCAATTATAGTGTAGAATAATTATAGTGTTATATATTACTTTTATAATGAGTTGCTTATCCAATTCAACCTTAAACTATTAAACTATTTTTCTAATTATACTATTATATTTTTTGTAGGAAGAAAAAGAAAGAAGATAGTCCTGCTTCTTAAAATTTTTCCAATATGATACTATATGGACAATGTTAGGATAAACAACTAAATTATTTTATTTTATCAAAAAAATATTAAATTATTTTTTCATCATATCAGTAATTTATTTTTACTATATTAGTATCATTTATTGATCATAATAACTAGTTTTCTATTTTTAAATAAAGATTTTAGTTTTTTAATTTATTCTTTCATGTTCTATTTTTTTTCGATTGGAACCAAACCGAACTGATATAATTTGGTTCTGTTCAGATTGATTTCAACAAATAAAATGATTCTGTTCGGTTCTTAACCGAAAACCGAATCGAAAACCGATTGCACACCCTTACCTATTCAAATACATGCAACATAAAAAAATAAAAAAAAAATGCATATAATAAATTAACAACCATGATAAAGCAAAAAAAGAAATAAAAAAAAGCAAAATGTATTCGACATATTAGCAATCACGAGGAAATAAGCCAATAACACCATTGATTTTAGGGTTGTTGGCTAAAACGCAAAAACACCAATATCAATAACATTATTGGTTGTCTGTACCGTGGTCCTACTCTAAAGTGGTCAATGACGCCATTTAGTCATTAAGGCAACTCTTCTTTAAATGAAGCCATTTTAATCTTTTTTTTTAAGTAAGGCTATTTTTGGTAAAAGACCTAAACAAAGGGATCTACCATTCTACTGGTGGGCCCTAGGTTGTAAGTTGTTCGATGGTCCAGGCCTTGACATTCAAAGATTGGGCTCAAATGTCTTAGATTTGATTAAATAATATTTTAATTTAAATTTTTATAAAAATAAATTATTTATAAAAATAAAATTAAAAATTAAAAATTAAAAATTTATATTAAGTTTTATAATAAAATTCAATTCAATTAGAAATATTTGAATTGAATTTAAATTTAAAATTATTCTTTTTAAATTTTATAAAAAATTTTTTAAAAAATATATAAAACTCAATTATAGTATCTCTAACGAAATTGCGGGTCGCAGTGGAAGCATCTCTCCTCAACCGGAAATCATAGAGGAAAAGCGACAATGACATGATATGACATACCTGGAAAGAGAGGCAAGTGAAAGATTTCTCATCTTGTAATTGGGTGACTGACTAATAATCTTCACCACCGTGGACAGCTCAACATACAGAAGAGCGGTGAGTAATTGCTCTGCATTTCCCTTTCAAATTCAGAGCCGGACAGATTTAAACCCCAACCTAGAAGAATTCCACACTGTATTTTGAAACCCCCTTCCATTATGTCGACGGTCCCCAATTCACGGAGGGCAACAGTATTATGTTGCGTTTGCTACATTAAAATAAAATAAAATGAAATTTTTTTATTTAAAATATCTTTTTATTTAAAACATTTTTAAAATTTTATTATTTTAAAAAAGTTAAAACGAAATAATATTTTTTTTATGTTTGATAAAATTATTTTTAATATCAAAATATAATAAAATTTTATAATATATGACTTAAATACCTTACTCAATAGAGTCAAATTATACCTAACAAAAAATATTAAATTAAATATTTATTTATAAAATTTATTTAAATAAAATTCACACTAAATTTCAAGAATATAAAATATTTTAAATATTAAAGTATAATTTAATCACAAAGACAGTTCTTATTTTAGATCAAATTAAAAGAAGCACTACTAAAAGAAATAAAATAAAATTTAAGACTAATTCATGTTTTTTTTAATAGAATGTTATGATGATATAATAGTTATAAGAATTTTTTAAGAAATCTTACTTCCTGTGAAATAATCTTTCTTTAGATTTTAATGTAGAAAGGTCTTTCTCGCTTCTTTTTGGAATCCATCTTCTTGTAAAAAGACTGTTTTTTATTTAAAATTCTCAAACAAAATATTGAAATAGAGTAAAAAGTTAAAAATTTATTTATTTTTATTATTGTATTCCAAACATACAGTTATAATATACTTAGAAAATCAATCATTGGATGATACATATACTTGCGTTGTTTTTTGTTTAATAAAAGACATTTCTTTTTTTTTTTTGAGAAATACAAGAAATTTCAATTATTATTATTTTTTATTTATATAATAAAATTATACGTAATAATATTCCTAACAAGACCAGAATCTTGCTCATGATTCGGCTCGAAACCAGAACAAGTCATAAAACCAGATTCTTGCTCATGATTCCGCTCGAAACCGGAACAAGAACAAGTCGTAACCAGAATATTTTATTTTCATTTTTTTATACCAAACATACAGTTAGAATAGATTTAGAAAATCAATCATTGGATGATACACATACTTGTATCGTTGTTTTTTATTTAATAAAAGATACTTTATTTTTTTTGAGAAGTACAAGAAATTATTATTTTTATTTTTTATTTGTATAATAAATTCATACGTAATAATATTCCTAACAAGACCAGAATCTTGCTCATGATTCGGCTCGAAACCGGAAACAAGAACAAGTCGTAAAACCAGAAAAGATGCAATTACGACCAAATTGACTGGTTTTAAAATTTGCGCATTGATAAAAAAGATTGTGCTTAAAAGATCAAATATTTATCAGTAAGAACTCAGCACCTATTAATTCATGAATACATTTTTCTTTCGAAATACATTTCAATAAAAGAAAATTACTAACATCTAGCAAGATGATTTGGTCTAGTGAATGAAGTGTAGGTTTCAGATATGAATTGTCTATCGAACTGAAAGAAAGTAGAAGAAATAGATTGGATAAGTTGGATTGGGGTATAATAATAAATGATGCCTTGTCATCTAAGGCATTGTTTGATTGGAATTACAATTAGAAGAATGTCAATTTTTGTCTGCCGAAGGAAACATTCCGCCCTTTAATTGTAAGCAACAATTTAAAAATTCAGTTGACGCGGTGGCTAGAGTAAAATTACTATACTACCCTCGTCTCAGTTGATTCTAAAATCTCATTGCAAACTAAAATGACTGTTCATTATATAGACAATTAAACTTATCTGGATAATATAGTAGACTATCTATATGTATAGGTTATTGGTACTTTTGGAATTAGTAGTCTTTTTCTGGCTTTAGATTATTTCAATTAGTATGATTTAATGTCTCTTTTTGTGAAGTTGGAAGAATTTTCCATTTTTTTGGTTCCTTAAGGGATAAAACAAAAGAATAGCTCTGGTTTAAGAGTTGAAACCTTTCCCAAAACAACCCAAAAACACGTCTAGAATGCGGGACTTTCTAGCCAGTAAGTAGTCACCTGATCTTGAAAAGTATATATATATATATATATATATATATATATATATATATATATATATATATATATATATATATATATATATATAATTTTTTTTTGGGTGGGTGAGGGGGAATGAAAAGTTGTTCAGTAACAAATCGCTATAGATGATAGCTACATATGGGAATGGATAAAAAGAAATGTTAGCCACGAGGATTCTAGATTGAGTTACTTCGGGCTGAATATAGCAGTGTTTCTTAGAAACTTACGGCATATATATATATATATATATATATAATTTTTTTTTGGGTGGGTGAGGGGGAATGAAAAAGTTGTTCAGTAACAAATCGCTATAGATGATAGCTACATATGGGAATGGATAAAAAGAAATGTTAGCCACGAGGATTCTAGATTGAGTTACTTCGGGCTGAATATAGCAGTGTTTCTTAGAAACTTACGGCATTCTGTGGGCCGTAATTGTCTGAACTGATTAGGTAATGGCCTATTTAACAATATGTGGAATTTGACTGGTGAGTTCACTGTCTACTTTTCTGGCGGAAAAAAGGGTTCCTATTCGATTGGAATTTCTTCCAGGCGACCGAATTTAAGGGAAACATCAATTGAAATGTAACAGTGCTTTCAATTAATTGAATTGCTATTTTTGTCATTGAGAATTATAGTAATTTAATCACTAAAGATCCCAATAAATATTGAATTTAATACTTTTTTGAGTAGAAAATGACAATAATTTTTATTTCGCATTTTGAACTATGAGTTTAGTATTCAACTATTCAATTATTAATCCAATGACTAAGAATGAGTGGTTTTTGTTTTTAAGTTCTCATATTTAACCTCTGGTTTCTTGAACTAACACTTTGTTTGGTTAAAAAGAGAATGGAGAGCAATTAATAATTTATTTTCTTTCTATTCAAACCAAATAAAATAAAAGTAAATGATTTTATTCCCCTTCCCCTCGCAAACCAAACATAATATATAAGTCAAGAATTTACCATGCAACATTTGTGGATCTTTGCAGAAGTTACATGTGACTTTCACGATATTTTAGCACATACCTTTTTTTTTTCAGTATTGCTTTTATTATATGTCTAGTCTCGAATCTATTGGTGCCCATTATTTATTCCTAAAATTTCCCAAAATAATACACTGTATTTGTTTGGGTATGGCTTTTGGTCAAATTTTGACGATATATTCACTCTTGATAATTTATATGCGTTCATACTTACAAAAGAAGAAATATATATATACCTTACGGCATTGCTATTATGAGTTTAATCTTCTGATAATAATTCCAACTATGGACCTACCTTCACTTAAATGTGGAGGTTCAACTAGAAAGCTCCGGCTGTTTTCTTGACGCAAATGAGGTCCCCATAATACATTCCCCTACGTTGTTCTCATAGCATCTTCCTCTTCAACGTTATGTGATACCTGAAATTCCACTTCTTGATGGAAAAACAATAAATAATGGCAACATTATACTGTTGAGGGTCGAATTATCAATATGCTGATTTTCTTTACCCTATTAGAATAAGTTCTTATTGTTCTATGTACTATTCCCATGTCTGAAATTCAATGTTTTTATTTTGACTTAACAAAAAATTTAAAAAGTAGTATTTATTAATTAAAAATTTAGTGATCAAACTTATATATTAGTAGAGTTTAAATTATTTATATCAAGAGAGTTAAGAAGGTTAGTGATGATCTGTAATGTCAATGAATCTTACTTTTTTTTAAATTGAGAATGTTATTAGTGAGATATAAATAAAGAAAAATTTGTTATAAATACATTAAAAAATACTTTGATACTGGTCGTGCCATTAAATTTTGTTTTAAATTTTTTTTTGCTATTCAATAATTTTTATATATCTTTTACATCACTCAATAAAAATAAAATATAATTACGTAGTAATAATATTTCTTTAGTAATATTTAAAATTAATTTTAGATATTTTAAAAAGAAAATATAAACATTAAGTGTAATATTTATTATTCTGTGGAGTAGGAAACTTTCTCGCCTAATCATTTTGACAAGAGAAGTCTTTTGTCTCCGTTTTCGCGTTCTTTTGCTACTTGGCCTTTTGTTGATATTCCCAATTTGCCGAAATGGAAAAAGTGGAAAAGAATAAAAGAAAAAACATAGAACAAAACTGAATTCATGTCGTGACTAATTCAGATATGAACACACCACCCATTTCCTTTATTTTTCTGTCCCTTCTAAGAAAATTTAAAAACGAAACTTCTATGAAAAAAATCAAAAAATGAAGTGTGGTATGAACAAAAAGTCCGTGGCTATATAGGAAAATGATATTTGGCTCAAGTTGAGCTCCAGATGAATCAACGGCCATGATGATCCAGTGATGATTTAGTCGATCATAATGAGTTGACTTGGGGGACTGATTAACTGGTATAAAGAATTGATTTCCAGTCAAAGAAAACCTTTCCTTTTTAAAAAAAAAAAAACAATTCTGAATATCCTAATTTTTTAAGTGACAATCATACTAAGAAAAAAAATGAATCAACAGTTTGATTTAGTCAAGAATCTCTTTCTTGAATTATTATTTGCGAGACTACCTCTTTCTCTACCACTAGCTTTTGTTTGCTTTTGGCTTTTTGGATTTGCTAATTGTGGAGCTGTCTTCATTTATAGCTTACGCGGCTTAAAAGTCAAAGTCATCATCAGCGACCTCGGTCTGCTTCTTCACTTCCCCGAAAACCATCTCTTATATATGGAACGACTCTAAATCCGTTTGATAATTTGATCCAGAACTAATATTCACTTCCCCCCTCAACAGCCCATAATTTCCGAGCTATAATTAGATTTCAAGCTGGTTTTCTTTCACTGTTCTTTTGTTCTTTGTGTAAACACCAAGACTATTGGGAGTTCTGAAACGGAAAGCTAGGGAAGTATGGCCGGTGGAGGAGGAGGACGATCGCTGGAGCAAACGCCGACGTGGGCTGTTGCCGTTGTCTGTTTCGTTTTGGTTGCAGTGTCACTTGTGATCGAACACATCATCCATCTTATTGGAAAGGTACAAGTATACCTTAAAGCAAGTACTGGAACTTCTGGGTTATGTGGAACTTCGTGTAAGTTTTTAATTACTTGTTGTGCCATTGATTTACAGTGGTTGAAGTCGAAGAATAAGAGAGCCCTTTATGAAGCACTTGAAAAGATCAAATCAGGTATTCAGATGAAATCGAACTTCTACTTCAATTTTTCATATTTTGTGTTTGAAAGTTTTTGCTAATAATATTCTTTCTCAATGTTTTCTTCTTTGAAGAGCTTATGCTGCTGGGATTCATCTCCTTGCTCCTAACAGTATTACAAGGCCAAATCTCCAAAATATGCATATCAAGGAGAGTAGGAGACACATGGCACCCTTGCACTAGGAGGAAAGAAGAAAAATTGAATAACTATTCCGACAGAGAAGAAAGCTCTGAAGACCATGGCCGGAAACTTCTAGCGGAAGGTGCACGGCGCATTCTGGCAGGTGCTGGAACTGACAATTGCGCAGCCAAGGCATGACTCTGCTCAATTTTATCCAAGTACTTGGAAAGTGGATATTAACTAGGAAAGAACATAGTACTATTTGATCTAAAAGTGCCACGGGCGACCATATTAATATTGAATTTGCGAAAATTTTCTGCATGGCTTGACGCACGTGTTTACTTGTTGGTTTGAAATATTTTTGCAGGGGAAAGTTCCATTTGTGTCTGCAGACGGTATACATCAGCTGCACATTTTCATCTTCGTCTTGGCTCTTTTCCACGTACTCTATTGCATCTTGACCTATGCACTCGGCAGAGCCAAGGTATATATTGATCACTTGACATCTCAAATTCTTATTTCCACTTCTCTAAAACATTGCACTGATCACTTATTCAGTCTTTCGCGAACGCCAATTTACTCTTTACTCTTTGTGTTATCAGATGAGAAGTTGGAAAGCATGGGAAAAAGAAACAAGGACGGCTGAGTACCAGTTTTCACACGGTAAGACCATATGACCTGGAAGAAAATTCAGTGCACAAAAACAATCGATCAACTTGACATTTAAAAGAAAAGAAAAAATGTTTGCTAAACGAGCATATGCACAGCGTGCTGGTTTAATAAGCATACAGAAGTTATTTTAATATGCATATCTGGAAATAACATGGCTCCACGTGCTGTGCAGATCCTGAGAGATTCAGATTCGCAAGAGAAACGTCTTTTGGAAGAAGGCATTTGAGCTTCTGGAGCGAAACCCCGGTTCTACTTTGGTTTGTAAGTGGCTTTAACTCATAAATTTCACTGCAATTATGTGTGTGTATAATAACTTAATGATGATTTCTGGTGCATGAACAATGTTAAGAGACTTTAGCATAGTTTAGAAATTAGGTTACTTCTCTCGTCTGCAATTAATCTCCTTTTGTTTTCTTTTGCCCCCAAGATTATCAATATTTTAAACAATATAGAAATACTAAAGATTAAGACACCTAAGGGAATAAGAATGTCCGGGAATCTAGTCTGAGAACCAGTACCTTAAACATAGGAACATCGTCCTGGTTTACAATCGTCCAACAACTATCAGTAATTTCAAACATCACTGTATTTGGATTATCATTGTTGGCAGTGATGAAGTGAGCTTGTATGTCAACCATGGTAGCAAAAGTAAACTACTAATATCAATAATTGATAAGGTTTAGTAGAGGTCGGCGCCTAGCCATTCTTGAAACAAACACAGCTGGAGGAATAGGAAAACTGCAGCTCGTGGATTTACAGAAGTTACTGGGAAATCAGCAGGTTTGTGTCAAGAATCCATCTCTGCCCTCGTGAAAGCTATGTCGAGATGTAACTGGTATTGGTGAGCCTCAGATTTTATAGTATAAGGTGGCTCATGGCTGTGGCGGAGAAGAAGAAGAAGAAGAACCGCTTCTGGTATAACAGATACCAACACAATGAACAATACTACGGAGTGGTATACTTGAATGATACAGTCAATTTGTTCAAATACGAAAGCCGTCTACTTTTGACAACAAGAGAAGACTCTCTACCATGAATTTATATAGACGGAATTAGAATTTTGGTTTTGACAGACGGGAATTTATAAAGGAGAATTTAAAATAAAAAAGAGGACGGTGGCCAAAGCCCATACTTTAAAATCTGTGGCCCTAAAAGTATTTCTTTTCTTTTAAAAAGGGAAAAGGCTACAGAACAGGGTGAGACGGTCAGTTTATGCCGAATGAGGGAGACGAGAATGTTGCGCTTGCAGAAATGTTTGTTTTTTAGGCGGTCCTCGTTGCCGTTCACACTGGTTTTGACCTTTTCCAAGTTCAGCCTATTCACTTGCAATAACTTTTTGCACCTTTTTTCATTTTTGTGTGGTTGAAAAAAAATGACTTTTTTCACGTACTAGTGCATTCATTACCTATAATCTCTCGTTGCTTTCAGGTTTGCTTCTTCAGGCAATTTGTAAGGTCGGTTCCCAAAGTCGATTATTTGACCCTCAGACATGGATTTATCATGGTACGTTAAAACTTCTGGATGCTATGTTTAATTTTAAATTTAATTATATATAATTAAAAAATTAAATTATTTTTAATTTTTCTCTATCCAATTTTTTTTTCTGACATTTTATTAAAACTAATAAGCATTGTATTAAATCAGATTAATATAATGTAATTAAATAAAAAATTATATTAGACTTTCTCAATTTAAAAATAAAAAACTCAAAAAACTTAAATTTTTTTGAACAAAGCAAAACTCATGCTACAGTCTACCCTCCAAGGTGGAACTTCCATGAATTCTACCCAGAAGGGCGGGGTGGAACTCTTACAAGAGTTTACTCTTTGCAAGGCAGAACTGTTGTATTTAGAATGCTAAAAAATTTAAATTTTGATAATTTTATAAATTTTTTTACTTTAAAAATTAATAGAATTTAATGTAAATTTATTGCTCATTACATGTATAATCTGATTTAATACGATATTTATTAATTTTAATAAAATTAAAAATAAAAGGTAAGATAAAGAATGAAATTAAAAATATTTAATTTTTAAATTATATGTAATAATAATATGTACAATAACGGTGAAAACTTCTTCTTTTACACTCTCCCATTGACTTTATTATTCATAAATATAAATAAATAATTTGGTTTTTTGATTTGCAGTATTGGATTTCCCTCCATTGATGAAAATACTTTCGACCAATTTTAATTTATTTCAGGCACACTTGGCACCCCAAAGCCACTTAAACTTCGACTTCCAACAGTATATCAATAGATCACTTGATGAGGATTTCAAAGTGGTTGTAGGCATTAGGTTTGTGCTTAGCTCCCCTCAATTATTTGCCCTTTTCAATTATTTAATTTTGTTAATTCTATACGACCTTTTTTTTTTCCCGCAAAGCTGACAACAAACAGTCGTTGCTTTTTTCAGTCCTCCAATTTGGCTCTTTGCTATGGTTTTCCTTCTCTTCAATACTCACGGTAAGTTTTCCCTTTGTTTTTTCAACAATGAAGCTTAGATTAGATGGTAGTTGTTGGAAATCTAATAATAATGCCTATAACTTTCTGTTTTTGTAACAAAGTTAGTAGGATTCTAAACAAAACTTGCCAAAAATGAATGGTTGGCCAAAACTACTTCTCCCTTATCCTTGTAGGTCAATATGCCCCATCGTACTAGTAGATTCATATTATATATTTTAATTTCATTGACCGAAGCTTTTCTGTCATCTCCTGGCACAGGTTGGTTTTCCTATCTTTGGCTACCATTCATTCCATTGATTGTAAGTAGATTTCATAAAGCAATCTTTCATTTGACTTTTTTGCCCCTTTGTTTTGACCTTGATAAAGTCATATGGCCATCAAAGTGGTCCTAAATAAGAAATAAATTGTATTAACTACCAAATGATCTAATTTTGCTACGTTGCTTACAGATCATCTTGTTGGTTGGAACCAAGCTACAAGTGATTATAACAAAAATGGGGCTAAGAATTCAAGAAAGAGGTGAAGTTGTCAAAGGCATACCAGTGGTTCAACCGGGAGATGACCTCTTTTGGTTCAACCGTCCACGTCTCGTTCTCTATCTCATTAACTTTGTCCTCTTCCAGGTACTTTCAAAATGCAATTTTCAAGCCTTTTATACAACAATCTAACACAAATTCATTCTAAGGATCTGGTTTATGGAGTTTGGTAATGAAATTCTTTTCTCTTTTTCTTTTGCTCAATAATTGCAGAATGCATTTCAACTGGCCTTCTTTGCCTGGACTTGGGTAAGCTACAGAAACAGCAATTTAGTCTTTATTTTGCATTCCAAATAATAATTACGTGAATCTTGTTTCCCCAGTATGAATTTGGGTTGAGGTCTTGCTTTCACGACCACACGGAGGATATTATAATTCGAATAACCATGGGGTAAGCTTCAATATTCCCTAAAATACCAACCTATATCTGATCACCTCTCATTTTGCATATGGATTTCAATACTAAGCTTTTGAATTCCTTCGTTGGTGATCAGGGTCCTCATTCAGATTCTGTGCAGTTATGTCACGCTTCCTCTGTATGCCCTCGTAACGCAGGTAACTAGTAGTACGATGATTGACCCGTGATATATAATGAGTCTCAACAACTTGGCTAATTCTTAAAACTTTGGTATGCACAGATGGGTTCGACAATGAAACCAACCATATTCAATGAAAGAGTTGCCACGGCATTGAAAAATTGGCACCACACGGCAAAGAAGCACATCAAAGAAAGCAAGCACTCTGCTATGGCATCTCCCATGTCAAGCAGACCGGCGACGCCCTCCCGTGGCGTGTCCCCTGTTTATCTCTTGCGCCACTACAGAAGTGAATTGGAAAGTTACCACAACTCTCCAAACAGATCAAATTTCGACATGGAACGTTGGGAAACTGAAGGATCGACTTCTCCTACCCGTTTCTACCAGGGATTTAACGAATATTCTCACCAGCATCATATTGAGCTCGGCAACGTCGAGCACGAGACGGATGTCCAAGGGATTAGCTCGTCCCAGGTGGCTCCTCTGCCGCTGGTTGCTTTACCTAGGCACCACGAGATCACCATAGTGGGATCATCAAATAGTAGTAGTCGAACAAAGGACTTCTCCTTTGATAAAAGAACAGATTCGTGAGAACAATGACGACAGAGCTCCATCTTGTATACGGAGCCTCTCATTGGCGTTTCGAAGGTGACGGCAAGAGGTGGACACAGAAGGTATTCGAGTTACAAGCAAAGGCAAAGGAGATCCTGGAAAGCGTTTTTGGGTATTGTTCTTTTGATTTTAGGTAATTTTTGTATACGAAGTGATAGAGGAACACTGTTTACCGTAGAGGATTTCTACACGAAATGTACACGTTTATACATCATAGCAATGTGAAATCCAATTTCTGAATTTGATCCATAGGTTGGATAAATTGATGCTCCATTATGACTGTGCCTTCTTATGAATTTTTTGTACATATTATAAAATGTATAAAATATTTTTTTATTAGATCGAACAATTGTGGGTTTGATATTCTTTATGCATATTTTATCTCCCTATTCTCTTTATAACAATATAAAAAAAATAATGAGAGAGATTAACCCATTGCTAAAAAATAATTCATTAATTTTGAATTTTCTCTTTTCCTTTTCATTTCTCGAATGTTTATGGGCGAATTTTTAGTGTCATCCTTGAAAGAAAAAGGATGAAATTTCCAATGGACGTTTAAAAGGAAAATAAAAGAGATTGATAAGGTGGGCTGCATCCTATTCAGTGGGCCGCATAATGGAAACGCAAAGGTGAACTTGTTCTCCTGGTGGTCATTTAAGAGGTTTACGTATTTGGGCCCACAAAATTAAGCCTTTACCGAAACTAAACCCGTTTTTCCCGGAAATAAAACGACGACAAAGTTTTGACAGCCTGCATATAACGACGAACTCCGGGAAGCGCATTGCAGTAATCCCACTGTTTCTTTCCCTGCAACGACACACCGTGGCCGCCCGTTTTTCTCCTGCCTCCCGTCTTTTTGCTGCCTCTTGTGAGTCGCAAGTTTGTCCTAAAATGCATTATCCACTTCATAATTAATTTTTATTTTTCATATAATAATATTATGCACACATTTTTCATCATCTTTTTGTTCATAATATCCTTAGAATTATTTTGTGTAGAAATATAAAATTTTGTATTATTTAACGAATATTAAAACAGTAAGATCAAGAACAAAATTTAAGCGGACGGCCTACTTGATGAACTCGCCAGCAATCCGCCCCTTGTTTTCCTTGAACTTGGGGCATGAGGAGACTAGCATATAACCCTTCCTCTTCTGTTTGCTTCTTTTCTATTTCCACACTTTATTTAGCAATACAGTTAAGCATATTATCATCATCAAGGCGGTTGTTAAATTGCCGAAGAGAGAGAGAGAGAGAGGGATGGAGATCATTCAGGGTATGATAGCAAAGCTAGGGAGACAATTCTATGCAGTGTTTTGCTTGGGAATATTGCTGATATCAGTAGCAATAGCTCACTATGCTTGCGCTGAACATCAAGAATCAATGGATAATAATCAAGAACAAAGCAAGAGGCGTTTCCGAGCTTTACATGGCCCTCCTCTTCGATCGGCTGCAAGAGCAAGTTAATCCACAGAAATCTCTTGTAAACTTTTCTTCTTTTCTATTGCGTGGAATAACTAGATATGTGAGTGTATATAGTGATCGAATAATAGCTGGTAGTATTAATATTCATTTGTTCCAATCTTGATAAAAGCTTTATATTCTGTTCTTTGATTTCCTGTTGTTGTGGAAAGAGTGAATTTAATGTTCTTTATCCCTAGAGTGTTTTCCTCTGGGGTTCTTCAGTCCCCACTGAATTTTCTTAAATCCTAGTCCTACAGCATTTGGCGACTGAGAAACTTAATTGAAACCGAGAACAAAGATTTACCTAAATCCTAATCCAATTTTCAAGCAGTAATAGACGTTTGGTTTTAGTCAATATTCTCCTTCTCCAATATGTTGTCCCATGATTTAAGGATGAAGATGGCTGAGATATGTTTTTGCAGATTTGGAAACTTAGGTGAATATCTTGAATTGATTAGGTGAACTTGTTTGGTCAAGAAGAGATTTTTACGTAACGAAAGCAATTTCAATATCAGAGATCACACGTGTTACGAAACCAACCGGACAATCTTAACGCTAGTTGCGGGAATCAACTTCCTAAAGATGCATTAGAAAAGGCTGCCCTGAACTTAGATTTTTGATACAGTTGGTATCAGAATTTGGTGTTTCGTATAGCGCAAGAAGATGAATCATGGAGGTTTGCCTATATATTTTTTGGAGGGACAAGATCTCATATTTCACAAGGGAAGTTCGTATGTTTGATTCTTGATGCTAAGTAGGAGTACCAGAACGAGGAGGAACTGGGCAGAAAGGAGCCAATATATATACCCTGCATCCAAAATCTACAACTATCATCAGATTGTGAGTTCACCGTTACTTTCATTTTTGAAAAATTCCCAGAAAATATGTTAGCAGAAACTAGAAGGGCCAAGAAAGTTCTACCCCAGCTTTTGGGTAGCAGAACATGTTGCAGAAATCACACATTTGGCAGATCAACCAATGGCAAACTACTGCTCATCCACAAGCTCTTGATTTGCAGGCACCCTACTCTGACGATCTACCAGAGGGGGAGGGGTACAAATTCATGCGCCCCATTAACGAGACGTTTCATAACCAAAGCAGTGGACATGATTTTCAACAGAGAGTCGGGAGTGCTGGTTTAGAATCCTTGGTCGACCAAGCTGTGTTCCTAGCCCAGTGTGGTTCAATATCACACGTGGTTCAAAATCCACAGAAAATGCATCCACTTGCTACCACTTCTATTTAGCTTTGACGATGATGCCGGTTCAGTAGCCACCGATTACGGCGTCTTTCAACTTGATACAAAGAGGAATAAACGCGGTTTCCCTACTGGTACTAAACCTATCAAGTCCATGGTAGACTGGTTTAGCTAGTAATTTTCATTGAAGACCAAAAAGAAGATTAATTTTCGCTTTGCACAATACGCCATTGCGTTGCCGAGGTTGAAAGAGCAGAATTTTACCTTATTTCTAATATTTGGCCCAAGAATGACCAACTCTTACGCATTGATTTCATTTAGGTTTGTTATTTGTTACTTTTTTTATCTGTTAGAATATACTTAAAAGGTTGCATATATAACGCGGTACGATACAATCTAACTCTTCATCACTATTTCTCCAAGCACCTGAAAATTTGACACAAGGGTGAGAATACACAAAAATAGGCTACTATGTTATGTTAATAATAGTATATACTACATTATCCCTTGCAAGAAAAAGGAGGGAAAAAAAAAAAGAAAATTGCGTTATCTCTATCCTATACAACTAGTAAGTACCCCAGTCGGCCAGTCCTCCATCCTCCTTGAATAAAAAAAAATGGGAAAAAAGAGAAGGTAATCAATGAACCATGGTTGATCCCATAAATAAATAATAAATAAATACAAGGAGCTTGATTTCTATATATTTGCAAATATACGCTACTGCGTTCCCACAGAAGTCATCGTCCTTCTTGCTAGTTGCTACACAGATATTTCTCTTCAATTCTCGAACACTCCGCAAAGTCACCGAACACATGGCCAGAGGTAGCTCTCAGTCTCAATCCGCCTCCGGCCCCACCTCGAGGCCGGGAACTGTTGCGCCGCGTGGATCCGCGGCTGCTACTGCCGGCATGCGCCGCCGCAGGCTTGGTGGTGCCTCTACTGGCGGATCGTCTGGAGTCGGTGGCGGCAGCTCGGCTGGCAACATGCTGAGATTCTACACGGATGATGCTCCCGGGCTCAAGATCTCACCTACTGTTGTCCTCGTTATGAGTCTCTGCTTCATCGGCTTCGTCACTGCCCTCCACGTCTTTGGCAAGCTCTACCGCTATCGATCGGGTGCCGGAGTCTGAAACCTTCTCGGACTTTTGATTTGTCCGTTGTAGCTTCCGAAGCTTTTATCTGAGAATCGGTTACTCAAATATGCCTTGCATATAAGTTTAGCTCCTGTAAAGCTCTCGTCCTTTATCACCGAGAATAGATAAAAGTGGATCTTTAGTCTTTCCTTTGCATAATCAATTTTTGGTTCTGATTTGGTAATTAGTGGTAAATGCTTCATTGATTGGAGAAAAGAAAAGACAAAAGAAAAGCAAATGAGAAAGTAAAAGCCACTCTTAATCAGAAACCACTAAAGGTACTGCAGCGCTACAATGGGCATTTTAATCTGCTTTAGAACGAATCTCTAAACATAGTGCACAGTGCAATATTGATGAATTCCTCTTTCTAGTTAACTTTCTGGAATCAGTATATATAGTGTACCAAAATGGTCCATTTTATTGGTATTATCCTCTTTGTTTGCCCAGATGTTGGGTCTGCTAGTGTGGTTGAGCAATTTGTGGGTCTGCTTTTTATACTGCAACTAGAGAATGTTATTTCCTCTGGAAGTGCCAAATTCTGGTGTGCAACAAGAACTATTTAGGACTTTGCTCCTTGAATGGCAGATATCTATCACCGACGAACATAAACTGTGTGGACATTTCTCTAGCAAATAGTTACCTAGTCGGAAATTAATGTTATGCCTATCATTTGCTTAGAATGGAGGGTGCAAGTTATGTTTTATGATTTTCCTTTTTCAGGTCAATATGGCTCTATTGTAATTTCTTGGTTGTTTTGCAAGTAGTTTCATGTTAATTGGTGCATACAGGCATAAGATCAGTGAAATCTGTATGCTTATGTGGATACTTGGACAAATTTGTTAAGGTTTCCATATCATCCATCTTCTAAATCTTCCGTCTTCTTGGAGCTGCCTAATATTGGAAAGTTAAAACATTGGAGCTGCCTAATCCAAAAATGGACTGAGCGGAGGTCAATACTTCTCTGGAATTGGACCGAGTTAACCATTCCTCCCATGGTTATGAAAACATGGCCCACTCTAACCAAACAAAGAATTCCTATACTCTGTATAGGTAGATCATAGAGAAACTCTTAACTTAATTAGGCTTTTTTTTCTTATTTAAGTTTTGTAGGCACTTTTCTTTGAAACTCCGAACCTAATATCAATTCGCTACCTTCTTTAAGGAAAGAATACTTTCTGAAATGTGAATGGAACAGTTTGTTGAAAATTGTTATTTTGCATATGAGAGACGGGCAGGGGAATTTCCTTTGTTTTGATTTGAATCTCCAAGTTCGGTGCAAGAATTGGAAGATGTCTAAATTCAAGTGGATATATTGTATAAAGGTGGAAAGATGTACAGTTTATACCTTTGTTGGCTGTCATTTTCATTCAAGCGCTCTGGAGTAGTGTAATCAACCAGTGCTAGCTCATCTGCATTCTGGTTTGCTTTCTTATTTGGAGTCTCTATACCTTCTGTTCCTAGGACTTCTCTGATTGAGCTCATCTGCATTCTGGTTTGCTTTCTTATATAGAGTCTCTATACCTTCTGTTCCTAGGACTTCTCTGATTGAGCTCATCTGCATTCTGGTTTGCTGTCTTATTTAGAGTCTCTATACCTTCTTTTCCTAGGACTTCTCTGATTGCGTTAATTGTGAACGTTAAACTACTTAATTGAGGAGGTATGAATTCTAATTTTTTTGTCCGTTTTTTTTTTTTATTTTGGCTATTCCTTTTGTTGTTTCCTATGGTTGTATTGGTAGGGTGTTTGCATAATTGAGATTACGATTTGTCCGCATGATAATCTTCCACGATCGATATAAAGGTTTACATGTGTCACCTCTATGAAAGGTTTGCAAAGTATTTTGTTGGCTCACCAGTTCATTCATTTTTGCTTCCAAGGTTTTTTCTGTTTCATTGAGTCCTTGTGGATGATTGTGGTGGTACTGCGTCGTTTGGACATGGTACCCGGACGCCTTTCTTGAAAAGAGAAAGAATAGTAGTTCATAAGTGGAAGAAAAAAAGCGCATGTCCAGTAGACTTTGGCAGGTTCTTGGCCTCTTCTGGGAGAGCTCACTCCGAAATTATTCTGTCAACTAGGAAACTTAATGGGTCTACTACGATTTGGTTTTTTCAATAATATATACTTTTTAAATGAACTTTGAGCTTTTTGAATGTTAATTTTATATTTTACTTATTCTTCTACAATAATTAATTAATTTTACAAATTGACTTTGGAATTCCGATACTGGATAGGATGTGTATTTCGATTTTACAGCTCAGACCGGTGATGGGAACAGCAAAACTCTTTTATAAGATTTTTTTTTTTCCTGTTTTTGGAGTTCATCAATATGAAAGTCTATATTATGCGTAAAGCGAATTTCACTTTGGCACTTCTTGGTTGAGTTGAGGGAGCGGAGGGGACGGAGAATTTTTTTTTTAATTTAATCTTTTGTTCATACTTAAATCAAATTTTAAGATAAAAAAAGTGTGAGTTAATCTTGTCATCTAATGCGCTTTATTTTATAGAAATATTTTTCTATCTTAACCCTTTTTCACATTTACATTCCATTTAATTCACACACACACACACGTATATATGTATGTGTATTATTCTTGTCTCAAAATAATAGCTAGATTTATCCTTTTCAACTTTGAAGTAAAAATTTAGATCGATCTTTTAATTTTACTCCTACTCAATTAACACAGAAATCCAAAAATAACCCTATTGAAAATGTAATGGACTTTAATAGTAAGATTTTTAAAATAAGGGTATAACAGTCTTTCCGATTCAAATCTTATGAATTTCAGGCGTTTTATAATTTTGGTGAAAAGCCACGGCTAATGTAGTGAAATATGTGTTTCTTTTCCCTCTCTTTGTAATAACCGAGTAGTAATTCATGTCTTCAGGATATAAGATCAATAGGGTTAATTTATTTCTTTTTCTTACTTAATATCTTCATACAGATTGGTTCCTTAGAGAGAACAATAAAGAAAATAAGGTCACCAAGAAATTAATTCCCCTTAATTCAAAATGGCCCTTATATAAACTGCGAACTTCAAGAATGACCCTTGCATGTAGAATTTATTTATTTATTTATTTTCAGTTTCCATCTGTTCCCCAATTCAAAATTTAAAGTTTTTTTTTAGTGGTATATCCTCAAAAATATAGGGTATATGGCTGATAGACCAAAGAGTCTACTTTTTGGTTCAGCATTCCTTTACAATGAAGAGAAGATTGAAGAACAAAATGCAGGGCAGAGCTGTCTCTTTATAATCGCAATTCAAAAGTCCAGCAACTAGATAAGAAGGATACACCAAGACAACAAATAAATCAAGACACTGTTACTCCGGTAATTCTGCAAATTTTACAGGAAATGAAACGCCTAATAAACATTTACTAAGAACTTGTAGCTCCAACTGGAATAGCTATATTACCCTGAGCTATTAGCTGCATAAATACGAAGAAGAAATGAAAGATAATTTACCATAAACAGATGATACTCGACGAAATATCCGTTTCAGTGAAACCAAGCAGCAATGACCCAACTTGCTTGTCTGTCTCGAAAAAATCAATGGCTCCAGCCTTGACATTATATATCATGAACTGCCCTTTATGGCCAAAGGACTTGACAACCACAAGCTCGCCATTCTTCAACAAACCAATAGGAGGAGTAAGATGAAATTCACGGGAACCAAAATCCTGTTCAAGCACCGGAATCTGGGTAGAAAAATCTACTTTAAACAACTTTGCCCAGTGACCCATTTCTACATCCACCAATGCCCATAGCTCCCATATGTACTTTTTCAGGACAGTCATAACAGAAAGGCAATTCTCCATCGCTAAAAAATACTAGCAATTGACATCAAATGCCCGCCGATCGCCGAGACGCTTGGCATGGGAACCCTTGGAGCAACTGAGAAACGCTCAGTGCATTCCTTTGGAACAACTGATACGTGAAAAGTCTCGGTATCAAGTTTCAAACTAAGAATATATGGAGTCCGAAAATACCCAAAAATAATGGCTATTGCGCTTGTGCCGACGCCAGATCAATGGCATCGCTGTGACTCATTCAACTGCCACTCAACCATATTCGATGCGAGCTCACTTCAGTCTAAGAGTTCTACGTTAAGGGGCTGAGAGGCTACTCGACTTCCGGGGAGAGGGGCCTTCGGGGCGCAAAAGGATTGGTCCTTCACTTGCTCATCGTTCGCGAGTCGAACTTGTTCTCTTTCCTTCATGGCGGGGAGAAGAAATGAAGAAAGAGAGCTTGCTTGAAAGAGATTGCATTGGCGCAGAGGATGGAGAATCATTGCCTAAGCGTTCGATTGGCGGAGTGCTCATTCCAGACAAGCAGGAAGTTCTTGCCTTCAAGAGCAGGAAAAATGTCCGTGTGTCTTGAGCAAATCAGCTTAGTGAGCTTATAAAGAATGGGCCCTTCAACTCTAGCCTGGAACCCAATCCGGAACTTGATTTTTAAGGCCCGAATCTGTTGCATCTGCATAATGAGAACAAAGAGTTATGTTTACAGTTGCTGATGTGAAATTTGCAAGTGCATAAATATCGAATAAATAATAAAATAGTGAGTACAAGTCGTCCTAACGAGGATTGTTACCTAACTGTAAAATTCTTTTACTTATAATCTAACTTAAACCAAAATAAATATGATTTTATCTAAAATTTAATTACCAATAAAAATAAATAACAATAATAATAAACACAAAAATCAATAATTATATTAATTAAAAATCAATGGCAATGAATTGACTAAGACACTTCAAATTCAACTTACTCCTCTTATGACAAATAATTAATTTTTTCAAATTAATTCTCGACTTGGTTAATGGTAGAATTTTTAATTATAAGCTAGATCCAATCTCTTGGTAAAAAGCTCCTAACTTTAATTAATAAACTAATCGTATCTCTACGTGATTTTAATTATCAAAGCCGCAAACACCTCTATGGAATTCCCTAGCTTTTGTTTCCTACTCGCTAGAAACCACACAAAGAAACCGAATCTATCTCTAGTCAGTTTTACAATGTGTTGTTATTACCATGATCCAATTTAAACTAGCAGATCTCAGCCACTAGAATAAATTTAAAGGCATGCAAGAATTGGCCAAAAACTTACAAGCATTAAAAACAATAATAACAATCAACCAAAATCGAGATTAAAGAAATAATCTTTAATTGAAATAAATTAAATTCATAAGAGTTTCACCCTTTATCGAAAATTTTAGTCATAAAAAATTTAACTATTCATAATTTGAATATTCAAAACTATAAATTTAATTAACATAAAAAATTAAAAGAATAAACAAAACAAGAGAAGAGAAGAATACGAATCCTCTCTTTCTCAAGCTTGGCGCCACTGTTTTTGCTCTATTGCCTCGGTCAGTCCTTTCCCAAATTGCTTCTCCACCGTCTTGTCTTTTTCCTTCACAATTTCTTTTGCCCTTGGCTGCCCGATTTTCTCTCCAATTGGCTGCCTCTAATTTTCTTCTTTTGCTGCCCCAAATTCGTCCCCTTTTGGCTGCCCAAACTTTGCTCCTTTCGGCTGCCCTAATTCCTCTCCAATTGCTATCCGAAATTTGCTTCTTTTGCTGCCCGATTTTGTTCTCCCTGGCTGCCCGAATTCTCTTTCCTTGGCTGCCCTAATTTCTTCTCTTGGCTGCCCTAATTTCTCTCCTTCCTCTTTCTCTCGAATTCTCGAATTCTCCTCTTTCGTGTATTAGGAATTTCAATCCATTTTAAATTACAAATCCTATTCCAAATTAAAGTTAATTTTAGAATCTTCCTTTTTTTTTTTAAATTGAATCCTTATTAATTTTGAAATGGTATGGTAAATTTTTATTTTCCTTTCCTAACTAATTCTTTTTTCCTATTTTCTTCTCTTGACATTACTATTTTGCTCCTACATCAATAATTAGTAAAATTAGTAAATTAAAGTGTACTTTATAAATAAAATCATCTTAATTAATTCATAGTACATTAATATTTAATTCACCAAAATAAATCAAAGTTATAAGATTTATATCAATTATTTTTTAAATAAATAAGAAATTAATTCTAAATAATGATTAACATATGATCTCATCACTTTCAGACAAAATGATTGATCGTAATTGACTTTACCAAGTCTCTTCTCCTGCTCCGGATTTGCGCCAACTTAAAACCATCCTTCCTCATGGTCTTGGCAGTAGATAACGGGAGTTCAGGGTTTTCATCTAAGTATACTCCTCCATTCGCTAGCTGCCTATTCCTGCGGAGAATCACCGAAAAAATATCGAAAAAATCACTCCAAACTGCAGTCCTATTGTTCTCAATCATCTCAAC
Organism: Rauvolfia tetraphylla; assembly: GCA_030512225.1. Lineage (NCBI taxonomy): Eukaryota > Viridiplantae > Streptophyta > Magnoliopsida > Gentianales > Apocynaceae > Rauvolfia > Rauvolfia tetraphylla. The sequence goes on from JAJQKT010000062.1 coordinate 1,151,663, forward strand.
TAGCGGATAATCGTTTGGTGCACCTAGAAGGTTCCTGAACTTTCTTTCCACCTTCATCTCCACTATCCTAACTCTGCTCTGATTGTTTAAGGTAGGCCATCGCCTCAAAAGTCCAAAAAGAACTGTGGATCTGTAAATTTCTCTGACAATTTCCTCAAGGGCATGAAATACTACGTATTGCTTTGATTGCTTGATATCATCAATTGTTTCTTGTATGCCATTCTCAGTTTGCCTCAAGCAAATAGAAGTGAAAACCGCGAGTCTAAACCAAAGACTAGCACAACACAAAAATATCATGACAATACTGAAATGGCCTAGGAACATATCATGCTTTTTTTGAGAAGATCTAATCCAAATAACCATTACTTTTTTTTAATTCTTCAACATTTTGAGTAGAAAACTTACTCATTGCAATTTTATTCTCAATAGACAATATTATCAATCCAGTTAATCTAGTTGTTTGTATTGTTTAGTTATTAGGAGATGCCCACACTCGAAATTTCTATGGATGGTCTCTTTTATATTTTGAGTGGTATTGAATTTATAAATACCTTTTTTGGTGCCAGTTTCTATGAGTCGGTGTTCTTCTTGAAATTAGAGAAGTTTGAAATTGGACGGAAAAATAATTGATTTTTATTTTGTCATAGAAATTAATGATGAGGAGCCTAAAGCTAAAGATAAACACGAAGCACATAAGGATGGGCAAATAGGGGACAATTAGGAGCAAGTACGTAATCAGCTGAATGAGTTGGAGCAAGAACTAGCTTTGTTACTTTTGGAGCAAGTGAATCTATTTTTGTTATATTTTTAATTATAACTTTGCAATTAATTTCTCTTTCCCTTTGGTACGACTCGGTTGAATCAAATTAGACATGAGATACAGAAAGTATTGAAACAATGAAGTAATAGCTTAAGCAATTAATGATTGGCTAATGAATTTTTTATAAAATTAGTTTAAAAGGTTAAAATTATATAATTACAATTATTATAGAGTTATATGATAATAGTTCTTTAATAAGGGAGTATACTATTTAATAAGGTATGCGCTTTCTTCATAAAACTTGTCTCGTGTGATTTGACTGCAATTTAACTCATAAAAGAGTAATTTTGCATAGGATGAAGTTTATCTTCTATGCATTTTCAGATAGTAATTGTGTGTTTTTTATTTAAAAAAAAATGAAACAAGGAGAAATCAATTGGTAAGAAAATCTTTCTTGGGTTGGTCGATTTTAACATTGTCAAATACTATTATTTACAAGAAAACACTTCACCATATTTATCCCAAAAAAAAAAAAGAAGAAGAAGAAAACAGTTCACCGACACTTTTTTCCAATTTCCAATAATATGGATCGATTAATATCACGTTTGAAATATAGTATTTTGGAATTTAAAAATCCGTTAGGTATAAAATTATATTTGATTGGGTATTAGCAGATTTATCCGTTAGTTAAACGGACCGTTTATCTAAAATTCTAAATTTATCTTTCATTTAGTCCAATTATTGTACCTATGGGATGGTCAACTAAAATCTCTCAGATTGCAAGTAAATTTGAAGAATTCTGGCATTGTAGATTATGTCCAAAGCAACATAAAGGAAGAATTTTAAATATATATATATTAAAGTTGAGGTTGAATCACAAGAAAGTGGCATGTGTAATTTTTAAAGCTTAAGTTAACTCTAATGATGCCAAGTTAGATTTAAAGAATTTATTACTTCATTAATTAATGTGCCCATATGAACTCATATCTATAAATAATCACCTTATCTATGGTGGAATTATTTTTATTAAATACTACATTAATTAAATAGTATCTTAATTATTTTTATTGAGGACTTTTCTATATATAATGCATTTAACAAATTAATTCTTATGATTAAGGACTACTCTATATACCATGGATTGAATAAATGAGTTGAGATAGATATCTTTGATTTATTAATAGAAGAACATGAATTCAATATGAGCTTAAATAGACTTTCAATTATTTCAAAGTAAATGTCATAAATATTTATGTAATTAAATATGTTGAATACATGAATCTATAATTATTGACTTAAAGGTAAATGAAAAGATCTTGAATTTGAGTTCAATTAATAGAATTTGAAAAGATTTATATTTAACTATACATTAATTCTTAATAACTATACATTAATTTTCATGAAATTCAATTCATTTGAAGTACATTGAATCTACTAATCATTTTAATGTTTAATGATATGTAATTAATTGTAAAACTAATGAATCTATAAATAATATTAAATATTAAATAATAAACTTTAAAATTTTTGAATATTACTAATTATTATGAACTTATCTAACTATAACTCTTTATTCAGTTTATTTCTTAGCTTAAGTACATAACTGAAACACACAATTTAATAACATCAGTAGTGTAATGACTTCATTCATAACTAATGGCGGAGTAACAAAAAATATAGATAAAATTAAAATATTGAGTCAAAAAGGCATATGAAAAGATTTTGAATCTTACTTCAATGAATAGAATTTGAAAAGATTTATAACTAAAAAAAGCATATGAAAAGATTTTGAATCTTACTTCAATGAATAGAATTTAAAAAGATTTATATCTAAAAAAGGCATATGAAAAGATTTTGAATCTTATTTTAATTAATAGAATTTGAAAAGATTTATATCTAAATTTTAAATAAAATTTGATTTCATTAAAAAAAAATTTAGTAAATAATATTAATAATGAGCTACACCTTATCTTCTATATTAATAGAGTACAAGAAGTTCAAATATTTAAATATAATATTATCTATCAATTATTTTTAAAAAAATAATACTATTTATTATTAAAAAAATAAATAGATAAATATTCGCGCATGCGCAAGCTTTTAACACTAGTATCATCTATTTGGAGAAAAGAGGCTTTGCAAATTCTTCTAAGGTGCATTTAGATTGGATTTTGATACAAAATATTTTTATCTTAAAAATTGTAAAAATTAATTATTTATAATAAAAAATAAAATACAAAATGAAAATTTTTGATTTAAAATGAATATCATGGGGTGTTCGCCTTTTCTGATATCCTGGTGCCAACAAAAAAAAAGGATTAAAAAAAGAAAAACATGGACGATGGATACTGCGCTCTGGGGACTCTGGTCCAGTGTCAAAGAAATGCGTCCATCATCATTTTATCCGGTTCCCATTTGTAAAGCACTCGTGGCATCGCTTCTGTCACTGTCCCAAATGTTCTAGTCCAAAATTTCCCCCAAACAGAGAAGTAAAATTACTCAAATTCCTGTGTAAATATTCAAGAACAAGAATCACTTCTCTCTCTACTCTCTAGTTTCTTTTGTCACTGTGTCATTCATTGCGTTAAATACTGTCTAATATTCTAAAGGTGGCTGTCTGTGCCTCATCATGAATCATTGATCAATAATAGTAGTAGTGTTGTATGTGCCCTTTAGCTCGCATATAGATATAGTACATATAGCGATAGTCAAAGGGGGAGATTTCAGAATCCAGAAACTGATTCATATTTCTATCATTACTATTCTGAATTGGGAATTTTTGTCATCTTCTACAGAACAGATTCACTCAGTAGAGAAAAGGGTCGACGGGATATATACTATCGGACTCGAGAATTTGGAACTACAGGAGTTTTGATGGAGGTTCGTAACGATATCGGGGTGGGTAACTTCCCACCGGAAGATCATGCCCGTGAACAATCATCACCGGCTTCCTCTAAGCAAATCAAGGCCACTCCTAATACCGTTGATACAAATTCCGTTACTCAGAGGTTCTTAATTCTTCCATTTATCGTTCAATTTTTCTTTTTGTTCTTTCATTATTATCATATTCTTGATCGCTATTCCCTTTTCTCTGTTTCATGATGATAATGAATCAAGATTTGTGCTTTTGTAGCTTTTTCGGTTTTTTCATTCTTCTTCCGCCTTTCTTGGTTTTTTATTGCAGGTTGCAGAAAGAACTGATGGCTCTCATGGTAATTCGCCATCCTTTCCCCGTTTCTCTCGAGTCTCGACTGTGTGTCCTTGTATTCTAAATTCCCGTTTTTGCTGTTCTTTATATTTTATTTCTTTAATATATATAGACTGGGCAACTATTGCATAAATTGCAGAACTTTCTCGTGATTACAAAGGGATGAACACGAATAGCATAATTATCTCATACACTAGGAATAGATTCTTGCTCACTGCATTTAGCCACTCCTGCCGGGTCCCCCTTTTGCTTCATTGCTTTAGCCATGACATTTCCCTTGTGTGCAAGTGCGCTTTTGTATTGGGATGAATGGGTTGTCCACTGGAACTTAGATTATGTGTTTTTTGCTTTTTTTGGAGCACCTTTTATGTCATCATTTTCCTTTTGTTCCGAAGAGCGTTTTATATATCCTTTGTTTTTCTTTTGCAATTTCTAATAAATGTTTATGTAAATGTATGTTGATAGAATATGCCATTTCCTCTAATCTCTCTTGATGGGAAACTGGTTTCTGCAAAGAAATGCATTTCTGTTCGCTGTGAAATTCTAGACTTTAATGGCAAGATGTGTAGAGGCAGTTAGAAATCAGATTGCATTCCATCCCTTTTACGCTGTTGGACACCATGCTTCCTTTGTCCTTTGCTTAGAATGTAAAATTAGTTGATGTTTTCTTCACAAATAATACGCACACACAAAAGCAAACCAAAAAAATCAGTCTCTTTTGGCAACTCCAAATCTAATTTGCTAGTTTTATTTTCATTTTCATGAGAATCAATGATCTAAGCCTTTTACTAACATTCACTTTGTCTAGATAAGTGATTGAAGGAGAATCTAGCGGAATATATCCTTGCTTTCTTTTTGATTTATTTTAATGGAGAATTTGTGAATTCTATGTCCATTGAAAACTGAAAATTGGTTTTATTTCCAATGGGTATTAAAATAACTCCTGTGTAGAAGGTTAGGACTTGTAATCTAGCCTGGTTTTAATGGATGATATCAAGATTTAGTTTGGTCTAGGATAGAGAAGGTGGTCAGGTCTTGATCTGCCAGCCAAGTTATCATGTCTAATCTACATTAGCCAAATAAGGGCACTGTCTGGCATGCTTGCTCTATACTCCCTGTTCATGTAGGGAACTGAATTTCTTCTTCCTAAACCATTAAAGTTTACTGCCTATTCACTGATTGAAGTCTAACTTCTGGACCATGTCAAGCTTCTAGACATTTTTGCTAAAAATATTTTGGGCCATGTTTAACTCTTCTCCACATTGGAGAAACATAATGCCTTTTAAATTTATCATTCACAAAATATTTCTGTTTTATTTTTATTTATTTATTTATTTTACTTCGTGTCTAGAAAGATTAGTTCTTAATGATATGCAAGCAGTGAAGACATTATGTTGGGTAGATGATTTCTCTGTTTATGAGAAAATTCTGACCTAGACCTCTGTTGCACTTGGGCCCATTTCTGTTTAAATGTTGTCAGAAAGCGCTATTTACCCTGGTGTAGGGAATTCTTTTGCCTACTTAAGATGTGCCAAAATTCCAAATCGTACTCTTTTATTTAGTTCCCTGATAAATGATATATCACCAAATTATAGACGTGTATACTAAGTGAAATTTAAAAGATCAAAATTTCGATCTATATTGGATAAATCAACCATATCATGGTTAGTTTACTGAGATACTTTTATCATGGAAATGAATCATTTTTGAGCTTGAAATTCCATACCAAGAGCTTGTTAGAATATGAAAAAAAGTTTGTACATGTTTTCAAGGCATCACAGAAAAAGACAGAAAATTTCTCTTGGTTCTATTACCTTTCAAGAGAATCATATGAATTGGGACTATTTCTCTGACTGACTTCTGTTAAAATGGTAATCTAACCCTGTTTTTTCTAAGGACAATCATAGTGTTGAAACCTGGATCTTATTTTAGCAAGGTTGATGTTAGATGGTTATTACTGTACTCAATGGGGCAAACTCATAACAAGGAGAACTACAAGCTTGGGGGAGAAACACCTGAAATATGTTCACCATGCTATGCAAAACTCTGGAGGAGGCCAATGTTAAATTACTTGGGAGCTATTGTTGCATATTTGCTGAGGGGAAAGGTGGGGCTAGACCAGTGCACTTAAAAACTTTTGGAAGTAGGAGGGGGTTGGGGGAGGAAGGAATTCTTAGGATAAAAGATATGTATTCTAGAAATCATGTAGGGAGGCAAAAGAGTTGCTGCACACTGTTTTCTGTGATTGAAGTTATCTGAAGCAATCTTTTACTTTCTATTGTTAGGCTAAGTGGTTTTTGATAATGAATCTATTTTGTTTATGTTGTATTTTCATGGTTTGTTGAAATCTCTCTTACAACTTTCATAAACTGGTTGGATTATTAGTTGAAACAATTTCATAACTCCATGTGGTGGTTGGTTTACAGTTTACATTCTTGATTCTTGCAGATGAGTGGAGGAGATCTTGGAGTATCTGCCTTTCCCGAAGGGGAGAGTATCTTTACTTGGATTGGTACAATCGAGGGTTGTAAAGGAACTATATATGAAGGCCTGTCTTACAAGCTTTCTTTACGCTTTCCCCTTGATTATCCTTTCAAGCCCCCACAAGTAAAGTTTGAGACAATGTGCTTCCATCCAAATGTTGACCAGTATGGAAACATTTGCTTGGACATCCTACAGGTATCAATGTAAATAAGAATATGATCTGACAGATATGGATTATTAAACATGTGAATTTTAGTGACAAAGAAATTCTTAGTCCATTGAGCTTCTTCGATACAAACTGCCTCCCATCCAATGTCAGGCTTGAATGCAAATCCAAGGAATTTGAAGCACTTTATAATATTTAAGAGTACTTTTGTACTCCATAGTCTCTAAGTATGCTGGCAGTTAGAAAGAATTGCAGAAGTCAACTGTTGTTTGTTAATCTTTTCCTTTCCAGGATAAATGGTCTTCAGCATATGATTGCAGAACCATTCTTCTATCCATCCAGAGTTTATTAGGAGGTATGTACCTGATTAAATAAACATGCCGTTTCATTTGCTGTTTATTATCTTGTCATATTCTCTGTTTGTCTAATCTTAATATTAAACATGCAGAACCCAATAACGAAAGCCCCCTAAACAGCTCTGCTGCTGCACTTTGGAAGAACCAAGAAGGTGAGAAATTTATCTTCATCTGTATTTTACAGGCACGTTAAATATTAAACATGCAGAACCCAATAGTGAAAGCCCACTAAACAGCTTATATCTCAGAACTCACTTTAAATTTCAAGCTATGGGAGAGGGGGGAGATGTTCTTTTATCATGGATCATGACAGAATGTAGTCTGCCCTTGGAATTTTTGCAGCTTCTAAAAGAATAATTAATAAATGAAGAAATGAATAAGGCTTTACAAATACAGATGACCAAGGGTTATGAAACTTATGAGATACCATTATAAGATATCTTCACCGCTGTTTGCTATTCTCAAAGATACAGGACTAAAACACAGTTTACCTCACTTGTACAGCACTATAACTCGACAAGGATCCAAAGTAGCAATCAGGAAATATGTAACCAAAACCTGAAATTTTACAAAAGAAAGGCCATGTGTCAAACTTATAGTCATGTAATTGAATCTCTTGATCTGTCTGCATTATTTAGTTGATTTAAAATCACACAAGCACATTCAAGCCTGCAAATTTACATCATTGTTGTTTAGATCTGTTTATTGTTTGCCTGCATCTTAAATGGCAATATAACTTAAAACTATTACTCGGTTATATTTTGGAGATGCTTTATTTTGGCTCGTTTTGCTAATATTGAAATCCCTTTTCCAGAGTACAGAAAAATGGTGCGGAAATATTATATGAGTGGAGAAGTATTAGAGAGCTGAACTTCCGCCGTATTGAAGCAGCAGTTATCTGCAGTCCTTACCGAGTGTTCAATGTGCATTTTGGGGACTGCATTACAAAATAAGTTTGCGCACTGATATCGAAAGAGCCCCTTGGAAAAGGACAAATTTGAGCATGATTCTGCTCTAATTCCTCAAGATTAGATCAATGTACTTTGATTTTCTTGCTAGATTTGTAGCCCCCCACATTTTCTGCAGAAAGATATCTTGAATTGAATATTATGGATTCTATTTCTGTATAGTAACTGGTGACTCCTGAACTGAAGGAAATATCGTTTCTATGGAAATTTTTACATACCATCTTCCTTACTGCAAAGAATAGACGGCAGACCTGGAGACTATACTTGCTACTCTTTTTCTTTGGGCTCTATGAGAACCTCATAGTTGTTTTTTGGCACTTGAATTTGATGAATCTATGTGCTTATAGTCTTTATTGGAGTAGTAGTCTTGTAATCTCAAGGGACCTAAAAGTAGGAAAACACTTCTTGACGTCTGACGATTTGATGTTCTTGAAATAAAACAATCTAAATAATCATACATTTTCAGATTATTGTTGCCATTAAAGTGGGATTTTTTTTGTCTGGTCATTCTCATGCTACAGCGCCCATCTACTTGAAGTGAATTTAAACTTTATATGACAAGCTTTAGTTAACAAGTATTGGGCAACCAGGAACTGACATAAAGATAGTTCTTCTAGTCCGGAATTGAAGGTACAGGCCCCTCCTAAATTTAGTCCAAGTCCATCAATGTCATGTGCCTTTTTACCTTTTCAAAACGGGAAAAGTAAAGTGAAATGCTAACCAATATGACAATGTACAGATATCTGAAGCCACCGTACAATACTCACATGCGATAGTAACTTCAAGAGCTCCCGCCAATCTCCAACCGATTATAACGGTAAACCAATGCTCCCCAAACCCCCTCTCCTTCCCTCACCCCCCCTCCCGCCCCCCCAAAACACACACACAGACACACAGACAAGAGAAGAAGAAACTGAAACAACAGCGAAGGCCCAGAAAGGGAGGAAATGGCATCAAGAAATTGATCTCCAAATTCTCTTTCTCTTGAATTTTTGTTTCCCAAACTCCCGCAAGAGAATAGAAGAATCCAAAATCCAGAGAGAAACATGAGCGTCAATGACATCCTCTTCAGAGTCGATGTAATTTGTCAGAAGTACGATAAATATGATGTCGAAAAGCAGCACAATGCCTCCTCCGATGACGCCTTTGGTCGCCTTTACACTTCCTTTGAGTCGCAGATTGATGCCACCGTTCGCGTCCGTCATCTCCCTCTCTTTCCTTCCTGTTTGTGTAGAAAGCAATTGATATAAGGTGACGATTCATTTCTTGAAATGTATATCTCTTTTCGTTTGCAGAAAGCGGAGATTGCTGCGATCGAGACAAACAGGGCAAAGGTGGTGGCCCTGAATGCAGAGATTCGCCGGACGAAGGCGCGGCTGATGGAAGAAATTCCCAAGCTGCAGAAGCTCTCTCAGAAGAAGGTGGAATCTTTAATTTGTTTCGGATGCAGATAGGCCTCACTATAGCATCCCTTTGAAATTGAAAATTTGAAGGAAAATTATGTTGTGAACAGGTGAAAGGGCTCACTCAGGAAGATATAGAGACTCGAACTGATCTAGTTCTTTCACTACCAGAGAGGATCAGGGCAATACCTGAAGGAACATCAAGTTCAACTAAACAAACGGGGGGTTGGGGGACTCCTTCCCACAAGAATATTAAATTTGATTCAGGTGATTATAAGTCACCCCTAACGTCTGGTGTTTATAATCTTCTGCAAATGTTTGCATTAATGTAGAATGTTTTTCAAGCAGATGGCCGCTTTGATGACGAGTTCTTTCAACAATCCGAGGAATCAAGTCAATTTAGGGAAGAGTATGAAATGAGGAAAATGAAACAGGCTTGTAACACAACTGATCCTTGTTTTCTAGAATATATAATTTTGTCTTCATTTTGGGGTTTTTATCTTTTCTGTGGCTTTTCTACTGATCATTTCAAGTTCCAAGCCTTCTATCTCACATAACCTGAGTCGAAACTGATCAGGATGAAGGTTTAGATGTCATCTCTGATGGCCTGGATACATTGAAAAACTTGGCACGAGACATGAATGAGGTTTGGCTCTTGTATGTGTTTATGCTTTGAATATGCTGTTGGAGCAAAGTTGGGATTGATTGACTCTTTCCCTTTTGCTTTTATGGTATTTTTATCCAGGAATTGGACAGGCAAGTGCCACTAATCGATGAAATTGATACCAAGGTTTGAAACACCTTTTTTTCCCCCCTTGAACAGAATTGCAGTAACTGGAACTTTTGAAAAACTTTCGTGATTCTTTGCATTTCTTGAATCTTTCAGGTTGATAAGGCAACTACAAACCTTAGAAAAACCAATGTCAAACTCAAACAGACCTTGACTAAGGTTTTTTGGCTCAGGATTCTGCTGGAGATTGTCCCATGCATATATTAGTATATTGTGATTTTGTATTTATTTTTTTTTTCTCCTGCATTTTTCCAGATAAGGTCCAGTCAGAACTTCTGCATTGATATCGTTCTTCTCTGTATAATACTGGGAATTGCTTCCTATTTATACAAGTGAGTTTACTAAACTTTGAATTGCTGCATGCTATTAACTTCATCTAATATAATCTTCTGTTCTGCTTGTTGTAGACTATTATGGACTTTATTACTCAAGAAGCTTCCCGTTTTATCTTTTGCAGCATACTGAAGTGAGCAATTCGAAAGCTTCTGATACCCCAGCTGGTATTCCAAAATGCATTAGTGGCTCTGAAGTTCCTTGATTTGCAATTTCTGATACCATTTCTACCATTTCTGTTATTCTACTGAGAATTGGACCATTTACTTCTGCAGAATGAACGAATTTTATAGAGTTCAACTAGGTTTTTTTGAACCATCTTCACTTTATGTAACATAAAGAACATCTGATAGATTCAATACAATCTCAATTTATATTAAATGCTTCTAAAGGTCAGATGTACAGTTTCAAGATCAACAATTAGGTTTTATGTCATGAACTTCTCATGTTCATTCTGAAGCTTCTCCGACTTTTTATTTGAGATTGATATCTCATTTTATGACAGACTCTCATTCCTTGAATTCTTAATGCAATTTGCATAGCAGATTCATTCTCTGCCAATAAAAATTATCAGCTAATTAATTCAGATTACTAGCTAGTAAGAAATTGTTCGCTATTTTTGGAGAACCTAGTTTTTTAAGATCCTGCCTAGTCATATTCCCCTTCTTGTTTCTAATTAGTTGATCTAATGTACTTTATGATGCTTTTTTTTTTAGTAAGCCTAGTAAAGCCAAGTAAAAGAGGAAAATGTATGCATGCATGAGAGTTGCTTATGAGTTCTTGAATACCTGAACGGAAAATTTCTCCCAAGGATCCTTCCCCTCATTGCTTTAATCGGTTAAAAGATTGGCTCCTGGAAACATAACCTTCTATGAAAATGTACTCCATTGCTTTAGTTCCCTCACCCACTCCCTGTATTTCATTTCTTGACTGGTCTGGTCGTACAAAATCTCGATACAACTCTAACAGACTCATAAAAGAACCGATCTATTGTGCAAAAGCCAACTTAGCAGAAAATATTGAATAGAAGTTGACGGAAATTTCAGCCAGTAGAATATACAGAACTTACAACTTCACATTAGAAATCGAATAATGGTATTAAATTAACAGCATCAAGCATGTTCATAGTATTACAGCCTAATTCTTCATAATTTGTCTGTCACTGTAGAAATCTTTCTGCAAGTGCAGATACATCAAGCTCCTGTAAGTTCATGATTGCATTCGACAAGTTATTCCTGAGTACATCTACCTGAGACTCATGTTGATCAAAGAAACTTGTACGATTTGCAGCTAACATAGTACTAACTGGTAGATTCTCGTTCTTGTTTGGATGCGGTATGGGTTTAGAAAGGTTTCCATATCCATTCTCATCATTAGGTTTTCCTTGCAAATTTAAAGAACCGTCCAAGTAAGAATTAATTACCTGACTATCCTTGCTTGGTCCATGTTCATGTACTCCGTTGCAGTTCTTTGCAGTACTGCTGCTGCTTTCAGAGGCGGTTCTAGTAACTATGGAGATGGGAGTAAAATCTTGAGTAGCAAGCAGTTTGGCCAAAAGATGGCAGTCTTTGGATAGGAAATAATTTGAGCAGATGTCTGAGACCGGGTTTGTGTTGACTGATGGAAGTTGCTCTTTCATGTTTGGTACGTCTCCCACCAGTTTGTTGGGACTACATGGAACATCCCATGCATTCTTTGACATGTTGCCCTTTTGCGTAATTCTACAGAGGACCCATTCATCCAACTGCATGCAAAGAAGTAGCATTATACTATAAAATTTGACTCTTCATCACATCTTGCACCTAATTGATCATCTGTAGCAAATCCCAGAAAGTTCCGATTCTTGTTTTGACTGACTCACTTTCAGGTCAAAGGTCTAAACCTATCTAAAACAGGACTATAAACTGATTCTGCATTAACATGATTGTAAAGCTAAAGGTCATAAAGCATTGAGGCTCCTAGAGGAAAAGTGGATCATCATTGGTGTTTCCTTAGATTATTTCCAGCTGAAGCTTTCTTGATTCAATACAGGAGACAATAACTACAGACTTCTATCATCATTCAAATAGATGTCTCATCTCTATAGTTCATAGAGGTGGGACTAAAAAGGCATATCTAGCTAGCCTTGTTAAAAATCCTGCAAAACCTCCCAATCACAACACGTGCGTGGTGCGTCCAAAGGTTCTATGGACTTGAACTAAGCCGGATATGATGCTTAAATCAAAAGAAAACAACAAAAAGATATTGAAGAGGTTCGTACTGTGTCCCAGTTGAAAAGGGCTATAACTATAAAACATCATATTTTGTCATGGTTTTCTGCAAAGTACGAGTTGCTTCTAACACATTTATAATAATTCTTTTCCTCGAATATGACAAGTTATTTACTTGAAGATAACACAAAACTATTTTCTACCCTTGTAATGCAATAGAATGGATGAGATCATTGCTATAACTTACCCTCATGGAACCTTTGGATCTTTGAGGTCGAATAAAGGTATCAGGAATTCGATACTCAATCATTATCCAATCTGTCTTGAGACCATTTGGAGGTTTTCCAATATAGAAAACCAAGGCTTTCTTGACACCTATTCTTGCTCTAGAAGAACTGAGAATCGGTTTATCAGTTCCTGTGGCCTTCCAATAACCAGAAGCTGCTGTTCTATTAGGCCTTGCCCCATTAGGATACTTCCTATCCCTTGGGCTAAAGAAGTACCATTCATCATCTCCAAACGGAGCCTTCTCTGAGAAGTAACAAGACATGCAGAAATCAACAAAGATTATGACTAGAAAATTAATCAAGAAAATCATAGATACACGTCGATCGCAAAGAACGAACTTGGTAAGTCCCAGGGGTTATAGTTGTAGAGCTCAACTTCGCCGATTACAGCAGCCGGCAGAGGACGAGAATTCACCTTATTGAGCAAGTAATACACGATGAGCTCTTCATCAGAGGGATGAAATCTGACGCCAGGAGGGAATTGGAAGCTGGAAATGATTTGTTTATCCATTGAAAAGGTCTGTCCTATAACTTGGCTGATGAGAATGCAAGCTATGATTCTGCTGGTTTTATACCGAATAAGAGCCTTTTAGGTTGCGACAAGAGTACTGTCACGGCTTGAAAAGGCAAAAGTTCATGCTTACGCCGACGTGCCTCACTAAACAGGAAGAGACGAAGGATAGGGGCGTAGAAGCTTAAAGAAGTCGTCTACAAATCAGAAAAGCAACTTTGTCTTACTCTATCTGTTGCCACTACTTAACATTGTCTATGTGCTTCTAATTTTGCCTCTAAACATTGCTAGAGTCAGATTTGGTATGTTAATCCAAGAACTTGAAGTTTGGCACCCTATAAGGCATTCATATTTGTTCCATTTGGCATCATGAAATAAATCTTTCACATGTCTACATACGAGAAACACGTAGACATTATGAACATGATTATAAACGATGGAGGCTCGCTAGGACTTCAATAATGTCAAAATTTTTGTTTTACAGTTATCTAAATCAAAACTCAAATTAAAAATACTCCCCTGGGAAGCTCCTGGAAATTTACCATAAGATTCTCTCCTACGATACCAAATCTCTCTTTGGACTCTAGAGAGTTCAGGCAGCTTCCCTTAACTCGCCATGCAATCTCTATTTCGTTTTCAATCTTCTGATATACACCAATAATTAAATTAATTTGTCAAGAGTTTTCTTCATTAGTTAATATACAGCTTACAACGTAAGAAGAAACGAGCTTGAGGTGATCTGGATATTCTTTGGATCTCAGCTCATTGTACAAACAGACCTGAGTTACATATATAAGTATAAAGAAATTTCAAGAGAAGAACCAGTAGAAGAAGCTTCTGATCTGAATTCCATTTCCTCAATTAATTTGTCGTATTCTCCTGGAAAAAGTCCTTTGCAGAATCGTAAGTTTTAAGACAAATGTCGACATAATGCAGTCAATAGAAGAAAATTCGTGCTCAAATTAACCTTTCATTTCATTATCTATTGCTCTCATCTTTCCCATCTTTCTCTCTTTGTAGGTACAAATTATTTATATAGTTTTGAGATTAATAAATGGGAGGTTTTTAAGTAAAGAATTTATTCTGTTGTGACCATAATTTGCTGTTGAAATTCCTAGCTAGCCCGATTTTTTGTGTGCGTGCATTTGGAAAATTTTAAAGATGGAGAATGTTTATTGTTTCAACAGATATATGCGCGATATATGTTTTATTTTTCACCATGTTATCCCCTGCAGAAGATGCGCAAAAATCTAATGTTTCCCTTTTTGTCTAGACACAATCATATGAAGGGGAGATGAGGCTGGAAAACAAGTTGGTGACAAATTAAATACAAGCTATAGTTGAAAAAGCAGCCTGGAGCTGCTCAAAAACCCATATAGCTCTGCACAAATGGAGGCTATGACAAGTTAAGATAGCAGAAGCAACAGATATCACAAGAAAATTTACACATGAGAAGTCTTGAAAGAACCCTAATTTCATTCTTCCCACTTTTTGGCTTCTTTTTTCGTTTACTTATCTGATATCATTTCAGGGGTTGGGCTCAGGGAAGCCAAAGTGATTGTCCTTAGAAGGTTGTCAATCGCCATTGCATTATCTACAATTGATGAAAATGACTGAAATCCTGATAATTATATAAATGAAAATTAGAAAATTTATGTTAGGAATATCTGCTCGAAGATTAAATTTACTAAATCTTTATGAAAGGACCATAAAAATTTAAATTTGTGGAATAGATCTAACTCCTTCCTCGGTTGACCCTTTTCGCCTCTCTCCCGGTAATTCCTGCATCGACAATAACAGCAGCAAATGGGGAAAAAAGTAATTAAAAAATGTATTCGTACTCTTTCTGTTCTATTTTCCACCCTTTCACTAGCTAGACATCTATAATGCATCCAAACACCACCTTAATCCATGTTTGTCCTGCGTAAAATTCTTTATTAATTCATCGTCTTTGATACTCCAACTATATATCATCCAAATTTGATTGGTTTCAAAATATGCTGGCTAAAAAAAATTAATTTCTTTTGTTTTCTTGAATATCTACTTTTGAAATACAACCATCCCACCAATGGCAGATCGACAGTAGCAACTTGGAATCGGCCTACTGATAGTACAAGTCAAGAAAGAATCATCCATTGGTTAATTAATGAATTTAATAGGTGGTTAATGAATCTTGTTATTCCAATAGTACAAGCCGATTATCTCCAAGTTTAATTAGTAAACTTGTCTTAACTCGAAGACTCGACTGATTATTCAAAAGAAAAAAAGAAAAGAACCTACAAATTTTTGTTTTCTTTTTCTGCCAAAACCTTGTTTTCAACGAATTGAGAACGTCATTTTGCGGGGCCGAAAAGATTGCGTATCCGAGGGCGGATATGGTTTTTGTGTGTATAGTTTGGACGGAATATTTTATAAGTATCCGCTCCGTCTTGCAAAATTGGTGAATCTTGTAGCATAAAATAATAGTAATTGATTTTGTGATGAAAAATTTTGTAAATTTTTATAGTTATGAATCAAATATTTACATTCAATTTCTAAAGAGAAAAGAAGATTATGTAGAAATCGAGACCTTAAAAGGGTCTATTGGTTCGACGAGCAAATCAAGAAACTAAAGACAGAAACAACTACTTGCAAACAAACTCCTAAGATGCTTCGTTATATATTTATTTTCAAAGGAATACTACTAAGGATATATAGCACAAAAGTGTTGTACAAATGGCGCATTTCATTTGAAAAGCGTTTACAGGAATTAGATGTGATCACAAGAAGCGCAGGAACCGAAGAAAAGGCCACGAACCAAAATTAAGGTTTTTGTCGAGTTTTGCCAGTGTTTGGACCGAGGTAGGTTTTGCAACGTTGTGCGTGCATGGTTATTGTGGTGCTGATGCATGATGCATGCAGACACAAGGGTTTTTGTCACGGACATAATAAAGGATTCGGTAGTCCCAATTTGTAGAAATACGATGGGAGAAATGACGATAACTCGGCTACCCTTTTGATGAAAATGGAATTTGAGATTTTTCAATATAATAAAGTATATTTTACCATCTGAATTATAATTCTGTAATGGTCAAGTCTTTAAGAATAACTTGAATTTTGTTCTCATTTGTATTCTTTTTAGGTATCAAAAGAGAGACAATGCATATATTTGCAACAAAACAAAAACGTAATTTATTTTAAATCATTGAACAATGAGTTGCCTCTCTCCCTCTTTTCTCTCAACCAAGAAGACAGGAGAAAAGAAAAAGCATTATACTAATTGATCGGGTTTGATTTGAAATAATACTTGATGATTGAAGAAATGAAAATATAGGCCCACAATACTTTTGCCAGAATCAAATGTGGGCCGTGCGGATTTTATCCATAATCAGCAGCTCTTTACGATCTAAAAAGGCTAGATGTGTGTCTTGGCCCATCAGCCACTTGGATTGCCAAACTAGGGGAATTATTAGGAAGAAGAAAATTAGCTCGTCTGCTTCATTTCTTTTTCTCAAAAGAAATATTTAAATCCCTCGCAGATTGAAAAAGCTTTTCCAGTTTTGTTTTATATGAAAGCCAAAAATATATATATATATATATATATATATATATATATATATATATATATATATATATATATATATATATATATCCACTTGATTGAAATGCATCACTTTGATTCTCCAATGTCTTGTTGCTATATATCTGCCCAACTTTTTCAGAAGCAGTCCCACGGAGAACAGCAATGTGGAGTCCCTCATTTCAATCCAGAAAATCAAGAAAACCATGCAACACCTAGTCCTCTGCTCCCGCATGTGAAGGTCCTTCTCTTTCCATTTCTTAAAATTCTGGAATTTTTCTTTTTTCCTTTTCTACTTGTTTCGTGTCGGCCGAACAATTTATCTATCTGAAAGGTGAATATGATCTCGAGTTTTGTCTATCAGATTAGTTTATCTAGTACAAGCTCGAAAGTTGAAAGTACCTTACAGGTATAGGAATTCCCGTGTCTTGCGCGAACAAACACTTATACCCATAAAGAATGAGAATGAAATAAAATATATTTGTATTATTTGTTTTCCCGTAGATTCTGGTCGGGGTGGAGAGGAGGGCTGAGAAATGAGAAACATTCTTCAGTAAGAGTAATACTATATAGAGAGTAGTTATTCAGACAAAAAAAGAAAAAACCATATAGTGATTAGGTGAATGTGCAACTCTGTCTTGATTTTGCAGGGGCCGAGGAGAATTTATAAAGCATCCATGTCTTTCAAAGGGGTAAACTCCGAATGCTTCTAGCCAAAAGTGGTTGAGCGTTATACGCAGCTACTAGTATTATTTTATACACTTCAATCTCCAACTCGTATACATATATATATAAATATATAGAACCACATGTTGGTTATTTAGTACTAGTTACAAGGCTGTCAACAAGCCAGGTAAAGACTCGGACCTATTCGTTTTAGACTCTATTAAATTAGTTATGGACAAAGAGGTATGTACGCTTTATTTAGATCGGGACGCAATAAGGTCATGTTTAATAGGTATGAGTTTAGTATATCATATTATAGACTCAATAGACTAACATGATTAATATATATTATAAATATTTTATATAATTTATTTATAATACTAATATATATTGAAATCCTGCTTGCAGTATTAATTCTTTCCTAATGTCTCTTTTTAATAAAAACAGTTCTATATCTAAAGTTGTAAAAATAAATTAATATGCAATTATATATAAGTTATATGTCTAATATATTACACACACGCTAATCATAAGCTTTCTTTGAAAGTTGATCTTCTTTTATGTACGAAATTAAGAAATGACTCTTGAGTTAGTATATTTATTAAGATTGTTATTTTAGTAAAATAGTAAACATTTTAGTCTCTTATATTCTACTTAAATTTTTGTGTAATAGTTAATCTTGGATTATATGAATATTATAATTTTAATTTCTTAAAGAGATAATATATTATATTAAAATTTTATTTATGATGACGAGTTTAATAAATTATACTGTAACTTTTAAAAAAAAATTAATTATAATCAGGTATATTCGGACATAACCTGATACTCTATAAAGTTAGATATGGATCTATACTCTATAAATCCGTCCAATAATTAGATCAAGTTCGTTTCTATCTATTTGTTATTAAATTCAAGTCTGAAACAACAAATTTTAAATCTATTATGACCTATATACGACCTTACTAGTTACAACTTAGTTTGAACACGTAAGTCTTGTAAATTTGAAATTTATAAGGTTGTGATATGATAGGGGTCCTTTTATTAGCATTTTTTATCAATCAAATAATAGTTCAAAGCATATGGATACTGCTCTTTGGAACGTGGTTCCTGAAATTAATTGAGTTGACAGTTTTGCATATTTTTAGAAAAAGCATAGCATGTGAAAGTAGACCATAATGTTTTTTAGAAAAAGTGTAGTGTGGATAAATCATATAACCAAAACTGACACTTTAAAAATGTCCACCTTTCTCTTTTTCTTTTCTTTTTTTTTTTTTGGTATACACATCAAGATAGGGGGATATGTGTATCAAATTCAAAATTTTGTACTTAGTAAAGATCATTTTTAGCCATTAAATTATAGAAAATAATATTTTCACTTTCTTCTTTTTTTTCATAATTGAAATTTCCTTAATACGTAAAAAAATTTTAAAAAATCAGTTCAAACCTTGTCTTAAAAAATTAATTTTGAGCATTAAAATATTTTTATTTGTACAAAAAAGTGAGAGGAGGATGAAAGAAGCTAAAGTAGTGAGAATATGAATTCCCTTGAGGCTTCAACTATTATCGCAGGATCACATATCAATGTCCATCTTTGTAGTAGTATTTTCAATTCTTTATAAGTAATGTAAATAATTATTTGTTGAACGTAATTTATGAAACCCCTATTTTCTAATTAGGAGTTTGAAATCCTTTAACTTATTCATACAATTCAAACTCTTTTTTTAAAAAAAAAAAGGATCAATATCATACTTCCATGTTAATCAAATTGACGAATTTAATACCAAAAGGAAAGATTAAAGATACTGCCAATTTGTGATAAAGAGCAAGAATCCATGATAAAGAGAGGAGAAAGAAAACGCACCCCACCAAAATTGTTGGATGGCAAAGAGAATTATGCATGCTAAATAAACAAGAGGACCATCATCCCCACATTCCAATTGCTACTTAAAATCTTTTTACTAGTAACCAAAAATACAAGAGGGCAATAATGAACACTCCAGGGGACCCCAAGAAGCAGAACACCATAACTGCATGAATCAGCGTATAAAGATTGCTCTTCTTTCTCCCTTTCCCCCTCTTCTAAGGTAATTCAATAAAAACAAAAGAGACATATAAATTTAGCAACTTTGATCATAATGATCCAAGCATTGAAAAGCTTAAAAATAATCAGGTATCTTAAACCTTTAACTTTCAAAACTACAAATCCAATATTTAGGGTATATTTGAATCCCATTTCGTTTCAAATTTTAAAGTAAAGTTTTAAGTGTAGACGTCTCATCTTATAAATAATTTAATTTTTACAAAATTCAAGATAAAAATCACAAAATCAAACTCAATTCAATCTTACCTTTAATTATTAAATTATTATCTAAACAATTTTGCATGGAAGGTTAAAAAGGTACTTTTGATGGAGCAAAGAATTCTACCACAAGTATACGACTTTTTGTTATACTTACTGTGTTTGGTTTGGCTAGGAGGACGGAGTAAATAGGAAGGAAAAATGGAGCAAATATACTTGTTTGGTTAAATATGTTATAGGAAAAGGAATTAGACGTGAAAGTAGATAGATTATGAAGTATTTGGTAACTAGAGACCAAATAATTATTGAAATTATTTGTAAATTTATAATATATATATATATATATATATATATATATATATATATATATATATATATTATAGAAATGTAACCTTTTCTTTTTTATAACTTCAAATCTCTCATTCTAATTTTTTAGAATTTTTATTTTTTTAATTAGTCTTTAAAAATTTGATTGGTTAAGATTATTTTCAATCTATTAGGATCACTTTAAACTACTTATCTTTATCATTTTTGTGTATCCAATCTCCTAATTTAAACTAAATTTATTAAAGCTAAATTCTTAACTTATACATTAATTTTAATTTTTAAATTTTGTATATTCTATATATATATATATATATATATATATATATATATATATATATATATATATATATATAAAATAATGTAACCCTTTATTTCTTATGGTTACAAACCTCTCATCCTAAATTCTTAGCATTTTTACTTTTTTAATTATTCTTCAAAATTTAAATTAGTTGTGATCATTTTCAATCTATTAAGATAACTTTAAACTAATTTATATATTTAATTTTAATTTTAAAATATGTACATTAAGTTACTTTATGAAAGTAGGAGACTTTAATTACTATTTTAAAAATTTTTTATTATTTACAATTATTTTTAATCTATTAAAATAATTTTAAACTACTTATATATCAACTTGAATTTTACATTATTCTAATTTTTTATAATTTTTTTTAATTACTCTTTAAAATTTGATTAGTTAGGATCATTTTCAATTTATTAAAGTAACTTTAAACTAACTTATACATTAATTTCATTTTGGAATTTTGTATATTAAATTACTTTATAAAAATATGAAACTTTAATTATTATTTTAAAATTTTTTATTGGTTAGAACTATTTTTAATCTATTAAAATAATTTTAAACTACTTATATATCAACTTGAATTTTAAATTTCATATTTTTTTGAAGAAATTGAATTCCGTATATTGAGTTACTTTGTAAATGTAGAAAACTTTAATTATTCAATGTACTTAAAAAATTTTAAATTGGTTGGGATCATTTTAAACTACTTATATATTAACTCAAATTTTAAATTCTATATATTTTTTTTTAAAAATAAATTATGTATATTCAGTTATTTTGTAAAAGTAAAACTTTAACTATTCAGTAGTGTCAACTAACATAATCTTTATATTTATAATTTTTGTTTAACCAAATTTCTTAATTTAAATTAAATTCATTAAATATAAACTTCTAATATGTATCCATATTAGCTTTTCTAATAGATAAAAATGCTCGATAACAAAAATTATAGTTTTGAACCATGTTATAAAAAATAATTAATTTGTCTTTTTTATTTTTATCTTTTTTTTTTTAGAATTTAAATTTCATATACGTAGATGTGGATTAGAACAGGTGATCTGAGAAAATAACCTAAAATACTTCAACGATAAGAAGAATATTTTAAATTTGATTACTTCAGGAAATTGCTCTGCAGGATTTCCAAGTCAAAGAAATTAGACTATACCTTTACAGGATAAGCCAATATGAAAAATGAAAAAGTCTTCTTATTCTACGATATCAATCTCATAGTTGTTTTCTAATCTATGTAGTCTAAAAGGAAATTCCAAACATTTGACAAATATAGTACTCCATTTATTTTCACCAAGTTTGATTCTAATGAAATGTTTATGTTTTTTATAAATAAATCTATATTACTTCGGATACATTTGTGTTTAGATTTTTATATCAAATACAGGTACGTGAGAACCATAAGATAAGACAAGGGCAAGCTAGCTAGGAGAACGCAAGGTTAGAAGGAAGAATTATTAGATTTGATGGTTTTAATTTATCTATTTTCTACAATAGCAAACAAGGCAAAAGTTTTTTAACTTTAGAGTTAAATAATCTCAATTTTGGAGTGTCCTTACATGTCCATCAAATCATAGTATGGCAAGTTTTTATTTTTATTGTATGATACACTTATCAAATTATCTGTGAAGAAAAATAAAAAAAATTAAGAGATTTAAGAGATGATTTCTTCATTTTCTATTAATACTTTTTTGTCCTCAAACATACTTCATTATTTTTTAACCTCTTAATTGTTTCGAGAAATACAATTAGTTAGTACTTTTTTTTCAAAAAAAAATTCTTAATCTGAATTCAATTGGTTCCAAGCCTTTGAACTTTATTATTGTTTAACCTCTTAATTGGTTTCAGGAGATACCATTAGTTAGTGCTTCTTTTTAAAAAAATAAAAAATAAAATCCTTAATATGAATTCAATTGGATTCGAGCATTTGAATATGCTTCTAATTTGTTTTCTTTGTAAAACTCAACATTTATTCTTAGTCTATTTTACTTTGAAATACTTTGAATCATAACTTGATAAGATATTAAAAATTGTAAACTACATAATAGATATGATATTTTACTAAAAAATATGATATATAATCATCTTCATTCCATTTTTGTTTTATCACATAACTATCAGTTTCTTTTTTCAACTATCTCTATAGTGTTCTTTATTCGTACTCTACATCTAAATTTTTGCATTCAATAATCACCCACTCTTTTTTTTTAAAAAAAAAATAAGAATCAATAATCCCCTTTTGTGATTAAATTATGAGTCATGCATGTTTATGGGTTGTATATGTGGACTATAATAGTTGGGTAAGAAAGCGAATATTCCAACCAAAATTCACTTCACTCTTAAATCAACACAAGTACGATCCACT
This sequence comes from Rauvolfia tetraphylla, assembly GCA_030512225.1. NCBI lineage: Eukaryota > Viridiplantae > Streptophyta > Magnoliopsida > Gentianales > Apocynaceae > Rauvolfia > Rauvolfia tetraphylla. The sequence goes on from JAJQKT010000062.1 coordinate 1,174,671, forward strand.
AAAATTCTACCAAAAAAATCTCGATATTGAAAATGCACCTTATAAAAGAGTGATGATATTTTTGGAGACATTTACTACTTATTCCTATTGTTACCCATGATCACTTCTAAGTGAATTTTTTTTATTAAACATATAAATTTGTTTCATAGTTTATTAGCTATGTAATTAAAAATTAAAAAATTTATTAAATTTATAATACAATTAGTTGTTAATTTTTTATTAAATATATTTTAATAATTATAATTTAAAATAAAAATTTTAATATCCGTGCATAGCACGAGTTTTTAAACTAGTATATAATTAATAAAATAATAAAATTTTCATAATTTCTTTTATTTTTTACTCAATCAAATAAAAAAATTATAATTTATTTTTATTCTATTAATACTAAATAAAATTTAAAATAAATATATTTACTTCCCCTCCGCTAACCAAACATACCCTCAGTGTTACTAATTAGTCCGCCGTGCATCCAAATCTAATCTGCGAGAAAACGAATTTTTAGAAAAACGTGTTTATGTTGTTGTTTGTTCGTTCGTCTCCCGTGGGTTGCTACGACATTTCAAGCGCTACCAGTCATCTCTTGTCTTTCTTTCTAGTTTTATCATCACCTTCATCTCTCTCTCTCTCTCTCTCTCTCTCTCAGCTGAGAGATCAGAGTGACCGGCACTTTCTCTCTCTGCATGTATATGTGTATGTATACATCTGAACATGACAGCAGTGGGTCCTACACCGACACACCTACTCCCCACTTGTCGATCCAATCCCAAGTCAGGGGCAATCACGGGACGGCACCGTATAGTACTCCACGTAATATTGTAGTAGCAGTATTACGTGGATCATCACATCTATCTATCTATCTACACTACCATCATGTCTCTTTTTTCACAGAGGTCCAAAATCAATTATGGCATAATCATTATTACCTCATGAATTGCTGTAAAGGCGTCGCACTTTTTTCTTTCAAACCTTTCTGGGATCTATCTTTGATTCCCATCTTTGCCTTTTCACTGTTAATTCTCTTCTACTCCTTAACCCAATCCCCCCACCCCCGAGCTTCGTCGATATGTTCTTCTACACAATAATGCTGCTACTCCCCTTTTCAACTTTAATAAGTTCAAAAATTTATCAGCAGCATGAAAAGCAGCAGAAAATGTATAAATCAAATCGCAGATAGCATCATATTAGTACAGTCCTGCAATCTTGACGAGTGACGAGTGACGGTATATAACAGTTTTCACCCAAAGAAACAAATTAAATTTTGAATACGATACTCGATGTCTTATTTGTGTTTTATCGCTATTATTTCTTTACTTACTAGTCAATTATGGTAACTAGCTAGTTTACTTTGGACTAGTGACAAGGAATATAGATATATGTGTAGATATATATATATTTGAGAATGAAAGGCAGAGAGAGAGAGAGAGAGAGAGTGGTCCACCCTGAGTCTATGGCTGACCGACTCTCTAGAAGGAAGCCGTGTAAGATAAGAAATGAGAGAGAGAAATATTCTTTGTTTAGCTAGCTAGAGTTCATGACTTCATGGTATATGGCATTTGTGCTTAGATTCAAACAAAGTTGAGGAAGATCTATGTGAGTGTGAGGACTTAAGAAAGAAGAGGTAGATTCTACTCAGTTTTTGTAGTATGTGTTATGCTTCACTTTGTTTTCAGGGAAAGTATTGATTTAGCTATTTTCAGCAATTCCATTTGTTTTTTCTGTGCAGGTTTGGTTCACATATATTTGCTCAGCTTTTGAGCTTCTTCTTTTAGCTATTGCTATTCCTGTTGCTGTGCTCCATCAGCTCTCTCTTCCAACTTCAAGAAGATGATGTCTAATGATGGCCTTGCTTCTGTTCCTTCTTCCATGGGAGGCTTCATTCAAGATCCAAATTCTGACCCAAACCCTAATCAGAATCCCAACCCTAACCCTAGCTCCAACCCTGCTAAAAGGAAGAGAAATCTTCCTGGAACACCAGGTGGGTGTATCTTCATGGTCTTCTTCCTCTTCTATTAGCTGAGTACAGGCTTAACTTCACGTTTATGCCCCAAGCCTGATTTCTTCGGATAGCACTTTTACTGTTGAAATACTATCTTTTGAATTACAGATCCGGACGCAGAAGTCATAGCACTATCACCGAAGTCTCTGATGGCGACAAATCGCTTCATCTGCGAAATCTGCAACAAGGGTTTCCAGAGAGACCAGAATTTGCAGCTGCACAGAAGAGGTCATAATCTGCCATGGAAGCTCAAGCAAAGAACCAGCAAGGAAGTGAGGAAGAAGGTGTACATATGTCCTGAAAAGACTTGTGTCCATCATGACCCTTCCAGAGCGCTGGGAGACCTCACAGGTATCAAGAAGCATTACAGTAGAAAACATGGTGAGAAGAAGTGGAAGTGCGAAAAATGTTCCAAGAAATATGCAGTACAGTCGGACTGGAAAGCTCATAGTAAGATTTGTGGGACTAGAGAGTATAAATGCGACTGTGGAACCCTCTTCTCCAGGTACTGTATCTTGATCTCAAACATCCCAATCATAGTTCAATTTATTCAAATCCATATTCTACGTGTGTTCTATGACTAGCTCGTTCAAGATATTCATAGTCAACCACGTAAGAGCTTTCATAATATTTGCGAGTGAATTCAATGAGACCAGCGCGCCAGAACAAATGATATTGTCCACAACACTTGAGTTTGACGAGTTGGGTTTTCTTTATACTAAACAGAAAAGACAGCTTTATCACGCATAGAGCCTTCTGTGATGCTTTGGCTGAAGAAAGTGCGAGGTTTACTTCAGTTCCATCGGCAAATCTTAATTTCAGAAATGAATTGTTTAACGGAGGAATTAGCAATCTCCAGCACGGAGGAACCCCACAGTTTTCTGGGATACTTAGGCCTGAAATAGCTGGACTAGACGCTGCAGGTCAGCTGAATCTTGATGGGCAGAAACCTAGACTGCCGATGTGGTTGGATAATGCCAATTCTCAACTGACCCCTATTGGAAATTCAGGTAATTCTAATGCTTTCTTAGCATCAAGCTCAACAAACCTTCCAGAATTGGTACAAATGCCTCCGACGAATATGGTGGGATTGTCTTCACAGAATCAGTGGTTCAATAGGGGACAAGAGTCATCTTTTCCGGCTGGTGCAAATGCTTCATCATCGGGACTGCAACGGGTACTGAAGGAGGAAGAAGAGAACAGAGGAAATTTGTCAGAGTCCCTCAGTCAAATGTATTACAATAACCAGAATCAGCATGAAACGACTCCAGCACATATGTCTGCAACCGCATTGCTGCAAAAAGCAGCCCAAATGGGATCCACGAGAAGCAATTCAGCTCTCTTCGGCAGTGGATTTGGACTCATGAGCTCATCTCTATCCAGTCTTGGAAGCTTCAACTCTCTGAACCAAAGCAGAAATGAACTTCAGCAGAATATGGGAGCACAAAACAACCATGGCCAAGGTGAAAATTTGAATGGTTTAATGACTTCCAAATCCTCATCAACATTAACCTCTAGCCAGGGAGAAGGATTGTTGACCTCTTTAATGGCCAGTGCAAGAAATTCAACCCCTCCAACCATAATGCCAAACAATGACAGAAGCCAAATTAAATCCAGCGGAAACGAAGCCGAAGGCAGCCTAACAAGAGATTTTCTTGGAGTAGGAGGCAGTGAAAGCCGGCCATTTCTGCGACAGAATGACATAGTCAAGTTCACATCAATGGGTTCACCCATGAATTTAAGCCAGTACAGCGGAAGCCACTGAAATTCAAAAACATTTTTGAAGCCTTTTGGGCACACACGAACATCAACACCCGAGGCCAAACAGGGAAAAAGGGCACTGCATTTCGAGAGAGAAAGAGAAAGAGAACAAAATCTTGTGAACTGTCAGAGAAGAGGATGGGGGGCCACTGAGAAATGGAAGGGACTTGACAAGGAGAGAAAAATGGAAATTGGCCTTCACAAGGGGTACTACTCCTCCATGCAAAGGGATTCGTTTTTCTCTCCAGTGTTTATTGGACCACTTTCATGAGGTAGTCTGTGACATTTCTCAGGGCATGAATGATGATGAGTGACTTCTCCATTGTGGATGTTGCAGTAATTTTCTCCATGGATGGTCGCCACAACAGCTGCTTCACCTTCATCTAGTTTCCTGTACTCACTTACCTGAGAATTCTTGTCATAATGAGAAAGGTTGCCAACAAACTTGGCAACCCTCTCAAGTTCAAACTCGTTTGTCTTCTTCATTTTTCTTCAACTCTCTCAAGTTTTTCCTTTTGTCTCAAGCTTTAGCCTTAATAATTATTCCTCCTTATCTGGTTGGCCATAAGATTTCTTTCTACCCCACAATTGAGCTGAACAGTGGACTGTTATTTCTGTCTTTAAATTAGAAGTTTAGCTCTCATATCTGACCTCAGACATCCAAACTAAAAATAAATATCACTTGATATATTTATTCATTATTTTTTGTAAATTTTTGCATTTCGAAATGGATATGCTGAGTTAAACGTTGTACCCCTCCATCTTTTGCGCATAAAAGGAGAGAAAAGGAAGAGCACTGTCTAAAAGCAGGACTTTTGCGTAGTCTTTTTATAAATAAACGAGACAATTCATGTGGAGTAAGATGTATGAGGAATGTTCATGTCGTTTCAAGGATTCAAATGATAAAAACTAGCCTAGAGTAACCTACGTATATATAAGAAGAGTAATAAATTTTGATGTTAGTTTCAATCAAACATCTAACTATAGCTCTTGTACTGGAATACACATTTAAAAGTCTCCACATTTTTTCACCCCTCTCTCTCTCTCTCTCTCTCTGTCTCTATCTCTGTAGACAGAGTATGTCGACACACAGGTAGTCTGTTGCTTTGGCTGCATGCAAAACAATCATCTTTCAAACCTTGATTTGATTCCACCTCTTTCCCAAGTTCACATGAACTCAACGGACGGTTCAAAATGCTTCAATCATATACTATTTCAAGCAGCTCTCCCAGACTAGCCAGTACAAATAATTTGTCACCGCGCAGGACTGCAAAATTTTGATAGAGATTTTTTTAAAAAACAAAACGTTTACTCAAAAAATAGAGGTGTGTGTGATGGCTCGCGAGACAAATATAAGGAAAATGAAGTGTATAATAAGAGTATAAATTTAGACTTTTATTATTAATTTAAAATATTTTATTTATTTTAGTATAATAATAAAAATAATTAATTATTCATGAGTTGCGTGCTCGTGGACACAGTGACGGTAGGTATCTTGGCTTTGTGTCTATATAGAATGGACTTGGTACAAGATTCTTATTCATGATTTCTTGGATACTTGAGAGGGAGTGTCATTTTTTGGGGCTTTTAAGAAATATTGAAACTTCCTTCACCTTTTGTAATGCAATTATTACATGATAGAGACAATATTCAGCAAAAATTGAAGAACTCAATGATTGAGATATGGGAAAAGGGTAACAAATCTCGTAATGTGAGACATGAAATGAAGATAGTCTACAATCAGTATATCATGCATATCTTGATAAGGAATAAAGCAGAAACATGGGATGCCCATCGACCCACGATGAGGAGGGTGAAGTATTCATAGGATTCCAGTATAGTTAGAATTAATTGATCCTGCCGCGGAACCAAAGGGGGTTCCCGGTGACCACTGTCCCCGACATTTTTTATTTTTCTAATATTATTTTTTAAGCTTTTAATTATATTTTTCTTCAAATTCATCCTCCAACATTTATAAGAAAAAATTATGGGATAATATTTATTTTTACTTGTTAAAATTAAAATTTTAATTCCGTCAATAGCGTTACTACCAAAGTACCAATGGCAAAAGCATTGAGAGTCACGGTTCAAAGGAAGCACTTGCAAACAATTACTCTCTCTCTCTCTATGTCCGGACATATTAACTCTATTTATTTTTTTTAATTCATCTCATAATATTTACAGTATTTGTAATATTAATAAAATTTGAATAAATTTTTTTAATTCTTATCTTTTTTCGACTACTATCTATTCCAAATTTAAATACTCTAATTAATTAAATTCAAAAGTTATATGGGGTTTTTTTTTAATTTTTGAACGTTACAGATTTCAATAAAAATATGATAACTGATGGTTTGAATACTATATCGCGGAGAGTGAATAACTGTACATAATTTTAGGTAGAAGGATTCAAAAATTGACTCATATCTTGTGAAATTAATGCTTCTGATAACTGTTTTCCAAGAGAAAAAGATGGAAAAATTGAAAGAAAAGAATCTAAAAACATTCTGTCTGAATGATGATTGTGGAGTTGATAATGAAACTCTGAAAGAGAGTCTCCCAACGGCAAGGCAATTTGGCCGCTATAGCGACCCAAACAGAATCTTGCATGAACCGCCCAGTTGACTACTACGGCCCCCACTTCCACATCTGCTCTCCAGTCTAATGTCTACTAACACGGCTGGCGATTTTTATAACTGATCGACTAGAAGATTACCCCTTCCGTTCGAAATACTATTAATTTATTATTTTTATTTTTATTTTAAAATATTAATTATATTTATTATTTTAAAATAAAATTAATTATTATTTTTCAATTTTATCCTTGCTTAATAAACAATAATGCATCAGACAAAGCGTTAAAAAGCCTTTGTTCTTCGCATTTGACGAATTTAAGCATTTTCCTGGTTTTGATGTGAAACCGCATAGTGGCTTTTTCAAGTTGTGCAATTTGCTGAAGAAATGGTACAGCTTGAAATACTTTCAATTTTAAGTTCTCTATAAATAAATAAATAAGCTTAAATTTAACTATATATAATCAATAATTAAACTATTTTCAACTTCTCTCTTTCTCTACTCAACTTTTTCTCTTTCATTCTCTCTCTAAGATTTTATTAAAATTAATAAACATCACATTAAATCAGATTATGCAACACAATTAGATAAAAAATATACACGACTCATTTAATTTTGAGATAAAAATTCAAAATCTTTGAAAATTTTAATATTTTTAAATTTTGAGCAAGTTTCGCCCTTCAGCATGAGTTCCATCTTGAAGAACGAAACTTGTTTAGAATTTTTTTAAAAATTAAAAATTTTCAAGTTTTTTAAGTTTTTAATTTTAAAATCAATAAAATCTGGTGTAAATTTATTACTCATTATGTAATATAACCAGATGTAATACGATACTAATTAATTTTAGTAAAATTATAAAGAAAGAAGAGGTGGGATAGAATGAAAAAAAATTTAAAAAATATTTAATTCTTAAATTATATATAATAATAATGAGAAAATAACGAATCAAATTCAAAACCTCTACGCGAGTAAAGATACGGAAATGGGAACCAGGTATCCAATACTTTGGCGGTAGAATTTTGTGTAATTGGGCTTTTACTGTTAATAACTTTTTGGACCTAAACCTCTTCCAGGGCTCTGAACTTTTATTCCAAAAACCCTTTCCCTAAGGTCCACTAGCCCAATTGAGGACTAATTGACAGCCCACTTTGTATATATAGCACCTGAGCTAGTGCTGGATGGAAGAAGGAAGCAGGCCACCGATGTTATGGACATCTTGATTGCTGACCAAATGAAAGCGGTTAGGCTTTGGATGGGCCAAACAGATAACCAATGATTAATTTTCATATTTAATTAAATTATCATTTAACACAATATTATAATATTTAAGTACTAACTCATGGTAGGCATTCATTATGGTTACATTTTTTTTTGGAGTTTTTATATCTATTCATAAGAAAAATGCATATCAAATTTAGGGTTTATATATATTGTATTTGTATTTGAGATTTTTCGAATTTTACAAAAGTAATTTTTTTATATGAGGAGGAGTGAGATTTAATTACATTTCTGTTTGGACAACCTTGTTCATATGCACCCTTAGTTAGTTGAAGTCTATCTATATGCATACTTTTGAATAGTATATTTATGATTTAATGCATTTAAAAACATCGTTTGTTATTAATAAGAAAACTCATTTAACTAAACATATTGACCAACTTTTAAAATTTCTTAGAGAAGTAACAAATTACATGAATTACCCTATTATTTACCTGTCTATTTTAATATTTTAATTTTAATTTACACCAATATTTTTCCCCTTTGCTAAAAAAAATACACCAATTTCATGCCACTTGCAACAAGGCTCAAAATTCAGTTCTGACAATCTCAAATATGAGTGTTTATTTGGATTTCAGTTCAGTTTCTGTTTGAAATTTCAGTTCTTTGTTTGATTTTTTTTAAAAAAAATTATAAAATTGAACTAAAACGAATGTTAGAAAATCAAACCGAACCGAACCGAAATAATTTAGTTCAGCTCGGTTGAAAATCAAAATTAAAAAAAAAAGAAAAAAACACATTTTGATAATACATTCTTAAGGTATTTTATCTTAAAATTTTAATTTTAATATAAGAATACATTACTGAAATGCGTTCATATATAATTTTTTTAAAATTTTATTTTTCAGTTCGATTTTCGATATGAGAACAAAAAACGAAAATCATCAAATCGAATTTCACAAAGTTTTTATAAACCGAATCGAAATATATATTGGGTTTAATTCGATTCAGTTTTTCAAATTACACCAAATAATAAACATTCTTAGTTCAATTTTTTTTTTTTTTTTAAAAAGAAATCGGTTCCAATCTTCTGTGTTTTTTTTTTTTTTTTAAATGGAAAGCCATTCCTGAGGATGGGCGAAAGTTTGCTTGTGGCATTCGCGACATTCCGGAGTCATGATTGTGGATTGCTTTTGAAATCTGCTAATAGCCCGCACTGGGGATTCAAATCTTTATGCATACTTCTCATTTTATTACTCTTAGGAGGATTTTTATTTTAAAATTTTAAAAAATAAATTAGTTTATAAGAGAAAATGTAATATTTAATAAAAAAATAAGAAATTGTGTATTGATTTTCATAACGAGAACCAAACTAAATATTTATTAAAAGAAAAAGAAGGAGAAAAATTTAATTACGTGATATCTTCTTGTTTGGTCAAAGTTAGTTTTGATGCATTTCTGGTCCTCTAATTCCTATCCATATTTCATATTATAATTTTCGGACTTAACAGCTTATAATTTCTCACTCAAATACAAGTTTGAATTGAACAAATTAATTTGAGATATTCTATCAATTCCAATAAAATACAATCGAATTAAGTATGAGTTATTTATGGATAGAATTTATAATGGAGTCTCAAAAAACTAAGTACTAGGATTCTTATTGGTTAGAACTTTCAATTATCTTGGTAGAAATTTGATATCTTTTTTTCAATCTCAACAAATCATTTTTCGTTGGAGAAAAGTATTTTTGCCAATTAATTAATGATTATCTTGGCACTGAATTATTAAGTTCAGAGACTATAATTTTCACATAACAACAATCAATGTATATTTTGGAAAAAGATCATAGTACAAAATTTCATGATACACAAGCTGGAAAAAAATGAATAAGAATGGGAAAAAAAACATAAAACTCAAAAGAGAATATAGCAATTCTAAAATACCCCAAACATATAAAAAAATTGATGATCACTTGCTGCGTCATATCCAAAATTACACCAAAAAGAAAAAGAAGAAAAAAAACCAAAAAGACCATATAGACTGACCAAGATGGGTGAGAAGGTGGCAATTATTTGAAGACACTCAAACCTTCCAATCACAACCTCCGAACCCACTTGGCAAAATCGATGGCTCACTTTAAACAAATGGACCCCACTTCAACATGCCTGTCTAGTTCAATCACGACCGTTGATTTTCTTGTCATAACCAAAACCAAAACGCAGCAAACGCTGCACCTCCAAGATAAGCTGCCTTGCCATGCAAACCCAGCCTAACTGCGTCGGAGTTGTCCGCCGGGACATCATTGCTTGAGGGACTCTCAGCAGCCAATGCCTTCTTCTTCTTTGACTTGGCCGATTCCGGAGCTGGAGCAGGTGCTGGTGAAGCAGGACCGAATAAACTCAAAGGAAGAAGCACCTTATCCACTTGATAGACTGCAAGTTGATTGTCTGTATAGATTGTGCCCGACACCGTGGTGTTATCAACGCCTGTTGTAACGTTTACTTGGTTTCCTGATGTCGTTACATTTAGCGGGAACTCGCCTGCATCACTGCCTCCAGCTTGCGTTCTCAGAGGATTGCTTACAGTTTGAAACTGTGACATGGAAATGAAAGAGGGTATAATATGAAACTGTAGCAGTTGGACCTTTTGCTGATCAGATAAAGAGTTGAGAGTTCCTGATTGAAGGCTCGAAAAGGCGTTATCCGTTGGTGCAAAGACAGACAATCCTGAGTTCGAGTTGTTGAGTTGTTGATTGATCTGATCACCAACTTGGGTGAGCTTTAGAAGCCTCATCAATGTGGTAAATTGACCAGCTTTCTCTAGGATTTTGGTGATGTTGGTCGGACCCGGAGGTGCCGGGGCCGTAGCCGGCTGAGCTAGGATGTCCGTGCATTGCAAGAGAACTAAGATCAGAAGGTAACCCGAAACCAAACTCTTCATTGTCTTCACAAGAGGTCTAAAGTCCTATTGTGTGGAAAGTGAGGGAGAAGTGTTGATCTGAAAGAGAGGGTGGCCTAGGAGCTTTATATGGAGAGGGAAAAATGAACAGTGATGTTTGGTGAGTTGGTGCTTTATTTGTTAGATAACCAATTAGTATCATATCAATTGACGTTTGGTGAGAAGTAACAATTCCAAATAAAAATTTTCACACTGCAAAGAGACCAAAACTTTCAAGACTGACTGGATCTTGAGAAGGTACCTCAATTAACTGGCTTCACATTTGGCCTTCCACAACCAGAGAAGAGGTGATCATCAAGATTCAAGAGGGAATCAGTGTTTACAGCTATATTTTGCTTAAGAAGACAGGAAAATCAATAGCTGGCAAGTGGGGTGTTGGCAAAAAGGTTATGCATGATTGCTTTAGTTTCACTTGTATTTCGTATTCCCAAGATTGGAATTCGTTTGCTCAAACTTACAACAGAAGCTATTGGTCTCCCTGATGCAATTTCAGTTGTGGGCATCCATTGAAGACATATCTACTAATTATTGCTTTGTTATAATTGCAAATATTACTACCATTCTCTTTGTGGGAACCAAATAGTGAATGAATGGATAAATGGAGCTCAATTATGATCTGTGATAGCAAAGTTCTTTTCTTCTTTTGTTTTTTCCTTATATATATAGTTCATTCATTGGGCTTTAATACTCTTTTTAAACTACAAATCAAATATTAACTATTGAATATACTACTTCTTCAATAGCTAGCATTTATGATGGCATGAACGGCTCGGGAGGCTACTGTGTTAGATAATGAAAGAATGAGTTGGAACCTTGTAGTGTCTTTCTATTTCTGTTCGGATATGTTTTTCTGAGTTAGGCTATATAATGGTAGTTTGATAAGTATGTTTCTGATCATACTAAAATACAAGATTAAACATATTGTCAGGTGTTTTGGATGTCCAAACAATAAATTCTCATTTTAAGTATCATTTAATATTATAATGTAATAAATTTAACAACACTTCATCTCTCTAAACTTATACTCTCTTTTATTTCAAAATATGACTTTTTTAGTCTTTTTATTTTCTCTTAAAATGTGCAAGTTTTTATAAATTTTAAGTATTATTTTTAAAAAATTATCTTTATTAAAAATATCATTCTCTTATTTTTTATTATATTAATAAAATTAATTAAACATATAATAAAAAATTTATTTTTTATTTTCTTCTTCTGTATTTCATACAAAATGGCCAGAAAACTCTATATAGTATTTTGAAACAAGGGGTATCCACATACACAAGAAACTAGAGCCAATTTCGCTGAGTAAATATTTTTATTTGTTGGGTCATTCCCCAATCCCTTTTCCTTTTGATTTGCTTCACATTGTTATCTGAACTGTGATCTGCTGGAACTCCTAACTAAAACTGATTGACCAGAGGACCTCATTATTAGTCTCTTGCTTTTAACATAATTCAGCAGTTACAATACACCCAGAAATCAACATCATAATGATAAAGAAAGCTAGCCTGCAAGACCTTTCCCCTTGGCCTATGCGTACGATGGGACGTTTTCTTCTTTAACTTTCTAATCCATTATCTACCACTTTGCAATGCATTTTTGCCTTCCAATTTAAACTACCAAATATCAATGTAACACAAGCCAAGAATTACAAATTTAGACGAGCCAATTATGATTCATTTTGAGTATTAATTAATCTCCCACTTAATTGCAACGTGCCAACAATAGAATAGACCGTTTTATATTTTCACTTAAAATATAAGTTCTTTTGATTATTTTTTTATTTTTTAAATATTTGATATTTTATAAATTTTATTTTTTATTATATTAATAGAATTAGTTATAAATATAATAAAAAATTCTTTATTTTCTTCTTCTTTAATCTGGTGAAATTGAATACTATCTAATTTCAAAATCAAACTAAGTAGAACTCACATCTCCTCTCACAAACAATTTAACTTTTATGAAATTCAAAATAAAAATATCAAAATTAAACTTTATCTAATCATACGAATTTATATAAAAAGAGTAAAAAAGTCTTATATTTTGAAATAATAAATTATATTATTGTTTTGTTTGATGATTCTCAGGATGTATCAGTTGTATCATAAGAAAGGAACAAATGGGTTTCCTGCGCAAACATGGTATTTGGAATTCGACGATAGGAAACAATTGGCTATAAATTTTTTAATATATTCTTTAATATGTTATTTAATACATCAATTAAGTTGTCACAAATGTAGCAATATCATTAAATTAAGAAAAATGAATAGGTTTAGACTAATTATATATGATTTTTTGTAATATAATTAAATTAGTGTATTATATAATGTATTAGAAGATTTTGAACAATGAGTCAGAACTTACGATTTCGAGAGAAAAGAAAATCCCAAGTTTGTGGCCTAATTGATAAAAGGTTCAACCAAATTTATTGCCAACAGCTTGTTTTGATAACGTTGAAATTTTAATCTTAAGATCTCAGGTATAACGTTGAATTTGCCTTCAAAAAATGTATATACTAGAGAAAAAATTTGTAGAATAGATATTTTTTCATCTCCTCTAATTGTTGCCTTTATAAATATGATATTGTTACAAAAAAACTTTAAAAGTAAACTTTAATATAAACCAAAAATCTGTATTGATTTTTTCTCCATAATTTGGCACTAAAAGCATTAACTATGCAACTATGTAACTCACAAAGTTTTTGTTTAATTGATAAAATTTAATTAATTTAAAATTTCAATAAGTTGGTAATACTTTTAATTGATAAAAGAGCTAGTAGCAGGGTCATCTCCAACTGGAGCTAATATCCCTCCGTGAAGGAGCTTATAAGCGAAAAAATATTTCTTCTAAGAAATTTGACATTCATTCTCAGAAAAAAAAAGAAATTCAATATTATTATTTTTTAATTATTTGATGCCCTAAGAAAAAAATGTGAATATTCAATTTAGATGGAAACAGAACAAGAAACAGAAATTCATCAAACTATCAAAGAAGATTACGCAATTTTGAAATAAAAGGAACTTAAAAAGAATTGAAGAACACAGTTGAAGATTACTGCATTCACATGAGTTTACATATTCTAGAGGGAAAAAATTAAGAAAAAATAGTTTTTGAATCCCTTGTGCATGGATCATCTCAACCTAGCAATCCTCTTGAACTGTTTCAGAACTGGGTATATGTTTTCAAAGGCTTCATACGATTCCTCCCTTTTCTTTGCTCCCGAGATAACGATCTTTCCTGATGCAAAGATGAGAAGCACGACTGCCGGATTCTTCATCCTGTAAACCATGCCCGGAAAGAGTTCTGCATCGTAATTTGCAAAGGGTCGATGGTACTCCACCATCTCTACTAGTCGAATCGGAAATCTCACGTCGCAAGAGCAAACGATGTTCTGAATCTTGAAATTCTTGAATCTCACTTTAAACCCAAGCTTCTGAATGATCCGTGTGAATTTCCTCGCCGCGAGTTTGGAATCCGCCTCGGTCTTTGCTCCGGTGCACACCATCCTCCCGCTGCCGAAAATCAACGCCGTCGTCTTTGGTTCTCTGATCCTCATGATAACGGCTCCGAAACGCTTCGGGTTGTACTCGGCGTTAAGCGCATGCAGGGCTATGGATTTCGTGTCCAACTTGCAGCCAAAATCCACCATTGAGACCACGTTCTGTACGGTGGGCGAGATCATCTCGGCCTCAGATGCGTCCTTTTCAGACCCGAAATCTTCCATGCTTTGAATGCGCAAATATCCTCAAATTCCTGTCTTTTGTTCCTTGAAACTTGCTGGGTGTTACTTCACTCGTAGTCGACAAAGTACGAAAAACGCAAAGAGCTCGAAGAGCAATGTTGCAGCGAGAAAGAAAAAGGCTTTAAAGGACAATACCTGAGAGAGGCAAGTAGGGCAGTCTGGGAGAAGCTGGAATTAAACAGTAAAAAGAATAGAGTGGCGTCGAGTAGGATATATAGAAGGGTAAGGAAATCCCTTCAGCTAGAGGGTAGGGTTTGCTCCAGTTACTTGAGGATTAGGAAGCATTTATAATTAGTGAAAAGGAAGGAAAAATGAGAAAAACTTTTTCTAAAACAAAAAGGACAAACATTATGAAGACCTAACTGGGGGGGAAAAAGAGTACTATGTAGGACTAAGAAGCCAGGGAAAATATTTTGTTCGATTGCATTTTCCACCGTCATCTTTCCGAAGAGTCAAACAGGCCCCCCCGCTTCTGCTCTTACGGCCTCCTCCTTCACCCCCTCCTCAAATCTCTCCTTTAAAGAAACCAGTTTATGTCCAGTTGCCAACTCCTGCTAAGTGCTATTTAGGGCCTTTTGCTCTCCTCGCTTTTCCTTCTTTCACGCATCTTTTCCTTGTGCCAATATCACTACCTCTCCCTTGGGCCAAAAGTGATATTTTCTTGTGCTAAGTGGTGTTATGGAGTACTATCTCTTAGCTACACTTCATAGAACATAAGTCATGCATGGGCCAGAAGTACTCAAAAGAACACCAGTTTCCGCCTTTTCTCTACCATTGTTACTTGGTCTTCAAAAGAACCTCTGCTCAGAATTGGACGTCCGCCATTTTCCCGGTCTGCAGGCATTCCGGGATCTCCTAATATTTGGTTTCCAGGTTGAAACAAGAGCTAGAAGCCGATACAATAGTTTTGGTTTTAGGCCAGAACGGTTACAGTAAAGTTCAAGTTTGTAAGATCATATAGAATTATGGTGGAATTAAATAGTATTTTTATTTAAAATTTTTTATTTTAAAATTTATAAAAATAATAAAACTCAAATTGAAAATTTCACATAAACTTAATCCAAATACACAACTATCTGAGCAATCAAAAAAATCATGAAGAACAGCCCTACATATAGTCAAATCATACATGAATAGGCATTACTATACACTCAAGAGCTTGTCGGCTAACTGCCTATTAACTAGAAAGTACATCTAATACCAAAACAATTAAAGCTTTCCTTGGAGGTAATGGCTAATTGTAAAATTTCCACTTCGAAGTTGCAACATCCAACTAGTCCCTGCAAGATCCTTCACGATCACGTCTCTGTCTCTGTCTCTGCCTTCAACATTTCTGACATTTCCACTAAAGCAGCCTCCCCCTTTACTTTCTCAGGTACAAAATCTAATCCACAAACAACAATAAGGTGACAACGAATACCTAATGAATTGTACATGGAATAAGACGCTAGCACAAGAGTTAAACTAATCAAGTATTAACAGACACCTGAAAGAAAGTCAAGTCTCCTCCTTTTAGAAACAACTGAAGCTGAAAGCACAGAAAAGGTAGTACGTTAGTGCAACTACAAAAGCCATGCAAACGCCTTTGCGTAAGGAAGCAACTATAGGCTAGACAAATATCAATGCACAAAGATCCATACTAGGAAGAATACAACGTCAAGAAATATGAACTTGAAATACTCCATGACTCAACTAAATAATCAGCCAGGCCTTCATTTGCCGGTACCAAATTGATATTGCAAAAAAATCAAATGCTATAAATGGAGAAATTATTATTGGGGTTTCCATATGGAAACTGAAACGTAAGGTCCCAACTTACTACTTCTGCCTTCTGGGATTCCAGAAACAGGGAAAAAAAAATAAAAGAACTTGGAAAGCTCTCATACAAGACAGATGTATTAAGAAAAAGGACACTCAGCAGGAGACTAGAACTTTTGAGAAAGCATAGTTCATGGATAAGAGGGTGTAAAAAGAAGTTTTAGAAATCAAAGATGCCACTAGCCGCAAATCCAAAGATTGATTTGAACATCACTAGACTTGTTCATTTGTTAATATGTGCTTCAGCATAAACATCCCTCACAATGTCCTAATAAATATAATGAGAACAACACAGTGGACAACAGAAGTTGATATCCACTTAAAATGATTACGCGATTTTCTGTTTCATTTCTCTGATGTCTCCAGAAAAACTATGGCACATCTAATTCATTTACCAATTCTGGTACTTCTTGACAGATTTATCATTAATCTGCAAAGTGGCAATCATTGCCATAGACTGTGCAATGTCAACAAGATCAATAATAAACCACTTGTACAGCCAAGAGAGAGGAAACCCCAGAAAGATACCTTCTGAACCAGACAAGTTTGGAACTCCTCTAATTACTAACACAAGAATCTTTAGCAGTTCCTTCACCTAGGACTACAGTACAAAATAAAGTTCTGCTGAAACTGATGGAATTTTACTATCAGAAGGCTCAAAAGAAGCAAGGGTTGTAATATGTACCATTTCTGCTGAAATTGATGGAATATTACTATCAGAAAGCCAAAAAAGGAAAAGCAACAGTTGTAATATGTACCATTTCTCTGCAACATATGTAGTCAATGGATAGAAACCTTACAAAGGTGGTTGTATGCAACGTGATTTTTGTGATCCAGAAAAGCGCTGGCATAAGCCTCTCTACAGAATAGTTCAAGAAACTTCTCCTGCAGCAGTAGGATAACGGGAAGATGAGACTTGTGCATACAAAAGCAGATGACATGATACATTAGCATCACAACAAATAGTCCAGTATTCAGCAAATAACTTGCAAAAACCACATTTTGCATGTTAAGGGGCCAAGTAATGCAACTTGCCAATTTGGTTATCTAAGTCAAAAACTTTGCAACTCATCAAAGGCTCATGAGGAATATATCTTATGAAGTAGGTACCATTTCACAATGCATTGGAGTAACTTATCATCATCAAAGAACATAATCCCAATCCAGTATCAAAATAAGCTAATAACAGAGGAGAAGAACCTAATGCACGAGGTGCAGACCATGAAAGAGAAAGAAGTAAAAGATATGCAGCTTCAGGAAACAGACCCTTAAAAAATTATGGTGGAAGATCTCTCTATGACTACAAATAGAAAAGAAAAGGCCAAAGAAAAGGGATCCTTAGTGATACATCCGACATTATTTTCCAACTATCCTAACAAGATATTGCTCATGTGTAATGCGTTAAAGAGAACTTTCAGGCCTTCTTCCTGAAATTTTTTTGTGAATTTATTGGACAAATATGTACCTAGAAAAGGAAATAAACAATTTATATTTGCAAAACTGCTTATACACCTACTTTCTCTACCAAAAGATATTAAATATAGGATCATTAACCCAAAGAAAAGGAAAAAAAAAAGCTATGTTATGGACTACAATCTAGGCATCACGATAGGTCAGCCTGAAGTAAAAGCATATGCCAGAACATCACTCTTTGTACTTATTGAGTCTAAAGTTTACTAGAAGAGAACAGTGATTCAATTCAAGTTACTTTTGATAAAAGAAAAGCTTTAACTCTACCAACTACGAAAGAAAAATCATAAGTCTTTCTTTGATCAACAATTTTCTAATATATATATTATTCAGGAAAGAAACTTGTAACCTGGAGAAAGTATGAAGAATAAAATGTCATTGTGATGAAGAATTGCGCAGAAATTTGAAGCCAAATGTCTTTCCAGCGAAGGGCAAAAATCCCTAGTCCACAACTTCTAATTCTTTATGATCTCTTCTTGCCCTAAATTTTCTTCTTCTTTTCAATTTTGCTCCTAATCTTATTTACTTCCCATGCTTCAGTTAGCTGTCATTCGTCCTCTATTTTATAACTATTTTTAAGCTTCTACTCATTCATAAATATTTAGAGCCTCCCATTGTGGATGGCCAGATAAAATATCCATAAGCATCAATTCTAGCATTTTAGTATTGCCTACAAGAAGCCTAACCCACTGTGTTAATCAACTGATAATATTTCGTGGAATCATCTAAGATCTGCTAAAATTTGGTTAAATTTTTGAACATTTTGCCTATTAGAAATATAAAAGGAATCACGAAACGACTACCGAACCCACCCAACAAAACAGAAAAAACACCAAAAAAAGAAGTCTTATATGCATCTCTGAATAACACCCCTCTGAAGCACCAAGTATCCTGTACCAGGACAAACTAAAATCCGGACGTTTCTTAGGATACATTTCTTTCATCAAATTGCCAACTATAAGCTTAAAGCAAACCAAGCATCGGATGATTGTTGCCAGTGGCCCCAATATTAAAGCATCACATAGCAGTATGTAGCATGTAATCTAACACAATAACGAGGTATGGGAAGGTTCTTAAATCATGTATGCCATAATATTTAACGTCAGCTTAGATAATCATGATTCCACAAACTCTCAGAGCAAAACTTGGAAGATATGATACACTAGACAAAAGGATATCAAACAAAAGTAGAGCATTTTGTCTCCAGCTCAAATGTTCCAAAGCATGGATATTTACGTTCTTTATTGCACACTCCAGCAGTACGCTATGTCAATAGTATCTCCTACACTTTGAATACCAAAGAAATTTCAAAGCACAAATGTAAATAGAGGAGCCACCAAAACGGAAATGTCTAAAACTAAAAAACTAAAATATAAAGTTTGCTAACCAAGAACTAACTTGCGCAAAAATTTCTTTACTGCTATGGATCAACTAAGAGATTTTCAGGGTCACAATTTTCAAATCTTTTGGCACAAGAACACGATTGCATGTATCCATGGTAACAAAAGATTTCAAAAACCACATTGTTATTGAGTTTCCCAAGTTCTGTTATAGATCAACGGTTTCTGAACACCTAAATTCTGTTATTAATCTTGACAAGCCAAGTTCTTGAAAGTGTATCGTAGTGAGGACATCAGCAGAAATCCTAATTGATCAAAGCCTGTAACTATAGAGTGCATACCGATGCTTTATTGATGACAAAAACAGCCTCTTGAGCAATCTTGTTATTGATATCTGCACTCTTTATGATCCGGCTACTTCTACTCATAGGAAACTTGTAAAGAGCATTATTGATCTTATCATTTTCCTCCTCGTCCTCCACCTCTTTCTTCTTCTTTTTCTGATCTTTCTTCTCCTCTTTCTTACCCTGTCTCCCCCGCTGACCAGCCTCACTCCTCAGCTCCTGCATCTCCTCCACTTTCTTCTTCTGCTTCTTATTCTCTCGCTTCTTCTGTTTCTTGGCCCCCTCATTCTGCTTCTTTTTGGTTTCATTCATCTGTTTCTCAGCCTTACCCACTTCTTTTTTCTGTGGCTTACTAGCTTTCTTATCCTCATCCTGCCGCTTCCTCTGTTTCCCGTCGTCCACCACTTTTGTTTTCTGATTCTTATCCTCCTTATGACCCTCATCGCGGCGCTTGTTCTGCGCCTCCACCTCCACTAAATTCATCTTCTGCCTCTTCTCATTTCGCTTGTCCTCTTTGCCACCTTCATTCTTCCGCTTACCTGTCCTCCCCTTATCCCCATCCACGTTCACTTTCTTATCATCCTTCTTGTTCGACATCTCGGGCGACTTTGCCTCCACCTCTTTCCTCTTGGGTTTCTTATCGTGCTTCTTACTCTCGCTCCCCTGCTTAATCGTCTCCTCCCCCTCCAACAGTTCCTCCTCTTCCTCGACTTTCTTGTGCTTTTTCTTATCCTCTTTATTACCTTCACGTCGCCGCCTGCTCGCGTCAATCATTTCCTTCTTCTCCAGATTCCCTTTAGCATCTTTAATTTTAACTCCGTTCTGTTTACCGACCCCCTTTTTAGTTGCCGTACTTTTTTCTCCATTCTTCTTCCCTTTCTTTGATTCGTCGTCAATTTCTACCTTCTTTTCGGAGAGAATCTCCATACCGTCGTCGGTCTCAGGCTCCATGCTTGAAGATGATAGGAGGACAATGTCCGAATCGTTAGACTCGCTGGACCTCGTCCTTGTCCCTTTGCGGCCACCGTTGGAGGCATAAGATGTAGTTCCACCCTTTTTAGGGCTTTTCTTTTTTGCATTTCCTAAATTTGACAACTTCTTGGCCCTGGTTCTATCTGCAATTGTTTGTTTCCCCACCATTCTTGGGCGGAGAGAGGCAGCGTATGTGGCTGGCAAGGTTTATAACGCCGAAAAAGATCGGTGAGTTCCGATTCTGAGCTTCAATCCAAGTTAGAATCGAAGAAGAAAAGGTCAGGATTTTGCAGGGGCTTAGGCCCTGAAGAACTTTGCGCGTTCATAGGTTGTTGGGGAGAAAATCTGCTGACGCACAGGCCGGAGCTGGAACCGGGCTTGGCCGTTTCCTCTCTTATTCTTTACCCAAAAAATATTATATTACTATTATTAAAGAAAATTGATTGCAATTTCTATTTTGATAGTTTTTTAAATTATTGATATTTACATTGACGGTATTCCTTTTTTTGACAGATATACTTCTATATTTTTTTTCTAAAAAATATGTTTTGATAGTATGAATCATAAATTGACCTTTTTCTCCTTGCAGTCGAACTCACAAACCAATTTTAGAAGAGATTAAATTCAATCTAAAATACAATTTGTTTTGCAGCTTGTAATAGGCTCTGTTCTTCATCATTAAAATTTTTTTAAAACAGTTAAAAATAAAAATTTTTTAAAAAATTATACTTGAATTTTTATTTTTAACAATTTTAATAAATAAAAATAATTTCAAAAAATACCTAGTAGCCTCTCAAAAATAATTTTTTACTTTATTTAAGTTAAAATCAGAAGTGAATAAGCAATTAAGAATAACTCAAAAATAACTTTTAATTTTAAAAATTATAAATAATTTATTTTAACCAATTGAGAACAATTCCCAGTCTTTTACTCTAGATTTCAATTTTCATAGTTGTAGTTTATTTTTCTACATTTTGTTTCGATTAAAAAGGCAAAAATGATAAAAGAATGATACATTCAAAGAAATATAGTAGATGCTTCCTTGGATATTTTTATACTTATCAAAGAAAAAGAAGAGATAGAAATTAGAATGAATATATTTTGTCAATCAAGCAAAAATAAAAAAATAAATACCATGATAAAAAATATTTTATTTGGTATATCAGCTGATATAATTTCATTTATTGGATCCGATATATTTGGCTTATCTCCTAGTGTCAAAGTTAAAGTTAAATGTGTATGTGGAAGACTTGGTTTTTTAAATTATATTACTAAGATATCTGTATAAAATAAAAATAAATTTGAGAAATAAAAAAATTTAAGGATCTAGATTTAATATTTATAGAGGTAAAAAAGTAATACATGTAAGTATTCTACCGAAGAAATTATTCTTCTTAAGATAATTCATAAATTTTTTTGCTTTATACGAAAGACTCATGCAATAATATTTAGTTTATCTTCAACACGCTGATGTGGTATTCTCATTAACTCCACTTCTATTTCTAGTCATTTAAAATTACAGGTTAACATAATAAAAATGTCTGGAAGACCAAAATACCTACATATTACCATCGCATCTTGATAGTGTTGAACATATTTTATAGTCCTCCTATAAATGATAAAGGTAATACAAATCTTCTACTTACATTCAAGCCATCAACATTTTCAATAGCTATTGCATCTTTTAAACTCTAGTATAGATCTGCACGTAAATTTGATATGTGAATCATTATATAATTCAATCTATTATACTTAATTCACGCATAACAATCAAAATTAGGATGAAAGATTTGAAGACATAATATATATATATATATATATATATATATATATATATATATATATATATATATATATATATATATATATATATATATATATATATATATATATATATATATATATATATGATACATAAGGGAAACGATAAGAAAAAATTTATAAAAATACTTTACTTTATGACACTACCAAGTGCTTGTTTTATTTAGTATTGAATTATTTCGTAACTTATTTAGTGGTTATTAGTGCTAGTAAGTGAGTGTAATCTAATTATGTCTTGTATCAAATTTTATATACTTTCTGCTTGATCAACAAATTTTATATACTTAATCTGGCTTTATTTTTTTGATGTGAAATGATATAGGTAAAATTTTAAAAATGGGTATATTTGATAATGAATTTATATTGTCATTATATCTAAACTTTCACATTTAAGATAGAACATCCTGAAGATGTTTCACATGGACATAGCACATCAATAGTTATTGGGTTATTATATGTGAGATTCTTTATATCTATTAAAGGATATTGAAGAACTATTTGGTCTTGAAGTACCATAACTCTACAATTTAGAGGATAAATATACTTATTTGCATACAAGCATATATCTATTTTAGTTCTTCTCTACCCAGTGAATTTTGAGATAGCATTAAGATTGCCTATTGATATCTCCTTGAGATAACTTATCTCGAATATTGAGAAAAACCAACTCCTGTTGAGATAGATATGCAATGTATAAGTTATCTATATGATCTACATAAACTATGCATTTATAGGTATGTGTTGATTATAACAGTCACATCTTCAACTCATATTGAAGTAATAGAAACTCATGATGTTGGTTGAGAATATATTTGATCATGATTAATGTATTCGAGATAAATCTATATCCTCTAAGAAGGAATTCTAACTATATTGTTAGATGATAATAAAGTTTGGAATATATCTAAGGAGATATGATAAAGTATATTTTTAACCGCGATCTCCAGAAGAGATGTGATATTGATGTGCAATTAATTCAATTATTTGATTATTTGACAAATCTGTTCACTAAGACTTTACCGATAGCAACATTTGATTGAAAAGCATCGGTTAAGAAACTTTAAAGGGTTTTCTTATCAGGGGGAGCAATAATGACATAAAAATAATGTACTCTTTTTCCTTCATTAGAGTTTTTTTTTTCCTATTGGATTTTTATCTAGTAAGGCTTTAACGAGGCATATTCTTTATGTTATGAACATACAAGGGAGAGTGTTATGAAATAATATATAGGTGTTCATATTAATCAGTTTCCTGAAGAGAACTGAACTCCCAAATATGACTACTAATCAAATTTGATTTATTTTCCCCATTCGAATTTGGATTTTCATAAACTCTTGTATTATGTGCTTATATATAGGGTCATATGATGACATTAATAATACACAGATTTTAATCTTGTTTCTTGAGTTATACTTTCTCTCTCTATATTCTATTTTTTCTTTTCTTTAGTTTTATATTATTCTCCAAACATATTGAGTAACGCTTTTGTTTTAATTATGCGTTGCCAACACTTAAATTCATAACAAACTAATCATATCTTATGCTTCTACAAGCATAACGACGTAAATTGAATTCAGGATATTTCACTAATGAGGAGCGTTTTTATCTACTAAGCTCTTACCTTATTTTTATGAAATAAATTTAATTAGATAGAACATGAATATAGTCTTCTTCTTTTTTTTTTTTTTTCCTAAGTACAACGTATAGTCTTTTGTTAAAGATTATCAATTTTAGATTTTTCCTCATAGTTTGCGGTAGCAAGAGCCTCCTAACTTTCTAATGGCGTCATTTGCAAAAAACAAAAAATTCGAATTCGGTCTTGAACATGTGAAGTAATTGGCAATTAGCCCATAATACTTATTCTGGGCCTGTTGGAGACTGAATTTGTCTAGGACGAATACAAATTACATTTTTGCAGTATACTCACAATGGTGATATTCTTGTCAATTCCTTTGTAGATTGGGCTGAAGCCCAAATGATGAGTCCAAAATTTTCACGGCTTCTTAAATTCCCCTCTCCACCTCCAATTGCCCACCGCGTCAAGTTTCCAGATATTTGCCATTTTGTTTTCTTTTACGAGCCAATTTTAGTTACTGAAAGTGGTGGGAAATTAGAACCACATCTACACCATAACATAAAAGCAAAGAAAGGCAAAACTATTTTCCTTGTACTATTATGGATGCGATTGGATAATGCTGCATTTAGTGCTGAACTATGTGTTCTAGGAATCTCTTCTGTGCTTTTTGATATGTTTAGATTTTTTTTCCCTTTTCTTTGGGTACAATTGTTGCATGTGATGTTTGACCATTGCAAAATTGTAGGTGTTTGGGATGGAAATAATAATTTAAAAATTTATTATTTTCTTAAAATTTATTACCTCTGTTTAAAATTAGATATTTATTTTTTATTAAATTTAGATAGAAAACATAATTTGTCAGGAATCACGTGACAATTTATGCTCTTATTCTTAATTATTAAATTTTTTAATAGTTAAAAAATAAATTATATTTAAAATTAAGATATTTTTTTAAATAATTTCAATAAAAATTTTTATTTTAAAAAGTATCTTTAGGTAACTCCTTAAAAATATTTTTTTAAAGCGTTAAAATTAAAATAAAAAATGAATATATAGTTAAACGATTTATGAACGATTTATGTAGTTGGCGTTCAACAAGCTAATATAAAATTTTGGGTACAATTTCGTCCTCCTTCTTTGTTCTTCCCGTGTCACATCCTCTAATTATTATCATTTTAATTATCATCAAATGCCCAGGAGTTTATTGTTACAATACACTATTTCTATTCGAATCTAATGTCTATATTTTTCATTTTAAAATAGCATGTAATGAGCTCATTTTCTTTTCTACGGAGTCGGCAAATTTGTCAGCAAAAAAAAAAAGGGGGGCGAAGTGGCAAATAGTGAGTAAATCACACCTCACCACTTCTAAGTTCTATCATTATGACAAAAAGAACCAACAACCAAATTGTGTCAGCCTACAAAGAGAAATCAAGCGGTTGGTCAACAAAGAAGGCGATAGCTTTTTGTCTTTTGCCCGCAACATTTTTCTTCTTTCTAGTACAGCCAGAGCTGGCTGAATTTGGATCCGGTCCTGCACGTCCTTTTTGCAGGACGTGCAGGACCAAATCTGGACCGTTGGATCAGATGTCAAATCTGATCCAACGGACTATAATTTTTGACCCCTGTTTGTATTTTTAAAAATTCGAAAATCTATAAAATTTTTACAGCCGTTGGATCAGATTAGAAATCTGATCCAACGGTCCATATTTGGTCCTGCACGTCCTGCAAAAAGGACGTGCAGGACCGGATCCGGACTGGGCTGGCTAGGGTGACAAGGGGACGTTTTACATAAACTCACACATCATTCTCGGATGGGTACAAATTCAAGGACCATTGGCGTGACGGACTCTGCCTTTCTGGGTTGGGAAAACGACGTTTGCCAAGTGCCACAGTGACCATAATCCATCCATTTCTCAAAAGAAAATATTCTCATCATTCACAATTAAATATTTATATTTTTAAAAATATATATTTATTTAATTTTTTTAAAATAAGTCCATTAACACAAAAATCTCACAATTAACTTTTTTTATTCTCTTTGATTTAAAGAATTTAAGTTCTATTAACATCTAGATCCTACTATTAATTTATTTAATTAATAAGAATATTATAATAATTTTCTATAATCAAACTAATTTCCTTAATAAAGAAATAAATAAATATATATATCTATACATATTGTAAAAATATAAAATTTTCATTGTATGACTTTCAGATCTTTCATTCTATTTTTCTAAAATTTTCACTAATTCTTATTAATTTCAAAAGCTTTGATTGGTCAAGGAGAGAAAATATCTACTCACTTTTTCATATAAATCAAAATTTTAAATTGACACAATTTTTATTTTTTATAAATTTATTATTTTACAGTTTGTTAAACTTTATCAATTTGATAAACATTTATCTATTAACTTATATAATATCATAATCCTTATTTTCATTTGAATTCAAAATACTTAGATGGATAAATATTACTACAATATTTAAATTTAAATTTGTAAGACTGTTTTTAGATAAAATTAAAGCTTTGTGAATGACTCAAAAGAGAGAGAAAGAGTAAATGTTTTAAATAAAATGTTCAAGAGTGGTTTAATTAACATTCTTAGTAATTAATTTTTTAATTTTGCATATCAATAAAAAATTTTTACTATCTCTCCTCTTACAAAACTCTCAAATCTCCAATCCTAATTTTTAAAATTTTAAATTGTTTTATTAGTTAAAAAAGTTGGCATTAGTTAAGATATTTTTTTATGATAAAATAATATGAATAATCCTAAATAAATCTCCAAAACTCTCAAATCTCCAATCTTAATTTCTAAAATTTAAATTTTTTTATTAGTTAGAAAAATTGTCATTGGCTAAGAAATTTTTTATAATAAAATAATATAAATACTTTAATTTATCCTGAATAAATTTTTTAATTTAAAATTAAATTCCTACTAACTTATTACTATCTCCACATAACCTTATCAACTATCACTTTCTGTATAAACTTTTTCTCAAAAATTTTTTATCATCAAATCCTCTTAATTTTCTTTGATTATGCTTTTCTATTTTTAAACTGTAGAGGTAATTATTTTAATTATTTTTCTAATATATGTTACTTTATTTTATTTTTTCTTTTTTCTTTAATATTTGACCTCTGAGTTTTATAAATAATGTTATAAATTTGATTTTTTTTCTTTTTCTAAAGAAATAATTTATTTTATTAATGAGCTTATCAATGCTTAATTCATCTCTTATTATTCAAAAGATGTTTATGAATTTTTTCTTCTTAGAAAAGATTTCTCTTTCTTTAATTTGTTGAGAACTTGTTTATGTAGAGGTGAGATGTTTATTAATTTATTTCTTCTGAGAGAATTTTTTTTTTTTGAGAATTTTTTGGTATAGATGCTAAAATAGAAAAAGTGTCCCAAGCTTTTTCCTTTATCATGGGAGAAAATACATGAGTGTTATTATATTATAGGCATAAATTTAGGATATTTTAATTTTTTATTTAAATATATGTTTTAGGTTTACTATTTTTTGAATTTTGAAATGTGTCTTAGAAACTTTTTCAGTTGGATCTTGCAAAATGAGAGGTATGCACTTTTTCTTTTAATTTTTTAGTTTATGGTTTTCTTCTTCAATATGATTCTATGTAATTCCTTTTGAGAATAACATATATTTTTTTAATACTTTTTGAATTTTCTGATCGTCAAGAAGTCTGGAAGTTATTCATGACTTTTATATGTAGTTATACATTTTCTCCCTTTTTGTCAGCTTCTTTTATTTTTAATTTTATTTTTAGCCTCATTCATGTTTTTGCTTTCTACATCTTTCGTACTTTTTGTTTTTTTTAATTTGATTGGATTATATACTCTATTATATATTTTCAGTTCTTTTAATAAAAAATTAGTGAATTTTTGTTTTATTTGGCAGATTTTAAAGATTCAAGCCTTTTCTTTTCTTTTTCCAGTTGTTTGAGGGAATGATTTTAGAAATATTTATCTATTTAGTCTTTTGTATCTATAATACCAATTTGTTTAATATCTATTACTGTCTAATTTGATCTTTTATTTACTAATTATTAAGAATAAAAGTGTCTAATTACCTATTGAAATATTTCACACCAGAACATGTATGATTTTATAACATATTAGACATGAAATATAACAGTCAATATTTTTTTTTTTGTCTTTTCATCAAGTGAAATAAAAGAAATAAATAATTTTGTAAAATACAATAACACTATAGCTTCTTTGTGATGGATCAAGAATACTATTCTTTTGAAAAAAATTGAGCAATGACTTAAAAATCTTTTTATTTTGGAAAAAACTTTCTTTAAAGTTTTTAATATAGAATATTAATATTTTTATTTTTATATTATTTATTTTTAAAAAATAGAGACAGACAAGGAAGGGGAGAGAGATTTTAATATTCACAAATATTATATTGTAAATATATTTTATTATTTTTAAAGAGTCAAAATAAATAATTAAATGATAGTATAGAAGAGAAATTCTTTTTTTCTTTTACACCTAACGGGAGGTAGAAGATGAATACGATAGAAGAATTGAAAGTTCATATTATAGAGTTAATTTATTTTAAAGAAATAAAAAAACACAACTTACAATGAGTTTTTTCATTTTTTTCTCTTTATCTTAATTTATTTATGATTAACCATTAGAATACATTTTTTATTAAACATATAAATTTGTTTCATATTTTTTGTAATAACTCTAATAACTATTTATATAATAATCTATGTTAATTTTTTTGGTACTTTTTTGAAAGAAAAATTGACTTTGGTACTCTGGTCACACTATTAAAGGTATTTTCTAATAACATTTAGAACCGACTTCTCTTTTCAAAAATCTATTCTCTTTATACATTTTTTTTAGAAATTGTGTATATTCCGTGCAAAGCACGGATTTTATATTATATATATAACACTTTTACTCTCTATCCTTCTCCAAAACTCTCAATTTAAATTAAGTTTATTAATTAGAAAAAGTTGTCATTGGCTAAGAGATTTTTTTATGATAAAATAATGTAAACACTTTAGTTTATCTTGAACAAATCTCCAATCTAAGTTTTCAGAATTTTTTATATTTGTTTGAGGGGATGATTTCAAAAATATTTATATATTTAGTCATTAGTATCTATTATTAATTAATTTGATCCTTCATTTACTAACTTTTAAGAATAAAAGTGTCTAATTGCCTATTAAAACATTTCGCACCAAAACATACATTACTTTGCAGTACATTAGACATGAAATATAACAGTCGATGATTTTTATTTTTACTTTTTTTTATCTTTTCACCGAGTGAATATAAAAGAAATAAATCATTTTGTAAAATACAATAACACTATGGCTTCTTTATGCTAGATCAAGAATACTATTCTTTTGAAAAAAAAATGAGTAATGACCTAAGAATCTTCTCATTTTGAAAAAAAAACCTTTCTTTGAGGTTTTTAATATAAAATATTAATATCTTTTATTGTTTATGTTATTTATTTTTTAAAAATAGAGAAAGACAAGGAAGGGGATAGAGATTTTAATATTCACAAAGATTTTATTGTAAATATATTATATTTTTTTGAAGAGTCAAAATAAATAATTAAATGATAGTATTAAAGAGGAATTCTCTTTTTCTTTTTCACATAATGGAGGTAGGAGTTGAATACAGTAAAAAAATTGAAAGAACATATTGTAAAGTTAATTTATTTTAAATATATAAAAAATCACAACTTACAATATGCTTTTTCATTTCTTTTTATTTTCATCTTAATTTATTTATAATTAACCATTAGTGCACAATTTTTTTATTAAACACATAAATTTGTTTCATATTTTTTGTAATAATTCTAACAACTATTTATATAATAACTCGTATTAATTTTATTCGCACTTTTTTTAAAAGAAATTGACCCTGCCACTAAAAAAAGAGAGCTTACTTCTGGTCGCGCTATTAAAGATATTTTTTTAATAACATTTAAAACTAATTTTTCTTTTTTAAAATATATTCTCTTTATACCCTTATTTTTTAGAAGTAATATATATTTTGTACAAAACACGGGCTTTATGCTAGTATATATTTATTTATTTATTTATAAAATACTTTTACTCTTTCTCATATTTCAAATTTTCAAGAACCTAAATCTAATTTTCTAATATTACTAATTTCTCATTACTCCATTGAAAATTAGTTGCCATTTGCATCGAATTAGTCTTCTCTTTTTTTTACTATCAGTAACTAAATCTCTTAGTTATTCAGGCCAAAGCAATTGCAATTTCGGTTGATTAGCGGTGGCTGAAGGAAACCTTTTGTCGGCAGCCTATGAAGATTCCTTGGCTCTTCACTTGATGGAAACTCTAGAAACTCTAGTGTTTATAGCTATCTTATTAATTCTCTTTTTTTAATTGTATTAAATGAAAATTTTGGAAACTTTTATATTTTCGCATCTATTTGCATTTAGGTGCTGCAATTGTACATGAATTAACACATCTGTAATTAAACCCTTAGTTTTTATTTTTTATTTTTGTATGGTTATTATTTGCTTATGTTCACCTAATACAAAAAATAGAGAAGTTTTTTTATTATGGTGAAGTCTTCCAACATATAGTAAATGGACATGTATAATGTAATTTTCCAACATATTTTCTAATTGAAGGGGGTTACTCTTGGATAAAATAATTTGAAAATTTAGATAAGTGATTGACAGGTAATTTGAATAGATAGTATGAATAAAATTCATTTTCAAATTGCTTTGGTGAAGCTTAAAGGGAGAAGCCAATGAGAGACGTTGAAGATTTATATAGAATATACATTTTTTATTTTTTTCTTTTAATATTTCTTTCAATAATTGTAATTAAAAATAAAATAATTAATATCTATGCATAGTATGAATTTTTAATTAATTTTATATTAAATTAAAATAAAATATTTAATTATAAATAACGCGAGAATCTGTTATTCCTCGACTCCACCCTAACGAAAATACTCAATCACGGATCTCTCGTTCTATGCGTCAATGGAGTCGGCCGTTAAAACTACTCGATTACCTTATCTTGAAGTAGGTTAATCACACTAATAAACACAGAATGCACATTCCAAGTAGGAGCAGAATTACAGTATCAAGAGATGCAATTTTCCTAATTAGTACGCGAACGGATATATTTACATCCCTCTGAAAATATGATGTGATTTGAAAAAACTCTAATAAGGAGATTTTTTATGAATGAGATTTTGTTTGAGTGGAAAGGAGTGAAGCTTTCGAATAAAAATTTAAAATTTTAATTTTATTATGAATTTAAGTATTGTTAATGTAAAATTAAAGTAAAGGCGTCGCTAAATATATTTAGAGAATAATATAAAACAAAAGAAAAAAAAAGATAGAATATAGAGAGAGAGAAAGTAGAACTCAAGAAACAAGACTAATCTATCTTATTAATATCATCATATGTCCCTATAATTAGGAATCATATTTTGAGAGTTCAGTTCTCTTTAGAAAACTAATTAATATGAACATCCATATATTATTTGATAACAAATTTTAATTTTTCAAAAGATTTATTATTCTTTCTTTATAAAATAATAGATCTCCATTTCCTTTTAAAAAAAATATTGGATTAGAAACTCCTTGTGAAATGAGAATTGCAGGGTTGCTTGTTTCTGTGTGTGAAGTGGCTTGGTCGTCATCATATAGCAATGCTCATCGTACCATACCATACCTTTGAAATCCATAAGGATAGGAATATGACACCCACGACTCTACTTATCCTGGCATCCTCCTATTGCTTCACGACACTTCTGAATGCGACGTCGGTCTCGTTCTAATCAACTACACAATAATAATTCATTTTTCAAATTAAAATATAATTAATAATGATTGATGAATGTTCACGGACCTCTTTGTCGTTCGTTTTTTTATAAGATCGTTCGTCAATCAGTGGTCAAATTATTGTAATAAATATACGAGAAAAATAAATGATTATGAATTAACAGTCTTAATTTATAATTTAACAAGATCTTATGCTGAGACATTAATCGTGATTGAGCACTTAATATGTAATAAAATAGGAAAAGAATTAAATGAAATTAACCGAGTTTTAGGTGAAAAATATGCAGCAAGAAAATGGACGGGGGGAAGAGCAGGTAATAATGGTAGAATAAGTGAGGCAAGTGCTTCAACCACATATACACCGACAATTGAGTGCCTGCCAACCTTGTGTCAATCATGTCCCACTTTTTGCTTCCTCCATTATAAGCTTGATATTTTGATATACCATATCCTCTTATGTATTTTCTTCATTCATAATTAAATTATTTATTTTTACTTAATATAAAATTTAAAAATAATTTATTTAATTTATCATATTTATTCTCATAATATTTTTATTAATTAAAAAGTTCTTTGTTAAAAATTATATATTAGGATCATCGATTGGTAGCAAATTTAGCATGAGCTCATTTCTACTCGATTCGTTTTGATAGTGAAATTTTTTTTCAGTGTAGAGTCGAAATGCTAGAGCCTGAATTTTCTACCTGTTTGTGAATCGAGTCGAGTCTCGAACTAGCTAAACTCTACCAGTTATAAGTTTCTACCGATCATATATCTAATAATAATTTATAATTATATATTATAATTTCTTGATATAATAAATTTTTTTTGAGTATAATACTATATTAATGTCATCATAACTATATAGATTAAAATTTTATGTGTTTTGATATAAATAAATTTGTTTATATTTCACTTTCAAAAAAAATTTAGTGGGTAAAGTTTTTCACTTCCAACACTTTAAAATTATATTTTAGAAAAGCAATGTGGTTTAATAGTTTTAATTCTTAGCAGATTTGGCAACAATATGCATGCTATTCAATCATAGAGTCTATTTATGAGATTAGTAACTACTTATTGAGACTTTATCATAATTCTAAGGATATTAAGTATTAACACAAAGTAAATGCGTAGAGTATGAATATTATTACCTTTACTAACACTGAGAAATATAAATCATATGAAAGAAAAAGATAAGATCTTAGCGATAGTCTTCCAATTGATTTTTTGCACTTGTAATTTAGAATATTCCAAAGTAAATATTTAGTTTTATAAAATAATATATTCTACATATTCACTTTCGTAATTAATATATTTAACTAATTTCACAAAATATAATTTTTTTTCACTTCTCAACATAAATTTAGAAAGAGAAGAAAAAAAATTATCAATTACTTAATGGTTAATACTTATATTATATAACTTATAAGGTGATTAGTAAAATGATTAGTAAACTTTAGTATTAGCCCAATATCTTTTTAAAAAATCAATATTTATTATTAGGGCACATTAGAAGATTGTTTTTTTGTGTATTAATAAATTAATATGGATTCAAAATATTAAGCTACTTTACTATACAAATGAAACTCAGTGGTGTATGCTGCTGAAATTTGGTTGATTCTCTATACAAAGCAAACACGGTGGTGGTGTGTTTTAGTGCTTTGGTGCCTAGTTTCATCGTTGGAAATTCATCTGATTTCGGAGTTATAAGATCATTCTTCCTCTTTTCCTAAGTTCATTTCATATTGAAGCACGACATACCATATTATTAGATTTTAATGCATTATATATCTCTATTTAAATATCCATTTGAAGGGTTCTTGATCAATAAATTCTCAGACTCTGGTAGTTTGGTACTCCACTTTTGTTGATTTATCTTGGTTGGAATTTAATGTGGTTGAGATATTGGTACAATACTTTATTTTGCTATGGTAGTTTGTTTTTGTTGATTTTCAGATAGACGTTTGCTTAGTTTCTAGAGATATTGTTTAATAATATATGCAAATTAGTTGAAAGTCATTGTTAGACAATTATTAAGACATTAATTTGTGAAGGCAATCATAATTTGTAGTGAGAGGATAATTTGTGAGAACAATAAAAAATGAATATGCATATTTTGGGCTCAAACTAGAGCTCATAAGAGTGAGCTCGGGCTCAATATTTGTGAGCTGGGTTCGGGCTGAGCCCGAGCTCGGGCTCAATATGATGTTACTCGGGCTGAGCCTGAGCTTAGGTCGGCTCGGCTCGTAGAGCCCAATTGACAGGCCTATTATATATTAATAAAATTTAAATCTTTTAAATTAAAAAAATTAAAGAGGTTAATGGTAAGTTTATGTATTAGTAAAATTTATTTTTTTAAAATTAAAAAATTAATAATAAAAATTTAGATAAAATATATAATTATTTTAAAAAATAAAAATTCAATTGTGAACATCTTAAAAAGAAAATATAAATATTTAATTGTGGTTAGAAAGAATATTATTTAATACAAGAATTAAATTACACCAAATATTTTTGGGTTAAAAAAATAATGAGTTTGAACTAATTATAAAATTCAATATGGTACAATTTAATTGTCAAAGTATTACGAATCCTCTGTTACATCTCTAGCGACTAGCAATATATTTTATAATATTTATTTTATAAAATTTTTTATTTATTTTTATCTTTTAAAATTTAAAATTGATCTCTTATAATTTAGAGCTTATTTTTTAATATTTTAATATTTATAAATAAAAGTTTATATAAAAAGAATATTAGAGGAGGAATAATATAAAAGATGTTATAGAAGATAACCTCCTTTACAAGTTGAGATAACCTATTTCTCTATCCCAATGAGGTGGTTTGGTCAAAATAAAAGACTAATTTCTAGGAATAATTTCTTGCGAAGAAAATCTATTGATCCTTTGGCAAATGCAACAAAAGAAATTGACTCAGTTAATAACAGTTTATCATGATGACAAACAACTACTACTAATTAGATTTATGTTGAAAAATTACGTGACCTCTTGGAGAGTTGGTTGAATAATTATTGCCTTCATTTTCCCTTTAAAGTTACCTCTCGGAGTCTTGGAGGAAAAATAGTTACCACTTCTTTGGAATTAGATTGTTTAATTTTTAATAAAATAAATAAAAAATAAATATATCTAAATTTAAACAAAAAAACACTACATTGTTTGTCATGAAAGATAGAAAACTGAAAAGAAAAAGGAAGAATTAATCAACAATCTATTATTAAAAAAAAAAGAAAAAAACTTCAGCTATTTTGCGACTTCGATGTTTGTCATTTACTTCCAAGATCCTTTTTTCCCCTCACTAAAGGTGTGATTGGATAGAGTTTAGTTTTGAGATTTTTTGTCTTGGGTTTCGAGAGAGAGAATTTTTTGTGAGAGAAAAAGTGAGATTTAAAATAAAAAACTGTGTTGGATTCCGTGCGGAACCTTATCAAAGCACACCCTGAAACTCTCTCGATCGTAGTATCACACAGAGACAAGAATCAAACACGTTCCCAACGGACAAACCTATGCTGAGTAGGCTAATTTTTTCTTTTTTTATGCATCCAAATAAGAATGAGTACGGTATTAAAAGTACCTTAAAAAAGGAGCTGCTACCGTTCAATCTGGTTAATATGCTAAATTTTTTTTTTCAACATATGTAAAACGTCTTCACAGCTACTGAATTATAATTTTTAAATTTAATAGTTGTGAGTGTTTTGACGCAATTTTTTTTTATATTTCATCCAAATCTGTATTTTCAAGTAAAAGTACATACGATTATGCCATTTTTAATTTATCCCAACTTATTTCTCTCTCTTCTCTTCTCTTCCATTCCAAAATTCTAACTCACATATACTTCCTCTCTGGAAGAAATCCTTCGTTTTAGTGTCATTGGAATGAATTCTCACCATGGGTAAATCACTTGCAATATGAAAAATCTAGTTCGAGGTCATCGCTTTTCGTATTCTAAATTTTTGGATTTATATGTATGTCTTGAATCTAATAATTGGTTGTTTTCTTAGTTTCTCTTACATGACCGAAAAATCTCAATGGAAGCTCTACAGTTAGAAGCACAATGTATTGGGGATAAAATTCTTGCAGAGACAGCTAATGAATATCATTTGCCTGCTTTGATCAGTAAATTACCTAGAGTAATAATTATTCATTTGTTCTATAATTGAGTTTGTTCAATAAAAAAAATTCATAGTAACTTTAATGGTATATCATTTATACATGGCTGAAAAATCGTATCAAAAACAAAAAATTGATTGCAGCAGAAGTGATTTCTATTTCAAATTATCACAGTGTAATAACATTATGTTTATTTACCATAGAAGCGAGGGTAATTATTTACCACACATATATGTGCTCTACTGTCTTTTTTTGAATACATTTGAGATTAAAAATAAGTGAAAAATTGTATCACAAGTAAAAAAATAATTGGAATAGAAGTTATTTCTATTTCAAATTATCATAGTAGAATGACATTATCTTCATTTACCATAGAGGTGTGAGTAATCATTTACACATAGTAGTGAATAATTATTTATATAGTATTAAATAATTATTCATAGAGGTTTGAATAATTATACACCATACATATTTCTTTTTGAATAATTAATCTTTAGAATCATTACTCAAAATTATTTATATAGTATTAAATAATTATTCATAGAGGTTTGAATAATTATACACCATACATATTTCTTTTTGAATAATTAATCTTTAGAATCATTACTCAAAATAATGAGAATTAATATAGAAAAAGTCAAAACATATCATTATAAAGTTTTTTAAAAAATATTCAATATTGAAATTCTCCAGTATCAAAATCATTATATGAAGTCACGAGTGTCTCATTACCAAAATCATTCCTCAAGTCATGAAAATTAGCATAGAGCTTTATTTATCTTTGCAAGTAGATCATTAAATATCCAGATAAATCTTGATTTTAAAAAGGATTTTTATAGTGTCGAAACCACCAAACAACCTAACAAAAATTCACAATATCTTACTTCAGCCAACAAAAACTAGCAATATCTAACTTTGTATTGATTATAAGTGAATCTGAGAAAATGAGTTTTGATATATATAAAAAAAAAAACCTATAAGGCTTGTTGAAACCCTTGAGTACAAAGTGAAGATCTTAAGGAGAATAAATCATTTTGTTCTTTAATATTTGAAGAGTTTCAGAGTAATAGTAGAGAGAAAATAGAAGACATAAAGAAAAGAGATAGATAAAGAGATAAAATTTGGTAGAAGAGGTTTAAGAAATAATGGGCGCCAGGAGATTAATGATATTTTTTAAAAACTTCTAAATCATTTAATATTTTTCTCATTTATCTCATTGATTTTGACTATGCAAAATGCTCTTGATGTTCCCCAATTGATCAAAGAGATGCACATTCAACGATTCAAAATTCATTCGCATGAGCTGAAAAAAAAGAACATCTAGAATAGTAACTGGATCGGCTACCGTTGTTTAACAGATTTCCTTTACTACGTGGAGATCAAAATTTGATTTGCATTTAACCCGAAAAGAAAAAAAAAATCTAGATATCTCTTATAATGTGTATGGTAGAGAGTCATTGGCTCATTTCGAAATTACAAGGTCATAAAATATATAATCCAAAATTATATTCCTTCAATCCTGAACTAGATTTGCTATTTCAATTAATATTAAAATTTAGAAGAGCGTTTAATTGTATGTAAATTATACTACTATCTAATTACTTATAAAAAGATTATTAATGGGAGTATGTATTAGTGAAACTCATCTATCCTAAATGAAGTTAGTTATTAAAATTTAGATAAAACAAATGTTCTTCTTAAAAAGTGAAGATTTTAATTTAAACATCTTAAAATGAAAATATAAATATTTAAATTTGGAAGTAAAATGGCACATTTGCAGCGTATCCACATGTAAGAGAAAGAAGAAGAGCTTATGACTACTAGTGGCAAAGATTGTTGGTATCGTGTTAGTGATGGAGATGTAAGGGGTAGAGGATGAGAGAAGATAATGAAAAGTTAGGAATTAACATCGTCATTTCTATATATAATTTTTTAATTATATATAATATTAAAACCGTTTATTTTTTTTAAAACATTTTCTCTCTCCTTTATCTCTTCTCTCTCTACTACATTGATGAGTTCCGCCAAAAAGTGACAGAACTTGTATACAGTTTTTACAAGTTTCGCCACCAATTAGCGAAACTTGTATGCAAGTTTCGCCATTTGCTGGCGAAAGTTAAATAGATTGGTGTTGATTTTTAAAATTGACCGTTTTGAGGTCGATTTTTAAATTTTTTTATATGTAAAAAGATGTAAAATTGAATATAGTTTGATAAATTAATATTTATTTTTAAAAAGCCGTAGTCATTGTTGACATATTTAAGCTTTGGTAATTCAAAAGTTTTAGAGAAACCTAAGAATTCTTAAAAGTGAATATTAAATAATAAATTTTTTTCGCATTATATATAGTTCAAAATAAAACTACATATAGTATGTCCCATTAATATTAGTATCTTCAAAATTTTCTCAAACAAGATTTGGATTTGCTGGTTTTTACAGCAAAAACGGAGTTTTCATTTTTTCTCTTAAAGAAAATTGTATGGATGGAGATGTTTTTTTAAAAAACATACACTGAAAAACTAATCGAATTAAGACCTATTGTTTCATAAACAATACTTTTACCAAGTCATTACTAGTAGTGTCAAATGGGTCAGCCCGTTCCGACCTACCGCGAGATGGCCTTGAAACGGAGCAGAGAGGGCTGGCCTGTTTTTCCACAGGTTGAGAAACTTCAATCCGCCACCCGTTACAGTAAGCTTACAGGCCAAACGGGTCAACCCGCGAGCTTCACAAAACGACATCGTTTTGTAAAAAATAGTAAAACAACGTCATTTTAAAAAATATATATTTTAAAAAATATTTTAAAATATCAAACGACACAAGAAAAAAATTTTAAAAAAAATTAAAAAGAAAAAACGGACTGACTCGCATTCGACCTGCAAATTAAATAGACTGAACTAAAAAATTTTATGTTCAAACAAGCTTGAGTATATTAAGCCAAAGCCCACGATCCGTATTGACATCTCTAGTCATTACCTATTTACCTTACCAGTACAACCTGTGGAGGTCATGATTGAGAGCATTCAAAAAATAAGATAGTTCTAAGGCGATCTTTTGAAAATGATTTCAAAAACGAAATTAAGCTGAAGAAAATAATTTTGAAATATTACTCTATTTATATTCAATTCGTAGAAATAATTTGCTCGTGTGAGTAATATTGTGTCAAAAACTAACACAAAATATTTATTTAAAAAACATAAAATTTTTGTTTAAAAAAGGAGAAAAAATTGACATAAAATGTTATTATGTATTTGAAATAAGATAATTACTTAATTAATAATATATTTATTATTAAACCAGTGTAAATCTTTGGGTTTGACAGACATTCCACAACCTATTCTTAAAAGTAAAAATATCATGCGTCCTTCACTACTATGGTTATGCAATTGAATAATTGATGCAGACAATAAATTCTCAAGATTATTGCAAACCAGGAACAAGACGTACGCGAACCATCGACAAACTTATCCGAGCCTCGTGTTTCGAGCAATGATCATTATTTGTTGTACTACAGCCGCTCATTCTTCAATATATATCTATATATATTAGGATGGAAACTCATTCTTCAATTCACATTACGCGGTTAACGCAATATTCTACACCCAACAACCGCTACTGAACAACTCACGCCTTTTATTAAGCTTCACTAAGCTCGGTTTCCTGCAGAACAGCAGAATGCTCAGCCTTTGCACCTGAAGAAGAACAAGAGGCAGACGCACTGAAGCAGAGGAGGAAAGGACGGCTCCGTCCCTCACGTGGCAGCGATAGAACTACCATTGAAGAAAAGAAATCGAGGTGGCGTGTCGTGTCGTGTCGTGTCGTTCCCGGCGTAATCGCTAGCTTCACTCTTCTGTTTTCCTTTCTGAGTTTTTCTGATTCCCTCTTTTCTCGCTCGGAACTAC
The DNA here is from genome assembly GCA_030512225.1 of Rauvolfia tetraphylla. Lineage (NCBI taxonomy): Eukaryota > Viridiplantae > Streptophyta > Magnoliopsida > Gentianales > Apocynaceae > Rauvolfia > Rauvolfia tetraphylla. Next base: position 1,214,132 of record JAJQKT010000062.1, read on the forward strand.
AAAGCGGTTAAGCAACAAACTGCGTAAACAGATTTAACAAGCTTTGGTAATACTGCTAAATCAGCATTATCTACATCGCCATTGGAAGCTAAAACTGGAAGCAAATCCAAAGGTCTCTTTCTAGATAAAGTGTTAGTGTGCGTTTCATTCTTTATTTTATAGATTAAAGAGGAGATAATAATTGGAAGACGAAGATAGAGACTGGAATTGCGTGCTTGTGTTATGAAAAATGAGAACAACAGTGCAGCTGCTTTTATGTCTTCTTGTTTTGCTCTCTGCGTTGACGGCGTCGTTTGGCGTCAATGTAACGTATGATCACCGGTCTCTCGTCATCGACGGCAAGCGCAGAGTTCTAATCTCCGGCTCCATTCATTATCCTCGCAGCACTCCGCAAGTATGTACGATTTTATATCTTGGAGTTTTACTTTCTGAATACACATGTAAAGTACTAGAATTCAAGTATATACTTCTACTTGCGTCCGTATTTATGTAGTATTGTTGTCGAAATGAAATGCAGATGTGGCCTGAACTGATTCAGAAGTCGAAAGAAGGAGGATTGGATGCCATTGAGACCTACGTTTTCTGGAATTTGCATGAACCGGTTAAAGGCCAGGTAATTCTTCTTTTCTTCTAAAGTTTTCCTTGCTTATTATTCTTTGCTTCAATAATTGATTTGGTTACTTTGAGAAATTAGAGGAAACAGAGAAAAGAGAAAGAATAGGAAAGGAAAGAAAGTTCCTCTAAAACTGTACGGATCTAGCATATTGGTGTTGTAGCTCTCTGCGTATCAAATATAGCAAATTAGTTCGGAACTAGGTTTGTTCGTTATGTAGAAAAGTTAATGCGAGTCTGAACACGACAGGAGAATGTGAAGCAACTAAATTTTGAGTATTCCCTGTATGACAATGCTTGCTGACATGTGGAAGAAAACATTGCAGTATGATTTCGAAGGAAGAAAAGATTTGGTTAAATTTGTCAAATTGGTGGCAGGAGCTGGTCTTTATGTTGTTCTTCGAATAGGTCCTTATGTCTGCGCGGAATGGAATTACGGGTACTTATGGATCTCCTTTTGCTATATCTGCATATGTGCTTGAGTTCTATGGAAAGAAGTTCAATGATGTTACTTTCTTCTCCGTCATTCTGTTTTGAACAGTGGATTTCCTCTGTGGTTGCACTTCGTGCCTGGCATTGAGTTCCGAACAGACAATGAGCCATTCAAGGTTCTTCCTCTGAACATTTTGATAACTTTATCACGACTATGAGCTGCTTTGCAACATGCCGCTGAGTAAAAGCTCTGTTTCAGGAGGAAATGCAGCGATTCACAACCAAGATTGTGGATATGATGAAGCAAGAAAATCTCTTTGCATCCCAAGGTGGACCTATTATATTCTCACAGGTTCAGTTCTCTAGTAGCACATGGCTAATTTTTTAATAGTATAACTATTGCTTGTAAGAAATCCGGGAGACTGAAAATAATACAACTATGTAGATTGAAAATGAATATGGCAATGCTGATATTGAATCACAGTATGGCCATCGCGCCAAAGCTTATGTTGACTGGGCAGCAGGAATGGCCATTTCTTTGAATACAGGAGTACCGTGGGTTATGTGCCAGCAGAAAGATGCTCCGGATCCCATAGTAAGTTCCCTCCTACACTGTCCTCTGGGAGTTCCTTTGACAAGATACTGTAAATCATTGAGAACTGAGCACTCTTATTATGAAGCATGTTATCAAGCAGCGTAGGAACTCATCTTGAAAATAACACTTAACAGATTAACACTTGCAATGGATTCTACTGTGATCAATTTACCCCAAATTCTGACAAGAAACCGAAAATGTGGACTGAGAATTGGACTGGATGGTATGCTCTAGCACTTAACTCATCCCTTGCTACGCATATCTTGTTTGGTCTGTATGCTGATATCAACTTAGAAATTCTCATCTACAGTGATTCTAATATATGATGTCAGGTTCCTTTCATTTGGTGGTCCAGTACCCTACAGACCCGTGGAGGACCTTGCTTTTGCTGTGGCACGTTTTTTCCAGCGAGGTGGAACCTTCCAGAACTATTATATGGTACTACAGTAGTTGCATAATATTATTGGTTTTCGTTTTTCGTTAATCCAACTAATTTTGCACTGGTGGTGGTATATATGTCTGAATTTTTCTTTGAGCTATACGTACATGTACATATATCAGAATTTTAATACCGGTTTATTCACTATTGTGATAGTATCATGGCGGAACTAACTTTGGTCGGACCAGTGGTGGACCCTTCATTTCAACAAGCTATGACTATGATGCTCCCCTAGATGAGTATGGTGTGCCTTCTTGTCTTTGAAATTGTTTTCCTATTTGTTCATATTGTTAGCATATCATCTATCATACATTCTCAAGACCAGCTCAGCTGTTCATGATTTCCAAATTTCATTACACATTCGTTGAGTCTTGGGACAACTTTTTCTCATCATCATGATACCTTAGTGAAAGACAACTTTCATGTGCTTAATTACTTATCCAAAATACAATGCCTTCCAAAAAGTATAGATAATAATAGTAATCCCGTCTTATATTGATTTTCTAATTCAGTATGTATACATTCTTGCAGGTTCTGTGAAACAGCCAAAGTGGGGTCACTTAAAAGATTTACATAAGGCTATAAAGCTCTGTGAAGCAGCGATGATGGCAACTGATCCAACAATTACTTCTCTTGGCCAAAATTTGGAGGTAAATATCCGTATATAGTTTGATTAATTACTGTGGATGGCAATGAATGTGGAACACTAAATATGTTTCTTCTTCTCCTGTAGATTATTATCTATTACACACATATATGGAAGCTTTTGTTGAATTTTGCTGAGGCTCTATCTCTGTTATCCTCTGCCTTTCTCTTTCCTTTTTGACCCCTAGTACATTTTATTGTCCAAAAAACATCCATAGAATTTTTTTTTTTACTTGGTAATATTACCAACAGTTTTTGAAATATGACTTGCATGATCACAATGTCGAATTTATTTTTCATTTCTACAACTATTGCTGTGTTTATCTGTACGAAGGGTTTTAATAGTTAATGTACTATCCATCGTCCTTAAAACATAAATGTGGTAACCTCATGGTAAGTATTGCAAAAATCTTGTTTACCTCATTGTGATCAGTTATTTGCCAATGTAATTTTCCTTCTATAGAGTGGATGTTGCGTTTCACTTTAGAATCCACATGGATCATAATTAGTTTATTTGCCACATAGATCATAGTTAATTTGCAAGCAATGTTATTAGGGATTTAACCGAACTGATGCCAAAAGTTGACATTACATTCTCAAAGTATATACATTGAGCTTGAATCTATGCTGATCAAGTTTTTCTCATTGCATTATGCATTAACTTCCTAATGTTTCTGCTTAATTCCATGAAACTGTCTTTGGTTTCCTGAACCCTCCTCCAAGTATTCTACAAAACTCATTTATTTATTCGGTCACTCATTTCTGTGATCAATCTCATTCACGATTCTAGGCATCTTCAAATTTTGACTTGATATTTTAACATACCACAGCAAGCTTGCATGATCTTCTGCTCAAGTCCTTTTATTCCCATCTAGAGCCTTAGTTTTTCATAACTTGAAATTGGTTATGTTCTACATTATTGATCAGTTGATGCAAGCTTTTCTTTCACAGATGGCCTTCCTCATGCTTTGCAATCTCTTGAAACTTATTTTTATATTTTCTCCATTTTAGGCTAGTGTTTATAAAACAGAATCTGGGCAATGTTCTGCTTTTCTTGCCAATGTGGGTACGCAATCTGATACAGCTGTGAATTTCAATGGGAATTCCTACAAGCTTCCTGCATGGTCCGTGAGCATCTTACCTGACTGCAAGAACGTGGCATTTAACACTGCAAAGGTTTGCCTTCCAAGTTTGTACTTGTTTAGTAGCCAAATTTCGTTACCAGTCACATATTAGTTCAATTCTTCCATCCTTGAGGTTTGGAACTGATACCAGAAGGTCCAGAACATGATACTTGACGTTCTTTCAACAAAATTTTGCTGGTTACTTGGTGTTCGAAATTGGAGCTACTAGAATAAGTTTAGTATAGTAGCCTGCCTCCATTTAGTGTCATCTAGTCTCACCCAAGTGTGTGTATATATATGTGTATGTGTGTGTGTATTAACAATCTCAGAACACCCCTATTACAAAGATAAGTATATTATTCAACTAAATATAGATCCTATGCAAATACTAAAGATAGAATTTTAGAACCCTTATTAGATGCCGTGCATAAGCTCATATTTATTGCCTTTTGCATGGCAGATCAACTCTATCAGCATTGTTCCAAGATTTGTTAGTTTGTCTTCAAAAGATGGTGTTACCGCTTCTGGAGCATCTATCTCAGGCTGGAGTTGGGTAAACGAACCTGTTGGTATTACAAGTAAAAATGCATTTGGCAAACCTGGTTTATCTGAACAAATAAATACAACTGCTGACAAAAGTGATTACTTGTGGTATTCACTAAGGTATACAAATTAATCAATTGTGTAGTGCTATTCAACAAAACAACAACTTTTCTCTTTTCTCTGCCCCAGTGATTAATATGACACAGATAATTCTTGAATTACTTCTTTCAGCATTGCTATAAAAGGAGATGAGCCTTTCCTTCAGAATGGATCTTCAACAGTTCTAAAAATTGAGTCACTTGGACATGCTCTCTATGCTTTTGTCAATGGGAAGCTTGCAGGTGAGGATTCATGTTCCAATTCACTGATATTATGTTTTTCATTTTTCTGGTGTTTGCTCCAGCTGTCTTGCTTCTGTTATAAATGCCAAATTTCTGTATGCTAGGTTATGTTTCTTGCATTTCAAATTAACTGCAAATGTAAACATAGGTAGCTTGTTAGGATGATGAAACTGTCCTCTTCTTGATTTTTCTAAGTTTCTGGAAATAGCTTAGTAATATAGAAGTAGAAAGCAGAATATACTAAAAACATCCTTGCTAAAAGAAACAGACAGCTTTAGTAGTGGATTTATGTTTCAATGCCAACTATGTTGGTACTCCATTGTTGGACAAAATCAAATGATAATGCCACTGACATTAATAATCCACATCCTGTTCTAATGGCGCATAGAGCCTCTGGAACTATCAATGTCTGTCTGTATGAAGTCTTCCATCACATGTTAGTCACAGATTGTCAGTGTTTCCATTTTTAACTCTAAGTTGATTGACTATCTTGTAGGAAGTGGGAAAGGCAGTGCTGGCAATGCTAAAGTTACACTGGAAGTCCCTATCTCCCTTGTAACTGGGAAGAACACAATTGACCTCTTGAGTTTGACTGTGGGCCTTCAGGTTCAAATTTCATTTGAATTTTCTATATGCATATTGGCAACAAAGAGCATCAGCTGATTCGTAATAGAGAGGACTTTCAATATTTTTTGATACTACTTATAAAATTCAGAACTATGGGGCATTCTTTGATACAAAGGGAGCTGGGGTTACCGGTCCGGTCCAGTTAAAAGCTTCCAAAAGTGGCATTATTACTGATCTTTCATCACAGCGATGGACATATCAGGTCATTTCTAGTGACTTTCATTGTGTCCTACTGATTTGCATTTGCAGTAGGATTATTTAATTCATCATACATGCCTTTCTAGATCTTTTTCTAATCCTAGAAGCAAGGTTACTGATTTCATTTGTAAGGCTGGACACCGAATTCTGGATTTAATGGATGCAGATTGGTTTGAAAGGGGAAGAGATAGGGTTATCAAGCGGAAGTTCCTCACTTTGGATATCACAAACTCGTATGCCTACAAATCAACCACTAATATGGTACAAGGTAAGATCTTTGGTCCCGAGTCAAGACTGCAACCACAAAGATTTGTCCACATGAGATGAACATGGACGTACAATCACAACGATCGCCTTCAATAGTGTGATTCTCCATTTGATAATAAACATTTGGCCCACAAATTGTTCTTTCTATGATCAGATTACTGTTTGCAATATCTATATTCTAGGGAGATTTTTTGAGAATGGTCCAGTTTTGTTCATACTAAAGCAATTCTTTATTCTAGGCAAACTTTGATGCCCCTGCTGACAATGACCCAGTTGCATTAGACTTCAATGGTCTGGGAAAAGGTGAAGCATGGGTGAACGGACAAAGCATTGGACGCTATTGGCCTACCTATACGGCTTCAAATGGTGGTTGTACAGATTCCTGCAATTACAGAGGATCTTTTAATTCGAACAAATGCCTCAAGAATTGTGGAAAACCATCTCAGCTGCTGTAAGTAGTCGAGGTTCTGCTGAGTTTTAATATATGTTCTCAGTTTTTTCAGCTTTGGAACCCTTACTTGATATCTTTACAGTTACCATGTGCCACGAGAATGGCTAAAACCAAGTGGAAATGTTCTTGTATTGTTTGAGGAAATGGGTGGGGATCCAACACAAATATCTTTTGCCACAAGAGAGATCGAAAGCTTATGCTCACGAGTTTCAGAGTCTCATCCACTTCCGGTAGAAATGTGGACCTCAAACCAAGAAGCAGGAAAAACAGCAGGATCAACAATGTTACTTGAGTGCCCTTCCCCTGATCAAGTAATTTCATCAATCAAGTTCGCCAGTTTTGGAACTCCAAGGGGAACCTGCGGAAGTTTTAGCCATGGTAGATGTAGCAGCAAGAAGGCTCTAGCCACTGTAGAGGAGGTTCATCCGGCTTAAACCTTTGTTTTCTTTCGAGTTCAGTCTTTTTCTGGTTAAATACATATCTCTGACCAACTTGTGCATGCTCTCGCAGGCTTGCGTTGGATCAAGAAGATGCAGCATAGGAGTCTCAATCGATACATTTGGCGACCCATGTGCAGGCGTTACGAAAAGTTTAGCTGTAGAAGCTTCTTGTACTTGATTGCAGCCTCTTCAGGCTGCACCTTTGACATTGATATTGGGACAACAGCAAAAGCGTTGTCCCTGAGTGAGCAAGAAACTGAATAATATGCTTTGATTGGTAAACGTTTCATATAGAATACCAACAAGGGGAAGAGGGCTTCATATTTCCTGTTGCATCTTCTTCCTCATTTGAAATAGATCAAGTAGCATTTTCCCTTTTTCTTAAAAAATCATATAAAGTAAACGTTACAACATTTTTGGGCACATTTTGACTGCCCTTATTTAAACTTTTAGGACAACATATTAATTCAAAATCCCAAATACAAAATATCGACTTTGAACTGAAGCCTGCTTAATCAATACTGAAGAATCGTATTGTAACAAAGCTGAAATGATCAGACAGTAGCAACCACAGGGGATGGCCTTTGGAATCTGCAAACTCCACAGGCAGCAGAATACAGTGATGGAGTCTGGTATTTGTCCTCCCCACCCATCATTGGCATGGGCAGCCCAATCTTCACGGGACTTGCGTACCCTGGCTGGTAAGTCTTGCCGAGAACTCCCTCCACAGAATCTGACAAATCAAAGAACTTGAACTGTGTCTCAAGGTGAGCAAATGCATCATCAGATGGCAACTGGTAGTTATGAACTTTGTTCTTTTGTTCTCCTATAGGTGTCACCCTTAAATCCATTTGTAACAATCCAGAAACTGTGATTCTAACTGTGTTAATATCATCAGTTCTTTCAACTACTACAACTCTCTCTTCTGTCTCGATTCTCCATTCAGCTTCTCCATCTGTTGGGACATTGATCAGTTGCTCATTCCACTTCACTAAGAGAGCATCAACTTTGTCATCCCAGCGGGAGACTCTCTTTTTGCTGCTAGGTCAAGGTTGTGAGTATCAAACAGGACCGAAGAGCTTGAACCCAGGTAAAGTCACGAGTCCTCCCCATCGGTCGAGTCCCGATGAAGTGTCCATTAATCTGGAGGTTATCATCAGAGACGATGGCGAAATTTCCTCCCTTTGCTCCATGGAAGCAAAACATTACACCATCACCACCAACAAATCGAGGATGGTAGCATAGCGAGCCATAGCCATCGCATTTAGGTTTTCTCCCTGCCAAAGGTAAGTCAATACTGAGATGATCTTCATAGAATCTCAAAGTTTTGTAAAATTTTTAAACTTCTTGCATGCTCTAGAACCATGCAACTGAACTTGTCAATGATGTTAGTGCATTAACAAGTGCATCTAATGGTGTTAAAAACATTATCGCATAGAGGTCTGTGACCTAAGAAACCGAGATGTAGGTACATAATTCCAAGTCATATGATTGCTTTGACGAAATGAAGGTATGTCACAAGACCTACTTGAAGATGGCAATGCATGAAACATAAGAGGATTGATAATACAGAGTATATAGGCTTACTTTTGCAAGTGGCTTCACACTTGCTGCTGCAGTCGATAAAGCATCCCTTCTCCTGCTTGTTCTTCTTGGGTTTCCTGTTAGGGCACTCGACTGGACATGTGAGGGTCTTGTAGTAGCAAGCCCCCTGAGCTTGGCAGACAGCTCGTTCTTGTCCCGTCTTTGGTAACGAGGACAGCTTCTTGTAGTTTGTCGCAGGATCCTTTGGAGGCTTAGGCTTCTTTGTTAGCAATTATCCCTAATTTACTTAGGGACTTAAGTATGGCCACATATTGGGTTACCATAATGGTTAAGGTAACTAAGGTCTCCTATTAATGAGAAGTTAGATAGGATAAGAATTCTATTTTTTATTGGATTATGCATACCAGTTAGTTTCCTTGATGGACGTAAACACGTGCGTACGCTATTTACTCTGAGGGTCCCTAGCCTATCTATATATATGACGCCTGTGACATCCATCAGTCGTGGGGATTTTATTTCAATAGATATAGGCTAGAATACTCCATGGTTTCTGTCGTGGATTACAAAGTTGGTGAGAACATCTTTCAATTTACTTGAACAATTATTGCTATAGCTGAAGTTATGTTTCTATATTATTTTTCCGCTGCTATTCAGATGCATATCTTTAAAAGTTTCTAACATGTGGTATCAGAGCCATTGTTAGCCATGTTGTTTGGTATATATGTCATGTAATAATTTCTTCCGTTGGAAATTCATACTATATTGTATTAGTAATTGAATTTGCTTAAAAGGTAAAAGATAATTTTTTTTATGAAATCTGTTTTTCTTTGAGAAACCTATCTTACGCTGAAGATGGAACAAAAATTGAAGGTTCTCTTTGCTTAAAATTGCTTCATGTTTGGTATTTAAAAAAAAAAGGGAGAGAGAGAATAATTCCCTAGGCAATCATGATTTGAGTTACAGAATTTTGCTACATGCCTTCCCCGTACATGCCTTTCCCGTTTCCTATTCGTTCTCTGAAGCATTGCCTTTTGCATGAGATTTCACCGATTCGGCCTTGAAGCCATTTATTATTTAAAAAAAAAAATTCTTCCTTTCGGCTTAATGAAGCCAATTTCTTTTTACAGAAGGCTTCACTATTTTTTGTCCTATTAGGAGTCTAATAGTTCTCCTATTTTGCTTTTACCTTATTTATTTATTATTATTATTATTTTAAAAAAACTTTTAAGTAATGGTTAGTTTTTTTATTAATAATGATAATAATACATAAAAATTTGGTAATATTAAGTTTGATTACCAAAATTGCTCGTTTTGATATAAGGGCAATTGGATATTCTTATTTAGTCTTTTTATGAAATGTTCATATGGATTAAATCAACATTTTGATTAAGTTGATTATTCAGATTTTGAATGTCATTTTTATTAGTTCTTTTCGTATCATGTACTTATGAGTAGCCATAGCATCTTAAGTACTTGATACGTAAAGTAAAATAAATCACATTTAAGTTAGTGATTATTTTAATGACATTTATAAAGTATAATTATCTTATTAAAATAGTAACTCGGCCCTACTGGGAGGTAACTATTTTTTTAAGATTAATCGGAATGAGACGGTAAACTTTTAGTTTGAAATTTTCCTATGCTCACAGGTGTGGATTATTTCTGTGTTTCTATTTTACTAGTCTCATTATAAAGTTAATGTAAATTCTATGCTTGAGATGCAACCTTTACCCACAGGAAGGCCAGAATTTACATTGAATCAGCTTGGTTGATTCTTTTCTGATGGTTGTACTTTATAGCTTATGTGTTTATTATTGGTTTTTGCAGCTTTTTCTATTGCATTATTTAATGAAAATGTTCGTATTCCAATGCTTACGGGTGATAATTACTCTGACTGGAAAGATAAAGTACTTCTAACTTTAGGGTGCATGGATATGGATCTGGCACTTCTTGAGGACGAACCACCCGTTCCCACGGAATCAAGTATGCCAAAGGCTAAAATTGCTTATGAGCGGTGGGCGAAATCTAATCGCATAAGTTTAATGCTCATTAAAGCTCATATTAGTAAAAGCATTAGGGGTTCAATCCCTGATTGCACTAAAGTCAAATCTTACATGGAGGCAATTGATGCCCAATTTGTGAGTTCTGACAAAGCCTTAGCCAGTACCTTAATGAAGAAGCTTTCTAGTATGATGCTTGATAAAGGCAGATATGTGCGTGAGCACATTATGGAAATGAGGGATATTGCTACTAAGTTTAAAGCCCTTGAAGTTAAGATGTCTGAGTCATTCCTTGTGCATTTCATTCTCAATTATCTTCCTACGGAATATGGTCCGTTCAAAATTTCCTATAACACACATAAGGAAAAATGGTCAATTAATAAACTTTTGACCATGTGTGTTCAAGAGGAAGGGAGATTAAAACATGAGTTACTTAAAAGTGTTCATCTTGTAACTTATGATAAAGGAAAGGCACTGAAAGGCAAAGCTGTTCCTATGAAGAAAAAAGGCAAGAGTAAAGATCTTTGCCATTTTTGCAAAAAGAAGAGACACTTCAAGAAGGATTGCCTGAAATATAAGAAATGACTCGAAAAGAAAGGTAATCTCAGTTTTGTGTGTTATGAATCAAATTTTACTGAGGTTTCTGATAATACATGGTGGATTGATTCTGGTTCTACAATTCACATTGCCAAAACTATGCATGGCTTTCTGAATCTAAGGAAGCCGATGGGAAGTGAACAAGACATCTATTCTGGCAATAGGATGCGTTCACGTGTGGAAGGCGTGGGGACCTATAGGCTCATTTTAAAATATGGTTTTCAATTAGATCTTGAAAATACTTTTTATGTTCCATCTTTCTCGAGAAATTTAATTTCTGTTTCAAAACTTTCAAAAATTGGATATTGTATTTCTTTTCATTCTTCTTCTATGAAACTTTTGAAAGACAATAAAGTTGTTGGTTTTGGAATTTTGGATGGAAATTTATTCAAATTTGAGCTAGACCCCACATATGAATGCAATGTTTTAACTTTGCATGATAAGAAAATTGGCACTAAACGATGTTTTATCAATGAGAACTTATCAAGTCTTTGGCACAAAAGATTAGGTCATATTTCAATTGATCGAATTAAGAGGTTAGTAAATGATGGAGTTTTAAAATCTCTTGATTTTTCTGACTTTGGTACTTGTGTGGACTGCATAAAGGGAAAGCAGACTAACAAGTCCTCTAAAGGTGCCAAAAGAAGTTCTCAAATACTTGAAATAATACACACAGATATCTGTGGACCTTTTCCTACCCATTGCTTGAATGGTGAGAGATATTTATCTCTTTTATTGATGACTATTCAAGATATATGTATCTCTATTTTCTGTCTGAAAAATCTGAAGCACTCTATGTTTTTAAAGTATTTAAAACAGAAGTAGAGAAACAAAAGGAAAATAAGATCAAAATTGTAAGATCTGATAGGGGTGGAGAATACTATGGAAGGTATACAGAAAAAGAGCAAGACAAAGGTCCATTTGCTGAGTTCCTTGAAAGTGAGGGTATTATTGCCCAATATACTATGCCAGGAACACCACAACAAAATGGTGTGGCTGAAAGAATGAACCTCACTTTAATGGATATGGTAAGAAGCATGATTAGCATATCAAGTTTACCTTTATCCTTATGGAGCAAAGCCTTAAAAACTGTTGTGTATATTTTAAATAGGGTTTCATCCAAGGTTGTCCCTAAGACTCCTTTTGAATTATGGAATGGATGGAAACCTAGTTTAAGACATTTACACATTTGGGGGTGTCCAACTGAAGTTAGGATTTATAATCCTCAACTAAGGAAGTTGGACGAAAGAACAACTAGCGGTTACTTTATAGGCTATGCAGTCAACTCCAAAGGTTTTAAGTTTTATTGTCCCTCTCATACTCCTAAAATTGTGGAAGCTAGAAATGCTAAATTTCTTGAAGATCATGAAGAAACTGGGAGTGGTTTACCATAAAAGGTGGAACTTGAAGAAATAAAGGAACCACCTATTATCCCAGTGGTGCCTTTATACTTCAACACTTCTGAAACTAATTCTCATGAGTTAGTTGAAGAACAACAGTTTCAAAATCTACCACCTTCTACAGAACCACATATAGAACAACCCATTTTAACTACTCCCATAGCAGAAATGCATGAACAAGTGGGAGTTATGAGATCCACAAGAATAAAGAAACCAGCCATTTCTAATGATTTTGTTGTATACCTCCAAGAGTCAAAATATAATCTTGGAATAAAGGATGATCCATATTCATTTTCACAGGCCATGAATGGAGAGCATTCTACACTTTGGTATGATGCCATGAAAGATGAGTTGGAATCCATGGCTAAAAATAAAGTTTGGGATCTTGTGGAATTACCAAAAGGAGCCTCTACTATAGGATCCAAATAGGTTTTCAAAACCAAAAGAGACTCTTCTGGTAATATCGAACGATATAAAGCCCGACTTGTAGCTAAGGGATTCACTCAAAAAGAAGGTATTGACTACCACGAAACTTTCTCTCCAGTCTCAAAGAAAGATTCATTCAGAATAATCATGGCTTTAGTAGCTCATTTTGATTCAGAGTTACATCAAATGGATGTGAAAACAACATTTTTGAATGAGGATCTCGAAGAAGAGGTATACATGCATCAGCCAGAGGGTTTTGTAGATAAAAATAGTCACCTTGTTTGCAAGTTAAAGAAATCTATTTATGGACTTAAACAGGCTTCCCGCCAATGGTATATTAAATTTCATAACGTTGTTTCTTAATACGGATTTACGGAGAACATTGTTGATGAATGTATATACCTCAAGATAAGTGGGAGCAAATATATTATCTTAGTCCTTTATGTAGATGATATATTGCTTGCAAGTAGCGATTTAGGTTTGTTGCATAACACCAAACAGTTTCTTATTCAAAACTTTGAAATGAAGGATATGGGTGAAGCCTCTTATGTCCTTGGTATAGAGATTCACAGAGATAGATCCCAAAGGATACTTGGATTATCTCAAAAGGCCTACATTGAAAAGGTTTTGGAAAGATTCGGAATGAAAAACTGCTCTGCTATTGCAATACCTATTGCAAAAGGTGACAAGTTTAGTCTATAAAATGTCCTCAAAATGCATTGGAATTAGAGCAAATGAAAGACATTCCTTATGCTTCTCTTGTTGGAAGCCTTATGTATGAACATGTCTGCACTAGACCTGATATTGCTTTTGCAGTAGGAATGCTTGGCAGATATCAAAGCAACCCTGGTCTTGATCATTGGAAAGCTGGTAAAAGAGTTTTGAGATATTTGTAAGGAACCAAGGATTTCAAGCCTACATACAAATATTCTGATTCCTTGGAGGTGATTGGATATTCGAACTCAGATTTAGGTGGATGTAAAGACAGTGGCAAATCTACTTCAGGATATATTTTTCTTCTCGCTGGAGGGGCCATATCCTAGAAGAGTGTTAAGCAAACCATTGTTGCAACATCCACAATGGAAGCTGAGTTTGTTGCATGCTATGAAGCTACATCACAGGCATTATGGTTAAAGAACTTCATTAATGGCCTTTCTATAGTTGATTCCATTTCAAGGTCATTAAGGGTCTATTGTGATAACTTGGCTGCTGTATACTTTTCCAAAAATAATAAGAGTGACAGTCATAGTAAACACATTGACATTAAGTATCTGATGGTCAGAGATTATATCAAGAAGCAAGCTCTGTCAATTGAGCATATTAGTACCACCTTGATGGTGGTAGATCCTATGACTAAAGGATTACCAACTACTGTTTTTCAGGATCATGTAACCCATATGGGAATTCGTGGCTCATTTTGACTTGCTTTTCTCTGATTATTTTGTCTAGACAAATTATTGTTTTTCTTGTTTTACATGACTATGCTCATATGGTTTTCATGTATTAAAGTGTGATCTATATTAGATCCAATAAAGTGGACCCTGAATGATGCTTATATTAAGTACATTCATAAAGTTTTACACTTGATTAGAAAATGTTATGCATAGTAATACATGGAAGGAAATGTTTGTTATGGAGCATGACCGCCATGATTCTTGTATCATATTTTCTTTTGAGTGTATGTTGCATAATCTTACAATTTTTAAGTGACTACATTATTATATGACCATGTTTATGTCACTCAATGTGGTTATCTAACTTTCAATGTATGGGCCAAGTGGGAGAATGTTAGCAATTATCCCTAATTTACTTAGGGACTTAAGTATGGCCCACACATTGGGTTACCATAATGGTTAAGGTAACTAAGGTCTCATGCTAATGAGAAATTAGATAGGATAAGGATTCTATTTTTGATTAGATTATGCATACCAGTTAGTTTCCTTGATGGACGAAAACACGTGCGTACGCTATTTACTCTGAGGGTCCCTAACTTATCTATATATATGATGCCTGTGACATTCATCAGTCGTGGGAATTTTCTTTCAATAGATATAGGCTAGAAGACTACAGGGTTTCTGTCGTGGATTACAAAGTTAGTGAGAATATCTTTCAATTTACTTAAACAATTATGGCTATCGGTGAAATTATATTTCTATATTATTTTTTCGCTAGTATTCAGATGCATATCTTTAAAAATTTCTAACATTCTTCTATTTCTTCTCTTTGTCGTCCTTGTTGTCTTTCACATCATCACCTTGTCCCTTTCCGTTGCTGCCATTGGCGCCGTTCTGATCACCGTTGCCCTGATCATTACCATTGCCATCGTCATTATCTTGGCGTTTGGCTTGAGCAATGATTGCTTCAAGGGAGATGAATAGGATGAGGAAAATAACAAAAAACAACCTTCTCCTACCCATCTCTGCTTTCCAGCATGCAATACAGTGTTTTTCTTTTGTACCTGTGCTTTATTTCGAGTATGAAAAATGCATGAAACAAGGTGAATTAGAAGGGTATTTATAGTTAGCTCAATACTTGGCGTCTGGCTTAAGATACGACAGATAACGTCTTCCCTCAAATGAAAAGTTAGGAAACAGCTCTTTCCCCAGGCGAGAATTCGTTGTTTATGTTTTCGAGTTTATCAGAAGCAAATTCATTGACTTTGCTAGCATTAATTGTAACATGGGGCTTGCCTTTTTTTGCTTTCATTGATGAATAAAGTCCGGAACCTCTAACGTTTTGCAGGCAAGAGACGAGTGTGTACTAAAATCACCTGAGGGGAAAATTGCTAACAAAATTATATTAGTCATTTTATATGGTAGCCTAAAATTCTTAACGAGAATGGTTCCTTGACAAATAATTCAAGTTCAACCTTCTCGGTTATAAAATTCATATACTACGCATCCAGCCCTTAATAGTTACCCCATATAAACATTTAGTATCAATATCTTTTCCTGGGCATATACATATAGGTCTATAGGTAAATAGTATTTATATTATTTCAAAATATAAGTCATTTTCATACTTTTTTATGTAAATTAAGAATAGAAAAAATAATATGTAATTTTCTTATTATATTCTCAATTAATTTAATATATATGAGAGAGAATTGGAGAATAATATTTATAAGTGAGGATAATTTTAGAAAAATAATTTTAAAAATTTATAAAAAGTCAAATATTTTGAGAAGAAAAAAATTTAAAAGATATTATATTTTAAAATTGAGGGATAGATAATGGAATAGGGTCCTTGAAAATTTGACCCCGTACGAGCCGGAGTGCAGGTTACCATAACTCCAAGGTTTTTTGGTTCCCTTACAATTGCATTTTTTTGGGGGTTCAAAGCATAATATTCTACATGTGTCTCATTGCTTAACAGAGAAATAACGGAGGCATTATTCTCCTATGAGCCAAGAGATCCACAGGAGATTAGAGATGGATCTTACTATCACCCCAATGTAAAATGGTTAAGACTGGGCACTCCTTCAACTGTTTGAACTTGGTAGCAAAAAGGGCACAAACAAGTGGAAACGCATCATCTAATTACTCAAGTAAGGTTTCCAATTATTGATCTCAATCTAATTTAAGAAACTATTACAATCCAGAAGATGGAATTTACGAAACCAACAGAGTTTCGTGAGCAAATTAAAGTCATGGAACATTATAGAATCAGCAAGTAATCGGCCGACCTCATGCTACCCCCATTTGCTGGTTTCGCTTGCGTTGCACTATAGCATTCAACAAGTCAACCGTCAACCTGAATCTATCAAGCCGACTGTTTCCATGTGCAGTTGTGCATAACCACGTTCTTCATTCTTTCATGACAAATTTCATATACTAGAGGATTTAAACCCTGACATCTCTTGATTCACCGGATAATTTTTTATCTCCAAGGACCTTGGATGGATGTTTGTAAAACTTTCAATTTCTCCACTGCCAGATAGAAACTCATAATTCTTCCTGCTTCCTCTGCTAGAGTTGGCATCCAAAGTACAACTTTAGGACTCAGGAGCAGGAGATACAAAATTGACAGGATTGAGGATAATATGCTGAGTTTTTATAATTAGAGAGATCGAAGAATAACCAATTCTGGCATTATTTACATCATCTAGCCTGCAGCAATATGATACTTGATCAGTATTAGCACAGCCGGATTGAGAATCTTTCTATCAGCTTTGGCTCTGTGGGGTCTCAAGGCAAACCAAACCATTAAAAAAAAAAAAAAGAAGAAGAAGAAGAAGCTATGTGATTCTATTTCATTTTTTAGAAGTCCCAACATTTTGCTGCATTTTCTGCTATTGAAATATGGGGAGATCGTTTTGAGGATGTTCCAAGAAGCCATAACTCTCGGCACTTGTGGAGATGCAACTTGAAGCCCCATCTCCAAACTTACTTGCCATCCTCAAGAAGTAGGAGTGCCTGTACAAAAATAGTTGTGTATAATCTGCAAAGGGAACTAATTTATGAAACTTCAGCTCAAAATCTGAAGATGCATACCATCTGAAGTCAGCAGTCAATTCAGGGTGGAAAGCAGTTGCCAGCAAGTTCCCTTGTCTCACAGCAACAATGACTTTCTTTTCAGACTCTGCATTTTCCTGACACATGAAGCAAATCAATATTCTACTGGGCAACCACGGGACAATAGGTTCAACTTCTACTTAAAAGACAGCAAGAGATGCTTTAGCCATCGATTATGTTAACATAATTGAATATAGCATCCCAACCCTTCAATAAGAATCTCCTAGCAGAATAAAGGAGAATCGTGTATACATAACATAACATACATTGTTATGTTATTTTTTCAGGCGTGACTTTATTATTAACTCCACGATATTAAGAACAGGATCTGTCTTAAGAAAAAGTCAATATAAATCAGAAGATCCAAGATGCAAATTCTCAAGCTACAAAGGGAAAATCCCAAGTTCATACAACTAGCAATCAGAACAACTCCAAAGGGTGTGAAACACTGTTATTTTCAGAAGCCTAATGTATCAAATATAAGATTATTAACGAAGGCAAAATAAGTATAAATCTCTTATCTAATACCACAGTTCAAACACATTCTCCTCTCCTCTCCTCTCTCCTGGAAACACACAGCTTTAGAGAACAACTTAAATGGCCAAAAGGAAGGGAAGGTTCCTTGCACAGCTCCTGAATTGCAACAAAAATTGCTAAATAAATGGTTGATGGATAGGACCTTTTTACAACGAAAGCACCAAAGCAACATGATTTTACAGTCTTTCATCAGACTGAAGTGATGTGAACTCTTAAGCAAGAGTTCAGCAACTGCAGACCATAGGGTTTGTCGGAATCATTTTGTTCCCGATGTTAATTTGTTAAATTCTGGTAGAGTAGTAGCAACAAAATGCCCTTGATGTCGAAATGACATATGTTCAGGTAAATCACAAAAAGAAATCTAGCATTCCTTGTAGACTAGAGCTTACTTGTAAGTGTTTTAAAAGGACAGAAAGAGGAAAGGGAAAATGTAGAATAGAGAATCTGCCACATACTGCCTTAATATAGCAACTTCAGAGAAACAAAGGAAAGTCAAGCTAGATGGCTAAGAGAACGCAAAGAAGTGATTAAGATACTTCAGCAGAAATCAAAAGTATAGATAGAGATAATAAAGACTTGACAAATATGGAAAATGGTTTATGGTACTTGTGTATTAAATAGAGTGCATTGACAAATATGGAAAATGGTTTATGGTACTTGTGTATTAAATAGAGTGCATCTCTAATGTCAACTCACGTGGCATAGATAAAATTAGATTGGAAAAGTGGTCCTGTAGATAAATGTTATAATTATCTCAGTGATTCTTCATGGGACAGAAAATCTGGCTACTGGATAATATGAGCAAAGCAATAGCACATACCTAAACATGGACTGGTGATGAAATAAAAAAATAATAAAAGTTAGAGATGGCAACATTCCGTAGACGTCAAATGGCATTGGAAGGGGATAAACCAAGGAAAAATGAACTAAAAATAGTTAGAAGAGGATGTGATTCCAGAAAAATTTATATCTTTTGACATTGGAAGGGGATAAACCAAGGAAAAATGTTATAATTATCTCAGTGATTCTTCATGGGACAGAAAATCTGGCTACTGGATAATATGAGCAAAGCAATAGCACATATCTAAACATGGACTGGTGATGAAATAAAAAAATAATAAAAGTTAGAGATGGCAACATTCCGTAGACGTCAAATGGCATTGGAAGGGGATAAACCAAGGAAAAATGAACTAAAAATAGTTAGAAGAGGATGTGATTCCAGAAAAATTTATATCTTTTGAGCTTCTCATGTGAAAAAAACAATCATCATCGACAAGATACCAGCAGGTATTTTACTGGTTCAGGTCCAAAGGGGATTAAGATAGTGACCCAGTCAAGTCTCTGTTGTTTAATCTGAGAGGGAAACTAGTTGAATAATTAAAACAGCATGCACATCCACAGACACAAATTCGTGATGGAGCTAAACAGAAAAGAAATATACTTGCAAGTTCAACATGAATAATACAATCCTCAGCTTACATAGGAAACTCTGGAATTCGTTAGTTAACCGAAAGCATTTACTAAAAGTAAACTCGAAGAAACCCTGAAGATTGCCGCAAAACCCACAGACACAAACACCAAAAGTACCAGAACAGGATTGCAACGTCTCTACTATACATTATTGAAGTTTTCACAGTGGGTATGAGATATTAAGGTAGAATTTTGCTTGTGCAGATATTTCCTGTGCGAAGCAATAGTAGGGAAATGTAAAACCTCACCACCTGGCCTTGAGATGTAACATCAGAAGAAGAAGATCTCTGAGATGTGACAGGGATATCTGCCAGCACTTCAACTCCAGGCCCCACTTCAAGGATTGCAGGAGCGCGAATGAAAACCCCCCGAAAAGTTGGAGGGCCACCTTCTTTATCCGCAATTTCAGGAATTTCAAGCTCAGCCTCGAAGCTTTGAATCTGCAGAATGTTATTATGAATCATTAGATTCATGTAGTCAGCAAGATCACTAGAAAACTACCAAGACCAGAAATAGAAGATGGCAATCTTATTACCTTAACCATGTCATAGAGAAACTAAATTAGAAACAAATTCAAACAAAAAATTTACCGACTTCAAAAGTATAAATTCTATCTGATATTGATAATATATAATGCCGTATATTCAAAATTCAAATATTAGCTATACCGCTGTCTGCAAGCTTTTGACACAAATAACTGACCAATATAACAGCTTCATCTATACGTACGGAGAAAAGTTGATAAATAGACCTTTTTGTCATCTTGACTAGTTATAATGAGTTGAAAAGGAGTGCATGCTTCATTACCTGACTGCCAAAGAAGTTCCTATGGACTGTACAATCAAGGCCTCCAATCAATTCTTGCCCACCAGTTTTCTGCCCTGCAAGGAATTAATGCAAATTACAAATGGAAATTCAAACATGAAATTTGGTTTCCCAAAGCCCTCAGAGCACAAGATACGGTGAATCAAATTTCTCTAGCTAGTAAAATAAACTATTTGAAAAAATAGATAAAAGTAAGCTCTTACCAATGGCTTTGTTTGCTAGAAAAATAAGGCCTGCACATGTTCCCCAAACTGGCTTCCCCATATTGACAAACTCCCGCAAAGCAGGAAACTGCAATCATCACAACGACTAAGAGCCAATCCTCCAAACAGCACAAGCAAATGACAGATCAGGAGTATCTAAAACCACAAGGCCACTCTAATGACTCTGTAATTGTTCATCCACATTGATTCAAAAGAGAAGCTAATTTGTATTAAAACATCTGAAGCTAGAAGCAATTTGTTATTACTTGACACATATGCGACCACATCAAAGATATGTGAAAGGCACAGATGATTTCACTAGCACAAACCAACATAAACAACAATTTGATACATAACAAAACAATTACAAAAAATCTTCGTCTGGCTGCCTAGGTAACCACAGAAACCTCTGGCAAAATAAACAATGATACATGAAATCAAACATCCTAAAACTTTGAAGATAGGCCTTATTTGAAATGAAAATGCCCGTTAAAGCTAACTTTATCTATTTATTCGTTAAATATCGGGAAAGGAACTTATCTTAAAAAAACGCGAAAAGGAAAAAGGGAAAAAACGGAAAATAAGAAATTCTCCAACTTTCTATGGTTTTGCTTTGTCTGAATTAAAAACTAAACAACATACATGAAAGCAAAATCTATCGCCTTCTCAAACTCGTGCACTCAGCGAAATAAGAATTCCAGATTAAAAAAAAAACAAAGAAGAACAAAAGAAGAAGTGTGAGGAACACCAGGTTGTGGCATTCGGCGAGCTTGGCCATGGTGGTGCTCTCGCCGCCGGGAATGATAAGAGAGCTGACACTCTGTAGCTGCTCCGGCTTCCGTATCTCTATCCCTTTCACTCCTAATCTTCTCAGCGCTGCCCATTCAAGAAAACCCCAGGAAACATTACAAAAACAAACATAAACAGCAAAGCAAGACCGTAACAAACTGAAAATACCCGCTATGTGTTCGTTGAAAGATCCCTGAAGAGCCAAAACACCAACGGCCATTGCTTCCTGGCGGGCTCTAACACGGCGGGAGCAGGCGAGAAGTCTATGGGCTATGGAAAAAGCAAGAGAGTCGGGTCGAACTAGGCTTCTCTACGAGCGAACGAGGAGCAATGGAACGCAATAAAAAAGAAACCTTGGAACTCTGGGACCCCAGTCCAGAGCCGCATGTCTCGTATTAGCCTTTCCGCGATTTGGCCGCCACAAATTGGAGACTGTGATAGTGGGGCCCAGGAATCTTCTCTCCTTGTTCTCCTTCGATAGGCGGTAAACGAAAATATACCACTTTTGCCTCTAAGGTTTATGTATTCCCCTATTTGCACCTAAAGTTTCTGATTTTAGCAGATTAGTACATGTGGAGATCAGTTATTGACCTTAGATGAAAACAATTTATATCCTTTACCTATTGACTTGAGAGGTTTAACCATTTAGGAGTTCAGTTTGATATCCATTATGAAAAAAAAAAGTTTAGTTTAATGCAGTAGATGAAAAATTTGTAATTCTACATTTGTTGTTTTATTTTTTTCTTAGCTGACATATATGTATCTTTTATAAAAATTTTAAATGTCAAATAAAATATAAATTATATGTTAAACCTATTAAGTTTATAATGAATCATCATAAATAGAAAAAAATTGTACAATAAAAAAACTGTAAAAAATAAAGCATAAGAGGAATTTGATCCATTTGATTAAGTGTTTTTAGCTTTTTAGTAGTTAAGCTATTAAAGTATGATTGATGCATATAATTGCAATTTATTTTTCAAATTCAATTTTAAATATTTTTGAAGCTTAATTAAAGTTTCCATACATTTAAAAAGCTTTATATCAATAGAATTCAATAAAAGCAGACAATTGATATATTAAATAATTATTTAAGATATTTGTTCTGTTGACAAAAATTTTTTTTTAATGGGTAAAATTCTATGCATTAAATTCATTAGAAACGTCAGCATTAGATACATAAGGGCTTACATTAATCTATGGATGCTCTTACTCCTCACTGGCTAGTCAAAACTTACCAAATATGGCAATCAAATTTCCACTTCAACTATAAACATGGAAATTGGTCAAGTAGTTTCAAATAGTTTGACCGGCTCTATATTCATCTTAAAAATGGAATTTATTTTATTCTAAATAAGGGTTTGTTTTGTTCTCAGAGGAGAGGGGGAGGGAGAGTGGCACCGCTACTCCATTTGGACATTTATTTTAATTTTATTTAGTGTGGACGGAAAGAATGAAGGTAAATTATATATATTTTCTCTTATTTAGTTCAAATAAAAAATAAAATAAATTATAATAATTTTATTATTTTATTCATTATATATTTATTATTATAAATTTATTAAACAATTTTAATGACTATTTAGTCATTACTTACCAAATACTTTCTAAGTCTCTATTTTTAGAGGGATCGATTTTGTTAATGTGAAGAAAAGCCTTCGTCGTCATATATATTTCCCTTCCCTGTAATACTCCGGTCAAATAAGTGTATAAATAACTCTTTATTCACTCACTCCTACTACTCCGACCAAACATAATATAAAAGTATATTTAATCGATTAAATATACTATTAAATAAAAAACTTTCACTTTACAAAAAAAAAAATTGCATTAAACATTTAATGCATACTTTTACATACTCGTTAATTTTAGGTAAATCAATACATTTAGGTGAGACCAATGAAAACTTGATAATCTTAATAAATCAAAATGTTTTGAATTCGATTCATCTATTCATTTTTAATTATAAAATGAAAGTTGAAAAAAATTGCTATGGAATGTATACAAAATTGCGATTCCGTACCTATTCGAGAAAACACTCTGCCCGTCTCTCTCTCTCTTGCAGACAATTGGCTCGGCTCCATTGCCGGCCCCTGCTCTTACTGCATCTATCGATTACCCAACAGTACTACCAGTTGTTAAATATTCTGCATTTTGACAGCCAGAGCTTGAAGAGGACATAGAATCTTCAAATCCCCCGATTTTTCATTACCAGTTTCCGGTGTTTTTGTTAGATCTTTCATTTTCCCCATATAAATTCTTGCCGTGCATCTCTCCATCCTCCCTCCTAAATCAACTCACCCAAGTCCCAACCCTTTCCGGGCTCCGGCCCTCGCCCTGATAGGGTTCTGATCAAAATTTTCGTTTTGTCGTTCCCGAAATTTTTAATTAGTTATTGGTGAAGGAGCATCCTGGGGTTGAATCGAGGAATATAATAGTTATTTTACGTACTGGACCATTCGCTGATTCCCAGCTGGGGTTTTCTGTTATGCTTCCTTCCTGTTTCAAAAATGGATAGGTAAAAGTATGTTGATTTAGACTTATTTTGATGGTATAATGTTGGTTTTCTTCTTATCCCTCATCTCTTACTATTCTCTTGTATTATCTTGTCAAAGTTTGACGTTGTCATTTGTGGGCTGTACATAGAACTTGTCCTATAACCCCCACCCCCCCAACCCCAAAAAAAAAAATTATTTAATTTTATTCTTGCCCACAGCACAGCTACTTTATCAGAAGATTTATTTCTTCATTGTATTTCATTGCTTCCGTTGAGAATAAAGTAGCTAACTTGTTTTCTTTCTTTTAGGTTCATTGATTTGTTACAACTATGTCAAGGGCATTCCTTTCCTTCAATTTAGAAGCTTGAGCTTGATTTTGGCCTCCATATTCCTGCTTGTGTTATTGGAGGCTGGACTTCTTGAGATGTCGGGGTTGAATCGTAATGGCATCAGTTTGATCAACTGCAACTTCCATTTTGCTGAATGGCATCCATTAGAATAGCGCAGCATTTGGGGGCCTTTAAAGCCCACATTACATCCTTCACAAATAAGGTCAACAAAACCACTTTTTCTTATTTATATATTTACGTGAAATAAATGATTACTTGGATTATATCTTCTTAAATTGTTGAGTGTAGAGAAGACATGGAATTTGCGTTTTTGAATATTGCTATAGTTGATGACATCTGAAATGGTGAGTGGGATTTTAATGCCTGAAATTATGTGTTTCAGGTTTTGGATTCAAACTTGTTGATTTTCTCCAGCTAGATTGTAGATTATAGTTTTGGGTTTTGTCTTCTGATGTTCTCAAAGAGTGATTCACTTGCAAGAGTGACGGAGATGGGCTGCTGTGGTTGTTTTGGTTTATCGTTTTCAAGGAAGCCTAAGAAGTCAGGGAGGTCCAATAGGGGTTTGGGCAATCATATTTCACAGGAGTTCTTATTGGATGAAGAGGAGGAAGAGGAGGATGGATTGGATGACGTTGATTTGACTGATAATGGAAATGGAGATGATGGTGAGTACCAGGGTCCGATAAAACGTTCTGAGGAGATTCTTAAGTACAGGATTCAAAATGGTCTGGTATGCAGGGAAATCCCTGTGAAGGAAACTGACAGGCTTGTACGGTCAGAAGTAAGTGCATCAATGTGTTACTACCGTTGTTGTTATTCTTGTAGATGTTACTAGGTAGTTTCCATTAGGTACTTGTAAAGCTGTCTGTGTCATATATCTTATGGCTTGTGATTAGTCCGTGCTCAATCAGAACTTGGGTAAAACCTACTTGTTTGCTTAATACCTTATTTCTTCTTGTCTTTGCTGATAAAATATTGGTTATTTTGTGCATGTTTGATGGAAATTTAATAACTTGACTGGCTTGGGAAAAATTAATTACATAGCTGGTAGGTAGAAAAAAGTTTTGCTTTGTCTTCTGTGTTTTTCATTGACATTTTTTAAGAGAAAGAACAATCCTTTTGGATAGGTTATATTTACTTTTTGTATTGAGAAAATTCTTAAGGCTTTTTTGCACGAGTTTCATATTTTATGTTAACATACTTCTATCTTTGTTCCTGATTGATTTTTAGGGCTGAAACTGTCGATTATTTGGCAACTTGAAAATTACCTACATTTACTTCATCAAAGATGGAGATAAAAAATGGCTAAAATGTTCAAATTTACCATGAGCCTTCTTCATCCTTTCACTAAATAGTTTCTGATTGTTAGCAATCTAGTTATTTTATATTTAGATATTAGTGTTCAATTCATTTATATCTCTTCTGAAGCTCTAAATTTTAAATAGGCCATGTTCAAGCTTGGGGTACCTTTGTGTGTGTCATTAAGGTTAATAGATATGTTTTATTCCCTTCCACACACGCATCCCAACCCCCCCTCCCCGGGCGAAAAATGTGGCTGTCCCTTATTTTGTGACTTAACTTCACATATGGTTGATGCTCTTGGAAGTTCAATATGTTAGTATTAAGTTCTCATTCTGTTATTGATCTTCTGGCTTACTATCTTTTAGGATGGCAATGGAAACAAGATGGTCAATGAATATGTTCGTGAGTACAAGATTGGTTCTGGCAGTTACGGGAAAGTGGTGAGCTCTCGCTATTGTTATTTTGCTACTGATTTCTGTTTGGAGCCTTTTAATCTGTAAACTTTCATGCCATTTTAATGTTGCAGGTCCTATATCGTAGTACTGCTGATGGAAAGCATTATGCCATAAAGGTGATGTCCGCTATCGTTATTGCTTAATCACTCTGGAATGTTCTATCGTACTTTCAAGTCCTTGCTGCAACATAGAATCCATGCCTCTTTCTAGTTCTACACGGAACGGGTGATATGCCTGATCTAAATTTTGTAACAAACTGTCGTGACTGAGATCCGGAGTCGCTTGTTTGGACAATTGAACCTTTTCCTTCTCTTGAGCTGAATTTGTCCCTGATGCCTTTTAAGCAGCATGGACCATGTATCAGTTTTTGTGAAGGAAACCAATTGACTGATTTCATAATATAGCATAACCATAGACATATTGGTAATTTTGTCAATTATTGGAAAACAGGCTTTTCACAAGTCTCATTTGTTAAAGCTGCGGGTTGCACCTTCAGAGACTGCAATGACTGATGTCCTCCGAGAGGTATTTTCTTTTCCATTCAGTTTATTTGTTCAATAACTGGTCAAGCTTATCTGGTGATTTTGTTCGGTTATTGGAACCTGGATTTGATCATGCCTTGTTTGAGAGTTGCTCTCATGTGTAGTAGACTGAAGTTCCTGGTGACTAAAGTTCTGTTTACTGATACATATAGCATATCTGTCATTGGATAGTTTCTATGTTCTCTGTTTCCTTTGTTTGGTGCAGTGAAGAATGTAATTCTTTTTTATATTTATTACTACTGTTGAATAAATTTGCAGGATAAATTATCTCATCCAAAATGGATTAAGTTTGACTCTTTTCCATGACTTTATATGTTACAGGTTTTGATCATGAAAGTATTGAACCATCCTAATATAGTTAATCTCATTGAGGTGATTGATGACCCAACTGCGGATCACTTCTACATGGGTACTCCTTTAACCTCTCTTTCATAACCAACTTCCTCCTCCTATACTGCCTAAAGACATTTCAGCTTTTCATGATGCAAAGAAGCCTCTTCATCCTGTATCCTGCTTGTGATTTTTGAAAAATAATACAGCTGACTCTTTCTTTGACAAACTTTTTTCTTTTGAATTTTTGTTCAGTTCTTGAATATGTGGAAGGCAAATGGGTCTGTGAGGGTGCTGGGCCGCCCGGCGGGCTTGGTGAAGATACTGCACGGAAATACTTGCGAGATATTGTCTCTGGCTTGATGTATCTTCATGCTCATGTATGATAGAAAGATATTTCTGTTTTCATTATGGTGCTAATATGGTAGAAAGTGTAATTTTAGATTTATGTTGGAGTTACATGTTTGGATTGCCTTTTCTTTGCCATGACAATGCCTCTATATGTATGCCTAATCCACAAAACAGTTTGTTGCTTTTATCTGCTACCTGTTTTGGGCATTGACCATGGATGAAAGTGCTTTCTCCCACTTCCTAAATGTTTGCCTCTATTTAATAATGTGGTTCCAAAATAAGTGCCCCCTTTTTAGCTAATAGATTCAGTGACATATGTTGTCTATTGCATCTCGAGCATGAAATTCTTTCTGGAAAGATTCTTGCTTCCTTAAGGCTTCTAATCTTCTCTAGAGTAGGTAGTTGTTTTCTATCACAATGCTGAAAAAACAGAGCTTTTAGCATGTTTTTATCGGTCATAGTTCTTTTGATTCCATTCTTAAGCCTTCCCTCTGAAAGTATTTCCTTTATCGATGCTAGTCACCTCAGTGATAATTCCTTTATTGTTAAACTTCTTATTCTTTTCTGAAAAATATATACTCAGATTGGCCGTGAACAAACTATGGAAATTAATATGTAGGATTTGTGCCAGTCAGAGGTGAGTTTGTGAAAGAATTGTTAATGGGTAATTGGATGTTCATATGTTCCATAAATTTGCTTAAACAGTGAATTTAGTATGAACTGTCTTAATCATTTTCTGTTAGAATAGTTTACTTTCAAGATAATCTAAGTACTTTTACTTGGGTCTAGACAGATTCTACATCTGAGGACATTGTGCACACGCTTTGTAGTTTTGGTCACCTAAAAAGGAAAAGGGGATAATCATACTGAGAAGAAAGAGACTGCATTTACTGCCATTCCTTGAATGCATGGTCAGCTGTCAAAACTTACAGTTAACATTTGCAAACAATATCCCCCCTGCAACTGCCAAACTTGGAAAGTATTAAAAAGCATCTCTCTTTTCGTTTTTATTTTCCTTTCTTTTTTTGGGTTTGGGGGGCGGGCTGAAGAGAGAAAGAAATATAAAATGTTATTCAGCCTGACACAAATGTGGAAATTTGGTCTCACCCAATTCCTTTTGCGCTTGAACTTCAACTTTGTTTATAGTTGGCGTGTACTAAATGAATCTGTATGTCTCTGCTAGCATATTGATGTGTTAAACCTAGAACTTGGAGACAATGCTTCCTTAATTATTTCTTTACCAATATGACAGAATGTAGTGCACGGTGATATTAAACCTGATAATCTTTTGGTCACTGCTTCTGGAACGGTGAAGATAGGAGATTTCAGTGTCAGTCAGGTTTTTGAGGTACAAGCCTTACTTCTCTAACCTTTTGTTATAGTTGGCACTTCTCTGTTCGGTTTTTTTTTGTCTTTTTAATTAGAAGATTTTACAATATTTAGTAGTGTTTACACACCTATAGAAAGTCTTCTGAAGATATTTTCTACCCTGTTGCCATTACTGTATCTCTCCTGTTTCCCAATAGACTGGCCGAGTATTCATACCATACTGATAGCATTGATAGCATATTATCTACAGAGTAAATGTTAACATAAATGTATTGGTGTCATCTGTTTTATACAGTCATGGTGACTATGTTTGTCCTATAAGGTCACTGAATTTTGTAATCTAATTTCAAACTATTTAAGATTTAGCAGGTCTTGGTGATTAAGTAAAAGCAAGAATTTTAGCTTTCTTTTAATGGTTATTCATAGAGCTACTTTTTAAATCTAAGTACGTTATGAGGTGAGAGGAATGTCCTGGGAAGTAATGTTCAGAATCTCAATGGAGAATTCAACCCCCAACAACATCCCATCCCCCCCCCCCTCTCCCCCAGCAGGGGGGAAAAAAAAAAAGGGTATCTTGGAATAACATTGGGACTGCAGTGTTGTGTATTAAAAGTATGTAAAAGCAGTCTAAATTGTTGAATTCACTTGCACTTGCAGGATGATAATGATGAACTTCGCCGCTCTCCTGGGACTCCCGTTTTTACTGCACCAGAGTGCTGTTTAGGTCGGCTATCTTTTGTGCTGGAAAAATATATTCCTATAACCAAAGTTTCATTTTTCAATACTCAAGAACGTGCTATATGTATTTCTCTGCTGCAGGTTTAACCTATCATGGTAAAGCTGCTGACACATGGGCTCTTGGAGTTACGGTGTACTGTATGGTATTGGGAAAGTACCCTTTCCTTGGGGACACGCTTCAGGACACTTATGATAAGGTGCACTAGAATTGTTTCTCTTCCCATTGCAAACTCCTAGTATTTTTATATATTCTTGTGAAGGAATATATTTACTTTCAATGTGTAGTTTACTGGCTAGTTTTTGTGCTTTTTCTGACTGGCCTTATTTGTACCTTTTCCAGATTGTTAATAATCCATTGCATCTCCCTGGTGATATGAACCCTTTGCTGAGAAACTTAATTGAGGGGCTTCTGTGCAAAGGTTTGGCTCTATGCCACTAGATAGTGCTACACACAGTTGAACAAATGCCCCCACCCCAAGAGCTCCCAAAAGATTATATATATATGTATATATTCACGTGAAAGAAAATGGTTGAATTATGTGCCTTTTCTTTCTGTTTTTTTCCCGTCCTTTCTCTTCTGGTATGGAATATCTTTTTCCTGTTCTCATACAAATTTTGACTCTGCAGAGCCAGGACATAGAATGACCCTGGATGCTGTTGCAGATCATGCATGGGTCACAGGTGAAGAAGGACCCATTCCGCAGTACTTTTGCTGGTGCAAGCGTAACAAACCACAGGAACAAGTATCCGATGGGAGCAGAACAGATGGCCTCATTTGACAATGCTAGAACTATTTTACCTTTTGTACAGCATCTGGGAGTTTTTCTTTCTTCCCCTCCTATCTATGAGATGAACTTGCAAAGCCAAACAAAATCAATGAATCATGTCGTGTATGAGAGGCATCAGAACGCTACTGCTGAGGGGCATTAGAATTCCTTTGCGGATTCTTCTTTTCAATATAAGTAACAAACATGTATGACAAAGTATTGTTTTGTTCTTTGTTCATATTGCTAAGTTGCTTTTACCTGTATGCCTGTATGGCAGTTCTTTCTCTGCAATTATAGTTGCTGCAGGCAACCCTGTCCTCCCTGCCTTGTGCATTACATTGTTTTCCTCCATCTATTCTGGAACACTACGCACTTCCATGTTGTATATGTAATAGCTGCATGAGATTTAAGCCTCTCTCACATCAACTGCTTTCCGATTATTGTCTTGGCCCGATATAAACACGGCCAGTTAAAACTGTTTTCTCCGAACGAAATTTGCACTGTTATAATATCCTTTTCTTAGCACGTCAGGGTTGAAATCTGAGCTTGTTTTCCTTTAAAAAAAGCGACTGTGAAAGGGGGTCAATAACAACTGTGACAACACTAGTTCACAGGCGACGACACTACTGAATATGGTATATTTAGATTGAGGTTTTATTGCAGAATTAAATATAAATTTTGGATTTTATTTTTTAAAAAATAATTTTTTTAAAAAAATGAAGACAGAAATTTTTAAATTTGAACTTTTTGTATGATTTATTTTAAAAAAAAAACTTGATTCAAATACTCTAAAAGAAAGGAAACCTGGGATGCTTGTCAAATGATGTGATTAGGGTCTCACCTGCCAAAAGTGATACAACATGAAACTCTTGAGAGATAGAGAGTTCTTAATCACAACATAGAGGCAGATCATCACAATTGGAAAAGGAGAAAGAAGCGAGCCTCCATCAATCAAATTCAAAGACATCTTATCTACTCTTGGTTGACGCTTGGGTCTTGTCATTGGAATCTCACCAAACCAAGAAAACAAAATGTCTGTAAATCTAAACCGAACAAATGAAATCGTGCATGTATTTTTTTGAAACTCTCACAACAGCTCAGAAATGGAAAAGCAGCAAATAAGAAGGAAAGGGTCTGCTTTGGGAAAGTGTCAAGATTTTAGCTGACTTGTTACCTTGAAAAGCAAAGCACACTTCAGCAGCTGCCAGCCGCCACAAACTTGTCCCCATTCTCAAATTCTGGTTTGAGAGCTTGAACTGTATGGGCGAATCAGAGAACTCCCGAGGAAATAATAAACAAAACCATCCGTCTCCTCATTGCTTCAGAGATATGATAAAATACTGCTTACCATTTCGTAAGCCCAATTTGTCATCTTTCCGTCTTGGTTTTTGACCGAGTTTGAGGAGGTTTTGTTTCGTAAGCACTTGTGTCATCTCTACTTTCCACTTGTTTACAAGTCTAAACTCAGACCAATGCAACTTTTACCTCTTTATCTCTTGTGGAAAAAGGCATGTTTGGCACGAGTCATGAGGGAAGAAGTCATTGTTTTGTGCAGCGTGCACAAGGACTGAAATCTATCTACTCTTGTAATAGTTTATTCAAGAAAGAGACTGTTGAATTTTATTTACATTTTAAAAATATGATTTATAAATATACAAATCAAGATACAGAGTGAGGGATTTTGAACTTCCATCCAAAGGAAAGATGTATTGATATCTTTTTTTTTTATAGATAATTACACAGGGAAAGGAAGAGACAGACCACATAGACAGCCGTACGTAGAGAAGCACAGAGGAGAAAGAGAGGCCAGATGTATTGATATCCCAACTGTTCATACCATACAATGTCAAAGGACATACTACTTCGATATTTTTAGCTGTAATTTTCTGCTGCAATATTTAATATTTGGTCTCATGTGTTTATAGCTCTCATATTATATTTCAGTCAAATTTTTAAAAATTAATAATTCTTGAAACATACTTATGAAACAATTTGAAACCATAAAAATCATTTTGATCGCAACGTTTTCTTTCTTACTACAAAGATTTAGAATGGAATTGTTTAAGCTTTATATTGCACTATGTTCTAAATAAGTTTTGTTTGGAGTTGTGATATATGAATTAAGGAAGTCATTAGATAGAATTTTTTTAAAAAAATAACCTTTATTTTTTGAAAATGAAAAAATCAATCAATTTGGGTTAGTATAGTAATATAAAGGATTAGAATAATATTGAAAAAATAGTAAAGAATTACTTTCACAATAAGAATGCAATCGAATCAAGTTTGTATGTGAGAATTTTGTAAAAATAAATAAATTATTTATAAAAAGAAATATAATTCTAAACTTGAAATTTTACAACTTAGCCCCTTGTATCTTTGGTGCATGAATGCGTGAGAAGGAATTACTTTCTTGCCTATAAACTTCTTGGTAGTGTATTTCTTTTTCCCCTCTATTTTCTATTATTAAACGAAAAGCCTAATGGATCGGCTGGTTGTCTGCCAAAACTTAAGAGGCAGATAAATTATAGAAAATCCACAGAGAAGACAAAGGAATATGATAGACAAATACATGCCTACAACGCTTGGCTATTATTGTAGTTAATTGAGCCAGCCAGAATGCCAAGACTAAAAGAGCACTACTAGACAGCAAAAATAGCCATTCATTTAGTTTACTATATTATCCTGTTTTCAAAAGGATGATACAAATGGATTGGATTAGGCAACTAAAAGTCATGCTCTTGTTTGGTTTCCCTTTTTCCACATGCATATTTTTTTGCTAAATTAAGTTAGGATTAATGAAAGATTAATATTATAACAATTTTTTAAATTATAAGAGTTCTTGTAAAATAATATTCCGTTTAGGTTATAAATAATACTAGTGAAGCGTCTTTTTCAAAAATCTTTTAAAAAATATTAAAATTTTAAGAAATCGTGTCTAATTTATAGAATTATCACTAAATTAGAGAAAGTCGTAATTTTGTAACTACATTAAATTATCCTTTTTTGTGTTACAGATTAAGAATTCTAGTCTCCGCTCTCCTCTCTTATTAGGTAGAAATGGAATGTTGAGATATTTGATTAGCTGCCACAATATTTTTTAATAAATAGAACAATCATTACAGGAAGCTTGATTTGTGAGGATGACACATGGAATTTCAGTCAAGAATTAAGTGTCATCCTAACAACTACTGATTTCACTATTCAATCTTCTCTTGGG
Organism: Rauvolfia tetraphylla; assembly: GCA_030512225.1. Taxonomy (NCBI): domain Eukaryota; kingdom Viridiplantae; phylum Streptophyta; class Magnoliopsida; order Gentianales; family Apocynaceae; genus Rauvolfia; species Rauvolfia tetraphylla. The sequence continues at coordinate 1,247,031 of JAJQKT010000062.1, forward strand.
ACATATTGTACCTTCCCAATCATGACATATAAGCAACCAAACAGCATCAAATTTATCTGGCTACAAAAAAAACTATATCATTTTTGTCTTATAATTCTAGAAATCTAAATTCTTATAAAATAATTAAACAGTGTGTTTGCTCAATCTAAGTAAGGAAAATAAAATTTCAGGTTCATCTTCTTTGTTTGTGTTCGCTTATTTTTACTTTAGGAACAATTTGCAAAATAAGAGACTTATTATATTATTTTGACCAATTTAAAAGAATGTCGAACATAAATTCTTAGTCATACTCAAAAATAAAGTAAGAAACATGTTAAAAATAAATAAAAAAATTATTTATATATTTTTTAAATTTTTTAAATTCCAAAATAAGACATATCATCCATTGCTGAGACAAAATCTTATTGTTCCACATCCTCGTCTTGAAAATATTATTTAAAAAAGAAAAAAGAAAAGTTGCTCTAAGAGGAGGGTAGTATTTGCAACTATACGGGGCAGATTTGCGTCGAAAATAAACATCCAGTGAAAACACATAAATAACCAATAAAGAGGGGCTATTTCTGCAAAGAGAGATACTTTTCCAGTTTTCCCCATCAAAACCATTCGCTCCCTCTCTCCCTCTTTCTTCCCCCGAAAAAACAGTAACGCATAAAACCTGAGATGCTCATCTGAACTCCGGTGAGATGCTCGCCTATTACCTTTCACCTGCAGAGCCACCGCTGTATTTCTCTTCAAAGATCAATAGAGCAAAATTCAGCTTCCGCTCCGGTAATGAAATCTCTCCTGCAGTTAGAAGATTCCGTTTGCCGGAATAACTGCAGTTTCCCGGCGAGATCCTAACTTTTGTGTCAGGACTGGTTTGGATCCAATCTACTTTACTTTGTCCATTTTCTTGTTTATCTTTCCGCAAAATAGTCATTCAAGTCGCTATAAGTTATTTCCTGACGAAATCAGCTGAGAAAATAATGAAATTTCTGGTGCTATTGATCAAAGTTTAAGTTTTTATTGGCTTTCTCCAGCTTACAGTGCATGATGAAGAATTTCAATTGTATATTTCTTATTTAAAGATGGGGTTTGGAGTTTCTACATGGGTTCTGTTTCTTTGAGGTTATTATATCGATGGATAAAAATGAAAGATGGAAACGGGATCAGAAGTGGTTGTTTTAATACTGCAAAAATGATTGAGAAATCGAACGGATTAGCTTATTTGGCAATCGTTTGTTTCGTTAATTTGGCTTTCTTATGATACCATGGTTGTAGGAACCCATATGTCGAAGAAACTGTTGTGTTCTTCTTACAAAGTGAATAAGTTGACATCTCATTATTTGGTTAAGGAAATAAGAGAAGAAATGGGAATGGTGTCAAATGGAGAAGAAGATGATGGTCATTGTAAGCGGGGATCAAGTGATTCTCTTCTCCCTGGTCTACATGATGATGTAGCATTGACATGTCTTGCTTGGGCATGTAGGTCGGATTATCCTTCTTTATCTTGCCTAAATGTGAGATTTAATTCGATAATTAGAGGTGGGTATTTATATGAGTTAAGGAGGCAGTTGGGTGTGGTTGAGCACTGGGTTTATATGGTTTGTGACCCAAGGGGATGGGAAGCATTTGATCCTTTCAGAAAGAAGTGGATGAGGCTGCCTAAAGTTCCCTGTGATGACTGTTTTAATTATGCTGATAAGGAGTCATTGGCTGTGGGCTGCGAATTACTGGTTTTTGGCCGGGAATTGTTTGAGTTTGCTATTTGGAAGTATTGTTTGATTTGTCGTGATTGGGTCAAGTGCGAGGGAATGAATTACCCTCGTTGTTTATTTGGCTCAAGTAGTCTTGGTCCAATTGCTATTGTAGCAGGGGGGAGTGACAAGAATGGGAACATTCTGAAATCTGCTGAACTATACAATTCCGAAACAGGGAGATGGGAAATGTTACCAAACATGCACTCTCCCCGTCGGCTTTGCTCTGGGGTTTTCATGGATGGGAAATTCTATGTGATAGGAGGGATGACTAGTCCAACTGATTCATTAACATGTGGAGAGGAGTTTGATCTTAAGACTCGGAAGTGGAGGAAAATAGAGGGCATGTATCCAACTGTCAATAGAGCTGCCCAGGCACCACCTCTTGTTGCGGTTGTTGATAATCAGCTTTACGCAGTTGAATATCTGACCAATATGGTAAAGAAATATGACAAGGAAAAGAACTCATGGAGCGTATTAGGAAGACTTCCAGTCCGTGCTGATTCTTCAAATGGTTGGGGTCTGGCCTTTAAGGCCTGTGGGAAAAAACTTCTTGTCGTGGGTGGTCAAAGAGGACCAGAAGGAGAAGCAATTGTATTAAATTCTTGGTGTCCAAAATCAGGTACCAACAATGGCACTTTGGATTGGAAGGTCATTGGCATAAAGGAACATGCTGGCGTCTTTGTTTACAACTGTGCTGTCATGGGTTGTTGAGGATTTGTTTGGTTGACTGCTTGCGGAGTGCACTCAGCAATATGGTGTTGCTTTAGGTTTCTTCCCTAGAGATTATTTGATTGACCAGCATTTGTTATTTTTTGGATGAACCTATCGCATGTGGTTGAGATAGGTACTAGTTTTACTTTTCATAAAAGAAATCCGTGTATCTAAATGTCAACTTTGTTTTCAGGAGTTTCAGGTAGCAGTGTTTTATCTTTTGTCCTGTGAATTGCTTGCTGATTTATGATAATTGCAGAATACCAGAATAATGCAAAGCCTCACTATTTCTCATGTTGTTCATTTTCTGCTTTGGCTGCTGCCCGCTGTATAAGATCTGTTATTCTATGTTTTCATCTTTGTGTTGAAACTTCTATTGAACAAGTATTGGTTGAATTGTAAGAATGTTTTTCTTCTGCTGCTTCTGGAGTTGTATGGAAACAAATATGTAATGTATAAATTGAGCTTTCAGTCTTTCTTTTTTCTCAAGAGAGCCCGTTAATGTACCATGCATATTATCAGGATTCCATTTGTATTCGTCCACATTATATAATTAACTGAAGTTAAATCTTCTGGTCACACTGTCAAAACATGGAAATAATGGACTTAAATTACCTAAGGCACAGGTAGTTGCCGCAGCGAAACTACTCCACCCTGCCCCCAGCACATTCTTTTTAGTATGTTTGAGTAAGTGCGGTATAAATGAATGCCTTCTGCTAGGGATCTTGAAATCGATTGGAAATGTGGTTCCCTGCCCCCTGCCATCTCGGTGAGATGTTCTCTTTCGTAACTGAAGCGGCATTACTATCGTTCTTTAAGACATCTCTAGAAGTCAAGCTCTCCGGTTTGAGAAGGATGAATTTAGTTGAAAATATAGCATTTTTGTGCGTTTAGTATTCTCTTCTGTGTTCTGCATCTTATAGTCTACTATTTCAATTGGATATTAATCATGCTCCTAAAATATATTTGCAATTTTGCATCCACAGAATTAAGGTGAAAAGAAAATAGGAGGTTGTCTAACCTATCTTGAAATTGTTACCGTCTCCTTTTTTCTCAAAAACAAGTCTCTTGAAAAGAAAATAAGTTCAAACTCACCTGGTTGGTTTAATATTTTAAATTTTGGGCCGGGGATAGCCTACATAAATTTCAGGTTTCACAGATTCTTTTAGCTTTTTTTTTTCTTTATATATATATTTCAGATACCATGCAAAACCATTACTTGGTAATGCTCTCTCTCTAACTTCAGGTTTGTTATGTCTATTCTGTTCATAATGCATGGGCATTGAGAGTCCGTCTACAGTTCAGGCCTCCACCCCACCCAAATCCTCCCCACCTTTCTTTTCCCCTCCTCTTGTGGCTTTCTTTGTGTGCTCTGTTTGAGTGTCAGTGAGATTTAGACCTTTATGGATCCAAAAGGATTGCGAAGGGCTGTGGGCTTCATGTGGGGAATGAGAATTACCCCACTATAGGTCACAAAAGTCCAGAAAGCATATCCCTATTAAGGTAAACCGCTGCTGTAGAGCCAGGTTTTCCTTGCCCTTTCTGGATAAAAGCCTCTTGAACAGTGTTTCTGGCTTTCTGCACTTAGCCACTTTAGTTTCCAGAGACTGTTGGCATTTAAAGCTGCTGATTTGATCACCATAACTTTGCTAATCAAAAGAATCATATCATATACGGATAGCCACATAAAGCCCCATTCTTTTCATGTGATACACATAATGCAAGGCCTCACTACTCATATGTGGATGCAATACGACCTCTTTATTCTCTTCTCCACATTTCTCCCAAAAAAAAAAAGGGGGGGTGGGGGGAGAGGGAGGGGGGGTTCAAAAAGTTGCTGCCAACCAGGAGGCTTTACTCAAGAAATAATTATTTTTAAAAAGAAAAGCACTGGTAACTAGCTGTCTTAGTATTTCCCTTGACCTTACTTTCTGGGGGCCCTTCTGATTTTCCCGAACAGACAATCTTAAAACTGTTACACCTGCAGTGGGCCCAAAAGAAATGTACAGTTGTAGAGTGATAGTCTCAAACGTCTTATTGGACCCCTTTGACGCAAAGGCCCATGCCTAGATCACAATTGCAAAGTCAAACTAACTGTTTGGTGGCTTTTCGTGTGTGTTTTTCCGTTTACTCTTCATATTTCTTTTTTAATACTCTCTAATTTAGATCAATATCTATTTATTTATCTTGTTTCAGGATTATTTAGAAAATTTTCACTATCTAAAAAAATCAAATTAATCTTAAAATTATTATTTTATTTTAATTTAGCTTCCAAACTATTCTTTCTATAATTTTGATCTCAAAATAATCTCTTTTTAAAAACAATAGTTTCTGCAATCCCTCATATGAAGGAATCTGACAAGCCCCTACACGTGCCATTTGCATGGCTTATCGACTAAGAGAAAATCGTGAATCTCTTGTTTCTCCCTCCTAAAAATTCTCAATCTAATGAAAATAGAAGAGGCATGCGAGTGGTTTATGTAGGCGTTTAGAAAGTAAAAGTTAGAGAGAGATAATTTTGTCCTGGGTTGATAGTACACTTTTAAGGGATTGCTAGATTCTACTAATAATGATCATTATATATATTTTTAAAAAAAAAAATATTTTGGGACCAAAATTATATAAAAAATAATTTTAAGATTAAAGTAAGATAAAATAAATAATTTTAGAACTATTTTTGTTAATTTCTCAAAAAAAAGGGGAAATTTCACACGTAATTTATAAATGGTGTTATTAGATAGAATTTTATCTTGATATTTTTATTTTAAATTTCGTAAAAATTAAATTATTCGTGAAAAAAAAAATATAAATTGAATTATGTCAAGTTCAAAAGATAAAGTCAAACTAAAAAGCGTCCATGCCTTTACTAATAAACAAATATCTATAAATGCAGATAAAAATGTTGTCAAATTTTATTAAAAATTGCAATAAGAAAAAAAGAAAACCTAAGACAAACGTCACATCACAAGCAAATGCAAGTGAAAATGGCATTTATTTAAAATATTAATAGGCTCTATTTTAAAAATGGAATCTATTTAAAGAAGGAGGAAGTGTGATCATCACTTCTTCTTCTTCTTCTCTAATATGCTTCGAAAAAAAAAAAAAAACTCTTAGCTGACCAATGCACTATTAGTTTAATGGAACTCAAACAATTTTTACTGACCCGTAAACTTTGTTATTCAACCACGAATCTCTTGATAAATATTTTTCTATAAAATTGATATTTTTAAAAGTTAATACTATTTAAATTTTAATTATTAGTAAAATATAATTATAAATAAATTATTATAATATTTTTATTAATTAAAAATTTTAATAACGGTACTCATGACATAGTAAAATTTAAAATTCTTCTTTCTAAGTTAGGAAGGTTCATAGAAAAGATTAGATAAAGTATTCACTTCAAGGAATATAAATATAAAAATTCAGTCGGGGAGTGAGGAATTATTATTATTATTATTTAAGGAAGGCGAAATTACAAATAGACTCTACAACATATAGCCACTAAGAAGGAGGTGGCTAGGTGGGACCTTGCAGGAACGAACTTAACCAAAGTGGAGAAGAGAGAAGAGAATCACCCATAGTGCAATCGGAACAGCTTTGAGCAATGATCAAACAATGCTACGACGCTAAATAACGCAAACCACTTTTCTTGGAATTCTGTGTGCTAGCGGTGTTAAACCATCTCCATCTTCGCACTAAAAGAAAAACGCACATAAATCTTTGTAAACTGTACATTATATATCTACTCCCATCACGAAATCATGGTTTCACATGTATCATGAATCATGATACAATAGTAGATTTCCGAATTCCGAAGGCAACTCTGCCTGCTTTTTGTGTATTTTATGTATCTGCCGATTTCAGAAGGGTCAAACAAGCAGGTTATAAAGGCGGTATTCACTGCTACTGGTGAGAACTTTTCTGGGTTTTAGATATTTTTCCCGTTGAAGTTTGAAATGAGGAATCTTTATCTGTTCTTGATCTATGTAGAATTTCTGTCTGGTTTGCTGCTGAGAATTGAGAATGGGAAAGTGATTTTACTAGAGATTGTGAATAGAATGGATAGCAACTGTCTGATAATTATAATGAAATTTCTCATGCGAAAAGATAGATTCAGCATTTGAAGGTTTTTTCCTTTTTGGGTCCAACATTTGATCTTGGACTGAACATTTTTCACATAATTTTCTTGTTTAATCACTGTATTGTGTTTGTGAAATTATTTCTACCGAAGGAAAGACTTATTGTTGTCCAAAAGATTAGATGCTTTAAGGATGCGTTCGGAATTATTATGACTATTTTAAGGAAAATATAGTCTAGCACCCTTTCACGAAGGAAGGCAAGAAGACGCTGATTAAGTAGTACATACAGAGATGATCCATTGTTTTACCTTTTTTTTTTTCTCTCTCCTATGCATCTAAAGGTGCAAGTTACAAGAGAAGAGTGAGCAAAAACACATTATCAAAGTTGAGTTATACTGCTGCTTTTTGACTTAAACCAATCCAGTTTCTTAAGAAAGCACCCTGAAGTTTGCTTCACCTTTAATCGCCTATCTTTTCCCCAGAGATCAGAAAAAGAATGTTATTTGTGGTGTTTCTAACATATATGAAGCAATATGATGAAGTGATTGAACTCCAGGAAAAAAAAATTAGGGGAATCCATATATGAATCACTACGAGTTGTAGCAAAATTCAACTTGATCAAGCTTTCTGTCTTCTGCTATGTTCTGGTACTATCCGTGTTATGCACTCTAGACTAACCAGAGTTCTATCCAGTCTTGTGTAGCTCTCAATGAAATTATATTTTATGCAGTGATATATTGAAAATTGGGCTTGGACATAACTCCATCCCCAAAGTGATTAATTATTATATTAAGAAGACATTATGGGATCTCAACACACCGCCACCCCACCCCCCCCACCCCCAAAAAGTACCTCAAAGAGGGAGGATTGCCCAAGTTTTATAAGTGATTAATTATTGTATTAAAAAGACAATATGGGATCTCAACATGATATACAATTTGAAGAATTGCAGAATATTACTAGAGGACAATGTTAATATAGTAAAAGTCGTTTATATTCAGCAAAATTGGAGACAAGGAGTAAAGTATAACTTATAACATAAATTGCTATCAAGAATTCTTGGCTGGTGTTTTATTTTGCATGAGAAGGTGCAGTATTTTTGTCTTTTTTTTTTTTTTTTGGGGTGGGGGGTTACAGTTTATTTGTCAATACTGCCAATAAAGTTGTTATCCAAGGTATTTGAGAATAGAATTTTTAAGCAGAGAAAAAATGGGAAATTGTGGAAGTCGGCATAGGCAGAGGCACCACCATAGCCGACAGCAAGCAGCAGATGCACCTTCAGCTCAGCCAGAATTAGCAGGAGACAGATATACTTTTGCTGCAGACACCACTTACTCCATCCAGTATCCAAATTATAATCCGCGTACACAATACTTCCCAGGCTACTATCCCATGCCACGATTGCCTGATCCTCATGCCCATTACCAGAGTAACAATCCCCTCTCATATCCTGGAGGTGCAAATTTGGCAAATGGACAGTATGCTCACCAGTCAGTTCCACCTGTTGTTCCATATGTTGAGCACCAGAAGGCACTGACAATCCACAATGATGTAAATGTCAAAAAGGAAAGTTTGCAGATGGAACCTGATGACAACAATCCTGGGAAATCTCTTGTTTCTTTCAAATTTGATGCCACAGCTGCAGGAAGGTAACCATAGTTTTTCTACTTCCTTCATAGGGGTCGGTTGCTAATTCTCTCCTCCCTGCCTCCTCCCCCCAACCCAACCAGGAAAGTAAAAAGAGTTAATTGGACCATTTAACTGTTCTTGTATCTGTCATTCTTGTTATCTGCTGTTTGTCATTGTCTTTGCAACTTCCAAACTTTTTATTCAATTAGTTTCTAAATAATTACATGTGAAGATGGAGAATTAACCCCTAAGAACATTTACTTTAAAATTCAACTTTTGAGTAGAAAATTATGCTTACATCTATAATCTTTCCTGAGAGAGAGCATCTTCTGAGACTAGCAATGCATTTTCAAAGATTTTCCATTCCCAACTTTTTACTTATGGGAACTTGAGCCGCACATTGTGTATTTTGCTTCTTGCTGAATTCATTTACCATAGATAGAGGAATGAACCTTCTAAAAGTTAAGTCATCAAAATACTATTCCTTCCCTGTGAATCCAATTCATATAGTAATAGTACGCAATGCAGTAAGACTTGAAACTTGTTTTCCTATTGTTCCTTGTGATTGCTAAATGTAACCCCTACCCCAATTATTGAAAAGAGGCAAATTTTTTTGTGCCATTGACATATATATAGACTGAGGAAACGTTGTTGTGTCTTTGACCAAATGCAATTTATTCATGAGAGTGCTTTGCACAATCATCAAAAGTTACTGACAAAATCAATAAACGTGTAAGTTTCACCATATCCAGTGCTCCTAATACTACGCAATGCATTACCGCCTCCTTGATTTGCATGCATATGTGGAAAGATCTCTTGTTATGAGTAGTATATCCCCTGTTCTAAAGATTGAATCAACAATTTTCTCCAAGCAGGATAACAATTATCTTCTTTGCAAAAGAAGGCACCGACTGCCATTTAGTATCCATGAAAGAAAGTCTGATCCAACCAATCGCCATAACTTTCCAGCAGGGTCTTGGTCAAAAGTTTGAACAGCCTTCTGGAAGCGGGATTGACTTCTCATTGTTTGATGAGGTAGAACTGACAAAGGCAGGCAACTCAGAAACCTATCCTCTGGTAGTGTGTGCGGAGGCACATTCCTTAGAAAATAGTAAATCAGGAAGCAACCAACATGGAAATTCTCAAATCACTTTTGCTGTGTTTGAAAGGAAGGAGAAAGGGGAGTATCAGGTTCGAGTAAAGAAGCAGATATTGTGGGCAAATGGAGCAAGATATGAACTTCAGGAGATTTATGGGATTGGTGATATGGTCGACAATCAATTTCAGGGGAACGAAACGGGGAAAGAATGCATCATCTGCTTGACAGAGCCACGAGATACAACTGTACTTCCATGCAGACACTTGGTAATATATGTTTAATTTTTTCTTTTCTCTTTCTCCTCTCTGAATAATCCTCTTTTGTAGATTAGATTCCATTATGCACCCATTGAGAACTGTGTCAGATAGCCTTCTAATCAGATTATTGAGAAGCAGATATCCTCTAAACAATCTAATTAGAAAGTTGTGACATATCCAGTTATCAGACAGATTCTGAAACATGCCAGTGCTTGCATAGCTTACATTGGAAATATTTCTGGTTTTAGCCTAAGCAATTGCAATAGTTTATCTTTTCTTGCAACTGCCCGGTAGAGTTCTTTTGTACTACTGCAAAAATCCCTCCTAAATAATGGTCATAAGAGTAGCTTTTTCATTTCTTTTTCTACTAGATAAACTGGGGCAAGCCGAGTAAGATGTAGTTTGAAGAGGCTTCACTTTGACAAGGACGCGGAGTTTTAGGTAGATGAACATTCCGTGACCATTAGACAGGCACTTTTTGCAGTGATGTTAATGACAGAAAAGGATGTAGCAAATAGGGATTATGCAATTATACTTCCCATGCAACAAGGTTGTGAAAAAGAGGAGCCAAACTTTCCTTGAACCCAAACAATGCACCTTGTGGTGAGACTTCAGATAACCGGTGAAGGGTGGGTTGTATAGCTTAAGGTTCTATGGCAAAAGAGATTTTAAGGGTGCAATTGGTTACATTTAATCCTGCCTGTTGAGGATGTGTCTGAAGCAATAGGCCAGGTTTGTCATGTATGCATGTATTTCATATTTCCAAGACCTATATTAGCTGATGAGATTGCTAGAATTTGTCTAATTGATTCAATGTTGGACCTTATGATGCAGTGTATGTGCAGCAGCTGTGCCAAGGTTTTGAGGTTTAAGACAACTCGGTGCCCCATTTGTAGACAACCTGTTGAGCAGCTTCTGGAGATTGAAGTCACCAATAAATCAGAACCTTAAAGAACAAGGCTGGAGTATATTTCCGAATTACTTGACATTTTTATCCTTGGCCCTAATAAATAAGCTGGCAAAGGAAAATGACATGCGTAGTATAGTTGCGGGAATATCTATTTAATTCTATTCTTGACCGAAGCTACTGAAATAGCTTTAGACAGTAACTTAATCACAGCATCTGATTTTGAAATTGTTCATGCATGAGGATTGCTGAATTCCAGTTTACTGCTGCATACATCGTTTTAGCCAGATAAAAATGTTTCTGCCACCAGCTTGATCTGATGCCCCTTCGATTTTGCCAGGGCTTACTTGGTTAATTATGATGTTTTCGATGGCTCTTTATTGCCGTTGTTAGTGAGCCCTTGGCCAATTCACAGTAGAGGACATGCTCCATTATCGTTCCAGACATTGCTTACCGGTGCTAATGTTTTGTTTCCATGTGCAGCGGAGCAAAACTATTCTCCTCAACTAGCGCTCCTCGTATACTCAATTGCCCTTATGGAATTTGGATTTGTTGAGAAAACAGATTACAAGGACATTTATTTTCTGTTTGGTTTTCAAGGATAAAAGATCGAAACTTCTAAAATAAAGATAAAATTTTACCACGCAGTTGTCCAGTATGTTATTTCGTATATTTTTATTTTGGTCAATAATGGGATCGATTTCAATGAAACATCAAATATTCCTTTGACACGATCCACAATGATTCTGACGATTGGCTGTTTTGAATGCAAATCCTATCATCAGCATGAACTTCATAAGACTCTTAACTCATAGGTCCAAACAGACCTCACAGCATAATGCTTCAAATGGATTAAAATTTAAGTTTCAAATTTTCTGTATAAGATTTATTAGAGTAGGTTGTTTATGAAAGGACAAATGAGATTCAAAATGAAAATTTTCAAATTGGAACCCAAAAACCAATACCGTCCCTTGCATGAGCAAGTCTTATTTTCAACAGCGTCCCTTGCATGAGCAAGTCTTATTAAATAGAAATAAACTTTAACAGCCTCCGTCCAGGAGTTCTTACACAGCCACACAAAGAACATACCGGAAATACCAAAAGAGTTTCAACAAAACATAGTTCAAACCCATCATAAGAAAAGCAAACAGAAACGAAGTTCAGCAGACATGGAACAAATTTCACCCATCCAACCACTGATGAACAAACACGCCTTTGTTTCTGAGACCTCGGAACAGGGTCATGCAGTCTACAGACTCTACACTCTCCGAACAACGAAGGAAGAGTTCATCCACATGACATATTGCTCCGGTTTTGAACATTTCATCAATGATATTATACTTCACAGTTCGAGCATTGATCCTCAATACCACAAAATCATCATCAGCTACAGTCTCTTTAAACCAATGGATAAAATCGAAACCTACATCATCCCATGGTGCGCTCAGGTACTCGTAAGAGTCATCATCATCTCGTGGTGCACTCAAGTATTCATCAGGGTCCGTTTCTTGAGAAGAATTGTGATCTGCAAGGCCCGGATGGTAAATAAAGGTGATACCAGGACTTTTAACATGAGATGACAGAACAGAAGCATTGTGATCTATTAAATAAACAGCGAAAGCTTGATCAGTCAAGGAATCATAAGGCTTGAACAGTTCAGAAACGTTGAAATTTGTGGATTCCTCCATGCCAACATTGACATAGACTAGTCTTTTCCTTGATGAAATATTCATAAGCTTAGGCAGATAAGAAACCTCCCTTTCAGTCTTCATGATATTTTCATCCACAAGGGGCTCAATGAACTGCATAAGTGGCTTGTTATTTCTGATTGATGGACACTCTTCTGGAAGTTTAAAATGCCCAAATAAAGCATTATTGTCAAATCTCTTCTTAAATATCACCAGTGTATGCAAGCCAACACCACAGACATGCACAACATCGGAGCTCTTCAAGAATGAAGAAACTGGGGTGGCTGACCTGATCAGGCTTCCAGAGTACAAGTCCCGGGCTCCCACAAGCATAGCTCCAATGCCCCCAGGACGGAGAACACGCTCAATCTCATGCACAAGAAGAGCAGGGACAGACACCCTATCAAGAGCTCTGGAGAATACAAATTTGAAATGGCCATCAGCATAGCCGAGTTCATACACGAATCTTCTCCTCAAAAGTGAGAAAAAAGGGTGCCTGTTGACACCTGAGGCATTTGAGAATCCCAGTTCTCGCAGTGCCAAAACAGCAGAGTCGGATCCTGCTCCAACACACAGGGCGGTGTCATTCGAATCCAACAATTTCTTCCTCATTAGCTTCTCAAAGACATTTCTAGTCAAATTTTCACTCTCTCTACAAGCCGTTTTGTAAAACCCAAAGAGAGAAAACCAAGGAGATAGGGGACTCGAAATTTCAGTGACATTATAGTCACAGGAACTGGAACCAAAATCCAGTGGGCATTTCTCAGTATTCAACATGGATGGCTCTATTTTTCCGACCTCATGGGTTATATGAAGGATGGATACAACAAGCATAGCAGACCCAAATGCAAATACTTTCAGAAGCATGCGCCTCATCCATGAACCACGCAGCATTTGCAATTTCAACATATTCAAACCCATTATCATTTTCAAATATGTCTCCAATATCAGCTATTTCAAAGTACTCAGAATTCAGATCTACTTGCAGGTAAATCGTTGATCTTGAATGCAAATTTGAGTTATGTAAAATAACAAAATGAGAATTTGAAGCCAACACGGTAAAAAACGAAGCAATTAGCGAGTACAAAACCTGGAGGAGGTGTGATTCCCACCCACGAGTAAACCCATTGACATTTGAAACCCAAGCCAAACCCTCTTCGGAACCCTTCTCGTCGCCATCGGCTCAAACCACTTCTGAAGCATCTGCAATTCCAACAGCGTTCCACCCAATTACCCTCCTTGCATTATCTCACTAGCTTTTGAATCCCACAAAAAATTCAAAACTAGAACTGCAAAGAGTTATTTATAGAGCGGTGTTTTCGATTTGGGATCTGAAAAAGGACAGAGCATGTGAAAGAAGTAGAGCGATGAAGCAGCGGAAGCGAAAAGAACCAGGAATGAGTCTCTGTTTATACTAAGTTGGCTAGAACTAGGACTGTCAATGGGCTCGATTTGGCCCGAAGACAGCCCGTAAGCCCGTTTGATTACGGGCTCATGCTCATTTTGTCAGTTCCAAAATATTCGACCAAAATAAGCTTAGTTTATTTTTAATTCATTCTATATATATATATATATATAATAATATTATTATTATATCTTATTAAAAAGATATTATTATATATAATAATATATTAATTTATTAATGTTTTACTTTTATTTTAAATTAATAAATATTTAAAATTTAAACATAATTTTATTTTTTTAACAAAAATAAAAATATTTAAAAGTTATGTAAAAATATTTATTATAACCAACTCGAGTCCGAATGAGCGGATTCAAACTCAAGCTCGAATGAGTCGAGTTGGACTTCATTCGAACTCAAGCTGGACAAATTTCGACTGATTAGGTTTGATTGACAACTTTAGTTAGAACGGACTATCAGTACTAAAAAAAAAAAAAGGAAAAAAAGGGGTCAAAACAGCTTGAACGCATTACATATCTAACCTGCAAGGGACTGGGATTATATGCTGTAAAACACTTGCTTTAAGCATCAATTGTTGTATATTGTAGAATTTTAAAATATATTATTTATAAAAATTGGTGTACCTACATATTCCCCTAAGTAAACCATGGATGCAAAATAGCATAGAATTTTCTTTTGTAAATTTCAATCAAATGCAACAATAATATTGAACAGTTTTATTCACAAAAGTATCAAATAATGACTCCATTACAATGGCTGCCATAATTAGCATTTCCCCAATTCCCCTCCTCCTCGTTTTCCCCATCGGGAAGTCTTTCCTTTTCAGTGAATTAATCGCATTATCTTCACAAAATGGTAAGAGGTTACTGCTTGTGGTTTCATTACGCAGCTATGGAAGTAGCTTACCAATAAATAAGGTACAACTAAATACATAGATAATCCATGATGATAATATAATTATAAAATAACAACTTAATTACTAAAAACATTTTATGAGATCCATTTACATTCCTATGATAAAATAAATAGAATATTGACTAGGTAGAGCTAATGTCACACCCCGTGTCCGTGGGTCTGAATGTACAATTTATAAAGTCTAGCAGCACTTACAGCCAATTACTTGATAATCGTTTTCGCTCTATCAAAATAGATATCGGCCCTAACGTCCTCGCACTTAAGCCCATGCTTGTATAGCAATTATAAGTTTCATAATTATTCTATGTGAAATATTCTTCAGGAATCACATTATATGTTTCATAATTATCCCATGTTTCACAACTAAGACAACAATTCATATTATTGATTTTTTCTTAAACATTTATTTTTTAAAAAATTGATAATTACTTTTTAAAAGTTATCGTTATTCATAAATATAATTTTTAATTATTTATTATATTAATAAAATTAGTTAAAATTATAATAAAAATATTTTTAATTTTCTTTTCATTCAATGTAAAAAAGATTAAAAATATATATATATTGAAATAAAATAAATAGTATAATATATAATACATTATTTAATATACTAATTAGATTGTATCTCATATAAGACTAATACACAATTAAAGAATCACTCGAAATCTTTTATAATACTTTTTGTAATATTTATAATTATAATATTTAATTTTTAAAATTTATTTTTTACTGTTTAAATTTTATTTTATTTAAAGTATATATAAATAATAATTTTTATAATTAGGAATTGTCAGAAGAATTATTATGCAAGGGAATCCAAATTCCTAAAAAATGCAAGGCCGTACAGGAAGACGCGGTTCACGTGTTGTGGTGGATCCCATTGCAGGACGACAATGAATGAAGACTGGTGAAAGGCGTGAGCCCATCCCCAATAATGAAGCTTTGCAGAGCAGAACGTTCCGTTGTCGCGTGTCGCATTGTCAATTTCTGCACGGAAACACGTAAGAATCCATCGCTCCAAGCCAACCACATTTTTCCACTCTTGTCGTTAATGCTGCCAAAATTAAATTAATGCTTCCATCCACCCTGCAAAAAAAAAAAAAAAACCCCAAAATGGAATAAAAAGTTCATAAATTAATGCTCAAGGCTTCCGACTTCCAGCTATATTTTGCAAGCACCGACTCGGAATTAAATAGAGAAGAGGAAATTCTTCTCTTGCAATTATGATGCCCTACTTTTTTTTTTCTCAAGAAAAGTTTAAAAATATTTCACAGAAACTGAAAAAAGTTAAAAAATTTTCACTTTAAATTACAATTGAAATACATCCTAAATAGTAAATTTTGAAGGAATCCCATGGTGTGTAGAAAATAAAATTTCAAAAATAAAATCCAATAAATTCAATTTAAGTACAATTTTTAACCAAAAAGTAAATGTTGCATCAGTTTCAAAACATACAATTTGTAAAATATTTAAATCATAAAATCCTGCTTCATAATAGAGTTTTTCAATATAGTTTTAAACACATACGACTTTGTGGGTGGGCATACACATAATTTTCAAAATTGAAATGATAAATATATAAAAAAAATGAAGTGATAAATACATGACAAAAATTGAAATGATAAAAAGAGAAGATTTGCAAAATCGACTAAGGCCACCAATATTCAAGAGTCGGTGCTATCCATGTATCAAGATTAGGACGTAATTTAAAAGAAAAAAAGATTAGGACGTAATTGTTTTATTTTTATCCATCCAATTATGAAAAGCTAATCTATTGAAAATATTCCAAAGTTAATAGTATGCTTTTTGTTCGGATAAAACTAGAAGAATATATCAGATGCTCGCTAAAAAAGCTTGTGCAATGTACGGATACATAATATTAATTTTTTTAAAAAATAACAAACATAATTCAAAGACTATATAATATTAATTTTTAATAAAATTTAAAGACTTCAACTTTAATGTTTAAAATAATAATATTATTAGAGAAAAAATATATCATTAAATAAAATTAAATGTTTGTTGGCATAGTAGAATTCTAAATGAATTAAAAACAAAAGGCATACAAAGCAAGTATAATAAACCTAAATATGCCTTGAAAAGAATGGTTTCAAGAACTGCAAGTGAGAATATTGAGAAACTAATCAAAGAAAGAAAATTTATAATATGAGATAGTTTTATAATTCTTATTCTCCTTCCTTCTCTCCATCAGGTTTTTTAGACTCATTTGAAAAAATAAAAAAATTATATATAACATGACCAATAACAAACGAAAATGAATAATGCACAAACAAATGAAATACAATATGCTAAATTCATAATACCTTCTATAGGATCTTTATTCTCCTAATAAAACTGTCAAGTAAACCTATGAGATCTGCAATAATGCTAAGCAAATCTATTAGTCAAAACATTAAAAATATGAAGTATGTAAATTAGTTTAAGTATCAAATTCAAGCGTACCTTTTTGCTTGATCTATAACCTTCAAAGGAGGAAAATGAAATATTTATAAATTGTTGTATAAGTGATAAGTTATTGGATAAACTTTAAAGTTAAAAAAAAAAAGATGTTAGTAACTAAAGAACCTTTTGTGTCTCTAATAAGCATAAGAGAAAGAACCCGTAAGATAATTCATAAATCATAAATTAAAGAACCTTTTGATCCTGTGATATAATAACGTAAATTAGGGATAGAGTTTCAAGTATTTTGGAGAGGGAGAAAGAGTAATATATGTATTTTAATATTACTCACAATCCAAGAAATAACTATTAAAGAAATGGATATATGGTAGTCATATTCTTTTTTCTTTTTAGATGAAAGTTTATATTTCTTCTTCTTTTTTTTTCCATCCTCATAGCTATGCATTAGGAGAATAGGAAGCAAAGACTTTGTGAATTTTGTATTTCTTTATGTGGATGATAGCAGTAAGCAATTATTTAAAGATTAGTTTTTAAATTATCTTAATTTCTTAAAATTTTTACTTTTTGAATTAGTCTTCAAAATTTAATTGGTTGGAATCATTTTAATCTATTAAAATAATTTTAAACTAATTTATATATTAATTATAATTTTTAATTTTATATATTAAGTTACTTTGTAAAACTTTGAGACTTTAATTATTACTTTTAAAATTTTTCATTGGTTAAAATTATTTTCAACCCATTAACATAATTTTATATTTATATATTAAGTTAAATTTTGAATTTCATATTTTTTTTAAAAATAAATTATCTATTTCCAATTAATTTGTAGAAGTAAAACTTTATTCAATAATTGTAAACAAACATAATTTTTATTTTATTATTTTTGTTTAATACAATCTCTTAATTTAAATTAAATTTATTATAGTTAAATTTTGAATGTCTACCCATTTTTTCTACACACAATGCACATCATTATTATTCTCTTCTGTACATTCTTTTCTTCTTCTTTTCTCTTTTCTAAAATGTAACCATTTTTTTATTTTTTAAATTTAATTATCGATCAAATCTCTTCATATCCAAAAGCTACACTCTTTATACTTTTTCTTTTTATCGTTAATCTTAATGTAATTCTTTCACTTATTTCTTTCTTTCGCCATTTAATTTATAGGTTTTTTTATAAGCATTTGAGTGTTATATTTTATCAATTCTTTTGGAATCCTTTTATTATTCTCTTAAATGATGTATTTACTTTAATTTGATTTAATTACCTAAAACTTCATTTAAGGTTTTTATTTCTTTAGATTGAACTCCTTCATTCGATAACTAATTTGTGTTTTATTTCTTTTGTAATATATAAAATTTGATAATTTCTTTGGCGTATTTTATTAGTGCATCCTTAAGCAATGTAAATGAATCTTTTTTATTTATTTGATTACACTAAAGCGTGTTTAAACTTTAGATCAGAATTATTGCATACATAATAATTTTTTTGAACTTGAATTTTGGGTGCTTCATAAATAGATGTAAGTGCTTTAATTTTTTTCTTTTTTCTAAAGTCCAAAAAAATCAATAATTATAATTTCTGTTTATTATTGATAAAGAGAAATAGATTGTCATTAAGGATTTTTTTTGGGGAAAACAGAAAAGACAACTGGATTAATGAAGCAAATAAGGAAGCTTTTTCAAACTAATAGGAGTTTAAATAAGTTGAAATTTCTTTGATTTAATAAATGGTACATGTTATTTATATTTTACAAAAAGACATTTGTAATATTTGTATGTCAATTAAAAATTTTTAAAAAGTTAAAAGTATATTCGATGTAATTAATATTACTTTTGATTTTATATTGATAGGAATAAAATAGGTAAAAATCAAATGTTAAGAGCTCAAGATGAGAAAGAAGATATTTGATATTTTTGAACAAATAAAATTTTATTGTTCTGTGATATTTGTTTTTTTTCTAAACACATATATTTTGAGAGGTAAAAAAATATTTTTTATATATTTTAAAAAATATAATTTTAATATTTTTTATTTTTAAAGTATATCTATGCATCACACGGGTTTAGGCTACTATGTATGTATAGATGTATGTTTGGAAAAAAATGAATTCAATTTTAAGTAATTCTAATAATGGATAAGTGGCAGATGTAATAAGAAGTTTAAAAGTTTTAAAATTTAAAATTTATAATATAAATTTAAATAAATTTAAAAGTCTAAAATATCTTAGCCAATCAAAATATTTTTACCTAATTAAAAATTTAAAATTTTATAAAATAAAAATAGAAGTACAAAGCTTTTATAGGATGAGATATAATAAAAGTGTTTTAATATATATATGTGTGTGTGTGTAGATGTATGTATATATATATAGATGTGTGTTTGGAAAAAATAAATTTAATTTTAACTAATTCTAATAATGAGTAAGTGATAAGAGATGTGGAGATGTGATAAGAAGTTTAAAAGTTATAATATAAATTTAGATAAATTTAAAAGTCTAAAATCTTTTACCCAATCAAAACTTTTCTAACTAATTAAAAAATTTAAAATTTTAGTAAAAGTGTTTGGTAATATATATATATATATATATATATATATATATATATATATATATATATATATATATATATATATATATATATATATAGATTGTGATATACGGTAATTTTTCTTTTAATATGTTTTCTTTCACAAAAATCATGAAATTCGAAAGGTTTTCATTTTTCTTGTTTTGAATTATCTACTGGAACTCAAAAACAATTTCTAAGCAATTATATTTTTGATAAAGGAAAGAGAGAAAGTTCTCCCAACTATTCCTATGCCCTTCCCATTATTTTATCACCTCAAAAGGAAAAAAAAACTTTGGCCTCATTTGGGAATTCAGGAGAGGAGACCAAATAAGAGAAATAAATCTTAAGTTACGATAAAAGAGAAAAGAAAAGAATGTCATATAATTTAATTCAAATATTACTCGTGAGTTTTGGATGGAAAAGAGAAGAAGAGTTATTTTTTTATTTAGGAGTTTGGAGAGAAGTTAGAAGAAAGGTTATAAGAAGACATTAGTTTGCAAAAAAAATCTTTTGGGTTCTGCTCTAAACATGACACGTTGGCCATTAATAATTTCAAACTCAATTGTTTATATTAGACAATTTCAATTTCTTACTTAATCGATGTTCACCATCGTCTCTTTCTTTCCAACTTTGGGAAGAACGTTTTGGAAAGAAAACGAGAGGTTTTCATCCTCCTATTTCTTCCCTGTTCTCTACATGTCTTTCTTTAACAGACTAGCAAATGTAAGAAGAGATTTACCTTTTTCTCCAAATCTCTTTTTTTTTTTTTTAAATTATTCTATCCAAACTAGGCCCTAAGATGAGAAAAAAAGTCAGTGCATATGGCATTCCTAACCTCTCTTCTAGGGTTCACTAATCACAAAGGCTGAGTAAGATACATGCGTGTCTTTTGACACTAGATTCTTACCTTACATAATCGTCCAGAGTTATAATAGTAATAATATTAAACGTAAATATATACATCGGATGATTTAAAGTATAGAACCAATCATTTAAAAGTTATAACAAATCCAGAACCAACATAGTCTAAGCATGTAACAAAAATTTTTAAGAGAATCAAAATAGACAAAAAAAAAAGAAAAAGAAAAAAGGTAACAAAGCATAAGGATCTCCATGATCACCCAACAAAATCAATATAAATGCACTACTAATTCACTTCTAGTTCTAGACCACCTAAAAACATATTATTAAAAGAGTTTGAGCTAGAAAGCTCAATGAATCTGAGTGTATATGTGTGTTCATGAGATTGTTTTACGTGCATATAGAGAATCGTAAAATGTTTGAAAATTTTTATTTTTTTTATAAAGAAAATTTCTTTCGTACATAGGACAAAGTGGAAAGATTATCCTACTTTCCGTTAGGGATTTCATCTGAGTGCAAATAGGACAACTTATACAACTCTATGTTCCTTTTCTACACTCTGACATTTCTGTCAACTAGTCATGGGTTCGTCGAGAGCTACCTGATATCTCGAGTCATAACATCTCAAAACACCTAATCATTGTATACATCAACCACCCATACTGATCCTAAAGGATTAAAGCAATGGGTACCTACTAGCTCAACCTTCAGACCTCCAACCTAAGTTCAAGCCAATCTTTTAGCCTTGTTGTGGGGTAAGGAATCGAAGTCGTAGGCGCTATACGGGAACTCAATGTGGCTTCTAGTTAGGCCAATCCTTTTTTCGATCACCAACGCCCTATGATATTGTGGTATCACTCATAAAGTCTAGATTAAACATCACACTGACAATAAGAAAGCCCTTGTATGGGTGACTAAGCTCACACAGGGTGCTCGGGCTCGGTATGTCTCTAATTTTCGAAGAAAGCATTTTGTCATTCAAACTCCCATTAGGGGCGTCGCTGGACATCGTCTAAACACCCACTAAGTGGTGTTGTTGAGTTTTTCATACATACTGGTTGAGATGGAGTTTTAGAAACATATGCCTCAAATGACCATATGTCCTTACCCAATTTGTAGTTTGATCAATCGGTTAAAATTCTACCGCCCGCCTTTAATTTTAAATAATTCCATACAAGTTTCTAAATATGCAATGCTTATGTTCCAAATTCATTTCTTAAAACCATTTCAATTATTTAAACTTTTTACCGGAACATACCAGGTTCTAAATTAAAGTTAAAAAAATATTATTTTCAAGAAATAAAAGTTTCCAAAAATAGAAATCCAAATGGAATTAAACTCCTATGCTTTTCTAATGCAAGTAATAAATAAATAAATAGTGAAACTTGCTAATTAATCATGTTGGTACATTCCAAAAATAGAAACTTTCTATAAATATAAAGTATTTTCAAAACATGAAGGTTTCCTATTTAATGACTTTTCAGATTAAGAAAGTATAAAAATAGTTTTCCTAGAAAATAATGCATTTGTTTATTGATAATTGACACTAGAAATAGGTAAGTTTTAGTTTTCGAATTCACTTGTAGT
The DNA here is from genome assembly GCA_030512225.1 of Rauvolfia tetraphylla. Taxonomy (NCBI): domain Eukaryota; kingdom Viridiplantae; phylum Streptophyta; class Magnoliopsida; order Gentianales; family Apocynaceae; genus Rauvolfia; species Rauvolfia tetraphylla. The sequence goes on from JAJQKT010000062.1 coordinate 1,268,924, forward strand.
CAGAGTATATTTAGTACCTATTGTCCTACAAAATCGAATATTCAAATTTTCTTAATATATTAAAGTATGTGCTTGTTACTTAATTAATAAAAATTTTATGTTTAAGTACATCTTACGACGATATAACATACTCATTCTGATTAGAGTTAGAAAAATAATCCTATGAAACTCCTCAGCGTATTACACATTTTACAAGGTAAATCATCTTATTTTAAAATTAATTTAATCTTTCAAGATTAAATAAATTACTTTATTAATTATGAAGATTCAAAGTATTAGTAATCTCTAAAATCTTCTTATACAAAGTTGTAGAGATTTTTCGTTAACAACTATTTTATTATATTTTCCTTTTTCTACTTTACATTGGCCAGTTTTATGGCCTTTAAATTTCCATAAATTCAGTCTCTTTTTAGCTTATTATTTTGCCTACAAGTCTTGAAATTTAAGTTCTTTGAAGTCCTTTTCAACTATTCATATCATGACTATTCAAACTACAACTACATTTTCTTGTAAGCGATGAGTATATTAGTTTTGTTTAGTAGGCTATAAGCTATCCAAATTATTTGCTATTCAAGCATTCATTTTATTACATCATTTATGCAAGATTCCAGTTCTTTTTCTTGAACTTTAAGGCCATTAAATCCTTTTTTATTTCTAAGGCTTGATTAATTACAAAAGCTCTTACTAGTCTTAACTATATCCTTCTTACTTTTAGCTATTACACCTTATTATCAAGGCTGTTTTTATCTCTTATACCGCCAACTTTTAATCTCCATGAGTAGTCAACATTTACCTCATTTCTTGGCTGTATATTTCAGGAAAAGCATCAAGAAAGTAAGGCCATTCAAAGGCCTTGTATACAATCCTTCTAAACATCATAACTATAACATCCACTTATTCTTGCATAGAAGAGTTTCTAGCTTTTTCTACATGTAATGCAAGCTAAGATTTCATGTTAACATATTATTTATCCAAGATTCTAGATTTATTTTCCACAAATACAAGAAATAAATTTTGATTTTGACCTCTTTTTCAATAAAAAATTGTGCTACCTTTTAGCACGTATCTACACTAGTTTTTGTAGTAAATTTTCAATCTTTTTCTTGAGGAAACCAGGGCTATTCCAAATAATTTTCTTATAAAACACAAAGATGGACATTTTAAACTCTAACCTCTGAAAATTTTGTGCACCACAAAATCACAAAATAGTCTATTTTTTCAAGAGTTTCAAACAAAAATGAAGCAATAGAAATGCATCAAGAAAATCTTTGGTCCTTTTGTATTTTTAGCTATAAAATCCAAGAAAACCAAACTAAAATTTTGAGATCTATGTATTCTTGACAGAGTTCTTTGATGAAAGTGGTACATTTTCACAAAAACTCACATAAAAATCCAGATTTTATGCTGAGGAAACAAGATATGTAACATAGGTCTAGCAAACAATCTCCTAGTTACCTAAACACAAAGTTTCAGCCAAAGGTTTCAAGAAACCTCAAGCAACTTCTTAGATCTTCATTAAACAACCTCTAAACCATAAGAAAATGAAGATTACCTAGCCAGTTCTATCAAGTTATAGCTGTTGTCCACCTAAAAGTTTTCATCAAAACCATAAGTTGAATAGCTAGAACTAGCATAGATTAACTTCTTATGCATAGAACCTTATTAACATCTTACTTTTTCTAGAAAAAATCATAATTTAGCACTTCTTCTAGTCTAAGAAACTCTTTTTTAGATGAACGGAGGATGAAGAAATAAGAGATAGCAAAGAGAGAGTGTCTAGAAGTGAGATTGTGTGAAATAGGTAAAATAGAGTTTGTCTAGCATTCTAGAATGAATATAGCTGGTGGAAATGGAGAGAGAAGTGTGTGAAATCTTTGATTTGTGTAGATTAGTGTGTGGGGTGCCAAATAGCATAATCCTTGAGCGTACTATTGGTTAAACTAGAGAAAGAAGGAAGAACATGCATTGATCATCTTGTGAGGTAGAAAATGATTATGTTGCATGCTTAATTTGATTTTAATTGTTCTGCATGCATTCTAGAGTATAATGGCCATTTGTAAGGAGAAGAATCTGGTAGAATTTTAGACTAATGAGAGGCAAAAATTGGAAAACCACATTAGAGTGTAAAATGATCATTTTGTCCTTCCTTTACTATTATACCTTTAAACATTTTTAAGGGCATTTTTGGAACTTTTTTCTTCAAAAACCTTCTTTTTAAGTCTTCTAAGCTTATTATTTTCCTTGTAAGATATTTATTAACTTAAATTATTATTTTATTTTTCATTTCTGTAGCATAGGTTGATTTTTTAATTTTTATGCCTAGTTATTTAATAAATTTAAATTTTAATAATTTATTCACTATGACTTAAACTATAATCCCTATAACTCATTACTAACCCTCGTACAATCCATAATATTGGTTTGATATCTTCCAGTTTTCAATTCTAAGGTTCAAAAGTCTAGTTCTCATCTGAAGTTCTCTAAAAACCTAATTAGCCGGTGGGTGTTATAACGTAATTATTATTATTGTTATTATTATTATTATTATTATTATTATTATTATTATTATTATTATTATTATTATTATTATTATTGCTGAATAAAAGGTTAGTGGTAATACATGGCAAAAAAAAGTCATTGGTTATTGGGTTCCCAGAATTGTAGAATGAAATCGTCCGAAAGACAAATCCACTGAGGAAGCCTCAATTGGGAGCCCAAATGGCCCAACCAAATTTCAAACGAACTCTGAACTGCTGGACGCTTCCCTCTAAACCCGCTAACCCAACAAATGTGAAACCGACACTTCGAAGTCCGAAATAGCTGTTCAGTTCCGGAGCTCAGCAATGGCCGCTGCTCCACCTACCGAAACCCTGAGCGCTTCAATGAACGGCGATGATTCCTTGAACCTACCGGAATCTTCTGAACTCACCTCTCAGCCAACTGCCGAAAAGAGAAAGCGCGTAGAAGACCCGGAACCTAGCCCGGATCCGGACCAGAAACAGCATCCGTTATGGAAGACGAGCCTCTGTTCGTACTTTAGGCGTTCGAATGGTTCGTGTAGCCATGGAGATAACTGTCGGTACGCACACGGTGAGTCGGAGCTCCGGGTTCGACCAGACAATACCTGGGACCCGACCTCCGAGCGGGCCAAGAAGATGGCGAGGAAGGACGAACAGAGTAGTGAGAGTGTGAAGGAGGAGGCGAACGGCGGAGATGGTGTCATGATGACGGAGGTTTTTGCTGAAGGAGATGATGGCGGTTCTTCGGCGGCTGAAGCTGGGTTGTCAAAGTGCTTGGTGAATCTTCCCATGCGGTGGACGTCAGAAAATCTAAGGTCTTTTCTCAATGAACATGTGAGTTTTTGTTTGCTTTCCTTTTTAAGTTCGTTTCTGAATGTTTGCTACCTTTTAGGATACTTGGTTGAGGTAAATGAGGCAACATCCCAGTGCAAATCCTCACTTTGAAAATGCATTGCACGAGATATTTAATGCATGGTTCTCTTGTTAATATGATTCTAGAGTCCAAATTTAGAAAATTTTGTTTGCATTGGTTTTTGGTACTGAAGTGCATTAACCAAAACTGAGCGGAAAATTGAATCTTGTTGATGATCTATCAGACGCAGTTGTGGATAGGATAATAGATGATTGGAAGTGAACCAGGGAGAAAATTGGAGTTTCTTTTCATACTGGAATGGGTCATGAATTAAATAACTAGTTGACACAGCAATTGCTTCTTTTGGATGTTTCCTGACTATTAATTTGTTTAAAGCTGCTGGAACTGATTGTCTAATCCTTGCAGTTTATCTGAAATAATCTTTGATGGAAATTTCTTGTTTATAGAATGTTTTTCTTTTCAATCTTAATTTTTTAAGTTCTGTCGAAGAGTTCCCTATCCTTGAATGGAGTTCTAGAGCTCCGGCATTATAATTTTACGGTTGGCTTCAATGTTTGGATTTTCCAGGGAATTATCTTCAGATCAGCAAAAAAGAAGAAAGGAATGGTTGTAGGATTTGTGAGTTTTGAGAATACAGCACAAGTGAAGAGTGCTTCAGAGGTACCTTTGGTTTTTTAGTCATCAAAACAATCTTTCTTGAACAAGATAATCTTGAGAATTCTGTAATTTCAATGTGACAGGAATTGGAAGGAAAGTCTGTAGGGAACAAGACTTTGAAGGTTGCAGATGTTATTCCTCGACCATTTGAGAAGAAAGATAAAGTGGCTGTGCCCCCTGTTCAAACTACTGAGCAAGCTGGAAAGATAGCTTTAGCTAGTGAGAACTCTAATATTCATGAAACTGCAAACGTTTCGGGGGATGGGGAACCAATTGATGACAATTCAATCACCAAGAGTACTGATTTAAGTAGCAGAAGTGCCCGTGGTGTAGTAACTCCTCTTGCTCACATGCCTTATGCTGATCAGCTAGAATACAAGAAGAAGTCGCTTATGCAAACCCTCAAAAGACTTGTTAGGCAAACTTATCTTTTTCTTTTTTCTTTTTCTGTCCCTGTTATCACACCTAATTTCATTTTACTTGCTGCTTTTATAATTTTTTGCCCTCTGTTCTTCCTTTCTTCTTGTAGACTCGGAATGCACGTAAAGCTTGTCCTAATGGTGTTCCGCTCCCAGAATGGGTTCTCAAATCTAGAGAAATAGGTACTGATACTATAAATCTGAGAGATTAAAATAAGAACCGTTAATCTTTTACTTGTTCAATACATTCCAACTTTGGAGGCCCTGGGCTTCTGTATTTGTGAAACCAAGTCAGACTGGATGTTTGTCTTACGACAATGTGCAATTGTCTCTCTCAGATCCTTTCCCCATTCTGAATGTGCAGGTGGTCTTCCTTGCAAGCTAGAGGGAATAATTGAGTCCCCACTTATCAATGGATACCGTAACAAGTGTGAGTTCTCCGTGGGGTATTCTCTACAAGGAAAACCAACTGTGGGGTTTTTGCTGGGTAATTTCAGGTCATATGGGTTGTCAGAGTTATTCATATGAATATTTCCATTGATTGACAAATTCTGATGCTGGGTTGGCACTATATCTTAGGGAGGGAGTTACAGCCGTGGAGGAACCTATCGACTGCCCGAATGTTTCTAGAATTTCTTGTAGATATGCTGCAATTTTTCAAGAATTTTTACAAAATTCAAGCTTACCCATGTGGAACCGATTGAATAATACTGGATTCTGGCGTCAATTAACAGTATGTCTTACACAGCCTAGCTGCATATTTAATATTTAGTCTTATTAGTATATTCCACATGATCAGGCTATGCACTTTTTAGTTTAAACTGTTACTGCATACTGCTATGACACTGAAAGGTATGTGTGGTTGATCTAGAAAGGACAAATTTGTTTTACTGAACAATGATTTTGTTCTTGGTATTCATGATCAGGTTCGAGAAGGTAGAAGGCCAGATAAATTCTCTGAAGTTGAAAATTCTGAGCTTAGTGTTTCAGAGGTCATGCTCATGGTTCAGGTTTTTCTCTTTTTAACTTCTTCTGTTAATTTCAATGTCATCTCTTTTGTAAGTCATAAGTAAACGCTGGTATTAATGACTTACAGGGAAATGATTACTTCTGATATACTTTAAAATTCTGCATTTATTACTTCTAAAGTTCCAACCTTTTCCCGTTACTCTGCTGTTAATACTTGGTCACGGTTTAGAAATCAATCTGGAACCTTTTGCTCATGAAGTCATACTTTCTTATGGTTTCTTTTCCTTTCTTTTGCAATTTTTTACTTAGGTTTGCACTGTGGGATTGGATGATAAACTAGTAAATGATGAGCTTCAAAGATTAGCACAAGCATTTTCTGCAGGAGCTAGTGCAGAATATCCATGTTTGCCTCTGACAGTATTAGTTGTTCAGGTAGCGTGTTTGTATTCCAGTAAGAAGCTGTTGGTTTCTTAATTGTTTGAAAATAGACATATGCCTCTACTGCTGAGGATAGGCATCAACAATTTGACTGATAATGATCGGAATCAGCAGTCTATCATGTCCTTAGAGACTTAAGCTTTATTGTATCCATTTTCTCTGAGGAAATTAAATTACAGCAATATACAGTACAAATTATAAGAGGGCCGGCCCTGACTTGGTCTCTGCATCCCCAGCTTATCTAAGGACTTTTTCATATTGCTTTACTTTTGCTTACTGGAATGTCCATTTCTTCTGGGACTTCTTGTGTAGGTCTGCTTTAAATGGCCCAAAATAAGTAATTCTTTTGATAACATATAGGTTTGTAAATCCTGGGTTTCTTGAAAGGCTACTTCTGTTATCTGTTATTAGAATATAAGATGAGGTTTTCCTTTCGGGGAGCTTGGGTCACAGAGTTGAGGAGCCCTACATGAGCTATGCTTGCTAGATTCTTATCCTACCTTGGGACCTTCCAAGACCTATGAGAGTGCAGTCAAAAATCTTCTTGCAAAAATAAACTGGCCTCTCAGTCAATGAATTCCTGGTTGCTGATATAAAAAAATTTCAATTGAATCTTAACTATCTATTTGATGTTTGTTCTCATTCAGGACCACACAGGAATCTCAAATGCAGCGCCTACAGATGCTCCTCTGCGCTCCCTTTGGATTCCAAAGGAAGGTAGCGATTCTGAACTGGGTGCTAATTGTGATACTGAAGGTAGAATCCATGATTACATAAGTGTCCTCCGCTTCTCTATATCTCCAACTGCCTTCTTTCAGGTGAGCTTTTCATTTTTGCTTCCATGAGTTTATCTTAATGCTTCCCCTGCAACCCCAGCACATATGAATAGGAATAGAAGAGAGTGGGAGGGGAAAAACTTTTCCGCGGGAGATGAATTATGTACTTGCTACTTCCTCAAGTTTTGGATATATTGCAGGTTAACACCCTCGCAGCTGAAAAGCTATATGCACTTGCTGGAGACTGGGCTGGTTTGGGTCCTGACACATTGCTTTTTGATATTTGCTGTGGGACAGGAACAATTGGACTCACCTTAGCTCATCGTGTTGGTATGGTAAGGCTCATCGTGTCCATTTTAAGTGTTTGATCTTATTTTCAGGCAGTCTATGGTATGACAGCTGATATGGTTCAGAAGCTGAAGGCAAGGCATAAATTGCAAAAGCCATTGTGTTCCATGGCTCACTTGTTATATGTTGCATAATTGTGAGAGTGCTCTCTCATTAGTTGTCTTGTCGTGGTTTCAGTCACATTGACTGCAGTTCTTTCTGGCCTTGAATTAATGTTAGGTTGTCGGCGTTGAAATGAATGCTTCTGCAGTTTCAGATGCTCAAAGGAATGCTGAAATTAATGGTGTAAAAAACTGCAGATTTGTCTGTGCAAAGGTTAGTTTGTTTGATTTCCTTGCCTTTGATCTCTTTTCCTTTGGGTCTATTTTACTTGTCCAACTATTTCTTAGTTATACGTTTATATTTGACATGCTGTATACAAGTACAGGCGGATCCTGTGTATTTGGTGCTAATGTTTCTGTAATGGTAGCCCTTCAGATCTTGCCTGACTTGGTTAACTGTTATTGTCTGGCATTTTCCTTTCAGAGGCCGTAGTTGGTTAATTGTCTTTTTATACTGTCCTTTCATACTTGTAGATTTAATCATACTTGTAGATTTAAGGGGTTTATTTCCATTCACATTGAAATAGCTTTGGTATGTGGTTTCAGGCCGAGGATGTTATAGGGTCTCTCCTGAAAGAGTACCTAACTGTGCCTCCTAAACAAGAACAAATTTCAGAAATGGAAAAGGACGAAAAAGACATCCAAGTTTCTGAAGGGATGCTAGATTCTGCTGAAGAAGATGTAGAACCTGAAGAGAGCTCAGGTCAGCAACTAAATGGTCAGCAAGAATTTCAATCTTTGGAGAGTGGAAGTACAGGCACTGAAAGCAAATTGTGTTCAGCCTCTGGGAGCAGCACCATCCCATTGCAGCAGTTTAAGAATGTTGTTGCTATTGTGGATCCTCCACGTGTTGGTCTTCATCCTACTGTAAGTTGTGTAACCCTTGTGTTCTAACGCTGTCAGCCGTTGTGTTTTGGTAGAAACATGAGTTCTATCCCCAGTGTGTCCCTCTGACTCGTTTCTTTCAAGTATTTTTTTTTCATCTGCTATGACTGAATATTTGAAGAGATGGATAATAAAGGAACAATCTTGGATGATTAAAATGTTCATCTTACGATGGGTTTCTGACTTAAATCTTCATCTCTACATCTCAGAATTTGTTCTTCACTAAGTCAGTCTTTTCAAAAGCTTTTCTGCTCTTGAAACTATTTACTTTTGGGAACTATATGTATCCAAGGTTGCTATTGCTCTCATGTTTTCCAGATCAAAACTGGTCATCTATTCCCTGGCGCAGGGCCCATCTGAGACTACTGCAATAGAATCACTTGAATTTGAGCTCGAATAGCACTGACCAATTTTTTGTTCAATCCTTTGGCTTGTGTCTTGGATTTTCTTTTAGTTTGAATTTTGCAGTTTATTTTAAACTACTCTTATTTTCCTCCCAGGTAACTAAAGTTCTGAGGACTCATCCTGCTTTGAGGAGGCTTGTGTAAGTTTCTTTATGGTTTTAAATAACATTGTTCTGCATATTCAACATTCGATTTGATCATATTTGCTTTCCTCCAGATACATTTCCTGCAATCCAGATAGCTTGGTGGCAAATGCTATTGAGCTCTGCACTCCATCACCTGATAAAACTGAGAAGGGGCATCAAAAGAACAATTGGGGTTGGAAAAATATGAGCAGTGCTGGCCTGGCTCGTCATCGGGCAAAATCCATGCCCAACTCTGAGCCTTTTAAACCCATCAAAGCAATGGCTGTTGACCTTTTTCCTCACACTCCACATTGTGAACTAGTAATGCTTCTGGAACGGTAACTATGTTGCTCAACTTTCAGTAGAATTATTGGTTATCATTTTGTATCAAATTTTCAACTTAAGAGATCTCTTTGGGCTATTAAATTAGAGCTGATGGAGAAGCTCTAATGTATTTTTACCGAATGAAAATTTTCTCTTGGAGTTCAATATGTCCCTTATCCCTTTTCTCTAGGGACAACTGTAATAATTTTGCCTCGCTTCCTTTTAAATGAAATATAGTCAGGTTGTGATTGGAATCTGAATATCTTTTCTTCCTTTCCATTTGGTGTACTTTTGACAAGTTTGACTCAGGGATGACTTGGTAAAAAGATGTCAGGTCCTGCAGGTATTTTTACTTTCTTGGGGGTTATACTGCACTAAGTTGGGAACGGTAGACCCCATCTCAGATAATTGATGTGGATGTCCAGAGCTGGAATCCACTTTCTCCTTTTATTGATATTAAACTCTAGATTTGCTCTTGTTTGTCTAATATAGGTACACTGGGCTCACGCATGCACTCTCGCACATTCATTTCCTCTGATGGCATAATGCAAGCATCAAATAAATTGTAGTTTGTTACTCCATCTGGTCTGTAGTGAAAAGCAAATCCTAATTTCTTGCAACGCATACCAGGGTTATGGGGTGGGTACCTTGACTGGAACCCCTTGTTTTATCATAAACCTCAAGACATGCTTGCAGTTTAGCTCATTTCTGATATTGATGTTGTTGCTATTTGTGATAGATCGACTATCTGATTTCTCTCTTGTCATAAGTTCACCTTCAAGTATGGAAGGTACTAGGATCATTTTACTTCATCCTCCTGCATGAAGCGCAGGATCAGTCTCGGTCTTCTTCTGCGTTTCTATTATGTTTATGTTGTAGTAAACCATTTGGAGTAAAACGTGAATGAAAGACACCTGGCCATTCTGTAGCAATCATCACATGTAGTGCAGTTTTCATTGATTTTCAACTGGAACTTGTTTAATCAATTCCCGGGACCATATTCGAGGATCTAGAAAATCATCAGTAGAAAGACCAATCATTATCTGAGTCGGAACCAGAGAAAAGAAGGAAAAAACTTGTGCTCTTTGCTGGTATTTGTAGGTCACCTTTGAACAACATATCTGTACCTGTCACAATAATATCCCAGTTTCTCTAAGGCATCAACTGCAGATAATTGATATGGTGGTTAACTCTTCTCTTCTCTGCTGCTAATAATTGTCTAAAAATTCTCTTGAATGAAGGAAAAGAAACTACTGCCGCCAACCTTTTAAGGTATACACGGTCGTGTCACATATCAGGCCTACCAACAAAATCATGCATCCCCAAACCTAATTGTACGTGGTTTTAGCCCTTAAAGGCTCAACCTGACCTCTGCCGCGCTGCCACTGTCGTCTGATATTCTGTTTTATATCTTGCGCTTTTTCTTCTTTCTCTATAAAGTTTTCCTGTGCGCATGTATTTGTGCCGCTACCAGCTGTGACAAGTTCGAGCCCGAGTCCGTTGTTTCTATCATCATACCATGCTGGGATTCTCGTTTGTGCATCTTTTGGGTCATCAATTTATGTCCCTCTTTCTTTCTAAAAGCTATTCTTTGTTTCAAATCACGGTTTTCCCGCTGAAGTGGGCATTTAGAACGGCGTCTCCTTTAATTTGAAATATATTTAGTAGGCCAGCTTAGGGTTCCAGAATGGGGTCCAAAACCTCTAGTTGAATGAAGTTTCGGTTTCGGTTTCGGTTTCGGTTTTAATTTTTTGCACGGAAAAGGTGAACCGCTCGGGCAGGGGGTGGAAACGCCGAGTGTGGGTTGAATTTGGGAACCGAACCAATGCAATCGCACCGTGGCAATTGACAAGTCGAGTTGGGCGGATACTGTGTCTCTACACTAATGTTTTTCGCATTCACCTGAATATTCTTGCTGATGTGCGCATTGTGAGCACATAGCCTTTATTTTAGCACGCGTATTTGGATTGCATTTTCATTTTAAAATTTAATGTTAATTTTTTATTTGAAGTATTATTGTTCTCTTACAAATAATTTATTTATTGAGATAAAAAATCTTAAATTTAAGCAAATAATTCCACTTGACAAATTTTGTTTGCAGTCAAGCTTGCCAAAATGAAAGAGCCAAACTTCATTTCAAACCACGTTCAAGTCTCATTTACTTGTTTAAATGTCATTCACGTATGCATGTCTACAAAAATTTATATCAAGCTTGACAAACTTTAAAGCTGAGTCGTAGAAGTCACTTTAGTTTCTGAGTGATGTATTTTAGCTAATTAAATTAGTTAAGGTGTTGTGGTAACTTTTATGCATTATTTGCCAGAGGGATAGATGCCTTCCGACAAGAAGTAAAAGTGATGGTTGCATCAGTGAATTATTTTTAGATGTGTTTAGCATCTTGATGTAAAGCAGAAGTTGGAAAAGGTTCTCAAATCTGTTAACTATGAACTATGGATGATTGAGTTTGAAAGTGGTACTTCTAAACAAAAGATTTGAAAGGAGATAACTTGAAAAAGTAGGGCTCTGGATAGGACTTACCTTTTAGATGGAACATTCTGTCTGTTAAATATAATAATTTTTTTTTTGAAAATTTCTCCACCTCCTAATCTTCCTTAGAATCTTGTCCTCTTTTATTTTCTTTTCTTGTTTTCTTTCTTTAGAAAAAGGTGAGCACAGAGTGATTCAATTTGAGCTCAGCATAAAGATTTTATTCTAATTACCACAAGCTTTTTGAATATAACAGCCTTCAAGCATATATTCCCTAGAATCTGAGTTGATACTATGCTTATTTCGCTTAACTAAATAAATAATTAGGTATTATTTATTCTTTCACAAAAAAATTATTTTTATAAAACTAAAAATAAAATTTATTCAAACTAAAAATAATCAGAATACACCCTAGAATATCTATTACAATTAGACTCCAAATTTTATCGTATTCATAAAAGGTTGTTCAAATCAGAAATTTTGCAGATAACGCGCTCTCATGTTCATAAAAAGGTTGTTCAATTAATTACGCATCTTTTACTTTTGTTTCAGAAAAAAAGTGACTAAATCTTTAGCAATGAATGATGCACGGCTTCTAAAAAGGAAACTGTTGAAATAAAGCTGGTGATGGTTGGTAAAAAATGTACAGTATTTAATTTCAACCGATTATATTTTAGATAGAATTTGGTTTTGAGATTTTTTGTCTTGAGTTTTGAGAGAGAGAATTTTTTAGAAGAGAAAAAGTGAGATTTGAGATAAAAAACTGTGTTGGATTCCGTGCAGAACCTTGTCCAACACACCCATTTAATTTAATAATTTTAAAAATTTTTAAATTTTAATATATATATAATAAAAAATCTAATTCGATGAGATTTTAAATGACCAATCAGATTTAGCCCTATACGTACGGTTTAGACAGTAACATCAGCGTGGTTTTTGTATTTCCGGAACATATCCTAACTCGAGAAGAAACCATGGATAATGAGACTGCCGTGCGTGCGTATGCGGTCCAGGAAGAAAAGCACTACCTGCAAATAGATTGATTGATGCAACTTTTGGTAGAACAGAGAAGGTGGAGATTGTTGATTTTTCTTCAATGTGCATAAATAACCAACCAAATTCTAGTATTTATTTGATCCCTTCATCATTTGAATTAGATCTCTCGCGACTGTGTATTCACCCATGTATGGACCCGAGAATGACTCCTTTTGGCCTACTTTGCTTTACTATAAATGCGATGCTTTCCTCTTCTCACAGGTAATAGTGCAGGGTCAATAGTCATCTTCAAAGATTACGCTTGAGTTGTGCCCAAAAAAAGGTGTCAAAAGCTCCCCGGGCTTTGCCTTTTTGTGGTATACTCTATTGCCATTGCCATTCAAATTTTGGTGAAGACGTATACCTGATCATGCCTACTTATAAGCACTACCAAGGTGCATAAATTGGAAGGAAAAATTTCAGTCAAATAAATAGGTTAGTTCTAAAGTTATGGTTGATGAGTAAGCAAATGCATCGATAATTAAATGCAAATAGAAGGTCTTCTAAGTTTGAAATTTAATTTGATTTCACTACTCCCTTAACTTTAAAATATACGTCATATTTTTTTAATTTTATTTTAAAATATATATTATTTTTTATATAAATTTTTATTTATTATTTTATTTTTAATTTTATATTTATTTCTAATTAATTATTTAAATATGTGTATTTTTTAAAAATATTAATTTTTAATTAACTACTACTTAAAACATCAGGTATCTAAATGATTAGATAAAATTTAAATTTAAAATTTATTAATATAAATAAAATTAAAAATAAAAAATTTTATATTAAATTCTCAATAAAATTAAGAGTTAACTTGAATTGATTTTTAATTTATTATATATATATATTATTATTATTTTTACTTTAAACTTTATTTATTTTTTATAAATAATATAATATAATTTAAACAAAAATTAAATCTAAATACCATAAGTTAAGTTAGCTAATCAAGAAATAACTTTGAAACTTCAAAAGTATGCTATACTCATTATCAAAAGTATTTCCACAAACCACAATGATATACAAAAATCATTCCTGTAAATTCAGTGCCCACACCGCTTGATTCACAAAGTAGTAATAAAATCATTTTACTGAAGCTCCAAAAGGCAAAGGCAGTCCTCAATCATAGTATTGAGATTTCGAGTAAACCCAGTGCTGCCATTTCCACAAGTGTCCATTTTCTGGTAGGCAGAAGGAAGCAGCTCTCCGTCCCTCCACACCTCTCCCCACCAATTACCCACGAACACACATAAAGAAAAAGCAGGTATTCCAAGTAATTCTATGTGTTGGATCAAACGTGTTCATCTGTTGAAGTTCTTGATTAGAAAAATACAGTCTTGATTTGTGATTTTATGAAACTGACATGTCACAATAATTTATAGTTATCTCCATGGATATATATGGTGTGGTTTCAAGATTTCATGGTTGCCTTAGCCATGCCTTTGCAGTAGTTGGGAGTTAGTGAGGAGTGAAGTGTGCCTCCACTTTTGGAGTAGGCCAGAGCAAATTCCCCCTCACGAGAGAGTAACAAGTGAAATTGAGTGAGTCCCATTTCACCATTTAATGTAAGAGAGAAAACCAGCTACCCTCTCATTCTCTTCATTAAAGCTCCCATCACTTTTTCTGTCATAGTCACCCGTCTCAAGAATATATCATTTTCACGCATGCTCTATTTCTCTCTTTCTCTTGCTTTAAGGATTCTGGGTGTAAAAGTACGGGTGTTACAGAGTTTTGATTGCCTGAGATGATGAATACTGAGGAAAATTACAGAAGTAGTATAACTGAGATCCACCATGGGAGTACTAATACTGCATCTGCATGTCAAAAGGAAGTTGTTATTCAAATGCCGCCTAAGGTGAGATCTTTGCTCTTTGCTCTTTGCTTTTGCCCTCGTCTGCTTCTTCTTTGTCCTGACCTTGTTTCTGGGTTTGGACAAAATTTGAGAATTGAATTCTTGTTTCCGTAGTTTATGATTGTCTTCTTTTGCATGCTTGCCATGATTCTGGGGTTTAAATGAGAAACCTCTCGTACTCTGCTGAAAAACGATCAAACAATCTTGAATCCAACTTTCCGAACTAAAGATGAAAATTTTCGCCTTTGGCAAAAAAGTTGAAGCTTTTCTTTGTTTGCCAGTTAGCTCTAGCTTTCTACTCGGGGATTGGCAGAGGAGGGGCGACCTCGTACTGCCATCAGTATTGCAAATTCTTTCTATTCTGAGCACAATACTTCTATTTCTTTATTGCCCAGGAGTTATGGATATATAACTGATCTTCCTGCAATTAAACTCCATGCCGGATGGCGGATTGGTTTTGTAGAACTTGTTGCATCAAGGGCACTACTTCTTCACACTTTATTGCTGCATTGCAGTTGCCTCAGCAAATTGTTTTTTATCTGTTTTGATTTGAGAATATCTACCTTTTTTGGTGCAGTTTAATTGTGAACTATAGCAATCAACTTCTATGTTATGCATTTATGGATTGTTGTGACTAGCAATTCTTATATTTCCCACCTTGAAAGGTCTCCTATATCTATGCATTTATGGATTGTAGTGACGAGCAATTCCTACATTTCCCACCTTGAAAGGTCCCCTATATTATTACGTTTTCTGATGAACAAGATTTCTCGGCCGTGTCTAATTCAGCATGGGAGCTGTCATTGAAAGGGGAGAAACAACCTGGATCGATATACTGCTGGGAAGCGAAGGAATTGATTGTGGGAAGTCCTACAGGCCAAAAATTTTCAAGCTTGGTTTCTGTTTATGAATTCTCTATAGATTTGTATCTGATGTTCTCAGAAACATATTGAGAACTTGTTGGGAAGCACTCATGACTGTTTGTGGAATTCATTTCTCACTTAGAAAAATAGTTTTCCGCCCCCAACAATTTTTATGGAGACAGATTGGGTTATCTATTGGCAGTGCTGAATGATAAGGCATGCATTTTGAGTACCTGCACTGATGGTCAGAACCTTAGTGCTGTTGATTACTTGAGGTTTTATAGGTAACTTGAGATGCTGCTTATGATTTGTCAAACTACTTATAGATGTATCAACTGATTTATGGCAGCAAAGGCGGCTCTCCTTGCTCAAACTAGGAATAAATTTGGTGGTTCTGAAATTGCATCCTTTACAGCCCCCAATATTTACATTTACTCTCCCTAGCATGTCTGTGATTTTCTAACCATTTAGGCTTCCCTGGAGGCAGTACTTGGCAACAAAAATTGCCCGAGAATGGAAGACTGTCCCCTTGCTGTGTGAAACCAAACGAAGCAAATTATATATTGACATAATGGATGCAGCTTAGTATTGCTTCAGCTATATATTTTAGCTTTGCAATGTACTTCTTCTGAAGCTAGATTTTTGTATATGCTTATCGACTCTATCTTACGGTGCCTTCTTTTTTTATATGATTTTGTGCACTTGAATCTTTTCTACTGTCAGATTAGTTCAAATTCATGGGGGTACAATTAGAATGTTCCGAATTCTGTTAGTTTATCCTTATTGTTTCAGAGTTATCTATTGTTTATGACAATAGCTTAAAAGATAACTAATAGCACATATAGAGTTTACTAGTTCACCAATCAATTCTTTTATCGTTCTAGGTTGAAAGTTCCTCTAGATCTGCTGAGCAAACTACACATGCTAAACACTGGAGAAAATCAAACCTTTTCTTGGAGATACCAACCAGAACACTGGATGTCTCTTGTCAAGAATTTGTGCAAATAAAAATGCCTCCAACACCAACTCCGACTCCCAAAAGAGTAAATTTCCTATTGACGCCTAGCCCTTCTGATTCAAGAGGAAATAGTTCTCCTGGTCCCTTCTCATCCAGAGGAAAATCATCCATCAAGAATCTTCTGCCAAAATTGAGTTTCAAGCATCGACATGCTAATTCAGATTCGGAGAAGACCATGAATCCAGATTCAGGTTCTTCAGTTACAACGCCACAAGAGAAGCCATCAATGTCAAGGTCCTGGTCACTCTCAAAAATTTTTACTCCTCGTATAAAGAGGACATCATCTTTACCTGTTACTCCAATTGCGCATTCGAATCCAGAGTCTTTAGGTGATGGCAACTCTCTGACATTAGATGTAAGGTTCTGCACATGGTGTTTATGTTTCTCCTGTAATAGTTACCAGCTATTAAGTACTAGGCCTGATATTAGGTAAACAAACACTGAATCTAATTGCATTCTGTTTGCAGACTAAAGGGCCTCAACGACACATTTCTCGATCACTTTCTGTTCCAGTTCTCAACAAAGAAAGAAACATTCGGAAAATGGATGCATTTTTCAGAGTGATTCCAACTCCTAGGCCAAAGGATGGAGATTCAACAGGGACTACAACAGCAACAGGAAATACTGGTAATCTCGTCTTCTTCTCTGCATGTCATTTTTGTGTCCTCAGAGATGATTAATTACTGAATAGAACTTCTTGAACTAGACATCTCATATAGGATTATCCATTCAAATGGCTCCATCTTTCAGGTTCTTGTTTGCAGCATTTTCCATAGACCTTCTACATTTGCTTGTCTAAATAGGGACAACTAATATGACACATACAAATGATAGAATTTAGTGTGTTTTCAGTATTTGTGTGTGTTATATGGCAATTGAACTTCTCATTTGCCTTACTACTCAGTGGCTAAAGCATCTGAACTACTGGGACTGCCTGGAATGCCTGGAATTGCATCCATTTTCCCTTTTTCTTCCCCCCTTTCTTCTGTCACTTGTCTTGCTTTCAAGTGGAGGAGTTCCTAGAAATGCTAACAGTGTAAATCCGCAGCTGATTTTATGTTCATTTCACAGAAAATACTGAAGAAGATGGTGAAGACATACCAGAGGAAGAAGCTGTTTGCCGAATTTGCTTAGTTGAATTATGCGAAGGTGGAGAAACCCTCAAAATGGAGTGCAGTTGCAAAGGTGAACTTGCTTTGGCCCACCAAGAATGTGCTATAAAATGGTTTAGCATCAAAGGTAACAAGACATGTGATGTTTGCAAGCAAGAGGTCCAGAATCTACCTGTCACCCTCTTAAGAATCCAAAGTGTTCATTGTCGAAATACTAGAGCAAGCAGAATCCGAAACATGGAAATAAATGGATACAGGCAAGTGACTGCTTTCTTAACTACGAAAACCATATTATATCTCTATTTCTGTCCATGGAATTATCCTCGAGAGAACCTCCTTTAAAGATCATTTTCCAGCTAATGCCGTTTGAGTCAGGCAGTGAACCAGTTCCCCATCTACCTAAAATTTACAGAATCCAAGTGATCCTACCCGAAACTTTTTCTCATTTTTCTTATTTTGAACTAACTGTCTTTTCGTTGTGGTATTTCTTTGTTGTCTTCTGTTTGTTACTTCATCTGATTGTTGTTCAAAAATATTGCTGAACGTGTAAGGAATACTGGTGTTTAATAAGAGGGAAGCAATTCAGGAATTGTTAAAGAACTTTTGTATGGTGCTTCATCATTAGTAAGATTAATTGCTCTATACATTTTTAACTTCTGTTGGCCACTAGTAATGAGGTTAACATCACTATACACTTGAACTTTGAAAGTAACACAGTCCTCTCTGAAGTATATGCTGTGTAACTTTTACAACTGAATCTGAATAAGATACCAAATCAATTTCATCTCCTTCTAAGGTAGTGGTTGAAATCATGAAAGATATGTTGTCAAGAATAATAGCTGTAAAGGATTAAGACTTAATTTGGCAGGCCAATTCAATAATGATGTAGTAGCTACAATATGCCAATAGCGGAAAACATTAATTGTAGGCTTTGGCTATCAAATATGTTACAGTTTTCTTGTTTTCCCATGCTAATGCGCATCTTGTGAAGTGAGATTGATAATGATTGCACCTGTCAATTTATTCATTGGACTGATTTTGCTTATATATTTGCTGTATTAATATAGGGTTTGGCAAGAAGTACCGATCCTTGTCATTGTCAGCATGCTTGCCTACTTTTGCTTTCTTGAGCAGCTTCTTGTAAGACTATTGGCTCTTCTAATCAGCTTTAAGATCAATAGGTGGACATTATACTAACAATTATTATAATGTGCCAGGTTGGGAAAATGGGTACTGGTGCAATTGCCATATCACTTCCATTTTCATGCGTACTTGGTCTACTGGCATCCATGACCTCCTCAACTATGGGTATGTTACTTTTAACATTGTAACAAGGTGCTTGGGGTAGTTTATCCTTGTATAAAGAATAAAGGAGATGAAGTCTGCTTTCTAATTTATACAGTTCAGAGAGGTTCCCAGTAAAAATTCTTAATACAAATTTTTTGCTTGTTTCATGTATTGTCAAACCCTACAAAAGGAAAAGAAGTCTGGATTTTCTAATTTATACGGTTCAAAGAGGTTCCTAGAAAAAATTTTGTTTCTTACCACAAAATTTTGCTTGTTTCATGTCTTGTTACTCTAGTTTGTGCTTGACCCCTAAAATTGTAATGCAAACATATCACTGGCCTTGTTCATTCACACTGAAGACTATATACCATAACAGTGAGAACTTTTGCTAAGTTACTTTTTATTTAAGCTTCAGGATTTGTGAAGTAACATAGTCTGGTTTTACTGTAGTTTCTGACATTATCTTCCGCTTCTTGTGTAGTGAAAAGAAGATTTGTTTGGGTTTATGCCTCGGTTCAATTTGCTCTTGTGGTTCTCTTTGCACATATTTTCTACTCCTTGGTAAGAACCAACCCTGTCATATTTCAGTCTTACTGTACCGAAGGATGTAATTTGGTTGTGAAATTCAGTGAACTTGATGATGTTGTTAGTTAACAGAATATTCTGAATATCAAATTATTGCTTTTATGAGACAGTTTTTCCATTTCTTTTGTTCTTTTTGTTATTTTTAATCATGAAGCGCCATGTGATAGTTCTTGTCATGTACTTTCTGTCTACTGTTAAAACCAATGGCATTCACATTTAGCTCTTGGGATCTTCAGTGAGGTACCGATCTCTAGTTCATGTAGTCCGACTTGGATCATGGCATTACTATAATTTATGTTTTGTCAAATTTCTTCTCTTAATTAAGAGAAACTAAAAAGAGGGCATATCATTGACAATGTGTCAATCCCACACTACCAAACCAACTGACAAGTTAGAAACAAACACTCAGAAACATACATTGATACTGATTTGTATTTTGTAGTTCTGGTGCTTTGCTTGAGCTTATTTTGCTCTGTCTTCTTCATATTGCTTTAAACTTTTAAACTGTTGGGGTATATGTTTTTGCCTCTCGTCTAATATCTTGTTTCTCATTGAGATGCAATTTTAAGGCTGTAAATTTGTGTTCTGTGTCTGTGATTTTGTAGGTTCGGGTGCAAGCAGTTCTATCTATTCTCCTTTCCACATTTGCAGGTTTTGGCGTTGCAATGAGTGGAAGTTCAATTCTTGTTGAGTTCCTCAGATGGAGAAGGCGACAGCAGGCCCTAAGAGATCCACTTCAGAACTCTCAAATCATGTTCCATCCCAGTAGATGGCCTCAAGCGTCTCAAATGACTGCATCGTCCCGTGTCGGTCCTCATCTTCAGCAACCCCAAGTAGAAAATCCAGAAACCTTCAGTGGGAGCTGATTATTGTACGCATTAAAACCTCTGAGGAAAGGAAGAGAGATTGTATAATAGGCTATAGGGAGCATGTAGTAGATCAACGTTCATTTGGATACTTGAATGATGTATCAAACCTTTCTTGCAAAAAAATTCTTCCTTTTTTCTTTTTCCCCTCTGATAAGAAATCAAAGCTAACTGCAACATACCTTACTGTTCAGATGATTTTCTTTGTTATTTACAGATTTTGTATTTATTTAACAAATAATAGCTTTTTGGCTCACATCACGTGTGCTAGTATTCAGTGCCTGCACTTGCATGTGAGAAGTAGAATTCTGATACTCCCTCTGTGAAATCAACTAGTAAAATTCTTCTCCTAGTTGCCGTAGAAGTTTTTCTTCTTTTTTGGTGTTTGGAGAAAAGAATATTGGGGAACAGCAGATTCTTCACATAGTAGAAAACAAATGCATTCACAAACTCAAGCAGAGGATGTTGTATTCCAACTCGGAGTGTGGGAGAAAATTTGCAGAATGATTAAAGGACTGGGAGGCGGGACCAGACACAAGCGTTTACAAAAAGTTTGATAGAAAAATTTTAAAATATTAAGATTTTAATAGATTTTATATAATTTATATTTTGAAACAAATAAAATAACAAGTTAATTGCATGGAAATAATACGTTTCTTCTTTCATAATTAAATTATATTAAGAGAAAGTAATATTTTAAATATATTATTAATGCATTGTATACTTGAATTTTACTTTTTTTCTAAAAAAAAATTTAACTAAACTTATTTCACCTCTTACATAGTTGAAAAATCAATCCAAAACGCTACGGCTGTTTGGTTCGAAATTCAGGGCTAAACAGTTCAAAAACCCTCTTGCTTCCTCCACCCGGCACCCCATGTTCTTGGATAGACTGGGTATAGCCGTATAAGTTCCAAAAGTCAAAATAGGGCATCAGAATTCCCTCTCCTGCCGTGTCTTGACCTCTCAAATTTCAGTTGGAACAGAGTTGGCAGAGTTCGTAGACAAAGGAAGCCCACAAAACAGAGAAGCAAGTAGCAACTAATGAACGTCACTTCTACAAGAATAACCCATTCACTTTCACTCTTCAACTCTCTCTTTCACTCGCCATTAGGTGCTTCTTCGTAACACTATTAATCGTCGGTCTCTCTTCCTCCTTCCCCATATATATACATTTGCCAATGTTATTAGTAATTCTTGGTTCTAAAGACTGTTTATAAATCTTATGCTTTTCTAGGGGTGCAAAAGATTGGCTTTGTGAGTCTAGTGCAAGAAAGAAGGTGGTTTAGCGGGGCTAGTGGGAAAAAGATGGCTTGGAGTGTGGAGAAATGCGATGGGAATGTGGGGAGTAAGGTGGGTTTAGTGCGTCCTGCAACAGAAGATTATGCTGAACAAGCAATAGAAGCCGTTAAAGCTGGAAAGGTTATTGCTGTGCCGACGGATACGCTCTATGGGTTTGCTTGTGATGCTTGGTACTGCCCCTGTTTGGATTTTAGCTTTTGTAGCTCTTTAGTTCGTGAAAGTTTCTTTCTTTCCTTTTCTATTTCCTGATTATTGTTGTCTGCGGAATATGGATATGACTTGTCCAAGAAAAAGGATAGTGTTCACTCTGGTGGGACTAAGCTAGCATGTTGAATCCCATCTTTTCAGGGATGGATGCCTTAACAGTCCTTATGAAGCCTGTGATGCTTTAGGTGGAATGAATTTTGGCTTGCTTCCTTCTCTATACCAAACTTGTTTAAAAGATGAGTGCTTCGGGTTTGTTGCAGCCACAAATAGGAACAAGATTGTGTTTCCCCGGTCAAAACTTGGTGCACGTGCAAAAAATACTTTGTGTTTACTCTTCAAGATTCATTGTCCTAAAAAAGTTTCATAAGGTTTTATATATGAACTTTCTAGCTAAAATACTGGTTCAAGCATGCCTAACTTCATCCGGGCACTTATATGTGGGGGATGAAACATTAAGAAAACCATCGCATTACTTCGGAAGCACCTTAGCTCGCTCTTCTTTTCGTTGCATCAATACCTGTGCATCATCTAAATCATATATATGAAGATAGATTACTTTACCTCCAGTTTAGTCCTTTTCTCTTTCTGCTTTGTTTGCTTGAACCATTTATTTGGTTAGACATAAGTCAACAAACTGTTTGTATATCCTGTGTGTTGACCTTATATATATCTTGATTATTTTGAATAACCTGCTTCAGTGTCTCACCTTTAGGTCTTGTAATCCGATTCTAATTCTAGGAGAGGGTTTGGAGAAGGTTGCTCTGTCATGTTTCAGACAGAGTTCTTTACACCTTTTCTAAAGAGGGAATTTCTACCTGCTGATTTTGGAAATGAGCCAAAATTAATAAACTCCAATATCTGATGTCCAAGTACTCCAGTTATTTTCTTTTACATTCTTGTTGTGTGTTTGGTTACTTGGAACTGCATGATCTGATATAATTATAGGAGTAACTGGCTTCCGTGTTAGAACATTGCTAGGAAACCTAGATGAAGAGGGATTAACTTTCTTCCTGTTCGTCTGCTTTTGTTTTTGACTAATTTCAAATTTTTCTGAACCAATTGATTTTTCTTTTTTTTTTTTTGGGGGGGGGGGGAGGGGGAGGGGGGGCGGTGGGGGCTGCAGAATTTCTCATTATTTGGCTAATCATATGGCATTTTACATTGAATAAGTTGATAAGGAACTCTGCAAATATCTATTCTCACAATATGACTGCAATATCAGGAGTGTTAAAGAAAGATAGGATATGTGAAAATCTGCAGATGTCTATTATTCTCGCAATTTGACTGCAATACATCAGGAGTGGGTAAAGAAAGATCAGATATGTGAAAATACACAATCTTCATAGGCTTTATTTTCACTTTATCTCAATGTTGCTGATACATTTTGCCACATTGTTAGTTACTGGAACATTTTAGTTGATATATCTTATCAGGCAGTAACTGCTGCTCCTTAAAAAAATGGTAGGGATTTGTCAAAAAGATGCCAGCCACTAGTTATTCATTAATCAACGAAAAATCTGCTCAGTACATCATGACTTATTATCAAGCTGAAAAACTTGAAGATCGGGTACCGTTTTAGGCTTTTTAAAATGACTTAGACATGTAGTTGCATTGAGTTACGAATTTGGTTCAATTATTCAATTATGGAGTCAGGCAAGCCCTAGTAGTACCTCAGCTTTATACACGTATTCTTCATTGCTTTAAGCAAGTTCCTAATTTGATTTCATGTTTTGGCTTCAAGCAGCTCTGTAGAAGCAGTTAACCGGATTTATGAGATCAAAGGTCGTAAATACACAAGTCCACTGGCAATCTGTGTTGGAGACGTTCAGGACATAAGCCGCTTTGCTGTCACAGACCATTTGCCTCCTGGTTTGCTGGATTCTCTCCTTCCAGGACCTGTAACTGTGGTACTCAAGCGAGGTTTGTATCTCGTTGCTTTAATTTGTTATAATCAGTTCCTAAGGAGAATTTGTTGCCTGTTGTCTCCTTTTCTTTCCATTTCTCTCCCTCTTAGTAAAAGAGAAGCAGCACATGAATCATTCATAAAGCAAGAAGGTTCCCAAGTTATCCCTTCGAATATCATTCTTTCTTCTATTCCAAGGCCATGTCATGCATTTGTGCCTCATTTGAATTGTTGGCTCTGAACTTGAACTTCTACAATTTTGTGATCTTCATTTGTGATATCATGCAGGAGAGTCGAGTATCCTTGAGAAGTCTCTAAACCCTGGACTTGATAGCATTGGTGTTCGTGTGCCTGACTATGAATTTATACGGGTTATTGCTCGGGGTTCTCAAAGTGCACTAGCCCTTACAAGTGCAAACCTCAGTGGGCAGCCTAGCAGTGTAGATGTAAAAGATTTCAAGAACCTCTGGGAACTTTGTGCGTACATCTATGATGGTGGTGTCCTTTCTGCTGGACGTGCAGGATCAACAGTTGTGGATCTTACTAAGCTAGGGAAATACAAGATTCTGAGACCTGGAAGGTAAGTTTCCAGATAGCATGAAAAGTCTTCTAGTTTCATACCTTTATCAGAAATTTAATTTCTCCAATTTTTTAGCAGTGTCTATTTTATCCGTTCTTTTAAAAATAGAAATTCTAAAATACTGATGGTAAGAATATGATCACATTAGAGGAAGCGAAAGGATATGCTTTTACAAGTCATTAAAAATTTGCTTCTGGAATGTTCAAGGCATGGTGTTGTGCTTCTGTTACATGCTCTGCCTTCTTGCAGTATACACTTTCCATCCATGTTCCCGGCAAATAACTTTGAAAACCATTCAACTTATCCTCTAACAGAACCAAAAGTTTGGAACTAGATTATCCTATTTCCCACGTTTTATAAATGAAAAATTTCTCCTAATTTTATATTTCTTCTGATAATGTCTCTGGAAAGTACAACTTCATTCCTGCTGATCATTAGACTCTCACTCAATCCTAGTCGGTACAGGCTTGATGAGTTTCTTGTTTTGGCAGTGCCAAGGAGGAGACTGTTTCTATTCTCGAGAAATACTTTCTGTTAGAAGATCAAAGTTCCGTATAAGGAAATGTTCAAGGTGCTGACGGATAGGATGTGCCTAACCGAAACTCTGCGACTGGACTTGGATAACACTGTAGCATAGCTGCAATCCAGACTCATTTATTGGAGTTTGCCGTCTCTTCTTTCTGTTTTTGGCAAACTTAGCAACCAAAAAAAATGGAAAAGGATTTTGATTTCTCGTGAAATAATGGGAACAAAACCATTTCCCTTGTACTGTTTTACTTGCTCATGTTATTTGATTTGCTTGTAAATGCAAGGAACTCTTATTCTCTACCCCAACACATTTCTGTGTTTTTTGTGTATCTTTTTATTCCCTCCAAAAAATTGGAATGTATCGAATAATTACACAGTCAATAGTTTCTTTGTTTTATTTAAACAAATAACATTGTATATTTCCTGATTTGAACATCAAGACGGTTAGAACGAAACTACAGCAAGAACAAGGAGGGCATTTTGGGAATTATATTATTAGCAACTAGCAAGGCGCAAAATTACAAGAGATGCTAAAAGCAATTTTTGGGCATATAAGGTGCATCTGCTCAAGGGATTGAATTTCACTTATGCATGATTCCCTCCCAATAATCTTATCAATTAATAAGGGTAAGTGGTTATCTAGTTAAATGCCTTCTTAAACTTTTTTTTTATAAGTAGCTTTCACTAATAATTAACACAAATTACATAAATGTGTTGAGAAGTCAAAATTTAATACAAAATAAAATTGCACCTTAGAAAGTGGACAAATATAGTACAAATCTTGAAAAAACAAAAACCATGAGAATTCTTGTATTTGTGCCTTTGCACCCATCCCTCAAAATTATGGCATGGAAAACTCAACTTCAATTTGATCCTTCAAACTCCAAAGCGTCTATCAATGAAACTGAAACTCTAGACATATTAGTGATCTTGAGTGTAGCTAACGAACGAGATGGAGATCTAAGGAAGGACTTATATCAAATTTAGGTAGCAAAAAATCTTCTGAAAATGAAGAGAAAAGCCCTAATCTAAAGAGATTGGCAGGAGAACATACTAGTAAGTCTCGGATATTGTTGAAAAGCTCAAAGATAAAGAGTTAAAAAAAGATGTGGAAAATCGAAAATACAAAGTAAATACAAGATTGGGCAAAGAAGATGGAAAACTAGCATGATCTTCTTTCCCATTTTCTTTCCCCGTTACTACTATAGTGTTTTCACATAATATGTTTATTATATAGAAAAAATTTAAAAGATATAAATCTTTAATAGAAATAGGATAAGCTTAAGTGATAAAAGAATAAGGCTCGAAAGTAGAGAGTAAAATACCTAAGATCTTCTCTCTATGATTTTTAAACTGCCACGTGTTCTCATATTACTTCATTTTTTAAAATTTTATTTTAAATTTTTTTTATAACTATGTGGATGTGTTATATTGGTAGAAGAGAGGACGAGGGAAAGACTGTGGACTAAGAGAAAGGGGGAGGGGGGTTTAGAACTGTCTAGATCCTCTCCCCATCATCTTCCTCACTAATATAATATTGCTACATGTTTATAAGAAAAACTTAAAAAATATAAGACTCTAAAAGAAATATAAGAACTCTAAGAGAAATAGAGTAACATGAAGACACGTGACAATTTAAAAATAATAGGGAAGAAATGAGAGAGAGTATCTTAAGTGGATTTAGAGAAAGAGAGGGGAGAGAAATGAAGATAGAGATGCCTTCTTAAACTTTTGTATCGAGATGGCATGGACATTTGATTAGGATAGTATTTCTTAATACTTATTTCTATTCTCCCTATTTATGAGATAAATATTTAATTATTATTTAAATATAATTTTTTATTTAAAAAATATATCATTTGCATAATATTTAAATAGAAGCAAGAATTAGAACATCATTCCACTTAAAATCAAAAAAATAAAAAGAAAAAATAATTAGAGGATTATTTTTGCTTTGATTGCAAATCAAGCGACAATGTGACATAAAAATAACTGTGAGGAAAAACTAAGTCTAATACTAAATCCAGTGGTCCTTTAAAACATTCCTAAAATTATAGGGGTTTATTTCAATTTGACCAAAACTTTTCTGACCGGGGCCAGCTTCCGGGCTGCTTTTAAAATCGGATTCAGTTTGAGCACTCGGCAACTGCTGTCGGGCGCCGTCCGCGTTTCCTTTCAAAACCCAAAGCCTCGCCTCCGTCCAAGAAGTCTCCCGAAACCTTTCACAGAACAGAGGAAGAGGAAAAGGAGGAAGAAGATGAAAATAGAGGAGGTACAATCGACCACAAAGAAGCAGAGAATAGCTACTCATACTCACATTAAAGGCCTTGGCCTTGAGGTATTGCCTATTGCCTCCTCAAAAGTTCCTCCCCTTCTGTTTCTTCTGCAAGACTGAATTTTTAGAATTTGGGGCTTGTGATATTGTTTATTTAACTCCCTTTTTTATATCATCGTTTTTTCTGGGTTTTGTGGGGTTTAGGGTTTAGTAGAGAGAGAGAGCCGCACTTTGTGAAGAAGATTGTTTTTTCTGCTCATTTTGTGATCCGGATTGCTGCATTGCCGTGATATTTCTAATTCTAGAATAAAATTTTATCTTTTTGAGTTTTTCCTGAGTTTTAAGATAAAAAAACTCTTCCTTTGATGAGCTGGATGTTGTCTTCTCTTCTTTTTGGTGTTGCTGAAAATGTTCTAGCCCAATGGAAAAGCAGTGCCTTTGGCTGCCGGATTTGTGGGTCAGGCTGCGGCTAGAGAAGCTGCTGGCCTTGTTGTTGATATGATACGCCAAAAGAAAATGGCTGGGAGGGCGCTTCTACTTGCTGGACCTCCGGGTACTGGAAAAACGGCTCTTGCCCTCGGCATATCACAAGAACTTGGAAGCAAGGTACCTTTCCTCTTTGTAGCTTTTTTTGTATTTCTTGTTTCTAGTTTCGGTATAGAATGCTGAACTAATGAACGTATAAACTTAAATTCTGGTCTTATCATTAAAAAAAAAGTTTAAAGTTTGGTCTAAAAGTTGGTTTCCGTCTAATTTTGGTTAATATCACTATACCTAATTTTGTGTTCCGAAATGGATGTCTGATGGTCTGGTCTTCTATTTGTGATCACTTAGGTTCCTTTTTGCCCAATGGTTGGATCGGAGGTATATTCCGCTGAAGTAAAGAAAACTGAGGTTTTGATGGAGAATTTTCGCCGTGCTATTGGTCTACGTATCAAGGAAAATAAAGAAGTTTATGAAGGAGAGGCAAGCTATTCGTTTTCCCTATTATTTTGCGCTTCAAAATTTTAGGTTGTTGCATGTTACTGATATTTGGGATATCACATCCCCAATTTTTGCAGCATTAGACATCTCTGAAAACTGTTCATATTATAGGTTACTGAACTATCTCCAGAAGAGACTGAAAGTGTGACAGGAGGATATGGCAAAAGCATTAGTCATGTCATTATTGGGTTGAAAACTGTTAAAGGAACAAAGCAGCTAAAGTTGGACCCAACTATATATGATGCATTAATTAAAGAGAAGGTGAGAATTTTATGTGCTTCCCCCTTTTGGTTGTTTAGTTAAATCCTTGTATATCTAAATGAGTGACTTGAAATCTAAGTAGTTTTGAAATTGTTTAATTGTATCTTTTGTTCATCTATCTTCTTATATTTGGAGTGAACTGATCATTGTCTCCTCTTGTCGTACCTAGAATACTTGCATGCAAAATGCATGTCTCCTTTGTCTTGAAGTTCATTCTTCTAGTTGTCATGGCATATGCAGGTAGCTGTTGGTGATGTTATATACATTGAAGCAAATAGTGGAGCGGTAAAAAGGGTGGGCAGAAGTGATGCTTTTGCGACTGAATTTGATCTTGAGGCAGAAGAGTATGTTCCACTGCCAAAAGGGGAGGTTCACAAGAAAAAGGAGATAGTACAGGTATGCCTCGGAATTTTACATGATCACAATCTTGATTTGCCTTTTATGATTTTGAAACCTTTTGTTCTCTACCATTTTATCGCGTTCTTAAGTATTTATATCAAGTTTCCTGCCAACTTAGTTATGGAAATCTTTTTTGCAAAAGGAACTAAATTAAGGGGATTGATCAAAAACGTTCTAAACACCTTGCTCTCAACTTATATGATTATGCATTGTTCTTGGACTGGCAGTTTGTTAAAATTTTGATATGTTATAGCACTATGAGGCAAGGTTTTCCAACATATGCCTGAGCATTCTTGTTATTCCCCTTAATATCAGTTGTTGACTCTCTGAGACATGCTTTGCGGACTCTGTTGCTTGTTTGGGTTTTTGGTAAATTTAATTCTTTTTGTTTGATATAGATTTATCCTTCTTTTAAACTTGTTCCACATTATTCTTGAATTTTAGTCATTAGATGGTTTCAAGTTTCTTGTTATGGAGGTTTTGGTCACTAGAGTAGAAAACTCTTCTGTTCTATACAATAATTGGTGGTTTACGTTAACCTTCTCATGAAAAAGGCTTAAAGGGGTTCTAAATTGGTTAATTCACATTAAGGTAATAAATTTCTTTTGGATCAGGATGTTACATTGCATGATTTGGATGCAGCAAATGCACGACCTCAAGGAGGACAAGATATACTGTCCCTGATGGGTCAGATGATGAAGCCTAGGAAAACCGAAATCACCGACAAGTTACGACAAGAAATAAACAAGGTAATTGGAAACACAATGGTCATTTAATTTTGCTGAATTTTTGGTTCTCTGGAAGTGGATATAACATCTGGTATTCACTTGGTATGGTTTACTGAAGTGGTAAGATATTTGTAGCAGATACTTCTCCCCACCAAAAAAGGAAAAAAAAAAAAAAAAGAGAGACTAAAAAGAAATCACAGTTCATCCCGTGGCTTCTTTGATTTAGAGTTTTCTTAAGTTATATGAGGTTTAACTTATTACATGAGTTGATTGCAGGTTGTTAATCGTTATATTGATGAAGGAGTGGCAGAACTAGTTCCCGGAGTCTTATTTATTGATGAGGTTCTACTCAATCTATGCACCATCTTGTGTTCTTTTACCTTTTCTTAAGCCCCTCTTCTTTCCGAGAGGTTACCTTTTCTGCCCATTTAAGAATCTCAAGTTGTTGTCAACTGTGTAAGTCCCGGGAAGAAAAGAAAATACTTTCTATCTTTTCTTAACATGCACAGTATTATTTTCAGGTACATATGCTGGATATCGAGTGTTTTTCCTACTTAAACCGCGCTTTGGAAAGTTCATTGTCACCAATAGTGGTATTTGCCACAAATCGGGGCATTTGTAATGTCAGGTGCCAAATGCTACTTCTTTGTCTTCTTATCACTTACTGCTGAATCCCATTGATTCTTTTCTCTCTGATTTTTGGAACTGCAATTTGACTTTAGTAGGAGCTTTTCTTAACCCATTTTACTAGTGAAATACATCATCTGACATTGTTTGCAGTAATTACTTTATCCTTGAAGTTCTTACGCTATAACATATCACTGACATGGATCAGATTTGTCCCTTTTGCCCTCATAATGATTAAAATCACTATATCTGAATGTAAACACGCATTCAGCAGAGGATTTGGGTTGCAAATTTAATTTTTCTTTCCTAGTATTGGTTCTAAGAACAATAATTGAGTTAAATGAGTGATAAGCCTGATATGAATGATACAAGTGAAGCAAGGCAACGTGGGCTTATTATTAATGTTCTTATTTCTGGTGTATCCACTGTTTGAATATGTCAAGTAGTTGACTAAGGTTTTTAATAAATATGAAAAGAATCATGTACAATGGGCCATAATTCACAATTTTGTCCAACATCTATATATTTATGGTAATATCAGGTGATTCATACATCAGTTGTATACAAAACTATGCAAAGTATATGCTTTTATGATCCATACTACCTGAAAAGAAATCAAAATTTAATTTCAGAGACAACATTTGCTAATATTGATCTAGCAGATCTCCGTATGTTGGTTGTTGTTTGTTGTTTGAAGAAGGCTTTCTAGCCTTGTAAATTTAACAAGGTTTGAGGCCTATTTTTGCACAGTTAAGTTCCTTATGCTATTCATTTTCTCATCATGTGGACAGTTAAGTTCCTTATGCTATTCATAGTCTCATCATGGCTAAACTTAGTCCTTTTCTGGCAGAGGAACAGATATGACTAGTCCTCATGGCATACCAGTTGATTTATTAGATCGGTTGGTCATTATACGAACGGAAACTTATGGTCCAGCTGAAATGATACAGGTTTGAAAAAACCGTTCTGTGATGTGTTATGTATTTGGTTGATCCAGAAGTCTAAGCATGAGATTGTGTATTCTAATGAGAGGCTTTATACTGATGATTGGCCAGATATTAGCTATCCGTGCACAGGTGGAGGAACTGGTTATTGATGAAGAAAGTCTGGCTTACCTAGGAGAGATTGGACAGCAAGCATCTTTGAGGTTGGCCTAAGAGTTTATGGGCATGTTGTTTGGTCTGTTTTTCTCCTCAGTCAGGTTTCTAAGTTCAATTTTTATCTGTTACCTTATTTTTTTCATCAGGCATGCAGTTCAGCTTCTGTCACCAGCCAGTGTTGTGGCCAAAATGAATGGTCGTGATAATATTTGCAAGGTATCTGCATATCTGTGGTTTTGTTGAGATTCTGTTTGGTTGTCTGAAAATTGGATCTTGAAATTCTAGATTGAATAAAAGCTAAATTCAAACGTGAAAGTCATTTGTAGTTTGTTTTGGCCTAATCCAGGCAAGCTGTTTTAGTAATCGGCAAATAAGGATAAACTAGTAATGCTGGTTTCTTGACAGGCTGATCTTGAGGAAGTGAATTTCCTATATCTAGATGCAAAATCTTCTGCTAGGCTTCTTCAGGAACAGCAAGACAGATACATCTCATGATGAAAAGCACAGTGGCTGTAATGCATTATTTGATGTTCAAATACCAGTTTTTTGATGCTTCTGCTGGAAGAGTAGAGTTCTTGTGATTGATTTGAGATGGAGAACTCTCGGGGGTTTTCATACTGCAATGCACAAGGCCAAAGTTGCTTTCACGACAGACTTTTTCCTCTGAGCTGGGAAGCACATTTTGTATTTTACTTTCTTGTCTCTCGAAATTATGTTATCTCTAGTACTGGCGAATTCATATGTCAGTCAAACTGGTGGATGGTAATCTGCGAAATGGAAAAATGTATTTTCGATAGTGAGCGCTTCTTAGTGGAACTTCTATCTCATGGATATCAGGTCTTAATTGTCTCGTGGATCTTGAAGTGTCATCATTTTAAAGATATCCATACCATGTTTTCCTTCGTTAATAGGAGGGAAGAATTTGGTCCGCAAGGCATAGGCATGGCTTTGATTTATCATAATGCCAATCTGGTCTATACCCAGCAAGAGTAATGTCGAACAAAAAATGACATTGGATACCCATCAAAGCGGCCAAGAAGAAAGAAAAATAGAAAGCTGGGTCTGTTGCCTTCCCTTGACTCGTCAAAATAAAAAGAAAACGCGAAATCTTATTTGCTGACCCTCCCTCTTATTGTGCCGGTAAGAAACTCACGGTCCACGAGGACAATAATCAAGGGATATTTTGTCGTTTTGCCTGGTTTGAATCTAATAATAATAGAAAAGAAACAGACAAACAAAAGCTCGTGTTTATGAATGCAAACGTGTTGCTCGCAATTCTTTCTTATATAGTTTCCTAACAATTTGTCGAGAAAAACACTCTCGTCTCGGAACAGGTTTCGCAGGTTACGTGTTTATTTAGGGGACGAGAATGTAAAACTTAAGTTTAATTTGGACAGCATATATAGTTTCGAAATCAAATTTAAAATTTTAAATATAAATTCATGTATATTTTCACGTACAATTTAATTATTATGAAATTTAAAATAAAAATTTTAGAATAAAATTCTATTCAATTACGTCCTTATGATTTATAGCTTTAAGTATTTAAATTTTTTTATGAATTTTCTAAATCTAGTTTATAAAAATATGAAATATCACTTGATTATTAGTTTTTATTGGCAAACAATATACAATGTACAATTTTTATTATATTAATAAAAGAAAATATTAAAACTAAAAATCAATTATGCTTACAGTAAATGATTAAATAAAATAATTTAACATTTGAATAGTAAATAGTTAATTCGAAATTTAAAAATAATTTACTATGATTAGAAGATTTTTTATCCCTTAATTTTTTCTTTTCTTCTTTAAAAAGCAGTTAATAGATTGTAGATATTGCAAGATAAGTATATTATTAGTAGAAATTACAAGCTACAGTACTTATATAATAGACTTCCGTTAGAGGCAAGTGTTACGAAAATAGAAGAATAAACCATAATTTACACAAATCAAACTCTAAGAAGTAATTTGGAGAAGTTGGGGGACGAAGGAAATAAATAGGCGCTCATGAATAAAAAAACTAAACATTTTGGTCTGGTAAGATTTAATTTATTAATAGGGCAATTATTTTGACTCTATTTATTTTTTATTTTGATATTTGTAGAGAGAAAAAGAAAAAGAAAATCCATTTATTACCTTTTGAGTTTTTCTTTTTCTTTTTTTGAAAAGTACCACCTTGAGTTAAAAAAAAAGGCCTTATCACATTATGATTGTGCTTGGACAATATTTTGCACGGAATTCAATACAATTTTTCATCTCAAATATTATTTTTTCTCTTACAAAAAATTATCTCTCCGAAATACAAGATAAAAAATCTCAAAATCAAACTCTATCCAATCGCACCATGAATCTTGCTAAAATTCCAACGTACGGGTTCGTGCATCTCGTGGCGGGCATAAGCTCTTAATTTAGAAGAATTTTATTCCGGAAATAACAATAAGAAAATTGGGTCCCGAGATAATCCAATGGCAGCCCGCCACGTGAACTTCCCTCGTGTTCCACGAGCACGGGATAGCGGTTAAGTCCGTTCCGTTTGGACTCTTGACCGAATATCTTAACGGGCCGAGACAGATTCCTCCTTGATATTACATTTGTAACCCTGTCTTTTTACCACCTCCAAGTCCACAGGTGAATTTCTTCTCCAAGTTTTTACCTTCTCTTTTCAGGCTCAAAATATCCTTTTCTGTTTAAAGATAAACCCAAAAGGAAAAGAATAATAATATACTTTACCAGTAAAAGCTAACTCATAAAACCTATGAGGCTTCTAATTCATTCCTTATAGTGTAACTTTTAGTATACTATTTAAATTATTCGACACAAAATAATATAATATAATTTAAATTTATTAATTTCTTTTCATACAATAATATTATTACATATTGATCAATTTTTTTTGATGTATTTGATAATGTAATAAAAATTTGAAG
The DNA here is from genome assembly GCA_030512225.1 of Rauvolfia tetraphylla. Classification (NCBI taxonomy): domain Eukaryota; kingdom Viridiplantae; phylum Streptophyta; class Magnoliopsida; order Gentianales; family Apocynaceae; genus Rauvolfia; species Rauvolfia tetraphylla. The sequence continues at coordinate 1,302,698 of JAJQKT010000062.1, forward strand.
CTCTCATAAAACTATTGACCATTCATTTTTGTAATTAAAAAATATAATAATAATTATTTCAAGTTTTAAAGTATTATATTTTATTGATTATATTTTCACAAGAAAGCAAATGTTATATATATATATATATATATATATATATATAAGTCTAGGCTTTTTTGGGTGAATTTTAAAGGTCTTGTTTTAGTAATATTTTTATTACTAATTTTAATCACTGGTAAATTAACTAATAGGGTAGTTAAAAAATATGTATGTAGAGATTGGCAAATGGAAATTTGTACAAAGAGGTCCATAATAACGGAAGGGGCAAAAACATAAATATGCACTAACTTTTAACCTTAACAACTTCTCTCCCATTTGCATGGCCAGCAATATTAGAGGAAACAAAAAGATGCTGGAAAACGTTGTTTGTCGTCTCTACAGATGGGCTTGCTTTCACTCTCAACTGATATCTGCTCATATATAAGTAGAATCCAACTCCCCTAATTCTTTCTGAGACCCATTGCTTTATTTCCTCCTCAAACTTCTTCATCCACCAAAATTTTTCTGTCCTTTTTCCCCTTCCGGATTCTTCTGTTCCGGACTGAATCAATTCTTTCTCACGGGTTAGTCAAGACTCTTTCTTAGACAGTCCTATCGGGTGTTTTTTGAATTTATAAAGCTAGAATCATTTCTCAGAGTCTGCTGTTAAGGTTGATCAAATACTGGCAAGGTTTTTAGTTCCCCTTAATTAGCTGTATTTTTACTGCCAAAAAACTTTTAGCAACGGTTTTCTGCGAATTGGTTGAAATTCGTCTTAATTCTTGATGCTTGATTAAGTTTGAAATGGTCGTCTTTTCACGAAATTCATGCGTCTTTAGAAGAGAGCAATTTTCTTTCGGGGGAGGTTGTGGGGCGGAGCCGATAAGGATTCTCTTGTTATACATGTTTGTTAACTTCAGAGCATAAACTGATAATCTTAATCTGTTCGATCAGATTTTGGCCATGTAATCACTTTGTTGACTTTTAACCGCTTCAGGAGTGTGAAGGTTTTGAGAATTCAGGAGCGAAATGGCTACTGGAACAGTTCCAGCATCTTTTACCGGTCTAAAGAGCAGGGAAAATGGATTGGGCTTGGCAAAAAGTATGGATTTTGTTAGAGTTTCTGACTCGCGAAGGGTTAAGTTTCGTCGAGCCAAGGTTTCTGTGATAAAGAATTCGAATCCTGGTCCAGAAACTGTTGAACTTCAGCCTGCGTCAGAAGGGAGCAAACTTTTAGGTACATTTCTGCTCTCTGGATTAGATATGCAATCTTTCAAATTTATACGCACAGAATTAGATCGTTAATAAAATATCAAATGCCCGTCAGGCAATTATTTGCAACTCCCTTCGCCCCCTTGTTGACTGAATTTTAGACAAATTGTTTGCAGTTGGAAGCCACGTTAATGTTATTAAGATCTCAAAATCATATTTGGTTTCAGAACGATCCTACTAATCAGAATTCAAGGTTCTTTATTTAGACCTCCCCCCTCACCAAAAAACATTATTGCTGGTTAACAGAAATTTGGGCATAGCATATTGCATTTCCTTTGCCTACAACCGCTAGCTCATGAATCATTTGCTGAATGTAGTTCCTGTACAAAAATATTGTGAATCCATACACAAGACTGTCAGGAGAAAAACTCGCACAGTAATGGTTGGGAATGTGGCTCTCGGTAGTGACCATCCTATACGAATTCAAACAATGACCACAACAGACACCAAGGATGTTGCTGCAACAGTTGAACAGGTTCTATTTACTTAACCATTCTTCTGCTTTGACACGGCACTCTTTACATTTGGCTGTTTCGTTGCTTCTGCTCTTTTTATGTGTGGAAGGATCAACTATGTACAGCTTACATCTTTAGTGGTTACATGTACGTAAATCCCCTTCAAACCCTCCTGTAAAGAAGACTTATTATGGGTATCTCTATAGTGTACCCATTTTAAGGGTCTGTAATAAATCTCCTTCAAACCCTAGCAGGAAAAGAAGCAAAGAATGTAATAGTTGTCTCCCTAAGGATAAATGATTTCCATCCTTGCATTCTGGGAGAAGCATGAATTGAGATTGTTCGTGGATTCGTGTACTGCCAATAAAGGGTGGTTAGGAATGCTTTTATGGTGATATTTTCATCCAAGAGTGAATCTTAAAGGAAATTTCTTTGTTCTCTGGTATATATGGAGGTTTTTACTGCTCTTCTATGTAGTAGTGTGTGAAGACCCAGTTTGGCTTGTAAGCATTAGAAGTTCATTGGATAATGGGAAGGCATATTCATGCTGAATGACAGGGGAGTAGAAAGAGGGAATGTTGTGAATCTGTGCTAGTCTATGACATCTGATATGCTTAAGCATAGACGACCATGCCATTTCATGCAAAGACTACAATGCAGCTCACTATATGGCTTATTAATGAATAAAAAGCATGTCTTTTAATGATTCTCAATCTATATCACCTTGTCCATTCACAATAATCCTAAAAACTTGCCAGACATCTGAGGTATACAAATTCTAGATTGGAAATGTTGAAAGTTCCTGCAATCATGAATGTGAAATGGATCAAAGATGTGCTTTTCATGGGTAGTACTAATACTGTTTGGGCTTCTGAAGCTACAAAGAGACCAGGAAGTTAAAAGCCTAGGAAATGAAAACCTCATTCAGACAGTTGCCACTCTGTAATGATCTAAAAGCAGTTGAAAGTTGGCATGATATTAACTACAATTGAAAACTAGTCCTCAGGTTAAGAGTTACACTTGCAGGTAATGAGGATAGCTGACAAGGGAGCTGATATTGTCCGGATAACTGTGCAAGGGAAAAAAGAGGCAGATGCATGTTATGATATCAAGAATACTCTTGTTCAGAAGAAGTAGGTGTTGCTTATTCATTTTAGTATAGATCCAAAACATGCATGAGCATAATTTATTCCATTAATTGGTTTGCTTGCAGTTACAACATCCCTCTTGTAGCGGATATCCATTTTGCCCCTACTGTGGCCTTGCGAGTTGCAGAATGCTTTGACAAAATTCGGGTCAACCCCGGAAACTTTGGTACTTGATTACTCCAATGCCTCTGCTGTTTCATCTTTTAGGGGTCACATAAGCATGCTACTTTGGTCTCATGAGTTCTTTCTTTCAGCTGATAGGCGAGCCCAGTTTGAGCAGCTGGAATACACAGATGAGGAATATCAAAATGAACTTGAGCATATAGAGCAGGTCAGAGACCAAAAGAATACTCCCGATGATTCTATACATATTATAATTAATGAGGTTCAGTATCTGGGTACATGCTTGAGTTCTTCACTTCCACTTGCAAGGTATACAGTGTAAAAAAGGAGAAAGAAACATAGAATAAGAAGGCAATTTTTGACGTCTGGATCTGTAGGTTGAAAAATGAGCACCTGTAATTAACTGTTTTATCTTTCAATTTTTAATCTGCTTAATGCTTTGTTTGTATGCCTAATAATTGGTTTTCCACGCAAGTGTAGCTAGAGTTTTCTAAGAATTCGGATCTGATACTTAAATAAGCAAATTTGTTTGTGTTAGCTTTGTAAGTGAGCTTTTCAGATCTGTCATCACCATCATTACTTTGGAAGACGATATACATTTTACTCTCTTCTTATTGTAATTTGTCTATTGAATGCTTGCTTCAGATCTTTACTCCTTTAGTTGAGAAATGTAAGAAATATGGACGGGCAATGCGCATTGGGACAAACCATGGTAGTCTTTCAGATCGTATCATGAGCTACTATGGGGATTCACCCAGGGGAATGGTGAGCAGCCATTAATCATTCTGGCTCAGGATTCCATTATAACTATACATGGTTCTTTCGGATGGAGAGATTAAACTATTTATTCTTGTCACAGGTTGAATCTGCATTTGAGTTTGCTAGAATTTGTCGGAAATTGGACTTCCACAATTATGTCTTTTCAATGAAAGCTAGCAACCCAGTTATCATGGTTGAGGCATATCGGCTTCTTGTAGCTGAAATGTATGTTCAGGGGTGGGATTATCCATTGCACTTGGGAGTCACTGAAGCTGGAGAGGGTGAGGATGGACGCATGAAATCTGCAATTGGTATTGGAACACTTCTCCAGGTAGTTACCTTCCGCGCCCTATTTTGTAACCTCATCTCACATGAATATATGTTATTTGATAAATCCAGCTGAGGTGAAATACTTTATTTTGAGTTTAATGTGTTCTTTTAAAGCAGAGCTGTTCTGCCTTATGGTTTTCTAGGGAAGTAATCTGCATACCTACACATTGTTTTCCCAATTCTATGTTGCTGATCATTAGTTCAATGTTGCTATGATGTATAAAGATGTTATTAATCAAACTTATAAAATGTACAGGATGGTTTGGGTGACACAATTAGAGTATCCCTTACTGAACCTCCAGAGGAGGAGATAGACCCCTGCAGAAGATTGGCAAACCTTGGTGCAAGAGCAGCTGAGCTTCGGCAAGGAGTGGTAGAATTCAAACAATAATTTTGTTCATCAGGATGCTTAAGTACTAAAAGTTAACCTTCCAAATCTCAACTGGTTATTTTTGCTGGAAATTAACAGGCACCATTTGAAGAAAAACATAGGCGTTATTTTGATTTCCAACGCAGAACAGGTGATTTGCCAGTGCAAAAAGAGGTAAGAAGTTTTTTAAGTCCCAAGAGATAATGATATAAATCATGCTTTGTGTCTTTATCCGGAGCCTGAAATAATAACAACAACGGATCACTTGAACAACAGGGAGAGGAGGTTGATTATAGGGGTGTCCTACATCGTGATGGTTCTGTTCTCATGTCAATTTCCCTTGATCAGCTGAAGGTCACCCTTGGCACTTGTCTTGATTTTTCAACATCATCACACTGCACTTACCTTCTCTTAAGCTGTCTTTCTTTTCTTCTTTTCATTTTTTGATTTACCTTTCCTCAATCATTTATGTATCTTTTCACATTGCCAGACACCCGAACTTCTGTACAAGTCATTAGCAGCAAAACTGGCGGTTGGAATGCCGTTTAAGGTCTGCATCTGATAACTCTTTTCGTGTGTAATATATCACATGGAATTATTTTTATTTTGCACATGCATTGTATTTCTTAACAAAGTTAGAGTTGACATAGGATCTGGCAACTGTGGACTCAATTTTGCTAAGAGAGCTTCCTCCAGTTGAAGACAAAGATGCTGTAAGTACTTTTTCATTTTTCAGTAATTCTAATCTTCTTTTCATGAATATATGAATCAAGATGGAAACTTCTAGACCTTGGGTGCAAACTTTGTTTTGTGGTGTAATCTCATTGATGCTATCTGACTGATTTGATTGTGTTCCTGTACTATCAACAGCGGCTAGCTTTGAAAAGGTTGATAGACATAAGCATGGGTGTTATAACATCTTTATCAGAGCAATTAACAAAGCCATTACCGAATGCCATTGTTCTGGTGACTCTCAAAGAATTATCGAGCGGAGCACACAAGCTTCTACCCGAAGGTGCAGTGTTTTTTCTTGTAAGAATTTGAACTGCAAATATGGTCGTCCTATTACTCAACCTATAAGCAATCCTTCCTTTAGGAACACGTTTGGCTGTTTCTGTGCGTGGAGATGAACCAAATGAAGAGTTGGATATCATTAGGAGTGTTGACGCTACAATGATTCTTCATGACCTACCACATACAGAAGAAAAGATTGGCAGAGTTCATGCAGCTAGGAGGTAAAATATTGATTAAAAAATTTATATATAGCTTCTGCTTGTTGGCTGATTAAAGAGTCAGTCATGGACGACAATCGTTGACAGTGTACAGATCCACATGCTGACATGCGCTGTGCCCTAAAAGTGTTTCATTTCTGGGGAAAAAGTAGATGCTACAGTCTTAACAATAACATTCTTTATGTAATATGGACATTATAGTATTTGAGCTGCATCATTTGATTACTTCACTGTCTTCAATCCTGCAGGCTTTTTGAGTATCTTTCAGAAAACTCCCTAAACTTCCCAGTGATTCATCATATGCAATTCCCCAAAGGAATTCACAGGTATGATAGAAGTAATATTGATTTCCTAAGATGAAAGTGGTGGTTGCTTTTTAATTAACATTTTGTATGCTTATTTTCAGGGATGATTTAGTTATTAGAGCCGGAAGCAATGCTGGAGCCCTTCTGGTAGATGGGCTTGGAGATGGAGTCATGTTGGAAGCCCCAGACCAGGACTTTGAATTTCTTAGAAATACATCGTTCAATTTACTACAAGGTTGCAGAATGCGTAATACAAAGACGGTATGAAATTTATTTGACAAAAGTAAGAACATTTAACCATATACAAAAAGGAAGTAGAACTTAATTTGCACATGCAAATTTTTTTTTCCAGGAGTATGTATCGTGCCCATCCTGTGGCAGGACTTTATTTGACCTTCAAGAAATAAGTGCACAAATTAGAGAAAAGACATCACATTTGCCTGGTGTTTCGGTAATAACCAAATCATTTGTCATTGTTGATTTCCCTCCATTTCTCAAGTAAATGAAGCATATCCGATTGCTGAAATAATTCTTTTTTCCTTGTCAGATCGCAATCATGGGTTGCATTGTGAATGGACCAGGAGAGATGGCTGACGCAGATTTTGGTTATGTCGGTGGCGCTCCTGGCAAGATTGACCTTTACGTTGGGAAGGTACTGAAATTTTCTTGCCTTCTCAATTTATTTCACTTGGAAGCTTAAGGATAGTTTGTAAGAAATCATACACTTGAAGAGTTTGTTTCTGGTATAGATAGAGTAGAGTGGCAAGACACCGCTACAAGCTGCCCAAGATAAGAGTCATACTTCTGTTTAGTTGTAGGCATTCTTTGCTACCATGCAAGTCTAATGGATACCCCAGTTCCGAGGGAACTTTTTTTAGTTTTCCACCATAAAATTTTAACAAAAGGATTTCAAATTTGAGATCTATACTTTTCTAGGAAGTCCAGGAGATTGCCATATATTCTAGTTGACATCAAACGGAGATGGTTTTCCGGCCGAAAATAGAGTAGCATTAACTCTCTTATGAGTTCCTGCTAAAACTTGAACCATCAATATGGTTGCTACTGCATTCATTGAACCATCAATATGGCTGCTATTGCATTCATTCGACAGATAAAATTGCGAGGTTCTGTTCTATATAGCTAATATAATCACTCTAGATTATCAACTATTCATAAAATTTGCCATTTACTGGCATCTGTTTTCCAGACGGTGGTAAAACGAGGAATCAATATGGAGCATGCGACTGATGCATTAATCCAGCTGATTAAAGATCACGGACGCTGGGTTGACCCTCCGGCAGAAGAGTAATATCATGCACCAGAGCTCGAAATGAAGAGTGATCGGATGTCACCACTCTTTTTTTGAACAGGGATTCTTCAGAGTGGTTGACGTATAAATGTTGCATTGCCCGGAAAACTTTAGAGGAATTCTCTGAGAACTTGAGACTGGGAATGATTTTTCTCTATTGTATACTGCTGTTATATAAGTATAGGCAGAATATGTGTAACAATTATAGTTCTTGCAAAAGGTTAATAAAACCACAATTTGAATCATGTAAATGCATTCAAATGGGCATGTCAAGAAAACAAGCAGTTCGCTGCTCTAGTTAGAATGACTCTGTTCTTTTTTTTTTTTTTTTTGAAAATTTTATGTTATTACAAAGGGAATAGGGGAAGGGAATGTGTATGCGTTTAACGATGATTAAACTTGAGATTTTTTTTAGTTTCGTAAAGAGTATTGTAATTATTGAATAAGATGAAAATAGTTCAATACAAATATTAAAATGTTTCAGCTCACAATTTAGATTACATTCAATAAGTGGTATATACAGAATAGAATATTTATCTTACCGTTGGTTAATTAGGTGAAATTGATTTCATTTGTAAATTCAACCTTAAAATTATATTTGGAGTTTTTTCTCATAAATAATTTATTTTTTGTAAAAATCTTAACAAAAATTTAAATACAATCCAATCAACTCACAAAAGCCCCAACACCATTCAAGAGAAATCTTTTCAAATAGAAAACCAATTCAACTACAGAACCCAACAGCTTTATATGGCCTTCAAGGAGAAGCATATTGGACCACGAGAATTAAAACCAAAATCCCAAATGCCAGTGCGGGTCGACCATGACAGTGACACCCCACCTGCTGCCATCAACACTCTTGGCTGCCGCCTTGCAATCAATTCTAGACCCTTCTTTTCCCTTTGGTGCAAATGGACAAAGGATCCAAGCCAACTTAAAAAAAGAAAAATCAAAATAATGTTTACTTTATTACAAATAAATATGTTCATCTATTGTGAGATTAAAATTTCACAAACCAATTAAAAGGAAAAGTACTCATAATTGAATCTGTTAGTTTCATTCGATGGAAAGAAAAGCCTCTAGACCTCTTCGCAAATACTCTATGAGCATCAAAGATGAACCTCATAATAATCCCATCAATTAATACAATAATATACCACGCCAATAAATCTTAAAAGATGTTATCGCTACATAGATTAAAAATTCATTACAATGAATAATATTTAAATAAAAATTTTAATGTCTTTGACTTTAATTATAATTCGTTAATTAGATTACTAGTACTTGGAGTAGAAAGTAGTAAAGAAGAGTAAAATTTGAAAATTTTTATTGATATTATGAATGAAATAAATATTATAATACAAATAAAAAACTGAATTTAGTTAATATTTCGAGAATGAGTTTATTGAATGCATTCAAAAATTTTTTATTAAATCAATGCGATTTCAATCATTTACGAGGAAATTAAAGAAAAATCCTTTTTCTGTCGAGGACGAATTTTAAAAGTGTAATTAAATATTTTTAACTAACAAATTAACTAGGTCTAGAACGCGGTCAAGCCACTAACGGTATAATAACGCTGTGCATGTAGACATTCATGCGATGCTTGCCACAGTCGTGGACGCCCTGAGAACCAATGAAGACCAAGCTGCAATTGCAGGGCATAGTTCCCCGTCTTGTCTTGGCCGTGCAACAAATGAAAGAACAATTAGTAGCGTCGGCTAATCATTACATCGGCACCGCTCCCCTATTACAATGTCAGTTTTCTTCCGCCCATCCAGGCAAAACACCGTTATTTGAAAAAACTAACAGGATCTCTGGCTGTGTATACAAGATATAGAAGGTTAAAAAGCTTGAACACTTCAGGTCCTAATTCTATGTTATTCAATTCTAGTTAAACGTAATGCAGAAAATGGCCTAACAAACGTTTGCATTCATTCAACTAAACTTTAACTCAAATTGAATCTAAAAAGTCTACTGAATGCAGAAAAAGATCGAAAATTGATTCAATGGCTAACATGTAAAGGTAAGAGTAGCATTCTAATCCAAAACCGAAAGGATATGTTATTAGCAAACAAAGAATAGAACAAATCATATCTCCTCCAATCAAATCGAACTCTCGACGCCATAAATCTATGCTGTGTATATGACATGCAAGAGTGCAACTAGTATCAGACTGAAATGAAGTCATGCAAGAGTGCAACTAGTATCAGACTGAAATGAAGTATAGCATATTACATAAAGAATGTATCCATATATGTATGAATCTAGAGGATATCTCTCCTGGCGGAGTACCCGAACTGCGCTCGGCGGATATTCTGTTGCCGCTTCTTGTAAACCACCACTCCGAGAACCACGACGAACACGCAGGCAATTACTCCAATCGCAATTCCCGCCTTTTGTCCAGCATTCATGCCGCCGGGCGATTCACTCGCTTCGATGTTGCCGGAATCAGCATCATGACTAACGTTGCTCGCAACAGCCGGTGCGGGTGCAGGAGACTTCTCCGTCGGAGCGGGCGCTGGAGCACTATCCGGAGCCAAATCCGAAGGCGGCGGTGCCGGAGGAGAGTTCACTGACTGCGACGGCGATGGTGATGGAGATGGAGATGGAGATGTGGTGGGAGACGTTCCTGGGGATACGTTCGACGCCGGAGAGGGAACGTCAGCGCCATGTTCTGGTGGTGGACTTGGTGGAAATTCAGGCGGATCTGCAGAGCAAGCGAGAGGTATAGATACCAATGCCAGAAGAACACTGAAAATCAAAATGCGAAGCGTTGACATCGTAGATCTCTGCGAAGTTCCGCTGCAAAAACTGCAAAAGTGAAGAAAAAGAGTAAAGTGATGGATTTTATCTGTTTGAGATTGAGCAATAATTAGAAGTGTTTGACAGATCTGGGAAACGAGAAACTGCGTTGCGTTGAAAAATGTTGTTTGAGTTCGGAAAGATCTGAGAGAGAGGAAAAAGCGGTTGGGAAAGTGTGCAAGAGGGGCAAGTACGAGAGATGGAGAACGTGGGGATAACCAAGGGGACGACTCCTGGTACTGGTTGTAGTGAAAGAGGCGTGAAGGAGAAAGAAACAGAAAGTTCTGATTACTTAGCAGAGAGGGAAAATCTTGGATTTGTGAGTTGAATCTGTTCGGGAGAGAATAAATGTGAGTAATTAATAACGGAAAAATTTGGAAGGAAAGGAAAGGGGTAGGGATCCTCAAATTTAAGGAGTAGGGATCCCAGATATATATATTTTTAATTTTACCATTACGTTTCTTACTTAAAGAAGTACACTCAATTAATATACTCTCTATATCATCCTCTACTACAGTCTTTAATTAGAAAAAATTCATACTCTAAGTTACGTAATACTTCGACAAAAAAAACTCGCATTCTAATCAACCCTTTTTAAAGGATAAAATAAATACATTACATGTTTGTTTATATTCAAAATATAGTGTGATTGGATAGAGTTTGTTTTTGAGATTTTTGTACTGAGTTTCGTAAAAATTAAATTGTTTATAAGAGAAGATATAGATTCTATACATAAAATTTTATGTTCGATTTTAAAATCCAACCAGCTCACAGATATAATTATGTATGCCATAATTTGACCAAAAAAAGTGAATCGGAGAAATTCATTCACAATGGTATCCAAAAAAGTAAAGAAAAATATGAGACGAGACTCGAGAGAGCCAAATGAATAAGAAAATAGTAAAAAATTAGCTTCACGTAAATAAAGTGTGAATTTTTTCAACCAAAAGCTAAAACAGAAGATGGTGCCATAAACTTATTAGTGAAATTTAACTTCTTAAGTATTATAATGGTAAAAAAAATCTTATAAAATCATAATTTGTCAGAATTTAAAATTTTAAGACTAAATTGATCATTTTGGCAAAGGAGTAACTAACACGAGACCAGAGTTGCATGGGGAGTGACGGAGTCTCCTTTTCCCAGTCGTCGTTCGGAATTCCGACTCTTCTGGATCTGGCTTAGAGATGTTGGTGTTGGGACTAGATTTCTTTTTATCTACTCTATTTACTTCTCACCTCCTCGAATCGGTTGACTTTTTTATCTACTCTATCAACTCTGTCTTATAGCTTTTCTTTGGATACATCAAGAAAAGGATAGTGTAGTCTTCCAAAAAAGAAAAAAAAAAGCGAAGAAGAGAGTGTAATAGCATAACTTATTACGTCATACAAGATTATCTGAAAAAATGATACTATCGTATGAAAATAAAATAAATTAAATTTCATGATAATAGGGTTTTATAGATTGATACACTAACTCACTCATTTGGTGAGACTGAATTAAATCACATATTTTGATTCCGAGCCTAAAAGGTAGAGTTGAATATAGCCACATTTGTATATCAGACTTACCAAAGTTGGGTGATTGATCAAATCCAAATCTGAATGACATAAAGTGATTCTCATATTTCAGAGAAGAAAAGGGAGATATAAAGTAAATGGGAGGTAAGATGGAACACTCTTCTCAACTATTATCAACTTTACCGTTTAAAGAAAATTTGTATAGCGGTGCGTATACTATAACATGAAATGGATCCCATCAGATGCCATGTGACAGCTCATGTAATGTTGATAGCTGTATCATAGCAGTGATTCTTCGTCTTTTACTAATAGATTTAAAAGACCATGTTAAAGCTTTTTTTCCCCCTTTTTGGGCTGCGCAGACCATTTTCTAATGCCCCTTTTTAATAAGAAAATTAGAAAATAATAATACCACAAATTAAGGGAGTCTAAAATGGGAAAAAAGTATATTATAAAGGACTAGAAATAAATTATAGAAAAAAAAGGACGGCACACCACATTTCCCCACAGACAGAGGTGCGGTGATTGAAATACTAAAATTCTTTCTGCACAGTTCTGGAGGTGGCCACAACCAAAACTTCAAAACGAGACCTAGCAAAATACACTACAATTAAGATTATGGTAGAAAATTTTCCATCTTTGGTTACCTATCAATTGCGCCTTCATTTCTCTGAGCTCTGAGGTGGTAACTGAAGCACAAGATAACAAAGCGACTTTTAACATCCTCATAACTCATCTTTTACATCAGTTTCGTTGCCCTTAGTTCCTTCAGATGTTGGAGTCGAAGCTGGTTTCGGGAGCTTGAAATGAATAGATGCATGCTTCTTGATGAACTTGTACAATGCCACCACCGTTCGATCAGTTTCAACAGTAATCTGCAGTTCACAGAAATCACTTCTGTTTTGCCATTCTTTTCAACATATAGATGATGCATCAAAGATGTCATTAGTAAGAAAACCACAATAAAGACCGATTGTCAAAGACCACTCACCGGATCGGAGCTCTTATTGCCTGCCGGGAAGAAGAGAAGTGTAGGGAACCCCTCAGCCTGAAATAGAAGGATAAACAACCTCAGTTACAAAGTTTCTTCCAAATATGTTATCTCCTAAGAAACATTTCCAGCACAAATATTTGAAGACAACCTAATTGTTAAGCATCTGAACTTTATTTATTAAAACCAAAAAAAAAAAAAAAACTCTAAAGTTCAGTATTGAAGCACTGGAAAATGCCAAATTAAACCAGCATGTTGATCCACGAAAAAGTTCACCTTTGCTCTAGGATGCTCGTTTGTGGTTCCGTCCATCTTAGCTATTACAAGAGATTCGATACCATGAAGGTGCTTTGCAAGCTTATTGTATGTTGGCTCAAGAGCTTGGCAATGCCCACACCACGGTGCATAGATCTATAAATCATATTACAGAAAGCTATATATTAGAAGTGGATAAGAAAGTGCGAAAGCAAGAATATCAAGAAAATGAATACCAATACCAAATTAGTTGAGCCACTATACCTCCAAAAGGACATCTTTAGACTCGTTCAAAACTATTTCATCAAAGTTATTTCCAACAACTACTTTGACATCCCCATCATTCTGTATTTTGAACCAGTCAATAAAGAAATGAATTAGTAGAATCAGATGACAAATCCATTAGCAACAGAAGGCAAAAAAAACTTACCGTCTCAGGAATGGGATCAGATTTATAAAAAGGCTTGAGCTTATCTTCCACGAAGTCTTCTCCAAATGCCTACGAAATAAAATGAAACAGAAACTCATCTCAGTGACAAATTAAACCTACCCACAAATGAACAGTGAAATGACAAAAAAGTTTATTCATACAATACTGCTCCCTTTCCCCAGGCCCACCCCTTAAAACACGATCCTGTCCCCTTAAATTATCAACAAATAGAGGGATGTAAGAAGGGAAAAGCAGCCAGTGAAGACCCATTGAAGGAACGTAGCAAGAGATTGAACCTTAAGATTTTCAAGTGTAATTTGGCCATCAAGTATATACTTCTTAGGATCATCATTTCCTGTATATCCGAGAACCTACAAAAAAAAGAAACACTTGAAATCAAGTTCCAACTAGTATCAAGACATAAATACCTAAATGTGTGGGAAATAGCAGTAAGAAAGTAGAGAAGTGGTACTTTTGGAGCATTTCCCTCCACACCAAAATACTCTGCGACAGGCCTTCCAGTATCAGCATCATCCATTTCCACACGGACAAATACAAGCTGCATTTGTTTAGAGGTAGAAAGTGAATGATTAATTAAACATGTGTCCAGTAAGTATTCATTTTTCCCTCAAATAGAATGCTTTACATATATCCTGAAAGAGAAATGTTACAACAAAGTTGAAATTCCGTCTTTGCATAATAGTACATACATCCAAGGTTAACTTTTCTAGCAATTGAAGAACAAAAGAGAAATTAATGTTGAAAGCAACATAATAACAGTGGCACCAAAGACAGAAAGCCTCCTTTTTATTTATCACCAGATGCTTTTGTATTTTATTTTCTTTAATTCACTGATTCAGGTATAGAGGATCAATTCTTCAGTAGTTCAAATAAAAGGCCATGCTCAGTTATTGTTTTCAACAGTTGCAAAGAAGCCATCAGTCACAAGGAAAGAGACAAGCAAAGGATGCATGAATACAACTTGTGCACAATAGGAGTTCAGTGATATCCATTTGACTACATTTTCAGTTTAAAGGCTTAGTAAAATGAAGAAACACAGAAATCAACATCCATACCTTTCCTTTAAAAAACTTCGCAGCTTCTTGAAAAGTTGGGACTACCTTTTCAGCATCACTTGATGTGGTAAAGAGCAACACCTTCAGGAAAAGAACATGGGCATAGCTAAGCGTCAAACTGTGAAAAATGAGAACAATGCTATGAAGTTACAAGATATTCATTACCTGTTTCCTAATTGCACTTTCAAAGATTATAGGTGCACTTTCTCTAGTGAACAAGGTCACTAGAGGCAGCTTATTGGCAAAAACAAACTCGGCTATTTCAAGCTTAGTGAATTGATCATCTGTTTAAGGGCAAAAAAGAAAGACATAGTTCTTTGTCAGCACACATGTTTCATAATGGGGTTATATCATCTAAAATATACTGAAGATAACAACCAACCAAAAATAGTCACTTTCTCAGCCATCCTTTTTAGCAAGACCAGAGAAGGGCGTTTTGTGTTGGGTTCCAAATGGAACAGCTTTGCCACATCTGGATTTACTGTCTGGTAGAAATTGACATCATCGTGAACCTTTGAAGCGGCAGCAAGCTCCTCACTCTCGGGACCCTAATTTTGATTAGAAACGAGCAAGCAATTGATATTAATCAGCAGATAAAGAATGAAGATTACAGCTGGGTATTCATAAAATTAACTCAATAAGTCCTCCATGAATGAATATTCTCTGTAGGCACATGAAAGTAGCAAATTGATTGAATACCTCAAGTGCACTTATGAAGTCCATTTTATTATGCTCATACTGAAATCTATTAAGTGTGTGACCTCAAGAAAAATAAATAAGCAATATCCACAACATAGTTCATTTGTTTTTAGTGGAACCAACATCAAATAGATAAGGAAATTTTCTTTGTAATCAATTAGCTGAAAAAGAATAGAATAAAAGGAGCACCTCAAGAAGGTACAACCAAAGCAAGAAATGTATGCTAACCAAGAAAACAATGAAAATAAAATGTTCTGAGTATGGTATTTTTCTTCTAGTTTAAACTAGAAAGACTTAACTACTATTCGCTACTTAATAAGAAGACATATGTGTCCAATCACAATAAAATGATAGGAACCTTAATCTTCAATTCAGATATAAGCTGGTACCATTTTTAGATTACTTGAGAAAGGAGTTCCACTTTTTGCCACAAGAGAACAAGATACAGTAGAGGCACAGAATCTGACAAAGCTATGGCAGAAAGCAGGTTAGAGCAAGTAAATACCACCAAAGAGTTGAGAAAGCCCAAAACAAGTTTGTCCTCAGCAGTTAATATGCGCTCTGCATCCTCCACATTGGTTATGTTTTCAACACCAGGTCCTATCTTCTTCTTGATCCAGGTAACTATTGCATCTCTGCAAGAGAATTACCTTCTAATGAGCAACAACTCCAACCCACCACCAGCAGGGAAAAGAGAAGAAAACATAGAAATCTTATGCAAACAATTGTCAAAAACCATCTTAAACAATCATAGAGAGCAGCAGTATGTCGAAATTTCTTTACACTTTTGGACCATCAATGCAATTTAAAACTCCTTCAGCATTAAACTAGTCAAACTATAGCGGTGAAACTCAAGAAACAAACAACTTGAACACGTTTCCGTTCCTCCCAATTCCTATCTAACAAGATCAACTATTTCAAGCATTATCTGCAACTCAACTGGAGTTGTTGCTTCTCAAAAGAGCATATACCTGACATTTTTAACAAAATAAGATAATTTCAACTTTGAGCAGAAGTGTTATAATACAAATGGTGTTAATTAATTATGAAATATAGAGGTGCTTGAAGAAGTAATACCTAAATACGGCATTTCCACATATCAGTAATGATTTAGTCCTAAGTAGTAAGTCCTCTAAAGATCAAATTTTGAAGATAGCCTCATAGCAGGCGAGTAATTTTTCTAACAAATTCATTCATATTCATCTTTCATTAGTAAACTAAAACTGCATGCGTTCTCTTAAAACACATCAAGAAAAATTCACAGAAAGAGACCGGCTTTTACTTGGATCTTTGACCGGTGAAAGGTTTATGCTCTCCATCAATGAAGAAGTAAACAGTAGGAAATCCTTGCACTTCGTAGTTCTCGGCCAGTTCACTCTCCTCCGTTGCGTCCACCTTGGCCAGCACCACCTTTTCGGGCTCCAATGCTTTCAATTCCGTAGCAGCATTTGCGTACTCCGGCGCCATAGCCTTGCAATGGCCACACCACGGAGCATAAAATTCCACCATTACATACTTGTTGCTCTCAATAAAATCACTAAAATTCCTCTCTGTCAACACAACGACATCTTTCTCATCCACCTTAGGGTGCAATGCCTCTTCATCCTCATAACCATCGTCACCGTGATCGAAGTCAGATGGCACTTCGAAATCAGCGTCATCGTCATCATCGTCATAATTTTCATCCTCTTCGAAATTGTGGTGAGAGGAAGATTTGGAGGCTCTGTCATTTTCTTCTTCGGAATCGAGGAAGCTGAGGTCCTCGTCGTCGTCGTTGTCGGACGGTGCGGAAGGTTTGGAGAGAGCTGGACCTACGAGTAGAGAAAAGAGGAGGAGGGAAAAGACAGAGAGAAGCAAAATGAGTCGTCTCGCCATTGCTACTTTGAGTTGAGTTGACTCGGAGCGGAGTGTCTGTCGACTCCCAATAGAGATCTAATGGAGATCGGAAACAGCACAGCCGTAGGGACTTTCCTAGGCGGTGGGGTTGACAAGCGTCCTTGTGTGCTCTATATATACGGTGTCGTTTGATGGAGTGCTTCGCTCTCAAATTCTTTTTTTCTCTATTTTCTTCGAGAGCAAATTCGATATTGTTTCTTTTCTTTTAACTAATAAGAAAAGAAGATAGACATATTTTCCTAAACTTTCTCATCGGAAATTATTTTAAACAATAAAGAACAATAATATTAAGTAAAATAGAATTATTTATCTTCTTAGATAAGACTTCAAGGATTAAATTTATGATAAATAATCGAGTGTATTTAGTAAGAGTTTATATTTAAATTTTTATCTAAAATTTTATAGATTAATTTTTTTTGTAAGAAAAAAATAAAACCCTATATGAAAATATTACATTGGGGTGATAATGAAACTCCATCCAAATATACCAAAAGTTAACAACTAGGCCTCTTTTGGTTGTCAAAAATTTTATATTTAAAAAAGTAATTTATTTCTCATTCATTAAATTTCAATATTTGATCATTTATTTTTATTTTTTAAAAATAATTGTGATTCCTTGAATCAAGAAAAGTAATTGTAAAATACTTTAAAAAAATATCTAGATAGATGTAATATTTTGATTATTGAATTTTAAAACTTAAACACGTATAAAATAAAAAAAAACTCTATTAACCTTTTTTTTTTACCTCCTCTAGCCTCTATCTATGTCTCTTCTCTTTCTCTCCACCTCTATAATTTCCAAGCAAGCCTAAAATATACTATAAAATTTAATATACTATAATTTTTTAAAATTAAAAATAATAATTAATATTTATAATGTGATTGATTAATTAAAAATTTATGTCATATGTACTCATCATACTTTTAATATGTTGATAAAAAATATAAATTCCTTACTTGGTTAGATTTTATTGAACCAAACTTTTTAAAAGAATTTTTATTAATTTTCTATTTAACATTCCTTAACATTCCAAATAAGATAAAAGAATCCTTATAAATTTATATTCGAAGTAATCATATTCCTTCCCACCAATCAAACGAAACCTTAGTATTTGAGATAAATATTCTATCCTTTTCCTTTCTCTCCTAAACCCCCAAACTAGAGCACAACCAATAATTACTTATATCTTCAATCATATATAGTGAAGAGTATACATTATGCAGGACATTTGAGTGCATTAAGCAACTCCACGGTCACATATCACCATGATCATGTAACTAATAGCTACAGTTTAGGAGCAGTGAGTGCATTATAATTATGAAGACTAGGGGACAGAGATTGAGGACCAGCTGAGGAGGATCCACTGAAGAGCTCACTACCCAGGGTAACATTGCCAATCTCCTCAGTTGTATCATAGCCTTCGGTTTCTCTTCCAATCCGTTCTAACTCTTCAACAACAGTCTTCATTGATGGTCTTCTGATACTGGCATCTACACATGACAGTGCCAAATCCAACATCTGTTTCATAGCTTGCATTGCATGGTGCCTTATTGTCTTTTCAACAAAGTCTTCGTAATCTCGAAGACCCTTTGCCTTCATGTAAAACAATAATAGTGCTTAGGATAAATGCTTGATGCAAGAATTTCCATCTGACTGTAAACTTCTTAGTGATCGATTATCGGTGGTTTTTTCACAAGAACAAGGTTTCCCTAGCAAACACATGTACGGGCAAAAATGCATTTTATGATGCTATGGAATGGCAAAGAAAGATTATTCAGAGATTCAGAGGATATAACAAAAAGAAGATGAATTCAGTTTTCATCAGCAGGGAAGAACAATTACAAAAACTAATTAGACAGATATTTATACCTGCAGAATGAGGTTCTCTTCATTGTTTGTATTTCTGGAAATGGCTTCGCGACCACTGATCAACTCTAGTAAAAAGACCCCAAAGCTATAAACATCACTTCTCGCAGAGAAGTTCTTGAATGATATTAACCTTATGGAAACCATGGAGATCAAACTGTTAGATGGTTTTCTTTATCTGGAATTTATTCAGTTACAAACGTATAGACCATGAGCATGTAGATGCTGTGTACTCAGAGAGTGATAGTATATTTTACGAATAAACTGCACGCAAAACATTTTGCATGCCTGTTTGAGCGACGGAGTCCTGAAATCATGGTTAACATGAAAAGGATTTCTGATAGATCTGTTATCATTTAATGAGGTAAAACTCACTCGGGATCAAGAAAGCAATCAGTTGCTGAAGATGGCGATGCATTATAATCGACTAGCAACTGAAAAATTCCAAAATCAGAGACCTTTGCTGTGAAGTTTTCATCAACCAAAACATTGTTTGTCCTAAAGTGCATATGTAGGACGGGAGGAAGTAAACTGTGAAGATGCTCAAGGCCTGAAAAGCAAACCGAGGGAACTGAAATGGATCAGTGCTTCATTCAGTATGAATGAAGAAGTCAATGACAGAAAAGGCACAAACCTTTTGCTGCTCCAATAGCAATCAAAATTCTTTGAAGAACATCCAGCTTTCCAATCGGCAAACCTTCAGCATCTGAGAAGGAAGGCTAGAGTTCTGAGATACAGGCAATACAACTAAAGCAAAATCACACAAACAACATGAGGTGGACAGAGAGAGAGAGAGAGAGAGAGAGAGAGAGAGAGAGAGAGAGAGACCAAATAAATGACTCCCGACATTTCCATTTAGATGATAATCATTGACAAGTAACTGCTGATGGTTTTCTTCACAGAAGCCCACAAGCTTGACAAGATGTTTATGGTTGACATGGGCTATGTGCTTGACCTGATAACCACAGAAGTTAGTCACCATATTCCGAACCATGTGGTGCAAGGTCCAACATACCACATGAAATGATAACAATTATCCATAGAGGATCATTTCAGAAGGTATATTGTTTTCTGCCACCTGATTTTGATTGCTGAGAAATATTTGAACAGCCACATGAAATTGGAAGCATTATTCTACTTAAAACTCATAAGGCAAATTGCAACTGATATTAGAGAATAAGATCACCCATGAAAGAGCAGTTTAATGCTGGTTTGGCATTTCCTGTCAGCGATTTACCTCATAAAGAAGAGACTGATTTGGGAAATGAATGCGCCTCTTGATCACAACAATAGATCCATCTTCAAGCAGTCCTTTATATGCCATACCAAATGCACCTTCTCCAATAAAATTTCTCTGATTAAAGTTACCAGTAGCATGTTCCAGATCTAATAAAGCAAATTGCCTGAAATCATTAGCATCCCGAGCAGAGAGTACCACAAAATTAGGAGAACCAGCACTTTGCCACTCAACTGAAAGAAGGTATCAATGTTAATAAGAAAGAGGCCTCATGCAAAATGAATATGTATTGAAGAATGTGTCTCCTACATAGAAAAGTAACAGAATGTGCTTAGTAGCATGTTATCAGCACCTAAACTTTTGCAAACATTCTTTGTCGGTTGGATATTCCTAAAAATACCTGATGAACCTCAATATTTATTTACACAAATTTTAAAAGGAAATCATCCTGAAAAATTCTTTCAATATATATTGGAGGTATTCTGTTAGGTCACTTCAACGACTTTTCATAAATGAAGATTAGAACATACTTCACTATAGAACATAAGGAGTTTTGGCTACCAATTGGACAACCGAAAATTTGATTAGTCTCACCACCTGTGCCTGTTTCCATTACAAAAGAAGTATTGCAGAGAACAAAGGTAAAACAACCTGCTGAAATGATTATCAGAATAGGTGGACTTTCTTCCAGTTTGGTTATGGACTTTAAAGTCAAAAAGTTGATGCACAATATCATCAATGGGAATTCAGGACAAGCAATAAGCAGGAAAATGTATACATTTAAGCTACTCTATATTCTGGATCCATTAAAAGAAGATTTCCATTTTGCTCAGACAGGATAATTGGCCCTATCCAAAGGAATTGCTTGACTAAAAATCACCTCAGTGATATATACCTTACTAGAATTGTGGGGTATAATCCAGAAACTGAGTCATATATAGCGACAGTTCTGCTTGGTATACTAGTAGCCAATCCTGTTTATATTAGCTAAACCAACAACCAAGTAGATATGGAAATGTCATAGCAACTACTACTCAAATTTAAGGTCATAATTACCAGAAGGTGAGGGGAAAGAAGATTCTGCTACAAACCCTCTCCTTATTAATCTTTTAAGGCAAGTCAAGCAGAAGTATAAAAGCACAAGAACGAGTAGCACGAGCAGAGCTACAGCAGCACCACCACAGATGGCAGCTAATCTCTGCTTGTTGGATTTTTCAACATCGCCTACTTGAACAGGTGTGAGTGTAGGAAGATTGGAATCCGCCTCATTTGCTTTCAAGATTCTTACCTTTCTCAACCTGCAAAACTTATTCTTTAATTGATTAAAATACCCTAGAAAAAATAAAATCTGTTCTTCTGTTATTTTGGTGACAAACAGAATGCTTAAAACATCATCAAGTTCGGCAAAAGAAGTCCATCTTTCTGGATTTAATAAGAGAGCTATAGCTTTTTCTTTATAATCTATGTAATTAACAGCGACAGAATTATGCAGGTAAGAAAAGGAGAATCATCCAATATTAAATGTCTCAAAGCTTGGCTAGGTCTTATTCTCAGCTATTACTATATCTACGTGAACATCCCAAGTTCATTTGTCTTTATCTTTCTCTCTCTGGATACTCCTGCAGTATTTTGTTGCATTACCAAATGTCAAGTAATTAAAATTCAGAACTTACAATAGTCATTGATATATACTTCTAGTTTAGATGATTGTCTAGAAAATGAACAGGAAATAGACTCATATGGAAAAAATTCCTAAGCAAAAATGATTTCGTCATTCAAAGGGAATCTCATCATGTTTACACTGCGTGGAAGAAGGGGATGCTCACAGAAAAGCAAAATGATGATATTTCAGCTTAGGATAGCCAAAACTTTTGCTTTGTCGCGGAAGGAAACATCCACTAATTCTCTTGTGCTTCTTCAGAGTATTTGAATGGGCTCGTGAATGCCAGTGAAGCTTGACCTATTGAAATGCAAAAAACAATAAGCAACTAATATGGTTCTGTTAAAACAAGATGTCAAACTGATATCCAGAATTAATTACTGAAGTTAGACGCTTAAAGTTACTCACTGGAGTCATGTTAAAAGGCCTTGTGAAGTCAGCTACTGAGACTAAAGAAGAAAGCCAAAATGGAAAGACAACAGCAAGCATTTTGTTTCACCACTCCAGACCATAATGCGAAGTAATCAGACCTCTCCAAAAAAACGGAACTCGTTCATGTTTTTAAATGAATGTTGATAAATTGAGCTCGGATTCTCTTTGTGGAAGCTTTATCATCTGAGCCCTATGAACGTCAATCGAAAAGCTATAAATTTTCCAGTGTCATCAAGTATTCATTGATCTTTAGATAGAAAAGTCTGGTGAAGAAATTGTAAGAGCAAATCCAATAATATGACTTTATACATAATTCACCAAAAGAAGACTACAAACTTACTAAACAAAGTCCAAGTTGAAGATATCATACTATGGACTTTGTAACTTAACCTGAAGACTCGTGGAGCTAAACCAATCCAAGAAGCACAAGCTAGTAGCTAGGAGAGTTGCACCTGAGGAAGCACTCATTTTCTAAGTCCAGAATAACCTGTTTGCCTCTTATATTTTTTTATGCTTGTAGAAGAGGTTAATTGATCCAGTGTGTCGGTTCTCTTCTTTGGAGTGTTTTGAACCTTCTGAAACCGACATCGACCTAAATAAGTAATAAAATTGCCATACATACAAGCAAAAAGGAGCAACTGATTAAAAATTCAGGAAACTGGGACATTTTAGTGATAGAAGAATACTAATTTCATGCAACAAAATTGAGAAAGCTTTTTTCTGGAGCATGTTTGGCAGTAAGACTACCACAAATCTAATACTAGAGGTGGAACACTAACCTCCAATATTTGATTGAATCTTATCTAAAGGTCTCTTTTTCCGCATAGAAGTCCAGCAAGGCTACTTGGCAAGTCAACACTTGAAGGAAAAAAGACTGAAGACATGAAGAAAGCCAAACATGGGAACTGCATCTTTACCAGATGAAGACGCCTTTTAATTTTCTCCTGTGCGTTAGAACTCCACAATGCCAGGTCAAGAAGCCCAAAATTCCAATTCCAGGAATTTGAAACTTTTACCAAGTCACATATACTCTTTTGTGTTCCGAATGAGTAGGGATCTTCTTTCAGAGCTGAATGCCAAGTAACTGTCTAGAAATGAACAAAAACGTGGATCAACCTGAGGACAGCTAGATTCTACAAAGTGATTCTCTCAAGTTTAACTCCCATTAAACTCTCAATTATCAATAAAACTTCTACCTTACATTCCACATTTGTGAACTGCACCCAATGTTTAGACGAATATAATGAAATTTGGCTTCTAAATCTTCGAATTCTGCAACTACTATGAAGGCAACTTCTGACAGAGGAATACAAGAAACTCTCTAGAAGTTCCAAACTCCAGCAGGCAAAGAATTTAGGCAACCCCAAAAAAATGGTTTACACAAAACAACAAACATAACTTACTATAGCACGTTCCTCCTTTTTCTGACCAAATAAAAAAAAAAGAACTTACTATAGCATGTTGCGACAGAGACATTTACTACACGACACAATTCCAAGAAAAGGTCAACTTGACCAACGATAATACACGACACGGCAAGGACGAATGTTTGAGAACCTTGACAATGTTGACGATGTACATTTACCCCTTGGGCAAAAAACCTTTGCATGGACTCCATAGAGCAGCAGAAAATCATCAACATTTGGCATCTACAATTGAAGAGCTTATCCCAAAAAAAATATCGAAGAGATAGCATCTTGCTAACTTACAAATAATACTTCTTCTGTTCTTCGAGGGACTCTTTTGGAGATTATTCATCTAGAAAAGAAAAAATGAGATCTTGGACAATATCCAAAGCTCCAAGATTGAAAATTTGGCAATAACGGCACACTGATACGATTAATGGGGCGTGAATCTTGGAAGTAGGGCCGGATGTTGCAATCTTGCAAATAAACAACTTTCCACATCTTGGTATTAGGAGTTGATTTCCTGGCTTCTTCACATGCAACAGAAGAGTAACTTTCATTATTGGTTCCACCGTCTTGTCTGTGTCTGGGACTCTGGCACCTCTCTTTTCCACCGTTTACAATTTCTTTCGCATTTTCTGGGTTCAGGAAGGTATTTTACTGCAATTGGAAAAATAGTGGACTAAAGAGTCTGCCAAGGAGTCTTTCTTTTTTGTGTTTTTCTTTAGCACGTCAAATGGGGAAGTGGTCCTTCTGAGGGAAGGGAAAGAAGCAAATTCTTGAGAAGAAGGTGATGGGAAACTTGGATTAAGCTTCGGCTACATGATGGTGCACTGAAAAATATCTAGAAACTTGGACTAGCATGGGAATTGACTAACGATGCAATTCTGTTGAGAAGTTGGCAGAAGAGAATTCTATTCAGAGCCCAGTATAAAACAAAAGTGTGCTACAGAGAGTCGGTTACGGTTGTAAAAATTTATAAATTTTTACAAAAGTTATATATATAGAGAAAAAATATATAATTTTTTAAATCAGATTTTAAATTTAGTTCAATAAATTATATTTGATTCAATTTGTATATCTTGTAAAAAAGACATATAAAATCGTAACTATAGTAAAAAAAATTCTTTTTACTCTTTTTTTATATGACGCTTGCACTTTTTTTTTACCCTCTTAATTAAGTTATGTAACTCATAGTTTTAAAGTAAGTGAATAAGGTTCAAGTCCCTAAACAAAAGTCCCTCAAAAGAAAAAATTAATCCCAAAAACAAAAGATGGGGAGAAAGTTTCAGTCTTGAGACTATAACAAATGGTACCTTGTTGCAACTCGTACAATGGCTAAGTAAATAGTTGGATTAAACAAAATGTGTAGGCCGAAGGCCAGTTTTTTTTGACTTTGTAAGATTCTTTTTTTTTTTTCCTTTTTCCTTTTCTTCTCTTTGAAGCCATTTGTAAGAATCTCTTTATGTCCATATGGTGTAAAGTTTTTTATAGAAATGATAATCAAAAATAAATAAAATAAGACTTTAACAAAACAAAAATATTGAGTTAATTTCATAGTTCTTTTTTTTATGCGCACTTCCTTTTTCAATATATAAGGAAAAGAAAATTCTAACTATAATAAATTTTCTTAAATATTTAATAAAATAAATAAAAATTTGATATTAACATATAAAATTAATAATCAACGAGACTTTATTCAAATAATAAGAATTGAATAATTCTAATTAATATATTAAAAATAATAAAAATATATATTCTCTGTTTTATATAATTGGGTAGCACTCTTAATGTATGTTCTTTTCATCTAAGTAACGAAAATTTGAATTCAACTTTGACCTATTTTTCTTTGAATATATGCTCATGAACATGTGAAGTCCGAAGGTTGATAGGAGCCATTCTAAAGGACTGAATTTAAACATTCTCAACTTCTGAGGAAATTTTGAGAAATTACACAAACTTCATGGACTTCAATGACATTTTTGCCTATGCTCCTGCCCCCGCGAATATTTCTTTAAGAAAATGAAAAAGAAAAAGAAAGAAATCGTCTCCGAAAAGCCGGAAAGCATCGATTTTCTGAAATTGAACATTGGGGCATTTTTCATCTGCACCAACCGAAGAAAAACGCCATGATCAGCGTTCTTGCTCAGGTCAGCTTTCTTTATCGATTTCTTCATGCATTTTGCTATTGCTATTGATGCACAGTTGTATTTCTATAGTTAATGGTATCCATGGGAACGCAGGAGCGCCTTCTTGGTGCCGCACTGGGCACCGTATTTACGGGAGTGATTGTGTTTGAGCAACGCAAAAACATCTATAAATCTATTTCCGAGACTCAATCGCTATTGTTTCCTCAATCTCAGGTGAAGATCGAATTTTTATCAGTTCTTGCTTTTGTGTTCATTGAATGAAACCCTACTTTGTTATTCTTCTGTTCTTTTGGTTGGTAGAAGCTTCAATGATATTTTTGTAATTTTTGCTTATTTGTCGCATGATGGAACATTTTGAGTAATAGAATAATTCAAGGCTACAGGCGTTTATTTTTTTCCTTTTATCTCGGATTTTAAAATGCGGTTTTTTTGAAGCTAGGAGGCAATAAGATTTTTATTAGTTGAAAGCATCATTTTTATTTTCATTGAGGTATACAAGCTATGCCTTGAGAAAATTATTTCCACCCTTTAAAACTGACACATTCAACAGGAGTTATTTTCTTACAAATAGAAGAATGGTAATTTTTTTTTTTTTTTTGGTTCCCTTTCACTTTTTTGCTTTATAGGCAGGTCAATCTTGAAAAAAGATTTGGGTTTTCTAGTAAAGAGAAATAAATTTAGGTCCTAGGAGGTTTATTATTAATGAAAATAACATCTTGAAGGAGTTAAAACTGGTTTCGGGGTCTTAGTTCTTTGAATTGCCACTTCTGATTTTGCTGTTGCTTGTTACCATTCTAAGGAGAGTGTAACGGAAAGTAGAAATTATTCTAGTGAAAGGGCTAGCTCTATTCTTCTTTTTATGTGATCAACCTCTGTAATCTGACATTTATTTTAGTAGTTGCTACGATTTTCTATGCCCAATTATTATGTAATTTCACTTTAACAACATGCTAATTAATTTTTTCTGGATAATTTTGGCACTAAAGATGGCTGGAAAAAATGGTCAAATAGTTGTCTATATCCGTTCAGATACAAAAGCTTATGCAGGTGCCTATCCTTTGAATCTCAAAGTAGACTATTAGAGATGACTTCCTGCAGTAGAGAGAGAGAGAGAGAGAGAGAGAGAGATTGTTCCCAAGCTCTTAAGGAAGTTGATTTATTCTTTTCTACATGTCAAACGCTTCTGAATGTCAAAATTGAAAAAAGAAAAATGTGGTTCAAAAGAAGTACTTTGATGATTTGTTATTTTCCAAAAGTTCGTGGAAATAGAATATGTGTAAAATCCTCATGCAGGCATTCACTCAGAAATCTAAACTTTTTGCTGCATTGCTTACCAAAAAGGAAAATTCAATACTGTTGATTGAAAGATAAAGGATAAATCTAACATTTTACTTATGAAGGTAGTAAATTTGTCTGTATTAAGATATTTCAAATTCTTTTAAAAGATATTTATGATTAAACTCTTTAGAAAGATTCTTGTATATTACTACCCCCTTGACTAAAGAATTTCTTTTTGAATTTTCTCCAGTTTAAAGAGCCAGTTTTTGAAAAGAAATCAGGGCTGGAGTTCGCTCATATATGGAACAAGGCAGTGGATAAGACATTTGGAGCTGTTATTGAATCTCTTAGCTCACGTGGATGGTAGGCATGCACAACTTAATAATACGGGAATCTACCAATATTTCTCTTTCATTTTGTAAGGCATTCTTGTGGTGATTTTTGTTGTATCTTTCTCTCTCTCTCCCCCCTATTACCCGAGGCACATTGCCCAGGTTTTCCTCTGTTTTGACCCCATCTTGATAGACGAGTTGCATCTGAGCATAATGAAAGCCTTCTGGACATTGTATCACCAAATCGATTCATGAATTTATTGGCGACATTCTGGTAATAGCAAATCTGATTTTTCTCTTTTGTTTTCTTTCTGGAGGGGGCAGGTTTTGTTGTTACCATACAAGATGGGAGAGTTTTTTTTTTTTTTTATTGGTAGTTGGGAGAGATCACGTGTATAAATATGCCAAAGATCGCCCAGTATGTTTCTTTGTGAATAATGTATCATAGACTTGCAAGTGATAGAAAATTTACTTGTCGGGTTATTGTCCATGAATTTAAAAGAGAATAGGTATACAGATATGGTGTGCTTTATGAGAGAAACAGCAACACACCACGAATTTTTTCAAATGTTTATAAAATCCAAATGTCCAAATTTCCAGAGCATTGTTCTATATTGCTGTTATCTTGTCTATTGCCCCCCCTCCCCCCTTCCTTTTTCCTAACCAATTGAAAAGGAAGCTGGTGATGGTTGCGGTTGTATCAGCTTGGAATGGTCCAAACTGAGACATAATCGTAAAAGTGGATATTCAACGTACAAATTCTCTATAATTGCAGATTGGCAGTTTCCGGTTTTATTGTCACCAATAAATTATTCATTTCTCCTTATTTACTTATTCTTGAACTGTGCTTCCACTGGAAGGTTTTCGCATTGTTTTGTGGCTACTGGTTCAGTTTTCCCTGCATTGAACCATAGAACTTTTGCACTTTTAATTACATCATTTGCCAGTGCTTGAACATCTGGTTGCGCCTTTTGGGGGTTATTGATTGTTCTTGAAAACTGCAAAGAGCGTCTTTTGTTCTTTGGTCAGAATGTTTTAAATGGCCAATCCCTTGCTTTCTAATAACATTTAAAAGATACTTTTCAATCCAAGTTTTTTCTGTTACAACATTTTAGATCATTCTATGGTTAATATCCATATAATTGTTTCCATGGTGTTTCTTCTACTAGTACACAGTGCTTTCGGAGTAGAGTGACTTTGATTGCCCGGAGTTTCGTTAGTGTCAGGCTGGTTCTTATTGTTGGATGGCTGCATTTTTGTTTTTCCTTTCCAGTATAGAACAATGGTCTGAAATGTTGAAATTGTTCTAAACTAGGGATATCGCTATTCGAACTAGTAAAAATAACACATAATACTGTGGCGAGAAACACGTATATATATATCTGCAAGACTGAAATATCTAATACTAGCTACATCTCAAAAGATCTCATAAACCAGACAAGTCGGAAAAAGAAGAGATAAATGAGTGTTTTCTGTACCCCTTTCAGTTCAGTTCCTTGGTGGGAACGAGTTGGGTTGTTCATTCTAGTCGGGTACACTGAGGCTGAGGAAGAGATGGGCTAGAGTATCATCCACCCGCTAGTGGAGAAAATGTTAAACGTCAGGTTGAAGCTGAACAGCTTTAGATCGAGCTGCATTGTTTCGCCGCATGGCGACCACATAGTAAACACACAACCCAACAAGCAAAGCAAACACGAGGCCTGTCGGAATACTAGCAATGCTACGAGCTCCGAGTCCTTTCTTACCTCCCTCAGGCGGTGATGTGCTTTCATGTGCCGGAGTCGACTGCACAGTTGCTGCTACAGGCAATGTTGTGCAGTCCGGTGCAGAACAAGGTCCTTTAGTACCCTGTCCTTTTGTATCGGGGTGGAAAAACTCGTATGTGTCTGGTGAGAATGCCATGGGACTCTCATATGCAAGCCCGTGTGGAGCTCGATCTTCAGCTCTGCAGATAGTAATGAAGAAGAAGAAAGTGACAAAGAGCAGCAAAGCAGTCTGGGATGTCATCTTTCCGATTTTTCTTCTATATCTCAATATTCAAAAGAGCAGTTCTGTTCTGGTGGTCAGTTTCTTGATGTGAAACTGGCTTTTATAGGATGTTAAGTGGCGACATTGCTTGAACTTGAATTTATTGCAAGAGATGGCTCAAAAGAAGGGAACTAAATGATAGACATATACTTAATGAAAATGTTTTCATTGCACTGTTGTGTTTCTTTCTGTTAATTAACACTTTTTGCCATTGTGATGATGAATCTTGATCATTTCATTTTGGCATTTTAAGCGTATATAGATTGTATCTGCGTGTGCGCGCGCTTGTTTTTGTGTGTTGTGTATTAGTGTGTCCCTTTCCCTTTTCCTCCCCATCACTTCACTCTGGATGGATCCAGGAGGAATAGCAAGAAAATTAAATGATATATGGTTCCTTTTTCATGCCTATTATGAAGTTTGTTTCCAGGTGTGGCTCTGAGAATTATGCTTATGCTTTGTGAGGTCTTGAAAGTTAAAGGGCAAAGGCGGAAAAGCTTACCCAAAAGACGGGTTTTTGCTCAGATTAGTCTTTTTAAAAAAAAAATTACTAAGATAAATTGAGTAGGAGATGAGGAGTAATATATTGGATATAACGCTATTTTATTTGGCGTTATTTCTAATACTATAACGCCATTTTAGATGGCGTTATAACTTTTGCCTATAACGCCAAATGAAATGGCGTTATAACAGGTCAACTGTGTCTTTGTGCACATTTTATAATTAACATGAGTTATCTTCACAGGAATCTTGTCAGTGCTGATGTCTTCTAATTTGCTTCGAAGGAAACCTGAAAGGGTCTATATGCCTCTTCAAGTGTACTTTAAAAATGAGTCCAACACACCAAACCCGGAGCAAACAACCATGACTCCACACTGCCAGTCCATGTGGAGTTCTTCAGTTGGCTTCTGCTAAAACATTCTGATGTTCCTACTTCAACAGATAGGTTGATACAAGATTCCTGTGAAGATAATCCATGTCAATTATAAAGTGTGCACAAGACCTAGTTCACTTAAATCTACATGCGCTATCAACACTGCTATAACGCCATTTCAGATGGCGTTATAACAAAAAATTATAACGTCATCTAAAATAGCGTTATAGTATTGGACATAACGCCAAATGAAATGGCGTTATGTCTAATATAATAATTTTTTTCTCTTACTCAGTCTATCTTAGTACTTTTTTTTTTTAAGGCTAATCTGAGCAAAAATTCCCAAAAGACTTGTGTTTGCATCATATAAACTCAACAGAAATCAAATAAAGAGGTCAAAATAATGGTGAGAATCATGAAGTTTTCACAACAAAAATTAGACCCTTTAACCATAACACAAAAACATTATGATGCTTTATTTTCTTCTTTTCCTCAGTAGAGAAAGAAACAAAGTTTGATGAAATAAGGGTTTGCTTAGCTTAAAGGCGCAGCAAAGGTGTTGTTAAGATTGCATTTTGATGAAATTTATTAGAATAAGGTATAGTCTCTTTCAACTCTGTCATGGACATTATTGCGGAGGGCACAAGCGCATGCCGCCCCTCCCCCCAAAAACAAATTCATTCATTCTCTACTCTACTCTTCTTCTTTTAATGGGAATCATGAGAATAGTTCGTCGGAATTAATACACAACATCCCCCATCTCAAGAAGCATGTAAGAGAACACTATTCATCATTTCTAGTTCATCCATTGTGCCTTGGACGTGGAAAGCTATGGAAGAAAGTGTCTGCCCATGGACTTTATCACAAACCTCTACCCCCGTCTGTATTTGGGGGGCTGAGGAGGCTGAGGTAGAAGGGCCTTTTTTTTTCTTCTTTTTACAAATACATTATTTAAAAACTTTATCTAATAGAATTACATAAGAAAATCAATTCTAAACACAAATTCTAATACAGCCTCATATTATTTGTTAAAGGTAACCTTTTAATTTTGAACATTCTAAATTTTTTTAATTATACTTCATTTGGATTAAGTTTCATCTGGACGTAACAATAATTGAGTTTTACTTTTCTCTCATAAAAAATTTACTTTTATAAAATTTAAAATATAAAATTTAAAATCTAAGCCTAATCCAAATAAAGCCAAAGATGACTCTTGTCATTCTCAACTTCAATAATTACCGTTCAACGGTTAATTAGCTTCTACCCATATGTAATTTGATATTATGATCTTCTTATTTTTAATTATCACAAGAGGAGCTATATTGTTGCCGAAGATATGTATCGCACTTTCCCTTATGGTCGAAGGCTCTATTTGTGCCCTTTTGCCTTGGAGTAATTTGAATCCAAGAGGTTAAGGGTAAGCTCAGATTATGATTTAAACTTAAAAATTTTCACTTTTTTTTTTTACTTTAGATCCCACTTTTTTATCATAAATAATTTATTTTTTTATTCTCAATATAACTTAACTCAAATAAAAACTCAATCCAAATACGCCTAAAGAATAATGAGAAAGTTTGCAAAATATTTGAGTCACTGCCATGTAATTCAACATTTCACGGTCATGCATTTTACCTTCCGATCCTCATACCAAACTAGGTATAAAAGGTTATATTTGGAAAACCAACTCATTTTTATAAGATTCATTTTAACCACCACTTACTTCCAAATATGAATGGTTAAAAATATATTGAAACAACTTGCGCTAATGCTAAGACGATTTCTATCCATTTTTAGTTCTCAATTTTGACAGCAGGCTATGATCTTTTCTTCCCCTCACCCCACACCCCGGCATGTACTCTCCCTCCCCCTCCCCATCGATCTGGAAAAAGTAAAAGAAAAGGTCACAAAATTGATACTTCTAAAACAACTGAGGGGAATATTTTCCCCCAAAAAAAAAAAAAGGCGGATATTAACCACTTTGTGCAGAGGGGGTGCTAGGATTTGGTCCGGGTTAGACAGACAAGCGGGCACGGGGAAGAGGGTTATCCGCTTCTTACTAGTTAAATTTTGGAGGTATTTCAAGCCCACGTATTTCAAGGCCCAATAACAGATCCACTACTTTGCAACACAACCCGGCAAATCATGTAATCTGTTTTACATGATAATATTAAAGTATTACATGAGTTTCTTTTTCTTTTATTTTATGAAAAAGGAATGAGTTGCTTTCAAGAAAGCAGGAAAAAATATTTTATCAAAATTTAATTGCTAAAAAGAAATATCAATTATTAATTATCTCTTTTAGACTTCCTTCTTATAATATATATAGAACCTCTATAAGTACGAGTCATAATTATGTGAAAGTAAATTAAAAAACTCAAAGTTACCACAAATAATTCTTCCTAAAGTATAAAAAAATCATTCTATGAGATGTGAAAAATAATTATTCACAAATGTTAAATACTTTCTAAGGTTGTTTTTGCTCGATCAAGAGACACAATTAGATCTTTTTTTTTCTACAAAAAATTTATTTTTACAGAACTCAAAGTAAAAATTCTCCCAACTAAATATAATCCAAATACACGATTAGATCTTGAAGTCTTTGCTTTATGATTGATAACAAATGCTACCGACCATGTTGTCATCTTTCTTTGGAACTAACCAAATTGAAGAGAATACTAGTACTTCGGAGTGATGGTTCCCATTACTCCCAAGCTAGGTTGGTTTGCTATGTGTCATTGCAATACAATGGTGAATAGTTTGCCCATTTCCCCCTATTTTTAAGTTCAAAAGTGCATAATCAAACAGCCACAACGTTACCAACTTATCAACAATAGAAAAATTGGCCTAATGGAAGGTCATAAACTAAAGACAAGATAAGGTTGGATGAGCTCCTAATCATTTAAAAGACCAAAAAATAAGAATATTTCCCTTTTTAAAGCAAGCCTATCAAGCCTATTGACGTAACATGTTTCCTTCTTTTATTATATTGGGTTATTTTAATTCATTAAGAATCAAAAGAGCATCATTGCTTGTACACTTCCAAGTTGAATCACTACAAAAGCCAACTCACCATTATCTCTTAATTAAATATTAATCAATATTTTACATTTCTTTTAGTGCCTCCACTTACCAATGATTTAATGGTTAAATAACTTGTGGATAAGAAGAGGTCCTCAAAGAGGGAGGACAAATAATACTATTCTTCTTTATTAATAGAACATTTGCACCTAACGGACAGATCGGACAATTAAGGGATTAAACAAGACGTTCAAGCCCATTGTTTGGGAATCCTAAGGGATCTCTCTCCCTCTCTCTCTCTCTCTCTCACTGGACTGATTTCAGCTTCATTTCCTTCCTCTACTTATGCATGTATTTCAAAATATATAACATATTTATCTTTTATATAAAAGTTAAAATTTTAATAAATTTTATTTAAAAAATTAATAAATGTCTAAAATATCTATATTTAAAAATAATTAATTAGTGTATCAAGTTCAAATTTAATATTAAAAATAATATTTTAAATAATTAATTGAAAAACTAATGAATTTTTTAAAAAATAAAAATATTTAAATAATTGATTAGAGATAAGAATAAAATTTAAAATAAAATATTTATATATAAAAATAATATATTTTTAAAAATAAACTAAAAAAGAAATTAGATGTGTGTTTTAAAATGCAGAGAGTATATTATCGAAGTGAAACTTCTGGATATTATAAATTACATTCTTCTATTAATTTTTAGTGAGGAGAAAAGTTGGAGTGAGTATCATCCATTTTGTTCTCTTAGATTTTGAGGTTATTAAACGAACAGGAGATAAGTGAAGATGCTGCTCTGCGTGTGTGTGTGTGTGTGTGTGTGTGTGTGTGTGTGTGTGTTATGATTGGATGAATTTGATTGAGTAAATCATTGATTACGATAAGGTGTGTAGAAATGAAGCCTAATAGTAAATCACTCTCTTACTATTCATCATTTTGGAGCCCCAACCTTGTACCAGAGAAGAATGTAGCATATTCCATGAGGGTGTGTTCTTGATTGATTGAGTTGGGTTTTTGTTTCTATCTCTTGGCTAAAAGTTGATCAATTGCTTTCATTTTAGGTATAAAAAAGACAGTGCTATTAGCTATATGATGACTTTAGATGCACATAAGATTACAACTGCAAAAATGTAAAACGGGTGGTGTTTGTTTACAAGGAGATGAGGAGTTGCAAATGAAGAAATAGAAAACACAAGTCTTGTACTTGATTAACAACATATGAATACACAACATGAAGTGGTAAATTTGTAAAGAGAAGGGGGGAAAAAAGAGTAGGTAAAATATTAAGAAAGGGAAAACATGAAGACAACATGAGTTTTAAATACATGGAAAGCCAAAGTGGAAAAGAGAAACACAGGGACAGCAGGGATCGGCAAAAGACACCCCCCTCAATTTCCAAACTGAAATTTATTTACAGTTTCATTCCATGGCCCTCTCCAATTCCACGTGATGAATATGCAAAGGGGTTCTTCAAACTTGAGGCAGAGAAATGGGCTACCACAGTACTTGCATTGGACGATCAAGAAGATTTCTTAGGCGTTGCTCCTGAAGGATCCAAGAGCTTTAATGGCGGCCGCTCGAAGAATGAACTGGTGGTAGAGAGCAGCAATGGCGGCTCCGATGAATGGTCCCACCCAGAAGATCCACTGGAATGTTCATTCAAAAACAAACAATCATCAGTCCGCCATTTTCATACGATGATGCTATTTTCTGAAGGAAGATGAACAAGGAAGTAGGCTTACATGGTCATCCCAGGCCTTGTCTGAACCGTAGATGACAGCAGCTCCAAAGCTTCTAGCGGGGTTGATGCCGGTGCCGGTGATCGGAATGGTAGCAAGGTGAACCATGAATACAGCAAATCCAATGGGAAGTGGAGCCAACACCTTGAATTTTTAGATATAAGGATCAGTCAGAAAGATACATGAGTTTGCAGTTTCATTGAAGGACAAGAGTTAAGAAAATACCGATTAAAAATATAAAAAAAAATTAACATGAAAAGATTTTCCTTAAAAAAATAATCATTTTTTAAACCCAAAAAAATGAACATAATCAATTTGACTATCTACAAGTCCTAATCATATTTATGAACAAACTACTTGTATTTGGCTTTAAAATGAATTTCTCATTTAACCGAATTTTAAATAAATCAAGAAAATTAGTCACTATCTTTTATGAATTCTTAAGGGATAATATCATCGTCACAATTTTTTTTTTTAAAAAAAAAGAGTCATGTATTCCTTTCTTTCAGATAAGAAAAATCCGAGTCATATGTTCCATGAGGTAGTTATTCATTTCAATGATTTTTCATTTTTTAACTAAAGAAATTCGAACCTAATTAATTAAGCTTATGGTTACAAAATGGAGCAGCAGAGAGAAAGGATAAGAGGCATACAGGAACATGGGAGTCTCTGGCGTTTCTCTTGGGATCCGTGGCTGAGAAGACGGTGTAGACCAAGACAAAGGTTCCGATGATCTCGGCAGCCAATCCGACGCCGATGGTGTAGCCGTGAGCCACCACGTTGGCTCCTCCTCCGTACCTGTTGTAGAAAGACCTCTGGAAAGCCTTCACCAACCCCACACCACAGATGGCACCGAGGCACTGTGCTAC
Source organism: Rauvolfia tetraphylla (assembly GCA_030512225.1). Taxonomy (NCBI): domain Eukaryota; kingdom Viridiplantae; phylum Streptophyta; class Magnoliopsida; order Gentianales; family Apocynaceae; genus Rauvolfia; species Rauvolfia tetraphylla. The sequence goes on from JAJQKT010000062.1 coordinate 1,338,601, forward strand.
CATGTAAAAGAAGGCCCTCAATAGTGACACCTTTTGTGCCAAGAACAGCCCGAAGGTCACGGCCGGGTTAATGTGTCCTCCTGTTGTCATCCCACACCATATTACAAATTAATCAAGACTTCTGAAAAACAGCGGTGGAATGAGTCTTTCAGCTATTTGAGAAACTGACGCCTAATTTTACATTACTAATTCCTATATAAAATACAATATTTTCTTCGTTATTATAAAATTTTTAACTCATTTATATAATTTTTTATTTTTTATAAATAAAATATCTTAATTATAAAAAATACATAATTTTACAATATAAGGAATCAAATTCTGATAATTTTATTTTTTTAAAAAAAAAAGACAAGAATTCACCAATTAATAAGTGTGACACTAGCTTGAAGAGAGTAACACATATCTTTCAAATTAAAGAGGCAGCTGTCAAGATCCTTTCAGAAGGATGCAGGTATGTATGACTTATAAATCTTTTTTGGAAACGGTGTGAGTTACAAATTCTTTGATTTTTTCCTTTTGTATGGCTCTTAATTTATGCACTAATCTTTGTGACTTGCTAAATTAATTTAGCACGCCTTTGAGCACATGAAGAAACGAGTCTTTAGAAACGTAATCTGCTGCAAAAGCAAGGGAAAAGGAAGCAAAAGGCAAGCGAGACGCAGAAGTTATATAACTGACCAGAGATACCGGCAGTGCAGTAAACAAGAATGAAAATCATGCCACCGAAGGCCCACGCGATGCCCAGGATTCCAACGCCACCGCAGTCATCGCCACCGTCGTTGAGGTCCGTCTGGTGCTTGTAGCCAATGACAGTCAAGACAGTGACGTATAGGAAGAGAAGAGTAGCGACAAACTCAGCAATCAGAGCTCTGTAAAACGACCATTTGGTCAGCTCTTCCATGTCGAAAAATGGAGCTGGTGGCGGATCATGATAGTCTTTGGCCGAGAACTCGCCCTGCTCCGCCGCAGGCACTGCTTCAACCTCCTTCGACATCAAAGATGACAAAAATTCTTGCGCTTAGCTAGCAAGAACACGAGAGCGAGCGAGAGAGAGAGAGAGAGAGCAGAGTGTTGATGGTGGTGGGATAAGTGAGAGTGGAAATGATGGTATTTATTGGGGTGAAGAGTCGCAGAGAGGAAGAGAGAGACGGCAATGATTAAGGGGTGCATGGAATTGTTTACTTGAAAATTAAAATTTTAAGCCGCCCAATACAAATTATTACGTAATTTCTTAGCTTGCAAAAAGGTCCCACTCTCATTACCAACGGCTCTTTATTCTTTTTCTCATCTCCCATTTCCATTTTCTTTGCACTTCCAATTGATTATGATAAAATATACTCCACAAGGATATGTTTTTTAAATGCTTATGTTAGGTGTATATTTGGATTGATTTTTAAATAAAAAATTACTATTTTTTATTTTAATTTTCATTTTTTAAATTTTTAATAAAATTTAACTTAAAAAAAACTCAATCTATATATACTCGTAAATACTTTAAATTTAAGTTATAAGTTGTTTTAAGCGGTTCTGGATGATTTATTTATTTTTGTTTTAGTCTAAAAAGTTTTTTAAACAATTTATTTGTAAAAAGCTACTCTAGTAGTGTTTTTCAACACTTTTTTTACTTATCAAAACGTTAATAATAAGAATATTATATCAAATTTAGAATGAATTTTTTAATAATCTTCATTTCTACAACTTATAATAATCGAGAATAGAATTTAAAACAATAACATATATTCTACAAAATCATAATTTTCTAATAATTTAATAGAAAGTGATATTCTCACTTCATTTACCCTCTTCTATTTTGTTCATAATTTAAAAGACCTTAATATTAAAAAATAAAATTTCAACTTAAACTTTGTTTAATAAAACTATTTATGAACGTTAAAATCTTTTTACATATAAAAAGAGTAAAACGAAAGGTAAAGTAAAAATATTAGGACAAGATTAGATTAGTTTTTTTTAGTTAAGTTGTATTGAGAATTATAAAAAAGTGATATTCAAAGCTAAAAAAGTAAAAAAATTTTAAAAATAAAGTAAAAAATCAATCCAAACTCACACCGCTCTAACCTAAAATTAACAATTTTACCTTTAGGAGTTAAATGCGCAATGTTATGAGCCATTTACTGGAGCCTCCCCTCAATCTCTTATGTATCTTACATACGAAAGATGATGTCCTTTTCCAAGACTTGGGTGGAAGGAGCTAGAACTTCTGGCTCACCAAAAGCCATTTGCAAGTCAAAACTCGTGAATTATTGGCCAAAATTTTCTAGGATGGAAAATGAGCCAAATCTTTTCCTTCTTGTGGGAACGTGTTTGTCCAACCATGGTGGGCTTCTGATCCATCCAAAAAGATGATTTTCCATCTTTTTGCCACATATAATTTTGGCATTTAATCCGCCATTATTCTACAAAATGTGTATAGTCTCCTCAAATATGCGAATGAGAAGGAGTTTCTAGACAAACTCATAATTAATTAAGTAGAGTTTTACAATTATTAATATTATCTCTAACTAGTGTACCAAAATTTCTCCAATAAAAATATAGTGTATTTGGATTATATTTAGTTTAAAAAATTTTTATCTTAGATTGTAAAAGTAAATTTCTTATAAAAAAAGTGAAGTTAAATTATATATTTAATTAGAAGTAATGTAATTTAAATAAATTTATTAAAAAAATACAAAAATGGTGTCACTAATATTTTTAAAAGGTTAATTTAATTAAAGTCATATAATGGACAGCTTTGGCGTTTTGTATGCTGATGTCAGCAATGCCAGATAAATTTATCTGGATAAATGGCAGTTTGCCAGGTAAATTTCTCTGGTTGTACAACTAAAAGGGTCTCAACGATAAAATGTAACATGTGGTGCTGATTATGATGATAAGCACACTATTGACTAAAATAAATTAGAATAATTTGATTATTCATTTTTTTAAAACAAATATTTATTTGATTCTTTTACGAAATGCTCATTTTAGCAGTCTATGTTTTTTTTGTCTTGATAATTCTTCAAAAAAAGAGTTGATATATTTTTATATGTATTTGTAATTTACTTTATGTACAACTTATCTTAAGTATTAAAAAGTTTGCATTTTGAAAAAAAAATAGTATTTGATTGTTAAAGTATTAACGGCCAATGATGTGTTTTTTTTTGTTAATGTGGTATGATTGGATAATGTTTGATTTTAAAATTTTTGTCTCGTATTTCGTAAAAGTTAAATTATTTATAAGAAAAAATATGAATTTAACACTTAAAATTTTAATTTTGTTTTTTGAACCAAATCCTGTCCAATCACACTCATAATACTTATAGCAATAATTGTATATAAAGATGGAATTCAATATCCCATAGGAAATGGTAATTTTTCCCCCTCATTTTGTAGTTGCATTTTTAGAAAAATGTCTTACTACACGTTCTAAGTGACAATATCATTGGTAGTGAGTTGTCATAAGTTACAATATCTTTTCTAAACATCACTTTTGCTTAGTTATTGGAACAACTCAAAAGTATATGAAATTACGATTTCGTTAGTCGATGAACCGTCCTATACACATTGTTACACAATAACTTAATTGTACACTTTTGAGAAGAAAATAGAACAATAAGGTAGTTAGAAATTAAAATAAATACTCTATAAAGAATAAAATATGATTCAATTAGTTAGAAATTAAAGTAATAAGTCTCTTGACTTTCTTTATAAGGCGTAAAACCTTGGAGCTCATACGCTCGCTAGCTTTGAGTAAGTGATAAGAATTAAGACTTTTTAACTAAAAATTAAAAGTTTGATTCTTATTTAGGACAAAACTTTTATTTAATTTTTTATTTAATAAGATTTATAACTTAAGCACTTCAAACCTTGAATAAAATTTGAGACACAGTATTACAATAGTATGAGTGAATTGTTGGACAAAAAGAAAAAGGTAAATGAATAGTATGATTTAATAACAGTTTTCTTTAGAAAAAATGTTTAAAAATGATTAATCTTTTTTTTTTCGAAAGAACAAAATAGGTTATTTCTTTAATATGTGGATTTCATTGTGAAACTTGTCAAAGCGCCAACGGGAAAGCAAGCGGTTTCCCCGCTAATAAACTAAAGAGTCTGCCAACGTAAGGAGCCAAGCACCGCCACCTCAACCGACCATCCACTTTCCTATGCCCACCTGTCATCGGTCCCCATGCCTTATCCATTCATCTTTCACCACGTTGCACCGTAATCTCGATTTCCCGCCCGCCCCTGACTTTTTCGAGAGCTATGAAAGGATAAACAAAGGCAAAGAAAGGAGCACTCCTCATCAATGATTTTCTTCTTCATTTTTTTTTTATTCTCTCAACTTTGAAATGTATAATTTGACGAAGAAGTTATTAGGACTACATGTTTAAGATAGAATTTCTTTGTACTTTTATTAATTAAATTATTATTTGTTACCAGCTCAACATTGTAATGTAGCATATATTAGTTAATTACTAACTGAGATAATATAGAATCTAAAAGTAGAATTAAACAGAATTCGAATGTAAAATTTTTTATTTTAAGTTTTGTAAAAATTAATCGTTTGCGAGAAAAAAATATGATCAAAAGTAAAAAATATAGTTAAAATTTGCAAATAGATTATTTACTAGTCTCTAAGTTTGACACTTTAGTTGTTTAATTATTTTTATACAGTAAAAAAATCTCACTCTAAGTAATTTGGAAAAGTTGGGTCTTAACTCTCATTTTATAAAAAAATAAAAATATCAAACAGAAGCCCTATTCAAGACAATATAGTAGCTTATGAGTAAAGAAAATTTTTGTTGTAGAGACTAAGGGAAATTTTGGCTTCATGAAAACTACAGCTAGTTAGCATTTACATTTTGATGACCTTACCGACTCTACTTGAAAATGCAAGAAGGTAAATGTGATTATTTATTCCATCTATAGCATTAGGGATTATCTGGAAGCAAGAATTTCCTCTTATTTCAGGAGCTTAAAGACCACTAAACCAATGTTTTCATAAAATTTTCTATTTTCACATTCAGATGACATCTATTATTTTATAAATAATTTCCATTTTTTATTTTGAGAAAAAAATTTAAAACGAAAAACAATCCAACTGCACCGTAAGGGTAAGGGTGTATTTTGATAATTTATGTTAGTACTGTTACAAAAACTAAAATATATTTTCTCGCTCTTTTTAATTGTGAGTCTTGTTTTTTTTTCTAAATTATTTATTTATTCTATTTTTAAAAAATATATAAATTAATAAAAATTAAATTTAATATTTTTTTTATTTTAAACTTAATAAAAATAAAATTTTTATTTAAAATAAAAAAATTATCAAAATACAATTCTACAAAGAAAATGAGTCCAAATATATACTCTAAATCCAACGTCACGAGAAGTGATACACAACGCCTAATCTTTTTAGACGAATTTCCCTATCCGTTGGGTTAACTAACGTCACTCTCCTCATATTCTTTCTCAATAAACAGGAGAAATTATTTGATTGTTTTGCATCAATTATTGGAATTCTGTTGACGTAGTCTCTGCAGCAGTGCTCCAAAAAAAAAGAAAAAAGAAAAAAGAAAATGGAGAGAGAGAGTCTCTGCAGCAGTGCGTTCATTTTACTCATGGCTAGGACTGCACCACGTGTCAACAAATAATCCATCTGCACGGTCAGAAGAATAGTATTTAAATTTGGATTTTGGTTCTTCTTCTCCTCTTCGTCAATATCAGACACAGACGGGAGAGAGAGAGATGCAGAATTGGACAACGAAGTAGGTAATAGGCGTGACGGGTTAGCGCCTTGGCGGGCTGCGGCTGTTCATGGACTGAAACTCAAAAAGGATTTTTTTTTCTTTTCTATTTCTTTTTTTAATTTAATTTGACGTGTATTTGGAATGCTTTTGCTCTTAAACAAAAATTCAACTTTAGATCCTACATTTTTTGATAAATCATTTCATTTTTATAAAATTCAGTAAAATAGTGCACAATTTTTAAAGAGAAAATTAATCCAAAATACACATATTTGATTTTTAGAAAAATCTCCATAAATACCATATAGCTATTTAAAGAGTTTCATTCTACTTAAATTCTTCATTTTTATTATTTTATATTTATAAATTAAAATCATATATAATTTAATTTCTTCATTTTTTGATAAATAATTTAATTTTTATAAAACTCAATAATATATATATAATAAAACAAAAAATTAATCCAAAATACACATATTTGATTTTTAGAAAAACAAAATCCATAAATACCATATAACTATTTACAAGAGTTTCATTATACTTAAATTCTTCACTTTTGTTCTTTTATATTTATAAAGTAAAATCACATATTAATTTACAAAATAATACACACTCACATTTTTAATATAGACTTGCATAATAGTTTATAGATAAATAAAATGAGTATACATATGTCTTTTATTACTAAAAATCACCGTGTTGAATGCGATAATTTAAAAATAGTAGAGTAGTATAAGAAAATAAAACTAATGTTCTTTGGTATAATAAAACTCTCATAAATAATTAGTAGGCAATCACACTAATTTTTCCTTGATTTTATGAAAAAATTATTCAAAGTGAGAAACATAAAAAGCTAGAAATTTTTTGATTAAACGAATTTCAATCTAAATATGCACATTTAATGTGAGGTGATGAGTGGTGGAACATGCCCATGACTCTTCGTTGGACATTGCAATCTCGTGGTCCTCATCCACTTTCAGCGAGTCCAATGCGCTTTTATTTGGGCCCAATGTGAGGACTAGGTAAGGTTGACGGGCCTACTCGGATTTGTTTTGTAAAAGCAAAAATTTTTTCAAAAAATGAAAATCTCTGTCAAATGCTCATCTATAACCTCTTGCTTTTCCTTTTTTTTTCTTTTCTTTTTCTTGCAAGAAAAACATGGAGTCTTTACACCATTATTATCATTGGCGGCTGGAGAAAGCCCAGGGGCAAATAAGGCATCACATGCTAAGCCCAATATACATTAAACGGAAATAAAGAAAATATTAGTAAATTTTATTTGGTATATATATATATATATATATATATATATACTACAAGAGAAAATTAAGGGGAAATTAATATTGTGAAGAAAATCCAAGTGATCTTAGTAATTATCATAAATCAGGAGATTATTTACATTGTTTATACAAGATAACAACAATTCACATTAATAGTCCAAAAATTATTGTTTATGAGACATCTTAATTCTTATTTCCCAAAAAAGAGGAAAAAGGAAAAAAACGTCTTACCTTTTCTTTTTGGTTTTTGCTGGGTAAAAAAAAAAAAAAAAAGCTTACCTTGAGCATTAGAAGAAGAAAAATCCCTACTCACCGAAAAATCAAAGCCTGGCCTTCTCCCCTATTTATAACCAGGCCAAGCCCGCTTTTGCTTGGGCTGCCCCTGTCCACTGGTTTTATTAATGAAACTGAAGAACAAAAATTGGAAGTTTAGTAATTTTATCTACTTTAAAATAATTATTTTTATTAATAAAAATAATAAAACGTCCGTGGAGAGAAGGTTGACACATGAAATTTATTTTTTCAGTTAATCATTACTCAAAATTTTAGGTTTTGTCTCAATAACTTAAGTTGCTTAGATAATTACACATTCTCCCAGTGAGGCAATCATCGTAATGTGGACTTGATATTTTGTTTTTATATAAACGGGATATTTTTCTTGTAAGATGCATATATATTTGAATTTTAAGTTTTATCTTAATTATAATTAAAAATAAAATCTTTTACTAATATTTCTACAATTGGTTCTCTTGTACTATCCCATTGTTTAAAACGCTATTGATATCTCATGTTCGTAGGTGTGGAAATATTCCAATATACTTACTAGTTAGGAAAGTTTCAGGGCATATAGATTCTCAAGAATGAGGTAGGAAAATCCCTTAGATTGTATCTTTAATTATTAAGACGGATCTTGAATAATAATAAAATTCTCCTTCATAGTTTAAAGAAGAAAGTACGCTTTTTTACATTTTTTTAACTAAATTAAAATATATCATTCATTCTCAAATGAAGAAAATACAAGATATTATACTCAAACTCTCACAAGTTGATATTTTCAAGGTAACTCCTTCACGTTTGCCACGTTTTTTTTTTATAGATAATTACACAGGGAAGGGAAGAGACAGACCACGTGATTTTGCCACGTTACTTCAATTTTTAACGGCATGGGACATCAATATCTCCTCCAACTAAGGATAGCCATACAATTCTTTCACAATTTGTGTTTCAATAACAATAAGCTATCGTCTAAGCATGTAGGAATGGATGAATGAAAAAAAGCCTAATTAACCATTAGAATCCGAGGCCAGCTTTCAGAGGAGGCAGAGAAAGATGTAGCCACAAGGAAATGAAGACGTACAGAGAACAATAAGGAATAAACAAAAGAAATATCTGAGAACTTGGACTGAATAATTTACATTAATTAGTCTCTAATCAAAACTATTTAGAACTCAACTACCACATAACAAGTTTTCACAGTCTCCCATAAATGTACATAAGGAGTCTTGCTAACAAGGCAGGAGGAAGTAGACTTTGATCTAACCGAACAAAAAAGAAAAAATACAGAAAAAAAAACTCCAGAATGATCATCGATTGAGTCTTCGTTGTCAAGCTCGCAATAATGACAAGGGTTTTGCTGAAGAAGAAGCTGGGATATTGGGGAAAGCAGCTCCATCCCACCCTTCAGCTCTATCTTCTCTTATTGTCTCAAGCTTGGGATAATGAGATGGCTTTTGAGGAAAAACCAGGGGCGACGGCGCAACCTCCAGCCAACGTGTTGCTGCGTGCATCATCTTCTTCGCCATTGATCCCTCTTTTTCTCTACCGTCCACAAGAAACATCGTATATATTATGACTTCAAGCGATGATTTTCCGAGATCGATTGGTTGTTAGATCGACTGATAACAGAGATTTATCTCTCTATCCCCTTTCGAAGAAAACGAGAAAGAGAGCGAACGACGATGAAGAAATTGGTGAGCAACTAAGGAAAAGATCGGGGTGAGTTCCTCAGCGAGGAATGGGCAAATGATCGGTGAGCTTAAATAGGGGAAACGAGGTGAGAATATTGAGCAATTTCGCAGAAAGTATCACACGTCCAAGTGTCTACTGGTACCTCCGAAGTCCACGTGGGGGTAAATGCCGCAAGGGCCAAAGTTTGGCCGGTCAATACCTTTCCCGCTAATTATGGGCATTTTCTGCAGTTGCCCATTCCTTCGGGATATTCGTCTAGAAAGATCTAGAACGGATGGCACTTGCAACCTTATTCCTCGTTTCTTCGAAGTTATGTAATCACCATCAATGTTTCCTCGGCAGCCGCAGATTAAAAGTGATTTTGTGTTCGAAGACTGAGATTCTCTGGCTCAAAGAAATACCACCGATTCCGCGGTTTATTAAGGCAAATTGCTGGATGACGGCTGCTGGAACGGCCCAGGCACCGGTCATTTTGGACTGAATCATCAGAGGTTCCGCATCCTCGAGAATCGTCTTAAGATCCATTTGCCAGGAAAAGGGGCATCTTGATTCCGAGATTATCGGGACGGCTAGATTTGCATGGGGCCAAGCTTTGACAACCTTAACATCCAATCGTACTTGGGCAAACGAATGATGCAAATACGAATAGAACGTAATAGGCAAGTGGTTCTTTCTAGTATTGAGCAGTTCAATACGATCAAAATAGAAGTACATGGTGCAGGGAATTGCATAGACTCAGAAATTATCTCCTCCGACTAATAATGGACGCTACAAGTGTCTTTATCTTGACAATTTATGATGTATCTAAGCCCAACATCTACTTAAAAAGCTACACCTGGTTTTGAACATCTCCCTGTTAACATCCAGAAATCATATTTCCCCAAGCCAGGTATTGGAGATTGCGCACCCTCAGAACAGATATAGATAAGCAGCCAGGATGAGTAAAGATTGAAAAGCAGGGCCCATTTGCCTTGGCATGATTGCTGTTCATCGAGCAATAGATTGAGAAAGATGGCAAAAGAAAAACAACAGAAATCCTCCCATCAGTATGCATATGAAAATGAATTAAACACCCAAAGTACACTCGGTCTCTTCTCAACTGGCTGGTTCTCCAACAATACTAGCTAGTTAATATCTTCTGCATCTATTCTGGATAATATCTCAAACAAATTTTCTTAAAAATCACACCATATGTTTACATTTGCTAGATGTTTTGACAGAGCCAGAAGCGCAACCCAGTAAATGAATGGAAAAATAATCTCTGCACCCATTACAACTCATTGCGGTAATCAAACAGCCATATTTATGCCCCGTTTTCTATTTAGCTTCATCTAATCAATTGCCTAATTCAAGGTGAAATATAAAGATTCAATCATGAAAATGGCATTCAGCCAAACACCACCAGCATACGGTGCATTCAGGTCACAACAACGGAATAATTATCAGTAACAAAGAGGGAATTAAGAGGCAACAATCAAATATTCACTCTCCCTAGAGTTGTTCCCTTCACTGTGTGAACTCAACCTTGGCTTTAATCAGGTTGAAGTATAATCACAGAAATCACTTTGCGATGGATGTTTTTGCTTTTAGCATAACAAGGAAACGCCAGACAATATCCCATCAATTAAATGAGAATCCAGCAATGGGACTGGCAGCAGTGGATATGCTAGAAAAGACACAATCCCAATATTATATGTTAAGATAATACTTTCTAAGTTCTGCCTGTTAAAGCCTCATCCAACCTATTTCAACATCCCTGAACTAAATTGATTAGTCTTGATTAGTCTCATATAATAGGTTCTTGCATTAAAGCATAAGCACCTAAAACACAAGCCTGGACAAAATAATAAGATTGTTGGACTATTCTTTAGCATACAGAAGAGAAAATCACAAACCAATTGGAACAAATAGAAAGTGACACTCTAATTTTACGGGGAGAATATGGGGGGGATGGAATCCATCCTTGTGAACATCCAAAGTATCCAATCATTACTGGTGAGTCATAGCACAACGCAAAGGCAAATTGCATATTACAATGATACATTGTAGCAAACAATTTTGGATCCGCAGTAGCAAAGAAATATAAGATAGACAATAGCCAACAAGTTCTAGCCCAAAAGAATACAATCTGATGAGCAATAATATCCATGGGCCGAACAACCCATGTAACATTTAAAAATATCCACTAAAAAGAAAAGTGTTTCCAGTATATAAGGCGAATTATTTTAGCTTAATTGAAAGGTAACTAAACTACCCGAACTCAGTATTTGGTAGTTCGAACAAACACATTTCGAAAAAGAAAAGAAAAAATTCTCTGCATGGGCGAGTACAGATCGTTATGAGTTCCAAGGATTGGAAAAACATCATCAGCTTTGGAAATGCTTTTAAAAAAACAGCTGGTCCAGAGGAATAGTGAAACTTCAATATAAAGGCACATTAGCAGGCAGAGCATAATCAAGAAAATAAAATTTAAACAGCACCCCTGCACCCAAAAAATACCACAGAATCCTATACCAACTGCATGTAAAACAACAATAATAAAATTACATTGCAAAATCTGATTTAACCCTGAATAATACCATCAATCCCACTTTGTTCAACCGTAAATTTTCCCATTATAGCAAGATCAACCTTAGCCTCAAGAATTCAAATACTATAAAGATCATTTAATAAAAATTCAGAACTTAACTTTAAGCTAAACACCAAGTCGTCCAAAATCGGAACAAAAAAGCATTCAATCCTGAGGAATTTCCACATCTCCATCAGTAATCTCCTGCTGCAAATCCTTTGGATCCTTCCCATCAACTGTGCAGCCCACGGACACGCAAGTCCCCAATATCTCCTTCACTGTTCCAGACAAATCCTTCGCCATGGACCTGGGCCTCATAATCCTGGCGATCTCAATAACATCATCAAGCGAAATATTCCCAGAGTGCTTAATGTTCTTAGTCTTCTTTCTGTCACGCTCTGGCTCTTTAAGGGCTTTGATGACCAATGCAGCCGCGGAAGGAACCACAGCGACCTTAGCTTGACGGTTCTGCACAGTAAGCTTTACGGTGACTCGGAGACCCTTCCAGTCCTTAGCAGTCTCCTTAGCGATGTCCTCACCAATCTTCTTCGGCGAGAGACCGAGAGGACCGATTTTGGGAGCGAGCGAACTAGCCGCTCCGACCTCACCGCCGGTAACTCGGACGTAGACTTCCACGACCTGTGTGGGATCGAACTTCGGCGGCATTGCGAGAGATTTTGATGGCTAGGGTTTTGTCTGTGCAAATGAAGGAGAAGGACGCTGAGAAATGGGAAAACGAGGATTAATAAAACTAGGGTTTTTGCAGACTACGCGTATGAGATGTGGAACTTTGAAAGCCCAATATCTGAGGAGCAGAATGTTTCTTTTGCGAGGGAGGCCCATCGGGTGCAGAGTGTTTAATTCGTGTTTAGTAAAAAAAAAATCGTCGTCGGTTGATAAATTTAAATTCAATTTATATCCCATCCCAGTACATGAATTAAGAATGCATTTAGACTGAATTTGATTACCAAACTTAATATGATTTTTCAATTTTGAGTTCCACAACTTTTACAATTTTTTTCTCGCAAAAATAAAGAAAAATATTCCAATAGAAATTCAATTGAAATGCGCCATCTGTCTCGCCCATTAAGAATTGGAGCTATTAAGCTCAGCGTTACATAGTAGCTCATCCGCTAGGGGGACAAAATTGCCACTATCCAAAAGTTTTGGATATAAAAAATGAAGATGGACTCCTTATCCAATTTCTATTTTTTCTATTTGTTTGTGTTTTCCCATCTAGTGGTACAAGCTCATGGATTTTTTTTTCGTGCGTGGAGATTTCACGATCAGAAGTCCCAGCTACTTGTGCCTGTTCTGTGTTAGGGGAGGTGTTCACGGTGATAAGTGCAAGGATTTGCATTCATGGTTTCCTGGCTCTGGACTCTTGCTGTTGGCAAAAGTTACAGGGGCACAAAAGTTGATTACCTGAGAATCATTTTAGTGTCTTTTCTGTCTGGTCTCTTTATTCTGGTACATTGTTCTACGGGCTGTTACTGGAATTGTACTCCCATCTGGCTCCAATAACAAGCTCCTTTGAAGGAGCGAAGATGAATCAATGCAGTTTTGGGATTGCCACAGAGGTCAGACTGGTGTTATTTTCATTTCATATAAATTAGGTTTTGGTTTTTCATTCTCTTTGACATCGAGCATCTCATAATTTCAGTCCATCTTATGCAGTGTGTTCATAATGTTAAACTCAGCAGTGAAATTGTTTCATCACCAAAGGTCAATGCTGTGGAAATAAGATTTTGTGCAAGCTTTCCCGTTCTTTGCGCAACATCAAATGCTTGTCTACTCAATATAAAGTGTTTCATGACTAAAGGTCAATGGGCAATTTTTGTTTGTGGAATGCTGTGGAAGTAAGATTTTGTGCAAGCTTTCCCGTTCTTTGCGTAACATCAAATGCTTGTCTACTCAATATATGTACTGAAGCCACTTTTATTCATTTTATAATTGTACTATTGCTTTTTATGTTTATGCAGGGAACTCTGTGACTTGAACAGAGCTAGCTCATTGCTAATCTTCTGAAAATTTCTCTAATTTTCTTAGACTTCATATCTAGATTCCTTAGTGTTATTGCATTCCTTAATTTGTTAGACTTGATTTTCAAATTTGTGAGTCTCGGAAATCTGATCTTGCATATATTTATATTTTCCTGACTTGCTGGTGCCAGAGTCATTCCATCTTGCATGTAAATTCTAATCTTGATCCAATTGCATTGAAGTGACAGCAACTTTAGACGGCAACTGTTCCTTCACTTATTATGTTACATGATAGACTCTACTCGGGATCCAAGGACAATGCAAAATGAGTATGCTCGTATTAATGATTACTTTCCATGCTAGTCTGCCTTCAATCTCCTAGGATCGAAGGTATATTGTCTGGTTGCCTGAATTTGGAATAGCTTGGTGTTGAGGAGGGAGTTGTGGCCCTGCCTGCCCCTCGCAAAACTCAAGAGGGCGCAACTTCCACTGAAGTTTAATTACTTTTCTTTGGATAACTGTTTTCCTACTGCAATTTTTTGGTGTAGAAGTGCAATTTACATTTACTTATCCATAGTACTTGGATGAGCGATTACAGTTGGAAAACAAGGTTTCGATTCTGACCTTGAGGCTGTTGAGTGGTTGGTTATTTCTCATCCCTGGCAAAAACTTTCCTTTATTTGTTGGTTTAGGCTGCTGCATCTTGAGTCATGTTCTACAAATCCTCATCCTGATCAAAAAACTCTTCAGCGTCTGCTCTGACAGGGTATGCTAATTCTGCTCTGAGTCATGTTCTATTTGTTGTCTGGTGCTTTAGACAATAAGCACAATAAAGGCGCTTCTTTGCCCATTGGGTGTATTTAACTGGACATTTATATTGACTGAGTGATTTATTTGCCCATTGGTGTTTGAGGAATTTCTGCTTCTATTTCTGCTGCCTCTAATGTGGTATGGACTGCTACAGAAATTGCTAGTCTGGAAGTAGAATACTAAGTTAAAGAAGAAAATGGGAGTTATATTTTTACTCTTTCCAGAATATTTAAAGTGCTAAGGCTACAAAGTTCAGTTTAGGTACATAGCCTTTGACGCTGATTGGTATTTTAGACCGCATATAATTGCTAAAATTTTATTCCTTTTAATTGATTTTAGGTTTTCTAAATGTATTCCAGACGTCTGTAGTCTTGTACTCCTTGAGGTAGCACTGCACAATAATTTACCAAATAGCCACATAATTTCTTAACCTTCCCTTTTTAGACACCATATGTCATACTATTATGATTGAGTTCACTGAACATAAAGCTTTTACTTCCATCTGCACTAGGAGCATTGACAAAAAACTAAACCAATAGTTAATGAATTTGTAAACTTCCAGTGGAATCATGTTAAGTTGCAACGTATGAATGCGAATATGATATCATCCTTCAATAGTTTGAGTAAGGAAAACATGAATCTTGAAATTGTAAGAGGATGTTTCTTAAAAGCAACGAAAAAGCACACCTGAGGATCTTTCATGCGTCTGTTGTTTCAGGACATCCTTGCTCTTTCCGGTATAACAGATGCAGAGGCTGAGCCTATCCTACTTTGTTTCATGTAAAGATAGTGTGGTTTAACTCTATTATATTTGCCATGTAATTATCGGCCTAGTTCTTTTACTGGCGAAACCTTCATATTCTTTCTCTGATCTGGCTAACTAGTTGGTTATCTTGATGGTCACCAGTCTGAGGAAAGAGGCAGAATACTTTCCGGAGGTGAAGTGCCCCTTCCACTGGGAACACAGCGGGACTGCTGTTTGTGTGGAAGTTGAATAGAGAGAGAGAGAAAGAGAGAGAGAGAGATGACCCGGTCATGGAGCTTCACAGAACTCTTCTCTTGTTCTGCGCTTTTGAAATACAAAGAAAATCATGTAACGTAATTAAATGCTAAAGCTAGGTCTTATTCCCTTCCCCTCTTTCTTCCTTTTTTTTTTATAATTAAAATACTTCATTCCATTAATTAAGAATGACAGCGATCACACAAATAGGTTAAAAATTTATTATAATAGATAAAATAAACATTGCGATCTAATTAATACTATATGTATACACTCGCACAGTAAAAAAATGTAAATTCAAGATATTTTAGTGTAAGGAAAATTAATTTTTAATTAATTAAATTACCATCTAATCACACATTATAAAAGTTTAATTAACACATCATTTCATCTCCACAAATAAAGTACGGTATTCTGTTCCGAGTTCATGAACTCAGTACATGGTGCGCAATATAATGTCCGAATTTCCCATCCAAGTGTATCTATTCTCGCACCCAAAATATATGCGATACACTGGAAGAAAACTACAAAATAGACACGGTTTACCGGCCCGATAAATTGACGAGAGAACTCATCGTGTGTCGCATCTGAGAGGACAGATGAAGTCAGTCCAGAAACCAGCTGGCAATAAGCTACTCGCTAGATCCAAGTGCCCCTAGTTGGTCCCACTTCACGTGCCATTCACGACCCCCGGTTACAAGAAGAAATGTGGTGACACGTGGCACCGAGCGCACACGTGGTGCATTTCTTAAAAGCCTCAACTGGGGACCTGAACCAGGTGAATCCCCTCTCCTTGTGTGGCGACAATTTTAAAAAACCTCTCGTAAAGAGAAAATTTTGGCTTTCCAAAACTACCCCTTTCTGCTTATCTTCTGTCGTCATCCATTATTTAGCAATGGAGGACAGACAAGTGCCGATTGAAGTTTATTGTAGAGAGTAAAATTATATATTATTTAATTTTAAAATTAAATTTAAAATACTGTGAGATTTATATTTTTTATAAATAATTTAATTTTTATAAAATTTAAAATAAAAATTATAAATTTAAATTTATTTAATTACACTTTGAATTAGAAGGATCTATAGTAGTTTTAAAATACATGTTAATTTTGGATAAGGTGCATAAATTAAAATTTTGAAGAAAGTTTTATAAAAATAATTTTATTTTTCCCTCAAAAAAATTCAAATGAGTTGAAATCAAATTATAAATGCTAATGAATGTATTGAAATTAATATAACAGACCTTCAAATATGTTTTTTGCATGAGAGGATTGTTTTTTTTCCAAAGAAAAAAAAGAGGATTCTTTATTTGAAAAAATAATTGTGAAAATAAGATAACTAAATTATGCATATTTCAATAGAGTTTAAATTTAAAAATTTTTATTTATAAAAAAGACATATTTAAAATAAAAATTTTATATTAAGTTTCAAATATTTAAAGTTCTCAATTTGTAACTGTGATACTATTTACATATTGATTTTCTTGTCTTAGGCTGCTTCCACAACGTTAATTTAGGGTGAGTATATATTGGAATTATTACTTCATATTTAAAAGAAGCACTAGACCTTTTTACTTTCATGGGAAGAAAAAACGCAAAGAAGCATTAGTTTTAATTAGTACCATGAAAGATCAAAATTTTAATTAGTTTTTAACTTTTTGTCTTCAACAATTCTATTTTGTTAAGAATAAAAAAAATAATGTAATACTAACATATTTTAAGTTGAATGCTATAATTTTTCCTTTTTCCTTTTATATATTTAAATAAATTAGTTGATCATTAATTATTATAACCTGAATATCTTGATTACTTTGTACATATATAGTATATGTCATACTCAAATTTATTTTTTACTATATTATTATTTTGTCATTACTTATTTTTAATTTTATCTTTTACTATGTCGTTCCCTTTTCCTCAATTCATTATTTCAAAATGGGTTTTGAATAAAAGTTTAAAATATGATAAATAAAACAAGTTAGAAATCTCTATGTCACAAAGAATAGAAAAAAAAAGTGATGTTCATTTTTAAAAATTAAAGCTAGTATTAAGAACATCAATACTGTTTGCATTTATAGAAACTGGGCACATAACTGGATAAATGTGAAAGATGACGTGGCATTTGGTGCTAAGTTTGTAGGGGGGCACCAGTGTAATCTCATCATCTGGAAATTGCAGAGAAAATAACGACGAAATAAGAGAAAAGACAGTTGAGTTAGAGCGAGAGAGAAAAAGAAGGTGACCTTATCCATTAAGAACCTCTATAAAATCAGGTCGTAACCTCCGCTAAAATAAAAAACAAAGTCCCAAAATTCTTGAGGGAGAAAGAGGTGAAATACAGTGCTTTTAGAGAGAAAAACCACCTCATTTCACAAGCATTTTTGTCAAACTCATAACCTGAGACTTCTTCAATGGCGGCTTCCAAAAGCTACTACGCCAGAACAAATTACCGGTTTTTGGATACTCACGCGCCGGTGAGTTCCGACTCCGTGTTCGAGCTCGACGAGTCGGATGTCTGGAGCACCACACGCTCCGCATCGCCGGAGTTCCGTAAACCGGCGGCGAGTTCATGCGTGTCGAGGAAACTCTCTTCTTCTGCAGCGAAGAGTGACCGTGCCGCCGTTGGTGCGACAGCCGCCTCTTTGCCGGTGAACGTACCGGATTGGTCGAAAATACTGAAGGACGAATACAGAGAAAATCGGAGGGGAGATTGTGAGGACGACGATTTTGATGATGACGACGATGGGAATCGGATTCCTCCGCACGAGTTTCTAGCAAAGCAGTTGGCGAGGACGAGAATTGCATCCTTCTCTGTGCACGAAGGTGTTGGTAGGACTCTCAAAGGGAGAGATCTTAGTAGGGTTAGAAATGCAATTTGGGAAAAAACGGGGTTCGAAGATTAATTATCACATTTTTTCCTGCGGAGGAATTTATTGCTTCTATAGGAGTAATTTGTTTCTTTTTCCTCTTTCTCTTTTTCCCTCCTCCTTTTTGAGATTTGGTATCCAGGTTTATGGTGACTGGATATGACCAAAGCGGAAGCGATTATTAGTGATTGTAATTCTAACTACTATTTTGGAGATTATCAAGAGAGGTTGATTTTGTTCTTCTGTGCATAATTTTTTTCTGATTATTACTTTTTTCTTTTCATTTCATTGTTCTCTTGGCGTTTGAATTTGAACGGTAAAATGGGAAAATAAAAATAATAGAGTATAGGTGAGAAGCTGAGGCTGTGAAATTAGGAGCACTTTTAAGGTTGGGAATTGGGATTAAATAAGCTTGAAATTTTTTAAAATTTTATAAAAATAAATTGATTGTAAAAAATAAAATTTAATGTGAAAAATTTATATTCGAAGCTAAATACATGTCAATGATTGGTGAGTTTGAAAATGATGGTACTGCGCCTTTTGAACTGGATGATAACTGACAATTGGAAATCCCATCAAATCAATACTTTATTCTGAACCTTTTTAAGTTTGCTGGTTTTGCTAAGTTTGTTGGTTTTGTTAGGGTAACAGTATTATTTTTTAGGTGGTGTTAAATAGATTTTTAATTGTTAAATTAAATAATATATTTTTTTAATTTTTATAAAATAAAATTTTAATTATTATATTTTATAAATAAAAATTTATATATTATGAGTAATTATTTAAATTAAAATAATTATTAATTTTATAATAAATAATTATTTTTTAAATAATTATTAATTTTATAATAAATAATTATTTATAATGTATAAATTTTTAACTGTTAATATAATAATTAAAATTTAATTTACATAAATTTAAAAAAAAAAAAAGAAAGTACTTCATCTGGTAAGTTTACATAGTTCCATATTTTGAGATCTTTTTTCTTATTCAATTCCCTGCCCCTTTCCTTATGCGAGGTTAGAAGAAAATTCTGCCTCCTGGGTCAAAAGTATAATGCTACTAGCAAGCAAATAGGGTGATGATATGTAATTTTGAGACAAATTGTAACTATCCGTTCATGATCAAATATAAACGTACTCGAAAGAGGCATCAATCGAGCTAAAATCTTCCGATATGCTGTTTAGAAATTTTTACTTCTTTGAAAATTTTGGCATTATTTAAGATGGGATTGTATAGGGTTTTTATTTGAGTTTTTTTTTTTAATTTTATAAATACAATTTTTTTAGTAAGAAAATAGATGAGATTTGAGTTTTGGATGGAAATCTCCTTTAAATACACACTAGTTTTCGTATTAGAATGTTAATGGTCTAATCTTCTTGGCTAGTTTGAACACATTGTTGGGAATAATAGGTTGAGGTTTTTCGGTAGATTGTCATCATGAGGATTAAAAGAGGTGTATTTAAATTATATTTAATTTTTTAAATATAAAAATAAATTATTCATAAAAAAATATATATATTTCAAACAGAAAAAATTAAAAATTTTAATTCGAGCATACATTCAAAACATTATCTTAAATATGGTTATCCTAACACTACTAATGCCATTATCCAATTAAAGTGATAAAATCACATTGGGATCCAAGCCTGTTAAATTTAATGACAATGGTTTGTTCATTATTGGCCAACAAATTGCATAGGTGCTGTTTCCAATTTACATGGCTTATATTGGGTCATGGATGCATGGTTTAGCTACTCCGATCGCTATCACTCCAAGTGCTTATTGCTCTATGGAGTATGCAGTATAGGAGTTAGCATAATTGTTGATTCGGTTTGAGGGTCCACGTCGTGAGAGCATCGGAAAGCACTCCTAGCTAATAGTAATAAAAGACAGCTTTTGTTATCTGTATTTATAATAATAACAATAATATAATTTTAATGAAATAATTACTACATTTATTGATATATTAACAGATAAGAGATGTGAATTAATTCTAAAATAATTATCTGATAAAAGATACTTTTAACAAATTGATTTGCTGCTTTTTTATGTTAAGAATACTAGTGAGGTTGCTTTGAATCTGTACCCCACCTGCTTTTCCTTCCTTGACTATGATCTCATAAGCTAGGAAATATGAACTGCTCTGCTGATTTGAAATTTGTAGTGCAAACTTTTCTACTACTGCTTGGATGAAACTTTTTGAGAGAGAACCTTTATTTTGAGAAGGAAATGACAAGTGTCAAAGAGGGGGTAACATAAACAACCAAGAAGATTGCTTCTATCTGTTGAGAGGATCCTTTGAAAGAGAGTATAAATTAAGTAGACTGGTTGGAGAATTGTAATAGTAGTAGGCTGTTTGTGTTTGTTTAGAAAAGAAACATGATTATGGAGGAAGAATCTAATCCGAGAATGTGCCATTGGAGAGCCACCATGTGAGAAGTCTATGTTGTAATCAATAATTCACCTAATTTTCAAGTGATCCAAATCATGAACAACATTATTGTTTGATAGCCCAGAAAGAATCTTGCAAGCTAAAGTCACTTTATATAAATTAAGGTTGGATTTCATTACAAGTATACCTAAAACTTTATAGATATACGTTATATCTTACACACAAAATAGGCACAAGTGTGTGGGAGAAAAGGAGGACAAATATTTTCTTTCCTTTCATTTATATAATTATATGTGGTTGGCTGTTGGAGGGGTTGGGATTGTCAAAACAGTCTATACTTCTTGTTTTCCAAATACACGATTTATCATCAAATGTACTCGCAAAATATCGGTAAAATTAATGTTTGTCCGTGAAGATAGTACAAGGTTGGTCACAAGTGTAAGATGACCACAAAAAATGCTTAGCCGGAAAGGACTATGTACGGTTGGAATCCAATAATTCTCAAGACTCAAGAGTTGCCGTTCTGTACAAATCGGAAAAAAATATCCAAGTGGTTGACCCAAGTGGTTGAATTTGATCTTTTATCATAACAAGACTCAAGATTCATATATATACACAAAATAAATTTAAAAAATGATTGGGGAAGAAATATAATTAATTTTTTTTTGTGAAATACTATATTCTAACTTAATAGTTAAATACATAACTATTTTTTTAATTCTCGGTGGAAATTTTACAAACTAAACAATAATATATATTTTATAATGCAAAAAAAAAATAAATCATACATTTAACAATATTCGAACTCCTAAAATGCTTTAACTAATATTATTCAAACAAGACCTCATCAAATTTAGGCTCAATTTCTACGAAACTAGTTTGAAAAGACTAAAAATTCGATTTTTTTTCCCTGAAAAGGAAAAGAGAGAAAATAAATGCAATATAGGGGTCCAATCCAATGTGTGTGGTCGCAACTGTCAGCGTAATGGGGAGAAAAACAATCCACTACCAACCAAAGCAACCAAGCTACCCCGTCCTCCCCACGCTTTGCTCAAAGAGGTAATATCAAAATGTCTTACCAATTTTACTTTTATAGGGCAGAGACTCGGCACTGTGGGACCCAAATCCTCCTCTATATTAATCAGTTGTAGAGTGAGAAAAGCCGAGGTCAATGTTGTCATTATGTCCTCACCGTCCCGAAAGGCATAATCCCATAGTCCCAAGGAATAAACAATAGAAAGAAAGAAAAGCTTTCAACAACTTTTGTGAACCGTTGGATTTCAAAGTCTCGAATGCGATGGTTAGTTGACCGTAGTTATCAATCCGAGCTTGCGTTTCGTATAAATTCGCCCGTCGTTTTCGTCGTTGCGTCCCTTTCTTGCTTTATGGGGACACGCGAATATCAGTGTCAGTCGGTTAGACGACGACGCTGCTGATGTTCTCTCCCTCTCTTCTCTCTCTTGTGATTTTTGTTTTTATTCTTTCTTGACAAAACTCCCTCGTGAATTTTGTTGTTCAACCAAAAAATATTAGGGTATACTTGCATTTATTTTTTAATTAAAATTTTTTATGTTTTATTTTAAATCTTAATTTTATTTTTAAAAATAATTTATTTGTATAGTTTTTAATATAATTTAATTTTAAAAAATTCAATCTGAATACATCTTTACTAATACAAATAGGATCTTGTATGGTGATCTACTTGTGATTTACTATAAAAACATCTTATGCTTTATATATTTATTTATTTTATTATGAAGGACAACAAAATTTCTCATGTGTTGCACATTTGTGTTGGGTAATCTAACTAGTAATGTGAGCCGCAACATGAATAAGAATTAAGAGTGTATTTGAATTGTGTTTGGTGGGGAGAATTTTTGTTTTCGATTTCGTAAAAATAATTTTTTTGTGAGATGAAAAGTGTGACTTAATTATGTATTTGATTGGAAAAAATATAATTCAAATGAACCCTAAATAAGTGGTTACATCTAGGAGTGTTCAAACGAATTTCGCTTCGGTTTCAGTTTTATAATTTGATTTTCGGTTCGTTTTTTTTATTTTTTTGAAAATCAAACCGAATCGTTTTACTATTTGATTTTTTGGTTTGGTTCGGTTCAAACCAAAATAACACAAGAACGCATTATGGTAATGAGTTATTGTATTTATTTTTTAAAATAAATACAAAAAATTATTATCATAATATATATTTATTTTTTAAAAATTTTAATTTTTCAGTTCGATTTTCGATTCAATAACTTAAACCGAAAATCGAACCGAATAACTACAAAAACCAAACTGAAATTCGATTCGATTCGATTTTTGAACACCCCTATTTAGGTAATTTATAAGCAACACACTCATGTTAGGATGATTATTTGACCTCTAACGACTAGAAACAGTCTTATTTGCAGAACTTTTATGCCAAGCCAGAATAATGATTACTTTGGTTGGCCCTTAGATAGAAGCGTGCCAAGCTAACCCAACTGTGGAACAATTCAGGACACTGCCTAAGAAGGAAGGGGTAAAAAGAACAAGTTTTGTTCTGCCAAAAGAGAATTTCTTTCTTTCTTTTTTTTTTTAAAAAAGAGAGAACCTACAAAAAAGGGAATATGTTGGAGTGTTGGAAGCTGGTAAAAAAACCATGTGGGCTCATATTTAAGATAGACATATATGCAATCAATCAGCCTGCGAAAACAAAAGGGAGTTTTCTCGTTTCTTTGCTCCTTTTGCAAAATGGGTTAGGCAGAGCTGCAAATGCGAACATTGCATTCATTTACGTTAAAATCATACTTATGTGTGTGTGTGTTTTTTTTTAACTATTAGACATGACATGAATTTTTAACTCGTTTTTTGGGTAAAATTCCACTAACTGGTCAATCATCTCATACGCATATTCAAACTGCTTAGAAAAGGACATTAATGCAAGCTTTAGAAATTGGCTATGATCGCAAGCACTTGAATTGGATATAGTTGGATAACACGCTCGATCATCTCCCTTTCTTGCAACTGTGCAATTAACAACTTTCAGGAGAAAGATGTGGTGGAGAAGAGGAAATGAAGAAGTTCATAACTGATTGCAACTAAAGTGGCATTCCAACTTGGAGAACATGTCTTGATGCTATCATCACTTTTGGCATCACCCAAACTCTGCCCCTCAATGCAATTACTAACTATCTGTCACTTCATCTCTTTACATATATCACCCAAATAACTTTTTTTTAATTTTAATTTTAAAATTTTTATTTTAAATTTTATAAAAATTAAATTATTTATAAAAAAATATTTAAATCTCGTACGGTTTAATTTTAAGATTAAATAGTATTTAATTCCATTCCACTCTTTTATTCATTTTAAACAGAAAAAGTACTTATTTAAAATTGTGAATGGAGGGACTGTAAACTATCTATCTTAATTTTATGTAACCCAAGTATTATAGTAGAGGACATTAATATCTCGCTAGTTTCTACCAAAGCTATTTTATAAAAACCAATCTTTATACATAGTTGAAGATACTAGTATTTGTACTCGATAAGAAGCAAAAAAAAGAAATTTGAATACTATCTCAATTTAAAAGTCAAAATAAAATTTCAAGTATAAAATTTATATATTTCTTATAAATAATTTAATTTTTAATAAAATTTAAAATAAAAATTTGAGAAATTAGCTAAAAATGCCCTCAAACAATTTTCTACTAGCCAGTAATATCCAAAATCATTTTTGTTACGGAATATATCCTTAATATATTTTCAGGGTGCCAAAAGTACCCTCACACGGCGGAATCCGGCAGAATGGAGCGGTACATTTTTACGTGAGAGGCAAGTGGCTCAAAATTGGAGGGTAAAATTGTCACTCTCTATCCCATCTCCTGCAACCCGTATTCCCTTCCTTTTCCCATCCACTTGCAGCCCGTCTTCCCCTTCCTTTTCTCATCTGTCTGCAACCCATCTTCCCCATAAAAAACTCTGTCCCAAAAAGACTAATAACAAGATGAGCTCAAGCAGTTCTTCAGCTTCAAGGAGAACGAGGGACCCGAATTCGGTTATCAACCTGTTCAAATCTGTCATACGTAGGAGTACAAAATCACACACCACATTTATTATAGTTCGTGATTATTGGATATTGGTACGTAGGTAACTCTATCACTCACTCTCGTGTTGATCTAACACTAATTATAATCCTATTGCATCCTGCTAGAACCACAAGATAAACCTAGGGCATACGGAAAGCCAAGAACTGAAATTTTCAACCGTGGACGAGCCCACAAGATAGAGCCATCAGCAGGATGGCAGCTTCCTTCTCATCTTGAGGAAAGACACGGTGAAAGGCCAAATTCTTGCTCAAATTGAATAAGAAGTCCTCGAAAACGTTCTTCTTCTCTTCATGATGAGATGATTTGGGTGTGAGTTTACACCTTTTCTTGAACTGTACAGGATGGCCATTGTTCTTGATCCTCTCTTTGTTCTGCACCTTAATCTTCAACGTTGCTGTTTCAGAGTCCAGGCTTGTGCCATTTGCTGCTGCTGCTGCGGCGGCAGCAGCCATGGCCCTTCTAGCCTTTCGGGCTGCAAGGGGATGGGAAAAGGAAGGGAAAATACAGGTTGCAGGGAGATGGGTTAGAGAGTGACAATTTTACCTTCTAATTTTGAGTCACTTGACTCTCACGTGAAAATGTGCCGCTCTATTCTGCCGGATTCCACCGTGTGAGGGTACTTTTGGCACCTCAAAAATAGATTAGGGATATATTCCGTAACAAAAATGATTTTAAATATTACTGGCTAGTAAAAAATTATTTAAGGGTATTTTTAACTAATTTTTCTAAAAATTTTAAAATTAAATTTTATTTAATTCCGGCCAAGATATGGCGAATAATGTATGGACGGTGTCTTGCCTGTTCCGCTGCTTGGATAATATGGTGAATCAGCTATTAGCCTGCTGCGAGTCCTCCTTTAAGATGCTAATGAGCTTTACCTGGAGTCACAAAGTGACGGGCGATAAGGAGAGGGGTATACCGAATGTGGTCCAGAAAGTAGAAAGAAGTGCATTCTAGAAGACTGCAAATCCTTACCGGTTACCATCCATTGCCGTAGACAACTGAAAATGGAAAAAAGTCAGGGAACTGATAAAACAGGGATTGGAAAAATATTGTAAAACTTGAAGGCGGTGGTATTTGATATTTAAAATATTATTATTATTATTATTTTAAAATATAAAGTATAAAAAATATTTTTTATTAAATAATAAACAAAATCAGTCTTATAATTATTTATTTTATTTTAACTTTGTTCAATATATTTTTAGTCTTTCTTTTCCAAACTAATAGTCCTATGACTATCCGCGCTAGAAGTGGAGGAATGCAGCGATACCAGTCAGATGCAACTCACATGCGTAACTTAGAAAGGGAAAAATTGTCAAAACCAAAAATCATCTTCATTTTCTCCTACCTGTGTCAACGGTTTTTTAATTACAATCACTTCTCCTCCCCTTCATCGACCATCTTTTTTCATCTCTACCACCATTATGCCTCCTTTTACCACTACCATTTTGCTACATTGTAAAAATTTTTCACCCCAAGTTTCCCCCCTTCTTGAATGGAAAAAGGGTGAACAAATAATGGTACCTTTTATGAGTTCTCTGGAGAAGAGGGCAACAGCACTTAGGAAGGAGCTCTTTTTTTTTTCTTTTTTTTTGGCAGTTTGTTGGTAAATTGAAGTTGTAAAACTCCAATGCTTTTGAAGTCTTGCTAATTTATCCTTCCATTTAAATGAGGGTTTTTGAATAAACTGTATATTTTTCAAGTAAGGATATATCTTGTGTGTAGGTTTATCTTCAAGATTCGAAATGTTGAATTGTGGCTTTGATTGCTGGATGCAGAAGATTTGTTATTAGTGTTGATTTTGCATCTTTTTTGGGTTTTAGGAGTTAGCATAGACTCATCAGGTCTTGAATGATTCAGAGAAATAGGAGATTTATACTAGATAAGCTGAAGATTCACAGAAAGAAGGAATCGACAGCAGCATGAATAATCCATTTGACATCTTTGAATTCTTCTTTGGAAGAATCGCATTCAGAGGTGGGCTCATCTGATTTTGATAAGGAAAATGAGGACGGTAGCCTTTCTTTGATTAGCATTATTGGTTCTGCTAACTAGACCGTGGTGAAGGATAGGGAAAGATTGAAGAAGATGAAGATGAGTTTTGATTTGACGATGTTGTCCTTTCTAAGTTACACATGGAGTTGAACGTGAATGGGTATCGTGGATTCCACCACTTCTGCGGCGTTGGGGCTATAAATTTCTAAAACAAATACTTTTAGAACTAAAAAAGTTCAAAAAATATATATAGACGAAGTTAAGATAAAATAAATAATTATAAAATTAATTTTGTTAATTATTTTTATTAATATAATAAAAAATAAAGGAATAATATGTATAGTAATGATAATTTAAAAATTCACAAAATATCTAATATTTTGAAAAAAAGAGATAAGGGTCAAAAAGTCAAATATTTTTTACAAGAGATATAAGAGTCAAAGAATTTTATATTTTAAAACCAAGAAAGTACTGAAAGCAATTATCTTTTCTTACCAAATTAAACCTTTACTTGGATTGGGTTCCACACAAAATTCAATACAAATTTCTCATCTCACATCTCACTTTTTCTCTCACAAAAATTTCTCTCTCCTGAAATCTAAGACAGAAAATCTCAAAACCAAACTCTATCCAATCACACCCTAAGAAATTTGATTATTTTTTTATAATTTAAAGCACCTAATATTTTACCATTTAATAAAACTAATCGAGATTTAGTTTGGGTCACCCCGGCAGAGTCTAATTCATATTCATGAAAATATTTAGTCTAGAGTTCTTTTAATATAATACAACGAAAAAAAGTTAAACTCATAACTTTATATTAAAATTAATAATTTACTTATTAACTACTCTATATTATTGGATTAAGAGATCTAAATTTTGAATGCTCGAAAGTGTACATAAAAATGGTTTTCCATTTCAACTTTTAATGGTGTAGATCCACTTAAAACAAAGTTAACAAAGTTAAAGGTTGTGGGTCAAGAAATTAAGTTAATAAACCATTGCTGACTTCTTTATCTAAGTACTACAAGCATTAAAGATTGTGGGTCAAGAAATTAAGTTAAATGAACAATGTAACTGGTGAGTTCTTTATCAGGAGTCATACTAGTACAGTACTACACTTTTTCCGCGCTGTACTCGGGCCGGCAGCACCGAGCGAGGAGCTAGCAACCACTCAGGCTAGCTTCAACTCATCTATGACATAGATGGCAATATTTGATCACACTTGTGATATATAATTTTTTAAATTATATATAATAAAAAAATTAATTATTTTTCAAGAATTTATTCTCTTTTTTTCTATCTCTCTCATCCAAGAGTTTTGCTCTCTTAATAAAATAACTTATATAGTTAATTAATTTTAATTTATAAATATTAAAAATATAATTAAAATTTTTAATAATAAATAAATTTCACTATAACATAAGGAAACTCTATATGAACTTTCGCATCTAGTAGAAGTCCACTCAACCTTTGGCATAACATGGCGGAAGTTCACATTGACTTCTGGCGCTTCTTGGTTGAAGTCTACATGGAGTGGAGTTCTGCTACATAGTAAGGAACTCCACATGGAAGAGTAAGAGAAAATAAAAGAAATTTTTTTAAAATAATTATATATATATATATATATGTATAAAAAATTATACGTACTCCTGCACTGTTCGATCGGGCATGTTTACTAATCAGATTTTCCTGGTTACACGGGGAGATCACTCCTGACCGCCATGCCTAAGTATAGGAGGTCCGTAGATAATTTGATACTTATATTTAATCGAAAACCTTTTTTGATAAATCAAAATTTCGAAACATTCCCATCAAATTGACAGTGAAGCCAGATTTCCACTAAGATGAATAGCGATCAGAATGCAAATTGTTTATATATATATATATATATATATATGGTCATTATCGATCTTATTTGGCAGCAAAATTGTTCTTCATTTTGTTATTGATCGCATGGAGAAGATCCATTTTGTTAAATAGGAGTAAAATGTGATGCATATCCATTTGAGAGACAAATGATTGAAGAAAGTTTCCCGCTTATGACCCTTTGCAAATTCGAAAGGTCATTCGGAGGACACCAAAGCCATCAAATGTGGCTTCTTCACTCAAAAGATACACACAACACATCAGTTCGAATAAGGAAAGGAAGAAAACTACCAAAATATAATATACTATTTCTCTTTGGATATTAGATTACAATCTAAACCAGTTAATTTGACGGTGATTGAAGGAGACTGATTGAGAATCAACCCGGTAGAGGCAAAGCCCCTGTGTACATCGCTGAGTACAAAATATGTTATAAGCGAATGATTCATTAAGTGGATAAGCTTCGAATATTCTGAATTTAGCCAAATTCTGCGTCAATTTTTCCTTTTTACATAAAAGGAAAGTCCATGTCTGCAAGGAAAAATATAAGAGTACAGTTCTATTCTGAGGATGATTGAGAATGAGAATGACGAGACAGATGAAGGGGTGCACACGAGACATTGTGCTTTTGATGGGAGAGAAGTATCAAATTCCATCTGAGAAATATGTGGTGCCGGTCATGTGTGGATTTTGATGAATAAGAGTAAAAACAAAGTATGTGTCAAATAAAATAATTTATAAGCTTCAGAATTTTGAGATATTCTCCAGTATTTTAATAAGCCAATTAGTCCTCGACGATTTAATAAAAAAAGAACTAAGTAATTAGTGTGACAGTATCACAATACTTGTAGGATATATTAGGGATAGAGATGTAAATCAAAATAAAGATCCTTCGTAAAATTGATAGTCTTTTCCCTCCATTTTCATCCAACGAGACACTGCCGTTTTAGTACTATAACTAGTCTCTTAATTTCCCTTCTGCCCCTTTCCGTTCCTTCATAAAAAGTCAAACCAACTACGACAAATTGAATCCCTCCATCTCCTCTATTTTCCTCTCCTCCCAATGCTCTCAATCTAAATGTACGGTCATAGATACCAATTGGTTCAACTTTTTTTTTTTTAAAAAAATGATGTACAAATTCACGGTCAGCACGTGTTACCTCTTTTCCTTTTTAGAGTCTGTTACGGATTATAATTTAATTGAGCAATTCATATTCTAATTAATTGCATATTGATTCTTTTTTTTTTTTGATATATGGAATATGGAAGCATATATTCGGAGACTTTTGGGCTGCCCAACACAAAGGGCCTCTATTGTTCCATAAGCTCCTAAGTCCAGTGGATTAGAAAGCTTTTAACTTGGGTAGGCTGGAACCAAACTAGTTTTGCTTTAGTATAGATGCTTTTCTCTAAAGAATATTTAAAAGTTGAACCAATTTCTGTAAATCAAGTTCACAATTAAATCAAATCAACAATAGAATTTCTCAGTCGATAGTCTGAATTCCAAACTCTAATCCTCCACAATTGCTCCACTTTAAGACAAATATTTATTTTAACACGAGCTTTTTCTTTTCTTTCTTCTTTTTAGATAGCTTAAAGAGCGAATTATTATATTATCAAATTAAAAACTAGGAGTTTCAAACAGTAATTTAGTGATAGAAGTACTTCTTAAAAAAGAAGGCCTTAGATTTGAATTACATCTCTCCTCTCCAATGCATATAAAAAAAAATGAAAGTCAAGTTAGGAAGGGTGTTACTATATATATAGTTTTTGTTTAGATTATATATATTTAAAAATTAATCAATTTAAAAATAAATTTACAATTTTACATGACTTGTCCTAAAAACTAACGCAAGTCGCCTGCAACTTCCCCCAATTTTTGGAGCAAGTCAACGGCAATTTGCACGGAGCAAGTTGCAACTGACTTACGCTAGGAATTGCCGCAAGTCAAGTTTAATAGTAATTTTAAAAAAAATGAGTCGTTTTAAAATCAATTTTTATAATATATATATATATATATATATATATATATATATATATTTAAAAATAGATATAATTTAATAAATTAATTTTTTATTATATAAATATAAAATAATTTTTTATAGATTTTAGTTTTAATAGTTTAAATATTTAATAAAAAATTAAAATATTAAATAATAAATAATAAAACTATTTTTAACTGTATATAATTTTTTTAAAAAAATGTATAGTCCGTGTAATTAGGAATGATAAAGAAAGTAGCAATTGAATCGTATTATGGGTGGACCGGGTCACCTGTGGACCTAGTTCACATAGAGTGTCATCTGTCGACCTTTAATTTACTTTTTAGAGAGATTATCGGGAAGCCTATTGATCCTTTTTCCTCTTCCTTCTCAGTATTGATACAGAGAACACAAGTTAGGAGACAGAGAACAAAAGTTCCTCTACTCAATTGCAGAAAACACATAAAAAAAAGAAAAAATGCAAGCATTCTCTTGTTTAAAGCCTCATTGATGCAATCCCTTTCAATTGATGCTTGAACAAAATTAAAAAAAAATATATATATGATAAGGCACTTCTGAGACAACTCACTTCAACTAAGATCTTTTTTCTTTCAAGTCATTTTTTTAAAGTCACTTCGACTGAGACCCACTCAGTTTATCCTCTCTGTGGATACCAAGTTAGTCTTACTATCTGCTCAACTACACGACCTCCTATCCTATTCACTGAAATAAGTAGAAAATGCAGTTGTTGCATAAAGTAAAATATCAAGCTGGAAATAACTAAAGGAAGAACACAAAGATATTAAAGCCCTAATCAATTCCAGTTATCCAACAACCACAACTCGTTGTAATTGTCGCTGCCGTCTTCATAACTTGCAGATCTAGAATGGTAGTGATCAAATTCAGCCGCCAAATCGTCGCCCTTAGAGAGAGAATGAAGAAAAGAAGGAGAATCCGAAGTTAAAACTGGGTTGAGAAGCCATATTGGCTAAGGTTTTCAGCCCTGCGAAGGGATTTCTGCCATTAGAACGCGGAAGAGAAGACGTTGGACAATGAAAAAGTGAAGCGGATAGTAGATCATCTGCTAGAATACAGACAGATGGCGCTTCATGGTGAACTCGGTCCACATGTGGAGCAGCGAACCAGGTCCACCTAAGAATTTCCTATCCTGTTATAGAATATAGATCTCAACCATTAACATGCAAAATTTCCAATACAATTCGATCCTAGGTTGTAGGTCCATAGGACGACAATTTCTCCACGACCCATAACATCTCTTGGATCCTGGGCCTAAAATACGAATCGGCCCGCAACATCAAACCAACCAACCTTGTCCTATCGTGGGCTCCTCCTTTATCTTTTTCAGTCTGCACCACCGAAAAATCCCGGCTCTCCCAAGTCCCAAAACCGAGCCATCCACTGGTCAGACCGTCGCGTTTTTCAAACTCGTGCTTCACGTTCTTCAACGTCTCAATTTCAGATTGAAACCCAATGACCGGTAGTTCTGCAGCTGTAATTGCTCCATTTCTCACGATATAATTCGGTTATACAGTTCTCGTGATGCTTTCCGATTCCAACTCCTGCTCCGACGACGAGCAAAACCCTAAACCTGACCCTACTTCGATTGATCAGTCCCTCGACGCAATTGAGAATCAATTGGCGTCAATTTCCATGTCGCAGTCGCTCTCCGATCCCGACTACGAATCCGAGCATGGTGTCCGCGAACAAACGACGGAGTTGTATCATGAAGAGTGGAGGAATGGCTCGTTAGATGAGATCGAGCAGCTTGGTTTGCATAGTAGTTTACCAGCGGAGGTACGCAGTGTTGAGAAAGATGCGGAGCTGGTGGAGGAGCCTAAAGCCAGCTCTTCCGGAGCGTGGTCGAATGCTGCTGAGCTTGAGGAAGTGGAGCCTCCCACAAGTCCGAGTAGTAGTGGTTACGCTGGTGAGAGAGGGAGTAGTAGTTCCACCAGCGGGATTGAGGAGGTCAACGATGATGGCGAGATTCATGAGGTTCGAAATGATTCTGAGTTTGAGGAGGTCTCGGAATCGCAGGCTCCTTGGGTCCCTGGAAAGCGCCATGTCGATGAGGTCAGTTGGAGGAGCTAGAATCATATCTTAACCCGTTCTTCCCTCCCTCTTTTTCTTTTATGTTCGTCTTCTTCTTCTTCTTCTTAGTGGCTAAGCTTCTTGATGGCATTTTCATCATGTAATGCTTGTGTGAGAAAATGGGATTAGAAGACTATGTCAGCATAGGAAGCAGTGGCAATCTCCGAGCAATTTAAGGAGAAGTGTTTTTGTTTATCTTTTTATACCAAGACTTTATCACAGAAAGCTTTGTATTTTGGATCATAACATGATTATATGCGCTTTGAATTTTGCAGTTAAGATAATGGGATTTCATTCTATTGACATTTGAAGCTTAAGGTTAATGTACAGCTAGCTTCTTGACTAGGAAAGGTTAACAGAATTTCCATTGCGAAATTATGCACTCATCTACTAAGAACAAAATGAAAGTGTACTCGTTTGGATTCTATTTTTGCATTCCGTTATTCAAGTAATGCACTATGAGGTAATGAATTTTAAGTTCATTGCTTTCCAGACTACCACAATGTGAATGCGTAATCTCGAGAACTTTGATTTGTCATGGTTGCGGTTGATATATTTTGATTTGTGTAATTTTAATCAGCAGCTTTGTCATTTGTTTTTGATTATTCATGGGGATGCAGGATGATGCTTCTATTTCATGGAGAAAAAGAAAGAAGCATTTCTTTATTTTGAGTCACTCTGGGAAGCCAATATATTCAAGGTCTGTGATTAGTACCCTAAAGTTTTTGCTTCATTGCTGCCTTGGATATTGGATCTACTTGCAGCTAATTAGTTCTTGCAGGTACTCATAGATAGTATAAATGGATTAATATTCCCTTATTTTATTTGGTATGTATTTGAAGATATGGAGATGAGCACAAGCTAGCTGGATTTTCGGCAACTTTGCAGGCAATTATTTCCTTTGTGGAGGATGGGTATATTGATTACTACATCTGCTTCATGATTTCCTTATTTCATCCATCTCCAGTTATGAGCTTATTCTTTGCTAGTATATTTCCCTGCAATAGAAATGGTCCTAAAAGAGGTTTCAATGGTTTGCTTCATTGATCACTTTTCAGGGGAGATCGAGTCAAGTTGGTTAGAGCTGGAAAACACCAGGTGAATTTACTACCTTCTCTTTGATTCAAAAGGATTGTTGAATACTTCTTTTGCTTAAAACATAGAGGGAGACTTCCATGGTTTTTAAATTGCTCCCCAAACTATTAACCATCTAACAAGCTTTATGGTTACTTGCTTGAAGGGCAAACTTAGATTTGCTGAAAGGTTGAACATGCGTATTTCACCCATGCCTGGAACTGTCTTAGGTTAACTGATACTTTCAAACAGCATTAAAAGGAATGATGTTAAGAATTTGTCTCCATTTAGGTACGATTTTTGTTGTAAGGTAGATGAATTGGAAGGTAACACATTAATGCAACAGTTAGTGTGTTCTTTCAGATAGCAAATTCATATGGTTTATGCTCTTGGTCTTTAAATGAAAATTCATATGGCTCATACCAGTGTAGGACAAAAAGGTAGTATGCGATATGTGGAGAATAAAAGGGGCAAATAGGATGGGAGCGATTGCCAAGTAGTGAAATTTTCATTATTGAGGGGTTGCTTATGTTGCATTTTGAGAGTCATTCAACTCCCAAATACCGATCCTACTAAACTGTAAACTGAATGTAATATCAAAATCTGGTAGTCAGAATACCCAAATTTATGTTGCTTTACACTTTTACAATATGTAAAATTTCATTGTTCCAGGTTATTTTTCTTGTAAAAGGACCAATTTACTTAGTTTGCATCAGCTGTACAGAAGAGCCATATGAGTCACTCAGAGGACAGTTGGAACTTCTCTATGGTCAGGTAGACTTTTCCAAGTTCTTAGGAATATGCTTCTAAAACATTTCTTTATAGAGAATTAATTCCTGAGACTCTCATGCTTTTAATTGCTTTCCTTAATATATCATTGGCATCTATCTTATTTCAGTTGATGAAAATTTCTCCTAAGAAATTCATTCAGCTCTGCCTTATTGGTCAATATCACTGCAGATGATACTTATTCTTACAAAGTCTGTAAATAGATGTTTTGAGAAGAATCCAAAATTTGATATGACACCTTTGCTTGGAGGAACAGATGTTGTCTTTTCTTCCCTCATCCATTCTTTTGGTTGGTATGTTTCTCTTCCCTTTGTCATTCAGTTTAATATAAGAGTTGAAGGTCGACATGCATGCTTAGGTAGTCTTGCTGAATATCATTTTCTTCCCAAATATCATGAGAAACATGAAGTTAGGTTGCTTAATATCCATGTGAATGTGAAGAAAACCAACGAGGTAGTCTTGATGGAACTAAAATTAGCAACAACCTAATGTGCTACGAAGTACTTTTGTCAAGAGGGATTTGCTCAATGTTTGGACTGTTTTACCCTTTCTATGGTCCCAGAAGTGGCAAGTGTATACAAGCTTGCCTTTGCATTCATTCAAAATGCTCTTTTCATGCATTGGTGTCAATATGTCTTTTCCTTTATTTCTACTTCTTTTGAATAGATATCTGCATTTGAAATCTATCATTCATTTGGTTTGTGTAAATTGACTAACTATAGGCTGGTGATAAATTTTGGATGTTTGGAGTTGGATTCACCCTGTACTAAAACTGTTCTCCCATGATTTCAGGAATCCAGCCACTTTTCTCCATGCATATACTTGTCTTCCCCTTGCTTATGCAACAAGACAAGCTGCTGGTGCAATCTTGCAGGATGTTGCTGATTCAGGTGTCTTGTTTGCAATTTTAATGTGCAGACATAAGGTCTCTTTTCTTTGGACTTTCAGATTTTTTTACGTATATCTTTAGAAAGCACAATGGCTTTTCTGTCATAATTTTGTCATTTATAGAAACTTGTATTTGAAAGTATGCAGGTTATCAGTCTTGTAGGCGCACAAAAAGCTTCCCTTCATCCTGATGATATGCTGTTGCTCTCTAACTTTGTTATGTCATCTGAATCATTTAGGTAAGCTGGTCAGTTTCTGGATGCTGTATTAGTATGTCCTTTTATGGAAAGGCATACTCACTTTTAACACCCATTGAAACCAGCTTAGTTTAATTTGACAGGGTTATGGAGGAGAGAATTGAACATGCATAAATAGACGTGTAAAGTCAATTGTTGTGTCCACAAATATAACATATTTTTCTTTAATTTGGGAAATAGATGTATTTAAATCCAATTAAGTTAAATTTGAAGAAGTGGAACCTTTTGGGAGGGATTGAATGGGAAACCTAGAGATTCAGTCAGGGAGGGAGAAAGTATTAAAGGATATCATCTCAAATTCTTTTCATGCGTGTCTGTACAATAAGCATCCATAGCTATGTCGTGATGCATACCATCAAGTGCTTTGTTCTGATGAATGGCTTAAGAAACCTGCATGTCCTTTTCTTGTTTAGCTAGCCTTCTTGACCTCTATGTGCTTATGTCATGCAGGACATCCGAATCTTTCTCACCAATTTGCCTTCCGAGATATAATCCCATGGCATTTCTGTATGCCTATGTCCATTATCTTGATGTAAGGCCAAAATTTATAATCATCTATAGACCAGACTTTCTGGTGTATTCTTTTAGCTAATTATTGTCTAAGCACCTGTAAAATTCAATGTTACAGCATTCCTTGATTTTTCCTACGGTTCAAACTTAATTCTTCATTCAGAGTTTATTAGCAAAATGGACATTGACAATTTACTTTGGTAGGTGGAAACATACTTGATACTACTCACTACAAGTTCAGATGCCTTTTATCATCTTAAAGATTTATAACCATCTCCAGACTAGACTTTCTGGTGCATTCTTTTTGCTAATTATTGTCTAAGCACCAGTAAAATTCAATGTTACAGCATTCCTAGATTTTGCCTACAGTTCAAACTTAATTCTTAATTCAGGGTTTATTAGCAAGCAAAATGGATATTGACAGTATACTTTGGTAGGTGGAAACATATTTGATACTGCTCACTACAAGTTCAGATGCCTTTTATCATCTTAAAGATAGCAGGTATTTCCTTGCTTCTATTTTCCATTGTAAGTTCAGGAGTCTCCCCCCTATCCAAACAAATTTTCCGTTTTGCCTACATTCTTATTTTGTTTTCCTGATATAAACTTATAGGATTCGCATTGAAACGGTTCTTTTGAAGTCAAATGTGCTTGTTGAAGTACAGAGATCTCTTGTAGAGGGTGGAATGCATGTAGAAGATTTGCCTGTTGACCCTGCTTCTCGTTCTGGAACTGTGTCCCATCAAGGGCAGCCAAGACTTCCAACTGGGGTGTCAGAGAGATTTAAAGAAGTATTTCATGGTGTTGGTGGTCCTGCTGGTCTCTGGCATTTCATATACCGCAGTATCTATCTGGATCAATATGTAGCATCTGAATTTTCTTCACCTCTCAACAGCTCGGAACAGCAGAAAAGGTAACCATGGAAAACGGAGAGCTTTTGGAGGCTCACAACGATACTTTATAAGAATGATGTCCTGACTTTTGAAGCGATTGACAGATTGTTGGTTTTTGTTTGATAGGTTATACAGAGCATATCAGAAGCTTTATACATCCATGCATGACAAAGGCATTGGACCTCACAAGACACAGTTTAGAAGGGATGAAAACTATGGTATAAATTTCTGACTCCTGATAATTTCTCCAATGCATTGATGGGTTTTGATTGATAGCTTCTGTGTTATTACTCCTTCCCAATTGTGAAGAAGTCCTTTCCTTTTGTACAAGTTTCAACCTGAGGCATTGATGATGACAATTTTGTAATTTAACTAAATAATGTGAGAAATTGCAAATAGTTTTAACCTGGGAATCCCCACTACCTGAAATCAGAAAGTTTGCTGTCAAAATGATTATTCTACAAATAATTGTAGGCTTTTTGTGGTTAACTTTAAACATTTTTTGTTTTTTAATATTTTTAGTATGTTCATGATTATTTTTAATATTTTGCTGTCAAAATTATTATTCTATAATTTTATTCTTTTTTGGGGTAACTTTAAAGATTTTTTATTTTTTAATATTTTTAGTATTTTCATGACCTGATGCCTTTGTGATTAGAGCTTTTTGGAAAGGATTAGGGAAACTAAAAGCTGAACTGAATATTTTCAAGAGCCAGAAAAAGTTACCCTAATCCTTTCCAAAAAGCTCCAATCATAAAGGCTGTGGTCAATGGACTAGTCAAAACCTTCAGTTCATCTTGTAACTCAGCCTCCTTGAAAATATTTCTGCATGTAGCTGGTATTGATCAATCTCTTTCTCTGGCAACATTGTCATTTATATTTTTACCAAAAGTTTACATGTTCAGCACCTTTCACTCCTGCAGGGTATTTATTAGTGAGTCCTCTTTTATTAAAAAATATTGAACTAATTCAATATTTTTAATGAGGTCAATTAGAAGAATGTGCTTTTACTGTTTTAGATGTACTTGTTTATCTTCATTTATTTCTGAAGTTTGTTGCTTTGATTAATGGCATCTCCATGCTGCTTCACTTAGAATATTATTTGGGTACATTCCTTTTCTTTATCTACCATTTTAGCACTTTAAGCTAATTTTGATAATTGGTTGTCTTGTTCCAAATAATTGGTTCTGATCCATTTTGTAATTCTCATGATCACTCTCTTCATTTGTTGTTTTAAAACTTCAGCTCACTTATTGATTCTTTTCAATTTGGCAGTTCTGCTTTGCTGGGTCACTCAAGATTTTGAACTCTATGCAGCATTTGATCCTCTTGCAGACAAGGTTAGACTATGGCGTTTTCTATTTTTAGTTTATTCAGCTAAAGAAGAAAAAGATTTTTCTATTTCTAGTTCAGATTGTCTGAAGCTCTAGATAATTATGTATTCACATTGTATGGCAACCTGGGGTTTTAAGCTCGTCTTCTATATCTGGTGTGTCAATTTTCGGTTACCATTAATGATACTCTAGCTTCTATTATATGATAGTGCGTAAGGAATTCAGCAGGTACTAGATCATAAATTGCACCTGTCCATCAAGGATTTGTTTCATCCTTCTTGGTTTTCTGGCCCTGCACTGGACATAGCCTTTGAAATAACTATCTTGATGCCCTATTCATATAAGCTTAAACATACTCTTTAGAGTGGAATGGGCAATAGGTACTCTCTGGTGGTTTCCTTTTCAGTATCTTATTTTGTTTTCCAGCTTTTCATGCCAGTCGATGGCTGTTCTCTTGTGAGTTTTGATGCAAAAGGGTAACATTTTGAAGGGCCATATGGCTGTAAACGAGCAATATAAGGAATGAAGCAGGGATCATTATCTCTGCGATCAAACTTCTAATCTTATTTTCCTAGAAAGCGACAGAGCTACATCTGGATAACAATGGTGTATAGTGAAAGTATTGGGGGTGAAGGGGTTGCGGAAATTGATACTATGAGTACATATTCCAGGAAGCCATCATTTGTGCCATGCTTGGTTTTTGGGATTTACTATACTGAACTTGACTTGCAGGCTTTGGCAATTAAAGTTTGCAATCGGGTCTGTCAATGGGTGAAAGACGTCGAGAACGAAATTTTCCTGCTGGGAGCGAGCCCCTTTTCATGGTGATTTTGCAAATGATAGATATACATAATGTATTTTAGTTGACCTTCTCACTAGCAATAAAATTCTGGCCTGATTTTTTGATGGGCTGTGTATATCTAAATGGCTATCTTTACAATTTTTTCCTGGCAAAGCATACGCCAGATAGAGTTGTCAATTTTGAAATCAGCTTACATTATGTTTATTTTCCTTGTATTATCCGGTAAGATCTTTATAATTCATTCAACTGATTTCATCGAGAAGTGATGGAAAACATAACCTCGATCTGACTTCATTTTCCCCCAACCACCGAAGCGTTGGCTTGGTCGGATGTGTTGCAGTTAAGAATTCTACCACATTGATGTTGTTATGATGAGAAACTTGCTTCCACTGTCACAATTATGGTTCCAAGAATATTTTGAAACGAAACGATTAGATTAAGCTCCTTATTATCTTAAGTTTTTTTTTTTGTTATTACATTTAGGACCAATTTGGATTGACTTTTTATTTAATTTTTATTTTTATTTTTACAAATAATTTACTTTTACAATTTTTAATATAATTTAACTTAAATAAAAATCTAATTTAAATACTCCCTTAGTTCAAATAATTTGTTTCATGATAAAAAGTGTTATAATGTACTATATAATATATATGAAGTCTCTTGAAGATGAAAAGGTAAAGGCATAAAGTTGTGAATACAATTTTCGTTATAAAATAATTATCAAGAAAATAACTAATTTTGTCTTTAAATTTAAAGAGTTAATTTATTATTGTTTTAAAATTTTTATTATTATTATAATTCTCAAAAAATAAGATAAAATTAATAAAATTTTTATTATTATCTTTTACTATAAACTCGTGATATTTTGAGAATGTAAAATAGACATATTATGTATATTTTTTTCAAAACACTTACCCTATTGTAGTATACTTATTTTGAAACGAAGGAGGGAGTAAAATACTTTAAAGATTCTTTAATCATTAGCGAGTCGAAATTTGGAGTGATGGAGGGTCTCTTTTTGTTCAATTTGTCAAGAAAGGATTGACACATGTATTTGTGCATTGCGTAAGCCCACTGTGGAATGGTGGCCCTTTTGCAAGTATGGGTCAAGCTCACCAATTTCGGCGACCAAAAAGAGGCTTTTGTTTTTGTCCCCCACTACATAACAGTTGTCCAATAGCTCCCTATCGAACTTGGACCTTCACAAATTGCTACTTTGCGCAATTACTAGCACTCTTCTCGTTGTTGAACATCCCATTTGCTCTACGACCAAACAACTCCTTCAACTACCAACTTGGAATTGTCAAAAAGAATTTTGAAATGCATCTTCTACAGCGAAAAGAATTTGTTCTTTTTATCCTTTCCTTTAGTGCTCTTTCACCCGCATGATGAAGAGACGGCTACCTTCTCGAGTACTTTTCTCCTCTTCTTCCTTTTATTTCCCTCTGAATTGAGATTAGGGATGGTTTCAGAGAATTGAAGTTCAAAGGTAAGTTATATGATTAAATATTACTCCTCCCGTTTTAAAATCTACGATATTTTAAACTATTTTTTATTCTCAAAATATTTAATTATTATAAATTTTAAAAATTATTATTAATTATAAAAATATTCTTTTATTCTCTCATATCTATACTGATATATATTAATAAAATTCTTTTACTCTCCCTCCTCCCTAAAAGTTTTAGAGTCTTCATTTTTTTTAATTTTAAATTTTTTAATAGATAGAAAAGTTATTATTAATTACAATTTAAAAATATCAATTCTTAGTCCTACTTTCCCCCATTAACTCCCTTAATTTTTGTTATTAATGTTTCTCTTATTCATGTTTTCTCTTTCTACATCTTTCATGCCCTTTTTTTGTTTTAGTTAGATTATATACACTAATGTATAATTTTAGTTATTTTAATAAAAAATTAGTAAATTTTTATTTTATTTGGTAGGTTTTAAAGATTCATGTATTCTAATAATTTTATTTTTATCACAAAGTTTTTTTTTTAATGATAATTTTAGAAATGTTTATCTATTTAACTATTGTTATCTATTACCCTAATTTTATCCTTAATATGCTAAAAATTAAGAACAAAAATGTCTAATTGCTTATTAAAGTATTCTGTATCAGAACATACATGACTTTTGTAATACATTGAATATGAAATATAATGGTTGATGATTTTTGAGTTTTTTCTCCTTTGATCTTTTCATCGAGTAGATTAAAAGAAAAAAATAATTTTTATAAAGTATAATAAGTATAATAACACTATAATTTCTTTCCGATAGGTCAAAAATACTATTTTTTAAGAAAAAATGTAAGCAATGATCTGAGAATTTTTTAATTTTGAAAAAATCTTTCTTTGAGATTTTTAATATAAGATACTAATATTTTTTGTTGTGTAAATTATTTATTTTTTAGGAGTAGAG
Source organism: Rauvolfia tetraphylla (assembly GCA_030512225.1). Taxonomy (NCBI): domain Eukaryota; kingdom Viridiplantae; phylum Streptophyta; class Magnoliopsida; order Gentianales; family Apocynaceae; genus Rauvolfia; species Rauvolfia tetraphylla. The sequence goes on from JAJQKT010000062.1 coordinate 1,380,234, forward strand.
AGAAAAAATGAAGTTTAGAAGAATTTTAATATTTATTATGATTTTATTGTATTTTTTTCTTAGCAAAAAAATTCTTTAAGAATTAATGTAAGAATATCACAATCAAAATAAACTTGTCACAATTAAAATAAGCTTACTTTGAGATTTTTAAATTTTAAATTTTTTCTTTGAGGGGATAGACTTAGGAACACAAAAGAGTTTGATAAGATTAAGCAAAAAAAAATTAATAAATGTGATGTATCAACATGAAATTAGTACTTTATAAATCATTAATTTTTTAAAAAGATTTTTTAATAAAAAAGTATTAATAATTTTATATAAAATAAATAGTTTATATTATTGGATTTGACGAAATTTTTTCATCACTTTCTAAAATAAATAGTTTATATTATAATCATTCAATTTTGGATGAATAAAATAGTATAGAAAATAAATTAAATTAGATATTACAATAGTTTTTTTTTAAATATCTGATCATGATAATATTTTAGAAATATTTTATAATTGAAATATAATTAGTATATTTTAAGAATATCTTAGTATTACAATAGTTGTTTAAATATTTAATTTATTTTCTTTCTTATTTTTATAAGTAAATTCATAAATTTGTATCCAAAATTTTAATCATTTCATCATTCGTGCAAGCAAGTGGGGGCGGTTCTTACTCAATTTTTTATTTATTTAGAATAAAAAAATAAAGATGAAAGTTTTATTATTATTATTAAATATACATAACAATGGGTATGTATAGTTATTTTTAAAACTTCTCTCTACTATTACCTACAATTACTTATAAGTGAATAAATTTTTTTTATTAAACATATAAATTAACTTCATAATTATAATTTTTAAAAAATATATTTTAATAATTATTATTAGAAATTAAAAAACTAATATCTCTGCATAGTACTATCTTTTATCCTAGTATGTGTGTGTATATATATGTGTGTGTGTGTGTGTGTGAATAGAGAATAATTAACTTAGAAACCATAAGATTATTCTTAGATGAATTACCACAAACTACACATTAACGTCAAGTTTTCTCACGAGTCAGAAGCATGATATTTTTAAAGCACAAACTTTTCTTCTCCACCACTCTTATGTCATCCAAATCATAGCCATCGACTCCACTACCTTATTCTAATCATTCGGTCCATTTACGATTGGCCTAACCCTAACGGTGAATGTGATACTGTTTGCAAATTTACTTAAATATATTGTTCAAGGATAATGCTAAATTGGTCATATAAAGCATTTTTATTTTTGAAGAAATGTTTGTTATTTTTTAGTTTTTTTTCTCTCTCTTTAAACACATCAAGAAACGAAAATAATCAAGCGTACACATTTTTACAAAAGCTTGAGAAACCAGTTTAACAAAAATGCACAAAAGGCTTTCGATAAATAATTGAAGAAATCCTAACAAGAAAAAAAAGAGATTTAACATTTATTTGAATTGCATCTCTCTCAACAAATACATAATTAAACCTTACTTTTTTTCTTACAAAAATTTATTTTTATAAAATTTAAGATAAAATCTCTCGCGACTAAATATAATGCAAAGCTTGGATTGTAATGACCATGGAAGTGTACGAATTCAACATGGCCACTAGCCATGAATTTTTTTTTTCTCATATTAAGAGACGTTTGCCGTGTGTTCAAACCTTATCCCGAGAAGAAGCTTGTTAGCGTGATGCCTTCTTTCAACAAAAAGTAATGGGAACAGTTCATTTTGTTATTAGAACTTCATATCTCAAATAGTCATCCGAGTTTCACTTTCTTCATAATTAATATTTAAAATTTTAAAATTAATTTAATTTTTATATTTATTCAAATTTTTAACTATCAGAATAAAAATTTATATGGCATCTATAATACCAACAAGTCTTAATACAGGGCATCCTAAATTACCTTAATCTTTTTTATGTATTATGAATTTAAAAAAATTATTCAAATCTACATATTTTCACCATTATTCGTAATCCCAAATCAAATCCTATCCACGTTCATAAGTTCATCATTAATTTATATCCTCTCCTTTTTCATGTTTTAAGAGAGGAGGGAAGGAGGAAGGTAAAGATGCAATAACTTTGTTAGTAAAAGAACTCTTTATTCTGCACTATCAATAAATTTTGAGTGCAATTCACAATAAATTTTAAATTTGATTCACATTCTCTCCGGCCTCTCTTTGATCAACAACCACACACAGAATGGAGTAATAAATTTGAAAAGCGAGGAAAAAAAAGAAAAATTGCAAGAAAGACAGGCAAAAATACGAATGTACAAAGGTATCGAAAATCTAGGAAAAAGGGACAGAAAGAAAAAGTGCATCATATCCCATCCCATGCAGCAGCCTAACGTTCGGTTGACTCTCTTACCCCGTTCCATTTACACTTGCCCCGCCCCTGCCCCCACGCACAGGCCTTCATCTCTGACCACGACCCTGCTCCTCCTCCTTCCTACGCCCATCTCCGCCGCACTCTCTCTTTCTGCATGTAAACTCCAGCCCATTTGACATTTCAAGTTCTATCCGACAACCCCGTTTTCCTGATCCGCCCGCTCGATCTCTCTGGACTGGAGGAGCTATGTATAAGAACCAGCTACAGGAGCTGGCCCAGAGGAGCTGTTTTAACTTGCCTTCCTACACCTGCATACGGGAAGGTCCCGACCACGCGCCTCGCTTCAAGGCAACCGTGAACTTTAACGGCGAAACTTTTGAGAGTCCTCATTATTTCTCTACTCTACGGCTAGCGGAGCACGCCGCCGCCGAGGTTGCTCTCAACTCTCTCTCTATTCGTGGCCCTTCTCACTCGCTCGCTGCTAGAATCCTCGTAAGTCCTCCCTCATCTCCGGCATCTGTACTGGCCGTCTTTTAATTGCTTTCATCTTTCACCTAACATTTGAAATTTTCCTAATGTGCGCGGGTCGTTCCGTTCCTCCACACATTGCTTTCCTTTCTTATTTTTTTTTCCTGGTGGGTGGGTATTCTTCCGTTCTCCGTTTGGAGGTTAGTTTTGGAACTTCATTGGCGAAAATGCCAAGAGCAGTCTTTGTCGTCACTGTGTAATTCAATGCGTGGGATGAGTGAAATTATCATGACTGCCCTTTTTTGGCCTTGTTGAATTTTCAGCACTGGCTGGGTTTCAGAGTTCTAAGCTAGAGCCCATCGCGGTGGCAAAAGAAGACTCTGAAATTGCTTTAGGAAGGGCCATTTTTAATTAATTACTGAGGGCCCTTCTTGTCTTTACTTGTTGGTTAACAGCTGTTTTTGGCTTTTGTTCCACCATTGTGCAATCAAGATTTTCACTTTTTTAAGAGACTCGTTAATCCTGTTGGTACTGGGAAATTTTCTTTTTTTTTTTTCTTTTCTGTTCTTTGGATATGAAAGAAGAAGCTGCTGTTGAACTTCTCTTCCATAATCAACGCTGTGTAAATGGGGAATTGTTGGTGAGAACTTTCAAAGTTGTATTATGCGTCTGAGGCTCATTTCAAGATCCGGGTTTGCATTTATTAGGGTGATTAATAAGTTTTTGGTATGTAATGAGTTTGATAAAGATTGAAAATTGAATTTGCTGACTTTTTTTATTTGTTCATTTAGTGTACCGCAATTTGAGATGTTGATGTAAGTATGAATACATTGAAATTGCGGGGCACTGTCACCTAACTATATTAACTATTTGTATTGAATTCAGAGTAGGCAACTTTCAGCCTGGCACATGCTGGGACAATTTTTTGGTTTTGCATTAATTTTTTGCTTTTATTAATTATGTGCTTATTCAGGTCACATGATGAAGCCAAAAAATTTGGACTTGTTTACTTCATTTTGCATATTTCTTTCAGTTTTTACGTGCTTGGCCAAAATGAAAAAAGAAACTAAAAGGACGAAAGTAATCTTTACCTGTTGATGCATTTAGACTCTTCATGGATCAAGTTAATCTCTAGATTATGGAATGGTTAAGCAAAAAGAAAACGGAAAGAAAAATACTTACCTGTTAATTCATTTAGGCTTGCGCATCAATTTAGTTATCTCTAGATTTGGTTAAGTTTCTTCGTGTCACATGTGGGAAATATCGAGCATGCTATAAATTTATTGTTTTGTCTCCCTCCATTTAATGTGCTATCACCTTGGATGCACATGCTATAAATTTATGCAGTAGGGTATAGAATGCACATGCCTATCACCTTGGATGGGTAGTTGACTGGCTACTGTTATTGATGAACACTAAGGATGGTTCTTTATATATCTTTGTATTGTGTCACATTACCTTTCTAGCATATAGTTGGATATAATCTAATGATAATTACCAATGCCAAACCACTCTTCAAGTAAATTTTATTCTGAAGCACTTCTCAGATAACCACCAGCACTTCTACATTTTTGGTTATTGCATAATAGGAAGGGTAAAACCAAAAGGATTTCTTGGTTAATTTAATGTGGGGAATCAACCTTGTGTACCTACTGATACACTATAATGGAGGTGTTTATAACAAGCTCAGATAACAGTCTCTTTTCTCAATAAGCTTCACTCTCACTCTGGCATGCACTGCATGAATCTGTTGATCAGCAGTACCTTTTTGCGATGAAGGATTAAGCAACCAACAATCTTGTGTTCGGTAAAAGTTAGAAACTGGGTTGAACTTCTGAACTCTAGTACCATTCAAGGATTATTTTTCTTGGAGCTTATTGATATAGAAATTGTTCATGTGATTCTTTGGTTGCTTTCTTTTCGAGATTTTATAAGTACAAGTTTAGCATCTTTTTAGGCATGCCTGACTATTTCTTCCCGTTAATAATCTACTTTGAGTACTCTAAAAATTTGCTTCCATCTAGCAATTACATAGATTGATAGGTAACTAGTTTATGGACCTCTTAAGTCTTATTTGGCATCACGCATTTAGTAGGAGGTTCAAATAGCACCTAAGAATATGAAATACTTGTTAACATTTGTTGTTTAGGTTGATGATTTTTGACTGATTATTCAATATTTACTTTCTCTTTTTGTTCATTCTTCACTGTATGACCCCTTGTTTAGGATGAAACGGGAGTGTACAAGAACCTCCTACAAGAGATTGCACAAAGAGTTGGAGCACCTTTACCCCAATATATAACTTCCAGATCTGGCCTGGGGCACTTACCAGTCTTTACGGGAACAGTGGAACTTGCTGGAATCACATTCACAGGGGAACCTGCCAAGAACAAAAAGCAAGCTGAGAAGAATGCTGCACTGGCAGCTTGGTCATCTTTGAAACAATGTGAGTCTTCTCTAAACACTTTTCAGATGGAAAATTTCAAGTAAAAATATCATCTATGTTTCTATAATGTGTATTTATCTTATCGTAACTGTTGCCTGACCACCGTACATTTTCAATAGTTGTGTATTTGGAGTATAGGATATTGGCTATTCATTCTGCAACTATTAATTAGAATGAATAGCCTATATTCTGCTGCTATTAATTGATAACATGCACCATATTTACTTTCTCTTGGGTCCCATGCTGGAATTTCATTTATTCATAGTGCAAGGTGGATCAGTGCTTTCTGGATTTCTCAAAATGTATTAGCATGGTTTAGAATTGCCCCTAGATAATATTTACCTGCAGGCAAAATGTTTTGGAGTAAACCTTTTTCTCATCCAATATCTTGTTTTAGTTGTTTTAATTGGTTTAGTATCCTTGCAATGGGATACCATATCTTTCAGTCTGCAATCATAATTTATTTCCAGTTTATTTACACCCAATGGAGAGAGTGTCACATACATAAACACACAAAAATTTCTTTGTGTGCAATCATAATTTTAGTATCATAATTATTTTAATTTGTTTCCAGTTGTTTTATTTGGTTTAGTATCCTTGCAATAGGATAACATATCTTTCAGTCTGCAATAATAATTTGTTTCCAGTTAGAGTGTCACATACATACACATACACACACAAATTTCTGGTTGAAGAATCTTTCTTCAAGTTTCTTTTCTAGAAAGATCATGGTGAAAATTGTTTTTATGCTTTTAACAGTATGAGTATTCTCTCCTTGGAAAAGACAAGCGTAGCTTGATAAACAGATTCTGCTAGACGGTTGAGATTTTAGAATCCAAGAAATTCCTTGCCATGAATTTTACTTTTAGAAGCTTTTAAATTATTGTCTACTGAAAGTATCCCTCTTTCTCTTGGTTTAGTGGCGCAGCAAGATTCCAGTTCATCAACAGAACCAGAGAATAATGATGAGCAAGAACAGATCAGAATAGCAAGGGCCTTACTTAACTATCGTTTAAAGGAAAAGATGGCTGTGGCTAATACCATTGGCAGACCCTCAATTCCATTTCAGAAGAAATTTTCTATTCCACATCCCCGGCCATCAAGTCCACAGCGTCCTCCCACAGCCACATCGAAAATCCTCCCCTTATTCTGCCAGAAGACTACTCATAACCGGCAATCTTCTACTGCAGCAAATGACAGTCCTGTCTCAATGTCACAGCCTCGGGCTCCATCTCCTTCTCCGGCATCAGAGAACCGAATGAATCTTGGCCAGAGGTTTCCGACAGTGGCAGCTCCATATGTACCTATTAGACAGTACAAGCCACCGTATAAAGGGATTGCTCCTCCAGTCACAATTAGAACGGCTGTGCCGGTATACTCTGCGCCACCATGTCCAGCACCTTCTACGGGTCAGCCTCAAGTAATGCAGCCCCCACCGGTGAAAGTGACTCCACCAGTTTGTATTAGGCAAGCCATTCCGGTATTTGCTGCTCCACATGCTCCGAAAGTAGGCTCAACGACAGCTGCAGGTCCTATTTTACCAGAAAAATTTCCAGCTCAGGCTGAGGATTCAGAAGAGGAGTCCTGCTGCGACATTGAAGAATCTACTGCTCTGAAGTGCTTGGAACACCTTGAAATATGAGAATGTTGCTGACATAGAAATTATGCTATTAACATTTTTGTGTTTAATCATAGTATGCTCTTACATCTCGTCCAGTTTTAATATGAGTGCCTAGTATTTTTGGACTCATTTCTTTGCGATGTCAATTCACTATTAGCGCTATCAAATTTTTGCGGTTGGGAAGGTATTTATAGTTACTGCAATTATTGATTGTCTAATAATATCCTGTTTGCCTCTTCTGAATCTTGAACTGGAACAGCTCCAAAGGATGTCTCTCTCTTTAACTTTTTTCTTTTGTAAGTAAATTCTTTGGCTTCTTTCGGGAAGGACAAGGACTAAGGTGAACTTGAACCATGAATAAAATTATTTGATTATGTGTTTGTTTTTTAATTTTTCAGAAACCAATCCTCAAATTACTTAAGTAGTTCATTGAATTTTATGCTGATAACTTCAAATGGGATAAATAAAAACAAGAAAAGAAAAGAAAAGAAGCAGGGCTTGGACCATGCGACATAGTTTTTGTAATGAGCAGCTAGTCCCTTCAAAATCACTTTCGAGCGGCTCAGTGGATCCAGCCTCCCCATATAATACCGTTAGCCCAAGAAGCATTGAAAGCCCACTCTGCCCTGCAATCCATCTGTATGTTTTTTCCTAGGAGACTCCTCTGCATCATTTCCTGCCCCCGCAATTCCAAGCATACTGCACTCTCTAGCAACTTGATAATTAATTATAATACATTTCAATTCATCCATTAATTTTGTTAGCAAAGAGTTGTAAAATCCACGGGTTAATGATTGTCTGAAGTTCGGATTGGGATTTCAGAAAACAAAAGAGAAAAGAAAATGCTTAACAATTTCCAACTGATGATTATTCTCAATCTCGTCATACTACTACCTTCTAGTAGTTTTCGAGGGAGAACAGCACACCCAAAAAAAAAAAAAAAAAAGATTCCCGAGATAATGACCTCTGCCCTATTTTGACCCAATTCTTGAAATGTTACCTTTCACTAGTTCAGTTACAAACTTTGCCTTATGGGTCAAACATAATCATAATCACAGTCTGTAAAATCTTGATCCATCACCTTTTCTTCTTCTTCCTCCCTTCATTTTTGTGCATCGGACAAAACCCTTCTCTCACCTGCTGCCTGCAGTGACTTCTTTTTTTCATTATAGCTAAGTTAGCAAACAGAATAAGCTAAGTTCATATCAGCGCAGAGCAATATGTACAAAGGACAATGATTCTTGCCTTTCTACACTAGATGACCTTCGCATAGACAAAAACAACAAAGAAGGACCACTCCATTTTCCTCATCTCTGTATTCAAAGTAAAGTACATTCACCCCATAAACCGAGAATACATAACAAGATTGCTGGAGGTGATAGTAGTTCATAAATATGTTCTCGGCCAACTTAGCCAAATTTGTATGGAACAGCCCTTCTAAGTTTGAATTGACCCATCGACATCAGCCAAACCATACACATGGAAGTGTACTCTTCCAGTATTTACAATCTGCTGAAGAAGATTGTCCCTAGCCTGCAAAAAACCTCTTTTTCAACAGTAAAATTTATGAACTACTTTTTCACCGCCTATAATTGTGTCCAACATGTTTGTTACAACATCTTTTCTGCTTCGGCTTTGTTTCTCTGCTAGTGGGAGCTTTTAGCCCTCTTAATTCATGTACCCCTGTAAATTTAACATCTTTTCTTTTCAAGGGCATTCAATATAGATGAAAATGAAAATGACCCTGATTTGGGATGGCTTTGTATTGCATTTTTTGTCCTACCCAACTTCTTTGCCCACTAGATCATGTCTAATGCTTCTGAGCTTTGGGATGAAGTGGTTCAGTCCACTTCAGGTTGGTTTGTCATGAATTTGAACATGTAGTAAAAATACACATTTGGGACGTGTTTCTCGTCTTAAGAGTTTTTTGATATGACTCAAATTTGAGACTGTATAGTCCTAGCTATTCAATGAAGAGTGACCTCTCAGAAATTGAATTGAAGCTACAGTTTGGTGCTTTGGAAAATGTCCAAAAAACCCAAGAAACACAACAGGCAGGGCATCTATGTCAATGTGTGTGTTAAATCTTTACGGTGAAAAGAACAGGGCATGCAAAATTGAGGGGTGGTTAAATGATGTGAAAAAAGGAAGGTACCACAGTAAGTGTGCTAAACAAGCAAAGGTGAAGGAGACTAAGAGAGTGTGTGAGTGTGTGAGAGAGAGTGAAAGATCAAGAATTGGGGTGAGAGAGAGAGTCACGTCGTGTCCATGTGTAAATTGGCTAAGGTGGTGGGGTCAAGTCTCCACTTCAACGACACCAACCCATGAAAGCAATGTCCATGTCAGCGTCCTATTAATTTACGCAACACATTGTTTGGGCCCCAGCCCAGACAGTAGTGGGCCCACCACAGAATGTGGGGACTTCGATTGGACCAGGGGAAGGAAAAAGAGGGCCCAAAGGGGTTGAGGAAGCACTGGCATTTATTCCTTCCCTATGAGAAAAGCAATGGCTCAAGGCAAAAGGGGATATGGGAACCCTGCACCCATTAGGAGGAAACATCAACAAGAAAAAAAAAAAGAAAAGAAAAATTCTAAAATAATGACAATGATAAAAGTGAGGGAGACAAAGTGGGAGAATGTTAATCCCATCACCTAAAGTTCAAAAAAGTAAAGCAAATGAGAGCATAAGAAAGAAAAACAAACAAACAAATATACCCATTTGACTTTGTTATTTCTCATCATAATCCATTGATTGTACTAAGTAGATGGAACTTGTATTATTGTCTGTTTCCATTCTTATAGTCAAATCTTTGTGCATGTCATGTCCCTTCTTGTTCTTTGGACTTTCACCCTCTTCATTCTCAATGGCCATTTAACTTTTATACCTTCCTTTTCATCTACTTTACCCGTATAATATTTACTCAATTTGCATATTCGTGTGCATTTGTATCAGAAAAGCACATGACCCCCACGAAATATCGTGTGTATATCAAGAATATACTTATACTTCTTGCTGCTGCGGGTGCTGTACTAGTAGTGGGTACTTTGTAAACACGCATACCCGCAGAGAGAAAGGGGATATGTGGGGGGAGGGGGGTGAGATAAGGGTATACTTAGATTGGATTCTACACAAAACTCAATATAAATTTTTCATCTCACATCTTACTTTTTTTCTCACAAAAATTTTTCTTTCCCGAAACCCAAGATAAAAAATTTCAAAATCAAATTCTATCCAACAACACCCTATGTATACATTGAGAATGATAACGACAGCAACTAATATGAAGGAAGCACAAATTGGGATTTCTTTTTCTCAATGTTGGAAAAAGTGTGTCTCTGAGTGTGTTTTTCTTTGCTTAACTTGAAAATTTGTTCAAATTATCCAAACGGCCACATGGTTAAGGGTCATTGGCATCCAGGAGAGGAGTTGGAGAAGTCTAAATGGGAAGATTGGAAAATCTTTGAATTTTGACACTGCCTCCTTTAATCTTTAGGCTTTTATTTTTCAATGACCAAATCCCAACAAAAATGGCCATTTTTAATCATGACATGTTTCTGTCACCCAAAAAAAATTAAAAAATCATAACATGTGTAACTTTCCGTCTAATCTGCCCAACAATTATTCTAATCACTATCGCAAAAAGGGAACAGGAAATTGCATGAGTAGAAAGGAGTGAACGCAGAGTGGAGGGAGAATTGGGTGTAAAAAGCTAGTTGGGTCGTGTAATTTTGATCTTGTAGTTGAAGCTCTATGCTTGATTTACCGTTCTCTTGCTTTTCACGAGGAATGCTAAAATTTTTAGTCTATGGTTAATTTTTATCGCCTTTAAAATTTTAAATTTTATCTTAGCATTTAATCTTTCACAAATAATTTATTTTTATAAAATATAAAATAAAAAATTTTAAACTCAAAATTTATTTAATCCTACTGAGTCTTTTACAAGGTCGGAATTTATTTTCAAATATTTAGTAATCGGACCATTTAACTTCAAAAAATGAACAAAATTAATGATAAAACAACTAAATTACCTCTTCAACCCTTGTCGGCAAAGTGTCTTCTGAGAGCTCTTCTAGCATTAGTTGATCCTTTCTTTCGATATTTCTCTATTGAATGGCGTAGAAACCAGTCAAAAATTGAAAAAAGGGGGAAAAGTTTGCGGAGGAGAAACGAAAAAAGAAAGTACTTCCTATTTCTTCCCCTTACCATGATGGGAGATCCTTTTACGCACCAACGATAATTCTATTAGTTGGTGCATTTTTGTAGAGACAAGTTTGATAATTCATTTGGACGTGGAAATGAAAAAGTCATTTTTCTTTTATGTTTTCATCATTGCATTGGAGGGGGGGCTGCAGAGGGAAATGGAACCCTAACTTGAGGCATGTGGTCCTTTTAAGTAAAGATTTTCTTGGTTTTGATTTTGTACGGTTTACTATATATTACAGTTTTAATATAATTTTAGTTTTGTAATTTTTTTATTTGAAAATTAAAAATTTAAAATTGTGAAAGCACAAACAACAAAAAAATATGAAATTTGGATTAAAAATTCTGGAAATCAGTCCTAGAAAATCATAAAATTAGAACTAGAATTGTATTTCAACCACGAAATTGAAATTAGAAAATCGTGAATTGGAACTTAAAGCAAAATCGTATTGGAACCACAAGACCAAAACCAAAAAAAAAAAAATTCATGAAAAGAGAACCGAAATCTTAACAAAAGATTGTAAAACCGTAAGCAGAATATTACATGTAAGAATTTGACTAATAATAATATTATTAAATATTATGAACTTAAGAAGAAAAATATTAATAATCATAAAATAAATAAATACTAACTTGTTCTTGTAGAAGTTAATGAGAGAATGGGGAGATAGATTGGAATGAATGAGATATGAAGAAATGCGTGAAAAAATAGCGAAGAATATATATATATAGATATATAATTATGGAAAATGGAAAAAAAAAAGGGGATAAAGTTGAATAAGATTTTTTTTAAAAAAAATGTGGAATCGCATTTGGAACCTTGGAACCGCGGGTTGCGATTCCTTCAATTGGGAACCGTTTGGACACCTGTGGCTGAAAAAAGTAATCGAAAGTGTATTTTTTAAGTAAATATTAATAAAAGAAAGGATAAAAGTGAGATTGAAATAATTTTTTAATTTAAAATTTTTTATTTTAAATAAAAAATAAAATTTAAAGTAAAATTTTATATTAATTTTATAATAAAATTCAATACAAATATATTCTAATATAAAATGTAAATTATTAGAGTTCCAAATGAAACTTAAAATATTAGGAAAATATAAAGCAGGCCCATTACTACATTAAATAGTAGGATAAACACCAAAAAGCAATCACAAGATTTTGAATATTTCGAGAGGGCCTAGGAATGTTCACAATGCAGATGAGTTCAGGGAATCACAACTCATTAAGTATTAAAAATTAAACGATGATTAAAAAAAACACATAATCATTGAACCCAAAAGAGCCATTTTAACTTGACCCTCTTTCTTCTTCTTATTATTATTCTCTTCTGACTCCTTTTTTTCTTGCTTGAGATGCAAAATTGCCTTTTTGAAATCAAAAAGATAAAAAGAATGTTTGTGTTTAATCAATTTTAAATTATTTCGAAATTAATTTTTACTCTGTGATGTGTGGGACGCACGTGAGCCCTTCTTTTTGCGCATGCCAAAAGCAGATGGAAATGCACTGTCCAGACAGAATTTCAGACCAAAAAACTCAATATTTTATTTACTTATTTCTGAAAAAGGGACATGTATATAGAGATAAGATTTTGTACATTTCCACAGTCACGTTGGAGTCGACAGATTTTTTGTGGCATGATCCAACGTTGAAGAAACAAGCTACTTTTTTAACATATATTGCTCGTAAATTTCGATTTCTTCACGTTATAGTCTTTTTTTTTTATAGATAATTACACGAGAAAAAAAGAGACAGACCACATGGACAGCCGAACGCAGCAGAGCACAGAAGAAAAAAAGAGGCAAGATCAAGATTAATATAGATAACTAAATTTTACTTATAAATTTCGTTTCGTGAGACCAAACATGTAGCTATTATGGAATAGTTTGAGGTAGGATCAACTCAGCTCATTTTACCCTGCTTGAAAGGGAAGAGTTGTATCTTCACCTAAAGGCTATGACCAAAACAAGGAGTGTTTTAGAAGTACATATACCATGCTTATGAACTACTACTGTATTTAAAGTGATCAGTTGGTAAAATTATGGATTATTTTGTTTGTAATAATTATATTGTGTAACAAAAATTTGTTATAATAATATTTCAAATGTTTAGATCAATATTATCATTCTGAAAACGATGAATAAATTTTTTTAGTACATATTAAATAAACCTACGAGTATTAAACAAAAAAAAAATCTTCATTTCCTCCTCTTCTTTTATAAACTTCTTCGATAATATGCATTTATATATGCAACGTATCAAATTTATAATCATATTTAAATTTAAAATTTAATAAGAATAAATTTATTATAATATAAAAAGTGAGATCTAATTACATTATATTTAATTTTATTTGAAACATAATTCAAATTCACGGTAATGTCAAAAAATATAATTCCTTATTTACTGGAAGAAAAATAAAGGTATACAAGATAGGGAAAAAGGGGAAATGACTTTATACTGCAGAGGGTATCTTACCGAATCCCTATGCATCACCGACCAGTGGTAGTGTGGCGATGGAGCGCGGCGGAAGAATATAGTATCATAGTTGTGATGAAATGAGTATTCAGCAAAAAAAAAAAAAAAAAGGTTGTGATGAAATGAGTCCGAAGAACAGAGATTTGATTGATAGCGAAGAGAAGAGAAGAGGAAGTTTGGTCCACTTTCATGCGCATCCGCTTTTTAATGGCCTTTGGTCTGGAATTAAGAAACCGCCTCCAGACTATAGTCTGGTTATTTTCAAAGTTGATGGTCCCCTTTTCCCCTCACTCCTTCCTGCCTCCATCCTAATTCCCCCTTTTGCCCCTCTCTCATTTCCATTATTCTCCCTGCTGCCACGCTCGCTCGCCACCAATCCTACTGCAGAGAAGATAAAAGTGTGAATCGAATTCAATAAGAGATCGCGTTTGGCAAATAACGAGTGAATTGGTTACTGTGGACGACTTCTTGATGTTGTCGAATTCAAGTCAATTAACCAATCTAAAATGTTGAAATACATCTAATTAGTTGCAACGAGAAGATTACACGAAGACACTACAATTACCAATTTATCTTTTTTCTTATAGTAGCTAAATTAAAATCAACATAATTCTTAACACATATCTAATTATTATCTTAAAAAATATTTAAAAAATTACTTATTTTAACGTATTATGATTCACGATAGTTATAATTATTATATGTACTTTATTTATTTATCGATATTTTTTATTTTTAATTAACGAACTCGTTCAAATATTATATATTATGTTTAAAATCCATGAGATTTTTATTAACCTTCAAGCTCCGCGATGAATATAATTCTAGGAGTACATTAGCAGGCACACATTTAATATATGCAAGGACACAAAGGAGGAAGAGAAGCCATATGTGCAAGACTGGATGGAGGTTTTAGCATGCTTCTAAGGTGTTCGATTAGGATGTAACACATGTTGGGAGAAAAAGTTGAGGGATGTGCATAACAACCAAGATTGAGCTATTTGTGCAAAATTGTTGAAGAAGATTAATCAGTGCGGTTAGAGTGTTGACATTCTTCAAGGTGACTCAGACTTAACAATGATAAAAGCAAAAAGTGGGTAATACCAACATATACAGGCCAATCACAGCTTAACTATTTATGCGAATTTGCATTTATTATCTCTGAGTCTCTTACCTACATGATTATTGATTTGTCTTTTTTTTTTTTTTGCAAGTGTGATAATTGATTTGTCATGTCAAATAGAAAAGGAGTTTGTTGGTGTGTTGAAGTTATGTGACTAAGTAGTAAATTTTCTTGCCTGCAATTGATCACTGCCCTTCTTCTATTCTATCTAACCAACCAAAGATATCTTGTTAGATCACTCTTTATTCTAGGGACTCTCAACATTACTATTCATCAGCACAATAAGGAAACTTATCACAAAAGTGTTTAGCTGCCAAAAGCAAAGGGGAATGGTTGTATACTAATATTCTTGAAAAAAAACTTAGTAGAATGATCTATCTTGCCCGAATTCATATCTCAAAATAAATACTTATAATAAATAAATAGAGCAGTTTAAGGATTGCCAGTAAGAAAGGAATACTTCTCTTCCATTCTTTTCAATTGTAGTAAAACATTTGGATGGAAACTTGCAAATTGAACAAGTTCGATTTTGCTAATGACAAAAAGATAAGAACAAATGCAACAGCTATTTTACATCTTTTCTTCTTTCTTTAAAGCAGTGTTTGCGCAAAGTAACGGATGCAAGTCTATTCAAGGCAATGACATCTCTTTATGGTACTGGCCAGCAGTATCAAATATTCCAGGCAAAGTACCCCATATTCTGCCAAAAATTGACAACATAAGGCGTGCGAAAGCATCGGTAGGAGAACAAAAATTTACAGAGTCTTATCTCACAAGTCACAACACTCAGGACCCTTGACTAGATAGCTTTGGACAATCCTTCAATCAAGAAAGTAACCTTGATTGTTAGAACTCAGAACCCCTCCCTTCTTTAAAGATGCCACAACGAATTTTCAAGAAATTACAAACTAGGAAATTTCCCAAAAGGAACAACCCTCGGCCTAAAGATTTCTCTTCATGAAAAAAGAAGTAGAAGAAAAAAGGCAGGAACCCTTTTTATATCAAATGACAAAACTCTAACTAGCTGCTGGGCATTGTGCAGAGCCCGGAGGCATAGACTGCAAAGGGCAGTCTGATACAGAGAGAAAAGCAGAGCCATTGGCAGAAGATTTTGTTACCGTGATTTGACCAAAGCATTTAAAGGGAAAAAATGCTCCCAACAGTGAACAGAGAGGACTGAACAGTTTTAGGAAAATTGTGCACCAAACAGTGAATTACTTTCTTGTTTTCTTTCTGATATTAGGAGTAATATCCATCAGAATTTATTTTAAAATTTATAAAGATTGAATTAAAATTTTATCTAAAATGATATCAAAATTAACCCTCGTTTTGCTAAAGAAAAGCAGCCCTGGAGCCGCCAACATTGCAACCTTTTAGATGTAATTTGAACAAATTTTTACTTTTAAATTAATAAAAAAATTTTATTTTGATTTCAAAATTTTAAACAAATAAATTATTTTTTATAAAATAAAAAAATATTCAATTTCAAACAAAATTTCATTATGGGAAAAGGTACCCTGCTCATGGGCCAAGAACAGGGATTCACTAGTAATTGGGAGATCAAAATTCACAAAACCACGGAGATACCACAGAGCATAGAATGTATAATAGTAACAATAAAGAAATGGTACCGCGGGTGTGACAAGATAAAAAGAAAATCCAGAGCAGGAGCAGCAGCACGGCAGCGGCTGCAGTCTCAACAGCAGCATAAAACACTACTGGCATTTTCGATTTGCGAGCAAAAACCAATGCCAAAGGGGCCCCCAACCCAATTCCTCGCCTCAGAGAATACACAGTCTCTCTCTCTCTTTCTCTTTCTCTTTCTCTTTCTCTTTTCTTCACCCACCACTCCCTTTCTTTACCCCCTGCTTAGCTCAGCTCAGCTTATCAGGCATATACTGCTTTCTCTCTCTAGAATTTAATCTTCTCCCTCACAGTTTCTTTACTCCCTTCATTTTCTTGACTATTGTTGATATGGTTATGTTTTTGTTCTCAGTCTCATCTGAAATATTTTCTTCATGGGATGTCTGAGGCCCTGAAGTGCGACCTCTCATCTTCTTTCTTTGTCTTGGTTCGGAAAAGAGAGAGGTTGAGGGAGAGTTTGAGAGCATTTGCATTTGCGTTTTTCTTTTTATTTTGTCTGCTTCTAGAAGAAAACCCTTTTTCGCTTACTTCCTCTGATGTCCAGCTGTATCTTGGCATAAGAATTCTTCAGCTTCTTGGCCTTGAAAGCCTTTCTTTTTTCTTTTTTCTTCACCTGATATTTTCTTGGTTTGTGGCTGTCTGAGCTCAGCTTGTCATTTGATTTCTGTGCTCCGAGCTGGAGTTTTCTCCGTAAAGAAGTGTAGACTGTACTGCTGTGATTCTGAAAGTTGTGGAGCAAGGAAACGTATAATAGAGGATACCATTGAGAAAAAACTGAAATTCCATAAAAATCAGAGCCAAGTAAGCCGGAAATCTGTTACCTTGTGCAGGATCAGGCGGAAAGTGTGTCAAAGATTGGAGTTTTGGTGCGAACACAAGTAAAAAGAGGTTATAAAACTTCACTGAACAGGGAAATATAGAAGTCTAGGATCAGGCTTCATGTGAAAAGGAATCGATGGGATTTGTCTTCGTCGGTATCTGCATGTTTTGCAATAAGCGATAGCTTTTGTTTGAGCTATTTTGGCTGTATCTCAAGTTTTTAAGGTAACTGTCAAAGATTAATAGTTCCTTTGAGTCCAAATACACCTAAGGACCGAATTGGTTCTGTCAAGATTATACGTTTCACATTCCGGAGACTTCTAGTGAACAATTTCAAGAAAAAACAAAGTAGCAAGTGGCTTTTCTCAGTTCGGAACTCACGGTTTTCTCATTTCTGTGATTTTCTGAAATACTGGTTTTGTAATTTTGGTGGAGCTAGAAAAGAAATGGCGATGGTGGCACAGCAGCATCGAGAAAGTAGCAGTGGGAGCATTAACAAGCATATGGATGCCGGAAAGTATGTTCGCTATACGGCCGAGCAAGTTGAGGCTCTGGAGAGGGTTTACGCCGAGTGTCCCAAGCCCAGCTCTTTGCGCCGGCAGCAATTGATTCGAGAATGTCCAATTCTGGCTAATATTGAACCCAAACAGATTAAAGTTTGGTTCCAGAACCGAAGGTATGGAAGAGATTTGATAATCTTTCTGTTTGTTTTCCATCTCTATTACCACTTCTGCGTATGACATGTTATTTTATATGTGTGTTCACTTCTCTTTGTTCCGTTACTAGACTTTGCCTTAACCAATTTATTCAATTCTATAATTTCTGTACTACCTACACCGAATGGAGTTTGTATTTGATCTTATTCCACAACTGAGATATACTAGAAGTAGCACATGCAACCCAAATTCGTGATTTTTGTTTACTGTTTGCCCGGAATTAGGTACAAAATTCTGGTTACTTGACGGGGTTTTTATTATACTTGAAGAATGTTCTTGTTTTACTTTAGGGAAGTGTTTTTCTTGGAGCTGGAAAAGACGGTTTCCTTTTGATGCAGGTGTCGGGAGAAGCAGCGAAAAGAGTCTTCTCGGCTCCAAACTGTGAACAGAAAGTTGACTGCAATGAACAAGCTGTTGATGGAGGAGAATGATCGCCTGCAGAAGCAGGTCTCGCAGCTGGTGTGTGAAAATGGGTATATGCGGCAACAGTTGCAAAGTGTAAGTCCAACTGTATTGTTTTTAATTCATTTTTACATCTGTGTGATAGATCCTTTTCTACCAATATGTGTTTTTAGGCTGAAAAATGGAAAAGCTGCAGCAGCACGAAACCTTTAGAATCTTTAATATTCTAGGTTATTCAGTCATTTCACCAGAACAGATATCCGGTCGATATTGAAATTCTAAGCGTCTAGCACCTATAATAAGATATGGAATTTCTTCACTTTGTACAAATCAAAGATATGGAATCCTAATATTGGAGTTCTGCTGTTCTGTTTTCCTGGGTTTACCTTTGGGATTCTAGCATCTGTCTTTTGAATTTCTGTATGTCTACTAAATGTTCTATAGAGGAGATTAATATGATCAACAAATATGAAGTTCTTGGTTTCTAGTCTGAGAGATCATCAGAAACTGCACTGTGCATGAGTTTTTTTTTAATATAATTAATAATGTTTCCTTCCATGTATATGTCCTGAATCTTTCCTTGATAAAATTTCTGCAGGCATCTGCTGCAACTACTACTGATGCAAGTTGTGAATCAGTGGTAACCACCCCTCAGCATTCTCTGAGGGATTCTAATAACCCTGCAGGGTAATTTTGTCTTGCAATGTTATTAGCTAGTCTTCGTGTTGCAATTTACACCTTCGGACAAATTAATATTACATGGCAGTGTTTGCTGTTCTTTGCTTTTCTTATAAGATATTTCTTCTGCTTTTGGCAGACTCCTATCAATTGCAGAAGAGACCTTGGCAGAGTTCCTCTCAAAGGCTACTGGAACTGCTGTCGATTGGGTTCAGATGCCTGGGATGAAGGTTGTGTTTTTATTCTGGTTCTTAGCTCAATTAATTTGTGATTTTGATTTGCAAATACTGACACCAAGTCCTACTTGTTAGAGGCTGATGTTTTATGCTATCATTCTGAACTCTGTTTTCAGCCTGGTCCGGATTCGGTTGGGATCTTTGCTATTTCACAGAGTTGTAGTGGAGTGGCAGCTCGAGCATGCGGTCTTGTTAGTTTGGAGCCAACAAAGGTTGGTCTTACTACTTGCATGTTGAGCTTCTAATTTCCGTGGGATTCATATTGCAATTCACCGTTTGTATCAAACGATAGCTTTCTTGGCATGTTTGGATCATTCAACATGAAGCAAACTGGGACATTGAATTCTTAATTCTTTGAATTCGACAGATTGCAGAGATCCTTAAAGATCGTCCATCTTGGTTCCGGGACTGTCGGAGCCTTGAAGTTTTCACAATGTTTCCTGCTGGAAATGGGGGGACAATTGAACTTGTCTATACACAGGTTATTTTTCTTGAAAATTTTCTTTTTCACATTCATTAAAATTGCAGTATTAGGAAATCAGTTAGTCTTAACATGCTTGCAGATATATGCTCCTACTACATTGGCTCCTGCACGGGATTTCTGGACTCTGAGATACACAACCACCTTAGATAATGGTAGTCTTGTGGTATGTATATCCTTCGATCTTTTTTCATTGAACAGTTCTTGTTATGCAAGGCATGCCAATTGATTTTTGAATAAGATCCAGAGCTTATGATCCAGGAATAAACCATATGTAGAGTTTCCTTGTGAATGCTTTGACTTTCTTCCCTAAATCCTTGGATGGGGATCACTATGAAAGGTAATCGAGCTTGGGCTATTTGGACTTAGGCTTGAAATTTCAACTATAGAATAAAGCATTCAATTATTCAGCAGTAATGTTTTCTCACGTTTATATGATATATTTATCTGAAAACAGTCTACTTTGGGGGTAAATGACCCTCGGTGGTTTGTACTTTTGAGTGTTTTTGGTTTCCGTGTTTCTTAATACAATTATACCAGGAAGAAGATGGTAACATGTGCCTCTTTCTTTCTCGTCAATCTTCTAAGGTGTGTGAACGATCTCTATCCGGTACTGGGGCTGGTCCTAATCCAGCTGCAGCTTCTCAATTCATTAGAGCTGAGACGCTTCCTTCTGGTTATTTAATAAGGCCATGTGAGGGTGGAGGATCTATCATCCATATTGTGGATCATCTGAACCTAGAGGTTGGATTTCATTCAAAATATTTCATTTTATTTTATTTGCTTGCCTGAGCACATTTCACTAAATTGCAGTATTATGTGCAGGCATGGAGTGTTCCAGAAGTGCTACGACCACTTTATGAATCATCAAAAGTTGTAGCACAGAAAATGACAATTGCTGTGCGTAAAACCCATCTATGATGTCATTAATTTCTGAAGTTTTGGCTGATATTCTGGACTGTGTTTTTTTTCCCAATAATATTGACTGTTTAAGATTACTAGGAACTTAATAATGAGCAGATTCAATTAAAATGTCAATTTTGCTGTCACAGTTTGTTATCTTTTTTGTCTATCATTATCTTTCCTTCTCCAAAGTTGAGAATAAAGCAGAAATTTGAGGAAATTGATAAATACTATCCAGGAAATGTACTGCAATCATTCTAGTGATAAAGAAGTTATAAACATATGTCATCTTATAGCTCCTTTGCCCCAGTTTAGGGTGTGTAATAGTTGACTGGAAGTGTTTTGTATTCCTCATTAATAACCTAATTTTTCTATATGCTTGAAGGCTTTGAGATATATCAGACAAATAGCCCAGGAGACAAGTGGAGAGGTAGTGTATGGTCTCGGCAGGCAACCAGCTGTGCTGAGAACATTTAGCCAGAGATTGAGCAGGTAATACTCTAATCTTCCAGACATTTTGACATTCCATTCTAAAATGAGACCTATGGATAGGACCTTAGAACCATAGTATCTCTTACTAATTTTTCCTCCAGAGGCTTTAATGATGCTATCAATGGATTCAATGATGATGGCTGGTCACTTTTAAGCTGTGACGGTGCTGAAGATGTAATAATTGCTGTTAATGCAACCAAGAATCTTGGCACCTCTTCCACGTCTCTTTCTTTGCTTGGAGGCATTCTTTGTGCAAAAGCATCTATGCTGCTTCAGGTAAACCATTTCCTTGTCATGAATGAAATCAATGGACTTATCTTCTGTGCATGATCATAAATCAGTCATCTTTTTACTGGTGTTGCTAACAACATTTATCTTACTAAAATGTGTCGCATTTTGAGACCTCCATAAAACATACAGAAGTTAATCTTGGTTTGAAGGGGTAACGAGTTACTATGTTAACATTCAGAAAACTGAAACTTTTGGGATCTGTGGCAATGCAATATTTGGATATCAATATATCTCCTTACTCATTTATGACAGTAAATAAATAGGTGTAGATATCTGACTTGGAAGAAAGGTAAATTGGATTATACTCGTACGATTTTGAATTGGATGACTCAGAAATATGTGACTTAAATCATTGTATTATCTTTTAGTCAGTCGAGCAATTAAATTATCCATTGCTGACATCTGTAACAAGCCCATGGAAGTTCTCATTTTTTAAGTATACAAGGAATATATCTGCAATGTGTATTTTTGAAAAATATGGACTAATCTGTTTCCTGGCAGAATGTTCCTCCTGCTGTGCTGGTTCGTTTCCTAAGGGAACACCGTTCAGAGTGGGCTGATTTCAACGTTGATGCTTACTCTGCGGCTTCATTGAAAACTGGCTCATATGCGTATCCTGGAATGAGGCCAACAAGATTTACTGGGACTCAGATTATCATGCCTTTGGGCCATACTATTGAACACGAGGAGGTATGTTTCTGAAACGAAAGAAGAACACTATTCAACTTTCAACTTCACTGTTGTGTAAAATTGATATGAACAAAGATTATACTACTACTCTGGCTCTGACACCTTTCCTGTCTTCAGATGCTTGAAGTGATTCGACTTGAGGGTCACTCACTCGGTCAAGAAGATGGTTTTATGTCAAGAGACATTCATCTCCTACAGGTTTTGCGCGTGCTATGTGTACTCTAATGTAAACTAAGAAAGTAAAAAATGTATGACAGTGAGCTGATCAAGTGTCATCCTCGCAGATGTGCAGTGGAGTTGATGAGAATGCTGTAGGAGCCTGCTCTGAACTTGTATTTGCTCCAATTGATGAGATGTTCCCAGATGACGCCCCATTGTTGCCCTCTGGTTTCCGTATCATTCCTTTGGAATCAAAATCAGTTGAGTTAAACAATGTCCACTTAATCCTTCAATTTTGTTTATGAAGTCTTGTTTGTGAATAGGTTCCAAATAGATGGCCTGCTTTTCTTGCTATGGCAAGTTAAAGCGTATGCTTATTCTTTACAGCATGAAGAACTCCCACAGCTCCAAACCTGCAGTAAATTTTGTATGTGATAAACCATCCATGCATTGGTGGATGAGTCAGCCAAATTTATGTGCAAATTCCTTTTATGCTTACCTTGTTGGGATGTTGGGTATCCCTGTCAAAAAATTGTTAGAAGGATGTTTGTTGGCATTATATTTCATTGGTGATGAACATGGAAGATGGGGAAAGGGAGAAAAGGAAACCCTTCCCTCTTTGCCCCCAGAGAGCAAACTGTGGGCTGGCTTTATCATGTACAACAAGCCCTTGCTCCAACAAGGTTTTCTGTGTTGGCTTTTCACTGCAGTAATATACTTTGAAAATATTTTTTCCCAGACATGTAACCACATTAATTTTCAGGGTGATACACAGGATACATTGACTGCACAGAGAACATTAGATCTAACATCAAGTCTTGAAGTGGGCCCAGGTCCAAGCAGCACTGCAGGTGACGCTTCAGCAAGTTATAATGCAAGATCAGTATTAACTATTGCCTTTCAGTTCCCCTTTGAAAACAATCTGCAAGAGAATGTAGCTACAATGTCTCGCCAGTACCTCCGCAGTGTAATCTCCTCTGTTCAGAGAGTTGCCATGGCCATTTCTCCATCAGGAGTAAGCCCTACAATTGGGCCAAAGCTATCTCCAGGTTCTCCAGAAGCTCTAACACTAGCTCATTGGATTTGCCAAAGCTACAGGTACCTTCTTTTTAAAAAAAGAAAAATTAAGCACCAAGAAAGAAACTATAGATCCACCGAGTGGGAGGCTCTACTCAAAATATTGCCAAGGAAAATCATGGGCTTATCCTCCCAACTTATATTAGCAAATATTATGCTACATCATTTAAGTAGAGTCACTAACAGTTATGTAGTTCGAGTCCTAACCAAGATTAGACTTTATTTCCAAAGGTAGTTCTATTGTCAGGCATCCTCTTCAATAATATCTTTCTACTGATCTTGTTCATGCCAAAATATGAATCTTATAGCTAGATGATGTTAATCCTTCATCATTGAGCCCCGAACGTCGTTACAGATAAATCCAATTAACCACTGCAATTTTGAAGGATTTTCAACCTTGAATACAGTCAAGGACTTAAAAGCCCCTTCTCTGAAGCCCCTCCCTTGTAGGTATAAAGAAACGGAGAAGTGTAAAGGCTTGATTCTCACAAGTTATGCTATCTCATTTTAATTTTCAGTTACCATACGGGGGCAGAATTGCTGAGAGCAGATTCTTTGAATGGTGAATCAGTGTTGAAGAATCTTTGGCATCATCAGGACGCCATATTGTGCTGCTCACTGAAGGTATGAAACAAAGTATTCTGGAGAATATGTACTTGAAAATTCATTAATGTCTATGCGTTGGTGTTCTATTAAAGACAAGAGTGACCTGTCTTACCCACTTTCTGACTATTGTTCCACCGGAAGTCTAAACACACAACTCTTATAAGTTCTCAATTTAAAAATATTCTAACACCCGTGTTACTTCTAGAAAATTGGCTTTGGTGGTTTGATCTTTCGTCTGATTAGTGAATTGAGCAGTCAAATATTAAGCATGTATAATCTCTTGATCATCGATTCTGGTGTTGCAGTCATTGCCAGTTTTCATTTTCGCAAACCAGGCTGGATTGGACATGCTTGAGACGACTCTGGTGGCTTTGCAAGATGTTACCTTGGACAAGATATTTGATGATTCAGGGCGGAAAGCATTATTTGCAGAATTTGCGAAGATCATGCAGCAGGTAAGTTGAAGAACTGAATCTATTCAGTTTCTAAGAAGTTATTTAAGTTGGTCCCGTTTTAGTCGTCCTATGTAAAGAAATCTTAGCGCTGCAGAGAGATGATCAACGAGATAAATAGTACCCTCTTTAGATATAACATCTTGATTTGCTGCCTTTTTTTGTTGTGGCTTCTTAAAACCTATTACTTCTTCAAATCCCAGGGATATGCTTACTTGCCGGGCGGTATCTGCATGTCAACAATGGGTCGCCATGTTTCATATGAACAAGCTATAGCTTGGAAAGTCCTCGCTGCAGATGAAAGCACAGTTCACTGCCTTGCTTTCGCTTTTGTTAATTGGTCTTTTGTGTAAATCTTATTTATGAATACATTGAAAGCTCTCTTTCTCAAAGGGTATATCTGGAGCCCCGAAAAGGGTGGGAGAGAAATTGTTGAATGTGAAAGAGAAAGCAAAAAGTTTTGTAATATTTTAAACCCCAGCCAGGCCTGCTTTAATCTAATTTAATTAGAATGTGCTGTTTGCTTACCGGTTATCATTCGTTACTGGAGCTTCTTGGAGCATTTGGTACACTGCTGTATACCTGTTACCAAAGTTCCCAAAATTTCGGGTCCATTAAGAGTTGGCTATAAAAACATAAAATGAACATGTTTTGTGTACTCTAGTCCCACAACAGGCCACGCAAACCCGCCTACAGGAACAACCGTATCAACTTCATGTCCTGGCTCTCTTCTGGAAGTGTTTAACTTCGTAGCCGACAAATAGTGAGATTCAGGTTTGCACTGCACCGAACGAAAGGAGGAGATAATATTTCAACTTCGTTTCCCGGCCACATCTTCTCAATGTAAAGATTTGATATTAAAAAAATAAAAAATCTGGTTATCACGCCTAAGCTCCATCCTTGTACAAATAGAGGGAAAAAAGATCAAATTTACAGGCATTTATACACACAACGTTGCATCAACTTTCAATTTTAAACTACGTGTTTCTGCAACGGTCAAACAATCATACAACTACCGTATTTTGAAATGACATTTTTACAAGACCAATCTTCCCAAGGAAAACAAGCTTGGTGCCTTTATCGTGAAGCAAGTGACCAGAAATTCAATAGGAATGACGGTAGTGCAGAAAACCAACTTAGGAAAGCCATGGTTGTTGCAGTCTCAAACTCGGTGCAATGATTTTGGCCACAGCTACCTAGGTCATTACCGATGAGAACAGTAATTCCGGCAGAGGCACAGGCTGCAGCAAATGTAAGGGTAGAGGTTACCTGCAGGAAAAATATACATGCTGAATGAGCTTGAAGACAAGCAAATATGCTTGGACATGATCAGTACAGTACGTCCCGGATTCATGATTCACTCTGACATAAACAAATATTATCTCACACTATCTAAAAAGTCTCCTGTCATCATGACAAACAAATCTTGCACACTAGTTTTATGCTCAATCCCAAAGAAGATCATGAATCCGGTAAAACTTCATAAAGATTAGCTGTTCATCAAAGCTTGTGGAGTAGCTAAGACGACTACATGACTGGCGGCATATCCCTTCTAGATTGCAAAATGCTATAAAAGGAAGTCAAGTCATATTTGAGCATATTCAACAGGGAAGGCGACCAATGGTCTAATTTTCTCAATTGATGAAGGAGCTAAGCATTGAGACTAATAGACTTCATTTACAACCACCCGGAAACAAATTTATTGCTAGCTGATGTTATAAGAGACAAGACTCCCGTCAACCGCTTAGACATTTATTAAGAGAAAAGGCAAATGGAAAATCAATTATGTGAGAAATAAGAAGTTTCAGGAATATGTGTGATTCCTGCAGAGAACTAAGAACTTGCCTCCTAGTGTTAAAAGAAAAGGATAGGAAGAGAAAGGTTAATGCAAAAGAAGTTTGAGGAGGAGAAAATTCTAGCAGCCAAAGAATAAGTTATGTACAGATACACTGATCAAATTTCCAAGAATTCTTATCATATTCAGGTAGTTCAGCATCCTAACTTCATCCTCCTCAAAGTCAGAAAGAGGCGGAAAATGTCAGCAGGCGGGCAAAAAAGGGACACCCAGCAGCGCCTGCTACATCAAAATATGCACTATAATATATGAATCATAAAGTCAATGCCACAAGTAAATTTTGTTCTGGTGCATGTTTCCAAGTTCCAAGATGAATACGCACCCCTACAGAAGCCAGACTAATATAAGTGATATTTTGCAGCAGTCTAGAAAACTTTCACAAAACTTACTCCTCTAAAATGGCAATACTAGAGTAGGTTACACAAATTGAAGGTGTGATCGATATAATTCCAATTGTGTACCTAATAGAGCAATTAACCAACTGAAAATATAAAGGCAACACTATGTTCATCAGTACTAAACTATAGCAAACGATAAATATATGCTACAAGCAAAATTTCTTACTGGTTTTCTCCTTCAACATAACAATCAGTAAACTCCACACAATTAAGGCCTTCAACTGATGGATGAAATATTAAGAGACCTTGACAGATTCTACTAAATAATTTAGAATCTGATTTTAAGGATTATGATGATAATGAAGGTTTGACCACCCCACTACCATAAATTTTAAACCTATAATCTCCACTCATGCCCTGACCACCCCACTACCATAAATTTTAAACCTATAATCTCCACTCATGCCCTCCCCTGGCCCCTCTTTTTCTCTCAGATAATGAAAAAGCAGAACTCAGGAAAAAGGAAATGTAGTGGCCTTTTAGTTTCAGAGACCATCATTATGTAGAACTCTAACAAAATATTCAGTAATAATGAAACAAAAGAAATGGTGTTAACAAGTTACATTTTCAATCTCTCCGAGCTACCAACAGCTGTAACTTACCCCATCTCCTACAGAAAATAAACTAACAACTCGGTAATTTTGCAAGGAGCGTCCTACTAGCAATGCGTAGATATCTGCAATTGCTAGTGAAAGGCTCCAACAGCTCTGCAAGCCAGCAGCAGCAACAAGATAACTGTGGGAACAGACAAAACTAGGTTCAGTAAACCAAGCAAAGCAAAATGTCTATTAGAGCTAGTCTTTATGCTCACCTATTAATTTCTAATCAACAAATGAAACCCGTTTTAATTACTCACATAAGCAACCAAACATACAAAAGTTCGGCAATTTCAAGATATGAAATGCAAGGACAAAACTTTGTTAACATAAACTTTCTCAAGACTAACATGTACTCTCAAATTAATTTTAAAGGTGAAGGATCTTGTTTCTTGTCAAAATACTCAGAATAAACAAGATACTAAGATTATTAGAAATCAGTAAGTACTCAAGAATTCCAACTGCCAGTATACATTTAATTCTGAGGAGATCACTTAAATTTAGATGTTTTCAGTAACCAAGAACTTTGTTTAATTGTTTGGCTTCATTAATGAGTTAAAATTTTCAGAATTGTAATAGATGTATTGATAAGCACACTGAAATAACTTTATATGTAAACTCATTTTACTTAGACATTTATGTTAACTAGCAGCAGGAGGTATCAGGAGTACCTAACTACCTGAGCAGAAGAATAAACCTTTTTCTGCTTTTCCTAGCTTATCTAAAGGTCAGGTCCAATTCAGAACAGGCCGCTGCAGAAGCCCCAAGATAAAAATTTATTCCGAAAGCCAAATCCAACTCTAAAGCTCAAAACTCATCTTCACATAGAACAAAATGAATTGCCAATGACAAGCAAAGGAAGGAATGAATAATTCTATATAACAAACACTTTCAACCTGATCTATTTATGTACAGTTTGCAAAGCAATTAGGTAGATAAATGTTTCCTTTGTGTCTTAGCAGCATTTAGAGGCATTTCATTGCTTCAACTCCATGGTAGCATTGCCAACAATCCGCAATAACTATAATTTGTTTTGGAACGTTGTTGCTTTGCATTCTAGTTGAACTATCAAACGGGAAGAGTCTCGATCCAAGAGCAACACTGCTGGAATCAGCAACTTTCAGATAGTCACTGCTTTTGGCTTAATCTAGCAAATTTGAAATTGTCACCACTTTTTTCCTTAATATTGTGTTCATCAAGTAATTCAGCAAACACTAAATTGTGCAAATCAAGAAAGAAACTTCACTGAGATCAAAAATTCAAGGCATAGCTGCTACCTGAGTATAATAAATCGTTTAATCGCTGCTCATTTATGAGCCTAGATGAATAAACATGTAGTTCTCCTTTTAAAGTAGTATTATGATAACTAATTACCAGAAGGCCGTGACGGAAGGAAAGTCACCAGTAGTGACCATGACGCAAAAAGCAACAACAGCGAATATGAACTGAGCCATACGCAACGAGAGGCCGCCGATCGTGCCAGGCATGCCTTGAATATCCTTCATCCGCACTCCAATTGCCGGCTGCACATTTGCACCCTCCGTCTGCAGCGGCGGCGCTTCTACTGGCACTGGGTGAACTGATGCGTGACTCACACTCATTCTGTATACCCTACTACTCCGACAACTCTCTATCCGTCCCTTTGCCTTCTCTACCTAAAAATCATCTCAGCTCAAATATTCAAGTCGATTTAGGTTTTGGCTCTGCAGTTGGGTGATCCAATGATAATTTTGGAGAATCTGGTGCCGCAGAGCCGCTGATTGTTTCAAATATGATTGAAGTTGAGCCGAGGTCGTACGTCGTCGTAGTCGCCGCACCCACTGCCGTGATCTGGGGGAAACCGGTGGCGAAAGTGATTTTAGTTGTTAGAGTTGAGCAAACGGGTCACATACAGTAACAACTAGTTGGCCCGTGCCCGTCCCCTGAAGCGTGAAGAATGCAACATTCTCTCTTTGGATCTCGTTCAAAGACCGCCTCCTATATTTCCCAGCAAATTCTTATCCACGGACGACGCCCCCTAAGCAACACGCTTTCTTTGAAGGTGAAACGTTTCCTTCCTTTTTTTTTTTTGTTTAAACTTTTTGATAAACGTTTTCTACTTTTCATCTTTTTGAAACGAGAATAAGAAAATCACTTTTTAAAAAACAAAAAAAAAACCCAATTAAGCATTCTCCAAACCGAAGGCATATTTAGGACTGTCAATCATTATTTATACCTTCGATTTATTTCATGGTTCAAATAAAATTTTAAAATTACCATTTGCCCCCGCAAGAAAACTTTTGAACGTCTATTATTGACATCCCAGATTCTTTACACCTTTTTTTCCTTTCTTTGACCAACCCGAATTTGCTTAACCCATTGAAGGACACACATTTCTGCATTTGCAAACGCATTAGCATGGTTCCTAAAGGGGAGGAGTTTTTTTGCCCTTTTTTATTTCTTGAGCAATTTGAAAATGTGCGGAGAAGAAATGCATGCTAGCTAGGGGTGTTCACAATTCGGATTGAACCGAAAAATCAAATCGAACCGAATTGAATTTTTCGGTTCGATTTTTATAGTTTTTCAGTTCGGTTAGGTTTTCGGTTTGATCACCTAAACTGAAAATCAAAAAATCGAAATTTTGAAAAAAATATAATAACACATTACCATAATGCGTTCTTGTATTTATGTTTTAAAATTTTGATTTTTCAGTTCGATTTTCAGTTTAACCCTAAAACGAACCGAAAAACTGAATAATAAAATCGAAAATAAAAAGATTTGGTTTGATTTAATTTTCAAAAAATAAAAAAAAATTGAATCGAAAATTAAATAGTAAAACTAAAAATGAACCGTAGTTTGAATATCCTAATGCCAACCTCCGTCGTAGGAAGCAATTATCTTCCCGGAAGTTAGAAAAGAAAATCCAGAAGAAAGTGACAAGGACTACTTTGTTCGGATTTAATCTCTTATTCATTATAGAAAAGAGGAAAAGACATTTCATGCTCAATGTCGTTGAGCCCAGAGTCAGATTCGTTAGCTTTTATTCGGCTTCGGCCGAGCCAGGCTCACTACAGCCAAAAGCATTTTTACCGTTTTGTTTGTCTAAAATAATTATACATCCAATCACTTTTTCCAATCTAGAAGACTTTTAAGTATAAATATGGGACTTGTGATGTGTTTAGTATAGAACAGAGCTTGGAGGTAAATATTAATTAAATATCTTGTTTTGATTTTATATAATTTTTTAAAAAATTAATTTATTTAATTTATTAATTTTATTCTCATTAACCTCATAAAATCTTTATTAATTTAAAATATTATTGAAAAGACTTACATATTAGTATATTTTAAATCTTTTAAGTTAAAAAATTAAAGAGATGTGTTAATAGAATAAAGATAATAGAGAAAGTTCATATAAAATATAAAATTATTTTATAAAATTGAACATTCAATTGTTGACCTCATAAAATAAAAATGCTGATGTTCAATTGTGTATTACATGCATACTAGATATGATTTATTCTTAATTAAATTATCATTATTTAGAGCACGCTTGCCAACAACGACAGCACAGAGAGATTTTGATTATAATGATATAATCCAAGGTGGATCAATCATCTACCGCCCGTATTTACAGTAATTTTTTGATTTATGTATTAACTCATTAACAATAAATAACAATTATTAGTATTTCTATTTTAAAGAAAATATATTTATCCCGTCTACAATTAAATATCCCATTTTGATTTAATATATAAAATTAAAGAGAGTTATTTGACTATAAAAAATTACTATGATATTATTATTAATTTAAAAAATAATAGTATAATCTACATAATAATGAAACTTAAATATCTTAAATCAAGGAAGTGAAAAAGATATTAGTGGTGGGACTTAATGATGTTTACTTATCTTAAATTAAGAAGGTTATTAATAAAAATTTAGATAAAATATATAACTATTTAAGGAAGAAAATACTTTATAAATCAACTTGATCCGGATCAAGATGGGTAATAGAGTAATTTGATTTATTGACAAAGTCAAAGCATAATACACTATACCAAATCTGTCCCTTATTTATTTGACTACTAGATTTCAATGTGAAAGTTTAAAATTTGAATTTGAGATATTACATTCATGTGTGATTAACTAACGAAAAAAAGTAAGAATATTCAACATTTTTTAAAATAAAAAATAAACTAAATTGTTTCCACCCAAAAAATAAATGATTGACAAAATTTTTAAAGATAAATTAACCTTAAAAAATAATAAGAAAAATATTTATGAATAACTACTATAATATGTAATAAAAACATTATAGGCATATAATGAAGATAACTTTTAAAAAAAGAATCAATGGAGCCAAGCTCAATCACAAGATAACATAAAATTACATCATTAGAAAATAATAATATGTAAACAATAATAAAACCAAAACTTAAAAAGACAGTAAGAAAAATATTTAGGAATCAATGATCTAATATTTAATAAAATATTTTATGTAACCATAGAGCGAATTAGATTAATTGTGAACCGCAAAATAGACATGAATATCAATTGAACAATAGAAAAAACAGAAATAACTTTAAAAAAAGAATTAGAACCAAGCTCAATCATAATAATAAGGAATCAAAACACTAAAAATAATATAAAAGCTATATAAAATAATATGTTTTATGAATTATAAAAAAGTATCATGATATCACATTTAGTTTTACAAATAAAATAATTTAGAATAATTAATTTCATTTTTTTTTCATAAGTTTAGTTTGCCCTTTTCCTATTGTGTGAGTAGATAGCATTTGAAATTTAAAAACTCATATTTATTGGTGTTGGATTTCTAATTGATGCTTAGTATTCTTCAAGAAGAATAGTTGACTACCACTTTATTATTCTCAAAAGTTTCCAGCAAGTTCTCTTGTGTTTTCCCTCCAAAGTATGTAAAATTTTCTTATGTTTTCCCTCAAAGGTGTATAAAATTGAGGCAAAAGTTTCCCTTGAAATTTGGTAAATAATAAAAAAAATAATTCGAATCGAAGATGATTTTTTTTACCATAGGAATAAAAAAACATGAAAATTTTTTGTCTGCGACAAATTGAATCATAACATAACTCATCTTGGTTAAACTTCACACGGACTCGATTGCATTTATTTAATTATTTATTGTTACATTAGTGCCATTTAATTTGTATGTTTTGTAATTATATAGTTTATGAAATTTAATATGAAATGAAAAATACTAATAAAAAATTCATATAGACAATGTATCCTTTTTTCCAAATATACGTAGTGCAACTATTATAAATTTTCATCAATTTCACATATTATTTTAAAAATATATTTAATTTTAATCATTACAATTAATAAGTAATCTTGCACATGGTTAATACAGAATAGAACTTCCCAATTAGTTGTAAAGTAATAATAGTATTGTACAGTATTGTCGTAATAAATAATTTATCCAATTCAACCTTAAACTATGAAACGATATCCAAAATTATACTATTGTATTGTTTTGTTTTTACTTTTAGTATGTAAAGAGAAGGGAAATAAAAATGAAAAAGAAAGTCACACTACTTAAATTTTTTCTCCAATATGATATTATAAGAGCAATGTTAGAAAAAAATAACTATCACACCAGAGAGGAATCATATGGTTGAGAAGGAAGAAAGGTAATTTATTTGAAAAAATTATTTAAAGGATTCATTTCAATTTTTTAGGAAAAATATTTGTTTTATTAATTGAGTTATTAATAGTCATAAGTTTTCAATTTAAAAAAAAAAGTATTGAATCTTTAGTTCAGTAATATAAAAGACATCTAATATTGTTTAGGATCAAATAAAGTATTATCCACACACACATATATATATATATATATATCAACATCTATTAAAGAATCTTTCTTTCTGATATTAGCAACTTTCTTTTAGAGGGAACAAAGTCAAATTTCCTTCCAAATGCTATTTCTGGTGTAGTAATATTGTATGCTCCTCTTAATCTGTGTATTTATTAATCAATTTGATCCATTTAGCAGTGTCGTTTTAAAAAATAAATATTCAATTATTGATATTTTTAAAGAAAAATATGAACATTTAATTTTTTATGAACGAAATATTATTCTTTAACTATAAAAAGAATCACTAGATTTAAAACTCGTATCGCCGTTTGACCAAACAGCCCGGCATTTGAAGGAATTGCTTTGATGGATTATCAACACATTGAGAGATAGTGAAAGTATTTTCAGCGAGCACATGCCAAATTCAGACTTATGTCCTTCGTCCTCAACGCCTTCCAAAGTTATAGTATATCTTTTTGGATGCATGAAGGATCAAATGTTCTCTCTCTTCTTTTGCTTTCTCTCTGCATTGCAACTCTTTGCCACGTCTGCACTGAAAATGAAGGAGAAATTTATTTCTGTTTGTTTTATTTTTTATCTGTTATACTACACCCACTTAAGAATTTTAGGTGTGATTTATTTTATGTTATCATGAAATATATGTGCATTTTCCATTACCTATATTTCCTATTTTTTAATGAAATTAACTTATTTAGCAAAAAAATATCTTTTTGAATGAATATGAGAATTAAACAAAAAGTGTACATGTAATTTTAGTCAAATGGAGAGGAACCGATGGAACTTGGGAACGTCTTAATTTTGACTAAAGGCTTGTTTAATAAACCACGCTTTGAAGTCGCTTTTATAAAACGAGCAACAACTAGGCACGTGCATATCATTGAGAGGGGAAAATTTGCTATTGGCAGGAGGGAAATTGCTTTCGCAATATGCATTTTATAGATCATATATAGATATAACTTGTATATTATTGTTAAATGTAATAATTCATAATGCAAAATATTTCTATAACTTATCTTTCATAGACTGATATGAAAAAAATTATACAGTAAAAAAATATTGTGTCTTTTAAAAAAATATCGCTCATTCTATTTCAGAGTTAATGGTATAATAAGAAAATTATCTCTTGTTTTATTATTTCTTAATTTATAAAAAATGATTAAAAAGACTTGTAATTTTAAATAGAGAGATTAGTAAATGCATTTTACAATGTCTAAGATCTACATGATTTTTTTTTTCTTCCGCGGTAATTAGATGAGAATTTTAACACAAAAAGCCCACGAATTTTTACGCCTAGCCTCAAACAATTGATCTTCCGTTGACCTCCACCAACTTTGTACAGCGTTCTAAATTGGCATTCTTTTCATGTCCTGAAGGTAAAATTGTATTGACAATCAATTTTCTCAACAAAAAAAAAAGTAAAGAAAAAAGCACGAGGCCTCAAATCTAAAAAGAAAAAATGTCTGCAAAGCTTATTTGCCCACCTTAATACAGTAAAATAATTGGCCAAGAACACCAATTTGTAGAAAATTTTTGAATAATCATGAAGTATTTCTGGTCACAAACTATTAATAGTAATCAATAAAAATTTCGGATACCATTTGTACAACAATTATCCATAATTAATCCAATTAAAACCATTTTAAAGTTCCTATGTAAAGTCCTTAGGGTGTATTTGGATTGAATTTTTTTAGTTGAGTTATATTAAAAATAATAAAAATAAATATTTGTGGAAATAAAATAGAGTTTAAAATAAAAAAATAAAAAATAAAAAACTTTTTAGTTAAATGTCATTCCAAATACAGCATAGTTTATGAGGATAGTCGCCAAATGGCAGCTGTAGTGACCATTTAAAAATGGCAAATGATCTCCGCAATTGCCCCGAAGTCACATTCACACGTGACTCCTTTGTCCCTATCCAGTATCCACCCCAATCCAATTATATGTCACCATTTATCTGAAAAATGGCCCCATGAGAGCACCACATAAAAGGCAAATTTTGCAATAATAACTTGGAAAGTTGTTCACCACTCTTCGTTTGAATTTTGAAGTTTCAAATATGAGTAATGGTTGGTCTAAATTAGTTGGCTCGAGATATGTTTCTTAACACTAGAGGCCGGTTCAATTTATGGTATACTTAGATTGGATTATATACGGAATTCAATGTAAATTTATTATTTTACATCTTACTTTTTTTCTCACAAAAATTTCTATTTTCTAAACCCAATACAGAAAATCTCAAAACTAAACTCTATCCAATCACACTCACAATCTATCTATTTGCATATGAAAAAATTGTTTTTTTTTAAGTCTAATATTTAAATATTATATTAGATGATTAACTTATGTCATAGAAGAATAATATAATAATTTAAATAATCATACTGATCGAACTTAGGGAACAACGCAATGGAGCCTTAAAGTAAAAAAGGAAAGATTGTTGACTGCTGGATTGGTGTTGATGTATTTCTCAATTTAACATGTTGTAATTAAAAAATAGTTTTACAAAATTTAAAAGGGTTGATGCCAGGGATTCGAAGTACTTCTAACAAAATTGGAGGCAGGGAACATACGTCCTTGTTTATCCCTTTTCTTTTGAGTTGTCTTGTCTGTATGAGTGCCTGCATATTTACTATGACGGTAAGTAATTTTAGGTAAACTTAAATTCATATTTTATTTTAAAAAATTTATTTTTTATTTATAATTTTAAATATAATTTAACTAAAAAAAATCTAATGCAATCTCACTTTATTAATTTAAGTATAAATTAAGAACATTTTTCAGCACAATTATCGTTAACAAACATTTTGTTCTAACTACATGCTTTGTTTGTCATGCATTTTTTCTACTCTTCTTGTAAATTTCAATTAATGATATTGCTTTTAGTATTTTTAGTGCATTTAGTAAAAATTTGATTAATAACCATCGATACTTATATTGGAATTTTTGTCGACAATTTTTTTGCAAAAAGTCAAATCATTATCCTATCCCACAAATGAAAAAAAAAAGCTAAAAATAGACCCAAAAAAAAAAAACATACCCTATTAGGACCAAAGTGGCAATGATGTGTCAAAGTACTAGATTTATATTTTGTTAAAAAAAAAACTTAGCTCACTGATAAAGTAATTTGTTCCTAATTTGACAGACATTTTTCTTTTTCAGTCCAAAAGAATGAGAGGAAATGTTACTGATAAAAAATCAATAGATATTTTCAGTGATAGTACCACAAACTATCAATTCTTGAAATTTTTATGGTTGCATGGTTGTTAACAAAACAGCTCCTAATCCAAATCTGGCATACGTGTGTGGCACGGTTACCAAAGATTTCCTGATATGTAATACTAGTGCTAATTTAATTTATTTATGTATATTTCTTGAAATTTATACTCCAAATGAAAGCATCCGCGTTCGGCACGGTCACTGCGCTGGTCTCTAAAAGTTCCCTGATCTGTAATACTGGTGCTAATTTAATTTATTTATGTATTTTTTCTTGTACTGCTTTCACCAAAATTTATCCTTATAATTTTACGGGAAGGGTTAACTAAGAAAAGAACATTTATTATGTAACTATATATATATATATATATGTATGTATGTATATTTATGTGTGTATTTATTTATCTATAGTTATATATAGTACTGTTAAAAAAGAAAATGAAGGAGTCATATATTATATCAAAAATGATTTTATATGAGTTATATAAGTTTATTTTTAATTGTTTAAAATAAATTATTTACAGCTTTTTAAGTCAAAAGTTATTTTTGAGTATTTCTCGATTACTTATTTGAAGAATTATTTTCAAAAGTTAATCTAGAGTGCTTTATAGAATAACTTTTGTTAAAAGAAACTATTTTCAAAAGTGACCATGACGTGTCTTACAAAATAACTTTTGTTTATTGTAACGGTTAAAAATAAAAATATTAATTTACTTTTAATTACAAATTTTTTAAAAGTATTTATTTTTCAATAGTTTACAAACATATTACATAATTGAGAACATGATCATAGCAATTAACAATATTTCAAATCTTTGTATGGTTCCTTATCTTTTAGTACATTGTATAGTGTATTATCTAGTATACTAATTAAATTACACACCTTATACTAATATTATTAGTTTTAGACAGGCTAATAGATTTGAATTAATTACATAATTTCACGTCGAAGTGTTGACTATTTAGAGAATGTTGTTTTTCTACAAATAATATTTAGATTTGGTTTTCGAATTGGTAATTTTTCAATCCGAACCAAACTAAAAACTAAATTTTAATTTTTTAAATAATTATTCTTAGTTAAATTTTAGTAAAAAAATATTTTTTCACTTAAAATGGTGGACAAAATTTTTTTCACAGAAATTTGATTTTCTCCAAATTGAATTGATCGAATTCAATTCGATTTGGAGAAATTCAGTTTTAGTATGTATTTGATTTGATTTGATTTTTTAAAAAACCTAATTTTTTTTCAAATTGTCAAATTAATTTTTATTCAATCCAAATCGATGAACAACCCTAATTTCACGTGGTGCAATTTTATTAGTATAATAAACTATATTAGAAAGTGTATTAAAAGATTCAAAATGATCTTAACCTCATTACACCATGATTTGACCATTCTTAGATTCATAGATTCATTTTTTCTTATTAACTAATTTTAAAAAAATCATAAATTTTGTATTTTCCTTTATAACTTATTGTATTAAAAATTAATATCATGAAAATTACATATCACACTTTACAATGCTACAAATATTTTATACACATAATTTATGAATGCTAAAGTTACGTAAATATTTCGCATTAATTAGTGTCACTGCTTCTAATAGTTCAATTAATCTATTTTCACTTCTAGTACTATTCATACAGATCACCAATCATTGGCATTAACCGACAAATCTCTTATGGTTTTTGGAAGCAATATATATATTTTTGATGAAAATAATTGATTTTTATTTACACCTTGAAGAAAGGTACATCTTAAATAAGTCACAAGTGAGCTACTACCTGAAACAAAAGTAGTGGTGCCATTGTTCAAACAGAGCGGGACATGATTGGATGAAAATACAGCACAATAAATGGACAAACTTGGCAGTTGAAATAGGCTTATTTATTGAACAAATAAATTTTAAAACATTTGATGGATATCTAACCATTGGATTGCCAAAACAATTATTTATTATTTTTGGCCAATAATTGTTTTTATTTTTAAAATTTTGGTCCTGTCTCTATATGGTGCACCTCATTTTCTCCTCTGTT
Source organism: Rauvolfia tetraphylla (assembly GCA_030512225.1). Taxonomy (NCBI): domain Eukaryota; kingdom Viridiplantae; phylum Streptophyta; class Magnoliopsida; order Gentianales; family Apocynaceae; genus Rauvolfia; species Rauvolfia tetraphylla. The sequence goes on from JAJQKT010000062.1 coordinate 1,418,488, forward strand.
CTTTTTCATTTTTGTTGTGTCTCTGTGTCTAAATCGATTTTTTACAATCTGACCGGATCAGAGATATGACACTTGTCGAAACTCCGATCATTGCCATATTTTCTATCTATGTATGGTGTAATCTAGGCAGATCTGGGCACAGAATTTGATCGGTGACTAAAATTTGACTTTTTATCTTTTTATTTCTTGTTCTTTTTGTGTATCTCTACTCGCAGATCACGATAAATTTTTTTCTGTACAACTTCTATCAAGATCTAAGTTGTCTGGACGAGTTTGTTCGCATATAATTTCTATTGTCTCGTTCCTCTTTTTTGGAGGAATTTATTTACCCAGATTTAATTTGAACGATCTTTCAACATTTTATCTCTTTTCTAGTTAATTTTTAAAACAATTGATACGCATATAAATTTTTAAATTGCAATATTTTACGGTGGAGATAGATGCTGAACTTTACTTGTTTTGATATTTTAAAGATGACGATGAAATTAAAGTGAAGAACATTGATATATATTTGTTTATTTCGTTATTAATATTAGTAATTTTGTACTATCTCTATTTTAGGTATTTAGGGTGTAGGATATTTATTATTACTGTAATTTTTAAATTATTGTGTAATTTTTATTATATATTGTATTAGATTATTTTAGTATTTTAGTTATCTTTCTCTAATATTTTAGAGTTATTAGAGTAAGAATTCGATGACTATTTTAATTATAATGGTGTATGATTATTTTTACTAATTAATAAATAATTCATTATCTAGAAAAAAAAAAAAATTCCGGACCTCATTTTGTACTTTTCCGGCTTCCGCTGTTCACTTCTTTTTCCCCGTCGCCAAACAAGTGCGCACAGCAACATAACCTATTGTTGCCTACATTTGGGTTTCTGCTCTGCGATTTTTACGCCAAAAATCATCCCTTCCCTTCTTCTCCTCTTCTTCTCTCTCTCGATCTTTATGGCTGCCACCTCCATCTTCGATCTAGCTTGCCAGAAATTAGGGTTTTATTAGCTCCTTTTTGTCTCGAATCCCGAACTCTTCAGTTTAGGGTTTTTACAGATCTGTTCTCCAGAACTTGCTTTGGTGCTCAGTCCCTATTCTATGCGTTTGTTTCTCTGCCTATACGTGTAAATATATATAGGTATAGGCACGCGCCCGCACGAATTTGAATATGTTTTGGAAGCTAACAGCCATATCTGCTTCTTCACCTGTGAGTCAATTGATCCATTTTCATGTGCTAATATTTATTTCTGTTTTTGCGATTCGTGTTTTTTTACCCCAGCAGGTCGTTTGATTGTGCCTTCTTGATCTGGAACTGGTTTCTTTTTGAAATTTTAGTGTTTACTAGTTGCTACTAATAGTTATGATTGTATATGTGTTTCTTTTGCTAGAGGTTCATTTTTGCGAAATTGTATTATTAAGCTGAAGCATTGTAATTGTTCTTCGTTTACTTGATTTCTACTTACCATGATAATTTAGTGAATGTGCTTTGTCGGTATGTTTATCTCAACAATTAAGTTGGGTGCTGCTTTTGCTAAATGGATTTTGTTTTAATTGATTTGTGTATTTCTTTTATTGGCTATCGTGAGGTAATCTTAGACGAGCATTGATTGGGAAGTGAAATCCAGTATGCATCATGCAGTGAGTGAGGCGAGTTAAAACGAAAAGTCATATTTGTGGTCATGATTTTATAATGTTAGTGAACTAATGTGGGGATAGATGGTTGAACTATCAGTACCTTGCTCTTTTGGATGCTTAAGACTTATGGAAAGTTACAAGTATTTGTAGCTTAAGATCTATCTTTCCTATTTATGAATATTTTCTCATCTTTTAGGGCTTTATTTATGAATTGTTTCATTTTTATATCTTCAATGAGTCTGAACTTGGATACATCATCATTGGTTCAGCTCACTGAACTATTTTACTTATATTTGATAAACACTTCACTCTTGATTCACCTTACTGATTCATTGACTGAGTTATACTAAAATGTGCAACTAGTTCATTCAGTGCAGTTGCTGGTTGCTTAAATGCATTATTCTCTTTTCTGATTTTTCTTCATCCTTTATTTGCCTCCGAAAATGTTATTGTTCTCATCTTGTTGTGGGATCTTTAGGTTGAAGCAGTACTAGACAAGGAAAATTTCACGTTGGAAGAGCTTCTTGATGAAGAAGAGATAATCCAAGAATGCAAAGCTTTAAACAGTCGCCTTATAAATTTGTAATTGACCCTCTTTGTCCGCTCTTCCCCCCCTCCACCCCCCCAGAAAAAAAAAGGAAATGCAAAAATGTAAAAGAGTATTCTGGTTTTCCATATGGGGGTAGCTGTCAATCATCTCTAAAACTCTTTGTAGCACCTTCAACACCTCGGAGATAATTTTTTGGTACTTTTGGCATGCAGTTTGAGGGATAGAGCACAGGTTGAACAGCTGCTGCGATATGTTATTGAAGACCCTTCTCAAGAGGCTGACAGTAAACGAACTTTCAAGTGGGTTATTTTGATTCAACCCAAAAAGAATACACTTCAGACTTACTGCAGTCTTTGTCCCTTTTCTCCCTTAAATTTTGTCATAATTTTGAAAATGTTGGTCTCTTGCTAATAACTTTGTGCTATTAACTTAGGTTCCCATTTATTGCTTGTGAGATTTTTACGTGCGAAATAGATGTTATTCTGAAGACACTAGTTGATGAAGAGGAGGTATTTCCATCCTTTAAGAATTGCAGAATATAAATAATTGCAAATCTTCTTGGTTGTTCTCATACTTAGATTTCTATTTGTTCTGTTCTGCTTACAGCTAATGGATTTGCTATTCTCTTTCCTGGAACCAAATCGCCCTCACAGTGCACTGCTTGCTGGATATTTTAGCAAGGTATTTTGACCTTGTGCTGGGGTTGTCTTCATATCTAATTTTTCCCCACCCTTTTTCTAGCTAAAACATGCTTCTTGATGTAACTCTACTCGAGCGCAGGTTGTCATATGCCTTATGTTACGGAAGACCGTGCCACTTATGAATTATGTCCAGGTGACTTTTTGCAAATGCTATTTTTGCTGTTTTACTTGGGCGTCTAGCAATTTAAAATCCCTTAGTTGCTGTTTCAGTGGTGAAGGTTTATGAGAAATATTCATTGAGTGTTTTAAAGTAGAATTTTGTTGGTTTTGAGTTGAACTTTTTCGTATTATGGGAATTGAAGGAGGATTATGTATTTGTTATTCAAAAGTTGTTCAAGAATGATAATGAATTTCACATTATACTCATCTGTGATACTTATGAGCAATAAAAAAGTGATACTTGTCTTGCGGGTCCTAGCAGTTTTGATCTAGAAGTCTTTATATGATGAACTGTGACTCTAAATTGAAAATGAGAGCCTTTTTACATCCTCAGCTTGCTAACATTGGATAGGTATAGTGTGGAGATTGGCTAAAACCTGCAATACTTATTTCATTATCTTCTAAAATGGGTCTCAATGCCCATTTGCAGTCTCATCAAGATGTTTTCCGCAAGCTGGTTGATTTGATTGGGATTACATCCATCATGGAGGTTGGTTTTTCCCCCTCTTTTGTTTGTTTGTTCCTCCTTTTTTTTTTTTTTGGGGGGGGGTGTTGTTCTGCTACATTTCAGAATCATATCCTTAATCTGTCCCTGTACAGGTTTTAGTACGTCTTGTTGGTGCTGATGATCACCTCTACCCCAATTCTACGGATGTGATGCAGTGGTTGGCTGACAGTAGCTTGTTAGAAATGATCGTGGATAAATTGAACACTTCTGTAAGCAAATAGCATTCCTACTGTGCATTTTCGTTACGTCATATAACCTTTTCCTGATTGGATGGATAATGTCCTTTTGTTAAGCATACTGTTCCCATTGTTGGCATGTGAAGAAACAGTTATTGGATTTGTGAGAGATCATTTAGTAATATCATCAACTTGGAGATGTTGTAGGAAGCATGATATGTTGCCATGATGGGATATGAGGGCAGCTAACATAGCAGTTACTGCAAGTTGAATTAATAATTACATTCTTGAAACCTTTCTGTTTTACTTAAATAGGATCTTTCTCCACTGGGTTCCTGAATATGGTAATTCAAACTTTAATTTGTTTTTGACCTTGGTATTTGTTTCATTGTGGTTGATGTCCGACTAAGTCCATGTCCTGTCAGTTTTTTAACTCTTTTCATCATTTTGGGCAAAGACGGAATATCCTCTTATATTTTAGGTTAAAACATCAGTCTTATGGGTGAGTTTAATTTGCTTCATCTTTTCTCTCTTCAGAATCCTCCTGAAGTACATGGTAATGCAGCAGAAACTCTGTGTGCTATAACCAGAAATGCCCCATCTCCCTTGGCCACAAAATTATCCAGCCCAAGGTTTGCAGGAAAATTATTTGTACCTTTCTTAATATCTATATACTCATTTCAGTTTTTCCACTTCTCGTAGATGTTGTTATGCTTCAACTCTGTGCCTTTCTTTGTATCCAGCTTTGTTGCAAGGATTTTCAACCACGGACTTGAAGACTCTCATTCAAAATCAGCTCTTGTCCACTCATTAACAGTCTGTATCTCGTTGCTGGATCCGAAAAGATCGATTCCTTCACCTCTAATGTACTCCATCCGAAATCAACATGTATATGAGTCAGCTATACATGTTAATCCTGACACAGTAGGAGCTATGGTCCCAAAACTTGGTAGGTTTGTTTATATCTTGCATAATTGTACATTGGTAGAATAATCAAACATTTGGTGTGGCATGTGTCAAAATTTGTCCATTATTGATCGATGTTGATGCACCATTAGAATAAGTATGACTACTGTCTAGCACGATAATAGAAACTTAGCACTTTGTTTGGTTTGTGGAAAAGGAGACTGGGAGGGCACATTAACTTTCCCTAAGGGAAGTAAATAAATATACATCTATTTTGTTTGGTATGAGTGGAAGGGGGGAGTAAATAAGAAATGCTTCTACTTGTTTGGTTGTATTTTATAGTGGAAGGGAATGATTCTTTATTTTGATAGTCTGACTGCTGCATCCCTAATGTAATATAGTGTGGTGGAATTGTTGGAGGAAAGAGAGAAAGGGAGGAGCTCTGTTTGAGGAAGAAGTAAAAGTTTAAGTTTTTGTCTTGTATGATTTACCTCCCAATGGAGGTGGTGAAAAATCTGATGCAAGCTTCCCTTCCATAGTTAATTTCCATTCCCATTTCCTCCCAACCAAACAATGTGAATAATCCATTCATGTCTAGATTTATATCCCCTCTTTTTTTTACTTCCTCTTTTCAACTCCACCAAACTAGGCCAAAGAGTTTGTTTGTAGAATTCAATCTTTATGGGACAAACACGGATCAGTTGCAACTAACAAAATGAAAATTGTATTTTTCATATTTGAGATAGGTGATTCTTGTGCTGCCATATATTTGCCTAGAATCTTTTTTATACATTTTTGATCCTCTTGCTTCCATCAGAATGTCTTACTTATTTGATCTTATTTATACTTATTTGTTTTGCCGATGAGCATTTTGACGTTTCAAGTTCTCTTACTGTTCAGCTGATCTGCTGGTGCTGCTAAATGTCTTGTCTGATGAAAAGATTTTACCTACGACATATGGTGAATTGAGGCCTCCTCTGGGAAAGCATCGGTTAAAGGTTGGTCTTCCTCCAATTAAATTAGCTGGTGGTGCTCTTTTTGGCATAGGATTATGTGAATTGCAGATTTACGTAGTGTCTATTATTTCCTCTCCAAGAGGATACTTTTCAGATACTGAGGAAAGAAATGGTTTCAATACCGCCTTTATTATGTCATATTGATTTGCTTCATAAATTCCATAACTGTGGGGTTTCTCATTTACCTAGATCAAAATTTGCAGATTGGTGATGCAAAAAATTGATATCCATCAATGGCTAACATTGCATCTAATACTTGCTGAACTAGTGAAGTTATTTGTTATTTGGTTTACATTCTAAAATTTCGTGGTACCTGATTGCAGATCGTAGAATTCATTGCAGTACTACTTAAAACTGGCAACGAGGTTGCAGAGAAGGAATTGGTGCACTCTGGGACAATTCAAAGAATCCTTGATCTGTTCTTTGAGTATGTTTGTCTTTTCTCTTAGCTTCCTCTCATGCTTTAACTGGTTCATTTACTTAATTTTTTGTGGTAGTCAATGACTCTTTTATGAGCTACTTTGACCTTAATCATGTTTAGAAATGCTCAATCATGATTATAGCTGTTTCTGTTATTTGTTGCAGGTATCCCTACAATAATGCATTGCATCATCATGTTGAGAGCGTAATATATTCATGCTTGGACAGTAAAAATGTAACAATTGTTGATCATCTTTTCCGAGATTGTAACCTGGTTGGCAAGATTCTTCAAGCTGATAAACTACCTACTGTTTCTGGGGATCGTAGTCCAGTAAGTTGTGACCCTTGTACTCATAGCTATATGTGTAGCTTCTTGTAAGCATTTGTCTGGAGATAATTTTATTTTGCCTTCTATCTTCGCCTTCTTGTCTTTCTCTTTGATCTTGTTTGTGTGAAATCTGAGTCTGCATCTTTTGGTGCAGCCAACTGTACTCTCTCATGGAAGACAAACACCTCGGGCAGGATACATTGGACACATAACCCGGATATCTAATAAACTTGTTCAGTTGGTAAACAATGACAGCTCTATTCAAGCACATGTTCAGGTTTGTAGTAAGAAGATAGGCTTCATTTTGTTTTGTTTTCTTCTTTTTCCAATTTTTTAAATGCTTTGGCAAATATAAGAGCACTTCTTCATTCTATTTGTAATAATGGGTTCTAGATCCTTTTAAATAAATAATTAATCCTGATGCTTCTGATGTAATTATCATTGGAAAGAGTTTAATTTTCTCATGGTCTTTTGTTTTCATCAATTGTAGATCTGGTCAAAGTACGTTTTCATACTGGTATTCAAGTTTACCTTTCTTTGCTGGATAAGTCATGCACTCGGTAGTTGTTGTTTATTATTTTGTACTCTGTTTAAAACCTAGATTCATTGGCGGATGGCTTTTCTTTCCTGAGTTGGAAACAAATTTGAACTCAATTATCTACTTCCCCTTGCTGGCTCTCTTATTAGCTGCTCTGTTGTTATTCCTTCTTTTAATCTCTATTCTTTTTAACAGTATTATTTTTTTTTGTCTAGGAAAATAGTGAATGGGACGAGTGGCAGTCTACTGTCTTGCAAGAGCGCAATTTAGTTGAAAATGTCTATCGGTGGGCTTGCGGGTATGTTTATTTCCTTAATCCCCTCTCTGAACCTTAAGCTTTAATTTGGGGCTATCTTCTTTCAACAGGTTGGAGAGACTTATCCAACTTCCATCCTCCCATAAGCCAGAATTTTGGTTTGGAGTGAATATTGTAGTCTTCTGCGCTTTTCTTCTGATTCCCTTGTATGCTAGGTGATGCATACTTTTAACATTTATCTGAAGTGTCAATGTCTACCTGCTTGTCCTTCTCACAGTAGAACCTGTTATGCAACTTTAGTGAAATTACGTCATAAAATCAACTCTGTGACGAGTTCTCAAGGTCAATAGGAAAGATTCTAGGCAATGATTTGGACTTGAATTTGAATTTGAACTTGGTATGCAGCTTTTGTGAAATTACGTCATAAAATTATCTCTGTAACAAGAGTTCTCAAGGTCAATATGAAAGATTCTAGACAATGATCTGAATTTGAATGAGAATAAAATTAGATTTAGGGTGAAGTGAGAAGATATGAGATATTTAATGAGTGTTAATAAGATACTCAGAACCTGGAGATCGTATCAAACTAAACCTTTGTTTACTGCTAACATCAATAGTGTCTTCCTGAAATTGTTTGAGAACTCCAGCAGAAAGGCTGCATACATATGATTAATGAAAAGAAACCTCTCCTAGCTAGTCTTTACCCCTTTAATGACAAAGGAGAAAAAATGGATTTTTTCCCTTATAAAGAACAACGAAACCCCTGTAAATCATATACTGCTGGAAAGGGGAAATTGTCGGCATTCAGTTTCTGATACCTTTTTACTTTCTTGCTAATTTTTGCAGCCGGCCAACTGCATTACAAGACAGGACAAGGGATAGTGATGAGGAAGATGCCCATGATAGGGATTATGACGTAGCAGCTTTAGCAAATAATTTGAGCCAAGCATTCAGATACACCATATATGATAATGATGATAATGAAGAGGTAATATTCTTGAAATTAAAAGGACGTTATGTGCTTCTAGCAGTCATCCGCTCCCCTCCCCGGCGCCAAAGAAAAAATAGAACCACCACCACAGAAATTATAAAAAAAAAAAGAAAAATGGAGAGAAAATTCTGAGAGAGAGAGAAGTGATACATGTCCTCTCTCCCAAAAAGGGTTTTCTAATGGCCTTTTACTTGGTTGCAGAGCCATGGCCGTCTTGATCGAGATGATGAGGTAATGTAATGTTCTTGTTTATTAACCTTATTTTTTTGGGCTATAGTTTATGGACAGAAATTTAGTTTCTGTTTTAGATGACTTAATTTGTTGATGCGAAAAGGTCCCATGTAGAAAGTATGATTGCCTGAAATATTATCTTTTCAAATCCATCCCTTGTGATTAAGTTCTGGCACTTCATCCATGGAATTGCAGGATGTATACTTTGATGATGAATCTGCTGAAGTTGTAATATCTTCCCTGAGATTGGGTGATGACCAGGGGAGGTGAGTTTTCCTCAATGTTTTGACAATTATTTTTTTAAGTTGCATCAAGGAAGTGGAATAAGATGGTCTCCCAGTAATTCTTAATTACAGTGAGGCAAAAGTCTCTTGCCTCCCCACAAGGGTATTGGCCCTCCGTAGCAACATTTTCTGTGCAGTTAGAACAAATGTAAATCCATTGATATTAACTCCAGTTTCCTTATCTTTTCATCATCTTCAATTTAGTTTTGCCTTTCTCCCTGTTGACCAAGCAACGGGGAAGTGATCAGATGATATTAATCCTTATCTTCTGGTATGAGGTGGCTCATTCATCTGAGCTCAGGATTATTCCTATTATCTGTGTCAAGGCCTTTGCTAGAGGTCATACCTTGTTTACTCTTTCTACTGAGACTTGTTTGTTTCTAACATAGACATTACTTTTTTCTCATATTGCAGCAGCTTGTTCACAAATTCAAACTGGTTTGCTTTCCAAGATGATGGAGCTGGTGATGCAGCTAGGAGCAACTCAGCAACTGACATGATGGATGAGATCAACTTGAATGGAACCTCTAATGGTGGCAACAGTAGTAGTGATGATGAGGTAGTGGTTGGAGAGGATGAGGAAATGGCTGATAGTGAAAGTTCTGCCAATGGTTCACCAAATAACAGTACAAGTATCTTAAATGGAGTTGGCGGAGAAAATTCATTAAATGGATCGAATAATCAAAATGAGAAAACGAGTACTTCTGGTGACATGGGTTTCTTCAGATTCGAGCCATCTGACAATGATGATCCCTTTGGTGACCGGCCCATTCCTGAATGGGTAGGATGGGGAGAGGCATCAGATTTTCAAGTTAGTGGTTCGAGTTTTAATCCATTTCTTGATCAGAATGACACTAATATCAATAACTCAGTGGAGCCAGAAGGAACCCCCATCAGTTCTACTTCAAGTGGAGATGTTGTATCAAACGGTACCTGCACTTCTCCTGATTCAAGTGCAAGTTCTTCTGGATCTAATTCAAGTCAGAAATCTGCTTCAGTACCCTCTTTGTTTGAAGAGGATGTCGAATTTGTAGGCGTGGAGTTAGAAGGAACGGAGAAGGCAATGGAGCAGGCTCTCAAGGAGGGGATTGTTGGAGAAGCCGGCCCATTGAAGAGGAACTTAGTTCCTAAAAAGCCGGAAAAGGAAATTACAGATGAGGATGGAGCTGGTGTAAAAGAATTCAATGATGCAAATTACTGGAGAGTTGAACAAGAGGTAGCCGTGTTGGAGTAATTCCCAAAGACAGAGATTTAGAAAGGGCAAAAACTGGAAACTAGTCCCTTGTTAGGTTGGCCTGGTTTAATGCAGCGGGGATATGTACAGTATATTTTTGTTTCAAATGGATCGTTATGCTAAGCTATATATAGTTGTTACTGATTATTTATTGTTATACTCATTGTTGTTTATTATTCAGGGTCTTGTTTTCGCGGATGATTTGTGGGCCTTTTCCCCGCTCTTTATTTTACTCGTCCACTAGTACGCTTTGCGGGCGGAAGGGTTGATGATTTTGTAATATGGACATGGAATATTCTTTTCATTAAGGAGGTTTTCTTTATTTTTCGGTGGAAAGGAGAGAGCTGAGGTCGGTCCGAGAGGAGTTAGCTTCATTTGATTTGTCATACGGTTATAGTGATTTGAATAGGGTTGCAATGGGAGTTTATAATGTTACTTGTGTTCTACGGAAGGGAATCGCAGCACTTCCTGAAAGGATTCTTTTAACGTCTGTTTGTATAAGCTTGTTCTGATTTGGAGATGTCATGCATGTGTAGCTTTTATTGATCAGGAGAGGGAGAATTCAATCCGACCCTTTAAAAGACTCCAGTGGATAGAGTTGTGCTACCAGTAAAAGTTTATTTATATATTTGAAGAACTTTGGATTACAGTCGTCAAACCCCTAAGCTTCAAATATTTTTCTTTAAGCAGCCATCTTATTAAAATTTTAATGTTTTGTCTTATTTATGTTGCTCGTCTCTGTAAACTCTCCGTTAGGGTATAAAATTTAGTGTGTAAAACTAATTTTCTTATTTGACAAACCCTTCTATGCTTCAAAATGAGTATGCAAGTTAATTATCCAAATACTAACGTATACAAAATTGTTCGAGGAAAAAGGTGATGCTCCCTAGTCTGCCATTCCTAGTGGGTTGATTAATTAAGTATGGTAAGGTTTCATTAGTGGCGTCTAATTAAGGCATTTTTGTTTTAATAATAGTGAGAAGTCCTTGTTTGACGAGAAATTTTATGGTGATAGTTGTGTAACTAGTCAGCATCTCATAAGTTATACTCTGTCCAATCACATGAAAACACGTATACTGTAGATCCTACCATTATTACTTACTCATTCATCAATACAGGGACTCATAGTACACGTGACTTCATGTGATTGGATAGAGTATAACTTATGGGATGACTAATTATACAGTTACCACCATAAAATTTTTCTTGTTTGACCCATCTCTCAATTTTTTCTTCCTTTATTTTCAATTTGAGAAAAAAGGAGGAAATTCTTGAACGACTTGGATCGGGTCGGTTTGGACCGAAAGTTCTGGATTCCTTTTCCTTGTTGGCTCCATTTTGATCTTGGAAAAAGCACTTTTCTTCCCCTATAAAAGGACGGAGAATCCGTTCGCTTGAATATTGCAGGAAAGTTAGGGAAGATATCGTTAGGGTTTGCAATTGACTTGGTGTGAAGATGATTGAGGTGGTGTTGAATGATCGGCTGGGGAAGAAGGTCCGGGTGAAGTGCAACGAGGACGACACCATCGGAGACCTCAAGAAGCTCGTGGCTGCGCAGACTGGAACTCGAGCGGAAAAGATCAGAATTCAGAAGTGGTACACCATCTACAAGGACCACATCACCCTCAAAGACTACGAGATTCATGATGGCATGGGCCTCGAGCTCTACTACAATTAATCTATCCTATCTGCCTATCTCAGTAAGTCTTGTTTGCAGTCCATGCGATGTTTATGCTGACGAGATAATTGTACTTTTAGTTCCTGAACTTTTTCAGTTTCCGTCCGGATGGGATGGTGGTGTTGGATTTGGAAGAAATTTGTTTTCTTAAGCAATATTGTAGTTTGTTTTATTGGAGTTTCTTAAATTGCTCGTTTCCTTTTCTGATTGAATTAGGGTTTAGGCACTTTTTCAGGTCTGATTGAGGTATGCGTTGTTTGTGGTTGTTTGCACATTTTTAGAATATGTATGATCGTGAAGATAGTCTGCACAGAGATTCTCTTGTTAATGCGTTGTATATTGTTTCCCTGTTAGAATTGTGATTGTTATTAATCTCGCAGAATTATGGTTGATACTTCAGAAATTCTAAGGTTTCTAAATAGTGATGCTTCGGGAAAATTTTATCGACTGATATGATACTTTTATATCACAAGTTAGCAAAAGCAATGTCTAATTGCATTACATAGATCCAGAAATCTATGATTTGTGTGTGGAGACGAGTAAATTACTTGTCCTCGATTGTATCAGTGAATCATCTCTCTGTGTAAACCTATGTTTTGTTGTAAATTTGCTGTTCCTTTAACGTGCCGAACCCTGTACTCCATAGGCAAAAACAAGGATGGGAGATAGGCATCCAAGAAAAGCCAGCAAGAAACAAAAGTAGCATCTTAGTTGCGAAAAACGTTAAATAAACTAACTTGTAAAAAGTCTTGATCCTTAAGATCATAAGATGGACATCTTTTTGTACGATTTTCTGAATTTTCCAGTTTTCCCCATTGTTGTACAATTAATGTTTGTTTCTGCTCTTTAGCTTCATCACCTTTGCAGATTCAAGGCATCATCTTCAAATTGGATTAATTATCTCCAGATCCAATTGCTTTTCATCTTTGACAACTGCGATTGGAAAATTCGCTACTATGGATCTTGCAGTATTTTGTGATCGAGGAAAAAGAAAACATTTCCTGCTAAGAGCTGTAGTTTCCTTTTCTTCACTTTTTATTTTTCTGTTTTTGGGGATGTGGGGGTTTGATGATGATCGTACATTCAGGTGTGCGGTGTACTTTGTCTGCTTTAAATGTTGGTTAACTAGCAAGTATCCTCGCCTAATTTTGTATTCGCGTTCTCCAAGCAGAATGTTTCTCATTTTGATGCCCTTGGACCAGCAATATTTGGCTGATTGTTGTATCTCTGTTGTTTGTTTGACCCCCTCTCTAGTTCTAGAACTTTTTAGAGGAATCACCGTCATGCTTAGCTCCATCATTAAATTTTTGATCATCTTTAGGCTTGCTTTCTATTGCTTTGCACTTTTGGCAACTATGATTGGAAGTTCATGATCTTGATCTTCTTTTTTTTAGACAAGAAGGTTGTTTTGTTTTCTTCCTTTTTATTTGTGTGTATTGGGACGAAAAGGAGAATTTCTTTCTTAGTTTTGGGGCCGGGGGGTGGGGGGGGAGGAGGGTGAATATGTTATGTTCTCATGTCCAGTGTATTTCAGTTGAGTGTTCTGCACATTTTTGGCTTTTCATAATATCAAAATAGAAATATGGTCCGTGTATCCTCCTTGACCTGGCTATTATATGCATCCTACAGGTTTAATGATTCCCATTTATGCTATATCAGCAGTACGGGAAGCTTCCACCTTGAGTAAATATATGCTTATGAGTATATTGGTTCCTTTTCCAGCCATTTGTCTCGTTGATTTTATTTGGTTTATCTTAGATGTCAGAGCAAACTGGAGCTCGTTCTTCAAATTGAATAAAGTTTCAAAGTCATTGTACTTGCTTCAATGCTATGATAATCCTATCATGTCTTTTGACTGAAGATAACAGCACTTGATTGGAGGTAAAAAGTTTCTGTAGGTTTAATTCTCTGGACCTGTATGTTGTGATGAGCTGGGTCAACATGTATGTGTTTTATGTCAAGTTGTTTGAAACTTTAAGCACTTTGAAACTCTCTGTCTACGGTCTTGTGGCACGATTTGTTACCTTGAATCAGTTTATAGCTTTATTGACCTCAGAAAGGAGAAGCTATGATAAGAATGTCGATGCTTTCCTCATAACCTTCCTCCGCTCCCGCTTCCTCTCTTTTCTTCTTCTCTGACGGTGTTTGAATTGGTAATCCAAATTGGGGCCTATTGCCTTGAGGATTGTTTTCTTTAGGAAGTTTTATGTGGTTCCTTTTGTAGTCTGAAAATATTTTCCCTGAGCAACTATCTTAGGAGTTCTCTCTTCACCTTCAGCTATGACAGGTTCGAACAAGGTTCTCACCTGTGTTCTTTTTCTTTTTGCCACAGGTTGTCTTGCAAGGAATCAGAACTCAAGATGGTGCAATTATCATTTGGAAGTTTTGGCTGTTGCTAGTAATCATTATGATTTACAATGTGTTAACAAACACATGAAAACAATTCTAGCTAAGTGTATACCGTGTAACTAATTACTTTATTACAATATATTGTGCTCTTTGTGGTTGATGTTGCGTATACGTAACGCCTCGCAAGTATAAAATAGAATAGAAGTGAAGCTCAAAAAGGTCTGCGATAGATAGAAATTCCGTGCATTTGTTCTTATGGATGGGTACGCAAATTGCTGTACTAGTAGATTGCGAGTTGAGATTATCGATATGGTTATATGTTTGGAGCCTAGAATTACGTCAGGCAATTTTGTGAAGTGTGTGATTTATAAGAGAGGTGGACCGTGATGCAATTTATGTCGAGTAAAATAAAAACCCTTTTAAGAGCACTTAAAAGACATTTCAACTCTTACCAAGCTGGAGATTTGAAAAGACGGCCAGGAAGAGTAGGATTGCAGTAGTTCGTCAGAGGTTGGAGAAAGGTTATCGGCCTCGGACCTCTACTGTCTTGATTGACAAACAGCTAAATGTCATAGCTAGGTACCGCTGCTAAGTACTTTTCCCTACAATTCGAAACGTAAGTCGCTTGAAATGGAAGGTTGATGTTAATACATTTTAAATTATAATGTTTTTTTTATTTTTTTTGTATAAATTGAAGAATAAGAAAGTAAAGAATATTTTTTGTGAATTTATTTTTTTAATTAATTTAATAGGGAATAAAAAATTATTTTTTGTAATTGAGAGTAATTTTTTAAAAAATTTTGTAAAATTTATAAAAAATATTTTAAGAAAGAGAAAATAGTTTAAAAATATTATATTTTGAAATTGATGAATTATTCATTTGAATTTTTTTAAGGTTGTTGAGAATTGTTTTTAATTTTTGTGAAGGTGAATTGTCTTTTTTTTTTTTAAAATTGAGATAGTGAAGTTCTCGAAATGAAAACTTATCCAAAACTCCACTGTTGTATTTGTCGTTTTGTGGAGTATTTTTGCCGTTGGATAGTTCCATCCGGCATCCGAAGAGGAGAAACAAGATTAACTCTGCGTACTCTAATATTTGGACCTGAAAATACTGTTCTTTTGGGGCGTAGTAAATTGATTGACAGAAAATGATCCTAACGATAAATTGTTTCATGCTTGGATTAATTTTTTATAAATAATTTATTATTTTATAAATTTTAATATAATTTAATTAAAAAATTAATCTAATTTCACCCTTCTAGTGAGTAGTGACAGCCCGGTTAAACGCCTGTCGCGCACTGGGGCGGTGGAAACCAGCAAGTCATCAACTCGCGATCCAAAGAGCTTAATTTATCGTGATAAATTCGTGGGAGAAAATTTTCGTTTGCTGTAGTCTGCCTTTGAGCGCAGGAATTTTTTGCGACTGACATTTACCAACTGACAACCGAATCCGGATCGTACACGTAATATCAGCGGCTCTAATTAGAGTCTAAGGTAGAGGTGCGTACACGTTAATTAACCGTGCACCTTATTGCGCGTTTTGATTGTTGAAAGGGACGTAAGAAACAAACGATCGGTTTTGGGTGGGACCCAGTAATAAGTCACCCACACGGATGAGCGGCTCATTGCCATGTCATCGAATCTCTGTCTTCTGTGGCAGTCCGGATCCGGTCCTGCACGTCCTTTTTGCAGGACGTGCAGGACCAAATATGGACCGTTGGATCAGATTTCGAATCTGATCCAACGGATGTAGAAATTTTATAAATTTTCGAATTTTTAAAAATACAAACAGGGGTCAAAAATTATGGTCCGTTGGATCAGATTTGACATCTAATCCAACGGTCCAAATTTGGTCCTGCACGTCCTGCAAAAAGGACGTGCAGGACCGGATCCAAATTCCTTCTGCGGCTGGTTTTGACCTTTGGCTGCTCTTCCACATCATTTCGGTGTTGAATAAGAATTTCAAAGACCCAATTTTCAACATTATCAAAAGGAAAAAAGGACGCAACAAAAAATGAAAAATAATGATAAGGTTAGAAAGAAAATATTTTTATTTTTTAAAAAGAAATTTTATTTTTTGAATAAATTAAAATATAAATACGAACATTATTTTAAAAATTAAACGCCAAAACCCGAGGTGGGAAGTCGTTTTATGCAGAGTGGTTATGGTTGGAAATGTGGGCAACTGAACTCAGAGGGTTTTGTTCTATTCCTTTCAGACAGCTGCACAAGACAAAGTTGCATCCTGCACTCCCTTCCTTCTCTATGTGTAACCTTCATTGCCACTAAGTTCTCCATCAAGTTTCGTTGCAAATTTTCCATACCCTTGACCTAAACCCTTTGTAATATTAGGAACTGATATGGGGAGGAAATTTATGCAATCTTTCATGTACAGCAAAGCTAATGAAAGCCCTTCAAGGGAAGGGAACATGATTCTTTATTGGATTTAGTTGGTAAAAGGTTGTAGGTTTTGGAAAGGATAAGAATAGGAAGGGAGCTCTTCACTGTTGATCCTAAAATAGTGTAGCTTCTGACTACTTCATCTTTGTTCAATGAACATTTATTTATTGGAGGCATGAAATGCAGCCACACCAATGCCGGGTTTCTGGGGTGCTTGTTAATGTCAATTTATTGTTACTCTCTGGAATTCTTGGATCTTGCATTAGTAGTAATAAGTACTATACATTTGGTCAAAAACTAGATCAACCCTGCAATATGCCGTTTAGAAGTTCTTTTGTTGGAATTCAATGCATCTTTTCTTTTCCCCCAGTGCTTCCAGGAAACCATTTTCTTACCAAGAAAATTAGAGAGACAGAGAAGGCTATATATTGGCTTCCAATTCTGTATGTACACGAATATTTTTTAGGTAGGAGTATAACTATAGGAATGCTAGAACATGCTAAGAAGCAATTGCAGTTGCCGCATTTTGGTTTTCTTTAAATTGTTGGTACCCCGTCTAATTCTAGCCCGTGCCTGGAGTATAACTATAGGAATGCTAGAACATGCTAAGAAGCAATTGCAGTTGCCGCATTTTGGTTTTCTTTAAATTGTTGGTACCCCGTCTAATTCTAGCCGTGCCTGTCATTACATTAGTTCCTTTACCTTTCTTTTTCTGTTTTTCTATGACTTTGTCTGATTCAATCCCATCACAAACAGGAAGACAACCACGGCCGAATCAAACTTTTTAAGCTTTGTCCTGCTATCTAAACTAATTACCACAGTAGTTTACGTCACAGAAAATAGTCCTTCATAATCTCACCAGGGACATATACGTTGTACTTCAAGATACCGATAAACAAATACTCTTCAACTAAGGAAGGCTCATCAGACATTTGAATTTGGGAAATCCATTTGTCCATTGATGACTTAGGAGTGTTTGGAATGTTGGGGATGGAAATCTGAATGCCACTTCCATGACAGAGAATAACAGCAGTGAGGAGATTCTGTACTGCTAGTACTCCTATTATTCATACATCTCGTAGTGTAAAAAGAAAATACCAAAAGGACAAGAAGGAGAACTGGTGTGGATCCTGAAAAACGGGGTTAAAGTTTTCACAAGACAATTTGTTTATTGGCATAGGAAACTTCAAGCATAGTCAGCAAGAACATGAAGAGCCACCCGCTGAATGGAAGGGTCAAGCAAACATAAGCAAAGCAATTGTTCAAAGCAATAAAGGGGGAATCGTGTAGGAAAATGAAAATTTACATTGATCCCAATGTGCATGGAGCACAAGTCCCTGATACCCCGGATTTGGACCTGAAAACAAAGGTGGAAATCCTGGGATGACTGGACGCTTGCTTTGAATATGTTGTCATTTTGTTTTCGCCCCCACAAAATTGATTGTAGCAGTAGCAGTACTAGTAGTATACTAGTACTATTATTCCACAACATTTGACTATCACAATCCCAAAGAAGTTCAATTGGGACCTCAAATTGATGACCGTTTTCTTAATTTAGGGAAATATGTCAACATTTTGGGAAAAATTCTTAAGAGCTATGAGGCCGAATTTCAGAATTTTGCACCCCTGAGGTAAAACATTATGGAATATAGATTGAATTAACGGAAAATAATATTAATCCTTAAAGTATATTTTACGTCATAAAGAGAATAATGAATAACATTTGCTCACTTAAAATAAATAAGATATTTGAGTATTAGATATTTGCATCGATAGAGAACATTGAAGAAAATAAGTTGAGTGGGACAAGTGGCGACGCGTATTTCTCATTCTCATAAGACGTCCTACCCCGAAGAGATCAAGTGGTGATATTAATCAAAAAGGGCTATTATTTTGCCTCCTTTGCAATTGGTAGGAGTTGGGGGGAAGAGGAGAAGGATAATGAAATGAATGGACGCAGCCATCAAGGCGGCGACACCAGTGGGAAACGCACGTGAAGTATGGAGTAGTAGGAAGAATTGATTGATTGATTAGAACCAAAGTTCAGCTGGGATGTGGTTGGCATTGTGTCCCACACCTCACGTGTGTGTGGGTAAGTGTCGTTGGGTTAGTTGTTCACTTGGCTTGTGCTCAAGACTTTTTACTCGAACACTTTTGCCCTTTGTTAATGAATACTAATACCAAGTTTTTGTGCAACTTTATGGAGATTGTCAACCTTGTTTTCAACTTCTTCCTTGACCAACCTGGCCGTATTCTACGTGCCCTCTGCTCTAAGTTATGCACCATTCTTACGTTTGATGCTCTGCCTCCTCGTGCTGTGGCTTTATTCGATCTCTGGTGGTTTCGGTTCGTTTTCCTCTGGGTTTTGGATCTATCTACTCGAGGCATTTGAGTCTACTTGATGGATGAAGATGAGGCGGTAGATAGATTGTTTATTTTATCATATGTGTCTAGTGCCTCCTGATTCCTCGAATGGTAAAGCAATTGAAAGAATTCATTTCTCTTTACCAGAAATCATAAATCAACTCGCAAGCTTGCTAATAAGTGGTCCAACAGATTCATGTGGAAAAGAACCGCAGTCACGTTCGCATCTTTATAAAGGCATCACAATCTGGTTCCTCGGTCTATATACTAGGCTTCGCAACTAAACTAAAATCGTACTCATGACACAGTAACATTAAGTTTTTTGACTAATTTAGGCAAAGCAGTAGTAGATTTAAGTTGGCAGGGGTCCGTTACATCGAAATACTCTACTTCTACATCAACTCTCCAGGCTGGACTTCGCCACTACGCAAATATGCTCAGAGGTCCTGTCTGGTTTGAGGAATCTAGTCCACGTTCAGCACTCGGAAGACCAGTAAACCATTTCCTACAATACAAGGATTAAAGAATTCAACGTCAGTTACTAAAATAAGAAGACAATTTCTCCAATTCAATCACCCACAGGGCCGTTAAAATGTTCCAAGTAATACTTCATGCAAAATAAAGAAAGCATTTCTGATAAGTTGATTAAAGAGGGTTGAAAATTACCTTCCGAGATTGCTGTTGCCTGAGTTCTTGTGGATCGTCAATCTTTTTGCAGTTTTCATGAACTCACTGCAAGTGAAAACAGGGAAAAGAGGTCCATAATGCAATCCGAAGAATCTCATAAATTATCAACATTCTGCCACCAATAAGAGCATATACCTGAATGGTTCGTCTCCAGTTTGTTTAAGAGCACCGGTGGCATCCCGGTAGAACACATGGCTCTCCATCTCTGATCTTTCTATTCCAAACATGTTTGCCAGCCTCTTATATAGCTCTTCATATGAACCAAGAACAGAAAGATCAAGAGTCCTGCCAACATCCTCCGAGTCCAAGAATACCTTGCAGTGACCAGTATCAAGTCCAAGATCAACTGTATGACAGGTTTGATTCCGTGAAAGGCCAGTATTTCGAATGCTTTCTGGATGAACTTTTTGGTCAATGGGAAATCTCTCTGCCTTAAGTGATATCATGCATGAAGAACTTTTTCCCACTTGAGAAATTGCATCAGTAGAACAGCTATGGGACATTTGCTGCTCAGTCAATATTGGCTGACCAAAAAGTAAGAATCCGGGAGTCTTAACAGCATCAGTTTTTTCCCGCTTCTGATTAGAATTCCCCATAGTTAACAAACAAGAAACATCATCACTGCCCTCCAAATGGCCTTGAATGAGGCCATCAGGAATTTTAGCGAGTGAGTCAAGCCGCTGGAAACTGGGGGGTAACAGTCCCAAATGTATCTTGTTACTAAGGTGGAGATCCGGTAACGGAACTCCAAGTTGAGCATGCCTGGCTCCCTGTATGCCTGCAGAAATGTTGTCGGATGGACAACATAAAGGACTGCTCGGCCCAAAAGGGTTGCCTGAAAATGACGGTATTGGAAATTGGCCGTCAAGAGGAAAGTCTGAATGTTGTGGTATTCGTAGCTTTTTCCTTGGTGGTGAAAAGGGCGATAGATGAATTACGGGCATATTTGATACCAATTCAACCAGCCATGGGTTGACACGCTTGACATTTTGCAGCAAATCTGGTTCATCCCATGTCACCTGCAAGATGAAAACATGGTAAGCTTACATGATTTTGGACATGAGAGCATCACCACATTCAAAAACCAATTTAAGAGACAAGTCTAGCTCATCACATCATGAATTGTTTATTAATGTAAATCTGAATACAACCTGACCCAAAAAAATTTCCCTCTGCATAGTATATTTTAACACTAGAAACAGAGCTCCTAGAATTCAGATTTTCCAGTTCGAAGTTCATGTCAAACTATTCTTCGAGATGCAATGCACTATTGGTAAAAAACAAGAAAACTACCCTTTCCTTTTTATATAACAATTTAACCATCATTAAATATCTTGTTTCATGACCATCCATACAATTAAAGAAGTTAATACTACAAACCCATCATGGTTGGAAAGACTCAATAAGACACCACTACCAGATATTTCCTCTGATGTTATTGGGCCACAAAAACAATAGCCCAGTAGCTTATCCAAATATTCCTAAGAAACCCATAGGGGGTAAGACCACAAAGGCAAAGCTATCCAGAAAAATGGGGAGGAAAAGGTGTTAAAGAATTGGAAGAACATGACGGAGTATGTTTATGTATTCCTAGTCAATCAGGTGCTATTTTAAATCAACCTATCAGACAACATGTGGATTGCTCACAAAATTGTTAAAGTGGACTAATTGTTAATATCCAATTATTGAGAGAATTTTATTAACACTGGCATGTGATTTTTGAAGGACTCAAAAATAGTGATCTCCATATCAGTAAATGTGAGTTGGCAAAAACCATATGCTTTACTGGGATGGGAAGCAAGGAGGAACACGAGACAAATAACCTGCTTCTTTCTTTTGTTTCCTGCTTAAATATAATAACATTTCAGGGATCACAATTGAACATACAACATGGCTAAGAAATTTATGGAGAGATCAAATTTCCATGTGCTCTTCAGAACTTCAGCAACAACATATGATGATTTAAATCTTAGCACAATCATCAAGGATGAACTGAAATATCTCTTGAATCTTGTTTACTTGGGCTCGAAAGATAAGGGGAACTCTGTTATCCCTTTAACAGACAACATAGACTGCTGTCGTTCAACTACAAGTTACTGGAAAGCCAAATGCAGCAAAACACTAGCTAACAAACAAATCAGATACGGAAGTACAGGCAAGAGAGACAATCCAGGTTTATATATGATATAGTTGGAGCAGTTGTTCTACTCCATAAACTCATTGATGATTTGTAAAAGCATTTACCTGAAGAAGTCTCCATGGTGAATTAGGCCAGCGGATGGGATCAGCAACTTGAACGGAAGCAATAGTACCCATAAACCAACTAATTCGGGAAGAATCCTCGGTTTCAAAGGGCATCTTGAACCTCATTCCAGTACACCACTGGACTCTCATCGCAGAACTTACAGATGAAGCCTTAACAAAGAACTCAGGAGTACTAGCACGAGGGTAATATACAACCTCAAAAGGCTGCCCGCTAGCAGCAAGTGAAGCTGCTTCGGTCACTGATTCAGGCCTCGTCCTTCCTCGCCCTTTCAAACTCCCTCCTCCACCACCGGAGGTATTTGGATTTCCATTACTACCACTTCTCAGTAGTTTGTTTTCCTCTTCTCTTAAGAAAACCGAAACCCCCCCATAGTTTCCAGCTGCAGAATTCCAGCCCGATGGGGACTCAGGGCCACCAATGCCACCTCTTTTGGCTCTTCGAATGCCAACACAGAGATCACCATTTTCGGTCCTCAGAAAGACAATGGAATCACCTGCAACCAACTTCTTTTGATTCACAAAAGTACTCCAGCCTGTAGTTAACAGATGCCTCCTCGGTGTCCCTCTATAAATATGCCTAAATTTCCAAGTCTCCCCATGAACATCCTTTGCTACAACAGTCTGCACTGGTGGGTCAGCAGTGTAATCCAAGCGGGGGAAGATTGTCTCGGCACAATACCTGGGAACAGAGAAACCCCCACCATTATTGGCATCCGACTGAGTCAATGTTTTTGCAAAAGATGCAGGCTTGTCAGCTGATGATTCCGACCCGTTATTCCCCATACAACCATCGTCCTCAAATTCATAGCCCTCATTGTTTCCAATTGGAATCAATCTAATTCTTGCAAAAACCTCATCAGTCTCTAGGTCTGCCAAGAACTTCACAGCAGCAACTCTAGAGAGAATCACAGCCGGGATTCTGGGCATACCCGTGAAATCCACGTGGCTCAGTGTGTGTTCAGCG
Organism: Rauvolfia tetraphylla; assembly: GCA_030512225.1. Taxonomy (NCBI): domain Eukaryota; kingdom Viridiplantae; phylum Streptophyta; class Magnoliopsida; order Gentianales; family Apocynaceae; genus Rauvolfia; species Rauvolfia tetraphylla. The sequence goes on from JAJQKT010000062.1 coordinate 1,441,129, forward strand.
TGGCCTTGTGGGAAATAAAAGACTTTTGAGTTTACAGAAGGCATTTGGACCATACCTCCTGCACAGGCGTGCCACAGCTGAGAGTCCAAGCTTTTCTCCACCATCTCCTTCATTTCACCTTCTCTCAAAATATGTTCTCACCGCTTATTAATTTTCCGAAGAGAACCTTTTCTGAAGAATGCACCGATCAAACAGTGACAAGAAAATCTTAGTTCGTAAAAGGTTCAGTTCCTCCCCTGTCCGTCTTTGGTTAAGCTACAAAGAAAATTTCAGGCAAAATACAGTCAGTTCGCAGTCCAAATTAGAAGATTGAAATCAATTTAATCGTAGCCTTTAATCTTTATTATATACTATCAATTAACCAGAAAAACAAGAAAAGAAAAGAGAGAGAAATTATCAAATGCCAAGGAAACAGGAAAACATTGAAGAACAAGGGAAAGAAGAATCGAGATCTAGAGCCTTTGCTCACCAAGACGAGAGATCAGGGAAAATTGGGCCAAATCCAACAGCATGTCTTCTTCAGTACTTCCCGAAACAATGCATCAATTGTAACACCAACAGAGAGAGACCAGAAAAATCAGAAACACGAGAACCGACGAGCTATACCTACAACCATAACCATACCAAACTCCTCACATCAATACTCTTATCTTTCTACCCAAAATCAAACGCTACAGCCACACTTCTCCTTCTCTATCCACATACTAACACACATATTTATATATGTAAACGTAAGTAGATACGAACACTACACTATAAGTCTCCTCGGCTTCACCTCAATCTCCAAAGCCTTAACTGATGCGTAACCCCTTCTCTCTCAGTAATTGCTAGTGCATTCAAGTCACGTATAGGTATATGTATTCATAGTTCAAGGAAAAGACAGCACAGATGGACTGAAAAAGATGTTGGAGAAAGAAAAGAGACCAGTTTGAAGTGCCTGATTCAACCGTATGCAACACCTTCCCAGAAAGCACAATCCCACTCTAAATACAACTGCCCACTCTCTCTCACTGTCAAGAACACAAAGGCACAGTCCGGAAGAAGAATTTAGTATAATATACTAGTAGAACGAGAATTTCACAGCCGATCGCAGTGAGAGAAAGAGAATCGTCCTCAGAGCAAAAGGCCAGAACTTTCACGAGCATACAAACAAAGCAAGTAACTAAAGCCAGCTAGAGGGTGAAGAAGATGAGGTCCCTCTCACTCCTCTGTCTCTCTCTCTCTGTCTCTCCCCTTATTATTATTACTACCTGATTTGTGTGTCTCTTCGTTTTGTAGTACTTATCTTGAATTCTCTCTCTACAGATCTGCACTAATCTGAACAGAGCAACGCAAGATGACAAAAACCCTTCTTTTATGACTAAAATAATCTTCGATTATTACTATTTACACGCCCAAAAAACACCAAAAAACCTTCTTCCTGAGAAGGATAGTATTTAAATGGAGGAGAGATTTTACTGTCTGTCTGCAAATAGAAGAAGAAGAAATAGTTTGCAAATGTTGGGGGTGGCGGAGGTGGACTTGGTTCTTTCCTGGGGTGGAGTAGTTGAGAAGATCTCGTGTTTCGTATCGCCGTGTTTGAGAAATATCGCGATATTTCAGGGTACAGTGGCTTTTATTGTTTTTACCGTACGCAGTGTTAAGTGTACAGTGTACGTATTTAATGTATTACTCCGATTTGTACTGTCGTTTTTACCTGGACTGTGAAACGTGAGGGACGGAAACAGTAATTTTGAGTTGTCAGGGTTTTTAACCCTTTAAACCGTGAGGTTAAGTTTTTTGATAAGCATTCCTTTTGTCAGTTCAACTACATCTTCGAGTTTCGTGCGGAGTCGGCAGAATAGGAATTTTTAACCGAACTTGTTCAAAGGCAAACACTGCTCATCTTAGCCCGAGTCGAGCCGGTTCTTTTGCCATTTTTTTCCCGAATTATTATTTTGAATACATCACAAAAATATAAAGATCAGCGAAACTCCTGACTTATATCTTGCATTTCCATTAAAATTTTATTTATTTTCATTGTGCATTAATGAAATAGCTTTGGCGGTAGCTTTGCTATGGTCTTGTTCAAAGTACTTACCATATAATTTATTCAACATTTTTTTAAATATCATAAAATTTACGTCTTTGATAATTGTAAGCCGGGTCACAAAATTATTAGAGATTATACCAGTAATAAAATAAAAAATAAAACCTCCAAACATTACCAGAGGAAAACAAATAAGTATTGCATTTGGTAGTAATAAACTTAGTGACTCAATTAAAAAGTCTCTATTCTTGACGCTTGGACAAGATCTGATGGGCACATTCAGGGTTTTTTAATTGAATCAATTACAGGGTATATTTGGATTGAATTTTTGTTTGAATTGAATTATATTGGAAATCGTAAAAGAAAATTATTTATGAGAGAAAAAATAAAAAATTAAAATGAAAAAAAAACTTGAATTACAAGTCAATTCAAACGGGCGCTTATATAACCAAGCACATTCTACTAGTAATGATTTCTCAAACCTATTGTTTTTCACAAGAATGGCATCTATAGCACTTTTTATTCTTTTTGAAGGATCTTATATTAGTACCAAAAAAAAAAAAGTATTGAGAAGATGAACAAAGCATCCAACGAGTGCCAAATTCAAAACTTTTAGTTGGTGGAGCGTGTTATGTTGATCTATCTTCTTGACCGGGAATTAGAGTTTTGAGTTTAATAATTTTTGCATTTGATTAAATAAAAATTAAATTATTTATAAAAAGAAAAATTTTGTATAGATTTTGAATATGAACACTATACAAATAGATGTACTTTAGCGGTGACATTTTCTGGTTGCTTTATTTAGGCAAAGTTTACAGAGGCCTCATTTTTTGTTTTCTTCTATTGTCCAGTTTTTACCATAATTTATCTTCATTGTAGCATATATTTGATTCAAATCATGAATTTTGGATTTATTCAGTTATCTAATTTGTTGAATCAAAAAATTTGTGGGCATAAGTTACTATCAAGGTTAAAAATGTGGGATTGTATTTGGGGGGCATTTTAATCCAAAACCTGAAATTGTTTGGTTATGCATTGAAGCTTGTAATGATGATAGGAACATTCCACCCCCAAGGGCTTGAAAGCAACTCAATACAAAGTTTGGCTGTATTTAATTTGGAACGAAGCTTTGTTTAGGTCAAGTTGATGGCCTATCAAGAAAATACAAAGCAATGGCAAAGCATATATATAAGAGCTTGCCAACTTGAAACAACGACATCATAACCAATTATTAATTTGATCAGTTTATGATTTCAAGTGTTGGGATCCATTATACTCGTGTTGTAACAAGATACACATTTTATTCAAAAAAAAAAAAATTCTTCGAATTCACAGTGATTCCTCAAACAAAATGCTACTGCTACCCACTCAAAACTTTTCTTAATAGACTACGGAATTAACAAAGACACTAATAACCTACTTTATGTTCAATTTTTAAGGTACATGTATTTGACTCAACTAAACACACAATTTAATCTTACTTCTCTTCTTATAAAAAAAATTATTTTCACAAAATTCAATACAAAAACTCTTCTAACAAAACGCAGTACAAATACAACCTTAATGTACTTATTCGAGTTTGTCATGGTTTACCAAACGGCCAATATATTTATAAGTATGTATATATGCAAAGAGAAAGATGCCTTTCACCATGTATTAGAAACCAGATTTAGGAGATTACAAAGGCAGAAAACTGAAAGTGGTTGGCGAAGGGACAACACTGATAGAGTCATACAGACATACCACATCGAGCCAACTACAAGAAATTGACCTTTTAAGCAATAAATACTCACTGTTTTGTTGCCTTTTGGTTGCTCTCTTCTTCTCACAAAAACAAATCTCTTTGATCTTCATCCTCTTCTCTTTAGTTCAATTCCCATATTTGTATGAAATGAAGGAACCTCCATACTTGTTTCATGGCCGCACTGTAAGAATTTGGTCTTGATAAAAAGACCTTAATGTGACCCACACATTATAAGTAGTTATCATGTTTTCTCCTATTTAAGTTAATTAGGTAAATATTAATAAAGATATGATTGGTTATGATTTTGGAATATATTTCGGATGTTTCCTTGATGGAAGAAACTCTAATTGGTATTCATCATATGAGGGTCCCTAACCTAGCCTATATAAAGCCTGTGTAATACCATCAGTTCTAGGGTTTTCTTGACTCCCATACAAAACAACACAAAGACAGGGGAATCAAGACGGTTCAAATCAATGTATTATTTTTATGCAATTACTTAAACAATATTGGCTAAAGGTACGTATTAAATTAATTTTTCCGCTGCGAGACATATTTTGATTCATGTCTAAATTTTAATTTCTTACATGTGGTATTAGAGCCTTCTTTAGCCATATTATTTGGTATATATGTTTTAATGTATAGAAGTTGCAAAAACCTTGAGCTTTTTGTCTTCTTTGCTTTTTTTCTTCCTTGCTACGGTTTTACCAACTGGAGTTACAAAAGGTTTTTGCTTTGCCTTATTTTATTTGGTTTTCGTGAAGTTTGCCACGAAGGCAATGCTTTTTGCAGATCAATTGGGAATTTTGATTTCGCATAAGCTAATGAATTGGAAAAGTTACTGTTTTTCTTTTGACTTGACAGTATGTACTTTCAAATTCAATAGTGAGGAGGCTGATGTGATACCATTTTTGTTCTCATCTATTTTTTTCCTCACATAGAGGAATGCCTGATATTCTGCTATTTTTGCACTCATATCTATTGCATTGAGAATTTTCATGTTGATAAAATATGATCTTTGCCAATATCATGGCTACTTCGTGTTATAAAGTTTAATTTCTGATTACGAGTTTATATCAGAAATTTTATTATAAATTTATGGTAAGGATATTTTATTCCTTCCATTAAAGCCTTAAACTTTTAGTGTATCAAGATATTTTTTAAATAGTGTCTCTATAAAGTCTCTTTGAACTTGGTACATTTATTTATTTTATTTTAATTCAATGACATTTTTCATTTTGGACTATATTTAAACAAAATGTCATGGAATTAAATATGATATGATGATTAAATCTCATGTCCCTATGTATTTTTGTATAAATCAACATACAGTTAAGTTGATTTTTCAAATAATTATTTGTGATGTCATAAAAAAATATTTATATTTGTGTCAATTGTTTAAGAGTAGCCAAAGCATCTTAAATACTTGACATATAAGAATTTTAGTCACATAAAGTTTTAGTGACTAAATAATGACATCTATAAGGTAACAAATAATTTTAGAGGCATATTTATTACATTATGTGTACATACAAAAATCTTATCAACATAATGATAGTTGATATTTTGGAGGTGTTTATCAGAAATACAATTACGTTATATATTTGGGAGTAACCACAGCATCCCAAGTATTTTAAAGTAATAAGAATTATTAATTACATTAAGTTTCGTGATTAATAATTATCAAAATAAATATTTATTATGCACCTCATTTATTGTATGTATGTACACTATTTTAGTTTTGTCAACATTAAGATAAGTTGACAAATTTAATAATATTTTTGAATGTCATCGTGCAAGTTTATTTTATTTTATATCATGTGCTTAAGAATAACCACATCATTTTAAGCATTTGATACATGAAGATAAATTCAACATCATAAAGTTAAGAGGTTGAATGATGACATTTAGAATAATGAAAATTAATTCATTGAAATAATAACTCGGCCCCACAGGGAGGTTATTATTTTGATGAGATTAATTGAAATAAGACTATATACTAGATATTTAGAAAATTATCATATACCCACATGTATGGATGATTTGTCTTATCAGTTTAGTTGATTTGTCTTATTATAAAGTATTTTAGTAAATTCTGTTATGGTTGGTAGTTTTGACCATCAAATGTGACAGGGGAATCAAGACGGTTCAAATCAAAGTATTATCTTTATGCAATTATTTGAACAATATTAGTTAAATATACACATTTAATTAATTTTTCTGGTACAAAATATATTTTGATTCATGTCTAAATTTTAATTTCTTACACGCACAACCACACCCTTGCCAAGGCAACAATGTCCACCTAATCGGTGCTTTTCGGTCTCTCTTTTGTGGTCCTCCGGACAACTCTCAGTCGATTAATAAATAAGTCAGGATTTCACAGGACTATTTTCCAAATAAAACTGTTGCTTTTGGAGTTTTTGATACCCTCAAGTGATCCATAAGCTTATCACCAAAGGAGGAAAAAATCTACAAGCTCGTTTCTTCTCTACTCTTTCGAAGCCATCTTGGTTGGAAGGATCTTCAGAGAGAAGAAAAAATTAGATAAGAAAGTTTTCTCTCCCATTTAAAAATAAAGAAAAAATTGTAGAATATTTTAACTGAGTAACTGAGGAAAACGATAACGAAATAAAGAAAATTTTAAATTCCAATCTCAAAATCCTACATCTGGAGAGAACTGAAAATGCTCTCTAACCCCCTCTTAATCAATTCCAATTTTATGTTACTTTCCACTTCTAAAACTCACAAGATTAAAATGCATAGAACCAACGCAATTAAAATGCATTAAATTAAGTACAGATTGAAGAGAGTAAACAAGATTTGTCCGTCTTCCTTCCGCATAGAACCAATTCAATTCATGCCAAGGAGACATTTGATGGTGGCGAAAACAATGAGAGTCACAATGATTAATTAATACTTTATTTATTTTAAAATATAAAAAGTTTAATTATTTTTTAAAAATATTTAATTTTTTAAAATTTATTTTACTCGTAAATATAATTTTATTTTTTTAATTAAAAATAAATTTAAAAAATAATCCTACTTTTTTAACAAATAATAAAAAAATGAAATCAAAGTTTGAGAATGGTGATTACCCGATAGGTTCCTAAAGTAACTTAAATAAATTGGAGGAACAAATAGGGGCAGAAACCCAAGGCTGGAACGGACTCAAAAAAGGCATTGCTCAACCCCGACAGACCAAAAACCGACACAAACCCATTCCGTCCTTCATTCTGCTTTCTAGTTTCTCCCACTGTTTTTCTAGGACTGTCAAATCATCCATTTCTCCCTTCGACCCCCACCCCGACATTTTCACCTCTGCTTTGCTATACTGCGTCGCTGACCTCCCTGTCTGGCTCTCTTCACGGGCTCAACAACAACGACGACACAACAACAGCAACAACAACTCAGGTCCGTTCTGCGTTCTCTTAAGTGAATCCTTGGAATGCACCTCTATTTACTAGTGACTGTACACGTGTGAGTCGGTGGTGGTACAGTGCATGGTTAATAATGGACGTAACGCTACGTTCCGTTGGCCCACTGAATAGTCTTCTGAAAATCTCTGTCGTCTTCTTCTCTGCAAGTGTGCAACTCATAAGTAAGCGACCGCCCCCACGCCCCTCGCTAGCACGCAGGATTTTCTAAGAAATTAGTTAATTTAATCCTTAAATTATTTTTATTTTAAAATACATGTTCTAAAATTAATTTTTATGTTTTTAAAAATTTTAAATTATTTTTGTTCAACTAATTTGATCTCAGTCACTTATTTTTTGATAGAGTTCGATCATAATTTGTATGTATTTTCTTGCATGCTGATATTTACAATAATATTTATGTCTAAATACTTTGATTTTTACTCTTCTAATTTGTTTTTTTGTTACAGCTCACTTTTTTTTCCTATTGGGTATATTATTTTACCAAATATTTTAAACACAAAACCAAAACTAAATATTTAGAGTACTTGAATCGAAATATCTTTTAAATATTAGCACATGAGAAAATTGTACAAAATTTAATTAGAGTTGAATGCAAAGTTGGTGATTAGGATTACTAAATAGAAATAATTCAAGTATTTTGACTTTTTAAAAATAATTTAAGAAAGTATACCAAAAATTTTAAATAGTTTAAACATTAAATTGAGGTTTCCTTTCCTATCTTTCACATCTAATATTAAGTTACCGTGGTAACAATCTATACACACACCTCTATACATACATACATACATACAAATATATATATATATATATATATATATATATATATATATATATATATATATATATATATATATATATATATATATATATATATATATATATATATATATCTACTAAAACTAAAAAGTTATTGTCAATACACATATACATTCACTTTGCATTACATCTAATAAATATATAAGGCATTTTTTGAAAGGGTTTTATGTAGTTGAAAAAGTATACTATAGTCTCTCTTTTTTTTTTTTGTCAAAAAAAAAAAAGGAAAGAAAGAAGTATGTCATTTATGATATCTTTCTACAAATATTCATATCGTTGATTGTGTGTTTTTTTTTTATTTTCTGAGGTGATAGAGCTTTGACTAATATATATCTTTGTATTTATTTGTTATATTTAATTAATAATAAAAATTACCTTAGTATTTTTTATTTCTAGGATATTTTTTAAATTCTAATTTTTTTCTTCTTCCAAATACAATTTTTTCTCTTAATACTTTTCTATACTTTATATAAATTTTTTTCTTTCTTCTAGTAGTAAATATAAGCCCATAGGTTCGATTGACACTCTTAAATTTTATCAAAAAATGTCCCTAGAAAAATAATTTACCAAAAAATGTATAAAAAATCTAACATTTTTTGGGTCATTTCGAAAATTTCCAATCTTATTCTAGAAAGAAACATGTATAATTTTTAATTTTTTATCTTTTAAGATCTAAGAGTTAAACAGTATCTATGACAACTAATTTGTTTGGCTATTAAAGTGCGGTAAATAGTAACAATTCTTGAATAATTGAAATTGACTTGAATTTTAGTTTGAAAATTCTTGTTTTAAAATTTATAAAATTAAATTAAAAAATAGAATATAGAACAAAATTTTTGGTTGAAAAGGAAAACAAAACGACATATGCTGTAACAAAGGGTAAACTTGACTAAATACAAAAACATAATAGGCCCACTCACAGGCCCAGAAGAACAACAGTATCTTGTTTGTTAGTTAGCCCATCCGACACGCATTCGACAGGCAACGTTTCTTTAACTGCGGTGATTGTGATTTGTGAAGTGTTAAAGGCTTTTATGGATCAGAAAAGATGTTCCCTCTTCTTGCTTTTTTTCCTTTCCCCCATAGCCCCAACTTGTTGTGGTTCTTTCTAAGTAGACTTTTCTGCCCTTGTTGCTAGGAGCTTTATTATGGCGGGTTCTTTCAAAGTAGAATTTTCCCCCGCAGCCCCACTTTAGTAATTTACTTACATACAATCCAAAAGTTATTCATACACGACTACGAATAGAGACAATAGTAGCAACCAACTTCCTGTGCTAAATTGTTGGGCAACCAACTTGAAATATCTTTTTGATGGTAATATTTATGAAATATTGCATACTAAACGATATTTTCCTATTTATTATTATTTTTTAAAATATCACAAGATATGAATTAAATATATATATATATATATATATATATATATTAAAGTTAAGGTTGAATCATGAGAATGTGACATGTGGAATTTTTAAAGCTTTAGTTAACTCTAATGATGCCAAGTTGGATATTTAGAATTAATTGCTTCATTGATTTATGTACCCACATTAACTCATATCTATATTTAATCACCTTATCTATGATTTTTAAAAATAATATTAGATACTATATTAAGTGAACTGTATATTTAATACAATGGATTCAACATATTAATTCTTATGATGAAAGACTATTGTACATACAATGAATTGAATTAATGGAATGAGATACATATCCTTCATTCATTAATAGAAAACTATGCATTGAACATGAAGTTAAATAAATATTAGAAGATAAACTTTAATTATTTCACAATATCAATGAGTTAAGATAAAATTCTTTTGGTGAAATTCAATTTATGTTAAAATACATGAGTCTACTAATTACCTTGATATTGATGATATAATTAATTATACAAGTAATGAATCTATTAATAATATTAAACAATAGACTTTTGAATACAATTAATGATTTTGAACTTATCTTAAATCTACTTATTATATATATATATATATATATATATATATATACACAAAAATTTATAATTATTGTTTTAAACACAGAAGTTAGATATATATGTCTCTAACTACAAAATAGATACATGAATCTACTATAAAATTAATACATAAATTTATAACTATTGTTTTAAATACATAAGTTTAATAAAATAATTGATTACCATATCTATTAGTAATTATATATATATATATAAGCTAATAGCGGAGCAAAAAAAGAAGTTTAAGTAAGATTAAAAAATTAAGAGTAAAAAAAAGGTAGTTGAAAAGACCTTGAGAAAAAATAGAATTTAAAAATAATTTTAATTTAATCATTAGAAGTTGAAAAGGTTCTTCTTCAAAATTTTAAATACATTTGGATAAATTCAAAAAACAATAATTATATAAAATTTCAATTTATGTTAAAATACATGAATCTATTAATTATCTTAATTTTGATGATATATAATTAATTTTACAACCAATCAATCTATAAACAATATTAAATAATAAAATTTAAAACTTTTGAGTACAACTAATGATCTTTAACTTATCGTAAATTTACTTATTATATATATATATATATATATATATATATGTGTGTGTGTGTGTGTGTGTGTGTGTCTAGCCCCGTTGAAAACTTTAGAAGAGCTTGAGTCGAGGTCGTATTTTGAGTCCTTCCACTTCCCGTTCAATAAGTCTACGGTGAAGTTGCAGTCTGGCAGGCATACTGACGGTGCCTTGCCTTAGTGGGCGAGGATTCTGGTGTGTCACGATATGAAGAGAGGTTATACTAATGATAAGCGGGTGTAAGGGGGGTAATCCCGATGCCTATGCGATATGGCATTGGCATTTGGTCGATGTATTCGTGTATTTTTCTCATAATTTAGTTACTCTGCCTCCGCCCTGTTGGATTAACACTGCTCACAAACATGGTGTCAAGGTATTGCGTATGCTCAATATTTTTGTTTCTTTTTTTTTTCGTGTGAGCAGTGTTATGATTTAAAAAATTAGAAAATATTTTATCATTTATGATTATTAAACTAATTTGTTAAGGATATTAACATAAAATGGCATAATAATTTAATTTTTTAAAATAAAAATATTTATAATGTATTTATCTTATAATAAAAAAATAATATATATAAATCTTAAATTTTAGTATTAATAAATCACCTGCGCAATATATATATATATATATATATATATATATATATATATATATATATATATATATATATATATATATATATATATATATATATATATATATATATATATATATATATATATATATATATAAGTTGAGGTAGAATCATTAGGTGGTGACATGTGGACAATTTTAAGCTTAATTGAATTCTCATTATGCCAAGTTGCATTGTGTGTATTTATGAATGTATTGATTAATGTGCCTATATAAATTCATATAAAGAACTAATTATCTTAATTTTAGTAAAATTTAATTAATCTTAAAATACATGAATCTACTAATCACCTTGATATTGATGATACAATTAATTGTACAACTAATGAATCTATAAAAAATATTAAACAATAGACTTTTGAATACAATTAATGATTTTGAACTTATCTTACATCTACTTATTTTATATATATTTCTCTAACTATAAGATAGATATATCAATATACTATAAAATTAATACATAAAATTATAATTATTGTTTTAAATACATAAGTTAGATATATATGTCTCTAACTATAAAATAGATACATGAATCTACTATAAAATTAATACATAAATTTATAATTATTATTTTAAATACATAAGTAAGATTAAAGATTGAGAATAAACAAAAAGTAGTTGAAAAGACCTTGAGAAAAAATAGAATTTGAAAATGATCTTAATTTAATTATTAGAATTTGAATTATTAGAATTTGAAAAGGTTTTTCTTCAAAATTTTAAATACATTTGGATAAATTCAAAAAATAATAATTATATGAAATTTCAATTTATGTTAAAATACATGAATCTATTAATTATCTTAATTTTGATGATATATAATTAATTTTACAACCAATCAATCTATAAATAATATTAAATAATAAAATTTAAAACTTTTGAGTACAACTAATGATCTTTAACTTATCGTAAATTTACTTATTTTATATATATGTTTCTAGCTATAAGATAGATACATGAATTTACTATAAAATTAATACATAAAGTTATAATTATTATTTTAAATACATATGAAGCACAACATGATATCACCATCAAAGACATAGAAAAAAATTTATGGTAAGTTATGATTAAAAGAATTAGAAAGTATTTTATCATTTGTGTTGATTAGAACAATTTGTTAAGGATACTCATATAAAATGGCATAATAATATAATTTTTAAAATAAAAAATACTTATAATATATTTATTTTATAATTAAAAAATAGATATAAATTTTAAATTTTAGTATTAATAAATTACCCGCGCATTGCGCGGGCATTCGTACTAGTTTAGAATATATTATGTAAGAAGAAGTGTATTTAACTAATCCATATTCTCTTGATTAAAAATGATTTTTTTTCTATAACTTCAGAGTATATAAGATACATATTAAAAAAATATTACCAATGAAACTAGTGAATTAAGACTTTCTTTGTGGTTCTAGATTAGGAACTCTTCTCAATATTCATCATTTTTTATACATTAGGGGGACTTTATGATTTAACCCAAGACCTACTTCTGGTAAAGAGTGATTCTAACCAATTAAGTTACCATATTCTCATAACATCCCTCGCTAGCATCCATAATTTGCTTATAAATTCGCTAAGAGGGGGCTTAATTAGATGTCTCTTAAGGTCGGCAAATGATACACTTAATGTGTTATATGGTGTGCTAATGGAAAGTTTCAATATGAAAATTCGGTTCCAAATTGTCCTATGAGTTTTAATTCAATTTCTTTCACGCAATAGGCTTTTATGAAGTAAATATACCCATTCGTCTCATAATATTAGTTTTATTTATTCTATTTATAGTATCAATAGATATTTAATAAGTTTTTTCTAATTTTATCCTTATTTAACTATTACTATCTCAGGAAGAGTTTGGATTGACTTTCAAAAGAAAATAAAATCATTTTTGTTCACTTTTTTTTTTTTAATTTTGGACCGTACTTTGTCTCTCACAAATAATTTACTTTTATAATTTTTAATACAATTTAACGTAAAATAAATTTCAATCTAAGTTAGACTTCAATTTAAAAAAATATCTTTAGTTTATTTTATTAGTAAGAAAGAGAATACGAGTCTTTTTATTTTGAATTATATATGATTTAGTAATCTCTTAATCTATATAAAAGAGTCAAAATGGAGCACACATTCTAGGATTGAGGATAGTCATTCAACGCCTTCATAAAACTTTTAACTGAAAAAAAATTTGTCTTTTCATTGGCAGGTAATACATGATTTTCAAGATTGAAATGTGCTTTGATTTCTAGTGGCAGATAGAAAGTTGACGTGCTTTTTTTGTGCACTTTCATTTTCGCATATAACCAAAATATAAATGCTTCAAAACGTGAATTTAATAAGACAATGACTTGTAACTTTTGAAGATGAAACTATTGATAGGGAAATCACACGGCAAATAATCCGGAGGACCCGTATGTCAGTATGTGTTCCCGATTGGGAAAAACCATTTCCTGTGGTTTCTTGCAAGCCACGCCCTTTGGTGAACTAACATCACAATTCATTTCAAGTCTTTCCTGGCTTGAAACGGCCGGTGACAAATCATGTCCTTAATCTTGGTTATTTGGTAAATTATCTTTGTTTTTATTCATAAACGAGAAGATATATCTAATACTATTATTATTTTAAATAATAAAAAAGATAATTTATTATTGAATATCTAATTCGTATTTTACAAGATTGAAGTTGGAACTTGACTCTTCTTGTATCATAAGGGGAAAAAAAAGTCAAAGGAAGTCAGTACAGCTGCAAAGGACTTTAAACTTCAATCTAAAGGTTGAGGGTTCAAATCTCACCGGGGGCATCAAGTCCCCTCGAGCACATGCGAGCATTTAGAACAATCAAGGTATTCTCGCTGTAAACAGTAGGGTGAAGGCTGACTCTTATTGAGAACTTAAGAGTTATATTTGAAGAGATATAGTAAAATAATCAATTTATAACGAGTCTCTTGTGCGTAATAGTATACAAATTCATAATTTACATACTCCATATTTTAGGAACAATGTTACGAGGTTTAGGAATAATTAAGTTTAGCTTAAAAATTTAAATTATCAAACAAAAAAAGAAGAAGAAGAAGAAGAAGAAGAAGGGATTAGTAAAAAGTCGAATAAGATCGATGCCCACGAATTATCAGGAAAAAATGGTGCTTGAGAAACACCACGTGCAGAGACTGAACAAAGAGAGGGTTGGGACCTACGGCATTGAATGAGCAACGTGTCGACACAAAGACGGAGGCGGTTGCTGTTCTTCCGGCTGAAGGCCAAGGCCGCGGCCGCGGCCGCGGCCGCTGCCGTCGCTCTTTTCTCCGCAGGTTTCAGTCAACTCCCAACGTGCTTGGTATTTCGGATCCGCATGTCCACGTGATCGCCGAACGTAGTTTTTCACTGTCAGAAGTCATTTCCTGGTTATCCTCCCAACAGCTGTAATTTGGCAAATGAAATGATCTTTGAAGATTTATTTTTTTACTAGTCTGGGCTTTGTTACATTAGCACCTGGATAAGTTCAGGTTTCAAACCGTGTAGCGGGTTCAAGAAAATCGAATCCAGGGTGTACTTTTTTTTTTTTTTTTTACATTTTACCATGAATCCTGTAATCAAAATTGAATTTTAGCTATGAAAGATTTGGTAAAGAAGCGGCGGAACAGTATCCTATCCTATTATTAGAACTATTCTTGTATTGTCTCACTCTTGTAAGATACTTAAAAAACCCAAAAGTTACATAAATTTGTGACAAAAGCATTTCCCATAAGGTTAAAGTATAAACCTGCAAAACATCCCAAATTTGGCTTATTGAGCCCAGTTCTGGATCATCCGAAGAAGTGTAGCCCTTTCCGAAGTCGAAGCTGTCGCT
This sequence comes from Rauvolfia tetraphylla, assembly GCA_030512225.1. Classification (NCBI taxonomy): domain Eukaryota; kingdom Viridiplantae; phylum Streptophyta; class Magnoliopsida; order Gentianales; family Apocynaceae; genus Rauvolfia; species Rauvolfia tetraphylla. The sequence goes on from JAJQKT010000062.1 coordinate 1,456,180, forward strand.
GCAAATTGGGTGGATATAAACTTCAAGCAGTATTTTGGAAGAACCGAGAACAATGGCATCTTCGACAGACTATCAATAGGATATGGTGCTGGAGAAATAAACAGATTCACTCGCCGGAATGGAGCAGGCCCATACTGGAGTGTTGGTTAATGAAATGTTTTGCAAAGTCAAGTAGTTACAGAATACTGTATATAAATCTACTGACCTAGAACTAGCTGCAAACTCAAGTCAAAGCTGCGCCTCTGAGGGAATTTTTTGTAGGCCTTGAGCCTTTTGACTTATATCCTCTTGTACAGTTTTTCTCAGTTAATTGAATGAGATACCCTTACAGACCAAAAAAGAAAAGAAAAGAAAATGTGTGTAGCCCTTCTGTACCAAGTGGATTCTGCCAGGCACTACTTCAAGGTTTCAGAGAGCGATACCTGCCTCAGAGACAAGATCAGTATTTCGAGAGGTACCAACATCAGTACCATGGAAATAGAAAGTAATAAAAAGGGAAAATTTTAATACCTGAAGGATCTAATATATCAGAATTCCATATTACATAACTGAAAACCCTTTTCAACATCAAGGTTCTTCCAGGCTTTCAGCCAGTCCTAAACTAAATGGTGAATATATTCCTTTTCTTTCTGCAACCATAACGCTAATCTAGACTCCTAAACTCATTTTTGTACATATGAATCTAACCATGCATCATCAACCAGAACACACCTCCCTAACTAAAAAGAAAAGGGAAATTGACACAGCAAGAAACAAATTGAACTCCTAACTAGAAATAAGGTTACCACCTCAATAAATAAAGTCGAACAGAGAGCCGCTCATTGGAACAAACTCCGGAGGTGGTGACACGGGAACGTCATGAAGGACAGCTGTCTCCTGAACACTAGCTTTCTTCCTCATCTCTATGACTTTCTTGTGAGAATTTGAGTGCAACGTTGGAACAAATGTAGGACTGGCTGCTGGTCGATACTCTGGGAACAATCGGCCAGACCGGTAACGGACCCCACATGCATTGCAAAGAGTCTTGGGGCCCATTGGTCCCTCTCTCCATTGTGGTGTCTTGGTCACTTCACAATGCGTGCACTTCTTCACTGCAACAGTACGTTGCTGGGAACCGTCTTTCTTCTCGGTAGTAGCATCTGATGCATTCAACAATTCTTCCTCAGAATGTTGAAAGGAGTCAACTGTGTTCTTCACAAGTGACATTGGCGAAACTTTCTTCTTCTCTTTGTTTTTCCTGGATCTTATCATCTTTCTAGCAGAAGATATAGGAGGCATCACAAACCACGGATTTAGATTTGATGGCCGTGCTCGCTTGGATCGAGTTCGAACCGGAATGACAATATCGGACTTGATGGGCAAGCTTTTCCCAACTGAGCAAGAGCCACCGCTATCGAGCACAGAAACTGGACTATGTATCTGGAAAGAACCAGACTCCTGAGGCTCACCAGCTCCACCAACCTTATAAATTAGATACATAAGGGAGCAGCAGAAGAAGCTCAGATAAAAACCTCTTATCCAAAGAACAGGAAGAAAGAAAAGAGTTCAAAAGATAAAAAATCACATAAGTGAAGCAAAAAACTATAAAATCTAAGTCTTGCATAATTTACTTCAGCTACCAAAAGATTAAAGTAACCCCCGGAACAACTGCAGACAGGCAGGCCACCTTTTCCTTTTATTTCTATTATTTTTATTTTTATTTTTTTGCCATCTTGCTATTGTTTTGTGTTCTTTTTAACAATCAAATAAGAATATAACCGAGTTTTCAAGAGACCGCTTGTCATTTAGCATTATGCTCAAATATACTGAGAAGAACACAACCATGAGGAAGTGACTAGTTACTGAACCAAGATACCTAACCTCCACTGACATGTGTTTATTTGCATGAAAATTATGGATAATAAGTAACATTGATGACAAGGCAAAAGAAAACAAAACTTCCCAGTAGAATTAGTCAGAAACATCACCAGCTTTGTCTTTTAAGTCACATCTTTAGATTTCTTAACAGTAAACAGTTTGTTATATGAATATATAATAAAAAGTTGGGCCATGCCCTTCTTGTCAGCGCAGTATAAGCCGCGCGACAGTTTTCTGATATAAGATACATCCTATGGAAAGAATCTGGATTTTAGTCCAGCTTCAATGAAGTTAACAGAAGAAAGAACAACAGACTCCACACTTGTCATGCTAGCAAAGAAATAGACCCAAGCGTACCTACCGACCAAGTGTCAACAAAACCAGAATTAGCACGTAATCTATTCCTTTCCTTTTGCATAGATAACATTGAAAAATCCCATATTGAATTGAGAAACTTGTGGTGAAAAGTAGCACCCATTTCTAAGCTTAAATCCTGAAAATTAATTGCTTACATATTTTATGGAACTCCGAGGCTCGGGACCACTAAAACATAATCAAGTAGTTTATAAATCTCGCTATAGCACCTGAAGAATTCTGCATTTTCATTTTTGTACAGAAGCTTTGCCACTAATAAACTTGGATGAGTTCCTACCATGGGAAAATTAACTGATTTACTTTCTAATAGAACGTCAAGGTGCAAAACCTTTTATCACTCACATATGAAGTCTAGCATATGTAAATCCAGAATTATCACAGGGGCAGAGCAAGCAAAAAACATCACACGCCATTCACTGGCACTGTACTGCACAGTTGAGTAACATCTATAAATGCTGAGCTGAATCACCATTAGAGTGAGAATTTTAAGCAAGAAAGTCTAAAATCAAAATAGCCTTTTAAGAAAGATGTCAACAAAGAAAGCAAAAATATTTTTAAAATAGTGCTGTTAGTTCCACAGTCATTAATCCAGGATAAGGTTCCATCAACACTTGAAACTTCAAACCAGATTCACCAAACTCTGCCAAAAAGAAAACAATAATAAAATATCTTTTTCAAAAAAGAGAAAATTTTTCAAAGGACAAGGAAAAGTGCAGTGTTCCAAGCTCTGCAAGTCATATGGTAATGAAGTTTAATTTATAAGGACTCTCACACCAACTTAGTCAGTTGCTAAGGGAATTTGTTCCAGAAGAATACAAGCGAGTAACTTTCTACTTATCAAAATTGGTACTTTTACACAAATGACTTAAGATCTTATTTCTTTCTGCAATTATGCTGCTCAATTTAAGCGCCTCATATTTGTGCAGACCACCTGGACAGTTCCACATATATCCTACTATAACAAGACATCATTTTAATGTCCAAAATCTAAATCTATAAGTGCGAGATAAAAACCCGTGCCCAATGTCTATGCTATTTAAGTAAAACATCTCATTCCCTTATAATTAGGAAACAAAGACATAGACTGAAATTTGTTAGTTGACCTATATCTTTCAAGATCTAACTCTTAAAAGTCTTTCCTTAATTTTGAAGTATGGTTCAAAATTAGACGATTTGACAAAAATTTGGTCTTTTAGCATCCATTAACTAAGATTTTATTTATTTTTCTTCCACTAAGACCACTTAACGGGGCTTCCAGCCAAACCCAAAAGCATGGGCTACCAACCAATCCTGCAAAGTACAGGTTTCCAGAATCACAGTATATTTACAAGACATGCACAATAGATTGGAGACCTCTTTGCAGTTGTTGTTGCTGTTTGATCCCCGTGATACATAATTCTTTAAGACGGGCTACTAATTGATTTAGTTCCCTAGTGCTCACTCTTTTTACCCAAAAGGAGGCAATATGTTGTCCTCTTACCAACTTATAGATTTTTGTACAAGTGATCCCATCTTCGGGAGAAAGAAATGTATCATAATTAATCTGGAAACTACAACTACAGAAACTACCATGTTGTATGGTATGGAAACAATAATTATAGATTTTGTCCTCTTACCAACTTATAGATTTTTGTACAAGTGATCCCATCTTCAGGAGAAAGAAATGTACCATAATTAATCTGGAAACTACAACTACAGCAACTACCATGTTGTATGGTATGGAAACAATGTACCCATATTGTTAAGGTCAATGCAGCAACATACAAAGCCAAGCTATGAAAATCATCATCTTATAATGAAATATTTAAACAATCTGTAATTGATCATCATTGGACGAATAGAGGAAAAGGGGAGATCATCTGACCTCACAAACTTGAACACATAATGGCTAAAAGCCACTGCACAAAATCTAAGGTTATCTCTTCATACTTCAAACGTCCACTCCATTGATTTAGAACAGGCCTAACGGGGGAAAACCTAATTTGCCATCCATTCTCATTCGCAAAATGGATATCCCAAAGCTCTACTTAGTGGTTAGATTCACGCAAACAAGTCATCAAACAATTCCTGCATGCAAGATAAACTTGAGGTGCTATACTTTTAATTCCTTTCCAAGTAAGCCAAATCCAAAGTCGAGCCCACCACAGGCCTAGCCATGTTTCTATCCATCACAGGCTTAGTCTCATTCATCCAAGCAGAGGACAAACGAGATTGTTCTGGACAATTTTGCTGCTCCAAAGCTAACAGCCAGCTGATGCTACATAAGTTACCATATTGAGAAACCCAACATAGTTAACCTCTCACATTATGTTGCATAACAAAATCGACAGAATAGAAGTGAGATGGTTTAGTGTGTCACAAGAGTAATTTTGTGGTTCAAATAATTCTTTATGATACATGAGAACATTGTTTTATCAAAACCAAAATCATATCTTTATACTCCTGTTTGAGGAGAGTTATTGTTGCATGGTTTTTTGTGCTCTTCTTTTGGTTTGAAGAATAAAGCATTTCAAAATTTCCCTATCCTATCAAGTGCCATACATGTTCTGCATTTATAAAATTCTCACTTTGAAGAATCATCTAGATTGTTATGGTGCAAATCATTGGTGAAAATCTCATGCAGGTACACATGAAAAATCAAAAGCACACCAATAGACCCTCAACAGAGCACACACATCGCCGAGGCCTCAAAAAATCATAGTCAATTTCATAGTATTTCCCACTCAGCATCTGACTCTGAAACGTGTAGTTCATAGGAAAGCTTCTTAATGTTCAATGAAAGAATCAAATTTGACATTCAACAAGAACATAAACAGGTGATACAGCAATAATGTGTGAACAAATTGCAAAATCCAAACCCCCCAAAAAAAGGTAACTTCGTGGCAAAGCTCTCCATGTGCAATAGCATAAGACTAAGTCAATACACAATACAGGACCATTCAGAATTTGAAAACTCACAGGAGCATTGGATTGCGGAAGCATGCTGGGAAAGGCATTCCCAATATTGTCTTGTGAAACCGGTGGCAGACCAAGCAAAGCATCAGTAGGAATTGGCCCTAGACAATGTGACTTACTAGCATCCCAATCCCCACCAGTGTCATCTTCCAAACTCTCTATGGGAAAATCAAGGAAGTCAAGTATATCCAATGGCCCATCTTCTGGAAAGCCTTTGTCACCAGGGACACCATCAAGGAAACCATCCAAATAACTTGGTTCAACCATATTCATTTTCTTCTGTAATACAAAATAGACACCCCAGTTTTGGTGTAACGCAGAGGAATAAAGAACACAAGACAGACAAGAGCAGAAGAAAATACAAGACTAGTATGAGGTTTTATTCGCGTATTCTTAATAAGTACGTATCACGGCCAGCACAAAATTACATTCTTGGAGTGACTCTTCCAATTTAAGTTTAAAAACCAAGGATAAAAATGGTAAATGATATCGAGTAAGATTAGGCTATCACATAGCAAACCATTATCCATATGAAAAACTGAATAGGGTAAAACTTAGCAAGCAATTTGACCATTTTGGCTAAGTCTTAAAAGTTACCATTTTCTTGAAATCTCTGGGTGGCCCAAAAATTTTACACCAAAAAGGACTCTACAATGGAATTCAGTAATTATCCTTCCTATTTTATCCCCTGATTTTTCTGCTCATTTATTTTCTTTAAATTTAGAAAATTAGCAACTTAAAAGCATTGAACATAATTTTCGGGCCACGTCTTCCCAGGAAAAAAAAATTGGGCCGCCAAGTTACTTTCACGGCAAAATTAAAATTTCCAGCTCAGCAAATCTTAGTGGAAATAGTAACAGCCAGCAATTAAGGAAAAAAGATAATAAAATCTCGTGCTTATTCGTGGAACAACATTTTCAGCTCGAAAACGACGTAGTTTCATGCTGCGGTCCGCTAAAATCATTTTCCTCGACCAAAACGTTGCCCTAATAAGGCATTCAAGCGACCGCCACACCCTGGCAGCTAACGAAATGCAGAAAATCCTTAAAGATTTTGAGGGAAATCAAATTCAAGCTCTGCATTCCCCAAAACGCATTGAAGAAACGAGTTTTCTGACAACAACCCAGAAGGTGAAACACAGAAAATTCGTTAATTTCCAACCCATTTCCGCTCCCCGCCCCCCATTTTATCTGCAGCCAAACAGAGGGTAAAAGCAGAGTACAAGAAGTACAATATCAGGTATATGCATTGGAAAAAAAAGCGGAGCAGAAACCCCAAAAAGGTCTAACCACTGCAAAGATACAAAGTTAGTTAACAAAAAATTCCTCAAATGGGAATGTGAGAGAGAGTATAAAATTTATGCATGGTGAAATGAAGGCTGTACTCACCATGACAAAAACGCTTAAACCCTGTTACGCCATTTGCACTTTGACAAGATTTTGCAGAGATGGGGGAAAAAGTGGGCAGCAGAAAGAAAAAAGATAGGGTGAGAAGATAGGGGCACAGACTTTTTTATTTTCCAGTAATTTATGTCCTCTTTGTCCGGGTTCTATTGGTAAATTAGGTTTTGGGGAAAAAGGAAAACGTACTAATTTAATGTGATTTGGATTTATAGGCAGAGGAGACAGAGCATGGCAGTTAAGGTGGTCTGAGAAGTATCTGATAATTCAGTATTTACTAAACTCCAATAGCTACATTTGTTCCCATACGTGACATATTTATTCAAAAGAATTTAGTGAAGAATCGGAGCCGTAAATCAGAAATATAGACGGATAAGACCCGTCCACGTCTTGATTCAACTGTGCGAATTAATTTTTTCTTCAGAAGGATGGGGTGGGGAGTGGACTCTAGAAGGGGTAGATGTTGTGTTGTGATGAATGCTGAGCTGGGGAGGGGTCCAAGGGGGGTGATGGTCCTTGTGACTTGTAACCAAAGACAAATGCAATTTTCCTCTGACCCCTCAAGATTTGGCTGTCACTGATAATTATTTCTGTTGGATACAAGATTTTGAAACCCATAATCAATGGAGAATTATGAAATCATACTGTGCCGTGGGAGGGAAAATATTAGTGTGAGATTTTGAAGAGAAAATGAAAAAGTAGGGAGGGAAAGTAGAGGGATGACTCTCAATAATTAACCGTTCCTTCCTTTTTGTTTTAGTTTCTTTGATGGTGGCTTTGTCGATCTTCCATTGGTTTCACATTGTTTGTAATTTTAAGCCGACAGCCATTCTTGGCCTTTTCCTTCTGTTTTTGAGATTAAACTAAAAAGATTACATATATAAAGTGATGCAAAGTTGTCAATATCAACTACAATTATATATTATTATTTATTAAATAATTATTTAGATTAAATTATGTAACAAAATCTAATACAAATTTTTTATTTAAAATTATACTTTTTCTTTCACAAAAAAAAATCATTCTCATAAAATTCAAGGTAAAAATTTTCAAATTAAAATACTATCTAATAACACGCTAAATACATATTTTATAAATTAGACTTGATATATTTAAAAAAAATGAAAAGAGGACTTGATACACTCTTCAGAATCCAACAAGCCGGAGATTGCAGTGTATATCTGTGCTCGATGTTGTCATCGTTAACCTCTAGTGATAGTTTTTCCTCCTTAGTTTTTTTTTTTTAAAATGAAAACATGATAATGGCGTGGTACAAACGGATCAATAGCTATTGTAACTTTCCTCTAAAAGGAAAAATGGCTATTTGTAACTTACTTCAAAAAATGGCTAACTCAGATTGATGGTGTAGTTTAATACTATCATATATCTAAACAAAGGAAACAATTTCAATGGTTGGATAAACGAAGACAAAAATTGGAGAAAAACAAAGAAAGAAAAGATGAGGGGAGAGGAGCAGGAGAACTCATATTATGGTTTTCCATATCCAAATGATACCGTCAAACAAATGCCAGAGGATTTCTGCACCTACTCCTATAGATACAATTGCTTTACTTTCTCTTTCTGAGGTTTCTTCTATAAAGCTGTTCACAGTAAGCGCAATTGATCACATTCACAATTTAAGCTTAAATGTTCTTCTTCTTGCATTTACAAAGAGCACAATAAACAGAAGAAGTAAAAAACTGGCAAGGGAAACGTAGAGGACATTCCAAGAAAGGTTGCTGTTGTATGCGCTGTTGAACATGCTCTCTCTACTCTCCTGCAGTTCATGACACACGAACATATGAAGTCATACAACAATCTTGCTACATATTTATAAGCAACAATAATGAAGAAAAGTTGGCCCGTCATCTGTGGTTAGCACTTTAACACAACATTTCCAGGAAAACAAAAAGAGAAACTATTATGTCGTCCTCATTGAAGAAATGTTCACCATGCATGGCAGAAGTTTCAAGACTTGGATGAAGACTCCATCCAGCACATCAACAAAGATTTTCAAAAGATTAAACACCCTTAAAACGAATACAAGAATGATAGTTTCTCATCGACCATATTAGCAACTATGAAGCAGCTTGATTTACTAATGGACATGCATAAAGTAGACCATATAGGCTTGATTACATTCTTTTCCTTTTCAACCTATACCTATGGATTAGAGAACCAAGTATCAAGAATTTCTATTTCCCACTATTTCATAGTAACAATGATTACAAGTATCACAAAACTACACAGCATTAAAGATACTGTAGGGCATAAAACATGAAGTCGGTGGGAACAGGAACTTACTGCACCAACTACTATCGGCACCACATGCCTTCGTTGCTTTGCAAAAATGCTCAGAGCATATTTGTACAACTTGACATCTAAGTGATTAAGTGATATAATTTCCTGGAGAAGTTCTTCACGAATACAGCGTCGAGCCTGGAAAATTATATGTTACACATTGATTGAATTATTTTAAGTCATCATTGTCCCAAATTTAAGTATTGAAGCAGAAGAAAAACAAGGCTAAAATGTATAAGCCGCTGAATTTCTAAATGCTAAAAAATGAAGTTGTATTAGCTGAACCTTAAAACTGCATTCAGCTGTTTTGTTTGGTAGTTATATGCTGAAATCTGAGTAGCATGACTTTTACATTTTTTCCCTCCTTTTGCTCATTTCTTTTAAAAAAACTTGTACAAATGAAATTTTACTCAAGCACCAACTGATTATGCATACAGGACATCATAAAAGAGGCCCTTTACCAGTGAACATGCAGAACCACACAAGACAAGAAGGAAAAGGGTAGCAATTATAACCTATTACTTGTTCAAGGTTCTTTTATTCCTCTTTTATTTTTACCCATAAAGTTGAGAAATTTTTTGAAGAGCATTAGAATAGATGGTTTCCATGTGTTATCTGAATAATAATGCTCCTACATATCTGTGTTCTTATTTTTTTATTCTTCTAATTACTCTCTTTTTCTTTTTCTTCTTTTTAGGAACTAGAAAGAGGACAGGAAACAGGAAAAAAAGACAGGTTGAGTCGGATATCTGGACGGGTTTTCTTTTGAGTATTCTTGTTTTGAGGATGAAAAAAGTGAGATGGTTTGGGAGAGGAGATGTGGGACGGACCCAAAGTCGAAAAAGTCCATTGATTTTCACAAATCCAAATAACAGGAAAAAAAGAAAAGGATGGAAAGGTAGGTTCGATTGACAGTGAAGTTAAAGTAGATTTTAAAACTGTAATTGCTGACAGAGTCTTGGTGAAAGAGGACAAATCAAGATTTTTTTTAATAAAAAAAGGAAAAAAATAAGATCATTTGAGCAGAAGTTCAAAAACTTTGGGGAGGGAACCTTTTCCAATACACATCCTATAAAAGAGTCAAAGTCAACTTTGAGTGGCAGACTTTGGATCATTGACAACCTAGTCTAAGTCTTCTTTATATAAATTGATTAGGTTTTTTCAATGATTATGTATCTTTAGACATCCTTTGTAGTACAGCATAGTGCATACTTTCTAGTTTCATTTCTCTCAAAACCTTTGAAAACCAGAATTTAAGTAAAACATGAATTAGGGTATCAGTATGAAAATAACTAGTGACATTCTCAACGAACAACCAATTAAGTTACACATTATAAAGAAAGCACAACCGAGATTGTTCAGCTTTCCAGAAGCATCTTGGTCTGCACTCTCCCCACCCAGCTTCCCAGTTGAGGTCTTTCTAGTTTGTGAGTTAGTAGTCTAACAAAATGTAAAGGAAAAAGAGAACGCCTAATTGCGTCACCTAGCTAAGAACTCTCATCAGAACTCTAGAGCAGTACTTCCATTCATACCATGAGAAATATCATGCTTGAGAGACTAAAGATTATAAAACATCCTTAGCATAAAAACATGAAGAGATATGGGTACAAAGAAAAAATCGTACAGCAAATTGAATATAAAGAACAAACTACTAGCATACCTCTTTAGTAAAATTCACAGGATGTATCTGTTTAAGAGAGTTAGCACGTCTTTGTGATTGTGCCTTTCGCAAGGGTTTAACACAGCTCTCATAAACTTTGATAAGTTTCCCTGCAGTCATCTGACATGGAATAAAGAATCCTTAGTCCATTCCCCTAAAGGAAGCAAGAGTGCCATGAGCAACACAAAGTCAGTAATTGCGAACAGGCATACATTTCCTCTTGTTGCTTCAACATTTTCAGTTGAAAACTTCTGCTTTTGCTCAATGCCCTGAATCAGGCAAATGCAGAGATTAAGATCACAACTTGACATCAGATACCAAAAAGCTAAAAAATTCAATTCTATTTCTTCACTTTATTATTAAAAAGAATAAAAATTACCATTCTTACCAAATGATTGTTAGTACCATTTGGATGTGGAATTGAAGAGCTCTGTTCTGTGGAGGAAGGAGAGGCAATGTTAAAGAGATAAAAAGGAAGTGGAATGCAAGGACAAGACAAAGAGGATTTGGAAGATCACATATGAGAAAAAAGTTAGAATTAGAAGTTTCTGCATCAAAACGCTGCAGTAACTCTAATAACATGCACAAACTTGCAATTGCAGAACATACAAATTTGTTTTTAGAAAAAAAATACATTCAATAGTCCAACAACTAGCTTCCAAAAATAACATAAATTGCTCTTTGTTTATCTGATAAACCGGGCCAAACAGGAGATAGGTGAACAAGAATCCTCATGCAAGAAAAATGAAGATTCAGAAGCAGAAGATGGTAACTGCTTGAATAAAGCTCAGTCAATAGATTAAAGAAAATTACACCTTTCCCTTTCACCTCTCATTTATAGAAATTAAAAACTAGTCCAACTTACGGAGGAAAACAGGGTCACAAGCTCTCATGTGAGAGAAAAACTCCAGAATTCTATTACCATGATATCTCAGCTTGGAAGCATCAAAGGTTCAGAATTTCCAAAATCTGGAAAGAAACCTCTCAGAGAAATTAAAAAAAAAGGCCAGATGGAGGGGTGAAGGATCAGTTCCCGTCTAATGAGGCATGCATCAAATACAGTTGATCTTTCAATTACTAACCTGCAGAATTAGGAGTTGAATCATCTGTGGTAAAGTTTGATCCTTTAAACTGAGAGATCACCTGAGCACCAACCACATCTGCAAAAATTTGGGCTGATTCTCTGTGGTTCTCAGTGAGTCCAATATACAACATATCATCCAACCTCTTCTGCAAGATTTACAAGGTTCTACCATGATTGCAACCATAAGGAAGAACATAATATCAGAGGTAGAAAAAATACTAAGAAATGTCAAGCACAACCAAGTGAACCTGCAACAGTACCTTCGCAACTTCTAGGACATACTCACCAAGAGCCTCATGCTTCACCACACAATGGCGCAGTTCATGTGAGTCAGCCAGGTAAGAGTTGTTTGTAAGTCCTGCAACCTGTAGATCAAAGATACGAAGTTAACATATTTAAGCATGTCTTTTACAAAAGGAAAATAAGATATGCTAAAGTTTCACTATATGAGTTTGACAAAAAATTAGTTCCCTTAATTTGGGGATAAGTTCCACATATCCTGATGAGTCATGATAGACATATCCGCACATTTTTATCAACACATGTACAAGAAAAAATTGTCTTCAGTAGCCCAACCTTGGATAATTGGAAACCAAGGAGATAAGATAAAATAAAAAATGCCTTCTCCTTGTCTCTGGAAAGTAATAGTTTATTTCAGAAAATGGTAAGCTGCTCGAGGTAGTTAATTCCATTATGTTAGCCTGTACTCTTTTAAGTAAATCATGTTCAAACTAGTTTGTTATTGGTGGACTGCAAGCGTAGATATTGTTATACATTTGAGACCATAGAATTCTCTTTAGACGTTCAGATCTTGAAGTTTGCTTAATAAATATTACTCTGATAGGCCAATCAAAAAGTATATGCAGGAATAACCTCCAGCATTTTCATGTCTCCAATTTGGACTTAAATTGGATAGAACCAAGTTTCATTGCTAAGAGTAAAAGAGAAAGGACGGTATTTTCAAAATTAATATGCTATCACTTCATGGATCAATAAGCTATGAAATTGAGCACTGAGGTATCTCTGAACCAACCAACACAAATATGGGTTACACACCTGGAAAGTAGCTCCATTATGAATGATGTCCTGTGCTATGGGATGATTAATGTACTCATGCAATGGCATTACTATATCCTCCATATTATATGGATCTCTGCTATCAGAAGAAGCCCAACCAATATGCTTTCTAGCATCCCTCTGCATTCAGCTTAAGAATCAAAATCAGTATCTGGTAAGAGCAGTACAACCAGAATATCCATATAACTGTCCATCTTCCTTATCTCATAATACTCAAAAGTGCAATTGCAGGATCTCACAATTCCCAACTAATTCCTCCATCAACTATGACCGTAATCCCCTAGATGAAATCGAGTACCCAGAAGAAAAATCAAAAGACAATTTCAAATTACTTACAAGGAACTCATCAATGTGGATATGTCTAACATATAAAGCAATCATAAGGTGCAAATGCATATTATGAACAGAGAAGTACAAGAATGGTGAAACTTCAACGGATTTTTGAGTAAATAACATAAACTACAAAGCCAGAAGGACCATCGAAACAGTAAAGATACACACAGCGGAAGAGTCACCAACATTCAAGATCATACAGAGGACTTATGTGGAAAAAAGAAAGGACCAAATAAAACAAAGGGATACATATCTGAAAACAGCATGGCAATAAATGTTCACATGGCCACCCCAACAGCCAACCTATCCAAAAGTGATAAATAAATGTACGATATTCTTGTAGAAATTAAGTTACATGAAAACTTAAACCTTTCTCGGATTTTAAATTATGGCAAACAAAGTTGGAAAAAGAAAGCCCCAAATAAAACAATCTTATGTTCTATAAAAAATCAACAAACATATGTTATGCACCAAAAGCTGAGAAAGTTCAAGAACCAGAGAACATCAGATTGTTCTATGCACATTCATATATAAAGATTTTTATCAAGTTGCTAAGCAAACATTTCACACATAAAGAAGAATTTTATCACAGTTGCCAAGCCAACATACCCGAGCAAACAAATCTTCTCTCATCCAAGGAACAAGATATTTCCACGGCCAGATATCCAATGTGCTTATTGCCCTTCCTTTTACACGCAACCGATTTGACATTCTCAAGGCTGACGTTATATTAGGATGTACCAAAAACCTAGCTGCTACCTCCACAGAAAATTCATAAGTACTAAAGACACGGTCAACTGGGTCCCTCAGTATTGTCACAGCTGAAGTTTTTCCCCTTGGAAGTTTGGACATCATGCTGTAGTCATCATGAGTAACTAATAAGCTGCAATCTGATTTCCTGTGCAGTTCATCGAAATTTATAGATTTATTACAGCAATATCTACAAATCTCAAGATATAAAAGTAACTAGAACACAGAATGAAGAACAAAAACTCATAATGATGCCCCAGCAAATTAGCTGAATTTAGTTTTTAACTCCTGTAAAAATTTTACATGGGAAATTTTGTATGCTGCATCAAAAGAAAGCAAGGCATATGCTTGTCAACTGCTGAATACTGATAATTTCATTTTCTTCTTAGTCACAACATTTTGAATAGGTAGAGACTAATAAAAGCAACTTGGAGAATATAGAAATTAGATCAATTTGAACAATCAAACAACAACAGTTTAGCCAATCTTAATAAACAGTATTCTCCAATATATGAAACTTGTATAAAAGAACAAAAATAATATGCATCCCTATATATCTTTTAAACTAACCACCTCCTAGATGCACACTTAAGCTGTTATACCATTCTTTGAAACCAAAGGGCTAAAACTTGAGCACTTGTCAGCAACATGTCATTTAATAAGGAAACAGTTTGATCAATGCTTTTAGAAGCTCTATAGGAATGACAAGTCATCCAGAATGAGTCACAGCTTCTTCTGATCTCCTAAGAGCATCCAAAATGACAGTTGCAACATGAGTAGTTTCACAAGCTTTCAATTCATTAAGCTACAATTAGACATATACCAATGATAGTAGCTAACATTTTGTACAACAATGCATATGTTACCTGGGATTAAACCTTAATTTATCATAAGAACGCGGACATTCCAAAGATTGAGGGTAAAGCTTTTTCAAAAAGCTGCAAAGCAACAAATGAAATCATAATTTTGTAAGCCTTCATCAAGGAATAGCAAAACAGTTTTGCATCAAGAAGTAGTTGTACAAGTGAGATCTTACCAGTGATAATAAGTTCTGCCGCCAGTTCTAGGGATGTGAAGGAAAAACAGTAAATCGCGTAATACATGTTTGTCTTCTTTGACTTCAGTTTCAAGGGTGGTAGATGCCCACTTTTTGACAATATGTTCACACTGGTCAAATCCATCTTCACTGACCGAAGCTGTAACCGTGCTAAGAACTGCTAAAAAACAAATGACTACTATAAATAACACATTGTAAATAGCATAAGTTATCTGGGGTGGCCATGTGAAGAAATAAACTCCATACTCAAGGCAAGAAAGTTTTCAATCTGTGTCTTCGTGCAATCCAAAATGCCCTAAGAAGGTCATCAGAAAAGCATCTGGCTCTAAACGCCAAACTAGCGCACATAAACTAAAACGGCAAAAGGAAAATGAGAAATTCAGGTGCGTCAATTCGGCAATGAAGTTCCTTATCATTTTTTCACTCTTCGTAATTCTCTGTTATATTGAAAAACGAACTTCATATCAAGGTGGTCTCTTATCAAGCTCACATCGCCCTGTGGAGTCTAGTTATGCTACTTAAACTAACTTCAGCATCTTTAAACACCAAGCTCAGATCTTTCAATCTAAGTGTCGTAGCCAACATATTCAGAAAGACAAAGAAGATAACTTTTAATCCAGAGCCCCGAATAACAAAAGATTACCATGTAAAACTAAAACCAGGAACAGAGCCAAGCTTAAATCACAGTCTATCCTCCTCATCCTCTCCTCAAACTTGATCAGGAAAACCTGCACAAACCAGCAAAAAGAAAAGTTAGCAGCTTCAGCTTTGTAGCATTGAAAATGAATAGAAATTCAAAGCCCAGCACTTTCTTTCTTTCCTAATTCCACACAACCAGAAATGAGAATGCACCTGATTCAATCCTCCCACAAACAGAAAGTAAGCAAACACGCACATACATATAGAAATGCATCCATATAGAGTAAAAATGGCGAACCTTATAGAGTTTCGTGATCTCGTGCTCATAAATTCACAAAAAGCGAGTTGCCTCCCGATGAGACAGGGGTCCACAAACGCAGGCTTCACCCCTCTGATCGAAGACGCTTCTTGACCCACCTTTCCTCCTTTGCCTCTCTGATTTTTTTCCTCGCTTTCGCCTTCAAATTTGTTTTCCCCAAAAAAGATTTGAAACTCCTACTGCTATGCCAGAAAACAGCTTTGAATTTCTGCTGGTCCCAAGTCTTGCAGACTCGTTTGCCACCAGCATCATCAGCCGGGAAAAAATAAGTATACCATTGTTAGTGAAATGCTGGGAAAGAAAAGGCAAACTAGTGGAAAAATAATACCATAATGTTAAATAATTTTGTCCTTAGAAGGGTAAATATGGTAACAACAACTTTATTTTTTTAACAAATATATGAAAGGAAGTTTCACATCGTTTATTATATCTTTTAATATATTATTTAATACGTTAATTAAATTATTATATGTAATTATATAATTATTTAAGTTTATTAATTTTTAATAATATTAGTGCAATTTAGTTAATGTATTAGAAGATACCAAACATATAAAAAAGGGAGATATAAATTCGATAAAAAAATTTAAAAAATGAGACATAAATTCAATAAAAAAAATTGTTACTTCACTACCTTATTTATCTGTCATTTGTGAAATTAAGAACGAATGCATTAGTATTTTTTAATTTTATTCTTAATTTTATTACTTTTATGAACAATTTCGTAATTGGTTTTTTAAATTTTATATTTGTTCTTTCATAAAATTAAGAATGAATTAATTAATAATTTTAAATTATAAACTTATTTTTATTACTCCATGAAACACTATCTTAATAAGTTTTTTTTTTATGAAAACTCAAAATAATTATTTACAAAATTTTTTAAAAAAGTGGTCATTTGTGGATTGAGAGAATATGTTACTACACTCTAATCACAAATACCACCTTTTCAACTTTTTCTTATCCTCAATAATCACAAATACCACCTTTTCAACTTTTTCTTATCCTCAATTATCTGTTTTTTTTAAAAAATTAAGAATGTATTTATTAGAATTTTTTAACTTAACCTGAACTTTTTTTACTGAATTAACATTATTATTAATTAAAATTTAATTTTTAAGATGATCTTTTTTGTACTTACCAAAGTGATTAATTTAATGAGTTTCATAATTTGTGTAAAATTTAAAGTTGAATTACAATCTAAATGCAATGAAAGAAAAAATCTTAAGTGATTGTGGTGGGTGAAAAAAAAACAGAAAAAGAAAAAGCTGGTGATATAGCATATAACCTATAGGGGAGGGGGTCGGTTCCGGTCCTGCACTTGCTTTAGCCTATAGGGGAGACGACGAATGGTTGAACTGTTGAAGCGGCCTTGGGGTTTATGGCGGAAATGATTTGATCAAGATTTTGAGTTACTAGTTTTAACTTCTAAGGCATCAAAACGGCACCACACTGGTAGGACCCACATGACCCCGCAGTTTCCGGTGTCGTTATGCTGGGTCCCACGCTCATTTGGGAAAGTCCGTCGGTATTTGTCATTGGGAGAATTCCACCTTTCTTTTGCAATACTTCGGACCAGACAATATAAAACGTGCCAAGTTTGTTTAAAGACCTTTTAATAAACTTCGGATTTTTTAACGGATTTTTTGATACGCTTCTATTTGAATAATGTATCGGTTCTGTAATTCAATACTATAATATTTTAGATCTGAAAAGAATATAACTTTTCAAAAATAATATAAAATTTTTAAATTTAAATTCTATCTAATTATCTAATATACTAATTAAATTACACTCTATAAAATTAGGAGTTTGAAGCTTCAATGAAACTTTGCCAAGCCAATAGTAAAGTTTCATCAAACTAAATAAATTCTATTATATTAAATTATTTCAAAACTTATATAATTTGAATCAAATAGAGAATTCATCTTAAATATTTTAATTTCAATAAAGTTCAATTTAAAATAGAATAATGATGGTAAAGAGTATTTTTTGTATAGAGAGAAAAGTGCATCAATACATGACAATGTAATTTTTTGTATAGAGAGAAAAGTAGGTCAATATATGACAATGTAAAAAAATAAAATAAATTCATTGTACCTATAAAAAAATCGCATTACACTTATCAAAAATATAAAATTATATGATTAATTTAAACTCTATATTTGGGACGAAAAGTACGAAAATAAAGAAATTGACATCCAAAGTTGGATGTGTTTTTTTGTTTAAAAATATTTTTTAAATAAAACGCTTCATGAGACGTACAGGACCCCATATGAGCCATCAGATCAGATTTCAAATCTGATCGAACGAATTATATTTTTTTGTCTCTACATGTTTCTTTTTTTTTTGAAAGAACGAATTATATTTTTCTGTCTCTACATGTTTCTTTTTTTGTGCAAAAATTTATAAATTTTTGTAAATGTCAGATAAATTCGAAATTTAATTCAACGAATTAGATTCAGTCCTACACATGCAGTAAAAATACCGTACAGGACCGTAACCGAACGTATGCTTGTCTATTAAAGGGGATAACAACCTCCCATACTTGCGACTCCACGAGCTATCCCATAGTGCATGTAGATACGACTTCCTTAATAGTTTGTAAAGTTAGTAATCTTTCTATTTTAAAATATAAAATTTTTTGACATATTTTTTTAAATATATAATTTTTAATTATTTTTAAAAATTACTTTCACTTTTAAATATAATATTTTTATTCTCTCTCATATTAATAAAAAATAAAATTAAGTTAGTTAATAATAATAATAGTCCCTTATTTTCTTTAATCTTAATCAATGCATAAATGCCCAAAATTTTTTATATTTTAAAATAAGAAGAGTATCAAATATATAAAAAATTATTTAGAAAAATACTTTAATAGTCATAATCTTATGCAACAACAACAACCAAGGCATATGTTTTTCGGATGATATATTAAAATTTGTTACTCGATCTGTTTTAAAATACAAAGTATTGTAACTCTTTTTTTATATATTAAGAACGAAAAAAATAAGATATATGTTTAATTATATTTTTAATTAATTATACTAATATTATAAATAATGAAAAATTATATTTATAGTAAAAATATCTTCAAAAATATATTCTTTAAAATTTCTAAAAGAACAAATATTATGAGAAGAAAGAAAATAAAAAAAGACTTATATTTTAGAATGAATGATACACTAACTACCTTGCCAAGTACTTTTTGTTTATTATGCTTAGTACCAATTTCACACTTTCTTGAATGTTTTTATTATGTTTAGTACCAAATTCACAAAAAAAATTTTAAAAAAATAATAAGGAGCTTTGACAACTGAGATATTGCTTTAACTGTTAACTATTTTTCATTTTTTTCTTTTATAATCTAATCTCACCACTTATTCTGCAGGTTGGCCGTGGCTTCTTTTTGGTATTTTTGATGAAGTTCGGTTTTCAACTTTAAAATCCCAAACTAGGAACCAAATAGCTCGACCCCACAAGTTATTGCAGGGTGGAGCTACCATTGGATAGATAGGTATTCGGATCCTATTCAGTTCTAACCCAATGAGATCAAATATGAATCAAGAGATAAACTCATTTATTTGAATTTAGACTCGATAAAGTATTGTTTAATAGATATGAGTCCCATACATTATATACCGGATTCGATACCTGACTAATATATATTATAAATATTTTATATAATTTATTTATTATACTCTTTATTGATAATAATGTATATTAAAACTTTTTTTATAACCCTAGTTCTTGATGAGAACACTTTTATGCATAAAATTATAAAAATAAATAAATATGAAATTATATGTAAGTTTGTATATATATACACACACATACATAAATTTATTTTTTTTAAAGTTACATATATAGTTTAGATTAATAATTTTTCTTATGGACATTCTTTTTATTTAGAAGAAGGCAAGTGCCATTTGGTGAAACTTGTAAATCTTAATTCGAGAACTGATCTTTTTTTATATATGAATTCAGAAATAACTATTGAGTTATTATATTAATTAAGATTATTTTTTTAGTAAAAAACAAATATTTTAATTTCTTCTATTATACTCAAATTTTTATGTAGTAGTTAATTTTGAAAGTTTATGAACACTATAACTCTAATTTCTTTAAGAAATGAAGGATTTAAAAAGAAT
The DNA here is from genome assembly GCA_030512225.1 of Rauvolfia tetraphylla. NCBI lineage: Eukaryota > Viridiplantae > Streptophyta > Magnoliopsida > Gentianales > Apocynaceae > Rauvolfia > Rauvolfia tetraphylla. The sequence continues at coordinate 1,476,141 of JAJQKT010000062.1, forward strand.
ATATTGACAATAAATTTCAAGGTGGTAGGACTTAAAAACCAAACAACAAGATAATCTAGTCTCTTAAGACTCTACTAAGTTCTTGTCGATCAATATCTAAATTATGACTCAATACCACACATAACTCTAGATACAAACTCATATATATATATATATATATATATATATAACTCTTAAGACTAGATTACTAAATTTATCTATATTAAAAATTCTATTCCAAACAATAATAGTAATCTATTAAATCAAAACTTAATAGAATAAATCAAATTAATAAATTTTTTAATTCTGCTTGATTTAATGTTGCCAACAAGAAATACTATATTATATGAAAATTTTATTTGTGATGAAAAATTTGATAAACTATAATGTAACTTTTTTCAAAAGTATTATTGTAATAAGATATACTCAAACTTGACCCAATAAACCCAATAAACTATAAAATCAAATATGAATCTACACTTTATTAACTTGTCAAATAATTGAATCACATCCAGTGCCAACTGTATCTTAACATAGGGCCAGACAAAGTGTCCCAAACCTTTTCGGACCTATTTATAGCCTTAGTTGTAGTATTAAGTTCGGATTTCTAATCTTCGATTTTGGGGGGAGGGGGGGGGGTACAGTGCTCAGGACTGGAATAACGAGAATGAAATTCACCACTTCATTTGAAAGTAATGTTTCAATTCATTTTTGAAGTGCTTATCTAATCTGCATTGGCTACCAACAATACAACAATGCATATACACAGCTGCCTATTAACTTTGATTGAATAAAAGAATCGACATAAACAATTGATTCTAAGGAATGTTGTCACGTCCAGTGCCCATCACGCAAAGTTGGGACCTGACGAACTTCTGGATTCATACAAAGATTTATGCTACTAAAGTCGTCATGGTTTCACCGGGATTGACTTGGAGGCGTCAAGATGGTTAAGACGGCAAGTTCCCAGAAGAAACTCCGGAAGCTCTTCCGGTGTGTTGGCCTGTGGAAGATGCCAGAGGCGTTTTACAACATAATGGATGAAATCATAAACAAAATGATCATGAAACAAAAACTCAAGCGGTGTAAATTCTTTTGACAGTGTACGCGTCAAAAGCCGGCGGTTTTTGTTAAGAGTGAACTGTCTTTAAGGTAAAGTATGATTACCTGTATCAGGAAAGCCATCTCTATCACTAAATTGTTAAGGTAACCGAGAACAAGGCTGACCACGCCCCTTGCAACGGTCGATGAACCAATATCCACTCCAAGCTGATATCACAATACAATTTTATGATAACGGTGATGCAGGAAAACGATCTACAGGCATTAAAATTCTTGTAGATGGAAAAAAAGAAACATAAACATCTTTTATGAAGCCCCAACAGCTATACCATCTATATTGCTTACATATTTCATATATGCTCTTTCCCTATGCATTTAATTTTTGGATATTATATATGTCCCTGCAAAAATTGCTTCGGAGAGTGGAAAACTTTCTCACTTTCTTAATATTATCAATGTATACTTTTCTGCCCAAGTATTGTTTTTCATATTATCTAGCTCTTGTGTTACTGTGGATGTCTAATCTTCATCTCCCAAATCTCCAAAACTACCCCTTCTCCACAGGTGAGACCTCTGAAGTTAACATGCATACTATAATAAGACCACCAAGCCAATGTGTTTAATGATGTTATTGGGAATTTTTACCTCTATGTAGTTTTTCCCGCGAAAATAATTGATCTCTAATGCTTGACCAACCAAGCATGCTTTTTTCCCTACGCTCTGTTTTACTATCCAGGAACCCTGTGACAAATAATAGATTCTGTAAATAGGATTGCTAAATAAAAAAAAATGTAAAACTTAGAACTCTTTTACGATGCCATTAGGCTTAAGACAGAGTAACGCACAAGAAGTTGTTATAAAAAGAATTTGGAAGTGACTTCTGACGAGCAACTTGAAATTAATAAAACACGTAAACCACTTTTTTCATCGTCATGCAGTGAGCAACTTATTAACCAAACTCAGAAAAATGTGCCTATAAGTACAAATTAAACCTTAGATATGTATGGTATGAGCTTGAATCTCGAATTTCTGTAAGCATCATCTCCTTTAATGAAGCTATCCAGCAAGGGTGTATCTTCAACTGGGGTACTCATCATATAATATAGAGCCAGACTATAAGTGGTTGAACCTGGGACCTGAGGATATGACATTTTTGACAACTAAGTACTTTTGTTCAGCAGTCAAACTAGAAGGAATTGTAAAATGAAGAACTGCATCTACCTGTATGTTGACAATAAAGAAGAACTCTGGACCACCCTTTGCTGCATATTTCTGCATAGTAAATGAAGACATCTACTTTGAAGCATCTTTGGCTTTTTTATCCAATGTTAAAAGAGTAAATGATGCAATAATTCCCATAGCAAGAGGATTTTAGACAAGCAGTTTTGAGTATAACAAAAGATCAACAAGATTAACCATTTCAGAGATTATTAAACAAAACCTGCACAATGTTCCCAGGACGGCCAGCAAGATCATCTTCTCGCTTGTCCGATCTCAACCAATCTGCGGCAACCATTTGCATTAAAGTGCCCTTTGCTTTGATCTGGAAAGGGCAGCGAAAAAGAATTAAATAAAAAGAACAACAAAAACAATAGTTTCATAGTGGTGGATTAATCCAGTAACATGAACAGAAAAGAACTTGAAGATATGCAGTCTATATGCTTCTAGTGATACATCATGTTATTCTTCTTGTACTATTCTATGGTAACTTGAACAATTATTTTACTACTGGTTTGCAGCACCGGAAACAGTAACATCCCAGAGTTAGATCAGGGCACACTATGTTGTAGGTTCATGGGTCCAGCGAAGGACATATTTGGGTGTTAGTAACTTTGCAAAAAGCAGAGGGAATAAAATACCCCCCACCCCCTCGTTTACCCCCAAAAAAAACCCAAAAGAAGAAAAAAATGCTCATTTGGTTATAGAATTCAAGTGAAGCACCAAGACCAGTAAAAAAACTAGAAACCCTGAGAACTGCAAAAATGATGAAGAAGCAAGACCAGAAATACTAGTCGAAGCAAAAGAAAATCTTTAAGTATTGGCAGAACCCCTTTCCAGGCTTATCAAGGAAATCTCACTGAACATATGGCATAACTTACTCCTCTAGTACCTTAACTGTAACCAGAAGCAGCGAGATCACATATTAATTTCAAGATTTTTCAAGGAAACTTGAAGCCAATGAAACAACAGCCTATAGTAGAATATTAAAACGACATTAGTATTATTATATTGAAGGACACCTTTTTACGGTCCTCTAGGTAAGTCTCCCCACGAATCAGAAATGTTGAGGGATCTGCTGCAGTCCAGCTGCAAGGAAAATTACAAGCTGGATCCTTTGGAAGCGTGAATCCGTAGTTGCATGACAGTCTGTCTTCCCTTGCAATCTCTTGTAAATCCACATAACCCTTCTTCTGAACTGCAGCAGAAAAGCATCTAACTTATCAGAATCTTAAAATACTTTTTTCTCAAAAAAAAACCTCAAGTTCTTGCTCTTGAAAGTAGCAACCAAAAACAGGAAAAAATGACAAGAGAGCAGCAAAAACAAATACACGTCATGTCTTGAGTAATCAAGCCCATCCAAATTTGATGATATAGGAAAACAGAAAGAGAGAGAGTAGGAATAAGGATTTTTTATCCAACTACTTAAGGCCATAATACAGTAACAGGCAGAGGTATTTAAAGAAATCAAGGTGACGTCTTCCATTACATCATTACACACATCTTACAACTCACCTGCAAGATCATGTAACTTCTTCACAAAAACAGCAGCAGTTGATAATTTTGGATGGCGTGTATCCTGAAATGTGGGAGCAGTTAAGAAAACCCAAAGACCAACCAGAATGAAATGGAAAGATTTGTTTCCTTCTATGAAAATAGAGTAACTAAATCTCAACTACAAACTAATAGTTATGGTGGTTCAGGAAATAATCTCAACTGCAGAAGAACATACAAGCATCTAATTTTACCAGTCTTCAGTATTATTTTCAGGCTTAAACTTTGCATCATGGTAGCTTTACATATTTGCAATTGCCTAAGATATGCTAATTGATCTCAGAAGTCAGACATTCTTGAGATATCACAAAATTATACGCTATAAGATAGTACCTGACAATATGTATCTGGACTAAAGTCAGAAGACCAGCTATTTTCTGATTGATCATAATCCAAGGGTTCAGAAACATCGAAGAACTCATCTGTTGACTCATTTAGTCCCATGAGGCTTGCATGTTCTGAAGGTGATTTAACCATTTCCTCCTCTTCCTCCTTGCTCTTCGGATTCTCCAGCCTGGTTTGGACTTCTTCCTTTATATCTTCTCCATTTTGGTACAACCTTCTCTCTCTCATCAGCTCCCCAGATGAGGAATCAGAGAGTGTACGATTCCCAAGTTTTGTTCTAAACAACTCCCGTAAAGCTGCAGTTAACAAATGTTGATTGAGTCAGTAACAGAAGAGAAACAGAAAGCAAACTAAATAAGCAGAAGAACTTATGGACTCATTTGCAAGCTTTTAAGCACACCAGCCACTCTCTCTAGCATGTGGATTGTTATGGATCGGGCAGAGGATGGTTGCAGATATGATTTCCAGGATTTCCAGTCAATAGCTAGCATATGTTTGACTACTGACTGCTCCCCTTGATTCATAGGAGATATTACAAATCCCCCACCTGTAAGAATAAAATAAGTCATCTTATTTCCAGCACAAACTAAAGCATAGAGTTCTTTATGATTTTGAAGGAGTCTGATAAACTATGTTCTTAGTAAATGGAGCTATAGGCAAGTTCCCATTTGAACAAAAGAAGTTTGATAGCTGTAGCAACAGCAAGTAGATATCATCTATCATTAATGTATGGTGATAGAAACATCATAAAAGATAGATGACAAGCAAAATACAATAGCAAAGAGAAAAGGAAACAGATTTATTTCTAAATACCAGCATACTGGTAACATTTCCTTTAAGAAAATATGAATTAGAGAATCGCCAACACCAGTTTCGCATTTGCTCTATATGCAAGCATACATTACTTTTAAGGCAGGCACGGACATAGCCCTTTTGAGGAGGACACTTCTGGTGAACAACAGAATGGTACAGAATAACTGCAGTAGAATAAAGGAGAGTTAACTATAAACATACATGCATATTTCACAAACAAAAGATAAAACTTCTTTTACATTACGCCAAACTGTTATTACCATATGTTCCATCATCCTCTCTTCTCCAATACCGCCGCAATAGAAGATCCCTAGGTTTCATACCCCTGCACAAGACATATCATACTTTGACTTCTGAAGGTAAACAACCTAGAGTCTCCACAAAGTTAAAGGTGTATAATGCAGACCAGGGTAACCAATTGCGGTACAACAGCTTGTGAACTATATCAGTATGACCATCAAAGTGTTCAATTACATTACCCTTGCAGAAACAGAAGTCCCACCTGCAAGATGATAGAAAATAATTAAAAAACAGTCAGGAAAAGTTTACAAGGAAGCCGTTCTTGACTTCTTAAAAGGGCAACACCGAACTCATAAAGTAGGTCTCCTTTTCTCTCAAGGTTTACTGAGGGAAGGGTTCCACCAACTCTATTTGTCAACATGAAAACTTCTGTTATTAGACATGGTTTCTTCAAAATTACCAGTCCTACGCTATAAAAAGGAATTGTGAAAGTCATGGAAATGTAAAATACAATGAATCACAGAACAGCAGGCAGTAAAATGCAAAAGTTTCATAAGAAATAAAGCTGAGTAGGCACTACAATGTGATCATATGAGTAGAAGTAAAATCACCAATACATTTGCTACAGGAATACCAGGAAAAGACGTGACAGAATATGGTTTATTGGATAAACAAAGTTTGCATCAAATAGAAATAGGCCTTGTTTATCCTGCATATCTTTTTTTTTTTTTTTTTGATAGAAGAAATAGGTGCTTCTAGGTGAAAAACTATCATATGCACAAATGGGGACAGTGATAATGCTAGTACTTTCCAGACATCACCAGAGAATGGATGCGGATTAAAATTCTGGAGGGTAAAAAAACGAAATTTCCAGATATTGTGCGGCAAGACATTCTGTGAGACGTCGAATACGTCAGTCGTTCTTGAAAAATGTATTGCATGGGAAATGCATTTGCTTGAACATTCTCATATTGCTTGCACTTGATTTCTAGTAGCAAGTCATTTCTCATAATCAGCACTCAATAATATACAACATGGTTATTCACTCCTGCAGTTGCCTATCAAGAAGAGAATAGAAAAAGCATAAACTCAGTTCAATAATGCCAAATCTAATGCATGACTTAATTACATCTAATACAGAGCATCTTTGATATATGTCATCTGCGAGTAGTAACTTCCTGAGTTGATCTCTGTAGAAATTATCACGTTGAGTACTGAAACAATGAATAAAAGGAATTCAATATGGAAGCGAAGCCCCTTTGCTCATGTAAATAGGCATTTCTTGTTTTTGATTAAAATACAAGTAAATTGGATAATGTTCAGTCAACCTTTTTCGTAACCAATCAGACAGTAAGATTTTACAGCCTCTACGCAAACTTGTATAAAAATTTCTATTCAGCCTCTACCCAAACTTGTATGAAAATTTCTCTCTCAGTGTTAACCACCAAATGATTTATCTTCTTTTATTTTAGTATAATTAGTAAAGTCACAGTTGTATGCTCTAAAGGGAGAAGCAGTGCTTATTATTGGGGAAAAAAAGACTAATCTGGTTTCTTAGTAGTATAAACTTTTAACTCATTGATGTGTGTTTATTACCATCCAAGATATAAAACCTTAAAAATAAATTATTTAGCAACTTACTCTGATCTCGAAGGACCAAGAGACATCAGCGTTTGAAAAATGGCCTCTGAAGATCCATCAATTACTCCAACAGCCATTATTGCAGGATGATCATCCCACTGCAATATATAGGACCATAATTAACAAAATTGAATTTGAAAGTTCAAATATCAAAATAAATACCACCAACCTTTCCATGAAATTCTCTATCTTTAGCTTCTTTAAATAGTCGGAGACCTGTATGCCAATTATAGTTACAATGCAGTTTCAGAAATGAGCTTTCCTATATATCATTATATATTGCAATATGGTTCCTACCATTCTGGCATCCAAAAATTGTCCAGGGCGAGGGTGCAACAACATCAGAAGTCATAGCATCATGGATTTTAGATGAACAAAGAGTCCAGTCGAGAGGATTTGCATGAAGAGTTTTTTTGGAGCAATTCAACCTGAAAACAAGAATGCTGGAGTTAAGAAGACCAAGCTACACCTATCATTCAGAACTATTAAAAAAATCATAAGTAAGACTATAGGAGAGAGTAAGTTTTAGAGCCATCAACTTGTTAGTAAATTAAAAAGATTAACTGAAAAATTCACAAAAATAGGGTCAGTATAACCATTCTCCCAAAATCAGAAAGTGCATATTTCATCCTTCCTAAAAACGAAATGATGATTATACTGTTAAGCACCTCAATGGCTGTGCTTCAGGACTGGAGAATTGATTCTGGTCTGCCTGCAAAAACCTTCAAAATCTCATTTTGGAAAACTACGTTGTCTTGTAATTTAATGAAATTGAACTGTTATGGACCTTTAAAGCTGCTTCTTGAAACGATTGCATCCATCTTGCTGCTTCTTCAGGACTGTTTGCTCCCAGCTAAGAATTTTAAACTTATAACTACACCTGACAGGTCTTAAACAAAAGATAAAATTTCGAAAGAAAATTTCCGCACCTTCAGTTGATCACTATGATTGGAAGTATTATAGAGTGTAAAAATAAAGAACACCTGCAATAATTAAAATACCCAAAACAACCGTATCATTAAGGACTATCCAAAAAGGAAAACAACCGTATCATTCCAAAAGAATATATACTTTGAACATATAGATATAAAAATATATAAACATACACACACAGACACAGACTAATTACTACCCTGAACAAAAAAGTGGATTGGAGCACATACTCTTCTTTGGATGCTTTCTCTTCCATTATCTGACACTCGAATGCATGAATCTATAATTGCACTTCTGATTGGATCCTGAAGAAAAGTGAATAGGTAGTTCTAGAGATTAGAACGATCAAGTTTAGCAAATACTGAGTAGCCAGGATATGAAAGAAGATAAGAAGAGCAAACACAGAACATAGGTTTAAATCAGAACTGGATCCCATTGACAGCATGCCATTTTAAAACTACTTGTGAAACTTTCGGCAAATGTTGAGAAGAGAGGATATGAATGAAAGAGAAGAAGTGCAAAGACAGGCCACATATTAAAGATTTATCAACATACTAACAAGCTGTAACTAGTATTAAAGATTTATCAACATACTAACAAACTGTAACTAGTAGTCTAGTATTAATGTTATTTGCAGTCACATTTCAATCGCTTTAAGATCAGATTATCCCTTTGACACATTTCTGGTAAATAACAAATTTGGTGGTCAAAGCACTCTGCGTAAAAATACTAACACTTTTGACGGATCATAAGGTGGATAATGCTGCAACCCAGCAGCAGATTCAGTTGCCTTGGAGCTATAATCATATATCAGGAGAACTATCATGAAGGTTATTCCTCATGTTTTGGTCTATAATTAAAACATTCACTACACCAAGTAAAAAAAAATGAACTTACAGATTCAGTTACATCGTAAGAGACCCTTTAATCATATCTATTACCTACATTTTTAAATCCAATCTTAACAGATTGTTAGTAGAAAATGTCAAGTTATTCCTACAATAACATATGTAAGGAAGGATGGCGCTTTAGAGCTGATCGGAGCATGTAAAAGTCAATGTAGTGTAAGTTTAGGTCATTGCACAATGTTTAGGGAAATTGCAGAAGTAAAAGTGTACTGCAAAACTAGTAAGTTACGGGTCACCATCTCTCGGCTTAAAACTCAATTTCATCACACGACCGTTTTAATTCCCCAAATTCAGAAAGTTCAAATAAATCTGCAGCTAATCTTGTTTTGAACTAGACTATTAGGTAGCTTTCGATAATTCAAGCAACAGATATGTCAAGGCACCATCAATCCCTTAATGATGTGATAATAGAGACGAAAACGAATAAAGATACACCAAGAATAAATGCGAATATGCTTACTAAATCCTATATGAACCCACGTCCACTAATTTTTTTTTTGTTTTTTTCTTTTCCCGAGAGATAGTGACGTCCACTAGTTTTTAACACGAAAACCTTGTCCATCTTACTTGACGTTCACTAATTTCCAACATTTGCCAGAACATAGACAACTTCCCTAGACAAACATATCTGATATCATTTGACTTGATAGGAAAAGGGAAAAACCCAGCATGTAAATAGCAAAGAAAAGCGGTCACAGCAGCAAGCAGGAAAGAAAAATGTTACAAAAGGCAAACAAAATTATGAACAAAACCAAAACAATAAAAATTGGCAGACCTCTTCTTTTGAAAGTGGGACAGATTTGTAGCTCTTCAGAAGGTGATCTTGAAGAACAAAGTATCTCTTCCGCGAGTACTGCAGCCCAATCCGATTAGACCGAATCAAATACAACCACCCCTCCATTCTGCTACCATCGTTTTGCGACACACCCATCTCACAATCTTCTGTAAAGGACCCAACAAACCAGAAAAGATATCAAAATTCAACCACTCTATAATCCCTTCAATTACAAGCTTTCCAGACTCCGTAAAACTAGTACTTCTTCGGCAAGCCTACTGCTGCTAGAGAGTTCTGCATATCTACGGTTGCTATTTTGATCTGTTAACGAGAAACCCACCAATGAATTCCGGTTTTGATCTCGGGAATCTTTGCTACCGAGGAAAAACTGCAACTGTGCTTGGGGGATTGCAGTGCTGGCGTAGGAGAAAAAGGGAGAAGAAAGAGGGGGGTAGAAAACTTTTCCTTTTGCTTTTGGATTCTCCCTCCAGAGTCCTGAGAGACCTTTTTCTGGTTTGTTTATTTGCTGCTATAGTGCTACTGTTGGCATTGTGCTGTTAAAGCAAGCGATGAAACAAGAAACTGAATGGATGCTGGCCGCGTGAGACAAAAGCTTTGACAGGCAAAATGATTAGAAATGTCAAATGACACTGATGGCCCTCAAATCTAACCCAACGATGCCGAAAACAATTTTTCAAGCCAAATCCAGCTACTTTCTTGATTTCTCGAGTTTTTCTATTTGGATTTGTTTCCTGTTTTTCTTGAAAAAGGACGGTGCATATATTTCTATACTGTTATATGTTATATAGCAATTTTAAAATATATATCTTATTTTTTTATTTATTTTTAAATATAAGTCTTTTTTATATAAAAATTTTATTTATTATTTTATTTTTATCTCTAACTAATTATTTAAATTTTTTATTTTTTAACAACTATTAATTTTTCAACCAATCACCCTAAACGTAAATTCTTAATATTGAATTTGAATTTGACATACCAATCAAGAATTTTTAAATAGGAATATTTGAGACATCTATCAATTTTTTTTATAAAATTTACCAAAATTTTAATTTCCTTATAAAAGAGAAATATATATATATATATATATATATATATATATATATATATATATATATATATATATATATATATATATATATATATATATATATATATATATATATATATATATATATATATATATTACCAAAACACTTTTACTCTCTCTCCTCTCCTAAACCTTCCAAGGCCTTCATTTTATTTTTTAGAGTTTTTCAAATTTTAATTAAAATAATTTTCCCACCTTTTAACTTCAATTCCAACTCTAATACTATACAAACTATTTTACTACTAAACAAATCAAAGTTAACTTCCAACTCTAATACTATACAAATTTTTCTACTACTATTGAAATATATTTTTTAATTTAAATTAAATTCTTAATAACTTTTTACTATCTCCACATAACTTCATCTACTGTCACTTTCTCCACAAAATTTTTTTTCTTCACAAACTTTTCCTCATGATGTTTTTTATCGTTGATCATCTTTTTTCAAATTAAAAAAATAATATTTTAAATTTATTTTTTGATACATGTTACTTAATTCTCTTCATTTTTCTCTTTCACTTTAATATTTGACCTCTAAATTTAATAAATAGTATTATAGATTTGATTTTATATTTTTGTTCTTGAAGAAATAATTTATTTTTTCTTAAGAAGCTTATCAATACTTATTGTATCTCTTATTGTTCAAAAGATTTTAAGAATTAATTTTTTTAGAAAATATTTTATTTTCTTTAATTTATTAAGAACTTCTTTATATACAAGTAAGATGTTTATAAATTTATTTATTTTTAGAGAAGAGTTTTTTTTTTTTTTTGTTGAGAACCTTTTGGGATAGAGACCAAAGTGGAAAGACTATCACATACTTCTTCCTTTAAAATGGAAAAAAATGTATGAGTGTTATACACATTATAAGCATAAGGCACATTTAGGATATTTTAATTTTTCATAAGTATTTTATCTTTATTATTTTTAAATTTTGAAATATGTCTTAGAGGTTTCTTTAGTTAAATCCTGTAATTCCTTTTAATTTATTTTTTCTTCTTCAATATGAGTATCATGTAATTTATTGAAACTTTTTGAATTTTCTTATTATCAATAAGTCTTGAGTTGTATACTGACTTTTCATATGTAGTTATTTATTTTCTCGATTTTTGTCAGCTTCTTTTACTTTTTAGTTTTATTTTTAGCATCATTAATGTTTTTTCCTTTTACATTTTTCATGCATTTTCTTTTTTTATTTTGATTGAATGATAGAATATATTTTATATTTTTAATTATTTTAATAGAAAATTATTGAGTTTTTATTTTATTTAATAGATTTTAAAGATTCAAGTTTTCTTTTTTCGTTTGTTTGAACGACATACTTTAGGAATATTTAGCTGTTTAGTTCTTAGTATATATTATACAAATTTGATTAATATCTATTACTATCTAATTTGATCCTTTATTTGCTAAGTTTTAAGGATAAAAGTGTCTAATTTACTATTAAAATATTCCACACCATAATATGCATAACTTTGGAGTACATTAGACATGAAATGTAATAATTGATAGATTTTATTTTGTTATTATAATAATTTTGTAATAATTATAATAATTGAAATAAATGATTTTGTAAAATATATGAACACTATAGTTTTTTTGTGATAGATCAAGAACACGATTCTTTTGAAAAAAAAGTTGAATAATGACCGAGAATATTTTTATTTTGAAAATCTTTCTTTGAGGTTTTTAATTATAAAATACTAACTTTTATTTTTTATGTTATTTATTTTTTAGGAATTGAGGGAGACAAGTAAGGGGAGAAGAATTTTAATTTTCACAATAATTTTATTACAAATATGTTCTATTTTTTTAAAGAGTAAAAAAAATAATTAAATGATAAATAATTCTCTTTTTTCTCTTACACATAACGTGGGGTAGAGGTGAATACGACAGAATAATTGAAAGATCATATCATAAAATTAATTTACTTTAAATATATAGAAAAAAATATAACTTACAATGTATTTTTCATTTTTTTCTTTTAATCTTAATTACTTATGATTAATCATTAGTACATAATTTTTAAATTAAATACACAAATTTGCTTCATATTTTTTGTAATATTCTCTAATAACTATTTATATAATAAAACTTATGAATTTATCTTTATGGTACTTTTTTTAAAAAAAATTAACTTTGTCACTAAAAAAAGACATATTCATGGTCGTGCTATTAAATGTATTTTTTAGTGATATTTAGAATAAATTTCTCTTTTTAAAAATCTATTCTCATTATACACTTATTTTTTAAGAAATAATGTATATCCCGTGTAAAAGTATTTTTGAGGAGGAGAGAGAGTAAAATTTACTCATAATCTTGCTATTAAATGTATTTTTTTAGTGATATTTAGAATAAATTTCTCTTTTTAAAAATCTATTCTCATTATACACTTATTTTTTTAAGAAGTAATGTATATCCCGTGTAAAAGTGTTTTGGAGGAGGAGAGAGAGTAAAAGTTACTCATAGTCTTGCTATTAAATGTATTTTTTTTAGTGATATTTAGAACAAATTTCTCTTTTTAAAAATCTATTCTCATTATATACTTATTTTTTAAAAAAATAATGTATATCCCATACAAAAGTATTTTAGTGAATGAGAGAAAGTAAAAGTGTTTTATTAATGTAAAATTTTTATTAATATATTTCAATAGCTATAAATTTATTAAAATTTATTTACATGTTAAAATAGCATGACAATTGTTAGACTTACTCTATGGAGAGAATTTGCCTATAATAAGGGGGAGCAACTATCAGTTGTAGTAAATAAAAATACAGTTCTATTGACATGTGAGATCATAGTGAAATATTATCAAGGTATATTACTTAATTTAATTTGATTATTATCTTAAAAAATTATTCATGTTATAGCAACTATTGCATACAGGTCCATCACTTTGTACAAATAAATCAAGCAGGTTATATATTAATTGAAATTTAGAATTTACTAATATCATTAGACGATGGTAAGTTTATATGTATAGATTCATTCATCATATTTTACTTTTTCCCTTTACGTATGTTTTTTTTTGCATTTATGTATGATGAAAATTATTATGCAAAGATACTTACAACTTGGATGAATATAGCTTATTTTTCTACTACACAATTATTATTGATATCGAATGCTAAAAGAATATGAATATCAGATTATCAAGTACTATCACAGATAATAAACTGTTGCAAATGAACAAGATAATTAAATATGACTTTTAATTGTTGTTCTCTTTTTTTTTTCAGGAAAGGTTCTTTGGCATAGTTGCTTATATAAATATCATAGATATTAAAAATTTATTGTATGAGTCCTGCAACAATTGTGGTAGTGTAACAGAGTGTGTTTATGGAGAGTAAGTGTGTACTGAATGCAATGATACAGTTGAAACAATATCAATGTAATTAACTACTACAATATAGATAAGTTATTTTGTTACATTTTACTGACTGTAATCTTTTTAAAAAATTTGAAGATATCAATTTTTCGTTCAATTGAAAGATTTTACTGGAAATATGCATACCTTTCTAAAAGACAAACATGCAGAGTTTGTTCTTCGTTGTCCAACGAGTTATTTACGAGATCCACAATCAAATGTATTTATTTATGTAGATGTATATATATCTCTCAATATATAATTTATCAATTATAATATTTAATTATAAAATCTACACAATATATGTATCATTGAGAAATTTTTATTTACATGACATTCAGGAAAATGAACACAAGTTAGTAGAAGACTATGTAAATTTTTGCATAGGCTTGCATTTATATTTGTGATACGTGCATCTATATTCAAGGAAGATAAAAATCTTTCGCTCTTAGTAATTTTTGTCATTAAAGTAAATTGGTGTGAAGAGTGTTTACACCTTCAAAAATATGTGAATTTTCTTGATACATTCAATTAGGTAATGTTGTATTAAATTAAGATGCTAAACAATTTACTATACTTATAATTTCTTAAATATATAACTAATGAAAATATTTTTTACTAATTTTTCAAATAGTGACCTCTTTATTAAGACATTAGAAGAGTTATTGAATAAGTACTTCAATATCCTATCAGGTTTAACTTGCTTAATTATATATATAAAACTTATGAATATTTGACATTCTAATTATTTATTTTATATTTTATTATTCATTATTAAAATAATTTGTGTAATAATTTTTTATTATAAATTATTTCTCCGTACATAGCACGGATTTTTTGGCTAGTATATCATATATTTTAAAACGGAAGGAATAGTATATTAATGTACTCTATTGTTCACAAATAACCATCACTCGTGAGTTTTTTTTTTTTTTTGCAGTTATTGGTCATTTATGAAATAAAAAATATATTATTAGAGTTCTTTTTAATTTTTTAATTATATTTACGATTTTGTATTGACAATAATAATCTGATTACCAACTAACCCAAACTATATTAATATTAAGAATAAATAGTTATACAAATTTCAATACAAATAACTCTTGTGCTAATGTTATATTAAAAGTTCTACTATATTTTACATATATTGAAAATCTACTATTTTGGTAGGAATGAGAACCCCATTATCTCAAGTCTATTATTCTCTAGAAAGTCATATGAAACTTTTTTGAAAAAAAATCACACCTTTAATTGTTTTTAGATAATGTTAGTTTAATCATTTTAAGTTTTTTTGCATAAAATATAACAAAATTTTAAATTACATGCCTTGTCATAAAATCAATAATTTAAAACAAAATACATGTAATAAATTAATAATTCTCTCTTTTCTCCCTTATGTCACCATCCCCTTCTCCCATTAAACAACAGGAAGATTAAAAAAATGAAAAAAAAGATTTCATCTAAATGAAATATTTGCCTCGTTTTCTCTCCTTGTCCCTTTTTTGCAGACCTACTTATGTCTTAATTAAGTGTGGAGGGTTAAAGAAATCACAATGAAATCTATTTGTATATAGTAGTATATGCTGTTTAAATTACCCCTCGAAGAGAGTGTATTTATAATGTAAAATAATTTACAAAATTAATTTTTGAATTATCTTAATTGTTGCAATTGTATTTATAATGTAGACCAATTTATAAAACCAGACTCTAAAGTATCTTAGTTGTTACAATCGTATTTATAATGTAGAACAATATGCAAAATCAGTCTCTAAATTATTTTAATTAGTGCAACTTAATTCTATAACTCTCATTTTAATATTTTTTCTATTATCTTTATATATTTCAATACTCACAATCCCAAATACCATTAATGTGGCAAAGACTAGTGAAAATATATACTTGCATTTCATGTGCCCTATCGGTAGAAGGACAAATTTGTCATTCTAGAGTTTTTTCTTTTAAAATTCATGGCACGCGTGATTGTAATTGATTTTTTTAATAGAATAAAGTTGAGTTAGACAAAAGAATGAGAAGAGGAGAAAATACACATATTCCCCAATCTTAATTCTTGTTTTCTAGGTTTTATCATTTTTGTTTGGCTAAAATGATAAACTTAACAATACATGAATTAAGATTTAGAAAATATGTGTTTTTTCTCTCTCATTCTTTTGTCCAATTCAGTTTTACTCTATTCACAAAAAAAAAAAAAACTCAATTTCAATTGCATATGCCATGAATTTTATGAGGAAAAACTCTTTAATAGAGTACAGATTTGCCTCATCCACCAATAAAGCACATGATATGCAAATATATATCTTCGTCACTCTCCATCATACTAAAGGTGTTTGAAACTGTTGAAATGTATAAAGATGAAGGACTAAAATTGCGAGTTGTGAGACTAAGTTGTAACAATTAAGATAGTTTAATAACTGCTTTTGCATATTACTTTTTAATATAACTATCACATCATTTTACTATTCTCTCTTTATAGAGATATTTTTTATAATTTTTAAGAAAATTCTCTACTTGTATATGTATTGTAACAAAAAAATTTATTCTTTATTAATTAATTATGTAATTCCTACTAATAGTGTGATATTTTTTACTAAAAAGACGTAACTATCACAATAATATATTAGACATTTTTTTGTTTAATGAAAATCTTTAGTGGTTATTATTTCTCTGAGTAGTATAGTAATAGAGGTTTTGAGTAATAAACTAGTTCAATTTATATTCTTGAAGATCACTTTTGGAACCATCTACCCTTAGTGCTCAAGTTATTGTTTCTAAGAATAATGTAGGTCTATTTCTAGTATTACATTTCAAAACAATGTATATTCCCAGTATAAAACTAGCATCTATATTACCTATTCATACCTGCAGAAATTGGTATAGTGAAAATGAAATTGATACAAGAACATTTTTTATTCACACTTCTGTTTTGAGCTGACAAGCAGTAATTATGTGATTAATTGAAAAAAATAAGTAAATTATTTATGGTCCCAATATATTTTATGAGGACGTCACCTTGAAGCTCCAATACTCCAATCTTTCTATTTTGGGTAATGTTTCACAAAATTTTATCTTTACTAAAAAAATAACATGAGTGGCGTGTTAATTTCTTCATCCAATAATTGATTCTATTAATTAAAAGCAATTTGGTTTTATTCTCCACAGAAATAAAAATTATATATATATATAATTATTTATTTATTTATTCATTTAATGCTGTACATAGTTAATGGGGATTGGTTTTCTTTTATTTTATTTAATTTTTTTGTGGACCAAAAGGAAGAAGGAAGAAGGAAGAAGAGGACAATGTTGCTTTGGCAACCTGCGAGGCTGTCCACATCAGTGATGCGAAAACGGAACAACGGGCCAAACCACCGTCGCTATTCTAGTCTTTAAGTGCGTTGGGGGTAAGTTCGGGTCAATGCAGGAAGCTAAGGGAATCTTAGTCCAATTCTCTCCTGTAATAAAAGACACACAACCTCTTGTACTTTAGACGATTTGGTGGACCGGATAAAAAGCAATAATATGACTTTCATAATTTGAAGTGGGATTGAATATAATTTAATTTTAATTTTTATAAAAATTAAATTATTTATAAAAAATAAGAGTCTTATATTTAAAATTTTAAATTTAATTTTAAAATATAATAGTTTCTAATCACACCTTTAGTATTTTGGTAAATTTTATTTTGTCTTATAATATTAATTTTATATCATGAATAACATTCTATTAGAAAATAATGTAAAAAAATTGTGTTTGATTTCCAAAATAATAGGGCGCCTCAAGCTCAAAAATTTTATTTCATTTTTAATAGTAATATGTTAATTTCATTTTTCTTTCATTTATAATAAAAGGCTTTTTGAAAAGTTAAAGGATATTTTTTATATTATTAATTAACTTAATTAATATAATAAAAATAAAAATAATTATATTTATTATCTAAACAACCCCCATGTTATGCCTTTTTTTTTATAAAAAAAACCCCCCCACTATGTTTCCTTATTTTTTTGAGCAATAAAGAGAATATTTCACTACATCAAATGATGAGCCATAATGACAAATATTATAAGTGAGATTGGATAGTGTTTTAATTTGAGATTTTTTATTTTAAATTTTATAGAAGAAAATTATTTATAAAAAAATAAAAAATAAAAAATTTATTTTAAATTCGGTAAGAAAATATTGTCCAGATACAGCTACCTCATGTGGTGCTTCCGCAATCCCCAGAGTGTTTGATCCGATAGTCCATTGAAACGGTCCTTTTAAGTAATTGCATAAACAAATCTATCTGGGGTTGTAACCCAAGAATTTGCATTTTTTGATCCCAAGAAGAAATCTCACGAACCATGACTACACAGTGTTCCATTAACATCTGGTCGGAGCGGCCTCATAGTCGGAACACCGGCCTGTTTTAAAGAAGGTTAAGCTCGCCAAAAGCCCAGAACTACGTCCTATGTTATTAGTTTGTAGAAAGAACTACCGTCTTGTGGAAGGTGAATGATTCATTAGTCAGATCGAAAGATAAATAATTGATTTAAAAGAATAGGTAATGAGGTAAAATATAATTGATTAAAAGAGAAATACATTTATTGTACAAGTCAAAAAAGATTTACACTCAGTAAAATATCTGAATTAAAGAAATATCTTAAAGCATGCTCTCCAAAAATCCTACATCCCAATCAAACTAAGGAGTCCTTTGATACTTTCTTTACATCCTGACTTTCTTCATCCATGTTCTTCCCAGCCAAAAGCGGCGTTGTATCTCTCTCTTTGTTCTGAAACAACATAAATTACAGTAGAATTAAGCAAGGCATTCACATTCCATCCCACAATCCAATGTTTATTTCGGGTTATAAAAGATTAACAGTTTAAACTTTGATGCACTATGACAATGAGAAACTGACCCGATGCAAATTTTTATTTTAGATCTCATTTTATTTTTCACAAATAATTTTTATTATTATGAAATATAAAATAAAAAATTTTAAACTCAAACCCGATTCTAACCTGAAATTTATATGCATTACCTGGGTAACGGATGGGAATTCTCCCCCTTGTTTCTTTTTGCTCTCAGAAGTGCAGAAGTAAGAGTACAAGCCCATTCCAACAACGGCTACGAGTATTCCAGCAATGTTTCTTGCTGTAAAAGGATCATGAAGAAGAGTATAGCCAAATCCAAGAACAAGACATGTTTTAAGATGCCCTAGCACTTGATATGTCACCGGAGATGTCTTGCCGATCACCAAGAATGTGCTGAAGTTCACAGAAACCGCGATCAAGCAAGAAAGTAGTATGAAGGTCTGCATAAATATGATGAAGATAGCCAAGAACAGGGAATGTTCAGAGCAAATGCTAATAGGGAAAAGAGAAATCAATGGAAGTAGTGTGGGATGAACTTTTACCAATACTACTGGAGAATATTTGTACGCGAAAACGCTCTGTTTGGTGAGGCACTGATCTACTAAAGGGCCGGAGACGAAGAGAACAGCTGCCTGAAATGGTGCTGATTGGTACAGCAACTGAGTAGAGGAGACATTCAATTTCTTCTGTATCGTGTTTGTGAGCTGAAATTGGAGTGCCAGGTTAAGGACGAACAGTTAATCATCCCAAAACCCTCATCAGATTCACTTTTTCCATGACCAGTGCAGTGGAAGTTGCTCCATAAGTTTGGAAAAACCGAGCCTATTTCTTGTATTCACAAGATGAAGAATATTGATGATGCAAATGCATTCTATATACTATTGCATTTTGTTATGAATTTTGATCAGGAATCACCAGATTGGCCTATTAAGAGTTTGTCCTGTAACCATGATTTGGAATGCTGCAATTTTATTTAAGCGAACTAATGAAACAGAAAAGGATACAATTTGACCAACACAAGTGGTGATGATGGCAAGAAGAGAGAGGATTGTCCCGACGAAGTTGAGCTGAAGATCGGTTACTGAGGCAATGCCAACTCCAAAGATCAGGATGAACAGAGAGAACTTTATCTGCTGGCTGTATTCATTGAGAAGCAGAAACTTATACTCAATAGGTAAAAACTGCTAGCTAAGCTTATGTAGCATATAGCCAGAAAATATTAGCACAAAGATTTTTCTTTGATAAACATTAATTACCTGAACTGTTTTTTCAAGAAAATGGTCTCTAGTAGTACTGTGAAAGGTATAATTGCAAGTTTTGTCATCTGTTGTAAGGAGAACACAAACATCAGAATCTCAGAAACATATGCGTATGGAGAAAATGGTAAGAAAACTTTGCTCAAATCCGCGGATAGATGAGTTTAGTCACCTGATAGAAACCAATGGAGTTGAATCCCAAGCTTAGGTTGAGGAATCCTATTGAAACACCATTTAGAATGCCAAAGAGCATCACCGTCTTCATGTCAACTGGCTTGTTCTCAAAGAAGTTCAGGCGCAGTGCCACGTGTAGGGTACAGTATGTTACCATCAAGTGCCAACTAGTCAATGTTGTAGCTGTGGAAATTCAAGAAATCATCCATAAATAATCCCATAAAACCAGTTTCCTTGATTTTTTCCCCTTTTCTTCGATCATATTGGTTCTCAGCTGATTATAAATTTGCAAAAAAAATTATACACATCTTGGATCGATAGGGACTTCCATCCTTGAAACGTTTAGTATGATAGTCCCTTCCAAGCATTAGTGTAACGGAAGAAAGGAACTAAAAATAAGCACAAGTTGAAGAAGTGTCGGACAAAAATTCAGGGGGAAAGACGGTGACTGCGTACCAAATGGAAAACCAAGATTGCTCATCAAGGCTTTGTTGACGATAACAATGGATACTGATGAAGCCACTGAGAGAAACAGGGCACCGATAACGCCCAACTGGAATCTCGACATCTCTCCCATCTTTCACAAAATAACAAAAGTAGAAGAAGAATATCTACTCAGAACTCAGTAAAAAAAAAAAAAAAACAACTCCTGCAGAAGAGTTGTAACTTTGTTTGTGAAAATTGGAGATGAGGATGATCACGAAATAAGGATGAGATTGTTTTGATCTCAAAATTATCTTTGATTGTAGCTTTATTGGTGAAAACTAGAGATGAGGATGAACATCAAATAAAGATGAGATTATTTTGACCGCGAAATTATCTTACGGATAAAAATTCTGTTTATCAACTCTAAAGACCTTAAAAGAATATAAATATTAACTTCAAACGAGTCCGAGCATAAATAATATAAAGCATTCTTTATCAAACTCAGCAAAATAAATAAATAAATAAATAAAAATAAATCCTTGTATAATAGAATAAATAGCCAATAAGCACGAACATGGTAATGCAACTGCAGAACATACCTCTAAGGAATAGTAATCTTGAACCCTGAAAGCCCTGGAATTTCAGGAACACAACCAATATGCGGTCCTTCCCGAAGACTGTGCGAAATGAGGCAGTTGCAAGAGTGGTGACCGGCAATGCACGGAGGAATGGAAGGATAATTTTCTGGGTGGAGGAGGAGGAGGAGGAGGAGGAGGAGGAAGAGGGAGAGGGAGAGGGAGAGGGAGAGGAAGGTCGTTGCTTGAAGGACAATGAAAATGAAGCACTCTTTTATATTCCCAACTCCAAGAGTTTGGTTGGTGCTAACGTCGTTATTTTCCTTTTATTCTTCTGTTTCTGTTTGTTGGGTCTGAGTAATATATAATTAGTGTACTTCCAGAATAAACAAGTTAACGGCAGATCTAAGCAAGAAATGGATTTTTATGGTCGTTAAAAATGTGATTGTTATTTCAAAACCAAAAAAGTCGAAAAATGTGTTGCAGACAAAGTTTCTCAAACCATAATTTGGAAAGGGACATCATTTCTTGCCATACATATGGTCAGAACGCTAAAGCTTTTCTAGGTTTGGAATTCACGTGTAAATTTCCGAGAAGCTCAAATTCATTATTTTGCATGCATATGTTTACAAGAATGTTTAAAGTTTTTAGGTTCTTTAAGATCTTGATTCAATCTTCTACTTGCATTAAAGGTTGTGTTATGCATCCTCGTAAATTCTATTTTAGAATAGTACACATTTTTAAAATTCAGAGTTTACAAATATTGTATTAATCTAATAATAAAGAGAGTAATTCTATCGAATATCTTTAATTAATACTAATATCTAAGCTAAATATCTTCTAAAAATAGTTTACCGTAATTGTGCTCTTGATTTAAGAAACTGGTAAATATTTTTCTCCTTTGATTACTAAAAGCATTTATTATCAAAAAATAATCTTATATTTTGACTGTCGTCTCATTTTCAATTCCAAAAAAAAATTGTAACAGTATCTCTATCAAATATCTTTGATTAATACTAATATCTAAGTTAAATATCTTTAAAAACAATTATGGTAATTGCACTTTTGATTTAAAAAGCTGCTGGATATTTTGCTCTTTTGATTATTAAAAACATTTATTATCAGAAAATAATCTTACATTTTGACTGTTGTCTCATCTTCAATTCCAAAAAAGTTTGTAACAGTACCTCTATCGAGTATCTTCAATTAATACTAATATCTAAGTTAAATATCTTTCAAAAACAATTTGTGGTAATTACGCTTTTGATTTTAAAAGCTGCTAGATATTTTACTCCTTTGATTACTAAAAGCATTTATTATCAGAAAATAACCTTACAGTTTCACAATGGTCTCATTTTCAATTTTTAAAAAAGTATGTAATAAGTTAAAGATTGGTTGGAATTGTCAAGAACTTAGATTATGATGAGTCCAATTATATGTGGGATAGTTAAATATACAGTGACTTAGTACCCAAGGCAGGAAGGTAAAATGTTCCCATATCTAATATCTGTCAATGGAAGCAAATGTTGGCTCTACTCTCAGATTGTCAAACTGAATGGTCGTTCAGAGACTTGAGTCACACTCCAAAAATTAGCCTTCTTTGAACATCACCAACCATCCCTATCATTCAAGTTGGCCAAGCGTTACACCACTACCATATATTATGTACTAGCATTTTTAAGTTTATCAAAGTTCAATTACATTTTTTTTGATACATTGGAGATAAATGATGTGATTCGAACCCAAAACTTTTTGCCTAGTAAAGAGTGCTTCCGTCATCTAAGTTACAGTACAATTAGAATTTTGAGAATACGTTTATATTTTTTAAATATATATATTAGAGGATTATAAACTCTAACACAAAACTTATTGCGATGAGTGCTAAGTTACTATATTGTCACCCAACATTCTTTCATACTCTATTTATTTTAAAATATAAGAAGATATTTTAATTCTTAAATTAGGAAGAAATAAACAAGAGATTTTTTTTATTATGTCATAACTAATTTTACTACTATAATAAATAACAAGAGAATTATATAGATGATGAGGGTAAATATAGAAAATTAATTTTTAAAATTCTTAAAAAATTAAATATTTTGAAAATAAAAAAAGAGTTGGAAGGCTTTATATTTTAAAATAGAAAGATTATCTTCTTTCACTTTTTATAAATTGGTTTGGGTATTTTGTAGCTGTTGCAGCTACCACTAGATAAATCTATTGTAGGATTTAAAAAAATATATTGGCTAGAAATTTCAAGGTGGTAAACCAAACAACGAAAATTATCCAATTTCTCAAGACTCTCTCAAGTCTCATTAGAACAATCTCTAAATTATGACTCTATACCACACATAACTCTAGATACAAACTCATATATATAGAGCTTTCAAGTCTAGATTACTAAACCTATTTACATTAGGAATTCTATTCTAAAAAATAATAAGAAACTACTAAATCAAAACTTAATAGGATAAACCAAATTAAATAATCTTCTAATCCTGCTTGGTTTAATATTGCCAACATTGCCTCCCTTAAACCAAGCTTGGCACGAAAATAGGCCCAATTCCATCACGAGCCAAGATTTTCATTGTGTACTCTTTAGCTGTGAGCACCGTACGCAATACTAAATTTTGAATAATTTTCATCTTCACACGAGAAAGTGGACGAGCTCGATATTTTGTAAATAATTTTGTTGCTAACTCATCTTCATCAATATACTCTTCCAAGTTGAAGTCCATTGGAACATTCCAAGGTGAAGTCCTTCTAGACAAATGATTTAAAATAGAATTGGGAATAGTGATGCAAGCAAACCACTTCAAACCAGAAGAATCATCAATCTTGGCAGTGATGATAGCAAACCACTCCAAACCATAAGAATCAACAATCTTAGAAACAATATAGAACTTTGGAACAATAACACGATTGTCTCCCTTCACTGTTGTTTCCAAAATACGCTTGCCATCAGTGCCAATAAGAATTGCGCAACTATTTAGGCTAACAAGATTTGCTCCGAGTTTAACCTTATCAACCAAGGACAAGTTCTTTCCTTCTGCTCTTATAGCATCCAACAAAGCAGCTAGTGCAACTCCGACTGTTCCCTGGACTTCTTTTAGTCCTCGATGGTCAGCTGCACCAAACTCTTCTACTTCTTCTAGTTTTTGACAAATATAATCTTCATTCACCTTATTTGTGGCTTGAATATGAAACAATTTATCAACTTGATTTTCTTGTTGCTCAACAACATTCTCAGATTCTTCTTCTTCAAATAATTTGTCAAATCCAAAATTATCGTAACAATCCATCCAATCAAAAATTGTAACTTTTGAAAGGTTTTCAATCACCAACATATCATCAATCGCAGGACTCATCAAAGAAATTTGACTATCACGACATGGAGAATTTATGAAGGTAATTTTTCCATCATCACTTAAATCAATGTTTTCTTCTAACCCAATTGGAGGGTTATCAATCAAATCATAGTTCTCCAATTTGGACGATTCAATTTCATCTTGAATCTTTTCTATCAAATCTTTTCTTTCATTTGGATAAGATAAAATTTTTTCCTTTTCCTTATCAAGAACAAGGTTCTCATCAACCTTTTTCAAATAAAAAACATTTTCTTTCTCAACTAGTCCTTTTTTATTAGAATTCAAAATAGAAATCTTACCTCCAAAAGAATGCATCAAAATAATCCAACCTTTCTTTGCCGATCCTGCACAGAAAAACTTCAAAACTACATCTATTGCAACTGTTGTTTGAAGATGAAACCACGCAATGATATTCTGATTCTTTTTCTTCTTCTCTTCTTCTGTTAATTCAACGTTGGGAGGAGGTTCTTCAAAACCTTCTTCAATAATATCCCAAACTCCAACTTCTTCAAGAATATCTTGCGTATATTGACACTACAAATCAAAATTATTTTTTCCATCAAAGATAAACCTTGGACGAGAATAAAGAATTTTTTCATAAAGAAAATAAAGAGAAGGGAAAGAAAATCTTTCTATGTCTGTCGACATTCTTGCTCTAACACCAATTGTAGGATTTAAAAAAATATATTGGCTAGAAATTTCAAGGTGGTAAACCAAACAACGAAGATTATCCAATTTATCAAGACTCTCTCAAGTCCCATTAGAACAATCTCTAAATTATGACTCTATACCACACATAACTCTAGATACAAACTCATATATATAGAGCTTTCAAGTCTAGATTACTAAACCTATTTACATTAGAAATTCTATTCTAAAAAATAATAAGAAACTACTAAATCAAAACTTAATAGGATAAATCAAATTAAATAATCTTCTAATCCTGTTTGGTTTAATATTGCCAACATCTATGCATTTCTTGCATTAATAGTTCCTTTTGTTTCAAGTTGTTGTTCTCATTCCATTTCAAAACATGAAAACATAAGCGAAGTACTTTTCTTCTTTTCTTTCTAGATTAAGGTCCATTGTTCATTAGGAAAATCACATTAATGCAGTAAGAGATGGCTCTTTCCTTCTTTCTCTTTTACCAAAGCCCGTTTTTCGCCTGTAATTTGCATAAAAGAATTGGACCATCTCATTTAGCACGCAATAAAACTAGAAAGAGAAATATTCTTACAAAAAAATATTATTCTGAAACAAATTTTGGAGTCATGATTTTCAACTTCCCTGCGACTCTAAAGTTACTAATTGTGGAACTCCATAGCCAATCCAAATGATGTTTGGTCGTCTTTACGTGATGTTTTCTCTTGCAAAATAGGTGGAATTAGATTGAGTTTGATTTTGAGATTTTCTATTTTCATTTTGTAAAAGTAAATTATTTATAGAAGAAAAAGTATAACCTCAAATAAAAAATTTGTCGAAATACACTTGAGAGGAAGAATAACCTAACATTTTCTATTCAAGTGATTGTCAAGATGCAGAGATACACAAACAAGCTACTCATTTTATTCTAAATCGATATTTTTTCAAAAATTCTAACATATGAATATATTTTATACTTAAACTTTCACAATTGACCTCTTTTATTAAACATATGCGAACTCCACTGATAAATTAATTTAACTACTATCTTTTCTAATTAATTAAGCTAAAGTGATAAATTACTTATTGTACCAAATCAAAGAATAATTTTCAATTTGCACGGAGAAGTAACATTAATTTGATGATTATAATTAAGATGGAACACTAAATACTATTCTCTCTATTTCAAAATATAAGACATTTTAGTCAATTTGGCTACGGTTCTACACACCACTTTTTACCGTATGTGAATGATTCATTTGTGACTGTTTGATAAATTTTATTTGATCCAATAGCTGGAGACACTTAGGAATATCTTGAAAAAAAATTGTTCAATTTCGTATAATAATTGTTCATACTTTACAGAATAATTGTTCACAATTTGCGAAATAATTGTTCACCTTTACAGAATAATTGTTCATATTCTGAAGAACAATTGTTCATAATCAAACGAATAATTATTCACACTCAGTTGAATAATTATTCTTGAGAGTATGAACAATTATTCTTCAAAGTGGAACAAATATTTCGCAAAGTGTGAACAGTTATTTTGTAAAGTATGAATAATTATTTTATAAAGTTAAACAATTATTTTTTAAGATACTCTTAAACTCTTAAACATCTGCGGCGGTTGCATAAAAAAAACCGATTGAAAAGCTATAAATGAGTCTTACACATTTTATAAAAAGTGGTGTGAAGGATCGTAATCAAACTCCATTTTGGTTATTTTTTATATATTAAGAAAGAAGAAAATAAATTGTAATTTTTTATTATATCTTTAACTAATTTTACTAATATAATAGAGAATAACAGAATTATATTTATAGTAAAAATAATTTTAAAAAATTATTTTTAAAATTTACAAAAGGCAAAACATTTTGCGAAGGAAAGAAGAGCCTAAATGACTTATATTTTGAAATGAAGGGAGTAAAGCATTGGCAAAGAGAAAAAAGAGATGTCCTCAAAATCATGGGACCTTTTAAACGGAAAAAGAATGTAAGAATTGAAGGGAACCTTGACGAAAATATATGAATAAATCCATCCCTGAATAAAACATGTTCCCACGCAGGGATAACACATACAAATCGAAAATAAAATATGTTAGTTAATTGCTTTAAAGGATGTTATTATGTACAATTTTTTGAGAATCTACTCATTTTCTTAAGTATCCTCTCCCTCCTCCCTCTCTCTCCCCCAATTTTAAAAGTTTAATTATATTTTTTAATAATCATAAACTAAAATTGTCTAATTGCATAAATTATTTTATTAATAATATTTAAAAGTAATATTTTAAAAGAAATTTCATGATGAATTATATCACATATCGGCGAAACTACATGTCAAGTTTTACTAACACATGATAAAACTCTTGGGTTTGGAACAAAAAGAAAGAAGAGGGATAAGATTCTTTAAAAAATAATTAATTTTTTATTGTAAAAAATTATATGTAACATAACAAACGTTACTTTGGAAATTTTACAACCGGAATTTTTAACTAAAGGCTCAAAACTCCCACGCATTTTCTATATTTAAAATTTACAATGGCTCTTATCTATTCTTTCCGGTCTCCAAATAGTTAATCTTTTATTAATTTTAAAAATTAATATTTTTCACAATTATCCTTACTCATAATTATCTCATTCTCAAGTTGAGACAAAAAAATTAATCAATTAAAATATAATAAATGAATTACATTATTTCTTCAACGTTAATCTTTAGTTCGATGTTTTCTTTTTCTTCAAAATTTTCAAGAATTCACATAAATTACAAAAACTCATTCTCGTGGGAGACACGTTTTCCTTTTCCAGTGCCACAGAAACCATCCCTTGGACTTACTTTGCCACCTCAACTACAGAATGGTGAGACAGATCAAAAATTCAGCAAATG
Source organism: Rauvolfia tetraphylla (assembly GCA_030512225.1). Taxonomy (NCBI): domain Eukaryota; kingdom Viridiplantae; phylum Streptophyta; class Magnoliopsida; order Gentianales; family Apocynaceae; genus Rauvolfia; species Rauvolfia tetraphylla. The sequence continues at coordinate 1,504,286 of JAJQKT010000062.1, forward strand.
GAACGGAATGCACAATTTGCATTTGCTCGAGTGAGATTCCCTTTCCCTTTTTTGGGTGAAAAGTTAAGTGAGATTCCCGGCGCTGGTGGCCTAATGTCTCAGGTAGCTCCCCCAGCCACCCACCCACCCCCCAACCCAAAAAAAAAAAAAGAGAAGAAAAAGCACGAAGGTTAATTTTCCACCAACATAAAATCAAAATAAATAAAAAGCAAGCCTATTAAAGTATACATCAAATCAACTCAAGTTAAACCTACCCTACTTATACACAGAAAGGGCTCACACCTTCCAGTATCTGAAGAAAACTTGCTACATCTCTAAGGAAACAAAGAATAAAACATAACGGAAAAGAATAGGCTCCAAGAAACCCCTCGAGACACAGATGGGTAAAAGGGAAGAAAACAACGCAATGTACAAGTGATAACGAGATCATAGCTCTTAAATTTAGGTCTTTCCAAGCTGTGCAAAATACGTCTTGTCTGCATTGGTAAGCCGATCTTGAAACTGCGCCCACTCATTTCTGCACCTCTCTCTCACCTATGAAATAGGAAGCCAAAAACTTTAAATACTACTTGCTCTGATATCTGAATTACTGGAATGTGAGTTTCTTCCTCCACCCCAGCTCCCCTAAAATCCCAACACACACGCAAACCAAAAAACGCGCGCCCCCCCTACCCTCCCCCCCCCCAAAAAAAAACAAAACAACAGCCAAAAAAAGAAAAGAAAGAAAAGAAAGCAGCTCAAAAGCCTGCAGCTGTGAACTTTATCAACATCCTGATTTATGCATGAAACTCTCCAATAATTATTTAAAATTCATTCCAAATGGGTGAGAAAGCTCATTTCCACAGAACAAACTCCTTTGCAAAAGAAAACTAGAGAACTCATCACAAATAAAAAATATACATACCCCCTGCCAAGGAGCTTTGCCATTTTCAGCCTGACCCTGAAATCACATATGTTTAAAGTGGTTAGACTGATCAACTATCTACCAAATGCAAAAATAAAGAAAAATACAATAATCAAGCTAAGTGGGGAAATTGCTGGTAAGATTTTGCTGCAAATCCCGTGTAAGGAGTCAGCGTTGCAAAGGTAGACGGAGGATAGGGTGAAAGGGGCACATGAAGCCAACATTTAAAAGCCTGCATTTCCTTTTAAACCTTTCTCTTTTCCATCATGTAACTCGCACAAATCGCACTATTCTTATATATTATAGACAGTATATCAGATGCATACAAACAAGCAGACAATTTTAAGACAGAACTTATTCTTCAGCAATTAAAACATCATACACTTGAAACAAAATGAAAAATAAAATGAAGTTTCAAGTTTCAATTAACTACAATAAGTATGCTCAATCAATCATTTGGATGATGATTTGATAAGTAATATAATGCATTACTGACCTGAGCTCCAAGAGAAGGAATTACTTGATGAACTATCCACTGAGAGTCAACAACACCAATTTTCTCATGTGCAGGCTACAAAGGCAAAACAAAATTAACATTATAGAAATTGACAAGTCTAACGATATAGACACACTAAGTAGAACAATTCATATAGTGGAGCAAATTTTTGGCTTTTGTAGGTGTATTAAAATAAGAGATTCAATACCTCAACGCATCTTCTAAGTGCAAAATCCAATCCCCATCCATGTACCAAATCATTCTACCAAAAGTATTTAAACATCTCCCATAAGTCTAGCAACATGGTAAGAACAGCTAAAAAATAAGCACCCAGGGAGACTACGATTTCCAAAAATACAAGTACCTGAATCATATGCCAGACACAACGCCATGCCTTACTAGAAAAGACAGGAGCCATAATTTCCACAAATCTGAGAGGAAAAAGGACAATGACGTACAGATTAATCAAATATCTAATGTGGCCATTAAATTCGCTAAATTCAACAACATAAATAAGCCTCCTTTTACTTTTTACAAATTCTAAGAGTCAATTTGTTTTATATACAAAAAAGAGCTTTTCTCAACAGTTGACTACCTGTTTAGTTATAGCAGGTTATGATACATGCATACATATATATAGATACATATATAAAAACATACATACATACTTATGTACACACACACACACAACTAGGGCACTCCTCATACGCATGTAAGAAAGAAGCAAAGAGAATACGCTGCACATGGAGGTAAGTGTGGATCGCTGCACCATCCCGGTTTCTCTTCTGTATCCCTGATCATCAATTTATATGAATTGGTTTATAATGGCATACAGAAAAGAAGCACTAAACAAGTCCATAGAAAAATAAATCACAGGAAAAGGAGACAGAAAATATAAACCTACTTATGAACTTCTCTGTCACCTCTCCTCTTTGTCATTTGCCATGTCAGCCCATTATTGGGTTCAAGACCAGGCTGGGAAATCTCCAAACCATGTTTTTTAACTAGCTGAATATACCTGGAACATGAGAAGGAGATAGAATAATGAGATTTAAAACAAGACTCAGAATAAAGAATATCTGGAAGAGCTCTTGTATAATAGAATATCTTACTTGTCAGCATTAAAGTGCTCAACTCCAAGGTCTTCATCCCAAATGAATATATAATCATAACCTGCTACAATATCCGGATGCAAAAACCTCTTTGCATACCACCTTTGAGTACGAATAAAAAAACGATATAAATACCAAAGAATCATAAAAATAATTAACCAAATAAAGAATGTTTCTGACTCATGACAAAGCTCTAGACCATAAAATGGGAAAAGGCTAAGCCTTGTTTGATCTAATTCTTTATAGAATAAAATTATCTCTATTTCATGATTCTATTTGATTCTGTTATCTACAGAAAAACTAAATGCAGAATTAAAATGTATCCAGAAATTCATGTAAACATTTTATTTGAACAGGTAAATAATAAGGTTAGCATTTGACTTGACTAGAAATTTAGAAGTGTCTTTGGCCATCTGCATTTTACCATAAATTATGGATCTAATATGTGATTGAGATTGATTCATCTGAGGGAAATCCAAAATAGAAATGTAGACATTGAATTGGAGAGATGGGGTAAATGCTACAAAAAAAAAAAAAGAAAAGAAAAATGTCAAACATAAAAATCATGTTGCCAGACCATTTTGTTTGTCTCCTGACGCTGACATGAATTGCATGCCTTGACCATTCAAATTCATCCCATTCAGTTGTGCGGCCATCATAATGAAAAAGCATAATTTGAAAATCCTCCGAAAACTGCAACAAACCACCGGTGTGGAATAAGATTTATGACTCATACCACTGGCATTAAAACAGGAGAAGACAATTCTCCATTAAATCTCCCCACTTTACTAACCTTTCTAACTGCTGCATTGATGTTATTTTTCTGATCCCAACCAACAGTAAACGTCACCAAGTACTTTGGCTTTCTCTTCAAATCCTGAAATTTCCACAACATTTAGAAGAACTCCAGTACATAGAAATCTTGTTCTCCACATGACAAATACATGAAAATGACACAGCAAAACTGGAAATACTTCCGGTTAGAAAAGGTCAAGTTCCACGCAAAGGACACGAGATACTCATTGATCACCTTAAAACCATACCTCATTTGGTTCACCCCATAATCTTCGCAAGTAGAAGTCTGACTCTGAGACAATGATTGCCGGGGGCAATGACTCTGCTCCTCGAGGATTTGTAGGAACATAGATCTAAAGCCAAAACAAACATGAGCAAATTAGTGCCTAAATTTTATTCAAAGTGAAAGATGATCACATATATCATGCTGAAGTTTCCCTAGACTAGACAATTTCATTAATGATGAAGGCAGGATCCACTAAACCAGTCCATAGATGCAAAGGGAACAGAAACTACAAGCAAGAAGAGAGAGAGAGGGGGGGGGAGCAAAATTCTATATGAAGTTCTCCCGTGGTGAGCAAGTTAATAATGGAAATTAAACAAGTACCCATTAAAACAAGAAAGAAGCATGCAACAGCAGCTTACAGATGATAAGGGTTTATCATACTAGGACCCACAAAGAACTCCATTTTTCAAAAGGCATCCACTGAAAGGCAATCTTATAGGCAACATTTAGAGTACCAGGAACTCTACTATAAAAAAATGTCAACCTCAGAAAGAAAACCTGCTCCTCAATTTATTTATTTATTTATTTTGCTTCTTCCTCAAACTAATATTTTCCGACTCATTTAAGGACTAGGAAGTGTGGCAAAAAAAAAAATAATGAAAAGTCCTTATGTCTCAGAAAATAAATGAAACAGTAACCTAAGATCACCTGATGCAATAGATGAATTCAATTACATCTAGTTGCATTCCCCAGAAAAGGCATTACATTTAGTCATGCAACAGAAGGGCCTATTCTCATAAATAGTCCATATGGAAAACTGGAAACTTACTTCAGGAATGACTACCATAGCAGGACAACATGCAAAATCATCTCCATAATGGTGACAATGCTCCACAGGATATAAGTGAGTTTTGTGTTTCATAACTGGATTTCAAAATTTGATAGCTGGATCGCTTTTCTTTTTTTTTTATTGGTTGTTTGTAAATATATTACCGATTACATGTCTAGTTCTAGAAGCACCAATCTAAAAGACGTTTGAATACCCATTCAAAATCTAGATGCAGAAAAATTGAATGTCATCAAACACACTCAACAAAGTAGCCAATGATTCCCCCGTAAACACTTGCACCTGTAAAATTATTCTCTCTCTACAAACAACCAATTCTATTTTGCTTTTCCAGTGTATCACCTAATTGATTCCCTAAGTGAATTGCAATCAAGATTATTCTAACAAATTATATAAAAAAAGACAGAAAGGTGAACAGGATTACCTTAGGTGTTGGAGGAGTACTACCCGAACCAAGATTTTCTGGAAAACTACGCACACTCGATCTATGACGATCATCACTGAAGGCTACATCAAGAGATGAAATCAAGCTTGAAGGTAAATTAATCTGCAAAAGACAAAATGAATTAAATGGATGATATCTATCAATGCAACTAAGATAATCCATCAATATCCAGCATACCTTAGCTAGAGAAACAAATGGAAATGATACGCCAATAAAATATCCAAACACCATCCCCATTATTGTTGTAATAATAAGCCTGGCACTATCATTTGACTTTTTGAGAACTCCACTGCATACATAAAAAAGAACTGATTAAGCATTCTGCGGGAGAATGATAAATTTAATTTATCTACACGAAAGCATTATCATAACGAGACAGAATACTCTTCAGTAGGGAAAATGAGAAGACTGCATAATTCATACAGACCCGCGATGCACGGTTCCCATTGTGGCAAGAGTTGCTCAACTCAAAGGTCACGCACTAGGCAGAAACCTATCACTTGAGCAACTCTTGAAGTACATTCAGCAGCTTCCAGTTTCAAGAAAAACTTAGTGTATCCAAAGCATTAATCCTGATGAAGAGACAAAGTAGATAATGCAATAAATGTTAATCCAATCATAGATCAACAGAAACATTTATCAAGTTCAATAAATTATCACTATCTAGTGAGCAATCACATGCACAGTCAGTGAAAGTATCTTAGTGCACTTCACGTTGATCAGAACTTCAAAAACCAAAAACTACAAGAATCTTGTGGCCTTTCCCTTTTTCCTCTAAGAGAAGAAAAAAGCACAGAAGTCTAAATTAACTACAAGTGCAGCATCCAAAACTAGCTACCATAGCTTAACATATAACTAATCTTAAACACAGAGAAAAATGAAAAAAAGGACAGCTTATTGAGCAGCAACTAATACATTTCATGGCAGTAATTCTAAAACTAGGTTTTAATTTAAATGTGAGAACTGCTCTATGAAGACTAGCTTCTGCCACAGGTCCAGTGTGTTCCCTTAACCAAGCTGCTGCTCATTCGTTGCTAGCTCATTCTTCAATAGGCGCACAATGATAGCCCTAGGCTCCATGTTCTATTTCACTTCCCCAATGGGGATTCTTTTCACCTCTCCCTTGCTGTACTACCTCACTGTCAGTCACCCATGAGCATTTAGCTTGCAAAGTGGTCCTTGCTGATTCATACTGGATTCCACATGCCCCATGCTTTCTCTAGGTGTTAACCAGAAGATGACATCCAGATAGCAAACTGACCAGAAATAGAAAATAGGACAACGAAGTAGAATTTCTTAACTTCAACTAATGAGATCAACAATTCTCGTCGTGAAAGATGTAACATCATAACTTCAATCCGTGACCCGTAAGCTATAACTACCGGAATACACCTTTTACAATGACAAATTTTAAAATCAAACAAAAAAGAGTAGTAAGAAATCTAATACGAAATTGCCTACAAGTAATTCAAATAATCTAAAATTTATTATCCATGAAGTCAGTGCACTAACGAAATACAATGTGGAAATTAAAAGCTAAAATCAATAGATATAAGCAAAAATCCAAAATGAAAATCCGATAAAGGCTAAATTATCACGAAATCATAGCGCAAAATCCCGATTAGAGCTGGGAAAAAATTAAAACTTAAAAATTGCATTACATTCCATTTCTACAAGATCGACGGCTTGAATAGAGACAAATTTAAATTTTTAAAAAAAGAACACACAAAAAAGCCTCCTAATGTAGACAAAAATTTGTCAAATTCAAAGTAGTGGTAGAAAACTAGGGTTTGAGGCTTACAGTGTTCGCCGATTGTTAGACGCAGAGAGAGAGAGAGAGAGAGAGAGAGAGAGATTAAAGGGGTCTTGCTTTGCCGAGAGAGAGAGATCGGGGTATGGAGTATTTGTATGTATTCGTTTTCATTTTTACCATTTTGACCTTCACACCTGTTTTCTTTTTTCTCTTTTTAATGTTTGGGGAATGTTTAGCATAAAGCTTGGTGCTCAGCCTTTCTTGGCGAAAGCGAAAGTATTTCTCCTTTCTTCTTCTTTTTCGAAGGGGTTAATTATTAATTGCGTTCAAACTATTCTAATTCTTTCTTTTGATTCCTAATCCAAATTCCCAAAAAAAAAAAGGTAAGAATCAGAATCTGTTAAAGAAATTATGCTCCACTAGGAGCACATACAGCTTTCCCTCTTTCTTTTTTTAAATAAAAAAATTTAAAGAATTAAAATAAATAAAAATGATAAGCATTATCAAATCTGATCTTACCCTTTAGTATTTTTAAATAACAAATACTTTTTTAGTTTCAAAATATAAAATTTTTTATCTTTTTACATATTTTTAAAAAAACAATATATAAAAATAGTTCTCAAATTATCTTAGTTGTTACAACTTAATTGCACAATTTATATTTTAATATTTTTTATTCTTTATCTTCAGAGTAATCTGCAAAAACATTACTCAAATCATCTTAATTGTTGCAACTTTCATAACCTATATTTTAATTTTTTGTCAATTATTTTTATATATTTCAATACTTATAATCTCAAACATCATTAACATGACTGAGGCCAACAAAAAACATATATCTACATAATATGTGCTTTACTAGTGGAGGACAAATTATCCCTTCAAGAATTTTTTCTCCCAAAATATGTGAGATGTGAGACTAAAATAGAGTTTTTTTTTTTGTAAACCGAGTAAAACAGAATTGGACAAAAAAATAAGAGAAAAAATATTTCATAAATTCTAATTCCTATCTTATAGGATTTATCATTTTATCCAAACAAAAATAATAAATGTTACAAAATACGAATTAGAATTTGAGAAATATGTGTCTTTCTTTCTTCTATCTTCTTTTGTCTAATTCAATTTTATTTTATTCAACAAAACAAATTCAATTCCAGTCGCATGTCTATGAATTTTGAGAAAAAAACTCTTGAATGGACGAATTTGTCTCTGTATCGATATGTCACATGAAAAGCAAGTATATATTTTCACTACATTAATGGTGTTTGAACGTGTAAATATTAAAATATATAAAGATAATATACTAAAAATATTAAAATGTGAGTTTTAAAACTAAGTTACAATAATCAAGATAGTTTGGAGACTATATATATATATATATATATATATATATATATATATATATATATATATATATATTACCAAAACACTTTTACTCTCTCTCCTCCTCCAAAACTCTCTCACCTCCAATCCTAATTTCTAGAATTTTAGATTTTTATTATTAGTTAGAAAAAATCTAATTAGTTAAGATGATTTTTTGTATTAAATTATTAATTAATCAAAATCTTTCTCATTTGAAATTTTAAAAATCATAACTTCTCATTACTTATCTACTTACCCATTATCTCCTACTTACCAACTAACCTATTATCTCTTATTTTTTTATTTGGTTTATTTGTGACATTCATCTTTTTTTTCTTCTACATCCATTTGTTTTTTTTTTTTTGTTTTTGTTTTAAGGGAAGGTTTTCTTTTTGCAGATTTTGGAGTGATTGAAGTCTCTTCTTTTTTAACCAAAATCAAGATAATAATTTATTCTTAAGGCCTCATTTATTTATGAACTTTCATAGATAAAATATTTATTATATATCAGATGACGAGTAGTAAACAAAATAGTATTGTTTGAATAGAAATGCAAAAAGCACATGCCACCGAGATCAGAATATGCATTTTGATCACAAAGCCTTTTATTTTTTTCTTTGAGTGGATAATTTATAAATGTTTATCTATTTAGATCCTTTGTATCTATTACTTTAATTTGATCCTTCATATGATAAAATTTAAGGACAAAGGTGTCTAATTTTCTATTAAAATATTTTGCATCAAAATATGCATGACTTTGTAATACATTAGAGATGAAATATAATGGTCAATACTTTTTGAATTTTTTCTTTTTTTGATCTTTTCATCAAGTGGATTAAAAGAAATAAATAATTTTTGTAAAGTATAATAAGTATAATAACATTATGATTTCTTTCTGGTGGATCAAAAATACTATTTTTTTAAAAAAATTGAGCAATGTTCTTATAATTTTTTAATTTTGGTAAAAATCTTTCTTTGAGGTTTTTAATATAAAATACTAATATCTTTTATTTTATAAGTTATTTATTTTTTTAGAGTAAAGAGACAAGGTATGGAAAAGGGATTTTAATATTTATTCTGATTTTATTACAAATATATTATATTTTTTCTTATCAGAGGCTTTTGTTAAGAATTTATTAGGAATTAGTGTACAAATATCACCTTATTTTTAATAAAATAATAAGTAAGTGTGACATATCAACATAAAATTAGTACTTTATAAATTATTAATATATTTTTAAGGGGTTTTATCAATAATCTATACTTATATATATATTAATAAAACACTTTTACTCTCATTTCTCATCTAAAAGCTTTGGAGTGTTCATTCTTATTTTTTAGAATTTTAAGTTTTTTACTAGATACAAAGTTATTATCTATTAGAATTTAATCTTTTAAATTTAAAAATTCTAATTCTTAGCCCCACTTCCCCCATTAAATCTCCTAATTTGTGTTATTCATATTTACCTTATTCACGTTTTCTCCTTCTGCATTTTTCATGTATTTTTTTATTTTAATTAGATTATGTACAATAATATATATTTTCAGTTATTTTAATAAAAATTTAGTAAGTTTTTGTTTTCTTTGGCAAGTTTTGAAGATTCATATATTCCAACAACTTCGTTTTGATCACAAAACTTTTTTTTTGAGTGGATGATTAAGAAATATTTATCTATTTAATTCTTTGTATCTATTACTCTAATTTGATCTTTCAAATGCTAAAATTTAAAGATAAAGGTGTCTAATTATCTATTAAAATATTATACATCAGAATATGCATGACTTTGTAGTACATTGGACATGCAATGTAATAGTCGATGGTTTTTAAATTTTTTTCTTTTTCTTTACTCTTTTCATTAAGTTGATTAAAAGAAATAAATAATTTTTATAAAGTATAATGTGTATAATTACATTATGATTTCTTTCTGGTAGATCAAAAATACTATATTTTAGAAATTTTTTAGCAATGTTCTATGAACTTTTTTATTTTAGAAAACCCTTTCTTTGAGATTTTTAGTATAAAATACTAATATCTTTTATTTTGTAAGTTATTTATTTTTTAAGAGTATAGAGAGAATGAATGAGAGAGGGATTTTAATATTCATTATAATTTTATTGTAAATATATTATATTTTTTATTAGCAGGGCTTTCTTTAAGAATTAGTGTACAAATGTTACAGTTAAAATAAGCTTACTTTGAGGTTTTAAATATTAATGAATTTTTTAAATTTTAAAAATTTTTCTTTGAAGGGGTAGGCTTGAGAAACACAAAAAAGATTGACAAGATTCAGCAAAAAAAAAAAAAAAAAAGATAAAGTAAGTGTGACATATCAACATAAAATTAGTACTTTACAAATCATTAATATCTTTTTGAGGGGTTTTAATGGATTCATATTTTTTTCTTTTCTTCAAAGAGCTCATAGTTGTTTAAGTATTTGATTTATTTTCTTCTGATTTTTATAAGTAATTTCATAACTCAGTATTTAAAATTTTAATCATTTCACATTTTATGCATATACCCTCACCAGGTAGATTTAAGTGTTTTTTCTTTTTCTTTAAATAGCTCATAATTATTTAAATATTTGATTTCTTTTCTTTCTAATTTTTATAAGATTCAAGTTTTTTTCTCATTTTTTTCAAATAGCTCATAGTTGTTTAAGTATTTGATATCTTTTCTTTTTTATTTTTATAAGTAACTTCATAAATTAATATTTAAAATTTTAATAATCTCATCCTTCATGCATGTAGGTTGAGGTGTTTCTTACTCAATTCTTTATTTATTTATTGTTGTTTATGAATTTATTGTTATTTTCAAATACATTTAATAATGGGCATGTATAGTTTTTTATATAATTTCTTCTTATTATTACCTATAATTACTTCTAAGTGAATAATTTTTTAGTAAACACATAAATTGACTTCATAGTTATAATTTTTTAAAATATTTTTTAGTATTTGTTATTAGAAATAAATAATTTAATACCCGTGCATAGTACGGACTTTTATACTAGTTTTTGCATATTACTCTAAAGATAATGGACAAATTAAAATATGAATTGTGTGACTAAATTGTAATAATTAAAGTAATTTGAGGATTATTTTTACATATTGTTCAATTCAAGAATAATAAAATAATATTTTTATTTTCTATTATATCATCAACTAATTTTACTAATATAATAGATAATTAAAGAATTATATTTACGATAAATATAATTTTAAAAAATTTTAAAGAGTTAAATATTTTAAAGAAAAAAATTATCAAAAACCTTATATTGTGAAAACTGAAGAGGTACATGCTTATAAATTTAGAATTACTAACCCATAAAACAAAAAGAGAAAGATTTCTTGAGTTACTTGACTTTTCTTTCTTTTCTTTTTGGGGCCCTAAGCTTTAAAGTGATACTTTTTCCTTGGAAGGAGATGATTTGTAAAATTCTATTATAATAAATTTTATGTAGAAAATCTAGCTGTTGAAGTATCATATTTCACTAAAATGATGGATAAAATTATACATTTGCAATCTTAATTTCATGTTTTTTTTTTTACAAAAATCATGCTCAACATTACTTTTCTCACGCTGAAACATATTTATGTCAAATGATCCCTCCACGTGGATATAAGATTATTCGAATTTACTTCGGTGAAGTAAAGCTTTATACTACAACAAATATATTGGAAACGGATATAAATTGAACAACACTTTTTCCTGAAGTTATAATGAAGTACAAAATAAATTGTCGTTTTGTTCTTCACAACTCAAAACTCAATTAACAATGATACTTTGTAGAAGTTTTGGAAGTTGAGACCTCTTAAGTCTTAACCATTAGTGTGGAAACTCAATCCATTTTAAGTGCAAGGATTATTCTCTTAATCTTCTATCTATGGCATACTTATTATAGCGGCCACAGTGCAACGATAGAGACCAACTGGAATATGGTATTATAATCAACTGAGTTGTTATTTTAGCACAAGTAGTAACACTTTTTCAAAAGAGTATTTTATCCTCTTGAGCAAAGAAAAGCAAGGAGGATTACCCCTGCCAAAACAAAAAGGAGAAAACCAAGAAGGATAAATTAGTATTTTCACTAATCATAAATTATCATATAAAGATAAAAATAAAATTTGTATAGTCCAAATAGATATATATATAGATTAAAGTAATTTTAGACTCTATCTCAAACTTAAAAACTCACCTTTTATCCACCTTTTTGTCAAATTGAAAACAACAACATTTTAAATAGGTTTTATTCTAGTACCATAAAGTAACAAATAACATAGTGCTGTCAATTGAGTATCGAAAAATATAAAAAGTCTTTTATGTCATTTACTTTTTTAGATTAATGCCAATTTAGTATTTTAAAGTTAGGATTTTTTATTAATTAAGTATCATATTTTTTAAAATTATCAATTAAAGGTTAAATTTGAACTGATCTCCAAATAACTTGATCGAAAATTCTTAAATGATCGATTTATCTTTTAAATAGAAACTGAAATTGTAATTTTATTTTTTTACTCAACTAATTAATAAAAAAAATTTAATTAATTTTTTAAAAAAATTATTAATTTTACTCAAAACTTCATACTTTTCTCATTCCTTCATCTAACCGCTACTATTAACCACCAATCAACCTTCATAAATCTTGTTACAACCACCAAAACCCTCGGCGATGACGGTTGTTTCATTTAAAAGAAATAGATAAAGGTAAATTTTTTAAGAAAGAAGTTAATAAATTATTTTTAAAATTTAAATTTAAATTTTCTTTTTTTATTAATTAGAAGTAAAAGAATAAAATTAGAATTTCAGCTTCTATTTAAAAGGTAAATCGGTCACTTAAGCATTTTTAATCAAATTATTTAGACGTCAGTTGAAATTTATCCATTAATTAATAATTTTAAAAAATGTGTTACTCAATTAACAGAGATCCCTAACTTCGGGACACAAAAATGACACCGACTCAAAAAAAAGTAAAAGACATTAAATTTTTTTTATATTTTTCAGTGATTTAAATTAGCTAGTCAAACTATTTTGATTTCTTGATTGATAATTTAAAAAGATATAATATTCAATTGATAATATTATTATTTTAAGATATTAAAATAAAATAAATCCTTTGAAATAGAGGTTCACCCACCTCATATCAAATTCAAATCTTAGTTTACTTTTAAAAAATGAAATCTAGGAAAGAGATTGATTGTGAAAAAAAAAAAAAAACTTTCTGCCACTTTTTATCAGGCATTAGATTCCTTAAAGGGCAAAAGCAAAAGAAAGTGAAATGATATTGGGGCACGTCCAAGACTTGCGATGGGGATAGAACATTATCGCATTCGCATCTAGTGCTTCCACGTGGTGGCGCCAATTTGATCTGTCCAAATTTTCGGGACAGCCTGTTCCCCTGAGGCCTTCACGTTGTTTGCTTTACTTTTTGCCAATGAGGAAACTATTGTATTATCACCAAAGCAAAAATGAAAATGGTAGTTTTCTTTTTTTTTTCAATTTTGTTCTTTCTCTTGGTTTAATGTAATGTACAAAATAACTCAAAATAAGTTTTTAAAAATAAATATATAGACTGCTCTAGAGGTTATCGATGCATGAAATAGTTGTATTCATATTTTTTATTTTAAAATATAATATATTTTTAAATTTTTATATAAATTAATAAAATTTTATTATATTTTAATTAATTAAAAAAATATAATAAGAATAAAATAAATTATATTTATAAAATTAATAAAATGCCTAAACATTTTTTTTAAAAAAACTATAGACAAAGGTGTATTTGTCTAGTTCCAGTTCCTCTTTAAACCGATTGCGCGTGGTGGACTAAGGATATAATACGTTTTATTATTTTAGTCCAAAAAAAAAAAATGATGTCATGGGTGTAGATAGGACGGAATTAAGATAAAAACTCAACCTTATCCTTGGAAGTTCTAATGTCACAAGGAGCATCATGGTTGTGTTGTGTTTTGTGTCTGTACAACGTTTGTTATGGTGGAGCCAAAAATCTTTTGGTGATTTTTGTGCACGCCAGAATTGAATAAATACTTCATTTCATAATATAAAATATTTATATGTTTTTTTTATATAAATTAAAATTTTAAAAAATTATTTTAAATTAATTTAATTTATTTCTTTATTAACATATGAAAGAATAAAAAATATATTTAAAATTAAAGTAACTTTTAAAAAAACTACTCTTAAAATCTGTAAAAAAAATCAAATATTTGGATAAGAGAAATAGTTTAAAAGGTCCTATATTTTGAAACGAAGGGAGTATTATCATGAAAATCATATTTCGTACATGTTTAACTTTAATTTTAAGATTTTTTATTTTAAATTTTATAAAAATAAATTATTTTTAAGAAAAAAATTAAAATTTAAAGTGAAAGATTTGTACTCAATTCATTTCAAAATATAAAATTTTTTTCTTCTCAAAATATTTACCTTTTTATAAATTTCAAAATTTAATTTTTTAAAATTACTCTCATTATAAATATAATTATCTTATTCTTTATTATATTAATAAAATTATTTAATAATATAATAAAAAATACAACTTATTTTTTTATTTATCAATTTATATAAAAGGAGTTAAAATATTTTATATTTAAAAAAAATAATTATTTAATTTTGAAATAGAAGCTAATCCAAATACACTCTAAAACTCGGTCTTATCTAACCACCTTATGAAAATAAAAAGACAAGAGACAAAAAGAAAAATATTTTTGTACTCTTGATGACATGTTGAAAATCATTTATTATGGCATTCCAAAGTCCATTTTTATATATATAATAAATAGAAAAGTAAATATTAATTATAACAGAATAAATTATTACAATTTCCTTCCCTACAACCTATTAAAAAAGGAAAAAATAAGAATACATTGCAAAATTGCACTCGAAATTGCATAGTTTACCTTGCACGAGAACTATAGTTGGAGCAAGACACACATTAAATTCAAATTTAGTAATTTTGAAAAAATTTTCGTTTCGTGAGAGGAAAAATGTGGCTTCAGGCTTCAGATGTGCCTATGCCCCATGAGATTTCTTTGGAGAATGATGGGTAGAAGGTACCAGAAACAAGAGGTATCCGTTGAACAGTCACTACAATGAAAACGAAACCAGGAGACGATTGCTGTGTTTTAGCGGCCAAGGAAAAAAACTTATGACCAGGCACTTTTTTTGGCCACTACTATATGTAGTTTATTTTTAGACTATATGTAGTGCGAAAAATTTTCATAGTTTTATTTGAATTTCGAAAAATTTTCAAAATCCTCTGAAGCATTTAGTGAGAAAAATTCGGATCTACGAAAAACGACATCGAATTTTTAGCGTAAAAAGGTTAGTTTTGAGCTATTCATTAATTTACATTGTTTAATGTTAAAAAAATATCAAAATCGGCCAAAAACGCACCGATTTTGATGTTAAATTCTTCTGCAAGAGTTCCGCCAGCCCGAGTGGCGGAATTCTTTCGAAAGAATTCACGCCGACAATTGATGGAACTCCAGCAGAAAATTCCAGTCGAGTATCTGGGCAGAATTTTTACCGAATTGTACCCAAAAGCGGGTACAATTCGAAGGTAAATCCGCAGATTTCAGCGAAATTTACCGTTGAATTCGCTGATTTGACGTGAATTCCTATCTGCGATTCGCCAGATTACGGCGGAATCCCGCATAGAAATTCCGCCAGGATTCTGGCGGAATTTCACGCTGATTCGCCGGGTGCATGGCGGAGTCAGCCTAGAATCTCGCCCGGTGCATGGCGGAATTCTGCTGAATTCGCCATGCATCTGGCGAAATTCAGCAATAATTTCGCCATGAGCTGGTAGAATTTTTGCCTCGAATTTTAATTTATCGTAGTTTTAATAATTTAATTTATCTTAAGTTAGTATTAAATAATATTAGTTTAAATACGTTTATTTATTTACTGGATTGATTATTGTTTAATTTAATTATCACCAGACGGTATTTTTTGTTAAATAAGTATTGCGAGATGACGGATACTTACCAGTGCCGACGCGGTGTATCATGCAAGACTTAGGGGACCAGATTTCGAGCAGCGGCGGTCGATTGCACGGTCGTCATCCTATTACTGCATCTGCCAGACAGAGAGTGAGTGCGGCAGGCGCGAGTACCAGCGACATCCCCGCCCTGAGCTGGTGACGTCCACACGGGTATTGATTCGGCGCAGTCGCCCCACATATCTGAGTGGATTCCGGGATGTACGCGCCCATCACGGGATATGTCACAGTATCCTTGGCCCCAGATGGCGTCGCTGACTCCGGTCGTGCGGGCTATTGTCGAGGGAACCCGATACCCGGTTCGAGACACTGCGACGCCACGCCGAAGATGTAGCTCCAGCATACTACCGCCACCATCGGTCCCGATTCTACGCCGTCTGAGCATCCCAGGAGGATTACGACGAGAGATCGAGCGCTGCGGATGGCGTGGAAGATGGGGAAGAGTCGGCGATCGATGCGGGACTATGATATGGATGCGGGTGAGGACATCCGCTGCACAGCTCCGACGACATCTTCCGCACGACCGCGAGAGAGGGTTTTTCTGGGCAGCGTTGCGGCGAGGGTAAGCAGCACTCGCTGCGTTCGGTATCCGGTTCCATACGGTGTCGATTCATCAGCGCGCCCACGCGTCGCGAGATCATTCAGGGACGCTCCAGAGTACTCTCCCACCGCGAGTAGAGTTTCTCTCGAGTTTCGATCGACGATGTTCTTTTACGTTTTTTAAACCTTTGAAAGACGCTTTCGTTTTGTAATATTATAGTATGATGAGAACGAGTAAATATTGACGCTAAACTATCACAAATTTGATTATATTTAACTTGGTTTGCTTTCAAATAGACAAGTTTGCATTCGATCTCAAAGTACAGTCCCAAATAAAATAAAAAAAAATTAAGTAGGCGCTAGGGACCGCCAGGGTCGCTAGTCTGCTCGAGTAATGGTGTGTCCCAGCCCTTCAACAGCTGCGCAGTGGTATCAGTTGCCATGAAGGATGCACTTACGAGCAGGAAAGCCATCCTCAAGCCGAAAGCTATTACAATGAAAATATCAAAGTAGTTAGGTGCAGATAGAAAGCAGAAAATGATAAAAATACAATAAGGTGATAAATTTACTAACGACGACGAAATGATTAGCGTCTTCCAGGGTAGACCAATAACCGAGATTGCGGTCGTTGTATCGGCTATTGCGAGACAAGTGGTAGATACGTCCCAACACTGCGAGCGAGATAAACGAGGAGAACGCGACGTTGTATGTTGTTGCGATGACCCAACCCATATACTGTAAGGTTAGCCACCTATCCCATGGGGTTGGTCGATCGGTAACCCGAGTGCTCCGAGTTGGTGTAGAAGGGAGATAACCTGCCCGATCCACCAGCGATCTCTTCGTCATGATGACGCGTTACGATGGATATCTCGCCAAAGCTCCTGTCTCACTCGAAACCAAGCATCCTCGCCCCGTACCTTAAATGTGCAATAGCTCGAAATCCACGATTACTATCAGCCCTAACATCGACCCCAATCGTGGATATAGGGGGACGATGAAGGGACGAAGCGAGCGCCCCGTGGGAATATTGGGTACGCGAGTCACCGCGTCTCGAGGCACCGTGGGCCGAACCATATCCGCGGCCGCTGGACCTCGAGCCCCTACCTCTCGACCCGCTACGCCCACGAGAGCCGCTAGAAGATCTCGCCACGAGACCCAGCTGCTACCGGGACGACCGTTTGAAGGCACTGCGTGAGACACTGAATGTACTCCCAGGTGGGACTTATCTCTTTTGGTCGAGTCTCGTTTTGGCTGGGCCTTTGGTCACACTTTGCTTGGGGGCTCCTGCAGCCACGAGAACTCGGGATATAACATCTCGAGACATCCCCGAGCTGCAAAAAATGTCGGTGACTCAGTGGTCCCTCAGCTTCAGTCATCAACTTTGCAAAGTCTCGAATTGCCCGCATATCATCAAAGCGGGTGGGGGTGAGAAATGTGCAAATCTTTCGCGATCGCGGCCGTCGAGAAGTCGGTGCGCTCCAAAACGGATGCGCGGTCATCAACAACAAACGGCTGGCGCGTGGTCATGCTGCGCGATATCTCGCAAAGCGCGAGGAAGCCGTGGGAGGTCCGCACTCAACATCCACAAAGACTTGTATCATGACGAATCTTTTTGACCCAGGGTCGCTCGTTTAGTATGATCATGTATTGCTTTGTGAGACACTTTGTAACAAAGTGGATTCGAGGATCGGAGTGCGTCTTTGAGGTGGTACTTATCCACGTAACGGCATTGTTCGAGAGTTCCTCTAATCTCCGATATCCCGAGACTCGATCATCGAATGTACTTTTGACCATACTGATGATCGAGCGCAGCTGGGACGCCGGGTCCCCAGAGTACGATTTCAGTCGCTGAATGTGCGCCCTCCGCCCGATTAGTCGTCTCGATCCCCGAAGTGCATGATCATCGTCTGTCCAAACCAGTACAAATTGTTCCCGATCGCGGGTCCAACCAAGTCTCATCTATGTAACTCATCAACTTACAGAAAGTGGACCATGCCGACCGCGTATTCGAATAAGCGCATATGAAACTCCTCGTCCAGTCTTGGAATCAACCAAACGTCTCACGTGCTTTTGGAAAAGCGTTCGCAACGACCTTGTCCCCACATGCCTTGTAGCATCCCGGCTTCAGCGTTCTTCGAAATGTGTCGGCGATATAACAAGTGATCGAAGTAGGAAATGTATCACGCAGCGCTGCATCAACCAGAGCTCCCGATCGATTACGATAGCGTTTGGAGGACAATTGATGTCAAATATCTGTTTCATGCACTCCAGTACCCATCACGCAGCTATCCGCTTGCTCATTCTCGATCCAGTGCCGTGATGAGGAAGTTGCGCCTGTCGGGGGTTGCCCTACGATCTCCAAATATGGCATGTTGTACCTATTACAATTATTCGGGGGAAAAAACACATAAGCAAACATTCATTTCAATTTGTTTAAATCGAAGATCGTTATGTCTAAGCTGCGAGTGCAAATGAAAATTACGAAGAATTGTAATGCGACGCACCGGTTAGTCTTGTACGTCGTGTCCATTATCAGCACGAAAAAGATGCGCACGAGCAAGTAATGTTGAATCCGGATGAGAAAAAAACACAATCACCGAGGATTTACGCTCCCGGCTCCACTCTGTGCCGGTGGGACATATCCATGATCGGTGAAACGACTTGAAAAAGTTGTTGCACAGCTGTCCGTCCTTCCATACTCGCAACTCTTAATTTGTGTCGGGGCATTATATCTGTCTTCGCTCTGCTGGCAAAAACAAAAGCCAAATCAATATTGACGACACGTTTTACAAAAATTAAAGCAGATCTTGTATAACTCTTCAAGTAATGAATATAATATATTTGTTACATGCAAACATACCTAACAACGGTTCTCGGATTCTCCGTTTCAAATGATCCGAGAATATGTTTAGGGTCTGAGCGTGACATTTGCTCATTTCATCAGTGATTTTCATCTCCCACGCTCTGTCATGCGAGCGGCGAGGGAATGCCCATGTCGGATCCCGAGTTCGTGATTGTGTTTGCCGCATATTACTGCCAGACTCCACGCCCTCGTTATGCTCCCAGCCCGCATGAGTTTTAACGAGACGGTGACACTTTTTTAGTACCGCTCGAGCTTTCGTGACTTACGTCCGGACCTCCGGTTACGCCTCCGTCCTTACGAGCGATGAATGAATTTTTACAGTACGCTCAGCCCTCTCACATCTAAGCTCGACAAAGCCCAGTTACCCGGTTCAGTCACGCATTTTCGCGACCAGAGCAATTATCAACAACGTCCTCACCTGTAATCTTTGCCGCGCTCGCCCACTTTACTAACTCATCTTTACTTGAAAACATATCTCGCGTGCTTAAAAAACCGACTTAAATCTTCCATTTGGTCAAGATCAAAAAATTCTTCAAACGAATCGATGACGATGAGGAGGGGGCCTTCAGCCGTCTGCGTAGAGTGCTTCGATGAAATCTTGCGCTTCAGCCTCTCAGGTTTTCTGCAATACATAAAACAGCACTGAGTCCAATGTCGAGTTCATTACATTACGTGACTCTTGGTTATTTTTAAGACACCAAGAATCGTAACAATAAAGTTATCTACGATGTGTAGCCTAACATATGATATAATTATCAAGTATAAAATTATACAACAATACAACTAACTACACAAAAAAAATTAAACAAGATTGAAACTATATCATAAGAATCGCGTAAAGCGCATGATGAATTTCGCCGAACTACAGCGAAATTTGTGGAATAATTTCACCAGATTCGGCAAAAATTATTCCATAAATTTCGTCGAGATCTTCACGATATTAATCCAAGAATTTCGCGGAAGTTGGCGAAATTTGTCGGATACTTCCGCCACTCAGTGTGTAAAGCGTACAAAAATTCAACAAACTAAGAAAATATGAATTTAAAGACAATGTAATAGATTTTTACCTCAAACTCGAGAGAATCGCTTCGTAGAATCTTTGCTTTCATTGCTTTATATTGCGATAAAATTTGAGTGTTTTTGCATGAAAAGTGTGGACTTTTAAAAGAAATGTTAGAAGAATTGTTAGAAGAGAGAAAGAGAAGTTTGAAAATGAAAATTTGTAACACTACATATAGTCCAAAAGAAAACTGTATATAGAAATCACGCTTTTTTTTTTCAAAGAGGATTTGAGTCCCTCCTTGCTTCGCAGTGTGGATTAGATGGTTCTGGAATATTTGAAGTACTCTAACGACCAAATTTATCTTTTATTTTTTTTTGGATATTGTTAAATAAATTTTATTTTAAAAAAATTTTAAGAATCAAATTTCAATTTTAAATTAAGGTTAAACATATTATCAAATATTTTTTTTGATTTGTTAATTTTTTAGCTAGAATTAATTAAAGTTACTAAAATAAAATAGTTCAAACTCATTGTAGAATATTTTTTTGAATTTCATTTACGTTTCCTCTCCTTGATGTGTCAAGAAAGGAGGGAAAAGCTTCAAGCTAATTAAGAATAATAAATAAAGTAAAAAAAGAATAATAGACCTTTTCTTGAAAAGCTTTGGATGAATTAGTACTAGCTAGCAGAACACACAGCAAAAAAAAAAAATAAAAAAAAATCAGAACTACCAAACATTCTAAAAGACACTGTTGCAAGACACGTGTCTACAACCTTCCTTTTCTGTTACCCTTTTTCTTTGCATCGGTGGGTCAAGTTTTTTCTTGAATAGGAGTTGTGGGTCTGCCCATGATCATCACTTTTCTTCAATCTCTTTTCCGTCTCTAGCATTTCTTTTGGGCTAATTTAGCGCAAAAAAAAAAATTCTTAAAACTAATTTCATTCTACAGTCCATTAAAATAATTGGATCAGTTATTTTGGGCCGAAACAAACAAGCATTGTTCCGTGTGAGTTTGTCGGGGTTTTTAACCCATCATAAAGTTCGGGGCCTAAACCAAAATTTTACCCATTCAGGCCCCTAGAAAAATAAAAAACTGAAACTGAAAAAAAAGGAAAAAAGAAAAATATTCCATTCAAACTTTATGCTATTTGTGATGCCATTTTTTAGCTTCACAGTTTAAAATAAAAAATTGGATTTAATCTATTTTCCTTCAACTTTTTTTTTTTGATGGGTAGTTTCCCACTTCAGCTAGTTACTAGCATTATTCCCCTTGCTTAATTAGGGAATATACACGAGGATGAAAGTGTTGATCATCTTTCATCTCTCTCCCACCTCTTCCACCCAAATCTCCTCTGAAAATTATGAACAGAGCATGAGACGACCACCTTCCCCCAAGCAAAGCAGAGGAGGATCAAGAACACTACATGAACAAATCTTGTGAAGCAAAAGAATAATGGCCATTATCAAAATCAGAAAGAGCTGATCAGAATGCTGCACAATGTGAAGGCAGCCCTGTATCGTGATTGACGATTACGTTCTCCGTCGGACCGCATCGGAGCACGTCCTGGCCTAATTTTGCTCCCGCAGCTTTGAGCCCCTTCAGCGAAACTGGCTGGTTGAAGAGATTCAATGATGGCAATCTTGAAGCAGGAGGCAATTTCCCATTTGGTAAAAAGTTTCCGAAATCTTCCTTCAACAATGGCACCTCAAAATCTGCCTTGTCATGCCTCACCACATTTTCCTTTGCACTGATATGAGCTCCGGGTTCCATATGATTTGTTGAGAAACTGGCTTGATTTGGAAAGTTTGGATACAGACTAACGTAGCCTCTGAGGTACATCATATCTATCAAGAATTTCTTCCAAGAAGCTTGCCAGCCGTTGGTTCTTGATTTTGGAATCTGGACAGGGTTTTTCTTGGCGTCTTCTGTGAATCTCATGTTCATGTAGACGTAGAATTCCCTCCAGTGTTTTGGGAAGAAAACTGCACCCCAACTGCATGGTAATTGGTGGAGATAAGGTGTGTTTGGATGAATGCGCTTGAAGAAATCTGTAGCATTCCATTTAGGCCGTTCTTTTACTACTTCAACCAAACGTGGGGTGTACAGAGAGATGGATGAGAGCTCTGGAAGAGATATTTGAGGGTCGTAATGGTAGGCCAAGAGGGCATATTTGATCCAGAGGTAATAGTATGGAGAGACTTCAATGTCATCTTCGAGTAGGAGCCCAAAATCGTCGTCTGATGCCGGGTACCAACTTTCACTCACTGCTCTGATCAAGCCTCCTTGAATGATCCTTCTTCGAAGTGCTTTTGGTCCGTGAGGCCAACTGAAGTTGCTTACAAGCTTTATGGTTTGCTCGTCCACTTTGCTGTCCATGTTGAAGGTGATCGGAACTTCATCTCCTACGTAGTAAGCATTGCTTAGAGATTTCAGAAGTCTTGCCAGTGATTGAGCACGATTCTGGGTAATGATGTTCACGGAGATCCTCATCCGGTTCCAATCTGAAATGCATTTCATTACAGGTCAAATCAATGGAAGGAAAAAGAAAGAGAAATTGAAACAATTCAAGAGTTCAATAATTGTTTTCCTGATGTCCTGATGCAAGACATTGCGTGCTAGACAGAACGAGTGACAACTGTAAGGGACATGCATAAAGCAATGAACATTTGGCGCTTACTTGGCAATGCTGTGGCGCGAAGATCGGACATCCAGAGAATCTTTGAGACAGATGATCTTGGTAAAAGAATCAATGTGGAAGCATTGCTATTAGCTTCCGATGTCATCTTCAAAGCTTTTCTCACATTTGGGTCAATTTGATCCAGAGCTATCAGCACACTGGGATTATGAATCTTGACCAAACCTTTCACGCTGGCATATACTGTTTGCAGAACTGGCACCTCAGAATCGGATAGTTCCGACAAAGAACCAATTCCCAGATCAAAAATCTTGAATCTTCTCTCTTTGCAGACAGATTTTGGCCAATTCAAAGCTGCAGCAGCATCTTCGCAAGGGCAGAATTTACCTCCAGAGACCGCGATATATGCCTTTTTGCCAACAGTGGACCTGAACTTTTCAAGAAGAGGAGCAAGGGCTTTAACTTCTGCAATTGAGTGGGCATAGAAGAGTGCATCAATTTTCTGAGGATACATTGCTGCCCATTGTGAGACATAACCAGTTGAGAGAGCTTTCCACCATTGATCATCCCTGACTTGAACAATGTCTTTGAAAATTACAGTGGTTTCTGAGACATAAGCAAGCCTGTGTTCACTGTCACCCCAAGTTTCTTTGTCGTTTGGATCAACCGGTAGCACAAACGAACCCGCATTTCTGTACTTCTGGAGCTGATAGCTGCATATTTGTTTCAAAGACAATCCTCAGAACTTGCAGATTGAGGGATACCATTTTTACGGTCTTATTTCAAGGTAAAACTACAAATTGAAACCTCGTGGAGGAGAAAAAGCAAAGTTTAAAATATCTTTTGTACTACGAGTTAAACACCTACATGGTAGAAATAATGTTAAATTTTATTTATAGAAAATGTGAAGAAGAACAATTTTCTTTGTAATCTTTTTTTGTCAGAATCATAAAGAAAAGAAAATTTTCTTGGAAGTTTCAGACATATCAACACAAAGGAATCTAAAAAGTGCACGCAAAACAAATGGTCGTCATAGCACAATAAGTAGTGGAAGAAGCCTAACCAACATATCTTATGGAGGAAAATATTTAGAATATCAGTCTCTCTTGTCAAAGGTCTTATATTTTACCTTGTTATTAGATAATTTTAGGAGTTTATTATATGAACATAATTCTGAGTTGAGTAGGTGAGAAAGGTTCTTTAGGGCAAAAAAATCTGTTCGTGATTTGGAGTATGCCTGGTCATCAATCACTAGCTCCTTTTAATTATACAAACACCAAAAAAAAAAAAAAAGGAATACTTGAAAAGTTATTGCCACAACCACAACTTCTGCCATTGCTGGCAAGAGCACCACGTAGGTTTTCGTTTACCAGAAAAAGAAAAAAAAAAAGAAAAAGAGCCAAATAGGTTTTCTCTTTTGTTTTTGGATACTTGGGTCCAAAGCTGTTGACTTTGATTTCTTCTAATTTCTAAGCTCAATCTACTCTTAAGTTACTTATTAATTTATGTCTATATGTTTAGTTTCTACTCAATCCCTGACTTTTGAGAGATGATAGTAATAAAAATATCACATCCTCTTGAGATAATCACTAAAATATAAACTTTCAATGTCTTAAAGAATATGATACCAAAAAAATAAAAAACAATGGGTAGTGTATATTTTCTTGGGTAAAGCCTCTTGCACATTCTTTATTTGCAATTGTATCTCTAAAAATGAACCAACAAATGTGCATGTATCTTTTAGCTAGCCATGTAATTCAATCTAGTGAAATTAATTTGCCTATATTGTGTATATTTTGAAAATTCTTTTATGTAGATTCTCGCCTTCTAAAAGTCTAGTTTTCAGTTTGATTATATTTTCAACGTTACCATCTAGCAATATAAGTAGTTAAAATGAAGATTATACCTAAAAATATTAGCACAGGATCTTCAAGATCAGGATGCGAATCGAAAATAGGAACTATAGCTTACTTTCAACTCTTGATATATCAAAGGAAACAAGCGAAAGACAAGCTGAGATATAAAGGTGTACTTACTACTTACCTCAAGTGCAAATCTTCTCCAGTCATGAAAGTGAAAGGTGTCTCAATGAAAAGCGTTTTGACAAGCTCTGCAGACAGAAACCAAGAACTAGAAAGAAAATCCACCTGAACAATTCTGTCAACCGTGATATCGTAAGCAGGATCAGGTAAATAAAGCCCTGCTTCCTTGGATCGGAACTTTCTGTAACTCGGGAACGTAAAATCCTTCTGTCTGAAAGGCAAAATCCTACCAATGCTACCCAGAACAGCATTCTTGTACTTCTCCGTCCCTGCTACATGAGACAAAATCTGCAGCATCTTCTTGCCAGGTATCATGTCATCGTCAAGGATATATACAAGGTCAGCTTCTGTTTGTAATGCCATTTGGAATCTTCCGTAGTACTTGAAGTCATAGCTTGAGCTAATGAAGCTTATTCTTGAATTGTTATAGCTTTGAACGATTCTTCTCAGGGATTCTTCATTTGGGCTCCCAAATGAAAGCACCCAAACATGGTGGAATGGTAGGGTTTGCTGGAGCAATGAATCGAGCTGAGCACAGAGTGTTTTCCTCTTGAAATGGTTTAAGATCACTGTGACTTTTGGTCTACTCGGTCCGCGCAAATCCCACTTGGATTTCATCGCCATTAGCTCAGAAAAAGTTTCTGTGCCATAGCTTTTCTTCTGGAAGTCAAGAATTTCCTGATAAAGTTCGGTTTTCAACTTGATCATGACTGCATCATTGGACTTCTTCTGTACAAAATCGATTTTTTCGTGCTCACAAACTTCAGATGGAAAGATTGGTTGGAGTTCAGCGCTAACAAGGGAACTGGCTTCCTGATACCGGCTCACAACATGGGGTTCATGAATGATGAAGTACTTCCATTTCTGGGCAATCTTTGTAGCCCATGAAAAATCTGGTTTGGTCCTCAAGTCTACCGATGGACTCATGTAATATAAAAGAAATGTAGCATAAATTGCAAAAGCAAACTGTAAACAAGTAAGAACTGTTACTAGCTTAGCAGAGGCACTCTTTTGTGCTCTCCACTTTGCTTTGCCTCCAACATAATCATTTATCATCCCCTCCAAGTACTCCCCGCTTCTCGCCCCGGGATTCCTGCCTAAGCCCATCTCAGAATGCAGCGTGGAGGTCTCCACCTGCAAATACTATCAATTTATTTAGGCAAAACACGACCAAGAAACAAAACCAGAAAAGAGTAATGCTACTATGCTATAACTTGACACGTTTCTCTGGTTTCTAGACTATAGAATACAGAAAATCTACGGTGGTTTTGCGCGGCATAGCTAAGGTTGGATGATCAATGTGAGCTTAAAACCCCAAAAACTAGCCCAGGAGGCAATGATAACTAACCTTGAAAACAAGTTCAGCGGATCAAGAGGATGGCAAAGGAAGGAGGTTGAAGCTTTTGAAGTTTGAAGAGCAATGGTTCCTGTGCCTAAGGATGATTAATATATATACATACACAGAAATGTGGGATAGTAATAAAGTGCAGTCGAAGGACCCATGCGAAATGCAGCAATGGTCACATGGGGTAAGCGCCTATAATTATAAAACTAATTAATAAGCTATATAACGCGCTACCTTCACTGTATCACATACAATTCCCACTTAGGACACTAATTCAAAGCCGCCTTTGCTGCCGTAAAGAATGCAACCCCTTGCGTTTTTGGCACTTGAGATTTCATCTAATAATACTTCTTCTCCATCATGCACCTAGTTTTCTTTTAATCCCTCTTCAAGAACCAAGCTACCCACCCCCACCCCCTTCTCATTCCCACCCAAACCAGTCCAGAAAAGGGAAAAAGGAAAAAAAGGTAGAAAACGGGCAGTACTACTAAATTAAAAATGATTTAAAATGAAATCGAGTACTTGACAAATAATTCAACATAGTCTTGATTTCAATTCTTTCAGAGACTAACAAAAACCCCTAAAAAGTTCAACAATCGGTACTAAAAATGTTAATGCATGATTAAATTATACGTCCTCTTCTCAAAAACTCAAAGCAAAGCCCGGAAATATCTCAAAAAACAAAGGTTTGCCTACATTGCAAACAGAGATAATTTGTCAAACTCAAAGCCCGAGGCCCGGCAAAATCAAATAGCAAAAGTATGAAGTACAAAAGAATTGCCAGCAGAAGATGATCATATAAACTAAAGTACCTTTTCTTCTTCAGCAAACTGAAGTGAGGCAAGGAATCAATGCAGCTAACTCAAGGATGATTTCCGGTATGGGCCGCGTAGAGTTGAACAGAAGGGAAACCGTGATTAAAGATGAGTAAGAAGGGATTTATGCTGAACATAATGTTCGGCATGAGTTGACTTTCCATGTCCGTATATGCAGAGAAGAACTTGGCGGCAATCTCTGGTAATGCCTTTTCGCCAAACTTTGGCAAATTCAACCCCAAGAAATCCATGTATTTGATCTTTCTTCTTAAAGAGAGGGATAAATTTGAGTAGTGTTTTCCAAGAAAATGAAGGAAAACACTACATGTTCTTGGCTTTGATTACTCTTCTTGGAGTCTAAAATCATTCTTTTGCTGGGCACTGAGAAGTTGCAAAAGCGGAACGTAATTCGTTAGGTTACTTGTCCCCAACAAGACTTTATTTTATTTTTCTTGAATCAAAATATAAAAGGATTAATCCAACTGCTGCCTTGAGAAAAAATTGAGAAGAGGAAAAAAGCCTCCACAAACAAAAACGCAGAATGGCCGAATAAAGGGTACTTTCCCTGAATAATTTGCGTTTTTAACAATAAAGGTCACTGAAATCTGGCAGAACTATACATTGCCTTAAATTGAAAAATGAAGCTCCGCTTGACCAACCCCTAAAATGTGTTAGACTTGTCTAATGTCTTCCAAACTCCACATTAGTATAATATTGTCCGCTTTGAGTAAAGTCCTTACGGATTTATTTTTGATTATCTCCCAAAATATCTCATACTAATGGAGTTATCTTGAATCTTATATTTAGACAATTCTTTCATCAATTTTTTCATGTAAGATTTAGTTTGTATCCCAACAATCCTCTTCTCAAACTAAAGACTACACAAGTTACGTCCTCTCATTCAGCGATAATCCATTTGATCTGCCAACCATATTGTACTGCCGCTACCATCCAGCGGGACACGCCGCCTGACCATCACATTATCAGGAAGACTTTCGACACAAGACATCAACCGCAGATCTCCAATAGCTATATCCATTTGATCTGCCAACCATCTTGCACCACCGCTACTAACCAGCGGGACACGCCGCCTGACTATCAGGTTATCAGGAAGACTTTCGAAACAAGACATCAACCGCAGATCTCCAACAAGGGGGCTTCCCACACAGTGCTACGTCACTCAGACGAACCATTTACTCTGATACTACTTGTTAGAGTTGTCTAATATCTTTCAAACTCCACATTAGTATGATATTGTCTACTTTGGGCAAAGTCCTCACGGATTTGTTTTTGGGTATCTCCCAAAAGGCTTCATACTAATGGAATTATCTTGAATCTTATATTTAGACAACTCTTTCATCAATTTTTTCATATGAGATTTAGTTTGCATCCCAACAAAATGATTATGATTGTAATCAGGGCCAGAACTATATATTATTTGATGGGAAGACATATACGATCGAGGAAATAATTTCATATATAAGTTTTGATTAGAAGAAGATGTTATATTAACACATCAATTTTTTTTTTCATATGGAAATAGCATGATTGCCAAAATTTTGCCCCACTCCCGTGGAGTTCTACGCACTCTACCTTTGATTTGTTACAAGTTTCAAATTTTCCATTTTGGGGTTTACTTCTTAATTATCATAAATCTTGCACTTTCCGTTATGAAAAGAGATGTGAAATAAGAAAAAAAAAAACGACAGCAGAAAAGAAGGCATTTTAAGTTGTAGCATTTTTTTATTAACATAAAAAAATAAAAGCAGGCTTATTTATAGTTGAGAGTTTACAGAGACTTGTTAGTCAACTTATGTGGATCCGAGGTAATATTATGTCATCGTCCTGTAGGTTTCCACTGGATACCGTTGCTGTGGTGGGGTGGACGCGGGCGAAGGTCAACTTTTGGGAATCAAATTTTAGATAAATAATCTTTCAATTTGTTGTCTAAATATAAAAGAAAAGAAAGAAAAAGATTATATTCTTTATGTTTTAGGGTGTATTTGGATTGAGTTTTTGTTTGAGTTGAGTTATATTGAGAATCGTAAAAGTGAATTATTTGTGAGAGGGGAAGTGAAACCTAGTTAAAAAAGTAGGGAAAAAAGTAATAAAATCTTAGATTAAAATTCAATCCAAATTGACCCTTAGTTTCATCTCATAAAATGAAAGCGGACAAAGTTATCTCCCCGCTCCAACTACTCCAAACATAACGCCAACAAGAAACCTAGAGACCACCACAAATATAAGTACTAATAGAGGTTGTGATTTATATATAATGAAAGATTATGGATTTATTCTTAAATATTTTGTCTTTAATGTACCGAACAGAATAATTTAAATCGATTAATTTTTAGTTACGAACAAAAATATACATATAATTATATATTACTAGTCAGTCGTGATTCACAATTAAAAGATTATGTACCATTCAATTTTTAAAAATTTTCATACCTAAAAGCTATCTAAAGAGAAATAGTGTACTTCATCTTGACTGATGCTCACCCAAGGACCATATGCCTCTTAAAAGGTGAACCATATGCCTCTTAAAAGGTGAATTAAGTAAAAATATGTGATACTCATGAAACGGGCCATGATATGCGTAATTGTAGAGTACGGTGACCAAAAACCACATGCACTTACAAGTAGAGAATGAGATTTACATATAAGATTTATGGCGTTTATGGTTCAATTGCTCCCCCAACCACTCCCCATTCAAGAAAAAGAAAAAAAAGAGAGGAGATATTAACCTTGACTAATGCCCACCCAAAGGGTCACAGTAGTATGTCATTACATATAGTACTGATCGGTACCTCAAAGCAAATGCAATCATAAATAGAGTATTTGTTTCATAATTTAAAAGATTATAAATCAATTCGTATATCTTTTTATTTTTGAAAATCAAAAGTACCTTTTGCAAAGAAAGAAAAAAGTAAGTATCAATAAAGAAATGAAGTACTTCCTCTCTTCTTGATCAGTGCTCACCCGATGGCCAGGACATATATCATTGTACACCAAGTGAAATATATGGGGTTTTCTCATGGAGAAGACGAAAGGGGGTATGTGTTTTCAGGAAGCACCAAATTTGAGACTGATCTACTTGGGTAATAAAACTCTTATCAATTGAATATTGCTTTAGTTTAATTGCTTTTACTTTACATGTTTGGTTCAAGCTTTCGTTTTGAATGTTAACTAGATTGAATTCATCCATTTTCTTGGTCAAGAGAAGAGCAACAATAATACTCCCTATAATACGGGGCTTTTGGACTCTTTTTTCTTTTCCAAATAATTAGCTTTTTGCTAATTTTAAGATTTATTTTGGTACAAATTATCCTAATTATAGATATAATTCTCTTATTTTTTATATTAATAAAAATAAATTATAATTATAATAAAAAATACTCATTATTCACGCACCGCGCCATTGGTGTTTTATGCGTAGCCCTTTTTGTTCATGATGTCAAGAATGAACTAAACCTGTAAATGACTCTTAAGATGGTACAAAGCCAATTAGTGAATTCCTAGTACCCTTGTCAATGATCAATGATCTTAGCAAAGAATTTGCACTGCAAATGAAAATAGCGAACGCATATCTAACATAGCCTGTGATGATTGAGAAAACTCATTTATGCCTAAGATTCTTCTATATATGCATTCAACACTAGGGGTGTTCATTCGGTTTTTCGGTTCAATTTTAGTGGAATAATTCGGTTTTCGGTTCGGTTTTTTTAAAATTTTACAAAATCGAACCAAACCGATTTTTTTAAAAAAACCAGAACGAACCGAAATAATTCGGTTTGGTTTGGTTCGGTTTGGTTAAAAACCGAAATTAAAGAAAAAAGAAAAGAACGCATTTCGGTAATGCGTTCTTGAGGAAATTTTATTTAAAAAAAATTAATTTTTATTAAAGAACGCATTATAAAAATGCGTTCATATATGAATTTTTTAAAAATTCGATTTTTTGGTTCGAGAATAAAAACCGAAAATCGAACCGAATTTAATTTTAATCCAAAAAATCGAATCGAACCGAACCAAAAATCTGAAAAACCGAACCGAGTAGCTATTAATGAACACCCCTATTCAACACGGAGTAGCTAAGTCTATATCAAGACTAAAATAACTACGAATATGCATCTAACACGGAGTAGCTAAGTATATATCAAGACTAAAATAACTACGGAGAATAAACCGTGCTCTCCTTATAATAGGGGAGCTGAAGTATCCAAGTACAAATTTTAGGATAGTTACCAATAGAAGCTGTTGAACTTAATTCAAAGTAATTCGGAAACTAAATAAATAGATAAATGATAGATATAACATATCGAGTTTGATTGACACTTTTAGGTTGGAGTCAGATCGTTGGGTTTTAAAAGGAGACCCAACACCCTTGACATATCCATGCGACTTCACCAGCGGCTACTGCTGCTGGTGATAGAGATTTAAAAATAGATTTACAAAGCAAAGGAGTAACTCTCAATAATTTACTGTCTTTAATAAAGGAAGACAATTCACAACCTTCAATAAGAGAATTTAATGCAACTCCAAGAATGTATCAAATCGTTTCAACAGAGAGTCAAGAATGCTCACTTTTCATTGTTATTCAACTGTTACTGAATAATATGGAATAAGCTATACTTGCAGTGGAACTCTACAAGAGAAGACTAAACGGATGTCACATGAGATGCAAGCTTTTTCTCCTAACCTAAGCTCACAATTAAAAAAACTAATAAGCTTTATATTTTGAAACAAAAGAAGTAGTAAGACCTTTGTGATGTGTTTGGAATATATAGGAAAGAATTTCAAAAAGAAAATGCTTGGAATAATTTGTTCATAGCAAAAGTAATTAAAGGCACATTAAATGTTTATTATTAGAGAAAATGACATTTTTGGTCCTTGCATTTTCATCAAAGTTCTGTTTTGTTCCACTTTTAATTTGAATTGTTTATCGTGAACTTACAATTAATTTAACTTTTATAAAGTCACATCTTCCTCAGGACAAACTATCTTCCTCAGGACAAACTTCTACATATATATAATTTGCAAAACTAATTATTTGTACCTACATTTCTTCTTTCAAAGTATAGAAGAATATTTCTGGATGAAATTGCACCATTGCTCTCTATATGCTATGAATCCTTCTTTCCCCTCCTTCCCCAACACCCCACCAAATAAATGGAAAAGAAGAAAGAAAGTACTTTTTCAACCACGCTATCAAGATTCAACATTCAAGACTATCTCAGTTAGGCCCCCATGCCTAAATCATTTTCAAATTCATCCTTCTCGATAATTTGCTTGTTGACCACACAAAATTTGATTTCTCAAAAAAAGTAAGAAAATTTTATGAACTTGTTATTTTCCATCAGAGCTTCTAACCTGACTGGCACGTTCACGTGTTTTGCAATAAACTGGATCTCATTCACGTGCCTAATCATGAGAGGATTATGGGATCTTGATTAGAATTTAGCAGCCAATATCTGAATTAGAAGTGAAAAAGCGTTTAACAGAACATATCAATAATATTTATTTTCATTTTTTATAAATTTTATCGGGTCAAAATCGTGGAACCATGGAAAAAGTCAACTTTTGACTTTCTTTCCCAACTCTATTGATCAGCTACCCTTTGCACCAAACCCACTAACAGACTGCAGAAAGATCCATGTCTGGAGGCACACTTTCGAAAGGCATCCCGATTTTGACGATGAAGATATTTTGGACTCACACGGAAGATCAGTCTTTTCTATTTTCTTTTGGATTTCTCTCTCGAGGGAGAGATTTGGGTTCTAAATTGTGATTTCCTATAATTGTAGAAGCAAATGTTTTAGTATCACCTTAACAGTTATTTTATTTTTAGGAAGAAAAGCTGAAATTTCAAATTGTAATATACTAAGATGTCACAGGTAGTTTAAACTATGATTTTATATATTATAAGTTGATAAATTTCTTTTAAATTATTTCTCGACAGTTAGAGGTAGTATTGAATAGTATTTTGGCTTGAGATTTTCTGTTTTGATTTTGTGAGAAAGAATTTTTTGTGAAAAAAAGAGTAAGACTCAAAGTGAAAAATTTGTATTCAAACCCAATTACATCCGTTTTAATTCTAATTTTTTATATTAAAGATAATATGATACCGAATACTTTTTTTTGCAGAAGTAAGAAGGGATAAGTAGTGCAAAAATCCTGCTAATTACTCCGATGTAAGTTTCTTCTTATACCAAAAAAAAAATAAAAATAAAAAAAAGACAGTGTAAGAAGAGTGCGATAGTTTTCACAATTAATCAAAATGTTAAAAGTTGATATATTAATTTTGTAACTATATACACATAACTAGACCCCCATATAAATAAGGTAGACTCACATTCACGACGACTCTATGCATACATGAAACATGTAGGAGGATGGGATCGGTCTAAAATGTGTTCATGTGAACTCTCCGCTAGTGGAACCCAAAGGTTTATTCATAGTTTATGCAGAAGGAGGTGAATGTGCAGAAGCTGGTCTTTTTCAATTAGATTTGATAACCGAATTCCAGAAGCCTATTTTACGTTCGACATTTGGTATCTGTTTTTAATGCTTTAGCGAGGAAATCTTTTTTAAATTATAAGTCAAATATTCGAGAATAGTAGATATTTTAAATCATAAATTAAATATTTGTGATTTTGTTATTTTTTTAATTTCGGACTAAATAAATTATTCTTGAGCTTCTTAATTTCTCTTTGCGGAAATCCACCTTGTCATATGTATTTTCGCTGATTTCTCCCTATTTGATGGAGTGCTTTCACTTCACAAAATTAGTTCAATTTACGTAGCCGAACATTTAATGAATTTACTATGAAAAAAACGAAAGCAAATTGGTCAAAATTAATGGGCCGAAGGATCAAACATAGAACTAACTCAAATTAAAAGTCGACCGATATTACAAATTGAAGCAACTATGGAAGTTCATACACCTAAGCAAGTGGGCGGCTCAAGAAGCGATGCAACACGTAGTTGCTTTACAAAGTGGGAATGTTTTTCCGGCTGAAAGTCTGCAGCAGATTCATAGTTTCCTACTGCTTAGGGTTCCTGATTAAAAAGAAAACGATGTACAGGCTATTCGACCAAAACCATCATCGAATAATTCTTTGTTTCAATGGGACGCCCAACAATACTACATACAGAAGCTACCCATCCCTTAAATTCTAAAAAACAAAATCCTGATCATTTCCCCTAAACTGGCATTCCTGATTTATCACTGATCAATCACCGTGCCACGCCGCATTTTGATGAGAAGCCTATGTTTTCCATTTCCCAGTTCAGTTTTGAAGCTACTTTTTCATGAGAGGGGAAGTAGTCCTGAAATTTATTAACAAAAGGAAAAAGAAAAAAAAAGGAAGAAAGAAATCGAGTCTGTTATCTTTCCTCTCTCCAAATTTATTTCTGCATAAATGAAGAAAATGTTGTTACCTCAAGTTTCTTCATCAGCTCTGTGGCAGTAGGAGCTGACACAGTGATATGGCGAGCATTTGGGCTGATGAAGCCTTCCTCTACTGCTTTATCAATGAATGTCAACAAGGAATTGTAGTATCCGTCCACATTTAACAATCCCACCTGCAAAATACTTCTTCATTCAAATTTCTTTTTCTCCATAAAATGAACTTTTCACTTAGAAACTCGTAAACGAGAATTACCGGTTTATCATGGATACCGAGTTGTGCCCAAGCTATCACCTCAAGCAGCTCCTCCAGAGTTCCATAACCTCCTGTATATGCACCCAGTGGATAAAAAGCATTACTGTTAAACTCGCAACCTTTCAAGAGTATTTTTCCCCCAAAAATATTAGAAGGTTATTGCCCCCTCTCCCTTTCCACAATTAGTTAACTGGTGAATGGGTTGGGTTTAGAACACATTTTAGCTAACTGAAAAGCTAAGTTGGCAGCCCATTGACCTGCTTCCCACTATCTATCGACAATCAAGTGGTGGGAGCCCAGTTGTTTGTATTCAGCCCAGCCCTTTTGTTTTGTTTTGTTTGGTTTTTATCTCCGACTCCAACCTGCTCTCAATTATTGAAGTTTCTATACACTGCTAACATGAAGTGTTGTTGAAAAAAATTATTTTAAAAATTAATTGGTATTCATACGCATAAGAATTTTCAAAAAAAAAATTTTTTTCCTAATTAAAAAGCATGAGAGATTTACGCATCGACAATACATTACATAAGAAAAATGTATCCGTACACATGTACTTATTTCTTTAATATTCTTTAACGTGCAAAACTAGGTTAAACTAACATTGGAATTAAAGAAATAATACAAACCAGGTAAAGCGATAAAGGCATCAGAGTGTCTGGCCATCTCAGCTTTTCTCTGGTGCATATCAGCCACTGCCTTCACTTCTCCTACTGTGTCCCCTGTTATCTGCTCCACCATTCACGATACTTTCTAATCTATCAACTCATGAAACATCCATTGTCTCCGAACCAAGCCAAATCTCTAATAGGCCCCCCCACACTTGTGGATTGTACAAGGCAAAAGGAATCTCTAATAGTACCCAGAACAATTAGATTTGAACTATTTTTTATGATTTATTTTTCACGTGTTTAAATCGGATCATATAGATTACAATTATTTAATTTCGGATATAAAAAATTTGCTTAATAGGAGCTTCTTAGGAGAAGACAAAATAAGGATGAAAATATCAATGGTTGACTCATACGTCCACATGCAAGGGTATTGTAGTACACCGTGGAAAATAAGAAGCAAAATTCTCTTTAGAGCATAAAAAAATTTATACAATTGTCGACAAATATAATATTTTTTATAATCGTATCACGTAAAAAGAAAAAGATATATATGTGTTGGTAATAATAAAGCATAAGAAGATGCGTATTAATAGGAGCAAAGCATTTTGTGCATGATCGAGAAAACCACGTCAAAGATAAGAAAGAAGAGGTAGAAATTGTAGCAAATGTGGATACGAGATGAAAAGGACCATATTTCACAAGAGAAACCAAAAGGCTTATGGATCGACCCCTCTCTCTCAAGTCTCAACCCCACCGGAAGAACATTCACTTGTTCCGCCATTTCTTCTCATTTTCAACGTTTCCCTTCACAAACATTGAGATGCTTAAAAACAAAAACCAAAAGTGAAAGGCCACATACCTCTCTAGGCAGTAATGTACAGGGGATCACTCTGCAGACAATAACATGACAAAAAAGATTATTTGTAATGATGATTTGGACAGAATTTTGAACAATGAACAATTCTTTTGTTCATCATTCCACCTTATCTATATTGAAATCAGACGCTATTCAACTTTGACAAATACTAGGTTAAGTAGAAATTACATAGAATTTTTTTTTTTCAAAAGAAGAAATTATATTAGAACAAGGAAGTTACCCAAGAACATGGCAACCGCCACCGTAAACAGCTTGGGCGACCAAACCCATCAAACCATTGCTTCCTCCTCCATAAACCAGCCCTATATCTCTCGATACCTTCACAAAGTAACATATAACATGCAGTGTTATCGAAAGCCCGTAAAAAGACAGCAGTCTACCAACCCGAAATGCTACCTTAAAGTAGACCTATTAGATTGATTCTCAAGTAAAAGACTGGAAGTAGTTTTAAAGTCATCACCTGTTATTGAGAGATTTATATTACATTGTCTTCTTAATATAATAACTAATAACTTATAAGATTTGCATAATTATTTCCTTTTGAACTATATTTTGAAAGTAAAGTTAAGCTCAAGTTCGCTTTTAAGCTCCAATTATTCAATTCTAAACTTAAGATCTCGTATTATCTTTTTAAATGCTAATTTTGTAATAGTTTGTCCATTCTTTTCCTGCCTAACCATGACATTTTTCCTCTAACTGAAAACACGTGCATGCTCATGCATTCTTGAACAGTACAAAGTGCGGGGACTCCTGGCTCATGGCGGTGGAGGAGGTGGTGAATTGCTGCAGACGGGTGGGGGCTGGGCCGATGGGTGGAGGTGAGAGAGTGGAATGAAAAGTTCTGAACTGAAAAAGGCATGGGTTTTGGAGAATAAGTTCTAAAGAACAGAGCAAAGGATAGAAGCAGAGAACATGTTCAGACGTACCAATTCTTTCCCGAGCTCTATAGCAGCTTCAGTGTAGGCGGTTTTCTTTCCGGGGCTGCTGCCACAGAATACACAAATCTTCTTGAATTTTGATTGCTTCATTTCCTTACAGTCTCTGCCTGCTTCCATCCCTTAGTTCTCTAGTCTGTGTATTTTAAATGTGCCTGTCAGTAGTTCGGGCTGATTACCAAGATATATAGCGAGTTAGCCACATTTGAGACAAAACAAACCAATCTCCATCCCTCCAGCCCACCCCGCATCCCCACCCCTTTTGCCCCCTTCTCCATCCTCTCTCAAAATGTGATGTTTAGCTGACATGTAGTCTGGAAAAGTACATGAAATTTCAACTTTAGCAATTGAAAAATATTTAAGTACTATTATAACTCGACTTTTATATGATTAAAAATGTAATCGTTATGTTCCACTTAGACCTAGTGTGGTTGGGAGGAAAAGAGAGAGGAAAAAGGAAAGGAGAAGTAAAATAGGAAGTAAATTGGTATTTTGCTTCATTTGGTTGAAAGGACAGAAAGACTGAGAGTAAATATGGAAGGAGAGCTCATTAGCAATGCCAATACTTTCAAAAATAGGTGGATTGGGAGGTATTTGGTCTTAAAAGATCATTATGTCATTAACTTTAACTTTTATTATAATTAGAGAATTTAAGAGGAGTGTAAATTTGTAAATATAACAAAATATACTCTATTCCCCTTCTAGTTTCTATACAACGAAACAAGGAAAAATATTTCTAATTTACTTTCATTCCTCTTATACTAAATAAAACCAAAATAAATACAAATACTTCTCTTAGGCTTAGTTTGGTTCACATGGGGAAGGGAGAGGGAGAGGGCGAGGGGGAGGGGGAAGAGGAAGAGGCTCCTTTTACTTCTCTTAAGGAAAGTATTTGTATTTATTTTGGTTTTGTTTGGTATGATGGAAAGAGAAGTAAATTAGTTGTATGAAAAGTGGAAGGGGATGAGGATATTTTGATGTATTTATAAATTTACCCTCTCCTTAAAACACTTTAATTATGATAAAAGTGAAAGTTAATGACATAATGATCTTTTAAATATCAAATATCTCTCAATCTTTTCAAAAGTGCAAGGATTGGAATTACTGATGTGGGGGAGAGCTCTCCCCCTCTACATTTACTCTCTTTCCTTTTCCTCTTCCAACAAAACGAAATAAAAAATTTATTTACTCATTCTTTTACTTCTCATTCCCTTTTCCTCTCTCTTTTCCTCCCAACCAAACTAGGCCTTAAGAGAAGTAAAATGTGCCTCTTCTTCTCCCTTTTCTTCTCTCCCTTGGGAACCAAACTAAGTCTTATATACAGATTGAGAATGTGAAAATAAAAATAGCTAACTCGTATATGCATATGGTTTCATAATACTATAGTTAATTGAACATCATATTCTTTTTTTTTCAACCACATATTGTAATTTTGAAGGATTTAAAAATATATAGGATATGAATTCCAAAGTGATAATATCTAAGAATCAATTAACATAGACAATCTATTATCTCAATATAACAAATCAAGACTCTTCTCCTAGAACCAATCTCTAAATTATGACATCATAACACATATAACTCTACATACAAACTTATATATAAAGAGCTTTTAAGTCTAGGAATTCTATTTCAAATAACAATATGAATCTACTGAACCAAAACTTAATAGGATAAACTAAATTTATAAATCTTCTAATACTGTTTGGTTTAATATTGCCAATAAATTTATAATTACATTCATATTGTAATTTGTAACACTCTCTAGATTAGTCTTCCTCTTTATCAAAATTAGGATATTCCGCTAGAAGTCTACTCGTACGGCATGGTGAACAGAAGAACCACAAGTATTGTAGTAATGTTGACAAAGAACAACTGTAACATCCCAATCATATTCTCCCTCAACAAAGACCAAAACTACATGCCCAATCCTCCAAAATCCAAATTTGAAAAACAAAAAGAAATTTTGTTACCTAACATCTTTGTGCTGTGGTAAAGTGCTAGTTCTGTTCGATCAAAGAGATCTCTTACGAAGCAAAAGCTTTGAATTCAATTCATATCTTCTGTTTATAAAATAATCTAATTCAAATATGATGAAAAATATTTAACTCTTCTTCCATTCATTTTTCTTTTTCTCCCTTTTCATAAAAGGACTAAAAAGAATAATAAGGGAATGAACAAGGAAATAAATTTATTCACAAGTTCTTCCAACAACACAAACCGAGAGATTTATGAAGCAGGAGATATTCTTAAAAGCAATACTATATATATTTATGGTTTAAAATGAGCTTATTTAAATGCTATATACATTCTATAGTATACTGTATCGTTCGTTACACAAGGAAGAATGATGAAGCCGACCCATATGGGAGCTATCTCTGTACCACGAAGAGGACAAAGTCAATGTTGTCCTTATAGGAGACACGTATTTTTGTCTGCTAATAAACCAAAAGCACCCACCATATCATCCAGAAACTGAAATCTAGTCTATGTTCAAACAATGTTTTCCCCCACTTACGATATGGTTATATGCAGATGCAACAAAGATTCGTGCTGTATTTCTATTGATTTTTTTTAAACTACTTTTTTCGTTTTAAAATATGAATTATTTTAATATTATTTTTTACACAAGTTAAAAAAAATAAATATTTTTATATTATATTTTGAATTAATTAAATTAATATAATAAAAAATAAAAAATATATTTTTAGTGGTAATAATTTTAAAAAATAATTTTAAAAATTTAAATATTTTGAGGAATAAAGAAACAATCAAAATGCTTTATATTTAGAATGAGGGAGAATACTGAGTAAATATCATGCTAGAATCTGACGTAATGTGATTGGATTGAGGGACGGTGTGCAGAGAAAAGGAGAACAAAGTAGGAGGAAAGGTAAGCTTGTGATTGGTTGAATTTGGAGAAATTGCGAAAAAGGAAAAGAAATTAGGGAGGGACTGCCAGCTATTAATTTGTAGTGGTTCTTAACTATTATTTTTGTGCAACTTCCAATTAATAGCTTTATTTTTGAGAAAGAATATATAAAATGTAATACTATTTTAGCTCTCATAGAATAACTCACTAAAATCAATCTCCTTCTCATAATTTTTGTTCACTTGTAGATTGTTTTAACAGATTCTAATATCTTTGCTGACCTTTTTTTTTTTTTTTTACCCCTTTCACCAAAACCAATTCAAGAACTTATCTCCTCTTATTTCCTTTCCAATTCCTTTTATTGAAAAGACATTCTTCCAATTAAGAGAAGTGATGCAAGTGCCCTTTCCACTAAAATATGGAACCTTCCATTGTTTGTTTCGTTAAAGGACGCATCGCTTCTTGGTCGTTTTCTTTACATAAAACGATAACAATATAATTATTTAATTATTTTAAAGAATTTGATACTTATATTCTCTTTTAATATCTTACATATATACTTAAGGAGTATATTTGATTGATAAATTTTTTATTTTGAATTTTGTAAAAATAAATTTTTTATAAGAAAAAAAAAGTAAAATTTGATTGTATCAAACACTACCCAAATAAATTTTTTAAAAGATTAAAATCACTTTAATGATTCAAAATTTCACCCGTTCTCCACCAATAATCGATGCCGAACCGATCGTCCCCAGCTGTCTGATGGAGCAAAAATATGATGTTGAAGACAAAGGAAAGGTGTTGGTTCTTTCTATAAACGGAGAAAGCTGAGTCCACCATTTTTGAACGCCACATTGTAGCTATCCCAGCAGAGATCAGTCGTAGGCCCTCCCCGCCATTGCTGGACAAAGAAACCACAGCAACGGAATCATTCAGCAATCCCACGCCTCCTCCTTCTTACCAGCCAATCGAATTAACACGCGTTAGGATTGTGCACAAATTGCCTTCTCCGCAATACTCCACAGCTCATAATTCTATATGTTCTTCAAGTACCGCTCTTCATTCCATAATAGAAAAGGTCGTTACACGCGTCAGCTTGCTAATGGCCGACACATCTTGACCGAAAGAGCCAATACCTTCGTGATCATGCAGTGTTTTGCTCTTTTCATTTAGGACATTCCAGAGTCAATTATGCATAACAAAATATAAATGTAAACGTTAATAAATATTACTAATATTTTATGTAATTATCTTTGGTGTGTGATTGGCGATGTATGAGTAATCATCGTTGAGATGCTATGAGATGGAGAAGTCATGAATTCTTGGTTGGTTGCTTTCCGCATTGATTGAGCAGAAGAAAACAGGACCAAACAGCCTCAAATTGAAGTTCAACTCACTTTTCGAAATAAAATCAACCTAATGCATGTGTAGAGTTTGGATGATCCTATGTTGCGCAGGAAGTCAAATAGGTCCATAGATATGGTGACCCATCAGCCATTGAATGCAAGGCTCTATTTTTTTCCTTTTCGATTTGAA
Organism: Rauvolfia tetraphylla; assembly: GCA_030512225.1. NCBI lineage: Eukaryota > Viridiplantae > Streptophyta > Magnoliopsida > Gentianales > Apocynaceae > Rauvolfia > Rauvolfia tetraphylla. Next base: position 1,545,987 of record JAJQKT010000062.1, read on the forward strand.
CTTTTTTAGTCAGTTGTATTTATAATTTAGGCAGTCGATGAATGAATTTACACCTCATCTGTTCATGCTACTATAAGGAATCAAGAATCTGAAAAAGAGCAACCTTAATAAAACCTAAAAATCATTATTGAAATTAAATTCAAGTCAACTAGGAATTTTTTCACAATTACCATAACGTTGCTGATCAAAATGGCTTCTACCGCTTTATCAAAAAAAAATCTACCGCGGTCAAAAATTTCCGGATGAAGGGTTGGTGGAGGATTCTTACTAGTTTGCTTTTGACATTAATGTTGGTTTAATCATAAACATTAAAAGGAACAAAGAACCTCCGATTTTGTCCAACTAAAGGGACATGGGTCTACGTGCGTTAGTCCCTAGTGTCTAAAGGTCAATTTCTTTTCCTCGATCAAGGAAGCAGAGTTGGATGGCAAAGGTCAATCTACAAAGTAAGTGAAAGCATGCAAAAAGAAAGAAGAAGAAAAAGCCAGACCATATTGCAAGAGTTCTGATGTCTCACCTAAAGGATATCATTACATTGCATGTGAGTCCTTTGAAAATATAGCCGCTTCAATTGCCACATTGTACTATCATCAAGAATCCATTCCTAACTAGATGCCCATAATGTCCCATCCAGTCTGAATTCCACAATAATTATCCACAAATGCATGGTTCTCTATAAGGGATCTTCTCCCAGCAATATAATATTGTTACATTGTTATTTTTTTAAAAAAAAAAAGAGTATATAAAATCTTTTAAAAAATGAAAATTTTCTTGAATAAATAGACTAATACGAACAATGTTTGATAGTCCAAGTTACAATAATTTTGCTAGTTGTTGAATGATTAAGACTATGTGTAACAAAAGATGTTATGGTTAACAATTCTGTGAGGAATAGTTCTTCAAAAACTTTCTTTTTGGAAATTTGAGAATTCATCATCAACAAATTTGACCATTTACCCTTCTAAGTTAATCTATCATTAACACCCTAAGATGACATTGACTGCTACATTTATGCATTATTTGCATAGAAGAAAATTTTGCAAGAATATTTGTCTTATACAATCCCCGGCCTCCCATCATTTCTTTATCTGACTTTTGTTTTACTTAGAGCCGATTGCAAATAATTTTCGGCAACCATTTCCTATTGTTACAATATGGATTGGGTTTGGATTTAACAATAAAAGTAATTTTTTTTATAAGAGAAGAAATAAAATCTAATTATATTTATATCCAGACGAAGCGCAATCCAAATGCATCAAAACGATGTTCAAAGGTGTTAACTTAACAATTGGCCAACATATGCCAATATAGATGCTACTATAAAAGTTAACAATAAAAGGCCATGTTCTTATGCTATTCTTCATTTTTTACCAAATTTGGATGTGGGATTGAAAGCATTACATAAATTACTCAACTAACCTAGTAATTATATCCTACTTTCTGGACTGGTTAATTTCTCGCAATATGACTTTTGTTTTTTCTACTTGCTGATATAGAAGTGATGCATTAGTCAGTGCAAGTGCCTTTGATCTTAGCAAAGCATTACCTTTTTCAAGTTTCCCCATATTCTTGATGGAAAATCAGCTGAAGCTTAGAAAACAATGAAGCAGACTCTAAGTCTCTAAAACTGCCAGAGATTTGCTGCTTGTGCATACATGTCAATTACAAAATATGTGTGCGTGTGTTTTTTGTTTTTTGTTTTTTTGTTTTTTTTGTTGGGGCGGGGTGGGGGGAGGGTTGTGGTTTCTGCTCCTTAGTACTTCTGCCACCTAGAGCGGAAATCTGCTTCTACCGGCATCTACAATGAGCTGATCCAGAGTAGTTGCCGTGACCTCCATGCTAATTGACCAGGTGGACCTGGTGTCTCACTTATACGAAGCATGATGCACATGTCCGCCGCCGCTCGTACTCAATAAATAAATAAATAAATGAAAAGGACAACCTATTCAGTCCAGACCCATTTAGATTGGTTTATTAGAGGTGTGATTAGATAGAGTTTGGTTTTGAAATTTTTTTTTGGGTTTCGGGAGAAAGAAATTTTTATGAGAGGATAAGTGAGATGTAAGATGTGAGATAAGAAATTTATATTGGGTTCGATTTGGGTGATCCAAAACCTATCTAATTTGGGGTGCCCTAAAGCGAGACCTGTCCAGTTCATTTGCGGATCTGCATGTTTGGATTAGTGTGTTAGAATTAGAGAGAAAGTTAGCTTTGTCAAAACCGCCGTAATGAGTGGGTCGACCCCTTTATTCGTATAAATAAATAGTTCTAGATATGATTTGTTCATACTTGTTTAAATACAAATCAAACCGTTCAGTCAATGGTCAAATACAGACTAGAGCGGATTGATCTGCTGTTTTTTATAAAGTTAATTTTTAGTTTAATAATTTTAAATTTTTTTACTTTAACTCACATATTCAATATAATTCTAATAATATAGATATCTTAGTACTGAGTTAAAGAAATATCTTTTTAAATTTAAAATTAAAGAGTTTAATAGAGTTTTAATATAAGGTCTAATTTTTTTAAGTGTTAGAAACATCATAAAAAAAGAAAAGTATACTGACAATTAGGATTGATTAATTTAATTTTATAGAATTAATTAATTCATTATTGTTGTACTGTTATATTATTTGAAATATCATATTTATATAAATTTATCTAGATTACAATATATATATATATATATATATATATATATATATATATATATATATATATATAATTATTTATTTATTTTATATTTAAAAAATATTAGTGATTAGTCCAAGATTATTTCTATTTTAATTATTGATTTGTGTGATTTTATATGTGATAAAGGAAGATAAAAAAAAATTTACCCAAAAAAAATGTCATGGTTCAGACCATTTAAAACGAATGAGTTGAAAGTTTTTTAAGTCATGAGAGAGAGAGAGACCGCGCGCTTGATGCCTTTGAGCGGAGCGGACCTTTGGTTCTTTAGTTAGGATTCGGGACCATTCTGTACTCCGGATTCCATTTATGCCCACAGGTGTAGTCACAGGGCCTCCATTCTTTTTGCAGCAGAATAACAAGACCACATAAATATTTGCATCATGGATCAAGTGAAAATAGTGGAAGGTTTGTACATAAATATATATATATATATATATATATATATATATATATAGATAGATAGAGAGAGAGAGAGAGAGAGAGAGGAAGGTGACAGTGATACTGCGGAATGCAGATTGAATCTTCAAGATCAAACCCTATTACTTAAAAAAGCAATGTAATCCTTTTTGGGTATAAGTAGTAAAGATTTGATTCTTAATTTCTTAAATTATGAGTTTTGGGGACGCAGATGCAGCATAATGAGAAAACATACATTGAAAGTTGCATATCCAAATACTGATTCTTCCATTCTATATTTACAGAGATAATACTATTGAGAGGGGTGGCTCCCGCTACGGAAATTTTAAATATCCAGAAAGCATTGCCACTTCGAAGGCCTTAAGTTCAAAGACTGGCTGCTTGTTTTTGTAAAGCCAGACGCATATATCAATATGTACACACTTGTAATTTCATAATCCCCACCCTCAGGAGTTTGATTTTTCATTTTGGAACTTAAACTAAATAAGGGACTTTTAGTTCTAATAACTATTTGTGTTCCAACCAATATGATGAAAAATGTGCATATACAACTCAATCTTAAGGCCTATGTATACTTTCTGTGGTACTATTTGTCTCGACTCATTCATCATCTACAGAAAAATCAGGTTCTGCTGGTTTTTGCAATGAGCTGACAGCAGAGGAATCGGATCCAGAGTGCTTGTGAAGACCTCGTCTACTAGTTGCTTTTCTTGCTGCATAAACTGCAAAGCCTGAGCCAGGTGGATGAATATCAACATCTGGTTGCTGATCTGGTGCCGCAGGTTCGGTCGTTAGGCTCTCTAAAGCACGAAGCTCAGCTGCACTTTTACGCTTTTTATACCTGCGCCATGCTGCTTGTATGAAGCATGCAGCCCATGTTCGCCATTGGTGTGAGTAGAACCTGAATTTGTGCCTGAGTTGCTTACTATGTAGTCTTCGAAATTGTGCTGCAACAAATTTGAGGTCCTCTGCTCTGAGAGCAAAAGCCTCTACTTCAGAAATTGCTTTCACTGTGCGCGTGGAAGATGGCAGAATGACACTAGGACGTGGATCAAGGGCCCATGTCAGCAGTTCCTCACCACAGAAATCACCAGGACCAATTCGGCAGGAATTGAAGAAGCCAGTACGGCCACCATTTGTGGTGTAAGAATCAAGATTTCCTCGAATTATGAATAGCATTTCATTAACTGGATCACCTTCACGTACTAGACAAGTCCCTTCAGTGCATAAAGCAGGCTTAAGCCGCTCACATATGGCATCTAGCATTCTCTCATCCATTTGATCAAACAATGGCACCTGTTCATAAGGTCAAAAGATGCAACTGATGTGTAATTAGATTATGACTAATAGATATAATACCAATTATCACGGGATGTTTCTTTAGATTCAAGAAATTAGTTCTTTAGATTATAAGCAAGCAGAGTTAGGCATTACGTCAGTAATTTCTGTGAGGAACATAATGTATAGGGCTCAAAGCAAAGTTGATATCACTAGATTGAAATATTTTAACAGGTGAAAACAGGTTACAATGAAGGCTAATTTTTCTCTCAACACCCTTGAAGAATTTCTTCTTTATCCTCTTCCCAATCCAGAAAAAAGAACGGAACATTCTTCAAGAGTACCTTCTCTTCAAAAATAGAAATTGCCAAGTAGATTCCCCTATTTTAGTGAATATGCTACAAATCAAGCAATATGATTGTAATTCAATTTCACAGTACCTGATGGTCATGACATGAACTATACTTTTACCAGCTGCGAAACTCACATTTTTCTCATGCTCATACAGTTCCTTAGTGTTTCTATAACAGTATCATAAATTGCCCACCTAATGTCTTTCTAATGTTAATTTGCTTTGACTGTTCATAAATTAGAGCAACTATGCAAACACCAACTTTGATGACACAGGTGCCTTTATCAGATAAACGAAAATGCAACAAGGAGCAAATTAAATCCCAGAAAAAAAGCCTTACCCGTCTAACTAGATCATAACACAGGTGGCGTTTGATATCTCTCCGAAGATCTAAGGGAAGTCCTTTTAGAAGAGCTTCCTCATCAACTCCTCTAGTAGCAACCCATTTATATTGATCATATTTTCGCACAGACTGCCTCAACTCTTGAGGTAGCTGTCTATGACGCATCCACTGTTCAGCATCGGTTCTCTTGATTCTCCACTCCTCTAATCTAACGGTGGTTGATTGGAGGTATGTCTGCCCAGAAGATGTATATCAGCATTTATAAGTCCACAGACACAGAATTAAAAGCACAGCTCTGAGAATTTCTTAATTTAATGAAGATAAGACACCCCCTCCCCAACCCCCACAACAAAGAGAATTAGAAAAAACAGAGAAAATGTAGTATATAGCAAATGATAGAGGCATAAGGCCAGTAGGTATAAAGAAATTACAACCTCCAAGCTAGGAGATCAAACAACCATGTAATGCCTCGACGCATTTTCACTAAACTTCTCAATGGAGAAGTCAGCCTCTCATATTCCAAAATACATGCATAAGCCTTGTGCAACATAAATAGGAAATGTGTAGGTATATTGACATATAATGAGAGGAGCTTACTTGCATGTTGCCAATGAGCAAGGCAAAGAGGACTAAACCAAGTGTTGCAATAATGATCGCAAAGATGATTTCTCCTACATAAGTGCTTGTAGAAAGATTTTGCCCAAGAGAACTGTATATAAAGCAACAAGCAACGAAGAAAAAGTGAAAAATTTTCCCCACTATAGTCGAAGAATAACCTTGTAACTGAGGATATTAATAATGTTCAATTGTAGTTAGAAAATTATCATACCTCAGGTTCTTCAATCCCCACCATAGACAATAGAAATACTTGTTGAAGAACATTGCAATTGTAACATCAGATGTCACAGCATCACCATACATACCAAAGGGATATGGGCTGCTATTTGGATCACATTGAGTTGTGATATTGCTAGACTGAAACCAAGCAATTCTGGTTAAGTCCTTAACCTTCCGGCAATCAAAAAATGAAGATTGACAAGAATCCTCCTGTTTGCAGGTATCTCTCCAACATGCTTCCTGTCTCTCAATTGAAAGAAGATACCAGCAAGCTCCCAAAACCTACTTAGCAAATAAAAGAAGAAAAGAAAATAAGTGAATTTACAGTGTTTAAGCTCTCCACAAACATATGCAAATCAAGATTATGCTTAGCTCTTTCGACACCAATTGTTCTGGCCCCTATGGAGTTGCTCATTACACATCCAGCTATCCCCTATTGTTACGGTAAAGCAACTCTTTCTGTAGCAACTAATTGCCTCTTCCTTTCCTACTCTAAAAGAAGGACATCGATTAATATGAGACTTGACTTATTCAATTGGCTACACAAGACAAATAAGAACTACTAACTAAACAATGAGTCAGGGAAGGGAAGAAACTGAGGTTCAAGATTTTTATAATCTGCAATCTTTATTCAATATCACACTATCTCCGAACTCATCCCAGTCCGATATGAAATCTGAGCCATTTCGTTTTCTTGTCATTTGCTTTAGCTTACTGTTAATATTTCCCGAAGATCTAACAGCAATAAGATAGTAGTGCTGCCATTTTGATATGCCACAAACTTTCTGTGAGTATGCTGACAGTAAATTTGATCCTGTTCCTTAAAAACGTGAAGAATTTTCGTCAGATCAATTCTGCAAGTGAACTCTGATCATTTCAGCATGCTTATGAGAGCAAAATATTTATCAGATGATCCCATTCAGTAAGTATATGGATCCATGAATCCTAACTGGTAAGCAGCTCTAGCATAACTAGAACATGGCCAAGATATCGTAACAATGCATAATTGCATAATTATGAATGACTAGTACAATCAGAAAAGACAGCTTAGTCCACAGATTCAATCTAGCTGGTAGAGAAAAGATCTCTGCCAGGACACGGTCAAAATACTCTTTATTTTACTTACATGGCTTGCCAGCATGAAGAGCATCAAGTTATATGCAGCTCCTGCCCATGCTGTTTCTGTCACAACTCCAGTTGCCTTGACAATTTGTGATGACAATGGATATATGAGAAGAAGTCTTGGAATGTACTGAAAAATGATAATGAACCTAAGGACATTCTTTGTGTTTGTCATGGTTGACCCACTTAGATTAGGGATAACGATCCAAATTAGCACCTGAAAAAAAAATTAGATGGATAAGCATTATTATTATCATTTAAGGCTAGGAAAGCAGCTCCAAAGTATACAAACCTGAGGAAGAGGCAGGGCAGCAATAACATCAATCCAGAATCCTTTCCTCAGGTATCTCTCAGCTATCTTTGATGAGTCTATAACAAGCTCTCCTCTCCCAAAAACACGAGAAGAAGGAGCAACATAAGCAGTACGGAAACGAACAAAAATTTGAATCATGTAAAATATATCAGCTACTGATCTTATAACTGTAAGGACAACTTCAAGTGTCATTCCAATATCTATGCAGACATCATCTCGAACCACAGGCAAGTAAAAGAACAAAGGGTCCACGAACAAAGAAATTAAACAAGCTACTAAGAATATCTTGTTCCATCTACGGATTGCAGGTCCTCTAGGATCTAATATCTTTTTCTTCACTCTTTCATAATCTTCTGAGAAGACTCGGGACAGTACTTTAGCTTTTAAGGACTTTGTGGTCCTCTCAGCCTTCCTAGAGCTTGCCTCTGGTAATGGTGTTCCATCAATCTTGTATACGACCTTAATCCCACCATCTCTATTGCCTGTGGGATATCTTGCTAGTTCAACATCATCTTGGAACCTGGAAGTCATTTCGTTAAAAGTTAGAATATAAGCTGATTGATCAAAGACTATCAACAGGGAATTTCAAGCTCATCACAGCTATGGATACTTCATGAAATAGAAAGCATAGATAAAGCAAAATATCTCTTCAATTAAAAAATTAAAAGGATGAATAGAAACAGAACCGACCTTACGGATTTTGCAGTAACATAAGCCATGGCGCTTAATCAACAAATATTGCCACGGCCAAAGTTATATTTATGGATCTGCAGGTCATTTGAATCAAGAGGTCATGAATATCAATCAACGTAGCAACAGAAAATGATTGTTGATTAGTTCCTAGCCACCAAAGAAAGAAACCCAGCTGTGAGTTCCTTCAACAGAGATCATGTGAAGGGACGGACGGCTACATTCAAGTTGTGCCTAAAGTAATAAGGGACCAATCTCAGCTTTTCAGGCAAAAAGAATAACCAAAAGATCCTTTCCTCTTTATTGGAAGTTCAGGTCAAACATGTGACCAATTCTTTAAATTTCTAATGTTTTCTCCCTATTCTTAAACCACTTCCAGAAAAGCATTAGATTCCAAGACCAGTTGAAGAAAGAACAAGTCAAAGAACCCTATGTGCATCATAATTCACATCAACTGGACTACATAAATTTAATGCATAGTTATCTTTCTACCCAAATTTCAGTAATGTCTACAAACTATTCTTAGAAGGAAAGCAATCAAGAAAATAACTCAGTCCACAACTGTTACAAAAGGACAATTAGTAAGCTGGCTTTCACATGAAACAACATTCATTATGCGGTACCGTTTGCGCTCCGCAGAGCCAGAATGAAAATCAAACAACCTCTGTCCTCCACTCTCCTTTTCCAACCAAAAGATGCCGGAAGAAAGCAAGGCAAGATCAGAGAAAAACCGTGATTTTTACGCATCGGAACCCAGAAAAAGTGCAGTAAATTCACTATCAAACGGCAGTAAAACTAAGAAAAATAGGTTCTGCTAAGGATAGTCTAAGTTCCACATTTACCAAATGATGAATATTGAAAAGAATAAGAAAGATACCAGCATCTGTTAAGTAGAAAGTATCAATGCAGAGTCAAAAGGCGATCTTTTTTTCCATAATCTCTGTCCATGAACAACTATATTTGTTCCTCAAGAAAAGGCAAAAGCTTTCAGAAAGGAAACGGAGTTTTATATGTTAACAGAGTTTTGGAAGGTTTAACGAGAGGCTGCCCGTTCAAGAATGGTGGAGGAAGAAATGATGTGTGCCAGTTCAAGAATTCTTTAACGCCCTGTTTGGAAAAAGCAATAATAAATAACTTATAGTTATGAAGAAAACATTTTTTATTATTTCCTTTCCTTTTCTCTCGTACGATAAATTAAATAAATGAGATGAAAATAACACAAACTAATTATTACTCTTAGCTAATTAGTTATATATTGATGAATTATAGGTTCTCATTTAATATTTCTTATATATTCCATAAATTTTCTTCCAAAAAAAGTAAAACTATTTCTTTCATCTCTTTTTAAAAAAATTTTCTTCCTTTTTTTTCAGGATTTTCTTTCCTTTTTCATTTTTTTTATAAGGTAAACATAAGTAGAAGTAGGGATGAATATTTTATGATTTAAATTATTTCCCTTCCTTTAGAAATATTCAAATAAGGGAAAGCATCCCTTTTGAGTAATTAAATGGTAGCAAAATGCAAGTAATTAAATAATGATTTTCTTCTATTATTGATATAAGAATGAGGTTCTCATGAAAGGGTCTCGTGGAGTGAGGATTGAGGGAGAGAGACAAAATACGAAAGCCCAAAGAAGAAAGTTTTGGAAGGAAAAGGCTGTCTTGAACTTTTCTTCTGTTTATATTAAAATTTTTGTCCCGTCTTTTGCCCTAATTGTTGTTTGTAATGATCCGAGGAGTTGACTGACCTTTCGTCATGTTTTTAAAAATGAGAGAGTGATACTTGCACTCTGTAGTCTCTTTTTTTGCAATAATTTTTATAAGTTAAAAAGACTATTCTGCCCCCCCGGTCGATATCTATTCACCCTCCAATCATTTGCTTCTTCCGGTTGGCCTACCTGCCGGCGCATCTGATATGATTTTGAAGTCAGAACTGGACTTGGATTCAACACACAGTGAAGGAAGGATCAGAGCAGCCATGCCAAAAAACAGCGAATTAGGTTAGAGAAAATATCAAGAGATGAAAAAGTTTGACTCCTAATCTCCTAAATCACGAATTATAAACTATTTTTTTGTTCGCATATAATTTATTATTGACCAAACACACAAACAAACAACATATCTATAGAGCTTTCTGCGTTAACCAAAAATGCAAAGGAAACAATTCTTTTGAAAAGACATAGCGAAAAGGAAAGAATATGTTGGCCCACAGCCTTGTAAGATGCCCTAATTTATTCCTTGCAGATCATATAAGCAAATTCTTTACCCTAAATAATTTGTAATTTCAACAGAATATTCTTCTTATTTTCACCGAAAGGGAAACAGGGAAGCCAGCTGTAACTGAAGGAATAATGGAATTATTCAAATTTGACTTTTCGTTTCTCTGAATTCATTTGATTGAAATGCGTTTTCCTTTTTCTATATCAAATTTCCTAGTTAAAAAAAAATTGCAATCTTGAAAATATTTAGACAAATTATTGGGATGAGGACCGCCTAATCTTTCTCATATTTTCAGGACTTTATCAGAAGATCATTCATATGGGATCTTTAAGGGAGTCGTTGTTGACTCTCTTCTTTAATTCACCCATTCTAATTTTCTCTTAATTAAAAATCAGTAATGTCTCTATTTTATCTTTTCTATAATTACTACTTTTTAGGATGGTCAGCGTTCAATTCCACAAGACTACCAGCCATCCCTTTGGTAGAAGAGCTGACATGGTCGAACATTTCTCCATGGCATATATCTTGCTACTTAAATTACTTGATAAATGGGAGTTCTTCCAAGCCAAGAAGTAAACCTTCTCTCCCATCATTGCCTAACAAACTTATGTTCCATTTGTATACCATTTCATAGCGAAACCCAATATAAAATTTTAGTTTTGAGATCTTCATTTTCTCTCACAAATAATTTAAATTTCACAAAATTTAAAATAAATATTTCAAAACTAAACTCTAGAGTTCTTATTTCCTAGTAGGAAATTAATATACTTGTTGCAAAATCATCTTTGACTCCTCTCCCCACCTCCTTCAAATACCTATACTATCCTTGCATATTTAGCTCTCTATAGCATTTCATAATTACATAAATCCTTGCAATTTAGCTCGCTCCATCCGTTTAGGCTCGCTGTCCTTGGCTAACGAAAAGGAAGAAAGGGGGATGACTAAGACAAATATCTTTAAACATGATCTTAAATATATTTCCATCTAAAATGTATAGAGAAATTGGCTATAAATGTCACTAAAGAAAACGTCAATTGCTTGTCCTGCCATTGAACTTTTTTTTTTATCATTTCATGTCATTAAACAAATTAATTTTTGACTAATTATATTATTCCGCCACTAAACATGGTAGAGTTTAGTGAAAAAAAATATTTATATCATGTGGTATATTTATGAAGAGCATAACAATCTACACATGTTATTTTTTTTATCGAATTCTGTCGTGTTTAGTGACGGAATAATATAATTAGTCAAAAATTAATTTGTTTAATGACATGAAAAGATTAAAAAAAATCCTTGGTAAAACAAGTAATTGGCTATCTTTTTTAATGGCATTCATAACTAATTTCCCAAATGTATAATTTCAATCATAATTACTGTAGAAAAGAGTTTTTCGCCACATATTAGCATCCAAATCAGTTCAGATTATGTAATAGTCTCTCCATTCCACAAAATTCTAGTTCTATTTTTAATTTTTACACAAATTAAGAGTTTACTAAAATTTATTCAAAATAAAAATACTTTTAAGTGTGAGTAACTCATATTTGACAAGCCACATTCCTGTCTATCTTCTTTATGTCTATAAACAATTGACATGTATTGAAGATCATGTGTGGTGTTTAGGCCTGTCAATTGGGCTCTACGAGCCGAGCCGGCCTAAGCTCGGGCTCAGCCCGAGTAACATCATATTGAGTCCGAGTTCGGGCTCAGCCCGAACGGGCTCACAAATGTTGAGCCCGAGCTCGGCTCTTATGAGCTTGGGCCGAGCTCGGGCTGAGCCCGAAATATGCATATTCATTTTTTATTGTTCTCACAAATTATCTTCTCACTACAAATTATGATTGCCTTCACAAATTAATGTCTTAATACTTGTCTAACAATGACTTTCAACTAATTTGCATATATTATTAAACAATATCTCTAGAAACTAAACAAACGTCTATCTGAAAATCAACAAAACAAACTACCATAGCAAAATAAAGTATTGTAGCAATATCTCAACCACATTAAATTCTAACTAAGACAAATCAACAAAAGTGGAGCACCAAACTACCAGAGTCTGAGAATTTATTGATCAAGAACCCTTCAAATTGATATTTAAACAAAGATATATAATGCATTAAAATCTAATAATCTGGTATGTCGTGCTTCAATATGAAGTAACCGGAAAAGAGGAAGAATGATCCTATAACTCCGGAAATCAGTGAATTTCTAACGATGAAACTAGGCACCAAAGCACTAAAACACACCACCACTGTGTTTGCTGTATAGAGAATCAACCAAATTTGCAGCATACACCACTAAGTTTGCTGTATAGTAAGCAGTTTAATATTTTGAATGCATATTAAGTTATTAATACACAAAAAATAATCTTCTAATGTGCCCTAATAATAAATATTGATTTTTTAAAAAGATATTGGGCTAATACTAAAGTTTACTAATCACTTTACTAATCACCTTATAAGTTATATAATATAAGTATTAACCATTAAGTAATTGATAATTTTTTCTCTTCTCTTTCTAAATTTATGTTGAGAAGTGAAAAAAAATTATATTTTGTGAAATTAGTTAAATATATTAATTACGAAAGTGAATATGTAGAATATATTATTTTATAAAACTAAATATTTACTTTGAAATATTCTAAATTACAAGTGCAAAAATCAATTGGAAGACTATGCTAAGATCTTATCTTCTTCTTTCATATGATTTATATTTCTCGTGTTAGTAAAGGTAATAATATTCATACCTACGCATTTACTGTGTTAATACTTAATATCCTTAGAATTATGATAAGCTCAATAAGTAGTTACAATCTCATAAATAGACTTTATGATTGAATAGCATGCATATTGTTGCCAAATCTGCTAAGAATTAAAACTATTAAACCACATTGCTTTTCTAAAATATAATTTTAAAGTGTTGGAAGTGAAAACTTTACACACTAAATTTTTTTGAAAGTGAAATATAAACAAATTTATTTATATCAAAACACATAAAATTTTAATATATATAGTTATGATGACATTAATATGGTATTATACACAAAAAATTTCTATTGTATCAAGAAATTATAATATATAATTATAAATTATTATTAGATATATGATCGGGCCGAGCTTATAACGGGCCGAGCTAAGCTAAGCCCGAGCTCGGCCCGATTCACAAACGAGCCAAATATTCAGGCTCTAGCCCGGCTCAACTTTAGCCCGAAAAAAGTTCAGCCCTCAAAAAACGAGCTGGGCCGGGCCGAGCTCGGGCTAGCCCGGCCCAATTAACAGTGTTTGTGCAGGGGGATGCTAGTCGAGACTCATTAAGCCTTCAGCATTGAATTCCATGGGATGTAAATGTCAACCTCAAGGGAACCAGATCTCATACTCTTAGGTCTTCTCCATCTCTTCTAGGGCCCCATCTCAACGCCCTTCTTGGTCATACCCTTTTTTCTGCAATTCTTGAACAGAACCAAATCCTCTCTGTTTACAGCTGCCGGCACAGAAAAATAACATAGAAATTCATCATAAATGGACAATTATGTATATGCATTTTTCTGTCCTTACCCTTCTCAAGTATAAATAAGAGAGAAATGAGCAACCGCCAAGCGTGTCGCATCCATCTTTTGCGTGTTGCAATGCGGTATCTCAACTTTTTTTTGTTTTTTTAATATATTATAGGGACGAGGAAAATGAAATTCAAACTCAAGACTTGTTAAGTTACTTTTATTTAATTTTTTGAAAAATAATATTTTTTAATTAATTAAGTTATCAGATTGACACTATAGAAATATCTTTATTAACTTAATTTTAAAATAAATTTTGTTGTCTATGGTATGTTAAATATCACTTGATCATGGCTGCAAACTTACTTCTCTATAGAATATTTCTATTATTATATGAAGGATTTAAAATATATATATGATAGAACTTTAATGGTGGAAGGATTTAATAACCAATCAATAAAGATAATTTAATTTCTCAATATAACAAATCAAGACTCTCTCAAATACTTATAGGACCAATATCTAAACTATAAATTTATATCATATATAATTTTAGATACAAACTCATATATATAAAGTTTTATACGTCTAAATTACTAAACTTATTTACATTAGAAATTTCATTCCAAATAATAATAAAAAGTTACTAAATTCAAACTTAATAGGATAAACTAGTAGATACGAAATTTAGTATTCTTTTAATCATAATCATGCTTGGTTTGCCGACATTATCTGGTTCATGAATTAGATTCAAACTCGAGACTTATGACCCGGATCCAAATCATATCATTTTTTGCTGGTCGAGATGATGTAGTCTACAGCCAGTTAAGGGAAAAACTTTTCTTAAAGAAAGGACAGTACATTAATGGAAACGTTAAAGCCAGCTTATATACGTAAAACTCGGCAGAATTCGGGCCCGAAATGGATAAATCTTTAATATTCTAACGGCCCCATCCACAGGACAAGGGACATTATAAAAATTTTGGGAGTTTATATAATTGTTGCATCCTAAAGGGAAAATAGAAAAAAAAATACTCAATCGGTATTTTTCTATTTTTGAGACTGCAATTTTTTTTTTTTTTGAGAGGGAGACAGCAAGTTAGGAGGCAAAACCAAGGCTGTCGAAACTAATCAAACGTTATTCGTGTTGATGAAGCACGGTTGGAGTCAGAAGGGCAATGGCTTCCGCGGGAGGCTACTTTTTTCCACCCTTTCATGAAAAGCAAGAAAGAAGCATATGGAATGGAAAAGGGAGAGAGACAGATTATATGGACAGAGCGCATAGGATAGGGAAGAACAAAGATAAAAGTAGATTCATACTCTCACATATTTTAATTAATTACTGATTAAAAGAAAAGATATGACTTCTTATGTCTTATTTTTTAAAATTTTCTGAGTCCGGTGTGGGACTGTCTTAAGGAGTCTTAACTTAAACTTCTTTCTTTGTAAAAGATAAGTAAGGAAAGAGGGAAAGAGACAGACCACATGGACAACTGGACATAGCGGAGCGCAAAGGAAAAGGAAGAGTAAAGACAAGAGGGGCCTATACTCTCACGCGTTTTAGGTAATTGTTAACTGGAGGTATAACTCATTATATCTTATTTCTCTAAATCCTCTAAGTTCGATATGGGACATATAGAACCCATAACTAATTGTTGAATAACTATCCTCCGGAATATGATTTATCTACCTTAGGACATATTACTCATATTATTATGCTTTTGTTATCTGATATGCATAGCTCACTTCATTTTGTAAGCCGTTCAATAAATTTGCCTACTCATAATTTAGTTCAATTACTTTTGACAATTTATGCATAAGAAATGTATGGATAGAAGCTATCTCCTCTGTTATCATAACCACTTCTGTTTTAGTATATATGTAATGTTATTTCTTTTTCCTCTGGGAAAAATATATATGTAATGTTATTTCTTTTTCCTCTGGGAAAAACAATATCCCCCAAAATGTAAATTATTGATATTATTATCTCTACCATCCCCCATTAGGAGAATTTTTTATAAAAAAAACAGTTTATTATTTGGAGTTGAAAAGAAAAAAAGTCCGAAAGCGTTGCCGGTGACATCATACCGAAAATTGCTATGGGATTGAAGCGCTTTAACCACAGACACCAGCTTTTACTTTTTAGTATTATAGGTGGCTTACTGCTTTATTCATAAAGAGTTTTCTTCTACCCTGTAAGGGCTCGTTGAGAGGTAATAATGCTTCAAAAGTAGATTAGTATGATAAGTTAGCTTTACAAAGTTGATCATATTTTATCTTAAAGGATTAAAACAGGTTGATTATGACTTTTTACAGTACAATGTGTACAAAATTTGACATCCTTAACACGCGTAAATGAACCCATCCAAACATGCTTCATCAGTGATTTATTAGAGATGACTCGATTGCTCCAAAGTCTGATAGGTCTCCAATTCATTTTGTATTTTGATTAAAAGTCAAAAGTAGTACTCTCTTGCAATAAAAAGATACAATTGGACACCCAGCAAGAGATATTGATCCTACTTAACTATCAGCTTGAGCTTACAATTTAGAGATCTTAGTGCCTAACCTGTGATTAATTCCTCAAAAGGGAGAAAGGGAAAACGGAAAAGTATAGCTGTCTCAACAATTATTTGATGAATTTTCAGGCCAAAATGTCGGAGCCTACCAATTATTATATAGTATCACAGTATCCTGGTAGACTCCTAAAAAAGATTGTATACTTGTGGATTGAGCTGGCATAGACTTTGCCTCCAGGCTCCAGCCATGACACTTACCAGACCTTACCCAAACTGATTTAAAAACTGGACAAGAACTATACAACACTTGACTTGGCCAACTAAGGAATGTGAGGAAAAAATCCCCCAAAATTGAATGAATTTGTTTCATTACTATCGCTTGGATATGCATATTATTGCATGCGCCATTCACGTAGAGAAAATAGACACAGATAATAGAAGGGTTCAAAACAGATTGTGATATCAAAAACCTGAGAAAGGAGTCCAATCAATGCTGCAAAATCCCATCTAATGAACAGATGATAATGGAATTCGAGTACTTTATACAATTCCACAAAAAGAACAGTAACCATTGCAAATGGACCTATCTAACAAAATTCCCAAGTAAAAATAAATAAACAAATTCACAGAAGATACAATCATTGCCGTTCTAATGGAATTCTTAGCCAAAATTTGCCAGCCCCTGAAGAAAAATTTTCAAAACATCAGAAGATTTATCGGCTCAACAGAAAGAAAATCTTCACACACTCCAAACAATATACTATCTACTTGGAGATTGTTTGATTACTGTTCCTGTGAACCAGACACAGCCTCTTTTAAGCATGATCTCATGATCTCCCCCAGTTTTTTACAAGCATCAAGGCATAGCTGTGTTGCCTGCAAAAATATGATAATCTTCCTCAATCTCACTGAATAAACAATCTAATTGCTCTGCAGACTAATAAATATTCTCAATTGATAGTTATGCTTAGCAGAACATGCAGTGGCACTTCTATCAATAGAAACTCCACAAAGAGCATAGTAAAAAGCATAGAAGTTAATCCGGAGGTGTGTAAATGATGACAAGTGCAAAAATGGGAGGCTTCAGCGTTGAGCACAGACCAGTCCATCAAAGCAGCAGACTGTTGTTGAACCACAGGACCCAGAAAGAATGTAACAGAGGATATAAATGACATTCTAGGCAGTTACCAAAATTTACCTCATTAATCTTTGGTGTTGACCATTCTCCAGTAAGAGTCACCTGAGTAACCTCATCACGTGAAGGCATGCATGCAATCATAAAGCTCCCATCCTGGTTACTCTCTTCCTCGGACACAGGATCAATTACAAGGTTCTTTCCAAGGCAGGACTGTTAAGAGGGCAAAAGCTGCAATTAGTAATTAGGCAAGTAAGTCTTGAAGGGTCATGTTCAACTTCAAGGAAATTTAAACAAAGTACTATGTCCTCCCAGGGCTACAAAAGAAAAAGGAAAAGAAGAAGAAAACAGATTATGGAACTCCATGCTGTTTCAATGCCATCTCATTAATAACTTTCCAATTTCTAGAACAGGAGAAAAAAACAACGATTCAAATAAACCGCGATCTGCTTAAAATATATTGGAAAAGATACAAGAGGATTGCCAAAATATTTGGGGCCACTATTGTGATTTAAGAGGACAGACCCATTATACGCAATTTCTCTTATCCTACTCTAAGCAAGGACAACAAGACAAATATAAACAAAGAAATGCTTGTATCTTTGATGGATACCACAGAGACAGAGGCGATCAAGTCATATAGCATGATTCCAGCATCAGCAAGAGCAAGACTGGCACAAGAGATAATCACAGGAAGGTCACCTGCCAAATAGCTCCATTAGAACAAAGTGCTCATGTAAATATTATTTTATTCCACTATGATATTAAAAACTTCTAGCGAGTTAACTATATAGCTGTATAAACCAAGATCAAGAATAGTAATCGGTAAGCTAAACTAGCTTGCAATACTAATCAATTAAGAACGAAATAAAGTTAAAGAAACATGAAAATTATGGAAACAAGTCTGTGATTCCCCATGGCAAAGTACTTCCACAGCTTCAGCTGTGATTTAAGTAAAATTTTCAGCTATAAAAGGTACAACCAATTGGAATGATATACTGTCAATACTCATAGAACTAAATCAAAAACTTACTGCCACCAGATTCCAACACCAAAGCAAAAACATCTACAGTCGTTTTAGGGAAGCATTCCAAAATTATAGCACCCTCCAGAGCTTTGTGTAACATAGAGGAAATATCTTTATTGTCAGCTCCCTAAAATAGGCAGCTTCAGTCTCAGATACAAAATATTTTTAGGAAAAAGAAAAAAGTATGAGAGAACAAAGTCAAATCTATGCTGGGGTGTACCTGTCCCCGGATTGCGGTGGCAAATGTTGTATAACTGACGTTACAATTCAAACGCCCTACATCACTGTACATCATTGCTTTCTTACTCTCCCTTGGACCAAACCTAAACAAGGAGCAGAATAACTTGGTTATACAATGCCTTGATAAACCAATTATAAAAGATGCACCATAACAAGAAAACAAAAGTGAAATTTAGATGGCATATAGAAGTGCTGATCTTACATTATGCACCGCTCATGCATATCATGCTAAAGTAGAGTGTCCCTCCAATATAGTATTTTTGGTGGGCATTTCTTTACCTTCAACATTTTCTGTCCATTATATTTCAGAAGAAGCCAAACCCAAAGTTTCCAAAGGTGCAAATTTTAAACTGAACCCAGTATTCAGTTAGAACAAGGAAAGAAATGATAAAAAGACATAGAGAAGGGTCGTCTCCTTTTTCCTTTTTCTTGGTGTTGGTTTATTTGTTTATTGTTTTGGGTAGTGGCGACTATCTTCCTTGAAGTTGGAGACGAAAAATTAGATATCCAAATAGGAATTAAGCGAAGTTCCTGAATGTTTTTCTATGATTGGCTTTCAATAATAAAGAAAAAAATAAACAATCAAAAACAAAGATAAATGACTTTATTTCAAAGATCTTATGAATATTTGCCGCCATCGGCTTTTGATTTCTCTTCTCTTGCTCCAGAACAATGAAACTTTGTAACCAAATTAAACAATATATCCAATGTGAAAAATCAGGAAGGATAATCTAGCTGGTTCTCCCAAATTCATGTGCATGGATTGACAAAGAAGCAACACATTTCTTTTCTTTAATTACAAATTTAATGCATAGCATGAGACAATAAGAGGTAAGTGCTCTTATCTGCTAAACTAAGTAGCAGTTTTCGTGGAATAATTCTCAAAAAAACAAACAATAGATAATATAAAAACCATATTAACTTTAAGGTTAAGAATCCACCACCGGTTTTCCATCAAGCAACCACTAATACAAAAGATCATATACTCACACTGAAACAATAACCTTGGTACTCCCAAACTCCGCATAAGCAGATCCTGAGGCAGAATTCACTGCAGCAGTCCTCAGAACTGGAAGCCAGGACCACATAGTATTTTTCAATAAGTCAGTAGTCCAGTGACACAAAACCCCAAAAGTTCAGTAGTAAACATGGAAGCATAAAAACAGCGATGCTGTCCTCTCTAGTGCAAAATAGGAATGTGCTTGCACGTGGATGCATAAAAAGAAAATTTCCAGAAAATGAACATGGAACTGACTAGAGTGTTGACCATGGTAATGCACAAATATCAGTGTGAACACAGGACACAAAAGTTCATGACCCAAAGTGTAAAGATCTCTGAATAGAATCCTGTAAGGTTAGTCAAATGAAATAGAATCTCTGAATAGAATGTAGTTTTGAGGCAAATGTTGGAGTAAAGGAACTGGTCCCCGGTATGGACAAGCTTCCCCTAGGCCAGTCGTGATCCCCTTGTTTATGAAGCTAAATAAGAAATAATAAGCCACAACCACAAATCAACATTCTATGTCTTCAGCAAACTACAATCATTAGAAAATGAAACAGACATAGAAGGACAGAATATGCAAGAAATGAAGAGAAACATTTCCAACTTCATAATTTTTCTTTTTGCTCTGCATACCAAACGATTTTCTGGTGTTCTTAGCAACCAGATTCAGACATCCAGAACATCAAAAAGAAACTTGCTAAGATTCTATGATCCATAGCCTGTCAAAGTACACATTAGTGAAATAAGGATCCTTGACATGTTAAATCAGAAAAGCATAGCAAAACAGGAAAGGCTAATGTCATGGAATTGTCTTTGAAGTTCATAAAATCAGTACATCGCATCCCCTAGATATGAATTAACCATAATTAACCCAAAAAAAAAAAGAATTAACCATAATTATGTGAACAGCATAGAGGTCCATCAGGACAATCTCTCTCTTGAAATGAGGCACAAAGAGAAAGATCTCTTTTCTAAGCTCTCTTACTATTAAAAAGCCTCTAAATTGAATCTAGCATGCGAGACAATCTTCAGGTCCACTAATCTTGAAGATCCATAATTAACTTATATGGTCACTTCAGAAGGAAACTATGGTACTTGTGATATATTCTCTTTGTTATACTTCCTTAGCTCCTTTTTATTTCTGAATTTCCCATACATATTTCAGGTCAATTACCAGTCAAGCTCTCAAAGATATACCACATGAAGTGAACCTAAAATGGTTCACTCTCCTGCCTTAAAGATCAGTAACATAAGTACTACTGAAGGATGAAACAAACATTCCAAAGCAACATTTTGAAAACAACAGTGAACTCAATGGCCAGAATCAAACTCTCTGGATTACTCATGCCATTGTAATCAAGCTTTCGACCATAAGAAATGCTCGACAAAATTACTCAGTAAACTTTATCTAAAGCTAGACTTGGCTTAAAAGCTCCGTATCTCACAAAACAAGCAAAGAATATTGCACCATGACTTCTGGCTTATGCTTACCTCTTATTTCTTTGGTCATGGTATGTTAACCAACAATCATAGTTACACAAGTACATTTCTATGTGCAACACAAAATTTTAACTTCTCTAACAAGATCATATCTGGATTAATGAATTTGAGTTCAGCCTCTCCCAGATGAAAGGGGCTGGGGTTAATGGATAGCAAGCTACCTCAGACTCCAGACACTTATTAGCAAAATGGTCCCAGAGTAAAAATTCTAAACGAACACATGAATAATGAAAATCAAAGGGAAAAACGAGAGATTTGGAAAAGACAACCAAATAGCTAAGATCACTCAATTAAGCAACTGTGAGTAACAAAAAACCATATCGGTTGGACAAACAAAGAAAAGTTACTGAGCAACAAATTACTGAAAGCGTCATCCTCAAAAACAAACCCTAATGAGACACATACATTTATACATATATAAGTGTCGAGTAGTGTTCACATACATGCAGGCCTACACTGGTGGAAGCGACGGCCATCAGGTCGAATCCAATCGGTATCAGCCAATCTGGAGGGTTTCTTCCTGTCCCTCTTGGACGTGGAAGACGGAATATACGTCGCCGGAGTCGCTCCTCCTTTTCCGGCCATCTCTCTATTTCTCTTACTTTGTGCAGATATACTCCACTCCGAAAACCCAAAAGAAAAGAAAAAGGGAAAAGAAAAGCAGAAAAGAAAGAATCTGTTCGTATATATTAGAGGGAAGGAGAAGAAGATTGCAGTAGGGAGTGAAAACTGTGAAGCGAGGACAAACAGCTCCGGCCTCCTGCAGCGCTGGCTGTTTCAGTGCACCTGTGCCCCGAAGGCTTTAAACTCGGAGAAGGAGAAGCGAGGACCGTCGGCTTTTCCGCGCGTTTACTGATGGGCCATGGGCTTAAGAGGATGGACCTTGGTCTACAGTCTATTAGTTCGCTCCTTAGTGTTTGCCCAATATAATGTACAAAACTTTTTGTGACTTCTAACAAGTATAAAAGTGGTGCATCATTTGGTTGGGTTTTCTGTTTTGAAATTTTCATTTTCCGCATATTCTAGAAATGGATTAGGAATATTACGAAATATTACTCACTTGTATTGTCTTAGTTAATTATGAGGTTAATGTACAATTTCTCTATAATACATGATTTTATTATTATTTTTTTAATATCAACGTCTTTAAGTAAATACAATCTTATACTATCCTAATTTTGTCTCACAATCATAAATTCCTTTGATAAGATTAATACTTGTTGCCTTTCAATATCGTTGAACACAAGCTTTATCCAAACAATCCATTTTACAACGCCTTCCATTTCATTCTTCCTATTTCAAGTTTGTCACGTACGCTGGACATGATAGCCATGCTTCATGCAAGGTTTGATCAGTTCAGCTCGGCCAGCTTATCGGAGGTGTATTAGATGGCTAATATAGATAAATTTTACGTCAATAAATTGCTCGACCCTATGTCTTTGCAAGGAATGCTCATTCACCTGTTCTAGACTCCCTCTCGGTTTCAGTGTTTTGGGTTCTCCCTCTCTATTCTTCAGCCATTTTCTGACTTGAGTGACGGAAACTACCCGGCATATGTCAAGGTTAGCTGTCCTTTTCCACAAAGAAACTAATGAAATTTCTCAAATTAACAGAGAAGTTTGGAATAATACTCGGAACCAGACATACTACATTCGCATTGCATAATTCATACGCACAGTGGCAAAAAGATGGTAGCACAGTGATGGCGATAACATTAATTTAAAAAGAACAAGAATGAGAAATTGCCAGTGTAATACCTACTTTTTCACTCCTCGAACGTCCATTTCACATCAAATACAAACTATTTTAGATAATTCCATCAAAGCATTCGAGTAACCAGCTTTATCAACTGCAAAAACTTTCTAATTAGTATTACTCTTCTTGGGAAATTTTATTTTACTTTCTGCATATTTGAGTGAAGTAAACAAGCATCGATTAATGTATATGTGCTCATCGTCTTTTTTATAGAGGTGGAGGGCCGGGCTCAAACAATGGCGGGCAGCAACATGAGAATAAACCGCAGCAGGTCAGAAACCACAAGCTGCAGAAAGAGTTCAAGATAAATTTCAGTGATTTTACTGGAAATTTATTTGTTCGCGTAGGGAAAAGCAGCTACCATAATTCTAGACATCCGCAACATGGAGGTTGTGATGGCTGCGGCAGCAGCGGTGCTTCGGATGGCAGAGGCCCCGGCGATGATGGATCCATGAACTAAGAGTCCTTCACTGTTTACTCTTCTCCCGTCAAAGAAGGCTGAAGAATCAGCCCATTCTGAATTGCAGGATATATGACAACCAAACTTTCTTCGTGTCAAACCCTCACCAATCGTTCAACAAAGCAACCGGTTTCGGTCCTCCAACTAACAGAGGGACGTAAATCTTTTACGATTTGTTTGATAAAATTGAATTTTGAAAATTAAAGTGTGAAATATTTAAAGTTCTGAAGTCTAAAAATTTGAATCTGAATTAATTAATATAAGATAATTAGTTATACTGAACTCTTTGAATATTTTATATTTTCTTTTTTGTTTAAAAAATATTAAAAAGAAAGTTTTTTGTTAAACTCTCATAATTTTTAGAAATATTACATTGGTAAAAATAAAATTTTAAAAATTTTATTGTCAACGAAGAATGAATGCCAATATTTATTTAACAATACTTTTCAATCAAAGTTTAAAGTTTCATAACTTTGTAATTGTATACTTTTTTAATTAATACTAACTATTAAAATTAAAAGTTTTAAAAATTCTACAAAGTATTAATTTTTTATTCTAAAACAAAAATATATTTTATTATAATTTTTTATTTTGAAATATTTATTTTTAATTTTTTATTCAAATCTAAAATATTTATATAAAAATATAATGATTGAATAAGTAATTAACATATTTAGACTTCAAACTTAAGTCACTTTGATTTTACTTAAATTTTATAATTATAATTAAATCGTCTTAAATAATTAAGTGATTAGTAAAATTTGTTATCAAATGCACTTAAAAAAATAAGCACTTGATATCATTTGTTATCAAACACACTTAATTTAATAAGTGCATGATTAATTAATTTTAATTGCTTAATTGATTTATCAGACAACCCTTAATATCTGCTATAGAACATTAAGGGAAACGTGAACTGTTTATCCTAAAATTGGGGAATTATCTTTAGCTGCTCCGCCGTCTCTCAGCGACTAGGTCTATCTATGAAAGTTTGGCTGATGTGTATTTAAATGATCATTCTAACGGTAGTAAAAAAGTTGATGTCATCCAACTCATTGTTTCATTTAATCTTGTCTGTTGCGACAAAAAGCTATCTGATGCATTTCGATTTAAGCTTGAGGGGTTTGAAGAATCTAATAACCTGAAAAGGATAAAGATCCACATTGATATGGCATGAACTGCAATTTTTTTTTTCTTTTGAATTTTGTATATGAAGAGAGAAGGACGTTAATCCAAATACTTGAGCATAATATGACACATCCTACAAGTTACAGCTAAAGAGTTCATTAGTTGTTCCCAAAAAGATATAAACCTGAATCAGGGCCAATTTTGTACAGCATTTTTAACCCAAAAACAAGGGGAAAAAGGTGGCTATCTGCCTATCCAAAGTTTTTTCTTTACTAAAAAATTATTTACATCAAAACAAGTCTAACAATAGAAGAAGGAAATAGAGAATAAGATCTGACGAACTTCTGATTTTCTAGGGAAAAATTGAAAATCAGCTCCAGATTGGCAGTTCCTCCAAGCCTCCAATTATTTAAACTACAAAGCAACTTGCAGCATTTCTGAAAGGAGTTGCCAGTTAACATCGGGCAACTGGGGTTACTGGAGATATATTTGAGACACAGAATGATTCGAGCCTGGGTTCTGTTAAGTCAACTGGATAATCATCTTGTGAATGCCAGCTCGACTTTGATGCCAAGATGGGCAGCTTCTCAATAGAAACAGTATCTGCTTCTTTCTTTTGCTTTCCAGGGCAGGGGTTAGAGCTGATATCTGATGGCAATGAGCACCGAGCTAATTGTTCATCAGACGTTACATGCTTGATCTCCTCAACCTCAACATCCTTCAACTCTTCACTTCTCCTGACACCAGTGCATGAGCTCTGCATTTTATTTCAAAGGTAGTAGTAGAAGTGTTCAAACTTGAAAGCTACAAAGTTGCTTGAGAATCAAAATCTTTGCTACTGGATTTGCTTTAGCAACTGAAGTTTATGATCACAAATATGTAGGGGATTCCACCGGGGCGGCAAAGAGGGAGAAGCATGAAAAGTGAGCACATTGGTACAGCAGAGGAAATAACTAAAGGTTAAGCACATCAACGAAATTACTCTCAACTTTTAATACCTGAAAAACTTGTACCGACATGTTTTTCCTCTTAGATTTATCGGGTGCAATAGTTGAAAGAATTTGAACCACCTCACTCATGGTTGGTCGAGAATCAGGGTCCAATAATAGGCACTCCTTTGATAAGTAGGCCATCACATGCATCTCTTCTTTGTCAAAGTTCCTCCTAAACGTGGATCTGGCAGCTCAGAAATCACTCGCCTACTGTCTTGCAGCAGTGGTGAAGCCTGGAAGAACAAGAACTCTATTTGGTAAGTCACCATGGAAGTGATCATACACTCATGGATTACTCCTCCAACATGTAGACTATTTCTTGGCACTAAAAACCAGTCTAATATATAAACTCTGACACAAGCACCTATCAAACAAAATCTTTGCAGTAGATGAACTCTGTACTAATAATTGAATAACTCTGTACATGATTATTGAAAATTGATTTGTAATCTGACAGTATTATGTATTTAGTCCTGCTGGTTACTTCTATGTGTTTCTTCCTAGGAAGCAGCAGAGGCAAAAATAACCAAGTGAATGAATAAAAAATCGGCTAATCTGGCATACCCATATTACAAGGCTTTCTTCCCCTTTATTCACAGAATTCTGGACGGGGTGCCGGCCAGTGATCAATTCAAGAAGAACCACTCCAAAACTGAAAACATCTGATTTTAGAGAAGCTTTACCAATGATTGCATACTCTGGTGCAAAATATCCAAAAGTACCCTGCATTCTAGCTGGAGAGCTGGAACCACTGGGAATGTCATCACTCTGTAGGTGTTTTGCCATACCAAGATCAGTTATCTGTCACGAAAAAATGTGTCTGTGAGAACACAAAGGACATTACACTTGAATTTTCTGCTGATTAATTCGGCATATAAAATTTGACTTTTTGAAATTACTACTTGGTACAATACCTAATGCAACTGAATAAAGAAAGCATCCAATAAAAGCACTAATCTTCATTTCAGTATCAACAAAAGCTTCAAGCTTCAAGCTTGATCCCACACAGGGTTGTACATGGCTAGATTCCCAATAGAGATGATTATGTTCCTTACCCTTCTTAATAGACTCTTAGAATATAATACCCTGCTTTCGCTGCAAGATTTTGAACTCACCTTTGCTCTCCAGTTCTCATCCAAGAGTACATTGGTGGATTTGACATCTCTGTGCAAGATTCTTGGTGCTGCTGCTTCATGTAGATATTCCAAGCCCCTCGCAGCCCCAAGTGCAATTGTGACCCGAGTTCCCCAGCCCAACGATTTCCCTGAAGCCTTGTCTAGACAGTCTCTCAGATTGCCATTAGACATGTAATCGAATACTAGCAGCCTCTCAGCATGTTTTCCTTGGCGTGCAGAGCAGAAGCCAAGTAAAGGTACCACATGACAGTGATGGAGTCTTGATATCAATTCTATCTGAGCACAAATATGTTTGAAAATTCAGGATTTCTGGAAGCATGATGTGCAAAACAGCCAAATAATCATGATCTCTCTAGAATGAGTTAAAAGTCTTATCAGCACAAGAGAGTACCTCTGTCAAGAAAACATATTCTGCATCTGGTCCTCCCTGAGTTTTGATTCGCTTTACTGCCACAAGTCTACCATCACTGAGATAACCACGATATACATGACTGCGTCCCCCTACTCCAATCAAATTAGAATCAGAGAACTTGTTTGTTGCACTCTCCAGTTCATAGTATGAGAACTCTATAATAGTTCCATGCAATGCTCCTGTTTTATTTCTGAAGACGAATGAAGCATTAGGAAAGCATCCTACAGAAATCAAAAATAAAAAGCAAATGATTAGTCCCAACAAAAAAAAAAAAAAAGGCTAAACTTCAAAATCTTATTCAAGATATTCGTGCTGTATTGAGCTCATTGCTGAATACCAAACTTAATGATGTACGATCAATTGGTCAAACAGCTATAAACAGGTTTTGGCTACTTGGAAGAAGAACCAAGAGTATACTAACTTGAGAACTAGTATAAACTCCTTGAAGTGGCAGAAAAAGGTTAAGCTACCTGATGTAGATTTGACTGGAACACTAACAAAGACCTTATCTTTTGTGAACGAAGAAGCCCCTTGGCTAATCAAGCTGTTAGCACTACTGCAACTTGTGTGTTTATCCGATGAGAAAAATGATTGTTGGGGACATTTATCCTTCCGGTAGACATAGCATAATACAGAAGCTATGCATGCAAGAGTTGTGAGTGTAATGCATAGTAAGAGAATTATTATGATGACTTTGCTTGAAATCCGCTTCTTTGCAGTCTGCATTTCAGTTGAAGTACCTAGGAAGATGCAATAAAAAGTGATTAACAAGCAGAGACTTATCTAACCCAAAATTTTACAAGCACCAGTCTTTAGAAACTTAATGACCATAAAGAATAGACTTGCCTCTTCTTTCCTTTCACAAATTTTGTCAACAAGAGATTACAAATATTGGATACATAGAAACCTGAGCTTCTAGTGCCAAAGATTTCGTAAGAACTAAATTGAATCATTTTGATGACAGGAAAGTCTTTGAATCTTTGAATTACAGTCCAGGTCTATGGAGATGCAATTGACCATGGACACCAGAAGCAACTAAGAGAATTCTTCATTCGTTAAAAAAAAAAAACTAATAGAATTCTTCTTTTTTTTCCTTTTGAATTCAATTGACAAGGAATGTAGTGAAATTGTCTACAAATGCCTTCATAGGTAGGCATCTAAGCCTTTAACCCTTCAATCCAAAAGACAAGTCACATTGAGCAATGTACAAAAACTACTTCTAGTTGGCAGCAGAAGGACTTGTTGATGTTGCTTACAAGCCTTACAGCAAGCCCCATCGCTCAAGTCATTGATTTCAGAATCGCTACTTGGTTACTATTTTAGACAGCTCTGTAAAGAGTAGACTGTTTAAAGTTGATTTCCAACATAGTGCAGAGTGACCTGGAAATGTAAATACCAGAACTGCAATTGCATCCAGCGAAACAGCTGGTTTCATTATTTCCAGTAGAAACTTCAGGCAAACTTTCATCCTTACAGATACATAGCCATCTGTTTTCACTTGAGCCTCCTGAAGATGCCAAAAAATACAGATAAGGCGGGTCATGTTTCTGTAAAGACATCTTGACTAACAAAAATAATTTGATTTCTTTGGAAGATCAGAGTAGAAAGAATGTAATTAAGCTTTTAAGGCTTCTAAACAGGGCATGCTATTCAAAACAAATTGAGAGCTCAAGGCATAGTCATCTCCAGCGTTCTCAAACCTGTACATTCTTCCAGAAATCAATTTTTGCATGAAGATTATTTGCATTCATGCATCTTTAGTAGCTAAAAATTCATTTTAGCGCCGTTATTCTTTTCTAAATCTCAAAGAGAGCTAATATAGTTTCTGATTCGTGTTGTTTCCCGGTTATGTATGTATGTGGCTGAATCTTGCACCAGCTAAACAATCTTCTACTTCTTTCTTCAGTTTTCAGGCTGAGCTTTGTCCTAATCGACTACAATATGTATGTCATTGTTTTCTTCATTTCTAACTAAATAGTAAACTACAAATTATTCTTTTATCATAGTATCCTGCAAATTGTTAGCTTTGCAAATTTAACAAACCAATTCAAGTGCATATATACTGCGATAATAGCTTCAGCACCATATCAGGAGTACAGTCACAGGATGAATAACAGCTTGCTGGGACAGCATAGCTCAGATTCCCTTGATAAGCTGTAGAACATGTGCACGTCCACTTACTTGTTTCAGATGAATCTGAATGCCCATCCAACACTGAGAATTTCAAATGAAATCATTAGAATAGAAGTAAAGCTGTTTGAACAAAGATCTCCTCAACAAAAATTCACTGATAATACAACAGGCGCTCTTATTTCTTAATCTGCTGTATGACCACTAACATTGAACTGTTTGACCAACTCAACTTAGTGAAAAGTTGACTGTGGTAATATCAAAGAGGAAATTCATAGCTTTACTGATCAAAATTTTGTAAGATTAATGGTATGCCTTCATACTGCCAAAGTAGTTGACAGAAAAATACTAACCACTTAAACTTTGCTGAATCAGGACCAAGATAAGTGCATAACGAAGCACCATTTTCATCTGTAGCCTCATTTCCCAGTTTTCTTAAAACTGTTTCAGGAAAAGGGGAATAAAGAAAAAAAATTGTTAATCTCAGTAGACAAAAAAATATGTCGTTTTCTGTAAAATGAAATCTTTATAGTGATGAAGGAGAGAGTGAGTGTATGAGAGAGGGTAAATCTATCCAAGTCCTTATAAGCACAAAACCAGATACTTTCAAATTTAGATGAACTTCACTCTAAACATTTTTCAAGTATTTCTTCTGCACAGTGACAAGGAGAAATGAACCTGGAAGGAGAAAAGGCAAACCACCTTCCCTTGGTAAAGCTCAAACTCAAGTCAATATCTTAATTGCCAATGCCAGTTCACTGCAGAGCAAACCTTTGTTGACCTGACAATAAGTTTACTTTTTTAAAAGAACATCCAGAGCTTCTATTTATTTTTTTTTCCCCTTTTTGATAAGTTAAAGAACATCCAGAGCTAATCCATGGTAACAGCAGGTCATACATACCACAGACAGAGAGAGATTTACAGGGGTCTGCTCATTGAACAGTCTCTTTCACACAGGTGATGAATCTGCAAGACACTAATACCAACTTACTGTCCATCAATAATTAGCATGAAAGTACAGCTTAACGTAATGCAATTTTATAGAATAAGAATTCTCTTACACATAAATCATTATGATAAATGGAATGAACAGACAGAACATAATCAGAGACAGGAAAGTTTTGAATTCAGGTCATTAACTTCTTAACAAAAGAAACATGTATGGGTGTCTAAATTAATTAATCTACTAAATAGAAAGTTATGTGAACAAGATTGGAAGCAGAAAGTTCAACGGAGAAATATACATAACTATTCAAAAGTGGGGAAAGATAGATAAGCATTTGGTGGCAATTGAAATATTGAATTGATAGGTAGAACTAACTCAGACACGGTTGGCCACCGAATACGCTACCGGTGCTAACATTGGGTTTTCTTGAACTAGCAGTAGCATGAATTAGAGCAGCAATGATCAAGAAACAGTATATATCAAAGTTCTTCCTTGCAAACAAAATTTGAACTAAAACAAAATGTACAGTGATTTTCATATTCAAATACCAGATAAATTTTGAAAATTAAGCATGTTAATATATATTGTGGAATAGCTTCCAGACGATGCAAGACAATGAGATGCAATTAACAAGGTCAAAGTCAATTTTCAAGGATACAGCACAAGGCCACCAATCATTGAAATTTTGATACCAAAGCAGAGACAAATTTTTATCATGGCACTTACCTTCTGAAGATTCTCTCACTTACAGCTTACACTCGCATTACAGGTTTAACATTAGAATCAGACACAAAAGTATAAACCAAGATAGTGCATCTTGTGTCCTTCAAACTCATTAATTGCAGAGTGAAAATTTTGGCTGTGAAGCCTTCTGACATAATGCAGTGAAATGACTAGCAATGTTATGATCAACTGAAAGCTGTGGAAGCAAGCGGAACTTGTCCTTACCACAACTCTTCAGACATCAAAGCCGGACATGGGGTTGGAATCAGAAGCAATCAGGGTTGTTAAAGCTTCAGTCAATCATACATGAACAGACCCCTGGAAATTAGCAGTTGTAATCTAAGCTGAAACAGGGAGTGAATAAGAGACACCTGCCCAATAAATATTTGAGATTAAATATATCAGGGTTTTTCCGTAATTGACCCCTAGATAACAATGGATGTATTCGTAAAATCTTCAATACTCTTTTTCTCTATTAACAAGTTCTATGAAAGCAACACCTTTTCAACCCAGAAAGGGACTTCTCAACAATCAAAGTAGATACTAAATACATCAATCAAATATGAGACATTATAATAAGCATCTTTATCTGATTCCAAGTCATTGGATTCTGATGTCAAATTATTCATTTCACGTATATAATTGAGAAAGTATTTAAAAGCTTTAATGTTCTGAACATACGTACGTCTGTGCTAACGGTTAGAAAAGTCTTTGCTTCGAAGTCATATAAATACTGGAAAGAAGGTACATCAACGCACGACTGGTACTCTCTCGACTTTCTATCTTTTTTGATTTGATCTCAAACTTATGACGTGTGAAAAAGACTTCGGGTTTGTTTATAGCAGGGTCCTACTCCCTTCTGCTGTCGGTTGCCCAGCAAAAGAGCAAATTGGCAACTGGCAACGGCTCTAAACGAAGTTTGCCAATGACTTTTGATGCCATATATACATCGTTCTTTTTTTTTGCTGGATACCGTATGTACATCGTTCGATTAAATTTAATTCGTGTTACAACAATTAAAATAAGGGATGGTTAGGAATGCAACACCACATGTCGGTACTAGTACTACTGAAAAATGAAAAAAGACAAGAAGAAGAGGAGGAGAAGACAGAGCTGCTGAGAACAGTCCTGTAACAAGACATTGAACTCGTACCACAACACAAATAGTTCACAATGCTTTCAAGATTGCCACCGTGAATTAATGAACTCCAGGGGAAGATTAATATGAATACACGCCTAAGAATCATCCCTGAGGGGAAAAAAAATACCAAGATTTATCTCTATTTTCGTTTACCTATCTTGGTGAATTGGAGTGGAAGACTTCGTCCAAAAAAGAAAAAGGAAAAAGAAAAGACTCGCTGAACCTGATAGTCGATATCATAAAATAGCACTTACCAAAAAAAAGAAAAAAGAAAAAGATATCATAAGATAGCCTACGATAAGTAAATATATTCCTTAAAATTGATCTTGTGGTACTCAAGAAAAATAAAATTCTAATTGATCTTGTGGTACTCAAGAAAAATAAAATTCTAATCTCGTGAAGAATATTTAACAAGACAAAAGATCGTAATGATTCGAAAAAAACTCAAATAGATATAGGATTTTTTAAGTATGGTACACATTTTTATCTTATATTTAGAAATGAAGGACGCATTAGAAGAGACAAAAGAAAGAAAAGAGAAAACATTTCCCTTCAACTGCATTTACATTTATAAAAAGGACCCAATTCCGAAAGATTTTCACCAGATCGCGCCAAATTATTTCAGTTATAATCGTGGCGACCAATGCTCAATAAGAATACTGCTTTTGAAATAAACAATGTGTATATTTAAACATTGGACGTTCAAAAGGAAAAGGGCAAATTATTAGCTTTACCTTTTGACAGGGAGTCTGGAACAAAAGTAAGAATTGTTTGGAAAAAAATAAAACACTCAAATATTAGCTGCATTACAGCTAATTTAACCGACTTAAAAGAACTTATAAAAAAAAACCGACTTAAAAGAAATAAAAACCGGATTTTTATCCAAGAAAACAGAAAAACAAAAATCCATGCGTACCTTCGGAATGAATAACAACTCGTCGATCTCTCCGACCTTCTCCGTCCCTCTCCTCTGCTACACTGCACACCGCACAAATTCATGTCATACATACAGAGTACGACAGTTACACATATCTGTCAGGACTCTGTAGAATAGTGCATTCTGACAAAATTAATGGTACTCAAGTCTAATTACAACGAAAGCACAAGTCTTGAGCTTCGAAGTTTCAATGGCGAAAGAGATGACATGAATGTGAAACGTCATCTTCGCTTAGAGGAGAGCAACGTTGAAAGTGATGAACGATGGAGATATTTCACATTGTTGAACGGAGAAACTTACATTTGGATTTGGAAGCTGAAACCGAAAGCTCCATAACTGAGACTGCGACTGAGAGCAGAGCGAAGGCGAGAGAGAGAGAGAGAGAGAGGAAAACAATGGCGAAACTCTGAGCAGGGAATTTAAGTACGCATGTCAAAGGTGTGAGTCGAGTCGAGGGGAGAGCGCGCGGCTGAAGCTCTTGCGGTTGGCAGTGAGATAATGGGGCCTACGCGTGCCACGCCATATGTGGTTTTCCCGATGAGACAAAGTTTGAGCTGCTAGGTGGGAGCTGTATGATTTGTATCATGCGCCTCGTCGTGATCCTGATCTTTGATCCTTTGGCGCTTGGGGAATAATGGTTGCTTTTTTCTTTAGAGCGTGAATAGCATATGTAATAAAAAAAAATAGAAACTTATAATATTCTTTCTCAACAAAAAGAAACTACTGTTCATTCAGCCCAAAAATAAAATAAAAAAGAGGGAAAGATTTATGTTATTGTGACAAATGCAACATATGACTCATGACCTATAAACTTTTCACCAACAAGTAATTTATGAAGATTAGATTATCATAATTATATTTTTTTTCTCTTACTAAGATGTAGGATTTGGATAGAATAAATAGATAGAAGACAATATAGTGCAATAAGCGAATTTTTTATATTTAAGACCATATTATATAACTTATGTTAAATAATCAAAATTTAACCTTCGAGTTTGTGATGTAAATTTTTTGCTGTATTAGCATTACAAAAAGAAAGAAAAAGAATTTTAGCAAAAGTGCAATCCTAAAAATAATAGTAAACACTTTGTCTGCACTTTTCTTTTTTCTTTTTCTTTTTCTTTTTGCATCAGTTTGAACTTTTCTTTATCGAGAACTGAAACTCCATAGTATGGAGTTGAACAGTTTTCATTTCATCAAATTGGAGAAGACATCGTCAACTATAACTATACTACTTTGTGCAGTGGTAATTCTTGTTTATGTCTGTAATATTTGGGCCGAGGAAGTCAACTAAAATCTCTGCGTATCAGATCTGTTACAGTTTTAATGCACATATGCACGATAATGTAGGATATAGAAGTTGAACAAACCGTCTTGCGCCCGGCTAACAGTTGAGCGGTTGAGTGATTCAAAAGATTAATTGATGAATTTATAATATCAATATTTAAAAAAAAGAAAAAGGAAAAGAAAGGCAATATAGTCACAGGGAAATAAGGTGGGAAGGGCTTGTTCGAAGCATACCTGTACTCTTTTCATCGTCTTTGATCCTTCTTGTCTCCAAAGTTAAGCAATTGTCTGCTATAGTCATCTAGATTGCCTTTAGTGCTTACTCCATCCCAAGGCTTCTTTTGGTTCGCGGAGGAGGAGAGGGGCAGGGGGAAGGGAAAAAAGAGTGGCATCATTTATTTTACTTGAAAGATTTATTTTAATTTTGTTTGCTATAAGAAAAAATAAAGTAAATTATAAATATTTTTTTATTTAGTTAAAAGTGAAACAATAAAAAGAAATTATAATAATTTTATCATTTTACTAATTTCATATATTTATTATTTTAAATTTACTAAAAATCCAAGACGTATTTTGTCATTTTTCACCAAATACTTTCCCGCCCATCCACTTTTCGAGGGATTAGTTTTACCATACCACCTTTTCTTCCTCTCACTCGAACACCCCAACAAAACAAATATTTTTGCTCAAATACACACTCACATTTACTCCCTTCTCCCACCCCAACCAAACATAGTGTAACTAACTTTTCAATATTTTCTATGACATGGTGTTGTTTGACCTAATTTTAAGATAATTATCAATGTCTTCTAAGTCAAACTTAGAGAGGGTGATAAAATGAGGAGGCTGTTCATCCCTTGTTTTCATTTTTCTATCAACTATCCTCCCAAAGCAGATCAGGAAGACACATCTCAAAGAAGCACGAAAAAATTGGACGAGCAATAGATGTTAAAGAGAAAATGAATTGATCAGGGAACTTAAGGTATCCTTACACTTAAGAAAAATTTAAAGAGAAAATGTATCCCCACAGATACAAAAATTGAAGCTATTACCACCCCAGCAACTCCCTCAAAGGAAAAAGAAAAAATGGCACAAATATGTCTTTATATACACAAAACATAAACAAACTTGAGAACCTCCCGCCTTATCCTTTTGAATGAATTTTCCCAATCAAATCTACTGCCAGCTCATCCAAGTTTTATTCATGTACATTCCAGATTCAAGTATACCCCCCACTCTCGCGAATATGCCCAAAATTCTTAATTACTTTCTCTTCAAGTTAACCCCCCCACTTTCCCAAACCGTATCCAAAATGGCTTTTGGAAAAATTAAAATAAATAAAACTAATGAGGCAATAAGATGAAGCCTATGCCCTTGGAGAAAATGCTTGATACGAAACCCTATAATCACCATGGCTGTTGTCGCGCAGGAAATGATCGTGTTGGCCTGATTGAAGGCCGAGGAGATGGACTGCCAAATAACATTGTCTGGGATCGGTTAACCATGTCCACCATGGAAGGGGTTTGGTAAGCCTGCAGCAGGCTCGTACTCTCTGTGGAATCACCACGTGCAGTTGCTCTTTGCCATGAATGTGAGCTCAGTCCTGAGAGTACATAAGCCCTACCTGATGTTTCATAAATTTGGCGATTTGACATTCTCTCTTGCATTTCCCGCAGCTCGGCATCTAATGCTACACATAATCTATCTCTGGCTTTCCAAGAGACAGATTCTGTTAATTGTTCGCGACAAAGCTCCAACACAGACACGGCAGCAGCTAAATCACCCCGTTCAGCAGCAGCTTTTGCTTCTGCTATTGCTTCTGCTGATCGGAGCCTATTTCGCTGTTTGTCCACTTCCATTGACACCACTGGTTGTCCTGTTGTTTCAGGCCTCTGAATTTTGGCATCAGCTGCATGGTTCAAGGTTACTACGTCTTTTGACACCGGATCCTTGTAAACACACTTAACCTTTAGCACTGATATTTCGTCACGTGATTTGTCCACTGGAATGTCAACTGTTACTAGAAAATCTCTTTCTTCTTCAGCATATAAATCTCCAACTTCAATGAAGCCCATCTTTCCATTAGACATCAAGTTGCTTTTGTAACTTCCTGCTTTTATGGAACTTAGTCGCAGATTGGGCTGCACGCATTCCACATGCACCATCAACTCCTGAACCACAACACTCAAAAGACCACCAATACATTGAGCAAAAGCATCTTGAATCACAGCCTCTGCTTCTATAAAAGAAAATGTTCCCCCAGAAGTTTCAGAGATAGAATGCATAGAAACAGCATCATGATCTGCACCAAATCCAAACGCATGGACTGGGATATATGGACCTGCACTGTTTTCACGATGCATAGAAACTGGGAGTAAAGACTGGTAATCAGTTCGGATATTTCGAGTCCCAGGACTGCAAACAGTGTATGTATCTTGCCCATCAGATAAAAGTATTATACTGCCAACAGGGTTTTTCCATTTACGCTCAGTCATCACCTTGGCTCCCTTTCTGAGGCCCTCAGCAATGTTTGTCCCACCACTTGAAGTTAGTGAATTTACTGCCTGTAAAGCTTCCTGCCTTCCCAGACTAGTCATCCTACGAAGGGGAAAGAGACGGCGAGCTGTGGAGGAAAAAGCAATAACTGAAAGCCGGTCAGAAGGTCCCAGATTCTGAATCACAAATCCCATGGCACGCTTCAGCAAAGCAAGCTTGGTACCTGCCATGCTACCACTGACATCAAGCACTGTTACGAGATCAACCGGAGCTCGAGTTTGGTGAGATACCAACGGTAAGCCAGCTCCAATATCGTCTTGTCCAATAGTATGGGGAGCTTTAAGATGTACTAGAACAGTGAAATTACTGTGAGATGCTGATCTCGACACCGCAGACACCTCTGGATAGGCCTTAACCTCTATTGCTCCAGCAGAATGGCCATCAGTAAGTTCACAACATGATGAGTTCTTCTCCCTCTTGTCGGGCTGGTGATTAACAAGTTCATCATCATCGAAGACATTTGGCTCGGCAGAATGGAAGCATCGAGAAGGGTGTCTATTAGTATCCACTCTGGGAGGAGGCAGTCTCCTTACAACAGTCAGCCATGCATCATCTTGAGGTGATGGTGCATGGTTAATCCTCATCCTTCCAAGGTTGATCTCAGAAGCAGGACTTTTAAAAGGAATTTCCTTCCACTTTGCTCTGCAAACAGGACAAATTTGGTTCCCATGCTTTACGTTAGATGTAATACAGTGGAAGTGGAATGAGTGAGAGCATTCTGCAGTGAAAATTGCATGGCCATGGCCTGGTTTCAAGGTGTTCAAGCATATTGCACAAATATTCTGCAATAGAACATGAAAACAGGTGAAAAACAAAGCCCAAGCGCAGGATCCAAAGCAGAATTTGCTATACAAAATCATTTAAAAATGCAGTTGGACATAAATCTGAACAACTCGGTGTGACAAATACAACCCAGATAATGGCGATAATGTCTTTGATCAATTCCATGTTTCCTAAGAGGAGAATGGATCATCATTATCTTATGATCACGACAAGACAGCTTTCTCCCCTGTCAAACTCCGAAGATTCATCAGCAGTGAAACAATTAAGTTTAACGGTCCTCTGTCCAAACTGAACTCGAGTTTTTACCACTGTATACTATTTATTAAAGTTAACTTATACATGAGTTTGTAGTAATAATCAGAAAGAAACTATATATTACAAATCAAAGAGAATAATCTATCACATAATAAACTGGAATTTTCAATTCCTCTTTATCAAAGTAAAACTAATGGATTTTGCAAAAGGAATGCACTGCAAATAAATTCTCATTTCATAAAAGAGCAGAGCACATTAAAAAAAAAGCAGACTTTTGCCAGTCCATATCTGGCAAGAATAATGCTGTAGTTTCAGAACAGAGGAATCACTAAAAAGGTAAAGAGGCAACAAGAACTGAAACAGTTACAATAATGATAAGAGTAACAGTCAAAATCTCAGTTAGTCAGCTGACAAAGTATCAAGAAAAATAGAAAGAGATGCCTGGTACAGAACGAGAGCTCCAAGACATGCAGATAAATGTAGAACTTCTACCACTTTATATTTTGATAAATCAGTTTAATTAGATACTTGCATGTCAAATTTGCCAACAGTGAGTAAAGGTAATGTTAATCAAAAACAACAATGAAGAAAGCACCAGCAAACTGGGAAAAGCCAAACCAACAAATATATAGAAAAGAATAATTAATGAAGCAAATTCCTAAAATTAATCGACAAAACTTTTGGGACAAACAAAAGAAAAATGGCTTCAAAAATATAATTTAAAAGCACATGTATGAAAAGAAGTACCATAAATCATTAATCAGAACACGATTTTCATTCTTTCCCAGCCCCCCACATTGCTTTTATGGTATTATTTGTGGAAAAGTTAATCAATCAACAGTCTACGGCTTTTTCTTAGCTTGGACTCTACCATGAAAAGAGGTGAGAAAATGGCAAACAAAATGGGTATTGGTCATGTGTGAGAAATAGTGCAGTTGCTGACCAGACAATGCACTTTCCCCTCCCAGAAGAGAAGGGAATAAAAGAAAAGATTGCACTGTTTTTGCCTTTTATTATAAGGCCAAAGGACAATGGTCCTTAAAAGATACTCCTCCACTTTATCCCCACCACATTACATTATTCCATCCGTTGCCAGTTCATTTTGCTTGCATTTTGTGTAGTTAACTATTATCTCCATTATCGTCTACCTATTTGCATAGTCCCCGAGACAAACAGACTGCACAACCCAACCCAACCCAACCAACCGAATGCCAAAGGTAAAAAAAGAAAGAATAGTTTAATTAATAGAATAGTCATTAGTCAATATTCTAACGAAAAAAATTTTCAATCTTGGGGAAGAAAGCAATGGAAATTTTATTAAATGAAAATACAATGAACATAAAGATAGCTGTAAAGCAGAACATATAGCTTGACAGAAAACTCAGAATCTAGCTATCAAGATTCATTGAAAATCGAATAAACATCTCATTTTCATTTCGAAAACCAAAGAAACAAACAGTGGCGTACTGCAGAAAGCAAGAAAAATTCAACATTGAAGTTAATCTCCACCCTCTATCCCCCTCCCCAAAGGAAGAAAATCAAAGAAAAAGGATTACACCATTAGATTTGATTTCCTACCCTCCAATCTTCATGAGGAAACGCAAATATATGGTTGTATACGTACATGCACAAACATAAATAGATGAAATAAGGTTAAACGTAAAGTTACGGTACTATTTTATACGTTTATCCATTACCAGTCTCTCAATAATTGTAGTGTTCGAAAGTTCAGAGATAATTATAAACACACTAAACGAAACAAAGACAAAGAAATAGCTATATCTTCTAGTACCGACCTTGGACGATTTGGACAAGTGCTTTGGCAGGCGGAGGCCGGAGGAGGAAGGGACAGGCGTGGTGGGCATATCGATGTGGCAGTCTGAGCTCCTACCCGGTGTCGGAGATAGTGAAACCGCACCGGAAAATCTCCCGACAGACGGCATCGCCGGCGAGTCATCTGAAGTCCTAGGAACATAGAGGCACATTTTCATTCCCAAAGCCAACTTCACTTTCCTCCATTTGCTCCCCATTTCTCTACTCCCCGCCAACACCCTCCTACACCCACAAACTGTGCATCCACATATATAGAGCTAGCTATAAATTCAATTCAAGCTCGTTTAGACACAACTAAAACAAGGGTTCTTCTGCAAAATGCAAATCTTGAAATGGGCTTTTGCAGTTTTTGTTGTTTCTCTTGCACAAATAAACACACACTTCGGGTTCTTGGCCTTTGTGTTGTATCTTTGAACACGGTAACCAATAGCTTTACGCTTGG
The DNA here is from genome assembly GCA_030512225.1 of Rauvolfia tetraphylla. NCBI lineage: Eukaryota > Viridiplantae > Streptophyta > Magnoliopsida > Gentianales > Apocynaceae > Rauvolfia > Rauvolfia tetraphylla. The sequence continues at coordinate 1,586,088 of JAJQKT010000062.1, forward strand.
ACAAAAACCATTCTTTATATAGCTACTGGGAAAAGTACACAATCAGGAAGGGTAAAATCGGAAATCCAGTAGAATTTTATTGGGATTGCGTCTGTAGTCTGTAGAATCGGGCGTCAGTGGTTTTGACCTTTGTGGCGGATGGGGCAACATGGACGTTCTACGCTTGCACTCAGTTTTCTACGTTAGGAAATTGCTGTTGCTTTTGGAGGTAATTTCAGGAACTGCCACGGGTTGCTTTGAACATATTGGGTTGGTTTTTGCCGTTTTCAGTCAGAATCAAAGTGGGTTTTTGGCCGCTTTTTGGTGCTTTATTGCAAATTAGAATGTTCAACACCTCCAACGGGATATACACATACTTGTTGGGAAATCAAAGTCAATATTTAGATATTTTGTTTGCCACCAGTAGCGTGTTTGAAAATAATTTATATAATAAATAAATACGGCTGTATTTGTTTAACAGTTCTATTCCAGAATTGTTCAACAAATAGCCTCAAATTGAATATTATTTTATTTTTTCGAAACAAGATGATTCTTTTTACTTTTTATGAGAGAGAGGAGAGAAAATGAAAAATTCAAGAGGACTATCTTATGGCTTTGAATATTATGAATGGTTGCCGGCAGTGAAATGTATTGTGCTGGAATTGGCATGATAATGGAAGAAATTAGTAGCTCCATCTATTGAGAGTTTTCACAATTATTTTTGTGAAAAAGCCTACACGCCTTTTTCTTTTTGTTTGGTCTTTTTATGCCACGGAGGCAGGTAGAGATGGAGATGAGAAGGAGCCTAAACTGAAAAATGCATGTTTTATTCATATGGCATATTTGGATTGAGTTTAAATTTATAAAAAATATTTTTTTATAAAAAAATAAAAATTTAATCCAAATACATCCTATGTTAATTTGCTCTTGATCATAATATTTGCCATGCATAGCTCTCTTCAATTTAGAAGTTTATATACTATAAATTTTTAGCAATATTTTTCATTTTCTAGTAAATCAAGCTAGGATATCTTTAATTTACCAAAAATAAAACAAGCTAATGAGATTTTAAAAAGAGGAAATTTTGGGAAAAAAATAAAAATTCAAAGAGGAAAAGGCCATTAAACAAGACATTTTTACAAGTCATCTTCATATATTTTTTCCACACAACGATCCAATTCTTGAAAAATCAACCACCTCTCGCATTCATTTATGTTATCATTGAGAACTTACCTCGTGTCATCACTGTTTTAGTGGCTATAAATAAAAGAATCCTTGAAGAGTATATACTCCATTTGAAAGGCACCGTTTAATTAGTCATATAGTATTTGACTAGTATCGTAGTTTATTTGAACCCCAGGCACCACTCCCACCCCGCCCCCCCCCCACAGAAAAAAAAACAAAGAAAAATGGCTTATACTATTGTTGGTGATAAGGATTATGATAAACTCATTTTCAAGAATGCTTGATGTCTCATCAGCAGTTCCTATCATCATGAGATGAACAACCGTTGGTTTAAATCCATAACTGACCTCAATTGAGTGCTTTTAGTTGGTGAGAATAGAGTGTGAATTTTACTGCTAAGGTTGATGCTGTCTTGATTTTTATATTATTAGGATGGGAGGAAGGAAAAAGGAATACGCAACATGTTCCACCACAACTTTTTTAAAAAAAAAATTAGTAAGAAATGTTTCATTAACAGTTGTTAATTTTAATTCCTTTGGATGATGATTGCTAGCAAGATTGGTTTCTTGTCCTTTACACCTTTATACGTAACATTTAGGGTGTATTTGGATTGTTTTTTGACACGAAGTACGATACAAATATCTCACTTTTTTTTCTCACAAAAAATTATCCTTTTAAAAACTCAAGACAAAAAATTTCAAAACAAAATATTATATAATCACACCCCTAATAAATATCAATGATATAAGTAATACACGAAATTATATAAGAATATTGAAAAACGACTCTTCCTTTTGTTTCAAAAAAGGTTGAGAGGATCGAATAACTAAATCTTTATCAAGATAATAATTTGTTTCTTTAAGGTGTAGTTATCAACCAAAAATACTTACCTGAAAAAGCATCAAACTCATTATGTTTCTTCAATATAAGATCATAAGCAACCTAAGTAGATGTACTGCTGTTGCCCTTTATATTCCTATACCTACATGTCTATTCTGATTGACGTGGGTACGATCAACTAAAGATATAGAGAGTTGAGATTTATTAATACTCTATATTGTGATGGATAACTCTTTATTCTACTTGTAAGAATTGATGCTTTTTAATAATAAAGTTGAACGTCTAATTATTTTTTAATTTAAAATTTTATAATATTTTTTTTCTTAATTGAAAAATTTTTAACATATAAATATAATATTGTAATTAATATATTATTTTCTACTCGTATAAATATTATAATTTAAAAATTATTTTTTATTAATTAGTTATAATATTATAAATAATAGTGTATGTTAATTAAGCAAAATTGTACATGAAAATAGATCGACAATTGAAGTGAAACGGCTCGTACCGAAGCAAAAGCAAGTGGTGGAATAAATGGACTCATAAAAAGCATAGTGCCATTTTCCCAACTCATGCTTCCTCTATATGGTCCATATGTACTGGGATTGACGGTTAGATCAAGGCTTTTAAATGCATGTTGCAGAAGTTGCTAGGGGTATTCTAGACCTAATCCTAGTCCCTAGTGGTTTTATGAATGGTTCAGAAGACAAACAGAGGCAAATTGTGGAGTATTGAATGCACATTTCTTTGTTGGTCACAATTCACAAATAAAGTCTTTTTGTCATAATTGAAAACACAAGATTTGTGACTTCTCATTCATCAAAAAAAACAAAAAAGTAATGACTTGTCATAGCCAGTTGGACTTGGACCATGGTTTCACCAAAGGGACGTATCCGGCCTCTTCTTTCCCTCGTCTATTCTATTATAGCTATATGCCGCCACCATGTTGGTCTTATATTTATCCGGCCAAGTTGGTGATTCCCGTGCTCATGCCATTCTAGTAAAGGGCCCTTTAGATCTTAAGTTCCCGTGCCCATTTCTCGCTAGAAATTGAAAAGATTTATTATCATGCTAAAATGACGGTGTGTTTTAGGAAATTTAGTTGCCTATTTAAGAGACAAATAATTGAGTTCAATATCGCCAAATTTTCTTTTCATCAAATTAACAAATATTAATAGCAAAAATACTATCCACCGGTCGACAAGTTCCAAATTGAATCACTATTTTCTTTCACTATCCCTTTTTGATGCACGCACCAAAAACAAAAGATCACAAAGCAACAAGTAGATTTGAAATCTAGAAATCTTATTTTGTTTTTTTAACCGCAAAAAAAAGTCTTATTTTGTTGAATTGAAAAATCTTTGTTGACAATGTAGTATTACACTGTCGGTTCTCAAAAAGGGGAAAAAAAATTAAACAAAACGTTAATATTATAAAAGGGTCCCATATTATGACAATAAATCATGGGCCTATGTGACCTCAAGTAAAGCAAAAGGAACTTTGCACCACAAAAAGGAAGAAAAGAAAGAGCAAAATGAACGTTTCAAAGGTTCTCTGATTATTATGCGTCCAATATTCGACTACATGCAACATCATCATTGAACCAAAGAATAATCCCACATAAACTACTACTATATATAGATTTCATATTTAAGTTTTCGTTCTAATTGTTTCAAGAGCTTTGAAAATTATTCCAAACTAGAAATCATTGAGGCTTGACTAAATTGAATTTTGAAAATTGAAAATTGGAAAACTTTATTCATTTTGAAGGACCATTCTGGAAGAAACTCAATTTTTATGTGATTAACTATAAATTTTCATCTTCATTATTGTTTTAGATATTTATTTCTTCCGTTTATTATTAAATGTTCATCTGTCTTTAAAAAATGAATAAGAATGTAAATATTCAGTTTTTTTTAAACAAAATGAATAAGAATGTAAATATTTAGTTTTTTTTAAACAAAGAGAGTATATTTTTTAACTCTGATTGGACTTCTCTTGAAAAAATTTTAAAATTTAATTCTGAAGTCTGAAGAGCTCATTTTTCTCGCAATAATCAACCATGATTCCCACAAAAATATTTTTTTTTCAAGAAAAAAAAAAGCCAATCCAAGAACTATTTTATTCCAACAACTGAATGCACAATTATCAAGAAAAAAAAAAGCCAATCCAAGAACTATTTTATTCCAACAACTGAATGCACAATTATTGAATACAATAATACCCACGGTTTATTCTAACAAGGGGTTGATATTTTGTTCTGCGCGCGACTTTTGATTAGAAAATATGAATGGTTTAGCTTGAAATCGTGGACGAGATCAAGTTGTTAGTGATTGAAAGTTTGACTTTTTCGTCCCACAAAAAGTTTTCTTTGTGAAGTTTGATTGATTGCATATATGCGCTTCATCTTATCTTTATTTTGGCATTGTTTGCTGCTAGAAAATGGCAAGACAAAGAAAAATTCAGATTCGGGAGACTCCATTTTCTTGCGTCGAATTTTCAATGCAAATACAAAAGAATATGATTATAGAAAAATAACGGACTGATGCTTAACTTTCAAAATTTTAATAAAATAATAGTCGAGTATTAAATTTGTAAATATATTTAGATTGAATTTTTTTTTGAGTTGAGTTGTATTATAAATCGTAAAAATAAATTATTTATAAAAAAGAATATAGGGCCTAAAATAAAATAAATGAAAAAGTTATAAAAAAACTTAAATTAAAAATTAATTTAAGTTAGCTCGTAATTCAAAAAATTTAATCAATTTTTATAATATAAAATTATCTTAATATTGCACATTGATTTATATGAGCATAAACATCTCACAATTCAGGAAGTTAGAAATTATTCCGAGTTTGAAAAAGAAACAAAATCTTAATTAGGTGTGGGTACTGTTACATAACACATTCAAGATTTTTTAATTCAGCCATTGAGATACTAAGGGTGTGATTGGATAGAGTTTGGTTTTGAGATTTTCTGTCTTGGGTTTCGGGAAAGAAAAATTTTTGTGAGAGAAAAAATAAAATGTGAAATGAGAAATTTGCATTGAGTTTCGTATACCCAGGGAAAGCCTGTTATCGACTTTATGTTGACTTGCCCCTCAAAGTCCAGCAGATTTTAGGCATTGAAAAGGAGTCCAAACCCCACACAAAACAACCACAAGTTAAGGGAAGCCTGTTTGCCAATTGCTCTAACCCAAGAAAAGATAAATAAATAAAACGAAGGTATAATTGATGGTCTCAAAAGACGAAGATTCAAAGAAAACCACTGTCTTGTGTTCCACATTCACAGTTCATCTTGTCTTTCCTTTTTCCCTTGTTACCCTTTACGTTTGAGGGCTCATTGGTCGAAATGTAACGACATTATTGAATCAAAGTAACTTAAAGAGGATGGATTAATTAGGTTGTCTTCATATAAAATAATTTTATGAACGTATTAAATAATATAATTGAAAAAAGAGCCTTTAAAACTATACCTCAAAGATGAATTTGCAAAAAATTTCTTCAACAAATGTTTCAACAATGTAGTGGGAGCGTGACTCCATGCTAAAACATCTAACATACACTAGTAGTTGAAGAAATGTAAGGTTGAATTCTCCACGAAAAAGATGTTTACGGGTTGATTCCCAGAAACAATACTTGTGCCGCTGGTGGGTTGTTGATGGTGAAATTGATGATCAACTTTATGTGCCGCCATGGCTTTTGCTAAGATTCTTAGAATTGCGACAGGGATAACAAAGAGTATGAATCTTTGAATGCACCCATGCCTAACCGATGACTCCGGAGGAGACATTAATGTCCACACCATTTCAATGCTCAACTCATCATCTGTTCATCTTTTCCAGACTGTCATACACAGTAAGTAAAACTTTTATTTATTTTCTAACTCTGTCTTATGCTATACTAATAAAGGTGACCCAAAAAAACAAAGAGTATTTATACCTGACATAGTATTGGTCAAGAAAAAAAAAAAGCCCTTTTTCTTTCTGTTTAGGTTGCCAGTTGTCAACGAGTAGTATTGATTGCTTTCACAGCTTTACAATGGCCAAAATAAAAGTCAATTTTAACAGTAGATTTGCAGTTGAAATCCAACCAATCTGATTTTGAATAGTTGGAGAATGGAAAGTATTATTGTACTTGCAGTTATTACTTGGTTGACTCCTACTTCTCCTCCTTTCTTTAATGGAACAGAAGGTTCTGAATGCGCATAGATTAAACTTTACATCATTGTGTATTTTACCCTACCCAATTTGATTCTTTGCGTTCTTGAGAATCAACCCTTTTTCTTTTTTTTTTTCCTCCCTAAATATTATGGTTCTGAGATTGAATATCTAGGTATATAGCCTATAAGCTATACAGAAGTATTTGGATCCAGTTTCTATTTAACGATTTTTGTCTTTGGTTGCTTGCCAAAGTTGCGTTAAGTTTAATCACAGAGTGGTCACGCTCATAAGGATTACTTATGGCATTTCTTGTTTAATCGAATTTAAAATTTATTATTATAAAAAAATATTTTTAATTAATTAATTTATATTATTATTATTAATTATGATATCTTAAAACGTATTGTTTGACAAGTTATAAATTGTATTTTTTGTTTACTTAAAAGAAAAATGGAAAAAGTAGACGAGTTTTTGTTGATTGGATCATCACTTGCATATGATTTGCTCATTCAGATCGAAGAGCGGATGAAGTTGGGGGCAATCTTGAGTTCGTAATTATTCGTTTCAAATGCTTTCGCATCATCCACGTAGGCATTTTCTTGTAGTTTGACTATTACAATGTGCGAACGTTAGCAATTTACCAACTGTAAAAATTTATATATATAATAGTTGAGCCGCAAGCATCTGATTGTGATATGTAAATAATTAGAGATTAAATTAAAATCTCAATGTGTCAATTATCATGTGTAGTATTTAATGCGTCATTAATTTTTAGGCCTTCACAAATTAATCACATAAGCTAATCACCTAAATTTTACTGAAATTAAATAGTTTTTGAAGCATTTAAGAAGAGTTCGTGAAATAAATACAATAACTATTCCAAATTTTAATATCAAAACATTGAACTAACCAAACGATGATTCCATAAATTGAACTATTTATAAATATATTTTGTTGCTCTATAGATTTACACATCTATAAATCTGTCTATCATTTTATAGAAAAAAAATCATATCACTAAATATGAAACTTAGAACCGTAGTTAAAGAATTTAGTTAAGAGGCACATGTAATTTTAGAATTCTTTCAGAAGACTAATATATCAAGCAGAAGAAGATTGAAAATCTATTTATCAATTTGCATTGGTATTCTAAAAGACTCTTTATGATACTTTAATTCAAACTTATCATGCTAATTTAAGATACAATCAAATTACAAATTGATACATGAGTCTAAGTTCAAATGTGATAACATTTACAACAAAAATAGTAATCGCACGAAATAACAAAAAAAACATAAAAAATGAATTTAAAAATAAAACATTAAAAATCCTTTAAAAGTTTACTTAATTACGAGAACATCAAAGGTTTATTTAATTTTTCATCTTTCTGGAGAACTTTAAAGATTTTTTTGAATTAATTTACTTAATTTTACTATCGTTATAAAACCTTATATTTATAGGAACCTCAAAAATTTTCTTGGATTATAATTTATAATTCCTTAAAAGCCTTGATAATATTTAAACAAAGAAAAAATCACTCAAAACATGGTAAGAAATAGAAACGATAATGACACTTTGGAAGTTTGCTTCTTCTATGGTCGATAAAATCGTAAGCATATCTATAATAGTAGTAATGTTTTTTGATTACATAATCAATTTTTTTTACTTTATATTTTATACTTTAATTTTTACTTTTAAATTTTTTTCTTTGTTTGATAACGAATTTTAGTTATTTGAATTTATTTTTAATCTTCTTCACCAAATGAAGCTATTTATGATAGGGAAAGATATGGACTACTTTAATTTGTCCTGAAAAATACTATTGGCTGCGAAAGATCCACGTGCCACTAGTAACATCCTAACATTATTATCCTCTAAATAAAAAAAAACACATTTCATTTTCAGCCTCGCTTGTTTACGCAAAGATCACAAAATACAAAAGAAAAAACTTTGGAATATATTGATTTTTTTCTTTTTTATATTATTTTTGTAGAAACATCTGAGGAACCACGCTGGTTTCGAATAGGGCTCACAAACAGTTTTAGAACTTCTTTGCACGCAAGTGGAAATTTATTAACCCTTTCACAGATATTCAACGCTGAAAGAAACAAGTATTAATGAATTTTAGGACCAAAAAAGAAAATTATATTTATTTTTATTGGAAATGAAAAAAGAAGTTGTACTACTTGAAATACAAAAATGGCGCAATTTTGACAATCCTTTTACCTTAATTCTAAATGTTTGAAACACATTCGTTACAATGACACAAATATTGGTGTTCGACAAATAAATAAATTATCAAGTAGGTCAAGTAGGTTTTTGAATAATAAAGTTAAGAATTGAAAATTTGGCCCTCTTTTAGAACAGGGTATTTGACAAACTTCATATTTTTTTTCTTTATTTGTCTATATAAGCTGTCATGTACTCTATCCGTTTTAAAATATGTCTCTCTTTTTTTGTTAGTTTGTTTCAAAATATATATTCTCTTTCTATATAAATATTTTATTTTTAATTTTATCTTTATTTATAACTAACTATTTAAATATTTATATTTTTTAAAATTATTAATTTTTCGACAATTCTTTAAAATACTAATTGTTAATGTTAAATTTAAATTTGATACACTAATTAATTATTTTTAAATAAGATTATTTTAAACATATATTAATTTTTTTATAAAATTTAATAAAATTTTAATTCTAGTATAAAAAAAACATGTCATATATTATTAAACGGAGAGAGTACTGCCTTATTTCTCTCTGTGTTTGGAGTGTTTGCAAACTGTTCGCACAATTGGAATTGGACGGTCCCCTCAAAAAAATAAAAGGGGAAAAACTGGAATTGGACCGTATTCATACAACCCACACTGATTCAGGACTGGTTAAGACTTGGGCCCATCTACTTGAAGTGGTTGCTGGGCTCCCTTTTAGATGTATCAACCAGGAGTCCATTAAGTTGTTTTTTAAACCCTGAAAGTTGTGACGACCATTAGTAATATAGGTAAAAGTCAAATGCCTAACTCGCATTTTAGGTCATTCTCAGAAGAATATAGTGACCATCTCCATTAAATAAACTCATTTTAAGCATAGCTCTGAAAAACTAACCCTCAATGATGCTGGAGCTCTATGTATTAAAAAAATGGTTCACTAACACAAAAAAAAAAAAGAATAATTTAAGGAAGACTCTTTGAAGATTGAAAATAGTTAAAGGATATTCTGATCTCCCCTTTGCCCATGCCCTGACACCCTCAACCCCCACCTCCCCCTCTCCAACTAAAAATGGAGGATAGTCATTTGGAAAGAAAGGCATTTAAGAAAGAAAGCGAAAATGACTAGTGACTGCTCTAATGGGATGGATGCTAGTCATTATCTTGTTGGTTTGATTGAAAAAAAATCAATTAAGGAAGATTCTTGAAATATTTTTCTACCTCTTTTTCTTCGTAGGTGAAAATTTTAATCTTCCCAATTATTAGTTAGGGAAAAATGTTAATATTCCTTTTGCTTAAAATTAAATAGTTATTGTTCTATATAAAAGAATTACAAAAAGGAATGTTTAATTTTGAACCAAAAAATATAATATTTTATTAATAACCATTAAGTAGTTAGATATTTAATATTTATTTAGATAGTATTTGACTCAACTAATTAAATAAATAATTAAGTCACACTTCTTTTTTTTATAAAAAATTTACTTTTATAAAATTCAAAATAGAAACTCTACTAACTAAACACAATCCAAATATAATCTTAATTTTCTTTACTTTCGTTAAGAAACATTTCATTATACGTATCTTTCAGTATTTGCTTGTTAGGTATAATATGCAATGGACATTCGTCCACGACACACATTGTTCCCTAAACCCTACATATATACACAGAGAAGCGGCCATCAATTAATGGCAGTCAACAGCTGCCGTGGCTACTTTCTGCTTTCTCTCTCCAGAGTCTCTACCGTCTCAGTAGCCATCACAGCTTAGGAGTTTCCTTCTCTGAAAAGTAGTAGCACTAATAAGTAATAACAAGAAAGGTCGGCCGACGGGAAAGTTCATGATTCCGACTATTCCTCCAAGCAAATATTTATTTTGTTTGAAATTAAATAACTAACAAGTATCAAACTTGACTTTTGGCTACGTTTCTTGTATTTCAGCAGTCTCTGGAACTACAACCAAATCTTCAAGAAAGAAGGTTCGATTTTGTACTAATTAGGATGCCGGAGGCATGAGGTATCTCCACTAGTCTTACTAGATTTGACAGCATATGTGCTTGGGAAAGAAATAAAAGGTTTCATATTCTCTAGAAAATATGCCAATATATATTTATGCAAATTAATTTTATTTCAATTCATGAGGCTCCTCCCTGAAAAAAAAAAGAAAAAAGAAAAAAAGGGCAGCTTGTTCTGCTTGGTATCAAATAACACTTTTTCTTCTTCTGTATAATATTTATTTTTTAAATTGATGGAGGACACAAGGATCGAATTCAAGAATTCTTACTAGTGATACTTGCCGATTAGGACGCCACCAGTTGCAGTTTGTTCCATTTGCTTAGGAGGACAGTCTGTTTCATTGGCTTAAAACGATGGTACAAAATTTTTAGTGACAAGTTTCTATCATGTCTTTTCAAACTAATTGCCCGCAAAGGGGACCATATGATAATATTTTCTCTTCGATCGAGAAGAAGGTCTGTGGTCCAGAAGTTCGGATCATGCGATGTTTCACCATTATTTTTGCTTAAGGAGAACAGCATTTGATACTATTATCGTATAAGGGAACTGAGTTAAGCACAGAAAAGCCTCTGGCATCATTGCATGCACTCTTTGTTTCTAGTCCAGATATGGTCCTGCACTATAATTTCAGGACCGGATCTTTTCACCTTCGTTTCTTCTTGTGGCTGTTGTGGAGTGTTGGCTCCAAGATCTGGTCAAGGACACGCATTTGATCGTTTACCGTTCAGCTCTCCAAGGTTCGATGCTTGCACGTACCTGATTTTTCTGCCGAGACACCTAAAAGAGGCATTGCATGATGCAGCAGCACTACTCCACCTACTTCATTCGGTTGATACAAATCTTTTGTAATATTTCTTGCATAATTGACAGGTGGTTAAACAGTTGCTTCATTTACAGCTAGCATATATTATATTCCTTACCAGGTTTCCGAATATGGTAAAATAAATACAATCCTTAAAGAGATTATGCTGAAATCTTGCGTCTTTAACATTTTAAGAAGCTGTGTTAATTTCTTTCCTCTGGAGCTTACGTGCATGGTTTCTTTGTCCTGAGCATGATCTCTCTGCATTGGGTCGCATTTTCCAGCATTGTCATGCGGAATGGTAATATTCCAGCTCGTCTATTAGTCAACAACTTTTCCAGTTAAAAAAAAAAAAAAGAGAAGCCGTGTGAATTTCTTTAGAGTATTAGTACTATTATGTAAAAAAAGAGAGGACTGTATATGCAGAGCACCGAATGGAAACCTTAAAAGAAAAATGGCATTGGTGGAAAGAAAAAAGAAAAAAGAAATTTAAAAAGGAAGAACATTCCTCGCACTTGTCTAATGAAATTTACTTGAAAACTGCTTTTTTTTTTTTATTTATTCAAAGAGTTACACAACACATATTGTTTTCCAATTTCCTTTGTCTTTATCGGTATTGTTTTATAATTTGACTAATTAATGTATGGTAAGTATTAACATGAATACACATTGTAATAAAAATATATAATATTTTATTTATTTAAAATTGAATCTCCATTTTTTATATAAAATAAATATGATAACAGAGAGAGTATTTCACATGCCACTTAATTAGAAATACTGTTTTCAAATTGAATTTATTTTCACGCCTCCATGCTCTGAATCTATTAAAGAAAACGTAATGGCTATTTACGCTGCCAATTTGTAGGTACATAAATCATCCCATCATTTAGGATATACTTCCAACCCACACTACATGGGAAAAAAAAAGAAATATATGAGTATATTTTAATTATGTTTAATTAAAAGAATTTTTTACTTAAATTTTATAAAAGTAAATTTTTTACAAAAAAAAAATAAAACCTAATTATGTATTTGACCCGATCAAACATTGTCCAAATAAGGCCTAAGGTTTTCGATTACATGCATTTTTTGTCTTTTTCTTCTTCTTCTTTTTTCTTTTTTTGATAAGTTGTCTTTTTCTTTTTCATTTTTTCTACTTGGCGCTTTTCCACCATTTTGTACGCGGCTTGAAGCTTTTATGTCTCCCATTGCCTTCATAATTCTCTTTGTTCTAATAAATGGGTGCCTAGGAATAGGATTAAAGATAAACCTCCACTCTAACAGGTGGTTTTCTTTTGAAAACAAAGGATGAATTTTCTATTTAGAAATGTCCGGTATGAGAATTACTACTTATGCAATGTGAGAGTCAGGTAAACCTCCACTAATAATCATATGTACTTTTAATTAATCACTTAATTTTTTTTAATATAAAAAGTGTTATACTATTGATAAAAATTATAAAATTAATAAATAAAGAACAAATCTTACTTACAATACATGTACAAGTAAAAAATATCTCTATAAAGAGTAAAAAATGGCCCTTAAGAATTGAATTGATCTTTCAACCTTATGATTAAGATGCATTAACTCTTACTATTAGAACAAAGCCTTATGAGCTAACCATTTAAGAATCAATTAATTACAATTTACTACCATAATTATTTTTAATTACAAGTTAAGTATTTTACCATTAAATTATTACCTAAGTTGACAAATATAGTTTAAAGATTTTTATATACCATCAATATTAAGAAGAAAGAGCTTTAAAATGAAATAATTATTCGACAAAAAAAATGTTTAAGAAGAGCGGTGTGGATACAATCACAAACCACAACAACCTCAAAACGTTTATTCATCTATATCTACTCTGACAGGTAAAAACCGCGTCGTATGCAACTCACATTTGCACAGACCATGTGTCCTACGTGTCGCCATCCTCACCCGTCAGATCACATGAAGATCATACGGCCACTCTTTAATCTCAACTAACAACTCCAACACTTTTTGAGACGTAGCCTTTATTTAAACCAATTTACAGGTGAACAAACTCTCAACACCTGATTCATTTTCGTCCCATTCACTTCAAAATCTTCCCTGAATTCTCTGCTACTTTCTCTCTCTATATCTATCCTCGGATTTTCTCCACTGATGGAGCTTCAGCAGAACCGCAGTCTCGGAAACGGGCACGTTTCGAGTGCAAACGGTGCATTGCATGTTGAAAATGATCCTTTAAAGTGGAACGCGGCGGCGGAGGCCTTGAAAGGCAGCCATTTGGATGAAGTAAAGCGGATGGTGTATGAATTTCGGAAGCCGGTGCTGAAGATCAGCGGGAAAACGCTAACGATAGCCCAGGTGGCTGCGGTGGCCGCCCGGGAAGAGAGTGGTGTGAAGGTGGAGCTGTCGGAGTCCGCCAAAGCTGGTGTGAAGGCGAGCAGTGACTGGGTAGTGGAGAGCATGTGTAAGGGCATGGATAGTTATGGAGTAACCACTGGATTTGGAGCCACGTCACATAGGCGTACCAAACAAGGAAATGCTCTTCAGAAGGAGCTTATAAGGTGAGTATTTGGATTGTATTTTAATTTTAAATTTAAATATTTAAATATTATATTTTTAAAAAAATTTAATTAATTTTTATAATAAATATTTTAAAATCAAACATAGTTTAAATATAGAGTCTTAATTAATAGGGTCGCGTGTACGTCCATGTCAGAACTTAGATCTGACTTAGATTAAACTCAGACATTTGTATTTTTTGCATTTTCTATTTTGCTGTTGAAAGTTAATGACAAGACTTATGGGGTTGGTGATATTAATGCACAGTTAGAAACTTGTCATATTAATAATGTAACGTTAGATTTCACCCAAAAAAAAAAAAAGAAAAATAATGTAACGTTAAAAACTTTTAACTTTTTAATCTGTCGCTTTACGGGATGGGAATTTTTCCTGCGGCAGTTGAGATGGTAAAAATAAAAAAGGTCGGCCATAGATTATTTTATCACTTTCTTGGGAAAAAAGATATAAAAAGAAAGTCCTCTCATTACACTATTGCATATATCCCTTGTTTATTTTCAAATCATTCTTTGTTTAATGCACTTAAAATACTTGCACAATGTTCTTACTACTTTGAGGATAAAGCGAACAATGTGCTATAAATTGCTTTCAAAGTTTAGAACATTGTAATGTAAATGACGGATCTCAGTGAACTTTTGACATATACTACTTTGAGGTTTAGTATAGACGTTTATGGCAAAAGAGTGACTTTGTGTTACAAGTACTACTATTAAGGAGAAAAGAGAAAAAGTAGAAGTATCTATTTTGTCTGGAATATCTACTACTTCACTTTAATGCAACTTGACTGAATGTTGTGAATCTGGGCCAATAATAATTAGGGCTCAATCATATTAAAAGGTAGGGTTGCTGCTTATACTTTGGCAAGCAACCCTAAATATCTTAGATGGCTCTACTTGACTTCCTTGAGGAAGTGCCATAAAGGAGTAAAGGACCTGGTTAAACTCTGTGAGCCTAAAAATGTAGTAAGGTGGCAGTACAATAATTTAAAATACACCTTTTACTAGTTAAAGGTTTGGAGTTAATTAGCATCACTTCATAAACAGCACACATAAACTGTGTGTTCCTCAATTCGATGGGTGTCAAAATCTCATCCTCCCAAGCGTTCTGGTGCAGCACCGCATGCACCCTTATATGATCTTTGACTAGAGTGTATTTGGATTGGGTTCTTTTTTGATATCATATTTTCTTTTAAAAAAATTCACTCTTATAAAATTAAAGATAGAACCCAATTAGTTTCCTCCTCCTCAGAACATGCCCAATGCAAATTATTACTTAATAGTGCCATGGTTTTTGATGCGGACCAGGAAATTTCAGGAATTTGATGAGTTAAATACTCCGCACCTTTTCTTCTTTTCTTTTAATGGAAATGCGTGGTACTAACTGCTATGGACCTCCTTAATTATAAGAAAATTGAATTTGTTTTTGATTTTGCATCAGATTCTTGAATGCTGGAATTTTTGGAAGCGGGACAGACTCATGCCACACATTGCCTCACTCTGCAACAAGGGCTGCAATGCTTGTGAGGATCAACACCCTTCTCCAAGGTTATTCAGGCATCAGATTTGAGATACTGGAAGCTATTACGAAGCTTCTAAATCACAATATTACTCCGTGCTTGCCTCTTCGTGGCACCATCACCGCCTCTGGTGATCTAGTCCCGCTTTCATACATTGCAGGATTATTAACCGGTAGGCCTAATTCCAAGTGCATTGGTCCCAGGGGCGAGCTGCTAGATGCAGGGGAGGCCTTCCGTCTTGCGGGGATAGATGGTGGATTCTTCGAGTTGCAGCCTAAGGAAGGTCTGGCACTCGTTAATGGCACGGCTGTAGGGTCTGGTTTGGCCTCCATGGTTCTCTTTGAGGCCAATGTATTAGCTGTCTTGTCTGAAGTCTTATCAGCAATTTTTGCCGAAGTTATGCAAGGAAAACCAGAGTTTACCGATCACTTGACACATAAACTAAAGCATCATCCAGGTCAGATAGAAGCTGCAGCAATCATGGAACATATTTTAGATGGAAGCTCCTATGTCAAGGCAGCAAAGAAGTCGCACGAGATGGATCCTCTCCAAAAGCCTAAACAGGATCGTTATGCTCTTCGTACTTCACCACAATGGATAGGACCCCAAATTGAAGTCATCAGATCATCAACTAAATCAATTGAGCGGGAGATCAATTCGGTTAACGACAACCCCTTGATCGATGTATCGAGGAACAAAGCCTTGCAC
This sequence comes from Rauvolfia tetraphylla, assembly GCA_030512225.1. Lineage (NCBI taxonomy): Eukaryota > Viridiplantae > Streptophyta > Magnoliopsida > Gentianales > Apocynaceae > Rauvolfia > Rauvolfia tetraphylla. The sequence continues at coordinate 1,602,081 of JAJQKT010000062.1, forward strand.
GGAGGCAATTTCCAGGGGACTCCGATTGGTGTCTCAATGGATAATACAAGATTAGCCATTGCATCTATTGGAAAACTCATGTTTGCTCAATTCTCCGAGCTGGTCAATGACTTCTACAACAATGGATTGCCTTCTAACCTGTCTGGAGGACGAAATCCGAGCTTGGATTATGGGTTTAAGGGAGCTGAAATAGCAATGGCAGCCTACTGTTCCGAACTACAGTTTCTGGCCAACCCAGTTACGAATCATGTTCAGAGTGCTGAGCAGCACAACCAAGATATTAACTCTCTGGGATTGATCTCTTCAAGAAAAACTGCCGAAGCGGTCGATATAGTGAAACTAATGTCTTCAACATACTTAGTTGCGCTGTGCCAGGCCATTGATCTGAGGCATTTGGAGGAAAATCTGAAACAAACTGTCAAGAACACAGTGAGTCAAGTAGCCAAAAAGGTTCTCACTGTAGGCAATGGTTGGGAGCTTCATCCCTCGAGATTCTGCGAGAAGGACCTACTGAAAGTAGTTGATCGAGAATATATTTTCGCCTATATAGATGACCCTTGCAGCGCCACTTATCCACTAATGCAGAAGCTACGGCAAGTTCTTGTTGATCATGCTCTGATCAACAAAGATGATTTAACTCCCAGCACTTCAAATTTTCTCAAGATTAGAGCTTTTGAGGAAGAACTAAGAACCCTTTTGCCAAAGGAAGTTGAGAATGCCAGAGAGACCTTGGAAACCGGTAATCCTCCAATCCCCAGCAGGATCAAGGAGTGCAGGTCCTACCCATTGTACAAGTTTGTAAGGGAAGAACTGGGGTCTGGACTTTTGACAGGAGAGAAAGTGAGGTCACCTGGTGAGGAATTTGACAAGGTATTTTCAGCAATCTGCGAGGGTAAGATCATAGATCCTCTTCTTGATTGTTTAAAGGATTGGGATGGTGCTCCATTGCCCTTGTGTTAGCAATTCTAAAGCTGAAGAAAAGCAGTCACAACATTTCTGCCATGTGCAATTAGGGATAAACCAATCGAGCATGTTATCTCTACTTCTCTTTCTCTAGCTGCTGTCGCTTTGTACTCCCAAATGAATATGTACAGGATAGATCATAAGTAGTGACTTTTTCTTTTCTAAGGAAAAAAAAAATGAAGGGGCAAAATCGTATTTATATTCATAATTGCGGTTTAAAACGTTAACTTTATTTTTTGCAGGATTAAGTCATAATAAATACTTTAAACTTTAGGAGTCTTGACAATTGATTATTTAATCTCAATTAAGCTTCCAATTTGGATGGATCAATTAATTCAAACAAAAAATTTTAAAAGTCTTGATAATTGAGTATCTAATTTTAGTATTATTATAATTAAGTACCTAATTTAGATAGAATTTGTTAATTTAGACAAAAAATTCATGACCTGTTACAAATGTGTTCAATACCTTTTAAAAAAATTAAAAATCTTATTTTAGTCGTTAGTACTAGAGGGAAGTCAACAATGAGAAATTATGGAAAGGAAGAAACAAATATTATTGCTCTCTAGGAATGCTCTTTAATTTTCTATGTGAAAATTTTTTTTATATCGATAAGAAAATTTTCATTTGTCCTTTACAATTTAGATTTTGAAATCACCTACTCTTCATGCTCTTACTTGCATATTAGTGATACTTTGTTTCAACTTTTTATTTTTTCTTAGTAGAATCTTTCCTATATATATTTTTTTCGCATATTAGTCAACCCATTGGAATAATCTAGATGAATTGTTTTGTTACTTTTTTTGCAAATTTTATTAGCAAGATAATTGGTTTTAGAGAAGAAAATAAAGAAACAAAAATATATTATAACTAGACTACCTTATAGTTTGAACATTCAAAAAAATTTCTTTCAAAATTTTTATGCAAATTAAATATTTAGTTGTCATAGTACTAGAATTGAGTACTCAATTATTAGACCCTTAAAGTTTAGAGTACTTATACATACTTAATCTTTATATTTTTTAAACTGATATGTGAGCTCGTGAATTTTTTATTTAAATTAAAAGATTTCATCCAAATTGAGTATTTAATTATTATAGTAATATGATTGGATTATCAGTTATTATGACTAGGATTCCCAAAGTTTGAAGTATATATATGGACTAACTTTTTTTGCATTATATTATTCCAATTTTGCCGATATGATTATCACACATCCTTCATCTCTCACTAAAAAAAAAAATATTTTTCCACACTCTACAAGAGCCCTTCTATATAAAATTCTATCTTTCAATCCAGAATAATCTTCTTCCGCTGGTCGATTTTGTCACAAAAATAAAATTTTAAAAGGAAATAGGAACAAGTCCTAACTTGGATTAAAATAGTTACGGAATAAGTAAATACCTAGAAAAAGATTAAAATACTGTAATTTATTGCGATAAATACGGGTAGACTTGATCCCTGAAGTGGGGACAGGCTACAACCACTCAAAAACCTCCTTTTTAATGTTTTGAGTGTTCTTACTTTTTTGAAATACAGAAATACAGACATCAATTATACATATTTTATGTTGTACTTCATGGATTTAAAGAGTAGAAGAGTTTTTAGAAAGGTATCAGTGAAAGAATGAAAAGGATAAAAAGAGAACGGCAAAAAATGAAAGCCTCTTTTTTCGTTGAAGTAAAAACTTTTTGCGTTTGGCATCTCCCCTGGTTAGCTTTCAGTGTCCGGTTCCCCCAAATGGTAAATGTAGACACAGCACACCACTCTCCACCGCACAAGAACTTTACTAACTGCAGCCTGCAAGAAATTGCTAAGAGGGAGATAAAGGGAAAAGAGCCTGCACAAGATTGCATAGATGTATTTTGACCAGTTATTTACGAGATAAGATTGCATCTCCAGACTGCCATCTATTGGTCGAGGAATATGATCACTAGAAAAATTCATGTTATGCATTTCAGCTTCACCCCATGGTCAATCTTCTATAACTTGCCAGCTATGGGATGGCAAATTACCCCCTGCTATCGTGCCCCGACCGTTGATGAGTGTTGCAAATCATAGCTGTGCGACAATAAGTCTAGTGCAGCAACAGAGAACTTTTTCTTTCTTGCATTTAGCAAAGGACAGAAAAGCAAGATGTACAAGCTACTAGAAAAATACATACACGCACCTAGCAGGATAAAGCTTTGCTATGTTGAAGACTGCTATACATGCTAAGCTAGCCCCTTGTGCATTTTCCAATTTGTTGTACAATGCAAGACTTACAACTAACAAAATAGCGCCGGCTGAATGTCATCCATGATTATCCGACAGAGCTGCAAACATTTTGCTGGATCTGCCGAATAATGCCTGCAGTGAAGGTTAATACCTGCCTGCTTTGTAAGAAATATACCAGAGATTCCATTCAATTTGAAGTAAAGAGGAAGCTTCGATGTCATAAGAGACCGCCAACAAGAGCAAGCTCTGAGACTCAACAGTTAGTTAATCACTTTAATTATATATGCAAGCACATCAGTCATCATCATCGGATAAGCAAACAACACCAGAAGCTAGATCCATTGCCCTGGTGTGTGAACCAGAACATGGCGAACAAGGTAATGTATTGGGTGCATGGCCACTTGGTTGATCATGAATATTCCTGAGCAATTCAGAGGGGGAGGTGTTTTGAGGACATGGCTGAGCTGCAGCATTGGATTCAGAAAGCTGATTACCAGAACCTGACTGATTGATCTTAGGAGTAGGCCACGGGGCTGGAGATGAGGGATTTGGCTGGAAAAATTTTGACGAAATGAGCAATGCTTGTTGAGGTGGAAACGGAGGAAGCAAGGGAGAAGCTACAGGCACCTGTTGATTGGGGTTGCATGGAAGAGATGACATAGTAGCTGAAGACGTTCCTGCAGGTCTAAATGGCTGAAGATGTGGAGCTGGGGCTCGAACTTCTCCACCCACTCGAGCATTAACTATTGTAGGGGTAATGGCATTGATTTGGGGAGGTCTAGCGGGAAGGCCAGAAAAATTTCCAGAAGAACGGTGAGCAGACTGCACAGATGGGTTGATAGCGTGCTGACTGTTGACTGGGGAATGCCTCGTAGAGGGCCGCAACGATAACTGATGTAGGTGCTGCATGAAACTGGCAGGAACAACTGCAAAATAAACATTGTGTTAAGAGCTTCGTAGGTAAAACAAATAACTGCTCAACTCACTGGATCAGTAACGATATACTATTACAACTTTGAATAGATTAGGATGTGCAAACATGAAAAAACTACCTCAGAAGAAGAGATCATTAAATAAGCAAAATATAAATGTCATGAATCTGCCCCCCAAAATAACTTAGTATGGAGTATCCAGGAGTTGTTGGCAATTTTTTTCGTCATTGTTTCTGTGAGAAGCAAATATCATCCCTTTCAGTAGAAGGGAAAATCATTTTCAAAGTTTCAGAGTATGGAAACTTGAGAACCTCTTTATGGATCTAAATTGGTCCAATAATTTGTAAACATGAAATATAAGAATGACCAAAGACACTTTCTCTTAATTATCACTGATTTCCAGTTCACAGAAGACCAAGCAATTTAGATAATCAATTTTTACCATTGCTTATAACAATCAATCAGTGCTGAAGACAGAGGGTGGTGGAGATGGTGTGACAACTGACAAGGTGGCCAAGCAGTTGTAGGAGGGAAGGACACAAGATTTAAAATCAGAAGCTGACTGGCAATTGAGGTGCTTACACGATTCAATACTTTCCAACTAACAATAACACAAACGAAAATTTGGCATTTCCCACTATCAATTTGAGAATTTCAGCAAGAGGTCCCTAAATAAGAAGTTTGGGGAGCTGAAACCTGGGGACGGATTTAACACCTTAGCCAGACTATTGGTAACAAAAATGATTGTTTTCGCAGAAAGTGTCAGTTAAATTATTAAAAACCTAAACTTTCTCGAATTGTAAACAGAGAAAGGATTTTGAGCTTATCCAACAAAAAAAAAGAATGAACTTTGAAATTCCAAGAAGAAATCATGTATATAACAAAAATTAACACCTTTAATTTGACCAATAAAATAACTAAACTGCCGTTATTGTTGTAAAGCTCATTTACCCCAAAAGTATGAAAAAAGAATTATTTTCAAACCCACCTTAGAAGTCATTTGCTGCATTTTAAGGGACACTACATAAAGGGTATCCAAGAAACTATTTACCTTGCTGCATGCTTGAAATCCCAGATGGCCTAAGATCAAGGCATTTAGACCTGAAAGCTTCAGCTAATATCTTATTCATAAGAACCTTTTTCTGTTTTAACTCAAGGTCAGCCTTTTTCACCATGAATGCTGTTTCAGCATCCTTAAGTTTTGCCTCGGACTTTTTACGTATTTTAGCAGCCATTTCTTCTATTTCCTTCTCACAGTCAGTTTTCACCTGCATCTTCTGTTGAAAAGAGAAAAAACACTATGAACAACCAAGATTTTCAGTATATGCACAAAGTAATTTCACTGAAGCAAAGATATCAACTTACTGTATTATCATGAAGTTTAATAGCTTGTTCTATTTCTTTTTGTATCCTTTCTAGTTCATTTTGAAGTGGTTCGGCATGCGACGGAACAACAGCATTCCAAGATGCTGCACGATGGGTGCCATATAATTGGAGATGGCTAGCATTTTGGCTCGCTTGAAACCCCAAGCTCTGGGAATGTGCAGAATGTGTACTATTGGTTTCAAAAACAGTTCTGTTAGCTGTTGCTGAATCTGAATGATTGTGACCTCGTTCTGAACCAGAGAGTTCCACAGGAGGATGTAGCACCATGTTTTCTGCATCTTGAGATACAGGTTGATGTGAAACTTCCAGTGACTCCTCCTGCAGTTGGGAAGGCACCACAGAGTTCTGCAAATAATTAATTCCATCGGAATGACCTTGATGAGCAGCTTGAGCAGCAGGAGATTGACTGCTGCCAGGACCTATTTCTTCAGAAGCTTGCTCCAATTGCTCACTATGTTGAGTTACTTCTTTACAGTTGGACCGCGAATTGGTCGTCCCTGCATCTAGAGGTGATGACTGTAGAATTCCAACTGTTGCGGTCTGATTTCTTGTAGCTGGTCTATCTTCATCTTGAATAACCATAGACTCCTGGCATTCAACCTGGAGAATCAAATAATGAAAGCAGAAAAATTCGATCACATTCTTTGCCTAATCAGAAATTTTTTCTTTTCTCAGACAACTAAATGAGGCTATGTCCGAATGCAATTTTTTTTTTTTGGGGGTAACTGAAGAAAAATATTTTGGAAAGAGTCTTTTGAGAAAACACAGTTACAAAATTTATGGAAAATACTTATAAGGGAATCCTAAAACAACCAAAAGTAGCAAAGAAAACCAACAACAATATAACTGCCGACGTTACCCGACAAAACCAGAATAAGTTTGCAACCACCATATTCACGGTATAAAAAGTCCAAGGGAAGGTTAACATGCATGAGAAATTTGATTCTAATTCACTATTGTTCAATCTATCACTCAGGCTGTAGCTAATGGTGGTGAGCAAGATTAGGATTTCGCTCATGGAACGAGGGGTTCAAAGACTGTATGTAGAAGCACAGAATCAGATTTGCTGAGGTGAAGGAGAATACAAAGAGTCGGTGGTCACAAGTGATTGGAGAAATTATACTAGGTTGCAGAAGCAGAGATAAGGTTGAGGAAGAAGTACAGAGAACAAGATAGAATATGAGGATGCACAGCCAGGAGGCGAGTAGCTGCCTGCCCATGATCAAGGAGGGAAACAGTGGTAGAGAACCAGATCGGGAGGGATGAGAGTCTAGAGGAAAAACTAGAGGGAGATGAAGAGAGCAATTAGAGGCAAGGGGAGGACAGAGTTATCGGGGTGAGGTGGGGAGAGAGAAACCAAGCAGATGAATCAAGAGAGTCGGTTGTAAAACTTTTAAGAATGAAAAGCAGGATATACCAGTTCCCGAAATAAGAAATTGTGGATTATATTTCCAATTTAGTTTTTGGAGTTATGCGCAGTCAAAGTGGGCTTTGCTTCCTCAAAAATTAACTTTAGAATTAAAATCTTAAACACACATACGTATATAACACTTAAATTCAGAGAAACTATTCCTTACTAGCATCAACCAGGTCTCCAGCTCAACCAATTCAGAGAAACTATTCCTTATTAGCATCAAGTCAGCATAACAGATCTCAATGGATGCCATAATTCAACATATGATAGATCCTAATACCGATAACACACTTGTGAAAATGACTCAAGAGGTCCAGGTTACCAAATATATATTGGAGAATTATCAGGCCATTATAATAAGTTGACCTGTACCGTATACTGAAGCTAACATGAAATGATTAGGGAATACATGCCACAGTAACATCAGAGAAACTTGGACTTATATGGCGAACCACAGTAAATTATATGGTAAACTACAGTGAACTTGCCATTTTGCAGCAAGCCCGTTCAATATTAATCACTAGGTTTTCTGATTGTATTTGTTAACTACCATTGAATTTCAACTTTGCCAAACTTGTCCAATCTGTATATTCTACTTTAATCACAATTTCTGATTCTAGCTTCTATACAAGGAAAAAATTAACCTTGATGACTTTTATCAAATCATACACATTTATCCATTTTTTATTTTCTGCAACCTCCCAATCCATCATTGAAGACAGATTTTTGTGTGTCATTGAAGGTTTTATTTTCAACAAAATACCAGAAACTCCTCATCAATGTACCATCAGTCATACACTGACAAAAACTCTAACTTGCCTCCCTTACTCGCGCACCCCCAAAACAAAAAGAAGAAAAAAAAAAGAGAAGGTTGCTTTGAAAACTAGATATGAGTATATATTTTTAAAATCAATACACAAGTTTGAGAATATAGTGAAGCATATGCGTGCAGGCATATCCAAAAAGTAAGAAAAAATACACGCATACAAATGCACTTATGTACATAGAGAGGACCTATTAGAGAATGTTCATAATCGCGAAGGGGATGACGGTCCCCACCTGGAAGATAGGGATCATGCAATTAAATACATATAACATGCACTTTTTCCTAACAGAATGAAGTAGAATACTAGCAGATCTGCTTGACCTTGACTTCAACTTTGAAGGGAGGCGGCCAGGGGAAGAGGGTTAACTGATGCATTTAATAGGGAGAGGAGAATCTCTCAATTTAGAACTGGCGTTGATAAAAGGGGTTTTTCCATGTTTCACTCTAAATAATTATTACTCTGCCAGGTATTACAGATAGCTGTAAAGAGAACTGGAAGAAATCAATCCTAAAAGCAATATTAACTATAGAGATTTCCATCTGACAAACTCAATGAAGTATCTTTCAGGAAAAATGCAGCATGCAGACATGAATGAAAGAATTCTAAATTCTTTATTTAAGAAAGTTTGATCAAAGAAAAAGCTACATACCGCAAATGGAGGCAATGAATCAGTGAGGTCGACTGATAGTAACTCTGGGTTAGTCGTGCCGTCACAACTGGGACAATCAAGCTGATCTTTCTGGTTTCTCGTGATTTCAGAGGTGACGATGTTTCCTCTATCATTTCCCAATCTGGATCTTGCAGGAGTACTCGTTTCTACAGCATGATGGTGCCCCGTTTCAAATCCAGCATTGCCTGACACCCCTGGAGCCATCTCATTACTTTTATTGGTCAATGGATTTTCACAAACGATCTGCACCTCAGAAGTAGATGCATTAATGGAAGTACTTGTTCTTACAAAATTAGCATGTCCAGTTTCACCTCCAGCATTGCCAGACTCCCCTGAAGGCATCTCACTGTTTTGGCCAGTTGATGGAACTCCACCAGCAACATGATACTCAGAGCTGTTTATACCTTTAGAGGAATGACCATCTTTGCATTGCTCAGCTCTTGGAGCAAATGATGCCTCAACTCCCCCCGTCTCTGACTCTCTTTCAGAATTTGAGATAGGAATAGGCGCAATCTCAGTAGTAATGCTACAATTAACAGCTTCGACAGCTAAAGCCAGAGGTGGATTGGGAAATATTGCATCACTTGCTTGAGCAGCAGGGACAATCCCATCCAGACCTTGTTCTTCTATATTTAGCCCAGAAGGTAAGACATCAGCCTCCGAGCTCTGACCAGCAACAGCTGGACTAGCCTTAGAAAACTCCATCTCATCCTCAGATTCAGATCCACGAATATGCACCTCATTGACAATTCTACATTGATTACGGCAAGATTCTGCCTCAGCTTCCCAATTAGAAACTTTCTTTCTCTCTTTTTCTGTTGCAGCAGAATGCTTTCCTTCAAGCTCTTTAAGTTGTAATTCTTTTACATGTTCATGCTCTGCCATTTTCTTTAAAAATTCAGCATCTGATATCTTAAGTTTCTCCAACCCCAATGGACCGCTACGATGAATAGCGCGAACAAAAATTACCTCATTACGGTGATCTGCTAGCAACTTTTCCTTCTTCTCAGACCACATTTTGTGGAACAACTCTATTTCCTTTTCATGCTTCAGACGGAGCTTTGACATGCGCTTATCACATTTTTTCTGGATCTTTTTAATTCTTTTGTCCAAATCATTTCCAGTTAGCTTATTGTTTGGTTCTTGCGCCTGGGTATGATTTGATGATCTTACTTCAACCTCAGCTTTCTCATTCTGCAGGTCAAAAGACCCTGATGGTGGCTTCCATGTAGTTGCTGCTGATCTTGAAGAAATGGCCTCAAAATTCTCAGGCAATAAGCTGCTACTGGTTCCCGGAAGCTGCAGAAATGTTTTCTTCAACAACCTTAACTTCAGATAAACAGAGCCTGCCTCCTCTTCTGTACATTTAAAATTCAACTTCCTTTTTGCTAGGTCAAGTGAATCCTTTCTATCAATTTTTTGCTTCAAGATTGAAGCTGCAGTCCAACACTGGGCAGAAGACAGCCACAATTATATCCAGAATAACAAAAATCCTTGATATGCATTGGCATTGGAAGCATAGTCAAGATGAATGAACATGCCTATGTTAGAAAGCGCATAATAGAGTGCGAATTTGTAGATGTGAGAGCATGACCATGGGCCTACAAGTGCACATGCTTTTGCCCTAGAAGCAAGGACTACTAACTACTATGACTGCAGAAGAAAGTATACATTCAAGGAGGCAGCGAATTTTCCACAGACCTTCTCTCAAATTTGTAAGATTGAAAACAGCCTTTTCTTGAATTGTGGTCAGAATTGCGCGAAATTGAAACAAACATTCAAATAAGGCATATTCCTGATAGCAATATCATATTCCTAACTGCTAACCTATTCCAAACCTTAATATAATTAGAATATTGTGTGACATCCTCCAGTCTTTTTCTTCAGTGGCATTTAAAACGTTGAACCTATTTAAAATTTTAACCAATGAATTTATAAGCATTGCCAACATTTGGAATCACAAAAACTGAATCCTTTAAAATATTTCAGCAGAGCATTTTTTGATAAAATAGAAACTCAAGCCTAAATCACATGCATATCACCATGGAATAAACTATATATGTAAGAGAGCATATGGCAAGACCATTATCTTTTTCTTTCATAAGCTTTTTTTCCCCCATTTTCAGTCTAGTCTCTAGATATTCGTACTTTTGCAAAGCATTTGGCAAAGACAATATCTTTTTTCTCCACCTCTTTAATATTATTTTCCACCATTTGCCTTCTTATATTTGAGTACTTGGCTGAATTCAAACTTTGAAGATAAGTTGTTCGTGTTTGCCCCTAAAGAATTTGTCAACCAAAGCATGAGATCTCTACATGACTGATCCTACAAGATGTGAGAATTAATGGATGTCTATTCTTCAGGTGTTAATATTCTGTGGTCGCATAATTTTGTCATACAGCATAACAAGAGGAATTCAGCCATTATTTAGTACAGTGCTAACACAAACATTAAGAAATATTTTGCTAAACTAGGTGGGTTCCTTGGTTGCTTATGCTGTTACATTTTCCTGATCAGATTTTCATCCACTACTAGACTACTATAGTTAAAATTAGGTTGAGGAAGGCAGATCAGATCTCTACAAACAATGATTTTTAAGAAAAATAGAAAAGGAAAGGCTGAAAGAAAATTAGAGTAAAGAAGAGCAGGCTCATAATTAATCAAAAGGCAGAAAGCTTGCTTAGCACAAAACCAATATAGCAATGAAATATAGCTATATGTTTTTGGATATAATTTACATGAAATGATAATCTAAGAAACATCTCAGATAAGCATTGTTTAGATTGATACCATTGTATTTTTTCAAGAGCCAACTTAAATTTCCATACTCATGATTACATGGCATTCAATTGAATATGTTCTGTGTAAAGATCTCTCAGTAGGAATCAATTGTGCATCACCAGTAGTTGATACTTAGAAAATTTCAATTATATTTTACCAGAAGCAACCAAAAAGTCTTTACATCGACGTCTTTTATTTTCTGCCAAAGAAAGGAAAAGAAGGCCTATAACAAGAATACAACAGAAATATGGTTTCTCTACTGTCTAGCAGTCTTAAGGATTTGCTCAAGCCATAATATAAAAGCAGTAGCCTTCCATCAGAAAAGTTGGAGAGGAAACATTGATACGATTGTATTTAAACTCGTGAATAGATAGCAAACTCTAGACTCTACATAAATTGTAGGAAAATCTTTATAATTGATCATGTAGAAAATAGGAAAGTTTCCTAAAAGTAGAAAATAGAAAAGTTTCTTAAGATTGGAATTAGCAGATGTAACTTATGGCTGTCAAGGCTAATATTTAGAAATATGATATTTAACTGATATTGTTTCCAAAATTAGTTTAGAAAAACTTGTATATAAAGTCCTACTCATATCATCAATAGGAAGACTATACAAAGAGAGACATTCTTTCTCTTCTTCTCAAATTTTGTCGTGGTATCAGAGCAAGACTCAATATGATTTTTTTTTTTGGCCTTAATTGCCGGTTACCCGGATTGTTTCCCGGTATTCATTATTAATTTCGGCCTTCATTGCCGGAATAATCGCTGTCGAATCCACGTCGTAACCGCTGCCAAAGTCACGACGACTTTTTGCTGATTATTCTCTACCCAGATCAGCCGGAGGAGGTGATTCAAACCGTTGTCAAAGAACAACATAGTCAAAGTTAGGTAATATGTTTCAGGTAATATGTCAGAAAAGTCAGGTACTTGTTCTTTGGCATATTCAGGTAAGTTTTCTCTTTTTATTGGATTGAATGTTTCAGATATAATTCTTACCAATTTTTGGATTATGAATTCTGGAGCAACTAACCACATGACCCATTCATCCAAACATTTCTCAACCTATACCCCATGTCCGAGCAATAGAAAAATAGTCACAGCCAATGGATCCCTAACAAATGTTGCTTGAGTAGGAGATGTCCAGATAAGTCCATTATTGACCTTGCAAAATGTTCATTATATTCCTAAATTATCCATTAGTCTTATCTCCATCCAAAAACTTACCCAAGATTTGTGTTGCAATGTAGTTTTTAACAGTAGTTATTGTATATTTCAAGACAAGAATTTGGGGAGGATGATTGGACGTGCTAGGGATCGGGATAGCCTCTACTATCTTGAGATACCAAGTCAGTCGAAAGTTCCGTATTCCTTTACGTCAGAGTCTGTCCTGTTTAATAAAGAAAAGATTTTATTGCACTATTCCCACTTGGGACATCCATCATTTATAAATTATTAAGACTTTGTTCCCCTCATTATTTACAAATTTGAATGTTGAGGATTTTCATTGTGAAGTGTGTGAGTTTGCTAAACTTAAACGTGCATCTTTCCCAATTAGCAATAAAAGAAGTTATGTTCCTTTCTATCTCATCCATAGTGATATTTGGGGTACGTCCAACATTCCTAATATTTCTGGGGCAAAATGGTTTGTTTCTTTTATTGATGATTGTACCCGTGTCACTTGGCTATTCTTACTTAAACATAAATCGGATGTTAGTACCATACTTCCAAAATTTTGTTCCATGATCAAAAATCAATTTGGAGTCACAATCAAAAGGTTTAGGTCAAATAATGCCAAGGATTACTTCAATCAAATTCTTACCCCATACTTTCAGAAAGAAGGAATAGTCCATAAGTCACCATGTGTAAGGACCCCACACCAAAATAGGATAGTTGAAAGGAAAAATGGCCATATTCCTGAAAAAATTTGAGCACTCTTGTTTCAAAAACATGTTTCAAAAGCCTTTTGGGAAGAAGCCGTTCTTACAGTAACTCACCTCATAAATCGATTGGCTTCTAAAATTTTAGATTTCAAAAGTCCTATGAATATCCTCTCATCTTTTTATCCGAACCTAAAGATTACAAACAATCTTACTCCAAGAATTTTTGGGTGTATAGCCTTTGTTCATGTCCATGGTCCAAATAGAGGAAAACTAGATCCAAGAGCTCTAAAGTGTGTTTTTGTAGGCTATTCATCAACCCAGAAAGGGTATAAATGTTATCATCCTTTCTCAAAGAAATTCTATGTCTTCATGGATGTCACATTTAATGAACACGAATCCTATTTTCTCAATCCTTATCTTCAGGGGAAGAACTTTACTAGAGAAGATAAAGAAAATTTTCTGGATTTAGATTTGACGACAAACCTCGTATCTTCTAGTTCTGAGTCCAGTTATGAATCCACACATAAAAATCACTCAGAATATCCTGATTTGTCATCTTCCCTTGAGTCTCTTAATTCATCACCATCCAAATTATTGCTAGTCCTAAACCCTAATCCTGTGTCTCACTTAACCTCAAAATCTTGGAGATTTGACAAAGTGTTTTCAAGAAGGAAAGTGATTGTTTCAGAGCCTATACAAGTTCAGGAATCTAACTCGAATTCTTTGAATGAGGTAATAATTTCTAACCATTCATTACAAAATAAAAGTGATGTTCAAGTGAATAATGATGATCTAAACCTACCGATTACTGTTAGAAAAGGAACTCGAAAATGCACAACACGGCCATTATACCCCGTTGCAAATTTTCTATCTTTTAAAAATTTCTCGCTAGCTCACAGAGCCTTCCTTGTAAGCCTCAATTCTATTACCATCCCTACCAGTTTATCTGAAGCGTTGTCTAATAAAAACTGGAGACAAGCTATGAATGTTGAAATGGAAGCCTTAGAAAAGAACAAGACTTAGGAGTTAGTGAAACTACCAGCAGGAAAAAGACCTGTGGGTTGCAAGTGGATGTATATGGTGAAGTATAGAACTGACGGGTCAATTGACCTGATTAGTAGCCAAAGGATACACTCAAGACTTATGGAATTGATTACTTAGAAACTTTTGCTCCAGTTGCCAAAATGAATACCGTAAGAGTATTGCTGTCAATAGCTGCTAACTACAGTTGGGAGCTACAACAGTTTGATGTCAAGAATACATTCTTACAAGGAGACCTAGAGGAGGAGATTTACATGAAAGTTCCACCTGGCTATGGAAAGAACTTAACTGCTCATACTGTGTAAATTGAAGAAGGCATTATATGGCCTCAAGCAATCACCAAGGGCATGGTTTGGGAGATTTGCAAGGGTAATGTTGACTATGGAATATAAACAAAGTCAAGGCAATCACACTCTTTATTAAACATTCTTTGTCAAGGAAAGTTACAGTTCTCTTAGTATATATTGATGACATAATAGTGACCGAAAATGATGATAAAGAAAAATGAGTTCTAAGACAATACTTGGCTGAGGAGTTCGAGATCAAGGTATTGGGAAGGTTGAAGTATTTTCTTGGAATTGAGATTGCACACTCTAAAATGGGAATTTTTATCTCTCAACAGCAGTATGCTATAGATCTTCTAAAGGAAACAGGCAAGACCGCATGTAAACCGGTAAGTACTCCCATCGACCCTAATCTCAAACTTGAAATTGCAGAAGAAAATGTAGCAGTGGATAGAGAAATGTATCAACGCCTTGTGAGAAGGCTCATTTATCTTTCTCATACACGACTAGATATAACATATGTAGTGAGTGTGATTAGTCAATTTATGCACAATCCAAAAGATATTCACTTGCAAGTGGCTCATAGGATACTTCAATACCTTAAGGGAACACCAGGAGAATGTATCTTGTTCAAAAAAAATGGAGGATTAATACTTGAGGCCTACCCTAATGTTGATTATACTGGTTGCATTGTAGATAGAAGGTCAACCTCTGGTTACTGTACATTTATTGGTGGGAACTTTGTGACTTGGAGAAGTAAAAAACAAAGTGTGGTGGCTAGGTCTAGTGCTGAGGCAGAGTTTCGAACAATGGCATTTGAAGATTAAATGGGATGGCCCAATGAGACTCTACTGCGATAATAAGTCTACAATCAACATAGCACATAATCCAGTGCAACACGATCGAACTAAGCACATTGAAATTGATAGACACTTTATCAAAGAAAAGTTGGATAGTGGTTTGATTTGCACCCCTTATGTGTCTACACAAGGACAACTAGCTGATGTGTTGACAAAAGGATTAAATATACAAAGAGAGACATTCTTTCTCTTCTTCTCAGATTTTGTCATAAATAGGCAAACACCACCTTCTAGGCTTGGTTCCATTTCCAATTCCCATATAGGTTCTACTTAAATCACTGGACATCTGCAAATTAACAGAATGAACTAAAATCACTGGACATCTGCAGATTAACAGAATGAACTAAATCCATAATCATTACCATCATGTAATAATGAATAAATAACTTTCCCATGAAGTGAACAAATTGAAACATAGAGATCTACTTTTACTTTGAATCTTAACTCCGCTATTTAGTATTTAAGTGAAGGTTCTCAAAGAACTACTTTGGCATCTCTTGGTATGCACAAGATACTCATTTGAACAGTGAAAATTTGTTCTTTCTCTTTCTCTTCCAAATTCTTTTATATTAAAAAAAAAAGAAAGCAAGCAAATTATTCAGGCCCAGTCACAATGCTTATCTGCATTTCAAGAGACAGCAATGAGAAAGCTAGAGGAAGTTTAGGTGAGCTGAAGCAGGCTGACTAGGGCTCATGTCAGGGGAACAAAGAAAGGCTCCTGTCGGTGGTCAAAATTAGTCAAAGGGAGAGGGAGTGGAGAAGAGAAAGAGAAAGGAGCACAGCAGATGTGGAAATTAAGCTTGCCGGAGAGGAGTTATAGTGGCAGGTAAAGGGAAAATGGAGAACACAGAGAGAGAGAGAGAGAGAGAGAGAGAGAGAGAGAGAGAGAGAGGGAAGGCCATTCTGGCTAAGATCTGCAGTTGGGGGTAGAGAGAATAGAGAGGGAGAAAGATGGCCAAGTAGTGTTGACTGCGTGGGGCTGGTGAGGTAGGTCTGAGGGAGAAGGTGGCTGTGGGACCTATGGGATGCAGATGGTGGATAAGGAAAGGGAGGCTGTGGGACCTATGGGATGCAGATGGTGGATAAGGAGAGGGAGAAGTACTGCAGAGAGGACAGCAAAAGAAAGGAGAACGGAGCCATGAATAAAGGACAGAGGAAGAGAGGGGAAAACAGAGGCTTGGTGAGAGAAAAGAGGCAGACAGATGGTTCTGTTGGGTCACATTATGGAAACAAAAAAGGCTTTTTTCAGAACAGCAAACAACAAATACCTGTTCTCATTTATTGGCTCATTTTATTATTGAAGTTATGAAATATGAATTTTCTACTCCAGCTGTCCAAATGAGTTTACATCCATAAAACGTTCCTGAGTTCTAAACTTTGCTATCATATACCAATTCGAACAGAATCCTATCTCTTTCACTAAATAAATTGATTCTCAACATCTGATTAAGGAACTATATCAACCATCTTAGTGAGGATCAAGGTTATGAACCTTAGTTGCTTATTAAGAAGAAAAGATATGGGATAAGAGTGCATCCATCGAAGCTCAACAACTTTTAGTTAACACCTTGAGAGGAACAGGTTGGGACTTGGGAGGAGACTCTTTTTCCAATATTGATTTGTTACTTCTGATAAATAAAACTTGACAAATAGTAATATTTTCCATCAGCCTAGATTGTTGTAGAAGACAGAAAAGGGCTGAAGAAGATTATATATCAAACAAGTCAAAAGCTCCATTACTTACTCTACTCTGAATGCCTGGAATAAGAACTAGTTTATGCTTATCTTATAGATAAACCTGATTTTGACAATGCCAGATCCTGCATCTGATACTTCAAGCAAAACGCTTCTGATGGAAGATATACAGGAACATGTGAAATGACATACTACCGTGCACTTACAATATGTTACAGAGGTCCAAGCACCCACCTAATGTTAACCGAACCTTGTTTTACTCTTGACCAATAGAAAAGAACAAGACATATGCAACAATTTTTAAGCTACGGACTAATCAAATAGCATAAGGCTGGTCCTATTGATTTTTGCACAGGAAATCTATCGCATGCATTATCTGCTTTTCATCTGTTCCCTTTTCCTTTTTTCATTGTTTCCAGGGAGATCGCAAGGTGTTCTTTGAGCACCATGGGTTAGAAGTGCCCCCCCCCCCCTTTCTTTTTTTCTCAGCATGGTGATTGTATGCCATGACTGAAGGAAATTTGACAAAGAATGAATAAGCAGTACCTGCAGGGGTTGCACCACGCCTATGTTCCTTCTTTGGTTTTACAAATTTTTTTTTCTTTTGTTATTTCTTTCTACTGGACACCCAATTTATAGAGCTAACTACAACCGCAGAAGTAGAGAGGACCCAGGTATCACAACTCATATGATCCTTCATTTTATGTGACCATACTGCTAACATGTGCAAGTTCTCAAATTGTACGGCCTCATGTCACCATATTCCTGGAATACGACCTTTACTCCTCAGCAATCCTACTTTCCTGCTTCATTTACTATCAAAGCTCATCACGCTAACAACCTTCTAATAAGTTATTTTACAGAAGACTACTCTATTCCTTCTTAAACAAATGCAAGAAAAGAACTTACCTAGGTCAGCAGCTGAGTCGTGTGAATCTTCTGTGTAATTTATATTTTTCATTACTACGCAGTGAGGACTGCCAAAATAATAATAAGAAAAAATATATAACTAGTGTATGTTTCCATACATCCTTTCAGGGTGATGGGCTTAGCTAAACAGATAATTTACCCTATTGACTCTTTCTAGCTGTGTAATTCAGGGGAGGGTTGATTATTCATTCTAATGCATGACATATCGAGGTGAACTAGAACACAGTAAAATAAGTACTAACCACTGACATCTGGAAAGCCTGCAGAATGGATGCCGGTTCCTTGTTGACCTGATGGTTCTCCATGACATACTCTAGAAATCTATCTATCATCTGCTTGACCTCTTTCTGCATTTAAGTAGTGTGAAATAATTAAGTGATAGAATAGACAACCAGCAGCTCCAAGAGTCAAAGGTAGCATAGTAGCAAAGACAGGGGTGGACAACCGTCACACACAGTTTATTGATAGAGCTACAAGCATTGGTATGCAGCAAATGTAAAATATAATTCGGATGGAGGACTTACAAACATGTTAAGGGCTCTCATAGACTCAAAAGAGTCAAATATTTCTAATTTGAAGTTAATTCAACTTACTAGTCCCTCTGTCCCAAAATTCTAGCTCCAATTATTCATATTGCCAAATCATTCACAATCAGTAACACAAAGTTTCAGAAACCCAGTCCCCTTGAATCAAGGGGAAGGAAAACAGATCTGATATTAGGATTTCAGCACTCGAGCACAATCATATGGCAAATTCATTCACAATCATTAGCCCTCAAAGTTTTACTAACCCAGCCCACTTGAAGGAGGAAAAAATAGAAAAACAGACGAAATCTTACTGAAAGCTTTAGAATTTCGCGAAGTTTCTCAATCTCTGATTTGACAAAAGCATGAAGACTCTTCTGTTCATCAGAAGGTGACTGTACTTGCAAACAAGCCATGCCACTCCTATTTGAGTAAGAAGTTTGGGGAGAGAAAGAACTAGCAACGTCCTTTGTATTGAGCTTGTTAGACCCTAAAGCAGCTGATGCAGGTGAGGGCAGAAAATGATTAGTAGCAGCAACCATAGAAGTCTCTGCTCCAACACAATATTGTTCGCCAACCGAAAGATGAAAGCTATGAAATTGCAATATAATTCCAATGCAAGTAAAACATGTTTCTAAAATAAGATAAGAAACTTTATGACGATTATCGCTTGAATATCAAGCATATCCATTACCTTCATCGAAGCCTGCAACTTGATTCTCTTCCTGTTCAAGTTGCACAGAGGCAGGATTAGGACCCACTTTCTTGCGCTTCCTTCCAGTATCCTCATTCGCAATTTCGGATTTTCTTGATGATTCTTCTGCATACTGAACTCTCTTCCTGCTCCTTGGAGATGGGCTGAATGCAAATCTCCACCTTGGATTCTTTCCTTCCAATAGCCTTTTCCAAAATATATGAGGTTCTTCAACATCAGTCAAATGGATCTTTTTCTCACCAAGTAATGGACAACTTGTGCTGTAAGTACCACTACTTCTGATGACTCTTGAAATGATTGGTTCATGTTTATCATTTTTCTCAAAAGAAACAGACTGTACAAAAGAGAGCTCTGATATGACATCACATAATAGCTGGCGCCCAGACGGTATATCTACAGCAAAGTTGGTGCTATTTCCAGAATGATACTCGTCTAATCTACTGAACAAACATGAGGCTCCCCACATGAGAAGACTGCTGCTGCACCTGATGTTCTGCAGATTACTTTCAAGATTGTGATTTTGTTTCCCCAGGATCAAAACCTTTTCTTCAATGGTACAAGAAGAATATAACCTAAAAACATTAATCCGTTCACCCCGTGAATGGATTGATAACCGTTGTAATGCCTTTAAATCATTTGATGGATTCCACTCACTGTCAAAAATAATGACAGCATCTACTGACAACTTAATACTTGGTTGGCAAGCACGATTCTCTAACAGGAACACAAATTGTTCACCCCCTATTTCGTTGAACTTGTTTAAAGCAGCTTGTTTTTTGGATGGAATCAAACATGCATCAATCCGTTCATAAGAATTCTGACCAAATTTTCCACGCACAAAATCATCCAATATATCTCCAATTGCAATTCCAAGAGAGCCAACAATTGACTGTCAGTAGGAGAGAGAACAAAAGAAAAAATAAAAAAAAATGATGAAATGAAATGAATAAATATGCTCAACTTTAAAAAAAGTATATATTTTAGAATTTCATCAATTAAAAGAGTTTAAGAATAACACGCTAAAGATCTATATTCTCCACTTCCAGAAATACTTCTCTGACTTCTTTCTTCAAATTGTGTTTTCATCTATGGCTACCTTTGATTTCCATTTTCTCTTTATAAACGGCTGCTGCGGACAAACATGAGTATATCCTTGTTTGTTGTACCTTGTCAAAACTGCTGTTTGCTATGGTCCCAAGAAGAAAATAAGCATAGTATCCCCCCCCCCCCCCAGTACAGTTTATGACAAGTGCAGTTTTGAAATAAAACATTATCCACACTAAATTTCATGATAAATAGCCAAACTCTGTACCTGAAAAAGGACAAGTGCTCTAAGTCCGTGATCTCTAATCTTTGAGAGAATCTCATAAAGAAGTTGCAACTTCCCGCTGGCCTTTATTCCAACTTCCAATGCCTGATCTGGATTTAGCCCCGCAATTATCGAGGGTTGCAGAGATGAATCCACAATGTACGGGTGATCGCAACACTACCGAGAAAAGCCACAAAATAAATATCTCACCAATGTTGTAATAAAAAAAAGTCAGGAATTATGAATATTTAACTGTCTGTACAGTTTCGGCAAATCAAAGAAGAATGATATACTTGGACATGGCAGCTTTAGGAATACAGTTTGATTATTAACAATTTTCTAGATCACTTTGAGAATTAACACTTTTTTGGCATGAGTCTGAAAATTCAGGCCTCTTAACCAGAATTGCATGCCGTAACTTAACCATGCAGAACACTAAGAAATAAATAAATTAAGCATTTTTTCTCCTCTACCCAAGTCAAAAGCACATTCTTGACAGGACATATTCAATCAATCATATATTGGGCTGCGAAGGCCTTATGAGACAGCTGGTTCTTTTAACCTTCTTTAAGCTATCTACGCTCTTCACAGAGAGGTCAAATGCTGAAGCAAATGAAACTGAAATGCCAGGACATTTCTAAGTTGAGCAAGGAAACAAACAGCATTTCAGTGGCAAAACTGTAAATTTGGTAGACCAATACGTTAAGATCAATTTATCCACATTTACATCTTTGCTAATAGTCCTGATGGACTATTAGTTATTGGCATTTCGAGGACCGTTGGAGATGCATAAACATCAACAAAAGTTTGTTATACTCTCAACTCAAAGAAAACTGATCATCCCCTAAACTGATACTTCCAATTTTATCAAACCAGGCTCTTTAACAAGAAAATGGCATTGTCACAACCAGTTACTTCAGGAAACACAGAAAGAACTAACAGCTATATCCCAGACGAGAAAGCAATAAAACAAAAGCTCAAGTTTTAAAAGACAAAAAGATCTCATGAGGCAGCAGCAAACATACTATAGCGAACCTTTCGAAGTGTCATGAGGATTTCTCTGAAGGCCCCAACTTCATCAGTTTTGGAATTAGAGCGTAGAGCAATAGCATTTGCAAGTAATGTACCACAGTACTGCTCAAGTTGCAAATTAGATATCTCAACTGGGACCAAATACTCCACAAACCTAGAATATGCAGTGAATCTGGAGAAATTTTCCTTCAATTTGACAAGATTATCAATTCTGTCGGATTTTGAGCAACCAGCTTTATCAAGGTCATCAGGAGAACCAAGCAATGAGAGCAGACCTAAATACTCAGTTACCGTATCCTGTGGATTTATTCAAGATGAAATCACATATCCCTTCTAAAGCGATACGAGAGAAGAAGCCAACAGAACTTAAAAAGGAGAAAAAGAAACCTTCACTGGACCACTAAAAAGAAGCAACCTCATATCAGTATCTAACAGCTTCATTTTCTTCAAATCTGGAGATGCTCTATGACACTCATCAATTATTATCACTTTCCACTTCAACCATTTTAAAAATTGTAAATCCTGCAGCACGCCAGTGAAAGTAAATCAGAGAGCATAACAACCACTTCGTTAATGTTCCACAGACTCTCTCCCCCCCAGCGCTCTCTCTTCCCATCCCCCACCCCCCCACCCCCCTCTTTCCTCTCTGTCCCTCTTCCTCTCTCCTCCATTTAACAACAAAATCATAAAATGAGTAAATTAGTTTCCTAAAGAATAGGAACTCTGCTATGAGAACAATATCCCAACAAAAGGAGGCCCAAAAGACACTGCAAAAATTACAATGGATAGGGCCTTACCTCAAGAACAACTTCTATGGGAGATAATAATACTTGGAGCATAATACCATCCTTATCCTCCTCGTGAAACTCTAGTGCCCTGATACTGCTCCTGGTTTCAATATTTCCTTTATAAACCACAACATCAACAGATGGTGCCAAACGCGTGAACTCAGCTTCCCATTGCGGGAGAGACTCAGAAGTTGAAGTGATAAGGAAAGGCTGATGATCATTTGACAGAGACAAGATAAAGAAAATCACATTTGCAAATCGTTCCTGAAAGAACAAAGTGAATTGATCCATTAACGTAACTTGCTTATACATCACTAGATAGCAATCATTTGTCTGAAAATCAGGTTAGTACAATGCCTTGTTCCTCATGCTACAGAACTATAGTAGAATTCTGTAGGACATAATACTGAAAGACAGATCCTAACAAACATGATTTTCATGAACGAGATGCAATTCTACAAATTTAACAAGCTAATAATCTATATAACTCAGGGTCTCCAAGGTTCAACACCCAAGGTTGAGAAGACTGTAAAATGAGGAGTTTATTCCAATTGGTGGGCTGTAAATAAATTGACCTGAACATGAACAATTCACGTGCATAATCCTTTTATCAGAGCCCACATCGTGAGCTAAGTTTGCCAAATCTGGGTTATAATTGTGATCCATCATATCAGGATAACTAGATGCAAAGCGGTGGATAAAATGTGTGTCCAGAATTTCCATTTAGTTTTACACAAGCTATATAAAGAATCGCATATGTTCAGAAATCGTTTAAATCCAGTTTATTTGCTAAATGAAATTAGTATTGAAGCTCATGCACACGATACATCTATACAAGCTGCTAACAAACAATCTGAAATGCTCCAAATAGAGCAGCCTGGTAGAGGTTCCAAAATCACTCTTAGTAGAAATGAAAGAAAAACACTAAATACATTCATTTCAACAGAAACAGAAAATCATTAATATTCAGTCTAAGCTGTAAAAGAAATGCAGTATAGCTAATTACTTGAGGAAAAGGGATAGGTTCTGCCCCAGAACCGAGGCATGAATGTCAGGAACCCTTGGTCTTGGCCCACCCAACCATAATTGCAGTTACAAGAAAAAATCTCTTGTTCATGAAGTGGTAAGGACATAATCACTCCCTATCACAGGATTTACCGGTTGAATTAACTAGTTTCCACAGTAGGTAAGGCCAACATCCATTTTGATGCTATGTTCTCTAATGAAGAAACCAATAAAGTTTCAGGCAACAGAAAGTATTAATTGTTTCAGATTTCAAAGTCATTTATCCAAGCCTTTCTTTTAGCAAGTCTCTAAGCTTTAATTAGTTAAGAATGTAAGTTTTCTTGTTGATCCCTATCATATCAAAAACTGACCTGAATGGCCTTGGCAAAAATCTAATTTCAATATGAGTTTTGAGTTTCCATGCCAAAACTTGAACTGTAAACCCAGGCCAATGAGCTGGATACTAAAATGGGAGCTGATTCAGGAATTGAAAGAAATTTGGCTAACATGGAGGCCCCCTACTGGAAAGGGGCATCAAAAAACTAAGCATAATGCAAGAAGCAGAAATTAAAATGTTAAATCAAAAAGCAAGACAGCTTCACCTGTTCATCAAAAACAACAGCATTTTGTTTTTTGTACCATAATTCCCGCAACTTGTTCACATTGTGCAAGTAACATTCATCACTTAAAGTTGATCCTCCAGCCAAAAGCCTCTGTAGCTTCACAGAGGATCCCTTTGTACTCTGCAGTATCAGCAAAGGGTAGAGACTAGTCATGAAACATGCAAGACTGCAATTGTTGGCAGATGCATAGTCTGATACAGAAACTAGAAAAACAGTTCGAATCAAAAAGTATCTGTATAAGGGTAGTCCCTCACTATAATGTAACTGACCCAAAAATCGCAAATGTAGCGGTATTAAACAATCAATAAAAGACTTCCTATCTCCTTCAAATGCATTCCATCTTTTCATTCCAAAGGGAAAAAGGGTTGTTTTAGGGGGGGTGAGTAAGTTGCTTCCGTCCTCAATAACTGTAGGAAATTTTTAATCTCTTTATTCACTTTGATTCACCAAAAATATTATAAGGCAACCATAATTGCAAAACTTAAGCTTGGAGTTTACTGATCAAGTTCTAGAACAAAACAATGAGCCTTATAGTAGGTCTGAGCTAAAAGACCTAGTAGCGAATGTACCATCGCCACTTCTCGGAAGAGACCAGCAGGTAGCAAATCTTTTGATTTATTTATTTTTTTGTAAGTTGATTATGGATGGATGTTCTTCAGAGGAACGTATTACAAAGTTTCAAGACCAGATAATGTGTAGTTAACCTATTGAGGATCCTACCAAACTATGTGTATCTCAAACATATATGCCAACTGAGATAAGTTCAAAACCAGATACAAGCAAAAATACATAAAATTTGCCTAATGATACAGACAATTTTTAGACCTATATCTACACAATATTAAAGAAAAGACAAACTAATTAGAAAGCAAATTATGTTAGATACCTAGAACATGAAGCAGGACACGCCAACTAACATACGTGCAACCGTTGGACCAATAATATTCCCAACAAAAATTACTTCTCTATAATATCTGATTAAGTAAAAAACAAAGAATAAGAACATTACTGTTCTGCACATAGTATTGTGATATCAGTCTCACCTTTTCAACCACTCTCCTTGCCCTCTCATAACGAATTCCATATTCTCTAATGAGTTTTTGACCCTGAGGTGATTGTAGAAAGCTAGCATTCTCCACCTCCCACGTAGCATGCGCATAATCAAGTCCACGCCATTTGACAAGCCATTCATAGTGACAATCTGAAGTACTGTCAGTGCCAATTTTGCTACAATTATCTTGTTCAAGGGATATTAAGGGTCTCTTGCGTAATAACCGACTTGGAACTGTCCAGTCCAAATTCCACACAGTTCCCTGAAGGGCAAAAAGAAAATCACCATTTTATCAGGAACCTAGAATCTTCTTGATTGCACTTATATGTATAACAGTTAATTAACTGAGTGATGTTTGCAATAAAAATTGTAACCTGATTGTTTTCATTATATTTTGTTACAAGGTAAGGAATGTCCAGAAGCAACCGGGATTCTGGTATCCAATGGTTGTAAACATGTGCAAGACCTTGATATTTCACAAGATACTGCTTCTGCCTACAGGTTCCTGAGAACCAATAATAATAAAAACCAATAAAACACATATGATCAAGAAAAAATAGGTCAAGCAAGTTAACT
The DNA here is from genome assembly GCA_030512225.1 of Rauvolfia tetraphylla. Classification (NCBI taxonomy): domain Eukaryota; kingdom Viridiplantae; phylum Streptophyta; class Magnoliopsida; order Gentianales; family Apocynaceae; genus Rauvolfia; species Rauvolfia tetraphylla. Next base: position 1,627,585 of record JAJQKT010000062.1, read on the forward strand.
TGAAATAGGTAACATTATCAATATCAAACTCCAATGCTCAAACACTACCAGAAAGGGGAAAAAAATAGTAAATAGCAAATTTTATCAGACCTTTGCTATCTGCCACCACAACTTCTCTAGCATCCCATATTGACTCTACTCCTTTTGTCACTGTATAGATACCAGATTCTATTTTCTTCTTTGTACAATAGGAACAGTGCCAAACTCCTGGTGGAGCATCGTATAAAATAGGATCCAAGCAAGAGAGGTGGTAGCATCTCTTGCAACCTTTTCCATAGCAGTGCCTGAAAAATTATGCGAAGGGCATAGAAAGTACAAGGTCAAACATAAAAGAGAAGGGGGATAGGAGGGAAGCAGTATAAATGGATAGATTACAATTAGACAATGTCCACGGTAAGTTTATCACTGAGAATATATACTACATGCAGCAAGTTCAAACAACATAGAATACAGAAGAATGTTAGCCACTTCTTGTTCCTTGAGGACCATCACCCAACCAGCACCATAATAACAAAGCTAACTCTATGTACAGCAAAAACACACTACAAAATAATAGGGTTCTTTTACATTTTCCTCCTGTGTTTTAGCAATATTACCTGTAAACCCACTGAACTTTGAAAAACTAACACAACCTGCCTCTACCAAGAAGTCAATAACATAACACCGGGACAGCAAAATGTAAGAGTAGTCTCTCAATGTAAACAAAAAGTATTTGCTAATATACCCAATATAACCTTCTGTTACATTCCAAATCCTAGTTTCTTCCTTCTCTTACACTAACCATTACAAGCCCCCATGATCATCATTTTAAACAACAGCAATTTGCACCGCAGCCATATTACAGCCATATTGAAAATCTAAGCTCTTCCAAAACCCTAGCTGCTCCTGCCACCTTTTCTTCTACGATCTGAAATCACAGTCGTCACTTCAACTTCCATAAAATTAGCCAACCGAAAGATAAAATCACACATACAAAGTAAAGATCCACAATGCACAGGCATAATGCAAAGAAAACAAAATATACTTGCAAAGATCCCCAGCTATAAGATGAAATTGCTTGTAATAGAGGAGGTTTGGGATGGAACTGTGAGATCAACATGGTTGTGTTCTTTTGTGTGTGTGTGGTTGGGGGGGGTGCAGTGAAATTTCGAGGGACGTTGAGGATTTAGACGCTGTGGAAAGCACTCGTATTAGGAGGTATGAGGCTCAGAAGGTTGGGAGGTGGATAGATGGTGCCTTCCAGGCATGTAAGCGAGGATTTGAAGGAACTGGCATGGTTGCTAGATGTTAATTCAGATGGGAAGAGGGCTCTTGATCTTTTAAACTTTATCTGAGCGTGCAATTGTCACTGGAAACTATTTTTCAAAACCATTAAATTTCTGTTATGCCAAGGAATTATCTTGTAGTGTTTTGATTTCCTGTATTTTGGCCAAAAATTAGGGGCAGCAAATGTAATTAACCATTACAATAGATGAAGGAAGCACAGGAACTTTTCTTAAACCATGATTAAGTCATCATAAAACTTTGAAAATAATAATCCAACAATTTACCCACAGGAGCTCTCCAGGCTGCTTGCATTTCACACAGACATTTCCGTTGCTATCAGTCTGAACATTTGATAGAGTCTCCTTCAATCCAGTAACCCGATCATATCTCAGAACAGATTCTGAACTAAAAGCAGGTTCAACATTCCCAGTATCCTAATATGTAAGGACAGTAGCCATGAGTACAAGTTCAGTAGGTTTCCCATAACATATAAAGCTGAACTTGAAAGCTTTTATTTCCCAAGCATTAATTTATACATCATAATGGAGAATAATGACGAAATGAGAGGAAGAAAAGCATTATAATCTAACCTAAAAAATAAATCATAAACAAAAAAATATCAACAGGAAGGGCATAAGAGAAATTAAAGATTGGAGTTAGAGATCTACTTCGCAACACAGATACTCACCATGTGTGCCAACCGTAAGATCATTAGCATTTAAGTCTTTGAAACATGGATAAATGGAAATAACACCTCTCTAAAGCAAGATCCCAACATTTGACTAAATTCAATGGATTGGGAACATCATACCCAACAATCTCTCTTCCCCCTCTTCTCTCTCGCACCCCCCCCCCAACACACCCCCAAGGGGGGAAAAAGCTGTACCTAGAGTCCTTTTTTCCCCCTTAAATGCAGTTTATCCAACAATAAACCCATTCAAACTATAGAGCAAGCAAAATGTTGAAGAGAATCCTACCAATCCATACTGGGGATTGTTACTCAATTTTGGATATTTTGTGTGTCATAATCACATTTATTATGTGCCAAAGAAAAGAGAAGTAATCACATCTGAAGGTAACATCCAATTCTAAATAATAATTCCAAACAGAGACTGAATCTAGAACATCAGGAAGATGGTGCAAGAAAAAGAGCTTTGCAGACTTTCTAGCAATGTGTAGAAGGTGGCTAATGATCATGTTTCTTAATTCAATAAGTGTTGCTCTAAACACCCCACCCCCTCCCTTTTCCTTTTTTGGTTTTTTACTTGTGGAGGTCCAATCTCGGGCAAAAGGTGCTGAAATCAGCAAATGCTTGGAGCAATCATTGAGCCCTAGATATATGGTGCAAAGATGTTATTAATGAAACAAAATGTGATAGTAGACTAAGAATTCAACATTAGGTCTCACTTGTTTTTCTTGGACATATTTATATAAAATGCATTACACAGCATTACAAAAGAGGTTATACAGAGTTGTAGCATAATCCACCTTTTCTACTGCAGTACAAGAACAAAGCTCCTCTTCCGGTGAATTATAAGCTAACCTGCAGTACACGGACAATATATATTAGAATTTTATTGCAGGAAAAAAATTCGAGAACAATATAAAACCTGTTTTCTGCAAGATGGATCACTTGTTATTTTTTTTCAGAAATAGCAAAACCAAGAACAAAGCAGTGAAATAATACAGCTATTCCATGGAAATTGGTCAGACGGCAATGCAACTACTTATAAAGGACATTCATACACCATAATGCAATAGAACACTGCCTCGCCAAGAACTATAACACTCCTTTTCAACAAGGCATATCAAGAAGAACAACGATTGGAATGCTTCTGCAATAGCATAAAGCTTATTGAAATGCCAGGAAAATTGCAAAAAAGAATACAACTGCTTATAAAGGACATTCATACACCATAATGCAATAGAACACCGACTAGCCAAGAACTATTACACTCCTTTTCAACAAAGCATTTCAAGGAGAACATTGATCGGTACGCTTCTGCAATAGCATTAAGCTTATTGAAATGCCAGGAAAATTGCAAAAAAGAAATGCAAAAATTTTTAATATTCAGGTCTGGAAACCATCTTTAGCCAATGCTAACACTGAACCTGGAGTCACTAAGACTGGTACCATTTTTCCAAGCTGCTCCAAGGAGAGTTGCATAAAATGGGGACATATTTCTAACCAGTTATAGGGGTCACAATAAGCATCTAGATTAATTCAGATACACTCGAACTCCATGTAAAGTTTATATGTTGGTTTAAGCTATATGTTGGAAATTTAACAATCAGAAGCCCAAAGAAACACTGGTATTCCAATTCTTTTCTACGGTAGAACTCCAACAGAACAATCAGCAGTTTCTGAGCCTTCTGTCAAATAAACTGTATAAGGATAAGTGAAGAACAGTGTGAAGCTCCCTTGACAACGCAGAGAAAAAAACAAAGACACTTGAAACTTAAATACTAAGAAAATCTTTATAAGGTCAGTGTGTATGTGCTCTGAAGGAAGATCAAGGGTAACACAGGGCATACAGGCTAGCACAGAGGGAAAGATAAAGTAATGACCAAGCGAACTGGGAGGGGAACAGAGGGAAAGGGTACGAAGAACATGGGGGAGAAGCAGGCAAAAAGGGGAGAGAGAGGAAAAGACTCGGTGGACAGAGAGGAAGATGGGGAAGTAAGAGAGAGCAGCTTGGACTTGAGATAAGCTGGCACAGACAGAGATGAGGAGCAGGAAAATAAAGAAGCACCACAGGTGGTTTGCGAGATGTCAAAATTGGAAATTCTAAAGAAAATACACTTCCAAAGTCCTCTTATTTTTCAACAACTGAAAATGCACTTTGCAAATGCAAATACTCATCAGTTTTATGAGGAATAACCAGGAGAAAATGGTTATATTTAAGCACAGAAGGAAAATTTTCACATTTCAAAAGGGAGGAAAAAAGAAATGAGAGGCATTCTTGATGGCATCATAATCACGTCATCATGATACTTGAAAACCTTTATTTCCTGAACTAAAGTCAGCAACCTTTAGGATTTTCGCAATTTAAAGGTCATATCTAATATCTCACAAAGTTCACAATCTAATATATGTAGCCGTTTCAGCAAAATAGAAAGAAGCAAACAGTACCTTTGTTTTTTATAACACACAACGCAGCTCCCCATGATGTCGTGCTTTTCGAGGTTAGCCAGTGGCAAACAAGCACCCTCCACATCTTTACCAAATTCTTTTGCTGCAACCATAATGTTACTTGTAGAACTGGTGCTTTTTAATTTTCCACTGTGGTCAGTACTGTCTGAACAGGTATCACTTCCAGTAGATCCCTGCTTATTGGTAGAAGTCACTGAACCAGGGATCTTCAAAATTTCTGCACTAGAATAATCCTTTAGCCTCTTGGTAGCTTCATCAAGAGTTGCTCTACCAGTGCAACTCATCTGAGGAATATTGCCGTCAACCAGATCCAAATGTTCAGGAGATTTTTCTGATAAATCATGCTCATATCTTGAAAATGAGACTTTTGCTTCAACACCATTCCCTGATACATTTGCATCGATATCCTCAGAACCAGAAACAGACCCAGGCTGGGCTGCTCCAGAAGCTCCCTCCAAAAGCTCTATTCCATGTTTTTTCACTGGATGATCACATTTGTGACCCCCATTCTCCACATCTCCTACTAACTTGGAATCAGCACCACCACTCTTAATATTATCTACTCGGGGCAATATAACATGTCTTTCTGACTTGTTCCTGCTGTCTATTGGAGAAGGGAGACAAGATGAAGACACATTAGTACAATAAATTCCCTTTAGATGAAGCAAAAACACTATTGATCAAAAAAAAGTACAAGAAAGAGGAAAGGATATCCTCAGGAAAGTAAACTAAGAACTGCATCATCACCACCCTCAATAATAGGAAAACTGCTCAAAAAGAGCAAAAATTGACATGATTTATTTATAACCTTGCACCCAGCAGCAATCAGTTGCTGCCCATTTGATTCATTGTATTGCTTACAAACTATGACCAATGTTCTATCTAAGACTAGAACACAAAGATCTAGATAAAAATTTTCTTGCCATATAAGTACCAAAATAAAAGAGGGATGAAAAACTAAAATAACATGCGATGAAAACTAAAATAAGATGCGACTATTTAACTTTTGTGATAACTGTGGTGCTCAGCAGAGAGAGATTTCATGTCAGAAGTTCATCTACCTGATATAGAATGTCTTCTCTTTTGTGCCTTAAACAAAGACTTGTAACTGCGAGCATCCATTCTCTTCCTTTTCAAACTACTTGATCCTTGATCATATTTCTCACTCGAAACTACTTTTCCAGATTCCATTGTAATCTGCTTTATGCTCTTCTCTTTCTTTTCCTTCTTTTTTTTAGCATCTACAGAACTGATACTTTTACCTGAGTGATTTGATCCCGAGGTACTTGATGAACAATGGTTTTTACCCCTATCAGACCTCCTCAAAGGACTAGGAGTACTGTGCTTTACCAATCTCTCAGATTTCCTGGTAATTGGAGTTGTTGGTGGCGTTCTCTTCTCAAGTCGCTCAGATTTCCTTGTACTTAGCAGGCTTGATGTCGTCTGTCCTGATGCAACCTTAGCCAACTGCTTTGAACCTGAAGGAGAAGCTGTTCTATTACTTGCATTTGACATTCCTTCTCGGGTATCAGAAATTTTCCCTGAACTATGAATCTCATCATCCTTATTTCTCAGCACAGCCCGAGTGCCTTTGGCCATACTTTCAGCTGTAAATTAAGTTGTTTCAGCTCAGCTCTTCCAGAACTCAACAGGAAAAGACTAATAGAAACAGAAGCAACATATAATAAACGCTGGTAGAAATATACCCATACAATATGGTGGAAAAATACCCAAAAAGAAAAACTACAATTAGATTCATGTATGCTAACTAGTAACCATAAAAAAAATACCACAAAAGAATAAATAACCAAAACCCAGTTTTAAGCCCATTTAAAATGGGATACCTTCCCCAGTTTGTTGAGATTCAGTAAAAATAGTCTTTTTCTATTCACATTGTCAGCAACCCTCCTTCATGAAATAGAAGATTCCTCTCTCTGACATATACACACAATGTGTGAGCAATCAGAAGTTAAAATAATATAAACGTGAAGAATTTAATGCTCTAACAGGATTCTGAAAATATAAACCAAGATTTTAACCAAGCCAAGTACTAAAAATCCAAATTATTTCTACAAGTGCAGATAAATAAATGTTTTACAAAACCTTAAGCACGATCCAACTGAGGACCAAGCAGAATTTGAGGAACATTGACAGAAGATAAACGGAATTTCAAATTTAACACCCAAATTTGCCTTCTTTTAGGCATGCAATTGGCTTTAATCAATTCAAATATTAGCTATTAGAAGTTAGAAATCAAAAACCAACAAATTGATAAATCCTACATTGAAATGCCGTTGCAAATCGCCTGAACATCTGAAGTTCAACTGCACTCATACCATTGTTTTCCAAGTTTGGCAAGTTCACACGAGAGAAACTAAAGCAATTTTCATTATTATCATAATTTCCATAAGATTAATAAATTTCCCATTTTTGAAGTATAACTAGGCACGCAAATTCTCTTACACAAGAATCCCTGACTCAAGAACACTAAATAAATGCAGGCAATGCAAAGCAGCAACAATGACAAAAGATTCACTTCATCTGGATATAGAAAAAATAAAAACCCTCATCGAGTATCTAAAACAACGAAGTTTTTCGAAAGAGGCGTAATTGCATATAGGACATTCATTACCTAGAACGTAAACTAAAACCCTAGGCAGCCGATCAGCCTGTCAGTTTTTCACTCCACGAGCTCGGAGACAACAAGAATTCGCGAAGACGTCTCCGAGGAAGAGAATGAAAGAAGCAAAACTCGCTTCATATAACGTTGCAGTACAAATTAATGGAAAGAACAGAGTTCAGTCTGTTCAGGGTACTTCGGAAAAAAGGAACGAGAGTTAATGCAGTTGGCACCGCCTAACATACTACTAGGCTTTCACTTGTATTTTATTCCCAGTTTTACCCTTCATTATTTTGTTCTTCTTCTTCTTCTTCTTCTTCTTCTTTTTTTTTTTTTTTTTGAAGGAACCTTTCATAATTTTCGTACTTTTCTTATTCGTTGATTTTATTTTTTATTTAAATTGACATGCATCATCTTATTTATATATTTTTTTAATTAACTTAGTTTAATATTAATATACTCTTGCCGTTCACTCAAAAAATATTTTTCCTGCTCAAATTTAAATAGTCACATCTTTATTTTAAAAATTTTTTAAAAATATAATTTTTAAAAAATATAATTTTAAAAATAATATTTTCTTTATCTAAATTGAATATTCTATTTTAACTTAACAAAAAATTAAAAAGAATGGTTTGATTATAATTTAATTATTACAATATCTTAATTAATTAAGAGATGCAATAAACACAACTACAAAAATTATTAATGTAATAAAATTAAATTTTATTTTTATCATTCTCTTTTTTGCTCTATTCTCTCATTCTCTTTGCCCCATGTGTCTTGTAATGGTGACCTTCAAATCACCCTTGGAGTTTCCCGTGGGTGAAAATAAGGTCGCCATGAATTTTTTAGGGACGGTTGATGATTTCTTCGAGAAATAACAAGTTATCTTATTATTTTCTTATAACTTTTCTTGAGAGATATTTTCTTTTAAAAATTTATATAAGAAAAAGATCGTCTATGTGAATTTATAGAACGAATATATGTTAACCCAATGAATTTACACTAGCCAACACTTGTTAGCCATGTGAATTTACACGAGCCAACAAGTTTTTGCAAATACTTATTCACTGAATAAATATATTAGTATAAAGAAGTTGTTATATACAGTAATTTTTAAACTGTATATAGTAAAAAAATTTTATTATTTATTATTTACATTTAATAATTCTAAAGTTTCTCTGAAGTATTTGAAGCACCAAAACTCAAATTTATCAACAACCATTCTGTTTTTGCGCGAACAAAATTTTTTTATCAAATTATATTTAATTTTATATTTTTATACATATAAACATTTTCAAAATTAACCTTTAAATTACTAATTTTGAAGATTAAGCAAAATGCTTACCATTTACACTAACAAGGCACAAGTGGTGCGCCACTTGCTAGTACTGGCACACCACTTGCGCCACTTGCTAGCACAAGTGATGCACAATTTGTACTAATTGCTGGTACAAGTTGTACTCTGGTACAAGTTGCACACCACTTGTGTCAAAAGATGCCGCAAGTGGTACCCAAAATAATATTTGTTTTAAACAATTTGGTTGGGCAAGAAATTGTTTTGCTTGTATAATTTTTTTTTTTTAAAAAAAGGCAACATGCGCTAGCTTCTGGCACAAGCGCAATAAAAATACTCTTTTTCTAAAAATTTGATCGTTTTAAGATCGATTTTTAAGATGTTTATATATACAAATACTTTAAATTAAATGTAATTTGAGAAACTAATCTTTTAATGCATAAATACGGAGTGATTTTTGATAGATTTGAATTTTAATATTTTGAATATTTTAGAAAAATTTTAGAAATTTAAATATTAAATAGTAAATAATAAAAATATTTTACACTATATATAGTAAAAAAAACTATATATAAAAACCGTTAGTATTTGATGGGTTATTGGTCATATGCCCCAACGCAGTTTACTGCCCATTCCCTCACATTTTCCTTTCTTTTTTCTCTCTCTCACTTTTCTCTACCTCTAAGACATTCTTGGGGGTAGCATTGCGACCCCTGAAAAACTTGGGGACTGCATGCAACCTCGGGAGAGCTCTCAAGGTAGCGAAAAAAGGCCAAAAAAAATTATAGAGGGAGTTGCAAATATTAATCTCTATTATTTCATCACATTAGTAATTTATTTTGTTGTATTGAGACCACTTATTAATTAAAGAGATTAGTTATGGAACCTCTGTGTTAATAAAGTTTATTCTCTTAATTAAATCAAAGCACTCAAAGAAGTTAGTGGTGTATTCATTGTGTTAACATAGTTTAATTTCTTTAAATTAAAAAGATTAATAGTAAAAATTTAGATAAAATATATATAACTATTTTAAGAAAGTGGACATTCACTTTCAAACATCTTAAAAAGAAAATATAAATATTTAATTTTAGACTGATGAAAAATATTTTTTTATATTTTTAATATAAACTTTCACGACAAGTCTCTACATATAAGATGAACTAGTATACAATTACACCAGTACCTTCTTTCCTTTAAAATAGATCTTGATATATTATATAAATAAATAATTCCTTGTATTGATAAAGTTAAGAATCTAATTTAACTAACACTAAATATTTTATATCTGCATACCAAATTAAAATAAAACTTCCATTCTTAAAATATTAAACAATACGTAGGCTACACCACAATCGTCCTTAATACCTATGAAGAATCCAACACCGTAAGAGGAATATTATGCTCTTACTATAGGCCTCATGTCTTCCTGTTTGTGTTGTAGTGGATGATCCCACCCCATCACCCATCTCTAAATGATACCATTGAAGTTCTTTCCATAATGGTGTGGTGATAAAAGTTATACACATGACTCGAAAATTACCGGACGCTCTTGACACATCTATTTATAGTAGGAGATTACTTGTTTGCAGACTGTTTCCTTTGACGTTGGACATTAGTACTCACAAGAAGCGTCTATAATGAGCAAGTATTGGTTTCATTCATCGGACTAATTAAGAAATCTATTGGCATAGAACAAAGATGATAACTTTATTGGATCCTCTAAAGATTCACTCCTTGTTTCTTTATGTTCATTGGAAATAATGCATCATTTTTAATTCACTTGTCTGCGTCATAGAGAGACAAATAGTCCAAATGGGGTGGTTCCAACATTTTATAGAAAATCAAAGCACATGATTATATAATTATCTATTAACGGTAGGCTTACTGAAAAAGTTAGAAGTCCAGAGGATTAAGTTTTAAGATCCACACCAAAAGGTGAAGTTCACTGCACAAATTTTAATCCAAGGAGAAACATGGCACTAAAAGCGGAAGCTCAATTTGTCAAAAAATAGAAAAACATCAATTTTTTAGTCGGTTAAGCAACCACTCTTGTGACTAGTGAGATTAGATCAAGAGACCATAAATAAGCTGAAAATAATTAATTTACTTGATCTAAACAAAAACATATTGGGAAAAAATGCCAAACATCATGGATTAATATTTATTGCAATAGCAATATAATTCTCAAAATCTTATTATGTCACAAATATACAGAAAAATAAAATAATATATGAAGGTATTCCCAGACCTCTCTGTATTAACTAAATAAACAGACGACATGGAAGGGGACAACCGTCTAATGCCTCAGTGACTACAAGAATTTTATTACGACTACTACTACTACTACTACTACGTTGTATGAATTTGGACTAAAATTTCAATTTTCTCCGCGAACATTTGGCCTGTAGAGTTTGATTGGTCGCTCATTTATTGGTTGGAGCGGTCTTGCGTTTGTTTGTGATTCCTGCATAGAAAACCATATTGATTAAATATTAAAATTAGATAATAGAATTTGTAAATTTAACTGTGTCTTTTAGAAAAAGCATTTGATTTTTTTTTTAATAATACTAAAAGAACACATGTAAATTTTCTCCGTGATCTAGAAGTCATGTACCTTAGTAAAACCAAAATTCACACGATTATTTTAATCAAAAGAACCATTGATAGCATGTCTTGAGAATTTAAAAAGATTTCTTTGCTATCCTTTTATAACTTCTTTCCCAAATGTAGAATTTTTCATTCAAAATAAAATCCTAAAGTTTAACGAAGCAAAATCGAATGAATGTGCTAGAAAACTCACATCATGGACAGCCTGTCGAATGAGTTCAACTTGATGTCTTGTAACAGTTCTAACCTGTAAGAATATTGTTTAATTAGTTGGAGAAACTAATGTGTATATATATAAATATATATATACAAATTTTAATAAATATTTCATACTTTTGTAGTTTCCTCTAGGATCTTACCTTTCTTACAATAGTCCACACAACATCTTGAGTGCAAGGAGGAACTGTGAGAGAGCCAATGTACCTAAAATACTTCCTGCTTCCTAGCTTTATCCATTTTGGATCAATAATGCCTATAGTTTTCTCTACATCTCTGGCATCAGCAAGAGCCTTCAAATAATCATCCAGCTGTCATATGGTATTAAACAAAAACCATCATTTCATAAGCTAGAACAAATAAATTATTCGATTATTTGGATTGAATTTTTTAATTAAATTGTATTAAAATTTATAAAAATAATTTTTTTTATAAAAAAGTAAGACTTAAATCTAAAAAAATAAAAAAAAAAAGATTTTATTTGAATCGAATTCCAATTTTGATGAAAAAGTAAGTTTAAGGGAGAAAGAAGGAAGACTCAATTATTAGTACCATTGATAAAAATGGTTCAGTTCGTCCGATCTTATACATGATTCCGACAACTGCAACTCTTCCATCCGGGGACTCATGAACTAAATGTACCTCTAGATCCAACCTGTTAATAATTCAACAAACGTTACTCGTTATTCAGATCGTGTTTATATTATAATTAAAATTATTTTTACTCGAAGAAATTTAAACTTAGACCGCGAACTCAAAAGATGGGCGCAGTACCTCCTGCCATTTATAGTATGTTCGCTAGGCGAGTGCCAGTGGACTTGGTTGAGCCTATACGAAGTCCCATTGATATGAAGGTCTCCAGCACCGTCAACCCATCGCAACTGTCCATGACAATACGAATAGAATCATTACTAAGAAAGAAAAATAATACGTATATTTGTATATACTCTGTGGAGAATGATTATGCAATGCACTCCATCACAATACGAACCATCATATCATGGCCTCTATTCATGAGGGTGGCGTTGGAGGCCCTATAGTCTCTGTGTAGTCTTCCTAGCGCTGGTATTACTTTAACCCTCTCGTTCAGTAAATCGATCGGAGACTGCAATCTTCCGGCGTTGCACAGCCTCCACTCTGGCCTAATGTTTCCCCAGTTCGCCGGTCCATTTTCGCTCTCGGGATTGTAGCTGAACTCGCTTTCATCATCTGGCACAAAAATTAGCAGCAAGTGATCAAATAAGCATCTCAAGAAAGAAACGTCAAGGTGTCCATCGATTTGCTAATAAAACTGGATTCAAAACATTGAAAGTTCCGAAAGCGTGTGAATGACTTACCAACTTCTTGGCCTCGTGCCGGAACTAAGCACAGAAGGAAGAAGCAGAAAAGCAAGATTTTGTTTCTAGGAATCATCTCCATTTCAAAGTCTGTCGTGCTTTCTTGGGATATGGCGTTCTTAGGGTGGGGATTGAGTGCTTATATAGTGCAATAATGCAATGTGAACGCGGCAAAAAGTATTCATCTTTCTTGGACTTCTTGCTGGTTTCTGTCAGAAACTTCAATTCCAGAGATGCAAGTTTGAATTGTCGAGAATCAACTGGGAAGTTTTATTGGTGCAAACAATTATCATAGTTTTTTATCCCTAATATCACATAAGCTGTGAGAACATATATCGATCCATTCGAATATATCCTGTCTTGCTTTTAGTGGAAAAAGAAGAATTCTTTCTAAGTCAAAAAATGAAAAATTAACTAATTATTTCATAACAGACTTTTTAAGATATAATCTTATTTTATACTTTCTCCATTCATAATTGAATATCATTCTTTTTTAAAAAAAATCTATATTTTTATTTTTATAAAATAATTATATATTTTTACCTAAATTTTTATTAATAATATTTTTAATTAAAATATATATACTTCACTAAGACCTGATTGTTTACTTCTTTCACTTTCTTATTTAAGGCATGTAATTTCTATTAGTATTTGAGTTTTATAATTTAACCTCTTTAATCAATAAAATATTACCAATAATTTTTCTATAATCAACTTACTCTCTTTAATTTTGTATTTAAATCGAAATTAAACATTTAATTTTGCATGAATTAAGTATTTAGTAGTTTTATAATTTAACCTCTTTAATCAATAAAATATCATAATAATTATTCTATAATCAACTTACTCTCTTTAATTTTGTGTTTAAATCGAAATGAAATATTTAATTTTGAATGAATTAAGTATTTATTAAACTACTAACTTATTTCATAAATATAGTTTCAAGAAACCTCACTAGATTTACCCATATTCAATCAAAATATCGTGTCTATAAATTTAATCCTTTATTTTTAATATAATGTCTTTTACTTATTTTATATAAACTAAAGAAAAAAATAAAAAACTTTATTCTTATTATATTCTTAATAAAAATTGTTAATATAATAAAAAATAAAAATATTATAATAAAAATAATTTTTAAAATATCATTATTTATAAAAAATTTTAAAAATTAAATTAAAAAATAAAAAAAAACTTATATTTTAAAAACAAGCTCGTTTGTAATGCTAATGGGCATTTAAACTTACTACAGTTTGATTGGACAAAACATGCAAAATCTTGTGAAAATTACACAGGTGGTCCATGTGAAATGTATAATTTTGGGTACAGTAGTACAATTTGGAAGATTGGGGACCGCGTTCGTTTTTGCCTCGGAAAGAAATAGACAAAGAGTCTATTTCATCATCGTCTACGTCCACGATGACGAATCTCGAGTTGAAAGGCACTTTCACGTGTCCTTTTTTTGCTGAATGGTACTTCCACGTGTCAAACTTTGCAAAAGCAATTATGAGAATTTGTTTTACAATTAAAATATATTTTTTATATTTTAAAATATATAATATATTTTTTATATAAAAATTAAAATTTTGATATATTTTATAATAAATTTAATAGATATTTAAAATATTTTTATTTAAAAATAATTATTTATTGCTTTAAAATTAAATTTAGTATTAAAAATTAGTATTTTAAGTAATTAATTAAAAAATAATAAATTTTAAAAATAAAAGTATTTAAATAATTTATTAAAAATAATAAAATTATAAATAAAATAATAAATATTTTTTAAAAATAGAACATATATTTTATTTTAATACTTTTTTAAATCAAAAGATAAATATGAAGATGATGGACCAATAACTTCTACTACTTAATATTTAGACTTGAATATTCGTTATATATTATACAAGCTGATCGTATTTAGTACTAGTCCTGTCAAGATGTCACTATTAAAATTTAAGTAATAGAAAGTCTATTTTATTAGATTAGTATTATGGATCAGTAATTATAGTGTAATTCTATAAAATTCTATGTGTAAAAAAATTTTACGTTCTGATTAAATGTTCTAGACAGATAACAGAATTTCAATTGCTCGGACTACCGTTCTAATAGTGAACATACATTTTTAATGTTGAAAGTAACATTATATTCAATTTGAATTTTGACAATATAAAATCAGGTGGTCTCCAAATGACCATTGCCGACTATTCCTCGGTTTTTGGCGATTAATGGGGACACGGTGACATGTGTCGATATCCCAATCTTTAAAGACAACTATTTGACTAAATATCAACGTCATTTTTCATTTTCTACAGGATTTTCAAGAGCTTTCCAAATCTGGATTCTGTGTACTTGTTTCTTAGAAGCGTTCACCATGGATGGCATCGACCCGACAGCGAAATGTAACCATGAGTTCAAGCTGGTGCTAATAAGAGATTTCATATTTAGATACAAACTCAATAGAAATATATACTAAAGCATAGTATATAATATAATACATAATTTTTAACTAGATAAAAGGCAAAATATCTAATTTTAATAAGATTAATAAAACATAATACTTTTTCATTTCATTTGTAATGATTTTTTTATTCTATTAATATGTCTCAAAATATTTAATATTTTTTATAAAAAATATTTAATATATTAAATATTATCAATTAATTATTAATTTTATTATATATTATTTTATATATTTAAATTTAATATAAATTATTATCAATTCAAATATTTTTTATTTTTTATTATAATATATTATTTTTATAATACGATTTAAATTTTTATAAAATAATTTGTACATAATCAAATACTATAAAAAATAAGATGAAAAGAATATTTTTATTAAAAGTAAAAGAATATTTAATTTGAACGAAGAAAAGTACGTTGAGAGGCTCCACTGCTCGCTCACTCGAATCACCTTACGAGTTTAAAACTGGAAGGAATCTCGGGGTTATCAATTCTACTATTTCAAGAATAAAATATTGAAGGCCAATTTGGATTATTTTTAATCTAAATTTTCTTTTATTTTCTTTTACCTTTTTACTTTAAAATTTATTTCTATTCTTATAAATAATTTATTTTTACAATTATTAATGCAAACTAATTAAAAAAACTCAGTCTAATCTCACCCTAAATTTATATAGGTCATACCTCCAAATTGGAAGGAGTACTTCCTATATATAGTAATGAAAATTGAAAATAATGAGGAAAATGTCGGCTGCTTCCACGAATGATCATCAAGGTATTGCAGAATTTGCTCAAATTCCATCATATTGAACCTATAATTTATGGAGTACGAATTCATTCCATTGAAAAAAAAAATTGACTGAAATGTCCAGAATTAGGGACGCATAACTAACTGATGTCGTAATGTTTTTTAAATATGCAATTCTCTAATAATTAATTACTCTTTCAAATCAATTGGTTATCATAATCAATTCAATTAATTACTTGCAATACACTCCCTAATCTAGTTGAGTTATAAAGTCAAATAAATGGAAAAGAACAGCTCAAATGAAGGAGCATTTCAACTACTTCTCATTGTTCTTCTGGTTAATGTGATTCAGTTCATCGATTTTCAGCTAGGTTGTTAAGAGATGTCCGTAACCTTGAAAATCACTCCGTCCTGAAATATTAACTCAATTTACATTTTTATTTACCCTATAATATCTACTTTATTTGTAATATAAATAAAAATTTAATGAGTCTTTTCTATATTTATCCCATTTTTAATTACTACTTATTCTAAATTTCAAATGTTCTAATTAATAAATTATATTTAAATTAAGAAACGTATTGAATGTTAAGAAAAGTACACCTAAATATTTTTATTTTGAATGTTATAAATTTTAATAAATGCTTATTTTGTATGAAAATAGCAAATGGGGTTGGTATATTGGGAGTGTGAAAATATCTAGGCAAAATGTCGGTTAAGCACGCACGTGAAATTTGTATTTTCAATTAACAAGATTTTGCACGGTCAAAACACTTACATTAGAGATTTTGATAAGGAAATTTATTAGGTTTTGAATGTTTTACTACCTAATACTGTTCTTCATTTGGACACAATCAAGTTTAGTTTATTAAAATCCGAGCTCGATTTATATGTTAAAAAAATAAGATTTGATTTTCTTATTTTTTAACTGAATATATAAATTTTTTATTTTTTATCTTATAAATAATTTAGTTTTATAAAAATTAAGATTGAAACCCTTGAAATTTTTAATTTTTGTGAAAATGTTCCAGAATAGTAACAATTTTATTTTATTTGTATTCCACGAGGTAAATCACGGGACACGGGTTGGTTGACAAAGTGTATTGGTGTAACAATAAATAATGATGAAGATTAGGCTACCAAAACCCACGAATTTGAGGAAAAACCTTTTTCAAATCTTACCGGTTCTGGGTACGAAGTTGACTGATGAATATTTCATTTAGTCCTTTTTCAGCGGTCTTGGGAGTCAATAGTATGTGTCAAAAGTCGTGTTTTACGTGATTTTTTCCTGTTTTATTATCTTCATGATGATTATTGCTTGTTAGGACTACAATCTGTTCAAAAGAATTTTAATACCATACTTCAAAAAAAATTAAATACCAAATTATATCTAATTCTATTGAAAATTTGGAACCCTTTAGTATTTATGTGCCAGAAACGCTAATTAAGAACTTACTCTTTAATGTAGTATTATAACTCAAAACTAAACTTGTTGATACCCTTAAGCCCTAAGGAAATAAACATAACAAAAGAAGAAAATTCTTCCTCTAAGTAGAAATCAAATATGATTCGGAGGTCTCAATTCATTATTCGAGCATGTCTCATGGGCTTATAAATTACTCCATCTGTTTTAAAATATAAACTATTTTTATCATTTTTACATAAATAAGAAGAAGCAAATAAGAGATTTTTTTCTATTATATCTGTAACTAAATTTACTAATTTAATAGATGATAAAAGAATTATATTTATGGTGATTGTAACTTTAAAAAAGTAATTTTTAAAATTCATAAAAGATCAAATATTTTGAGAAGAGAGAAAATGACTAAAATATTTTATATTTTGGAATGGAAGAAGTATACTTTTTTTTTTCAGAAAACAAAGTATACTTCATTAAGTAGGATTAGGGGTGTGCAATTGATTTTTCGGTTCGATTTTTTTTTTGAAAATTGAAACAGACTATTTTTATATTGAAATCGAATAGAACCGAACTAAATCGTTTCGGTTCGGTTAAAAATTAAATTTGATTAAGAATACATTCATATAATGCGTTCTTATATTTTTTTTAAAAAAATAATACAAGAATGCGCTCATATATATATTTTTTAAATTTTAAATTTTTGATTCGATTTTTGGTTTGATCACAGAAATTAAAAATCGAACTGAAATATTTATAAATTTTAAAAATTAAATTGAATAGAAAAAAATATCAAAAACCGAATCACAATAAAAATTTCAGTTCAGTTCGATTCAATTTTTGTACACCCTTAAATAGGATATAACGAAAAATACATTCGTGGATATATTTTCTACCCAAACTCTGAAAATAGACAATATAGAACCTTGTTGAGCTAAAAGATGAGATAGAATATTCTCAATCCTTCTAATGAGAGAAATACGTGAAATATTAAAAAAGTTAACGTATTTAAATTGAATTTTTGTTTGAGTTGAATTGTATTAGGAATTATAAAAGTAAATTATTATGAGAGGGGAAGTTGTGTTCAAAGTGAAAAAAAAAAGTAGGAAAAACTTAACTTAAAAGCCAATCCAAATTGGTCCATTGTTTCACAAGATCTGACAAATGTTCTAAAGGGCAAAAATACGCTTCCTGAGAGCAAAACTTATCCACCACTATTAGTGCATCACTTTTAATCCAAAGATTCACGAATCTATAATTCTTAAGAAGTTCAAGATCGCATTAAAGGATCAACAGTTCTATATGCTTAACTGAAATTACACCAATTAAAGATTGAGAAGAAGCATATAATACTTTTCCTTTTCAATCCCCAATAATTGGTCCTGCTCCACAATTGGTGGCTTCCATTTGACCACATCTAGCTTGAAAATAATTCTCTTGGTGGCTTCCATTTGACCATAACCGGCTGTGGTCCTTCTCGATATTGCACCAAGTCTGACTTGATGCAATCAGGATTGATAAGTCAATGTCAATATTTTAGAAATAGGTCTCTATATACATCATATTGTGCAGACTTGCTGTAGAACTTTGAAACATTCTTCCATATAAGATCTGGTGTCCAACTTCTCCTCCTTGGCTGCTGCCCCTACATTGACAATTTGGACCTTGTGATCTACGGAAATATTAATTAAAAAAAAAACAAATGAGGAGGCAAGGGAAGAAGAAGATCTAGAAGATAAGTGCTTTCCTAGAAATATGAACCGAGGCTGTTGAGATGCCGTGGGAACTACACGACAATAATCGAAGGGATCATTCAGTATTTAAAAAAGGATTTATATTACATATAATGTAATCTTCAAAAAAAAAAAAAACAATTTCTTTATAAAGTTCATCGTTCACAAGAGTCTCAAGATTTTAATGTATCAGATAAAAGATCCGTAATATGCACATAATTGTTAGTGGAGAAAATTTAGTTCATTTTTTTGGTTTAATAATTATTGCAAAATTTTCGCCTTTTTAGAATGTGCAGTCGACTAAGGATTTCACCGGGTAGCAAGTCGCTTTCCCTGTTCTAACTTGTTTTGGCAGGAAAGACGAGGTACATGACCAAGGCTCCGTCCAACTTCTTCCATCTTGCAAATGAACAATCAATTTACCATTGATTCTTTTTTTATTTTGCTGAATAATTTATCTTTGATTCAAACAGGTCGGAAATGAACAATCAATTTATCTTCCATTTGTGCGCTTGCCTTTATATATATGAAGTTTTTTTTCTTTTTTATCTTGTTTTGGATTGCTATATAGAGATTTAATGGTACTCTCTCTAGCTGAAATTAAATATCTATATTTTTTAAAAAATATCTAAAAAATAAATTTTTATTTATTTAAAATAGATATATTTTCTATCTAAACTTTTGTAATTATTTCTCTCATTTCAAAATAAAAAATAGATATTTAATTTTAGAAAGAAGAAGTAATTTAAAATTAAAAGTTCTACTCATTCATAAGTTTTTACTTAAAAATAAGATATAATGTGATACTCTATGTATAATTAAATAACTAACCTAAAACACATATATTTTCAAAAGAAATATCTAAAAAGGAATCATTTTTACCTCCAATGTATATGTTTAGGAGAAAAAATAGAATAATACATAGAATATTAAAATTTCATGGTTCAAAGGCATCCAATACTTTCTTTCCCATTTTAGACTCTTCGCATATAATTTCTATCTCTTTTATTCTTCATAATATAAAACTAAAAGTAATATTAGTTACGTTGAATTTATTTTTTTACTTTTTTAAAATATCTAATTTACATCCAAATATCACTGATGTCTTTTTGAACATAAATAATATGTACTATTTATTAGCTCAAATACAATACCCAAATGCTTATGAAAAAATCTAAATGAAATAGAAAAAAAAATGAAGAAAGTGAAAGAATAATAAATTATTTTAATAGATTAAAAATGAATCTAACAAAAAAATTTGTAAAGTAATAACTAAAATCTTATATTTTTATACTGTAACTTAATATATAAAATTTAAAATTAAAATCAATGTATAATTTAGTTTAGAATTATTTTAATAGATTGAAAATAATTCTAACTAATTAATTTTTTAAGATTAATTAAAAAAGTAAAAATTTTAAGAAATTAGAATGAAAGGTTTGTAGTAATAAAAAAAGAAATAGTTACATTTTTATAATATATATAAATTTTTAAAGTTTTATCCCAAGTTAAACTTGATATAGTTTGCCTTCATATAATATTTTGAAGAAGTTTTTTTTATAGTCATTGAATAACTTATAAGTATTACACAAGTTACAAGTATGCAAATAAAAATAAAATATGTGGACAAAAAAAAATCATATCATTAAAAAAATTAACTATCTTATGTAATTTCTTTGTCTACATATTTTATTTTTATATATATATATATATATATATATATATATATATATATATATATATATATATATATATAATTTATGTAATACTTATAAGTTACTCAGTAATTATAATAAACTTTCTCAATATTTTGGTAAGAAAAAGGCTACAGATTCACAATATAGGATCTTTTAATATATTTTTAAAAAATATTTGATTTTTTACTAATTATAAGAATTAATTTTTAAAAATCATTTTCACATATAAATATAATTATTCTATTCTTATATTAAATAAAAATTTTAATTAGTTAAAATATAATAGTAATTTTTTTCTTTTTCTTTAATCTTAATCTATGTATTATAACTTAAAAATTCTTATATTTCGAAACACCAAGATAAGATTTATGAAATAAGTTATTGCACCTGGTGGAAAATAAAAGATAGATTTGACGACACTACCGTACAACACAAATTCATAGCTTCCAAGATCTTCAGAAGGAAAATGAAGATTTCCCTTTTTGGTGGACAAGGAAAATGAAGAATTAAATTACTTCATCCGTCTGCTTTTTTATAATATTCTTACTGTATTAAAAAATTTTAAGATATTTACCTCTTTTTATAAAAAAAATATTAAATATTATATACTATTAATAAATAATTATTCACATTATATATATTATTTTTATATATTTAAATTTAACATAAAATATCGATTAACTTATATGTTTTTTTTTATTATATAATATTATTTTGATAATACAATTTAATTTTTTAATAAAATTTAATACTCAATCAACCACTCTCAATAAAAATATAATGGATAGAGTAGCATACTTCGGAACTTTCCAAACACCGAAGGAGGCCATACGCTGTTTGTCATAATGATTTCTCTTCTAGACCGCCAAGCTCTAAAAATGTAAACTAATCTTGTTATGGCTGGCTAATTACGTTGTTATTTTTGTTTGGTGAAGAGCTAATTACGTTGTTAATGAAATCATCAATATTGACAAAAATGAGATACGCTTTCATATTTCCTATACATATGGTAGCAGCTCTTGAAGAACTCGGAAGGAGAAACAAAGGGAAATTCGTTAGAAATTCACATGTAATCAGAAGAAGGATTAATGTGTAAAAATCTCAAATAGTAAAAAAAAAAAAAAAAAAGGATATGCTGATCGGGTACTTATCTCAAATACTATATTATTTTCAAAATATGAAGTGTTTTAGATTTTTTCTATTTTTTCAAAATATTTGATACTTTTGTAAATTTTAAAAATTATTTTTTTAAAGTTATCCTTATTCATAAATATAAGTTTTTATTATATCTTATATTAGTAGAGAATAAATTAAATTAGTTAAGAATATAATATAAAAAATTACTTATTTTTTATTAATATTATGTAAAAAAGTCAAAAAATTTTTTTTTTTAAAACGGAGTAAGATTTACGGTTCTAGAAGGCGTACTTGTTTTGAACCGAGTTTAGACTCAGCCAACGCAGAATGAGTGAAAATGTGAAAGTATTCTGACAACAGAAAACGCGGAAATTACAGTTTCAAAATTGATCAAATAGACGCTCTCCCATTATGCACCTAAACCAATCAGAAGAAGAAACAACTGTTTGCCAGAGCTGTAATATCTGACTTCTTGAATGTTTAAATAGTAATAAAATAAGTAAATTGGAAAACGTTAAAAAAAAAACTTACGACTTTGATTAATCAAGCGACTATGTGATTGGAGCTCCTCCTTGAATAACACAAGTTCTCCATTAGCAAAGCTCATCAAGTACAATGACCAAGACATTAAACATTATCTGCTGACATGAAATTCGAGATGCAATTATTGCAGTTAAAATTCTTGACAAATACAAAGTTATGGTTAATTCAAATTATGATCTAAGCAACATAGCCTCACCTAATTCCCAACTTAAGACCTTTTCCTTTCATATTAATGGTTTAATGACTCTAATCCCACCCAAGGTTCGTACTAATCGAACTCTATTGGATCCAAAGCATGTGTAGAAGGAAGAGTAGGACGTAGGGTATAATTTGACTTCAGTGTGAATGGTCAGTCTGGCCACTGATGTCACAGCCAATGATAATTAATCTGAAAGATTCGTCATGGCAAAATTCCAAAGGAACTACAACATTCTTGCTTTGCAAATTGCTTCCAAATGGGTGTTGGACACTAATGTTCCAGCCGGCTTTCGATGTTGCTTTAACTTCAACAGATCAGGACCTTTTCCAAAACAATTTCGTTTTGATACGGCTAGAAATTGTATTCAATCAGAATAAGGTTGTCAGTAGTTGCATCACTACTCCTGTTGCTGGCCCCTGACCTGAAATTAATAAAACTATTCAAGATTAATCAAATGAACTTTGCTAGAGAAAGATCAGATCTTGTCCCAGAGACTGTGACCGCTGCCTGATTCGTAGAATTCATTCAAATACAGCTGTTTTTTCTTCTGCGGAATGCTCTAAATTTCTAGTAGCCAATGATGCTTCAGCTCTGGTTTCTTATTTGGGTGAGCATCAGATTAAGCCAAGGAGAACAGTTCTATGATGCAGAATTATGTACCAATAATCTTGATCTTCCTGGCACCCGATTCGCTTGCAATTCTTTCCAGGATCAATGCGATACTTTCTTGGTCTACCGAGCTAATGAGAAGTTTCAGACAATAGCAAATGTCTCCAGCTTGTTTAACATGAATCCCGAACGACTCCTCACCAGTTACAACAACGTCACATCTACATTTCATATTCTTGAATCAGGCAGGGAGGTTCTTATTCCGGTCACGTGTTCGTGCTCCGGGGAATATTATGAGGCTGATTTCGCCTACATTTTTCCGGGAAGGATGACACTAACCAACGTTTCTTGCGATGTGTTTGAAGGTTTAACTAAATCAATTACTCTGGTTAATGCAAATCCTTCTACGAACACCAGTCTCCAGGTTGGTTCCGTACTTCATGTCCCTTTGAAATGTGCTTGTCCTGCTAATATTTCACATAGCATCGGAGTGAAATATCTTGTTACCTACCCTTTGGTTGAGCATGACAATGTAAATAAAGTGAGTAAAAAGTTCAGCATTCCAGTTACTGATATCTGGGAATCCAACCATATGGATCCTGGTACCACTGTTTACCCCACCACAACTATTTTAGTACCTCTTAAAGCAGAACCCTCACTCAATTTTCAGATTCCTAACACAGATCCTCCTACGGCAGGTTTTCTTCCCACAGAACCAGTAGAAACATCAAACAAGCACACATTACTGGCAAAAGTGTACATTTCGGTGTCGGTTGTTGGAGCAATTCTAACACTTGTGATATTAGTTGCCTGTTTTTTACATGTTAAGGCCTTGAAGAAATATAAGGCCGAAGAGAACATAAAATCTTTCACTCGCAGAAGTTCATTTTCAACACCAAGAAGCTCCCAAGTATCCGGTCCAACGCCTAAAAGTTCCACAACAAATTCATGTTTATCCCCGGATTTACTTGACAGCATAAAGTATTCTTTATGCAGTTATAGCATAGAAGAACTCAAGACGGCAACGAACAATTTCAGTGAAGAAACTAAAATAGGCGATGATGTCTACAAGGGGTTGGTAGATAATGCTGAATTTATGATAAAACAGGCAAGATTTGAAGACACAAGGCAAGTTATCGATCTGCATTCAAAAATCAATCATGTTAACATTGTCAAACTTCACGGTATTTGCTACTGTGACAATGACTTCCCTTGGTCTTATCTTGTGTTCGAGTTCCCACCTAATGGTTGCTTAAGGGACTGCTTATCAAGCCCAACTGCCCCCCTCCGTTGGCACCGACGAACTCACATAGCCTTTGATATTGCAACAGGGCTGCATTACTTACACTATTGCATGGTTCCTCCATGTACTCACTTGAGTGTGAATAGCAGAACAATCTTTTTAACGCGAAGTTGGAGGGCAAAACTAGCAGTTTTTGGAAATGTTCGCACGGTAGGCACCACAAAAGACCATGAGAGTATAAGCAGCACGGGAGGGTGGCTAACATCAGACCATTTTCTTCATGGTTCGGCGTCCGAAAAGGAAGATATCTTTGCATTTGGAGTGGTTTTGCTTGAACTTATCTCAGCCAAGGAGAGCCAAGATTGGAAAACATTGAGAGAATCAATCACATTTTTGGGAGGGGTAGCCGGTGAAGGGGGCTGCTTTGATCAGTTGAGAAGTTTCATGGATCCAAGTTTGAAGGAAGATTATCCTCTGGCGGAGGCCTTATGTCTTGCTGTTTTAGCCAAGGCTTGTGTTGAGGATGAAGCCCTCCACAGGCCATCCATGGATGATATCCTTAAAGTCCTTGCCAGAATGTGTGATAAAAGCTCTACAATTCCACCAAATTCTCTTGACTTGACCATATGTACATAGTTAAATACGATTTTTCTTGCATCCCACCCCCATTTTTGTAAGTAGATGGGCAGGTGATGGATTCTTGTCGATGGAAATGAATTTTGATATCACCAGTTCTATGTATAGTAATTAAGCAAGTGGTTTGTTATTCTTTTCTTAAGATTAAGAAATCACTTTTAATTATTCATCATCTAATCATATTTTACAAATTAAATGATATTTCTATTTAAGTAGGAATGCCAATCGAGATTTGTAAACTGTTGGCAAGTCTAAGTCTGGTCTTATAAATTAAAGGAGGGTTTCAAAATTGAGCATGTGAGCCCCTGAGGTATTGTTTTGTAGTAAGAGTTGAGGTCTCTCAACTATGAGATTGAGGTTATTTTTATTAATTAATTATATAATATCTAGTAACCCCTTTTTTCTTTTTAATCATCACTATATTAGTTGAATAATTTTTTTAATAAAAAAATGAGCCACAGTTTCATTCCTAAGCATAAGCTAGAATAGACAAGGAATGCCAATTGTACCATATTGCACTATTATATACATACATAATATATTATGTAAAATTTAATATTATCAACTTGTAATTGAACTAAAAAGAACTGACAGAGCTAAATTAAGATAAGAATAGCATAAGGTTAAGATGTCGTAGGATGTCTTTGTACACATATAGATAGTCCAAATAATTGTTGCTTTTCGGTCGTTGGACAATGCTCCATTTGCTTCTTATTTTCTAACTCGCCTGCTTTTGATGTTTGGACTGATAAGAATACATACAAGAATACATACATCATTATTGATAAGCACTACACAAGTGATTTTTTTTTAAAAAATTGTCTTATCGTTTATTACATTAGCTGGTTGGCGGAAATGGATACCATGATTCTTCTTTCTATCAATAACTGCATTTATCTTTTTCATTTATTTTAAAGATGGAATTATTTTCGTTTACACGTATGAGTAGTTTACGAGCTATTATAAGAAGTAAATTTGATATTTTATTAATATTTACATAAACTAGGTTGGCGGCAAATTTGTAGCTCAGTATATTATTGCATCTTGTGATCAAATGAAAAGTTTTGTAATAGATTTACATTCTCATAATTAAAAATATTAATTAACAATAGTTACTTAACTAACTCATAAATGAAATTGAGATTGAACTATCGTTGCAAAATTCACTATTTACTGTACATATAGACGCATGTTTACATATTTCAAAAAAAGAAAAAGAAAAAGAAAAAGAAAAAGGTCCCTTACTATATTTGAGGATAATTGATGGAGCAACATTGGGTATTTGCAATGATATTGAAATATAACAGATTTCCAATTGTCTCAACCCGAAGTTTCCACTTCGAAAACAATGATATTTCACTAAGATGAAAGAACTTGCAAAAGGAGATTCTTTTCACCTCTCTATTAACCATATTTTGACATCAAAAGCCATAGGAACAGAAAACTCCACTGCAATTCTTTTGACCTTTGCCTCAACTTTCACCCACTTCCCCCACTGGCACCTTATCCGATTTTCAAGAACTAAGACCTATTATTAGTAAATTACAAGTTTGATTTCTGCTAAATATATTACTGTTTATTCTCTTCTATTTAAAAAAATTTATTGCTCTTATTTCTAGTGTGAGTATATTTGTATTTCATTTAATTGGTTGACGAATTGTGTTTGATTGATTGATTCTATAATCTTCCCAAAAAATATGATATTGCTTATAATAAATCAAAAGAAAATAAAAAACACCTGCTGATTTTCGAGTTGTATTTATCTATTAAATTTCGTGTGCGGACAAAAAATTTCCCTCATTCAACTTATAATCATTTTTATCATTTTAATAGCCATTTTATTGGTGTAATATGGAAAGCCCACTTTGCCTTGCCCCATTTTGGTGGACGCTCCATGGTCAAGATATTATTGAAACTCTAGCTATATAAACCCTAAAATGTTTCTTTCTCTAAATTGAATTCATCTCATAAAAAAGCCTTGTCCATTTCACCTGCTTCGTGCGGTAAGTTGTTAGTAAACCTTCTGTAATTTCATTAAGTGACGCTTATAAACTCGTTGATGTTATTTGAAATTATTCGTTACATGTCTTCTGTGAAAAATTTACAAACAATTCTTGATATTCTAACTTTTGCCTGCATCAATGGCAGCAAGAATTGAGGACTTGATCAAGAATGAGGTGCATAGGGATAGTTTTTGTGATGCTAATAGTGATGGGCTCTTCTTTGGCCATAAATAAACGAACTCTAATGAGTGAGATGAAAGAGCAGAAGCAGCAAGAGTTACCTGAGGTAGACGAGGGCGATGGTTCTGAGCAATCTGGACCTAGCGTTAACAATCACCATTCTATCTCGAGGCCCGAGTTCAACAAACACAATGGTGGCGGTGGTCCGCATTAGGGAGGCAACGACGAGAGCGCTGCCGGCCGGTGGTTTTAGCATTAAGAAATTATAGATGCGTATATATAATTATGTTGTGTTTGCTAAAGAGAAGTCGTTTCTTGATGTTCTACTATTGTTGTGCATTTTGCTATTCGATTTCATGGAGTTGAGTTTGTGTATGCATATGTTGTTTGCACGGATATCATAGAGACCTTGTAAAAAAGTTAAGTAAATAAAACCCTTGCCTTTATAAGATAACACTAAATTTGCAGCATCCAGCAACCGTTTCTTTCGCTGGTGATGGAATTTGATCAATTAACAAATTGTTATCGGCTGCCAAACTCTCATAATTAATTTACGAGATTTAATGTTTAAGCCTAATAGTGTTGGAGCTAGCTACCAACGGGGCTATGCATCAAGAAACATAATTTCTTGAATATTTACTCGAGCTAAAAGCTATCAAATACTTCCTTCTTTCAAAATATAAGGATTTTTTGCCCTTTTTGTATGGATTAAGGAAGAAGCAAATAATTGGTGTTTTTCCTATTATATGTGTTACTAATTCTACTAATATAATAGAAGATGATAAAATTATATTTATAATGAGTGTAACTTTAGAAAAATAATTATTAAAATTTGTAAAAAATTAAACATTTTAAGAAGAAAGAAAATTATCATTGTCTTATATTTTGAAACGGATAGAGTAATTTCACATATTTACATGTTATATTTTAATTGAAGAAGTCTGGGAAATTAATGATGATAAAATGTAAAATGAAGTGTCTAGCAAAAAAAAAAACTTTCGAGAAATTTATTTCATTACGAAAGTGAATCCTTTTTTTACTTCCACTTTTGCAATACATCCTTAAATCGCTTTAAGAATTTGTAAAATGAAAAAGTAACTAAAAGAATAGATTTTGTATTAAATATAAAAAAAAGTAACCACCAAAAGATTACTCAAATTTTTACTCAATGGTTAAAGAAAAAGAGCATTTGTTATGAAATAATATGTGAATGTTTATATTAATCAGTTTCCTGAAGAGAACTAAATTCCCAAAATATGACTCATAATCAGATTTAATTTCTTTTTCCTATTAGATTTTGGGTTTCTATAAACTCTTGTATTATGAACCTATATATATGGACATATGATGATATTAATAAGATTAGAGATTAGTCTTGATTCTTGAGTTGTACTTTCTCTTTCTATATTCTATCTTCTCTTTTTTTTTTGTTTTATATTATTCTGTAAATATATTGAGTAACGTTTTTGCTTTGATTCTACATTGCCAACACTTAAATTCATAACACGTTATCAGCATGAAACTCTACCGTTACACTTTTAAAATTTATATGAAGGTAAGAAAGCATGAGTCTATGCCACCTGAGTTTAAAGTTTACTCAAGACAAAAAAGAGGTATTTTTTCTATCTTTAAATTCCCATGACAAACCTTTCAAAACTCATTTTTTTTACTCTTGATATTTATAGAAAGAACTATATGTCATAGACACTAGATGTTCAAATTTATCGAGATGTAATGGGTCTGGCAGACACCATTGTTAAAAATAATGCATTATCATCTTAAAATCGCATAAAAGGCATGATTTTTCTTTGTCATAATTTTTATGAGGATCTAAAGGCGGAATATATTATCGTGAAAGATCTACTTATTTTTTGAAAAGATCTTAAATAAAAATTTAACCACCAAAAGATGGTCATTCTACCAAAAGCACAGTTTACTTTAAATATGTAAGTGAATGCATTAGAACCAATGGTTATAGCCCTAGAAGAAGTCGTAGTTATGGTCGAAACTGTGGACATAGACGCAGATATGGTAAGAATAATCCATATAATTATGGCGATTAGAATATATGCATCTGAATATTTTGAGTTCTGAAGACACTATTTAAGAAATACAAAGTATCAAAGCCACTTGATTACTAGCAAATTGTGAATGAAACATACAATCAGCAGAAGATGATTGTATATAAATGCTAGTGATGATTTGTTATAAGTGTGCCTAAAATATTTTATGTCTATCAGTATGCAAAAATTTTATTGCATTTAGAATTTCTCCTCAATTAAAGTTATAAAGAAAAATATTACTAGTAATGTGATGAATAAAAGAATTCTCCTCTCTCATATCTCTAACATGCTCATGTAGTAGCAATATCTAGAAAAAGTTTTTTAGAAATATTTTAAATTTATATATTCTGAGATTAAATGAGTCATGGATAAAATATTTTGATACTCGACCAAATATGTTTATGTCATTCCCTGAAGTGAATGACATTAAAAATTATAATATATTTATGTACGAGATTTTGGTTGCGGCTAGTAGAAATATACTTTGTTCTTATACTATAAGAATGACTCATTAAATCCCTAATGAATATATACTTACCAGAATTGAGAAAATAATGAGAAGGAAAAAGGAAAAGTAATAATTCTAACATGTCATTGATGCAATATGAAAGTTTGTCACGTACCTGTAGCATGTCAAATATGTTATGAATCTATATTAATTATTAATATTACCTTATTTTCCTAAATCATGCTATTGATAGTAATGATGCTTTTGTCGATAATATTAATATGACATATGTGAACATAGCCAGTTCTTTTGAATATTCAGAAAGAGTTTTTAGCATTTTGAATGTTAATTAAAATTTTAAATTATCAAATTATTACTTTTCTATTTTATTATTTTGTGATTATTATTAAAAAGTTTTAATACTATAAATTTATATTCTAGTATTTATATATTATTTTAGTTTGTTTTGGATCAAGAATGGTGAAGATACAATTTGTCTAAACAATATTTGTTATTTATTTGGACAAAATCTAAAATATATGTCCAAAGTATAAATGGTAGTGCAAGGCTCCTTAAAAACTAATTGACCAATAACTGTAGAAGAATTAATTGATTAAAAGCTCTAGAAGAGCTATCAGATCTTCACATAATGGTCAATTATTGTAATATATCATTCTCTATATAGTCTTGTAAAACTTTTTGAGCCTTGATTATATTATCAGTATATCGAGATATTGGATGAATGAATTTTTTATGCATATGCATTACTATTATGACATAAAATATATGTCAATTATAAATACTATCATTCATCTCTCCTGATTTACATTGCATAGAATTATGAAATTGAGATGCAATATTGAGTAAACTTAAAGTTTACTAATAAATAATTTATTAGTTGGCATGACCAGTTGGACCATCCCAGATCATTAAAATACAAAAAATGATTATGAATTTATTATGGAACCAGAAGTTTTTTAATATGACAAATTTATATGTGCTACTTGTTTTATTTAAAAGTTACTAGCATTATTTGGGATTGAATGTGTTATTTTGTGATGAATATGGAGAAATTATTAGTTGATGCATCAACAAATAATCGTATGTATATTTTTTTTTTGCAACCTGTAATTTGCAAAATTTATTGATAATGAGCTCATGTTTTAACATTCTCCCAAAGACATAATTTGTCATAATAATACTGGTTGTATTGAGATAAATATTGAACATCCTGCAGAATGTTCATGACTGTGATATATTAGCACTTATTTCGTATTTTGCCAACACATTGTAATTCTTATCATAGTAGTTGGTTTGTGGTCAGAAATCAAATATTTCTCATTCTAAATTTAGAAATGCACTATGTATGTCGCACCACCACAAAGGTAATGAAATAGGTTCTCAAAGAGATAATTAAATATGTTGGGAGCAAATCTCAATAGAAAAATTCGTATTTTATTAATTTTGAATATGTTGTCCGAATATAAAGAGGAGAAATCATGAGGCTGGATAAAGATATTAGTATGTGTCTCATCTTGATCTTCTATTTTGATCCTCATAGAAGATACCTTGAACTAGAAGTTCAAAGGATAATTTATATAGTCGGGTACATTAACTGATCAATATCTGGCAAAAAATATATTTTATGTCCCTAAAGGACAATCTACCACTATAAATAATTTATTTGTTAAAAAATATTATTTTATTAATTATTTTATTTTTACATTATAGTTATTAATTTTTAATTTTTAAATTTTGTATTAGAATTTAAAATTATAATCTAATTATAATTATTTAAAACTAATTAAAAATTTAATTATAAATATTAAAATTAATTAATAAGATTAAAAGACTACTAATATTTGTTACCCACTCTTATAATACTTGTTTAATAGTAAATTTAGAATCTATGCTAAAGTACTCTTGAAATTTTAAAAATAAAATTTATAATATAATTTAAATAAATAAAATTTATAACAATAATTTAAAACATAAAATAAGTAAAAAGTAAAAATTAAAAATTACAAAAAGAAGAGGAATGAGATTGCGTGGGGCGCAAAATTTTGGGTGCCACTACCTTGAAGTACGCAAAATTTTGCTCCACTTATTTTTTAAAAACAAAAAATATATATTTAAAAGATAAAAATATTAATATTATATAAAAATTATTATGTATCAATAAATTATCCTAAATTTGGCATTTATGTAAAGAAGATTACCGACTTCAGAAACAAAAGAAATTAGAAGTGAGATACATAAACAAAACAAATTTGAAAATTCAGACTATCGGACCAAGCTGTTTATGTCGTGACTGATAGTAGGCTGAAGCAACCATATTGCCTCTCACCTCTGCACTCCCCGGCCCAAAACCAATTTAGGAGTCAGATAGGTTATTTATTCCTCTTATAGGAATCGTTGCTAACTCGAAGGAAACCTATGGCCTGAGAATAGTCTCTCTCTCTCTCTCTCTCTCTCTCTTATATATATGGGCTAACTGATTCATACCATGAAAAGTTGGGTCAAGACCACTTGAATTGCCCGGCACCAAGCGATTAGAAAAAATGCTTATATTAATTTCGAGCCTTTTACCTTCGTCATAAATTTCAATGAACGTCAATATAAATCAATCTTATAAATAGTAGTAAACTTTATAACATAAAAGCGTATAATTCATTGGATGATTCATTGACAGAACCCTATTAACTTGCTAATTTCTTGATTTCGTTGTGCCATTGTCCGATGGGAGCAACTCAATTATGTGATATTTTTATGTGAATCCAATCTAGTCATATCACCTTATCTCATAAGAGGCCAAAAGACTTCATTGCCAAAAAAAAAAAAAAGAATCAAATAACTAGCCACATATAGAAGAAGAATGCCAAAGAATAGCAGGAAAATAGTATAGATGGCTTTTGGCCCTTCATTTTTGCAACCCGAGAAGTGTTTGGCCAGCTTTTTGCAGCATTCACCCTTCCGATAAAACGTCGTACATTAATCGTCTTAGTTATAATCCTACCCATCAAGAAGACGCAAAATCCATCATCAATGTATTGCTTTGAAATTTTTTCTTCTGCAACACAATCCTTTGATGCATTACCCACCACTAGAAAAGCTTTCACTTCAAGCTTTTTATTTCCATCTAATCAACCATTTGAACTAGAAATCATCAACCCACAAAGTCATAAATTATGTGATCGCCAAAATGCCGTCTAAGCTGATTTTCTTGCTGCTGCTGCTGCTGCAGTGGAACCCCATCCGCATTTTGTCTCAGCCCGAGAGTCAGCGACACCGCTCCAAGCCCTCCGACGTCAATGCCACTTTGCTGGTATGGCATAAAGCCCACCAATGAGCCATCCATGCTTCCAGGAATGCGACATTCAAGCCTTGACGGCTTTTCGTGGTTCCATGTATCCGCGTTCATCCGGTTCCCAATGAACACCGATGAGCCAATCTCAGAGCATTCTGCTTGCTTATCTGATAATCCACTAGTGCTCAACCTATTCAAAGCTTGACTATCATTTGCTCGGCTACAGCCCTCAGCTGCAGCTTTTCCCTCCATCTTTCCTGCACCGGAGCCTGTTTCTGCCGCAGCTTTAGTTTCCAGTGTATGTATTTCCTCCACCATGGGTTTCCACACGCGAACACGAGCATTGATGAACCAATTTGAAACCTGAACTATGTTCAGGATTACATAAGCCCTCGTCTATAATAACCAAAGATGCATAAATTCCAATAAACAACTTCCAGCAAGAAACAGAAACAGATAAATGAGGCTTTCTAAAAGCCACACTAATTATAGCATTGGACATGCCAAATACACGATCAAATGCCATCTAATTAGTTCAATCATCCAGAAAACACTCCTTTAAATCTTATTGTCCCATAACGGGAAACAAGGAGTTACAAATCAATGAAACTTAAAGGTGCCAAACCCTGCTTCAGATTCCTAGGTACCAAACTATTTTCTCAAGCTCCAAACTTGCATCACAAGAATAGAATTTAAGGGGGAACAAAAGTTTGATTGCAATTGATTGTCAGTTGCAGAATTTATGAACAAAAAGCATATGCATACTGAGAGCTCAAGAAGCACAACTTACTGGTCCTCTGTCATATATTTTTTTCTCTGTCTGCTTTTTGGTTAAATAATGAGTTAGTCCATCTAACTCTAGATCTACATCTTCCGGAACTTCCATCTCAAGATCATACATTAATTTGTTTTTCTAAACCATTATCAATGAACATAAAAGAAGATGATCATACCTGGTTGCGAGTTAACCCAGTTTGAGTGGCTAACATATGCTTGTCTGCATCGGTGGGATACCTACAGTAATAAAGTAAATTCACATAAACACACTGCCAATAAGACTGCAAGGCCAGTTAAGGCATGCATGCATGACTGGATATGTGTAAGAGTCAGGTAAGAACTAACGGATGAAGGAAGTGATCAAAGAGCCAAGCCCTAAGAATCGCCACAGCACGTTCAGGAAGACCCCTCTGTGGCCTCCAGACATGTTGTTGAGGCTCAAAAAATCCAAGATTGCCACCAACAGCTTTCTGCTTTTGAAAGGTCTGATCAATCAATTTCTGTCTTGATGAACTAGTATCCCCTTTACTGCTGTTTGTGACAGTTGTAAGTGATGATAAGTCTTCTCCCAAAGCTTTCCTTATATTCTTTAGCTGGTCTGAAATGGCATTTTTTAGGCAACGGAAATGTCTTGAAACTGTCTTGAGAGCCAAAGATATATAAGGGGTTGCTGAACTAAGACCTGCCACTGTCTCAAACGAAGAAACCACCATTTGCATCTGCTGATGATAATGTTTATACCTTCTGCATACCTTCCAACCAAAACCAAAAAAAAAAAAAAAAGTATAACCATAATTCAGAAACTAATCTCCATGAAGCATTACATAAACGCTATAGTAGTACTAGATGTGTTAAAGAGGACAGCACAACAGCACTCATTAGGAGAAAAGAATCAAGTCTACCGGTGTGGAGAGACACCTACAACAGCAAGTTAGGAGTCTAAGGCACAATAAACACACCTCAGAAGAAATAACCTATCAATGTGCCTAACAAAAGCATATCCTTTCAGCATAGGGCACCACATTGGTTCTAATCTTTAATCAACAACCAACTAAACCATGGAGACCACACATCATCAGAATTCACTTGATTTCGAATAATCAGAGCAACATCATCATGTCAAAGTTGCACAAGTTCGCAAATCTTGTGTTCATAATGTTATAATAGGTTTCATTTTATAATGAACCACTAAACACGCGCGCGGGCGCACAGAGATGTGAATATATTGCAAATTAGGGGAAAAAAATGAATGGAATTGTGCTATATGATCTCTTCTTCCTGGTATCATAGTTTCAATAAAAGGTAAAGCTTAATAAGCGAAGGAAGCCTGTAGTAGCAGCCTTTTGTACTCTTCCTGGTCCATAAATATTATTGGTCCAAGATTCAACAAAGCCTCAGAGACAATGCGAGGTACAAGTCAACATAATCATGAACAACACAAAAAGGAGAAGGTCCCAAGCGCCTTATACTTCCATAGACTAGAAACTACATGGATAATAACATGACGTGTATGCTTCGATTTCGCAGGCCCTTTAATAAAGATCAAAACCTAGTTTCTTATCTTATATCACCAGCTCTAAATGAATATGCAATTAGCTTTATCGAAACTAAAACATAGTGAAACAATGTTTAATATCGGGGAAAGAGAGAAAGGAAAGAGGATATTAAGCATCAATCAAATATTATGTTGATCCGAACAGAAAGAGAGAAAGCGTAATCAGTTTCGATTAGAACAGCATTGAACATACATGCAAACATGCACATTCTGTATTGAACTTTGGATATGAGAAACAAAAACAATACATTTCGATACAAAAACCTAATAATAGTTTATGACCATAGCCTACACAAGAGTACTGAGTTCTCATAAACTCAAAAATGCTACATGCCTCTTGTGCAAGTTTTACAGACTGCCATACATGCACTCCCAAAAATTACTCCTATTTCACAAAAAAATTAATTGATAAATATATCAATAGTATATTTGGTAACTTCGTAACCGGTTTCCATTATTCCAAATTCCTCTTTTATTTCTATTGTTAATCTTCCACTGGGAAGTAAGGATACAATGCAACATTTATAGCCATACTAGAATAGCACAAACAAATATAATTTCTTGATTAGGTAGATTCCCCTTCCTAAAACACAAACACTAAATCACGCAATGACATCCTCAAGAATGAAACTAGATCAGTTCACAATAATTAGAAAGGAATATATACAGCATTCCTCCAAACTGGAAGAAAAATAACAGACTTTCATGTAATTATGCAAAATATTGCACCAACTCCGAACACTAAACTAGATCAGCTAAAGTATTACCAACCTCCTCCTGCATGTATAGAAGCTTCGCCTTCTTCTGAAGATAATCAGGTCTACAGGACTCGCTCGGGCTCCTTAAACCACCTCCTTCCCGCATGTTCTCATTTGAGCAAATGAAGGCAGATGATGAGCCACCAGAGTCACCAGCCAAAGCTACTGCTACAGATTCAGCGGCATTAACACTATCGTTAGAGGGCCTAATTTCAGTTGAGACTTTATCAGACGCCTCTGAACTATTGGGAGGTTTTGGAACCAGAATATTACAAAATTCATCCAAAAGCTGCTGGGCTGGCCTTAAAAATTTCGAACTTTTCAGTATCGTCGCATAGCCAGTAAATGGACCCAGCGGACCTGCACTCGGACAAGTAAAAGCTGAACTTCCAACCATATCAACATTCTCCAAGACCTTGCCACTGAATGAAGGCTTCGCATTGAAACACAAGTAATCAGGTTTCATAGCCTTTATATCTGGAATACTGCTGAAGCAACCTCCTGCAGAATTCAATTCTTCAGTTACAATTCTATCCGCAGTCTGACTTGCGTGCTGCTTGGATGATGGAACAGATGAAAGGGATAGAGACAAGGCCTGAGTGTTTGCATTATCGTTCGCAATTACTCTTAGGCCTCTACCAGCAGCAGCCTTGGTTTCTGAGAAATCTAATATTTCACTATTCCACCGATGGCATCCATCAACCTGCCTACCGAAGGCATCACATGAATTGTTAAGACGTAGTGGGTTGGAACGATCAGCATAAGCTGGAAGCAGAAGTAGTTCATTGCCACTGTTTACCCAAGACATTCTACCTGTTTCCCTTGCATTCTGTTGAGCAAGTGATGCCATTCCTGACTCTGGTGTCACAATAGTAGCCGATGATGCTTCTTGAAGAGCAGTATGGTAAAAATGCATATCTCCATACTGCTTTTGACTGTTATGGCTGGGAATTTCATTGGATGAACCAGTCAAAGAGGACCTCAATTCATGATAACCATAGTTATTCGGCTTCATGTAGACTGTGGATGCAGAAGGATTGTTTGCCTTCAAAGAACCAGACAAACCTTCTACGACAAAAACTGGGTTCGGATTGCCATCAATGCTAGCTGATCCACTTGTGTAGCCAGAAGCCCAATCACAGCTCTCTCGTGAACCAACGCTTTTCCAGGCGCTACAATTTTGTGGGTCACCACTTACTTTACCTGAAGAATTGATATTGGATTGGATATTATGTGACAAATTGCTGAATGAAGCATCTCCAGCAGCCATCCGCTTATCAGGTTGGGCAGTTGTCGACTCTTGATGAACCGTGGCGACATCTTTCTGCGCTAGCAAAGGTTGCGAATTCGCAGCTAAATGGAGCATTTCTGAGGAGAATATAGTTGGTTCATACGATAAATTTCCATACCTAAAACTTCGTAGCTGAACAAGATCTGGGCTTAGACACTCGTGGCCTGCATATTGCTCTAAATGGTTCGCGTAGGCTTCCACATGCTGATCTGGGTTTGAAAGATGCTGAAGAACCCGCAACTTATCTCGGCGGCTTTGTTGTGCAACATGCAGCTCAGGCCTGAAGTTGCTTCTCTCCATAAAACAACGATTCCAGCCAAAAATCACAGTCTTTTACATTTATCTGGGAACCATGTTCACATATGATGGTCTTCAGTAATTACAAGCTCCAGTTCTCCCACCTTCATCTCAAGGAAACGCCTGCATGCGCTCCCCAGCAAATGTGAATTTCAGTAAAATAAATTACAAGAAGATGAGAAGAACTTGGCAGTAAAAAACTAGCATAGCACAGGAATTTTATTGAAGACGCTCTGTGTGCACACGACTGGGGAGAAGAGAGAGGAGAGAGATGACTAGAAAAGCCACACAAGAGTGTAGCAGCAAAGCAGGTGGATAATTAATGAAGTGCATTCGAGATTGCAGAAGTTAGAAAAATTTACAGGAAAAACAACAATAGCAAACAGAATCGAAGCAGAAAACTCTGGGCCAGTAGAGTTACCAAGAGACTTGAGTACTAATACCGAAAGAGAAAGACACACACATACAACTCTAGAATTGACACCGCTGGTTTCCTATTTTACAGCCTTTTCGTGACCTCAGACCTAGCCTTCTGGGCCAAGCAACATCATTCCACCACGCTCAATGTCCAAAACTTCCCACAAATAAACAGCAACCAGATGCATTTACTGTTTGCCAGCTTCAGCCAGTGAAGAAAATACTACTAAGAGAAAAAGAAACTTTCACCAGAAAACTAAGCAAAGTTGCAGAACAACAACCAACACGTTAAGAAAGAAGGTGAAGGAGGTGCAAAAATAAAGCATCCCAATGAGGAAATCAATAAAACGATACGCATCCCACTGAAAACCCTAAAATCAAAGGCAGTAACCTCAAATTTTCTGACAGCTCCACTAACTTTAAAAGATCATAAAACTTTTGCAAACCAAGCCTACTAATACATCATGAATAAAATGAGATTACACATGAAACCGATCTCTGAAACTAAAAGAAAACCAAGAACACAACAGTAAAATGATTGTGTGGTTTCTTACCTTCCTAACAAGATATGTACTATGAAAACGAAGTAGATCTCGATTTCGAGAAGCACTCTTCTGGAGTTGGATTGAAAAGTATAACCGGCTAGATTCCGACGGGTATTTTCAGGCGAGTAACGAGGCAGTGCAGCGGAAGAGTGGGGTAGGGAGGCAAGAGCGAAGCTAGCTGTAGTAGTAGCAGATGTAGTAGTAGGAGGAGGAGTAGGACAATGATTGCGAAGGTGATAATTGCCGTTTAGTAAACAAAGACTTTTGAGCTTTTCGGAAGGGGCGATATAACGTCGTTTGGCCGTTAGATTTGACGGCGAATATTGTCACACTCATGAATCTTCAAGAAATGAAATGAAATGTTGAGTTAAAAAGTCATTTGGCAAAAAAATACCACAAGTCCTGTACAATTTTACCAAAAAATGAGTCAGACAAGGTTTGAAGGCTTTCATTCCGAGTTCAACGATTTTTTTTCCATCTCTAGTAAGTTAAAATTGGATCTCTCTATGTAAATGGTTTCAGTAATTTATCATTCGCTTTTGTGTTCTCTTCGCGAAATATTATACCAAAGCGGGCCAGTATCACAAGGTATTATTTGATAAAATTTAAATTTTAAATTTTTATACAAATAAATTATTTATAAAAAGTAAGTAGAATATAAAGTAAAAATTTTTAAATTAAATTTCATAATAAAATATAATTTAAATACACCTTATAATTCTTCACTTATCTTAAAAAAGAAGAAGAAAGAAAAATTAGTAAAATAAAATTGTTATTTCAATGAATGAATTTTTTTTAAAAAAATATAAAATTGTTATAATTATAATAATTGTAAATATTTTCAATACAAAACAAAAGGTCAATAATTATATGATGAGATTAGATATTATTTAATTTAAAATTTTTTATTTAAAATTAAAAATAATTATTTATAAAAATAAATTTTAAAATAAATAATTTTATATTATATTTTATAACAAGATATTATCTAAATACAATTAATGAAAAGAAACACTGCGTGAAAGCCAAGAAAATCCACTACAAAATTGAAAAAATGTTTCCGAAAAAATGTACAACTGTTTTTCCGTAGGTAATTTTTTGCAGGGAGCAGAACCGACAACGTTATTATTATTATTATTATTTCGATGATACCGACAACGTTAAATGTGTTAGCTTGTGGTTGTGGGGATGGCTCATACATTCCCATTCTTATTGCTTTGTTGGGGGGTGAAAAATTTTCCACCTTTTGAGTTGACCAAAGTTGTTTTTTGCTTTAATAGAAACACCCTCCCTTTCAAAATATAATTTTTTTTATTAATTTATTTCTTTCTAAAAAATTAATTTTATAAAATTATAAAATTATTATTTTATAATTATCTTCAATATAGATATATTTATTTTTTATTATATTAATATAAATAATTATTTAATAACATAATAAAAAAATTATTTTTTTAATCTATGCAAAAATAATTTAAAGCCTCATATTTCGAACTGCAAGTAGTAGATGTTTGAGCATCCAATTCTCTTTTCGCCGTTTGCTTTGAAATCTGGTAAAGAAGTTCGCCACTTGCTTACACCACAAATGAAAAAGAATCAATGGTGTATTTAGGCTCTACTTGGATAACATTCCATCCCAAAACCAAACATAAAATTTTAAGTGTTGGACTCATATCTCTTCTCACAAACCATTTAACTTTTACGAAACCCAAGACAAAAATCTCAAAACCAAACCCTATCCAATCAAACCCTAGAAAGCGATTGAATTTAAGATTTTTATTTTGATTTTATAAAAATTAAATTATTTATAAGAGAAGATATGTATCTCATATTAAATTTATTTTAGATTTTGAATCAAGACAATGTTTAAATAGAGTTAGATTTAAAATTAATACAAATATTTTATTTTGTGTATCACTTTTTTTCTTATAAATAAATTCATATGCTAAGCTGGGCAAAGGTACTAGCATACAACACAACCCGAGTGGCGGTAAGTTCTCTATATGGTAAAAATGGACTACTTATGTTTTAAATTAGAAGACTAGTTCACTAAGTTTGCATAGATTAAAATAGAAGAAAATATAAGAATAAAATTAATTCATTTTTTATTCACATGAAAGAGAATGAGAAAATTATAATTATAGGTAATGATTGTTTTAAAAAATAATAAAAATCTAAATATTTTAAGAAGAGAAAAAGTGATAAAAATATTTTATATTTTGAAACAAAAGAGGTATATTTTTACTGTAACTAAAATGTGGAATTGAAAACTAGAAATCTAGAAACTAGTAAAGGTATATTTGGGTGAGATTTTATAGAATTTAGGTTTGAGTTTTTTTTTTATTTCGTAAAAATAATTTTTTTGTAAAAGAATAATTGAGACATAAAGTAAAAAATTTGCATTACATTTCTTAATTGAACTCAATGATCGAATAGAGTTATGCAATGTAAATTTTTTACTTTGGGTCTCATTCTCTATTTCATAAATAATTTAATTTTTAAAACTTAAAATAAAAAATTTTAAATTCAAAAATTATTCAATTTCACTCTAAGAATTACTATATAATTATAGTCCTCCACGTCCTTTTTACAGGACGTTCACATCATATTTGAAATCTATCCAATGAATCGGATTTTCTGCCCCTTTTTGTATTTTTTTTAAAAAATTGCCTCCACTTTTCGTAGTCATTCGATTAGATTTAACATATTTTAAATATGATTCAACAGGTAGAGTCTGATCCTGTACGTGCAGCAAAAAAACATTGTAAGACCGGAACAAATGCTAAGAGTTGTGTAGACTTCAAATTTTAGGGCAACTTGGATTAATTTTTAATCCAAGCTTTTCCTCATTTTTTTTAATTTTTTTAACTTTAAGTCATATTTTTATTTTTACAAATAATTTATTTTTATAATTTTTAGTATAACTCAATTAAAAAAATACAATCTAATCTCGCTTATGTCGTTAGAGAAAGAGAAAAATCATTGACATGCGAATCATGCTATTTTGATCTTATGAGATGCTTCACGTGCAGAGATGGCAAGCAGGTCCGGTGGAGTTATGACCCGGAATCCTGACTGCACCCATCATATACTTTCATTCCTTTTCGATTTGTTCATGCATTTGAGGATGGATGGAAAGTCTCATTCCTGAGCTAATCGGAACACAAGCATTCCCATTCCTTACACAGCACCAAGTGGGGATTTTGCAGAAATTCTGACAGGTAAAAAATGGGAAAAAAGTGAAAAATTCTCCACTAATAATTTTGCAGAAGCAAAAAAGAAAAAAAAAATTCATCAATTAGACGGAAAGGACCAAATTTAATGTGATGTTATACCTAAGAGAGTATTTTAGAATGAAAAAAAAAAAAAAGAAACAGAAAAGAAGCATAAAAGCTAAAAAAATAAAATTGTATATATAAGCTTAACATTTTTTTATTTTAAATATTATAAAAATTAAATTTATTTATAAAAAAAGTCGTGAGATCCACACCTTACAAAATATGAAATTTAGCCCCTTTTTAAAAAAAGATATTATAATAGATTGATTTTCATGAGGTAGGTACTATACTGGGATATAACGCTAAATAGAATAGCATTATATCCAGCTATAGCAACATCGTAAATGACGTTATAACTTTTAGTATAAAGTCATCTAGTATTATAGTAAATCTATAACGCCATCTGTGATGGCATTATAGTGATAGCTTTTCCTTCCAAACTTTTATTTTTTGCTTTTTCTTCCCAAGCTATTGTTTGTTGCTTCTTGCTTTCTTCAATTTTTGTTGCCTTTCTCACACTAATTCCGCCTGTTCTTGCTCTTATTCCTTCGTCCAAATTTTCTTTTTTTTCTTATTTTATTTTACTACTTAATTAGCTCTTATTTCTTCTAATTTTTTGTATTTATTTTTTTATTTTGTGTATTGTATCTTGTTCTTTTACGCTAATCTTTCGATATTTTTTTTTAAGTGATTCGAAAATAAATAATTTTTTAATTTATTTTAAATTAATATTACGAAAACTAGAATGATATATCTTTTGTTGACTCTATTTTATTTTTAATAATTTTAGTTAAATTAAGACAGTTAAAAAATATAAATTTACTGAGAACTAAACCAAAAATAAATCTCTGCAAATAGATTCTAAAAGATGCGAAGTTTGTGACGCATGCTGTGGCACATCTTATAACATATTTTGAATTTCAGATTAGAAAGATGTAATAATTATAAAAATAAAAAAAAAATATTTTATTAATAACTTTAAATCTAATTATATTATTATTTAAAATAATATTATTTTATTTAACATTATATTTAGTACAGTATTTCTCCCTACTCAATCAGTCCATCACAGTGCCTTTTTCTATAAAGGGAACCAAACTCGGTAAAACCCCTACAAAATAGGATGATCGCTAAATACGCGCTAATATCAGTTACCACAGGCAAAAAGAAAATGCAAAAGCAAGAATAGTTATTAGGACAAGACAACCGAGTTAGGGGCACTGAGGATTGCGTCACCTGAGAGGATTGCCATGTAGGCCTTAGGCTTAGGGGCAGGCCGAGGTCTGGGATGGGCTTGCATGGGAATGAAAAACAAAGAAAGAT
Organism: Rauvolfia tetraphylla; assembly: GCA_030512225.1. Classification (NCBI taxonomy): domain Eukaryota; kingdom Viridiplantae; phylum Streptophyta; class Magnoliopsida; order Gentianales; family Apocynaceae; genus Rauvolfia; species Rauvolfia tetraphylla. The sequence continues at coordinate 1,670,752 of JAJQKT010000062.1, forward strand.
CTTTTGCTTGAAGACAGTCGCTATGTTACCGATTACCGATAAAAAGCCGGTCACTTCAACTGTACGGAAAAGCCTGAAAGTGCTCTCTCCTCTCCTCTCCCAAAAACTCACACACAAAGAAGCACCTCCCTGACTCTCACTGAGTTTCTCAAGTTACGATAACTAGCAGAGTTGTAGCTCTGCTAGTGGTGTTAACTGTGACTCCAACTCCTCCCCTTTTCACCTTGGCCGTTCGATTGCCCTTCGAAAGCCGATCCTGCAGAACATATGACGGTTGGGATTTCCAGGGGAACAAAAGCGCTTCAAAATTCTCTGCACCTGATGCCTGATGGAGATAAAAGATTTATTCCTCCACCGTCAGATCTCGATCCTAGGGCTGGCTTTGGTATTGATGCCTACCCCCAACTTTAAACTGCCACACTAATACAACCGTACTGTCCGTCGCCACGAAGTAAAATTTGGCGGTAAAACGTAAAACCTCCTCACAAAAATAATTATGGTTTTTTTATTTAGATCGAATGTTTTAGTTAAATAATAATAATAATAAATTATTTATGAAAAATAAATAAAATTTAAATTTAAAAAATTAAGATTTTTTAAACTGAAAAATAAATCCAAGTATGCTCTAAATTAAATTATACTCACTCTATTCCATTTTTGTTAAAGATGTTTGGCTGAATACAAAATTTATAAAAAGTATAAATTATATTATAAAAATAATTTAAAATAATAATACATTAAAAATATATAGATTTGTAAATATATATATATATATATATATATATATAATGTAGTAAGAATAATAATTTATTTATAGTATATAATATATTAAAATATAAAAAATATTAAATATTTTAATATAATAAGAATTTCAATAGAAATAAAACGGATAAAGTTTAAACTTCTCTCCAAGTTATTGCTTTTTATGTTTTTTTTCTTATAATATTTTTCTTTTTTTCTTTATTACTTCATCACAAATGATAAAGAGTATTATTTTTTTTCGTTTATGATTAAATGTTTTGTTATGTTTTGACATAAAAATTTTAAAATTAATTTAATTATAAGTATATTTATTACTATAATAATTTTAAATTAAATAGTTTAATGACAAAACCTATAAATTAGTGCAATTTAAATCACTAATTAAATTAAGAAAGTAAAAAATATTAATGGTAAGATTATTATATTAATGAACTTAATTCTTTTAATTTACTAAAGGTAGTAGCTAATGTTTTTGAAAAATATATACTTAATCAACTATTTATATTATGAAATAAGATAAGTCATTTTAGATAGAATAAAAAAATAATCTTTCTGCATTATAATTTCTCTCAGCAACGAAAATAAATCAATATTATTTTCCCGACTTTTTTAGTTTCACATTCAATCCATGGATTGCAAAGAATAGTATTTGGACAACACAGTGTTAGCGAATACATGATGGCAAAGCTCACATCATTGCGAAGCTATGAAATGATAATTTTCGTTTCCCCGCCCTCTCGCCTTCAAAGTCCTCTCTTTCCTTTTTAAGGTTATTCACAATGAAGAAATTCTCAATACTCTTCCCAAATCTGGTGAAAAGATTCTTTTTCACTTTGTTCTTTTTTATAAATAATATATTTTTATAAAATTAAAAATAATTTTTTTAAATAATATAAATTTTATCTAAAATCATTTTCTGTCAATACTTTTCGTCCGAAGTCTTTATTACGGCAATTATTTTGCCTAACTTTTGAAGAAAGATTAAGGTGGTCAAACCCATAAATCTGATTTCTCGGTATATCTAATTGTGTCTCCCCTCAACATCTCAAAGGTTGTGATTAAATAACGTTTTAGTTTAAAATTTTTTATTTTAAATTTTATAACAGAGATTCTTTTATAAAAAAAATATAATAAAAAATTAAAAATTTATATTAAATTTTACTATTTAAATACACTCTAATTTTATTCTATTTTATTCTTCAGGCTCCTCCATTAAAACAATATACTTAGGGTAAATTTAGATAGAGTTTGATTTTAAAATTAAATTTAAAATTTTAAATGTGAGATCCATATTTTCTCTATTAAATAATTTAACTTTTACAAAATTTAAAATAAAAATCTCAAAACTAAACCCTATCCAATCACACCCTTATATAATTGTGATAACATGATTTCCACTATATACTTTGATTGGTTATTTATTTATTTTTTTAATTAGATGTAGAGTTTAATATTGCGAAACAAAATATGAATTATTCTTTATGAATTCTTTATTTGCTCTAATTATATATATTTTATTAATAAATAATATACTTTTTATGATATTCAACAATCTAAACATGGGGGAAGTCATAAAACATGCTAATTTTTAGGTAGTTTCTGCATGCGTGTTGTTCAAGTGAAATAAATATCTAGCAAAGCGAAAAAAGTGAAATAAATGTGCATTAGATGCAAGCTAAGCTCTGTTGGTAGAATAGAAGTAGTAAAATCCACAGTTAGATTTATAGGTCCCAAAGCATTTATTCGGATGTCGTATGTATATTTGCCTCTGATACTCATACTAGTCTATCAAATCATGCCCATCCCATCCAAAACAGTCGGATATTTACATATTGTAATTTTTTATTCACTGCCTTCAAAACCCTCTCTCAAGTCTCAACTGCCTAGCAGCTCTATGTATAACACAATGTTTTACCAACCGTAAATGCCACAAAATTTATTTTACGTGTCAAAGATTGATCCCTTAAACGATGAGCGACGTAATTTATTTGCAAATTCTGTTAGAAATGACTATGTTAAGGAATGAACAGAATGAATAAAGCCAGAGCAATTTTTCAATTAGTAGGATTCGTGGGGGGCCAGTGTTTAGACATAATTACTACGATGGACCCTTTTGCCTCGCTTCCCTTGCGTGCAAACCACCTTTCCTTTTATGGCGTCGCTGCCCATTTCTCCACCAGCAGGTGACCCTTGGAATATTGAGTTGGAAATGAAAGAAAGACGTGGGAATAAGCTCAAATCAACTCTGCCCTTCACCTGACTAGATTTGCTGGAAAAACTTGTTGCCCAGTCAAATCTATTCATCCATCTTTCTCCTTCTGTCCACAGTAATCATGCCCATGTCCTCCTTCCAAAACCCAGCCACTGCTCTCATCTCACGACAACCCCAGTACAGCACGCCTTTATTACTCCTCAGATTTTAACCAGCGAAGGCCTGGTTCACACCGTCCACTATAATCCAAGAAAAATTCGAGCAAGAAGAAGATCCGGGGTGAAATCTTTAACGTATTCTGGAGCCTACTTTGTGTGCATAATTAAGAGATTACAATAGTAGAAGAAGGCAAGTGCAACGGGGACAATGGTGGCAAGTGACGACTGCCCTAGGGAATGACATCATTCCTTTCATGTCAAAACAGAAATCCTACAATGGTACCCTAACCTCCCAACAATTAGCACTATGCGACCCTTGCTTTTCAATTTCATTTCCACTCTCTCAATCTCTATCTTTCTCTTTCACTCTCATTTGTGGAGCGTCAAGGGTCAAGGTCACATTTCCTTTTCCAGTATATCAATCTTGCTTTACTGTAATAATATATACAACACTTCTCCCGTTCCATTTCAAATGACAATAGTTGATTAAGCTCAGAATTTCATGCAAAAACTATTTTGTGATATAATGCTTATATATATATATATATATTTGTGTGTGTGTGTGTGTGTGACATTGGAAGTAGTATAGTATTTTTGAGATTATGGACGTCATCGAACGTTTGGATTTGAGATGGAATGTGAAAAAGTTTTGATTTTAAATTTTTTATTTTAAATTTTATAAAAATAAAATAATAATAAAAATAAACATGTATTAAAATTAAAATTTTGTATTAAAATTTAATAAAATTTAATTAAAATATAATAATAATTATTATAAGACGATCACATTGTGTTGACAATATGTTTAAAAAAGATAATCAAATTTCTTTTGCCTATTCCCGTCTCTCTTGATATTTTCATATACATGGGCTTCCGGACAAATTGTGGCTTATCAAAACTGTTAGTAGATCAATTATATTTTAAGGGTATATTTGGATAACAATCTGTTATGAAATTTAATGAAAATTTTTTATTTTATTTTTTTTTATAAATAATTTATTTTTATAAATTTTAAATTAAAATATTACCCAATCTTATCTAAAATTTTCTTTGTGTAGCTCTTCCATATCTTTTAACTGAACTAGTCTTTTAGTTTTCAACTTGTAGCCTTATTCTGCCCATTATTTCTTTTTTTTTTCCTGATACACTAGAAATGAAGCCGATAAAATCAAATTCGAGCCTTATTATTCAATAAGAACCACTTTTATTTATTTTAGTTTATTGATATTAGTTTTACACAAATGCATCAAACAACTAATTTCGACAAGACAGATCTTCAAGAAAGACCTTGCAATTATTTCTTGCCAAAAATTATTTCTTGTCTTATTCTTTTGATTCATAATGTGAACTTGCAATTGTTGGTTATATATGCCCTACTACATATTTGGATTGGACTTCATTGTGAAAAACTTGAAAAAGAAATTATTATTTGTAATGTAAATTCTGTAATCCAGGTAATTTTTTACTCGAAAGAAAACATCATTCACTCACAAAAATCACAATTTCTATTTAGCCTCTATTTTTTTTTAAAAAAAATCATTCTCATTTTTAAAATGAAAAATGAAATGAGATTCATTCTAAATCAAGCTTTGGGTTTTGCAAAACTATCCTCCAACCCTTGCTTAGGTGTATTTGAATGAGATTTTATTTTCACAATCAGGTGTATTTGAATTATGATTGAATGGAAGAGATTTTATCTTGAATTTCGTAAAAATAATTTTTTTGTAAAAAAAAAGTGATGCTTAATTATGTATTTAGTCAGAAGAAATATAATAAAAATAGAGTTTAAAATTTTTATTTTTTGTATTATTTTTTATAAATAATTTATTTTTAAAAAATTTAAAATTTAAACTCTGTCTATTTTTTTATTTAACATCATCAAAACTAAAATTTGTTCTTTCTTCATTTTATCATTACCTTACCAAAGGATATTTGGAAGTATTACCCCATATCTGATAGTAATTGTGTTGTGTAACGGTTGGTGGCGCTTTGATGCCAAAATTTGATTTAAAATAGTAGTTTCTTGCGTGCCACGAACTTCCTAAGCAAAGATGATGCTTCGCACTTCGGGCATTCGTTGCAAGCTAAAAAGCTTTTTCTGAATCTCAATTTGAAATGATTGATATGACTTTGGTGATTAACATTTGCCCACAAGAATGCAACCACTTTCCACCAAAAAACAAAAGGGGTGTAAAAACAAAAGTAAAAAGGAAAAATCATGTTGGACCCATTACAAACTTTTTAAAAGGAAACCCTCCAATATTATGAAGAATTTCCTTGGCTCAACCTTTAATATCACAATTACATGCAAACTTGGAAAATTTTATGTCTGACCACTTTCATCCTTGTTTTGTCTTTTTCTTCTTCCTTATTGCTGGGGTTGGAAAGTCTTGGTCGAGCCTTGAATTCACTAGTGTCTGAGAAAATTTTCAAAAGTTGCTTTCTCATTTGAATTTTTACTTTGTCTTGCATGGAGAAATCAAAATCTATGAACTCGGATGAAGTATTTTTATATTAACACGAATTTTTCTCGATTTTACATTATTAATCTTCCTTATCTATAATTTTACTATACGTGAGTCTAATGATAAGTCACAAGTTCACATTATGTGTAAAATTGGGCTCAATATCATGATTGAATTTTTCTTTAAATCTTGTGAAACTTTCATTCTAATCTATGCGTCAAAATGCTAGTTTCCGAAATATGCAAGGCCAGAAAAGCAAAGTAAAAAGTTTAGAAAGAATATATGCCAAATAGCACAGCTGCATAGTTTGTGGATTCACAGTCACATTGACCATTCATGGGATCAATTATGTTAGAGGGCTCTAATCAAAGTAGGGCCCTTAAAGAAGAACATCTACTTCCATGTGCTGCCATGGACAACCACACAATTCCAATAGTCACTCATCACTGTAATGAATCACATCAAGAATCCCTCTGCTTCAACAATTGTTTACAGTGCATTTTCACAGTATAAAACTTTGCCCACGTTGAGTAATGTTTGGCTCTACCAAACTATGCATGCTTCACGTAATATTTCTGAACTTTTCTCCCCTGCTTTATATTAATATCTTTATAGCAATCAAGAAATCATAAGTATGCTCTGGTGGGGCTATTTATGCGAAACACTTTCTATCTCCAAACACACACACACACACACACACACACAAGGTGATAAGTATGAGACGTTTTCTTGAATTATTGACAAGTTGGATGTGCTATAGATTGTCAAATCAGAAAGCATTGGCAGGGGAAAAATATCACTATATATTTGTTCAGAATTGAATATTTCTATTTTTTAAAAATAATTATATAAAATTTTATTATAATTTATTTAATTTTAAAAATTAAAATTTATTAATATAATAAACTTAATATTAATTTTTTAACTAATAAAGATATCACATAATAATTTATTTATAATTAAATTATTTTTATTAATTTTTTTATCAAATCAAAATAAAATATTTAATTTTTTTAAAAAAATAAGGTATTTTTATTGTGTTTTTTCGTACATCGATTGTGAATGATTTTGCATTTCCTGTTACGGTATCATTTCCATTGTTGGTACAGTTTCTTCCCCAATGATTAGATTGCTAAGAGAATTCCTTCCTGCAGAGATGAATAATGAAGAGTAACAGAGGAGGCCACATGCTTGAGGAGATTTTAGTACCCAAGAAAATACTCCGTTTGTATTAAAAAAAAAAAAAGAAGAAGAAAATACTCTTTTTGTACTCTATTACATGTTTATATTTTGTCTGATATAGAAATTTAGAAAACCAAAAATCCTGGAATTTGACCCAAGAAGCTGTTGACCATTTCCTTAAGAAATGTCCAAACCACGAGTGACTGTTACACAGAAAAAAAACCCATTATTCCTGGAGTTCATGAGCTCAATAGGCCCAACTTACTGAGGAATTTCTTGATTATGTGTATTTGATTTAGGTTCTTTTTCTAAAATCTAAACAAAAATCTCACTTTTAGCCATCTCCATTAAGGGAAAAACAGAAACACTTTTTCTACATAATTCAAATAAACGAGCATCATGCCAAATTGTGGAAATTCTTGGACTTTCGATTTGTCATCAAAGTAAAGATGGGACAAGAAGATCCCATTTTTGAATTTCAATGGACTTTCAAGATGGTCCGAAGTCTCTTACTAGTAATATTTTGATTTCTGGATAATAGAACTTAGGCTGCCCAATAGCTCTCTATTGGAGCCCAATAGAACTTAGGTCCAAAGCCTCTTGCTCCGTCAGGGAAAAAGAAGTTTCCTGTGAAATTGACATGCTTATCCCGCTTGGTTCCAATGTCTACTGAGAAGCATCGAATCTAACCTAATGGTTATTTCAGGGAATACATATTCTTTTAAGTCTTTTCTTTTGCTTTTTATCTGCAATTTTGTAAATCTATAGAGTGAGAAATCTATGAGTTTAGTTTGGACTGTGATTGTTCTATTTGATGCAGATTTTGATGATAGATACCCTACAATGTTGAGAAGAAATAATATTGATAAACAAAAAGTAATTTAAAATGAGAAATAATGGATGGTTGGGACGATAGCATAGAAGAGGACTGGGAAGCCGTAATAGTCACGTAGTTGACAAGACTTGAGAATTAAGTACTTGCATTTTTTCTGTTTCCACAATTTATTTTTCTGCTTTATAAATCAACCAATTTGTACGATTTCGCCTCTGTTCCGCGTCTTATTCATCTCTCAATTGGAGTGAATGCTACTTCATAGACGAGGATGAAAGACGGACCTTGACTTCATTATAAGTTAGACTCCCTGACTGTGTGTTGGACACGGCTTCCAATTTGACATTGTGGGCATTTCCTTTCTCTCCTTCTTATCTGTGTTAAGATGTACACAATTAATAGAGCTATTCTTGAGATGATTTCGGCTATAAGATATGGGATCATACATGAGATCCCAACTCTTCCATCTCCTACATACAGATAACCGAAGGAAGCTTTCTTGGATTGTTAATCAAGTTGGCTTTGTTATAGCGCGGAGCTTATAATTTCAGTGAGAAATCAGAAAAAAGATCAAATGATCAAGAAATATTCTTAAAAATTAAAGGGCAATATTTATATTTTTTAAAAAACTTGAATACGCTATATATTACGGTGATTCTGTCAAAAATCTTATTTTCATAAAGCTCAGGAAGAGAAGAAGCGTTGCGTTTACTAGCAAAGCTCTAATTTAAACTCTCCCAAGTTCTTATTTTAGAGTAGTAGAGACCCGTTATTAAATTTTCAGGTAGCAAATTAAAGGCCTATGCCATGGCGGACCAAGTTATTTGTACCTCTCCTAATTCCTTATCTAGCCCTAATGCATCCCAAACGGCAGCAGATCCATCTACAACGTTGTACTCGCATGGCCCCTGATATGCATGCTCCGCGTCACAACCGTGCATGGAGTCGCACTCGTCAACCACCTTAGCCGTTGTGCTTCTGCCGTTGCTAGCCTTGATCGTTATCATCTGTCCACATCTTGACTTTCCAGCAAACCATCCGGTGGATAGCGCAACCACAAGTTCCCCGTTGTTGTGATATCTGTCGTCGCATTCTGAGGGACCACCGCCGTCGCCACCTTCGCTGAAATCGTTCAGTGTGAGTTTGGCCGAGGTCGAGGGGGTCACTGGAGGAGAGCATTTATAGGTAGGGTGGGGTTGTCCTCCTTCGCATGTCAGAGTACCTTCTACATCAGGGTCGTCGTTGCATTTTCCTCCAATGCAAATCAACTGGCCGTCGCAGTCGTCCAAGGTTTGGCAAGGTCCATTGCACGAGGAGATGGCTGCTCCATTGGAAGCAAGAGAGAAGATTACGAAGAGAGAAAGTAAGATAAGGTTTCTCATTGCTCTGCTGAGGATGAGAAGAAGAGAGACTTGCAGTATCGCAAGTGTTTGTGTGGTGAGAAGAGCTCATTTGCACGGTATTTATAGTTAGAAGTTGTGAGGAAATTGTGCTTTGCTATTGACTCCATGATTGCTCATGTTAGCTCGGCAGCCGTTGATGCGTTGCAACTTTGGAACAGATGATGTAGATAAGCCCTTCAAGGGGCACAACGCGTCCTCCGGGCAACGACCTTTCATTTCTAACCTTAACTATGGGGTTCTATTGCAACCTATTTCACTAATAAATATAAATGATATTCTTATTTTTGCGTAAGCAGTAAAATAGTTTAATACACAATTATGATCAGTGTCTACTCATCAAATGTCAATTCTATATTCAAGTCATATTTTATTTTTAATCTAATTTAAAAAGTTCTATTGTAATTATTTTACTGATAAATATAAACGATATTTTTATTGTTAATCTCAGTCTACTCATCAAATACCAATTCTACAATCAATTATGAACCCTGTAACGTGCGCCGATCATCTTTAGATTGCATAGGTCTTTTGTCTGGTTTCCTTTTCTTCTAGGAAAAAGAAAAAAAAAAGAAAGAAAAACCTTTGTCTGATGCACTATACACCTTTAGTAGTACAATAAAATTATTAGCATGGCAACAAAACATTTTTTTTTTTTGGTGGGAACCTTATTAAATCAAGTGAATTATCACAATAAAATAATAGCCCAAATTAGTTAGAATAACTCTTTACCAAATATTCTCTTATGTTTGAAAGAAAAAAGTTTGGATTTCAAAAATATTCATAATGATATTTCATATGAATTATGTTACGCGTGACATTCAATAAGGACTTCTTGTTGTTTCGCAGAGTTTGGGTGCACTTAGGTTGAACTTAAAGTGAAAAGACATTTATTTTTTTTAAAAAAATTAAATAATAAATAATTTCTTATAAATAATTTATTTTTACACTTTTTAAGGTTAAAAAATTCAAACTAAAACTCAATCAAAACACAATCTTAAACTTCTTTTAATAGTTTCCTGTTTAAATCAAATTAGGCCCAACATTTGCACTCTTTTGATGAGAAAAGTCGGTCCAACACCCATCCAAAGACTTCAAAGCTCTAGACTATGGAGCGAAGGGAGAAAAGGAAAGGAAAATCAGTTTAAGCTGATGTCACATCTTTGAAGGCAAATTTTTCTCTATTTGTCTAGAACCTGGTTTTTAGAGAGGTACCTCAAGAAAGAAAATGAAGTTTTGTTTTCACGTTTAAATTTATGAGAAATGAAGAAAATAAAAACGACACTGTTTCTTACTCGAGGTTATGTTTCTATTTTGAGGAAAAAAGTATCTTTCAGGCCCAACAGGCAACGCAACTTATCTAAATATAAATAAAATTCAATGTAATTAATTCGTACTCCCCTTTTCACAAAAAGATTTTATTTTCCTAAAATTCTGGACAAAATATTTCAATCCCAAACTCAATCCAAATACACCGTGAGTTTGTAAATTCTCAATTTAATTTTGCGGAGCCCAACCCAAGGCGGGTGTATTTAGATTCTCTCTCAAATATATTTTGAGTGTCATTTCTCCTTTCACAAATAATATACTTTTATAATATTTTAAAAAAAAATCTCAAATCAAAACCTAATCCAAATGAAGGATCCACAAACCTACTTTGTGTAGTTTAAAATACTCTCTCCATTTCAAGATATATTATCTATTTCTCTTTTATACCAGAATTAAAATTTTGATAAATTTTATAGAAAAGTTTAATAGATGTCTAAAATATTTCTATTTAAAAATAATTAGTTAGTGTGTCAAATTAAATTTCACATTAATGATTGGTATTTTCAGTGTTTAATTGAAAAACTAATAATTTTTAAGGCAGAAGTATTTAAATTATTTGTTGGAGATAATAATAAATTAAAAATAAAATAAAAATAAAATTTTTATATAAAAAGGTGACATATATTTTGAAACAAACTAAAAATAAAAGTAGGACATGCTTTGAAACGAAGTAGTATAATAAATCAACCAGAAGTTCTTAATTTCTAGGTTTTTGAGATTTTGTTATGTCTAACTCATAATTCCTCAAAAACATTTTATAATTCATGTAGTCTACGAGGTATTTGTTCAATAATGATGTGATTCCACCTTCCTAAACCTCGTATTTCAAGTAGATTTTTTCATTTTAGGAAGCACATAATCAACACTTTTTGGAATTTTTTATACTTTGTTTTAAAATATAAGGTCTTTTAAATTTTTCTGTATGGATTAAGGAAGAAAAAATAAATAAATTATTTTACTATTATATCATTAACTAATTTTACTAATATAATAAAAAATAAAAAAAATTATATTTACGGTGAAGATAACTTTAAAAAATAATTTTAAAAATTTATAAAAAGTTAAATATTTTAATAAGAAAGAAAAGGATAAAATCACCTTCCATTTTGAAATGGAGGGAGTACTTCTGCACCAATAGCAAAAAATATATGATAGTAATGTGGTAGCTTCATTGATAATGATACAACCGTATTATATTTCTCTTTACTAATTTATTGATAAATCAATGGCAAGTGAAATAACAACATTAATCTTTTTTTTCTCGCTGAATTTAGTTTTTAACCTTCTATGACTTCGATTGAAAACACTCTGACTAACTGTTATTCGTAGAAACCAATACGATCGTCTCTTCTACTATGATCATGTTCCTAAACTAGTGAAATCACGAATTGTGGACTCTTAAATGACGTTCACTCATCACTCTTGAACGAACATTGCACAACAGAAAAAGACAACCAACTCCTCTGGCAACGAAGCAGTAGCAGTTAGGGCTGTAAGCAGGTAGTGGTACCGGCCTTGATTTAGATTATCCGCTGGCTTCATAAAATATGGACTCATACAAGACTTTATATGTTATCGGGTCAGATTTAAGTATATCAAATTATAATCAGGATTAAAAAAAATATACTATAACTTATTAAATTCATCAATATAAATAAAATTCTAATATAGTATGACATCTCTTTAAGAAATCAGAAGTATAATATTCATAGGTTCTCAAGATTTTTTTTTTTAATAAATTAAAGAGTTATCCATTGATATAAAAATAGCTGAAGCCATTACAATCAAAATAATTCTCAAACCCCTTCTTCAATGAGAGGAGTTGAAGAATTGGGATAATCTGATACAAAAAGTTATACGATGGTTGAATAACTATGCCAACAGATAATAATTAACATCTCAAAAATCATAAGAAGGTAAAAAATACAAATACTATAACTGGTACTTAAATAAAAATATACATAATAGACTTTTCTATAGTGCATTTCTTAGAGATCTTCGACCACAGTGGTGAGAAAAACTCAACTCCAACATCTTCCTTGAAAGGCATCAACTGAAATGACCATAAGCGTAACAACAATCTTAAAAATTACTTAGGAAAGAAGTAAAAAATTGAGTAAGGGCCCAGATCAAGTCCAGGTCGAACGATTTCTTTAGAGAAAATATAGAAAATAACTCGATCTAAAAAGATTAGAGAATAATCTTGCCTCCGAATCTTGGATCTTGAAACAATACGCCTTGAAATAGATCTATAATAGTTTATGGCAAAAAAAGGTTGAGAGAACTCAAAATAAGTAGAGGGTCGGCCAAGATCTGGCGAAAAGTCGAAGTTTTTGGCCAGATCTAGCCGGTGAAGCGGTCTAAAAGAGGGGAGAAGCGCAGGGGTTTTAGAGAGAAGGAGGATAGAAGCAGGTTAGAAAGAGAAAGATCCAGCCCACATAGGCTCCTAAGATTAATTATTATACAAAAATATAACTAGAATAAAATAGACTAAAATATTAATTATTTTATCAAAATAATAATCTTAATCAATACACTAATTCACGAGTTATTTCTTAATTTCATACATAAAAGAAGATCAACTTTCAAATTAAGATCAATAGGTACCACCAAATATCAACTTGTCTTCTTTCAAAAAAAAAAAAAAGTCCATAAAAAAAGTATTAATCTAAAATATGTATGTAACTTTAGCGATATGTCATGGTCATATACGAAAGTTTCATGGAAAAATAAGACCATTTTAATCTAATTTTGACAAAATAAAGTCATATACGAAAGCTTCATAGAAAAACAAGACCATTTTAATATAATTTTCACAAAATAAAGCCATTCTTGGTTAAATCTAACCTCTTGGGAAAAAAAAAGAGATACTATATACAATATCTTTTTAGACTATATATAATATAAAAAAATTTTATTATTCACTTTTCATATATAGACTTCATAAGTTTCTCTGAAGCATTTGAAGTAGAACAACTCAAATCTGCCAACAACGACTATGTTTTTTGGCGAACAAAAATTAGTTTATCAAACTATATCTAATTTTATGTCGATTTACATATAAAAAATTTTAAAATTGACCTCAAAAATGCTGATTTTGAAGTTGAGCTGCCCAAATTTTGCCACAAACTAGAGGAATTTGGGCACAAATTCTACTAACTATTGACACAATTTGGGCACAAATTCTGTCAACTGGCAGAATTTGTGTGTAATTTCTGCCAGTAATTGGCAGAAATTGCGTAGAATTTTTTTTTTACATAATAGTGAAATTTTTTTAAAAAATTAAAATGCAATTTTCTGCTACAAATTGAAAAAAATTACACCAAATTTCGTCAATTATTGACGAAATTTATGCCCAAATTCTATCAATTTTTGACAAAATTTGGGTACATATTGTACCCATTTGCGGCACAATTTGTACCAAAATTCTGCCATAAATTGGTAAATTTTAGGCACAAATTTTGTCAAGCTGCCAAACTTCAAAATTAGTAATTTTGAGGATGATTTAAAATTTTTTATATGTAAATTAATGTAAAATTAGATATAATTTGATAAACTAATCTTTTTTTGTGAAAAAATATAATCGTTGTTAACAAATATGAATTTTTTTATTTGAATGTTTTATAAAAACTTATAAAGTCTTACAAATAAAAAGTGAATAATAAAATTTTTTATATTATATATAATTAAAAAATTATATATAATAATAATAAGAAAAAAAAAACACTGAAGCGGATTTGCAAATGCAGAGCAGAGTAGACCTTTGACCAACAAAGATGACAGTGTTGCTGTATCTGACTTTGTCGTTGTGGATGATGACGCGGACACATCTGTAAAGATGTTCAATCCGTCATCCTTATTAAGGTTTGACTACTCTTTTTTTTTTTTTTGGTTTTTTTGGCCTTTTTCCTTTTGATGGATTGACTGCTATTATTTGTTTGAGGAAACGTCTCCAATCATCCTACGTTCCCCTCTTGGTTTTCCTTGGATTTAGGATGTTATTTTTTTTTAAATATAAAGATTTTTAATTATTTTATTTTTAAAAATATTAATTTTTTATAAATTTATAAAATTATTAATTTTATTATAAAGATAATTCTTACACATTTTATTATATTAATAAATTTAATTTAAAAATTAATAAAAAATACGCTCTATTTATTCTTTTTTAATCTATAAATAAAGGATCAAATATTTTATATTTTAAATTAAAAGAATATATTTCATTAATATGTCTAATACACATTTCATTAAATTATGAACAAAACAAATATTTTTTCTACTTTAAAACATAAAATGCAAAGCTTACACCCATTCACATTAGTTTATCTAAAGTTTTTTAGTACTTTTTGTATAAATTAATGTTGAAAAAATTAAAAATATATTTTTTTATTATATCTTTAACTAATTAAATTTATTTTATATTAACATGAAAGAGAAGAGTAGATATGTGAAGATAACTTTAAAAAAATAATTTTTAAAATTTGTGACAGATTAAATATTTTAAAAAATAATCTTAAAAATCTTATATTTTGAGAGTAGGAGTAAACTTAGATGCACAGAATTCTCTTCTATTGCCCAGGCGGTCCTAAAATCTTTGCAATTCGCTAAACTCTGTCTTAAATTATTGTTTGTGAGAAAAGTGTTACTTTCCTCCATTGCAATTAAGATAGAGGTCATAAATATTTTAATTGTAATTCAATATTTTCCAATTATCAGAGAACAAAAAGGAAGAAAATTTCTACCACTTGTTCACCATGCATGATTACATCCACTCCAAGTAATAGTGAACGATAATACATTTTCTTTTTACATTTTTTTTTGAGAATTAGTGCATGACAATACTTGAGAAAACAAAAACACTTCTAATGAAATAAAAAAATCTCTATGGTAATCAAATCCTATTCTCCATGATTAATAATTAAAAAAAAAAAGAACCCTATTGGGTCCAGAAGTACTCAAAAGTATTCACTGTCCAAATCAGGTAAATACTCCTAATAATTTAATTATAACTGAATAATTTAGTAATCTGTTTCTTTGCCATCAAATTTGGCACCATCTAACTAATCACATTTTTTACTTACAAGAAAAAATAAAAAAGAAAACCGACGGTCAAAGCAAAATATCATAAACAAAATTTGAAAAATTAATATTATTAACCGCCTAAATAAGTATAAAATTCTTATCTTCCCCGTCATTACCTAACCAAAAAATGGAAAAAATAATATTCAATGTTGGACGTCAGCGTGGAGCTAATGACACCGAGAAATCGGCCGGGAGCCGTACTTTTTCCGACCACCGTTTGGACTCCAAGTAAAGCTTCGATATTTTACCCGCCATGCGTCTCATATCTGGCCTGTAATGAGGACGCACGTCGACACATTCCAAAGCCATACGAGTTAATTTCTCCGCAACCTCCACCGGGAATGAATCCTTCAGCCGTTTGTCCACCCACTTCCGCAACCTGCCTTCCAATCCCTCCTCGCCGCAGCCGTCTTCTCCGCCCTCCAATGCCGCCCTTGCAGTCTCAATTACCGAGATTTTCCTAAGTTCACCAGTTGCTTTATCATACTTGTACTTCACCGGCTCTTCCCCGGTTAAAAGCTCCAAAATAACCACTCCAAACGCGTACACGTCAGACTGTTGCGTTGCCACGCCGGTGAACTGAAATTCCGGCGACATGTATCCTCTTATTCCCTCGAATTGCCGACCCATGCTGTCTAACCTCCTCATCTCCGGCGAGCCATCTTCCGTGATTTCGCTGCTTTTTCTGTACGTCTCACCGCAGAGCTCGGCGGAGCCGAAATGGCAAATCTTAGCGTTCAATGAGGGCTCGGTGATAACTATCCCACTGCTCTTCACGTGTTTGTGAACTAAATTGATACTGAATCCAGCAGTGTTGTGTATATAATCGAGGCTGTGAGCTAAATCAGTTGCAATTTGGATTCTAGACATCCAAGTTGAGAGCACGGTGAAATCAGGATTTCTGGGGTTTCGAAGACAAACTGTAAGATTTGAACCATTTACAAATTCATAGACCAAGTAAATGTGATCGTTAGAGATAGATGCTCCGAGGATTTTGATTATGCTCGAGTGATGACTTCGACAAATAACCGACAATCTCGATTTTAACTCAGATTCCTGCATAGATTTCTGGAATTTCCTCTGGAAAATAATCACGTCTTTACCGTTGAGAGTGCAGCGCCAGCACTGGGACGAGGAAGCGGAGGTTGTGGAATAACGTTTAGCGAGGAAATTGTTAGTGGCAGACCTGATTTCAGAGAAGTCATAGAAGTACGTATGCTCCGGCAGCGACAGATGAAGACTGGAAAGCGATGTGCGGCTGGAAGCCGAGGTCGTGGCAGCCGATGTATCAAGACGAAAGTTGGAGGCTGACCCAGAACCGGAAGAGTTGCTCCCTCCGCTGGTGGAAGGAGTAGACGAAGAGAGCTTTCTAGGGGATGACCTCGCAAACGGAGGCCGTGCTCGCGGAGATTGATCTCGCCCCTTCTTGGAGGATCTGGATGAACGTGGGGTGGTCTGGGCCGCGGATGGTGGCGCAGGGATGGGTTCTGCGGCGTCGATAGCCATTTTGGATCTACACATATGAAGGGGTGTGTTGATGAGGGAAGAAAATGGCTTTAAACTGTAGAAGGGAGGCTATGGGTTCAGGATGTCACTCTCCGGGGACGACATTAACGGATGGGTATAAAGGTTTGATAATTTGATCCAGTCATAAAAGTTCGGGGTAAACTTTTTGAGTTATGAGAGACACCGAGAAGAGGAATTTACTGAAAAGGTCCTGAAAAGTCTGCTCTTTCAGGACATTGATTGAAGAAAAGGTAGGTATGAAAGTTAGGAGCTTCTTTGAAGATGGTATATTGGTATGGTTGGAAATGGAATTGCGGGATAAAGCCAGCTCATGACTTGTGAGATAACTGAATCCAAAAGTAGTACAGTACTACTACCGTAAACTAAATAAGTATAGTCACCAAGGGTAGTCTTGTCAGAAAAAAGGGCTCAACTTGTGTGCTGAGATCAAGAATTTTTCGGACCGCAAGTTAAACATAGTTACACTAATCAAGCTTGATGTTCGAATTTGTCCGCTGGTACCTTGTAGGCTTGTTTGTTTGGTTTCGGAGCTCGGAGAGAGAAAAAAAGTGATAAATTTTTATTTTTTATTTTAATTTTTTTTAGTTTTGAATAAAATTTTTTTAATCTTTTCATTTTAGAAGAGTATGTTTTGTTTATGTAGACAAGACTCCTTGCTCTCAATTATTTCTCATTCATCTCTCTTTACATCAGATCAAGATACATCAATTATTTACCTTTTTTATTTACATTCTCCTCTCTTCTAACTCCTTTTTCTCAACCTAACCAAACAAGTTGATGAGTTTGCCCCTTAACATTGGTTAAGTGGTAATTAAAATTTAAAATTTAGAATTTAAAATTACAAAACTCAAAATAAAATTTAAAATTTATATTTTTTCTTATAATTAATTTATTTTTTATAAAATTGAAGATAAAAATTTTAAAATTAAATTCTATTTAATTTTGTTCACGACTTTTTTGAGTTTATTAGGGTATACTTAGATCAATTTTCAAACAAAAAAACTTATTTTTTAATTTAAATATTATTTATTATTTTATAAATAATTTATTTTTATAATTTTTAATATAATTTAATTAAAAATTTTAAATCTAAATATACTTTTAATAAATTCATAGTGATGTACCTGCATTTCTTGTAATCTTATAAACAAACAGATAGATTTCACTACTAGGGTCATGGTGAAACATCTTCCATAGGGAATAATCAACATATTCGTTACTTTTTGTTAGAAGAACAGAACAAGAAAAATCACCTATAATTTGTGGGGAGTTGGACTGACGCGGAACTTTTCCTCGTGAAAAAGACTGGACTGGTTGATATTAATTTCCTAACCGTCAAAACTTTGCCGGCTGCCTTGCCGCTTGCGTTAGCATTCCACAATGAATCTTAATTTGGGTTTTCTGCTTTGTCTACTTGCATTTTTTTTTTTTTTTGTTTGGTTTGTTTGTTTTGCTAAATCACTTTGTCTACTTGCTATGCTATTGGGCCCATCTCCAGCCATTCCCACAGACTTTTTTGCCTTAAATTGCGTGCCAAGTGCCGAGGGAGGCATCTTCTAAGTTCTTCCTACGACTAATACAGTAGTGTTGGCATGCCCGTCTAAAGGTTCCTACGTTCAAGCGAACTTCTCCACATAAATGAAAGATTCCTACCAACTTCTGCATGCATAAAATCACTATGGGGGAAATATTTAGCCCTACAGACCGTAGCCGTGAGTAAGGAAGGTTTCTGAATAATCTTCAATCCCCACTTAGTGAGAAGAGTCTTGCAACAGTCCTTCCAAGCATGGACGGAACTACGTGGCCGGCCGCTTGCACCCCGCAACAAAAATTTTTAAATTTTTTTATATATTAATTTTTCAAATTTATTAATTATATTTTTATCTACTTTATATATTTTTTATTATTAAAAATCTCACTATATATTTTAATATAACTTTCTACCCCCTTAAAATTAAAGTTCCGAAAGGGTCTATACTTCCTAGCCTTCCAAATGATCATCTTTCCGCCATCCTCCAGATTACCCCCACCAAATTATACAACGCATCGAGGTGATGGGATCTGACGAGGTATGAGCGGGAACAGAAAACATAGCATGTCGTAATTATAAAACAAATTTTAATTATTTAATTAATTTAGTTTATGAAATAATTGCATGAGAAATTTGTTAAAAACCTGTAGACCTACAAGTATTACAAAACCGAGGCATGTCCGGGACGAACTCGGCACCTCATTTCTTGGGAATACTTACTATTCGAGGAGCTTTATGCTTTATTCATTAATAAATAAATAATTATTAATTTATTAAAATAAAAGTACTCATTATGTTCAAAATAAAAAATAATTGCGTTAGCGATTAAGTGAGCAATGAGATTTTTTCCCTCTTTTTTTAATGAATATGAGGGCAATCAGATACAATATAAAGATTTAAATTTATAATTTAGACCACATTTTTCTATCATACTGCTAAATATAACGCTAATACACCTATATAAGAAGCCAAATTTTGTCAAAGTCTTCCTCTTGATTTTCCTTTTCCAAATTTTGTCAAAATTCTTTCTCTTGAATTATGACTTTGAATATTTCATTATAGACATAATATTGTAGCTCGAATATAATAAATATGCATATTTTTTATGCTTAGCCACATTCTGAACTAATTTGAGACTAATTCAAATCAATGAGATTAAGGGCTGGAAAAATTACTTGAATAAGCAACGTTATCAATGAAAAGCCAAGATGTACACTTGGAAATATATTTTTTTTTATCAATTAGTAGCGACTATTAATATAACTAATTAAAATTGATGATATATCAAATAAGTAATATCAAGGTACACTATAATAAATATACATTTTCGTATTACTCAACTTCTTGTTCTATCCAATTTGGGTCATCACTCGTGACATATTTGGATAATGTCACCAATATATAATCTAATAATAATTTTTTTTGAATAAAGAGTCGTATTATTGCTAAAAAGATGCTTTGGTCTCTGCTCTGCCCAACAGCGAACATAATAAATAAATAAATAAATAAATCGTGTCACCTATACAAAATAAAGGGAAAAGGACAACGCTTTCTTTGGAAATGTTCCCTCTTTTGCTTGGTCAAATGGATCTTCATCTGATTTTAAGCGAATTACGGCTCAGAGATGCTCTCTGACGTACATTGTTGTTGTTCGAATAATATGTTGACCAAGTTTTGAGCTTAAAATTTTATAAAAATAATTTTTTTATAAAAAAGAAAGTAAGATTAAAGTGTTTAGGTTTAGAATTGAAACGGAATTCATATGCCATAATTTGTTCATTTTCAATTAATGCTTCCTCCTTTAATAATTAAATCGAGGTCAAATATAAAAAATTGCGATCTTCATCTCGACGAGGTACAGTGTTGTTATTCAAATAATATGTCTGCAAACAAAGTTTGTTTGTTTTCGATTAATGCTCGCTCATTTAATAATTAAATTGAGCTTAGATATAAAACATTATTTGATAAATAATTAATCAAACACCAATAAGTTAGGCAAATAAAATTGAACGTTCGCGAACATATATATAAATATATTATTTATAGTATATATTATGTATAATATTTATATAATATCTAATTAATATTTTTATTCCTTACTTTATTTTTTATTACTCTTTTCGTTTCAAAATGTATGACATGTTTTTTTATACAATAATTAAAATTTTAATAAATTTTATAGAAAAATTTAATAGATGTGTAAAATATTTTTATTTAAAAATAATTAATTAGTGTATTAAATTCAAAGTAAACATCAATGATTGATATTTTAAGTAGTTGGTTGAAAAATTATTGATTTTTAAAAATAAAAAATTAAATAATTGATTAGAGATAAAAATAAAGTTAAAAATAATATAATAAAATAACACTTTTTATATAAAAAGAGAATATATATTTTAAAATAAATTAAAAATAAAGTAATACATATATTTAAAACAGAAGAGTATTAACATTATTTAAAATTTTCAAACAATTTGTAAAAAATTAAATAAATTAAATGTAAATAAATTTTAAACTTCACAAATAAATAAATTAA
This sequence comes from Rauvolfia tetraphylla, assembly GCA_030512225.1. Taxonomy (NCBI): domain Eukaryota; kingdom Viridiplantae; phylum Streptophyta; class Magnoliopsida; order Gentianales; family Apocynaceae; genus Rauvolfia; species Rauvolfia tetraphylla. The sequence continues at coordinate 1,691,771 of JAJQKT010000062.1, forward strand.
TGAGTTTGAACAAAATAAGCTAACTAGAACAGTATTCGAATACTACATAAACTTAAGTCGAAAACTGGATAATCGATGTGCTTATATTCGAATATAGCTCTAAATGTATTCTATGATAGTAGACTTTTTTACCAAGTAATTAATTCTCACTTTTATTCTAAAAAGAAAGAAGGAAAATTATTCATGCCTTTGATTGGTTACATCAATATTGTAATACTCTAAAGTGGATTATGCGCTGAGTTCTGATTGTAGTAATAGTGTCCGATTTTGGTTCGACTTTTTCGTTGGATCTGTCAAAGTAGCAAAATTGGCACTCAGCGAAAAAAAGTCCAACGTCACTTCGATTGGCATCAGCAATGGGAAGCCAATTATTATCAGCGGGGCAAAGGAAGAGGGTATTCGCTTGCGCCGCCGCACACGCGCACAGAAAGGGGGCAAGTTCAGAAAAGTTGATCCGCCATACTCTCTAGAAAGGTCAAATAGAGAACCTCAAACCCGGAATGATCAACGCGGGCAGGAGCTGGGATTTAACTGCTTCCTTGACCGCTGTTTTTCAACGCCGTTATGATGGAAATGGATCCTCTTGTAAAGTCGAATGGCCAATTATTGATTGATTTTTAAGAAGTTGCAACGGACTCCGGTAGAAGAGAAGTTTGCGGCCAACGAAGTCGGACCTTTTATTTGTGGAGTGCAGTCAAACTGCGCTAAGTCATTCTCTTTGCGGCAAAACCAAGCCTTGGTCCAGGTCCAGGACAGAGTTCTACAAACTCAAATAAGTAGTTGCTTACTTGGCTGTCTTCCAACTGAGTTTGGGATGATCAAAACAAGCTGATAATTCTTCACCTTTCGCACAATCACCTGAGGGAAATTTCAAACCTTCAACGTTTAGAAGTTTTAATGCGTTTGAGCAAGCTGAATTTGCGATGATGTTGGAGTTCAGAGCTGCATTCTTTAGTTTTCTGGAGGTGTGATCCAAGTTACTCGTACTATTACATACGCAGTAACGCAGCTGAAAGGTTTTTTATCTGATAAAATCGAACACCTTTTCTTGGTTTTTCTTTTCCAGAGTGAGCTATGTTTCATTCCTTTAGCTGAAGGTTTAGCTGGGAACGGATTGATCTCAGAAATCCAAAATGCTGAAATTGCATGGCTCAAGTTCTTTTTTTTTTTTCAATATATACCCTAAAAACAAAAATGTTTTTTTAACCTATCTTTTTTTTATAAAATTTTTTGGCAGGGTATTTTTTTTAAAATCCTAACTAAACCTGCCGATAATGAAATAATTTCACAAGCTTGGAATAGCAGTCCACAGATTCGTTTTCCTTGGTGTTTTTTATTGAGTGAGAGTGTTGTGAAAAACTGATATCAACAAAATAATCATTTTGTGGAGAAAATATATGATGGTTATCAGCGAGATTCATCAATCATTAATGTTGTTTTAAATGCTGTAAAATTGTGCAAAAGCCAAATACTAGGAATTAAGAGACACTCAAGAATGCAACTAACAAAATAAGTAAATATTTATTCATTTCAGAGGCTACTCGTTACGATTCTATGATTGAATCTAGGGAAAATGAAAAATTCATAATATACTGTAACAAAAGCACAAGTACTGCTTTCAGCACATTCGTTTCTGATCGAACTTGGATGGCATTGCTAAAATGCTCTGGCAACCATTACATACTTCTTCCTTTTGGTCTTAATTCCGAGCTGTATGCGGATTTCCTCGACAATTTTCAGCATCCAGTTTGGCTTTCCGGTGAGAAACATGAGACCCCCCGTGGCTAGTCCAATGCTCGTCCCAAAACAATATCCCAGAACAACTGGTTTCCAAGTAAATCCACTTAGAAGACCAAAGCCATCTGCTTCCTGAAATATTGATCCCCAGGGAGGCGATTGTATACCCGCCGTTGCGCCACAATTGTTCAATGGGTCTCTGCATAATCCTAAGTTTCCAGATTATGAATCTTCAGGAAACGTATTAAATTGTTTGCCGGTTGGAATGCGGCCCGCCAGATGATTTCGCGATACGTTGAACTTCGAAAGAAATGTCAGATTTGTTAGTTGCCACGGGATCTCTCCGTTGAGTTGGTTCCAAGAAAGGTCTAAGGACTCGAGATTATACAACCTTCCAAAAGCCGGTGGAATTGAACCAGTGAGATTGTTATGGGACAAGTTCAGCCCCTTCAGGGCATAAAGATTCCCCATGGATTCTGGAATCTCACCTTCAAATCTGTTGCCCGACAAATCGATGGTGGTGAGGATTGATAGGACTCTTTTTATCTCCGTGTCCAGCCCCTTCATCACCAAAGTCACGGAATCAAGATAATAGGAGCCATCACCTTCACCCATGTACCTGGTTTCATTTTCGCCATGAACACTCATCATGGCCGGAAGATTCTTCAGAAATTCTTCTGGAATAGAACCTGTGAAATTATTGTAAGACAAATCCACAATCCTCAGCTTTTCAAACCGGGACTTGGAAGTGTCTATAGTTCCATGAAACCTATTCGATCTCAAGATCAGAACATGCAATGCCGGAAGTCTATCTAGCCACATCGGGAAGGTATCGTGGAAGTGGTTGTTTCCAACATCAAGAACTTCAAGATATTTGCAGTTCTTAATTGATTGTGGCAAAGGGCCTTCGAGATTGTTGCCGTTCAGACCGAGATTCTTCAACTGGATACCCCTGGAGAAATATGGTGGCACCGCGCCGTGAAATCTGTTGTGTCGCAAGTCCAGCGCAGTGAGTTCCCTGCTGAAATTTCCCAAGCAATTGGGAATGGTACCACTCAATTTGTTGTGGGCCAGAACAAGAAACTGCATGTTCTTTGAATTACATATGGAAGAAGGCAATGGTCCCTCGAGCAAGTTGGAACTAAGATCAAGATAAACTAGACTCTGCCATGAAAAAGCGACTGGAAGTGCAAAGACTAACCAGCAAAGAAACTGGAAGAGGAACAAGTGCTGCTGCTTCATCCTTCTGCTGATTATTTTGGCTTGTGAGGAGCTGGGCTGCTTTATACACTAATTTATAGATGAACATCTGCAAAAATCTTGGAGCAAAGAGCTTATATTTGCACCTCTCATTCTTCAGTCCTCGGGTTGATCCGAACTAAGTCAACTCAACCGTATTCCCCACTTCACTGTGCTTTGTTTTTTTCTCTCAAATCTTTTCAGTAATTTTTTTAGTATGGAGTTCTGACTACTTATAGCAGAATTAAGATCAAACGACTTTGTAATATCTTAATTGATTCTGCGGTCGTTGAAGTGTTGCCTTATTGGCCATAGAACATAGGTAAAACATCCAACGCCAACCAAGGATTGAAGACCAACAACTTCATATTGTGGACTGGAACTTCATCACTCTCTGCTGCTATTGTCTTCTTGATAAATATCGTCTGATCGGCAGCTTAAGCTTTCAGTAGGGTGTGAAACAAAGAATTAACGATCAAAAAAACTTCACAACTGCTCAGGGAAATGTGATATCAAAACTTAGCGGAAATCATTTCTGTATGATTTATTCAAGATGAACTTTTTATTGCTTTTAATTCCATTCTTGTTTTGACATTACAGTAGATAATGATGTATAGCGCGCAAAGTTTACTACTAAAATGTTGCTAATTATTAGATAAATTCAGTTTCAGTCTCTGGCTCAAGAAGACAGCACTAGAGCATTGTGGACTAAATAGGTAAGAGATACTGGAATTCAAAATCATATGGTATCTTCTCAATGAAGCTAGAGAACTTGCTCCCGGATGGAATGCCCCTAAAGCAATCAACCATTGATTTTCTCAATGTCCCTGATGTTGGTAATTGTTGACAGATCCACTCTATCAATGAGTCTAAATCTTGTGCAAAATCATTCATGTGTCGAAGAAGAAGTTCAGGGATTGCTATTCTTTTCGTATTCATTACTATGATCGAAGCCTGCAGGTACTCTAACTTACACTTCTCTAACTCTGAAATCACCCCCTCTGCTGTGTATATTTTTACCTGTGTAAAATCAGATTCCTTTAATTACTTCATAGGCTAAGGATTTGCATATTTTACTTGTAACCTTGGAGCAAATTAAGGAAGCTAAGTTTGATAGATTGCTTACTGCTGGAGAAGAATGTGTTCCACAGCATAATGCGAAGGTGACATTTGGATCAGACGCCTCAAGACCATAGCGTTCCCGAACTATGTCTTCTATGCCATCTTTCTCAACCTTTCCGAGAACCTAGGAAATGCAACAGAGAGATAAAAGAGTGGGAAAATAGTTATCTTTGCTGCAAGTAAGACTCTTGAAAGTGATCTTTAAATGTTTTACCTCTTTTACAAGTAAAGATTCTGGTTTTCTCAAAATGGAACACTCAATTCTCTGGGCAGTAATTGTAGCTCCCCCAACGTTTAGTGTTGCCTGATATTAGATCAGAAGGATTAGTGGCATGATTCACAGTCTTGCAACAAATTGAGCCCCATTGCCTACCAAATCACTTTTACTGCAACCTATTTCTTGGACAACAATAAGAATTAGTGAAATGTTCTACCTTGTTAAGCAGTGCTAGTAGTTTTTCTGGATTAGAGTTGGTTGGAACTCCATGTTGGAGAAAGCCCTGCATCAATAGTCAGAGAAAGGGCTAGAATCAAATTTCAGTATTTCTACAAGCATCATATGAAGAGAGAAAGAACAGTATCAAACACAAGGGAATAACAGTTTCTTTTCCAGTTTACATGCATGATACAGGCATTGTACATGTTGATCCAGAAAGCTAGCTTCTGCTGATGACTCATATTTCTCAAATCCACCTTCTGTACACCATTCAGTAACGCCCTACATTTCGAGAGGAGAAAAAAAAGCAAGAATATAAATATGAAAAAATCCATAGTTGATGATGAAGAGGATCAACTCTAAAATGATGAAATATTCATTATTTTATCAACTTTAAGGAGCATACTTTAACTTTTGAAATAAAGGGCCGGAGCTTGAATTGGAGATGCATTTTGGGTCCATAGAGCTTGAGGTAAATCTGACCAAGTTCTTATAAGGGCCAATATCTCTTGGAATAGACTCCTCTGAATTGAAGATACCATATGGATCTTGTTGCCTTGAATCTTTCTGCAGGAGAAGGCTTGCCTTAGAATTTAAGCTTGTCTCAGCCCTGAAGCTTAAAGAGAAATTTGTAGACCGTGAAACAGGCCCCAATTTCTCTATTTCCATCACTCTTGATGTCCGCAGTAGTCTAACAAAAATAAAGGTCAGACACTTCATAATGTTCTCAGATAACTTGTTAGGAGTCAGCTTCTGTATATTCTCTTCTTCTGACATCTGAGGAGCAGACATTGGTTTTGGCACTGGGAGGTCAGGGGGAAGATCAACATTCCTTTCTCTCTGAAACAAGATTACCACAAAACATAAGATATCTTTTAGCAAAAATGAACATAATTCTGAAATGAAATTCAAGAATTCTCCTTAATAATATTGCAATAGTATTTGAAAGGGGACATTCTGTCATAAATTAACTTACTCTTGGAGTTGGTTGTCGTGGCTCCCGCATTGGTGAAGGTGGTTTCAGCATACCACTCTTTTTAGAAGCCTTAGTTCGAAATGTCTCAACTTCATCTTGGAAATGATCATTTTCCTTCTGATCAGGGAATTTTTTCCAGTTCATGGCTTTGTCGCTGATGCTGAAGTCACTGAGATGATAGTCACCTTTGATGGCTTTGCTAATGAAATGCAAAGCCTTGGTCTCAAATGTCACCTTCTCCTTCAACTCTTTGCTGTTTTTCTGATTAGAAGTTGGCAATCCATGAGGACCATTAAGGGAAACATGTTGCCACTGTTTGTATTTGGATTCCAAGGAGATTTCCTTTTCCTTCTTCATGTCAGATTGAAGCTGGCTGATTTGGCTTTCCAAACGAGTTATCTCATTTTCAACCATTGCCAGTTCTGCTAGCAGCTCCTTCATCTATGGATTCAGTGACAACTAGTTGTTAGAGTTTTCTGCGATTACTACAACAAATATGGATTATTTTAACAACGATTTTAGTCCTAAGGTTAATTGAATAAGGTAAATCAGGGACATCATGGGAGGAAAAGCATGTACTCTAATTGTTTCGGTCGAACCTATAAATATAGCATTGAAAAACATACTTTTGGAGGAAGAAAGTTTGGGATGCCAAGATTTGAGCCCTCCTTCTGATTCTGCACCTTTTCCAGAAATTCATGCACTTTCTGTTCATGATCAAGCATTTTGCGAAGCACTGCCACCTGAAGAAAATTTTCAGTTTCCAAATAAACATTTGGCTTAATTTCCATCACCTTTACTCTGTAGTACTAATGTGCTGTTCATAGAAGAAACTAGCGAAAGAAGATTCATAAAATATTGCCCAAACCTCTCTTTCTAGTTCCTCTCTCTTTTGCTGGCCACTGAGTTTCTTCTTTCCCTGAAACAGAAACCAGAAGATGAGAAATAAGAATGATAAAAACACTTTGATGAGTCATTGAACTTACAATGTGCGCTGGTGAGTGAACTTCTGAATCGGCCACCTCAGTTGCCATGGCCGGAAATGAACTACTAATGCAACAACGATACCCGACCTCCTGCCCATGGGTTTCAATATAACGAGAATAAAGAAACATGAGTTTGATCGCGAAACTGCTGGTGAGACGAGGGAATTTCTTGGACTTGGACTTGAAGCAACCTTGGCTGGTGGATTTGGTGGTTAACGTTGTAGGTAGAATTTGAGTAGAGGATTAAGGAAGGCCGGGAGAAGATGAAAAGGAGCTTTCAGAAGAACCAGGGCGGTTATGATTGGCTAACCATCTGGGTTGTAGCTGGTTCATTATGTAAGTAAAAAGAAGGTTTTGGCTTTCATCTTTTGTTTGGCGTAGCTTGCACTTGCAGTATTTTTTAGGGTAGACTTTAGGGAGGGAATCCTTGCAACAATTGGAAGTTATTATTTCTTCTTTAAGCTGCTTTTAGAATGGCTGTGCTTACAATTTACCATACTACATCGTTCATGCCTAGACAGAGCAAAATGATTACTACATTGTGGACTCTGAGTTGGAAAATCTATCCGCACTATGCCAAAAACCTGTTTTCATTCAAAATTTGTTTAATAAATAATTTATAATTTAATAATTCTAAGAAGTGTTTTCGCAAATGTAATAATTTGTTATAAGAGTTTCAAGTTATATTTTGATTGGGTCTCTAATTTTTTTTAAAAATCTTACTTTTTTTACTTTGAATCTCAGTTATCATCTCACAAAAAATTCATATTTACAAATCTCAATGCAACTCAACTAAAAAAAACAAATTCCAATCCAAATATGCCCTCAATTCTTACGATGCATTTGGTATACTGGAATGGAATGACTTTCCACTTAGAATAAGTGTGAAATTATTTTTCTATTTCATTCTTTGGAAGAAAAAATCAAAATAGAATAGTGATTCCTTATCTATAATTGGTAAAAATATTATTTAATGTCATAATATAATAAATTTTTACAAGATATGAATGAAACGCCTTGCTAGTAATATGGTGTCAATAAGGTATTAAATATTTCTCATCTCTAAAATATTCAAGGTTGATCCATAAAATAAAAACATCTAATCAAGGCATAAAAATGCTATAAAAATATAAACAAAGAGAAAATTTTTAAAAATTTTCATACCTTACGTAGAAATTATTTTTTGTGAATTAGAACTCACACATTGGTTATAAATTGTTCTAATAAAGTTTATAGTTGAGTTAACTTTTTTATCGTTGAACGTTATTAGGAATATAATAGTCACAAAGATTCTTTTTAAATTTCCTATTTCTCTTGAAAAAACATTTCCTTAAGTTTTAATATAGAAAAACTTTTTTAATTTTTTTTTGGAAATAGACTTATGTGGAAAGTCCACTCCTACTTTAATTTTACTTACCAAATACTAAAATAAAAAAATAAATTAAAAAAGTCATTCCATTCCAGCATACCAAATGCACCGTTAATGTGATATTGCGAGAAAAAGAAGTTTGAAAATTATGATTATTGCCTTTGTTTGTGCCATACCTATACTAAATATCTTTGCATAAAAGAGTAATTCGGAACTATTTGTTCATACAAATCATATCTCAATCACATGTCGTTTGATCTCGATTTACTAATTTAATCATAGAAGCACAAAAGTAATAAGTTAATTATCCTTTGACAAAAAAAAAAGTATTATGCATATAAATATGATTGTATTGAGATTATTGTTTTAGATAGTCATATCTTAATTATAAAATTCTTGAAAATGAAACGTTGAGTTCATTTGATTATTTTATTTAATATCTTCAATCTTAAAATGAGTTTCTAACTAGAGTACAAATTAATATTTTTTAATGAATAAGTCGGCATACTTTCTTCGTTTTATCGATCCTAGATGTGGAAAAGATGAGGACTAGCTAAGATCTAATTCTACAAAATATTTCTTGTAGTATAAACTGGAGATCTAATGAGATATAAGAGGGATGGGAAGATGCAGACAAATATTAGATCAGCGAAGCAAAAGCTTTTACCCAGCAAGAGGCCAAAAAATGAAGCAAAAACTTTTCAAAGTTTATAACACAAAAAAAAAATAAAAAATACGCTAGATTTCGTCCATGAAAAAAGAAAAGTTCGAAATTAGGTCAGTTTATTTATCCTAACCCCCTCATGGAAAAAAATGGATCGATCCTGCGTTCTTAAGGTTATCTTTGCATACTATATGCAGAATTGATGCGTTCAACATAACGAATGTGTCTAACCAAAGGGACGCTTTTGGTAATGCCATTAAGTACCAACCCATTTTTCAATGCGTTAAGATTATTTTCCGAGCAGCTGTGCCAAACAAGTCTAGATCAAAGTTACTCTTTCTGTTTTCCCTCCACGCTTGACTACAGTGACCGTCTCCTAGTCCTCCTCTTCCTCCAAGCTCCTGCCGCTGCTCGGAAGCTAACAGCTGCAGCATCTATATATTTCCACAGACGAAATCCTTCAGCCATGGCAATGGCAGCGCTGTTGCATCAACTATCAAAAACTCAAAGCTGTAAATGTGTTTCTAAATTCTCCAGAAACCTTGGCTCCTTTCTCCTTCCAGTCTGCCCAAAACCCTTTAGACACCTTTTTCAAGGTAAACCGTCCTGCATCTGTGTGTATATATCGGAAAGATTTCTTCTTTCTTTTTCTGTTTATTATTTTTTCTTTGGATTCTTATTGAATTTTGGGATATTTATTCAAGAATTTACTGCTAAATCGTGATAGTTTTCTATATGGCGGTAACAGGAAGCTATCATATTGTTAATCTTTTCTTTATTAGGTTTTAGTTTGAAATGTTTTGGGTTAGTTTTGTATTTGTCTTGAAAGTTTCTTTTTGTCACTCTTTGACTGCGAGAAGAGAATTTGTTAACTTCAGAGAAAATGTAAAGTTGTCTTTTTCTTCTACTACAGAAGACAAAAGGGGAATTCAGAGAAGTGAAAATGTTGCGCCACTTGCAGAGCATGAAAGATGCATCTCTTTTTGTGTAGATGGCATTTGATACTACTGGTGGCTAAATCACGTTTGAAGGTAGTGAATTCACCTGTAAAGTAGTAAAATGTGCCAGAACTTTGATCTGACAGGTGATTTCTACTTAGTGTTTGGCCTACTATCTGGAATCATATTAGCGAATTCTAGTGTGCATAGGTTATCATAGTCCCAATTTTCTTGGGGGCTATTTATGGCGTTTAGCATCAGAATGTTATTGTGCACTATGGTGAAATTATTTGATTCTACACTGTCCAATCTTTTGTAGTGAGATCAGTTGCCATTACTACTGAAAATATTGCTGGATTTGATGAGATGGTTTCTGGGACCCAACGGAAATATTTCATGTTGGGTGGGAAAGGAGGTGTTGGAAAAACCAGTTGTGCTGCATCTCTTGCTGTAAAATTTGCAAAACACGGTCACCCCACCATTGTTGTATCAACTGACCCTGCTCACTCACTCAGTGATTCTTTTGATCAGGTACATGATGTACCTTGCAATTGTGCTTTTCAGCTTATGATATATGTTTCCTTATCTAATTTGAGAAGAAAGTGTAGTTGCTAATTTGCAAGTTTTTCTTTAGGATTTGACTGGAGGCACTCTTGTTTCAGTTCAAGGTGGAGATTCTCCATTATTTGCACTTGAGGTACACATTTCTACTGCCATAGTGCTGAATCTTAATTGTTGATGCTTGGAATGTTAAACAAGCTATGGCATACTGATAGATGAATCCCGAAAGAACAAAGGAAGAATTCCGTGCTGCTAGTCAAATAAATGGTGGAGCTGGTGTTAAAAACTTCATGGATAGCATGGGCCTCGGGATGCTTGCTGAGCAGGTGATAAATGCATTTTCTTCTAGTTTTTACATTAATCACAGCATACTTGGCTGGTTTTTCGGGTCCCTTAATTATTTCCTATTTCCTTTTTGAACTGATAATTTATTCAGAAGTGCCAGAATGTATTCAATGCACTATTAGCCGCTGGTCTACATAGGAGGAAGAACAAACCTATCCATCCATGGTACCTATAGGGCCTACAACTAGTAGGCAAAATCCCAACAGGAATAGTAAAACCAATTATACTAGCATGTTCTATATGAACCTAACAAAATTTAAATACATAAGATTTGCTTATTTAAATGTATATTTGTGTGGACTTAGAAGCTTAGAATCTATATTTAACTGTGAATATGCAACCTTTGCATTTTTTGTTTTTGACTCCTTTCCTCTTATCAAAGCTAGGAGAATTGAAACTTGGAGAGCTCTTGGACACTCCTCCACCAGGTCTAGATGAAGCTATTGCAATTTCAAAGGCATGTACAGTGGCTGCTAAAAGATTGTTTCTTTGTATCATTTGTCAAACAAGTGATATATGTTTTGAATACTGCAAATCTTTTGACTGCAACATGACTCTGCAGGTCATGCAATTTCTGGAGTCAAAAGAATATGGTAGCTTTACTCGGATAGTCTTTGATACAGCTCCAACAGTGAGTGATAAGTGCCTTACTATAATAATTTTTCAAGCTTGATTTTTCTCCATAGCACTTATTTATTTTCCTGCAGGGTCACACTCTTCGACTTCTGTCATTGCCAGATTTCTTGGGCACATCTATTGGCAAGATAATAGAGGTATGTGCTCTTCAACTGCTTGTGATGATAATTAACCATGTATACGAAAGACTCCCTATGCTTATACATTAACACCAGATTGCTTAACATATGAATGTGGCTCACTTAATGGGAAACCTCTTTCTTTTGATGTTGGCAACTGGTTTAGACTTCTAGCTTTATAACTGGGCTTGTCAGTCTTGAGTCGCTTGCTTTTCGTAGTGATTAAATGCAGAGATTCTACATTTCAATTTTATGATAATGTTATTTTTCCTACTTCTGTTTTTCAATCATGTTACTAATGCAGTTAAAGAAGAAGATAGCTTCTGCAACTTCAGCCATTAAATCTGTTTTTGGGAAAGAAGAGCCACAACAAATTTCAGTAAGTAGGACTCTTGTAAGAATTTTCCTCTGGGGATATAAACAAATGCTTAGCAGTACATTTTTGTTGCTGTAGAGTGACAAGCTTGAGAAGTTAAGAGAAAGAATGGCCAAAGTCAGAGATCTTTTCCGTGATGCAGAGACAACAGAGTTTGTTATGGTGACAATCCCCACGGTGAGTTTATTTACTTGCTGTGACTCATTTCATGAACGTCAGATGTCAACCATGAAAACTTGGACAGTAACTGTGACACTACTCTTTGAAGTGCACATTTAGCATCTAATTATACTCAGTTATGAAAGTATCCATTCAAAATTTCCCTGCTGCATCTAGTATAGAATCCTGGTTACTAATACATAAGAAAAATACTAAAAGCAGACTCTCTTAGGAACAATAAAGTACTCTATAATCCAGAGAATTGTCTTTGTGACTTGTGCCCGGATGAAATTTTCAATGCTTAATCTGTGCCTGCATGATTTTTTCATTTAGGTGATGGCAGTGAGTGAATCTTCGAGATTGTGCGCATCCCTGAAAAAGGAAGCTGTTCCGGTAAGGAGGCTTATTGTAAATCACGTTTTACCTTCCTCTTCATCAGACTGCAAGTTTTGTGCAATGAAAAGAAAGGTAATATCTGATTCTTCATTATTTGCAAATGGACGACATGAGATTGTGTTTCAAACTTTCTGAAGATAGTCACATGGAACTTAATAATTGTACTCGTCCTGTAAACTTTGGATTATGGATTGGCTGTGGATATGTAGTGTGTTTGATAACCCCTTTTTATCCATCTTAGGTTGTTGGTGTCTTGAAATACTGCTAAATATTGTATTTATGTTTAAAATATGCTTCAATAGAAATTGGAAATCTTCTTTTTGGAAAGGAAATCTGTGTATTATTTTGAAATTAAAAATAACGCCACACTGTAAAAGAGATGGATGATGGTGGATCACATCTTTTTACTTGTCTAAATCAGGAAGGAGGCAGAATGGGTGCAATGATAGATGTAAAACATTTAAATTTTCTATAGCTTTCTTTGCAAGAGGTAACACTTCTGAAGTTGAACGCACTTAAATTTTTAATTTCCTTAGGATCTCCTTATGATAGTGGATTTTGCTGCTGTGAATGGTTAGTTTTTTGCCACTTTTTTAAAATGGTAAAAGTTTCGTGCCTCTTTAAGGGTAAGCTACACAATTTCATAATGATATGGAAAGCAAATAAAAGGAGAAGAAGCAGAAACTTCATATACTTTTCTTGTACAGATATTATTTTACTTGTCTTAACTTGAAGTATCTTTCAGTTTCTTGTTTCTTAGAACAAATAATATAAGGATTCCTTAAGGAAAGTTAATAAATGAACTTACTGTTGTTGTTTATATACGCACATGGACTCCGTGACAAATACTGCAAACATTTTTATAAAAGAAATAAAATGAATTACTTGAATTAATGCTTAAATTTCTGTGACAAATTGTTGGAGTCTCTTTCCTCAAATTCCCATATGTTCATTGCTAAATTAAATGTATCTGGTCGGCTATAAGAGTTAGCTATTTTGGACCTCTAATTTCCTTTGTAATCGTTGTATTCCAGGACCAAATGCGTGCCTTAGATATGATTCAGAAAGATCCAGAATTAGCAAAATTGATGCTAATTCAGAGCCCTACGTTTGATGTTGAGATTAGGGGTGTTCCAGCACTCAAATTTATGGGGGACATTATCTGGCAGTGAGGATACTGCATGAGGTAGGTAACACGTTCTATTTCTCAAACTCTGTCTGGTCTGTGATTGTAGTGCCCAATGCATCCTTCTGGAGGGAAACATGAGAAATTTGTATAGGAATGTGGAATTAGACATCCAGGAGTTTAATAAGTGGAAGAGTTCATTTACATTACATTGCTTTCTGTGTTTATCATGTTTTTTCTTGAAACTTATCTATGGTTTATGGGATCCTGCTCTTTACAGATATTCAAAGCCAACCTGGTTGCATTCTCGGATGCTCTGGTAGACAGCAAAATTTTGGTTCTGTGCAAATGGTGTGGTTTGGGCGGGGGAGTTGTTTTAAAGTGAAGCAAGTATTGGAAAGCTTGGCATTTCTTTAGTGAGCTTTAACAGTGTGGTCAGCTCTGTTAGCTTTTGAAGACGTATCATACTATTCATAATGCTACATACATGTGTTAGTTTTGTCGAATGAGGTCTGAGTTTATATCCACATAGGGATATGTTATATACATGTGTCATGATAATCAGAAATGCATCAGATCTCCTCTAGCATCTTAACCTATTCCTATCCTCTCAAAACATTTTTTGCCAAAAAGAAGCCCCAACCTGCATTTTTGCTAGCAAGATTATCGCTTGACCTGCATCAACTGCATTCTTCGAGTCTTGAACTGGCAACAGCATTGTGAGCAAGCTATCTTTGATCTTTGTCAATAGCATGATTGAATCATTTGTAAAAATATCTTATATGGGTAAATGGACAATAGCAGCATTCATGATCCGGTGATCTGTACTACCACGTGGGTGTGTAGAACAGATGAGCGTCTATAAGAGACACCCTGACAGACGGCCTCATTTTTTCTGGAAGGTGACTAAACAGAAAAAGGCAAAACACCGACTAACAATGCCACTAGCAACCAGATACCCCAAACAGGGATACCAATCTTTAAGATGATACCCTCTTTGTTGTAGTGAACCACATCTTTGTATTAGCCACACTCCTGAGTACCTGGCAGGAGAAAGAGTGGAAGATTTATAGCTAAGTAAGAGATTGATCAGAAGAATCTTCAATCAAAGGCATTACGGTGCGGTAAACAATATCTTTTTTTTTTCATTTTCATATCTTAAAGAGAAAAAGATTAATAGAATTGATGGGGGATTTTCTTAGTGATAGCCAGTAGAGGAACTCAGATAAGGAGAGTCCTTGAACCAAGTTCCGGTAAAAAAGGGTAAGCAGCTGACATTTACACCCTGGAGAGGCGATTTCCGAGTCCCAACTTTTGAGGCTACCTCTCTCACACATCTTTATTCTGGTACCACAGCTTTGTCCATAGAGTTCATGGATCTCAAAGTTCCTCCGAAAAGGAAAGCCAAAACATCGAACAAACAAGCCAATATCTTTTCTAGTGTCCACTTTAATATGTGTTGGGTATATCTAACATCTTTTGCCGTTTATTGGCATTACTAGTATAGAGTTTATTAGGAGCTAGAGCTAATATCCTTTTTGCTTACTCCCACAGTCCTTTGCATTGGTTAACATTTCACAATAACAAAATAGCATGAATACTCTCGTCAAAGAACCGACATGCTGTGAATAGCAAAATATCTGTCCCTTTTCTTAAACATGTTCCAGTAACGCAGTGATATCCTATTCCACGTCCTGCAACTTAAAATTGTCCAATACTGTTACTATTTCACTGCTCCCATTTGGTCTTTCTATGGATTTTGTGATTAAGCAAATAAAAACCGAAAACTTAAGTAATGTTTACATGTAATTGGCAGGCAGGTCCAAGTTCACCATTATCAGGTTACACGGAACATTATCATCCGTTTTGCATCAATATGAGGTGTCTAAATTAAATGTGTAAATACGAAGAATAACATATGAAGGATAGCTACATCAAACCTTTTAGCGTTTGCTATCAGAAATGCTTCCAAAGCCCACTTAGTGTAGCAGAAGTCCGCTATTGCTGACAAGGATGAGTCACCATCCTGGTTCGCAATCAGAGTCAGAACAACAGGAAGCAAAACCGACCACTGCAGGGTTAAAGACCAGTTTGTAAGTCATCTAGAATTTACTTCACAGAAAGTACTTAGGAGTTCAAAATACGCACCAGTTGAGCAGGACCAGGTTCGAAGTAGATTGCGAGTATGTAGGCAATACCAGTAACACAGTACACGAGACAGAGCAAAACGATATAATTATCCAAAATTGTTGATCTTGGATTGTTGAAGAAATAGAACATTGACAGATAAACAGCTGGCTTTACAATTGTGTTAAAATGATCAACAGTATCCTTTGCAAGAAAGTAAGCCAAGCTGCTTATGCCAGAAGCACTCTCTCTCCAGTAATGTAACTTATCCAAAGAAAAGGATCTCAATGCCCCAATCTTGCTGAGCAGAGCTGAAAGTCCATGATAAATATTTGGCAGGTAAGAAAGAAGACAAAGCATAGATGGAGAAATATTTAAGCTGAGCTATGAAACAAAAAATGTTCAATATAATTGTCATTTATTTTCCACAGTTCATAATTTTTCACAAAGTCGGAAATCTGGCTTCAAACCAGTAGTCAATGGACAAAATTATAACTCATTACGGGCTTGTAATAAGCTACAGAAAAGAAGACAAACTTTTTCATTTTCTGAAGTGGGGAAGGCTTTTCTCATGGAAGCTGCCCTTATCTCGTTACCCTAATCTCTGGCAAATTTGGAAAGTTTTACCTATTCATCCTTTCCCAATATCTTTTTGCTTTCTAGAATCAGGACAATAGAATTACTGCTTCCTCATTATTCTACCCACTCAAAATAATATTTCCCTGGCCCTAATGTGTTCAGCTTGTTACAGTTGACTGAAGATATTTCTCTTTCCAATCCTCCTAGGATACTCACAGCCTTTGATTGCACAGAAAAGTTAGTGTCTGATAAATGTCAACTTGCTATAAAATGCACACAAAGTATGAGATGTAAAATGTATAGGGCACCAACACTAACACATAGAATATAATGCAAGAGAGCCTGCAGTCTCCCTCTGTCTTACCTTCTCTATTGTTTTGCTAGCAGTCAGTTTAAAGAAATCAACTTGGTAGCACAGAAGGCAAAGACCCTAGTTCAGTTTCACCACCATCCTTAGATGTACGCATATGCCGGGGCTTTGAAAAGAATTCAGCCCGCAAATGAGAGGGCATGTTATAGAGTATAAATAGATTGTTCTCATTTCCAACAACCGCTGATACTTCAGGAAGGAGGTGATTAAGATTAATATCCAATTTGATTCTTGAGATAATCAGTCTTAAGATTTTTCCTAGTATTTGGGATCAGGCAATAAAGTAAGTTGTCAATTAAACTGTCCATCTTGTAAAGTGCAAAAGTGAATGTACTCTTTCTTATCATAAGAAAAGAAAGAAAAGTGACAAGGTCCAGATCAGGCTGGGCTGGTTGCGGACTAGAATAGATATGCCTTTTAATGCAACAGATGGTTGCTTCTCTTGCTTATTGCACAGCTTGGTGCAAATGTAGTATTTTTACAGGTGAAAGAGCACTAAACTGGGTGAGCTTCTAACCATGAAAAGGGAATACGCTTTCATCTTCATAAGTTGCGGATATTCCATTGGATTCTTATTACTATTCCTAAGCTTCACATTGGGTTCTTTAGTTTTCACACACCATAGTCCACAAAGGAAAGGAAATACAAATAGGACCTATCACCCCTTACTAGGCTCTTTCGCCATTGCCAAGAAGATATCAGAAATCAATGGCAGAGCTTGAGTATTATTTTTGGAGGGGCCAAGTCAAATATCTAGAAAGTGTATGTAAAATGAAACAATTAATTGAATTCATATTTTTTAAACAGGACATATAAAATTACATTATATTTAACTAATTAAACAAGTTTAAAGAAAAAAATAACGAAAATAGTTACAAAATTTTCACATATAGTCAGTCATGTAGGTGATATTTCTTAGAGATAAGTTAGGCAATTCTCTTCGTTAACCCAAGCAAGAATTAACTAAATTATCGGGAGGGGCCAACATTCCAAAACCTTTTCTTTTCAATAAGAACCTATATATATCAAAGACTTTCTTTTCTTTTCTTTTTTTTTACTTTGTGGGGCCATGGCCCTTTAATAGCTCCGCCACTGCCTGAAATGGTTGACGTAAGTTCTTTGCTTTCCACCTAGTAAGTGTGTTAGGTTGATTCAAGCAAAGCAACAGGAATAAGAAGAGAAATTAGCAATCTATGGAAGTTTGTCGTATTCATATATTGTCATTTTCAAGATAACATGAAAGTAAATGACTAGTTCTTTTTTTTCTTTTTCATAGTCAGAGACTAAACTCTTTTCATTCACTTACTTTTCTTCTGTATGATTAAGAGGCAACAAACTTCTAGACGAGTAATTTTACTGCATGTCCTCTAATACAGGAAAGCCAAGGAAACTATCCTCTTACACCCCACCCCAGATCTCCAACCAATAGGTTGTCATGTTTACAGTCTTAATTATCTCCACCCAAAATGTAAACATTACTGCACATGCTCAGGACCTGCATGCAGACTAAGACATGATATGGATTGTAGACTCAATTTGCCTTCACAGTTCATTGGCCTTACCAACTTCAAAATGGCCAACTGACGAGGCCTCCCCATGTCCATAAGATTTGCAAGGCTAACATCATTTTCATCCTGCCGTTCTGCAGCTTTAGGGCTTCTATACGAGTCAAGTCAGAAAGGGTTTTATCCTTTTCTTTGTATGTAGAAGTTCCACACTAATAATTTTAACTACATCAATAGATGTGAAGGTACGAATATAGGTATGTCACAGCCATAGTTCATGTCACTAATGTTTAGATGCCAATTATATGCTAAAATTCTGTTAAGTTACAGCAAAATGTAATCCTAGCACAAAAGGATCTTAAAATAGTTTAACTGCTTATTTAGAAGCAGAGACATCTAGTTGAATAGATAGGCATGTGATTTCAAGATATAAAATGCACTTCATGGCGAGCGAGATAAAACAAAGCACAGAATTATAACTTACAAACTGCAATGACAGTGTAGAGATATCCTTGAGCCCCAAATGTTTCATCACTCACTTTAGCAAGTGTTCCTAAGCATATTCCAGCCAATAATAAAATTAGAAAATCCACTGCTTGTATTCTGGCTTCTCGTAGTCGTTGCCTACCAAGTCTGACATAGGAAAGTTTAGACACATTAGTAGATTCTATCACTGAAAGATAATGCACATGCAACAAAATTTAAGCACCCAAGATTAGTTCTAGAAACCCTAAAAACCCTAAAAGGACATATCTTTACATCTTAAAAACCCTAGAAGGAGATATCTTTACCAGGAAGAAGAGTTCAGCATTCTTTTGGCATGTGGCACAAAACAAGAATAAAACAGCACTATTACCTTCCTAGGAAATATTTGTATTGATAGAATACTCCAGGAGTTCTCCTACCGGACAAGTCCTTCGATGCAATCAATTTATATTGCAAAAAGTCCTTCTTCTGTTCAACACTAAACTTGAGATCCGCCCACAGGTCTCCAGTGAAAGATTGCCCATCAGAACCAGCAGCTGCAGGATTTCCACCATGCGCTGATTCCCCAGTTGCAGCCATTCCAGCGGAATCTAGCATGTCTGGAGGTACAGGATACCCATTTTGAAGCAACCATCTTAGAGGAAGGTCTTTGTAGTTCACACCTGAGCTTGTATTTAGCTTTACAATTCCTTCCAGGATGTCAATGAAGTAGTCCGGAGGATTAACACGCTCGGGAACATGGATCCCGAGTCCTGCAAAGTATTCTTCAACTTTCTTTACTGGTCCATGATAAACAGTAAGACCACCTTTTGCTAGAAGTATCAAATCATCAAACATCCTGAACAAGGTGTAGCTGAAGCAGGAAAGAGGCAGTCACTCAAACAAGAAGTATTATACTTTGCAAACAATTACGTGCACTCTCAATTTTGTTGGTTATTTCAAAAGAACAAACAGTATGACTTGATGACCAATATGAAACAATCCAATAGCAGGATCTAACAATTAGAATAACGCGGGACAAAAATGAGCAATCGTGGTTTCAGAGAGAAGTCTGTCTACAGAGGTTTCTGAAGCTATCCTAGGGAGGTGTATGGTTTTCCTTTTGTCCTATCCACGACTTCTGCATACAGTTGAGGTCTTAATCTTGGTAGAGGGAAGGAGAATTAACTAATGATTAGTCTGTTATGCATATGCTAGGAAAATTGCAACAGGATAAAATTATGGAATAAGAGATGCAAAGTCTTAAGCAGTTGGGCAACTGGAAATATTGTAATATGCAACAAGTTATCTAGTCTCAGGAAGTCAAACAAGCAGAAGATGTTTTACTACTAAATTAGTCATGAAAACGGTAAAACTAGCCTCTCTTCTTCCGGAAATATTGATTAGTAGGCAGAGAGACCGCGAGGATTGTACAAGTCCTTTCGGGGATTTGGTGGGAAGCTAGAGAGAGAGAGAGAAAGAGAGCGGTCAGCCACCTTGACATGGCCTTGACCCGGAAAAAGAAAGATCCTGGATATTTTGGATTATATTACCAAATTTAGTCAAATTTGGATATTTCACATTTTGTGCTCAACTTATTATACCTTAGTCCCTCAAAAAAATACTATGCCTAGTGTTTGAATTCCTTTTTTTCTAGGCTATTAGGAAAGCATCATAAGATGATTTTTTTCTGAACGAAGTCTGAACAAGCAGCTAGCCCAACAAAAGAACTGCAATAGCAAACAGGTTATGTCAATCTCTAATTAGAGTGCTAATCAAAAAAGAAAAAAGATGGAAAGCTAAAAGGTGCATGAGTAATTGTTTACAAAAAAACCTTGGGTCACGCAAATCACCTCGGTTGATGTACCACCATGCATATATTTACCCCTTCAAGAGCTTCACGGCGGAGTGCTCTAAGTAGTAGCTGAGAAGAAGAACTATCCAAGCCAGACGTTGGCTCATCTAAGATCAGCAAAGAAGGTTCCATAACCATCTCTAACCCAACATTAACTCTTTTCCTCTGGCCCCCAGAAATTCCTCGCTTCTCCACTGTTCCCACCAGGGAGTCTCTAACAGGCTGCAACCCTAGGGACTCAATGACTCTTTCAACAACCAACACCTTTTCTGGTTTCAGAAGATCAGCTGACAATCTACAAATGGAAACTCACAACAACAAAAGGATATTATTAGATTGAGTGTTGACAGGCTAAATGAAAATACTGACAGCAAGATGTAATAATTGCTTCTATATAGCTGTCCCAGAATATTTATCAGTTCACTGACTGCCATATGCAACCCAAGTTAAAATGAACTTCAAACAATATAAAGAGTTATCCCTTTTCCCTACTAGATACTTGATAGCCAATATATTTGACCATGTTATAGCCTCAAGACTCAAGAAAAACACTTTTTCATGTCATTTAGAGTTAACCAGGAAATAGAAATTCTCAGCAAAACAGTACAAAATGCCAGTTATCAATAAATTAAAGCAGACATTTCTTCGGTAAAACCAATATGGCATACCTGCACCTAGCACTAAACCAGAGATTCTCCTCTACTGTCAAGTTCCCATGCACTATATCATCTTGGGGAACATACCCAATAATTCTCTTGTATGACTGCATTGATTCGCTCGTACCATTTATCAGAATTTTACCACTCATAGTGCATCCAGTAGCTTTTCCAGTCAATGCAGATAGAAATGTTGTTTTACCCGCACCAGAGGGGCCCATGACAGCAGAAACACGGCCAGGCACTAGCTTACCTGTCACACACCTCAGGAGATGCTTACGTTTTCCTTTTAAAGTGAGCGTTAAATCTTTAAAGTCAACCTCAATTGGAGGCCTACTTCCTATTTCAATATCGGAAGCCATAGAGATTACTCCAGAAAAAGTCAAATTCTTGTTCTGCTCCTGCAAGGCTTTTTCCTTCTCAATTTGTCCATAAGCATACTTAAAAATTTGACTTCGAGTATGCAATTGCTTAGCCTTTTGCTTTTTTATATTTTTGTCTCCAATCTCAACTTGAAAGCCGTCATGACTGTCAGGGTTTTCTTCAAGTTCCTGCATCATTTTTGTGAGATTTCCACCTTTTTTCTTTCCTTTTCGATCTGAAGGATCAGCAGGCATTGGTGGCAATGCAGCATCTGTTCCTGGTTTAGATTGGCCTAACCCCAGTGTGGGTTCAGGTTGCATGGCAGATTTTTTTCGAGAAAACGTTCGTGAAAACTGTTGCTGAAGTCCAGTTGCATGCTTTTTGGCAACACCTTTAGCAGATTTCCATCTTTCACGTGCCTGTGCTGTCTCCCTTGCACTTTTGGCAGCAGCTTCCCTGGATTTTGCTTGTTTCTTTGATTTGGTACTGATTACTTGATCAGAGCAGTTGTATATGATGAAAAGTACAAGTGTTATCCCACCCTAGCAAACAAAATAAAAATGACAGAAAAGCAGTTCATTATATGTTTATATATAGAAAACCAATTTATGCAATGCAGAATGAGATATGAAATCCTTTCTAGAATTTTTCATGTTTGTCGAAGTAATATAAAGGCAAGGTTGCTTCTACCAAGTTAGAAGTTCACCTGCCCTAGACAGGAACACGACTGATCAGCTTGCAAATCTAAGGGAACAAGACTTATGCCCTTCCATTGTAAATAAAAATAAGATAAATGCAATAAATGCTGTGAAGTCACTTCAGTTTTGCATACGTGCATGTAGTTCATGAACTCTAAGGAAGGACTTTTGGCAAGTAGACTACAATGTCATATGCTAAAGCAAACTTTCCTTCTCTCTGCCTGTTACCAATAAGATAGAAGAGTTCCACTCAATTCTTTCACATCTTCAGAATAGTATGTGAGAATGAAATGTGTCGGAAGAAGCTAGAGCTAAAGTCAACAAGAAAAGTATTAGTAGGAAAGAGATAATTCCTTTTCTGCCCTAGGCAAAGAAAACTCCAACAAAGAGAAAAGAAGCACTAATAGAGAAGATATCTTAAGAGAAATAGAAAAATATTGTTTCTGGTTCAATCAGCTGGGAAAACAGCTTGTGAAAGTATCATGAGCTTATTGTCAACATCAACTCTATGACTTAGACAACAGGTCACCTCTATTATCATCGGAGCAAAAAAAAATATAATAGAATTTTGTTTGCCGAAAAAAAATATATAATAGCAATATAGTAATTTCCTTTCCCTTTCCTTCCCTTTCTCCAACATTTTGAATTGGAAGGAAACCATGTCATGGGACCAGAGGGCAAAATCTTCTTCTTTCCATTTACACCTTGCCTTCTCGTCAGACAATTCTTTTCTTCTGATCTTTTTCTTCCCTTTTCCTTACACCATATGGAAAAACTAATCCATCATTCACTATGTTTTTGTATCTTACTTCTCACACCGTGAATTATTGTAAACTGTTAAGAGTTAATAGAAAAACTAAACTTCAAAAACTACTGGCTACAGAGTTAGAGAACAAAACTGAAGGATAAAAAACACTAACTTTTAGAGGAGAATAGGCTGTCTCAATTGTATGGTTTGAGAAGCAGATGATAACTTACAAAGAAGAGGAGCCCATATGCTGTGATATTCTGATTAGCTGTTTGTCGTTCACAAGTTGCCAATGAATAGCATCCTGTGAGTTCATCCAAAATGGTCACCCTTTTTATAATCAGTCTCTAAAGATATATAAGTCACAGCTACATTTAAGGACAGAGAACTTTCTGGCATCAATGTCTAGAAATGCAGATGAAACTTTCAGAATACACAAGAAGACAGAAATTTACTCCGTGCAGTGGCAGATGCATTTTGTTTGAGAACATAATCATGTTAGGAACTTTTTTTCTTTAACCATGTACAGCAATAGCATATATTAAATCTTTGAAAACTAGAATGCTTCATTTAATTTGGAAGTATATTGATATTCATTCCCACCTTGTTAAACATGCCGAAAGCAATAATAAGGTTAAATTTGCACCTTCTTTTGCCCACAGAGATAAAGTTCGAGTATGCATGTTCAAGGAAGAGTGAATGTTCTAGGTCTTATTCTTGATGCTAACTATATTGGTTTTGTGTTTCTGACATGAATTGTAGAGGTATTCAATCATGTCTAAAAGATAAACTCTCTCCTTCTTTCTGGGACATTAGCTCAGTTCTGGTGGAACAGAAAGAAGGAAAAACGGATATAAACCACTAATCAAGGACACGTTGCTAATTTGCCAGTACTAAACAACCAAAGGGCTTCTTGAAAAGTCTCTTGACTTCTGCCAAAGAAGGAGCAGCTGTTATATTGAAGCAACAGAAGCAACTGAAAAGGTGAACTCACTTGTTTGTGCTGTAGAGCCCGCCCTGCAGTAATACCTGAAACATAATAAGACCGTCAATTGCATAGGTGAAGAATAAGCCAGGCTAAAAAATGCGCCTATACAAACAAAGAGTTGGTAAAAACTATTTGCCAGAAACCAGATATGATATCCCTAAAAACAATTGCTAGGAGTTTTGGGATATTAATTAATACCCACGACTGCATGGGATCTTTTGGGTAGTCGTTGGACAGTAAAATCCTGCTGAACAGAATAGCTCTGTAGCACTCAAGAAATCAGCCCAAATATCAGCTCCACCACACGTATGATTGCCATCCCCAGGAGGTAGTTGATAACGATACCTGCATTAGATTTTTCAAAATAGGATCATAATTGAAGAAAATACGAGAAAACCATGTCAAAGGTAATGTTTAGGAGAAGACTTAGACTTACGGATCACAGACACCAGTCGTTTTGTTCAGTTTTGCAAGAGGGCAATAAGAACCTAATGGGCAGGCTTCACCAATAAGATTGCTAAAAGTTAGAACTTATCCTCCATTAACCTTGCAAATAGAGATTAAGATAAAAAAACGAAACATAAAAGAGAATAAATGTTGGGATTTTAGTAGCATTATAAAGCAAAAAGAGGTGAATAAATTTCTGGCGATTCTAAATGAACTTAAAATAGCTTGTTGGACCACTAAGCCATCTATGACTAAGGTCTCAAGAATAGTTTTTCTTAAGATTTTACTACTCAATGTGGATTTCTCTCTGCTTTAAGGAGTCAGAAGAAAAGTTAGTTTCAAAGTTTCAAAGTCAAATGAAAAATTATGTTGAGCTTTTCTTTTAACTCCTTAAGTAAAATCCCATTATTCTTTATTAATTATTACATTTATTTTGCTCAGAGCTAGCTTTTTGACAAACAATTAGAAGAAGCACCAAAAGCTAATTTGAACCGGCTAGACATTATAGCAGTTCAGATGAGGTCTTGGAAACTTACGAATCATGCATGTAAGGCCGTGTGGACAGAAGAAGCCCTCACAGCATGGTTGACAATCAAGAACTCTAGTGGGAGTGTCTTTTTTGTTTTTCAAGTCAACTTTCTTGTCTTTTCCAACACTACAAGCCCAGCCTGGTTCACAGCCTTCAACCCATGATGATAAATTGCAGTTCTTATTAAGCTTTAGGTAGTTAGTAGCTCTTGAACTTCCAGCATTGCTAGCTTCTTCCATTAAACTCTTGGAGTAGAAGCTTATTTCTGCTGCAGTACAGATGCGCTGCATAACATCCCCTATCAATCCACCAAAATGAGAAAAAAAGAAAAAACATAAAATACCAAAGAAAACTGACTTTAAACGGTTTTGGGTGTGATTACAAAAGGAAGAAGTGTGAGCTTATAAACACCAAAAGAATACACTTAGAACCTCAAGCTACAGAACTTTTCCCAAATGAAAGAACATTTCATCCTTGATAAACTTTAACTTGAACGGCACCCTAAATCTTTATGATTTTTTTCAACTAAGCCTCTGAATCATAGTATTGATCCCTGCTCTAGCCTTTCTAGCAAAACCGATTTAAACATCGCAGCAATACCAACTTTGATTGCCCTAGTGGCACTAGAAACTAGTAGAGTTCATAAGCTTGTCTACCAAAAACTGAAATTGCATCTTTTATGACCATTATGAAGGAACAGTGCAGCTGTACATTGTTTACACTCTATAACTTATTAAGTTTTGCACGAGCCTAAGAAATTACTATATAAATTGCTTTATAAACTAGTTGTGTGGTGACAATTTGCAGAGGCAAATTAATTTCCAACTATAACAGAAAATGAGGAAGGAAGAATAATTGCCACGAATGAAAGAGAGTTTGCTAACCCAAGCTTATTGTGGAAGTTGTTGAAATGTGGTGGCACAAATTTCATACCTTTTGTCTTTTTAATGCAAGCCGACAAGAATGCTGTGTTCTTTGAGAAATTAAATGCTGCATCCCATTCTGCATCCCTGCAAGACATCCCATAATCTTTAAAGAAGTCTCTATTGAATATGCATGAAGATTGGGAAGCAGTTTTCTTTGATCAATTTATTTGCTTTACCAACAACATAAATATAGTGCTCCCTCCATCCAGAATTGAACATCCACTACCACATATAAACGAATAGGAAAGCAACATTTAATTTTGAACAGAGGGAGAACTACTATACTGATAGCCGTGGTTCTTACAATGCTTAATGGGCTCAATTTTCGTCCTGCACTGATAATACAATGGGGCAAATAGCCCTGGTTTATCTTCCTTATCCGGCTAATAACGCTATGTGCTTTAACAAAACCCGTTCATTTATCCTCTAATAAGAGTAATCAAACTAATTACATTCAAAATACGGGATTGCAATAAGCAAAACTGACACAGAAAAGAAAAGATTATCAGAATGAAACAGGTGTTCGTTTTCTTTTGTTTCTTTAATCTTCTGTAACATGCAATGAAAAAAAGATTAGTTATACTGAACTTACACATTTTCGATGCAATAACCAAATTCTCTTTGAATATCTTTGCTGAATACAGAGCTGAAGTTGCTAAAACGGGAAAAGAGTGCCTGCGTTAAGAGGTCCATCGCAGCAGGGCTGTCAGTTATAGATGCCCCATTGCTCAAATTCTTTGTTAGAAGGACCATCAAAAAGAAGAAAAACAACGCTAGAGCATTCTTGCATTTCCCCTTTATCCTATCCCGCATCTTTTATCAAGAATGTGATAAAATTCTTAAGCAGAAATCAAAATTTAGGAGCTTTTTCTGAGAAATTTCATGTATGGAACGACATGAGAAGTTGAGAATTGGGGTGGGACGACGAAGCGTTGTGGTGATGAAGAAATGGCGGGGAGGTGAAGTTGGAGGAGAGCGAAGAAGATGAAGAGAAAGCTGTTGAACCATTGATGCCTTTGATGACAAGTCGGATTGAGAGTTGAGAATTCGAAATTTGCGCTTCGCAAACAAATAATGCAAACTCTCCAAGAAGCTCCAACGGCTCACCAATGCGATATCCTCTCCTCTAATGTTATGAAAGGGCCAGATGAAGTTGGTCTTGCAAAGGTTGGTTCGCGAGGAACGAAAAGGCATTAGGAAAAATGTTTTTTTTTATATTTTTATATTTTAAAATTGAAAAAGTAATGTTCGATGCACTCATCATACTAGTCGAATCTTGGCATTTAAAAAAAAAAGTCTTGAAATATTTTTTTAAGAAAAAATAATTTGTATTTTTTTCAAAATATATAACATATTTTTCTTTAATACTATAATTAAAATTTTCATAATTTTTATATAAAAGTTTAATAAATGTGTAAAATATCTCTATTTAAAAATAATTAATTATTATGTCAAATTCAAATTAAAAGTGTTTTAAGTGATTATTTAGAAAATTAAATAATTTTTTAAAATAAAAATATTTAAATAATTAGTCAAAAATAAGAATAAAATTAAAAATAAAATATTTATATAAAAAAGAACACATAATTTTAAATAAATTTAAAAAATAAAGTATGATATATATTTTAAAATAAAAGAGTAATCTTTGTAGTAAAACTAAATATACCTATAACAAAAAAATTTAGGTGGAAGATAGAGAATTTTCTTTGTTGCCAACTCGATCATCTCTTTCAACCTAAATATGTGATCTATAAAAGATATACAGTTAAATTTTTTAAAAAAGTTAGATTTTAATAAAAAATAAAGAACTTGATACTTTCTTTTTCAAAATTGATGTCACATTTTTTTAAATTAAATATTAAAAATTTTAAAATTAATTATATATTTTATTTAAAAATTTTATTATTTTTCTTTTTATTACAATTAATTCTTTTAATTCTCGTAATTTAAAGTAAATTCCATATTTTACTCTTAATTTTTTTAATTGATAAATATATTATAATAATTTTTAAATTAAATTTTCTTTCTCGCTCTCATAATTAGTCAAAGTGAGATATCAAATTTTAAATGAAAATAATAAAAATTATTGAGCCTAAAAAATTAGTAACGTTAATTTCATTTTAATTTTGGCTTAGTATGACCAAACGAATACTTTATACTACTATGGAACATTCGTTTATCATCATATAATTCTTTATTTGCCTGCGAATATCAAACCAAATTGTTTAATTAATGAGTCCCGATGATTCGCATAGTTATTTGGACGAACATTTTGCGTACGAGGTTAGGCTTCAGGTAGGATCGTTGCTTTCTCGATGTAATTTGACCGTGGCATGGACCACCTTGATGATACTTGAACAATCACAGCAATTTGTTTTCTTTCTCCGTGCGTGTTTTCCTCGGAGATATAAGATCCATTAAACATTCCATTCATTTTTAAAACATAAAGTATTTTGAGTTTTTAAAATTAAAATATTTAATTTTTTATAAATTTTAAAAATTATTTTTACTTATAAAGTTAATTTTCTCATTTTTTCTTACACTAATAATAAGAAAAAAATTCACTATTTTCTTTTTTATTAATTTATAAAAATTACTAAAATACTTTATATTTAAAAATAAACGAAGTATTACAGATATAATATTTTATTTAATTTTTATTTTAAAAATATCATTGCTTATGAACACAAATTTTGGAATCAAATAATATCAAACTTGGTTGAACTAAAATTTTAAACGTGAAATTATACTTGAAAATATCTAACCGAAGTCCAATTCAATTATTTTTTTGTGAAAATTCAATTTGCTTATTGGCCTATTTTGAGAGAGAGAGAGAAAAGGAATGTCTACAAAATCGAATATATATTAATTTATTTTTATTAAATCTAACAAAATTTTTTAATTTGTGTCTTACTATAAATTGATAAATATTTGGTGATAGAGATCCAGACAAAAAAAAATTGTAATAAAGGAAGTAAACTGCAATTGAAGTCTTTTCTACTAATTAAAATATTTTCATTAATAGAAATAGAAAATGTTACATTTAGCTAAAATTTCATAAGAATAAAAAAATACAAATATTTCATTCCTATAAATTTTAAGTGACTAAGATACAATAAAAAAATTTTTAGTTAATTTTCTTTCTTCTTAAAATTTTATATATTTTAAAACTTATTTTTTAAAAATTATTCTCACTATAAATATAATTATTTAAATATTTATTATATTAATAAAATTAATTAAAAATATAAACAATTATAGAAATCAAAGGAATACTTGTCGCTGGTCACGGTCTAGCTGTCCACTGCGGCTTTGACAAGAACAGCACAAGGAGACGGCGAGACTCGCCGTGACTTAACGTCTGGCCACGGTGACGAGGTGGTGGCTCTGAAATTCTCAAGTACAAATCAGAGTTTGATTCCATTTTCAGCGTCCGCTTTCCACTCTCTCCTTCTCTCTCCGATTATTATTATTACTCCCCTTTGTCTGCACTCTGGTGCTGTGGACACTGTACCACTAACCCCGTGACGTCCGTCATTATCGTATATTTTCACTTCTCTTTTTCTTCTACTGTTCGCATCAATCCCTCGCCATTATTCCAAATAATTCCAAACATATACTACCAAACAAAACCCCCTCTCTTTCTTTCTCTGTCTATCTTCTTCAGTACATTCCATTCCCTTTTAATTCATCTGTGGCATCTCGTAACCGTTTCATACGCGAACCGCCATACTTGTATCAGCAGAGGCATCCATTTAACAGTGACGTGCAATTCCGGCTGTATGATTCAATAGATGATTGATAAATCGAAGGCGAGTGCTGCATTGTATAGTTTTCGGTTAATATTAAGTATTTGGATTTGTTCTATTCCGTGGTTTCATGTACATGTGATGGATATGTTTTTGGTTGTGTCTGTGTATGTACTTTGTTTTTGATGAAAGTTAACTTTAATGAAATGTGTATTCATCTACGTGCACGCCGATGTACGTATATACTTCTGTATGGAAATGGATTCTGTAGATCAAATTTTTTAATTCTCTTTTGATTAATCAAATTCTAGTAATCCGCGAGGAAATCCTTTTTCTTGTCCTCTCTATTTCTCAGTCTCTCTCCATCTGATTCTAGAATTGTTGAACCGAGATTGATCTGAAGAATAAGAAAGACTTTCTTATTCTTTTTCCTCTGCTTCTTTTTGGTCTTTATTCCTTCGTTACTTGATTTGTACTTGAATACTAGTCATCCCTTTCTGAACATGTCATCTGAGAATTGGATATAGGTTTGTGATCGCCCAGACAAAATGATTGGTTAGACTATGAAATGAAATTGTACACGATCAGCCGCTTTCTTCCCCGGTGACTGCCACCAGGGCACATAAAGTAGAAACAAAAAGTTACGTTAAAAGAAAGATACGTAATGTTGGCAACGGGTATGTTGAGTCCTGATTGCTCAGTTCTTCTTAAGTTATTTTATAGTGATCATTCTTGTAAAGAGATTCATATAATCCTAATCTTGCGATGATTTTGGATTCTTTTGAAGTGAGCTCGGATGCGTGATTAGAAGTGGTTACCTCGATGAAACTTTGGAATTGTTAAATTTTTTGAATTCCCAATTCAGTTGGGAAATCTTTGAATTCTCTTAACAGTTGGAAGAACCTCATTCTTTGTGAGATCAAATGCACACTTTATTTTTCTTTCAAGAGGATCTAGTGTAGCTATTCCAAAGTTTTGGCTCCTTCAGGAAGGTAGTTGCATCAGAACACAACCTTTAAGTGATCCAACTTTGATTTGTTTAAATGAACATCTAAATTCTTAAAAGTTCTACTGGCCCCACAACTCTTTCTCTGTGTCAATTGTCTATGTCAATCCAAATGGAGCTCTGCTCCAAGCTGTTCTGTCCCTTCTAGTTGTACCCCTGTGTGTGTGTGTGTGTGTGTGTGTTTTTTTTTAAATAGTGAAAATAGTTGTTTTACCCCTTTGATTAGAAGAACTTAAGAGTACTTTTAATCCATTGGCATGACCTAGTTTACTCAAAAAGGGGATAAAATCAAGTTTTAGCTTTATGGAGTCATCCTATCAGCTTTTTTAGCGATGAAAGTGACAATGATAAGTAGCAATGAAGAAAAGCTGGAGGTCAAATGCATGCCAAGATACACAGTTTCATCTTCTCAATGGCTTGTTACAAACATTAGAATACTGATCTAGTGTATGATCCTTTATCTAGATTTTGGAAAATGATTTGTTCTTAGCTGCATTGATGAGGAAAAGTTGCAAAATAGTATCTTTCCTGGAATATGCTAGTTTCTAAATTTCCATAATTGGATAGAGGTGTGGTTTGGCATGCCAAGCAGCTCAAACAGCTGTGTTTACCTGAACAAACATTTGGAATCTGTATAATTTAACCAAACTTGTGGCCAAGTATACAAAATCCTGAAATAAGTTTCTGTCAACTTTATGTTTATCTTGTTAATGCAATCATTACTGCACTTCTCCTTGTAAATTTATTTGTAGGATGTAAAACTGCTTAATATACTGCAGTTTCTCTGCAGAATAATATGCCCATATATTTGTCAATGTACTGTTCCTTTCTGGACCACCTAATGTCATTAAAGGAAGCATTTGCAGAGATTTTGTGATTTGTTGGTGAACATATATTATATTTCACTATTGCACGCTGAAGAAGATATCTGAACTGCTTGAAACATGGTGTTTCATTTGTTTGGAGGAAGCTGAAATTGATGTTTCTCTTAAAGCAGTGGACTTTGCTCACTTTCCTACTTATAGCTTTGTGTTGCATTTGCCAGCAACTATTTGGTACTTCTTGTAGCAGACTTATTTTTGAGTAAGAAGTATACAATTCAAATGATTACATACGAGCAAGATCCTGAAGTTCTTCGCTGGGGTCTTCAGCTCTTTGATGGAAATCCATATTCAAATTGTGGGTATTGTGGCAGTGTTACACAAAATAATGGAGAGTGTTATGGAGTTCATTACTTGAATGAAGATCATTATACTACAGAATTTAGCAACACCGAGGATAATGAGCACATTTCTCAATCTCTTCAAGACCACTTTTCACAATTTTCAATTGCTGAATCACCTCAAACTGTCCTTGAAGGTGCAGAACATGCACAATCATCTTTCTATCATCAGGATTGGTTTAGTCAACCTATGGGGAACTACAATTTCGGTATACTAAGTGAATGAAAATTATGTTATAAGTTTAGTTACTTCATTTTATTGCTCTACTGTATTCTGATTGTTTTGGGATTACACTTAGGAGATGAGGAGGAAATTGAGCTGGGAACTTCTGGTGCATGTCCTAGTCCTGTTGATGACTCATATTGTGGTGAATGGTCATACTCATTGCCACTTATGGATGAGTATGCTCTGGATGGTGAAGTGGGCAAAAGGTTGAACCAGATGGTTCCTATTCCTGTAAGTATAACATCTCTACTAGCATGTCTGCATGCCTCAGACAAATCACTGGAAGTGCCATATTGTGTGCCTCTTAATTTTGCTTTTTGTAAACGTGCATGTATAGACTCAGTTAGTTAGACCCATGCTGTACTTCGTAATACCATAGTGTTTTAGTTTGTTACATACTCCCTCCGTCCAAAATTGATTGTCCACTTTCCTATACAAAATGAATAGGAAAGTGGAATTTCATTGTTTGACAGAGGGAGTATTTCAGGATCGATCTAATATACTAAGTGCAAAAGTGGGCCAATGTATACTTAGTGGTTCATAAAAGTTAGTATGTCATATATATTTCGAAGTATCATCTTACATGAAGCAGAAGGTTTCTGTATTTTCGTCTATTGATAATAACTGAGTCAATCTTCTTTGAGGCATTTAATCTTTCTCAGATTAACAGTTGAATATAATTCTTTGGTTTTTTTTAATGTCCTTCTCTGGAATAGTTTGATACTGGTTCATGCTAATAAAGATTCTGCAGTTGATACTCTGGAAATGGTTATGATAATTACTGTATTATCCTTAAAAGGCCAATCTATCCTTTGAAATTCATCAAGTTTCTATTTCCTATATAATTCTTGCCTAATTGATCTTGTTGAAACTAGTCATACAAGAACATAAAAGATTATCATTTTCATTTTCTTAAAGAAGCAGTGAATATGGTGCTTTTTAAATTAATATGATCTAGGATTAGCAATATATGTAAGGAGAGAAACTTAGATCTTTAACTATTCTGGAACTTTACAATTAATGATCTGAATGAAATACATGCATCATTGGATAGCTTGCTTGAATGACTCTGTACTTCAATTCTCCTTGTTTATACTGCTTACCTGGCTGCTACATCTTAAAAGTAGGTATAGGTGGTTTTGCCCAACACTTGTTTTTTTCCAAATTTATGCAGCACATTCCTAGAATCAATGGAGAAATACCATCCATGGATGAAGCAACTTTAGATCATCAAAGACTCCTGCAAAGGTATGTTCTTTTCCTATCAAGAATCACTATAGGGAAGAATGGATAGACTTCAAATTATCTAAGCAAGGCTAGATATTCCAATGCTTTTTATTTTTGCTGCATCAAAAACAAAAGCAAATATCGCATTACCCAAAAAAGAAAAAAAAAGTACTTATTGTTAGCATGGAGTGCCAGTTGAATACCATATGATGGTATTTTTCCTATACGTTTAGATTGCAGGTTTATGAGCTGGTAGAGTTTAAGGTTCAAGGGGATGGTAATTGCCAGGTTTGTCCCGCACTTATCTAGTAGCACATAACATTTGAATAAAGCAAATACTTGTTCCAATAGAAGAGAACAAAGAAAATTTTGAATCTAATTGGAAAAATTATTTCTTAGTAATAATATACGTGCAGAAAGAAGAAACAGTATCATAAGTCTAAGTTTATAAAAGCATATTTATCCCCCCGCCCCCCCACCCACCCCCCACCCCCCCCAAAAAAAAAAAAAAAAGCTTTAGTGATGGAGAAAACAGAGTGTTGATGATTCTTGCTTAAGTTTCAGACATTGATAGTTTCAACAACTTTAAAACATGAGTTTTGTGTACAAGTGCTGTTTGTTTGTAGCAAAAATTTAAATCAAAAGAAAGGGTCCTTAATATATGAGGTCAGCCACTTTTGAAAGCACTTTTGCTGCTAATTTGAAATGCAATTACTTTTGGTTAAATCTGATGCACTTCCAACCTTGTTCTTATTGCTTATGAGATCATGCTTTTGGATTCAAGCTTTCTTTTGTTGTTAGCTTATACCAAAACTTGTACATACAGCTTTTATATAGATGCTTTATCCAGAAATTTTTGAAAGATATTTCTTGCATTGCATGCGATTTTATGGTAAACAGTTTATAGTAGTGTTCATTGTAGCTTGGTCATTGTGGTAATCTTTTTCCTCAGTTTCGAGCTCTGTCGGATCAGTTTTATAGAACTCCTGAGCATCATGAATTTGTAAGACAGCAAGTTGTTGATCAGGTAGGAAATATTAAATGAAGTTGCAAGTTCCTTCTGATATATAGAATGCCTACATTGATTTGTTTATCAATTTTTTGGGCCTTGGATTATCAGCTTAAGTCTTACCCAGAGATATACGAGGGATATGTTCCCATGGCTTATGATGATTATTTGGAGAAGATGTGCAAGTACTCTTCTGATCTTTTTTATTTGAGGATTTTTATTGCTGCATAGAGTTTTACCATGCACTTGTGAAACTATTTTGGATGAATATCAGGAATGGTGAATGGGGTGATCATGTAACTTTGCAAGCTGCTGCAGATTCGGTACAGTTTCCTTTTTAACTTTCTTCTGTTCCGTGTTGATGGTTATAGTTGTTCTATTGAAACTTATTTCCCTTTTGCTGCTATGAAGGTCTTGCTAGTTTAAATAATGCTGAATACACAGCTCTTTAGTTACATATATTGGTAGTTCCATTTTCCACCCTCTTTTTCCTATGAAGAATGATTTCCTGGAGAGTGGTGCGATTATGTTCAGTGGTTGGATACCCTTTTGTTCCCCTTCCCAAATGATTTCCTGGAGAGTGGTGCGATTATGTTCAGTGGTTGGATACCCTTTTGTTCCCCTTCCCCTTTAGGAGCAGTCTCGCTGAAGTCGTGCATTCTTGCATAAACCAATTAATGATTGATCCAGAGTGTTGAAATTTCAATACTCTGACGAGTTGGCGATCAATGACTGATCCAGTTTTATTTTTTGTTGCAGTATGCTGTAAAAATATTAGTCATAACGTCATTCAAGGATACCTGTTACGTTGAGATTGTACCAAGCGTTCAAAAGTCTGAACGAGGTACAGCATACAATAGTTCTGATTACGGAAGTAGATGATTTAGTCTTCTTCTCTTTTTATCCTCATCTGCATGGTTGAGTTGATTATGCTTTGTTTGAAACATTAACCCGTGTTATATGTCATCCGTGAAATTCCACCTTTTCTTGGGTGTGGAATTTTTAATAGAATGTCACAAGCTAATTGCATACGACTGTCAAGTTAGTGGTGTACTCTGCAATCTCTTTTTACTGTATGATGGTGTGGCATTTGATAAAATGTACATGCATGTGACTGTCTTCTTAAACTCTGGACTCGATGCATATGGTTGATTTTCTTTTGCGTCATGTCTTCTTCTTTTATTCAAATCAACTTTAAAGACAAATTCTCTCACTACCTCGTTGAGCTGAAGTAATTGCATTTATTTGCCATATGAGTTCTTGATATTTGTGGTATTTGACTAGACGTTTCTCTCTGCAGTTATTTTCTTAAGCTTCTGGGCTGAGGTACACTACAACTCAATATATCCCAAAGAAGGTATATCATATTATTCCAGTTCAAAACTTTCTAATTTTTGTATCAGTGTCATTTAGGATTTTATAAGTGCACTTAAATTGCGCATTCTAATATTTCTGATTCCTGATCCAAGTCTCATCACTTCATCTTGTGGACTTATTCCTTAGTTTAGGAGTGGAAAGTTGCTTCTTACGTGAATCAAAATCATCTTTTTAAGTTCAAGCTGCTAAAAGAAAAAACTGAACTAAGAAGGTAAACTTCGAGAATTTCTACAAATTAGGGATTCGACATAGATGGGATACAGATTCAGAGCAAGAAAAGATAAGGTAGCAGAAGGAATCTAGTGTTTTTTGGTGGCTGGGCTGGTTTATTCTGTAAAAACATCTCTGAACTAGCTGTGCACATTTGTTGAATAGATGCAATGTTAATGAATTTCATCAAAATTTAGCAGAATGTTTTCTACACCGTGTAATTGTTGAATTTTGATTCAGATGTTCCGTCATCTGAGACCAAAAAAAAGAAGAGGCGACCAGTCGTGCTAGATGACCAGTTTGACTCACTAGATGATTGCTATTGACAGAAAGGTATAAATACAACTTAGAAGACGGTTTTCTACACTTTCTAGTTTGTCATCCTAAAGAAGATAATCCCCTTGTTGCTTGTGTTTCCTCTCATGCAGGTTCTAAGGACCGAAAATCCTACTGATGATCTTGGTCCTTGGTGCTTCATTTTTGCAATTGAAGTATTATAATTCAACTTATAATATTCCTAAGTTGTAAGAATTTCTGTAGAGTGAATGTTCTTCTTTCATATTCTTGCTTAGAATGTTGTCTCTAAGTTGTGATGTTCCCATCTCATCAAGAAACCGATTCTCTCATAGTTAAATGAATGCGGATCGGAAGCTTTGTTGAGACATTCTATGTATTTTGCATTGTAAGGAAATATAAAGAGCTGTTTCTTTCTTTTTTAATTTTTCTCTTTTGTCTTTAGAAGAAATTCTTAGGTCTGTGTAACTTTCTCATTCCGTACTCTGTGATTTGGAAAAGCATTCTCTTAGGTTGGGATATTTGCAAGGAGGGTGATCAACGGAATGTTGGTAATGGTCAAAATATGAATTTTTGGCATGACAAATGTCTAGATATAGGTCGACTGAGATCAAAGATTCCACAAATTCAAGGTCCACTCACTATAAGCAATATCCTTAGAGACACTCACCGGTTTTCAGATCCAATCTCTGTTCTCCCTGCACGTTTCAAGGATAGAATCCTTTCTTTCTAGCCATCACTCTACTACAGAGGATTCATTGTACTGGAGTCTTAGTCGTCATGGTAAGTTTACCAGTTCTGCCTACTAGTTCATTTTGCAAAAATTTTTGT
Source organism: Rauvolfia tetraphylla (assembly GCA_030512225.1). NCBI lineage: Eukaryota > Viridiplantae > Streptophyta > Magnoliopsida > Gentianales > Apocynaceae > Rauvolfia > Rauvolfia tetraphylla. The sequence goes on from JAJQKT010000062.1 coordinate 1,728,363, forward strand.
GACAGCATTTACCATCTGTTAATCTTTACTGGATTTGACATATTCCAACCTTAAACAAAATCAGGACTTTTTAATGGCTTGCATATCATGATAAATTGCCTGATAATCATCTCCTCTTCCGAAGAAAAATCTTATCCCTAGATCTATGGCTCTTTATGTCCTAATGCTGAAAATTCTGAGCATATTCTTAGAACCTGTAGTTTTGCTTCCAGAATTTGGAATGGTTTAATACCTTTCATTAATACTTCCATTTCAGCAATCTTATTCTCTAGCTAACCATTTCATGTTTGGCTTAAAGAAAATTGCTGCTCTAAGGCCATAATCTTGGTAAACATTCCTTTGCCAGCTTTATTCACTTTTATATGCTGGAATATCTGGTTGAAAAGAAATCAACGATACTACAGACCATTTAATGATCGAAGTTTAGACATTTATCAGATCATAAGCAAATCTATAAAATTTGTCTCTGTTTTTTATTTTCCTACTAAAAACCTACAGCCTCAAACATTGTTAGTTAAACGAACCCCCCCCCCCCCCCCAGGGGCGCGGTGCAGGAGGGTACATGGCTCCTGGGTTTTCAAACAGAAGATCAAGTATTCCACCATTCTCTTAGCTGAGCTTTTGGCATAGGGCTTACAAATCGCTATCGATTTTGGCATCACTCATTTCGAGATTAATACAGATTCTCTAATTGCTGTTATTATGGTTACCCAAGACCAAACTTATCCTCGCCACTCTCCCTTGCTACTTGATTGAAAACACCTATTGCAGTTGATTCCCAGCTGGAAGCTGATGCATATGTGACTACGGAAGAAGACGGTAAACAGTTGATTGACCCGCTAGATCACCATCTTCCTCTTTTGTACTCTGATAAAAATGGGTACTTTGTACCCTAGACTTTGTTATGCTAATAAGTCTATATTTGTACTCATATACACATGTGGATCTATTTTACACTGCTATTTTCTTTTCAATATAAGTTTTTCTTTTTTGCCCACAAAAAAAAAAATCACTACACATGAAGTTTAAGATTCCAAGCCGCGTCTGAGTGAGAGGAGGTTTGATCGCGGCCAATTGAACAGGAAAGTGGGTTGATGTCTTCAGGATTGCATTGTAAAATTCTTGGTGGCGCAACTGAATTTGTGTTTGGTTAATGCAATGCAAAGAATGGAAAGTCTAGCACAAACAGTAAGAGAAACTGAACTAGCAAAGGCAAGTGTTAGTCGGGTGCTTACCTATATTCGTAATTTGTATATCGGTGATTAATAGAGAGAGTGCTTGCATTTATTGTCTTTGGATTTTTCTATGTTTTTTTTTTAAAATTCAACGTACTATGTGTTTTTCTTTTTAATACTTCTTTTGTCTTATTTTTAATAATTTACTATATTGAGGTGTTCAAAAAATAACGAATCCAAAATATTTTCTTATATTTTTCTTGAGAATTTTGTTTTTGAAAATTTTCTATATCTATTGTAGGTAAATAAGGTAGCACGGAGATTCCGAAAAAGAGGATGTCCTATATATAACCAATTAGGGATTTGTTTATGGTGATCCAGCAGAAAGATGTAAAAGTTCTTCTGAGTTAGTCCATATTCTCTTGATAAAGAAGATTAATTTGGGTTAAGAGGATGAATCAACTATTGATGGTACATTTGCCATATATTTTATCAGAACGATGTCTAGATGAAGTTTCTATCTTGTAGACTTCGAGTACTAGAATGGTGGAGGCATTACCATTTGATTAGAGTATAGATAGTAATTTTTTTCAGTTAGTTGATATAGATTAAATTTCAATCGTCAAATTTTGATCTAATGATTAAAAATTTATACATTGTGAGTAATTATTCAAGTTAAATAATTATGTGAAATAATTATTCATTATGAAATGAATAATTATTCACTCTATAGTAAAATAATTATTTTATCAATTAAAATAATTATTCATAATATGTAAATTTTTAACTGTTAAATTAAAATATAATAATTAAAAATTTATTTAATACAAATTGAAAAAAAAAATACTATCTACACCCGCATTGTGTTTGTCATCCTTTCCAGATTCACAGTCCGAGAACCAATACAGTAATGCCAAAACATGCTTCCACAGCAAACACACAGATCTTATGAGGATAGAATGAACTTAAAAAGAGTATTTTACTCCTATAGGCATTGATGAAGTTGTCAAAAGCAACTAATTTTGTTCCGTTTCGTATTACCAAGAACATCTGATTCATTAGTGAATTTTCAATGGTATGATAATATCAGTTGCTCAAGCTTTTTTGTACAGAACATGGTAGAATAGACTTCTGTTGGAAATAAAGAGCAAATGGCTATGAACAAGTTGAATTACATACTCTCATAATTGATCGATCCTACCATAACGATGCCTTTCAAAAACAAAATTCTACCACAAAGACCGAAAACAACGTAACCACAACATCGAAGTGGTCCCAGCAAAATCTAGAGACTTTTGTACTGCTAATAGACCAATGGTTCAGCCCCACAAGCGAAGTCAACATTCTAGTCAACCAAAGGTACAAATGAAAAATGCAGGAGCTCTAGCTAAGAACGACATCGTTCGGTTGGTGGTGTCCGATTCTTTCTGCTTGCATCAGTAGCGAAGTAAAAGACATGGTCTCCACTCCCTCCGCCGGAAACATTTCGAACTCCTGCTCTTCAATCTTCGGCCACACCGTCAACCGCGGAGGAGAGCTATTCCGAGCAACGGCAGAGGAAGCAGACGAGGAGAGTTCAGGTTCAACATGGTGGAGAAGCCACTCCACCGTCTGGCCATTGGTGCGGTGACCGAGCTCGCGGGTGAGCTGGAAGATACGGGCGGCACAGAGGGCTGGCAGCCGCACGCGATGGCCGCTTCTTTTGGCATTAGTTTTGGGACGGGCTTTGAGATTGTTGTTCTTGCAGCTACTTTTACTCTTCCAGGTCTTCTTCTCGGCGGGAGGTGGGTAGGGAGTGGAAGATGGCGAGGAAGAACAATGGCCATTGGAGGGAAAGCTTAGAGTGTTTAAATTGGTAAGAGGAGGTGGGTCCATATCTGTAAGAGGAGCTGGAAAGCTCTGGGTTCGACTTAGGGTTTATATGGTTGGATACGGGCAGAGACAATTTTGGAGTGATAAAAGAGAATTCAAATCTTGAGTTGGTGCGAGCGGAATTACCGATGCCCCGACACGGTATCGGTATCCAGTTAGCAGCTGTCCGTGTCGTCTATCCATAAACAAAACAATTTTTTCTTTTCTTCTGAAATCCAAACAAAAGAAATTGATTGATTATTTACGAAGTACTTCATTATATTAATCATAATTAATTACCCCCTCAGATAAAAAAATATGATTTTTTTAGAACTATGTATAAGAATAAAAAATTTTAAATTAAAATATTTTTTATATTCTTAATAAATGGAAAGAATAGGGAGGAAAAAATAAATGAAATAACTAAATGCAATTTTTTTAATAAATAATAAATAATTCTTGAAATAAGTAAAAAATTTATATTTTGATTTTATCATTTAAGATTAAAAAATATTTATATTTAATAATTAATAATTAATAAAAATAAATCTTATAAAATGAGAAAAAAATTTATACATGCAAGAGTCAAATTTCTAACTTTTATTGAAGGGCTCAGCACTTGCCCCTCCTCAGGAAAGGTCTCACAGACTAAAAAGATTTATATTTTTAAAATTGTATTTCAGTTTGAAGTATTTGGAAAATAAAGTTTGACTTGAATTTGTTATATTTTTATTCTCTTCATTTAAGAAAAATAAACAAAATAATTCAATTAAAACATTCTCAAATAAAGTAAATTTGAATTTAACATCCATTATAGTATAGCCATATCTCACCTTTCCCCTCCATGGGACTACGTGTATTTGGATACTTTTCAAAATTAAAAATTTACATTTTCAATCCACTTCTTATAAAACTTTTTAAATCAAAACTCAATTCAAATTTAAGATCTCCTTCAAAAAAATAAAATAAAAACACGAAGAAAGAAAAGTGTTATTAAACATAAACCCCAAATTATGCTCTTTAATCTAAAAAATTTCACTTTTTTCTTTTTTTTTTCACTTTAGTCTTATTTCTCTTTTTTATAAATAATTTATTTTTATAATTTTCAATACAACTTAACTTAAAAAAAATACATCAATCTACATACACCTTTAAAGTGTGATTGGATAAAATTAAATTTAAAATTTTTATCTTGAGTTTCGTAAAAATTAAATTATTTGTAAGAGAAAATATAAGTTCCACACTTAAAATTTTAAATTCAATTTCAAAACAAAACCCTATCCAAATATACCCTTAATCTACGTGTGGTGATGTCATGCTCGTGCTTCCTTAAAATATCCTGAAAGTGTTTTGCCTCCCCTCCACTTTGTAAGGTAGTTGTAACCCAGCCTAGAGTAGGGTGATATCAACATTGCAAGAGATTGAGAAGGAAAGTCTATAAACACTGTGAGAGGAAGATCCAGACTAAGTTCCACTTTCATTGCCATAACAAAATTAACCCTGATTTCCACCTCACAAACAATTCAGTCCACTTTTACAAGAACAAAGACAAAAATTTACAACGATTTTCATATAGAAACCTAAAGTAATTACACTCCTAGTCAGAAGATATATAACAACCACTAATTCTTGCACAATTACACATCCTAAATCCACTAATTATCCTGTGATGCCTCTCCGTGCGGGAAATTCATAAGCCTTACATCTGGTACCACCTCAATGTCCCTGTCAGGCTAATGGAATTTGCAAAAAGAGTATTATGAAGACGATTGTAAACAAGGATTGGGTAAATTAACACCACAATGAGATGACATACCTTCCACAGTCGCAAGAAATGCCAGAAGAGGAAGTCAATGATCATAACCAAGCAAAAAAGCTTGCCAGCCCAAGCACCACAAGTTAGGTACCTAGAAAACGGTATGTTAAGCAAAATGTCGAAATTATAGTTGACAGCCTCCCCTTCTAACCAATGGTTTGAAAATCAAAGCATGTTCGGGATTACCAGAAACTTTTATTGTGCCAGCAAAATCAGTTCTATTATAACTGTGATCCACTTAGATGTGATTATTTTTTTTAATTGTCAGATGTATGAGCATAAACAAATGCATCTACAAACGTGTATCATATTTGCAGCTGCAAATTTGCACAGCATACCGAGATAATCGTTCTAAAAGATCTTGATTGGAACATCTTAGGGCACGATCATACACAATCTCTGTCCTCCTGGCAACATCATGCCAACTGTACAGTTTCTTCATCTGGCAGGAAAGTGAATGCATTAGATCAAGATATCCTTCTTCAACTGCTTTGTTTTAACACATCAGAACCAATATAATACAATTAAAGTTCCACAAAAGAAAAGAAAACAGAAAAACTAGAATTTCTGTTCACTAAATTCTTGCCATATCCAAAGATATGATGAATAAGGCAATTTTTAAGTAATACTCCTTCCAACTTTTTTTCTGATTTGGTGAGATTTCACATTCAACTAATTTTCCTTTCATATCCCGACAAAATTTTCTGCACCACCAAACATTTTACTATTTACAGCTCAAACATGATTGTGACCATCATGTATTATTGTTTGAATTATCTCCGCAAATTATCATGGCACCTCCACCTGCCCCATCCCTCCCAGCAGGGAATCAGTTTGGATTAACATGCATATGCTTGTCATAAACATACTTATGACTGCATACATTTAAGTAGATCTTCTGCTTCAATTTAATATGCAGATACGGGAGTTTTATGCTAAATTAGAACAGAACCGAAACGGTAAAATCTTCTTCATATTCCCTTCTTTCCCTTCTTCCTATCTGAGTGTGTGTTTTAATTGCAAGGGAGGCCATTGTAAAGGAATCAGGGAAATAAGGTCAAGCCTCTCAGATTATCAGCTGAAAAAGGATACATATTTACTAAGTAATTTGCCCTCTCAAGAATATTGTAATTCTGCTCGCACATCTTACCCAACACCCTAAGGAGGCAGGGAAACTAGCACCTCATAGCAGTGTCTTCTACTCAGCAAAGTGAAATGGTGACCACTATAGATGACCAATATGCAAATATAGGAGTATAATTCTGAGTAGATTTTGTGCATGATTAAGCTTGTCATATGAATGAATACATCCAAGAAGCATGTATACTTTTGTGGACTCAAAAGAAAAACTTGAGTGAATTTCTTCTGTGCCCTTTTTGTTACTAATGAGTTTTTAAATCATCAGGAAAAAAGAAAGGGGGTAGGTACTTCACCGAAGATATTGGATAGATCATAGCTGTATCAACTAAGGGGTCGAAGGCAACTTTTTAACTCAAAAAACAAGAGAGACTTTCATACTCACTCGTACATGCATAGCTTGAGGATCAATCTTGGGAAGGATATGTAAAGCTTTTGTGATTGCTCGAACCATATCAGTGGGATCTGGCTCTGCCAGAATAATCATATCATCTGGAAGAACCTAATGATAAAGAAAATGCGAACAATCTGTAAACTTCGTGGAAATCCGTACATTCACTTTAGCATTCTTCAGATAATTAGCACAACAATCAGATTCACAAAATTAGCAAAGTGAAAGATAACTATCTTGCACATGCCTCTGGGACACCTCCCACAAGTGTACTAACTGTCAGTAATCCACAGCTAGCAGCTTCCAGAATGGCTATGCAAAAAGCTTCGGTTAAAGAACTGCAGAACTAGTTCAAAGCATCAGGTATTTGAAGAGGTCAAAAAAAGATTTCTACAGACAAAAATATCCATGCAGATACAGAAAATGCAAATGCGTGATACATGATAAGAAACTATAGGTCTGCTTACCGGAACATTTATACAGCTTCCCCCACTATTCTACCGTTCCAGATATAGAATATCTCTTGTAGAAAAGAAATAGTAGTTTTCAAGAAGAAAGGAACAGTTTATATCCATATTTACTGTAAGCAAAGAAATCTGCCAATTATGAAAATTCAAACATCAGAAATGTAGTCCCCCCCCCGGGAGGCCGTGGACAGAATGAGGAATAGTGGTTTGCCTTTCTTCTCTGGAAAAATTGACACTGATTATACCTGTTCAAGAATATATGGCCCCTTATCAACACTGACTGTACTCTAGCATGTGGAACAGCTCCCAACATTTCCACTTGATCTTGAAGAGAGTGTTTCTCCCTCATTTCTTCCAGCCGAACTCTTTTAGGCCCGTCTCCTCCAATAACAAAACGAACCTGAAAGAATTGAGTCCATGTGAGATGTAAGTGTTAACAGAACTAAAACTGGTAAGAGTCTCTATTAGCAAACTTAGGGTCCAGAAGGTAAACCATTTTAGGATACCGCATAATGGTTATTGGCGTATCGTAACAAACTAAAACTGCTTCCATTGACAAAAGTAAAAATAATTGAGGATAACATAAGGAAAATAGTTACGATAATTCAGCTACTTTGTACTCTATTCTCACGTCAAGAACGTGAATATTCAACTCCAACCTCAAATAGAAGCCCAAAATGTCCATGTTACAAGGAAATTAACATTAAGATTGATGTCTTTTCCGCACGTGATATTGCAGGTATGAAATTTCACTATAGAAAAACTTGGGGACATGTATGTATTGAATTCAAAATTTGGAATGTTAGGTCTATCAACAAACATACTTACATTGGGATGCAAACGGCATACTTCAGGAATCACTTCAACAAGCAGATCTGCTCCTTTCCGATAAACCAACCTACTTATCACAACAATAACAATAACATCATTGCTGAGACGTTCAGGAGCAGGCTTGAACATAGCTGTGTCTACAGCATTTGGAATGACAAAAACCTTTTCAGGTGGCAGACCTGATCTCAAAACTGTATTTTCCTTACTCGTATGAGAGACACAGATAGCTTGGCTCACATCGGCCAGTGTAAATTGTAGTACCTTGTTCATGTGGATACTTCCCACATCAGCAAAACCATAAAGAGAATGATCAGTGAATACAACTTTGTAACCCATAGTACGTGCATGCATCAAAGCTTCATGGCACAAAGTGGAAAATGCTTGATGACCGTGCACTATTGATATATTCTCCCTGAGTAAAATTGTCCTTATAATTGGAAGTGTCCCATAAAATGTTGGGAATGTATTTTGCATGAGAAATGGTTTCCATGGCACATAGTAAACTTTGAGGCCGCCAGTCATATACCTCACTCCTGTCCGATTTTTATAGGCATGAGTCATAACAACTACCTGGAATAATTCATTTAAGCGAAAAAGAATAAACTCCATCACTTGAACACCCTCTACTCATATATGAACAAAATAGACTTTCAAAATAAGAACTTTACCGAAGGACAGAGCAAGAAAGGAAATGGAGAAATACTAACTAGAAGCTTTGAACTACCTTATGGCCTAATTCTATCAAGCATTGCGATAGATAGTATATGTGATTCTCCACTCCACCAAAGTTGGGATAGAAAAAATCAGACACCATCAAGATCCTGTGCTTTTCCTTGTTACCCATGATTTCTGATTTCTTCAAACCGCTGAAGGACAAACTATTTTTGTCAAAGATAGAGGAAATGGAGATTATTAGACAGAGTGCTGAAAGCAGCAAAGATGGAAAAAATAACAGTTCATTTTTGTTAGCCTTATACAATTTATATCTTGTGCAGGCAGCTATTAGACTGCTATTCCATGAGACATATGAAAAAATGATTGAGTTATAAAAAGCACTATGACTCTCGCAACTGAGTTACAAAACCTCCAAGCAGCCCAAGGCTCAGAAACTTTCCTTCACAAGAAAATCACATGGTTCAGAACAAGTTTTCACCCCATGCTTGAAGCAGAGGAGTATTCACCTTAATCTTTAATAAGAGATGTTTTACAGCTACTGGAATAATACAATTGTTCAATCGCATAAAGAACAAAATAACAATAATCACCAAGCTTGATCTTTTGTCAAGCAATCGTAACTTCTCAAAATACCAAAAACAAACAAACAAACAAACAAACAAACAAAGGAACAAAACATTTATCTCAAACTCGAATTCAGAACTGGCTCTTCAATCATCTCAGCTATCTATTCGGAAATATATGCAAGCATTTCAATATATGTGAATTAATACAAATGTGTAACACATTCTCAGGTCATTCAGCTGATACTTGCGTAAACAAACGAGATAAACACAAGCAAAATAGAAACTCAGGTCGAAGTAATGAATTTTTAGGAGCATCCATACTCATTTTTTAGATAACTTGATAAGCATTATATAAAACAAACGAGATAAACACAAGAAAAATAGAAACTCAGGTCGAAGTAATGAATTTTTAGGAGCATCCATATTCATTTTTTAGATAAACTTGATAAGCATTATATATGCATATTCTTCAAGACAAATTGTGAGATCCAGTGGAAGAACTGAAAGCAAAATTAATCAGCTATTGATGATGAAGAAACCTGTAGTAGTCGATATAGAAATTTGATCAATTTCCTATGTAATTGGGCATTTGACTCTCTACCCAAGAGGAGCAGTTAGTTAATCAGCTGCTCTTTTCCCCATCAGAGGAAGCAGAGTGTGGGTATGCATCGATTTGGGGCTCTACACAAAAGGCTGGCGATATTGCACCAAAGCAATTCTCCTCCTGCCAAATTTTGTTCAACAAGTGATGCGACAGAACGCATAATGTAGCGCTCACAATGCAACATATAATCAGCGCACTAGATGTGACTGCAACGGGAATGCATTCATGAGAAAACAAGGCTATTTGCGGAGTTTTGTTTTGTAATAAAACTAGAGAAGGTCTCCCCAACGATTTAATTAGTGGTCTGATGGGGATATTAATAGATGATTTGATTATCTAACTGTATACCAAGTGCCAGTTTTTTTCATCGTCAACGCATTCCTCTCATGCGTTGTCAACTTTTTTTTGGGACTTCTGCAGTATAAGGACACATTACCATAATGTGTTCTTCCTATACAAAGAGAAAGGTTGTGCCATTTTTTTCATAGTCAAAGCATTCTGAAGTATAAGGACGCTTTACCATATAATGCGTTCTTCATTTACACAAAAAAAGGTTTCCCATTGCAGTCTTCTCTTGCGTCGTCAACTTTTACAATTTTTTTCATCGTCAACGCATTCCTCTCATGTGTTGTCATTGGTATTAAATAGGATTATTGGTTCAAAGTCATCTATGGTATTTACATTTGCGTACGTTGGTGGGATGAGCTGTCATTGCAGATAGAAGAATTTTTAGAAAGTGAAAATATTAAATAATTGTGCTATGTAGATAGTGAAATGAAATAGAAAATTAGCATACATATGAAAGAGTGATCATCTTCAATTTTTATGAAGAATCCAGGTTGAGGGTTTGCCATATGTGACTGATTATGGGGAGTTATGTCGTCCTGGATTGAGAAATACTTTAGAAAATATAGGGTAAATAAAGTTTTTCAAAAGTTGGTGGTAAACATACAAGAGTAATGTATAATGGAAGATGATGGCATCTCTCAAAAGGGTAAGAAACTTCTGATCTTATCTACTTCAGTAGAGATAGTAATAAAAAACTTCTGTAGTTTAACTTCTCTCTAAATTAGAATTCAGAAGGTTTAGTTTCAGCCAGTTGGGATCACAAATTGTTTATCCAGGAGAAATGTACCTTTTTTAAGTTCAAAATATGCAATATTGATCTGGAACTATATTTTGCAGAAACTGTTTCTTGCAGTGATTATTTATTCCTAAAAGTTTCCTGTATATAACAGTACACTTGCAAGAGTTTTTGTAATACCTGCAAGAGCAAGATGCAAACCTAGTTGACAGTAGCAAGCAACTGCAAAGGTAATTGGTAATTAAATAATAGGCAAAAATTGAATAGATTTTATTTCAGGCAATAAAAAAACAATTATTATGCATTAGTGCTATAATTACTGCAGAGGAATGTTTCAGCAAGATGATGACATTAAGCATTATGCTAAAGTGAACAGTATGCAAGATTTGAAGAAATAAATAGAATATCAGAAGTCCCTATCCTACAAAACTTAAGCAACCAAATTTTTAGATCTGCTGTTGAAACAAGAAAGCACAGAAACAGGAGGAAGAAGAAGAGAAAACTAATTGTGTAATTACCAATCAGAGGGAGTGATGAGAGGGGCAGCTGATATAGGCAGTACACCACTGCAGAGAATTTTGAATAGGTATGGCACTCCCAATCACGTCCTGAATATCAGCCCGAAAGGCTCGAAAAAGGAATTAGTAGATGGAAAAGAAGATGGGAAGAGAATTGGCAGAGGATGGTAGTGGAAGGAAGAGAGACAAAAGGGATTCAGTATATGGAAAGACAAAAGGGAAGAGGTTCTGGAATGGTGTCGCCGAGGTTCTGTTATAAAATTTCAGTTATAAATAAGCCACTGACTACCTGAACTGATTTGAATTATATGTTGTAGATAATTTTCATAGAAAAGTTGACACTATAAATAACATGAAGACAATCAGGTAAAGGAATAACTCTGAACTCCATGTGCCTCATAATAGGACCATTCTATGATTCAATTAACAACAATTCTAATAAACTTGAGAAAAATAAGCATCGATGAAATGGAATCATTCACGAAAAACTACATTATTTTTGGCCTCAACCATATAAAGGCATCCCATATAATGATATAAATCATATTTCAGTCTCACAATAATGTTTCTGCAAGAAATTATCCATTTCCTAATCCTTGAACTGCAGGTTTACCTGGTCTAAATTATTGTATCATTAGATTTTATGACTTGAATTGATCTTTCCACAAAAAATGGGTTCTTGTGGGGAAATAATTTGCTAACTGTGTCCTAGAAAAGAAAGTAAACAGTAGACATATACTGAAGGATAAGAAGGCTCATGTCCCATGACTTCTGAAAGCTTATTAACATTTTGACCATCTCTATTATTTCTTTATCAACTCTTGAAATGGCTTCTTAAACTCTGTGGTCCAAGTATCTAATACAACCTTCCATGTTTCATTTTAGGTCATCTTTCCTTCAAATGGCCCCACACTAATGTATTTTGTCCATTAACAAGCATCTATCCTAAATTATTATCAGATGAACCAGACAACTTTTTTTGACAGCCAATCAAAACTAAATAAAAATCAATTCAGAATACTGCAGGGGTCTTGACATCTCCATTTGTAAGAGTCGTGGAAGTTTAGTCTTTTAAGTTGAACCATTTGAAATCCATAACAAGTTTCTCATTGACAATTAATTTTCTATTCTTGGCTAGTTTTCAAGTTTCTAATTCCAATGCAATTCTTCAATCCATTAGAACCAAAGGATGAAAATCAAGGACTGGAAGTCATTGAAGTAGGTATCATTACTTTATCGTGCTCAAAAAGGTTCAAAAGAATATATCTTTACTTATCCTTTGATCCATAAAATATCCAAATACCAAATTTAGGATTAGTGCTTTAAGATTTAAAAGAACTGAAATCCATACTTCCAAAATTCTTCCTTAAATCTAAAAATCTGCCAATGTGCATGCTAAAGAAACTCACTATTCCCATATACCAATAATTTATAGATGCTCTCTATTAAAATGAATACTCCCCAAATTTCAACTCAAAAAGACGAGACAATGTGAAAGATCCAACATAAAAAATGGAAAAACCCGTAAATGGTCCATCCAGCAAATCAAATGGATACTGCTAAAAGCAAAAATTTATATAGACATACTCCAAAAGTTCACCATCAACCTATTGCCAAACAAATGCGTTAAGTTAGCAAAACGGAAAAATCCAGAGACATAAAGAAACCATGAACAATCCGCGTCAAAATGATCCTAGATCCATTTCCTATTTCTTGGAAACACAGTCATCGTAGAACTTTCCGGGAGAATCTATTCAAAATCAACGACAAAACCAATTTATATATAAAGCTTATTCCTTTCTTTCTTAGCACTGTTAAGCAAACAAAAAGATGAAGCGAATTAAGGTGACCTACCGAAAGCACAGAAACAGGAGGAACAAGAAAAGGAAACTAATTATGTAATTACCTATCAGAGGAGTGATGAGAAGGGCAGCCGATATAGGCAATACACCACGGCTGAGAATTTGAATAGGTATGGGAATCCCAATCACGTTCTGAATATCAGCCGGAAGGCTCGAAAAAGGAATCAGCAGATGGAAAAGAAGATGGGAAGAGAATTGGCAGAGGATGCTAGTGAAAGGAAGAGAGACAAAAGGTACTCAGTACAAGGAAGGACAAAAGAAAAGAGGTTCTGGAATGGTGCAGCCGAGGAAGAAAAGCGGGGTTTTCTGAGGACGTTAGACACCCAGACTTGTTGACTGCGGGCTGCACTACTATTTTTCATTTATCGAAAAAAAAATATTCTTAACAAATTTTTAATATATTCATAAATTTAAAACAAATTTAAAAATAAAAAAATAAATATAAGAAGAATAGCCTTTTTTAAAAAATGCTTTTACAAGTTCCCCAAAAAAATGTAAACAAAAATCAAGTTGCAGAAGAATAGCAGCCCCGAAGATGGCATCAGGGAGCCTCCCCCAAGGGCGCCTCAGCGGACCCCGACGACAGCAGCTCCTTGCAACCCCCACGACGCCGCTGTGCCCTGTTCTCTTCATTTCCTTCTTCTTGTGTTTTTTTTTTTTTTTCTTTTTTTGGTCTTCTTGGGGAAGAAGGTTCCCCAAGAAGAAAATAATTTTCTTTTTTCTTATTCTTGTTTTCTTTTTCTTAATCTGCATTATTTTTGTCCTTCTTGGGGAACCTTGCTCTTGTTCCCTTGTTTTCATTTTAAAAATTTTTTCCCATATTTTTCTTTTTTATAAGATTTTATTTTTATTTTAGATTAATTAACAGTTTAAAGATTTTTTAAGAATATTGTTACGGGAGAGAAAATTAAAAGAAATTTAAATTTTAGAAAAAAATAATAAATAAAAATAACTTCAATATAATTAGTAATTTAACTCCAGCAGATATGAAGAAAATTGAGAATGCAAATAGTATTGTGATATGATTGTGATCACACCATAATACCCATTTGCATTCTCATTTTTTTTTTTTTTTACTTTGATTGTATGAACCCTTTATTGCCATATAATCTTTGTTAAAACCAAAGTATCGCAATACGTATTTGCGTCCTGAATTTTTCTCTATTGGAATTATAGAAACGAAATAATGTTATGTATTTTTTCTTAAAATTAGTTACATCGAGTTATTAATTTGTATTATTAATTTTTTTAACTTTAAATTATATGAACACATTAATGTCATCCGTGCTTTGATAAAATAACTACATCACAATATTCATTTATCAAAAAATATCCCGTTTAAAAGGAGACCTATTTAATAGTACTAGATTCAAGGTGTATTTAGATTATATTTGGATCTCACACTCTCTTTTTATAAAAAAATTACTTTTTAAAAATTTAAAACATAAAATTTTAATTCCAAATACACTCTATATCTATAATTGCATTGATTCTTACCTTACTTTAGATAAATGATTTAAATTTTGCTCCGTAGTTTATAACTTATATTTTGATATAAATACCTTTTCTAGATTTAATTTTCATAGTAATAACATATATGATCAAATCGTCATTTATTATTAACATATTCGAGTTTAAATTTTTCTTTCTAAGACATATGAAGTCATATTTGAAAAATAAGATTTTTTTTACCGAAAAAAGAAAATATAAAAAACTTAGGATATTGTTTGCCTAAATAATTTCTTACACATGCTATATAATCACTTCCACAATTTCATTTAATTCTTTTACGCATAGTATTTTCTTAATCTATATAATATTATTATTCTACAAACAAATATTTATAATTTTTTAAATTTATGTCTTAATGTTACATGTTAATATGAATTAAATAATTATATTTAATAATTTTAAATTATAGGATGATAAATTTAAATAATTATATTTAGGCTCGTGGACATGGTAGAAAAACTCAATATTTATTTACTTTTTTTCTATACCTTTTTGGAACAATTTGGAAATTAGCCTCTCTGAAGTCTCAACGGTTCTCGAACTAAAAGAATCTTCTCGAAACTCCTCACTCTCTATAATACTACCAAAACAATAACCCCATAAGCCCTAATTCTTGTATTCACCAAAAGCCTTTACCCACCTCCCCTTATCCACACTGGGCATTTTGGCTAGTTTGCCTTTAAAGAATCTCCGATGGCATCGGCCAATGCAATTTCGACTGCCTCAATCCTAACTTCCCCCAGCAAACAAGTAAGTTGCTACATTTGATGATTTCTTGATGTGGGTTTTGCCAGGTTTTACTTCATCTGATGTTTATTTGCTGCATTTTCTTTTGTTCTCGTGGGTTTATGTAATGGTAATCTGTATCTTGCAGGGAGGTTTGAGGAGTACAAGGGTCAACCAACTGCAGGGGCAGAAGTTTAACTATAAGCCCACAAAGAACAGCAGGTTTGTTGTAAAGGCTGCTGCCAAGGAAATTGCATTCGACCAGAGGTCCAGGACTGCCCTTCAGGCTGGTATTGATAAGCTGGCAGATGCTGTTGGTCTCACTCTTGGTCCCAGGGGTAATTTCTGGAACAACTTATAATAATATGGAATTCTTGCCCTGGCGATTGCTTAAAGATTTGATCGGGTCCTTTTGAATGCTTATTGCGAAGTATAATTTTGCGCAACAGTGCATTTATGCTACTAGAAATGATGTTCCTAATAAATTTGGGTGTGTAATACTGGAAGGAGTTCAATATTTATCCATAATCAATTGATGTCTATCATTTTACAACTATGTACTGTAAAACGTTGAAACCCTTTTGCTAGGAGTTTCTTGACTTGCTTTATCATTGGCAATTGGATATAATGGAGGATGCTTCATTCCACAGGGAGGAATGTTGTGTTGGATGAATTTGGAACTCCCAAGGTGGTTAATGATGGTGTGACTATTGCTCGGGCTATTGAGTTGGCTGATGCTATGGAAAATGCTGGTGCAGCTTTAATTAGGGAGGTGGGTGCCTTGCTTCAGCAAGTTGAACTGTTGAACTTAATTATTTAGCAAAAACCTCACGACTAAATGAAAAAGAGAATAGAAAGAGAAAAACTCCCTAGATTCTAGCATCCTTTTGACGTGTTTAAACTGTATGGTAAAGGTTGCCAGCAAGACCAATGATTCTGCTGGTGATGGCACAACCACTGCATCAGTTCTTGCTCGTGAAATTATTAAGCTTGGTCTTCTGAGTGTTACCTCTGGTGCCAATCCAGTTTCTGTGAAGAAGGGTATTGATAAAACTGTACAAGGTCTGGTTGATGAGCTAGAGAAGAAGGCCAGACCTGTTAAAGGTCGTGATGACATTAAAGGTATTTTCATTCCAAATGGTGTTTACATGGAAAGTTAACTGTAATTTGATGTTGTTGAGTTCCAGACTGACAATCTTTTGAACATTCTGCAGCCATTGCTACTATCTCCGCTGGAAATGATGAGACCATAGGAACCATGGTTGCTGATGCAATTGACAAGGTGGGACCTGATGGAGTTTTGTCCATTGAGTCATCATCTTCCTTTGAGACGACTGTTGATGTTGAGGAAGGAATGGAGGTTTGTGTGGTGCTTTATTTATCAGAATATCTCCTCTTATTGGTTTTGATTATTGTATGTAATTCAGAATGATGCATTTAAAAGCAGCTTGTTTATTTTTCTTATCATCGTGCAGATAGATAGAGGCTATATCTCTCCACAATTTGTTACCAACCCAGAGAAGCTGATTGTTGAGTTTGAGAATGCAAGAGTGTTGGTCACAGACCAGAAGATCTCAGCTATTAAGGACATAATTCCATTATTGGAGAAAACAACACAGATAAGAGCTCCTCTTCTCATTATCGCTGAAGATGTCACTGGAGAGGCTTTGGCTACTCTTGTTGTGAATAAGCTGCGAGGTATCCTTAATGTTGCTGCCATCAAAGCCCCAGGATTTGGTGAAAGAAGAAAGGCCATACTTCAAGATATTGCCATTTTGACTGGTAATGTCTTTCCCGCTTCTTGCTTCTTTTTCTCAAGAGTTTTTAAACAGTTATCAGATACATTTCTTGTTTATTTGTTTTACTGGTTTCTGTTTATCCCCATGGGCATGGGGCTTTTCATTTGCTCTCTTCTTTTCTTTGGTTGGTTGGTAAATAATGGGTAGTTCTGTTCAACGTATTAGTTGCTTTGTTGTTGCCATTCTGAGATGACAGATTGCCAAAAATAAGTTTCCAGTTGGTTTCTTGGTTCTGTTCCTCATCATTGTAATAATCATTTGGCTGTTAAAGGAGTTCTTGAGTTTTCAATTGAAAACTGTACTCTTTCAAGTCTCACCCTAAACTTATGTGCAAAGTATCTGATTTTCATAATTTTTGCACCATTGATTTCGTCCAGGAGCTGAGTACCAAGCTAGCGACTTGGGTCTGCTGGTTGAGAATACATCAGTTGAGCAATTGGGTACTGCAAGAAAGGTTACCATCTCCAAGGAATCAACAACCATCATTGCTGATGCTGCATCAAAGGATGAGTTACAGGCTAGGATTGCACAATTGAAAAAAGAGTTGGCTGAGACAGATTCTGTTTATGACTCGGAGAAACTAGCTGAGAGGATTGCTAAGTTGTCTGGTGGAGTTGCAGTTATAAAGGTTGGAGCTGCAACGGAGGCTGAGCTTGAGGACCGCAAACTTCGGATTGAAGATGCCAAGAATGCTACATTTGCAGCCATAGAGGAGGGAATTGTGCCTGGTGGTGGCGCAGCATTAGTTCACCTGTCTACTTACGTTCCTGCTATCAAGGATAAGCTCGAAGATGCAGATGAACGATTAGGTGCTGATATTGTGCAAAGGGTAAGAAACACATGATACTAGTTAACTAAATTGCTGTCGGCATAAACTCTGGTAGTTGAAATAAGGAAAATTGGAATCTCCCAGTCTTCGTGCTTGACTGCATGTGGCAGAAGATTTTTTGAATTAATGCTCTCCTATTTCTGGATTTAACCAGTTTGCTACACTTTCTTGATTAAAGTATAATGTAAGAAATGTATAAGACCAGTTAACTAAGTGCTGTGTGCATACACCATGGTAATTTCGAATGGGTACCTGTTAACTTAATCTTTCTGTCTTTCTTGATTGCATGTGGTGCGAAATTCTTGAATTGATGCTTTTTATTTCTGGATTATAATTATAAAACATTTTGCTATACTTTCTTGATATGTCAACATCCTGTAACATATTACTGTAGCAAACTATGGAAAGTTTTCCTTGAACACTGAGCATTCCAAGTAGTTCCTAACTCTGGTTGAATGCTTTTGCAGTATTCAGTATTTTCTGCTTAAGTTTTTGGGAATGCTCATCTGAATGACTGAGTGGTCTCAAGAGCATTATATTTGTTAAATCAGAATATCACTCTAAGTTGCAGTTTTATGTGTTAAAATTATTTTCACATTATCTCAATATCCTGGATTTAGATTCCTGACTGCTTTTGCAGGCACTTGTGGCACCTGCCTCTTTGATAGCACAGAATGCTGGAATTGAGGGCGAGGTGGTTGTCGAGAAGCTGAAGGAGAGTGAATGGGAGATTGGCTATAATGCAATGTCAGACGAGTATGAAAACTTGGTGGGGGCGGGCATAATTGACCCAGCAAAGGTTACAAGATGTGCATTGCAGAACGCAGCCTCAGTAGCAGGGATGGTCCTTACCACACAAGCCATCGTTGTGGAGAAGCCTAAACCGAAAACGCCAGTGGCTGCTCCCCAAGAAGGCAGCCTTGCAGTGTGATCCATCGGTAGATATCTTGAAAATTTTGGTTAGTGTCTATTTAGGACTTTACCTGGATGAAAGGTGCAGACGGGATCATTCAAAGTGCTTACCTTTGGTTTTACATTTCTTTCTCTTTGGGTGGTGGTGGTGGAGTATAAGTCGGACAGAGGAACTATTATTAAGTATTGTTTGCGTTACTGAAAACTTTATTGCGCCTCTAATTTTAGCTGGTCAGGTTTCTTTGTTTCTAATCCTGTTTCTCTGTTAATCATGGCCCCGAAAAGAATGGCAAAACATGCCGTACCCAATATAGAGCAGTAAAACGAACGATTTGGTACCCGTCAATATGTCAACATCAGATTTAAAATAGATTCAACGGATTATATTTTTTAACTTTTCTATGTATTTTTAAAAATTTAAAAATTTATAAACTTTTGTAATCGTTAGATCAGATATTAAATTTGATTTAACAGATTATATTTAGTCTTGCAGGACCTGGATAGAACTGTAAAACGAACGCTCAATAGCCGAGGCATTATATCGAAACACCGGAATTTAAGCATTAATGGGGCATATAGGACTTTGAAAAATTTAAAATGAATTGCAACACGAAAAAAAGGATGCCTAAAGCATCAACACCGTCAATATGGTTGCGGATTGCTGAACATATGGAAGCCCAAACTGGAACTTGCCAGAAGGAGCCAAATGGTTCCGTTCTTTATTGCAAAGCACTGCTAGAAGTCGAGCAACGTAAACAGAAAGTAGAAACAAGGCACAGCCGCGAGAGAGAGAAAAACAATTGTTTTTGGTCATGACTACTCTGGTTCCATTGTTAAAGAAGGCAAAATTGTTGTGGCCTCACCATCAATAACAACAGTGTTGCCACCTTTAAAGCATCTCGTTGTAAATTTCGCTCTGCGGACGGTAAAAGCAAGGAAAAAGAATCAATGTACTAATCCAGCGCAGTTTTCAAAGCGAATATGGGGCAGCCAAGACAGCTTACATGTACTTCTTTCTCATCTCCTTGATTACCGTTGCTTGTATTTCAGCATTGATCTGCTCTCCAATATAAACCGGGGTTTTGAAGTGCAAAGTTTGTGAAACGTAGACAGCTCCTGGCTACATTGGAACACCAAAAGCACAAATCAGAGAACGACGATGCTGAAGGAAAGGGGGGGAAGCTTTCGGAAAGCAAGAACTTACAAAATAAGAAGCAATAACTCTCGGAAATAAGGAAGCAACAAGCATTCCAGGAACTAATGGGTCCCTGAAACCAGCATCTTTGGCACATTTATGATCAAAATGCAAAGGATTGAAGTCCAATGTCAGCTTGGAGTAGTCGGCTAAATCCGACTCTGAAAATGTTCTAGCTAGTCTCAAAATGCGTCCTTTTTCCAGGACGTCGGCTGCCGATGAAGAATACCAGAAAGCAGAGTTGGAAATGGAATTCGAAGCCAGATACTTCTTGAGCATTATTCTGAAGCAATTCATCGAACACGTGCAGTGCAAGACTGGTTTTTCTCCCGGAATAACCAGTCTCCGCGAGAGACACTCCCAGAAATTAGTTGTGCTATAGAACCTTCAAGCGTATGCCCCCGTTTTGGGTCTGAATACCCTTTCTGGTCCACATTCTTCAATGGGTTTCACATCTAAACAGACGATTCAGGCCCAATTAAAGAGTGATATGACTTGGCTTTACTTGGATTTGTTTTCTACTATAATAGCATCCGCCACTTTCAAGATTTATCTTATTGTAAAACTGCGCATATTTTATTTTATGAAGCTTGTTAGGGTATCAAGAATTGAATTATTGGTATGGTATTAGCTCTCTGGAGTATGTGGTTCAATTTGAAGTCCCGAGATGCTTTTCTTTCCTTTTCCCTTTCTTTTCTTCCAAACCCCAATTTCCTAAATTAAGAATTATATCTTTGATTCTTGAGCTATCAATTGAGCATGTTTACTATGGGTATGATTAGATAGAGTTTTGTTTTGAGATTTTTGTTTTGAGTTTCGTAAAAATTAAATTATTTGTGAGAGAAGATATGGATGCTACACTTGAAATTTTGGGTTCGGTTTCAAAATTGAATCTGTCTAAACTCACCCATATATAATTTTTTTTAATTATTTACAGTTAAAAAATTTATCATTTTTCAAGTTATTTTTCTCTCTAGTTCATCTTCTCTCTTTTTAACCCAAAAGTCTAAAATTAACAAAGAAAGCATCAATTTATCCAATGCAATACAATGAGTAGCAATTCTACACTGAATTCCCCTGATTTTGAGGTGAAAATTTGAAAAAACATCAACATATAAATTTTTTTGTTAACTAGATCTGTGCTGTCTTCCAGCCATTTGGGGGGGCATTTGGATCCCGAGAATATGTTGCTGCCATTATTGATTATACCAAATAGAGATGAGTAGTGGGCTAAAAGCATTTTACTGCTGAGATTTCTAGTGAGAAAGACTTGAGACAAAAAATGTAGGTCAATAACAATCATTTTAAGGCGGGACATTCTCTTATTATTAGTCAAAAAAACTGGATTTCACTTCTTGTTTATCACATCATTGGCTTACCCAATGACATTTTCTTATCCTATTGGTATTGGTGGTCCATTTCTAGTTCTTCCCGCCACGGAAAATAAGCTCCACCCCCTTGGTTTTTTGTTTTGTTTTTTAAAACGTCAATTTTAGATTTTTTTTTCATAACAATTATAACTCATATCTCGTAGAAATCTCACAAAAAATGAAATTTTTTTCAAAAAGCAGAAACCAATCGTAGTATCCATTATTGTTTAAACTTTTCACTCTAACCCCTTTCTTGTAAACTTTCGTTTTTGTTTAATTATTTTTCAATATTTAAGAAGGTAAATATGCCTTTTTTTTTACCTTACAATTTAGCTTTTTTAATAAGTTTCTCATTTATTAGTCAAAATCTTAAAAGAGAACATTTACTTTTTTTTTTTTTACAAATAAGATCCCTTTAAATTACAATTTTTAACAGTTAAACAACACCTATTGCACGTATGTTTTAAAAAAATTATATAAAAAATAATTCAAAATACAAATATTATAAAATGGTGGGAGTACCGAAAGTTATGGTAAAAGAATTATGTAAATTAGCTAAATCTGTAACTACTCATTAAACTTTGTATAATAATTCACAAATCACACGAAAAGGTAGATTTAACTAAATAAGTTATATATGATAAGTTTGTATGTAAGAAAAGTCACACTAGAAAAATCTTATATGACATGACGGGATAGGAAATTTAATCCATCCTCCACTAAGCCAACTCGATTTGATGACACATGGTGTATTAAACGTTTGTTCCGTGAAAGCAAATGTGAAAGCCAATTCATCAAGGTTTTCGGACAAACATTCGGAGGTTTCACGTGGACACAAATTACTTCTCTTGGTTTTCGGAGGTGTGAACCTAATATCATGTCTTAGCTTCCTTGGAAGAATTAACGTGAGATTGGATAGTATTTTGATTTGAAATTTTTTTTTTATTTTTTGAAAGAAAAATTTTATAAGAAAAGAAGTAGAATTTAAAGTAAAAATTTTATATTGAATTTTGTAGTAGAACTTAATTCAAATATACCCTTAGTTTTCTTTTCTTTTTCCTTATTTTAGTTAGGGAGAATTTTTGAACTGTTTGCTTGCTCTTTTTCCTTTTCTTTTACCCGAATATTGTTATATCTCAATCCTAGTGGGAGAAAAATAAATAATTAATGAATGAAAGCAGGAAAAACTTGCTTGAACATTTTTCTTCAGATCTTTATCATTTCGACTCTATTCAGAACATTTTGATTGAATCCAGAGTCCAGAGAAACCGCGTGAGCGTGGGGACGGAGGGGGGAAGTTCAGATTTTAGGTCAATCTTCGTTTCGCATCTTTCAGAGCCGAGCGCGCCTTTCCCCAAAGCACAAAGGGAAAAAGTTAAAGTGCAAATTTGTCTATGTGATATACTTATGTTTTTTCAGAGAAGATAAACCTTTTATATATTTCATTGTAAAAAGTATTTATTATATATATTTTAATTTTATTTATATCTTTATTTTATTTGTTTCTCTTTTCTTATTTACTACTCGTTCTATTTGAAGATATATGAGTTTTTAAGTTAAAAATAATAATATTTTTATCTTCATTTTAGCCTCTTTCACTCGATTTCTTTACTTTTATAGATAAAAAAATTTCGATGTCCCTTGCCATAAAATTAGTTAATCCTATACATTTTCAATGGATTTAATTACCATTCTTTTCTTATGGCATTGGCATTTTCATGATAAGAAAATTAGTACCACCAACCATTATAGTAGTAGTTAATTGGTTACGTGAAAGCTTTTCAATTATATAATTTTTTTATGCATTTGAAGGTTTATGAGAAGAAGTTATAAAATTTGTCAGTTTTATATTTTTAATTTAAAATTTTTGTAATCTCGTCTTTTACTTAAAAAAATAATAATAAAAGATATAATGAGAAGTTTATTATATAATCATAGTAATTCTTTTTTCTTTTTATAAAGTAGGTAATTTAATTCATTGATAATTTGTGGGCTTATCTATAGAAAAAATAAAAAGAAGTGAAAGAGGTTAAAATTAGAGTGAAAAATATCACTTATCTTTAGGTTATTTATCTCTTTTAAAATATTTGATCTTTTATAAATTTTAAGAATTATTTTTTTAAAGTTACACTCACACATCTCTCATTATCTTTCATATTAATAAAGAATAAATTAAATTAGTTAAGAATATAATTAAAAAATATCAATTATTTTTCATAATTTATATAAAAAGTATTAAAATATTTTATATTTTAAGACAGATACAATATTTATTAAGGATATACAATATACTTTATTTTAAGAGTTTTTTAATTTTAAAAACTTAATTCTTGTGTATAAATTTAAAATAATTTATATTTCAAACCGGAGTGACTAAGATAAAGCCACAAAAGGACGAGGAAGGTTATTTTGCAAGATTTATAAAGAAGAATATATATAAAAGATTCGAAAGGCAAAAAGTCCCTATTTCGAAGCGTGAGTACATACTGAGGTTCATACCTTAACCAAATCGATTAGTTTTGCTTTCCTATTTAAATCAAATCAATGTCCATATCACAAGCAAAGACATTAGCACCTGAAAATTTTTTACAAGTCATATCTTTGTGAATGTCGCAATAAAAGATGGTCCCATTCTCAAGATTCCGTTGCATGTACACTATTTTTCGAATTTTTATTTGGAGGATCAAATATGATTCGTTGAATTAGATGTCAAATTTAATTTAACGAATTAAATTTTTTATATTTATATATATTTTTAAAAAATTTTTGATAAATTTTTGAAGTCTTCAGATCAGATTCGAAATCTAATCCAATAACTAAAAATGAATCTTGTATATTCTGAAAAAAAAAAAAGACGTGCAGACAGTAAAGAGACCTTTATTTTTCCTTATCCTTCTCTGCTCTGCTCTGATACTGTGCATCCAATTGGGATTGGATTGTGTTGTTTGCTTCAAATTTGAAGGCAAATTCAGGAGTTGAATTTGGCCTCATCGAATATCCATAATTATGGGATTGCGACCTCTTATCCTTCTCGAGTAACAAATTTCGGCTTTCAATGTCATTTCTTGATGCAACCTCTCATCCTAATTTTTAAAATTTTTTAATTAATCTTCAAAATTTTAATTAGTTAGGAGTATTTTTTAAAATTTGAAGGGAATAGATTTACCATTAAAGAATTTTTTTCTTTTAAAAACAAAAAAGAAACATTTATTAATTCAATAAATAAGAAAGTTTCTCTAAACTAAATAAGGATTTAGATAGATTCAATCCTTTTTGAGTTAATAAAGGTACATATTATTTATATTTTATAAGAGGACATCAGTGATATTTGTATGTGAATAAGAGATTTCAAAAAAATTAAAAAGAAATAGATTTAACGTAACTAATATTGCTTCTGGTTTTGTATTGAGAGAAACAAAAGAGGTAAAAATTATATGATAAGAGTCTAACATGAGAAAAAAATGTATTTGATGATTTTTGAATCAATAATTTTTTAATATTCTATATTATTTAATTTTTTGCCTCCTAGATGTATATAGTTTGGGAGGTAAAAAGAGTTTATCTTTTGATTTTCTTGAAAATTTAATTTTAATATTTTTTATTTTTAAATATATATGTGATTTGCACAGGTTTAGGCTAGTGTTCAATTAGTACAAGTTTTCTTTGTTGTAAGTATTGAATAAGACACTTCACTGTTATACTAATTTAGTAAGAACATAAATTCTTCTGAGTAGTGTAAACTCGAGGATGGAGGTAGTGAAATTATTTGATTGTAGTATACTCTCTCGATCTATTTTTACTTGTCCAAAGAAACCATAGTACAAAGATTGAGAAATCTTTAGTTTCTAGGAAAACTTAGTATTATAAGACTATATTGCCTAGGGCTGTGCATTCGGTGAAACGGTTCGGGTTCGGTGCAGAAATTCAGTTTTCGGTTCGGTTTTAATTTTTTTTACGAAAACCGAACCGAACCGAATTATAAACATCAACCGAACCGAACCGAACCGAATTATAAATTTCGGTTCGGTTCGGTTTGAGCAAAAAACCGAAATGCAGATGTGTTAAAAAAAATTTCCCTTCCAAATTTGAATTGAAAAGCAATTTGCTTCTCCAAAAGAGAAGCCGCAAACAATGTTAAGACCTGTAAAGCATGGAGTATCATCACAGTTTTAAATTTCACTTCCAATTTCACTACATCAGGCAATCCACAGTACAAAGTTCCTTACTCAAATTAGTAAAGCCAAAAGAAATTCCAGAAAGGAAAAGACACAATTAACTAAATATTCCATATCATGTTTCTGCTCTCTTTTGCAGACTAAAATAACCTTTTGAAAAATAAAATAATGCAAGAAACAACCACTGTCATTGGTTTCTCTGAAATGCATAATCCTCCTTGCTTGAATAAGTGTTTACATCGAACAACTGCCATAAAATCAAATGCAAAACCAGAAACCAAAAAAAAAAGAAAAATCAGAAGAAAAAAAACAGAAAAACAGAAGAAAAGAAAAACAGATGAAAATGAACAAACAGAAGAGCAGTAAAACAAGAGATTGCAGCATATCTAATAAGTATCTGCATATACTTAAGTCCTAAAGGTCTTCATCAAAGAATTTGTAGGGAATTCATAACATACAACTATAAGTAGAGAGTTGATATTGCTCAACCAGTGCATAAATGGGTACAAATAAAGGAATTACAGAGGTAGAATACTAGAAAATAGAGAGAAAGTAATTAGTACAATATATAAAAGACAAGTAGAGTCATAAGGCCACATTATTACCTAATCTCAAATGCATAATCCTCCTCATTACAGGTCCAAGATGGTTGATTCATGCCCCAAATTTGTAAGTTCTGCAAAATTAAACAAAGAAGAAGGCAATTAGTATTCCAATGAGAAAAATAGTATAAGATAATATATACAAAAGAGAAATTAAAGGAAATTACCAGATTCCATTTTTTCAAGAGTGTCAATATCCTCTTCAATAGTAACAGCACAGGTTTCATTCCTCATCCAATCCTTGGCACACATAAGGCATTGCACCATCCTAGGAGTTAAAGAACTCCTAAATGTGTCAAGAACACGCCCTCCCATACTAAAAGCAGATTCGGAGGCAACTGTAGAAACAGGTATGGCAAGAATATCCCGAGCCATCTGAGAAAGTATAGGAAATCTAGGGGCATTCAACCTCCACCACTTCAAAATGTCAAATCCATCCCTATCTCTTTCTCTTTCTTCTCCAACGTACTTATCCAACTCACTTTTATTATCAAAGCCCCCAACCTCATTGATGAAAATATCATACTCTCTTCTAGTGTCCAAACCCAAATTTTTCTTCTTCAAAGCCGGTCCGCTTAGTTCTTTATTCAGCTCATTTGAAGTCGAATCAGTTCAAAGCCTAGTCCCACTTGGTGCACCGGGAATTTGGCTTTCTTCTAATTTCTTGTAATCCTCAAATAATGCATACATCCCTTCTTTTACCTTGATAACAACATCACTATCCTGGGGATACATTCTACTAACCACCCATTCAACATAATGTAATTTGAAACGAGGATCAAGAATTACTGCATAAAAAATAACTAGGTTCAACTTTTCATTATTCCCCCAATACTTGTCATACTTCATTTGCATTCTCATTGCCATTTCGCTCAACTCAACATCGTCACTATCTTGCCATGCTCTCAATAATTTCACTACATCACTAAGTTCATGGAGAACTTGATTCGAAGTTACATATAACGAACCCGAAACTCGCAATGTGAGATCATAAAAGTGGGACAGAAACTTCACAAACCGTGAGATATTACCCCAATCCTCCTCACTAGGCAACCCACTACCATCCTCACGAGTCAAATCAAAACTAAAGTGTGGATCTATTTCTTCAAGCCTTTCGAATGCCTTCATAAGATGCAAGGCGAGTGTCTAACATTAAATACGTTGAATTTCATCTAGTAGGAACATCTAAGCATAATAACCTCTTACTCTCCAATTTCTCCATTTCAACACATTCTTTAAACCTTTTTCACCTACTTGGTGACTCGCCTAATGTACCGAACAACAGCCCTAATACGATCAATGTAACCCAGAAATTTCTCTCAAACCGTCAACCACAACAAGATTTATAATATGTGCAATGCATCGTATATGTAAATGCTTACCCCCTAGCAAACTAGTACCCCAATTCGCCAACCTTTTTCCTCAAATAACCAACAAACGAACATCATTCGAACTTGCGTTGTCAACGATGAATTGTAAATACTTTATCAATCCCCCAATCCCAGAGAAGCATTTTTCAACTCCCTTTACCAATAGCTTCACCTTTATGACTATCTATTGGGCAAAAATTTAATATTTTTTTTGTGCAAGACCCAATCATCATCAATAAAATGAGCGAGTTAGGCACATGTAGTTAATTCTCTGCTCGGATGTCCAAGAATCAGTAGTAAGACTAACTCTTTTAGCTTTACGTCGCAAAAAAATCTCTCAACTTTTGTTTTTCCGATACATATAACTCATAACAATCCCTACTAACAGATTTGCACGAGAAGGAATTTGAAGAGTAGGGCAAGCAAATGCACATAAAGTGGCGAAATCCCTGTTTTTCAACAAAACTAAATGGTTGTTCATCCACAATTATCATATATGCACATGCTTTTCTTGCCGCCTCTTGATTAAACCTCCAACTTATTATGGAACTAGCCTTACCCCCTATCCCAGCAGAACTAGAAGTGAGTGACTCGTTGTGTTACTCATGAATCGACGGGCCTCAATGTTGTAAGGATTCTTCATACGAGGCTTTCATGTGGTTTTTCGAGTGTGGTAGTTCCATTTGTAGAACCGTAGGGCAGCATACGATGCGTCACGAGTAATTGCAACGAGCTCTCTTCTCTCCTTTTTCGGTTGTGATCTTGGTGAAATGTGACCAAACTTCGGATCGAGGGCCATTGGTTTTCTCTCGCTGGGCTGTTTCGAGTTTCATTGGCATCAGTCGATCCTTCCCAACTTGGCAGCAAACTCATATCAGAGGTAGCAGGCATTGGTGAACTTTCCGCTTGATCCGACATCCTATAAACCAGAAATCAGAAAAATGTGAAAATGAACCAACCAAGACAAAAAAAACAGAATTTATGATGAGTACATAATCAAAGATAAGTTTATACAAGGCCTACAACCTACAATGCAACCAGGAACTAAATGGGAAAAAAAATTTGCATTTATTTCAAGAGTACAAACACAGTTCAAACTTTGTCTTTGAATTTGTTCATAGTTTCTGAAGTACAGACATAATGCTCCCCATGTCATAGATATACTAAATGTGACACTTTATGCAACCACTTTCAGAAAAGCACTTAATAATGGATACCTGAAGCTACCAAAAGAAATTGGCAGCATTATTGTTATTAAATTTCTGAATAACACTTGCATTAATAAGATTACTGCTCTCTAACTTCGAATGTGCAATATCTAAATGAAGACCAATTAATTACATTTTATTCCTTGACCATTGTCATTAAGGTCTCTCCATTTGGAAATTAAAGGCACCACAACATGCCATCACTGGATTACAATTCCCATGTCACTAGTAACAGGAAATCTGATGTCCCTCTCCCTATAACAGAAAATGAACCAACCAAGACAAAAAAAACAGAATTTTTAATGTCACCCGATAACATGAAATGGAATACTTGATCATTTATGACATTATGGTACAAGGAAAATTTCCAACTCAGCAGGCCAAACACTCGCAACAGAAAAGCTTGACATTAATCTGACAAAGTCATTCATAGAGGCAGACTTAACCATATTGATCTCCACTGCATTCATTGTTGAATGAAATTTCATGGTTGCTTAAATTAAAGGAAGAAATTCTAAACCTGTTTCCACCAGTAAAATTTGCAGAATCTAGCACCAAATACTTGCATTTTCAGGAAAGGAAATCAAGCAAATATCAAGCAAACCATAAAAACAGAAACGTCGGCAAAAATAACCAGAAACATCTATATAATTTCAATTGCCAAATATTAAACTGCTACAAGTGTAATTTGTCCATAATCGTGATTAAACTGCTACAAATATTAAACTGCTACAAGTGTAAAAAATTCAAGATTAAAGCAAACCAGAAAATTCAAGAGAATCTGTTACAAAAACTACCTCAGATCTCAAAATATCATCGTCCATAATCGTGATCGTTGAACAGAAAGCATAGAAATCAAGAAAGAAATTTTTTAGACTTACCTTGCCAAGACCGTGCGCCGCGGCAGACCCAGCAACGCCAACGCCTTTATCTGGCCGGTGAAGCAAGGAGACGTCAAGCAGCGGTCGTGGGAATGGGACGGGGACGGCAACTGACAGAAAATCGCTGGCGGCAAGAAGGGAATGGGACGGGGAAGAGGCGAAGAGCAGATGAGAATGAGACGAATGCCCTAATTCGTCTTACTTCTCCCGCAAAAAAACGCATTCCATTAATGCGTCCTTTTTTTTTCCTACAGCCAGGCATTGAACGCATGTCAGATATGCGTTCTTTGTCTATATTTCGGTTTTTGGTTTGATCTTAGGAACCGAAAACCGAACCGAATTTCTTCAAAATTAAAAAATCCGAACCGATCCAATCCGAATTAATAAAAAACCGAACCGAATTACCAAATTCGGTTCGGATCGGTTCGGATTTTTGGATCAACCCATATAATGAACACCCCTAATATTGCCTTGTATAAATTTTCTAAAACATGAGAAATTATTCTTTTATTTATCTTCTTCAATGGTGCCAATAAATATGATAGATTAAGAACACTATGGCTTCTTTGTGGAAAAAAATTGAGCAATGACCTAAGAATCTTTTCATTTTAGAAAAACCTTTCTTTGAGGTTTTTAATATAAAATGTTAATATTTTTTATTTTTTATATTATTTATTTTTTAAAATAGAGAGAGACAAGGAAGGGGAGAGGAATTTTAATATTCACAATAATTTTATTGCAAATATATTTTATTTTTTAAAGAGTTAAAATAAATACTTAAATGACAGTATGGAAGAGAATTCTCTTTTTATCTTACACATGATGAAAGTAGGATGTGAATACGGTAGAAGAATTGAAAGATCATGTTGTAAAGTTAATTTACTTTAAAGATATAAAAAAGTACAACTTAGAATGTGTTTTTTCATTTATTTTCTCTTCATCTTAATTTACTTATAATTAACCATTAGTGCACATTTTTTATTAAATGTATAAATTTATTTCATATTTTTTATAATAACTCTAATAACTATTTATATAACTAGCGTAAAACCCGTGCTTTGCACGGTGTATATATTAGTTTCTAAACAAATAAGTGTATAATAAAAATAGATTTTTTTAAAAAATTATTCTAAATATAATTAAAAATATATATTTAATAGCACGACCATGAGTAAGCCCATTTCTTTTAGTGACAGACTTAATTTGTCATTAAAAAAAGAGTTATAAAAAAATTAACACGGATTATTATATAAATATTTATTAGAGTTATTATAAAAAATATGAAGTAAATTTATATATTTAATTTAAAAACTATGCACTAATAGTTAATCATAAGTAAATTAAGATGAAATGAAATGAAAAATACATTGTAAGTTATACTTTTTTTATATACCTTTAAAGTAAATTAATTTTATAATATAGTTTTTCAATTATTCTGTTGTATTCACCTCCTACTCCGATTGTGTGTAAGAGAAAAAGAGAATTTTTTATTATTTAATTATTTATTTTGACTATTTAAATAAATAGAATATATTTACAATAAAATTATTGTGAAAATTAAAATTTCTCTCCCCTTACTTGCTTCTCTCCCGTCCTAAAAAATAAATAAAATAAAAAATAAAAAATATTAGTATTTTATATTAAAACCCTCAAAGAAAGTTTTTTCTAAAATGAAAAGATTCTCTGTTTATTGCTATTTTTTTTTTCAAAAGAATCGTGTTCTTAATCAATCACAAAGAAGTCATAGTGTTAATGTATTTTACAAAATTATTTCTTTCTTTTATATTTACTTGGTAAAAACATAAAAAGAAAAAAATAAAAACCATCAACTATTACATTTCATGTCTAATGTACTACAAAATTATACATATTCTGGTACAAAATATTTTAATAGGCAATTATACACTTTTATCCTTAAAATTTAGCAAATAAAGGATCAAATTATATAATAATAGATATTGATCTAATTGGTGTAATATACCAAGAACTAAACAGATAAATATTCCTGAAGTCATCTCCTCAAACAAACGAAAAAAAAAAATTGAATCTTCAAAACCTATCAAAAAAATAAAAACTCAATAATTTTCTATTAAAACAGCTAAAAATATAAAATAGATTATATCATTTAATCAAAATAAAAAAGAAAAGGCATGAAAGATGTAAAAAGAGAAAACATTAATGATGCTAAAAAACTAAAAAATAAAAGAAGTTGGAAAAAAGAGGGCAAAGGAATAACTACATACAAACTTGATAATAATCAAAAAATTTAACAAATTTCAAAAAAATTATTTTATTCTAAAAAAGAATTACACGGACTCATATTAAAGAAGAAAAATATAAATAAAAAATTCAAAGAAAAGAGTATACATTTCATTTTGCAAGATTTAACTAAAGAAGCCTCTAAAACATATTTTAAAATTCAAAAAATAATAAAGCTAAAATACTTATTTGAATAAAAAATTAAAATATCCTAAATATGTTTGATGCCTATAACGTGTATAACACTTATGCATTTTCTTCCATTTTAAAAGAAAAAGTATGAGACAGTATTTCTATTTTGATATCTATCCCAAAAAGTTCTCAATAAAAAAAATCTTCTCTAAAAATAAATAAATTCATATATATCTCACATGTACATAAAGAAGTTCTTAACAAATTAAAAGAAAATTATTTTTTAAAAATAATTAATTTATAAACATCTTTGAACAATACGACATGTATTGAGTATTGATAAGCTCCTTAAGAAAATCAAATCTATAATACTATTTATCAAATTCAGAAGTTAAATATTAAAGTGAAAGAGAAAAATGAAGAGAATAAGAGCAACATGTATCAAAAAAGGAATTGAAAAGATTATCTCCTTAATTTAAAAAAAGAAAACCATAATTAAAAAAAAAAAAGAGAATCTGACGATAAAAATACCTTATAAGGAAAAGTTTGTGAAGAAAGAAAAGTTTGTGGAGAAAGTAGTAATAGATGAAGTTATCTGAATATAGTAAAAAGTTATTAAGATTTTAATTTAAATAAAAAGTTATATTACTATTATCTTTTCATATTATTTTTTAACAAAATTTTCACATTAAAAAAAAAGAGGCTATCCACCTGACATTGATCGGGAGTCATGCGAAGAATCTCTTAGCTTCTGTTTTTTATATGTATATATGGATAGCATGGGTTCATATTGACCCTTTTAGGGGCATACCTCGTTTAAATGAAATTAATTATTAAATTAATTTCGGCCAGTCCATGAACGTGCAATTATATTTCACTAGTCATTATCATGGGATTCATATACTCAAGTCATATAAATGTCCCATGCTTCTTCACACGGTCCTCAAATTCCACAACCCACAAGAAAAGTTTGCCATGAAAAAAGATGGATGCTTAGAGCGGCAAAGGCTATAATTCCACGACCCCACGGCCCCAAACCCACTCCATAACACCGAGACGCTTATATATACTGCAAAGAGAAAATATAAATCAAATCTATTTTTAGGTGAAAATTAAATTTAAAATTTATAACTTAATCAATGTTATTTTTAATAATATTTTTTTCTATTTACTCTTTAGCTTGGTATGAACTTAAAAAATTATTTAGTTAACTAAGCAAACCTATATATATATTATAAAAATATAACTCTTTCTTTCTTATGGTTGCAAACCTCTCATCCTAAATTCTTAATATTTTTACTTTTTTAATCATTCTTCAAACATTTAATTATTTTTTATCATTTTCAATCTATTACGATAACTTTAAACTAATTTATATATTTAATTTTAATTTTAAAGTATGAACATTAAGTTATTTTATGAAAGTAAGAGACTTTAATTACTACTTTAAAAATTTTTTATTAGTTAGAATCGTTTTTAATCTATTAAAATAATTTTAAACTAACTTATACATTAATTTAATTTTAAATTTGTAAAAGTATGAAACTTTAATTATTACTTTAAAATTTTTTGATTAGTTAGAATTATTTTTAATCTATTAAAATAATTTTAAACTACATATATATTAACTTAAATTTTGAATTATCTTAATTTCTTAGATTTTTTACTATTTTAATTACTATTCAAAATTTTGATTGGTTATGATTATTTTTAATATATTAAAATAATTTAAAACTAACTTATACACTAATTTTAATTTAGAATTCTGCATATTAAATTATTTTATAAAAGTATGAAACTTTAATTATTACTTCAAAAATTTTTGTTTGGTTAGAACAATTTTCAATCTATTAAAATAATTTTAAACTACTTATATATCAACTTAAATTTTAAATTATTCTAATTTCTTATAATTTTTCTTCTTTAATTAATCTTCAAAATTTGATTGGTTAGGATCATTTTTAATCTATTAAAATAACTTTAAAATAACTTATACATTAATTTATTTTAGAATTTTGTATATTAAGTTACTTTGTAAAAGTATGAAACTTTAATTACTACTTTAAAATTTTTGATTGGTTAGAACCATTTTCAATTTATTAAAATAATTTTAAACTACTTATATATTAATTTAAATTTTGAATTATTCTAATTTTTTATAATTTTTATTTTTTCATTAGTCTTCAAAATTTGATTGGTTAGGATCATTTTCAATTTATTAAAGTAACTTTAAACTAACTTATACATTAATTTTAATTTTAAATTTCGTATATTAAGTTACGTTGTAAAAGTATGAGGTTTTAATTATTACTTTAAAATTTTTGATTGGTTAGGACTATTTTCAATCTATTAAAATAATTTTAAACTACTTATATATTAACTTAAATTTTAAATTTCATATTTTTTTGATGAAATTAAATTTCGTATATTGAGTTATTTTGCAAAAGTAGAAAAATTTAATTATTTAATTTACTTAAAATTTTTTTAATTGATCATTTTAAACTATTTATATATAAACTCGAATTTTGAATTCCATATATATTTTTAAAAAATTAAATTATGTATATTCAGTTATTTTGTAAAAGTAAAACTTTAACTATTCAGTAGTTGTCAACCAACATGATCTTTATATTTATAATTTTTATTTAATCAAAATTTTTAATTTAAACTAAATTCATTATATCTAAACTTCTAATATCTGTCCATTTCTTTTATAAATAGTGCACATCATCATCATTCTCTTTTGCACATTATTTTCTTCTTCTCTTCATATGTATGCTTTTTGATATTTTTGTTTGTTTGATATAATTTTTATTTAATTTTTTCTTTTCATTCGATGATATGTGAGAACGATTTTATGAGGATATAACGTAATCTCACAGCTGCCTCTGTTTGTAAATTTAAGGCCTTTTGAGAATCTTACACGTAATATAAATTAGCTTCTCTGATAGACAAAAATGCATGACAACAAGAGATACAGTTTTGAACAATGTTATAGAAACTAATAGATTTGTCTGCTTCATTTTTATCTTTTTTTTTGTGAGAATTTAAGCTTCGTATACGTAGATGTGGATTGAAACAGGTGATCCGAAATTCCTATACACAGATTTTTTCCTTTAATCTCCAAGAAAATAACCTAAAATACTTCAACGGTAAGAAAAATATTTTAAATTTGATTACTTCAGAAAATTGGTGTGCAAGATTTTCACGTCAAAGAAATTAGACTATGGCTTTACATGATAAGATAATATGAAAAATAGAAAACTCTTCTTATTCTACGATATCAATCCCATAGTTATTTCCTAATCTATGTAGTCTAAAAGAAAACTCTAAGAATTTGACAAATATAGTACTCCATGTATTTCTACCAAGTTTGACTCTAATGTAATGCTTAAGTAAACCTATATTACTTCGGATACATTTGTGTTTGGGTTTTTATATCAAATGCAGGCACGTGAGAACCATGAGAGAACATAAGGGCAAGCTAGCTAAGAGAACGCAAAGTTAGAAGGAAGAATTACTAGATTTGATGATTTTAATTTCTCTGTTTTCTACAAGGGCACACAAGGCAAAATTTTTTTAACTTTTGAGTTAAATAATCCCAATTTTAGAGTGTCCTTACATGTCCATCAAATCATAGTATGGCAAGTTTTCATTTTTATTGTATGATACAATTATCAAATTATCTGTGAAAAAAAATAAAAAAAATATTTAAGAGATGATTTCTCCATTTTCTATTAATACTTTTTTATCCTCAAACATACTTCATTATTGTTTAACCTCTTAATTGGTTTCGAGAAATACAATTAATTAGTACTTTTTTTTCGAAAAAAATTCTTAATCTGAATTTCAACTGGTTCCAATCTTTTGAACTTCATTATTGTTTAGCCTCTTAATTGATTTCAGAAAATACTATTAGTTAGTGCTTTTTTTTAAAAAAAAATAAAAATAAAATCCTTAATATGAATTCAATTGGATTCGAGCCTTTGAATGTGCTTCTGATTTGTTTTCTTTGTAAAACTCAACAGTTGTTCTTAGTTTGTTTTATTTTGAAATATTTCGAATCTTGATAAGATATAAAAAATTGTAAAATATGAAATAGAGATGATATTTTACTAAAAAATAGTATATATAATCCTCTTCATTCCATTTTTGTTTTACCACATAACTATAATTTTTTTCAACTATCTTTATGGTGCTCTCCATTAGTACTTTACATCTAAATTTTCACATTCAATAATCACCCACTCTTTTGTCTTTTTTTTAATAAGAATCAATAATCCCCTTTTATGATCAAAATTATGAGCCATGCATGTTTATGGGTTGAATATGTGGACTATAATAATTGGGTAGGAAAGCAAATATTTCAACCAAAATTCACTTCACTATAAAATCAACACAAGTACGATCTACTAAAATTCTATCAAAAAAATATCGATATTGATTAATGCACTTTATAAAAGATTGATGATATTTTTGGAGGATGTTTACTACTTATTCCTATTGTTACCCACGATCACTCCTTAGTGGATTTTTTTCTATTAAACACATAAATTTGTTTCATAGTTTATTGGCTATATAATTAAAAATAAAAATTTTATTAAATTTATAATGCAATTAGTTGTTAATTATTTTATTAAATATATTTCAATAATTATAATTAAAAAATAAAAATTTTAATCTCGTTGCATAGCATGACTTTTATGCTAGTATCTTATTTAATTTAATATGTAGTAAATGCTATCTGTCTTCAAAATGTCAATAGTTCGGATTTGCAAAGTAATCAGGTAGACTTCTCCGTGGAGTTATGCAAAAACTTTGGTAAAGCGGTGGAGATTTCTCTTGCAAGTTTAGGGGAAGCTACGCTTTATGTTTTTTAAGTATAAAAAATATATATATTATTTGAAAATTTATTATTTAATTAAACTATTTCCTTATCATAATGATGTCATATTCAAGGAGAAAACATCTTGATAGTGATCAAAACCATCTTTGGCTAGGAGATCGGCCACCTGATCAAGATTTGCTATGTTTTGGCTCGCTGACTGCAAACCGCCCACGGGTAGTATGCCGACACTCCAAACACGATCAGATGTATCCAGAGATATCCTATATAAAGAATTGATATTACTTGTTTTCAATTTTTGGTATAACGTTATCATTATCTTCGATGGTAAAGACATTTGGATTAGGTTTTTTTTATATGAAATTTTATCAATTTTTGCAAAAAGGTGCGGTTTTTAAGATAAGAATAAGACTTAAATAAAATTATTCAGCAAAAAAAAAAAAAAGACTCAAATAAAATTTTTTCATCGTAATATAGAACCTCATTTATGTGCCTTTCTTTTTTAAGAAAATTTTGTGATGTTGAAAAATAGCAGAATATTTTCATACTCAGTTTTGGCGAAATAATCATTTGAGCGTTTGATACGCATAATCACTATTGTAGATTTGATGATAACTGTTTTGTTAAAATTAGTAAGTTTAAGGAATTAAATGGATAAACTTTTTAATTTCAAATTTAAAACTGTTTTTAAATAATATTAGTTATGTCTATAAAATTTAAATATTATTTCAATAAGTATTATTTTGACACGACAATATTTTCCTTCTTTTAGTTGCATGAAGTAAAGTGCTTGTATATATAAATCATAGATCTTCATAGTCGGCGCAATAGTTGGTGATTGAAGACTAAATTCGCAACAAAACAATATTAAGATCGGTGAGAAAAGGGAAAAAAGAGATTGGGATCCATTTCTCATTTTGGAACCAGCAGAGTGGGAGAATAGAACTCCCTAGTGTTTTCCATTGGGGAAATATGAATCTTTTGCGAGAATTTATTCAAAAATTCCTTTGAGAAATGAAATTTCAACCAATGAATAAACTTACTTTTTGACATATTTCGTGGAAGCATATCAAGAATTTTCCAGTACACGGTTGGTTTGAAAAATCAGACATCACCGTGCATTTTCCTCCAAAAAAGTGCATTCCTTATTAGCATGAAAGCAACAATTGGAATTCAAAAACTTCATTGCTTTTTGGGTGCAAGTAAAGAATC
Organism: Rauvolfia tetraphylla; assembly: GCA_030512225.1. Lineage (NCBI taxonomy): Eukaryota > Viridiplantae > Streptophyta > Magnoliopsida > Gentianales > Apocynaceae > Rauvolfia > Rauvolfia tetraphylla. The sequence goes on from JAJQKT010000062.1 coordinate 1,766,368, forward strand.
GATTCTCGTACTATTATTAAAAAAATCGATCACGCGTTAAAGTTGTGAATTGACCGAAATGGGATGGGGAAGAAAGAGCCGCAAAGGGGGGAGCGAGGAAGGAAGAATGCTAATTGAGATCGGAAACGTCAAAACAGAGGAACAGTGAGTGGGAAAAGAAAAGAATAGAATAAGAATCGGATAGAGGAAATAACCTTAAACGGCGTGCCGGCGCCGAGCGGATGCAGACGGATGGGATTACATATTACGCGTCACCACCTGTTCGCTGTTCTTTTCTAATATCTCATCACACACCGGACTTTCCAGGTTTTGCATAGCGGCATTGCACGTGGAAACCTGCTTTGCTGCGCTGCGCCTTTCCATCGCTACTTTAGAATGTTCAGCATTGAATTTGATAAAAAGTAAAAGTAAAGTTGAAGATATAATTTATTATAAATAAAATTATTTTTCTATAAATAATTATCAAATAAAAATATTTTTTATATATGTTTATTTAAAATATATTTTTATATATAGAGATCAAGTGTAAATAGAAAAAAAAGGATAAAAAAAGAGAGATATAAAAAAATTAGATCGAAATCTCTTAAAAAGTCTTTGCATAAAATTCATTATATATATTTTTTAGTAAAAGAAAAAAAATTTAAATTAAGGAAAAATGTATTCAAGTATATATTTAAGTATAATAACATATTTTTTCAAAATTAACAAAGAAAATATTTTATTTTTTTGAATTCAATATGTTCAGATTTAAAAATAATTATTACTCTCCATTTAAAATTAATTATATATTATTTATTTATTTTATATAAAAAATTAAAAAATCAATTGATGAGTTCCTAAACACATAAGTTTTATTTGAATGGAAAATTAGTTAAAGCCGTTAATATTGTCCCGCGCAGACTGGGACCATAATTTCGGGTCCAAATTTAGAGTCGCCGACTCGGCGGACCCATTGAGAATCTTTCTTCGGCACGATAAAGAAGAAAAAAATTCATCATACGCTACGATCATATTTATATGCCGACCCCACCTTATAAGGGATAAATATAAATAATTGCTAAAGTGGGTGCTGCATCTACCACTTGTCCCCCGAGAGGGAGTCCGTTCAACGGTCGTATTTAGATCGGATTTTGAGACAAAATTTGATGTAATTAAATTTTATATATTATTTTATAAAATTTAAAATAAAATATATTAAATTTAAAATTAATATACGTACATATATTTTATAAAAATTAGTATTATTATGATTTTTTTATTTTTTCTTGTTATACGAGAGAATAAGAATTTAAATATTTAATTATTTATTAATAGAATTAACCAGTTACAATACTAGGAATAAGCATAATTTTTTATTACTTATTTATTAACAGTTGTGTTTTTAGAGAAATTTCAATTATTTATTAAATAGATTTACATTTCGTTAAATATGATAATAAAAAAATTATTATATCTTATAATATACTTTTTAATATATTAATAATTATAATATTTAATATTTATAATTTATTTTTTAAAATTTAAGATTTATATTATTTAATTTATAATATATGAATAAAAATTTTTATACTTAAAAGTGTAACAGACTGCAACACAAAAGTGTATTAGAGAATCTCAATTCTAAAATTTTTATAAATGCATATTTTGAATTTGTGCTCCGTAAAAATTGTAAACAAATGGAATTCATGTGATTATATGAAAAATAAATCAAAATATGGTCACGTAGAATTTCTATCAGCTAACATTAAAATGAAATTATTATAGAATAAAGTTTTACTCCTTTATTCAGAATGCAATGTCCACAAATGGTATATTATTGTCCGTACAAAATGATTAGCTCTTGTTACCAAAATAATGATGTTATGATTGATTCCATTACTAAATAGATATTGTTGTAACTCTGAAGAAAGAACATAAAATAATTTCATAATCCTTTATGGGCTGTGGTTCACAAAAAAAAAAAAAAAAAAAGCTGTCGCAATACTAGAATACTAATTGTTTACAATAATAATTATTTATTAAAATTTAATCATTTAGATGATTATAAAATTCAAACTAATTATTTTTTTATGTAAATGAAAATCTTTTTGTTTACTCATAATAGGGAAAAAAACAGAAACGCTGTTTTACATCAGTTTTTTTTTAATATACAATTGAATATCAGTTGTAATTCAGAAAAAAAAAAAAAAGTTCATAAGCTACCCCACGGCGAAGGAAAAGGTTTTTGACACGGATTCGTTTTCATATTTGCCCTAAGATCACGAGAAACGACCATTCAATACTATTACCAAGTTAGGGCCCACCAAACTTCCCCTATAAATACGGGATGACTAATTCTGTCAATTCGTGCAACAGTCAAGAACAACGGAGTCAAGAGAGAGAAAAAGTTTTCGTCAATCCGTTAGAGAGAGAAGTGCGTGTCCCTTGTATATATTGTTTCCTACGACTCGTGGAAGCTCTCAAGCTCCGATGCGTGGAAGCTGGTAAGAGAAAAAATGGCGAGATCGCGGTTCACATGGAAGTTTTGGTCAAATTATATCTATAATCTCAATCTCATCGTTCTATAAACCCTAACGGGAAGGTTTTTCTGTGGGTTGTAAAAAATTTGTCAACTTCGCAATCTTCAGGTTGTTAGATGTCCTTGCCTCTTCCTTCTTGCGCCTCACGATGACAATTGACCGGCATTATGTTGCGTTTGCCGGATAATTGTTGATTTATCGTTTTCATCTCGTTGAAGGGTTCAATAATTTTGTTAACGCACATACATTTCTTTAGTTATCGTTCTGGGATTGCATTTTTTGGTTTTGATGTTGCATTTGCATGTGAATTTTGATACAGAGTTTCTTGGAAGAATGGCGGTGGAGGGGACGAAGGTGTTGTACATAGTGGTGGTGGACGGCGGACAAGAGGAGTCGCTAGATAAGAGGAGAGGGGACGGTAAACATTCGTTTCGGTACACGCGCTCGGTTTTGCAGAGCACTCTGCAGCTCATGGGATGCAAACCTCGACATGCTTTCAAGGTTTGATCTTTTCCGCTTTTCTTTTGTTTATTCATTTTCGATTCTTGATAGTGATATTTAAGATATGTAACATTCAGAAAGGACGGGACAATTTTTTGTAGTATTGTCTTGCTTGTTTTCCTTCTCATTGCATTGATACACACAGGTAATTTTTATGTATTTGAGTTAAAATGTCATTAGTAAAATATAAGGTCTGGCTGTGGGTTTATGCAAGGAGTGCCTGCACTGGAAGTGGTGTTGAATTGGTAGAGTACTTTAGCAAATCTGTTCCTTTCCCGTTTGTTTGCGGGAAAAATGAAAACTTTGTTAATGGGTAAAAGCTGGTTTCATTGATGATATCTGACCGGAATGGCAATTGGAAAAAGGAAAAGAAGGGCTGCCCTCGTCCTCCTTTTAGTACCTTTTGAGTCTAGCTATTATCGCTTCATCTTTAGGAACCCTTAAAGCACTGTTAATTCTGAAATTCTAGCACTTGCCAGAAGTAGACAGTTAAATTCATCCATAGAGCTACTTCTTCTTCTTCATTAAGTGTATGATATATTTTTCCAAGTACGGGAGCTTGTTTTTGGGTGCTTAGAGAAAGTTGGTACAGCTGCATCCTGTCTATGTTGTTGTTGGAGAGTTGATGAATCAATACTTGATTGGTGCATTTTCATTCATGTAATAATGGAATATCTAAATACATCTAGTGTCTTGTCTTTCTACGAACAGACTTAATCATGAAATTCGAAATTTTGCATCAATGCTTTATCTTTCCTTGAGCAGACCAGTATTTCTCATGTCCTGTATTTTCCCTTTCAGATTGATATCCTGTATGGTTAGTCCTATCACAAACAATTATGAAGAATTGTTTCCGGGAAATTGTTTGATAAAAGTCCTCTAGATTATGAACAATTTTGTTTAGTTCTATAGCCTTATAATCTTTCTCTAAAGTCCTCTAGATTATGATATGCTACTTGAACTTTTTTAACTTTTTAATCAATAAGACTTCTTTTGCAGTCTAAGCACCTATTTTTGCAGATTTATCCTAATAAGCTTGGGGCGGTTGGGGGATCCTGATCAGTGAAGACATATTTGTGAAGCATATGTTATCATGCATAAATGTAATACATTTTAGTGTCTCTTTGGTATTTATTCTCTACCTTCTCATTTCTCATCATTTCCTGATGGATTTTATTCATCGGTTTGTTGATGGAGCTGATATTATTTAAAATTTATCGGAGCAAATGGAATGTAAAAATTCAAGGAATTGCCCATATAGTTTAACTTTTTACCGAGATTTTTGGTTCTTAAGGAGAAGCAGGGGAGGATATTTGAAACATTTATGGGAAGAAGGCATTGGATTGTTGGATCTAAGATGACAATCTCATATTTAGCTCTTCTGTAAATTCATCATACATTCTGCATATTTTCTGCCTTTATCTGAACCTCTGTTCCCTTCCTTGATCAGATTAGCCGGCAGGTGTTTGAAATGATGAGGAGTGAGCATCTTGGGAAGAATTCTGTTGCATCTGGTGCGGAGACGTCAGGGTTGGACGATCCCAAGGTATATCCTCACAAGGAGGACAGCCTTTTAAGTTATCCTGACTTGGATAAAATAAGTGGAGTTACCCATGTTGTTCTGGAGGGTGATATAGATAAGACCCAGCCTTTTGAATCATACAAAAGGCGGACAACTGCAGTTGTTGATAGAGAGACTTTTTTGGATGTTGTCTCAGATGCTCTTGCTGAGTACAAGTATGTGGGTCCCAACCAGAGGGCTGATTTGGTTTTAGCTTGCAGGTACATTTACCACTTTATGCTCAAATGTAGTACTTAGAGAGTAATTGCCAATTGAATGTTTGAATGTCAACCAGAGAAGTTGGGCTCTTTAGATTGTGCTCTTATCATGCAAATTTTTTGTCTTCATTGATCTATCGTTTATATTTTTTCATTATTTCTCTTACATGTCATACCGGCCATTATGGAAAGTTGGATTTGATCAACGAGTTATAGAACCTAAATGGTTTCCTTGATTTTGGTGCATGTTCAAATTTCTTATTAACTGAGATGAAGTCTCATATAGAAAGCAAGTATATAATTTTGTTGGAAAATATTCCCTTCAAAGATATGTTGCAACTCTAGGTGTTTTCTGTAAACCATTTATTGAATCCTGTTTCTTATTCCGTTGCGAATAGTAGACTTTTAACAATAGTGTGTTATTTTTTGTTTTTTGAGTTAATGTCATGTGGATCAGCAGGATCTACACAATTCTTTGTAGAAACTGTGTGGTTTTTTCCCCTCCTTCCCTCCTTCCTCCCCAGGATATAACTTATGTCTTCTCCATCAGTTTAAACAACTTTCAGTACCCTGTTTTTGTACTTCTATTTTGAAGGTTTTGATGATTGTAATCTTGATGTTTGATATCTGCCTGAACATTCAGCTCTCAAATCAAATGATAATATTCCGAATGCATTTTTGCCTCACATCTGATGTATTGAAGCCTCTGGGCGATTTTAGAGAACATTTTGCTTATTATTCCCACTGTAATTCAAGAGTTACCCTAAGTTTTAACTGTTAAAATAATCTGTAGCATTATTAGTACATTTAAGTCATGTTGAAGGAGGAATTTAGCAACAGACTTTTTTGGATTATTCACTTATTCTTGCCTAAGCTCTAGAATTCTCCTCCCCTTCTAACTTTTCAATTTGATTTCAATTCTGTTCTGTTTTGTGACTCATCAGCTGTGTTTACCTGTTGCAGACTTCGAGAAAGAAGGGAGTCCATTACAGTGCTATTGTGTGGCACTAGTGGCTGTGGCAAATCCACACTGTCTGCTTTGCTGGTATTCCTTTGCTAGCTCTATCCTCTCTTGTTATTCTATCCTCTCTTGTTATCTGCATATAAAGTGATGGGATATCCTAGCATTAGCATATGCATGTTATTTTATATGTTTTTATCACTTCATAAAATTATTCAACTAGTGGGTAATAGGATATTTCTGAGTTTTCTATCTAATATTGATTTTATCGGCCATTAGATCACACTTAGGCTTGTTTTTGATGATAGGTTTGTTTATTTTTATAGTAACTTTCAAGTAATGCCATTTCAAGTTGCAAGTAATGTTATCCTGCTAAGGTGCAATTACCCAGATTTGTAAGTAATATCTGAACAATGAGATCCCTAGCTAGAGCTATTGATATTCATTGGCTTCTTACCTTCAACCTATATAGCATGTTGGAATTGTTGAATGTAGTTATACTCTTTCACCTCATGTCAAGTGATGTTTTGACTTGTTCTGCAATGTTGATATATGCAGGCTAGCCGGTTGGGTATCACAACTGTGATATCTACTGACTCAATTAGGCATATGATGCGAAGTTTTGTTGATGAAAAGCAAAATCCCCTGCTTTGGGCTTCAACTTACCATGCTGGGGAATATTTAGATCCAGTTGCAGTTGCAGAAGCCAAAGCCAAGAGGAAAGCAAAGAAATCAGCTAAAATGTCAAATCCTTTAGGGAAAAATGATGCAGTTGATCATTCAGTTATTGGTAAATCGTCGCAGGAGGGAAATTCTGGCGTCGCTGATGTGATTGGTCCAAAGCAGATGGCAGTTGAAGGATTCAAGGCCCAGAGTGAGATGGTTATTGATAGCCTTGATCGCCTTATCACTGCATGGGAAGAGCGGAAAGAATCAGTTGTAGTAGAGGGTGTTCATTTGAGCCTTAATTTTGTGGTACAAATAATTGCATGCTTAAATTTCAGAAACTTTCTTCAGAATGCTTTTTGTTTGGCTTTTTCAGATTTTAATTGGAGGCAGGTTTTGTTATGCAGATGGGTTTAATGAAGAAACATCCTTCAATCATACCATTCATGATTTACATCTCAAATGAGGAGAAGCATTTGGAGCGATTCGCAGTGCGTGCAAAATATATGACACTAGATCCTGCTAAGAACAAGTATGTCAAATACATAAGAAACATTAGAACAATCCAAGAATATCTCTGCAACCGAGCAGACAAGCACTTGGTGCCTAAGATAAACAATACTAATGTCGACAGAAGCGTGGCAGCTATTCATGCAACAGTATTCAGTTGTCTTCGGAGACGCGAGGGAGGAGATCAACTCTATGATTCCATCACGAATACTGTAGCTGTTGTTGATGAGGAGTACAGGAACCAATGTGCTGCGAATTCCTTAAGCTCTAAAGGAATGTTTCAATTGATTCAAAGGAAAGGTTCTTCTAGGCATTTGATGGCCCTTTTGAATAACGATGGATCTGTTGCGAAGGCTTGGCCTGTTAACTCAATTGATGTTAATGGAAAACCAATTTCAGGTCGTAGCTCGGATATAGGGATAGGAACCCCAATGTACGGGCCATTGCAGATTGGAAAGGCTGAGCCTGTTAATCTGCAGTTTGGTCATTTTGGTATAAGTGCTTGGCCGACTGATACTGGCGGAACAAGTCATGCCAGCAGCATTGATGAGTCAAGGGGTGACTTGACAGACAATGGTAGTAGATATTATTCTTCATGCTGCAGCTCGCCAAGGATGTCTGATGGACCCGCGAAGGAGGTATATTTATTCGCATATTTAAAAATTTATGGGCCTTAGCAGTCAAAAGATAAGTTGTCCTTCTGGCAGATTTGATTTGTTTCGTAATTAAACTAGTTGTAAAGCTTGTATGTCAGTCCTACGGCCTCTTTGGTTGCTTATAATTCTAATTAGAAGATAATGTGTTTGGGTTGCGACTCCAAGTGAAAAGTTCTTTACATTTTTTAGTGTAGTTTATCTCTGATTTCTGTCAGAGAAGATGTTGGACTCAAAAGTGGAGAAAAGTAGAAGAGTTTTTTGATTGAGTAGCAATCCAAATACACACATATCATTCTTATCATTCTTCCCCTTTTCTAATCCTTTTCTGGCTTTTTCACTCCTTTCAGCGTAAGGAGGAAGAATCTGTGCATGGTAGTGATGAAGAGGTTGATGAATCACCTGATGCCGGCAGTGATGAGGACCTTACTGATGGGGAGAAACAAATGCATGAAGAGGTACCAGTGCCGATCTTTCATAATTTCTATTTGATTATTTTAGCTACTGTTTGTTCAGAAATGCTCCATGCAGTAGTTCTTTGTTGGCTACACAATGTGTAGGATATTATTTGTTTGCCAGTCTGGAATTATTTATTGCACATTTGTTAAATGCATTGTTGTTAACTTTTAAGGTTTTGGGGATTTTAGTTGGATATTCATTTCGAATTGGAATGACATTGTTGGTTGCAGATTGAAGGTTCCGTGGATGAGGGGTCTTCCAAATCTGATGAGGAGTTTGATGATCTAGCCATACAAGAGAGCGGTGATTTATCCAATAATGAAGAGATGAGCAATAAACTGCAGTTTCAAATGGGTCCTCTGTATGATTTAGAAAACCAACCAACCAAAGCAGTAAATCAACTGGAAGGGGAGAAATACAAGCAAAATCCTGATGTCATCTCCAGAACTAAAATGGAAACCGTGTGGCAACCGCCTCTATTGCGATCATACTCTTCTCTCAGGGAGAAAAGTGAAAGGAAAACCACATCGATCAGGAAGAAACGTTCGCTGAGCATCCCCCCTTTTAGTAAGCGTGCATCATTGGAAAACTGTGAGCTGTTGCGCTAATATTGCTTTTAATCTAACTTTTTGTTCAATTTTGCCTTTCTTCAGTTGAGCATCCCACATTCTCGCGAGAGCATGCATGGTTAGAAGATAGTCAGCCGTTTTGGTAATATTGGCTTTATCTATCGTGTAGCTTAATCTTATTTTTTTCCTTTTGGGTCTTTTGTTTTCATGTCTTTGTGGTTGTAGATTCTGTTTTTCTTCTTCTCTTGTTCTTCTAGATTACAATGCTCAACTTTTACTTTCATGTATAGATCTGAACACAGGATATTTTGAATTTCTCCGCGCGTTGAATGAATTTGTAGCTTTTCCATTCATGTTCGTTTTACTTGGTAAATGAAACACCCATGAATTGAAGTCAAATTCCCCAAATTACCGGGAGTTGAGGAATGCAGAAGCAAAGTCAAAGTATTCTGAATTTGTGAATTCTTTGGGAAGTATCACCTCAGAGCCTTGTTCTCAATATTTCTCGAATCTAAAGCGAATATTTTTTGGGTTTGGATCTATGTCTGGGTTCGTCTTGACATGGAACGAATGAAATGAGGATGGAAGTTTCTCTTAATTGTTTGATCTCATTGGAAAAACATCGTCAGAATTTCTAAAACTACAGTGGCATTGGTACTATTTCAATTTTTTTTTTTTGAGACGAAGGTCTTATCCAAGTAGCTAACTGGGAAATTTTCTTCACTGAGAGACAAAAACGGTACCATCTTCCCCAGTTACAAATATGGCAAAGTTTTATGAGAATATGTAAATGATACCCCTGTGCTATAGGACTTTACATATGAGGAAAAAAGAGCGCATGAATTTCTAGAGCACTTTACAAAGTTCTCTAACATTTATCTTAAAACATTTTAACTGACAATGTAATATCTCGTGTCAAATAGGGGAGACTGAAAGTTCACCATTTCAATTCCTTGTTTCTTACCTTTGTCCAATGCAGGTTTTATCTAAGTGCTAGATGGCAAATATCCGCGTTGACAAGCCACCTCGTTAGAGACCTCGCTGCTGAAGGAGCAGAATTTCTTGCTCATCATCGAATAGAAGACCCCCAGTATTGCTAAACACCTTCTTCTTTGGGAAGTAGATCCTGTTGCCCATTCCATTACTTGCAGCCGGCCAGCTCGAGGGACCTCTCGAAGGCCTCTTGCCAAATTTAAAATTCCGGCAGGGGGGGATGCTATAATTGGTTCCCCCCAACCTGGCTCGGCCCCTGAGAGCCCTCTCAGGAGTTTGTGTATAGGGCACTCGGAGGTCAACCCGGGGCTTAGATATATACTGTCGGAATTTTCGTCTGGGATAGCTTCATACTGAAGAAAAAGAGGAGGTTTATTGGGATTTGAATCTAATTCATCACGCATCGTTCAATCTTAGCACCAGTAAGTTTATGGGAGAAAGGGATTGTGACTATAGAGAGAGAAAGTAAGGTTAAAATGAGAAGCTAGGCTGCAAATAAAAAAAATGGAGATTGCATTTATTAATCTTCACAATAAAACCTCGCACCCGCTTCAAGGCTCCTTTGTCATCATCAAACATCGTTGCGTCCGGACTGGTCCCCTCTTGGCCTTTTAGCCGTCGAAGTCCTTTGTCTGCTATTGTTGGGAAGACAAATCATTCTGGCTGTTCTGTCGAGATCTATATTGGTATGGTATGACTTCTTTTGTCCTGGCATGGACTGAACTGAGAGGGCAGCAGTGGCGGCGACCCCTAATATTTTCTAAATTTTTTTTGTATGTATTAATTTTTTTTAATTTTTTTATAAATTACGATTTAACTATTTATATTATAATTGCCATCAAAATACAATTAGTTGCAGCATCAGCTTTACCTTGATCATACAAGGCAGCATGGGGGAGTTTTCCCGGGGGGAACATAGAATTAAAATAAACTCATTATGCAAGATTATGAGTCTGGGGTACATGATTTAATCTTCAATGGTAATTTTGAGAGAGCAAAGTCTTGTCTTAAGTGATTTTCCTTTCCATTCAATAGTCCCATCATCTCAGGTGCCTGAATCACCTTTTGCCGCATCCCCTTCCACAATGACTTCAGTAAAACTATAATCCTGCTCAATTTTTAATGCTAGGATTGCAGCCAATTCTTTTAACTTATTAATCATATTTTGTTTATTTCGTACTCTCAATATTTTTAAATTTTTTAATATGATTTAATATAAATTTTACTCTTTCAAAATTAAAATTTTATTTTTTCCTCTGTCCTGAGTTAAAGTTTAGATCTATTGTTATTCACGAACTTCCCTGATCTTCTGTAGATATTGGAACTTTTCTTTTTAGATAGAATCGCAAGAACAGATTGGGATTGGTATGATATGAGTTCTTTTATTTTTTGTTTCAATCTCTTAGCGAACTTTTCTCTATATTGCCTTTTATATGAAAATCCTGTGGATCTCGTTTCATCTCTTCTGCGCACAATTTTTCTTTAGAGAAAACAAGAACTAATAGACACGAGATTATCAAATTACTCTACAGGTATGTAGTCTAGATTATACTTTTCTTGCCAATAGTTACACAGCCTTCAATCTTTTTACCCCTTTTGCCTATTCTGCCCTACTTCATTTTCTTATTTTCAGTGAAACTAAAGGTGTGATTAGGAATAATTTTATTTTAAAATCAAACTCAAAATTTTAAGTGTAAAATTTATATCTTTTCTCATAACTAATTTAATTTTTACGAAATACACAACAAAAATTTCAAAATCAAACTCTATCCAATCACATTCTAAGCCAACTTTTAATATTTAAAAACAAAAACAATTTGAAAGATTGACTTTCCTGCTCTTGAAAATAAGCAATGTTTTTGCTTGCCTCTGTGATGAATCGAAAATAATTAGATTAGATAAGGATATAAAAAAACAAACCAATTGAAAAAGGAAAAAAAAAACCTTCTTTTATGAATCTTACTGTAATTTACATTATGAATAGTGATAGAGTTTTCCACCTTTTCACACGTCTAGCGAGAGAAGAACATTTTAGGTATATCGCCGGTCTATAACAGATATGTGCTTTCTGTGCTACTAACTCTCTAGTGTAAATCTATACCTCTATTACTGAATTCATCCAATACTTCCTTCTAATACTTGATACCTTTTTGTTTTGCTTTCGGTCGGCTTCCTGAGGGAAGCAATAGGCTTGGCTTGACAATACAAACGATAGCGGTTCTTGTCAGCATCCCCGGAAAATGGGATACAAAAATTTTTGCAGAATGGTTTATGGACATTCGCTTTCTTGATTAGATTCTCATAGAAATTATTGTCTTTTTATTGAGAAATAGTTGAGTAAGATGAACTACCGGAGACACTTATTTCTCCTGCGGTCATATTTTATTTGACAATAATTGCGCACAAAATTTATGAAAAAGTTTAAATTGTGTTATTAAAGTAATATAATATAATAAAAAATAAGAAACATGTAAGCTAGCTTATACTTTATGTCAAATTTAAATATATAAAAGTAATATATAATAGAGCTAGTAGTTGATTGATAATATAAAATATATTAAAATATTTTTATAAAAAGTATTAATTATTTTTGAGAGGTTCTAATATAATAATAAAAAGTTTAAATAAAAAGGGACGGAGGGAATATAATTTTATAATTAATATATTATTATTTTTTATTTTAATATATAATATTATCAATTCATTTAATCTAGTTATCAATAGTTTTAAGTAATTTCTTAGTATTAGTACAATATTTTTTGTTAATATTAAAAAGTTCTACCTATTATGTTAAAATTATAGAAGAAATACGTAGAAAGTTCTTTAACTTTTAATTACTCAAAAATATTATAAGATATTAGGAGGTCTTCTTTTAAGTGAGGCCTTAGGCGACTGCCTTGATTGCCTCACAGCCCTGTCCTAAATTTGCACTCCCTTGATTAATATTTCTTTGTTTGCCTAAAATATCTCGGTCTCCCGAATGGCTCTTTTTCTGCGATGTCTTTCATCATCCTTGCCTCTTAATTTAGCTAAAGGCATGAGCTTCTAAATTAGTTATATGAACACGAAATCTGGGATATTCATTTTTCATCTATCTAATCTAGCACCACTCATATACAATTGTACGCAACAAAATTTTGGTAAAATAAATTTATTATTTAATTTATTTAGTAAAGTCATGTCGGATTTGTTTAAATTTTTTCAAGATTGACATTGTTTTTGTTCACCTTTTTTCTTCTTCTTTGAGTTTATTTGTGTTTATAATGTGTGTGAATTAGATAAGAGTAATTATATTTTTAAAACTCAACGTAGTAGTCATATTATATTTTTTCATGATCCATTATATTTATTTTTCACCAATAATTAGCTATAATTATGCTTCACAGCCATTATTTTTTTTGTGTTGTTTATAATTTTTTAGCTGTTAGTGTTTATGTTGAACAAGGGTTTGAGTTTAACTCCATCCTAAAAAATTACTTTAAAGGGAAGGATTGCCCAAACCTTAGAAGTGATTAATTCTTATATTAAAAAATTAATATGGGATTTCAATATACTTCTCTCATGCTCTTGGACATTTGGAACGTGAAATCTGACAATAAGTAGGTAATTCAATATCACTCTAATACTATATTGAAAAATAAGTTTGCACTTAACTCTATCTTTAAAAGGTATCTCAAAAGGGGGGGCGGAGGGGGAATTACCTAAACTCTATGATTAATTCTTATATTAAGAAATCAATATGAGAATTTAATAGTTTATGCCATTACCTCAATTCGTAACCTCTTATTTCCGGTGTTCATTTTAATTTTGGTAGACAATGTCATTTATATTCTTTTTCATATCTTCAATTTTTCTTTTACTTTTCATAAACTATGTTTATAGGTTGTTGAGATTTTCAATAACCATAATTATTCTTCATGATTATCTTAATTTTTAATAAGCTAGACGTTGAAGTGCATTTTTACTCTTAATTGAGTAATTTTTATGTCAATTCTTATATTTCAGAGTATTATACCCTGGGGCTACAAAAATTTGCATTGATCACTAAATGAACGGGGTTAATATTCTTATCACTTAATATTTACAAACATTTTTGTGCTTCTTTAACTAATGCAATCCTCAACTAATTTAATAGTGGCCAATCAAAATTTAAAAACATTTTAGACAATCTAAAAAAGAAAAAATATAAAGTGTAAATAACTATGGCCCTAACCACACATGTATAATAGGAGGGGACAACTGTATATATAGTTCCCCCCAAAAAAAAACAGTAAAAAAATATTTTTATTATTTATTATTCAACTTTTAAATTTTTAAAATTTTTTTCAAGCATTTGAAATATTGAAACTCAGATATATCAAAAACCACTTCATGTTTGTGTCAAAAAAGATTAGTTTCTTAAATTATATCTATTTTTACATATTTATGTATGTAAACATCACAAAAATTGACCTTACAAAAATTAATTTTTGATAAAAATGGCAACTACACATCGATTGTAGTTTTACCACTTTTTGGCAAAACTCTATCGTGAGTTCCGCTAGAAAGTGGTAGAACTCATCCTCCTCTCACCCCCTTGAAAATTTATTTAAATTTTATTGAAATGATTATTTTTTTATTGTATATAATAAAAAAATATATATAGCAAGCATGTAATAATATAGATATAAACTAGTTTAAAGACCTATACAATATTTCCTTTTAATCTAATGTTTTATCTGCAGGGGCTATCGCCATAAATCTCACTGAATATTATGAATCAAAGTATGCTTGAATGTTTGATTTAATAAAGAACAAAAGAAAAAGAAATTAAAAGGAGAGTTAGCTCAAGACATGCACATAGGAATCTTAGATAGTTGGTCTTAATATTCACGTTTGTTTTTACCATTAAGAATCCTCTCCCCTATTCCTTCCTTTATTCTCTCCCTCATTAATCTTAAATTATCAGCTGTCCTCCTATTACTTCATTTTCTTTAGAGTTTTTTCTCTCCTTTTTAGGATTTTATATTTTTTTAATATTTTTTTTATAATCGTATTTGTAAATTTGCATTTCTTTTTTTACCGTAGATTTATTGTTGGGTTCGTTTGGACAATGAAACCATGATACAAGTTTATCTAATTGTGAGATTTCATTAAATAAACTTTATTTAATGGCATTGGCACCGCACCATTCTTCTTTGAGATTTTGGCTCCAAATGCCTATAAATATGGCTCTGTGTCTTTTTATAATACTAAACTTTATTTTATCTTTTTTATATTACTAAATTATTTTCGTATTTTTTTTTATATTATTTGGTAATATTAACGGTAGAATCTGACAAAAGTAATACTATAATTAAAAAATAATTGTTATATTTTCAATGAGAATATAAATCACATACCTATATGCTACAAGAATCCCAAATCAGGGAACAAAAGTACATATTTAGCTCAAATCTATATTCGACATTTATGCAGAGGTAAAAGCGATACAACATTTGTCCTAGGCATTATTATGACTGTGTCGAAAGCCCAACATGTCAAATAGTGGAAGGTGAAATTTCACCATTTCAATTATTTCTTGCTTCCCATGTCCACTGTAGGTTTTATCCAAGTGCTGGATGGCAAGTATCCGCGCTCACAAGCCAACTCGTTGGAGACATCACTGCTGAAGGTGCAGAATTTCTTGCTCATCATCGAGTAGAGGACCCCAGTATTGCTAACCATCTTTGGGAAGTAGATCTTGTTGCCTATTCCATTACTTGTAGCTGTTTCAGCAAAAGATGAACTGCAACTCACATACATCATCTTATCTCCCAACCACTGCACGTCTCGCCAAACCATCTTCCTATTATCTAACTTACACAATCGCACGCTTCTCCTTTCGTGCTTTGATTCCACAACAAACACAGCTGCAAGATCTCCATCTAATTCGAGCAAAAAGCATTGGCAAACACAAGAGCACTTTTTGAATTTGATCGGCTTGCCAAGAACTTCCCAACTTTCTTCTTTGGGGTCATATACCCCAAGAAGTCCAGCATGACCCAAACAAATACCAGAGGCCGTTGTATAATATAGGGCTACAATCCGAAAACAAATGAGGTTCTTGGATAGGATGGACATCCATGTCCCACTTATCTTCGCCTCGTTGAAGAACTCCAACAACTACCTCATCAGATGCAAATACAAATCCAAGCACCAAACATGCATCGGAAGTTGGTGGCGACGTGAAGCACATTGCAGTAATTCCACACCTGATCAGAGGAACTTTAGGCAGTTCTATCTTACAGCCGGATATTGGGTTAAAGAAGAAGACACGACAATCTGGACGCGACATCAGTAACCATCCATATCTTGAGCATTTAATCTTTGCATCCGAAAACTCAGGTATTTCTTTGCAGTAAAAATCATTGAAGATGGGGTGAAAAAATTTTGCCGTATTTTTTTCAGGCTCGAAGAACAACAAACATGTAGATGGATGATCTCCTCCAGCGGAGGGAGCTGCTTGCCAAGATTTTCAAACCGCGTTAAACGCATAACGATCTCCGGCAAAAAGCCGTGTTCTTATCACGCTTAAGATATCCGGCGAAACATCAGCCCAACTTCTCCGTTTTTCTTTCTTCAAATCTTTCTCGTCCTCACTGGTAAAATCAGTCGCTTTTCCGGTCATTATATCACCACCAGAGAATTATGATTATGAATCATCTTTCCGTCCACTTATATATAGCTGCCTAGTACAAGTGTTCTAACTTCCTAATTCCTGTGCTGTTTATAATTAGGAAAGCCTTATTCCGTTCAAGATTAGAATTAGGAATAACAATACAAAACGTAGGACTGGCCAATATGATCTCCTCCTCCTCCATATAAGTACAGCAACTAAGCAAGGGCATAGACGTCCCGTTAAAGATTTTGATTTAATTGGAAACTACAAACATGGAGGTAGACGAGATGGACAAGGATAGTCAGGTTGAGGAGGATGGTGAATTTATTCGGCCGCCTTGGACTTATCTTCCTCTTTCGTCGAAGCCTCGTCCTACTTCATGGCTTATGATTACTCACGGAAGATTTCAAGAAAGGGAAACTTTATTCTCTTTATCAGAAAACCGTTACCATACTAGAATCATCCTTGAATTGTATCGTCGAAAAATGGTGGTCACATCAAATCTTGGATGGTGGTTCGTGTTCAATAACGGAAGAGGGGATTATTACCTTTTTAAGCCTGCTTCACTGGAGATCATCGAGCTACCTGAACTAGAAAGTCATAGCTGTAATTATTGTGTACTGTCCGCAGCACCATCGGACCCCGAATGCTACTTCTTCGTAGTATATGTCGTTGAAAAGGCTGCTCTGTACTTTCGAGTTGGTGACACTGATTTCATCCGACACAAGTTCGAAGGCGAGTATCTTATGGGGGCAGCACTGTGTAACGGAACCATATACGGGTGATGCATCCGAGTGATTCGGTGGTAAGAATTGTCTTGCTAGGAAAAACTCTCGAAATTAGTCGTTTAAAGAACTGGCCTCCACCTAAACTGTATACACCTGAAATTGGTTCTATCAATCCCTATCTGATCGAGTCTTGTGGAGAGCTTTTGTTGGTTGAGAAGGTTTACGCACCAGCATTAACCGGAGAGGTTGTAGACTTCAAGATTTTCAGACTCGAGTCTGAATCCGAATGGGAGGAGTTGAAGAACATTGGTGATCGGGCAATATTCTTGTGCATGAACACTGGTATTTCCCGTGTTGCTCCGCATGAGAATGGTGGAAATCGCATTTACTTTGTCCAGGAAGGTAGCTTTAGGATCTACGAATTTGATCTGCAAGATAGAAGCATATCCTTTTCATTGCCATGCCAAGTCGTCCTCAGACAGCATATCTCCAGTGGGTTCTTATGCCTCCTCATGAGGATTAGCGATATCTTTTTCATTGCCATTCTTCATTTTCTGCTACTGATTTCAGCTCACAGCAAAGTATATCAATTCAATATCCATTTTGAATCTTGAATATAGGATCTCCTAAATTCCAGTACAACATTGGTTTTTCCACTATGTTTTTCCCTTCTCTGTTATTCGTCTCTGTATGTCGTTCTTCGACTTTAAGATAGTATAGTTTGATGATTAATTTCCTTACTTCTGAACAGAAACTTGGGGGGTCAGAGATCAATTCATCTATGTCAATATCGTAAGTATCCCTTAAAATCTATCGATGCAGTGAATTTTGTAATATAAGCACATGCTTATACAGAGGTAACCTGATTAGTTCTGAGATTTCGATAAGAACTTCCCGCACCAGCATGCAATGAAATCTATACATGCTCAGAAAAATTTTCTCATGATGATAGTGCAATCAGGCTACGTACATAATTTTCTTGCACTAACAACATTCAGAGTTACGTCCATAACTTCAACCAAAAACAAATTCAACGACCAGGAAGGATTTTTTTTTTTTGGGAGGTTCTGCAACAGGGAACCACGAAAGGAATTTCGAGATATATACCATCTGTCGTTGAGATGTGTAGGAATGTTCTCCAGTGATTCTTTAGGTTGAAATGAGGTCTCCTTTATCCAAATACAACATGCTTATTGACTTGCTCAGGATGTCCTTTGTTTTCCCGGCCATGAAGTGTTCTTTCTTCCAGACTATGCATATGTTCAAAGTAGATGATGCAGTACGACGGCATATTTCTCATATTCCAGACTGTGCATATTTTCAATGCAGTATGACGGCCAGTAGACCTGTTAGGCACAAAAGGGAAAGAAAGAAGGTATAAAATTTATATATTCAATAGCCTAGGATAGGATCCACAAAGTTAAGAAACTGTTGGGAGAGGAAGAAAGACTATGGACCACTTACACATTGAAAAGGTAACATGAAGTTTGTTCTCAGATAGCAACTAATAGAATGTCTTATTAAGAAGGACCATTAACTGAATCAAATTCCTGAATAAAGATATTAAAAAAACGTTAATATTCTCATTCTATCATACCAGATTGTAGATTACCAAATTCATTGAATTGCAACATTAGATCCAGCTCAAAAATCTAATTCTACCACAGTAGTCCAATCCTCCAACTAGTCTGTAATGTGAGGTCCAGGTGTAATGAAAATAGACCACATTACCCACCAGGAAATATTTTGCTTTCAGAATTGGTTCTATTGATTCGACAATCCCTACTACACACAGTAAAATATGTGCAAGTGACTTCAGCACCAATAACTAAAGTGACAATAATGATAATTAATATTTTAGTGGGAGATACCACTTCGAGGAGCAAGATGCTCTTCTTAACAGCAAATGTTAATCTCAAATTGTAGCCATCAGGTTTATTTGGAGGATTAGCCAAACTTAAGAAAAGTGGATTTCTTAATGGGGCTCAGCGATGCAATCAAAGTTCAATCCAGCAATGTAAGAACGCAGTGAAGTTAGTAGGGAGACTGAAATTATATCCTAAAAAACATGGTGGCATCCTTGCATAATGGCCTATACTAAACTGTAAAATATTGGCATTTTTATAAGTATGAAAGAAGTAAACACACCATAACAGACACAGTATATGCAATTTGATAGTCCACTGGAGCAGAGCAACATTGTAGAAGACTAAATGTTCAACATGACCAAAAAGGAAAAGGTATAGCACATTCACTGCCCAAAATTACATCAAGAGACAATTGTCCTAGCCTAGTTCAGATATTCAAAAAAAGGCATCCTATCTTTGAGGGAGGATGAGCTATGAGATTGAAGATCATAAAGAAAAGAAGTCGGTGAGATAGAAACTTAACAGCCAGAAATAATTGTAGAATGTTCTTTCAGACATCTACAAGGTGGGGATGGACTCATTATTCCAACAGAAATGTTTCTGATTCTAAAAATACACTGAATTGAATTTTCCAGCCTCTCAAAATGCTCCCCTATTTGTCCTTTTCAACATGATAAATCATGGAGCCACAAGGGCCAAGCCCCCAAATTTCCGTTGCCCCTGGAAGTTTCTCTAAGATTTAGCATCTTAGCAGACTATTAAACATCCTTTCATATCATGAACAGGACTGCCAAGAGAGCAACATTCTTTTCCAGCATTCAGCTCAAGTAACATGAATGCAAAAGAAAGGACCTTATTTATTCACATCACCAGGCCATCTATATTTTACAATAACAGTATTTAAAGTCAACTCTTCTTGTGGCACAGTAAGAGCAATTTCTATCCAGAAAAAGAAAGAAAATGAGATGGAAAGGTAAGTGCATTGTAGAGAAAAGTATAAATACTCAGTTTAGTGAGTGAGTACCTTCCAGGCTGCATCTTTGCAGTTGACCCTGGGAAGATGCTCAAAACTCCAAAATCCGATTACGGTGAACTCAGATGCTTCAAGATTATCAGACAAAGTAAATCAGTCCAAGATATAGTCTTTTAGCCTAATGGTTTTTCCATGTCTACCGCTGATGTTAACTGCCCAAGTCATCCATAGGATCCCAAAAATCATGGATTCGATCTGCAAACCAATACTGTAGCAGTACATCCATCCATGCCTCTTGATTAATGCCTATTTCTCAAGAACTTCTTATTAAGTAGTCAAATTATAGAACTTGACGGCATGTGGTAGAAAATCTTACGCAGAAATGGACAAACTAATCATTCAGCACTGCATTTTCGTTTGCTGAACTTTAAAAATCCATATCCATTTTGAAACTAAAATCAGCAAAGAAAATCTCTTCTTAACATTGAACAACTGAATCACCAGAAATACCATCTTGAGACAAATCAATGGATGGACTCATGCAAGTTGGGAATTTCGGGATCCAATACAAAAAATAATGGAAATAGGATGCAGTTTGTCCTCTGCTTTCCAGCAAAACAGTCACCAGAATTTGTGTTTTAATAATTTTATCCTCAAAACTCTTTCCAACTGCAACCTTAGAAATTTCATCTATTTGCCATTCCGCAATATGTTTATAAGATCAGTATACAAATCAGAACTTGAGCTCATTTTAATTTCCTTATCCGTAGAAACTGAGTTTTCAACAGATCTTTGATCATTCTGGCTTGCTGATGATTCAATCAATGCAATGAAATTCGACACTTCGATTACCATGCCTCTCTTAACCAAATTGCTCAAGAGCAACTTTGACTCTTCAGTTTTATCTGACTCGCATAAGCCATTGATTACCACCTCATATACCCAAAAATCAGCAATAAACCCCTTCTTCTGCATCAGGATAAGAAAACAAAAGGCTTCATCTATCATCTGTTGATGGCAATACGCTTCAATTAGAGTATCAAACATGCCATGAGCTAATTCAAATCCTGCACTCCGCATCTCTTCTAGAAGTTGTTTCACCGTCTCCATTTGGCCAGACCTACAAAGACTGCTAACTAAAGTCCAATATGTATCGATGTTAGGGCAAACATCTCTTTCGCCCATAGTACAGAACAAAGAAAATGCTCGTTCAACATTTCCTAGCCTACAATACCCATTTATGATCAAATTGTAAGCATAAGTTTCCACTTTGAATCCCTTATCAAGCATCTCAAAAACCATCTTTTCTGAATCTTCAATTTTGCCAGAACTGGAAAATCCATCAATTAAAAACCTATATGTCTCAACACTGAAGTCCACACCTTCCTTTTTCATTAAAACTAATATCTTATCCAATTCTTTGAAATTCCATCTCTTGGCACATGCATCAACCAAAGTATTACAAGTAACAATATTGGGCTTTATTCCTTTAGCCACCATCTCTTCAGCCAATTCTCTAGCTCTCCCTATCTCTCCAATCCTACATAACCCATCAACCACAACTGTCAAGGAAAACACAGAAACCTCAATATTCGAATCTAGCATTTCGTAAAAAAATTCTAATCCTAGCTCCAACTGATCACATCTCATTAATTGAATCAAATAAATAGTGCAAGTCCTCTCATTGATCTGAATCCCATTATTCTTCATATAACCAAAAGTCTGCCCAGCTTTTTCAAATTCTCGGCTATCAGAATACACCTTAAGCATCAAGTTGAAAACTTTAGCAGAAATGAAGGGTTTAACAGAATTATTCTCGAAGAACGAAGTTACAGCAGTAAAAGGGCACCTGACATTTTCATGAATCAAGAGTGAGCCCAAAAGATTCTCAGCATCTACAAATTTTTTGGATTTCACCAGTCTGCAAAGAAGGGTCAAATGGGTATCAAGATTGAGCTTGAAAGAGAGCAAAGATTCGTTCTTTACAAGAAAATAGAAGAAGTCAAGACATTTGGGAGTTTTGACATGTGGGTCGGAGAGAATAAGGTGGACTAAGGTGGGAGTGAGGTTAGAGAGGAGAGTTGTGGTGGTGCTTGGGATTGGCTGCCAAGTAGAAGTGATTAAAATGGTCGAGATAATGGTGTCTGCAATTTTTGCTTTGGGGTTTAGGCAAGGGTTTGGGAGGTGACATCTTTTCACAGTTCTGAGGCTTTGGAGGAATTTTTGCAGTGACATCCTCCTATTCTTGGATGGATGTAAACAAGGATTTGAGATTGAAGTTGCCAAAGCCAGTTTGAGATGCTCATAGTTGCCGATTCCATTACCAATCTGCCATGGACTGTGAAAGGTTTCTTCCTTTCATTCTTGCCCTTGAACTGCAGATTATAGTGCTCCGATGGGCCGATATAGGAAGAGTAATTTAGCCCAATTTGGACGGATGATTTTAATTCATCCGATGTGGTAGCCCATGTCATTAATATTGTTGGGTTAATATACTGTTGGTGGACTAATGGACATGTCTAGGCCCAAGTTACTGATTATTCTACTATTTTATATTTGACTTTTAGCTTTCTATTTTTGTTTTTTGTTTTTTGTTTTTTTTTTTGAAGGAAGACTTCTAGTTTCCAAAGTGTACAATATAAATGAGTAATTGATTATTGAGTAGTAATAATCGATTACTATAAGATATTAATCAATTATGGCCTATGGTTTCAACCTATGAGAGAAAATATTGACATCGAAGGCTAGAGAGCCTGGGGGCTGGGAGACAAAGGAAAAAAAGTGAAAAATGAAAAACCTTCATTTCTTCATTGACAGGTTGCATATTGTTAAAGCCTTCTCATATGAATTAATTCTAAAAGTTCTTCATTTCTTGAATGAGTCGGAGGTAAATGTTTTCAGGTTTGGCAGTTAAAGATAGCCAACTTGTTAGCGATCATATATTGTCAAACATTAATATACTTGAGCTGATTGCCGAAACTATGCTCCATGATGAAACGTCCAAGGAAGACTCCCTTCTTGTGTACCTGTTTATATAAGTAGGACTTACCTGCTATGGGAATCTTGCGAGCAGAGTTGTATGTCAAAGAGCAGTTCGATCGATTATAGTTAAGTCTCATTATTAACTAAAAAGAAAAATTTCCTTATGATTATTTTATTTTATTTTTTTTGAAAGCATAAGAATATTAAAGTCATGTTCCTAGTTAGTTTTTCTAAGTTAACAAACCCATTTTTCTCTCTTTCCTTTTTGTTTTTCTTGAAAAAGAAAAATCGAGGAGCCAACTCTCACCCCCTTCACACCACACTTCCAAATTCCCAGCTACTGATCATCTATACGGATCATTTTAATCCACTCAAAGACTCACAGAAACAATCACTTTAGCAGAAGTGCATACTTGAGGTCTTGTGTCAAGCTGACTTCAATTTATCCAATGCCTTGAAGTGCAACAGACAAAAACGGATGAACTGTGTAATTCTTATGAGCCTATAGTTAAAAAAGAAAAAAAATTCAAGATTGGTTAAATATCGATAGTTAGCCATAAAATTTTTGGAAATTACTTTTGTTTCGCAAGCCCATTTGTCCGTAAATTAACACCTAAAAGAGTCTCCAAACTAGTGATGCACCAACAGTGGATTGGTGTGTTTCACCCCGTCTGACTACTATTTGCATTCTTCTCATTAATTAACTCAATCCCCAGAGAATTTTCAAGGTAATTAGACAGTAGCATGGCATAAAAATTTGTGAAATAAAGTAGACAATCATACAGTTGTTGCATGTAATAATCTTTCAAAAAGTTGAATCATTACGAGAATTCTGAAAATGGGTTTTCGTGATGAGATACGAATGCCATTTGCCATCGTTTTCATGATCACGCATTGGCACGGAATCTATACTCAAAATCTGAGAAAGATTGATGCTTACGGTGCTGATTTCAGCCGTATTCAGCTACATGATTGAGGCAAAGAACAAGTGGATGGTTGAAGATGCAATCTCTTTTTAGCATATTCCCACTAGACAATAGTTAAAAATTGATCTCGCACGTACCGTAGATCTCATGAAAGAGACTTAGATGGTCCTTCAATTGCATGGATCAGTAAATGTTGCCAATTATAAACCCATTGCATGGCATCTTGGACCACCGGTAGGAGGACCAGTGTACTAACTTTGCTTTCACTTTAAAGTTGATCTTGAATTTTTTCAGAACCCTTTTTTCATTCGTTCAAATGGAACAGGTTACGTGGCCAAGCCTTGTTCTTAGGTTTTTAAGGCTGTGGTGTGGAAGTTACTCTTATCGTTGCAAAATATAATTTTTTTTGACACTCTTTTATAAATTAAAATAATAATAATAATAAATATTTTTTATTATTTTTAAATTATTTTAATTTTATTTTTTATTAATACGAGAAAGAAATAAAGATATGTGAATGTAAATTTTTTTAAAAATTTATTTTTAAAGATTTTTAAATATTAAATATTTTAAAAAGAAAAAATAGCCTAAAAAGTATTATGTATTGAAGCAGAGGGAGTACTGTTTCTCCTTGCTGAATTTTAGGCTTGCATCTTTTTCTTGCTCACATGAGTTTCCTACATATGAAGTCTTTTGCCCATTGCATCACATGTGATGACCAAACCTTGAAAATATGGTAATCTTGGAACTTCAATACCCTCATGTTCACTGTTCGCTTGTACATGATTCTAAATCCTTAAATTCAAAATTACAAGTCAAATATTTAATTTTTTTTAAATTTTAAATTCTCCCAATACTTCATAACAGTATATGAGGCAAATTAATATTCGAGCACTCCTAAGCTACACAGCTTGACGCCAAGCCATACATGGGTGTCAAGGTTTGTGACTAAAGGAAAATAGTCTCTTAATTGCTAATTATCTACAAGAACATGATTAATATGCTAATTTTGGAAAGAAAATTGTCGAAGAGATATAAGATATACATGACGAGTCTACCAACCAACAAAACTAGTTATAAATATTTACTTAGGCAAATTGGCATGTTTTGTCCTATATGTTTTATCACTTAGTATGTTAAGTCCCCTTTGAAAGTTTTTAATTTTTATAGTCCCTATTGTTTTTTCGAAACCACTGCCGAGGACTTTTAGCAATCATATGCGCAGTTTCATACAAGTTTTACACAACCTTCTCACGTGAGTAGATTCTCGGGGGTAAAAAAGGCAAAACAACACCGAATTTTTTTTAAAAAAAACCCATACCCACCATGTGTGAAACAAAAGTCGAAGCCTCAAACGATTTTCCTCCAAAACCCGAAGTTACGGCGTGGTTACCGAAATTGCAAAAAACCGAGTGAAATCGAGATAGCGAGGCAAAGGAAAAATCGAATAAGATTGAAGGTTCGCAGCTCCAAGAGCGAGATTTCGGACGGGTCAAAGCCCTGAGCAACAAAGACGGGCGTCGAATTGACATTAATCCACCCGACCTGGTCAAGAAAATTGAACTAAATTATCGGAGCTACCTACGATCTCGAAATTTCGCCTTTGGGAGAGAAGATGATCGGTGCAAGATCTGCCTCACAAAGAACTGAGAGCTCAAATGCCTTCTCAAGAAGTGCACTTCTCCGCTTTGAAAACGTCACTTGCTTGCTTGATGCATTTTCAATCCCCTTCATCTGGGTCTTCCATTTCACCATTTTCAGACCTCAAGAACTAAGACCAAGAATCGATTCTTGAGGAGGAAAGAGTTGGTACTATAGATGGCTCAAGAGGAAAGGAGCCGACAAAATCCACCCGATCAAGAAAATTGCGGAAGTTGTACTAATAAAAAAAAGAACATTGCGAGAAACTCATGAAGATGACGTTTCAAGCAAACGCACTTGAGAAAATCCCCTTTGTTTTTGGAGAAAATTACTGCTGAACCTCGACTAAATCAAGCTTGAGATTCCTTGCGGATTTCAAGGCCTCCCTGCTTTGGCAAAACATAGTGCCCTTCCTCGGTGACTAGCCTAACAAGTTCAAATTTGTTATCTACTTCGCCTTGCTTTCTTCTTCTAATGCAATTTCTTCGATCTCCTTCAATCTTCTTCGATCTTCTTCACTCTTTCATTCTCCTGCTATCTCAAATTTCGGTGAAAATGCCCTAACTTCAATTTTGGAGGATATCATGATCTGCTTCGACTTTTGTTTCACACATGGCGGGTATGGGTTTTTTTTAAAAAGAAATTCGGTGTTGTTTTGCCATTTTTACCCCTCGAGAATCTACTCACGTGAGAAGGTTGTGTAAAACTTGGCTGAAGCCCGACGCACTAGATTGCCAAAAGTCCTCAGACTTGGTTTCGAAAAAACAATAGGGACTATAAAAATTAAAAACTTTCAAAGAGGACTTAACATACCAAGTGATAAAACATATAGGACAAAACATGCCAATTTGCCTATTTACTTACATCAGAACATGTAAACTTCCGGGTGCACATGTTTAGTTAGTTCTAATATTCTATGGTGCATATGGGATCTAGAATCCTTGAAGATCGATATATTGCTTTAAATCAAGAGTGGATTATCTAGATTTTTTCATGAAAAGGCAAGAAGTATTAACTCTTTGAGGCATGGCAAATTTGGAATCTCCTTCTGATATAATGCTATATTCCAAGATAATTCAATCTCAACTTAAGGGAGGACAATAAGAATGGCTTGATTTTGTCCCACATTACAACATGAAGTAATGCATGAGTAAAGATCTTTTTCTAAGTTATTCTCATTGTAATTCAAGATGCAAATGTGGGATTTTTTGTTGATTTTTGCAGATCGTATTGTTTCTTTTCTTCTCTTTGGAGGAACTTATTTATCTAGACTTGATATGAGTTCTCTTTAAGTAAATATCTCTTTTCTAGATAATTTTTTTTTTTAAAATGATATTCTCACTCTCTTTTTAACTTCTTTCACGCTCTTTTTATTTTTTTCATAATTGAAAAGATATTAATACCTAAAGAAGATTTCAAAAGTCCTTGATTTGCCTATAGTTTTCCAAATTGATGTCCTTTAAGGAAGAAGTTGAAATCAAATTGTGTTTGCCTTTGTGGTTCAAGAATAGTGATGAAGATAAAGAAGATTAAAGTGTATTTATTTATTATTTTATTAATATTACTATTATTGTACTTTACCCTATCTAAGGTACTGGGGTGCAAATTATTTTTTGTTATTATAAATATTTAACTATTGTATAATTTTTTGTTTTTCTTGTTTTTAAGTTATCCATGTCCCTCAGTTTTGATTTAAGGACTGTTTTAGTTGTAACGCTCTGGTCATTTTATTATGAATAAATAATTTTTTATTCATAAAAAAAGAAAAAAAAATCCAATGGCAGACTCATAAATTAATTAGGAGGTTAAAGTCAAACTTTGACAATTTCATAAAGACAAAAGTTCATCCAATATCCCTGGTTAGTATAGTTGATCCACCTATTTTGCAAAAGTTTTCATCTCCCACATGTGCTTCTTTCACCGAATCAGGATATTATAATTTAACGGCGTGAGAGAGGAGATCAAATGAATTTTGGAGGGTATGATATGAGTTTTTACACGAGCATTAGTAAGTAGTTAAAACGAGCTTTGCTGGTGGTTGTATGGTACAAAGTTACAACATGACAGTTAGATAATGCCAATTAAGATTATAAATTAAATTCTTACTTGTGATAGTTGTGACATTATATTAAAAGTACTTTAGGTTAAATCTTTTTTTAAGTAAGAATTAACATAATCTAAATTAAATTTAAATTAGTCTTACTAATTAATAAGAATATTTAATATTCTAAATATATATATACGCATACATATAATTCTCTTCAAGAAAGAATAGATGCAAATGAACCAAGCTATGTTCAATTGAAAAAGAGATGAAAATGGCAGTAGAAGAATCTCAACGGTTCTTTTTTTCCCCCCTTTTTCTGGTTACCCTAATCAATAAATTTAAGATTTATTACTGTGCACTGTGAACAGGTTCTTTCTGCTTTTCGCTTGCTATTCAACTTTACTATCGTACTGTCATGATTTCATCTATGAAAGCTAGAAGAAATAGTGGAAACCACGAAATCGGTACAAATTGCTTATAGAAAATCCATATATCAATCTCGGGAAACTTGAAAACTTTCAAGACTTTCATGAACGATATAAAACCTGAAACTGTAGGTTGCAGTTTCCCCTATCATAGCAGGAAAAGAACAGAACAAATTTGGACAAAATAATATGTAGTAGTTCACTAATCACTCACCATTTCTCTAATTGATGCAAGATTACAAGTAAGGCAAGTGAAGTACTCTCAATGAATCCACTTTAAAAAGGCACGTATATGTAGTACATTTTGCATATAGCAAGAGGAGATCCATTCATTTCGTTACACATACTGGTTCAAGAGGCTTCATGACTATTTGTTTTTCTTTGTGTACATTCAGATGACAATCTACTATAAAGATCCTAATGCTAGGAGGAAATGGAACGTGAACCGCATCGAGTCCCCATTTCGATGAATCTGGTAAGGTTTTGAGTTTGATTTCAAATTTGTGACCTGCAGGAGTAGGACATTATGTGGAGAAGCCATCAAACAAGTGTCAATATTCTTCGAGATGAATGAGATTTCAGGCTATTGATTTGAACTATTTCAAGTTGGAATTGAAATATTGCAAAAGCATGAAGACTTTAGCATTCCTTTAAGACTACTTTTTGATAGTTACTTTGACATAAAACCAGAAGTAATGAACATTAACTACAAAAGCATATTAAGGGGAACAGTTTATCTCCTAACGAAGACACCATTGGAATAAAGAGAAAAACTATGCCTTAGTACGAAAAAGTCCAGTTTGTATAGTAACTATCAACTATAGCTATCCTTTCTAGAGCAAGAAAATCATAGAAAGACAGAGATTTTAAATTGATAACTAAGTAAATGTTGGATCCATCGTAATAAAGTAAGAAGAGAAGTGAAGCAAGTAAAATTAGTACGAGAGACTAAAATCTTAAGTGAAGCAAGTAAAATTAGTACGAGAGACTAAAATCTTGAATGAGAGAACTCTTGCTTAGTATCTCTAGATCTCTCTCTCTCTCTCTCTCCCCCCCTCCCACGACCCCCCCCCCCCTCTCCCGTTGTGCTCTTTAATTGGGGAGGACAGGGTGCTTGATAGCAAAAGAAGTTGATTTCCTTAAAAACAATGGACTTGAAAAGTACCTGTTCATCAAGAAACAGAAAGAAAGTTCTTTGCACGACACATACACATCTACGCAACTCCACAATGTAAGACTAATTCCATTAGAAGTCAATTGATTATACTCTATTTGATCCAAGAAAGCAAGAACAGCTATGGATTTGTCACCAAGGAAATTATACGAACATTAAAGCTGTAACCTCAGGAAGCAGAAGCCTGTAAGGGTTACCCATCCACTTGACTGCACTGTGGTACGTTGATGATCAATGCACCACAGAAGTACAGGAAGTTAGCTGTATCCTTCTCCTCCAAAAAAGATTCATAAGTGTGTGTTTCTTGTTCCTAAGTCTCAGCATTCTACAACCACAAGAAGAGTATATAAGGCAATGAGAAACAAAAAATCTGGTACCGATTGATCGCAGAATTACTGCATAAGTAGATAGGGCATCTGCCCTTTTCAAGTTTCGGCATGAAGTTTATTTGTGCCACACAGATCTCCATACCGTTGAACTGTACCATTATTGAAGAGGTGGTATATTAAAAATGATGGACTGCGTATATGATCAGTGTGAGGGAGTACTGTAGAGGGGCCGAGTTGCAAGATGTCATAAGGAGTTGGTCCACCAACAACTACAACTCTGCTAGGAGTAGATGACAAAGAATCAAACCCAACCATGCAGCGACAATATACATGACATGTTTATATACAAGGATTTGCACATTAATCTGAAGACCGGTTTCAATTTTCAAAGAATGGCACATCGAATAGACCAAAAACCACTAGAAAATGTCCAGGCAATGACTTTGTATAACTTCGAAATTCTTGCACTTTTGCTAAATGGACAATGAAACAAAAGAATCTCCAACCTCTTTCTGCTGTTTAGTCAATATCATCAAGCCCTATGAACAAGAAAGCATAAAGATGAAACATCTTTGATTTCCTACCTCCTTGTCTCAGTTCATTATATGTAGGTCTTTCCGTTCCGCACTTGCTTGCAATTGCCGTAGATGTCTATAATGCTTCGTCTGCAAAGGCAATCCACAACTCATGGAAAATATCCAGGAAATAAAAAGAGAAAGAGATTAAACTTGACATCAGAGATTACCCGGCCAGTACAATAATTTCTACTCTCTCTTATCTTTATCAGCTTCAAGATGACCCTTGTTATGACCACCTTCTTTCACTCTCAGAAGAAAGCAGGCCCGCAAGTTGGTCAGCTTCTGATCCATCCCATTATGACTTTTGTGCTCACGGAAGAATAAGAATAATCACAGATCTATCAGCATTGATCAGCATGAATGTGCACAGCTAGAAATCCATACTTCAATTGTCCTTCGGTCCATAAAATGCCGCTGGGTGTCCTGTCCTCAGTGAATGAAAACAAGACAAAAATAGCAAAGCAATCTTTTTGACTGATTGCCAATGGTAATAAACAATACAAAATTCCACAACAACAGCAAAAGCCCACCTGGCAAGTGGAATCATCAATCACCTTATTCATCCGTCATATGAAAAGTGGCAAACGTATAGTGGCTGAGGTTTTCCATTTATGTGTGCCAATAGCAGTATAGAGTAGTAGTCGTTTATTGCCGATGCAGCATCATCAAGATTCTCACCTTCGAAAAGCAATAGCAGCCGCACGGGCAGTACCACCTCCTTCTTGCCTTTGCATGTGAATCTTGATGATGCTACACCCGCAAACAGCGACTGTCAATTTTTGATCCATGCAGGTCTCAAAAGGAAGAAACAAACCTGAAATCAATTTCTTGAATCGAACTCGAAGAATAGAGGAAAGGAAAACCATGTCTGCGTTTGGCTGTTGGCACGAACTCCCTCTTGCCTCCACAAGCATGGGCTGATGTGGGCTATTATTAGTGGCTAAAAGATGGAGCGATGACGTGACGGTACCAAACAAGAATCTACTCTCTTGAACTCATTTTCATACAACAGA
Organism: Rauvolfia tetraphylla; assembly: GCA_030512225.1. NCBI lineage: Eukaryota > Viridiplantae > Streptophyta > Magnoliopsida > Gentianales > Apocynaceae > Rauvolfia > Rauvolfia tetraphylla. The sequence continues at coordinate 1,797,302 of JAJQKT010000062.1, forward strand.
AGAAAACAAAAGAAAACCCTATTTATTTAAAGGAAAAAATGGGGAAAATATTGCAGATCATGGCAATTGGTTAAACCATAACAAATAACCAAATAGAGGAAAATCAAACAGCCCCGGGTGCTACCTCTTTCTAACCCAGATCATCGATTAGATTTCCGGTCAGATTCCACCCTTTAACCCAGAGCTGCTTCTTCCATAACTGGATCAGCTAAATCAACCCCTCAGAGAAAAACTCTGGAACTTCAAGAAATACATAAAAATTGGTAAACTCCTGGTATTCAGAAGAAACTGAAGCATGGGTTGAGTAAAATTTCAAGGAAGAAAAAGGAATATTCACAAACTATGAAGACAGAACGGCTGAACTACAACACTAGAATCAAACAACCTAAAATAAACCAAAAAAAGAAGAAGAAAAACAGAAAAAAACAGGGATCTAAAGTTTTCGGACATCGAACTCTGCTTCTAAATTCGCCCATCTCTTGGTCTGATTATGTGTGTGCGTGCAAGTGTTCTTTTATAGAGAGATTGTGTGTGTGAGAGAGAGAGAGAGAGGGGTGAGTAGAGAGCTCACACCAATGGTAACAGTGAAGGAAAGGAGTTTGTTGGGAAGAAGTATATATACATGGACGACGCTATGTATATAAGTTTTTCTATATTTTTAAGGTTTTTCCACTTTTATTAATTTCGTTTTTTGTTTTTTGGGGGGGTTGGTCAGTGCTTAGTTGTAAACTGCGGCCTCAGTGTACATTGGCCATCTGTTTCAAACCCTAATTTCTTATGAGCTTTGCTATGGGGAGTGCAGAATCATAAACTTATCGTGGTCCTTCCTATTTTTGTTTTTGGTTTTTTTTGTTTTTTCTTCTCTTTTTAGTACTTGAATGTAAATAAAGTAAAAGGAGAATCTGGGGATGTCAGCTTGCGAAAACTTTGAATTTTACTATTGACTTGCATCGAGAGCTTAGTTTGTATCTTTTTTTTTTTTCTTTTTGGTAAATAGCTTAAGTTTGCATCAGTTCAGCTTAATCAAGTACTGGTAATTCTTTTCTACCATTTTTTAATAGGAAGTAATATTTTCACACCATTTTTAACTTCTTTTATTCCCCTCTCACTTTTTTTTATAAATAAAAAAATTAATATCCCTTATTAGTTTTCCTAATCAATGCTTAAACTGAAATTTTGAAGTCTTCAGGTATTAAAGTTTTTTTAATTATAAAAAGAATAAAAGAAGAGTGATAGAAGTTTAAAAAGAAGTAAAAATATCACTTTCTTTTTTATTATTTTATTATGTACAATTTCAAAATATAATTACACATGAATAAGTTACACTCAAATTTAATTTTTCTCAATATAATATCTTAATGTTAAGCAAACAACCCTAATCAAGCTTAGGAACACCCTATTGTTACCTTCTTTCAAGGATTGAACCCTAATTTTTTAAATTATGAATTAAATACTTAATTTTTTATTGATCAATAATTTATTGAGACTAACTTGCTTAGCTTTAAGATTTGTTCAACTCGAGTTGAACTCAAACCAAGGCAAAATTCAAACTAAGGTTGGCCCCCAAGTTTAAATACTCCTCTAAACTTAATTCTTTTACAATAAACCAAACATTTGATTCTACAATTATTATATGAATCGCCTGTCAGTGTGCTATGCACTTCAATGAAAATAATATATGATATGGTATTACTTTATACATGACCTATCATCTCATTTCTTATAGACTAATTAATATTACCATTGCTCTCCCTCAGGAATTTAATGCTCATTTTTTTATACAAAATAAATAAGAAGAATATCATACAAGTTTGGACAAAAGGAATAGTACTTTTTAGTAAGGAATAGTACTTTTTAGTTTGTGGTTGAAAACATGCTTGCGTTGTGTTTGATTAGCTCTTTTATAAACTACAATAAATATGACTCTTTTTGTTTCAAAATATATAACACAATTCCATTTTATACCAAAATTAAATTTTTAGTAAATTTTATTAAAAATTTTTTATAAATGTTTAAAATGACATTATTAAAAAATTGTTGGCCATCTGAATTTAAATTCAACACTTAAAATTGGTGTTTTGAATCGTTGATTAAAAACTAATAGTTTTGAAAAAATAAAAATATTTAAATAGTTTGTTGAAGATAAGGATAAAGTTAAAAAGATAATAAAAAATATTTTATATAAAAAAATAATATATATTTTGAAATAAATTAAAATAAAAATTAAGACATATATTTTAAAAGAAATAGAGTAATTAGCTTCAGGTGATTAGATATTTTTAAATTAATAAAATTTTAATATTTTATATTATTTAAAATATTTTTCGTAAATACATATTTTAGAAGGTAAAAAAATTCTTTAAATATATATTTTTAAAAAATTAATTTAAATTTTTTTAAAAAAAATATATCTTTACATCACAATATATTTTAAAAAGAATAGAGTAATTAGCCTAGAGAGCTCCGGGTGAAGCATTGCGATTGGTGCTGCTAAACTTTTTAGTACTTCTCTCAAATGGACACGAGATGAGGCATCTCGTATTTTTTAAAATTTTTAAAAATAACTATTTATTAACAAAAAAAATAGATAAGGCATCTTGTGTTAGCACGTTTGCAAAAAAATGTATGGTGGCTAGCTAGCTAAAAGCCGGCGTTGCCCACCCAATCAACTGGTCGTCGACGGATAAAACAGAAAGAAAAAGCAAAATTCTGATCAGATATGTATTGAAGCCCCCAATAGATAGATTTATGAACTCTGTATATATGTATCTATGCATCTTCTCTGGAAGCTGAATCTGAGTAAGCATTTGAAGTCAGTACAGAGGTGAATAAATAACTAGTCCGGAGGGCTGCAGGCCACACGGTTTCACGTTCAGACTTCATGGGCTGATCAGGACTTTGCGTTCTGCAATATATAGGGTCGATTTCTCTTTTTATGAGCTCTCGAGGTTAGTGTGTTCAGGGGCACACCACTCAGTTGTCTCTGTTGGCGGCCTCCCTTGTTAATTTCTTCTTCTGCTTCTTCCTCCGCTCTGCCTACGCTCGTCCATGGCGCGTCCTCATAGTTCCCTCCTTCCCCGTTGCTGTTATATATTTTATACTCTTCAGTTTCTTCACTTTCGTCGTTGCCAAAACCAGACTCCAGACAAAAATCACTGCTGCTGTTAATGAATATTTACCCTACTGCAGCTAAGGGGTGTATTGGATTGAATTTGAATTAAAAATTTTATAACCAATACAAATATACCTTAGATGAGCTCTCCTTCTGCAATTTATGTACGGAAGTCACCGGACAGAATACCTACTACATCAAGAAAACAGTAATTTTCTTACTAAACATTGTTGACGCTGAAATGTTTCTATGTATTTGGTTCAGTTAGGAGGGACTTAATGGTTGTTTTCGTGAAATGATAAATTTATTAAATTTTATTGTTATTTTTAATATAAAAAGTATCATATTATTTGTAAATAATATATAATTAATTAAAAAAAATAAAATTTTTATATACAAAATTTATAATAAAGAAAAAAATATCTCTATAATAAAAAAATAATAAATTTACTAATTTTTGTAATTATTATTAATTATTATCTACATGTCGCAAAAGATAAGAAATTTGTCATAATGATTGGAGTTGAGTAAAAGTAAAGAATATGAGTGGAGTCATAGCATGGTACGATGTTTAAGAAATGTCAGGACTTTTATAAGTGAACAAACGTTGTGTTAGATTGACTATAATGCAACCTCACACTATAAACTTATGGTGGTGGAACTCGACCTGCCACGCTACTTGATGTCATCAACAACCGTGGAGTCTGGACAACCATTTACTTTTATCTATTACTCTAACCAAACATATCGTTAGGTGTAATTGTTTTCTATTATTGTAGAAAATGTGTGTTTTTTCATTATTTTTATGTGTAATTTATTTTTTTATATTTTAATAAAGTTAATTTATTCAGGGGGAAAAAAAGAAGCATATCGTACAATTAATGGGAACTTTTGAGAAGTAGAATGACTACACAGTTTGAATGAGTGCTGGGGCTACAGCTCTCTCATGACTTATTCACATTATTTTTCCAATAAATTATATTTCATTTATTTCAAAATATAGGAGGTTTTGTATTCTTTTTCCTTCTTAAAATGTTTGATTTTTTTACTAATTTTAAACATTATCTTTTTGGAGTTTCTTTCACACAAAAGTATAATTCTCTTTATTCTCTCTCATGTTAGTGAAAAATAAATTAGTTAAAAGTATAATAAGAAATTTTTTTTGTTATTTTTCATTAACCTTAATCTATGCACAAAGGACCAAAGGGCTCCTATATTTTCAAACAAAGGGAATATTTCTTTTTTTTCCTGATGGTTTTTGAAGCTGCTTTTTTTATAAATGATTCTTTTTTTTTATTTTGAGCAACAAATATAATTTGCTTCAATCTAGATAAATTCTTATATTCTCTTTTTCTTCCTCTTTTCCTTTAAGGAAGAATAAAAGAGTTTTCGAGTGTATTTGGATATAGTTTTAATTTAAAATTTTCTATTTTAATTTTATAGAGAATGGAACATAAAAATAAAAAATTTATATTGAGTCTCGTAATAGAACACAATCCAAATACACGCTTCATGAAGCGATCTTGACCTTGTCTCGTAAGCATTCATTAAAATTCAGATTATCTTTTAAAGTTAATAGTTTTAAATTTTTTTGCTATATATTACTTATGAAGGATTTTCCCTTAATTTCTTTTTTGATAGCGCGATCATAATAGCTAATGATATTTATGGAAGACTTTCACGCTTTATTGAAAATATAATTTTATTACTTATATTCTAAATTGGTTACAAAGGACTAGAATTTTGATAGCTTGAACGATTGATCAAATGGAAATTTGAAGTGTTCTTATAATTCATCATTAATTCAGATTTACATATTATTGGAGTAATATCAATGGTGTAATTAGATAGAGTGTGATTTTAAGATTTTTATCTTGAATTTTATAAAAATTAAATTATTTATAAGAGAAAATATGAGTCTTAAATTTATAATTTTTAAATTTAATTTTGAAATAGATACTTCTCAAGTAGAGCGAAGTATATTTTAAAGTACAACAATACTGTACATAGCTCAGGTCATTTTGATAATTTTTTATATCATTGAGCTTTCATCATATTTTTTATCTGTTATGGCATATATATAATTTTTGCTAAATGGATTGGCAAGAATTATTAGTGGTGGCACATCAAATAAAGCCATTTCTTTTGGTATATACCAAATTATCCCCGGAAACAAAAAACTCCTGGTGGAAAAGAAGGTAAAGAAAAAGGAAAAATAAAGAAAGAAAAAGAGACCGTATTATTTGATGTTTTGCGCTGCTTTTGGAGAAGCCTTGAATGTGACAGAGAACCTCAGTAACCGCTTCCGCCGGGCCTCATAAGAGGAAAAGAAAGGAAAATAGAAATAAGTATTATTGTGGTTAGATTCTCCACCTGAGGATGGGGCCGTTGTCCGTACAATCTGACGTGGCTCCTGTCTAATTCTTTCTTCCATTATTTTATTTTTGCTCTTTTGGTGCAAGTGGGTCCTCATATTCCTGTCCTACGTTTGCAGTTGCTTTTGCTTTTGTCAATTTGTCGTTCCTGTTCTTCTCACTATTTAGATTTTCTGACCATTTTTTTTTATTGACAAGAAAAATTTGCATTTATTCGCTGAGGTTTGATAAAATTTAAATTTTAAAATTTTATATCTTTAACTTTATAATAATTTAATTTGTAAAATAAAAATAAAAATTTTATATTAAATTTTATAAAAACTTCTATCTAAATATACTCTGAAAGTGTATATTAATAAATAAGTAATTTCATCCATTCCACCACCACTTGTAGATTGATTAAGAGTGTATTTAAATTATGTTTAGTTAAGAGAATTTTTGTCTTAAATTTTTTTAAAATAAATATTTTGTGAGAGAAAAAATAAAATTTAATTATGTGTTCAGTTAAGCTAAATACTATCTAAATAAACCCTACAATTCTCTTATACCATTCAAAAAAATATATAATTCTCCACCTTTTTTCTTTTCTAACTAAAAAATATAAAGAGTTTTCATTTATTCCTTTATAATTTACTTTCACATTTCACGCCACCCAAGCTATGCATTACTTTTCCAAACCTTGCTCAAATCTTCGAGTCGATTCATGATCATACCGATCAGTAGTTATGAAACTACTGAGAGAATTTGTTGAATATGCAAATTTATCTTCGTATATAAAATTATTCTTTTTATCAAGAAACTTTATATATTTTATGCGGGCATCGAATGCGCCAACGTTGTTTATCAGGAAAAGGAAGGACACAGAATACATCATGATTTACAATGCGAATTTTTAATATAACAACGAATTCTTTTTTTTTTTTCGACAAATGAGTTCAGATATCATGGCAGGAGAATCCATTTCCCTTTGAATATTTTGAATACTAACAGCTGTTACCATTCTGTAAAAACTGGTCCTTACTTCTTTTTATCCTTTTGGAGAAATTCTGTAACCACTGGTCACGTCATCCCCTCAAAGCTCCAAAGTCAGCTGGATCTCTTGTTTCGTAAAACATGATTACGTGTCATAGAGGTACAACTTTACATATTCTACTGTTCTCCAAAAAGGCCGTGAATTTCCTTCAAAAAAAAAAAAATCTTGATTTATGTGACAAATTGGCATATTTTATCATATATATTTTATCTCTTAATATGTTAAATTCCCATTATAACTTTTTAATTTTTTTAGTCATTCATGTATTTTCGAAATCAAAGTCAAGGACTCTTGGCCACTATTGGGGTAGTTTCTGCCCAATTTTCACACGAGCTTCTCACATGAGTAGACTACCAAAGGTAAAAAAAAGCAAAACAACATCGTAATTTTTGGGAAAAAAACCCCATACCAGTCGAGTGTAAATTGGCCATCACAGTTAGATTTTTCCCTATCTTAAAATAAGGGTATTTTCACTAAAATTGCGACATCAGTGAAATTATTGTCAATGAGAAAACTGAAGAAGGAGAAAACAGAAGAAGATTGAAAGAGATCGAAGATTTTTTATTAGAAGAAGAAAGCAAGTGGAAGCAGCTTTGGCATTCTAACGAAAGCAATTGGAGATGGCTTCTAATGGGGCAATGCGGTGCTTCTGTGAAAATGTCTGTGTGAAGAGGACTTCGTGGACCAATTTGAATCCGGGAAGAAGATTTCTTGATTGCCAGAAGTACGGGGTAAACCATCTGAAGTATCTAAAATGCTTGAAAATTTCTGGGGCTGGAAAAATTTTGAACAATTTCAAACTCAACTTTTGTAAGAGATAGGTTGCTGTGGATCCTTTTCTTAGTATGATCCTCCTATGTGTGAAAAGGGAACAACTGTTATCCCAGGTTTACTAAGAAAGATTAAGGTGTTGGAAGATGATAATGTAGTTGAAAAAAAAACGGGTGAGGAAGCTGTGGATCACTATGACGCTGTCTTGGTTTACCATTTTGGCAATGTGAGTTTTCACAATATGAAATTAGTTCTTAGGTAGGGATGCAGAAGTAGACTCTCGAGTTTCAAAATTTCCAAGCACATGAAGCAAATTTATGAGTTATTATGCCAGTTATGATAATAGAATGGCCAGAAAAAAGCATCGGCTAATATTGTTAAAAAATGTTATTTTGATTAATGTTATTATCTTTCATCATTTTTAGACCAATATCTTGTTATCATATATAGACAAATGCGGTAACAAATGCATTTAAAATTGTTGCCAGACTTTCTTTCTCTTGTAACTAAAGACAAAAGTTTACAAAAGTTGTGTACTTAACAGCCTGTCAAGCAAGAAAATCCTTAAGAAGTCTAAGCTTACTTCTACAAATTCAAAAACCACTTAACATATTGATACAATGCTTAATATCAAAATACAGTAACAGCTCATCAGCTAAAGGCCTAGGCTGTAATCTATTTTAACTGAAGGCAAACTCCAGCATCATGAAGCCAAATAAACATGATATGTCCCTCCTTATCCAATTAGGTCTCAATCTTCCTTTCGCAGAAATGTGTCACATGTTCTCCTCAGATGCAAAGATGCCCCTAATTTGTTGCATTTGGCCATGTTATGGCCAACCTCCAAATACCAACTGCACCTCACTTGTCTTCTTTTTTTGTTTGTTGTGACCTGTAATTAAATAACTAAAGTTAACTAAATGAGTTAGGGATATTAATGTGAACTATTCCAATGACATAGACCATATCTGCTCGGCAGCATTATTAGTAGCCCAGTTGTCAACATTTTGTGACTATAAAGTAACACTTGATTGCTGGGTAGATAGCATTGCTGTTTGACTTTGGTGTTCATCTACTTGGCTTGACGTTTTCTCTTCTTGTGTTGTAACGTGTTGAATTGAACAGGTCATTCTGTTATGCCCTACAGCGCCACACATTCTGTATTTGTTGACATTATGCCCATAGGTATTAGTGGCATCATTATCAACTTTGTCCTCTCTAGTATGACTTTGCTTATCAGTTCCAATTATGCATTTCCTTCTGTTATGCCCCACTTACCAGCAAGTAGTACACTTTTAATTCCAAATGGTTGCCTTTGACATCTTCACAACCCCATTAGTACCAATCTTGGATTGTTTCTCACCAGGTTCCAGGCTTCTCTGTTTTTTTGGCCTCCCAGGCAGCCTTAATTTGGTTGGAGGTTGAACTGGGGGAATTCTGGTTGTAGGCCAATTATTTGGCCCATTAGTTGGGCATGCCTCAGTATATGCTGCTAAACTATAGCATTCATCAACATAGTCCTCGGGATTTTGACCATTCATCCCAAGAGCAGCAACTGCATGTGTGCAAGGTATTCTAGAAATGTCCCACCTCATACATGTGCAAATTCTTACTCAAATATCAATTACAAATTGTTCTTGATTGGACTGCCTAACTTGGAATATTAAACCACCAGTAAATGAAGGGTAACAGTGTGCAGATTCATCCTTTACTCTTTCCAATATCTTCATTCTGTTTGGACATATCTTACCTTTTTGTCTATTGATCCAATCTCTTTTTGACTGTTGTCTTAGCATAAGATATGCTCGTATCCGTTCCAACATACCTAGGATAGGCTTAGATCTTGCTCCAATTATTTGCTTATTAAAAGTTTCACTGTGATTGTTAAGTAGGAGATTACACTTGATGGTTTCTCTGAAGTGTGACCGCGTCCAGTGAATGAGACTTGTATTCTTCACCAGCCACTCATGTTCACAGTGATTAAACTCTTTCATCCTCTGTATTTCATCTTCATACTTGTTCTTGTAAGTTGCCTTTGCACATCTCCACAACATTTCTTTCAGTGCATCTCCTGGGTGTAACCTCTTGAAATTATTGTGAAGATGTCTCACACAGTGTCTATGCTCAATTCCATGCAGCATTGAGCCTACAGCTGGAATTAAACCATGCAAAGGTAGAAGTAAAAATAAGCAATAGTGTGCATACTGTATAATGTGCAGAGATAATGCATTTCTCCTTTTGGTGCAAGGGTTTTTTCCCCCTTACATTTTGTTTGTCAGAGATAATGCACGATTCTTCTAGTTTTTGTATGCCAAGATCTTCAATTAATCCTTGGACAAACCATGCCCACGAAGCCCTGTTTTCAAACTCCACAATAGCATAAACAACTGAAAAATCCCATTATTTGCATCTATCCCAACAGTTGTCAACAACACACTAACATGTGGATCCTTCAGGAAGGTCACACCAAGTCCTATTATTTTTCTGCAACCTAATTTGAAGCCTTCTTTTAGAGCATGAAGGCATACATAGATTTTTCTGAAGACAGTAGTACTGGTTTCCTCAGCATCCACAACATCCAAATATACTACAGACCCTGTGTTACTTCTTCTCAACTCTTCACAATAGTCCCACAACAATCTATACTGATCCTTGTATTTTTCCTCAATTAGCATCCTTGCTTCAACCCTAATTCTATAAACTTTTCATTCATAAATATTTACATTCAGCTCTCTGTGTATCTTGTCTCAAAATTTAGTCTTATTAACTCATTTTTCAGATCTAAAATCTTCTAAATATCTTTTGGCAAGATATTTGCGTTAGCTAGCTTATGATGTAATGTCCTTGAACAAGAGTGACATTTTTGCAATCCCCTAATCTGGAATGTAGGTGTTAAACCTAACTTGTGTGCATACAAAAGCCATTCACAGTTCTTAGCACTGCAAACAGCTCGTACTCTCACAACATCAATCTTTTTTAAGATAATTGGACTGCAATGTTTAATTCCATGCTCAATTATTGTTACTTTTAACTCACTTTTACTGTTGAATATCATTCTTGCGACGAATTGTGGGTCTTTCATGTCCCTATCAGGTTTGAACTTTGGAAAATTTTTCTTCAATCTTGCAGACCCATCTTCATCTAAGCTTGAATGTGAGTGGAAGAATTTTTCATCAAAATCATATGCAGCAGCTGATTGTTTAGAGTTTGAAGATGTAACCCCATCAAATAGTTCAACCTCAGATTCAAACTTGTTTGTTGATTGTTTTCTTGCGTTGGCTAATGTTTTTCTAATATGTTCAGTAGATTCTTGGTGCTCTTTATTTCTTGCTCCAATATCATCTGCTGCAGTATTTACAGTGGTAGATGCTACTTTTCTCTGACACCTCTGCTGCCTCCTTAACTCCAAAGACACATTTTCATCAAAGTCTTCAAGTCCTTCATTTACAAACTGTTCAAAAATCTGATCATCACTGCTACTTGCATCAAAATCAGAATCATGAAAACTATCCCTATCTGAAGACTTATCTTCAACATCATTCCACAATGGCAGGTTTTCATTCCTACATTCTCTTGAAGTTGTACTCTGATCCTTTAATGTGTCATTTGCTACACTTGGCCCTAGAGGTCTTTCAACATTTCTTACAAGGTTCTCTACCTCTGTTTCAACAGTATTTACACGTCTTGTATCAGTTCAATTTCATAGTTAATAAGATCATCCACATTACTACAATGAACATCATTTATCCCAACATCTAAACTAGTAGATGGTCCCCTATTTTCACTATTTTTGCCTTCCCTGTTACTGTAATGAACATCACATTCACCCACATCAGGTTCACCAATAACACTTCCTTCATTTGCATTTGGCCCTTCATCACTATGATTCTCAACCTCAATACTATTCCCATCACCTATTGCTTTGACATCTTCACACTTTTTTAAAAACTTAATAAATTTAAATTCATGTGTGTCCTTATCATGGCGAAAGTACAACTCCACAACACGTTTCTTCCCACCAAACACACATCTCTTGGACATCATCTCTACTCACTAAGAATTTTCATGCATCTCCAGTATCTATCCCTTGAATTTTTTCAAAAAAAACCAACATAGTTGTTATAACCCAATGTATAAGCCAACTTGTCCAAAACCGCCATGGACATGGTGTTTCGTGAGCAATAATCAAAATGAGTAACTTGCCCCCAATATATTGTTTACAACCCTCTCTTTCAACTAATTCTCCTCCATTAAAAACCCTTATGGTAAAGTCATTACACCAGGCTCCTACCAGATAAAATGCCAAAAGCAAAAATACAAAGAACAATTAGTTTTCCTTTATTTTGCTAGTCAAACGCACAAAAATAGTAGTGAATGTGAGGGGGAACCAGGAACGTAAAAGAAGGACAAGGCAGTAGGGACCATCCATCACGAATACAAAAGCCATTCAAAGACATAAATTGTTTCAAGAAGCAAAAACACAAAGATCAATTACTTTCCCTCTATTATGCCAGTCAAATGCACAAAAAAAGAAGTGAATGTAAGGGGACCAGGAATGTAAAAGAAGTAAAAGATAGTAGGGACAAGCCACTTTGAATACAAAAGCCATTCAAAGACAGAAATTATTTCAAGAAGTTAATAAACAAATATGACAAGCAAGTAGGATACCAAAAACTTCGATTAAAAATTGTAACTTTATCATCAACCTCCATATTTTCAGATAAAAATTAACTCCACTCATTCGTACTTACTGTAATGAGGCTCCTCCTCATTTGGTTGTCGAAATTGCATCATCAAACACACCATTCTAATGGTGGAGTGAAAAACCTTCAATCTTCTTTGTTTTCTCCTTCTCTTGCTATCTCCTCGACAGTAATTTTGTTGTTGTTGCAATTTGGAAAAAATGCGCTAACTTCAATTTGGGGGGAAAATCTGACTGTGAAGGTCAATTTACATTTAGCGGGTATGGGTTTTTTTTCCTCCAAAAATTACCGTGTTTTTCTGCCTTTTTTACCCTTAATAGTCTACCCACGTGAGAAGCTCGTGTGAAAATTGACCCAAAACCACCGCAATTGTGGCCAAGAGTCCTTGACATTGGTTTTGAAAATACATGAGGGACTAAAAACTTTAAAAAAATTTACAATGGGAACTTAACATATCAAGAGATAAAACATATAGGACAAAAATATGCCAATTCGCCTTATTATGTAAAATTTATATATCTTTTCTTCAATGGGTCTCCCCTGCAAAAAAAAAAAAAAAAGAAACGATATTTTCATGTCAAAATGTTTAATTTTCATTACAAAATTACTTCTTTTTTTTAACATATCAGGAAAAGTGAGTCATACAAATCACATTTATTTTTACCAAGCATAAGGTGGACAAGATTTCATTTCAAAACTAAATTTAAAATTTTAAGTATGAAACATACATCTTTTCTTACAAATAATTTAATTTTTACAAAAAATAAAACAAAATCTTCAAAATCAAACTCTATCCAATCACACCATAAATCATCACCTTACTACAAAAATACACAAAATAAATTAATCATAGAAATGCAGATATTTTCATGTCTCAAAAGGAAATTCAAATTGCATTTAATTTATCGTAAAGGTTCCTAAGCTGGTGTACTTAATTTTAATTTTTAGTATTTTTTTTAAAATCAAGAAAAATCAGTTTTATCCACAAATAATTCATATTTTAAGAAATTTAAGATGAAACTTTTGTAAAACATTCAACTCGATTCCGCCATGAAAAAAAAAATGAAAAGAAGAAGAAATTCGATCAAGAGTTAAAGCAGTCTTTTTTACGTTTTTGGGGAAGAAAAGCACATCTCGACGAAGTCTGCAATGTTGGTCCCAGATGTTTGATGACAAACAGAGTCCATCATTCACTATCGGAATTGAGACGGAGAAGAGGCAGACGTGGGGACCGTGTATACGCGTATACGGCGAGCAATGAATATATAATATATAATATATTAATTGCTTCTGCCCTGCGGGGAGAGAGAGAGAGGAGAGGAGAGGAGAGGATCTTGTTCACATGGGAAGCAGGGGCGCCTGTTGGGGAACCAATGGGGCGTGGCGCTGGGCCATCGTCGCCACGTGATGGCCGATGCACCCCCACCAGAGCGCGCGACGACCGGCCGCTTTTGTCTTTGCTTCATCACCAGCCCGCGCCTTCAACTAATGACAGTCGACTTTCAAGGAATGATCGGCGCTTCCTTTGTCCGCTCCATCTCTTTTCTATTTCTATTCTACATCTTTTGTTTTATTTTGTTTAGAATAGTTGTGTTAATACCATCTCGTGATCATGATGCTTGCTGAAAGTTCAGGGCGCTTTGAATTCAACTTAAAAATTATAAAAATAAATTATTTATAAATTAATGTATAAAATTTAAAATAAGAAAATAAAAAATAATATTTATTTTTTGTTAGAAAACCAGTACACCTTTTTTTGCTCAAAAATCATTTATGAATTCACTAGGAAAAAAATCAATTACACACTCTATTTTTAGTTAAATTTTTAGCTTTGAATATATTTAAATTAAAACTCATTCTGCAAATTTTTTTACTTTTTTTAACTTTAAGCCTTACTTTTTTTTTCCCCAAATCCGACTATACGTCTTACAAAAATTCATAAAAGTAAAAGATTTTTCATTTTGCATTGTGATCGAAATACACTCTTGAGCACGTAAAAATTACTAAATTATTTGTAAAGAGATATCTAATGGACTTGTTTCTTTTAAATAATTTCCTGATCTTCCAAGGTCTTGAATTTGATCTTTCTCTCTGCTATATATTTATACATGAAATTAGGATTTTAGGTACTTGTATTGTCATAAATTGCTTGTGAGCATCCTTTTGAATGTTGGTCTATTTATATTGAAGACATAACAAAAAATTACTTCCTTAGTTTAAAATTGACTGTCTACTATAGATTTCTTAGAGTATAAAAATTTAGTCCTTGAAAATACGATGTTGCATCAATTTAGACCTTAAATATTTTTTTTTAAAAAAGTTTCAATTTACTCCATTCAAGTGACAATAATTGATTCAATTAAGTTTCTGTAAGTAGAAACAAGTTAATTTAGTCCCTGAAAATTAGAAAATAATTTCAATTCGATCCCTCTATCTAAAACTATCCACGATTTAACAATTAAACATTCAAACCTAAACATTCTTCTGAAAAATTGTTCATAAAAGGCGATTTAGGAAAAAAAACGTTTGATTAAACACAACATGAGCCTAAAAATTTAGTCAACAATATATTTACAAGTGATACAAATATTTTAAATTTGGATAGCCTAAGATATATACATAAATAATTGGAAAGTTATTAAAATGATTGAAATATGAAGGGGTTAATATTCTAGTCAATGGAAATTTAATGGGTTAAACTACATTAACACCAAATAAAAAAAATTTTAAGGGTCTTATACTATTATAAAAAGGATAATAGAAGAGAATAAATATTGCGCTTTATAAGCATCGAATTCAAAACTTTTCAATCTTATAAGAAACGTTTTTTTAACTAAGAGTATATTTAGATTGTATTTGGTTGGGAAAAATTTTATCTTGAGTTCTATAAAAGTAAATTTTTTATTAAAGAAGAAATATGTTTAATTGTGTATTTGATTAGTAGAAATACAATTCAAATGAACCCTAAATTAATACTGGAGAAATTTATGCATCTTTCGGCCCGTTAAGTAGGGACTCTACATCGCTCATTCATTACCATGTATTTTGTTGTTTATATATACTTGGAATCTCAACTATTCAAAATATGCATACCCAACCTACCTTGTGCTTTTGAGTGTCATCTATTTTAGTCATCAAATTTTGTATTCTATTGTATGTGCAAAGAATCTACCCCAAATATATATATATATATATATATATATATATATATATATATATATATATATATATATATATATATATATATATATATATATATATATGCGCAAAGAATATTGTCCATTTCCCAACTCTTCTAATTAAAAAATTGTTTTGGAAAAAAAATTAATACGAAGCATGACTATAGGAATCTTGTTACGTATGTTCAAATTGAACTATTGCTAGAATATCACGGAGGGGAACACATTAACCATAAAGCTATTTTTTGAAAATGTCACAATAAACTTAGCCAAAAAAAAATGTGACAATTAATGAATCTAATAGATTCCTTTTCTCTGAAAAGCACCGAAATAGTCCTTCCACCATCAGGCCAAGTTCTCGTATTCTGACTGGTATTATTGGTTAAATATATATTCTTAAACTATATTGGTGAAAAAGAAGGAAAGAATATAAATTATATAATCAAAATAAATATTAATAGAACTTCTTTTCACACATCAAAAACTCTTGGGAAAGTGAGGATTTGATGGAAAATCATTGATGAAAGTAGGACTTTCATCTTGGGGACGAAAATTTATATTAACCCATACAAAGAAATAAAAATATTGAAAAGAGGAATTTTTTTTAAAAAAAATTAGAGTGTACTTGGATTGATTTCCTAATTTTGAAAAAAAAATTACTTTTTTTTCAAAATTTTCACTTTGAACCTACCCCCTAATTACAAAACTAAAAAATCTATGATTTTAAAAAATGCTAGGGGAGGACCGCCACCGCTCGCCTTCCCTAGTTCTGCGTGGTGGAAAATGTTGGATAAAATCATCAAGGAGCATTTACAAAAATCATTGGCTTGGAGTTGGAGGTAGATGTTAGAGAACAATGACTTGTCATTGCTTGAGAAGAAAGGGACAATACTTTCTGTTTGCCAGCACGCTTTTCTGATCAGTATGCATAAGGAAATCGTGTTCAATGAATTTTCCCTGCACTCTTTTAGTAGTAGTCCCCAACTGACGGTTCATGTGTAGCTGTTTATCTCCACGTAATCTGCCAACTGTTCCTGTAACCGTCTTTCTCGGTGACGTAAGCCCCACGCCCAATTGTTACGTCACTTTTAAAAAATAACTTTCTGTTGCTACCTAATTTAATGTTTTACTTTTGTTTATTGACTTTTCTTTGATTTTTTCTTATTTTCTATATATAGCTAAATAAAGAATGTTTTTAAGGAACTGAGTTACTACTTAGCTACTCATAATATATTTTGCACAATACTTTTTAAAATTATTTTCTATATTATTTTTGGGATTCTTAACTTTATTTGCACCAACGGGAAAGAAAATCTCTTTTGACCTTCACTTGGTTATGTTTGGTAAGGACTAAAATCTTGGTGCTTAGTTTTTTTTTTTTTTTTTGACAAGAAAACCCCCAGTCACGATCCAAGGGTGTGCAATTGGGTAAACTCCGTCCCCATGTAATAGTCCATGAACCACGCAGAATAAGTAAGCCATACTAGACAAATCTTATGTAACGAGTTCATATTGAGGAGAGATTCGTACTTTCATCTGTCGTAAGAAATTTTACCTAACCACCAGCTAGGCCAACTTAAAGGATAATCTTGGTGCTTATTTAATGGCATAATTTAACAAATTTAAAATTTAAATTTCATTTTGTAATAGTTTTATGGGAAGGAGAATAAAAAATTGAATTAGATTTCTCAAACTCCAAATGAGTCACTTAGCAATGGGCCGTTAGCTACTAATCAAGTATTCTTTTAAGTGATAAGAGAAAACTCTCAAATGAGTCCCATAATTTCTAATTTTTCAATCCTTAAATTATTTATTTCACATAAACGAAATCCTCTCCACCAGTACTGCGGCGCATGTAGGATTAGCTTGAAGGACAAATCCGTCAACTCATGCTATTTTCTTCAAAATCTTACTTCAAAAATTCTTTTCCTTTTTGTTTTTTCACACCTTTAGCCAAACACACCCCAGTGCCACTAGCCACCCACGACTACCAGGAACCCTTCTGGCTCATCTTCTTCAATAAATCTACTTATTCACTACCAATGATTCTTTGCATTTAACACATTCAAGTTCAAGAAATTGGACCTTAGATCTCAAACTCCATCCAAATTCAATTCACAACCCACAACCCAGACAATAATATAGAGAGGAGTAGGCCCCCTCTCCCCACCACATCTATGCTACTTTTCATCTCCTCTCCACTATTGAATTAGTTGAAGGACATTATTGGTAGCATACATCATTGTTTCTAAGGAATTTTACCAAATATTTGCTTATCATGCTTTTTAATTTACTCAACTCCTCACTAAATAAAATTTAATAAACTGAAATTTCAATCTTACCCAAAACTTAATCTATGTCCAAAGTTTTGAAATTCTCAACTTGTATCATGTTATCTCTTGTATGGTATTTCTAAAATTCTCAAACTTACCCAAGGTTCCAGAGCATAGCGCCTGTTCATGAAATCAGAGAAAGAATGGAGAAAACCAAGGATGAGAAGAAGAAGGCTAAGACTGTAAATGGGTTCAGGTTGGCCCAAACCCGACCCGATTCAATGCAGACTCCGAACTTAATTTTTGAATTTTAAATTATATCTCATTAAAAAAATAATATTATTATTTATATATAATAATAATAATATAATTAATTAAAATTTTATTATTATTTTTAATTAATAAATATTTAAGATTCAAATAAAAGTTTAAACATTTTTTATAAGTATAACATCAATTATCCTTAAAAAAATCAAACAAATTTTTGTAGAGTGAAAACAAAAATAAAAATAAGTTTATGCCAAAGAAAAAAAAATCAGGCTATGGCTGGTCCAAGCCTAAGCCTGAGCCCGAGCAAGCCTAGCAAAATGAGCCCAAACAAAATTCAGTGAAACTTAGACTTTGCAAAACCTAACTCATAGAGCCCGATTGACATCTCTAGTGATGACTAATAGGTTGATATGAGAAAAATTCAATTTCACTATTTAAAAAAAAAAGTTTTCATTTTTTTCAAAATCAAACAAAACCTAATTTACCTTGAAACTGAAATATTTTGGTTTGGAGAAAATTCAGTTTGGAGAAAATAAAAATATATAAAATTAAAAATTTTAAATTTTAAAATAATATTGATTATATTTTAATATTAATTATAATATTAATTAAAATTTAATTTAGTTTGAATTATTAGTCTTTAAATAGTGTTTGTAAAAATATAAAAAATTAAGTATTTTAAAATTTAAAATAACCTTAATTAAGAACTAACTTAATTAGAGTTATTAACTTTCAATTATACTTAATTATCAATTTGAAAAAAGTTTGATTTTTTTTATTTGACTTGGTCCACATCCGAAACCTAACCAAAGTTTAATACGGAGATAAAAAACTGAATTTTTTCTAAATTAAAATTTTAAAAAAATCAAATAAAAAATTAAATTAAATTAAATTTCAATTCGATCCAATTTTTAAATTTTTTTTAAATAATGCAGGCCCTTAATGGCTAAGATACAAAATGTGGGTAAGGCCAATATACGCAAGAGTGCAAGAGGTGAGAGATCCAAGCAGGAAACTAGTGGCGGCGGCAAATC
Organism: Rauvolfia tetraphylla; assembly: GCA_030512225.1. Taxonomy (NCBI): domain Eukaryota; kingdom Viridiplantae; phylum Streptophyta; class Magnoliopsida; order Gentianales; family Apocynaceae; genus Rauvolfia; species Rauvolfia tetraphylla. The sequence continues at coordinate 1,816,052 of JAJQKT010000062.1, forward strand.
AAGAATGGACCTCTTGAAAATATCCTAAGAAAAAGGAGAGGAAGATAAGCCGAAGAAGAAGAAGAACAAACAGGGTGGAATAATTAAGGTCTATCATTAAGGGTTTAATAAGTGGGCTAAGAGAATTGACATATTTTAGATCTGAGTTGACGGGTTCGCCTTTCAAGCTAATCACGCATGAGCTGCAAGTGATTTGCAGCACCGGATTTTGTAACAAGACTGGTGGCATGAACTTCTTTTTTATGAATTAAATAAGTTAAAGATTTAAGATTTTTTTAAGAAAAACTATAATTATAAGATTATTTTTACGAATTACTATATTAAATAATACATTTTATGCTTTGTGGTAGGAATAATACTTCTGCATCTACTCGTTGTAAGTGTAGGTTAGTGTTAGCAAATCTTGGATATCATGTTTACTAAACTGGCATATGAGGATATAATCTTCCGACATAATTTGTACATATCTTTGTTGCTTGAATGAAACCCGGAAGCAGACATGATTGACAATCTATGCACCGCCTATTGGAATCTTATGCTGTACTAAAAGTCACAACTTTGTAATTGAACTATAATGTCAATACATAAATAAGTCTATGGATTTGTGTATCAATTTTTTTTTTGTAAATAATTTTGAATGTTTAATTCAAATTAAACAAATAGTCTAATGATCAAATGCTGATTTGTGATGTAAAAAATTAAAGATTTATCTGATTCATACATGAATTCTGGTTTATGAAAAAATGAAAAAGACTAAGGCTATACTTGGACAATTTTATTTTAAAACTAAATTTAAAATTTTAAGTATCAGACATACATTTACTCTTATAAATAATTTAACTTTTATAAAATTCAAAATAAAAATTTCAAAACCAAACCATATCTAATCAAACTTTAAGTGTGTATTTGGATTGTGTTTAGTTATAAGAGATTTTGTCTTAAGTTTCGTAAAAATAAATTTTTTGTGATAAGAGAAATAAAATCTAATCGTGTGTTTATTTAAAAAAAATATTACCTAAATAAAACTTAAAAATAAAATTGAATAAAGTTTAATTTAAAATTTTTTATTTTAATTTAATTTAAATAAAATTATTTATAAAAAATATATAAATTATACATTTAAAATTTTTAATTTAAATTATAAAATAATATACTATCTAAATAGGCCCGACGTTGCTTGTACGTTATGGCACCATATGATTTGAGATGTCTTAGGTCCATAGTAATAGGATGGCGTATGTACACGTAATGCATGCATATAAGTAAGAGAGATGAAACTGACAGATTTTTAATTAAAAATTGAAGTCCACTTTCATCTTAGAACACGCTTGCACTGAATTTTTAATTATATATTTTATTTTTTTTTCATAAATAATTTATTTTTATTATTATTAATATAATTTAATTTTTTTTAAAAAAAATCTGATCTCTATCCTTAATCTTTTAAATAAAAAAATAAGTGAGTTTAATCAACTTTTACCATCCAAAGGAGTCCTAAGATTGCAATATTTTATTAGAAATCTTTTACATGCTGAATATCTTTCCTTGGAACCAGCTATTCTCCTTTTTGATCACGAAGAAAAAAGAAGTGATTTCATTATTTTTATAATCGGTTCGGATTATTTAAAAAATGGAGCATTATCCATTTAATCATCAAAAGTTGTACAATTGGCTATATTTTATTGTACATATGGGACGCGGATTTTTCAAAAAGCGTTTCAAGAATCTAGTGAATGTTGTCCCTTTATCCTCGAAAGTAGAGGATTTTTTTTTCTTTGGTGTTTAATCCAATGAAAATTGTAAACAGCATAAAGTGGTCGAGTCAGCAAGGGAAAACGATGCAGATGCAAAGCCTCTTTCCGCTTAACTTTATAGGTTTTAATGGCTGAAGAATGTTGCCAAACCTTTTTTGTTTTTTTTGGGTGGGGGAAATTCCTTAGCCTCCTCATCCACAATTATGTATTAGGAAAAGAGTCTAATAGGGAATCACAAAAAGGAAAAGGCAGAGATTGTGCAGAATTGAATAGTGTCTCATTTTGAAAATTTGTATTAATTTTTTTAAAAAATTAAATATTTATGGAAAAAATATTATACTAAAATAAAAAATTTTCATTAAATTTCAACGTATAACCTTGTCTAATCTTTTGCTTTCCCTTTTCAGACCATATTTAAACTGCAAAAGTTGGCATGATTCTCTGGATATATTATAATTGTATCTTAAAAAAAAGGATATTATAATTCCTTTTTTCTTTATTATGATATTATATTTTTCAAAACGTACAACTTGCAATTTATATTATACAATTTCCTAAACTATATAGTTGACAAAATCCTGTTTATATTAGAATTTTTGTTAAAAAAAAACACAAGAAAAGAAGATTAAAAAAATTTTTTTTTTTGATAGTAGAAATTAGAAAGGCTATTTCTGAATAACTTCCATTCAAGAACCCAACCTGATGGAACTTCTTAATTCGTTGGCTATCGGGCCCGTCCATTGCTTCTACCCTTCCATTTGATTTTAGGTGTGGTGGGCCATTTGTAAAACCCATCAAATGTCGTCTATAGCCCAAAAAGTGTCTACTCAAAAATCATGGACATCGAAAGCCCGGTTTCCATTTTGTCCTCATTTGTCAAGAACACGAAGCTACGCTCTTAAGTCTTAACTCTGCGTATTTTCTCCCTTCTATATATATATATACGTATACATCTCACTCCAGCTCCTGTATAACCATTTCATTTACAAATATAACATTTACAAAGAAACGCAGAAACTCTTTAGCATATATTTCTCATGATTCAATTGGCGGAATCTGCTAGGTGTACTTTTTATTTCCAGTGCTGTGAATTCGCTCTTCATATTCTTTTGTTGTTTTTGTGAAGAATTGCAAGATAACAAAGGCTGATTTCGATTATTGGAATTTTTTTTTCTCTATTCCTACCCCAGTTTCTCATATTTTTATTTAGTATTTCGTTAATTCATCAGGGTTTCAAATAGAGTCATGCGATTTTAGGTTCCTGATGATTTTTGGCTGAGTTTAAATTGTTAGGTGCGATTTTTCTTTTTTGTTGAAAAATGGTGATGGGGGTTGAAAATTTATGTAATTTGAGTTTGCATGCATATCCTTTGTGCAGTTAAATTACTGTGGGCGCTGGAATTTTCTTCGGAATCATTTATTTATTCTTCAATGTTACCAAATCTTACAGAGGAGGATTGTCTTGGCTAGCTGTTGATTGATTTCTGCAGCCAGAGAAAAAACAAAGGATCAGGTTTGCGTGTGTCCCTGTGTTGCATTGTTTCTTTCTCATTTACATGTTGTTCCGTAATGTAAAATTGAAACTTTTAGTTCATTGTGGTGAATGTAGTCTTTGAGGATTTAAACTTTGTTTAATCGTTGAGGCCGTGCATGTGCTTATTGTAGATTTGGGTGTTATGCTTTACTAAAAGCGGAAAAGCTGTTGCTGAAGGTTTTTTAAACCATGGCTAAGTTTTAAAAGGAAAAGAGAAACAACTAGCATATGCTTTACTGAAGAAGAAGAAAGGATACTGGATTGATCTTTGGGTTTCGGGTTTTCTGTTTCATGATGTATGTTATTTCTGCCTCATGTTTACCTGATACAAGTTCCTGCTCTTAGATGCTGGTGTGATCTTTGGCCTTTATTATGTTTCCTTTCAATTTTAACTAGTATATATTGTTGGATTTGGCATTTGCCTTGCCTCAATCAGAACCCATAAAAAATATTGATCACAATTATTTAGTTTTAATTTCTGACTAACCATGAAAAGAAAGCATGATATAGTTGCCATATTATGATCCAGCTATGCCTAGGTGCGGAAGGAATTCTAATGTAGTTTGAAGTTCCAAAGATACATAGTGGGCTGCGTATATGGTAAGTTATCAAATGAGTAGGCAACTTAACTAGTTTTCCCACAGCAGAGGCTTTGAAGACTACTGACCTTGTAGTTGGTGATCATTGTATTATCCAGAAGCGTGTTGGTGTCAAAACACCTGTAACGTACTTTCATAGACACATGGCAGGCTGCATGGAAGCCATGTTGAGGTAATGCATTAATGGGATCAAACGATAGTGTTTCTTGATTATCTTTGGATATGTAGGATCTTTGTTAATAAATAGAAAATTGATGAGAGGTAGGAAACTTGACTACGTATCTCACCACATAGCTTTTGAAGACTGCAGAACTTGTAGTCGGTGATTGTTGTATTATCCAGGCACGTGTTGCTGTCAAAACACCTGTAATGTACTTTCATGGACACATGGCAGGCTGCACGGTTGCCATGTTAAGGTAATGCATCGATAGGAGTATGGGATAAGTGTTTCTTGATTGTCTTTGGACATGTAGGATGTTTATTGACAATTACAATATTGATGAGAGGAGTGGTTAGCAATTGTTGCCACCAGTAGTCTCTGAATTTGGGCTTTTTGAAGCCAGAAAATCAAAATTATGTGCAGTGTAGGAATTTTATGTCCATTGCCCGCTTGATCTGATTTGAAGACTCTACCTATTTGGTTCATCCCAAAATGCTATCAGCTCTTTCCACATGGGAAGTTCTACTCACGGATGTATGTCTTCCTAGATATTTTATACCAGAGAAAAGGTAGGGGCCACGAGCTTTCTAACTCTTTAAATTTCAATTCACCAAATGATGACTATACTTGGTTTTTCTTGTTTCTCTTTAAAGGATTGTATATCTTTAACTGCCCATTTATAACAAGCACATTCTTTCATTCTTGTGCTCTATCAAAATAGAGCATGCTCTTATAGATGTCTCAAAGTATGAAAAGATTAGAACTTAGTAGTGCTCAAGGTTTGAGTCAGTTCAAGTAATTTCATCCCGCTTTAAATTAATGTCTGCAAATTTGTTTTACCTGTGGAGGCAGTAGAGCTTTTATGCAATTTTATTTGCTGGATTTTGCGGATTGCATTCTATAGTTTATGGTTCTCACGAGCTATACTTAAAATGGATTTTATGCCGTTTGTTACATTTTATCATTCACAAAATTGAGCACTGACATTTTGTTACTTATTTCATTTTTTTATTGGCTTAAACACTTTCTGTGAAGTTTCTGCAAATATCTTGCTTCAACTTGGTGGTGGAATTGAATGCTCCTTTCCCGTGCCCTGGTCTTAGGCCCATACTAGTAACTTCAGACCTCGAATTTCCCACAAAAAACTGCATTTCTCGTCTGTCCTTGCTTGCCAACGTGGATATACCTAACTGTCTATAAATGCTTAGACTCATATAAGTTAGCCAATCAAGAGATCTGTATTTCGGTAAGTAGAAGACAAGGCTGGCTTCTCAAATAGCTTTCCAGATTATCATTGATAAACTGTTGTTTTGAAAAGGGCAAATAAACAAAGAAAATATTATCATAATGATAGGGGGCGCTTTGTAAAACTTTAGTTAAAAAGCCAACTTCATTGATTCTACTTGTCCTCTGGCACGGGGCCTTTCTTTTAAGTTGATTGTGATGAATTGATTCAAATGAATGCTTTTTTGACCATCTCTTTACCGAGTCCCTGGCATAATCCTCATTTGACCAGCATTTGGTGCATGGACATACATTAATTCTGGTTTACGTTCAATAATGAAGTGAGGCCTGTTATTTGTTTCCTAGTGTGGGTGCATCCATATTCCCCTTACCTTTACTTAATAGTACTCTGTGACTGACATCATTGGAATTCTGTGGGTAGGGAGTGGATTATGTGAATTTGAAGTTTACCAGGCATACTTCTTCAAAAATTTTCTTTTCGCATATTGTGCATCTCTCATGTTGTCCTCTTGGTCATAGAAAAACTAAAAAGGAAGTTTTACCAAATTGCAAAGCCTGGTGAATATCTAATGGCACAAATGCATGGTTTTATGCATTATGAAAATGCATTTGCATAATCCAGTGTAAATGTGCTTGCTCTGGTGAATCTTTGGGCCAAAGGACAAAAGATTTCTAGAATGATTTGGGGAAGAAGCTAAAGTAATATCAACCAATGATTCCGGTCTGAAGACATTGATTCTCTTTCTGTCATTCAGGAGGTTAATCAGAGCTAGAAACTGAGATTTGTGAAGGTGAGCCAGTAAAGTTTGAAAGTTAGAACTCTAATGTGATTATCAGCTAACAATTAAAGTTTATTTTGAACACTGAAGTTAGTGAACTTAAAATTTTTAGGTCTTCCTTATGATGGATTATCATCTGGTCATTGAACATTCTTTAACTGGCAAGATGATAATTAGGATAACATGTTTCTGTTAAATCAATACCCATTGCATGCCTAAACTACTAAGCTCTGGCAAAAAGAAATAACTTTGAATTTCTTGTGGTGGGCTGCAAACGTTGTGGATATTTGGCTGGATGCTATACTAGAGCTTTCATTTCTGCGCAAGTATCCAAGAGCTCGTGTAGTTGGATTTCATTTAGCACGGACCAAATATGCTTAACCGAGAACAAGATTTGTCCTCCCTGTTTTCTAGTTTATTAAACATGCGGTTACAGTTTTCTTGCCATTAGGAAGTTTCTTAAGTGTCCTTGGTCCTTGAATGAGGCTAATTTGAACAATTTTCTTGAATTAGAAAGGATGCCTCCTTTGCTCTAGTACCTTTTTTTATGTGATGAATTGTGTGAAATGCTGTGGACTTGTGATTTTATTGCATATGTATTAGGCAATGTCAAAATTGTTCATTATTGCTGAAGAAGGATACAACATCATTGAAAGTTTACTGATAGGACTTGTTTAGAAACTTAGTGATAACAGAGGGTATACCTGTGTGAGATTTTACTACTTTTTTCCTCCCTTTTGATGCGTGTGTGAGATTTTGCTTCTTCTTTTACCTTAGATTGCTCCTCGGCCCGTTAACTATAATTTCTTTTCTGAATTAGAGTCTTTTGATATTTAATCTATTTTCGTCCAGGAAGCCAGCAGAATACCTGCATATAGCTAGTTTACTGGTCATGTTACTAGCATTTATGCGAATGAGTTTTTTCCATACTTTTTACTTGAAAAAAGAAGAGTTAAGAGCTACAAGTTCCTACTTGATTCTGCTTGGGAACTAACTGAATCAGCTCCATCATGAAAAAACCATCGTACCATGAACTCTTTGGCGAGAGTTCTGCGGGTTAATATCTCTCTTACTGTGCCAACCTACTTGGATTCACGTAAAGAACTTGCATTGAATAATCTCATTTTGGAAGCTAGAATGAGTTTGTTTGAGTTAGAATTCATTCCTGATTCGGTGCTTAGCATATTTTATGAGAGAGTATTTTGCAAATGCTGACAAGAAACTATCTATTTCAGGTTGTTAGATTGAAAAGGCTGCATTTTATCAGATTCGCACAAATTTTTGTTGTATCTCCATTTCTGAAAATGAACCGTCCTGTCAATGATGATCAAGTAAGCTGCAGATCTTGTTGAATGATTCTATCCCTTAACCATACAGTTCCTAAACATGTGATTACTGCAGGATGCAACTGTTGTAGGCTTTGAAGTTCCAAGGTCACCTGATTCAAGTTACAACAATGTGTACCCTGGAAATGAAGATGACGGGAGGGAGCCCCCTATGGTCCCTCCACATTTGCAATATACCTTATTAAACCAGCCACCTACTAGAGATACTTCAGGATCCCTGCCATTGCCTCAAAATGTAACCTTGAACCATCTTTACCTTGAGAACAGAGAGGCTCCGCGCTCTGTAGTGGCCCTTGGGGTTACTCATCGCTTTCGCTCGAAGTTTGTTACTGTTGTCCTCTATAAACCGGTTGCAAGAAGGGAAGGTGGCTGCTCTTAGGCACAAAATGTCATAGAGGCATGGTTCTTGTGCATGTATGACGGTGGAATGGAAAGTGAAGATAGACGAATGGGATTTAGCAGCAATGTTTTATTTTTCATGAGCTGCTGGCGATCATAGGATAATTTTTAAGACTTGAAATCATCAGGGTTGTAATTACATGTTCTATAATTTCTAACAGGGTTGTAATTACATGTTCTATAATTTCTAACTTATTATGTGATCTACCCAAGATCAGTTAGGTTGAACATCTTAATGTTTAGGTTTGGTTTCTAGGTATTGTGTGGTGGTATTTTTGCATTATCCACCCTGTTGCTGAAGTTCTTAGTTGGCCAGCATGCCGAAGCCGTTCCAAATGAACTAGGTACACAATAACGTTGAAGAGCTAGCATTCTTGGATTTAGAGCGTTTAGATATTGGAGAATTTGTGAACAACTGGGGCTAGTTCTTGAAGGAAACGGACAGACAAAGGACTGGCGTGTTCTTGTGGTTCGGCTTTTTAGTTATACTCCTTCAATCTTCCTGTATCTGTTGGAAATACGGCAACTAAGTGAAATTTCTTGGTGCGATGAGAAGATAAACTTGAGATCGAAGATGCATTAGTAGAGGGGGAACCTCTGCAGGTTAAGGCGGTGGTTGAAGGAGGGAGGAGGAGGAGGGGGAGTACGGATCCCAAAAGTTGTCACTGTATGCTCCTGCAAGCCGGAAGGAGGTAAAATCATACAGGAATGTGGTGGAGTTGTCTTGTATACGCTCCTACAGGTCAGAAGGATTCAATCTGTTGCGGGAATGTGGTGGGGAGAGCCCGGCGGGGAAAGAAGTTAGCCTGGGATTTATGTTTTTCATAATCATCAATCATCCATCCGAAGTATCACATACCTAACCTATCCAAAAAAGGAAAAGGGGAAATGGAAAAGAGATAAGTACGGCCCCGCACGAAAAAAATTCAACGCAATCTTGAGTAGTTTTGAGTTTGTGAAAGGACATTCAACTAAACGGCGATAAGTAAACGAAGTGGGAATTATTTTATTAGGGGAAAACCTTGGAGAAAAAAAAAATAAAAGGGAAGATGTCATTGAAGTTGAACCAAATTACCAAAATATAGGAGTAATGTTTTTTCCTAAAGCTAAGCTGATGGTTTAGTCGACGAAAGCTATCTTCCTAAGGTCCACCTATATTAATTAGGATGGGGTTGGAAAATACACACACTAGATATCTTAAATCAGCACTGTTTCGCCCCCCCGCCTAAATATAAAGATCTTAAAATAGTTGGTAAAAGATAGAATAGAGAACGGATGTATACATAACCGAGAAGAGGGTCACTTTTGTCTTTTCATTTTTTAAAATTTAGTCCAATTGTGACATATTAGATGAAAATGAGTGTGAATTCAAAATAGAATAGTTACAAAAGATTATATCTTATATAGTTACTAAGGGTGTCAAAGAATCAACCTTATCACAACTTTTACTATTACCATAAGTTGGAGTACCCTTTTCACCTAAATAACTTGTGCAGAAGGTTATGCAATTGATTTTTACTGCTAAAAACTGGCCAAGAAAGAAGGATTCCTAGTGGACCACTCACATATTGCAAGGGACGCTAGGCTGACGGTGGGATAATTTCTTTAGAGGTTGAGAACTCCACTACCTAATATCTGACGTCTAAAAATTCTGGAACACTTTGAAGATTTGATGTACTTGAAAGTACTAATTCGCTATAATAAGATCATGAGATCATTCATGCAAGTCTTATAATCCCAGCTCTGGAGAAATGAATAAAAATCCATCATTATCATCTGTGGGCACCACTCTTTTTTTTTTCCGTCCAATCCAGACAATAAAAATTAGGAAGTCAACCTTGACATTGTCCTAAGATTTTTTGTGAATTTTTAACTTGAAAAAAGAAAAAAAAAAAACTCTCAAAGGATGCGAAAGGTCATTAACCTGTGGTCTAAAATAGTAAGTTATGTTCACATACACGTGCCAACCACAGGATATCAGATGGTGATCATCACTTGGCCTTATGATTTGTAGAAGATTATTGCAAGTAGTGATCATATGTGGTCAGTGAGGGCTCTTCTTAGATTACAAAATGTCAGCCTTATAGAATTGGTCAGAAAAGTGATTGGCTCTTGATTCACTAAAGAATGAATTCTGCTCAGCTTTCTTATGTACATACAAATACGGAAGCTCAGCCATGAGCCATATAGAGTTATAGCGGCAGGATCTGAAAGTTCTGAACGTTGGGGAACACAGAAGAATCAATTTAGAAACTCATGAAGAGGTAAAAAAATATGATCTGTGCAATTTCTAATGCATATAATTTGGAGTAAGGATTCGGTTATGTACTTATTTTTTGCAGTACATACAAAATTGAATTCTAATCGTTTAATCATAATCGGACGATTAGAATAATTATTTAAATAATTATTTAAAAATTTTATTCTGACCGTTTGATCACAATCGAACGATCAAAATCGAGTTCTGTACATACAGCAAAAAACAAGTATAAGATTGAATCTTTATTCTCCAATCTAAGACTGAAGTAGTACTTTGCTTGTTGAAATCAAGAACAAATGCTGAGTAAAGAAATTATAGAATAACCAGGTGGATAAGCTATCAAGTTGAGACAGAATGATGCAGAAGATACCGGGCCCGCATAGGCTGTTTTTGGACCTCTAGGATATGCGATAAGGCTAACCTCTTCAATCGGACGTGGCGAAATGGATTCCCTAGTAATGTACACAATAATGCAACTCTTAAGAATCTTTCTTGGTTTTTCTGACACTTATACAATGTCAACTCTCGTTCCTATATAAGTACTGCAGTATCCACATCACTTCTCAAGAATACAGCAGCTAAACATATATACCCAAAACTTTCATTGCCACTGTATTCCGCAGCACAATCTAGCTAGTGAAAGTAAAAAATGGCGGATATTGAAGGATCACCAGGAAGTTCCATGCATGGTGTCACGGGAAGAGAGCCAGTTCTGGCTTTCTCAGTAGCATCACCAATGGTGCCAACAGATACTACAGCAAAATTTGCTCTGCCGGTGGACTCAGAGCACAAGGCGAAAGTGTTCAAGCTCTTCTCCTTTGCTAATCCTCACATGAGGACTTTCCACCTCTCCTGGATTTCATTTTGCACTTGCTTCGTGTCCACCTTTGCAGCTGCACCACTCGTTCCCATCATTCGTGATAATCTGGACCTGAAAAAAGGCGACATTGGGAATGCTGGGGTTGCTTCTGTTTCGGGAAGCATTTTCTCTAGGCTTGTGATGGGTGCAGTCTGCGATCTTTTGGGACCGAGATATGGCTGCGTGTTTCTCATTATGTTATCAGCTCCAACAGTGTTTTGCATGTCCTTAGTATCCTCAGCCGGAGGATATATAGCTGTTCGGTTCATGATTGGCTTCTCCCTTGCAACGTTCGTTTCCTGCCAATACTGGATGAGCACAATGTTCAACGGCCAAATTATAGGCCTTGTCAATGGAACTGCAGCTGGCTGGGGGAACATGGGAGGAGGAGCTACACAACTGTTAATGCCCATACTCTATGATATAATTAGACGAGTTGGATCCACACCCTTCACTGCCTGGAGAATTGCATTTTTCATCCCCGGTTGGCTGCATGTGATCATGGGAATCTTGGTCCTAACTCTTGGCCAGGATTTGCCTGATGGGAATCTTGGTACCCTACAGAAGAAGGGTGATGTTGCTAAGGATAAGTTCAGCAAGGTAATTCAAATATCTTTATTTTCTGCAATCTAATTTAGTATTTCCAATTGCTAAAAGTTGATAGATGTTATGTTGTTCTTCAGGTGTTGCTGTATGCAGTGACAAACTACAGGACATGGATCTTTGTTCTCCTCTATGGATATTCTATGGGAGTTGAACTTACAACTGACAATGTCATTGCAGAATACTTCTATGACAGGTTTAATCTTAAGCTACACACGGCTGGTATAATTGCGGCCAGCTTTGGTATGGCAAACTTTTTTGCCCGGCCCTTCGGTGGGTATGCATCGGATATAGCCGCCCGGAAGTTTGGCATGAGGGGAAGACTATGGGCCCTTTGGATCTTGCAAACAATTGGAGGCGTCTTCTGCGTCCTTCTTGGCCGGGCGAACACACTTTCCCTCGCCATCGTCTGGATGATTGTATTCTCCATTGGTGCACAAGCTGCCTGTGGGGCAACCTTCGGAATAATCCCTTTCATTTCAAGGCGATCATTAGGCATAATATCGGGATTGACTGGAGCAGGAGGAAACTTTGGCTCAGGATTAACACAATTAATATTCTTCACAAGCCCAAAGTTCTCTACTGCAACTGGAATAACATACATGGGAATAATGATAATCGCCTGTACTCTTCCAGTCTCTATAGTTCACTTTCCACAGTGGGGAAGCATGTTCTTGCCGCCTACGAAAGATGTAGTGAAGGGAACTGAAGAACATTATTACGGTTCTGAGTGGACGGAGGAGGAAAAGCAGAAGGGAATGCACCAAAACAGTCTAAAATTTGCCGAGAACAGCCGATCTGAGCGTGGTAAACGTGTTGCTTCGGCACCAACCCCGCCAAATTTGACACCAAACCGGGTGTGATACCTGCATCTTGAATGAAACCAGATTACAGTGCACTGCAATGAACGAAATACTATGTATTGGATTAAAGAAGATCGAGTAATTAATCTCATTTTCGCATTGTGTTTTGTTTCACATGTATGTAACTCTTTTCCAGCTTCTATCAAAAACTCCACTAATTCTAAAGCGCGATGCGTTATATGTTGAATATCTAACCACCATTATTGAAAGTTACTATAGTTAAAAGTTACTACTATTGAAAGCCACTATTGTTAAAGTTTGAAGCCACCACCATAAAATTTGAAGATTATACCGGTCATCACCACTAACTTTCAAATTTGGCCATCAACCACCTACCTCATTTTGGCTATAAATAGAAGGCTTTCTCTGATGAGTTGTGAATTTGAATTCTCAGTAGAGAAATTAATCCCCAGAGAGTGGATAGTTTTGAGAGTTTTTGTAAATTCTATTTTGTTGATATGGAAAGAAAATTTTCTCTCATATTTGTGTGTTTCTAAACCTTATTCGATCCTGAGTATTTTTAATTCAACAAGTGGTATCAGAGCTTTAGGTTTTAAGCTCGTCGAAAATTTACTGAAAATTTTTTGAAATTTTCAACTTGCTCAAATTGCATTTTGGAGTATACCATTGAATTCATTGTGTTGAGAGGAACAGAACGCAATTTTCGGAGGCTAAAATGGAGGTCTACAGAGTTCATAAGAGCAAAAATAAAAATTGTTCTATTTTTTATTTTTTCTGTAAATTTCTCAGCGAAGGAGAAGAAGTTCAGTCAGTTGTCACGCTATCGCACAGTAAGCTATCATGTCACTACCACATCATTGACACACTGGTGCCACATCAGCAACACTTAAGCACTCACATCAGCGCCAAGTCAGCAGTATCTCAGTGCTAAGTCATCGTTCTGTCATCGCCCAGTCGGCGTCACGTATGGGACATTCAGAAAATTTTGGTATTTTTTTAAATTACACTTTGGCCCTTAAAGTATTTTGAAATTACGAAATTACTCCTAAATCGGTTTTTGATCAACGAAGAGTCAAATTTATCTTTTTTGACTGTTATGGACTCATCGGTGAGTTTGTTTTTTAAATTCAAATGGAAGAATCATATGGAGAAATGATTAAACTTACAGCTAACAATTACACGTTGTGAAAACCTCGGATGGAAGATCTGCTCAGCTGTAAAGATCTCTATGATCCTATTGAATTAAAAGATGTTAAACCTGATGAATTTAAGGAGACCGATTGGAAGAAAATGAATCGAAAATCTATTGGTCAAATTCGGTAATGGATTGAAAATAGTGTCTTTCATTATGTAGCACAAGAGACAGAGACATATGTTTTTTGGAAGAAGCTCGAAGATATGTATCAGGCCAAAACTACTCGGAATAAGGCCCTGTTGATGAGGCGATTTGTAAATTTGAAGTTCAAGGATGGAACTTTAATTGTCGAGCACATCAATAAATTTCAAAACTTGATAAATCAATTGTCTTCTGTTGAGATATCACTTGCAGATGAGATTCAGACACTCCTTCTATTCAGTTCTCTGCCTGATAGTTGGGAAATACTTGTGGTGTCCCTTAGCAACTCGGCCCCAGATGGCAAAGTTACCATGTCTATGGTACAAGATGCTTGTTCAATGAGGAAGTCAGAAGGATGGATATGGGCACGGATCAGACTCATGCTCTTGTATTGGAGAATTAAGAAAGACAACATGGGAAGCAACAACGAGGAGGTAGATGCAGAGTAGAGGCAAATCCGCTGATTGTAAGAAACCAACCAACACATACCATCATTGTGGTATTGAGGGTCACATGAAAAAAAACTGCTACAAATGGCTCGAGGAGTAATGCAAAAGCAGTTTTGAGTCGAAGAACAAGGGTAGAGAAATGCTAGTCATCATTCATAGAGACGTAGCATTTTGTTCTACTCTTAACGATGTATGCCTTCATGTCTCAAAGGAAGATTCAGAATGAGTGGTAGATATTGCAGCATCCTACCACGTGACTCCCTACAAGGACTGCTTCACAACATACCAAGATGGAGATTTTGGAACTCTAAAGATGGAAAATTTCACTTCCTCACGAATTGTAGGAATTGGTGATGTTCAGATCAAAACAAATATTGAGAGTACTATTACACTGAAGGATGTTCGGTATGTACATGATCTTCGACTTAATTTTCTTTCAGGTATAGTTCTTGACAAATAGGGTTATAATAATCATTTCAGCAAAGGCAAGTGGAAGTTATCAAATGGCTCTTTGACAGTTCCTCGAGTATACATTTATGGTACATTGTACAAGACTCATGTAAAGATATATACATGAAGCCTCAATGTTGTAGAGAAGGAGAATTCTCAGAATTTGTGGCATGAGAGACTAGGCTACATCAGTCAGAAAGGGTTATCTTCTCTAAATGAGAAATAATTTATCAACATTGACAAGGATGCTATCATTAATCCTTGTAGTAATTGCTTGTTTGATAAGAAACATCGAATCTCCTTTAATATTTCTTTAACAAGAAAATCAGAGTTGCTTAATCTAGTGTACTATGATGTTTGCAGTCCCATGGAGGTTGATTCATTAGGAGGTAATAGATATTTCATGTCTTTTATTGATGATGCTTCACAAAAAGTATGGTGTATTTCCTTAGATCGAAGGACCAAACTCTGAACTACTTCAAGCAGTTTCATAATATGGTAGAGCGTGAAACAAGAAAGAAATTGAAGCTCTTCGAATAGATAATGGGAGCAAGTGTATACTTCTAGAATGTTCAAAGCCTACTGCAGGAGTTATGACATTAGACAATTTTCCTCACCCTGCAACATAATTGTGTAGTTGAGCGGATGAATCGTACCATTATGGATAGAGTCAGAAGCATGATGATCAAGGCAAAGTTGCCAAAGCCATTCTGGGGTGAAACAGTAAGGGCTATATACTACTTGATCAACAGATTTCTATTAGTATTACTAAATTTTGAAGTTCCGGAGAAACTGTGGTCTGGAAAGGATCCAACATACTCACACATATATCCAGTGAACTCAGATAGAAGTTCGATGCGAGGACTATTCCATGTATTTTCATTAGCGATAGAGATGAAGAGTTTGGATACAGATTATGGGATCCAAAGGAGATGAAAATGATCAGAAGTAGGGATGTCGTATTTCATAAAAATCAGACAAGAGAAGATATTGAAAAGCCCGCAATATCTTAGGAGTCAAGTGTTGACACTCAATTCTCAGATGAAGGACTAGTACCATCTGTGATCAATAATGATGCAATGCTAGAAGACATGCCAGAAGCAGATGAAGAGGAGGAAGAAGAAGGTGCTGAGCAGGGAGGGACTCAACCCACATCTCTAGAAGTTTTGGAATCATCACAAGGCCAAGATAATGGTGAATCTTCTCAAACCGCTCCAAATGTTCGACGATGACGGATTCCTTTTACGAGATGTTCAGATTCTGAATATCTTTTGCTCACTAAAGATGGAGAACCAGAGAGTTTTCAAGAAACAATATCTCATAAGGACAAAGAAAAAGGCTGCTTGCAATGCAAGAAGAGATGAAATATCTGCATAAAAATCAAACTTATGAGATCGTCAAACTTCTAAAAGGAAAGAAGGTAATGCGAAATAAATGAGTTTTCAAGCTGAAGAAAGATGGCAACGGGAAGGTTGTAAAACAAAGCTCGATTAGTACTCAAAGGATTCAAATAGAAGAAAGGAATTGACTTTGATGAAATTTTTTCTCCAGTTGTCAAAATGACATCTATTAGAGTTATACTTGGCTTGGTTGCAAGTATGAACCTGGAGCTTGAACAGATGGACGTGAAGACAGCTTTTCTTCATGGAGATCTAAAAGAAGAAATCTACATGAAACAGCCAGAAGGATTAAAGATTTCAGGTGATAACCTCGTTTGTCAGTTTAAGAAAAGCTTGCACATATTAAAGCAGACACCAAGACAGTTGCATAAGAAGTTTGACACTTGTATGGTAAGACAAGGGTATAAGAAGACTGCTGCAGACGAGTGTGTGTATATCTAAAGATTTTCAAACAAAAATTTCATTGCTCTTTTACTATATGTAGATGACATGCTGATCGTAGGACAAGATGCAATGAAGATCAATTAGCTGAAGAAAGAGTTGTCTAGGTCATTCAACATGAAAGACTTAGGATCGGCTTGACAGATTTTAGGAATACACATTGTTCGAGACAGAAACAACCGAAGGTTATGATTATCACAAGAGAAGTATATTGAACGAGCGTTAGAAATATTCAATATGATCAATGCCAAACCAGTTAGTATTCCACTTACAAATCATTTCAAGTTGAATAAAAATGTATGTCCCTCATCCAAAGAAGAGATTGGAAAGATGTCATCAGTACCATATTCTTCAGACGTTGGAAGTCTAATGTATGCAATGGTATGTACAAGGCCCGTTGTTGCTCACGCAGTAGGAGTGGTAAGTCGTTTTCTCTCCAACCCTGCGAAGGAGCATTGGGAGGCAGTGAAGTGGATTCTCAGGTACCTCAAGGGTACTACCAAAATGAATCTTTGTTTTGGGGGAGCTGATCTAATCTTGCAGGGCTATACAGATGTAGATATGACCGGTGATCTTGATGGGAGAAAATGCACATCAGATTTTCCCTATACTTTTGCAGGGAGAGCTATTTCATGGCAGTCAAGATTGCAGAAGTGTGTTGCTTTATTCACAATTGAAGCTGAGTATATTGCAACCTCAGAAGTTGGCAAAGAGATGTTGTGGTTAAAGTATTTTCTTCAAGAACTTGGGTTTAAGCAAGCTGATTACAAGGTATATTGTGACAGTCAGAGTATTCTGGATTTGAGCAAGAATTCCATGTACCATTCCTGCACAAAACATATTGATATTTGTTATCATTGGATACGTGAAGTGATTGAGAAACAACTATTGAGACTAATGAAGATCCACACGAAGGAGAATGCAGCAGACATATTTACAAAAGTGGTTACACGAGATAAACTAGAGTTATGTAGAGATATAGCTGGAATTGCTATTAGATAACACTACAAGAAAAATTAAATTTTGCGACGGCAAATTGCGACGGAAATTAGCGTCGCAAAAATGCGACGGATTTGCGACAAAATAGCTAGGGGCGAAATAAGTGGCTATAATTTGCGACGGAAAAATATCCGTCGCAGATCTGCGACGAATTTGCGACGAAAATTATTTTTTAATTTAAATTTTAATTTCCGTCGCAGATCTGCGACGGATTTGCGACGGAATTTATGCATATTTATTTTAATTCCTATGATTAAATTCCGTCGCAGATCTGCGACGGATTTGTGACGGCATTTATGTATCTATTTTTTTATTCTTATATTTAAATTCTGTCGCAAATCCGTCGCCTATCTGCGACGGATGGGCGACGGATTTAATGCATATATTTTTTTATTTCTATATTTAAATTCATATTTTATTTGTTTTACTCGATTCTTCGTGGTTTACTGACACTCGAAACTTATACAATGACTATGAAACAGATAAATTCGAGAGTTTGAATTGCGGTCTGCCAGACCCTGCATACAATGGAGGAGGAAATTGATAGGAGATTTGAGGGCGAGTTTCTCATATGGTTCGGGGGCTTATGTAAGTTTTTTTTTGTCGAGTAGTAATCAACAAGGCTTAAGAAAAAATTATTCTAAATAGTCAATAACATCAGTTTATATGTTGCGAGTGCAAGATCATCAAAATAACGTATGAGACTGAAAATATTAAAAGTCTATCCTGAGGGACCTTCAAGGCGAGTGAAATCTTGTAAGGGATATATAATAAATGGTTTCGATTTCATACGCAAGATCATGGAGTCGGAAAGAGGACTATTAATTGTGGTGTATGGGTTAAGGGCGAGGGCGAAGATATTGGCGGCGAGGGAGCGACTATTATGGGATTTTGAAGGAGATCATTGAAGTGCGGTTTCAGGGGATTCCATCTAGGGATGTTATTTTATTTAAGTGTGATTTGGTATGATCACTGTGCTTAGCAGGGCGTCGGGATTCATCCACATTACCAAAGCGTAGATGTTCATTCCGAGAAAAGATACCCCGAGATATGATCCATTTGTATTAGTTTGTGCAAGCTCAGCAAGTATACTATGCCACTTATCCTGGAAGTAAAAGAAACAAGTCTGATTGGGTGGGAGTATGCAAATCGAAGGCTCGTCATGTCATCGATGCACCTATTGTTGAGAGACCATATCAAGAAGATGTAGATGAATCGATCACATTCAATGTACGTGGTGAAGATGACATAATCGGCGAACTTGTGCATGAAACAGGTGAAGGGGAGATTCGGATGATAATGAACGAGAAAATACGAATATGATGACTGGATGATTACGATACGAAGTTGAAAGTGAATGGGAATCAGAAGATGATCCGAGTGAGGATGAAAATAGTGAATAATTTATTGTATGTATGCATTTCCTTACATATACTACGTCACTTATTTATTTTTTAACAATTTATTATATTTATATTTTACATGTTACTAATGATTACATAGCTAACGAAAATTTTCTTCTTTTTTCGGATGCCTCCACGTAGGTCACGTTCGATTGGGATGAGTGATCGTACTCCTTCTCCATCTTTACCCGGTCCGATGTCTTTCTGGGAGTGAGGATGACACACGTGGAGCAGAGTCCGAGCATACGCCTTTGACCCCGAGCTACGTGGTACCCTCTACGGGCACGCTTCTACAGGGTGGGACTCGAGACGGAGGAAGTGCGCGATTCGATAGCCCGAGTGGCGACGAGTAAGTTTCTATTTACTTTTGCGGGAATGTATTCAAATTTTTTGAAAGGATAACTAACTATTCATACGTGTAATGGAGCAGTTTTTCCCGAGTGGAGGGGCGGTGCATTCGATATCGGATACGTTTCACCGGCATTTCACTGGACCGTTTCCCTAATTTTGAGGCGGTCCCATTGAGAGCTTCGGGACATGTGGTTCCGGGATGTGGAGTGTAAGTAACAAATTATAAAATATATATCCACATTAGTATATATATCTATATATTCTCTATATATTTAATTTTTTTAAATAACTTTGCGAACACGTTATCGATGGCTTCCAGAGCATCTCGATCGGATACTGACTAATTTGGGGACGACAAATGCACTCGTCGTCTATCGGATCGACTCTCAAAGGCTCGTTGTAAAGGGAAATGTCCACCGTGGATATCTCCCGACATTTGGAGCCAACTCGGCGGGATCACTGGAGCACGGAACAATTCGAGCGTGTTTGACTGCCGATAAGCGGAGCAGAGCGATCGCGCTGGGACCGACTCACACGGGAGGATGCATTTCCTTTAGCGAGCACGAGCGTCGGATGGTAATGATTATTTTTTCTTGTTATTTAATTCTAGTATAATTACTAAATATTTATATTAATATATTCAGTAGCGTAAGGAGCGCTGGGAGATGACTTCCACTTCAGCGATATATACGAGGCGACACACAAATATAAGAGTGGCTCAAAAAAGGGAGGCACGTTTGTCGATGAGAAATCACAACATACGTTGGTAAGTTTACATATTATATTACTCCGTATTTTATATTAATTGTTTTATTCTTAGAATCAGTTATAAATTTACGATGTATACAATTTGCGGGATAGCGTCAACGCTTTGAAGGGAGCGCTTATTCGCAGGGTAGAATCCAGGGATTCGGTGACTTCTCAGCAACCACCGGATGAGAAGTCCCTATTTATGGAGGTTCTTTGGCGGTGTTTGAAGAATCGGATTTTTGGATTGGGTTCGAGGCGGTTCACATGCGACGGAGGTTATGTCGATCCCACGTCACCCACTGTTCCGACGAGCTTGCTCGATTACATCGCATCGCAAAGTACGCATCTCTTCGCGATCGATTCGCGAGAGAGAGAGGTCGATGCGCGGTTATTTTCAGTAACGCTTTGCTAGTTTGGACCAAGTATTTGCGAGTTATGTGCGAGGCATTACATCCGCCTCCGCCGCGCTTCTCCACCTCCACCTCCTTTTTTCGATACTAGATTCGAAGAAGCGAGGCAGAGCGAGGCTGGTGAGGATTACACGATAGATCCGCCCTGACGACCATCCTCCAACGACCGGCCCTCCGAGATCCCACCTCCGCCTCCTCCATCGTCTGCAGCACCGCCTTCTATACTTATATAGATTTTGTTTCATTTTTTTCATTGTTGTACACATACAATATTGACATTTAACGGATTCATTATATTTATTTTAATTTAATATTTTATTTTTAATTATTTTATTGATTATGCTTATTTTTTAAGAATAATTATTTAAAAATTATTAAAAATTATCACTTAAAAATTTTCAAATATTTAATTTAAAATTAAATAATAAATTAAATAATAAAATATTTAATTTAAAATTAAAAATTAAATAATTAATTTAAATAATTAAATCCGTCGCAGATTTGCGACGGATATATTCCGTCGCAAATTTGCGACGGATATCTTCCGTCGCAATTCAGCGACGGATAATATTCCGTCGCAGAATTGCGACGGATAGTAGCCGTCGCAAATCTGCGACGGATAATAGCCGTCGCAAATCTGCGACGGAATATATCCGTCGCAAATTTGCGACGGATATTATCCGTCGCAATTCAGCGACGGCAATATTCCGTCGCAAAATTGCGACGGATAGTAGCCGTCGCAAATTTGCGACGGATAATAGCCGTCGCAAATCTGCGACGGAATATATCCGTCGCAAATCTGCAACGGATAGATATCCGTCGCAAATCTGAGACGGAAATGTTATTCGTCGCAAATTTGCAACGGAAATGGTGTCCGTCTCAAATTTGCGACTTCTATTTTTGCGACTTCTATTTTTGCGACGAACTATTTCGTCGCAAATCCGTCGCAATCTATAATTTGCTACGGATTTGCGACGGAATAGTCCGTCGCAAAAATGAAAAATTCTTGTAGTGTAAAACTTACTTCAGATGTGGCTGAAGGGGCATAATTGTTGAATATCCAGCCACCATTATTGAAAACCACCATTGTTGAAGCCACCACCGTAAAATTTGAAAATTGCACCGGCCAACACCACTAACTTTGAAATTTGGCCATCAACTACCTACCTCATTTTAGATATAAGTAGAAGGCTTTCTCTGATGAGTTGTGAATCCGAATTCTCAATAGAGGAATTAATCCTTAGAGAGTGGATAGTTTTGAGAGTTTTTTGTAAATTCTATTCTGTTGATATAGAAAGAAAATTTTCTTTCATATTTGTGTGTTTTTAAAGCTTATTCGATTATGAGTATTTTTAACTCAACATCATATTTGTACTTTTATACCATCTTAGCAACGAGAGAGAGAGGAAGGGAGAATTTTTAGTGTAATCGCTGCATAAACTGATATAATACACACAAATAAGTATATTCTAATTAAAACTGAAATAGAATCTAGTAAGACAGAAAAGCTTCAACCCTCATTTCCAAGTCAGATATTAGGCTGCTGAAGTCTTGCCTAAAGTCAAGCTAGACACATTAGCTGAATGTCAATGCAATGAAGCCTTGATAGAAATACTGTTCATTTCGAGGAGGATAGGTATCAGAAGAAGAAACGAAAGAAGAAATTCAGGGGGAAAAAGTCCATCCATCCATAATCCTTGTTCTAACACCTTCTAGCTATTCTCATTATGTTATCATTTTTAAACTACAACATGACTTAGGCCCCTCTGAACAAATTGCTCAAACATATCCCACAAGAAGAACGCAATAAATCATATAGAGAACTGAACTCGAAAGATAATTAATCCTTCTCTGTCATCATCCTGGACAAGGCAACTTGATCATGGGAAGGAGCTGGGAAGTTCATTTACTATAGCTAATGATTAAAAAGCTTCGAAATGATTTATTAAGTCCCTATCAAATACTTCCTTGTCATCCAAAATTGAACCTCCAGTATTATCAACATAGGCCTTGCCATATGCTGCTTGCATACGTATACAGTATAATTATAGAGTTCATGAATTAGTCAAGAGTTTAGTAGCTCTTGTACTTATCTGCTCCTTTTTGTGACTTTGACGAGTAAAGATCTCTTTCGCAAGGAAACAAAAATCAAATAAAAAATAATCGATAAGGCTGAATTCCATTGTAGCCCTAATACAAAACTCAGCAACTCGCCCAATTTTGGGGGTTGGCCAAGAGTAATCACAAATGCATGCATTCATACATCTAAAACGCATGACTTTAATGCATTCATATTATGTTAAAAACTTGAAGTAATGTAACAAACATACCAAAATCAATTAGAAAAATTCAACAATTTCGTCCCTAGTATACCTTTTGTTATTTCTATAAGTCTCTATTGATTGTTTATAGTTTTTGAAGTTTTTAATATATAATTGAGCTAAATAATAGTAAGCTCTTCTGATCACATTTAACAATTGACCCTGGCCAAATCAGCATGA
This sequence comes from Rauvolfia tetraphylla, assembly GCA_030512225.1. Lineage (NCBI taxonomy): Eukaryota > Viridiplantae > Streptophyta > Magnoliopsida > Gentianales > Apocynaceae > Rauvolfia > Rauvolfia tetraphylla. The sequence goes on from JAJQKT010000062.1 coordinate 1,838,904, forward strand.
ATTTGGAACATGCAACATTTTTTAGAAGTAAAATTAGAAGAGTGAGTACTGTCTTCCAAAAAAATAAAGGGGATTAAAAAACCTAAAATGGACAACCAAATACTCTATCTGCTGACTCAAAATTTCTACTCTCTTGATGTTGTTCGACTTGAGTTGCCCTTCATCTTTAGCTACTAAAAAGATACACTATTTTTCATTCAAGAATGTCAACGATGATTGAAATCACACAGCAAAATTAATATCAGAAGTCAAAACAACGATGAAAGTAAAAGGAAAATGAACTCCAACCAAATCTTTCCTTGCCCTCAACACATGCTATATAATAAGCAACTTGAACATGGGCATGGAAGTTGGGAACCACTTCTACTATATCAGAAATGAGTCATTAAGTTGTATCAGATATGATATATCCCAGCTGTAGCTGACTGTGATAATCAAGACGGCTTCGCCATTATTGTCTTCCCTTCATTTTTCCAAACATTTGCAAATTACAGACACAGAACCCAAGTCAAATGTCTGCTGCTGATCTAGGAATGGAAAGTTTCTTCACTAATAGTGTAATTAACTCAGCATGAAAACCTCTCAAAGGTCATGAAAGGTTAAGATTAGCTTTATGATACTATTATCTGTCTCCGTCAACCTGGCAATTGCAGCCAATGATAAACAGCAACGCTTGTTATAAGTAGACTTTTAGTTGCCATTTGACCTTGGAAACAATTTCTATATATAGATGAGAGGAATTATGGAGCTTAAAATAGATCATTGATGCGTGTGGTGAAGAGGGTTTTCTTCTCCAAGCGGTTTAATTAATATTTAGTTTGCGAAATCGAAGGCAAAGAGACCATCAATCACAAGTTGGAAGATCGCCTTTGAAAAGGGACATCAATTTTTGATGTAAAAATTATGTCGATCCATGTAAATACACATATTCAACAAATCTTAGTTACCACAACGTCTAATTGAAATCCCTAACAAGCAAGTTAAGGATGCATGAATTCCATCCGTAGGTCATCTTTTACTTCTCCAATATTCCCAAAACCATTTGCTGTATAGGCACTTTTGACCTGAGAGCTACAAGTTGCTGGAAACTGAAACCTCAAATTTCAGAAAGTCGTTAAATTAAACTAAATGAGATAGACATATTACTCTTCCAGATGGTTAAACTAAATGACAAGATTACTGGATATTTCCTTAGAACTAAAAAGCAATTTTTGGGCTGTAAAAATCGTTCATTTTTCAATCAAATACCATGGTATACAATTAGTTTTTACGTGGGAAAAATAAAAATATCTTAATTGAAAAATTCCGAAATTCGTCAATGTTCAAGTCTTGCAGATCATTAGGTGTCACGAAACCAGTGGAACCACAGTGTATTCGTACAACTATGCGTCCCCAAAAAAAGTCTCGCAAAGAATATGCATTGGACAAATTTGAAAACGACAAAAAAAAAAAAAGAAAGAGGAAACTCAATGTTAACAAAACGATGTAGTTTGGATCTTAGGAGTTCCACACAAACTAGTATTCTGAATTCCCAATTCATCGAGGCATAGCTTCATAAGGTTGTAGCCGGCCTATATAGGGTCACTTTTTTAAAAAAATAAAACATTGACCGAAGTGTTATTTCTTCCCACTCGGTTTGGGTACTACTTCCCTAGACGCAGATTATTTCCCAGGGGCAGCTATCTCTGTGCTTAATATCAAAAGGAAACTGAAACCTCCCAGAAATTGGTAATCAAAGAGACCTAAGATCTTTGCCGTGCATGCAGCGCATATGGCCACTATAACTATAAGGATGAGAAATTTATGCCTTTTCCTGTCTTCAGAAAGAAAATATCTTATTGTAACTGTAGGTACATGATTCAGTTAAAAAAAAAAAGAACTAAATAAAAATTAAGAAAATGAACATTCTCAGTGCGCCACTAGTGATGTATGTATTTTATGGTTCTAGTTTTACAAAAATATAAATATTTGTAATGGAAATCTATATTTATAATGATAAAAGAAGATTTTTTTTTTTTTTGTGCATGATAGGATTCTTAACATTTATAAAGAACGAGCTTAACTGTTCACTTATATATTGAAGCAAAAGTTTGAAAACAATGGTTTACTTTCCTGTAAACTAATGAAATCTGGAAGTTCAAGATGTAAATATCAATATTGCTTAAAATGAAATGTAAATATACAACATTTTTCAATGAACACAAACAAAAAAATCAAGGGTCATATCTGCTAATTCACAAAAGATACTGGGACATTTCAGACATTGCATTATTTTGTACTACCCTATGGGATATTCAAGGAGTTTCCTTTTAAGAGGGATGCGGCAAAGAGGATATTCCATATGATTAGCGCCAACTGTCTTTGATCTGCTGGTGGACTCCCAGCACAAGGTCAAAGTATTCAAGCGCTTCTTCTTCGCAGTCGGAGCGTGGCAAACGTGTTGCTTCTCCTTCAGACAAGGCAACTTGATCATGGCAAGAGGCTGGGGATGTTCATTTGCTACAACTAATGGTTAAACAGTTTTGAAATGATTCATTAAGTTCCAATCAAATACTTTCTCCACCTAGAACCAGATGTCCAGTTTCTTATACAGAGTCCTCCAAAAGTTTCAAAATATTAAGTATTTTAATTTTTTTTGTATAAATTAATAAAAAATATATAAAAATATTTTTTATTATATTCTTAATTAATTCTATTAATATAATAAATTATTAAAAAATTATATTTATGATAAAAATAACTTTAAAAATATAATTTTTAAAATTTATAAGATATTAAATATTATAAAAATATAAAGTAAGAGATCTTATATTTAGAAACGAATGGAGTAAATATATAATATTATTAAATATTTAAATTTAAATAAAGATAGCAATATTTTTTTTGGCGCTGAAAAGAATGTCAAAATGGCTACAATTTTTATGTCTGTCTCCATTTTCGGTTCCGACGAATCCAATTCGCAGGTACTAACCATTATTTTGCAGAAAGCTTAGTTTGGAAACCTCTCGACAGTAGCGAAAGGTTTAGCTGCTGTGTGTCATGCAATTATTTTTCTTCATCAACCCGCGGCAACCAACCAATGGTACACAGCAAAACTTGGAACAAGAAGACTTCAGTGATTTGACTTTGCAATAAATATATACGTATTCTGGCAAGAAATATTGATGTTCAGAAGAATGGAAGCGTGTAGTCAAGAGATACGATAATTTTCTTCACTAAATGATTTAATTATCGCACATTTTGTTCGCAGTGCTAAATTACTGACGTGCTAATTATTTATTTATTTAAATTATTTTTCTTTCAAAATTTTAAAACTCTCTTAAAATTTTTTAAAATTTAAGTTTATTTTAAAAATTTAAAAATTTTTAAAATATTTTAATATATCTATTGTATGAATGATAAACAATATACATTAATTACAATATAGAACAAAAGCGTTTCAACCTTCTAAAAAATTTCTAATTTTACTTAATTTTATTTTAAAAAATCTAAAAAGAATTGTATTTTAAATTGAATTTTACATAGAACGTTAAAATAAAAGAAAAAATTAAAACAAGGGGAACCAAAAAAAATAGAAAAAATGCATTGAACTGAAGAAGGCCAGTCTTCTTCCTCCGTAACTGCAAATCGGCGCGGCAGCACACCCCCACCGGCGTAGTCAGGAAAGAAGATTTGGCATTTGAAACATTTTAATTATTTATAAAATGACTATGATCCGCCACCCCCCAGCCCTGCAGCAGAGGCAACTTATGACCTATAGGCTGCAAGTTAGATGGAAAATGAAATCTCAAAAGGGCGTCAAAACTAGAATGAAGAAACATGTGCTGCCCTCAGCTGCTAATTTTGAATTCCTTCAATTTTATTACATAAATACTTGTCATAATATGAGCAATTAATGTTAGAAAAGGAAGCACTTCACTAATTATTTTGAGGATATATTTCCGGGCAAAGTAATATTTCTTTTTTCTTCTATTTTTTTTTTTTGGGGGTTGTAACTTGCCTTCCCTAGGTAGAAATATATTCCAGTGGCATTTCCACGTTCTTGCTTGTACTAAGTACAACAGCATTACCTCCCCTGCCCTTGGCATCTATCTACATAAACTCTTTCAAATGGATTTATATTGTATAAAAATATCAAAGAATTCTTGCCCCACGGGGCAACATGGATTAAAGAAAAGCTTACAGCTTTCTTTTTATCAGCTTAACCCTCCCCAGAAAAATCTCATCATACACTGACAAATTATTAATTTCCTCAAACAAAGGTTATATCTGGTATTTCACAAAAGATGCCGCACGCATCAGGAATCTCCACGTACGGTGTGTGATCCTTTGGGATGTTCGACGAGGCCAAACCTTGTTCATTAGATGCGGCGGATAGGATTCCCTGTGATTAGTTTAATTTGCAAATAATACAAAGTAACTGTTGGTAATCTCCAGTGGTTCATGAAGAACACGAAGAACGTCAACTCCCAAGGCTATATAAACCTCTGACATGACTTCTTCTGAAGCAGCAGTTCAAAGCAAAACTTCGAATCCTAGTCTCGCTTTCCGACCACCAAAGCTTAAAGCATATTCAATCGGAGGGCTATGGGTGACATTGAAGGTTCTCCGGGAAGCTCCATGCATGGAGTTACTGGCAGGGAGCCAGTTCTGGCTTTCTCAGTTGCTTCTCCAATGGTGCCGACCGACACCACAGCAAAATTTGCACTTCCAGTTGACTCAGAACACAAGGCCAAAGTTCTCAAGTTATTTTCCCTTGCCAACCCCCATATGAGAACCTTTCATCTCTCTTGGATCTCATTCTTCACTTGCTTTGTTTCCACCTTTGCTGCAGCCCCGTTAGTCCCAATCATTCGTGACAACCTCAACTTAACAAAGCAAGACGTAGGTAATGCTGGTGTTGCCTCTGTGTCCGGCAGTATTTTTTCCAGGCTTTGCATGGGTGCAGTGTGTGATCTGTTAGGTCCGAGATACGGATGTGCCTTTCTCATCATGTTATCAGCTCCTACAGTGTTTTGCATGTCACTTGTATCATCTGCAAGTGGATACATCGCGGTCCGCTTCATGATTGGATTCTCCCTGGCTACATTTGTTTCCTGCCAATTTTGGATGAGTACAATGTTCAACAGCAAGATCATTGGCCTTGCCAATGGCACAGCAGCCGGATGGGGTAACATGGGTGGCGGTGCTACTCAGCTTTTGATGCCCCTTCTGTATGATATCATCCGGAAAGTGGGCTCAACACCTTTCACAGCCTGGAGAATTGCATTTTTCATTCCCGGGTGTCTTCATGTTATTATGGGGATCTTGGTGCTGACTCTTGGCCAAGACTTGCCTGATGGAAACCTCGGTGCCCTTCAAAAGAAGGGTAATGCAAACAAAGACAATTTTAAAAAGGTCAGTCTATATACTTTATATAAGTGTACCAGTCAAAATTGTTTCCTAGATTTATGTCTCAATTTGTATTGTTTATGAATTGGCCTAATGGGATTTTCCAATTCAGGTTTTGTGGTATGCAGTAACAAACTACAGGACTTGGGTCTTTGTCCTCCTCTATGGGTATTCAATGGGAGTTGAATTGTCAACTGATAATGTCATCGCCGAGTACTTCTATGACCGGTAACTTCCATTTTGGCTCTATCATTGAGGATCTACAATAAACATGACCACCTAAATAAACTAAATCATGGATCATCCTCTTAATCTGGCAGGTTTGATCTCAAGCTTCACACTGCGGGAATAATTGCAGCCTCCTTTGGTATGGCTAACTTTCTTGCTCGTCCATTTGGAGGATATGCTTCAGATACCGCAGCCAAAATGTTCGGCATGAGGGGCAGGCTATGGGTCCTTTGGATTCTACAAACACTTGGTGGTGTTTTCTGTATCCTCTTGGGACGCTCTAATTCCCTACCAATTGCCGTCACAATGATGATCCTCTTCTCAATTGGAGCTCAGGCAGCGTGCGGAGCAACATTTGGCGTAATTCCCTTCATTTCCAGAAGATCATTGGGTATAATTTCAGGCATGACAGGAGCAGGAGGAAATTTTGGCTCAGGATTAACACAGCTAATCTTCTTCACTAGCTCAAAATTTTCTACTGCAACAGGAATAACCTACATGGGAATCATGATAGTCGCATGCACTCTTCCTGTTACACTAGTTCACTTTCCACAATGGGGAAGCATGTTCCTTCCACCATCGAAAGACATAGTAAAGGGAACTGAAGAACATTACTACTCCTCTGAGTACACTGAGGAGGAAAAGCAGAAGGGCATGCACCAAACAAGTCTTAAATTTGCAGAAAATAGTCGATCAGAAAGGGGAAAGCGCGTTGCCTCAGCACCAACTCCACCAAATGCAACACCCAACCATGTTTAAAGAAAATCTATTACCGATGACGAAGTGCTATAGTATAAAGATAAACACTGTTTTTTTCAGTTTTACTGCCTCACAATGTGCTTGAATCAAGAGTTGATGATCAAAGATTATAATATGAGAAATAGAATTATCTCAGCACTAGTATGTTTTTTGAGTTTTGATTACCAAGGTCCCAAAACTTGACTACACCTTTCGAGGTTTATTCCCATGTACCATACCCATTTTAGTCTAAGATCTGGAATCAGATTGGAAGGCTAAGACATGTTGAATTGGATACTAAGAGTTATAGTACTACCTGTTTGGTTTCAGATCATAACAGGAATCAATTTCCTGGTTTTGAGCTAAATAGCGGAGCTTTTTTCTTTTTTTCTTTTTTGGAAAAAGGTTCATGGTTGGCATACAAGCATTTTGGTGGTAGGTGAGAGGAGAAGAGGTACTTTATTAAACCAAACTGAAAATTACCAGGCATCAATGACAATTTCTAATTCCTAACTTTAAAATATCCTATCCTTGTTGGACATTGAGGGAGACACAAAACAGAAGTTGTTAACTTTACCAAGGCTATCCTCCTAACCAAACACGCCTTATAAATTGATCTATGGATTCTATCTGGCCAGCTATTATTGGTTTTGGTGTTGACCATGTCTGTCATTAGGAAACATAGCAACAGATGGTGCACACTTTTATACAGATAAACAATATAAAAGATGTTATTGCATTTGAATTATTGAAAGTAAAATTTTCAACGACAAGTAAGAATTGGTTAGAAGTACTTCCTATCATACCATTTGAAATTTTAAATGATAAGATAGTTACTCAATTCATTAGAATTACTTCTCATCAGAAGATAGGTTAAAGAAACCTTCTTGCATTCTTTGGTGAAGAGAAATTAGAATTAGAAAAATTTTGGCTCTAATCTTTGTCTTCAACATTGTTCGCTAAAAGAAAAAACTTATAATTAAGGCTCAGGACTCTTCATGCTTCCCAAATATAATGACAATGGGATCTCAAACTAAAAATCTGAACAGGGGAGACAAGTTGTATCAGGCCCAGTCCCAACCCTATCAAATTCAACACCATCTCATTGTCAAATTTCTACTTGCCAATATTTCTTTTCTGGTGCTATGATATTTTACCCTTTCCTTAGCTTCTCCCGTTTCTGATGAGTAATCAATAAATCAAGACCAAGTAATAAGAATAATTGATCCTGGAATCTCTAGAACACTCAACTTATTCATTGCCACTCGCCAGATTTGTCTATTGAATTATTTTTGATACTCAATATAGTAATAGCATATTGCACTGAAATGGAAGTCCTGTATTGGAAGTCATTTAATATATTATTTCAGGTCCTAAATTATTTCCTCAGCTGTAGGAGTTGACTTTTGATACAGATTGATAACAACAAGATATGTGAATTGTTAATTGTTAGCTTGATAGGAGGAGACGTTAGAGACTTATCCATGGTTCAAGAACAAATGAAAGTGCATGACAGGATAGATATCTCAATGAGGAGACTGAAACACCTTGAATCCAAACAAACTAATAACAAATCAATTCATTTAGTCACTGTCTTTAGCAATGAGAGTAGATGTTAAAGTCACTAACCTCTTCAGTTTACAGAAAGAGCTAGGGCTTTTGTTATGCGGCTGGAAGCATTTTCTGAGGGTGGCACTCCCAAAGAATATTCAACCGTTGCCAATAAGCAAGTAAAATTAATTGTAGCTCCTATATTTGCCCTAAGCTGCATCAAAGTTAAATCTGTACCAATCTAATGGGATACTCTCCAGCTAGTCTCCTTAATACAACTTTAGTTTTATGCTCCTTTGGCGTGGTATGATCTTTTGCTAGCTAGCATCTTCCACTGTAACAAGAAGATTAAGGCATTCTCCTCTAGGAACTATCCTATTCCAATCCAGAAAAGGTGCAGTGCACAATAATGAATAACAACTATAAAACTGATAATTCTCGATGCATTTCTACTGGATGGAGCATTGCTATCTTACGGCTGATCCAACCTTTCTTTGCATGAAGAGTAAGAGCCAGTCTGATAAAACAGCTCCTTCAGGAAAAGCTCATAGAACCCACTTCTTCCTCATGGGCTTCTGAAGCTTTTTATGTCAACAAGAGATCAGAACAAGTTCGCGCCCCACAAAGTCCAGTTAGCAGAGGTGCCAACTCCATCTATGGGGTCTCATACCCCACCCCACCCCCCGGCCCCGCCCCCCAAGCCCCCAAAGCACATAGCGCAGAGGGAAGAATCAAAATTTAGCACCATCTCATGGCTATAACAGGTAAATGTTACAGTTTTGGGGCCTAGTCAATGCAGTAGTACTAAGAAAAGATATTGCAAGTTTTCCAGTTTCTATTTTTTTTTCTATGTTTCCTTTATGTGTTCTTTTGTTCTTCATCCTCCTTTTATTTTTTTATCACAAAATTAAAATATTATATATTCACCATGATAATGGATCAAAATCTTATAATGTTTACAAAGAGATCCAAGATGCTTGAATTTCTCTAAAATTGTTGTAACTAAAAATTGAAAAGAATGCTGCAAAACTAGATATCTATTTGTGAAGGATTTCCAGTACCACGGTGTTTTATCCTTCTCCTACACTATCCTCTTGCAATCAAGCTAGAAGTTGCAACCCTTACTTGTAAAGAAGTTTATGAAGCAAAATATAATATAAACAAGTAGATGAATCAGGGATTCTTCTATCAGAATAAGAATCATATCAACAGTCAACCTGGATCTCTAGAACCACCTCTATGAATTTTTCCAATTTTGAATTTAAATTATTTGTCTACTCAAATATACTAATAGTAATATTGCACAGAAATAGAAGTCCAACATCAGAAGGCATTACAGAATATTTAACGTTCTCAATTATCTCCTAACTTATAGGAGTGACTTCATCTGTAAAGATCTTGGGTTGATAAACTACGAGTGAATGGCCTATTTTGGTTCTTATACAGCTCATGAACAGATGACATAAGGTAAATAGATCGTTATTTCATTCTAAGGCCAGATTGCCTAAGCATCAATATGTTTGTGAAATAAATAAAGCACATATGGTCCTTTTGGTGTCAACCAAGAAATTTTTATTGTAATAAATAAGCTTGTCTGATTCTGTGCATATGCAGTTAAGGCCTGCTGAGAGTTCAAAATTGGTAGCATTCACTCCAATAAATGTATAATAAACAAAGTGATTTGACTTGCCTCCTCAATATGTGGAAGAGATTGTCCTCATGTGATGCGGCAGCAGCTACTGAGGTTGGCATTCCCCAGGAGTTTTTGTATCCTATTGCCAACATGCAGACCACTATGTGTAAAGAGGTATCCAACAAAAGGATTGACCGTTGAATGAAATCCACAGAAGATGATCAAGATTCATTTTTAAACCTTGCATGATCAATATGATAAGAAAATAGGACGAAATTATGTTTCGTTCACGACTGATACAAGTTTCCAACGCATTCCACCTCAGTGAGTAGAGCTCTCGCAACCTCACTGGGCAAGGATTTGAATAAATTAAACTAAAGACTAATATTGAATTTCTGGGAAAGAAGCAAACAAATTCCAAGTTTCACTCTTTAGGGATGTAGATGCAATTGGCACGAGCAATAGTTCAATTTATTTTCATGCACTGGATTGCATATGCATCAAAAGAAAACACCCCTATTAGGCTTTATGATGCCTTTAGAGATTATAAAAATTAGTGTAGTTTTGTGCTGCTTTCTTTGCCGAATCAGAATCAAACAATACATAAAATTAATTCATCTGGTAAAGGTCCCTGCTTCGGTACAGTGACTGTCCATTTCTACTCCAAATCAAGTTCTTGCTGATGTAGGCCATCCTGTTGAACATGTAAAGCAAACAATTTCTACAGTAGGGGAAAAGAAACCTTGAACCCACGAAGAATTATACCCAATCCACTCAATTTTCAAAAGCACATGGCCATTTTCACGACTTAAGGAATCAAGAATCAGGGTGTACTTTGAGAAAGTTGCAGATTTGAACGAGACAGAGCTTACCATACAGCAAAGAACACCTACCACATTTACATCGTGTAAATTGCGATATTGAATATTCTAATGTAGAATCACATGACACCAAAAGAAAAGAATCTAACACCGTACTCTTCGAGCCAACTAGTGCATTATAGAGGGAAGACAAAGATTAAGAAAAGCACCAAAAGAATACACGCTTAACCTGGTTGCGACCCGGAAAGGAAAGCTATAGTTTTTGCTTGTGTCCTGTTGACGCCTTGGCTTTGGAGCTGGACCCGGACTCCGGTCTGGGCGGGAAGCTCTGCGGGATTCCTTGATGCATGAAATAATAGAAAATTATACGGACCGCCCTCAACATTTCATAATCACAGAAACGTCCTTACAGATTTTGAAATTATATTAATAGTTTATCAAGCTTTGTAAAATGTTACAGAAACCTCTCCTAGTATTAAAATTCACTAATATTTCCTCAAAAATATTTTTATAAGGAAAGTTAACACATCATTTAAAATTTACGTAAATATGATTGTCAATAATAAATATTTATAAAATAATAATATAATTTAATAAATTATTATTATGATCTTTATAAATATAGTGAATCACAAGAATAGTAACAAGCATGCAATAAATTTATAATTAAATTTATAAAAGTATGTATAATTATATACATTTTAGTATTCATATATTATAATATATTGAGATTTAAAACTTGTTGAAGTAATCCTTAGAGAGGCATTCTATAAAGTTGAAATTTTTTTGTATTTGCACTTTTAAAAGGATATTCGAATATATCAATACGTCGCAAGGTTTAATAAGTGAAACTCAAAAAATTGAAAAAGATGGGGAAACAATTTAAACTGGTATCTGTAGAATTATGTCCTTCTTTCGAATTTCACTCTTTTTGTCCTTTTGTTTGTTTGTTTTTGTTTTTGTTTTTAATGAATAAAATTTCCATGTAGAAGCAATAGAAAGCAAAAGTATTGGGCTGAATGCATCCAATCATTTTGGAAGTCCATGTGACCCATGGGCTCAAATGCAGACTATAAATGGGAAACAAATTTAACAACCCAATCCAAATCCCCACATAAAACAATGACATATAGTGGCCTATACAATAAAGGGCTCAACTTAGTGATTGATCTCTCTTTCGGTCTAAATGATACGAGTTCTCCACTCACCATAAGGGAAAATAAAAAGAATTGAAAGGTTTAAGTATTTACCTTTGTAGACTCCAAGCTTCTTTAGGAGCTTGAACTATTTATGCAGAGAAAAGAATACTCCGTTTGTAAAGGTATGGGCTCCCAGCCCATAGTCCATCTTCTCGTCTATGGGCTTATGGTGGATTCCACATCAAGGTAAATTTACATCTTGGACTTGGGGTCCTTCACCCGCTTGGGCTCAGATACCTTTTCATGTTCATTTTCTGTTTTCTTTTGTATTCTGTTTTTTCACGTTCAACTTTCCAATTACCACCATTAAATTTTTGGAGTTTTCTTCTTCTGACTCCTTAGGAAGATGAGGATGTGAATCTTGGACTTAAATGAATTATGTAGGATAAGAAAATAGAAATTTGAATCAAACAAAAGAGTTTAAAGTAACCTTGAAGGGGCATGAGCCACCGTGTAAAAGATTGCATGCATACTCTGGCTTTATTCTATTTACTGCATGCATATGATTAAGGGTGTATTTAGATTAGGTTTTGTTACCAAAACTAATATAAATTTTTTATTTTAGATCTCATTTTTTTCTCGAAAAAATTTCTCTCTCATAAAACTCAAGGTAAAAAATATCAAACTAAAATACTATTCAATCACACCATAATTCTATTTACCAAGAGATCAATGCGGTTTCCTATTCTATCTTGCACGGAAGCAATAAAAATGAGGCTGTCATCTTTAGGTAAACTGGTGTCTATCTTCTTCTTCTTTTTTCTTTTTTTTTCAAAAAATAATATATTTCTGTAAAAAATATGAGTTCGAATCTATCTATATATATATATATATATATATATATATATATATATATTAATAATACACTTTTACTCTTTCTCCTCCCCTAAAAGTTTTGGAGTCTTCATTCTTATTTTTTAAAATTTTTAATTTTTAAAGTTATTATTGAATATAATTTAGACTTTTAAATTAAAAAACTCCCAGTTCTTAACCTCACTTCTCCCATTAAATATCCTAATTTGCATTATTTATTTTTACCTTATTCATGTTTTCTCTTTTTATATCTTTCATGCCTTTTCTTTTTTTGTTTTAATTGAATTATGTACACTAGTATATATTTTCAGTTTTTTTAATAGAAAATTAGTGAGTTTTTATTTTCTTTGGCTAGTTTTGAAGATTCATATATTCCAACATTATCATTTTGATCACAGAGGTTTTTATTTTTCTTTGAGTGGATAATCTATAAATATTTATCTAATGTAGTTCTTAGTATCTATTACTCTAATTTAATCCTTCATATGCTAAAATTTAAGGACAAAAGTATCTAATTGCGTATTAATACATTTTGTATCAGAACACGCATAACTTTGTAGCACATTGGATATGAAATGTAATGGTCAATGATTTTTGAGTTTTTTCTTTCTTTTTTTGGTATTTTCATCAAGTGGATTAAAATAAATAAATAATTTTTTAAAAGTATAATAAGTATAATAACCCTATGATTTATTTATGGTGGATAAAAAATACTATGTTTTTTAAAAAATTTTGAGCAATGTTCTGAGAATTTTTTAATTTTGAAAAAATATTTCTTTGAGGTTTTTAATATAAAATACTAATATATTTTATTTTGCAACTTATTTATTTTTAGAAGTAGAGAGAGACGAGGAAGGAGAGTGATTTTTATATTCATCAAGATTTTATTGTAAATATATTATATTTTTTCTTAGCAGATGTTTTCTTTAAGAATTAGTGTAAGAGTATCACAATTAAAATAAGTTTACTTTGAGGTTTTAATATTAATGATTTTTTTAATTTAAAATTTTTTTGAGAGGATGGGCTTCGGAAACACAAATAGTTTAATAAAATGAAAAAAAAATGATAAATAAGTGTGACATATCAATAGAAAATTAATACTTTATAAGTCATTAATCACTTTTTGAGATTTTTAATGAAAAAACATCAATAATTTAATATATTATGAATAGTTTATACTACCGTATTTGACATATTTTTTCTTTATTTACTAAAATGAATAGTTTATATTGTACTTATTCAATTTTGAATGAGTAGTACAAAAAAGAAATTAAACTGGATATTACAACAATTTTTTTCTCTTAAAGATTTGATCTTGATAATATTTTAGAAATATTTTGTGGTTAAAGTATAATTAGTTTATTTTAGAAACATTTTAATATTACAATATTTGTTTAAGTATTTGAATTTTTTCTTTTTGATGTTTTATAAATAACTTTTGTAAATTAGTATTTGAAGTTTTAATCATTTCACCCATCGTACAAGTATCCTCACTAGTTAGGTTTAAGTTTTTTTTTTCTTAAAAGAGTTTATAGTTGTTTAAATATTTGATTTATTTTTTAAATTTTTATCAGTAATTTCATAAATTAGCATTTAAAGTTTCAATTATTTCATCTTTCGTGCAGGTATCCTCACCTAGAGAACTCAAGTTTTTTTCCTTTTTCTTCAAAGAGTTCATAGTTGTTTAAATATTTGATTTCTTTTCTTTCTTTTTTTATAAGTAACTTCATAAATTAGTATTTAAAATTTTAATCATTTCATCCTTCGTGCATGTAGGTTGGGATATTTCTTATTCAATTATTTATTTATTTTATTTATTTAGAATGACAAAGAAATAAAGTTAAGAGTTTATTGTTGTTTTCAAATACACATAATAATAGGCATGTATAGTTATTTTTACAACTTCTTCCTACTATTACCTACAATTACTTTTAAGTGAATAAATTTTTTTATTAAATATATAAATTTACTTCATAGTTGTAATTTTTTAAAATATATTTTAATAATTATTATTAAAAATAAAAAATTGAATACCCATGCATAGTTAAGACTTTTACTACTAGTTTAAAAGATATCGTTAAATAAAAGTCTTCCATTAGATAAATCTTGCGGGGTTAAAGGATAAAGCTTTCTACCTCAAAATCCATGAACACATCTGATCCAAAGTCCAAACATGAACAAATAGGAAATATTCAATCCTCATCTCTTGCATGCGGATGGATTTTTTTTTGTTTGTTTTTCTTTCAAATTTCTATCTCAATGACCAGACAAAACTAGCATGTTAGAGATTCGATTGACCATCCAGAGATTTCGACTATGTAATGAACTTATTTCCCCAATTATTTAATCAGAGTAGTTAATTTTTCGTTTCACCAATTTGATCCAAGAAGCTATACAATTTTTTGTTCAACTTATTTAATTTTTTAACATCTTTTTTTATTGAGAATTTTTTCATAATGGTTAAATTAAGTAGAAAACGACAAATATGACTAGTAGACAAAATTGAGTTGATAAAAATGCTTGCATACACGAGAGTTGAACCGTGAATTTTATTAATTATTTAATTTCTTTCTTTTCTCTATTGGCGACAATGAGTTTCAAAGTAATAATAATATATATAAAAAAAACACACAGCTAAGACAAAAGTCCATATCACAAACTCTTTGGTATGAAATGTACGGTGTTCTACGGTGTTGTACGGCTGTACGCATTTGACGATGAAGTCATTTTTCTTTGGATTTTTTTTTCTTTTTGATGATATCATTTTTCCTAAATTAATAAAGGGGAGTGGTTAACCTAACTGTCAATTGCGTCTTTTTTGTTTTTGGCTGAATAACTGTCTTTTTTTTTTTGGCTGAATAACTGTCAATTTTGGATAAATGACACTTCATTTTGTAAAAAAAAAAGCATTAAATGGCTCCACTGAGTAATAAAAATTTAGTTAAATTAAATCACCTCAATCATACAGGATTTTACAGCCTTGAGTGGTGCAAAGTTTACTAACTTAGGCTATTTATTGTGTTTGAATTGCCTTTTTCTTTTTTGTTTTTTGAAGGTAAAGGAGAATGTGTTTGAATAGCTAATGAAAGCCTCCCCACCCACCCACCCCCCCCAAAAAAAAAAGATAAGCTATTGTTTAATTGCTTAATATATTTTGACATGGACTATTTAACAAGAAATGATAAACATTGCTACTATATCAAATTATTTTCCTCAGAAAGGACAAAAAAAGAAAGGTCAATGGGACAATGAGTTTGTTCGATATTTTTTGCCCTACTAACGCTGAAAAATGTACGGCAAATGTAGGGTTATCAATTTCATCAACATAAAGCTGTCTGAAGTTCTTTTCTTTTTCCTCAGTAAGTAGAAAACAAAATGTTCATATAGATAAAAGGCCAAAGCTCAATGCCCGCAATAAAGAAAACAAATCATATTTAATAACTTTAATATAATAAATAGAAAAATGAAATAAACGTGTACTGTCTAAATGCTACTTCGCCAAGAGAAACTATCAAATGTACTGGAGCTATACGCTTCAAAAAGAATGGCAAGGCGAGCACAGGTAGAGCAGCGGTCAAAGTCTACGTTCTTCTTTTAACCTGCCTAGGGTAAAATTTCCTCTTATTATGTTTGTATAAACAAAGTGGTGGTAAGGTATATATTATGCAAGTTTTAGTGCTTGTGAGGCCTCACCTTTTAATGGTAAGGGTTAAATCTTCTAATAAGGGATTTTGAGTTCAATTCTTGTTTATGTAGGATTTTTTTTACAAGACTTGTAAAAAAAAAAAAGGAAAGTGTGGTGGTAAGGTTCATGTGTACCTTGGATTTTTTTATTAAGACTTATTTTTTTTATAAGAC
The DNA here is from genome assembly GCA_030512225.1 of Rauvolfia tetraphylla. Lineage (NCBI taxonomy): Eukaryota > Viridiplantae > Streptophyta > Magnoliopsida > Gentianales > Apocynaceae > Rauvolfia > Rauvolfia tetraphylla. The sequence continues at coordinate 1,855,136 of JAJQKT010000062.1, forward strand.
TCGTAAAAATAAAAAGAAAAAGTGGCTGCAAGGCATATATACGTCTTCTCCATTTTCTTTATTTTTTTCAAACGATAAAGAGGGGGAAAAAAGGTTTTTATTTTTAAATTCTTGCATCAGCTATATTGTGAAGTGTACGGCTCCGTAGCCGCAGAGGCCTCAGGCCGTACTCTTAGTTGACTTCAACAGAATAGTTATTTTTTAATACGTTACAATGGACGAATTTCTTCACGTTCGGTGCATCGTGCCATCAGCCAACCGAAATAAGTCAAAAACCCTAATTTCAGTCGAGAAAAGTCTTAATTACAACTACTAGTAGTTGCCAACATAAAGAACAAAAAAGAAATGTTTTTGCAGTGCTCGCGTTTGTTGAAAGGCGGCAATGGTGATGTGCGATACTATTGAAGAAGGATATATTTTAAACGTTCTATTACTACCATAGGCAATGGTATTGGTTGGTCAAGTTTCCATAGGAACAAAACATAAGGGGCGGCCGAGTAGCGAGAAGGTTCCTAGAATATCATAGTAATTACAAAAATGAACTGATCGATCCATCTGATCAAAAGATTTTTTGGAGCCTAAGGACTTTTCATACCACTTAGGGCTTCCTGTGCGAACTTAATTTCTGGACTATGGGCTGTGGTGATGAAATGAAATGTAAAGATGTATATATGTATGCGTCTTGTCTCTGAGTTTCCTAACAACTGGTTTCTAGGAAAGTAATAAAATAACTAAGATGGTTTATGAATAAAAATCATTTTTTAGTTTTCTTTTTGAGGAAGGAAAATTAAAATGGACTTGAACCTTAACATCTTTATCCAATTGCTTAATATTCCCTCCCTTCACAATTGAATGTCTATTTTTCTAAAATAATTATAATTTTATTTAAACTTTTACTAATAGTCTTTTGGATTTAAAATAAATAAGCTCCTGTTAGGGATTTATTTTTTGGTAATATGTGTATTTTACTATTAACTTTTTAATTAATAAAAATATTATAATAATTTTTTATAGTCAAATTATTCTCCTTAATTTTTTGTTAACTCAAAATAAAATATTCAATTGTGGACGGAGTGAATATTTGAATTCGTTATCAAAAATATATATCAAAATACTTTTTTCAGAAAAATATTTCGAAGTACTTGAGTGAAACGTCAAAACCTCATCTAAAACCAAAGCCAATGACCTGACGATAGGTCTGATGTTTTAGAAAAAAAAAAAAAACTCCTATTTTACATATATCTTGATCACTTCAAGTATATTTTTTTCACTTAAATATACATTGGTGATCTGAAATCATATCGTTTCAGCTAGTGAGAAGGAAGAGGCAAATCAAAGTGTTTCCAAGTGTTGTGTGAAATCCAAAGTAACAATTATAATATCTGGCAGTGCTAGGATATATTAGGGTTAGGCGTGGCCAAGAATGCCAAAAGACAAAGAGAATTAATTTCCTTTGAATTTCCATGTTGTATCTGTTTTAGAAATATGAGAAATGTTAAAGACAAAGAGAATTAAATTTCATAAAGTAGACACACTGATCACCCCAAGTAAGAATTGGATGTCTCTAATATCTATGAAAGTCATTTAAGTTCTTTAAATTAATACATCTTTTATTATACACATGTACTCTATTTTAGTATCATTATTTGAGCCCCTTAACGTTTATTCCAAAATTTATTTTGTTCAGTAATATTATTTTAGTGTCTTTGTGCCGTCATGCATGTTAAGTCCATATTAGCTTCTTTGAAAAGAAAATAGATACAATACGTCCAACGTCTGTATCACTCTTAAGGTTTTGAGCAAATTATCTTAAACCAAAAAAGGAAGAAAAAAGATATCAATACTGACTTAAAAAGGGGAAAAAAAAAATCCAACTTAGAGAGGAAGAAGACGAACAAGGGGATCAGCTGGCACGGCAGGTGATGGAAGAGTGATTGACTGGAGATGGTGGCTTGCTGGGCCGTCGAAGGCCTTACGGGAACTAAGGCCGTCGTCTAAGGCCTCACAATATCAGGAAACTCTTTGTTGAAAACTTCTTTGTACAGAAGTGTGATATGTATAAATTTATTTATTCTTAGAGAAGATTTTTTTTTTTTATTGTTGAGAACTTTTTAAGGTAGAGGCTAAAATAAAAAGATTGTCTCATGATTCTTTCTTTACAATGGAGGAAATCCATGAGTTTATATGCTTTATAGGCATTAGATATATTTAGAATATTTTAATTTTTTATTCAAATAAGTGTTTTAACTTTATTATTTTTTAAAATTTGAAATGTATCTTAGAGGCTTCTTCAGTTGGATTTGTAAAATGAGAGGTATGCATTTTTTCTTTTAATTTTTAATTTATATTTTTCTTCTTCAATATGAGTTCATGTAATTCTTTTTGGGAATAACATATATTTTTTTGAAACTTTTTAAATTTTCTGATCATCAAGAAGTCTGTAAGTTGTACATAACCTTCATATGTAGTTATGCCTTTGTCCTCTTTTTTGTCAACTTCTTTTATTTTTCAGTTTTATTTTTAGCATCATTGATGTTTTCTCTTTTTACATCTTTCATACTTTTTTTAATTATTTATTTAATATTTTTAGTTATTTTAATAGAAAATTATTGAGTTTTTGTTTTCTTTGACAGGTTTTGAAGATTCAACATTTTTCTTTTTTTTTTGTTTGTTTGAGGAGATAACTTCATAAATTTTTATTTGTTTAATCATTGTTATCTATTACACCAATTTGATCGATATCTATTACTATCTAATTTGATCCTTCATTTGCTTAGTTTTAAGGATAAAAGTACCTAATTGTCTTTTAAAACATTGCGCACCAAAATATACATAACTTTGTAGTACATTAGACAGGAAATGTAATAGTGGATGATTTTGGTTTTCTTGTTTTTGTCTTTCACCAAGTGAATATAAAAGAAAGAAATAATTTTGTAAAGTACTTTAACACTATGACTTTTTTGTGATAGATGAAGCACAATATTCTTTTAGAAAAAATTTGAGTAATAACTTGAGAATCTTTTTATTTTAGAAAAATATTTCTCTGAGATTTTTAATATAAAATTATAATATCTTTATTTTTTAGGAATGGAGAGAGACAATGAAGGGGAGAGACATTTTAATATTCATAATAATTTTATTGCAAATGTATTTTATTTTTTTAAAGAATCAAAATAAATAATTAAATGATAGTGCGAAAGAGGAATTTGCTTTTTCTCTTACACATAACGGAAATAGAAGGTGAATACAGCAGAAGAATTGAAAGGTCATGTCGTAGAGTTAATTTGCTTTAAAGATATAAAAAAAAAGGACAACTTACAATATATTTTTTATTTTTTTCTCTTCATCTTAATTTACTTGATTAACCATTAGTGCACATTTTTTTATTAAATACATAAATTTACTTCATAGTTTTTGTAATAACTCTAATAACTATTTATATAATGACCTATATTAATTATTCTCTTTGGTATATTTTTTTTAAACAAAAATTAACTCTGTCACTAAAAAAAAGATAACTCCTGGTTGTGCTATTAAAAGTATTTTTTTAATAAATTTAGAACCAATTTTTTTTTTAAGAATCTATTTTCATTATACGTCTATTTTTTTAAGAAGTAATGTATATCTCGTACAAAGCATGGGCTTTATGCTAGTATTTAAATAGTTAAAAATCTAATAAAAGTTAAGAAAATTTTTACTTTTATCTAAATTTAGCATACTAAACTCAAGAAGTTACTATATGTATTAGTTTCTGTAAGGTAAAAAGTAAAGTTCTCTCTAAAAAAAGCAGGAAAATTGTGGCTAAATTACTCCAAATTGATTCTTAATTACTATTAATCAATCAAAACTAATCTAAAATAGTATTTTATATATGAAAATATTTCTTATGAGAAGTATAGAAGAAAAGATTCCCCTAAATCTATCGTACTGGCTAGAGCCCTTGAAAACTACTCCTAGCAGCTTGAAGCCGTTGAAAACTACTCCTAGCAGCTTGAATCAAAAGCACTACTCTTTTGTTCTTTAAAAAGAAAAAGAAAAAAGAAAAACACTACTCTTTGACCCTATTTGAAATAAGAAACTGTAATAATCAAGAACTAGGGTTTATTTGGTTCAAGGATTGAAAAGGGAAACACTTAGAAAACATTTTCTTTTTACTGATAGTGAAGGAAAACATTAAAGAAAATATAATAAAGGAAATTAGTGGAGAACTTTTTAATAGAAAGTGTTGAAAATAATTTTCCCCACAAAAGTATGAGGAAAAAGAAAACACCAAGAAAAAGTTCATTTGAAGAATAAGTATAATCTAAAAATTATTGTTAATTTTTAACTAGATTTATTTTTTGAACCGAATATTCTCAAATAAAACGCATTCATATTCACTCCTTTTTTATTATTTTTCATTCATTTGATATTTGAATTGAGCTCAAAGACTAAAAATAATTCATTTATAAATTGAACAAACATGCACGGGTTCGTGAACATATATATAAATTTATTATTTCTATATTTTATAATATTATTTTAAATTTTATATCAAAATTTTATATTTATATAATTTTATATAAAATATAGTATATATTTGTAGATATAATATTATACTAAGATTTATTTTCTTACTTTATTATCTATTATTATTATTATTATTATTATTATTATTTTATGTAAACAATTTGAATTTGAATGCAATCTGAGTCATTCAAATAATTCACAAAAATTAAACAAGTAGAATACAAATAAATTTCAAACTTTACAAACAAGTAAATGAATGAACTTAAATAAAATTTCAAGCTTGAAGCTTTAATCAAACAAATTCTAACAATGTTCAAGTACTATAGGATTCGAGCACAAAAACTAAATATTCAATTTATTTGTATTTCCAAAATAACTCATTCTTCCAATTTCTGAATGTGTGAATTGACTGTCCTTTACTCAAAGTTATTAATTCTCTTAAGCGCAGTTTCTCTCTTTATCTTCAACCTTTTCCCTCAAAGCACAGCTTCTCTTTTTATCTTCAAACTTCTCCCTCAAATGCATCAAATCTTTCCTAAGCTATTCTCCTCATCCCCCTCCATCTGCCGTTGTTATTTCTAAGCTCCTCTATCTTAAGATGATTTTTGTTTTTTTTTTGTAGAAAAATCTTAATATGTTATTTATTTTTTTATTTTTATCACAAAATCTCATATACCAAATAAGAGAAATTGCTTTTTCAAAAATCATTTTCTATTTCTATAGTATTTTCCTTAGTGAACCAAATAAAATGCAAATTTTTAGTTTCTTAAGGATTTTATTTTCTTGTTCCCAATTTTCCTTTTCTGCAGCAAAACTCTTGAACCAAATAGACTTTAAAAAAATATAATCTTGAAAAATGAGATAAAGAATAATTATTAGATTAGACCTATAGATGTTTTGCCTAGGTGGTGGGAAGAAACGGAAGAAGAAATGAGAGATGGGAAACGCGCATGGAGGGGCTTGGCAGTAACAAGTTTAGGAATAATTAACAGAGGAAATTTCAGATTTAATTTGTTGGTCTATCTTAGGATTTTGAATCTGTCGGTTTTTGTCTTGGAATCTGGAGACGTTATGATTTTGATAGAAGAAAAAAAAAAAAAAGCTAAGTTTTTTCTCTGTTAGTAAAAAAAAGAAAAAGAAAAGAAAATTGCTCCACGAACAGAAGAATATATAAGCTCGACATCAATGCAGATGCAGCCATGGCGGTGAATAATAACCATGTGAGGGCATTGTGGACATTACGTGGATCTCTCAAAAATGTCAACGCAAAACAACTATAAATACCCAATCCTTGCAACTCATCTTCGACCACACCAAGCCATCAACAATACATCTTCTCCACTTCTCTCAACATCCCAGCAATTGTTTCTGCGTCTTCTTGAGAGAGAATGGCGAATCCTGAGGGCTCAATCGGAAGCTCAGTCCGAGGATTAACCGGCAGAGAACAGACCTTTGCATTCTCTGTGACTCTGCCGACGGATGTTCCTGATGAAAGCGGTGCAAAATTTGCTTTGCCCGTGGACTCTGAGCACAAGGCAAAAGAAATCAGAATTTTCTCTGTAGCCCATCCTCACATGAGATGTTTTCACCTTTCTTGGATCTCATTCTTCACTTGTTTCATTTCCACTTTCGCCGCAGCTCCTCTGGTTCCCATTATCCGGGACAACCTAGACCTCACCAGAGGAGACATTGGTAATGCCGGAGTTGTTTCTGTTTCAGGAAGCATCTTCTCCAGGCTAGTGATGGGAGTAGTATGTGACCTAATCGGACCCAGATATGGCTGCGCATTTCTTAATATATTGGCAGCCCCAGTTGTTTTCTCTGTCGCATACATTTCCTCCGCGCAGGGATTTATAATTGTCCGGTTCATGATCGGATTTTCCCTCGCCACATTCGTGTCTTGCCAATACTGGACAAGCGTAATGTTCAATGGTAAGATAATTGGGCTTGTTAATGGAATTTCAGGAGGATGGGGTGACATGGGTGGTGGTTTCACTCAGCTTCTTATGCCATTTCTCTTTCACATAATCAAATTACTTGGAGCCACTCCATTTACTGCCTGGAGGATTGCCTTCTTTATCCCAGGATGGCTCCATATTATTATAGGGCTCATGGTCTTAACTTTAGGGCAAGACCTGCCTGATGGTAACCTCAGCACACTGCAGAAGAAGGGCGATGTCCACAAAGATAAATTTTCCAAGGTATCTTTTTTATCTTTTTTTTTTCCTGTTTCTTCTTACTTGAACTTTCCTGATCAACAACCCCCACTTTGCCAACCCACCCCAAAATCTGGGATTTTCTTCTGCCTGAGGGATATCCCCTGCATGAAATATCCTCGAATATTCCCCAAATACAAGAACAAAACAATCAAGGAAATCTACGTGCATGCCAACTAATAATACTTCAACTTTCTTTTTGTGTTCTTCAGGTTCTGCGCTACGCGGTAACAAATTACAGGACTTGGATATTTTTCCTACTCTATGGATTTTCCATGGGTGTTGAGTTGTGCATAAACAATATTATTGCAGAATATTTTTACGACAGGTTCGCAATTTCTTCTTCTCTTCAATAATAACAGTATCAAACTAAATGTTACTCCTGAAACTTGGAAGTGAGGATAAAATTGCATTCGTCCAGGTTTAATCTCAAACTACACACTGCGGGAGTCGTAGCAGCAAGTTTCGGCATGGCCAACTTTGCAGCACGCCCATTTGGCGGATATGCTTCTGATCTTGCAGCTCGTAAATTTGGCATGAGGGGTAGGCTATGGGTCCTTTGGGTCGTCCAAACTCTTGGAGGAGTTTTCTGCATCTGGCTTGGTCGTGCTGATTCACTACACATAGCTATTCTAGCCATGATGCTCTTCTCCGTTGGAGCACAAGCTGCTTGTGGAGCAACATACGGTGTCATTCCCTTCGTTTCTCGAAGATCTCTAGGTCTCATCTCCGGGCTAACTGGTGCTGGCGGCAATTTTGGTGGTGGTTTAACCCAGTTAGTCTTTTTCTCGAGCTCGAGATTTTCCACCGCCTCAGGCCTTACTTGGATGGGGGTCATGGCTGTGGCTTGTACCCTTCCCGTGGCTCTAATCCACTTTCCACAGTGGGGAAGCATGTTCTTTCCACCTTCAAAAGATGCAAAGTACACAGAAGAATACTACTATGCATCAGAGTGGAACGAAGGCGAGAAACAAAAAGGTTTACACACTGGAAGTCTGAAGTTTGCTGAAAACAGCCGGTCAGAAAGAGGCAAGAGGCAGATTGCTTCAGTGGTCACCCCACCCTCTGCCACACCAGCCCATGTTTGATGCTGCAGGTAGAAATGATAAAGGAATAAAAAGAAGAAATGTTGTGACGTCGTAGACTTGAACTATTCAGTTCTGCATCAGTAGTAGATCGATACTGTGGTTACAGTTGCAGGAGTTTCTGTCATGTACATCTGTGTACTTCATTTTGTACTACAACTAGTATTAATCAATGATATACAGTCTGCTTTTTCAATTTTGTTCTCTTTCCACATTTCAAACTCCTCATTAAACAAAGATCTAAAAAGCACACCAGTTATTGTCTATGGTCGTTTCTTTATGTGCATTGAGTCAGCAGACTAAGGACACCAATTTCTTGGAAATTCCAGTAGAAGACTTCTCAATTTTTCTTTACGGGATCTCTCAGTACAGAATCCCCCAGTTCGGCGGAACTTTCTTGACTCTCTAAGGTAGCAGACTCTGCTTAATGGTTAAGGATTATTTTCAAGAGCCTCTTTCTCTGGGCACTCTTGCCTTCAGAACTCAGAATGTCTCAGGTTAAGCTGGGAAAATCAAATGTGCGCTCGAAGGAATCCATAAAGATGAACCATCCAGAAGACCCACTTGTAGTTCTTTATTGTAATTTCTTTTACTGTACACAACCGTAGACCTATAATTTTCTCAATATGCAAGCATCAGATCGCAATCCTACAAACAATTATAAGTGGGTTAGGGACTTGCATCTACTGCTTCAATATTTTGTACTTATTCCTTTGACCTTACTGTCCTACAGTTGAAGTTTTGCTGCTCTTTTTTCTCTTTCTAAGGCTGCTATATATGTCTGACGGTAGCTTCTTCTTTTTTAGAGGTTTATATATATAGATATATCTCGAAAAGAGTTGCTTGTGACGGTTTTGATAATATTGTGATATAAAATAAGATAAGATTAGAGATAAAAGATTTCGACTCATACATTTAAGCATATCGAAGTAAAGAAAATTTTCTCAACTTTCCATGGAAAACAAAAGAGAAAAAGGCCCTTCTCTATCTTTCCAGCTTGTTTGGCTGAGGTGGGAAGGAAGAGTAAAATGAGAGATAAATGGATGATTTACCTTATTTAATTGAGATGGAACATGGGTATGAAGTAAATGTACGGAGAACTCTCTCCCTCCACAGTCCACACCAATAAATCATTACTCTCTCAATGTGAAAAGATTAAGAATTTACTTCTTTTCCACTTAAATCAAACAAGATTGAATTTACTTCTATTAGAGAAAGTAAATGTGTTACTTCCCCTCCCCTTCCCCTTCTGCCTCCCCCTCTACAAACCAAACAAAGCCTTTATATATTTCATTTTCATTCTCTTCGAAAAATAATAAAATACAGTAAAAAGAAAAGATAATTTTATTTTGAATAAGAATTTGGAATTAAACTTGCTCGGATATGATTCTTGATATCATTTACAATAAGTTAAACTAAGAGTGTTCAATAATATTCAAACCACACTAACCCATATCAATTCGTATCAATTTTGCAATTTTATCTTCAATAGGTGCGGTTATGGTTTGATTTACCCAGTTTGATTAACTTAACTTAGGCATTTTAGGATGTTTCTACCTACCTCGCTCTTAGGAATCTGGTAAAATCATCAGAATTGTTTCGCAAAAAGGTCTTCATCGCGATCAAGAAAGAAGAGTTTGGCCCTCCGCATAAGCAAGCGATAAGGTATCAGTTATCAACCAAACGAATATCCACTAAGCAGCTGACCTCGATAATAGTACTCCTTCCGTTTCATAGAGGCGTCCGACGCCGAATTTATTTATATTAAGACGGACACGAGGGTGACGACGTTGGGAGAGAGAACCGGCGACCTTCGCGCCAAATCTCCTTACGTTTCTTTCTTGATTAGTCAAAGAGAGAAAATTTCTCAGACCTTTTTAAAGTTTCTCGCTGACTTCCCAATCTTTTTTTTATTTTTTAAAGAAAATATCTAGAAATGTGATTGTGCAAAACTACATCAAGATCAATGATTTCTTGAAGATTGAATCAAGCCAAGCCAACAAAACTACCTCACAACCAACCAGCGCTCAAAGCAGCAGCAAGCACTGAAATAGTTGGTCAAAATAAAATGTTCATTTTTTACTATACAAAATGAAGAAGAAAAATAAAAATTTAACTTTGAACGCAAAAAGTGGTGATTGAGATAATATCAATAACGCTCATATAAATCTTTCTGTTTTCCTTTTTCTCTCTTGAAGGGCATCTTATTATTAAGGTTTATTAGAAACTTTGCCAAAAGCCTAGTAGCATGGTGGACATGGTTAAATAAAATTTACAAGAAAATATCAATGCCTGCGAATAGCGATCCCCAAACTCTTCCAAGAAGAATCCACAAAAGATAGAAATATTCGTGGATCAATCCGTGCAATCTTACATCAGGAACTGATCTAAATTCAACTTCATTAAAACTACAGCATGAGCATCATTTCTGCCTAACACTACGGCAGCCCATGTTCGCAATAAAAGGATAAGTACAAATAGTACAACTATTGGAAGCCTAAATATTAAAGATAAAGAACAAGTTTTAATGCAGATTTCAGAAGAGAGAATCATAGCTGACAGGTTGTTTAAAAAAACTTGCCAACAGCTGTACGGTCGTTCACTGATAACCTTTCAGCAGTTCAACCGTACTTATATATTTTAAGTCCCCTGCTTCCATTCCACCTCAACACGCTCAAAGTCTATCACAATACATTAAAAAAATGGCATTTGTTTATTGTAATTCCAGGCCTTTTTCTTGAACCGGCATTTTGAATAACACAAGTTGGTCCAGACTTTCAAAGTTCTGAGTTGAATACGCATAATTTAAGACACAGGAAAGATTCCTTATTTCAATCTAAGTGTTCGTACAGCCCTAGCATCCAATGTTTGGTGGAACAGACGGCTAACATGGGTTTGACAAAAACTGAAACAACTTGATCATCTTTTTTCCCCCCTTTTTCATATTAACTGCAATATATATTCAACAACAGAGTACAAAAGATATGCGGATAGGAACATTGACCTAGGCGGCCCATGAGTAATGTTTATGATAGCTGCATCTGATTATATAACCAAAATGAGAAACATACACTAGATCCAAGCTAATCCAATAATTTCATTTCGATTTTCTCATGAAAATATAGCACATGTACCTAACCTGAGATAAACCATGTGATAGTGCTTACATCTTGAGTAATTATAGAGGCACCAAATGATGATCCTTTATGGTACTTACAGAAATAACAATCAAACTGAACATAACGAAGTAAATCCAACAATCGTACGGATAAACATCCACCCCATTTGATCCTTTAGAAAGTTGAAATATGCAAAATAAATATTAAAAAGTAGCAATATTTTGGTATTGCCCAATTGAAACGAATAGAAGTAGCTGTTCTTTCCACAATTGTAATACCAACTGATGGGAAAAGGATACTCATTTCCCTAACACAGTTAATCCTTTAAACAGTGCTCTTGTCACTCACAGTCAATAAAGGCTTAGCAGATGCAAGATAAAACATAGGAGAACTTGGCCAGTTCAATTTCATTATTACTAAAAATATATAATAAAAAGAAGTCCTCAGAATTTCATTATTACTTACAATGAATTCATCTGAAAATTGATGTAATTGAGATGATATGGAAACATATTATAGCACATTGGCTATCGTAAGCACTAAAGGGATTCAACAAGCCAAAGTAGTAATGAGAAATAGACAGAAGTGGAGATGTAAGGGAGATCAAATTAACATATGTATATACAAAAATGGGAGGAATTTACAAACAAAATTGACTCACTTCCACATTCTTGGATCACTTGTCGTGACTTGATCATATATCTACTTTCATCATTCTATAGAAGATGGATTCAGGATTCATGAGCGCACACACTTCACAAACAATTTATGATTTATCTAGTAAAATGAGCTTGCCAGTTCCACCACAGGATCTACAGGAACGGCCAGAAGAGCATTTTGTGCAATAACTCCACTTTTTTGGAAGCCTGTTAAAATGAAGTAGGTGAGTCATACTATATCAGTTATTACAACAGTAGAGATTGGAAAAGGAGAAGCTAGTCCAGAAATTATACCCTGCTGTATATCTTGTAGCAGCATTCTTTGCCATCATTCTTGCTTTCTCAGCACTCTCTTCTGATAGTTTCTTTAGCACATAACCTTCACCATTGCATTCAGAACAAATACCAGAGCCCCGGCAGTCCTCACAATCTTTTGTCAAGGTCTATTCACTAGCAAGATTTAAGTCAAAAAGAAGCTCAAGTTTGTTTCTTTCTTTATTGGTAGAACATAGAAAGTAAATCTGGCTAAGTACAGTTAGGTGGACTCTGGAATTTACTTCAATGTGGAAAAAGAACAGCACAAGTAGTGTTAACATATAAAAGTAAGATGCCAAAGTTCAGAAATCTTAACTGATTAAACTCCAAGTGCATAGGTCAAGTTTTTTGTTCATGTCAGTAGAATAATCACTTTTTATTTCGAACAATAGTTGCTCTAGTAAAACTTGTTTACCTTTTCAGAAGGAAAAATAATCAAGAAGATAAGCATGTTATGAAGCAGGCTTTTAAGGCAAGTAGCATTCAAATATAAGTGAGAAAATCTTTCAATGGTTTTGTTTCTTTTTTTTTTTTTTTCCCACTTTTCAATAAATAGTACAGATTTCATGTTTCTCTAGGTAGCCTGGGCATGTTCACTTGTGGAAAAAGAATATTATCTTCACAAAGATTTTGGCTAATTTTCAAACACACCTCGGGCTTCTTGGAAGACTCAGTTCTCTTTACAAGAAGAGTAGCTGCAGTACCCACAATGGTGGCTGCAACTGCAACAGAGACTGCTGTTTCTGGTAGCGCAGATGATATTGTGAATATTTTGCTTGCTGGTTTTTTTGACCTTGAGAGAAATGGAGAGTAACTGTTTCCTCGAAATGAATTATCCAATTTATGCCTGAATTGTCTCACTGTTTGAAGAGTAACATAAGTTCAGCCACATCTTCATATGTGATCTACTGAATGCCCAGTTTCTTTTGTTATATGAAATCTTAAGCAACCAATTCAGAGATGTGCAAGTCAAGGGGAAAAAAATAACACTTAACTGAAGTATTTTCAAAGCTGCAGCTTTAATTTCTTATAGACATAAAAACAGAGATGCTCTTGCTATGTTAAATGTAGTCCACAGCCAATTGGAATGACCAAATGAGAATAACCAAGGGGCAAGAGAAAATCTCTAAAGAAATAAACACAATTATTTCCTAATCAAAGAATCTGAAATGGATTTTGAAGTGGCCAATAGTAACGACAATAAAAAGAAAGAAAGAAAGGTGTTACTAACTGTTCCTAAATGTGAAGGACTTCAAGTTTTGACATAACTTGCGAATAAACACTGGATAAACAAGCACGAAGAAGTATCTGGAAATGCAGTCTGAACTATGTTACCAGAACACAAAAAAGTATGCTAAACATTGATTGATTTGAATTTCACAGAGAGACGTTGCAAAACCTCTAAGTTGAACATGTAATATTTACTATAGGACAATTTCGTCAATGGGGAAAATCAAGCTGATTGGACCAATAGAACTACGTAACTAGAGAAAGAATAATTTCTTGAGTGTGTAAAACCAGACCAGCAACCTGAGATGCGTCAGCAGATTAGGCCTTCATAAATGATAAAATTCTTTTCCATATAGTTCTATATTGTGAACAAGTAATACATGATAGAGAAAAAAAATTTAAAAACCATTTTTTAACAGTCTTTGAAAAGCAATTTTTGGGATGAGATCTAACTTGGTTATTATCACCTGGTCCATCTTCTCAAGAAGCAATTGTTAATATCGAATATTTTCTGAAACATTTGCAAGAATATTGACTTGGACGAGGATATGAAATTTTACTGTACAATATGAGCAATCTTCTACACTTCCTTGAAATGGATATGGACCATTTGTTTCTCTGATGGTCTTTCCAAAAACCAATTTACATATTTCATACGCTAAAAGCTCCATTTGTGGTTTTCTTATAAGTCAAAATGTCTTAGGGTAGTAATTTCTCGCTAAATTCACAAAAACAATCTAAGAATTAGACAGAATTGGAAAGAAAAGAAACATAGACCAAAGCCAAGCTTTCTGATTTAAAAAGGAAAAAAGAAACAATACACGGTCTTGTTATTGTCCAACAAAAAGCAGAAAGCTTGTACCAAATCCTCTTCCTCTTTTTCCGTTTTTCCTTTCTCTGTTTGCACTTGCTTTAGGGAGTTTAGGCTAGGCAAACATTACACATGCACAATTCTTAATCAACTACTAGATCTTTATCAAACAGCCAGAGCTCTTAAGTTTTGAAAGAAAATTTGGATAACAAGCTCTAAATTGCTTATTCTGTTGTCCAAGAAAGACTATTTGAAGTATTCCAAGCAAACAAGTCATGGCATCTGGGATAAATTTTTGTTAGCTTTTCTCCAAATGTTCAATCTTTGTACCCTCCCTAAACACGAATGTTCCATGAATGAGAACTTGAATTTATCCAGACCAAAACTACTTCATTACCAGTCACTTTGTTGCTCATATTAAGTATTACCATCTACAAAATTCAAGTTCCATCCAACCAAAACAAATGAAACGATTCCAAGAATGAATGAAGGAAGGATCATCCCTCTCCAACAAACTACACCGGCCCCAAGCAATTTAAGCATTTCCCTGCTCCAAAACAACTACAAAACCAGCTAACTAACACAAGGATCTCATAGACGAACAGACTCAATCTCCAAAGTTATTTATATCGCAGACAACTGTTGCTCAGTCTCACGCAACCTCTGCTTTTTTCCTGCTCCCCAACAACTCCAACTATTAGTTTGAATCTCATTAATCTGAAGAAACAATTTTTCCGTATCTTGAATTTATTATACAGCACAAACCCATTAAAGGGTTTCTCAACACTGGCTACTCAGTATCTACCTGTAAAAGCTGTGAATTAGGTGTCCCTATATTAAGGGAAGCTCTGAATGATGAATCACTCCATCAATCTCAAATAACTCGCAAACCCCATAATCAGTTACCCCACGCCCCACCCCTACCAGAGAACTGTGTCAAAAGCACACTCTTTCTTCTTGATCAGAAGGCGTCTTCTTTATCAATCACAGCTACCGGACGCAGGTGGTTTCACCAAATTTAAAAGCCCATAATTAAGTGGCGTTTAAACTCACAGACTCGATTTGTCAGCGCAGATTAAAACACCATAACTACTCTCTTTAATGCCTATAAATGACTACAAGAAAGAACCAACGTCAATCCTGAAATAACATCAAATTTTTGGCACATGGAAAGACTTACAAGACATTGAGAATAGAGAAATGCATGCAGAATATTTTGAGAAAGTACAGGATATTGAGATTTGTAATCTTACTTGCACTTAAATCAGCAATTTGTAGAGTTGTAGCAGGCAATCTGAGCTCCATTGGCTGGTCCTGCGTTTGCTAACAAAGGTGAACCACCATTTTGGAAGGTGTTCGTAGAACTTATACCTTATCTTGGGATAATCGGGCATAACCTGTTCCGAATCCGGAGCTTGGGGACCTGGTTCTCTTTGCCGGGATCCGAATATGACTTGGATGCGTTTATAATAATATTAATCCGTCAATGGGAACCGGGTTTGGATGCCTCTATCAGCGCTCCTTACCAGTTATATTTTTTATATATATTTATATATATAATAAATATTGATATATCAATATATATAAACATATAAAAATAAATTTATAATTTGTGAGTGTAAGTATATTTTCTCACTCTTGATTAAACTGTATTATTTAAACATATTAATTATATTTTAAACTTATTAAGTAAATAAATCATATTCATAATAAATACAATCTTTTTTAATTCAAGTGTGGGGCGGATTATTTGACTCGAATATGACCCCCGTAAATGGCTGGATCCGACACCTTGGAGATGGATATGCCCATATCCCGAGTTCAGAAAATGAGACAACTTTAACTTAAATGTGAAAACTTGTAAAAATTTTGTTGAATTATAAAGATTAGTTTATCAGTAATCAGTAATTAGTTTGAAGAAATTAGAGGTTTTATTTCTTGGAGTTTTAATTTAATTTTTAAGTAAAGTTATACCAGAAACATTTAGCGTTGGTCTAATAATTTCCTAAAGTTTTCTTTTTATATAAAAAAAATATAATTTTCTTTATTAGACAAATAAAGTCTTTAAGTTCACAAATTATCCGACAGTATTTATTTATTTTTATAAAAAAAGAAAAAATCCATCTCCTTCCCTTGTACATGATTTTACACAATTCTATATATCATATACAAGATTAAATAAGGATATGCTTGGATTGCAACGCAAAGTAAGAAAAAAAATATCATTTTTTTAGTTTGAACTTTACTTCACAAATAATTTACATTTATATTTTGTAAAATTAAAAACAAAACTCAAACTAGCCACACGAAGCTAAATTGAATATTTTCAATTTAAGATTAAAGTTAGTTTCAAACACACTATTGGAAAAAGATTTAAAAAATAATAACTAATAAAAAATTTCTTTATCGTACCAAAAAATCTTAAACTCAATTCACATTATTTTACCTTAAAAAATAATATTTTCATTCCTATTTTAATGTATTTCACTCATCTTTATTTTTTTTATAAACAAAAAGACTTTAAATATCGTGCCCTACAACTAAATTAGTCAAAAAAAAAATGCAACAAAAATCCCTGCATAAACATGCGCTCGATGCCCCCATCCCCAACCCCCAATCTTCAATCCATAATAAGGACTCCTCTTATTTTAAAATATAAGATCTTTTTATTCTTTTTTCTCTTTTTAAAATATTTAATCTTTTATAAAATTTAATAAGTATTTTTTAAAATTATTTGAACTATAAATATAATTGTTTATATAATAAAAAGAAAAAAAATAAAAATACTTTATATTTTAAAATAAAAAAATTTACTATAATGCAAATTGGTTAAGGTAGTTGTGGCCACTTCTTTGCCAACCTTCATTAAATCCATCGAACTTTCCTTATGATAAATCCACAGACTTCCACCCATCTCAATTTATCATCACTGATCTACTCTGCTGCATCCGCAGGTTGTTCAGCAAATTTGTCAAGTGGCAGGAAAGCCACGCGTTGTTGTAATGGGTGGAAATGAACACGTGTCACGAGAAGAAGCATGATGAATCAGCTAGACTGGGGCCCAGTGAATAAGAGTTTAACCTGCTCTCTTTCATACCTGTACTCACATGTGGCCTAATGAGGAGTTTCCACCTAGAAGGTTAGGAGAAGTTAATTAGGAGACCTTGGTGGTTTGGACAATGAATTGATGACTCGGAAATATCTCTACTAAATCCTTTGTCATGGGCGAAGAAAGATTTTGCAAGCTCTCTCACCAAAAGGAATAAATGAATAAATTTTAAAAAATTTTGTCATTAAATTCATAAAAATATTTTCGAAAATAATAAGATAAAGAAAAAATGAGTTTTCCTAGAATTATTTCTAATATTATAAATCTACATATAAAAATATATATGATTTAATATGCAAAAAATGTATTATTAAATCAGCATATACAAAATGAATTTACATAATCAAGTTTAAGTAAATATCAATAAAATATAACAAAGTGCACTGGAGCTCAAGACCATTTAAAATTCTAAAAACAAATAAAAGTGACAAAAATGCTAGAGAAAATCTTTAAAAAATTGGTGTTTGTTCTATCTAATTCTTCCCATTTCATGAGTTCTGACTAATATTTTTGCATGAATCTAATTAATAGTTGATGCATAACTCGAGTTCAAATTTGAAATTATTGATTTTAATTATCATAATTTTAATTTTGTCATTATAACACCTCTCTTGATATGAAATATGCTTTTTGGTTCATTGGCAAACCTAGCAATAACTTTAGGATGGAGGGATTTTTTAAAATTGAATGTTTTTGAAAATTTTTACACTAAAACCGAAGAACCTATATGGCAAATTTAAAGGATAGCTCAAGTATATCTCCGGAGAAATAAGTAGTCCTTGTCGGTTACAGAAGCTGCATTACCTGTATTTAAACCTTGCACCCCCAATGGTGGACCACTATACTATAATGTGTTAATTTCACGGTAGTAAACATTGGAGGATGCAAATTGAAATGCTTTCTAACCAAACATTTGCCTTTTAAAGCTCACATATTCCTGTCTTAAACACTGAAAAAGGTGTTAATCACATGAGCAATTCCATAAATATCACCAATTTCATGGTCTAATTTAAAGAAAAACAACTAATTCCACAAGCAAAATGAGATAAATTTGATGCCAATGCACTCTACAATCACTAACTTTTAAATATATCACTTGTAAATTTATCAGTTATACATTATATTTTATAAATAAAAATAAAATGCGTAAGCAAGATTAGTCAATAACTAAAGACTAAACAACAATTCCTTACTGTTAGATCCGCATAAATGGTTGCCAATGCATGGATTGAATTTAAAGTAAAAAGAAAAAGAAAAAAAGCAAGAATAGTAGGAAAGATTGACTTAAGTGCATTGACGGAAACTCACGAGCATCCTGGCCTTCCTCAGAGGCCTTCACAGTCAAAAAGAGCACCCACCATACCAACTCATCACCACATTTCTCTCCCTCACAGAGTACTGATCTCTTCCTTGCTTGCTTTGAGCTGTGCAATATCTGCTTCTTCTCTGTTACTCACGAGCCTATTTAAGGCCACCCCTTGAGCTCTCTTCTTGTCTATCTCACAGAACCATAAAATCCCTCGCCAAACCCTTTTCTTATAGTTCACCTTTCAATTAGAACTCTGTTTTTTCCACAAAAAAGATGGCCACAAGTGTTTGCTGGATCGCAGTCATCTATCTGTTACTTCTGCTGTCTGCTGAATCCGAAGCAACAGCAAGAAACTTTGCATACAGCGGCCCGAGTACAGTAATGGAGACCGGAACCGGGAACGGAGGTTATGTGACAGTGAAGCCGCGTTCCGATTTCAGGCGTGGAGTTCTTCCCGGAAGGGAAATCAAGAACTGTATGCCAAAGGGCTTCAGGCATTCATCCGCTCCGAGTCGATACGTGAACTATCATACACTTGGCTCCCTAAATTGTTTAACAGGAAGGCAAAGGCATTCCAAGAAGAAGTCGTAATCGGGGACTCAAGAGGAAACTTCAGGTGGCATATCAGACAGACATGGATTTCAGCTCCGGGAAACAGGAAATGAAGTAACAGATAAAAATTCGTTCTTTCTGCGTTTACAAGGATCCAATATTCCTTGAATAGGCATGAACTACGAAGATGCGATATGAAAATTATGTATCTGATGCAAAATATTGAAGATATATAAATGATCTTGATGAATTGTGATGAGTTAATCTGCTCTCTCTTCTCTGTTTCTTTCTTTGTGCAATTGAATTTTGAGTGCTGTATCTGAGCACCATGCACTGTAGTCTTTTGAGTTCTAAGCCATGCAGAACAGAAATACTCTTTCACTTTTAACAGCAGAAGATTCTAATAAGAAAACTTCTTATTTTTTTAATGTGAGTTTAGTTTGTATTATGTCCATATTTATGGGCTTCTAATGTTGTTTAATTATCCCACTTGTTTCTAAATTAATTGATGTAACATGAGATTTTCATACCTCCTATATGAGTTGGCTATAGGCTCAAGTATTTGGCTTAAGCCAACCTAGAGTTTTTATGAACTCGGCCTCATACTTATTAAAAAAAAAAAAACTTGGCCTTGTACTTTGTATTTTTATATTCTTAAAAAAAATTGATTATAAATGCTATTAAAGAAATAAATGTATAACTGTTGATCGTGCTATTAAGCTTAATTTTTAATTTTTCATGTTATTGAATAATTTTTGTATCTCTTTTTATATTATTTTATAATATTTTTAATTTTTATATCATTAAAGAACTTTTGTATATTTTTTATGCCATTAAATAAGGCCTTTATTTGCAGTAATATACTAATCGGGTTTAGATCTGAACTATGTGCTTCGGAATCATACACATTTATGTACTTTATAAACGGATATGGATTCGGGTCGAGATATGAATGGGCGTGCATTTTTGTATCTAACTCAGGTCATTTATGGCAGCACTAAAGTCAACCTCTAACCCATAAATAATTAGAATAAACTTGATGCATACAAACCTAAAATCTACTTATTTACAACAGTGGCCTTGTGTCACCTAGGCCAACAAAGTTTCTTCCTGACGGTGCTATTTATAATAGTGTGCATTTAGATTGATTTTCAAACTCCAATCTATCCTACTCAAAAAAAAAAAAAACTATAATCTATTCTATTTCAAAAAAAAAAAAAGAAAAAAACTCAAATATATTGTATTCTCAACAATAGCCACCTCGGCCTACCGTTGGCACCCACCAGTCCGGTCCATCTCTCTCCTCAATTCAAACCACCTTCCTCTCAATCCTACCATCGCCATCTTCCTTACCGCCACTCCAAAGACCAACATAACGAAACACAGGATTAAAATGAATGGCAATGTTCCTGCACGTTTCTTGGCTTAGCCAGGGTCTACTTGTGTTTTCCTAAGGTTCAGATTGATACTATACCTTTGAATGTTTATTCTACTGTCTTAACATATTATCCAAATTAATGAAGTACATTTTCATCCTAAAAGAAATGAAGAAGATAATTTGAAGGTATTTCTATATGTTGAAGTTTGTAAATTAAAAAATTTGTATTGAATTTGGATGTGTTTTAAATTTTGAAATTCGTTGACTAAATAGTTATAAAATATTCATGTAATTTAATGATTTTTCCTTTTTGGTAATGTTGTTAAAAAATAAAAAGTAAGTAATTTTTACTTCTTAATTGATAATTGGATCGATATTTGGTAACCGATTTGATTGACTGAATTTGTGGTCCGGCTTCCCCTTTGGAGATGGTAATACTGTTATCACATCCATCCCTATCTGCCATCTGAAAGAGTAAACTATCGTCTGCAAAGAATAAATAAATTAATTTTTCCAAATCTGCTAGCTGTGTATTTTTCCAGAACAGTTCCGGAAGAGGAAAAGGTGTGTTTGGCAAGAAAATTGCAAGTTGTAATCGCTGATGGTGGGGGGTAGGTATATTGGTTTGCCATATCTCATTGGCAGATAAAAGAAGGCAGTGTTCAGCTACATTAGGGATCGTATTTGGAAGAAAACACAGTTTTGGAAAGAGAAATTATTATCTCAAGCAGGAAAGGAAGTTCTAATTTAAAGTGTTCTCCAAGCTATACCTACATATGTAATGTCTGTCTTCTTGTTGCCAAAATCATTATGTGCTGAGATAACCTCAATTATTAAAAGCTTCTGGTGGGGTAAGTTGTCTAAGCAGAAATACTTGGCCTGGAAGGGGTGGGATCATATGTGCCAGAGGAAGGAAGAAGAAGGCTTAGGCTATAGGGCTATTCAGGTGTTCAATCTTGCCATGTTTGCCAAGCTAGACTATGGAAGGCTTAGGCGATTGCAACAATGGAAGGCTTTCAAGGAATTGAGCATGTTTGTAGAAGTAGTAACCAAGCTGCTCATGTTTTGGCTGGTTATGGGTTAGGGTGCTTGGCGAAGCTTTTCTGGTTTGGTAAAATCCCATAATGCATTTACTCTGCCGTTGGTGCAGATCTTTGCTTCAATGAATGAATTCCCCTTTTTTCTTAAGAAAAAGATTGAATCGATCAGTAATAGGATTAGTACCGGAATTTGGAAGGATCATCGGTACAAGATCCGAAATTACTTTATCGGTGGGGAGCTCAGCCGATCCATGCTCGAAGGCTATACAAGTCAAATTCACAATTATTCAAAACTTTTATTTATTTAAATAAATTACTATTTATTAAAAATCATATTATTTATTTATTTGTTTAAATATAAAATCAAACATATTTATAAAATTTTGAGATTGAATACTTGAAATTTAAAAATATATATCAAAATTTAGTATTTTTTCGTTTCAAAATATAATATTTTTTGACTTTTTTTTACATATATTAAAGAAAAAAAATAAGTTAATATTTGTCAATCTGCCCAAAAGTTATTGTACTTTTATGCATTGTGAATATAAAAGTGAATATCTAATTCTAGACTAAAACGGTATTTGCTTGTCTTGTAGCAAATACTTGTCCTGAGCAAATCTACTTAGTGAATTGAGAACTCTATCATAAGTGCTAATAGTGATAAATCAAAGTAGAAAAGGAGTATGAGTCGGATTTAGCATTTCTAATTAGAGTAACGGCATATGACTTATACATATGGGTGTTCAAACCAGATTTCGGTTCGGTTTTGATTTTACTATTCAGTTTTCGGTTCGATTTTATTTTTATTTTTTTGAAAACAAACCAAATCATTTTACTGTTCAATTTTACTATTCAATTTTTCGGTTCGGTTTGGTTCAAACCGAAATAACACAAGAACGTATTATGGTAACGAGTTAAAAATAAATACAAGAACGTATTACCATAATGCGTTCTTGTGTTTATTATTTAAAATAAATACAAGAACTCATTATCATAATGCGTTCTTGTGTTTTTTTCTAAAATTTTAATTTTTTGGTTCGGTTTTCGATTTAATAATCTAAATCAAAAACCGCACCAAAATTTATATAATTTTAAAATTCGAACTGAACCGAATTAACCGAACAACTACAAAAATTGAACCGAACCGAACCGAAAAATTTGGTTCGGTTCCGGTTCAGTTATTCGGTGCATCCAACAAAGGCACATTTTTTGGACACTTCCAATAGCCTATATACATATTTACTCCAAATTATGGGCTCGACCATAATAATCCAGCTTTGAAAGGGGCCATTGGAAATTTATAATTTGATTGCCTTACGTAACTTCACTGTCCACTAGTCTAAGAAAAGCATCAGCAGTCCATGCAAAAGTAGGGTTTAAACCCAATCCTCCGAAAGGTTTCTTCAACACTATTTGAATATCATATTCTTACCGAGAAATCAAGAAGGCAACGCTTTCACCGCCGGTCAACATTCCGACGATATTCGTCATCTGAGTACTCAGTTCTCTGTATTACGTATTTATAGCCTTGCGCTAACTAATACGTACAGATTAAAGATTCTTACTATTGGAGATAGGGGGATAGATATTGTATTGTATGTATAAGAGTTTGTATGTATTAGGGAGTTTGTATTAGGTAATATGGTTTGTATATCTCTTGGTTATAGTTATGATTTTCAATGGACTCAGATTGGCCTGAACCCGATCAATTTAACTCAGTTAAATATGAGCTCAAGTTTAGTTTTTAAAATCTGAATTATGTTTGGATCGGACTCTAGTTTAGATAAGCTCAATCCATTTATTATTATACACACACATAATAATAATATTATTATATTTTATTAAAAATATTATTATTATTTTTATATATAATAATAGTATAATTAATTTATTTTATTTTTAATTAATAAATATTTAAAATTTAAATACAAGTTTAACAAATTTTTAAAAATATAACATCAATTATTTTAAAAAAATTAAACAAATTTTTATAAAATAAAAATAAAAATATAAAATAAGTTTGTGCGTACGTACACAAATAAGCCCGGCCCGAGTCCATCTCATTGAACCCGATTAAGAACCCAGTTATACTAGAGTTATAGTGGAACTGAAACTACAATCGATTAACAGCCCAGTTATACTAGAGTTATAGTGGAACTGAAACTACAACTTAGATAGCATTTTTCTGAGCTCTGGATATGTATATATATACCTGAGTTTTTCAATAGAGGGCAGATTTTTTCCATCAAATCTTGACTGGAATTTTTACACTCACCGACGTTCATTTGTCTCTGCAGTCTTTTGTTGCTACTTCGGAAGGATTAGGAGGTCAGATGCCGACATTGTCTACTGTGTTCGGATTCCTGTCCCGGAAACGCCGTAGGTACGAATATAATAAATGGAAAAAAAGAAAAGATCTTCGCTTTCGGAACTGTACCAATTTCCAGGGTTTGTTGTTACGGTTATGATTGTAGTCTTTTGTCGAAATGAAGGAGAAATAGAACCATCATCTTGAAGATTCTTTTTTGGGTGTGTGTGTGTGTGTGTGAAAGAATATATGACTTAACTAAAACTATTTCATTAATTTCCCCATTAATTCCCTCATTTTTCATACGCATTATTTTCCACTGCATATCTCTTATAGAGGGAGAAAGAGAGAAATACATACACATCATATATATAGGTCTAGAAGACGGAAACAACAAAAACAATATAGAGAAGGAACCATACAAGAAATCATTTCATTGTTATTAATTACTCTCACAAATTTAAAATATATAACATATTTTCCTTTTACATAGGAATTAAAGTTTTTATAAATTTTATAGAGAAGTTTGATAGATATCTAAAATACTTCTATTTAAGAATTGTTGATTAGTATATCAAATTTAAATTTTACATTAAGGGTTAATATTTTAATTAGTTGGTTGAAAAACTACTAGTTTTTTAAAATAAGAAGTATTTAAATAGTTAATTAGTTAAAGATGAGTATGAAATTAAAAATAAAATAATAAATAAAGCCTTAATAGAAGACATATATTTGAAACAGGTAGAGTAGTTGTGATCATAGAATGCCATTTAAGTAACAGTTCCTCTTCGTTTCCATGCATTATTTTTTCAGTTCTTCAACGTCCCGTACAAAGATGAGGGCCGTATGCCACAGGTGGTCCGGAGGTCCTAAAACTGAAGGAAGTAAAAGAGCCAAAACTGAAAGATGATGAGGTCCTGATAAAGGTTGCAGCTACAACAGTCAATAGAAGGGACCTTTGGCAAAGACAAGGCGTTTGTCTTCTACGTGAAAATTTTCATGGACATCTTGGACTAGAATGCTCTGGTGTGATTGTGAAAGTTGGTAAAAATGTTGCTGATTTCAAATACGGTGATGAGGTAGGCTTCATATTATCGGATACTAAATATATATAGAAGAATAGAGAATGCATCTACATGTTGTCATATAGACAATATTTATTTTAGCTGGCAACGCTTAGAGAATAAATTCATAAGGGGCAGTGGCAGAACATTTTTGAACTTTGCCTCTCAGTTCACGAAAACTTCTTCACCCCCGATGTTTTTAGAAAATCAAATCATTAGTCAATAATATAAAGTCTTTTTATAGGAATTTGCCCATAAATTTGCTCTGTTTTCTTCTTCAAATTCGAAAAAATTATTTTCTCTCCTTCTCTTTTCCTTTGCCTATTCTCTCTAAGCTCCAGGAATGTCTAGAATCTCGTAGGATATGAAACCATCTATTTGTTTCCAGTAAGATCACTGATTTTCTATTGCAATTCAATCAGTCCTTTATAGACATCGAATAATTTAAGATGTAATATACTTTCATCAAAGTAATGTATTGTTTTGACCTTAAATGATGACTCGATACAGTCTAATACATTGATGGTATGCTTGGATCATTTGATTTTGTGTATACGTAATGATCATAGCAAGGAATATATTCTAACATTTGAATAATCTTGTAATGAAGTTTTATTAATCCATGTTGTTTCCTAAAGGATATGTAAAGACATAAACTCTAAGATATATTGAATAGTTTGCGTAAACTCTTGCACCCGAAGATCAAAATTCTTGTTCTGTCCTTGCTTATCAGTATATATTTTCAGGAATTCATTTAAATGATTTCTTTGCAACATGGTCGTCATAAGAGGTAAGTTCCCGTGGGGATTTGATACTTCGAGAATTCTTATACCACATATGTTTATAGGTATGTGCTGTGCTTTAGTTTACAATGGAGGCGGATATGCTGAGTTGGTGGCTATAAATTCAGCATTCGTTATTTCTGCTCCAAGAATCGAAGCTGCTGCTTTACCATACGCGGCATCTATGGTTTGGCTAAGTCTCTTTAAAATGAACACACTCGAACGAAATAAGACAATATTGGTAGGTTGGTCTACTATGTACTAGTAATATAGTACTTAATATTGGGTTCGGTTGCTGCGTTGATAATGTTTTTTTCAATAGATGTTGAATAGATTATTAACTATTGAATCGGTATGTTGTTGATCCAGCGAATGTAAACTTACTCATCGAATCAACAAAATTATAATCCGACTGTTGAGAGTCTGTTCAATATGTGCTGAAAAATTCTTTTATTAATACGGTAGCTGAATTGAAAATATCGAATATTTATTTATTTTTGTGAGAATTAATATTTGAAAAACAATGAAAATTTTCAGATTCATGGAGCAGCAGGAGGAGTTGGCTCGTTGGCTATCCAAATCGCGAAATATCACTAGTGTAAAGTACTTATAACAGCAAGTAACGAATTTCCAGTTACGGAATTAATTGATTGATTAACTGATTTATATAGGATGTTTCTCCTCTCCAACTTGAAAGGATCTAAAAAATATATATTGACTAGAAATTTCACATATAAATTTACTTCATAATTTTTTAATAACTCTAATAACTATTTATATAATAATTCAGGTTAATTTTTTGGCACTTTTTTGAAAGAAAATTTGACTTTATTACTAAAAAAATAGACTTACTCTTGGTCATGCTATTAAAGGTATTTTTTAATAATATTTAGAACTAATTTATCTTTTTAAAAATTAATTATTTTTATACACTTATTTTTTAAAAAAATAATATATATTTCGTATAAAGTATAGACTTTATACTAGTATATATATATTTTGGATCAAAGAATGTAAATATATATTAATCAAAATAAGTATACAAATACACCAAGTATATTCGGACAATTATATAATCGATACGAAATATTCTGTGATTACAAAGGAAAAAGATAAGATACTAAGATGTTAGTACATTATAGCTTAAGGCCAAAGATCAAACTAGAAACCAAGGTCACTAGTTGTAATACATACTGTCTCAGATTGAAGGTATGATATATGCAAGTAGCGTTAAATCAAAACTTACATATTCGTATTTTATATGTACGCGATAAAAAGCTCCAAACTTTATAGGAAATTCAACAGATGAATAAGAGGAAGAAAAGACTGGGTAGGCTTTTCTCGGAGACAATCTGAGCTTTTGTCCCAACGGCAATAAGCAACAATTACGTGAAATGTCAACTACCACGCACAGAGAGCCATGTCCCAAGCAGTCACTGATTTTGCGTTAATTGAAAAGAATTCCAAATACTATCTCAAACAGATATTTTTACTGGATTCTCTCTCTTGTTTGACAGCAGATGGTTTCCTCTTCAAACTCTTAGAAACAACTCCCCAAGCCTAAGTAGTAAGGATAGGAGTATATCTTTTTTTTTTTTTTTTTTGCTTAGTAGAATAATAAGAGTATATCATTTTCTCCTTTTTTTTCACCCACAGGCCTATTTGTTATTTATCATCACATGAGATTCGTAATTACTTTTGTCCTTCTGAACAATAAATTTTTTATTTTAAAATAATTGATGATACGGTAAGAATTTTAATATTTTTTAACTATATATTAAGAAGGAGAAGCATCAATGATAAGATTATATAGCAATACACAACATTTTGCTAATATTATATGAATTCTCCGCCGGCCGAAGCTAAAAGTCTTAACTAATTTCAAAATTAAGATATTCATCTATAGCACTCCTTACAACTAAGTAATTGAAAAACCTTTTTTGGGCATATAATGAAGTAATGGTTAAATTCTAATGGGATTTGATTTCATTCCCTAAGAGGGCAAATAGACAACATCAGGAGCTTACGGCCTACCTCTTATATTGATTTCGAATCTATTGCCACGTAGTTTTCAATCTGTGACTGTAAGTTTCAAACAAACGGTCGCTGTGCAGTTGGTTTGAACCAAAAGCTCTATGCTGACTATACCAAAGCACAGACTCGTCTTGGGGGCCTAAGAGTAACTCGACAACATCAGGAGCCTACGGCCTACCCCTTATATTGATTTCGAATCTATTGCCGCGTAGTTTTCAATCGGTGACTGCAAGTTTTAAACAAACGGTCACTGTGCAATTGGTTTGAACCAAAAGTTCTATGCTGATTATACCAAAGTACATATTCGTCTTGGAGGCCTAAAAGTAACTCGACACATCGAAACATCAAAAGTGACAATTTCAAAAGAAAGAAATTATTTTTTAGAGATATAAATTTTAAGTTTTTATTCATAAAAAATCTAATTTCTTCTCTCTCTCAATTCTCCCCTTCTATTAATTTCAAATTACATGGTCTTCTTGAAATTGAAGCTTAGCGAGACTCTACTTTCTCCATGAGATCTTTTCCCTGTGAACTAATGCTCAGATCCATATTAATTACTAAGCAGATTCTTTGGCTGCGAATTCTCCTTTATCAAAAAAGAAACAGTGAAACTACTAGAAATTGCTGCAACATTTTTCGTAGTTTTTTTTTGGTTGAATAATATTTTCCATTTAATTTACGAAATGCCTTTTTCGTAAACGAAATGGCGGCAAACAAGTCTTGAAGCATAACCCAAACCAAGGATGAGAGAAACCGAAGCCTTTCGGCTTTTATTTGTGTGTTATTTATTTTTCCGCCGCCTTATCACCGAACGCCGGGCAAAAATATCGTGCAAGTAAGAGTCTCTTCTTTGGTAGAGTCAGCACGGAGGTTCTGGTTCGAAGCAACTAGAGAGAGAACATTTGTTTGAAATTTCTGCTGTTACCGATCGAGAACCCTGCAGCAATACATTTTGCATTTTTGCACGTCTTTCTTTGCTCCCTCGCTTGCCCACTTTCGTTCTTGATCTGTACGACCCGAGTCTCGGACTCTTGTCTATTGCCACACCAGAACGTGACAACTTTTACCCCACTAACTTTTTGGTATATGAGAAAACTAGGTTTTACTCAAGCTATTTTTCACGCTTTTCGTTCCGTTTTTACTGAAATGAGATTTCTTTCGAGTAAAAATTGAAATGGGATTTGATTTCGTTTCGTCAAAAGGGACAATTATTTAGTATTAGATTAACTGAGACAAGACAAGATTTCTCAAATTCAAACTCAATAAGATAAAATAAATTTCAAATTTTGCTTAAGAGAATTTACAATGTAACATCTCGTCTATAATAATTTTTGTATATTTAGTGTGTAATAAAATATATAATTTTTAATATCATTAAATTTAATAATTTTATTTTTTATTATATTTTGAGTCTTTTAAAAAAAATAATAATAAAATATAAAATCATTAATTCAAGTGACACTTTACTATTGAAGTGATGATTCATCAATTCTCCACTCGGTGACCGACCGTTGAAGATCCTAGAGTTAATATATATATATTTGGTGGCCTTGTTTGCGGATCATTTCATTTTGGCTTAGTTGCTGACCATTCCTTTCTTTTCTTCTTTCTTTTCTTTGTTGTCGGCTTTCCTTTCTTTTCTTTTCTTCTTTGTTGCTCTCGGCTTCTTCAATTTGCTCTTCTTCTTAATCTGAATTTACTTTGCAATTAAGGTACGAATTCCTTCCATTTTCTTCAATTTAAAAATTTCCTTGTTTGTTTTATAATTTTTTTATATTTATAATATAAATTATTTATTTAGTAAAAATTATTTATTTTATATATATTTTTTACAATATAAAAGTCTCTATGTTTTAAATTTTGAAATAGATTGAATATTTGTGACATTTAATAGTTGAGAAATTTTGATATTCGTGATATTTGTGAGATTTTATTAAATATATAAACATTGGAATAAATTTAGTACTTTTAAAATTATGATATTTGATATTTGAGAAATTTTAAGAAAAGTTAATATTTATGGTGTTTATGAAATTTTTATTAACTATACCATATATTTGAGGATAGAATAAATAAAATAAATAAATACTCTTTTGTTTTAGTTTAATTTGAGTTAAGTTTCTTTGTTTTAGTTACAACTTTTATATTTGAGAATTTGAAATATTAAAAGTGGCTAAATTTTGAGATTTGAGATTTAAATTAAAGTGATATTTTATTCTCCTAAAATGATATTTTTATTCTATATATTTTTCGCTTAAAAATTCACTATTTAGTGTTTGAGAATATTTATTCTTTGTGAAATTTCATTAAATATATATATATATATATATATATATATATATATATATATATATATATATATATTACATTAATATACATATAAAAATATTTGAGAATATAATAATAATACTATTGTATTATTTTATTATTATAATATAATGATATTTATATATATATAACTTTTTATAAGAATATATATTTATAAAGTATTGAATAATTGAGTGTTTTTGTAATTGTAAATGTAGGCTTAGATCTATGCCTAGAATATCCTAGGGAGACTCGTTCGATAACTTAGAATTTACCATCATCAGGATTTTCGATCAAGGGTTAGCTATGTGGATTTGTAAGAGATTTGCATTTTTCGTAAGATAGCAAGTAGTTCTAATACTTGCTACCAGGTGAGTTTACAAATTCCAAACTCACTATATTTTTAGTGTTGTCAAAATTTACTATTCATAAGTTAAAATATATTATTTTATTTTGAGAATTTCTTTTACTACCTGTTTTAAATTGGAGAGGTTCTCCAGGAGAATTACTTTAATTATTTATTTTAAATCAGAGCGGTGCTCTAAATAAATATTTATTTATTTTGAATATTATAGTATTTGAACATTATCTATAAATGCAAGTAATCTTTGAAAAATATTTTATTGTGTATTTTTAGAAAGTCATGTGCATTTTCATGGCATATTTGAAAAACTTGCATTTACATGTTTGGACTAGCGGGCGGTTTTTATTTTGAAGCTATGTTGAAATTTGATTTGGTTATGAATTTGGAATCATTTGGATGGCTACTTGAGTGGCCTTTATGTTTGAAAATGTGCATAAAACTCCGTCCTGACCAGATATGATTTGGATATAATCTGAGCATGAAGCGTCAGTGGATTGCACTGTACGTGGCTAATCCCCCATACTAAGGCCTCTTCCGCTGGCGTGGAACGCACATACTGTGTATTGTGGATCCACTTGATAAGGACGTAGTATGTCAGGGAGGGCGTGGCCTAACTGGTACTACGGGTTTCTGTCTGCGGTCACTTAACAGTGAGTCAGGAGGGGCTCAATGTTAAGGTTGATCACCAGGGTTGGACTAGTAGATGCCTCAGATCAATAGCCTGGGGTTTGTTTGGGGAGGCATAATGTAGTCTGTAAATCGAACGTTCGTCCTGGTGTATGGCTGGTGTTGACTACGGGATGCCGGGATTTGTTTCCTGATGACTCCGTTATGGCTCCAGTAATTCTACCGTTGAGCAAGAATGTGAATCTTTGTCATGTTTGAGAAATTTTGGTTTGAGGAGCTATGTTGAGGTGTCTTGATTCACTCAGACTTTCCAGCTAAGCCCAAACCTGATCATGAGATTTTGTACATTATTTTGGAACAAGAAAACTTAATTGAATATAAAACACTTTTGAACTACTGTGCATATGCGTCTACCCTCATATTTTGAAAACTTCATATTTTAGAAATACACCAGCACACACGTGAACTCACTGAGCTTTCTAGCTCACACGTATTTTTATTTAATGATTATTTTCAGATGTCATAAATCATGGATCAGAACAACGATTCTTTGATTTGCTTCGGAGCTAGCTCGTTGAAGAGCTCACATATGTGTTCAACCAGTTTGTGTCCTTTTCTGTTACCTTTCGCTAGAGAACGAGAGAAGTCTGTTTTACAGCTATTTGTAAATGAAGGTTGAATTTAGATAATATAAGATATAGGATCTACCTATATATTTATATACTTCCGCTGATGTTTTCTGTAATTGTATCGTATTGTATTATATGTATACTTTTCTCCATTTTTCTCTGAACGAGATTCGTAGTTGCACACATTAGTGCTGAGTAGAGGTACGCTGGTACCTTACTCAGCCACAGTGGAACCTAGTGGAGGAGTTGGGGGTATCACAGTTGGTATCAAAACTTGAGGTTCATTACTAAGTTTGAATTTATAGATCCTAAATAAGTCATAGGTGTTTTGTTATGTAAGTTTAACCATTCGGAGATGATTTGTTATTATTAGTGCTATGGGAGATAGTTCCAAAGGGACATGTGTCGCGGCTGGTAGATGTGTTTGAGGGTAAGTCGGTAGATTGGCCTACTGCGTGAGCCCTCATAATTGGTGGATACATTGAGGATGACTTTAGTAAAGTATCCGATGAGCCTGAAAAAAAAAATTACTTCGTAATCATAAATAAATTATAATGTCAAACATACATAAAACATAACTGGTAGATTGTATTTCAGATTCTCCTCAAAATAAAGTTTTTCCATTTTGAGTAAACAAGAAAGAACATGCAAATAAGCACTTTTCTCCTTTTATAAGGCCATCTCTCTGCACAATTCCCTCACAGACCCAAGTCCATACACTACCGTTCTTCATTTCAACTCTGGAAGCTGTTATTCGTTTCAACTCCTCCTTCCAGAGAGCCTTTCTTAAGTCCACATATTACCATTCTTCATTTCAACTCTGGAAGCTATTCTTCATTTCAACTCCTCCTTCTAGAGAAATTTTCTTACATATTCCATCTACCACAACTCTTCAACTCGTCCACAATGCTGAATTCCTGCTTAGTCTTGCTAGATAGAGCAGCAAATTGTGCAGTTAAATGACACGAAAGAGCATGGTTTGCTCTCTATTTCCTTTTTTCTCTTCTAGCAAAAGTACCTTTCATAGTTTCCTTAGATTTTCGTGTCACAGTTAGAGAGATAATATGCAGAGGAAAATCTGGAGAATCTGGAGAGGGTTGCAACAAAACGAAGGCTTGGGTGGTGCTAGTGGCTTAGATAGCACTTTTTATAGTATTTTGGCTTGCGTATATTAGATTTTTATTAGCCACTAGGTATATGGCAAGAAATTACGATTGCAATAGATGGTAGGTTAGATGGGTTAAGCAATGCATTAGGGTGTTCTTTGTTGTTGTGGTTCCCATTTGCGGAGCAGGTTTGGATATTTATTTCATCACAAAGATATCATCCCTATTCTAATACTACTGATATGTAGTATGATATATTTTTTGCTACACCTTCTTTCCCTAATATCAAACCTGGAGAGGCAGAGGGTGTGAGGGAGAGGGATGTAGAGTAGCAACCACTAGAGAACCCCCAACATCAACAACCAAAATCGGACTCCCAACATCCGCAGTCGCAACTAGAACAGGACCTCAAGAGCAAGCTTCCCAACAGCAGCAACAATGTAGAGTAGCAGAGAATGTAAAGGGAATAACTGAAGATTTAGGATTTATTGACATGTTTGTTGCTGTCGCCCTAAGCATTGTGATACAATTTATAGAGCATAGGGTTACTTTTCTATTGTTGGTGGCTTTGCGGGGTCTTTATAAGATTGTCCTTCCATTTTTATGCAAATTTCTTCACCCAAGCTGGGTAAGAAACCTAATAGAGAGTTATCATCCGAAGTATGAACTACAACGGCATCAGAGGCAGAACATAGATGTCGCAGCAGGCAATGTGAAACTGTAGCAACTCCAGCAAGCTAAGTAACAAGCTAAGTATCAAGCAAGCTAAGTAACAAAATCATTCGAAAGTATCAAGCTAAGTAACAAATAGAAGAATCTGAACCTGTAGTTCACGACCATCTCAAGAGGACTTCATTTACATACTCCAGCACTAAGCACCATACTAGCTTAACTTTAAAAACAAAGAATTTGGAAAACATGACAAATCTTTAGCATTAGCATGCTTAACCAATAGCAGTGTATGTGAATCCTTACAGACCCAAGTCCATAAACTACCGTTCTTCATTCAAACTCTGGAAGCTGTTCTTTATTTCAACTCCTCCTTCTAGAGACCCTTTCTTAAGTCCATACACTACCGTTCTTCATTTTAACTCTAGAAGCTATTCTTCATTTCAACTCCTCCTTCCAGAGAATTTTTCTTACACATTCCATCTACCACAACTCTTCAACTCGTCCACAATGCTGAATTCCTGCATAGTCTTGCTAGATAGAGCAGCAAATTGTACAGTTGAATGAAACGAAATATCATGGTTTGCTCTCTGTTTCCTTTTGCTCTTCTAGCAAAAGTACCTTTCATAGTTTCCTTAGCTTGTCGCGTCATAGTTAGAGAGATAATATGCAGAGGAAAATCTGGAGAATCCGGAGAGGGTTGTAAACAAACGAAGGCTTGGGTGGTGTTGGTGGCTTAGATAGCACTTTTTATAGTATTTTGGCTTGCGTATATTAGATTTTTATTAGCGACTAGGTATATTGCAAGAAATTACGGTTGCAATAGATGGTGGGTTAGATAGGTTAAGCAATGCATTAGGGTCTTCTTTGTTATTGCGGTTCCTATTTGCGGAGCAAGTTCATGATATTTATTTCATTACAAAAATATCATCCCTATTCAAATACTGCTAATATGTAGTATGATATGTTCTTTGGTATACCTTTCTTTCCCTGATAACAAACCTGGAGAGACAAAGGGTGTGAGGGAGAAGGATGTAGAGCAGTAACCACTAGAGAACCCTCAACATCAGCAACCAAAACAGGACGTCCAACATCAACAACCGTAACCAGAACAGGACCCCCAACGTCAACAACGGCAAACAGAAGAGCAACCGCAACCAGAGTAGGACCCCCAAGAGCAAGCCTCCCAACAGCAACAATGAGGTAGAGTGGCAGAGCAAGCCTCCCAATAGCAGAAACGAGGTAGAGTAGCAGAGAATGTAGTGGAGATAACTGAAGATTTTGGATTTATTGACATTCTTGTTGATGTCGCCCTAGGCATTATGATACAATTTAGAGAGCATAGGGCAGCTTTTCTATTGTTGGTGGCTTTACCAGGTCTTTATAAGATTGTCTTTCCACTGTTATGCAAATTTCTTCTTCCAAGCTGGGTAAGAAATCTGATAGAGAGTTAAAATCGAAGTATGAACTACAACGGCAGCAGAGGCATAACATAGATGTAGCAGCGGGCAATGTATAATTGCAGTAGCGCTAACAACCTGTAGTTAGTAATAGGACCAAGCAACATCACTCAGGAAGACAAAATAATTCGAAAGTATCAATCTAAGTAACTGATAGAAGAATCTGAACCTGTAGTTCACGACCATCTCAAGAGGACTTCATTTGCATACTCCAACACTAAACACCACACTAGTTTCACTTTAAAAACAAAGAATTTTGTAACATGACAAATTTTTATCATTAGCTTACTTAACCAACAGCAGTGTATGTGAATCCTTATAGACCCAAGTCCATACACTACCGTTCTTCATTTCAACTCTGGAAGCTGTTCTTAATTTCAACTCCTCATTCTAGGGAACTTTCTTACATCTTCCATCTACCACAATTCTTCAACTCGTCCACAATCCTGAATTCCAACTTAGTCTTGCTAGCTGGAGCAGTAAATTGTGCAGTTGAATGCTAGAAAAGAGCATGGTTTGCTCTCTATTTCCTTTTTGCTCTTCTACCAACAGTATCTTTTATAGTTTCAACAGATTGTCGCGTCATAGTTAGAGAGATAATATGAGGAGAAAAATCTGGAGAGGGTTGGAACAGAGTGAAGGCTTGGGTGGTATTGGTGGCTCAGATAGCACCTTCTATAGTATTTTGGCTTGGGTATATTGGATTTTTGTTAGCCACTAGGTATATGGCGAGGAATTACGGTTACAATAGATGGTGGGTTAGATGGGTTATACAATACATTGGGGTGTTCCTTGTTATTGCGGTTCCCATTTGCGAAGCAAGTTTATGATATTTATTTCATCCCAAAGATATCATCCCTATTCTAATACTGCTGATATGTAGTATGATATGTTTTTTGGTATACCTTTCTTTTCCTGATATCAAACCTGGAGAGGCAAAGGGTGTGAGGGAAAAGGATGTAGAGCATCAACCACTAGAGAACCCCCAACATCAGCAACACCAACAGGACGTCCAACATCAACAAACGCAACCAGAACAGGATCCCCAAAGTCAACAACGGCAAGCAGAAGAGCAACCGCAACCAGAGTAGGACCCGTATTTGAAAGCCTCAAAACAGAAATAACGAGGTAGAGTGGCACAGCAAGCCTCCCAACAGCAGAAACGAGGTAGGGTACCAGAGAATGTAGTAGGGATAACAGAAGGTTTAGGATTTATTGACACACTTGTTGATGTCGCCCTTGGCAATGTGATACAATTTAGAGAGCATAGGGCTGCTTTTCTATTGTTGGTGGCTTTGCCCGGTCTTTATATGATTGTCCTTCCACTGTTATGCAAATTTCTTCTTCTAAGCTGGGTAAGAAATCTGACAGAGAGTTATCATCCGAAGTATGAACTACAACGGCAACAGAGGCAGAACATAGATGTTGCAGCGGGCAATATGCAATTGCAGCAGCGCTAGCAACCTGCAGTTAATAAAAGGACCAAGCAACATTACACAGGAATACAAAATCATTCGAAAATATCAATCTAAGTAACTAATAGAAGAATCTGAACCTGTAGTTCACGACCATCTCAAGAGGACTTTATTTGCATACTCCAACACTAAACACCACACTAGTTTCACTTTAAAAACAAAGAATCTTGTCACATGACAAATTTTTATCATTAGCTTGCTCAACCAACAGCAGTGTATGTGAATCCTTAAAGACCCAAGTCCGTACACCACCGTTCTTCATTCCAACTCTGGAAGCTGTTCTTAATTTGAACTCCTCCCACAACGAAACTTTTCTTATATCATTAGGGTGTTCCTCATTGTTGCGGTTCCCATTTGCGGAGCAAGTTTAGGATATTTATTTCATCGCAAATATATCTTCTCTATTCTAATATTGCTGATATGTAGTATGATATGTTTTTTGGTATACCTTTCTTTTCCAGATATCAAACCTGGAGAGGCAAAGGGTGAGAGGGAGAAGGATGTAGAGCAGCAACCACTGGAGAATCCCCAACATCAAAGCAACTGCAGCAGGACCCCCTGGGTGAAAGCCTCGTAGCAAAGAATAGCAGAGTAGAGTGGCACAACAAGCCTCCCAAAAACAAAAACGAGGTAGCGTAGCAGAGAATGTAGTGGGTATAACTGAAGGTTTAGGATTTATTGACATTCTTTTTGATGTCGCCCTTGGCATTGTGATACAATTTAGAGAGCATAGGGCTGCTTTTCTATTGTTGGTGGGTTTGCCGGGTCTTTATAAGATTGTCCCTCCATTGTTATGCAAATTCCTTCATCCAAGCTGGTTAAGAAATTTGATAGAGAGTTATCATCTGAAGTATGAACTACAACGGCAACAGAGGCAGAACATAGATGTTGCAGCGGACAATGTGCAATTACAGCAGCGCTAGCAACCTGCAGTTAGTAATAAGACCAAGCAACATTACACAGGAATACAAAATCATTTGAAAATATCAATCTAATTAACTAATAGAAGAATCTGAACATGTAATTCACGACCATCTCAAGAGGACTTTATTTGCATACTCCAACACTAAACACAACACTAGTTTCACTTTAAAAACAAAAAATCTTGTAACATGACAAATTTTTATCATTAGCTTGCTTAACCAACAGCAGTGTATGTGAATCCTTACGGACCCAAGTCCGTACACTACCGTTCTTCATTCCAACTCTGGAAGCTGTTCTTAATTTGAACTCCTCCCACAACGAAACTTTTCTTATATCTTCCATCTGCCAGAATTCTTCAACTCGTCCACAATCCTGAATTCCAACTTAGTCTTGCTAGCTGGAGCAGCAAATTGTGCAGTTGAATGCCACAAAAGAGCGTGGTTTGCTCTCTATTTCCTTTTTGCACTTCTACCAACAGTATCTTTTAGAGTTTACACAGATTGTAGCGTCATAGTTAGAGAGATAATATGCGGAGGAAAATCTGGAGAATCTGGAGAGGGTTGGAACAGAGTGAAGGCTTGGGTGGTATTGGTGGCTCAAATAGCACTTTCTATAATATTTTTGGTTGGGTATATTGAATTTTTGTTAGCCACTAGGTATATGGCGAGAAATTACGGTTGCAATAGATGGTGGGTTAGACGGGTTATACAATGCATTAGGGTGTTCCTCTTTGTTGCGGTTCCCATTTGCGGAGCAAGTTTAGGATATTTATTTCATCGCAAAGATATCATCCCTATTCTAATATTGCTGATATGTAGTATGATATGTTTTTTGGTATACCTTTCTTTTCCAGATATCAAACCTGGAGAGGCAAAGGGTGAGAGGGAGAAGGATGTAGAGCAGCAACCACTGGAGAACCCCCAACATCAGCAACCAGAACAGGACCCCCAGGTGAAAGCCTCAGAACAGCAACAGCGAAGTAGAGTGGCACAACAAGCCTCCCAAAAACAAAAACGAGGTAGCGTAGCAGAGAATGTAGTGGGTATAACTGAAGGTTTAGGATTTATTGACATTCTTTTTGATGTCGCCCTTGGCATTGTGATACAATTTAGAGAGCATAGGGCTGCTTTTCTATTGTTAGTGGGTTTGTCGGGTCTTTAAAAGATTGTCCCTCCATTGTTATGCAAATTCCTTCTTCCAAGCTGGGTAAGAAATTTGATAGAGAGTTATCATCCGAAGTATGAACTACGACGGCAGCAGAGGCAGTAACATAGATGTTGCAATGACAATGTGCAATTACAACAGACGCTTAGCAACTCCGCAGTTAGTAATAAGACCAAGCAACATTACACAGGAATACAAAATCATTCGAAAATATCAATCTAAGTAACTAATAGAAGAATCTGAACATGTAATTCACGACCATCTCAAGAGGACTTTATTTGCACACTTCAACACTAAACACCACACTAGTTTCACTTTAAAACAAAGAATCTTGTAACATGACAAATTTTTATCATTAGCTTGCTTAACCAATAGCAGTGTATGTGAATCCTTACGAACCCAAGTCCGTACACTACCGTTCTTCATTCCTACTATGGAAGATGTTCTTAATTTCAACTCCTCCCTCTACGGAACTTTTCTTACATCTTCCATCTACCACAATTCTTCAACTCGTCCAAAATCCTGAATTCTAACTTAGTCTTGCTAGTTGGAGCAGCAAATTGTGCAGTTGAATGCCACAAAAGACCGTGGTTTGCTCTCTATTTCATTCTTGCAGTTAAATGCCACAAAAGAGAAAGGTTTGCTCTCTACCAGTAGTATCTTTTAGAGTTTCCACAGATTGTCGCGTCATGGTTAGAGAGATAATATGCGGAGAAAAATCTGGAGAATCTTGAGAGGGTTGGAACAGAGTGAAGGCTTGGGTGGTGTTGGTGGCTCAAATAGCACTTTCTATAGTATTTTTGGTTGGGTATATTGGATTTTTATTAGCCACTACGTATATGGCGATAAATTACCATTGCAATAGATGGTGGGTTAGACGGGTTATACAATGCATTAGGGTGTTCTTTGTTGTTGCGGTTCACATTTGCGTAGCAAGTTTAGGATATTTATTTCATCACAAAGATATCATCCCTATTCTAATACTGTTGATATGTAGTATGATATGTTTTTTGGTATACCATTCTTTTCTTGATATCAAACATGGAGAATGTAGCATAGCGTAGCAGAGAATGTAGTGGGTATAACTGAAGGTTTAGCGTAGCAGAGAATGTAGTGGCTATAACTGAAGGTTTAGGATTTATTGACATGCTTTTTGATGTCGCCCTTGGCATTGTGATACAATTTAGAGAGCATAGGGCTGCTTTTCTATTGTTGGTGGGTTTGCCGGGTCTTTATAAGATTGTCCCTCCATTGTTATGCAAATTCCTTCATCCAAGCTGGGTAAGAAATTTGATAGAGAGTTATCATCCGAAGTATGAACTACGACGGCAGCAGAGGCAGAACATAGATGTTGCAGCGGACAATGTGCAATTACAACAGCGCTAGCAACCTGCAGTTAGTAATAAGACCAAGCAACATTACACAGGAATACAAAATCATTCGAAAATATCAATCTAAGTAACTAATAGAAGAATTTGAACATGTAATTCACGACCATCTCAAGAGGACTTTATTTGCACACTCCAACACTAAACACCACACTAGTTTCACTTTAAAACAAAAAATCTTGTAACATGACAAATTTTTATCATTAGCTTGCTTAACCAATAGCAGTGTATGTGAATCCTTACGGACCCAAGTCCGTATACTACCGTTCTTCATTCCTACTCTGGAAGATGTTCTTAATTTCAACTCCTCCCTCTATGGAACTTTTCTTACATCTTCCATCTACCACAATTCTTCAACTCATCCAAAATCCTGAATTCCAACTTAGTCTTGCTATCCGGAGCAGCAAATTGTGCAGTTGAATGCCACAAAAGAGCGTGGTGTCCTCTCTATTTCCTTTTTGCAGTTAGATGCCACAAAAGAGCAAGGTTTGCTCTCTACCAATAGTATCTTTTAGAGTTTCCACAGATTGTCGCGTCATGGTTAGAGAGATAATATGCGGAGGAAAATCTGGATAATCTGGAGAGGGTTGGAACAGAGTGAAGGCTTGGGTGGTGTTGGTGGCTCAAATACCACTTTCTATAGTATTTTGGGTTGAGTATATTGGATTTTTTTTAGCCACTAGGTATATGGCGATAAATTACGGTTGCAATAGATGGAGGGTTAGACGGGTTATACAATGCATTAGGGTGTTCTTTGTTGTTGCGGTTCCCATTTGCGGAGCAAGTTTAGAATATTTATTTCATCGCAAAGATATCTTCTCTATTCTAATACTGCTTATATGTAGTATGATATGTTTTTTGGTATACCTTTCTTTTCCTTATATCAAACCTGGAGAGGCAAAGGGTGTGAGGGAGATGGATGTAGAGCAGCAACCACTGGAGAACCCCCAACATCAGCAACCAGAACAGGACCCCCAGGTGAAAGCCTCAAAACAGCAACAGCGAAGTAGAGTGGCACAACAAGCCTCCCAAAAACAAAAACGATGTAGCGTAGCAGAGAATGTAGTGGGTATAACTGAAGGTTTAGGATTTATTGACATTCTTTTTGATGTCGCCCTTGGCATTGTGATACAATTTAGAGAGCATAGGGCTGCTTTTCTATTGTTGGTGGATTTGCCGGGTCTTTATAAGATTGTCCCTCCATTGTTATGCAAATTTCTTCATCCAAGCTGGGTAAGAAATTTGATAGAGAGTTATCATCCGAAGTATGAACTACAACGGCAACAGAGGCAGAACATAGATGTTGCAGCGGACAATGTGCAATTACAGCAGCGCTAGCAACCTGCAGTTAGTAATAAGACCAAGCAACATTACACAGGAATACAAAATCATTCGAAAATATCAATCTAAGTAACTAATAGAAGAATCTGAACATGTAATTCACGACCATCTCAAGAGGACTTTATTTGCACACTCCAACACTAAACACCACACTAGTTTCACTTTAAAACAAAGAATCTTGTAACATGACAAATTTTTATCATTAGCTTGCTTAACCAATAGCAGTGTATGTGAATCCTTACGAACCCAAGTCCGTACACTACCGTTCTTCATTCCTACTATGGAAGATGTTCTTAATTTCAACTCCTCCCTCTACGGAACTTTTCTTACATCTTCCATCTACCACAATTCTTCAACTCGTCCAAAATCCTGAATTCTAACTTAGTCTTGCTAGTTGGAGCAGCAAATTGTGCAGTTGAATGCCACAAAAGACCGTGGTTTGCTCTCTATTTCATTCTTGCAGTTAAATGCCACAAAAGAGAAAGGTTTGCTCTCTACCAGTAGTATCTTTTAGAGTTTCCACAGATTGTCGCGTCATGGTTAGAGAGATAATATGCGGAGAAAAATCTGGAGAATCTTGAGAGGGTTGGAACAGAGTGAAGGCTTGGGTGGTGTTGGTGGCTCAAATAGCACTTTCTATAGTATTTTTGGTTGGGTATATTGGATTTTTATTAGCCACTAGGTATATGGCGATAAATTACGGTTGCAATACATGGTGGGTTAGACGGTTTATACAATGCATTAGGGTGTTCTTTGTTGTTGCGGTTCCCATTTGCGGAGCAAGTTTAGGATATTTATTTCATCGCAAAGATATCATCCCTATTCTAATACTGCTGATATGTGGTATGATATGTTTTTTGGTATACCTTTCTTTTCTTGATATCAAACCTGGAGAATGTAGCATAGCGTAGCAGAGAATCTAGTGGGTATAACTGAAGGTTTAGCGTAGCAGAGAATGTAGTGGGTATAACTGAAGGTTTAGGATTTATTGACATGTTTTTTGATGTCGCCCTTGGCATTGTGATACAATTTACAGAGCACAGGGCTGCTTTTCTATTGTTAGTGGGTTTGCCGGGTCTTTATAAGATTGTCCCTCCATTGTTATGCAAATTCCTTCATCCAAGCTGGGTAAGAAATTTGATAGAGAGTTATCATCCGAAGTATGAACTACGAAGGCAGCAGAGGCAGAACATAGATGTTGCAGCGGACAATGTGCAATTACAACAGCGCTAGCAACCTGCAGTTAGTAATAAGACCAAGCAACATTACACAGGAATACAATATCATTCGAAAGTATCAATCTAAGTAACTAATAGAAAAATCTGAACCTGTAGTTCACGACCATCTCAAGAGAACTTTATTTGCATACTCCAACACTAAACACCACACTAGTTTCACTTTAAAAATAAAGAATCTTGTAACATGATAAATTTTTATCATTAGCTTGCTTAACCAACAGCAGTGTATGTGAATCCTTACAGACCCAAGTCCATACACTACCGTTTTTCATTCCAACTCTAGACGCTGTTCTTAATTTCAACTCCTCCCTCTATGGAAATTTTCTTACATCTTCCATCTACCACAATTCTTTAACACGTCAACAATCCTAAATTCCAATTTAGTCTTGCTAGCTGGAGCAGCAAATTGTGCAGTTAAATGCCACAAAATAGCATGGTTTGCTATCAATTTCCTTTTTGAAGTTAAATGCCACAAAAGAGCAAGGTTTTCTCTC
Organism: Rauvolfia tetraphylla; assembly: GCA_030512225.1. Taxonomy (NCBI): domain Eukaryota; kingdom Viridiplantae; phylum Streptophyta; class Magnoliopsida; order Gentianales; family Apocynaceae; genus Rauvolfia; species Rauvolfia tetraphylla. The sequence continues at coordinate 1,897,845 of JAJQKT010000062.1, forward strand.
TACGAATAGTATCTTTTACAGTTTCCACAGATTGTCGCGTCATAGTTAGAGAGATAATATGCGGAGGAAAATCTGGATAATCTGGAGAGGGTTGGAACAAAGTGAAGGCTTGGGTGGTAGTGGTGGCTCAAATAGCACTTTCTATAGTATTTTGGGTTGGGTATATTGGATTTTTGTTAGCCACTAGGTATATGGCGATAAATTACGGTTGCAATAGATGGTGGGTTAGACGGGTTATACAATGCATTAGGGTGTTCTTTGTTGTTGCGGTTCCCATTTGCGGAGCAAGTTTAGGATATTTATTTCATCGCAAAGATATCATCCCTATTCTAATACTGCTGATATGTGGTATGATATGTTTTTTGGTATACCTTTCTTTTCTTGATATCAAACCTGGAGAATGTAGCATAGCGTAGCAGAGAATCTAGTGGGTATAACTGAAGGTTTAGCGTAGCAGAGAATGTAGTGGGTATAACTGAAGGTTTAGGATTTATTGACATGTTTTTTGATGTCGCCCTTGGCATTGTGATACAATTTACAGAGCACAGGGCTGCTTTTCTATTGTTAGTGGGTTTGCCGGGTCTTTATAAGATTGTCCCTCCATTGTTATGCAAATTCCTTCATCCAAGCTGGGTAAGAAATTTGATAGAGAGTTATCATCCGAAGTATGAACTACGAAGGCAGCAGAGGCAGAACATAGATGTTGCAGCGGACAATGTGCAATTACAACAGCGCTAGCAACCTGCAGTTAGTAATAAGACCAAGCAACATTACACAGGAATACAAAATCATTCGAAAATATCAATCTAAGTAACTAATAGAAGAATCTGAACATGTAATTCACGACCATCTCAAGAGGACTTTATTTGCACACTCCAACACTAAACACCACACTAGTTTCACTTTAAAACAAAGAATCTTGTAACATGACAAATTTTTATCATTAGCTTGCTTAACCAATAGCAGTGTATGTGAATCCTTACGAACCCAAGTCCGTACACTACCGTTCTTCATTCCTACTATGGAAGATGTTCTTAATTTCAACTCCTCCCTCTACGGAACTTTTCTTACATCTTCCATCTACCACAATTCTTCAACTCGTCCAAAATCCTGAATTCTAACTTAGTCTTGCTAGTTGGAGCAGCAAATTGTGCAGTTGAATGCCACAAAAGACCGTGGTTTGCTCTCTATTTCATTCTTGCAGTTAAATGCCACAAAAGAGAAAGGTTTGCTCTCTACCAGTAGTATCTTTTAGAGTTTCCACAGATTGTCGCGTCATGGTTAGAGAGATAATATGCGGAGAAAAATCTGGAGAATCTTGAGAGGGTTGGAACAGAGTGAAGGCTTGGGTGGTGTTGGTGGCTCAAATAGCACTTTCTATAGTATTTTTGGTTGGGTATATTGGATTTTTATTAGCCACTAGGTATATGGCGATAAATTACGGTTGCAATACATGGTGGGTTAGACGGTTTATACAATGCATTAGGGTGTTCTTTGTTGTTGCGGTTCCCATTTGCGGAGCAAGTTTAGGATATTTATTTCATCGCAAAGATATCATCCATATTCTAATACTGCTGATATGTAGTATGATATGTTTTTTGGTATACCTTTCTTTTCCTGATATCAAACCTGGAGAGGCAAAGGGTGTGAGGGAAAAGGATGTAGAGCATCAACCACTAGAGAACCTCCAACATCAGCAAACACCAACAGGACGTCCAACATCAACAACTGCAACCCGAACAGGACCCCCAACATCAACAACGGCAAACAGAAGAGCAACCGCAACCATAGTAGGACTTGTGTTAGCCTCAAAATAGAAATAAAAAGGTAGAGTGGCACAGCAAGCCTCCCAACAGTAGAAACGCGGTAGGGTATCAGAGAATATAGTGGGGATAACAGAAGGTTTAGGATTTATTGACATGCTTGTTGATGTCACCCTTGGCATTGTGATACAATTCAGAGAGAATAGGGCTGCTTTTCTATTGTTTGTGAGTTTACCGGGTCTTTATAAGATTATCCCACCATTGTTATGCAAATTCCTTCATCCAAGTTGGGTAAGAAATCTGACAGAGAGATATCATCCGAAGTATGAACTACAACGGCAACAGAGGCAGAACATAGATGTTGCAGCGGACAATGTGCAATTACAGCAGCGCTAGCCACCTGCAGTTAGTAATAAGACCAAGCAACATTACACATGAATACAAAATCATTCGAAAGTATCAATTTAAGTAACTAATAGAAGAATCTAAACCTGTAGTTCACGACCATCTCAAGAGGACTTTATTTGCATACTCCAACACTAAACACCACACTAGTTTCACTTTAAAAACAAAGAATCTTGTAACATGATAAATTTTTATCATTAGCTTGCTTAACCAACAGCAGTGTATGTGAATCCTTACAGACCCAAGTCCATACACTACCTTTTTTCATTGCAACTCTGGAAGCTGTTCTTAATTTCAACTCCTCCCTCTACGGAAATTTTCTTACATCTTCCATCTACCACAATTCTTTAACTCGTCAACAATCCTGAATTCCAACTTAGTCTTGCTAGCTGGAGCAGCAAATTGTGCAGTTAAATGCTACAAAATTGCATGGTTTGCTCTCAATTTCCTTCTTGCAGTTAAATGCCACAAAAGAGCAATGTTTTCTCTCTACCAATAGTATCTTTTAGAGTTTCCACAGATTGTCGCGTCATAGTTAGAGAGATAATATGCGGAGGAAAATCTGGATAATCTGGAGAGGGTTGGAACAAAGTGAAGGCTTGGGTGGTAGTGGTGGCTCAAATAGCACTTTCTATAGTATTTTGGGTTGGGTATATTGGATTTTTGTTAGCCACTAGGTATATGGCGATAAATTACGGTTGCAATAGATGGTGGGTTAGACGGGTTATACAATGCATTAGGGTGTTCTTTGTTGTTATGTTCCCATTTATGGAGCAAGTTTAGGATATTTATTTCATCGCAAAGATATCATCCCTATTCTAATACTGCTGATATGTAGTATGATAAATTTTTTGGTATACCTTTCTTTTCTTGATATCAAACCTGGACAATGTAGCATAGCGTAGCAGAGAATGTAGTGGGTATAACTGAAGGTTTAGCGTAGCAGAGAATGTAGTGGCTATAACTGAAGGTTTAGGATTTATTGACATGCTTTTTGATGTCGCCCTTGGCATTGTGATACAATTTAGAGAGCATAGGGCTGCTTTTCTATTGTTGGTGGGTTTGCCGGGTCTTTATAAGATTGTCCCTCCATTGTTATGCAAATTCCTTCATCCAAGCTGGGTAAGAAATTTGATAGAGAGTTATCATCCGAAGTATGAACTACGACGGCAGCAGAGGCAGAACATAGATGTTGCAGCGGACAATGTGCAATTACAACAGTGCTAGCAATCTGTAGTTAGTAATAAGACCAAGCAACATTACACAGGAATACAATATCATTCGAAAGTATCAATCTAAGTAACTAATAGAAGAATCTAAACCTGTAGTTCACGACCATCTCAAGAGGACTTTATTTGCACACTCCAACACTAAACACCACACTAGTTTCACTTTAAAACAAAAAATCTTGTAACATGACAAATTTTTATCATTAGCTTGCTTAACCAATAGCAGTGTATGTGAATCCTTACGGACCCAAGTCCGTATACTACCGTTCTTCATTCCTACTCTGGAAGATGTTCTTAATTTCAACTCCTCCCTCTATGGAACTTTTCTTACATCTTCCATCTACCACAATTCTTCAACTCATCCAAAATCCTGAATTCCAACTTAGTATTGCTATCCGGAGCAGCAAATTGTGCAGTTGAATGCCACAAAAGAGCGTGGTGTCCTCTCTATTTCCTTTTTGCAGTTAGATGCCACAAAAGAGCAAGGTTTGCTCTCTACCAATAGTATCTTTTAGAGTTTCCACAGATTGTCGCGTCATGGTTAGAGAGATAATATGCGGAGGAAAATCTGGATAATCTTGAGAGGGTTGGAACAGAGTGAAGGCTTGGGTGGTGTTGGTGGCTCAAATAGCACTTTCTATAGTATTTTTGGTTGGGTATATTGGATTTTTATTAGCCACTAGGTATATAGCGATAAATTACGGTTGCAATAGATGGTGGGTTAGACGGGTTATACAATGCATTAGGGTGTTCTTTGTTGTTGCGGTTCCCATTTGCGGAGCAAGTTTAGGATATTTATTTCATCGCAAAGATATCATCCCTATTCTAATACTGCTGATATGTAGTATGATAAATTTTTTGGTATACCTTTCTTTTCTTGATATCAAACCTGGACAATGTAGCATAGCGTAGCAGAGAATGTAGTGGGTATAACTGAAGGTTTAGGATTTATTGACATGCTTTTTGATGTCGCCCTTGGCATTGTGATACAATTTAGAGAGCATAGGGCTGCTTTTCTATTGTTGGTGGGTTTGCCGGGTCTTTATAAGATTATCCCTCCATTGTTATGCAAATTCCTTCATCCAAGTCAGGGTAAGAAATTTGATAGAGAATTATCATCCCAAGTATGAACTACAACGGCAACTGAGGTCGAACATAGATGTTGCAGCGGACAATGTGCAATTACAGCAGCGCTAGCCACCTGCAGTTAGTAATAAGACCAAGCAAGATTACACAGGAATACAAAATCATTCGAAAGTATCAATTTAAGTAACTAATAGAAGAATCTAAACCTGTAGTTCACGACCATCTCAAGAGGACTTTATTTGCATACTCCAACACTAAACACCACACTAGTTTCACTTTAAAAACAAAGAATCTTGTAATATGATAAATTTTTATCATTAGCTTGCTTAACCAACAGTAGTGTATGTGAATCCTTACAGACCCAAGTCCATACACTACCGTTTTTCATTCCAACTCTGGAAGTTGTTCTTAATTTCAACTCCTCCCTCTACGGAAATTTTCTTACATCTTCCATCTACCACAATTCTTTAACTCCTCAACAATCCTGAACTCCAACTTAGTCTTGCTAGCTGGAGCAGCAAATTGTGCAGTTAAATGCCACAAAATATCATGGTTTGCTCTCAATTTCCTTCTTGCAGTTAAATGCCACAAAAGAGCAGGGTTTGCTTTCTACCAATAGTATCTTTTAGAGTTTTCACGGATTGTCGCGTCATAGTTAGAGAGATAATATGCATAGCAAAATCTGGATAATCTGGAGAGGGTTGGAACAGAGTGAAGGCTTGGGTGGTACTGGTGGCTCAAATAGCACTTTCTATAGTATTTTGGGTTGGGTATATTGGATTTTTGTTAGCCACTACGTATATGGCGATAAATTACCATTGCAATAGATGGTGGGTTAGACGGGTTATACAATGCATTAGGGTGTTCTTTGTTGTTAGGTTCACATTTGCGTAGCAAGTTTAGGATATTTATTTCATCACAAAGATATCATCCCTATTCTAATACTCGTTGATATGTAGTATGATATGTTTTTTGGTATACCATTCTTTTCTTGATATCAAACATGGAGAATGTAGCATAGCGTAGCAGAGAATGTAGTGGGTATAACTGAAGGTTTAGCGTAGCAGAGAATGTAGTGGCTATAACTGAAGGTTTAGGATTTATTGACATGCTTTTTGATGTCGCCCTTGGCATTGTGATACAATTTAGAGAGCATAGGGCTGCTTTTCTATTGTTGGTGGGTTTGCCGGGTCTTTATAAGATTATCCCTCCATTGTTATGCAAATTCCTTCATCCAAGCTGGGTAAGAAATTTGATAGAGAATTATCATCTGAAGTATGAACTACAACGGCAACGGAGGCTGAACATAGATGTTGCAGCGGACAATGTGCAATTACAGCAGCGCTAGCCACCTGCAGTTAGTAATAAGACCAAGCAACATTACACATGAATACAAAATCATTCGAAAGTATCAATTTAAGTAACTAATAGAAGAATCTAAACCTGTAGTTCACGACCATCTCAAGAGGACTTTATTTGCATACTCCAACACTAAACACCACACTCGTTTCACTTTAAAAACAAAGAATCTTGTAACATGATAAATTTTTATCATTAGCTTGCTTAACCAACAGCAGTGTATGTGAATCCGTACAGACCCAAGTCCATACACTACCGTTTTTCATTCCAACTCTGGAAGCTATTCTTAATTTCAACTCCTCCCTCTACGGAAATTTTCTCACATCTTCCATCTACCACAATTCTTTAACTCGTCAACAATCCTGAATTCTAACTTAGTATTGCTAGCTGGAGCAGCAAATTGTGCAGTTAAATGCCACAAAATATCATGGTTTGCTCTCAATTTCCTTCTTGCAGTTAAATGCCACAAAAGAGCAGGGTTTGCTTTCTACCAATAGTATCTTTTAGAGTTTTCACGGATTGTCGCGTCATAGTTAGAGAGATAATATGCGGAGGAAAATCTGGATAATCTGGAGAGGGTTGGAACAGAGTGAAGGCTTGGGTGGTATTGGTGGCTCAAATAGCACTTTTTATAGTATTTTGGGTTTGGTATATTGGATTTTTGTAAGCCACTAGGTATATGGCGATAAATTACGGTTGCAGTAGATGGTGGGTTAGACGGGTTATACAATGCATTAGGGTGTTCTTTGTTGTTGCGGTTCCCATTTGCGGAGCAAGTTTAGGATATTTATTTCATCGCAAAGATATCATCCCTATTCTAATACTGCTGATATGTAGTATGATATATTTTTTGGTATACCTTTCTTTTCTTGATATCAAACCTGGAGAATGTAGCATAGCGTAGCAGAGAATGTAGTGGGTATAACTGAAGGTTTAGGATTTATTGACATGCTTTTTGATGTCGCCCTTGGCATTGTGATACAATTTAGAGAGCATAGGGCTGCTTTTCTATTGTTGGTGGGTTTGCCGGGTCTTTATAAGATTATCCCTCCATTGTTATGCAAATTCCTTCATCCAAGCTGGGTAAGAAATTTGATAGAGAATTATCATCTGAAGTATGAACTACAACGGCAACAGAGGCTGAACATAGATGTTGCAGCGGACAATGTGCAATTACAGCAGCGCTAGCCACCTGCAGTTAGTAATAAGACCAAGCAACATTACACATGAATACAAAATCATTCGAAAGTATCAATTTAAGTAACAAATAGAAGAATCTAAACCTGTAGTTCACGACCATCTCAAGAGAACTTTATTTGCATACTCCAACACTAAACACCACACTAGTTTCACTTTAAAAACAAAGAATCTTGTAACATGATAAATTTTTATCATTAGCTTGCTTAACCAACAGCAGTGTATGTGAATCCTTACAGACCCAAGTCCATACACTACCGTTCTTCATTCCAACTCTGGAAGCTGTTATTAATTTCAAATCCTCCCTCTACGGAACTTTTCTTACATCTTCCATCTTCCACAATTCTTCAACTCGTCCAAAATCCTGAATTCCAACTTAGTCTTGCTAGCTGGAGCAGCAAATTTTGCAGTTGAATGCCACAAAAGAGCATGGTTTGCTCTCTATTTCCTTTTTGCAGTTAAATGTCACAAAAGAGCAGGGTTTGCTTTCTACCAATAGTATCTTTTAGAGTTTTCACGGATTGTCGCGTCATAGTTAGAGAGATAATATGCATAGCAAAATCTGGATAATCTGGAGAGGGTTGGAACAGAGTGAAGGCTTGGGTGGTACTGGTGGCTCAAATAGCACTTTCTATAGTATTTTGGGTTGGGTATATTGGATTTTTGTTAGCCACTAGGTATATGGCGATAAATTACGGTTGCAATAGATGGTGGGTTAGACGGGTTATACAATGCATTAGGGTGTTCTTTGTTGTTGCGGTTCCATTTGCGGAGCAAGTTTAGGATATTTATTTCATCGCAAAGATATCATCACTATTCTAATACTGTTGATATGTAGTATGATATATTTTTTGGTATACCTTTCTTTTCTTGATATCAAACCTGGAGAATTAACATAGCGTAGCAGAGAATGTAGTGGGTATAACTGAAGGTTTAGCGTAGCAGAGAATGTAGTGGGTATAACTGAAGGTTTGATATCAACTGCGCTAGCAACCAGCAGTTAGTAATAAGACCAAGCAACATTAAACAGGAATACAAAATCATTCGAAAGTATCAATCTAGGTAACTAATAGAAGAATCTAAACCAGTAGTTCACGACCATCTCAAGAACACTTTATTTGCATACTCCAACACTAAACACCACACCAGTTTCACTTTAAAAACAAAGAATCTTGTAACATGACAAATTTTTATCATTAATTTGCTTAACCAACAGCAGTGTATGTGAATCCATACGGACCCAAGTCCATACACTACCATTCTTCATTCCAACTCTGGAAGCTGTTCTTAATTTCAACTCCTCCCTCTACGGAAATTTTCTTACATCTTCCATCTACCACAATTCTTTAACTCGTCAACAATCCTAAATTCCAATTTAGTCTTGCTAGCTGCAGCAGCAAATTGTACAGTTAAATGCCACAAAAGAGCATGGTTTTCTCTCAATTTCCTTCTTCCAGTTAAATGCCACAAAAGAGCAAGGTTTATTTCATCGCAAAGATATCATCCCTATTCTAATACTGCTGATATGTAGTATGATATATTTTTTGGTATACCTTTCTTTTCCTGATATCAAACCTGGAGAGGCAAAGGGTGTGAGGGAGAAGGATGTAGAGCAGCAACCAATAGAGAACCCCCAACATCAGCAACCAGAACAGGACCTCCAACATCAACAACCGCAACCAGAGTAGGACCCCCATGTGAAAGTCTCAAAATAGCAACAACGAGGTAGAGTGGCACAGCAAGCCTCCCAATAGCATAAACGAGGTAGCGTAGCAGAGAATGAACTACAACGGCAACAGAGGCAGAACATAGATGTTGCAGCGGACAATGTGCAATTACAGTAGCGCTAGCAATGTGCAGTTAGTAATAGGACCAAACAACATTACACAGGAATACAAAATCATTCGAAAGTATCAATCTAAGTAACTAATAGAAGAATCTGAACCTATAGTTCACGACCATCTCAAGAAGACTTCATTTGCATACTCAAACACTAAACACCACACTAGTTTCACTTTAAAAACAAAGAATATGATAACATGACAAATCTTTATCAATAGCTTGCTTAACCAACTGCAGTGTATGTGAAACCTTACAAACCCAAGTCCATAGACTACCGTTCTTCATTCCAACTCTGGAAGCTGTTCTTAATTTCAACTCCTCCTTCTAGGGAACTTTTCTTGCATCTTCCATCTACCACAATTCTTCAACTCGTCCACAATCCCGAATTTCAACTTAGTCTTGCTAGCTAGAGCAGCAAATTGTGCAGTTGAATGCCACAAAAGAGCATGGTTTGCTCTCTGTTTCCTTTTTGCTCTTCTAGCAATAGTATCTTTTATAGTTTTCACAGATTGTCGCGTCATAGTTAGAGAGATAATATGCAAAAGAAAATTTGGAGAATCTGCAGAGGGTTGCAACAGAGGGAAGGCTTGGGTGGTTTTGGTGGCTCAGATAGCACTTTCTATAGTATTTTGGGTTGGGTATATTTGATTTTTGTTAGCCATTAGGTATATGGCGAGAAATTACGGTTGCAATAGATGGTGGGTTAGATGGGTTATACAATGCATTAGGGTGTTCTTTGTTGTTGCGGTTCTCATTTGCGGAGCAAGTTTAGGATATATATTTCATTGCAAAGATATCATCCCTATTCTAATACTGATGATATGTAGTATGATATGTTTTTTGGTATACCTTTCTTTTCCTGATATCAAACCTGGAGAGGCAAAGGGTGAGAGGGAGAAAGATGTAGAGCATCAACCACTAGAGAACCCCTAACATCCGCAACCAGAACAGGACCTCCAACATCAGCAACCGCAACCAGAACAGGACCCCCAACGTCAACAACGGCAAATAGTAGAGCAACCGCAACCAAAGTAAGACCCCTAGGAGAAAGCCTCAAAAATGCAACAACGAGGTAGGGTGGCAAAGCAAGCCTCCCAACAGCAGAAACGAGGTTGAGTAGCAGAGAATGTAGTGGGGATTACTAAAGATTTAGGATTTATTGACATGCTTGTTGATGTCACCCTAGGCATTGTGATACAATTTAGAGAGCATAGGGCTGCTTTTCTATTGTTGGTAGGTTTGCCGGGTCTTTATAAGATTGTCCCTCCATTGTTATGCAAATTCCTTCATCCAAGCTGGGTAAGAAATTTGATAGAGAGTTATAATCCGAAGTATGATTGCAACGGCAGTAGAGGTAGAACATAGATGTCGCAACGAGCAATGTGCAACTGCAGCAGCTCCAACAATGAGCAACAGCAGCAGGATGGTCGAGAGGTTTTATGGAGTGGGTTGAGTCATTGTTTTGTTGCCATGATCAAAGTGATTGAAAGTGGGTGGAGTCATTGTTTTGTTTAACTGTTTATTGGAGAAGACTGTGTCCCTTCCTATCTTATCTCTTTAATTTTCTTTGTTAGGGTTTTCTTAGGGATCCCTTCCTATCTAGTCTCCTTAATCTTCTCTGTTAGCTTTATCTTAGGGATTTTTCAATCTCTTTAATGGTAGTGTCTTTTCCTATCTTTCTCCTTAATTTTCTGCTTAGTATAAGTATTTTGTCAATGATATCATCGCTAAACGTGGAACAATGAGAGATAAGTGAGCAGGAAAAAGAATCCAAGAAAATGCATTTGATATTCATAATTTATTTCCACTATAGAAGGAAAGTAATGAGAATGTATTGTGGGAAGAAAATCATGAAAAGATATCCTTACTGTTCCTTTTGGAGTCATCAAATTAAACTGGAGAAATTTTGACCTTTTATTGTTAACAAAAAGATTTTCCATCCAATTCAACTCTCGATGAGAAAACCCGGGCAACTAATATGTATCCAATCTTGATTAGCTAATTATCTCGATGTTTTTAGCCGTATCTATATTCTAAATCAATTGACTGTCGTAAGCAAGGGTGTCAATGGGTCGGGTCTTACCCGGACCCGACCCGATAATCTCGGATCTGGGACAACACTCATACCCATTTACCCGGACCCGGATCCAGACCTGATAATATATCTTCTAAACGGGTACGGGTACGAGTACGGTACCTAAAATTTCAGATCTGGTAGACTCGGGACCTGAATAAATTTTAAATAATAAAAATTTTATATACTTAAATTTTTTACAACCGTTAGATGTGCTTGATCCAACAATCAATTATTTGTAAATTTATATCATAATTCCTTATCGGGTTTACCCGGACCCGACCTGAGACCATATATGGTCAGATCCGAGTCCACCCTATTTGGACCTATCGGGTAAACAAGTCGGGTTTAGTACCAATAGGAGTTAATCAGGCTGTCTCGGACCCGTTTAGATCCGTTGACACCCCTAGTCATAAGAATTAGAGAATAAACAGAAATAAACAAAAAAATGCTAATAATGTGCTTGAGTTTGGGGTAAGTGATGAGGCTGACTTATTTCTAGTTTGTTTCATGTTTTGTGAGAGAAAAACCTACCTTCATTAGGCTCAATATGCAAGGGGTCTCTTGGAAAGGAGATAAGACATAGAAACTCATCACTTTGTAATATATTCTACTACATTTTTATTGGAGATCCTATAAAATTAAAAGGAACTGTCATCCAGGGATCCTCATTGTAAATTACTAATATTTGAATGTGTCTGCTTACCTTCTGTTTATTATTATTATTATTATTAGGTGGTGTGGGCTTACCAGTGAAAAGAGGAAGGCATAAGCTAGCTTTGAGATTTTTAATATAATGCATCAAAAAGATTTTATTTCGGGGTTCTTTAGCTTTGAAAGGGTTACGCATGTGATGTTTAGGGAAAGGGATGAGACATAAATTAATTTCGCTTAGCAATATACAAATATATCTTAATACATTTTCTTTGGATATTCAGAGAAATTGAAAAGGGAATATCGTTCCACATGTTCTCATCGTGAAATACCAATTTTTTTATAAATAAAGGCATTTTACGAAGGCTTTCTTTGAACCTTTTAATACAAAACTTTGAAAAAAATATTTTTATGTTTGGGTTCCTTAGCTTTTTGAGGGGTAGGTGCAGGCCGCCCAAAAGTCAGAAGAATCCAAATCGTCATGGTATTGAGGCCTCCCCGCGGCGAAGTACGCTTTTCCTCTTTGGAAAATGGTTATTGACTCATGATCTAACCTGCTTTTGTAGGAATGGTTATTGACTCATGATCTTCCTCATGTTTTCTTTCTTTTTTGTTTCCTCCATAATAAGTTACAAGTATTCAGTTCCCTTGATCACAAAACTAAGAGGAATAATCAAATAATTACTTGCAATAATAAAATTCTAACGAATATGGACTGCAACAATTTAACCGTTGGTTAGAATTTTGGTTCAATAATTTCTTGCACAGGATTATCTTAAAATATCATTCAGCATCACAGACGGGAAATTTGAATAAATTTTATCCCCAAGGAAAATGATCACCCAAAGGCAACATAGGTGTAACTTAGACAATGTGTCAGCAAGCATCAACGCATTAGAAGGAACACAAGGAAAATGCATGGAAATGGATAATTTACTCTAGTGTAATTCTCGAACATCTTCTCTCTAACTATACAAGTCATCTTCATCACCAGCACCAGCCGAAGTTGCAAAAGCATCAGATCCAGACGCACCTGTTGCAGACTCTGCAAATCGAAATTCACTTCCAAACCCTCGAGACTGCTGCAAAGTCTGAGCAAATGCTTGGTATTTCCGAATGTCAGCATCACTCACACTTCTACGAGCATACTTCATTGACTCCTCAAAATGTGCACCCTTGATCTCTGCTGCTTCTTCCTCAACATCCTCATCCATAGAGTCCGGATGGTCTTCTCTCCTCCGCTCTCTTTCGATATCCTAAAAGGGAGAGAGACTCTTAATCAACTTTGGAAAGGCAGAATATGATGAGAATTATGCAACCAAGAAGAAAACATTGGCAAGCACGAGAAGATAAGAACAACATTGCAGCATGACACATCTGAGGATTAACATTCTGGTAAGTAAGCATGAGGGAACAGATTGATCAAAACATCATTCATTCATTCATTCATGTCAGTATTTGGGCTCAAGGACGTTTAACACAATCAACTAATAACAGACCATCCATCCATGTTGCAACATGATTATACGTCAGAACTTCACTTCTCAAAAGACATAAGGTAGGAGGAGAAGCAAAGAAATTTAGAACAATGCAAGCATATCTTCATGGACACCATTAAAACCAGTCGATGTAAATGTTGACAAAAAGATGGACCTGAGATGGGGTTTCTTCGGCTCTATATCATTCAAATTTATCCAGCTCAGATACTTCACAAAAGATTTTTCTAAATTTATGAAGAATTCTGAAATTTCAGTGCCATTCATTTTCCTCCTGCAGGTTTTAAAAATTGATGGACCAAAATTTTCCCTCTTCAGGTAGGACCACACAGCCATTACTTTTCACCAGATGCTAAAGATCTTGGCATTCACATGTTATAAAAAGTAAACAAAGAAACAAAATCATTTTCCAAAAGGCAGGTAATGGGTAGAATGGTGATTTCAAAACATGGAAATATGCTGTGAAAGGTAAGCCATACAGCAAAGCAACACATACCTTCTCAATATTCTCTCTTATGGCATACTTACAAGCCCTCTGGCAAATCTCTGTGATATCAGCCCCACTAAACCCTTGAGTATATTTGGCAAGAGCTCTCAAATCAACATCCTTGGAGACAGGTGATTTTCTGAGGCAGGCCTTGAAAATCTGATGACGAGATTCTTCATCTGGCAGAGGAATATAGATTAACTGATCAAGACGGCCAGGACGGAGGAGAGCAGGATCAATAATATCAGGCCTGTTGGTGGCGCCAATTATAAAAACAGTCTTCTTAGCTGACATTCCATCCATCTCAGTTAAAAGTTGGTTAAGAACTCGATCAGCTGCACCACCAGCATCTCCAACACTGCTTCCCCTCTATAATAAAAATAAAAATGTTGCATGTAAGTAATGATCATACTTGAGTAAACACAACAAGAATGAATTACAAAATCTAAAAATATGATTCAGTCTTTGTTACAATATTTTTTCCTTCTTCCAGGCAGAAGTCATAAATTTTATTCATCCATGCTCAACTTCAGTGGGACTACTGGCGTACAATGTCATTAATACCTCTTCTTTCAATTTAGATCTAAGATGTCATGCCAATGCTAAACCTTCTTTCCCTGCCCTAAAATAACGTTTTGATTCATCTTTGGTTCAATTCCACAGGGAGAATGGAATATCCAAAGCAAGATATTCGCTGTTTTCCAATTAATACCAAAACAGGTACATACTTCACAAAATCAGCAAAAGCACACATCTTTAATATCCCTTAAGAATATCATTAGGATATCCCAGTACAATATATCACAGCTTCCATAACTTGTTCTGTGGTTTTAATCTCATATATGATTTAAAATTGTCCTATATACACTTCAGTCAGGTTAACATCATACCAACATCCAGGACATTATGAAAAGATTGAACTTGAGAATTTCAGAGCAAAAAAAGCTCAACTTTGTAGAGAAGTACCTGGGTAGCAATCGAGTCCAGCTCATCAAAAAAGAGAACACAGGGTGCAGATTGTCTGGCCTTGTCAAAGATTTCACGAACATTGGCTTCGCTTTCCCCAAACCACATGGTAAGAAGTTCGGGTCCCTTGACACTTATAAAATTGGCTTGACATTCGTTTGCAATTGCCTTAGCCAGCAGAGTTTTACCACACCCAGGAGGGCCATAGAACAACACACCTTTTGAAGGTGACATACCAAATTTCTCGAACTTTTCCGGATGTTCCACAGGATATTGAACAGTCTAAAAGATCAAAACAAAGTTTAAGACGAACTACTCACAAAAAACAATGAAATAAACATATGAAGAAGCATAAACTCAACCACACATGATGATTTTAATACCTCTTGAAGCTCCCGCTTGACATTTTCAAGGCCCCCAATATCTTCCCATGAGACATTAGGCACTTCAACAACCTGATTGCACACACACAGTTGTTTAGTGATAGCGAAAACAATTCATATGAGAGTTCAGAACAATTAAAGAAAAAAGTTATGCATTAGATCAAAATTGACGTCAACTTACTGTCTCACGCAAAGCAGATGGGTTGCTTGTTCCAAGAGCTGTCTGGAAATGTTCATTTGTTACAGCCATAGAATTCAATATTTCAGCATCAATGGAATCATCTTCCAGATCAATTACATCCATCTTTTCCCGGATGCACTGAAGTGCAGCTTCCGTGCATAGTGCAGCAAGGTCAGCACCAACATAACCATGTGTGTCTTTTGCTATTCTTTCCAAATCAACCTGCAGAGAATAAGAATTTTGATTTTTGAACCTCTTGGCCAGAGGAGTAAAGAGCAGGAGAAAGAAAGACCAACGAAATATACGCCATTGCAGAAAAAAGGATTTTAACAATGAAGATGGCTTACATCTTCAGAAAGTTTCATATTCTTAGTATGAATGCGAAGAACTTCAAGACGCCCTACTTCATCAGGAACACCAATGTCTATTTCCCTGTCAAACCTACCAAACCTTCTAAGAGCAGGATCAATGCTGTTTGGCCGATTTGTAGCCCCAATAACAATGACATGGGCACGAGATTTCAGTCCATCCATGAGAGTTAATAATTGAGAAACAATTCTCCTTTCAACTTCGCCATGTGTCTTTTCTCTCTTAGGAGCAATTGAATCAATTTCATCAATAAAAATGATAGATGGAGCATTCTTCTCAGCCTCCTCAAATGCCTTTCTGAGGTTGCTTTCACTTTCCCCAGCTAATTTTGACATGATCTCAGGTCCATTAATGCAGAAGAAAAAAGCCCCCGTCTCATTAGCAACAGCTCTAGCTATAAGGGTTTTTCCTGATCCTGGGGGTCCATAAAGGAGAATTCCTTTAGGTGGTTTTACCCCAATGGACTTGAAGAGCTGAGGATGCCTTAGTGGCAGTTCCACTAACTCACGAATCTGAGCCATCTGTTTCCTGACGCCACCCACATCATCATAGCCAACCTCATCCAGTCTATCCTCATCCTCCCTCTTTATAGGATCCCCTTCACAAAATATTTCAGTGTCAGGAGCAACAACACAGTAGTCACCTGGATCAGTCTCAATGACCTTGAATTCCACACTTCTCATCCCTCCTCTAACAAGAAAATGGTCTCCTTTTCTCACTGGACGATATGCCTCCAGAAAATAGGCTGCAAAAGTACAAAAGACATAAACAACAGTTATATATTAAGATACAACTTCTAAACATCAAAATCATATGATACATAAAATATAATATTCGTTATAGTTACATGTCGAAAATGAACTTTTAAACACCATCATACACTAAGACAAAATTTTAATGATAGAAAGAAGAAAGGAGGAAGATAAACACTAAAATCACTGCGATATTAACCTTAACTAATGACAGGAATGGAACTTGCTTTAAATGTGCATTTAAGGTCCCCAAAACATCAGAAAAGGAAAAATAACAAAAGCATTTGCTTCTAGATGAATTGAACGACTTTACAAGCTTCAAACTATCTAAATAAGTTATTTAGATAAGTCGCTGAGCTGCAGCTAGTAATAGGACGTAGCAAAATAACTCAAGAAGGCCAAACAATTCGAAAGTGTCAACAGAGCATTCTTTAGATAAGTCATTGAGCTTTGAGATAACTGATGTGCTTCCAGGGGAATTTGAACGAATTTGCAAGCTTCAAATCATCTAAGTACGTTATATAGAAAAGTCATCAACCTACAGTAAGTAATAGGACCAAGCAACATCACTCGAGAAGCCAAAATCATTCGAAAGTATCAGGCAAGCAACAAAGAAGAATCTGAAACTGCAGTTCACAACCCATCTCAAGAGGACTTCATTTACATACTCCAACACTAAGCACCACACTAGTTTCACTTTATAAACAAAGAATCCAGTAACATGACAAATCTTTAGCAATAGCTTGCTTAACCAACAGCAGTGTATATGAATCCTTAACTGTATAGCTATACCCATGCTCACGCCAGACTAAGTGAATTTTTTTTTCCCTTGAAGTAAACACAAATGGCAAGAAGGAAGAAGCAGATAAAGAAGAGAAAGAAATAAACAGGTCAATCAGGTTCAAAACTTACGTTTCAGGTATGCATCAAAGAGATCCCCAGTGACACCTTCTATGGTATCATCCAAGGGCAGAACATGGATACGTTTTCCATACTTAACATCTGGGCACTGATGCACAGATACAACATCTCCAAGCCGAACCCTCAAATTTGATCTCACTACCTTATTCATCCTAATCTTTGGCTCTTCACATGTCTCGTCAGCAAGAGCAATACACACTGTATCCTTCCTTTTCTTACCCTAGAAACAAAAGAGTATCAAAAAAATTAACTTTGTAATCATAAATAAATTATATTGTCGAACATACATAAAACATGCAAGAAATCAAATAGGATTGATCGTAAAGAGAGATGCCACGGTACCCATGAGATATTACGCCAAAATATTGTTTAAAATATCCTTGAATAAATGCATATAAGACAGCGGAAATAAATTTGCTTCTCAGACCAAATTCCAAAGTTTCTCTTCACTAGACTAAATAAACATGCCTCCAGTTCCAAATAAGTCGTGTTTTCCACATTGAACAAAACGCCACTTAGGACTATGTTCATATATAATTGCTCCCATCAGCGTTTGCACAATCCATTGCCAAAGTACAGTTATTCAGACAAAAATTAGGTAAACTTGAAGGGCTCTTTACAAACTAGAACAAAAATATCCACTAATTTGCACATAAACCTTAGGAAACTTGTTCCAGAAAAGCCAAAGACAAAAGGTAAATAAACAAACTTTTAGCTGTGAAAAAACCTTAATCAAAATGGTATCCCCACGAAAAAGCTGGAGCTTCTCCATAGTAGCAGGGTGGAGAGCCACAACAGAATTATCATCGTTGACCGCCTCATCAACGATGAGCCGATTTGGCGCCTTCTTACGTTCCAAAATCGCTGTGGAATAATCTTTCTTCCCTTTCCTGAGAATCAAACCCCCCAGGAAAAAAAAGCACAAAAAAAACCCAAAAAATATCAAACACCTTGGAATTTTTTTACAAAAATCAGTGACATAACTAACCATACAAGAAATTCAACAATCGAGTTCAACCGAGAGAAGAAAAATTGAAAGGAGAAGAAACTCACGACTCAGACGACTCTGCTTGATGACTCATCTTCGGGTACAGTTCTGTCCGATCAGGGAACGGTGCAGCGAGAGAGAAATAGAGGATACTTTTACGGGAAAGGCTAATTGAGGAATAATATATGACGAGGCGATATAAAAGAGAAAACTTTTTCTTATTTCTTTTCTAGACGTCTACTACTAATCTACTAGTATCTTGGTGTTTTTTGATATTCCTAATTTTGTTCGGATTCTAGGAGTAGTTTCAATTTATTTTTATTTTTTATTTATTATCGCGTTTGAAATAGAAAAACTAATACATGAGAAATATCACTAAAGTCCAAAATTTGATGTACGATAAGAAATTCTAGAAAATCTATTAAATTGACACATATGAAAACTTAGGGAACAAAAACAACGTGCAGGAGGTCTTTTACTATCAATCAAACCTATACAGGTGGGTAAGATTATTTAGAATTAGGATTCTAAAAAAAAAAAGACACACACACACATTCTCAATAAGAGGAAAACTAATTCTGTATTTTCTTTACTTGATTTACTTTATTTTATACTTAGTTTATAATTAAATATTTCATTTTTGACTTGAAATAAAATTTAAAAAGAATTTTTTACTTACTCAATTTACTAATTCTATACTTATTAATATCATAATACTTTTATTAATTAAAGAAGTTAATAGTATAATTAATATATTAGTAGAGTTTAAATTTTTTAAAATAAAAAAATTAAAAGAGGCTAATAGTGAATACATGTATTAGAAAAACTTATCTTTCTTAATTTAAAATGTTAATAGTTAAAGTTTAAATAAAATATATAATTATTTTTAAAAAAGTAAATATTCAATTTTAAAAATTTTACAAATGAAATATAGAAATTATGGAGTGAGTAAAAAATTTATATTTTAAATATTATTTTTTATTTCATAAATAATTTAATTTTATGATTAAAAAAAACTAAAATGCATATGTCCCAATTCATTTGAACTCTTTTTTCTTGGTTCCAATTCTAAAAGTATAATGGGCCTAACTCATGGATGCCCTAGTAAAACAAAATTATGGGCTACTGCCTATTGTGAGAAGCATCTTTCTGATTCTCTTAAGCCCTACAGAAGTTTTAAAAAGTGTACTTTTGCGGCCCAGAGTCGAACGCTGAAATATTCTCCGGCAAATTTTGTAAGAGCACTCGTCAAGGTATTGGAGGACCCCAAACAAAAATTTGAATTTTTAAAAAAAGAATTAGGGGCATCCAAAAAAAGGATGCATAATTTGTAAATTACATACAATACTGTTTCAAAATTTTAATTCAAATCATGTTTAATATTTTTTATAATAATTTTTTTAATATCTTATTATAAAATTTTCATTTTTTTTACGTATTCATATATTTTTTTCTATTTAATTTATCCATTTCAATCTCGTCTGCCTCACAATTTCTCTTCTAATCACCTTTCAAATATTTGCCCAAAGAACCTTAGATAAACGAATAACAAGATTCTTTGTCCGTTTGTTGTTTTTTTTTTTCCTTTTCTTTTTTGGGTCGAAGGGGGAATCAAGATTAAACCTAAAACATTATCCTATGATGTCCTTCAATAGAAAAACTAATTTTAGAGTGCTGACGACCTGATACAAAATGGGCTATTGCCATTGATATTTAGTTAACATCTAATTATGGATCCTATATTTAACATAGTCCTGCATTTCTAGTTAAAGTTTTATAAGTTCATAATTTATACCTTTTCATTTTTTCAAAACAATTGTAAAAACCTGTTTTGAGTTCTTGTGGAGTTTCCTTCATTCTTCAAATGATATTAGCAATCTTTTCTTTTTCCACTCCCTACTCTTGCAAGAAAATGACCAATTCTTGCAACAGCATAGTTCTCTCCCTTTTTTTCTTTTCCTTGGGGAAGGGGATGATGGGAAGAGGGGACAAAATCTTGAAAGCTTTTGGAGGGAAGAGACATAATTGTAGCTTGAAGCTCAAGTTACTGGATTGTATTAAAATCAACAACTTGAAGTTGAAGCCTTAGAGCAGTGATGCAGGGATAATCATCACAGGCATCAAGAGATAAGCGCATTGCAATAATTTTGCCAAGTCATGAGATTCAGTGTTGTCCCAAAGTTAAGGTTGTTTCATAATTATTACTCCAAGATTTAAATTTGAAATAGCATTCTTGTATGTTCCTCACTCAAAACCCCCTTTCTCCATTATCTCCCCATCAATAAAATATCTATTTATTTTATGATCTTTTTATTTATGGTAAGATTTATATTTTAAAATTTTTTTATATAATAAGTAAGTTCATTCCTTTACGTGGCAACATTATATTGGTGGGGAAAAAATAAGAGAGGAATTTGAAAGAAATGATTCAGATACTACTATGCTCCTTACTTCCCTATGAATTCGTCATTTTAAATCAAATACTAGCGCTCCTCCTAATGGCTAGTAATATTATAAAATAAATTGTTCATTCAATCGACTTCAATTTACATTCCTTCTCTCTCAATGCATTAAAGAAGAAAAAAGTCTATGATGATAGATAAGATTGTCCTTGAAACTTTTTTTTTTCCTGCTAATTAAAATAGTCCTTAGAACAGTGGCATGGAAGAAGTTTCTGGTAATTCGAATTCCAGTCAAATTTCTCAAAAGTTCTTCTAGCATTTTCGTTCAAAGTGGGTTCATTGTCTTGATTAGTCATCTTAAGAGCTATTTAAGATAAATTTTATGGAGTAGTTAGGTATAGTTGGCTACTCAAAATACCCCTCTATTTTAAAATATAAATTTTTTAATTATTTTTTTTAAAAAATATATATATATTTTTTGAGAATTTTAAAAATTATTTTAAAGAATTACTCTCTTTATAAATATAATTTTTTTGTTATATATTATATTAATTAAATTAAATAAAAATACAATAAATAAAATATTTTTTATTTTTTTAATCTTATATTTTGTAACGGAGTAAGTAAATATGCAGCACAGTCTCCCAAACAATGAAACCACACACTTCAATACACTTTCTCAAGGATTAATATGAATGTGATTGCTTTGGCTATATTTGGATGTGGCATTCCAATGTTTGACAATGTACAGGCCCAAGTATCCACAGATGTTTCCATCACTGTGGTGACTTGTGTATCATTCTGTTGTTCGCCTTAATTCTTTTTTCAAAAAATAACGTAAACAAATGTCTTAATTTTCTTTACCAGAGACATATGTTGTGCAAATTAAAAAAACAAAAATGGAAAGTTCTTTCAGCAGTTAGACCTATACAAAGTAAGATATTGCAAATATTTTTGAAAGCACGATATGGGTTGATTTAAACTATTTATACATCTACTGTTCATAGTTACACTGTGACATCAAAAATTATTTTGAGTTCATATCATTCAGAAAATTTAAGAAGATCAATTTGGTTTCTATCTCATTTATCCGCACATACAAATATTTTTTAAATATATTAAAGAATAAAAAATACGCATTGAATTTAAAATTTCCACTAATAATAAGCGTATTTCAATTTATCAGACACATTGAAAGTTATTCATCTCAAATTTTACCACCTAATTATGGATGTTCTTTGCTTTGGCCCCTAGTGGACAACAAACAAGAATAGGAAAAAGGAGGGGAAACTTCCCTGATTCCAGATTGAGACCCTATTATTTTCAGCATATAAGTTATTTTAGATATTAATGTTTGTGTCGGAATATATTATTTTATATATTTTAAGGAATAATTATATATACATACATATGTATATATTCTTATTTTATTATCTCATTTTATTCGAGACAGAAGAATATTTATTAAGTGTTTTAAACACCTCAACTTATAAATTTACATATAAATTCAAAACAAACAAAGTGTATGAAAATTGAAGGATAGGCTGCAATGTGCAATTTAATTCGCTAAATCCCATTAGATTCGTAACCCTTTTCTAACTTTGGGATGGGGCCCTGATAATCATCACTAATGACATGTAAATTGTGGTCACTTTTAGGTCTCTGGACATTGAAATCCACTGGCTTTCCACAGTGTAAGGTACATAAATAATCAGGCTTCTATAAAAGTAAAGATCCCAGATTTAGAAAATGAAAAAGAATCGATAAAGACAAATGCTGAGGAATCCTAAACCAGAAATCAAAATGGGGTTTAAATCATACCCTGTTTTAATATCCATTCACTTAGTATGGTCTAAATGAAGCTATTTCAGTTTAAAAGAATGGACTCGGGGAATATGTACACACAGAGACAAAGTGATAAAGCTTAGCCCTTTTGACCACATCTCTGCTTTCCTTTTGTTCTTTATCTGCCGAATGTGTTGGCATTTGGCTATATGCCAGCAATCATGCATTACCAAGAAATGAAAAATGGAAAAAAGAAAAGAATCCCTCAATTCATATTCTCCCATCAGTCTTTTTAGAGGTAAAATACTTGTATTTTTTAGTAATTGATAAAATTATTTCTATAACCATTTATTTTTATCTTAACTCCGTCTTAATTTTTTTAGAACTTTTTTAGTCCTTCATCTATAATGTTCCAAAATTCTAAGTCCTAACCCTTATTTTGTGATGAATCCGGTATACCCTATGCACCGGCATTTCTCATGAGCAATACAAGAAGGGCAAATTTGTCAATTTATAAATTTTCTTCATCTCTCCCAATCCCCGTCTTCTCCCCCCATTTTGGACTGCCATCTCTCCTCCCACATTCAGAAACAACCAGTCAACCACCACCATCGCGGTCTTCTACAATTCTTTTATACCTTTTACCATCAAAACCCATTCATTTCTCCCTTCCCAACTCAATGACCAATCGCTCCCACTGTTAAGAAATTTTAGAATGGAATTATATAAAATTTGAGTTTGAAATTTTCTGTCTTGAATATTATAAAAGTAAATTATTTGTAATAGAGAAATTAAGACAAAATTTTATATTAAATTACGTAATGAAATACAATCCAAATACATTTTTAACTGAGAGAGCATATAATTTAACAGTCATGATTAAAGTAAAAACAAAATTACCATAATACCATCGAAAGTGATAGCTTTGAAGCTGCTACAAGCTTCAATCACAATGTATTAAACAATATAGCAGAAAAGGTCCAAAATTCAAATTCAATTAATTAGCAGGAGAAGAATACCGTGGAAAATAAAACAAATAGACCCATCTCACCAGCTTGAAGAAGGGAAAGTTTAGAAGGCCCAATCCATTTCTACGTCATAATAAAATAAAAGTGACTTTGAATCTTAAATACTTACTATTCATTAATTGCAAGAAATTAAAATCCACTCTAATTATGTAATCTCTTACCTCTTTAACATGTACTTTATTAAAAACTTTAAATATTTGCTTTGGCTATTGGCAGAGACAGAAGTGGTAGTGAGAGGGATAAGTTCAGAGAGGAGGAAGGGGAAATGATAGTTGTGGCGGTAAAATGTGGAAGAGAGTTGTAGAAGAAGGCGGTGGTGACGGAGGCAACAGTGATAAACGGGTAAAGGAGATGAAGAAAATTTATAAATTGACTATTTTACCCTTCTAGTGTTTTTCGTAATATGCACGTGCATAGGAATGTTGGATTCCATGGCAAAAGCGGTGATTGGAATCGGTAACTTTGAAACAAAATGGATGAAGAATTAAAAAGTCGAAAAAAAAATTTATGATGAAGTTAAGATAAAGCAAATAATTATGGGATTAATTTTATGGATTACTCTTTATCTCTCCCAAACAAATGCACTCATGTCTCACTTCGCCCCCAATAGAGGAGCTTTTGGTCATGGCGTCCCCAATGAAAATTATGGGACAAAATTTTTGAAAATTTCAAAAAATATATTAATGAAGGCTTGTGCAAATGCTGTTTCCACTAGCTATTTTGTAGATGAAGATTGAAGAATGCAACCAAAATATGTAAATGGAAATAGCAAATTGGAAAAGAATGGAAGAAAGAAACGTAAAGTGGGGTCAAAAGATACAACAGTTTACTATAGTTGTAGTAATTAGTGTACTGCAGACTTACAACTGGTGTCAGGCACACACTGTCCAGTGTTTTGCGCAAATAGCCTTCAGACTCACACTGTACTTTTTCTTGTCTCTGTTCGGAGGTCTTCTACGCTCTTCACTTCACTTTAGTTCACAAACACTCTCTCCCTCCGTCTCAGATCCAAGGTTAGTCTTTTATTTATCTCATATTCATTGAAGTTCTTGGAATCTATTCATCATCTCTTTATAGCATAAACCTTGTTCATTTGGGGTTTTTCTCGTTTTGAAGTTTGCTTATGATATCAAAACTGGCTCCGTGTTCTTGAAATCCTATCTCACTGTTTCTAACTAGCATCTGCTGTAGTTAACTGCACGGGGTTTTTATGTGCCAGGGGATTAATTTGCGCTGTGGTTGTTCTCTAACTTAACTGTTTAGCTTTTGGATTGATGGGGTTTTTTTTTTTTTTTGTCTGTCAAGTGTTTAATTGCTGAGGCACATACGGAACAGAATAAATAACTACGAAATTTTGGCGGTTATGATATCTGGTGTCTGAAAAGCGATTTTAACTCTGTTTAAGAAGTTGTTTTTGTGGTAAAGTTTACTGCTTTCTTGGAGTTCTGAATAATAGCAAGGTCTTCGAAGTTACTGAATTCAATTTCTAGGGAGAAGTCGTTTATTTATTTTTTTGAATAAGTTAATTATCTTGATCTTTGAATTGTTTTTCATATAGATATAAGATTCTGGAATCTGAACACGCAGTTTTTCATTTATTTCTTCTGGTTTTTGAGTTTCTCCTTCTACCAAATAATCTACGTCATATCTTCAATGCAGTTGCCGTTCTTCATTGCTTGGTGAGGCTCTGGGGAATGACTAAAGCTTTCTGGAATAAGTAATACTGGCTCTGGAAATATGGTTAAGTGCTGATATGTTTTAATCTCAACTAAGTGCCAACATAAAGAAACTCCTGCCTTCAAAATGTTGTTTTTTAGCTAGTTAAGCTGAAGTATAGCATCTGAAAAATGGAAGAAATCCAGTCCCAGTCAGATCATTATAGGTCTTCTTCATCATCAGCAAGTAGTCCTGCGAGTAGGGTTCCCTCAAGTAATTTCTTCTATCTACGAAAACCCGGTTCCCTAAGACAGCCTATATCATTTGAAGATTCTCCAGACTGGGAGGATACAGATATTGAGGCTAGAGTGGATGAAGGAGGTGACTCTATCAATGCTGCCACAACTCCTATCTCCCCATCCCTGTCAAAGCTTAATAGTGGGTCAATGCCATCTCCACCACTGCCAGAGGGTGCTGTTGTTGTGAGAAAGACTGCAGGTGCCGCACTTGCATGGAAGGACTTGACAGTCACCATTAAGGGAAAGAGAAAGTACTCTGATAAGGTGGTGAAGAGTTCAAATGGTTATGCATTACCAGGAACGATGACCGTAATCATGGGTCCTGCCAAATCAGGAAAATCAACACTCTTGAGAGCCCTTGCAGGTCTGTTGATGTAATTTGTTTAATAGCTTATGGTTCAACAAGTATATATAATGCTAAATAGTCTGCCCATTCAAATTATTTAGGAAGGCTGCCTGATGCAGCAAGAATGTATGGCGAGGTATTTGTCAATGGATCAAAATCCTCCCTGCCATATGGGTCCTATGTAAGTTTTATTATATGCTACTTGTTATTGAACTAATATATATCCATTAATTGATCTCTACCCAACTGATAGAGTATTTCCTCAGCTATTTGGTGTACTTGGATGTTGTTTCTCAAATTTCCATTTCTAGGCATGTATAAAATTCTCTGTGTATATGTACTGAGGTGTTTCAATAAGTAGTCGTCTATTGACAGGGATATGTGGAGAGAGAAACCACA
Source organism: Rauvolfia tetraphylla (assembly GCA_030512225.1). Taxonomy (NCBI): domain Eukaryota; kingdom Viridiplantae; phylum Streptophyta; class Magnoliopsida; order Gentianales; family Apocynaceae; genus Rauvolfia; species Rauvolfia tetraphylla. The sequence continues at coordinate 1,923,912 of JAJQKT010000062.1, forward strand.
CTTATTGGATCTTTGACGGTGCGTGAGTTCCTGTACTACTCAGCATTCCTCCAGCTTCCTGGTTTCTTTTTCCAGAAAAAGAGTGTGGTGGAGGATGCTATCTTGGCTATGTCATTGGGCGATTATGCCAATAAACTAATAGGTGGCCACTGCTACATGAAAGGTCTTCCTAGTGGCGAGAGAAGACGTGTCAGCATTGCCAGGGAGCTTGTCATGAGACCTCATGTCTTATTCATTGACGAGCCTCTTTATCGTCTTGACAGGTTCATTCATTGATTGCCTGGTTTATTTGGATTAGAAACAAAAGTTTATCTGAAACCAATTCTCAGAATAAATTTGCTTTGATGCATTCAATGCACAGTTGAGTTTAGCTGCACTAGCAAAAGAAACATTGCTGCTGAATATCTTGCAGTTTAGTGATAACATAGCATGTTGTGATGCCTTTAGAGTAGATATCTGGTCATCTCTTCTGCTGAAGTTATTATATCGCTAACTTATGTAATATCGATCTAGTCCTGCTTTTTGGAGATAGAAAACATGTAAATTCTGTCAATCTCCATGAACTTCCATCTCAAGGCATAACAAATCCCAGAAAAATAGTTTAGAATTATGACCATTTGATGTCTTTATTTATCCTGGTAGGAGTCAATTGCTATTGGTCACTTATACTGCCATTGCGATAAATCATAGTTGCTAGACATCACTCTGTCAATGTCCAGAAATGAGAGAAGAACAGAGACAGCAGAGAGGAATGACAGAGGACTAAGTTATGAAGAAGTGATAATAGAATTACGACACGGATTCATAAAATGGTTATGTTAGCTGATGCATGGAGGGATCTCAGGACAGAGATTGATTCTACCAGACAAGCACGGAATGGGTAATATTAGACAAGAAAAAGAACAACAATGAGTGGACTAAGTATGGTTGTCTCATAATACTCTAGGAATAATACATTTAATAAGATTTTGAACCGCTCCTGTAACATCAGATAAACAAGCTGAGACATGATAATGAAATACTTCTTGTATCTAGTAAAGTTGCTGCATCTAAGTTGCATAAACTCCTGACTTTTTAAATTTGATAACCGCTTACAACTGTTTAAAGTAGGAGACAGCAAATTGCTTAACTTGAATTGAGAGGACATGGTTTCTGTGTACACAATCAACATCTCTCTGCAGCCTCGAAATAGCAGAAACCTCATGCACTAACTTACTACTACTATTTTATGGCTATTTCAACTAGTGTTGGAAAGGATATAGGGCTAATCTATGAGGAGAGTAGATGACAAAGGTGGTACTGCTCCAACTTGTCTAGATTTCAGCGGCACGTGTTTGTCCATGTTGAACAGAACCATTGTACATCAAGGTTGGGAAAATACGAAGTAAAATGGTCATTGTAACATTTTTATTCACAATAAAAATGTTAATGTGTCCGTGAGCATGGGTCGTAGAATTTAAGAGTGGCAAAATGGCTGCTCCAAATGTGATAATTTTTGAACAATCACTTAATTTCTTCTAGACCAAATAGCATGAATGATCTATTGCCTACTAAAACACTTGCTTCAGTCTCTTAAACTAGCTCCTTAAACTTTCATCTTTTTCCGTTGTTTGACTGCATTAATTAAGTCTTCTCTTACTCGTATTCAGTGTCTCTGCACTTCTTATGATGGTGACATTGAAGAAGCTTGCTAGCACAGGATGTACCCTAATATTCACCATATACCAGAGCAGCACAGAGGTTTTTGGCCTTTTTGACAGAATTTGTCTCCTTTCTAATGGAAATACATTGTTCTTTGGAGAAACATTGGCTTGTTTGCAGGTAATTTTGCTAAACATTCCACTGTTCATTTTCTTGTTCTACATTTGGGTAAAGGTATTCATTCTACTTAATGTGTTAATCAACCATGAGCTTTTGTAAATGATGGTATGCATACAGCTAGCAAGCTTTGGCTAAACATTCCACTCTTCATTTTCTTGTTCTACGTTTGGGTAAAGGTTTTCATTCTATTTAATGTATTAATTAACCATGAGTTTTGTAAATGATGATATACCTACAGCTAGCAAGCTTCAGGCCTTTTCACGTCCTATAGGTGATGGACAACATGCCCTAAAATTCTCTAGACTGTGCTCACCATTTTGTTTTATTGAAAATGAGAAGATGCAAAAGTTTTTACTCACTAAATGTGTTGCCAACTATTTGCTGTTCCTTTTATGAAGGGGCTGACTCTGGATATCTCTTGTTTTGTCTTTCCTTTCCTCTATAAATTTGACCTGGTATATGTTATTGTTAGAAATAATTTAGTTGCATGGCATTTTATTATTTCCCTTTTGTTAAACCACTTCTGGTCTTCTAATATTCAGTTCCATAAAGTCATTCTATGAATTAATGGCATCTTGTAACACTTAAACAACACTGAAAATACTCCCTACAAATTATCTCCCGTGCAAACTCCATTTGATTCACTATTCCTTAGTTCTATCCCATCTTCTTTTCTCATCCTTCACACTGTTTCATGAAACTTAGGTTTTGATCCTGAGTTTTGAATATATCACGCTAACCAATCTGTTTCATGAAACTTAGGCTTTGATCCTGAGTTTTAAATATATCTCTCTAGTTAGATCTGTGCTTTTGCTTTCTCTTAGGTTTCATTTAATGTTTTTGGTAGTTATCTGAAGACCTTGTGTATCAGGTGCATATTTTGATACCTATACTGAATACCTATCTTGCATATACCTTTACTTTCCAGAATATTATCATGCACAAACTGAGACACCTGTGATGCCCCTGGAAAAGATCAGTTAGATTCTCATAAAGCTTTTACATACCAGTGTATGGTATGCCAAGTTCACTTGTCTGTTAGTGGATGATTTTCTAATAGGAAAGGATATGAAAAGAAGGCTATTTATTACGCTTTCAAAAGTTATGACTGGATTGCTTACGCCCAATTTTGGCGTCCTAAACCATACAGGAGACTAAGAATTGGATTATGTGAATATTAAAGGCACTATACTTTTCATAAATGTAGGGCAAGGGTTGATGATATGATCACAATACTTGGTCTAATAAATAAACAAAAATATTATGGTCTAAATTTATCGAAGAATTTAGGAGTTGTGTTTTCAATGCCACAGTTATTATCATTAAATTGTCGAGGAGATGCTACATTAAGTGACCATTGGTGAAACGTTTTGATTAGTTGAAGGGATGCATTTGAAGCATATGCCATGCTTATTTGTTTTCAAACTCTGATTTGCTCTTTACCTGTGAAGCACTTCTCAAATGCTGGATTCCCTTGCCCAATTATGCAAAGTCCCTCTGATCACTTTCTCCGAGCAATCAATGCGGACTTTGACAGAATCATTGCGATGTGCAAAAACTGGCAGGTACTTGCTTTTGACCATCAACGTTTTCAACTGGATCTTCTATTAATTCTTAGTGATAATGCCATATAAGAAGATACTGAAAGCTAGTAGTAGTTTTTTGGATCTAAATTGTAGGTTAAATGTTAGGACAGACATAGTTAATGGGGAATTCTGATGATATATATATATTTTTTGGGGGGCTATGGTAGTTGCTTATGTTTCTACTTGAGATTTTCTTTATGTTTTTGGTGTTGGTTTAACTACATGGTGTAGATTATTTCGACAGGATGACCATGGAGATTTTTCAGTGAACATGGACACTGCTGTAGCAATACGCACTCTTGAAGCAACTTACAAGTCCTCTGCAGATGCTGCTGCTGTCGAGACTATGATACTGAAACTCACTGAGAAGGTATGAGTAATAGTACTCAAAACTCTTCAGCTTCAAGCATCCATTGCTAAGCAGACCCCATGATCCGCCCCCTTTCTTTCTGGAGTGTGCTTCCTCCTGGCCCTCGTTAAAGCAGACATGAAAAGAAAAAAAGGTGAAACGACATGCAGTCACAGAGAAAGAAAAGAAAGCCTATACTCAGAATAGTTGAACTGAGTTTATCCTTTTCTCATTATTCTATTTTAACTTAAGCGAGATTCTCTTTCTAGCTTATACAGGGCAGACATTGTTTTGTAACTCACATCAAAGTAAAACTTCATTGATTGTAGTTTTGATCCTTTCATATGCATTTCTCTCTAAAAGTTTAGAACTATTAATTTCAAGAATATATCTTTTTCTTGGGTAGAGGTATAATTTTTGAGAAGATGTGACTTAAAGTACAGAGTAGATGTGCTTTGGCGAAGTTTAACTTTTTGTAAGTGCTGTCATAATGAGACAAGATACAGACTGTTCAAACTCAGAATTGATTTGAATATGTGAATTTGATTTATAGATGCCTCGGTATGCTACTTTGCTATCTCTGGTGACGATGAAGTCACTTCTTTGCTTGTGTCTAGTGAAGTTACTTCCTATATTAAAACAAGAATTCATCCATTAATCTGTAAAGTCCGATTAGTATTCTCTTTTCTAAACTTAAATGCATGCATGTTGAACCGTTAACTTTATTCCTGTGTGCTTCTGAATCAAGTAATGCCAGTGGGAAGGTCTTATGTAGTTTTCAATGTTGCTGCTACAGGAAGGCTCATCTCTGAAAAGTAAGGGAAAGGCTAGTAATGCAACACGAGTTCTGGTATTAACATGGAGATCACTGTTGATTATGTCAAGGGAATGGAAATACTACTGGTTTCGGCTGATTCTTTATATGATGCTTGCGCTTTGTATCGGTACTCTATTTTCTGGATTAGGCCATTCCTTATCATCAGTGTCGGTAAGTCTCATGAGTTTAATGCATAGTGCCTTTTTGTGATGTTTTCTAGTTTTTGCTTGTGAGTTCATGTGTCTGTGTCATATTCTTCTAAGCTCTATGAAATTTTGTTCCACACTTCCAAGTACTTTTGCTTCTTTTATTGTGCTATTACTTTCTCTGCCCTTAGTTTGCATATTAATTATTTACCACGTATAATGCTTATTTAGAGTCTCTCTCCTTGTCAATAGACCTGTTCATTCCGCTAACTTACAGTTAATGATACTATAAAGGACTGGTACCTATGAGAAAAAGAGAACTTGAATCATGCAATTCATCTTCATACATCTCCTGTTGTCCTCTTGGGATTTTCTGTAGTCTAACAGCTTAATAAATTTCAGCATTTTAATTTCCTTTTTGTTTTGATTATGTTGAGCATTGCTCTTTTTCTTCCTCTCAAATTTCAGGAAGAAGCTACATACTAAATTTGTTAATATATATGAGAACTTCAGCCCCCAGTCACTTTTTACTTCAAGCAGCCTGCCAGAAAGCATCTCTGTACAGCATGTATGGAACCAAATCTCCGCTATCAAGGAATAGCCCCCCCCACCCCACCCCACTCCACTCCCCACACCCCCAGCAAACAACATGAGTAAACTAAACTGAATATGATGTGTGTCTGTGTGTGTGTGTTTGCCCCCTAAAGATGTTACATGCTATTTAGATTTTATTTGCATTTAAATCCTCTGAATTAAAATCATTCTCAATCTCCTTTTTCTTGTCACCAATTTCCCTCTGGGGGGTTGAAGTCTTCCTTAAGTAGTTTGGGGAGAACATAAACCATCTAATTCAATAGAAATAACTCTTGGTATCATGTAAACGCAACTACTCTTTCCTACTTAGCGAGTGATCAGCACTAAAAATTTTTGATTTATCTTTTCTGACATTGCAGACAAGAGTTGCAGCAATTTTCGTTTTTGTGTCATTTAGTTCCCTACTAAGTATTACTGGAGTACCTGCACAGCTGAAAGAAATCAAGGTAATGTATTTGTCATATCTTGTGCTACTTATCCTGTCAGAGCTCAAGTATTCGTACCATATGTGACGATATATTTGAATTACTTAAGCTGTGTTTAGCAATGATAAATTAGTGTATAACCTCTGAGAGAATAAAGCAACCTGCTTACTTTTGCACTCTTTATACATTCCTTCATATTTGGACTGGTTTCTTTTTGATGAGGCCCTAGCAAGGGAAGAATGACAACTGGTGGATGAGGTTTAAATCTCAATATTATTTTGCCTACTTCTATACCATTTTGAATTTTCAGCCCTCTTGAAAGTTTCGGCCAGTAAAGAGGAAAGAGCTTTGTTCTTCTGATACTGCAAATGCTTTAATCCATTTTAGAGTGTAATGGTAGATAGTAAGTGTGATCACTTACAAATAAGAATGTTCAAGTTCTATGTATCTTTGATGCCATATTATCCCTTTCTAAGTCATTACCCTGGAGTTTAATTATGGTATACTATTGTTTGGGTATCTGAGATGTTAGAATATGTATTTAGTCCTTATTCTAACTCCAAGTGATTGATTGCATACATACATACATACATACATATACATACATATATATACATACACTGAAGATAGTGTGCTTTTTCCTTCATCATTTTATAACTGGAACATTAAGAATGTAATTGTTATATTAGCTGGAAAATATTTAGGAAATAAAACTGTTTATGCTAGTGGAAAAGAAATGTTTGGGCTTTTGGAGTAGTGCTCAAGTTTTGCTTGTCTCGCAAGGAAGGAAAGCAAGCGCCTCAAAGAAATAGAGACGGATAACAGTTGTAACGATTTTTGGTACCATTCTCTCAAGAATGTGACAAAGATAGCTGTGCCTTACTGGAGTTTTAAACTTATATGTAAAATAAACCAAATGTTATCACCAATCTCGTCTTTATCACATGCGTGAGCTCTTCGAAAACAGATGGAAGAATTTTCTTTTCAGTTTGGTGAAAAAGCTCATTGGAGCTGGTAAATTTCTCTTGGGTTTTCCAAAATTCTTACTCTGATGGGAATAAATTGGTTTAGGTACAATAGTTATAGTTTCTCTTTGTTTGTTGTCATAATTTCTTGACATAGATAGTAAGGCTTAGATGGTCGGTTGTGGTTCTAGCCCAGATTTTGCATTTTGTCGTTGAATCTGAGTACTAGATTGTAAATCTGGTTTAAAACTGCATTTTTGTCAGAAGTGTAGTATTCCCCCTAAGCCAGGACTGATCAGGAAAGTATCATTCTTTAGTCTTCTTGTGTGTATTTATTTCCTTTTGAGGGGGTTGTGTTTGTGTTTGTGTTTGTACTGGGGAGATGAAAACTAACAAATAATGAAGAATATATAAAACATCTTATCTTGTGTTGGCCCATAATCTAAAGTTTCTGCCTTATGTTCCTTAACTGAGTACATGTAGTGTATGTTCATTTATTGTGGCTTTGATTCATTATACTTGTCAATGATACTAAAGAAATTTTGCTGTGATGCACAGATATATTCTTGTGAAGAATCCAACTTGCATTCTGGGACACTAGTTTTCTTACTTGGGCAACTCTTCTCCAGCATCCCGTTCTTGTTCCTCATCTCCATTTCATCAAGTCTCGTCTTCTACTTCCTTATAGGGCTTCGAGATGAATTCAGGTGGTTAATGTATTTTGTGCTGAATATCTTCATGTGTCTCTTAGTTAATGAAGGACTGGTATTGGTTGTTGCTTCCATTTGGCAAGAGCTCTTCTGGAGCATCCTAACATTGTTCTGCGTACATGTAAGTTCTGCTTTGCTCAGCTGTAGAAGTCATTGTTTGGATGGGATAATTTTTAGTTCAACTTTTTCTTCTTTTATATGCATCTTGCTTTTGAGCTTCCGCTTTCTTTTCTTCTGTCTGTTATAATGTATGTGAATACATGATGTTTGTTCTGTTTTCCTCTTAAGGGTATCGTTTACAATTTTATATGTATCGAAGAAAGATTAGGATCCTTCAGAACATCATCTCTATGTTATCCGTGACACTCCCAGAGAAAATTTATAGATTTCAATCTAAAAATTTTGTTGCGGTAAGAACTATTTCTGGGCGTCATATACTCTTTTGTCTTTATGTGCTAAACCTATTACTTCAGGACGAATTGAGATATTGAAGCTTCACTTGGACTGAATGTTTTTCCATTCTTTATTTACCGAAAATGCAGATGGGCCTCTTGTTCATTTGGTTTTCTCTCTTTGGATTTGGTAGATCGTGGTATAATGATCCACATATTTCCGTTTCTCGCTTCACCATAGTACTTTTCAATTTTGTATAAGATATCTTGCCCAGGGAAAGGATGCTACATAAAATGGGGATGGTAGTGTAGTTTCTATTGAGCTCTATTCTTTCACTTTATTATCCCCAATTATGTTTGATTAATAAAAACATATTTCTTTTTTCAGTGAAAAACAGAAAATAATAATCATCATAATGATTAAGCCGCCTCTCTTTTTACATGTAGCTGTTGATAGACCAATGGAGTTTTGATAACCATTTTCGCCCTTTATATTTATCCAAGTTGATTTCCTTTGTTTCCTTGATAAAGAAATTGTTGCTGTGGGATTGCAGGTGGTAATGATGCTTTCAGCTGGCTATTTCAGAATTCGAAGTGCTTTGCCTAGGCCAGTGTGGATGTATCCGATATCCTATATATCGTTCCACACTTACTCCATCAAGGCAAGTTAAAAAACTCTTAGTATACCTTCTTACAATGAACTGCGGTAAATAATTTAGAACCTCTTTAAGTTCGTATTCTTGGATGGAATGTATTAGTTGGTTGCAACCCAATGATGTTTAATTGTCCATTTATTTTCTATCCTGAAACCTAATTCTTCCTCAGGAGTAGTCATGTTAATTCCATTTAATTGGTCTCGCTCCCTCTGTTTCTCTTGCTTCAGGGGCTCTTGGAGAATGAGTACCTTGGAGCCTCCTTTGCAGTTGGGCAAGTAAGGTCTATATCTGGCTATCAGGCACTTCGGAACGTATATGATATATCGGCAGAGACTAAGTCGAAGTGGGAAAATTTACTTGTTTTGTTTCTTATGGCTGTTGGATACCGCATTCTTGTTTTTGCTTTACTACAAATTTTTGTCAGAAAGAAGTTCCCTGCTCGTAGATTTTTCCAATGTAATAAGGACACAAACAACCCGAGATGAATAATATGCTCCAAGCAACTTCTGAGCTTGTTTCCTTCTGTTTTGCCTATTCTATAGGGAATTAAAAGATAACCCAGAAAGCCGGGTCTTGATAACCCACTCATCATTTTCCATCGATGAAGGGGCAAAATCTTGGAATGATTTATCTTGTAAGACTACTTATATTTATCCATACACATTGTGCGAGGTATCTTCCCAACCCTTTATTGTCTCAATTGAATTCTAGTAAAACAAACACGACGATATTCTATTCTCAAGCTTTACAAACGTCCAAAGCCGCCTACCTATAGCCCCACTTTAAAATGTTAAAAAGAAGGAAAAAAATTCAAGAAAATCATTCACTTTTAATCTAATTGTTCAGGTTTAATGACCAATGGGCAAACAAATTCGAGGTTTTTCTCTCTTCTCTTTTGAATCTTAACTTTTAAGTCATTGATGAAGAGATTCATGTTTCTCTCTGACGATCCATCTTTTCTTAATGCTCCTTCAAACTTGCTTTTCAACTCCTTAATAGACTTTCTGAACTCATTTCGAGATTCCTGCCCCATCAAATGCTTGATCTTCTTCGAGACTTCGAGCCTTGTAATCCGTGTTTGATCACATAGATTAATCCCAATTTTCCAATCATCAACTACTAATTTACGATTAGTGAATTGATCAGTGAGGAGAGGGCAACATATCAGTGGCACTTCAGACCAAATACTTTCCAGAGTTGAGTTCCAGCCACAATGGGTTAGAAATCCTCCAACTGCAGGGTTGCTTAACACTAGATTTTGACTGCACCATGGTACTATCATCCCACGGTCACTGGTCTCCTCCTTGAAATCGTCCGGCAATGGGTTAATGTCGTCAGAGCTCACAATATCAGGGCGAAGCACCCAGATAAACCGAACTTTGCTTTCGGAAAGACCGGAAGCTATCTCTAAAAGATCACGTTTTGTAACATGAGCATAGCTACCAAATGAGATGTACAAAACCGAGCCATGAGGCATGGTGTTGAGCCAGTGGCCGCAGTCCGACTCCGACCAAAGGCTCGTGGCGACGCTGCTCTTAGTGAACCCGGTAGGGAAGATCGGTCCGACCGAGAAAAACGGCACTTTCTTATGCAAGGCTGTTATGGTGTCGGATTCTAGCTCTTGAACTGTGTTGCACAGCACAAAATCTGCATATTTTCTCGTATCATGAAATGCTTTGCGGATGATCTGATGGCAGACTGTTGTTGGGTTTATATCTTGGAGATATGAGGCCAAATCCTTGGGTTCAATTGATTTCACGCCAGGAACATAGGTGATGGGGTCTTCACGCAAGTCTAGTAAGCAAAAAATTGCAAGCTTCAGGGGTAAAAAGGAATAAAAGTACGTGATTTCAAGGAACAAATTAAAATGAGTAAAACTAACTCGAGAAAATATTCGAAGTTGGAACGAGAATTCAGAGAAAATACTGGTGGCATTATGAATTCTTTCCAAAAAATATGCACATGGAGAAAGAGAGAGAGAGTGAGAGTTACCATTGCAACCGAAGTGGCTATTCAACATCAAAAGATCGAGATGGTAGTATAGCGTAAAAACTAAAGCAGATTCAGTCCAGAAAGAAACATACAGGAGCCCGTATTTCTTGGCCAGCATCCCAGGAAACACAAAGAACGAATCAGCAATTAAGAAGCTAACAGGAGGTCCCTTCTGCATAATCATCTGAATAGCTTCGTCTACATGAGCAGAGAAGACATGCAACAAAGCAGCCATGAACTGGTCATGATTAAAGGACCTATTAAACCCTACGGGAAGGCCGTCTGCCACGGTGGTGTATCTAATATCGAGCCCCGAATTCCTAACTTGGGCAAAAATATCTTCCGCCGGCGCTTCGCCGTTCTTGGCTCCAGACGTGATTTGGTTATGTATGGACTGTGTGTTGATGAAGGTGATGGTGAACCCTCTCGATGCAAGCTTGATTGCAAGATGCACTGCTGGGATAACATGTCCTTGCAGCGGGTAGCTTACCAAGATTGCATGAGGATTTTGGTGCGAAGTGGCCATATTGCTAGCTATTTTGAGCTTATTTTTGGAAAGAAAAGGTATATATGAAGGTGGTGGGGGAGACAAGAACTGTGAGAAGAAGCTCAAGCAGTTCTTGGGATAGTAGATATTACAGGTTTTGTGACTTTTTTTATGCGAAAATTTGCAATTTTTTTTAAAAAATACTTTTAAGAGCAGAATATCTGATCATTTTTAAAAATATTTTAGAGTAGAATATCTGATCCACCACATCATATTTGGTTTTCGTTTTTCGATGGGCTCTTTCGTTTGTTAAAACGACTGAAGATGCCTTTGCCTCGGGAATGGTGTGGTGCCAGTGGGATATGGACGAAAATTTTCTTGCTTATGGACATTTTTGTCTTTTAAGATTTTAATTCCTAGGGATGAGAGGAGAAGCAGGAATGGGTTAATTCCTGACCTATCAATATATTATAATCATTGTATTTTTTGGTTTTTTTGATGGATAGCATTGCAGTATTAATTCAGTCAACAGTCTTTTTTTTCATTTTTGGGGTTATTCTGTCTCCATCCTTGATCTTTGATGGAGTGAGAAATGAAGAGAAGTAAATGGAACATGCATTATACCCATAGATTTTAAGTGTACATAAATTAAAGTATATATTTTTCTCAAAAAAAAACAAATATATTACATATTAAATGTATCAAAAAAGTATTATTTTGAGAAAATATTTTAATGTGAAAAACCCCTTAGAAATGAAGTGAACGATGACAATGATGGAATAATTTAATTAAGATTTTTTAAAAAATTATAAAAATATGGTGAAAATAATCACAGTGATAACAACAACAATAATAAAAATGATAAATTTGATAGAACTCATTCAAAAGTATTCCTCAAGGGGTGCAAGACTGTTCTAAGAGGGCTTCTTTGACCGAACTGCTTGTTTCTTTGTCACATTGTCCTTTTCTTATATAAAAAATCCCTTTGTTTTCTTCTGAATTTTTAATTTTTTATTGATTAAGATATTTCATTCATTTAAATATAAAACTAATTGCACAAATAAATTTAATATTCATAGTATAATTATTATAATCTCCTTCTCATTTATAATAATTTTTTATTATATTAAAATGTTCTAAAATATTTAACACTTTTCATAAAAAGAATTTTTTAATATTACTATATACTATAAATTAATTATTATCTCTATTATAGGAATAGTACTTTTATATATCTAGATTTAGTATAAAGTACATTATTCTATAAATTTTTTATTATACTTATTACTTTTATAATATAAACTCTACGTTCAGTCGAGATTATCAATTAAATCGGATGAAATAATAATTCCCAAACTACATAATGATTGGTTGTTTCCTTTCGAAAGAAAAATAAAAAATAAAACATAGTAATTATCCTCACTTGAATTGCTCGAGTCATAGAAAAGTATTCTGACTGAGACCAAGGTCTGAGTTTTCAACGAAGCAAAATACTCCCCCATTTCAAAATATTTATTGCATTTTCATTTTCTATTTTGGCAAATGAATGATATATATCTAGAGAAATTTATTACTAATTTTTTTCCAATCATACCTTTCCTTGAACTACTGCTGAGGAACTAGTATTACTTTCATTTTCAAAACTAATTTTATTTTATCATTTAGTCTATCAAACTTATTCCTATTAATAACATGTAAAAGCTATTGGAGAAAAAAGGAAGAAGATAGATTAATTTCTTTTAATTTAGATTTCATGAAATTTGAATTCTTTCATTTTTGTTAGAACGGGGCAGGTGATCCGGGTAAAAGGGATCTTTCTTCTTTTCTTGGCGATTTTTGTACACATGGAGAAAAAACTATACAAGCTGTTGAATATGGTTTTGCCAATTTTCTAATTAATGAAGTTGATCCCCTTTCCACCAAAAATAATACTTCCTATGTCCGAAATTGAATGTTCTATTTTGTTTTAATAAAAAATCAAGAAGAGTAGTATTACTATAATTAAATTACCACAATAAACTTATTAATTAAAAGTGTTAGTGATGGGATTCATATATTAGTAGAGATTAAAAATTTTAAATTAAGAAAGTCAAAAAATTAGTGATGAACTCATTTTGTTAGCAAAGTTTAATTTTTTAAAATTATTAATAATAATAATAGAATTTTAGATAAAATACATAATTATTTTAAGAAACTGAATATTTAATTTTAAATATATTTAAAATAAAATATAGAAATTCAATTTCAAAGTGAAGGAATAAGTCATAAAAGTGATATTATAGAAGATATTGTGCGATGGACGCGTATAATTTGGATGTTTTGGTCCTTACTTATAAACAAGTATTTTTGGATGACCTACTACATGTAATTTCTGACCCTATTTAGTATTTTTTTTATTATGAATAGACCCTGTTTAGTGTATACTTCATCTATTTCATAATATAAAACTTTTGGCCTCTTACATAACGATTAAAGGTTCATAAACTACACAGATTTTTTTTGCATTATATCTTTAATAAATTTAAATTATTTTTTGATAACTTTTTCTAAACAAATTATTTTATTTTGAGTTGATTTAAAATTGTAGTAGAATATTTGATTACAAACGAATTGCTCCTCATTTTACTTTATTTATCAATTAAAGAGGTGAGAGATTGAACTCATGTATTGATGGAAATTTACTATATTCATAAATGGAAATTAGTTATAATAATTTAGAGAAAAATATGTTTATTTAATTAAGAAGATAAAATAAAATTCTGAATATTTTAAAAAGAAGAAAGTCATTAATGCGTCAAAATTTATTGACAAATTTTTTAAAATTTAATTATCAGCTTAAAGAAGGAAGTGAACCTTTTAACTTATATTTTTTAAGATAAACAACTTAGTTTGTTCTTAAAATTTATCTAAATTATAATTTTTACCTTTAAATTTAAGAAGATTTTTTATCTTGAACTCTTATAAATCCGTACCCTTCCATCCATTTACATGGTTAAAACTTTACGAAAATATGTAATATGACTAATGTGTGATTGCTTTTAAGGACAAATGTGGAACATGAGATAGGAATGATCCATACAGCATAGACAGTAAGTTTCCTGTTGCTCATCTTTGCTCATCATGTTTGTTCTTGTGCGCACATAATTATTAACAATGCTATTTCTTATCTATCTGACGAATATTCCGGATGGAATCTATTTGGATATGCTCTTTCTTTCAACTTTTTATTGTCCATCTTCAAATTTTCAATTTCCTTTTCCAATCTCTTTCTATTATTTTCGGGAAATTCTTAGGTGAACCCGGTCCACAGTCCCACTTGTGGACCGAAGTCATCCTATTGGAACACTTGTCCAGTTGTATTAATTAATGAATTTTTTACTTTTTTTTATTCTTTTCAGATTAAATTCTTAAATCTCTTAAAATAAATTAATTTTTTTTGACTAACTAACCATGGTTATCACTGCTTGCTCTCTTGCTCTCTTGACCGTCAAAAGCCCCTTCAAAATGTGGTCGTTCTAGAATTGTTGCAGCAGCTCCAGCACCATCATCTGAGCCCTGACATTGGGTTCTTCTAGGAATCGAATTTCAAGAAATGGGTAATAGATTTATTTGCATGACGAAGAAGGACGCCAAAGAAACTAATAATTTTGGATCAAAAAGCAAGAGAATTGGTGAAAGATCATCCAAGAGGAGGAGCTTAATGGAAGAAGAGTTACTACACAGGCAAGCTTTGTCAATGGCATTTCAGCAGCACCAGTTGTCTCAGAGGTTCGATGGCTCCATGTCCAGGCGTATTGGAACCACTAGCTCTCGCAGGCGTAACAATTTCTCTGATTCTTTCTCCAATTCCACCAAGCAGGTAGCTTTACTGTACTTATATATAGAACTTCTCATTCCACTATGTTGGTTGCTTTCTTTATTTCACTTTTTCTGCTATTAATCTGCATCCTTTGTTGGGTTTCTTAAATTTTCACCGTTTCTGGTCAGGGGGTTGGATTTGATGATTGAGATCTTTGACAGAGAAAAGTAGCTTTTAGTGTATAAAAGAGTGCCTATTTGTATGTGAATCTGTCTTACATAAAAGGTTTATAATTTCAATTATGCCTTGTTGCTCAATCTGGCGCTGGTAGATTGTGGAAAATCAAGAAAAATGAAAGCATGGTAACTTTTTGCTCAACCAAGAAAATGAAAGCATGGTAACTTTTTGCTCAACCAAGTGATCTGCTTTTCTTTCCCGCAAGCTCTGAAAGTAAGAAGTAAATACCTTATATTTAACTTTAGTGCTTTCCAACTTCTCAAGTTAACCTTGCATTTAACTTTAGATTGTGGGGGAGAATTTAGATGATGAAGAAATAGGCTGCTATTTAGATTCTACAACAGTCTTTTTAGGCATCTCTTAGTGCCTGCCTTCAAGCTCTTGCAAAATTTGCCCACATTTGTTTGCTGAGATATTAGATTTTAAATAGCATTGCAGTGAAAAACATTTACTATCTTGTTCCCTTCAGATTGCATCATCTTTTATTCTGGATTTTGCACTTTGAAGGAGCAAATATATGGCTTATTGTGATGATGATGCCTTGGAATCCGTCAATGAAAAAGCCTTGAAAGTTTTGCAAATATATGGCACTTTGAAAAATCCTTGGAACCCGTCAATGATGATGCTGAAAATGAAGATGTAAGTGACAAATTGTGATGTGTTTTAATTTAAAAGTTTGCCAGATTTGCAAAATTGCCCACATTTGTTTGCTGAGATATTAGATTTTAAATAGCATTGCAGGGCAAAATCATTTACTATCTTGTTCCTTTCAGATTGTAGCATCGTTTATTCTGGATTTTGCCTGTCTAATCACTTGAAGCTAGAAAATACAAATTTGTGGCAGTTTGGGAAATGCAATGCTAACATCTATAAAGCTTGATCAATGTTGTTAAAATTGGCTTTTTATAGCAAAGAGTTCATACAGTTTTGGAATGTTTGGCTAATTGCTTTAAACATGTGAATCTCTCCTTCGGTTTATCTAAGCTGCATCTCCTCTATGCTGAATTGGGACAATATTAACTTGAAAACATGTATAGAGAAGCATTAAAGAATGAAAGACAGAACACTTTTTATTCCAATTTATGGAGTAGCTAAATTTCAAGTAGAACTTTACAGTAAGCTCGGGAAAATGTATGATTTGACTGTTAAAAGAAAGAAGAAATGGTAATCCATGCAAACACAATGCTCACACGACGTGAGCTATCCCTAGATGAATACTGGAAAGTTCACGGTTTCTGATCCATGTAGGAACTGTCACTAGATTAAAATTGTTATAAGAAAGGTCTATTGACAACAGAGAAAGAAGGCCCCTGGGAAAGGTTTTTGGCTAAGGATCTGAAAGTAAATTTCTAGACAAATTAACAATAAACAAATACAAAGAAAGCAAGCTAGGAAAATCATGGATAACAATAATAAGAGCACCCTTCAGGCTTCATTTTGCTGTCCTTCATCTCTATTTTTATCTCGCGAGTCATAATTTGAGCCATTGTTTGTCGCTTCACCCTGAATAAAGATGAACATGAATGAATACAAGGAAGCAAACCATAAATAAAGAAAAGTTATGAAATCATAAACTGTGAATACCAATGCATTATTATATCCTCGCAACATGCTTGTAAAAGATTCATAGGGAACACCAATGCTTGCACCCTTAGAAAAGTCAAAAAGCCAAGGAAATAGAAATGTTTAGTCTAATTCCACATATTAAGACTGAATACTATTTTTTTAACATTTTAACTACCAAAATATTTTTAGTTAGAGTTTACCAACTCATAGTTCGTTGTTGGCTTATCAAACATGGTCATTGAAGTGGTCACCGATACTATATTTGCCTGTGAAACATAACTATCGAGTTGCTCACATTGGCTTGGGAGATCATGAACTATAAGTTGCCCTTCAGCCGGACATGGTTGCTTTCTCTTCCCTACAAATAAATATAGAAAATACAGTAAATAAATGTCATCAATTAGGCATGGTAAAATACTAATATAGACAGTAAAAGTTCACCTTGAGACAAACTACTTTTTTTAGAACAATTGCCTTTTTTTCGCTTCTCAAAATGACCTCGTAGTCTTTCCCCCCTTTCTCTACCCTTTGACCGTATTTTGGCCGGATCTTATACAAGAATATCACCCTCCTTTCCACCTCTGCTTCTACCACTCATATTTGTATTCC
The DNA here is from genome assembly GCA_030512225.1 of Rauvolfia tetraphylla. Lineage (NCBI taxonomy): Eukaryota > Viridiplantae > Streptophyta > Magnoliopsida > Gentianales > Apocynaceae > Rauvolfia > Rauvolfia tetraphylla. Next base: position 1,941,063 of record JAJQKT010000062.1, read on the forward strand.
CATTTTTAACCCATGATTGCGAGTCAAGCATCATATGTTCTCTATAGTAGTTATCAAGTTTCATACCAATACTTTCCAAACCTTGCCATAACATGTGCCTAGTTACCTCATGTGACTGACTTCTAGAAACAAGCTGATAAGCAAACTTCATGGCCTGATGTGTGTACATAATACGACAACCATTACCCTCCATGTTAAATATTTTTTGTTGATCTACATCACTTACACGCTTTCGGGTATTTTTACTCCATCGTTTCAAAAAATATTTGTCGGGAATTTTTGCAACATTCTTATTCTTCAAAGCGGCCAATGCATGTGTACAAAGTATTCCCATGCTCTCAAACTTTTTGCAACTACATTGAACAACATTCTCTTGCATGTTAAGGTGGACTGTGCTTATTTTGGGGCCCCATTTAGTGTTCAAGGTGACATGAAACCAGTGCATTGATTCGCCACAACTTTCTTCTACATGTGATGAAGCAAGGATATCTGTAAACTCTTTCTCAAACACCTTATACAATTTGTGAGTATAGAAGCGGACAACTTGTTGCAAAATGGAACTGTTCTTGACTGCAATTGATGGTTTCCCTTGCTTGCATATAAAGTCAGCCTCTGCTTCATTTTGGCGCCATTCAGTAAGTTTCTGCTCAAATTCAACCACAAATTTAGTTAGAGAAGTAGTTTTACTCCCGATGCTATTTAAAACATTGTTTGTGCTTTCACTTCTTGAAGTAGTCTTGAAGCCTGCACTGAAGGTTTCATTGCTAAAAGCAGTGCACCATCTATCTCTAAGATTATATAATCTTTCCAACCACTTATGCCCTTCCAACTTGTACTCAGAAATCATCTTGGTCCATGTTTCTTCAAACTCCTCTTTTGTATCACATCCAGTCAAGCACTTATGAAACAACTCTTGAAAACCACTATTGCTATTAAGGCCACCCAAGTATGATGGAGCATTTTTACAAATATGCCACAAACACAATCTATGTTGACTATCAGAAAACACTATATCAGCAGCTTTCATTATGGCATGATCTTGATCAGTCATAAATGTTATAGGTTGCTTATTATTCATTGTCTCTACAAATGATCTAAATGCCTACTCAAATGATGTTGCGGTTTCATCTGATAAAAATGCACATGCGAATATAATAGTCTGCCAATGATGATTTACTCCAATAAATGGTGCACAAATCAAATTGTATTTATTAGTCCTATAAGTAGCATCAAATACGACAACATCTCCAAAAAAGTCATAATCAAGTTGAGATCTACCATCACTCCAAAAAAAGTTATGGATTCGCCCTTCATCATCTAACTCCACATCCCAAAAAAAATACCTTCATTTATAGACCTGTGCTTGAAGTGATTCACCAAACTCTGAGCATCTCCTTTTTCAATTAGGGAATTTCTTCTATTGTTTAGTTCATTGTATGCATCATTCTTTAAGAAACCAACATTTCCAACACCACCACTTTCTTTTGTCATGTAAGAAAATACATGAGAAGTCTTAATTCCAGAACTTACTAAGGATTACAAAGCATCACCTTGGGCCTGTGATACACGCCTAGCTGATCTTAGCATGTGCTTTTCATATGACTTTGTCATCTCGTGATTATGCTCATTGTGTATTTTACTAACCTTCCAACTTCTATCTTTATCAACATCAAATTGTACCATTGCTTTGCATGCTGTTCTTGTCTCTAATCACTACAAGAAAATACGCGATTAGCGACCGAAATTAGCGACGGATAACGTCCGTTGCTAATTAGCGACGGACCGACTCCGTTGCTAATTAGCGACGGAAAAATAATTTAAATATTAAAAATAATTTTTTTAAATTCTTATTTTTTTTCCATCGCTAATCCGTTGCTAATTAGCGACGGATTAGCGACGGACAAATAAATTAAATATTAAAAATAATTTTTTGAAATTCTCAATTTGTTCCGTAGCTAATCCGTTGCTAATTAGTAACGGATTAGCGACGGACAAATAATTTAAATATTAAAAATAATTTTTTCAAATTCTTAATTTTTTTCGTTGCTAATCCGTTGCTAATTAACGACGGAAAAATAATTTAAATATTAAAAATAATTTTTTTCAAATTCTTATTTTTTTCCGTCGCTAATCCGTTGCTAATTAGCGACGGATTAGCGACGGACAAATAAATTAAATATTAAAAATAATTTTTTGAAATTCTCAATTTGTTCCGTAGCTAATCCGTTGCTAATTAGCGACGGATTAGCGACGGACAAATAATTTAAATATTAAAAATAATTTTTTTCAAATTCTTAATTTTTTCCGTTGCTAATCCGTTGCTAATTAACGACGTAAAAATAATTTTTTCAAATTCTTAATTTTTTCCGTTGCTAATTAGCGACGGATTAGCGACGGATAAATAAATTAAATATTAAAAATAATATTTTGAAATTCTCAATTTTCTTATTTTCTTGTAGTGAATTTTTCGTGTGAAGTACCACTATCATTTTCAGTTTCTTTCACACCTTGTTTTGAACAGTAAAAAACTTTTGATCTGATATCCTTTGTCCCTTGTACATAATATTGCTTTCCTTTCCTTACACTAAACCCACAAACATGAGCATATTCACAATACAAGTCATATGCCCTCTCTTGTGAGTCAACAACAGCATTCATCAATTTCTTTTCCAATTCCTCAAGTATAGACTCACTTTCTTCAATAAATTCTTTTGCTGGCACCCTTTTCTCTTGCACAAATTGGACCTTTTTTTCTTCTTCATAATCATCATCACTAATAAAAATGGAGTCGGCAAAACTAGACATCCCTATATATAAAAAAAAAAAGGAGAGGAAAAAAAATAAGAGATTGACTAATAAACTAAAAAAAGTTTATAATTCAAACTTGAAAGCAAAGTACATTATTAAAAAATAACACTGCGAGAATGCAAGCAACATCAGTAACATGTTAACAGAAGAAAAGCACTACAAAGTAACAAAAAAAACAAAGCAAGGGCCATAAAAAGTCTGCTGCAAATGGCCAGGGCTTTGTAGACACAACAATATGCAAGCACGACATTCAAGACAAGCATGACATCAGGAGATACTTTTTCACTAACTATAGAACCATATTTGTACGTAAACAAATAGAAAATGCATTGAGAAAGAAGATGCATGTTACGTAAACAAATAGGAATTGTTTAGGCGAAAGAATTGCACGTACTGCTCCTCCAACTTTTTAACAACTCCAAAAATTACCGAAAAGACACACAAAAAATCTGAATGATACAGAACAAGAGAGTGCGAGAGAGAGCAATGAAGAAGAATTAGCAACGTCAGGAGAAGAAGAGAGGACGTGATCGTATGTTTTGGGAGAGGAAGAGACTGCCGTGTTTCTTTGTGGCGTCCTTTTTTCAACCAACTCGGTTTAGGACTAATAATGATAATCATGGTTAGTTAGTCAAAAAAAAATTAATTTATTTTAAGAGATTTAAAAATTTAATCTGAAAAGAAAAAAAAAGTAAAAAACTCATTAATTAATACAACTGGACAAGTGTTCTAATAGGATGACTTCGGTCCACAAGTGAGACCGTGGACCGAGTTCACCTAAGAATTTCCCATTATTTTCAGTAGCTTGCGACTCACCCACTGTGCTTCTCTTCCTCTTCAACAAACCTCTGCTTACGTCACCTCAGCAATCCCATATCGCGGGGTCAATCCACTCAAAAAACATCACAGCCGCAGGCAAACCTTCTCGACGGGTCTTCAAAGTGCGTGTTCGACCATAATGGCAAGTTGGCGGCTTGCGTATGCTTTTTGGCATCTCTCGAATGCATACTGCAGAATTGGCGGAGATAAAATGATTAGCAGTGACTATTTTATACCAAGGAATCTGGTCATGTGAGTGTCACGTGACTTGAAAAATGGAGGGAATTCTTCGCATCCTGCTCTTCTCATCTCATGTTTCTGATTTGCCCTTAAAAGCAGTCATGTATTTGCCACATTGCACAATTTCTTTAAGCTTTAACGCGAGAAATGGAAAGAAGGGCAAGAGTAAGCTTTATCGTAAAACAATTTTCTCTTTGAAGTTCTAAGAGCAAAAATTTAAAGAGATAATATTATTTAATAACTTTAACGTTAGGGGCAAATTTTACTTTATTTTATAATATTAATTTTGTATCATTTAGTTAAATTTTTTTGTAATGACAAAATTATCCTCATTTCTTAACAAATCATTTACCAAACCTTTTGTAGACCAAAACAAAAAGACCAAGTTGCTTACGCAAGAAGTTTTAATAGTTCTAATGTATATTCAATTCTTTTCCTCCTTTTATTTTCCTTTTTGCTTCCCTATTTTGCTTCTTCTTCTTCTTCTTCCTCCCTTGTGGTTGCCCGTCCTTATCCTCCTCTCTCCGCCACCTCTACTACCAGAACTACCCACAACACCTCGAATACAAGGAAGACCTCTTGAAAGAAAGGGTATCAACCCCAGAAAAGGATCTCCTAAAGGCGAAAAAATGCAAGTGTCACTATTGCTTCACTGAAGAAGAAGACAATTCCTTGCTCTAATTCTTGCACAGAAATTGATCGAGAATTTGTCTATTTATATCAATCAGAAAAGAACTTAAATAATCATGGAGGATGCAAATTCAAATTTTGTTCTTTCTAGGCCCAAAACTCTATACTCATTTGCTCATTTACAGAACATGAAGTATCAAAAGCATTTGCAGTGCTTTCTTCCATGTGTTCTATGCTTGGTTGTTGGGGTTTGTGGGACCAACTAATTCGATGATCAACTTAAACATCCTAATTTCTCTGCTAGATTTCATTGCAAATGAGTAAGATACCAGCGTATCTCTCAATATTGATATACGCAAGTACTAACGTGTCTGAAAAATAAATAAGAAATAAATATATATATATATAATAATACATTAAACGAAAATAACAACGGAAGTCTTTATATATAAAGGTAGATCCTTAATACAATTTTCTCTCCAAAACCAGCTAGAGAGAACAAAAGATACAATATCTCCTAAAAGTATTTATATTATACATATAACAAAAGATCTTTCCGAGCTAAAGTTATAACAAACAAGAAGTTCACAACTCAGTCTCTGGTACAATCCATCTAAAATAAATATTAAAAATAAGTGTGAGCCAAAAAACCCAGTAAGTTTACGTGTGTGCTTGTGATTTCAAAATGATATGACTCAATGCATGTGCATGATAGTATTCAAAGTTCTTTATATGCCAATAAATAGCTTTTCTTTACAAACATGCACAAACTAATGATAAAGTTTGGAAGTAGTCGAAACGTTTGAGCAAATCAAGACACGTTAGCGTAGTTTCTCAAACCAAATTTCTCAAACATGACAAACAATTAAATAATAGTTCAACAGTAAATCTATTGAAACCAATAACGGGATCATTATGGAACAAATTATGACATCCCGTTGTAAAAACCAACAACACACTAGTGCGAATATTCGACTTCACAACATATTCATAATCCAAATAATATCTGGTTAGAACAGAATTTTTATGTAACTTTTTAAATATAAAGGCCACTAAAGTAGCCATCTAAATCCATAAGCAAATCCTATTTCGACATAACTTCAAAATAATAGTCGTTTGCCAGTCCAAACATGTAAATGTAAGTTTTTCCAAATATGCCATGGAAATGCAATGACTTTCAAAAATACACAATAAAACATTTCTCAAAGATTACTTGCATTTATACATCATGTTCAAATACTATAATATTTCAAATTAAATAAACACCTACTTGGTGCACTGCTCCTAAGTATTTTTTAATGTATAAGTCAAAATATATTGTGGAGAACCTCTCCAATTTAAAAATCAGTAACTAAAGTAATTTCTAAAATAATATATATTCACTTGTGAATAACAAATATTTGTATTTATAAATATTGATGGCACTAAAAATATAATGAGTCTTAGTTTGTAAACTTACCTGATAACAAGTGTTAGAGTTACTTGCTATCTTACAAAAAATATGAATTTTTTATAAATTCAAATAGCTAAACTTTAGTCCAAAACCCTGAAAATAATAAAATTTTAAGTTATCGAGCGAATCTCCCTATGATATTCTAAGTAAAAGTTTAAGCATAAACTTACAATTATAAAAACGTTCAATTATTAAATATTCTACAACTATATATTTTTATAAATAGTTATATATATATAATGAAGTTTCACAAATAATAAATTTTTTCAAATACTAAATATCACTTTAAGAGAATGAAAATATCACTTTAATTTAAATCTCAATATTTAGTCACTTTCAAATCTATTTCAAATCTTGAAGAATATAGATTTTTATACTAAAAAATTTTAAATCAAATAAACAATTTTTACTAAACCAAACTTTATAGCAAACATAAACAAAATAATTTCAACAAAAGTTCCAAAACTCGCATAACAAATAAAAAAAATCATAAATAAAATAACATTAAAACTTACCTTAATTAACAAGGAAGAAATTAAGCCAAGGAGAAGAAGAAGAAAACAAAATAAACCAAGAAGAAGGGGGAAAAAAAGAAAACTGAGAGAAAAGGAAGAAATTATAGGAAATGAAGGAAGGAAAGAAAGGAAAGGAAATGGAAGAAAAACAAAAGGAGCCAAATTATATAGCAAGAAGCAAAGCCGATAGAGTCATCGACTTTGGTGAAAAAGAAGTGACTCATGTGTCACTTGTTTGTTGATAATTTTTTTTACAATATATGATCATAAATAATTCTAAAAATAAATTAACTTAATTCATGATAGTTTCCTTAAATGCATTATATATAAAAAATTATAAGTCTCATTTCAAAATAAATACGCTTAAACTGTCTTTAGGATGGAATGTTACATCAACTTTTTAGCTAAAAGACCAAGCTCAAGATTTTCCTTATACCTCCAAAATGGGTGTGGTTTAAGATGAAAAGCTCTGTAACGAGCTAGCTGATAACCGTTCAGACTTTCGGGTGTATGGTGTGATTGGATAAGATTTGATTTTGAGATTTTTGTCTTGAATTTCGTGAAAATAAAATTATTTGTGAGAGAAGATGTGGTCTCACACTTAAAATTTTGAATTGAGTTTTGAAATTGGGTCCCACACTTAATTTTAGATTCCGTGAAAGGAAATATTTTTTTATAATAGAAGAAGTGAGATCTAATTGTATTTCTTATTCGGCCAAACGTTGTCCAAATACAGCTGATAAAGTTTTTTTTCCCTTTTTTTCTTGATCATGTTTTAAGCATTCAAATTCAGGGGTAAAAATAGAAAAGCATTCATTTTTTAATGGAATAGATTTTTTCGATACAAAATTAACGTGGGACTGTGAAATTTACCTTATATGTTAAAATAGTTAAATGATATTATCCCAAACTAAATTTAAGTAAAGTTTAAGGATAGAGTAATTTGTAAAAAGAGTCATATAACTAATTTTTTATCTTAAAGATGTTCACTAACTTTAATTTATGTAATTTTAATTCAAAATCTATTTTTTAAAGTGAATATAGTTCTTGCTAATTTAACTTTAAATTTAATCGTGAATCATCTAATTTAATAATAGTATATTTGAAAAAAATGTGGATAGTCTTCATTTCTAAATATTTTAGAAAGCATGGGATAAGAAATGATGATGTTGTACTTTGAATTAAATTCATGTGTGCTGCATATATAAATTTTAATTAAGTTCTGTTATAAAACTAGCAATAATGGTGATATTCTTTTTAAAAAATTTATAACTAAAATTATTAAAATAAAAATTAAGAGATGTCTTTAAAACTCAAAAAATAATCGTATGATTTTTTTTAAAAAAATTACTCTTAAGGCAACTTGAATTGTTTATTTGTCTTTTAAGAAAACTTTTATAAAATATTGTATACTTTCATTCAAAGGTCGTTATCGAAGCTTTACCTGAGTTTAATCAGCTTTGAATTTGCGGGGAAAAAACCTTAGCTTGTTGATTAAAAAAAATCTAAGCCTATATTTTCCCTTGAAATGGTCAAATTTAACTTTTAAAAAAATTATTTGGAAAATTCAATCTAGCCTTAGCTTTGCCCAGGAAAAAAAAGAAAAAGAAAAAGAAAAAGGAGCCCCAGCCTTGAAAGAAAGACATTTTCCATTGAAAATAACAAAGAATCAGATAAAATTGAAACGCGTGCCCCAAGCTGCCACCTGCAGTATACTATTTGTAAGCATGGAGCCACAATCAACATCCAAGTATTAAAAAAAAAAAAAAAAGAAACGCGTGCCCCACTCAACCGGAAAGTTGAAGTTGCTTTTTCTGTTCAACGGCACAGAAAAACCTTGCGCGCGCCAAACCCCAAACTACCATACCTGATACCTATCGTCTGCTTGACGCTAACGCGTTAGCACATTTATTCGCCAAAATTCAAAAACAGAAAAAGAAAAAAGAGAAAGGCAGAGAGGAGGGAGGAGACGATCATCAATGGCCTCGGTTCCGTCACGGTTATCGGAGTGGATGAACGGCGAGAGAGGCGTGGTGGTGCTATTTATAGCTCGAATCATCTATGCCGCGCCTCTCAATCTCCTAGCTGAATCCATCTCGTTGTCCCTCCTTTCTGTTTTTGCTCTCTCCCTCGACATCTCCGCTGACAGTAATTCTTGTTCCTCCGCCAGCTCCGTCGGAAATCCTTTTTCTGATTTGTTCAAGACCAGGTAATTCAACTCAATTGACTGATATGATTGATCATACTGCGAGAATTGTGGTCTCAAAATTTTGTTTTTCTGACATTTCTGTCAATTAGGGTTTAGGCTTGCATATGTCTTTAATTATTCTGAGAAATGAATTTGGAAATGGTTGAATGAAAATTATTTTCACTGCTCAAATATCGCGTAGAACAGGAGAAACACATGACATTTTTAAATATTTCTCCGTATTTTTTTTGATAATTTTTTTGTTGTTTTTATTTGAATATAGATGATGCAGTAATTGCTTTGAATTTTCTTTTATTTAACGTGCAACCACGAAGGTAAAATTAGCCCTTTTTGCTTTTATTTTGTTTTATTTATTGCTTTTCTTGTTTTGGGGAATTGAATCTGTAGGCCAGGTGTATCCTCTGGGATATTGTTGGGGGCAGTGACACTCCCGGGATTAATGTTATCAAGGTTGATACAGATAACCAGAGGAATTTCCTTAAATGAAGTTAAAGTTTCAGGTATACTCGTGTCATGTGAATTTAAGAATTTGAACGAGTGGTGGACCAGGTATCTGCTTTATGCCTCTAGCTCTGGATCACTTGTTAATATGGTGTACTCCCTTTGTTTCAAAATAATTGTCCTAATTTCCTGTTTGGTCTGTTTCAAAATATTTGTTCTATTTCTATATAAAGAGTCCATTTATTATTTTTTCATACTTTAACCTTTTCTTTAAGTAACTATTTAAATGCTTTTGTTTTTAAGAAACCATTGATTTTCTAACCAGCCATTAAAATTGCAATCTTAAATAAGGGTATTTTAGATATTTATCAAACTTTTCTATGAAATTCACCAAAACCTTAATTCCTGTGTAAAAGGGAATTAGGCCAATTATTTTGAAATGGAGGGAGTAATAGAATGTGAGAACGGAAATCAGATTAAGGAATTTTAAACTAGAAAAAGCTGTTACTTTATCGCTGATGGTATAAATAATCATTCATCTGCTGTCAATATTTTATTTTCCCTCATATCCCATTATTTTTCTGTTTTCATAAGCATATTGATCAGCATGAGTTTCCTAAAACAAGTTACTTTTATCAAGACCGTTTAATACCTGATAGAGTTTGCCATATACATGCATTCACTTACAAAGATTAGGACTGAGGGCAAAATTATGGAGTACAAACTGATGCAAATGATCTCTTGCTTTATAGAAAAGTTATCAAATCTTTTATCTTTATTGGGTTCTTCTTGTTTTATTCCTGGTAAGTTTTCTTGACAAAATCCTATAGAAACTAATAGTTTATGTATATTTTTTGTTTGGACTTGAAAATAGTTGATAAGTGGGGGTCTTAGCCTTCTAATAAATACTACTATGTGGTAGGTTTTCTGCCGCTCTAGTACTCTTTAATATCATGTATAAAGGTTTTGGTTTCAAGGAAATAGTCTATGTATGTCTATCATTTTTTTGGGACAAATATGGAATTCAAAGGTAACAAACAGGAAGTAAATTTCATGGAACTTCAATGAAATACACCATTGGAAAATTTTACATGGTAGATTGCAAATTTGAAATTTCCCAGATGAGATTCAGGTAGAAAGAGATTTTGATGAATTGGAATTTTCTAAATAAAAGGAGATACAGCTAGAAATTAGAAGTCAGAAGAAAACTAGAGTTATTGCCTTAAAAGTATTATATACATAGGTTACAATTCTGTTGCATAGAAGGAGAATGCTGTTTAATATGTTTACTTATTTGATTAATCTTTTCCTGTTTTACGTTATGCAGAGCTTGAATATCCTCAATTGCAATATTGGATCACCTCAATCAGTTGCTTCAGCATGCTAGTATTCCTCTTTCTTGTTCTTTGTTGGAAAGGCAATAACATTCACTATGGCGGTTGTTTCCATTGCTGGAACACAAAGTTTAGTTTAAGCTGTGTCGCCTTATATGCAGGAGTCTGCTACGTTGCATTCTCTGCAAGATACCATATTGGTAGGTCTAACAAAGGGCCTTTTGCACTATTGCAGTTTATTTTTTATTTCTTCTTGAATAAACAATTTAATCAGGAAGCTCAAGGAACTGTTCCTTTGGATCAGAAATTCTTTTGAGCAGATATTTTCCCCTGTGCTGCTATTTGAGTTGACCTGCAAGACTTATGATTCTTTCTACCCACCCTTCCATCCCTTGCTCTCGATATGTACAGGGTGGAACATGGCAATAACGTTATTATGGATACTCTGTCATGGGTTAGCAGCGATAAAACTCATCCAGAAGATTCTCCATACGTTTCCGGCATGTGCTTCAATTGGTAGGTTATGTTATCGAATCAATTTTGATTTTAGGATTTGCCTTTGTCTTGTTAGAGGATGGACTAGAAAGAAACCAGGGTATTAGAATTTGTAACCTTGCTTAGAATTATTCTCATGCTCTTATGCTAATGCAATTTGAAGGAAGACCTTTTTGATATGCCACTGGACATCCTGAAATCCACCACTCGACGCGTAGACGTGGATTAGTGGATCTTGCTAGCATCTTATAAGCTTGAGATATTTTTGTCAATTAAAGCTGTTTCTGTTTTATTCTTTCCTGTGGCTGATCTTGACATAAGTTGACTAATGTTCTTGGTGTTCAGTATTCATGCTTCATACTTCTGTGATTCAACCATGCTCTATTAGTTTTAAAAGATTATAAGGTTACAAGGATAGATTGCCTGTTGTGACCTTTCTGGTGTTTGCTCCCCTTCTGTAAGCCTTGTTGCACCCTTGCCTTTCCTATGAGCCTGGCAAACCTCTAATCTTGTCTTTTCAATTACTGGGAGTACAATATATATCAATGGCTGTCCAACTTATACACCTCTTTATTTTTTGTCTACTTTCCTCCTTCGACATAAGTTTTTGTCACAGTTGATCCAATGTTATTTGGAAGAATTCCTCTGCTTGCATTTTTCTCTTGTTACATTATCTTAGTTTGCTTAATTCAGTTTCTGCGCAGAGTGTCCCCCCCCCCTCCCCCCCGGTTTTTTCTTTTTGGAATTTCCTTAGTTCAATCTAAAGCCTTCTATTCTTGCCTCAGTGATTGTAACCTTTCTTCTCAGGAGAAGCACTTTTGGTAACTGCTGGGCTTGTGATCTATCTTGGGGACATGCTTACATATACTGTTGCAAAAGTTAGTTTGATGATTCTACTGTTTAAATAGTAAATAGTCTACTCTCTGCTTTTTCCTCACCAACAACAGTATCTCCTTGAATAGATTCATGGTCATGTTGCAGCACCAGAATTTATTTCTGTACTCAATGATACTCAAAGAAGTGAAATAAGCACCATCATTCAGGTAACTTCTGCCGGACTAAGGTTGAAGTGTGCTATTATTCTTGATCTCCTGTTCATGGGGATAACAGAACACAATTACAGTTGCCTTAATTTTGCATCATGCAGGGCATGACTCTTGGTCTCCTCCTTTTCCCTACTTTCCTCAAATTGATTTTCCAATTCACTGGATTCTTCAACTTTCTGGACATTTCCAAGGAGAGGGCAAACCATGAGATCAGGATATCCAGTATCTTTTATGCTGCTCTTGTATTTATGTTGATTGTGGTTGTTCCTTGGTGGATGCAGCTCGTTCAAGATTTCCATGTGCATCCATTTGCATGGTATTACCAGCAATAAACTTATTCCCCTCTTAAATCTGATAGTTATCTGGATTTTTCTGTTGATCCATATGCAAGATATAGGTTCTCAGGTTTTCTTTTCTCTGTGTGTGCTAAGTTCTAGTTGTTATATCTTCTTCTCCTTTTTTTCTTAAATGTTGGGAGGGGATGCTAGTGAGTAAAATAGGATAAATAACTTGTGAACTTGGTCTGGTATATGATTATGGTAACTGAACTATCTTTATGTGAAACAAGGTTGTAAACATCAGGGTTTGTTCCTTTAGGTGATGAAATACAACTAGGCAGTATTGCTGATGCTGTCTTTGACTTTGCTTATTCTTTTCCTTTTCAGGGTGTTGGATTTTGTTTTCTCTGAACCACTCAAGAGGCTGTCATTATGCATTTACTGGATGTCTCTTATATTTGCATCAGTTACAAGGTTTTATGCCATTTCCAAGAACAGTAAGATCGAGAGGATTCTTCTCCGAAAATACTACCATCTCTTGGCTGTTTTGATGTTTATTCCTGCTCTCATAATTCAGGTGATTTTAAAGATGGTTATTTTAAATATGGTTTGGATTTTAACAGGCCATTTTTTCCTGGACAATAATTTAACTTTATAACTTCTTCCAGCCGAAATTTCTTTACCTGGCGTTTGGTGCGGCTTTGGCAGTTTTCTTGACTTTGGAGATCATAAGAGTAAGTTCATTGTGAGTGATACTTGTCTCCTGATTCTTCTGTGGAAAAGACAAGGAGGTTAAGTTGGTTTGGTTGCTGTTGCTCTTACCTGGTTTCTTATTTTTTTATGCTGCTGAAAGTTGTTTGTACACTTCTTTAAGTAATTATTGATAGCAAAAAATATTCTGTGGAAACTAGCAGTAAGATGACATAGAAATATTTCTAAGCTGCTGTTTCCCAGACTAGACTAGGAAGAATGTATAAGCGAGAATGGAAATTAACTCCCCGACATCTCAGGGCTCTGCTTTTGTCTTCTGTTATCACCTTCCGTAATTCTATTTTTCTTAGAAAGTTGCACTGCCTTTGCAAATAAGTCTGGCACTGAAACGATATCGAGATTGCAGTTTGGTGTTACCAATATCAATGCTTTTGTTCAAATTTTTGATGGAATTTATTTCCGGTTGGTGATGGTCTAGTAAATTTTTTTAAGTAGATAATTCAGTTGCTATTTTGTATGAGGAACTAAAAGGTTGGATAAGGTGGTTACTGGGAACACTTACAAAATTTTAAGCATGGCGTGAAGTATTTATTCAGTGGTCCTTCTCTGTGGACTCCATCTCTAGGACATCTTTCATTGTCCTCCTCTTTCTGCTTTCATTTGCAAGTGTAAATAGAATGGCAGGTAACAACTTTAATGCAAATATTTGAGGTTTTGCTTCCCACTTACCAGTTAGTGGATTGCTCAAATTTCTATAGCTCAGAGCTGAATGGCAAGCTGCATCCTGAAATTGGAATCTGGATTTGCTAATATAAGCACTTAAAATGTAAACTAAATTTTACAGTTTTGCTAAACTTAGAGGTGCACTTCCCGAGGCAATAATGGATAGACACTCATAATATGTAGAGGCTCAAATGTCCATCCCAGTAACTGCTTCTAAAAATGCTACCTCATTTGTAACAATATTTTATACTCCATAGCTGGAATGGGGTTGTGAAACTCAAAATGCATAGGAAGATCAATTGGTTCCCGTTCTGGCTTTGTGATATACTTTCTTTTTTTTCCTTTTTGAGTTTTGCCATATATACCAGTCTTGCCATTGACTCGCATTTGAAGGCAATTGATGCAGATATCCTGTAGCTTTTTTGTTTGTTGCTCTATCCTTAGCTGGCTGTCACGTTTTAAACAATTGATATACCATGCACCCTTCTGTTGCTATTTCCATAACCTTGATTTTCTAAACAGGTATGGAGAATTTGGCCCTTGGGACAGCTTATTCATCAATTTATGAATGCTTTTACTGACCATCGTGACTCTGAAGTCCTTATTGTCAGGTTTGGGAAGGTTTTTGTTAGGATAGCTAATTTTCTTCCAAGCAAATAATTCTTTAAATTGGACTGATGGTTTTTTTTCCCATCATTAGTCATTTTTCACTGTTGTTGGGATGCGCTCTTCCTATTTGGTTGTCTTCTGGGTTTAATGATCGACCTCTTGCACCTTTTGCTGGGATTTTGAGCCTTGGCATTGGTGATACAATGGTGAGACTGTGGGCTGAACTTATCAATTCAATTGGATTTGGTCAACAGTTTCCTTTGTTTTTCTGTTAGGACAATCTTATTTTTTATTTTTGTTTTCCACAGTTTGCTAAGTGCAAGTGCTGTTTGAACTTTAAATAGAGAACTACCACCCAAAAGAATTTATCTAACCAGTACTTATGCAAATTCACCACGATTCTGCTGTGTAGATATTAGTCAGTGAAAGATATAAAACCCATTGGTGAATCATCGACCACCTAATTTGAGAATTCTACTGTAACATTATGATTTTGTCAGCTCAATGTTGAAAAGGCACCCAGTCTATTTGATCCTGCCTGTGTACAAAAACAACAACCAAGCTGTAATTCCAAATCAGATTCAGCTACGTGAACCAAAGAAAGAATTATGTATGGTCGTAGATATGAATATATTCTTTCCATTTCCTCTTATCCAAGGTCATTCTCTCATCCAAGTCTACCAAAGCCGTATCACCCTTAAATCACTTCCGTCCAAAGCTTCCTCGGCCTCCCTCTACATCTAACAACCTGTATGGTTTTTCCCTTTCTTTTCCTTTTAATCTTCAATCAGGACTTAATGCTATATGATACAAGAAATTTTGTCTTTGTGAAGAGTGAGATAGAATTGTGGATATAAAATTCCTTGTCTAGCCATTCAATCCAATTCCTTTCTGTCGAACATATAAATCTGTGTTATATGGTTCATGGAGATAAATTGTGATACTTTTACATTT
Organism: Rauvolfia tetraphylla; assembly: GCA_030512225.1. Lineage (NCBI taxonomy): Eukaryota > Viridiplantae > Streptophyta > Magnoliopsida > Gentianales > Apocynaceae > Rauvolfia > Rauvolfia tetraphylla. The sequence continues at coordinate 1,956,328 of JAJQKT010000062.1, forward strand.
GGATTGGTCTTTTTCATTTGAATTAGACAGAATTTGAATTTTCAGGGAAAAAAAAAGAAAAAACATGTTGGATCAAGGAGAGAGAATGTGACGCTTTTTGAGCGGGTGACATTTCTTGAGAATGAAAAATCTTTTGGATTGGAGAGTTTTTTTGGTTCTTAAAACCAAAAACTTTTTAAAATTAGAGCAACCCAAATGGACTTGTTAGCACTTTCAGTGAATCTGATCCCGGTTGTAAACAGTTGATGTCAAAAACCTGTTGAATCAGGCTTCTTTATTAGCAATGGTTAATGTGGTGAATTTTGTGAATATTGGGCTAATGGGCATGCATAACACTTACTTTTCCCTTCTGGTGTGGAGTGGTTAGGTGGTATGTAAAAGTTTTCTGTCAAATGCATGAATATTCATAACTTGCTTTCTGTGGCTTAATTTGCTTATTATATAGACAAAATTATTGTTACCTATATCATGCTTGATACATGAGTGGACTGAACTCTTATATTATAGAATCCATCTCTTTCCGAAAATCCTCTGAATGGTCCTGGTCCTCTTCTAATAATTTTGCATTCTAAAGTTTCCTTTGAGATAATACATCACCCTTATACCTTCAGGCATCGATGGTGGGCCACAAGTATGGAGTCCTCCGCTGGAGCAAAACTGGCAGTAAGTATTTGCTTGAATTACAAGAAAGTGATCCCCTGCTAACTATATCTGAATGGAGCAATTTTTTCTTTGTTAGAGAAAACAATTGAAGGAACTGCAGCCGGCATCACTTCTGTCTTGGCTGCATGCTCTGTTCTGCTTCCACTTCTGGCTATTACCACAGGATACATTCTTACTTGGGTATAACTGTCTCTCTCTTCGTCTCTCTTTCTGGCTTGGCGAAATTGATGTTTCCATAGATCTGTATCATTTATGCTCACAATATTCTATTTCACCATACCTTGCAGTGATTTGAAATTGATAGGTATTAGGTTATCATGTTACCCAAGATGTATTGATATGTTGTCTTTCTTGTCTTTGATGCCAATCTATGCAGAATTGGTTTTCTCTGCTTGTGGCAGTGACTACTAGTGGTCTGTTGGAGGCCTACACAGCCCAGCTCGACAATGCATTCATACCTCTTGTTTTCTACAGTCTCCTTTGTGTTTAATTCCATACTTCAGATCTCAAAAGTTAACAAATCCACTGAGTGCCTGGAGCAATTTTTCTTGAGTATATTCTTAATTACATGGAGAATGAGTACTTTAGATATTACATTTTTTTTGGGAAAAATACTGTAGATAATACTGAGGTGGAGTTATCAACATGTAGCTAAGGTCATTCAGAAATGTAAGAGCTGGTATTTTGGTTCCTTGATGTATTATTGGTACTAGAACTGGCTGACCTTTAACCAGTTTTGATATTGTATAGGAACATTATGTACAGAAATAAGGTATACACGTAATCTGCTTATTTAGGCCGAGGAAGTGCTGCTTGTAAAATTATAGAGAGAGAACAGCTGAGAAAATTGCGAATTGTGCAGTTGAATGAGCCTTCTTTTTTCTCTTGGATCTTGTTTCCAAAACTGAGGATTGATATATTATTGGTTCTTCCAATCTTTCTTGCTTATTCTTTGTTCACATGCTTTTACTTTGAATACTAGAGAAGTAAGAATCTGAATGACTGGAGCCCCTGGGTTTATAACCAGTTGAGTATAGTTTGAATTTTCATCAGCATTCCTGAATATGTGCTATGGTCTGGTCCCTCGCCCTCACGCCAAACCACCCACCCCCCAAACCAAAAATAAATAAATAAATAACCAAAGAAGACAAATATGTACTGTGGTAGTGATTTCTTTGTATTAATTGGAGGCATATTCCTCAACACCAGACCAGAGTTTCCCGAATTGCAATAGCAGAAATGAATGAGCCCATCTCTGGGAAGTTTCGAATATCTGATCTCTGCATTTAAAAGGTCATCGCCTATTTAGCTGGAACGTGTGTGCATCATAGACTGGTCAAAAAGCTTTCCAGAATAAGTTCTCGAGCCACTCTCTCGTTGAATTCACATATACTCTCTGCAAAGTAAAAGTGAAAGAACAACTTTGACACCATGGAAGCGTCCTACAAAGTTCCTCCTCATGAAATACATCGTTGCAAGGCTGGAACACTAAAACTTCCGCTGGCTTCCCTGTATTCTCTTGCAACTTAACACAAGCCCCTGTAAGAGCTGGTAAACTCTCATATGCAATTCCGTTGGGTAATTTGGAAAAATCTCACCTCAAACTCTAATTTTAACAGCATTTGAATGAATATTTCTTTTTAAAGAATAAAGGAAATTTTATTATCATACAGAATCAGTATAGATGTTGGTACATTAGGAGGGCGTTTTTCACCCCAATTAGTGGGACTAATACAATGAAGAGCCCTATTGTGGCAAAAGAGAGTTCGCAGGAGTATTTCTTAGAAAAAGATTGAGATAAGCCACAAGCTTCCTCAACGATTACTCCAAGAGCAGAAAAGACTGCTTCCTTTCCCCTGAAGTTTTCTTATTGTAGCTATGGAATTCTTTCAAGTACAATGGACAGTTAATATATCTATTAATACTTAAGAAATTAATTAGATTCCAAACTTCCAAACTCTCTTTTAGGTGTATATACAATTGGATTATTTGAAGCCAGTCTGCACATTTTCTAAAATACGTAGACACATGCAACGTTGGCATGCAATATAGTGTATATATATAGAGAGGGTACGTAGCACCTGAGGAAGCCATACATCCAACACCAACATGGACTTGCTCAAATGCGAAGTGGGGCTTCTAAGTAGGATCCATGTGAAATTTCCTAAGCTTTTTTGGCTTTAGTACAAGTTCTATCGCTGTTGCCAACCAAGACGGCGGCTCCAGCTTCGGATGCGACCTCCGCCTTTGCATGCCGCTACTACAGCGTTTGAGCTGGCAAAAAGGGGGAAATCAAATCAAAAGAGCAAATTACAAAGATGTTTGTGTCGCATTCTCGACCTTTTTATTGAAAAATCATGCTTAAAACTCTCGCTGAATACTTGTCCATGTCAGAATTGATAAAGAAGATAAGGGCTCATGAGTGGAATCGTTTCCCCACCGGAGTTTGAAGCTAGGAAATGAATATACAAACACCAAGGGCCCTCATACCGTTAAACATGTTCCATGAAGATAATTTTTGATGAAAGTCAACTATTGATGTTACTATTCTTTTATATACTTCACACTACTTTTAGAGATTTCATACTACTTAATATAAAAAATATGTGAAACTATTTAAATAGTAGCTAATGTGAATATTCACATTGATATTCATATTTATGCTTTCACATTGGATGTAATTCCTATAAATAAGAGCATCCTCCATTCATTCCATCAATCCCCAATTTTGTGAGAGAATCCTAGAATTCTAAAAAGTGAAAATTAGTATACTCAATTTTATATACTGTCATTGTGAGGATTATTGGGTATATTTTGGGTTCTAAGTTTGAGAGTTAATCATCATCAATTTTGTATCATATTATTTTTAGTGGATACATTTGATCTGTCTTCGCTCGTGAACGTAGGCATACTGTCGAACCACATTAAATCCTTATCTTCTTTTGTGTGTGTTATTTTCTTTCTAACTTAATTTTTGTTTCTCATATACAATCTAAATTTATCAACTATACCTATAAATATTATTTATTTCTGAATCCATTTTCATAACAAGTACACTAAAGTTCCATCGTTTCTACGAAGGAGTACTTTTCCTAGGTAGTTGAAGGACGGTGAGATCGTATTATGAGTCTCGATCAGGTCCAAGTTACTTGTGGTGGCGGAGATAGCGATGCAATATTTTGTCATGTAAAACATTTTGGTAGGGTTTGCACATGGTATTGATTTCTCTGAGTGGCAAGAAAGGGAGAGAACATAAGAAGTGTTAATAAAAACTTCCCCAGTTGGGTTTCTTCCGCAAGTAACCTGAGAACTAAAAGATTGTCAAGTGTATCTAAGTTCACTTCTCTGTTGGTTTATAAGGAAGAAAAGGGTTTGACAAAGTAGTTTCATAAGTATGATTATTTGTATAATTTCCTCTTATTCTGAAATATCTAGTTTATTTGAATCATGACTGGCATGGAAGATATACTTATCAAAGTGCAAACTCGTGTTGCGAGTGCCGAGTAGATTTGAAGTTGTGGCCAGTTTTATGGAACTAAGCCTCAAGAATCAAGATGTTGTTCTCTTTCTCAACTTTGAAGACTAAAGAAATTTTTTTCCTCTTTTCTTTTCCTTTCTTTCTTGGTGTCGTTTCCGTATTGTTGCTAAATAACTTAAGTAGTAGCCTTTCGGCTTCTTTTTGTATGGATTAAGAAAAAATAAAATAAGTAGTATTTTTTATTATATACTTAAATAATTTTATTAATATAATAAAAAATGAGAGAATTATATTTATAATAAATGTAATTTTAACAAAATAATTTTTAAATTTTGTAAAAAAATAAATATTTTGAAATGAAAAAAAAAAAATAAAAGTCTTATATTTTAAAAGGAAGATATTACGTATATAAAAGGTTAATTAAATTAGCTCTAGCATAATAGACAAGGTAGCGACAATTATTTATTGCTATTGCCCAACGTCTGATGAAGCAAGTAGGGCAATGAATCAGCCGCTTTTTCAGAAAAAAGTGCTCAATCTGCCTTCAGTACCATTGGCGTTCGCATATATGACTCTCTTATATGTGGTAGCTAGCAGGATAAGTTGTCCAAGTTGCAAGAAAAAGAACATGTAACCAGAAACTAAGAGATAGAAAGCCTGCAGGTGGTAGCTTGGAATGGGAAGCCCTATTCTGAACCATGGTGATACTTCTAGTCTGTAATGGCCAAACCTGACCATCCGCAAGTGAACCAACCATTTACTGGCCATTGCAAGAGGTAACAGTTGAATTTTATACACAAATTAAACATCGGTGCATATAGGCTTACATTTTACGTAATAAAAGAAAATTTTACTCAGCAACTGTTTTCTGCTATCTGCTTCTATATGGCCAATGATTACCATGGCTAAAACGAATTATAACATTATCTGGATGAACCACGTGATCTCCTCGCCTCGTTATTATGAGGAAAATGAAACAAAGGAATAGGTAAGCTCCCAATTAGCTCCAGGATTTGGGACCATGTTAATTTGAAACACACGCAAGAAACAAAAGCACAATTGGGAGAGGTCTTGAGTATAAAATGTGGACCATCTTTAATAATTTTGTTCCCTCCATTTATTTATATCGCAGAAAGGTCAATATTGTTGCCCGGAAATATCTCGAGAGCCAGACTCGTGTAATCCCCACAAAGAACAGTGACATCAACTTGAATCATTGTAGGCACTTATTTTTTGTACCTTTTTTCTATATTGTTTCCAAATATAGGGTATATTTGGATTGGGACAGTAATAAAATTAAATACAAATTTTTCATTCTGAATTTTATTCTTTTTTTATAAATTTTTTTTTACAAAATTTAAAATAAAAAAATTTAAACTAAAATACTATATAATCCTACTCATAAAAATATAGGATATATTGGAATTGAGATCGTAACAAAATTAAATACAAATTTTTCATTCTAAATTTTATTCTTTTTTTTATAAAATTTTTAATAAAATTATAAACTAAAATACTATACAATTCTATCCATAATAATTGCAGTGGCCTTATCTATGACTTGATTGCTAGCCAGAAAAACAAACGTTGCGTGCACCCACGATTCAATTATGGGACCTCAACCGACTTCAGGACTTTCACTTTTAGGTATAAACAATTAAACATTCATGGTGACCGAATCGATCCTACTTGTGTTAGACAAGGCATGTCTGATTTCAGGCGTATATATTCCTATTGAAGGAGGCGCTTGAAAGATCTTTTGGGATAATATAGTTCACTCCATGCCATCAAGCTTGAGATCACATAGCAGCTTTCTCTTTGTTCTAATAACTCGATGAGCATTAGTTTAGCTTGCATTTTTCAAGATTTAAGGTTCAACCTTTCAACTTTTATGTCTCCAAAGAAGAGAAAGAGAGGGAGAAAGGAAAACAGCCGTTTCTTCCGGTTCCAATTTATCCTAGTCTGGAAATTTCAGGAATTGGATTAAATTTGGAATATTAGTATAAAGTTTGGAGGGTAATTTATAAAAAATTAAATGTTGTAATCATAAAATGCATATATAACTTGTGTAACATTTTCACAATGTAAAATGGAGTAAGTCATGTTTGAAATCTGAATTAAGTGGTTAACCTGATCAAGAAATAAGATGAACGCAGAAGGAAAACATTTGATTCAAACACGACATAAACTATATTTGGATTGGCTTGGCATTTTAATTCAAAAAATTTTATTATTCTTTAATTTTTTCACTTTAGTTCTACTTTTTCTCTAATAAATAATTTATTTTTATAATTTTTAATATAATTCAACTTTAAAAAAAATCCAATCCAAATAAACCTAAAATATCTCCCTTAGAAAATCTACGTTTGGTTGCGTTCCTTTTTCCCTTTCTTATTTTTTAACGATGACTTTGTCGGGTTTTTTAGTAACCAAAATCTTTCGACCCAAGATTTTCCTCATTTCTCGCTTGATTTTGGTTTGAGATTATAGTCCTTTGTGTTTGATCAAGTGATGTAAGAACATGGTTAAAAGTATATATATATATATATAGCAAAAAAATCCGTGCTATGTACGGAGAAACAATTTGTAATAAAAAATTATTACATAAATTATTTTAATAATGAATAATAAAATATAAAATAAATAATTAGAATGTCGAATATTCATAAGATGTATACATATAATTAAGCAAGTTAAACCTGATAGAATGTTGAAGTACTTGTTCAATAACTCTTCTAATGTCTTAATAAAGAGATCACAATTTGCAAAATTAGTAAAAACAATTATCATTTATATATTTAAGAAATTATAAGTATAGCAAATTGCTTAGCATCTTAATTTAATACAACATTACCTAGTTGAATATATCAAGAAATTTTGCACATTTTTGAAAGTGTATACACTCTTCACACCAATTTACTTTAATGACAAAAGTTACTAAGAGCGAAAGACTTTTCTCTTCCTTAAATATAGCTGCACGCATCACAAATGTAAATGCAAGCATGTGCAAAAATTTACATGGCCTTCTACTAACTTGTATCCATTTTTCTGAATGTCATGTAAATAAAAATCTCTCAATGATACATATGTTGGGTAGAATTTATAATTAAATATTGTAATTGATAAATTATATATTGAGAGATATATACACATCTACAAAGATAAATACCTTTGATTGTAGATCTTGTAAATAACTCGCTGGATAATGAAGAACAAACTCTGCATGTTTGACTTTTAGAAAGGTATGCATACTTCCAGTAAAATCTTTCAGTTGAACAAAAAATCGATATCTTCAAATTTTTTAAAAAGAGCACAATCAGTAAAAAGTAACAAAATAACTTATATATACAGTAATAGTTAGTTACCTTGATATTATTTCAACTCTATCGTTACATTCAATACGCACTTGCTCTCCATAAACATACTCTATTACACTGCCACAATTATTGCAAGACTCATACTACAAATTTTTAATATCTATGCTATTTATATAAGCAACTATACAAAAGTACCTTTCTTGAAAAAAAAAAAAGAGAACAATAATTAAAAGTCATATTTAATTATATTGTTCATTTGCTGTTTATTACCTGTGATAATGCTTAATAATCTTATATCCGTATTCTTTTAGCATTCGAGATCAATAACAATTTTGTAGTAGAAAAATAAGCTCTCTTCATCCAAGCTGCAAGTATCTTTGCACAATAATTTTTATCATACATAAATAAAAAAAATACGTAAAAGAAAAAAGTAAAGTATGATGAATGAATCTATACATATAAACTTACCATCGTCTAATGATATTAGCAAATTCTGAATTTTGGTTGATATATAACCTGCTTGATTTATTTGTGCAAAGTGATGGCCCTGTATGCAACAATTGGTATAACATGAATAATTTTTTAAGATAATAATCAAATTAAATTAAATAATATAACTTGATAATTTTTCACTATGATCTCACATGTCAATAGAACTGTGTTTTTATTTACTACAACTGATAGTTGTTCCCCCTCATTATAGGCAAATTCTCCCCATAGAGTAAGTCTAACAACTGTCATACTGTTTTAACATGTAAATGAATTTTAATAAATTTATAGATATTGAAATACATTAATAAAACACTTTTACTCTCTCTCCTCCTCCAAAATACTTTTGCATGGGATATACATTACTTCTTAAAAAAATAAGTGTATAATGAGAATAGATTTTTAAAAAGAGAAATTTGTTTTAAATATCACTAAAAAATACATTTAATAGTACGACCATGAGTATGTCTTTTTTTTTTGTGATAGAGTTAATTTTTCTTTTAAAAAATTACCATAAAGATAAATTAATACGTGTTATTATGTAAATAGTTATTAGAGATATTACAAAAAATATGAAGTGAATTTATGTATTTAATTAAAAAACTATATACTAATAATTAATCATAATTAATTAAGATGAAAAGAAAGAAATGAAAAAATACATTGTAAGTTATACTTTTTTTTCTATATATTTAAAGTAAATTAACTTTACGATATGGTCTTTCAATTATTCTGTCGTATTCACCTCCTACCTCCCGTTATGTGTAAGAGAAAAAGAGAATTTTTTATTATTTAATTATTTATTTTTTACTCTTTAAAAAAAATAGAACATATTTGTAATAAAATCATAGTGAAAATTAAAATTCTTCTCCCCTTACTTGTCTCCCTCCATTCTTAAAAAATAAATAACATAAAAAATAAAAATTAGTATTTTATAATTAAAAATCTCGAAGAAATATTTTCAAAATAAAAATATTCTTGGTCATTGTTCAACTTTTTTTCAAAAGAATCGTGTTCTTGATCCATCACAAAAAAACTATAGTATTATATACTTTACAAAACCATTTCTTTCTTTTATATTCACATGGTAAAAAGACAAAAATAAAAAAAAATAAAACCTATCAATTATTACATTTCATGTCTAATGTACTGCAAAGTTATGCATATTATGGTGTGGAATGTTTTAATAGTAAATTAGACACTTTTATCTTTAAAACTTAGCAACTGAATGATCAAATTAGATAGTAATAGACATTGATCAAATTGGTGTAATATATACTAAGAACTAAAAAGCTAAATATTCCTAACGTCTTTCGTTCAAACAAACAGAAAAAAAAAACTTGAATATTCAAAATCTATTAAATAAAACAAAAAATTAATAATTTTCTATTAAAATAATTAAAAATATAAAATATATTCTATCATTCGATCAAAACAAAAAAAGAAAATACATGAAAGATGTAAAAGGAAAAAGCATTAATGATACTAAAAATAAAACTAAAAAGTAAAAGAAGCTAACAAAAAGTAAGCAAATGAATATGAAAGTCATGTACAACTTGAAGACTTGATAATAAGAAAATTCAAAAAGTTTCAATATATATATATATATATATATATATATATATATATATATATATATATATATATATATATATATATATATATATATATATATATATATATATATATATATATATATATATATATATATATATATATATATATATATATATATATATATATATGTCCTAAAAAGAATTACACGGACTCATATTGAAGAAGAAAAAATAAACTAAAAGGAATCACAGGATTTAACTAAAGAAGCCTCTAAGACATATTTCAAAATTTAAAAATAATAAAGATAAAATATTTATTTGAATGAAAAATTAAAATATACTAAATGTGCCTTATGCTTATAACGTGTATAACACTCATACATTTTTCTCTATTTTAAAGGAAGAAGCATGGGATAGTCTTTCCATTTTAGTCTCTATCCCAAAAGGTTCTAAAAAAAAAACTCTTCTCTAAAATTAAATAAATTCATAAACATCTTACTTGTACACAAAGAAGTTCTTAATAAATTAAATAAAATAAAACATTATCTAAAAAAATTAATTCCTAAAATCTTTTGAACAATAAGAGATACAATGAGCATTAATAAGCTTCTCAAGAAAAAATAAATTATTTCTTCAAGAACAGAAATAGAAAATCAAATCTATAATACTATTTATTAAATTTAGAGATCAAATATTAAAGTGAAAGAGAAAAATGAAGAGAATAAAGCAACATGTATCATTAAAATATTATTTTTTAATTTGAAAAAAGAGGATTGACGAAAAAAAACCTTATAAGGAAACGTTTGTATAGAAAGAAAAAGTTTGTGGAGAAAATGACAGTAGATGAAATTATGTAGAGATAGTAAAAAGTTATTAAGAAATTGATTTAAATTAAAAAATACATTTCAAATTACAATAATAGCAGAATAATTTGTATAGTATTAGAGTTAGAAGTGTGTTTTTGTTTTTTTAGTAGTAGAAGAATTTGTATAGTATTAGAGTTGGAATTGGAGTTAGAAGGTGGAAAAATTATTTTAATTAAAGATTAAAAAACTCTAAAAAATAAAATCAAGGCCTTGAAAGGTTTAGAGGAGGAGAGAGAGTAAAAGTGTTTTGGTAATATATGTGTGTGTGTGTGTGTAGGGGTGTTCAAACCAATTTTCAGTTCGGTTTCGATTTTACTATTCAATTTTCAGTCGGTTTTTTTCATTCTTTGAAAAATAGAAACCGAACTGTTTACTGTTCAATTTTACTATTCGATTTTTCGGTTCGGTTCGATTCGATTCAAACTGAAATAAATATAAAAACGTATTATGATAATGAGTTCTTATATTTATTTTTAAAAAAATAAATATAAGAACGTATAACTATAATACGTTCTTGTATTTATTTTTTAAAATTTCGATTTTTCAGTTTAATTTTCGGTTTGATAACCTAAACTGAAAATTGAATCGAAATATATATAATTTTAAAAATTAAACTGAACTGAACCGAATTTTTCAGTTCGATTTGATTTGATTATTTGGTCTGGTTCGATTTTTAAACATCCTGCGTGTGTCTTTTTCCTCCCAAATTGAGGATATCATGGTAAAGCCGTGCTTGTACTCGAAATTGACATTCCAGTTATTCCCAGATGGTATCCATAGCCATAAGATCTACCTGATCACTTTACCAGGAAAAAGAGCCTTTCTTTTCTGAAAACGGAGCAATTATTCCATAGGCCAACAATTAAAAAGTATGAGGGCAAAGAATACTGTACCCGCTTAAGATGGTAGAAACCACTGCAATTGAGGAAACATTCTTAATCCGTAGCAAAGCATGTTATAATATTCGGCAACCTTCACTGTCATTGAGAAAGTGACGGTGTATAAGGATTAGGATTTTTTTTAGTTAAATTGGATGGGTAGCTGTAAAATAAATTATTTGTGTAAAAAAATCAAAATAAAAAATAAAATTTTAAAAATTCAAAAATCAACAGGTTAGAAGACTATTCAGGAAAAGGAAAACAAAAAACAGTACGTTAGAGAGGCATCTAGATCTTTTTCTGAAAGGGATCAAGATGATCCGTGGACCCCCACTGCCACTTGCACAGCTGAAGGGGGCAGTGATACACAAAGCTCTTTTGAAGATCGGCCGTCCAGATGGAGGAACTGCTAGTCAAGTGTTGGGTAACTCAGGAATTTTCGGCTGCGAGAGTTTCACCTTAACATGCTCGAGTCTCATCATCCCAACATGTGTACCAAATAGCCTCCGTAGGAGAAAAGTTTTTGGGCATTGCCAAGAAAGGTCTCATGAAAGAAGGTATATTATATTTGAAATTCTGTAAATATTAAGATTTGCTATAGAGATAATTATTATCATTATTAGTTTATTACGAAAATTTACTCGATATTGTGGTAGTCAAAGAAGAGACACAAAACCAACCAATAACTACCTATTTGTAAAAACTCAAGGAAAAATATCGTGCTTTAGTACCTGCATTTTACGCTTCCGATTGAAGCTGGCAAAATATATGTCTTCAAGATTGGAAGGCAGACACGACTTCCAAAAGGGACGTTTCATAGGTGAAATGAAATTTCATGCACATGCACTGGTGTCCCCATGTTTACACCAGAGTCAGTCCGATTGTGTCCTCTTGGGCACTCTCTCTCTCTCCCCCGCCAAAGTCGTCCGTCTCTCACGAAGAACAGGCTAACCTTATCCTTGAGGATGGCTCTCTTTCACTAGTACTATATAAGAACGTCCAGACTTTGGGAAAAAGTAGACAGATTCGTTGAAAAGAAAAAAGAGAGAATAAGCCATGGCAAAACCTAGAACAAATGGCAAGAAAAAGAATGGTATAGTAAAACTCAAGATAGCTGTGGAGAAGCTACAAAAGAGTCTTCTACTAGGGAAGAAGAGTGAGTCGGATGTCGATGAATTCGAAGAAGCGAATGACTCAACAAATGTGCCGGAGGATGTTAAGGAGGGCCATTTTGCCGTCATTGCTGTGGAAGATGACGAAGTCAAGAGATTCGTGATCCCATTGAGTTATTTGACACATCCCACATTTTTGAGGCTCTTGGAACAAGCTGCCGAAGAATATGGTTTTGATCGCGGAGGTGCATTGATGATCCCCTGCAGACCGAGCGAGCTCGAGAAAATATTGGCTGAGCAATGGGTTGAGGAAAAGAACTGCTGCTGCTGCTTGGGGTACTTGTAACAATACAATGGTGAAAAGTTGTTAATAATTTCTATCCAATTCACTAGCTATACGTACCTTGAAACCTCAACTTATAAAGGGTTTCTTTTTGTCTCGCTATAATCTGCTCTCCAGTGTTTTTACCCTGGATAATATATTTTTACGTGGAAATAACAAATCTTTAGGTCATCAACGTTATATATTTGAGAATTTTGTTGTGCAAAAAGAAGTTTGCAGACCATTATTTGTATTTTGTTAGAAGGGGAACGGGATGAGAACATCAAGCTAGAAAATAACTGCAAGTAGAATCCACCCTTTCTCTTTCCAACTTCTTCTTTTGCTTCTGTTGTAGTTATTTAATAAGTATAATGAGAATTTAAAAAGAAGACGGAACGAAATACAATTGATCAGTACTTCTAGTTTGCTTGTGCTTTTTGGAAGCTCCTACAAAAAAAAAAAAAGAAAGTGTAGTAATTTGAGTTTCAAGAGTATCATGCAATAACAGTTTTCAGAAGTACCTCCCCCTTAAAACTACAATTATAATTGAAAAAACCTTGTGACTACTTTTAGCTCAAAATTATACGTAGCAGCTTATAATTTAACCATCCGAAGAATAGGCGCCAAGAGCAGCATAGCTTGCATCAAATCTACCGAGTACTCTAAAACCCTTTGCAGAAGAGATACTGATATACCAAATGATTCTTTTCCAGTTAGAATTCATAAACGTGTACGCTGGAAGAAGGTTTTAAATGAATATCTATTGGGTATTCCTAAAGTGTGTTTCCGAGCACATGTGAATTAGAATTAAGTATATTACATATTACATATGGCAGTTTCAAGTCTATTAAAAATTTGGAAAAATATATCACTTTATATGAAATAAGAGAATCTTAAGACAATTACAAATTTAAATTACTTAATCTGTATTAACATATGTCCCAGGACACAAGTTAAAAAATTATAAGTTCTAAACTTATGACAGTATTACTAATACAAGACTATTTTTAAATAATTTTGATATTTTTGTCCTTAAAATTTTGCTACGCGATATTTATTTCATTTTCTTTATAATAATCACTACATAATGCGGCTTAATGGGTGGTCAATATTCTTTGTTTCATCCAAATTGTGTCAATATTGAGTTACATTACTTGTTTAAATTTTTAAAAATTAAGAGAGAAAATTTGAATATTAAAAATTAAAATGATTGTAATTAAATTTTAAAAATTAATTTTGAATTATGATTTTAAAACTTAATATAAAATTTTAAAAACTTAAAATCAAAAAATAATAAAATAATATTTATTAAAAATATATTTTTATTATTTTTAAAAATTAAACAGAAAAAAAGGAAGAAAAGAAAAGGGGAGGGGAGCCTAGCTTTGGGGTCCCTCTCCCCAGTTTTTTATTTAATTTTTATTTTATTTTTTCAGTTTAATTTTTTAAATAATAAAATTTGTTAATGGTTAAAATTGTAAAAAAGTGTTCTGTTTTAGTAAAATTATCTTATATTGAGTAATCTCATAAAAAAATTATATATATTTAGTTTTCTTGTTATATATATATATATATATATATATATATATATATATATATATATATATAACAATTGGTTATTATCAGAATAGAATGGGACTGGACTTTTTTGGAAAATAGAATGTTAGTCAAATACAAGCAAATTTTGTATCATTCCCATATTTCATTTACAGGGATATTAATTAGCATACAAAAGCAAGAGAAAAAAAGGAAAAAAGAAAAAGGAAAAACCTCACCTCATTAAGGGCTAAATTAAACACATCACGGAAGGGAACTTCTAAGATCATTGTCCCCCTGCAAGTACACTCGTCAAATTAGTTGCAAATTGCATGCATGAGATATTTCCATTTCTTTCTGTAAAATAGAATGCTGTAAATATGAGATTTTGGGCAGTACTTTTGAAGGTGCACAAAGTACTTTATACCAACACATATCATGATCGGTAAAACAATGTTATCCTCATTTGTTTCAAAATATAAAAGTTTTAATTTTTTATAAATTTTAAAATTTATTTTTTAATTATTCTTATTATAAATATAAATTTTTGTTTATATTATATTAATAAAATTAATTAAAAATATAATTAAAATATTTTTTATTTTTGTTTAATTTGTGTAAAAAAATTTAAAAATCTTTATATTTTAAAAATATATTAGATCTAGAAAATAGAGTAGCATAACTGTACGTCAGAATCTAACAAGAAAGCGCTGTTCTTTAAGCAGTACTGCTCGCATTAGGTTTCTCTTTTGCATGACATGACTTGACATATCACTGACCCAGAAAAAACACAAAAAGACCTGTTCATCGTTTTCACATGCGATTATATTTTATTTAAAATTTTATTTCATCCTTTTATTTTTCTAAAACTTTCACTTACTTTTCAAAACTTTTTTTCTAATTTGCTCAAATCATATCGAGTTATAGCGTATTTTATTTTTAATATATTTCATAAAAATATTTAAAAAATAACAATTTTTGGTTAGAAATTGAGTCCTCCAGTCTCCAGTTGGGGGCTATAGGCAGCAGCCCTAACAGCCGCGGCAAAGTTTGTATGAAGCAGCCCCCAACACCTCGCTCGAGAACTGCTTTCCACAGCTCTCAGGATATCCTTGGCGGGTTATACCCAATATATTTTCCAGGACTCTCCAAAATAACAAAAAATTCTTTTTTAATACAAAATATATAATTTTATTTTTAAATTTATAGTGTTTGATAATATTTTATCACATATTATTTTAATTTATCTTTAAAAACTTTAAATTATTTAAAAAATTAAATTTTAAAGAAATTATTAAAAATTTAAAAAATAAAAAATATCAATATAAAATATAATAGCTGGACAGTCAACAAATTTATGCGTTTGTTGACAACAACCCCTTGTAATTTATAGCGGCGGCCAGGATTCCGGCAAAAGCGGGACCACGCTGCACGATCTTGAGTCTCGGGACTCGGATCGGATTGGCTTTCTACCCAAATCTCAACTCAAAGGATCGGATTCGGATAGACCCAAATAATCAAATCTCACAAGAAAAAACTTCTCATTGCTGCATTGCATTATTCTCATCTACTGCTACCATCGTACGTCTCTATAGTCTATACAAAGAAATTCTACACTGTCAGTTGAAATTGTTTTTGGACAAATTACACCGTTTGTTGAATTATTCTGTCATAGATAGGATCTTTTTTCTTAAAAATTTTAAATTATTGTATTTTTTTAATACAAGAGAT
Organism: Rauvolfia tetraphylla; assembly: GCA_030512225.1. NCBI lineage: Eukaryota > Viridiplantae > Streptophyta > Magnoliopsida > Gentianales > Apocynaceae > Rauvolfia > Rauvolfia tetraphylla. The sequence continues at coordinate 1,972,276 of JAJQKT010000062.1, forward strand.
GATACACTATTAATATGAGATTACACAATTAGTCAATAAAAAATAATTGATAGAAAAAATCCTTACAAAAGGTAAAAAATATTCCTATAAAAGAAAAATAAATAAAATCATGAGTCGAGCATAAATTGAACTCTCAATTTTATTATTGAGAAGAATCAACCTTAATCTCATTGTATCCTTTTAAAATGTACATTTTTTACTGCTTAAAAAAATTAAAATATTGTACTTTATAAAAATGTACTATTTTTACTACACATAATATCTTAATACAACATTTTAAAACCTTTTTTAGAATACTTGACATCCTCACCAATTGGTGAGTTAAACTAATCTGAATTTTAGTCTAAGTTACTCCCATAGAGTCTAACTCTCACGTAGCAGGTAGGCTTTAGCCCAAAAGGCCTAAAACCTTTTAATATGATGTCACAAGTAAAAATCGAACTCATAATATTATATTGACATTAGTAATTTGCTTACTAATTGCACCAAACTGTTGATTTAACATCTTAAAACTTCTAATCCACAAAGCATTAGGTACATAATAAAATTTCATGTTTTGAGAGGTAATAGAGGATCCATTAATATATAGTAATAGATGCAACGGATTCCATTTTCAGCAAAATATATAGCAATTTTGGTCGGAATTAAATTTTATCTTTTTTTCAGTAATACAAGAGCGAAAAAGAAGGGGGCGTGGGGGGGGCGGGGGAGGGGACTCTTCAGGTTTATCTTATATATTAAACCTCTCATCGACAAACTCTATAGATTTGTTTCTAAGTCTCTCTTGTAAAGATAATATTTTGGTAGCAAAGTTGAAATTGCATAAATGAAGCGAATGAGAACCAAGAGCAGCATGAGCAATTATTTGTTACGCTTCAATATTTCTGAAAGTTCCCCCCAAAAACACTAGTAGAAACATTAAAGGAAAATCTCTCAAAAAAAGAGGTATAAGTCAAGCTTTCATTACGAAATCTAATACAAATTTTTTATTTTAGATCACACTTCTCTTCTCATAAATAATTTCTTTTTACAAAATTCAATACAAAGAATTTTAAACCCAAACACTATCCAACACCACCCAATTATTTTGCATTGCACTGGTGTCAATTTAAGAAATGAAATATATAAGTATAAACTAATATATTAACTAAGAACTGAAAGGGAATCAGCAATCTTAGTCCGAAACTTCTTTTCTTCTAAGTGATATCTTAAGGATGAGTTTTGGTCGTCGTTTAACGCATTATCATAATACGTTCTTATTTTTTAAAAATTTTTGCTGCGAAAGAACGCATTATCATAATGCGTTTTTTGTTTTGAATTTTTATGAGAAAGAACGCATTATCGTAATTTGTTTTTATGCGTTCTTATTTTTTTTAATTTTTGCTGCGAAAGAACGCATTATGATAGTGCGTTTTTTTTTTTTTTAACAAAGAACGCATTATTGCAATGCGTTTTTATTTTTTAAATTTTTACTGCGAAAGAACGCATTATCGTAATATGTTCTTTGTTTTTGAATTTTTCTGAGGAAGCACGTATTATCGTAATACCTTCTTTTTTAAAAAAATTTTTGCTGTATGCTTTCTTTGTTTTTGAATTATTGAGACCGAATGCATTATCGTAATGCGTTCTTATTTTTTTTAATTTTTGCTGCGAAAGAACACTTTTTTAATTTTATAATTTTATATTATCATAATGGGTTTTTTATTTTTATATTTGTAATTATTTGTGCATTTTGGCTTTAGTGATTGGTTTATATGAAATGTTGTTGAGTTTTGGATATTCTTTCAAAATTTTTTTAATGGTTCTTATTAGAGACTTTTTCACACTTAAAGATTAATTTACAATTTAATTATTAAAAAATTATTTAAATTTTATATCTAATTAATATCGATAATGTGATTCAATCCATAATGAGTGATATTTTATTCCTATTAAGTGTAGCCATGACAATATTAATAGAAGTGTGGCTGTAATGTCGTTTATTAATATCAGAAAATATTATATAGTTGCATTTAAATTGAGTTTTATTTTAAATTTAAAATTTTTAGATCTAATTTTTTCTTATAAAGAATTGATTTTTAAAAAAATAAAAAAATTAAATTCTAGTATATTCAATCTCACTTAACATAAAAAGAAAACAAGGCGTAGAGTCTATTGTAAAAAGTATTTACCTATATTTTCCTATTCATAGAAACTTTTTTATTGATATGAAATATTTTCTTTTTCATAAAAAACTACCACGAGCATTTCTCTTTCTGCAAAATAAAAAAATGAATGTAAAGGATTATTTACTCCTACTTCCTATTGAGTTTGTTTTGAGTTTCATAAAAATAAGTTATTTGTAAAATAGTAAGTAAAATTTTAAATGAAAAATTTATATTGATTTTTACAAACAAAATCAAATCCAAATATAAAGAGTGATTTTCGACAACAAATCAGAATTATATAACAACAAGCTCTTATCACTGTGAACAAATGAGTAGGTTATCTTTCCTTACAATTTCTTGGGAAACATGATAAATGCTATATTAAATTAAATTTATAATTTTTTTAATAAAAATAATCGTTTATAGTTTACTTTCTTAAATTATTTACTGGTGACAAATTCAAGTTATTACTCTTTCCCTCTCTTAACACATAAACACACATGAATTTTTGAATTTTTTATTTCACCACTTTATTTTAATGCAAAACTTTTTTTACTTTATTTTGACTTAATTTATTATCATTGATTCATACAGATTATATGAATGTAAATTATAATTCATCTTATTTTTCTGTGAATAAAAATTATTTAAATTTAAAAATATACTTATTTTTTCTTTTATAATTACTTAATTTTATTATAATTTATAACATATATTATATATACAAAATTATATTAAAATTATTATATTCATAAAATTACTAATTTAATTACTTATTGATCGCGCACATAGTGCGGGAGACCTCAAGTAGTCTATTTTCATTAGCGAGTTACACGAGGACCACGGATCATTGGGTTCCCATAATTTTTCTTTTCAGAAGAACAAAGGTACAACAGTCTTTGTAGAATTTAAAAGATTTTAACCTATTAGAATTACCATTTTGTTTTTGCTACCCAACACCTTCTCTTCGGATCAAGCAAAAAAAAAAAAAAAAAAGTCCTCTCCTCAGGGTAAAGGTAATAATCATTTTTTTAAAAATAAAGGTCATAATCATATTGTATCAATTTCTGTTCCTTATAAGCCAATAAGGAGTTACTTTCTGTTTTTTTTATCATTTTTGAATTCAGAGCATTTGATGAGAAATATTTTACCAATTAAACTATCATTTTGACAGTATTCAAATTGCTGAGATTCTTTTATGACTGTTTTAAGTTCAAAGCATTTTTTTCCTTTTGGTAATCTTATATTTCCAGTTAATGCAAAATTATGTTGTGTTTAGCTCGTACTAAATTTCAAAGTACAATTCATAACAGCAGAGTTTGATCACTCTCTAGTTTTCTCTTCTTTTCTTTTCTTTTCTTTTTTTTTTTTTTTGGCTGGATGGTCACTCTCTAGTATCTAGTGCTGTCAAACAGCCTAGCTTGGCCTGCGACGGACTGAGTCTGTTTTTTCACTAATTGAAAAACTTTCAGTTCATATCTGTCCTAAATAGCCCGCAGACTAAATAGGCTCATTGGCGGGCTAAGACATTTTTTCAAAAAAAAAGTATTTTTTTATCTTTTTTTATCACATTAAGATTATATAAATTCATAATTGAGATAAAATTAATCTTTAACCAATCACTAATATTTTTAAAATATAAAATAATTATATATATAGCATAATTTAGATAAATTTATATAAAAAATATTTAAAATGACACAATGATTTATTCATAAAATTAAATTGATCAACCCTAGTCTTATGCATACTTTTCATTTGATACTATATTTCTAACATCTAAGAATATTTCTATCAAAATTTTATTAAATTCTTTAATTTTAAATTAAAAAAATTACATATTTAACTTAACGTTAAAATCTTTACATAGTTAAAATTACATTGAATATTTGAGTTAAAATAAGAATTTTAAAATACTATATTAAAAGTTAACTTTAGCACAAAAAAAAATCGCAAGCCAACCCTCTCTGGCTTGCAGGCTAAATGGAACGGACCAAATAGGCCCATATTTAAATAGGTCTGGAAAAATTATATCTGGCCTTGTCCATTTATATTGATAAACGGGCCAACCTGGGCTATAACTCGTTTTGACAATACTACTAGTATCAGGTAGTCTCATTATGAATTCCTAAAAAATTTTGACAATGTTTGTCATCTGTATATATTTGGAATGTTAATATTCATTTTCAGTTTTCTAATTATACATACTTATAGATTCCCCTAGATAGAATTTTTCACCGTTCGCTGATTTTCTTCCATGTTACTTTTTTCAAAGTAGAGCCTTCCCAATCAAGTCCTTTCATTTATACCATCTTCATCCTCGTAGTTTTTTAAGGAAATGCTACAAAGAACGATTTTTTACCTTCCAAATATGCAAGAAAATCGACATTTTAATGACCCCTTTTTAGAAAAACACGTGTTTAAAAACTTATACATCATAAGAGTAAATTAAGAATATGAACTTTTAATACATCTATACATATATATATATATTACCAAAATACTTTTGCTCTCTCTCTCTCTCTCCAAAATTCTTAAATTTTCAATTCTAATTTCTAGAATTTTAAAACTTTTTATTAGTTAAAAGAGTTGTCATTAGTTAAGAGATAAAATAATATAAACACTTTAGTTTATCATAAATAAATTTTTTAATTTAAATTAAATTCTTAATAACTTTTCACTATCTCCACATAACTTCATCTATTGCCACTTTCTCTACAATTTTTTTTCTTTCTTCACGAACTTTTCCTCATAAAATTTTTTATCGTCAGACCTTATTTTTTTCCTCTAATTAGGGTCTACTTTTTTCAAATTGAAGAGATAATCTTTTCAATTCTTTTTTTTATACATGTTGCTTTTATTATCTTCATTTTTCTCTTTCACTTTAATGTTTGACCTCTTAATTTGATAAATAGTATTATAGATTTGATTTTCTTGAGGAGCTTATAAATGTTTAATGCATCTCTTATTGTTCAAAAGATGTTTATAAATTAATTATTTTACAAAAATATTTTTTCTTTAATTTGTTGAGAATTTCTTTACTTACATTTGAGATGTTTATGAATTTATTTATTTTTAGAGAAGATTTTTTTTGTTGGTAACTTTTTCAATAGATACCAAAATAGAAAGGCTACCCTATACTTTTTCTTTTGAAATGGAGAAAAATGCATAAGGGTTATACACGTTATAGGCATCAAACACATTTAGGATATTTCAAATTTTCATTCAAATAAGTATTTTAACTTTATTATTTTTTAAATTTTAAAATATGTCTTAGAAGTTTCTTCAGTTAAATCCTGCAAAATGAAATGTATGCACTTTTTAATTTTTTATTTATATTTTTGTTCTTTAATATGAGTTTGTGTAATCCCTTTTGAGAATAAAATATATTTTTTAAAACTTTTTAAATTTTATGATTATCAACAAGTCTACAAGTTATACATGACTTTCATATATAGTTATTCCTTTGCCCCTTTTTTTGTCAGCGTCTTTTATTTTTCAGTTTTATTTTTAGCATTATTGATGTTTTCTCTTCTTACATCTTTCGTATTTTTTCTTTTTTTGTTTTGATTGAATGATATAATCTATTTTATATTTTTAGTTATTTTAATAGAAAATTATTGAGTTTTTGTTTTCTTTGATAGGTTTTAAAGATTCAAGTTTTTTTTTTTTTAGGAAATGACTTCAGGAATATTTATCTGTTTAGTTCTTAGTATCTATTACACCAATTAGATCAATATCTATTAGTATCTAATTTGATTCTTCATTTGCTAAAATTTAAGGATAAAAGTGTGTAATTGCCTATTAAAATATTCTGCATCAGAATATGCATAACTTTGCAATACATTAGTCATGAAATATAATATTTGATGATTTTTATTTTTTGATTTTTTATTTTTATTTTTTTACCAAGTAAATATAAAAAAAAGAAATAATTTTGTAAAGTACATTAACATTATGACTTCTTTGTGATGAACCAAGAATACGATTCTTTTGAAAGCAATTGAGCAATGACTTGAAAATCCTTTTATTTTGAAAAAAATTTCTTTAATATTTTTAATATAAAATACTAATATTTTTATTTTTTATGTAATTTATTTTTTAAGAATGGAGAGAGACAAGTAAATGGAGAGAAATTTTAATTTTCACAATAATTTTATTACAAATATATTCTATATTTTTTTTAAAGTCAAAATAAATAATTAAATGATAAATTTTTTTCTCTTACACTAGAAGTAGAAGATGAATAAGACAAAATAATTAAAAGATCATGTTGTAAAGTTAATTTACTTTAAAAATATAAAAAAGTATAACTTACAATATATTTTTTATTTTTTATCTTAATTTACTTATAATTAACTATTAATGCACAAATTTTTAATTAAATACATAAATTTAATTTATATTTTTTATAATAATTTTAATAGCTATTTAATAATAACTCGTGTTAATTTTTCTTTATGATATTTTTTAATAAAAATTAACTTTCACTAAAAAAATAATTACTCATAATTATGTTATTAAAGATATTTTTTTAATGATATTTAAAATAAATTTATTTTTAAAAAATTTTATTTTCATTATACACTTATCTTTTTAAAAAATAAATATATACCCTGTAAAACAAGAACTTTATATTAGTGTAATCCATAAAAACTAATCTTCCTAAATATTTTCCTTCTATTTGAACCTCTGAATAAACCCCAAAGATTGAAACAGCTCACCCCCACATAGCTAGCGTTGACCATCTACTCTTTTTTATTCAAAATATATTCTGGTAGGAAAGATGACTCAAGATGGCAACGCCTGAAAACTTGATTTCCTTACCATCTGAGGAAACATCAAGCTTTCACAGAGGCCTTCTAGCAATATTTATTGATTTTAATGTTCAATTTCAATATTTATCTCAGTTTGATTATAAACTGAATTTGGAAAAAAAATAAAGACGTCCACAACATTTTAAAATCATAATTTATGCATTCATATTTTTTAAAAATTTCAAATTTTCAACTCTAAAATTGAACATAAAAACTAAAAATCAAATTAAAATATCAAAAAATCAAATCAAATCCCTACTCCCAAACTCCCACTACAGGAAACAGCCAGGTGCCCAAAGCTTTTTGCCTTTTTCCTCCTCTTTTTTTTTTTCGGGTTCTCTAATTAAGATGCACAACCTCTTTGACAGTTCTGGAATTATCCAGTAAACGCAAGACCGTCTACCCTTCTTATACCATAGGCCAACAAACTCTCAATTCAAAAGCTTCTGATCTGGAATCAGCATTCTCAGTTGAGAAAAGACTGGTTTCCATTTATTAGTAAACATAATAGCACAGCCTACCATCTTACTCGAAAAACGCCGGCAATATACTGGAAAACAACAAATGAGTACAATGATAAAACCTTATCTATCAGATAGACGAAAAGAAGATGCTCCATGATCAATATTGATATCCTACTAGTATGGTACCCCCATCTTTTCTCCTTGATCCACAACCAAGGAAAAACCCAGCAGATACATATGCCGTGAAATAACATCAGAAATTGCATTAGCTCAGGAGTACTCAAAATGGTGATGAATAAACAACCACCTCTTTCCTCTGCCTGCTTTCATCATACCACTCCACTGGACATCGAACTGCATCCAGGAAGTCGAGAACTATATAACGATTGTGTCATGATTATCAGTTTCAATCGAATAGACCAGACTTTTGCCTTAAATGAACCTTGAAGTCCATGATGTCGCCCTCCCACCGCGTCACAGTCTGATTTTCACATACCCAGATCTCGTGAGCAACCTGGTTTATGAGCCTAAAATCATGGCTGACAAGCACCAGACCACCATCCCATTCATTCAATGCCTCGGCTAGTGAGTCAATTGTCTCGATATCCAAGTGGTTAGTTGGTTCATCCAACAGCAGCATATGGGGCTGCCTCCAAGCTAACCATGCAAAAATTATCCTGCTCCTCTGACCGTCTGACAAATTTTTCATGGGCATAACTTGAGCTTTGCCGGAGAGCCCAAACTTTCCGATTGCTCCTCTCATTCTCTCTTCCTCATTTCCAGGATACTCTTTCAACATAAACTGGAGTGCTGACATTTCCAGGTCGAGTTTCTCAGCCAAGTGCTGATGGAACTGTGCAATCCTCAAGTGGTTGTGCCTGCGGACCATACCATCAAGGGGAACCAAATCCCCCGTCATCAGCTTCAACAGTGTGCTCTTGCCAGCACCGTTGGGGCCCACCAATGCTACCCTTGAGTCAAGGTCAACACCAAAGTCAAGTTGCTTATAGATGAGATTTTCAGGTGTATAACCAAACGAAACTTCCACAAACTGTAGGACAGGAGGAGGAAGCTTCCCAACATCAGGAAAACGGAACACTAGAACCTTGTCTCTCACCACCTTCTCTGTAAGGCCACCTCGCTCCATCTTGGCTAAAGTTTTTTCTTTGCTCTGTGCCTGACGAGCTAGCTTGGCTGATCCATGCCCAAATCGAGCAATGTACTCCTTCATTGAAGCAATCTGCTCCTGCTCCCATTTGTATTGTTTCATTTGGTTCTCTTCTAGTTCAGCACGAGTTTGGACATATTGATCATAATTACCAGTATAAAGCTTCAACTTCTTATTTTGCATATGGATGATATTGGTGCACACACCATTCAAAAAATCCTGGGAGTGCGAAACAACGACCAGTATACGGTCAAATTTCTTCAAACTTTCCTCTAACCAGACACAAGCTTCCAGATCTAAAAAATTCCAAGATGAAAATTAGTATCGAAGCCAGATCTAAAAAATTCCAAGATGAAAATTAGTATCAAAGCCTAGTTAAACCTAAAAATAAGTGATGTTCAGATATAAATGCAACATATCATACGAGCACGGGTGAATTCCAACCTGCATTGCAGCGACACAACACTTAACCAATACAGATATAATCCAAACTGAGCTAACCTAGATGGTTTGTCGGTTCATCCAGCAATAGTATGGTAGGATTCATAAACAGAGCTCGTGCTAGAGCAATCCTCATCCTCCAGCCACCAGAAAAGTCCCTGGTTTTCTTTGTTTGCATCTTCTTGTCAAAACCAAGACCATATAAGATCTCAGCAGCACGCTTCTCAGCAGTCGATGCATCAATTGCTTCCAAACGTTCATAAATGCGCTCAAGTTGCTCTCCACCACCATCCTCCTAAATTTTTTGCCACGCTTTAGTTACACACCACAGAAGATGGAAATTCTTTTTTGGAATGGAAAAAAAGAGAGGGGGGTTAACGAGAAGGAAGAAGTAACGCACTAAAAAATTTTCATTCAACTCTACTGACCTGTCCGGCCAAGGCTTCAGCTTCTTTCTCCAATTTCAACCTCTCCTCATCACAGTTTATGACAGCCTCAAGTGCAGACAAGTCAGATGCTTCAATCTCTCTAGAAAGATGATAAATATCCATATGATCCGGGATTGGTAATTCTCGACATCCTATGGCAGTAAGGAGAGTAGACTTCCCACAGCCATTCAATCCAAGCAGACCGTAACGTCTACAAATATGAGAATATTAGTGATGATGATGATTTACTGCAGTAAAGTGGCTGGAATATTAAAGAAATAGCCCATCCAAAAGCCACACACCTGCCATAGTTTAGTTCCAGTTCTGAATCGACTATTAGGTCATGTCCATGGAAAGTGAGTGATAAAGACTCAATCTGCATAAAAAATTCATTTAACATCAATACTAATTCTGCACAGAAAATCATGCCATGTGCCACGGCTCACAACTAAACAAACTGAAGGACATCCAAAAGAAAATTTGCTAGACCGACAAAAAACAGAGAATAACAAAGAAAGCGAGAACAAAAAAATGCATGTTCTTGCCAGTTGGGAAGATTGTTCTTGAAACTACTATCATTTAGTCAACAAGCTGGGTAATAAATCAAAAAGTGAAAACATGAGTTAATGATTCAACATTTGGTGAAAATGTGAGATGTGAGTTAACGAAATAACATGGCTAAGATTTGTTTAGCTTATTCATCCTGGTTAGGAACAAGATGAGAGAAGATTATGTTTTAATTGATGTCCTGCATTTACTTTTCTCTTGAAAAAAATAGCTATTTTCTATTCCTCTTGGTATAAATTATGGTGTTCTCTATGATCAGCATTCATCCTGATTACAGGCTTAAATTGATTCACTCACAAATTATGGCTGCTGCAAGAAAAACACACTTAACCATATACATCTGTGGCCCCTAGCATTCCAGAAAGATCTTGATGGAATTCAAACCTTTCTCTTTCTGTAAGGTCAGAAATATTATTATGATGCTAACTAGACTTCAACCGACCCCCAATATCATAAAAATTATAGGCATTTAGAAAAGGATTGCATAAGTTGTCCTTGATTCTTCAGTTTGAAGAAAACAATATCTTGAAGCAGGGCACTGTAATATTCAAAAATCAAATTCTTTTTTAAGTAGGAGATATTGAAGCTGCTGTGCACCTAAAAAGGCAATTAGCTCCATTTTCTTTCTTAATGAAAAGGCATTACACAAAAAAGGGGTATACATTTATTTTGCAGATACCACAAGTTCTGGCCCCAAGATCATCTGGGATCCAATCTATCCTTCCAAGATGGTTAAACAATAGGATTAAGCATTCTTGAAAAAGTTGTTCCAGCACCAATTTAGAAAACCAAGAAGTTCAATGTAACAGAAAGATAGGAACAAGACAAGAAACCACCAACAAGAACTTCAGAATTAGAAACCAGTAAATACACTGTAAAGGCGAGATAGGAATAATACAAGAAACTGCCAAAAAGAACATCATTCAGTATAATCCACTACGTACATTAACTAAATTTACATAATATAAAGTAGCTATTGTCCACTAACATTTGGGCATTAGACAAATCATTCTTATTCAAGCTCAACCAAATTATCCCCAAAAAAAAGCTCAACCAAGACCAATGAATGCAGTAGGAGAAATGAATATGAAAAGCACGAAAGCAAAAATTGCCCACCACTACTGTAATTTCATCTATGATTTAAAATGGAATAACACACATCAAACAAAACACTCCAAAGCTGTACTTTATTTCGATTCTCTTACTTCCTAAAGGGCAATTTCATCAATAAAAGGATACACCGCCTGCTACTAAAAAATAAATCATTATATTCATAAAGAGAACATGCCATACATAGAGAATTGAAAGAACCCATTATATAGCATATGTAGAGAATTCAAAGTCCCTAATCTCTATGTAAAGAGAAATTCAATCAATATTCAAATCTTTCAAACAGCTCGAGCATTAATCTAGAGCATAATACGCATTAGTTGGATCCTAAAAGTTAGATCTTAAACAAAGACTTACTCGGATATCTCTAGACAACGGATGCGAGCAAAGGACCCCGGTGCAGGTTCGATCCGATATCTGAAATGTTCCAACTCTGTCAGCCAAATTATCCGCGCTTCCATTCTCCGCTGCAGCTGCGGCCGTCGCAGTAGCGGCTGCCTCCTTGGCAGCTTTAGATGATGCGCCAGACTTCCCAGCCCTCTTAGCTGCCGCAGCCGCCTTCTTCTGTGCGTCCCTCTTCTTACTCGCGTCAGACACCATCTACATCAACCAAAAACAAGAACCTTCAGAAATCCGCAACAGCTAAAAACGAAAAAGTAAAAATTCAGAACTTCACAACATCAACGAAATAAAGCAAAAGAAGTACCTTTAAGATCTAGGGTTCAAGCGCTTTCAGGTGTTCCGTTTGCTTTTTCACCTCGTACACGAGACAAAGTGGGAGATAGCGTCCGCGAACGAGGGTTTTTGAGGTCTGAAGAAGAGCTTTGGTGGATATTTATAGGAGTTGAGGGGGGGGCAGGAGACACGTGCCAGAAGAAAGGAGGGCCTTCAAGAATTTTAACGGTGATGCTTAGCACCATTTAATGGAAGACTGAGGAGTTTGCGTATGTAAGTGACAGTTCTTCGTCAAAATCGCAATATCGTTCTGCGTTGTGAACCCTTTTTTGTTTGACTTCTCATGAACGCATTAGATTATGAAAAAATAGCTAATACATGATGACAGATGTGTGGCTGGGATTTATCCTCGTATAAACAACTCATTTCCAGAACTCTCCATTTGCTTCGCTCGCTCTCCCTTCCGTCTCTGCCCCTATGAATCTCTCTCTCCGCCGATTTTCTTTTCCCTCGTATTCTTTTTTGGAGTTTCTTCTTCTTCTTTTCTGTTTCCCCATCTTCTCTCTCTTTTGTGACAACTCCGAAGTAAAAAAGAATTTGTAAGAGAAACCGCAATTTCTCTTCCTCTTGGTGCTTTGGATTATGGTGCTACTGATCGATTCTCTTTGTACTGGTGATGATAATTTTATTAAATCCTTTTTCCTCTATCAACTTCATATTCAGAAGTTTAGTCTCCGTTTCAATTTTCCCTTTCGAAGGATGATTCTGTATTTTTTCTTCTGTGGACTTGATCAAAATGAATGTTCATAACTTATCTTGATGATTAGACCTTGCAATATTTGACGTTTATTGTGTTAATTGTTAATTATAATTTATTAGTAGTTTTATTTTTTATTTGTAGTAATTTTTCCTCTATTTTTTTCTAATGATATTTGTATCATCAAGTGCAGTAACCAGCTTCGGCAGCATGTGTTCAATCTTCCGAGCAAGCTTGTAATTTGAGATCGTTCATTTTTGAGGCCGAATTTCCAGGAAGGCAGAAAAGGGGATGCATATTTTTAATATTGCAAGAGATAAGAAAATGTAGTGTTTCTAAGATAATCGTTTTTGTGGGATCTCTCAATAAAGTGTGATAGGATTATTTCTCCCTTCCTTAAGTAATCTAGAAAAAATGCTATAGTTTGGCGTTATATGTCTAATTTTTTTGGCTATCTTCCTTCTGTTGAGCATGAGAAATCTTCAATGCCATACTCAATAGTTTTAAAACTGAGTTTGCCATCTTCTAGTATTTTTGGTTCGGATATAGAAGTTTAATAATTGAATTTGGATGGAATTTTGTTTTGGGCGGTGCAGTCACGTTATTCTGACAATGAAATTGGGAGTTAGACTAGGATTTATAAGATGACGAGTGATAATTTTCTTGCTCACCATCTCTGTCCTCTGCATCTGAAGTTTCATGTTAGCCTTACTTTACTTCCGCCAACCCCCCCCCCTTCCCCTTTTTTTCTCTTTCAGAATGCTGAGATTTTTTTTTTTTTACCTTCTTCAATCTTTTAATCATGGAAATATTTTTGTTTCTTTGTTTTTTTGTAGCTTTTGGATTGTAACATAGTTAAATTTTTTTAGTTATTGCAGTTTGGTATTGTTTCTAATTCGTGGTTATTTGGTTCATTTAGGTTTATTTGAAACATATTTTTCATCAGTTGTGCTCAACCATCATCTCTACTATCTGCAATTGTGATTTCTCAACTATCACCAGTAAGTTCTTGTTATGACTTTATGGGGCACTTTTCAATACTCAATTTTTCTAACTTTATGGTTCTTGTAAGAAAATATGATATGAATATCTGAACATATTACTTTACATCTTCTTTCTCTTAAATAAATTAGTTGAAAGAACAAATCTGTAAGTACCTTAAACAAGAAATGGGTAGTGAATGTACTAACTAAATTATCCAGAAGAGTATTTGATAAATAGGTTTTTAGACCTTTAATCTATCTATCATGTGTTAAGTTTTTTTTTTTTTTTTTTTGGTTACTTCGATATATGTTCTGATTCTTTCATCCTTGGAATTTTTACCCTTTTTTCTTCCTTTTGAACAATCCTTGAAGCTAGATAGGAAAGTTAATGAAAAGGTATGTTATGTTATTTAATACTACTTTCCTCTTGTGAACATTACTGTAAAATTTTAATTTGGATAAATAAATCTTCAAGGGCATCTTGAAATATAAATAAAGAATAAAGTTTGACTCCTTTATTTCTCTTGGTTATTGCTTTTTCAGTGAAATCTTTAGATGTTTAGGCAACAATTGCCGTACTGAACTATGCACTTTTTTTAACTTTCATTTTTTCAAATTGAGGACTCAGAACTTTCCACAACTTTTATTTGGTTAGTTAGACAGCCTATACTTGGGAGGCTACTTTCTCTTCAAAGAAAAGGGTAGTCAAAATACTCCAATATGTCAGTTCAATTATAAGATTATCTAGGTAAAATACAAGGAAAATTTTCTAGAGACATTGCTAAATTTAAAGATAGATGACTATCGGAAAAGATTGATATTTTCTTAAACATATAATCTGATTTTAACTTTACTTCGGAAAAACTTGATTTGGCTTTAGAATTTTTTTGCGTGTGTTAATTTATGCTTAACTTATAATCTGTTGTAGTAGTCTTGATCATCAATCAGTTACTGGAGTGTACAACTAATTTGGTGTATAAACAAATTAATGAAAAACATATGAATAAAGAAATACATGAAATAGGAATAAGATGAATGAGTAGCAAATCAGCAAGTGCTGCCTTTTGTTTTTTAACACTTCATACATGACAATACTTATTTGGATCAACATAATAGCATGCCAATATTTGGTGTTATTATGCATGGAACACAACTAGCAAAATTTTTTTTTTTTTAACCCTCTCGACAGGTACCATCATCTTCAGCCATGGCTTATTCTTGTGTGTTAACTCTGCCATCACCTTTTATAAGAGTCTGTTTAGCCTACATTTTGTGCGATGTTTCTTGAATTACAAAAGTATTGTTAGTTATAATTTGAAGTTTCTTTTACTTCACTTGCTTACTTGACCCATGAAATAAAATTCTTCTATTATACGTGTACTTGAAGTACTTTAATATGAGATTATGCTGTGAGTTTTCCTGAACCACCAGATGATGCTTCAATTTATCACCAAGCATAAACATTGAAGTGTAAAAGCTTTAAAATCAACTACTAGTTTATTGATTTTGTCTGATCAAAATTCATAGTTGTTACCTTTTTCTCAAAAAAATCTTATGTACATTTATATGAATATTGGCTCAAATTATCTAAATTTTAGAACAATAACAAATGGGACCATTGTAAAAATGTCGCACGGAGTTGTAAACTAGCTTAATTAGAATCTTTGTTATCGGTTCAGCCATGGGTTCGGTTAATTAATCCTGTTCGACTTAATTATTGGGCTAAATTACTCCTGTAGTTCACTAAATACTACCATCAGATACTCTGCACAAAGGCAGAAGGCATCGCCAGCAGTCCTGTTCCAGGAAGATTCAATCCAATATTGTACAGTAGTGGGATTGTGGTGAGCTTTGAACATATCAAGACTCAGGCGGTGACTGCGAGTAAGTAACTGTTGTTCTTTTCCTTTTCTTCTTTTTGGTTCTTTTTATTGGGATTGAGTTCGTTTTTCTTTATTTTGATCTGTTTGAGTAAAGAAATTCCAATAAATAGAACTAGTGGTGAAATATTATAGAAAATTCTTGTTGGATCTTCCAAAAGTGGAAAAGGTTCTGGGTTGTGTTGATGTTTCTTCATGCAGTTTTGTCCTTTTCTATTTTTGTTTTGCAAAATAAAGGATCAAAATTGCATCGGTGGATGGCTTTGGCATATGAGGGGTTATACAATTTTAGTTTGCTGTTTTACTTTATGCTACATAGTTTCACTTGGGGGGTTCTGGCATAAATCTTTGGGAGAAATTGCTCAGTATTTCAGTGTAAAATTTATATACAAATGCTAGAATGGAGTTGTTATGGTCTTCATTATGTGCAAGTTAACAGCAAGGTGGTCTGAATCATTATTTTGTTATTGCCTGATGAACCATACAATTGCTGCTAAATTTTGGAGGTCAAGTTAAAACTTTAACAGAGAGAGAAACCAAGTTCAGGAAAAGAAGGTAAGGTATACATTTCTTGCTTGTCTCGGCAATCGATGTATCAAAGTTTTTCTGAACTTATAGGCTGTTTTGATCAGCAAAGCTGTTTTGCTGGAGTTTATTTACGAGTACATACTTGCTGTGGATATTAATTGTTCATTTGCATCTATTCGCAGTCCAAAATGATTTTTTGTTTGATCTTTTCTTGATCTTCTATTATTGGTCTGGATAGAGATGTTGGACTGGGATCCCAAAAGAGAAATCCCACTAATGTAATTGAGTTATTTGGAGTATTTTACCAAACTAGAAGTATTCCATGAATTTACTATTAAGAAAGGAAAGGTAGGAGGTCTGAGCAATCCTATTGGAACGAGCTCAATTAGCATCAAAACTAAGCTCCACACAGCTTGTCTGACATCTCTGAAATTCCACATTCTGGTCTAAGTTCAGTTGATTGCATTGAGAAAGAGAAATTTTGACATCAAGAACAATCCATGATTCAACAAATTTGTCATGTTCTTGAGATAAATCTCTAGAATGGACTCAATTATTAGGTCTGTGTTTAACTCTTTGTAATTTTTATTAGAAGGATTTCAGTTTTATTGTTAACCTGCATCAAGAAAATAAACTATTGTTAGTTGAATAGTCTCCTCAAGCAGCTCTACAGAAGCTGCCTCTAAATTTCACATGTATTTGTCGATACTGATTCCTGTTACTTCAAATTTTTCTTTATGAATTATGCGTTGGTATTATGAGGTGTTTAATATTGTACTCTTACCTGATATTTGAGTCCACCTTTTTTCCTTTCTTGTGTCTTTGGTTGCCTCTGTTTCTACTTCTGTTTCTTTAGGTATGCGGCAGCTTCCTCAAGTTCTGAAACTTGTACATGAGAAGTAAATTTTGTTTCTCACTTCAATACCAATTTTTTCCTCTTTAAGTCTCTTGGAAGATCTGATTAGTCTTTAGATTTTCAAACTCATTTTTTAAAGATCAATGTTAGTAACAGAAGTTTTTGTTCTCTTTTAATTTCTCTCTGTTGTTGAGAACTAGTAGATATTTCTTTGATGTTAAACGAATATGGTCCTTTTAGGCAGGCAAACAAAATGAAAAGGGGATCAAGAAAAATAACAGCAGAAAGAATCTGAAGAGAAGAGAACAATGTTTGCTTTTTCCTATATGCCTCCATATTTGCTATAGGGACACACACACTAACGGCAAAAACTCCTTTATTCTCATTGGCGCTTTAAGATGATATACTTGTAGCAATTTGCTTTTTGGTTAAATACATGAGATCTTTCTCCTTTTATTCCTCATATCCAATTACGGAGCCTGTGGACCTGTTCCATTCTTTCCTGATACTTGAAATCCTGTCATGGAATATCTAACGAATACTCTCTTGAACAAACAGGCTCACCACAGCATGACCTTACTGAAGAGATACGTGTTGAGATTGTTTATATCTTTGAAGTATATTACGGCCAATGTGGTAGACAGAAACAATGGACACATAGTTGCAACTGCTTCAACAGTAGAACATGCAATTAAGAACTCGCTTGAATGTGGTCGATCATGTAACGCTAAGGCAGCCACGATTGTGGGAGAAGTGCTAGCAATGCGTCTTAAAGTTGAAGGTGTTGACCAAGGGCAGGGAAGGGGAATATACATGGATGTGAATAAGGAAATTGAGAAAAAAGGCTTCAAGAATCAAACAAAGGTCTGGGCTGTAGTCAATGCTCTTAAATGCAACGGAATAAAAATTATTATCGAGGATGAGGGCAATCAGAATTCCCATCCTAGATACCCATAGGTGATGCTACTCTAATTTCCTCCCTCTGCTCATCTCCATTCGGTGTAGGGAAACTAAATTCTGATGTGGATGCCAAGGAAAAATGGAAATGAGTAGTGACTCAGAGTGATGCCTAGTCTGACAAATCAAAGCCTTCAGACTCGAGTGTCATGCTATGCTGTTATGATACTAGATTTGGAAGTTGAAATTGTAGTGTGCTTTCTATCAATCAGGACTCATCTTTCAACATCCTCAGCCAAGTTGTTTCTCTTCTTCTGGTGACCTTTTCATGTTAAGTGCGGCTCCATCTTCTTGTGCTCATTACATATTACGTTCCATTATGGAGGCGATAATAGTTTGTCTAATGGTTCTGACTACTGTTTATATCAGAATCTAGAACACCTCTTTAACATTTTGAGTCCTGTCAACTTTGAGCCTTGAACCAAAACAAACCTTGAGAGAGTTGCTTGAGCTTATTCTTGCTTGAGTTCTTCCCTCCAGAAATTGAAACTTGATTGTCGGTACATGATTTTTGAACTATCCTTCCTCACCCGGGAAAAAAAAAGTGGCGTTTTCTTTCCTCGGCCGTTCTTTACCCCACCCCCCACCCCCCTCCCCCGGCACCCCAAAAAAAAAAAACTCCTTTCTGTTCCGACTGTTAGTTTACCCTAGGCCAGTAAGAGCCCAATGTTATGGGAGTCACTAACATGTCTTTTGCTGTCCTTGGGCTAAGGACTCGCAGACTCACAAATTGTTTCAATGAAACACCAGCTTAATGAATTTGGATTGGGTGAACTTGAACTCTCACATTTTTATTTCCTTAATATTAACATTTGTATAATATTTTATTTACATAATTTATATAAAGCAAGAAAAGCCTTACGGTGGATGTCAATATAATCAAGCTCTAAATACCTAGCAAAAAAAATTCTCTCCTCTTAATCAGAAAGTTTAAGATAGAGGTCTGGTAACGTAGAAAAACGCTGTGTGCGCATGAATGTGTATTTGGGTTGGGGTTGTGGCAGAGGGGGGGAATTTTGTTGCACAAAACTCTAGGTAAATGTTTGGAAATGCAAGGAAGGAAAATGGGGCAAAATGGCAGCAGAGGTTCATTAGGCTGGTCAGAAACCCCTCTGAGAGGCTTGGCCTTTGGCAGGAGTCTTTTACCAACATGATAGTTGGAGTTGTGGAAATGGTGCTTTGGACAAGAACTTCCACCTCTCAAAAGAGTTTCTGCAAACTACACGCCTACAATTTGAAGAAATTCACCAAATATTCGCTGTTTATAATGAATCCGTAGGAGTATTCAAGAATCCAACCCACAAGGGATCCAATTCCCGCCAATACTAAATACAGAGTAAATAAAAACAGTGAAGCTCTTTACGCCGTTGGAAGAATTCCTTTGATCCTTGTTTGATTTGCAGAGGGAAGGAGAAATAACACATTTACTTTCTCTTCTTTTTTTATTCGAGTAAAACAAAAATAAATTTTCAATCCCTCTATTTTGAGAGGGTAATGATTTGTTTCTGTGGAGGGAGTGATCTTTTATTATTTATTTTCTACGTATCTTTTCTTCCAATCAAATAAAATAAAATTATTTATTTACCTTCCTATTTACTCCTCCTTCCCACCCTAACTAAACAAGCTATTAGTGTCTGTTTCTCCTTACATATATTCAAAACATTTAGGCCTAATTTGCAAGCCAAATACACCAAGTGAAGAAAAACACAAAAAGAAAAAGAAAAAAGAGAATGATCTTGACTCTTTACTCCCAAATCCTAATAAAAAGGAGGAAGAAGCACACGTGATAACAAGTTCGTAGATCAATGGGTTACAAATGTTTCTTATCAAATGAATATCTTTAGCCCAATTCACATTGCGGTTCCAAAATATATAAAAGAATAATAATTGTGGCAAAATTTTCCACTCGTGCAAGTAGCCCGACATACAATTATTGTGTGTATGCTTTTTTCCAAATCAAATAGAGAAAGATAAAAATAATTGCACATCAAGGAAAAATCAAAACTGAGGACTCTTGGCCCTTCGGCCATACTTTGATGTAACTTGTTCCTTGAAAAGAAGGGTCCTTCTTCTTCATGCACTCATTTCTTCATTTTGCTTTTTGTGACCACTCCAAATTGAAGGCCCACCAACCCCTATTTCAAGCACTTGAAATATGTTCATCTAATAAAATAATTCAGCAATTGTCTTCGCAAATTGTTTTGTGTAGAAACCTCGGCAATAATCGATATAGTATGAAATTGTGAAGGAAACATCTTTTGTTGTCTGGCTTTGGTGATTTTTCCAGTTCATTGGAAACATTCTCATCGAGGCTGGTGATCCTGCCAAATCACCTTTCATAGAAAATACCGCTTTTACCCTCCAGACAAAATCATTAGAACAAATGCTACAACATTAAAAGTTCTTCTCACCCTCATAAAACGTTTAAGAAATCATTACATATATTTTTTTGGATGATAAGGCGATGCATATTATTACTATTATGCTTTCAAGAACTCAAGAAGGGTGGACAATCATAGATCAAATTTAAAATTTAAAATTTTTAAATATATTTAAAAAAGTCAAAAAAGAAAAAGGAAATATCTCTTTAACTTTAACTTGTCCTCTTCTTAATAGTTTGCGACTCCAACTAAACAAAATCAGTCAGTAAGAGAAAGAAAAAAAATTATTGTGTAAAAAATTGGAAATTATTAGTGACTTTTTCTATTTATTTTAAATGATAAAGATCATATTTAACAAGTTTCTAGCAATAAAAATAATTAGGCAATAAATTTGGCCATTCCATACATTTACAATGATTTAAGTTCAAAAACACCCTCAAACATCGTTAATAAATTGGATCAATTCCAACACTAGGAGTTTCCTCAATATCATAAAAAGAAATAAGAGAAGCGAGAGTGGGAAAATGTTCCATTTGTCCTTCCAGTTTTATTTTTCTCATTATTCTCTATCTCTCTCTACTAGCCCACATGGGGGAACCTCACAGTAATGATCCAAGTAAATGCAAAAAGACCCCACAATCACGTGGATTTGGAATCTAATCACATATACTCTTTTAAATGGTGTTTATGAAAGGCAACTCTGAGTCCCTTTCTTTTTCCTTTGTATGCATATTGAATGAATGATTGGAGTGTTCCCTCAAACTCATCAGAGCTCAAGGAAAAAAGGGCCAACCTTGTGAGCTTTTAATTTGTGATTGGGAGTAGGTACAATATTCTTGCCTTTGTCCCTACCATTCACCAGCACTACTCTCCTCCATTGCTGCATACAACGTTGCTTTGCTCAATATTTGTACTAAGCTTTGTTTTATGACTAATCATGCTTAATATAAGAAGGATTTTGGATAATCTTATGCTTCAAATGTTTTGACTTTTACAATGATATTCATAGTTTATCTTTCAAATGTTACAAATTTTTAAGAATCTGAGATTTTGTGCTTTTTTTTAATTGGAGCGAAATCTATTACGACAAAAAACTAATCTACGTTTTTAACAAATTTAATTATTGTATAAATATTTCAAAACCAAACAGGCAAGCGTACTTTCCTTGGCCCTGATTAAATTACTAAATGAGTCCAAATAAAATCATAAATTGGGAAACAAAGACAGCCTAAGCCCTAAGGGCATGTATACCTATCCGAAACAGACTGTGCATGCCCAGTTGTCTACTTTATACTTCTGCCTCTCTGTTTGGAAGGTTTCCTTTTCACTTCACAAAAGAAAAGAATGCCCAAGAAAAAAGAACGTGGCCGATGGCAGGACTCTGCATAATAACATCACATCATCATGACTCAAAAGACATGACCACATGAGACACAATACAATGAACATCATGCTATGACACATGTTTTTGCCTACCTCGTGTTTGATAAATTGCTTAGCAGACGAATATAAATATTTCAGTTTTGCACTTCTGTTTAATTAGGACTCGGGTCAACGTCGTCATCACCAGAGAGTTTAAATAGTCAGGACCAGAGGGCCCCATTTGTGCTCTGTCCTCTACTCTGTTCATAAATTGCCTAGTGTAAACTCCTCCACTCCCCTGCTCAATCCAAAAATTTAAAATAAAAAAAAAAACTCCACTCCGTTGTTCAGTCCCCTCGACCAGATTTTTTCCTAATCCGTGTTGTCAATGAAAGTAAGTCGACTATAAGTATTTTCCTTCAATTAAGATCACCCGTATCAGAATCGGGTCCGAGTGGGCTGTCAACAGGTCCAGTAAGGTCAAGCATACATATTTAGCCGAATATAAATTTCAATTTGAACTCGATAAAATCTTGTTTATCCGAATATAAATTTCAATTTGAACTTGATAAAATCTTGTTTAATGGGTATTGATTTGATACATTAAGTTTCAAAATTTTTAAAAATTTAATTTTTTTTTTGAATTTTTAATCTAAAAATCAAGAGAATTCAGTGTAATTTTTTATTTAATTATATTATATAATTATATCTAATACAATACTCATTAATTTTAGTGAAATTATAGATAAGAATAAAAGAGAAAATGCTGAGTAGAAAAAGAAATGAATTAACAATAATTTATTTTTTTTACTATACATTGTCAAATTTAAAATTATTTATAGCAATTATCCTTCTTTATTAACAGTAGTATGTATTAAAATCTTTTTTATAATCTTAATTTTTACATGATGTCTCTTCTAGATGAACACTATTATGTCTAAAGTTGTAAAAATAAATTGGTCTGAAATTATATGTAAGTTATATATATATATATATATATATATATATATATATATATATATATATATATATATATTTATTTATTTATTTATTTATTTATTTATTTATATTTATATATTTATATATTAAAAGTTACATATATATTTTAGATTAATAATTTTTTTGATAAGTTTTCTTTTTTCTTTGTAAGAAGACAAATGGCATTTGGTGGTACCTATTGATTTTAATTTGAAAGTTGATTTTCAAATTAAAAAGTGATTGAGTTACTATATTGATTAACGTTGTTACTTTAGTAAAATATTAAACATTTTAGTATCTTATACTCTATTTAAATTTTTGTATAGTGATTAATCTTGATAGCTTATGAATATTATAATTCTAATTTCTTAAAGAGATACTATATTATATTAGAATTTTATTTGTGATGATAAGTTTAATAAACTATAATATAACTCTTTTTTAATCTTTACTGTACTGTAGTATATTCATACCTAGTTTGATATTCTATATAGAGTTGGGTACAAGTCAATACTTTATATAGCTGTTAGATAATTAAATTGAGCCCGATACCAATTATAACTTAACAGGACAGAATGCCTCTAACTCGATAGAACTTGTTTATAGCCTTAGCTGTAAATTGCGGGGAGGTTATTTATTTAGCAAAGAAAAGAAAAGAAAAAAAAAAGAATTGTTAGATGCATCATCTTTGTACTTCATTGTGAATAACTCTCTCTATAATTCTTTTTTCCAAAATTTATGTTTCTAGATTGATTTCACAAGCAACATGTTTTTAAAATTTGATGATCTGGTAAAAACTACAATATTTGTCATTTTCATTGCCAAAAATGCCCTAAAACTAGTAAGAACTCTTATCGGAGTCCCGTCAGCATTTTATGAGATTCCTATTAGGAAAGTCCCCCGAAGCATAATGGATTTTGAAAAGATTACAGCTGAATTTAGTTCGAAATTTAATACAATTAGAATTTTATTTATTTATTTATAAAAATTTTGCAGGATCTGATGTAACTCCTGAGAGTTGTCAATAAGCGAGAGAAAAGAAAAAGTGAAAAATATGGGTTAATGAAACGCGGTCAACAATTTATCGTACTATATTTCTTTATTAGTATTTAGCAACCCGTAAAAGAAGATTGTGGGGCAGGGCCGCAGGGGCGGGGAATTACTTAGTGGAAGGGTACGTCAGTAATTGCCGTACTCCTCCTCGGAATCGCGTCTGCGTCCGGATCCGGGCTTGCACTGACCTCCGTAAGCTGTAACCTCCCAGAAATGGTGATGGGAAAATGGAGGAGGACAAACAGGCATCCAGAATCCACCAAAAACCCCGGCTTTTGAGTGTTATCAAGTGTATTTTGATCCGATTTCATTCCAAATTTGATAGAATTGAGTTTTATTTTTTTTCCTTCAAAACAAATAATTTTTTAAAAATTTAGATTCTACCTAAATAGATATTTCTTTTTTTTCATTTCATTTTACTGATCAGATATAAAATTTTATATAAAAATTTTAAATTATATTATAAATATAATATAATATAATAAAAAATAAAAAATATATAAATTAATGATATTTTTTTGTTAAATTTTAAATATATAAAAATAATATATAATATAATTAATAATTATTAAATATTATTTAAAATATTTTATTTTATAAAAATATTAATTATTTGAAGTATTTTAATATAATAAAAAATAAAATAAAATAGAATAACTTTTCGCGAGAGTGCCTCCGCAACTCATCAAAACCAGAACTACGCATTTCTGCCGCTGTGCAGTTGACTCATCAACTAAACCAGAACTACGCATTTTTGGCGCTGTACAATTCTGTGCCTAATCAGAGCACTTTGGAACGTATCTGTACGCTTTTCAGATTTTTTTGTCCGTAGTCTTGCTGAATGAGTGCATGTTTGACTTGTAGAGATTAGAGTTCGAATTTAGGGTGTATTTGAAGATTTTTAAAAGATTTTTTATTTTAAATTTTATAAAAATAAATTTTATTTGAGAGAAAAAATAAAATTTTTATATATTAGTTTAAAAAATTTCTGTTAAAGCAATCGAATTCTTCTTTTCTTATTGTTGAGATTCTATAGTAGTTAATTAATATAAAAATTAGTTCTAAGACTTAAACATGACTTTTCAAATTAAATTTAAACATGACTGATTTAATTTAATTTAAACCTTTCAAATTAACATGACTTTAAAAATTAACATGACTTTCTCAATTTAAAAAAGAAATACGACCCCAGATGATAATTTTAGCAAAATCGTTGCCCCCAACATTGGAGAAGACCAGTATGTCATGACAATATTTGGCATTCCTTTAAACAGCAACCCCCAGATCTGCCAGATCCCAAATGAGGAATGCTGGGTGAGGCTTAGTTATGCATTTTACCCTTTTGCAATGTACATTTTTGGCCAAGCCAAGCAAATAAGATCAACAAATAAAGAGGAAAAAGAGATGCACAAAAACAAAAACTATGACAATTAGCATGAAAATGCTTTCAAAAATTATCTTATCACTTAACTTGTACCATACATAAGAGTCACAGTTAATTATTTATACTTAATAAAGAACAAACCTAACAAAACAAATCCCTAACATTCAATCTAAACCAACTAGCCAGTGGATATACTACTACAACTACAATAATACTCCCATCCAAAGTACCAACCATTCTTAACCAGAACCAAACCACCATTTCAAAAGACAAGACCTCCTCTCCTCCCAGTATTGGTATTTACATTTCTGCCTTACCCAAAAACTCTCAAAAGACCAAAGCCTAATCTTCTTATCCCTCTGCGTCCAATCACAATCACATAATGCTACAAGCATTTGGATTCTCATCGCTAAACATCTGGGGAGCATGATAGCTGAACCGGTAGTATGGATCCCACCCTTCGTCAACATAACTCGGGGCAGGCATGTAAGGGCTCGGGTACCCATACCCGTAGTTGAATTGCTGAACTTGCATTTTATACCCCTCCATCATATCTCCACCATCTTCCCCACCACCTTCGCCACCACCGGTAGCAGCAGCCTTGCCTTGGCCTCCACCCTTCCCCTTCTCCGTTCCCTTTTCTTTCTTCTCGTCCTTTTTAGGTTGAACTACTTCCACATCCCTCTTCAGATGTTTTTTGAGTGTTTCGGCCAAGGCCTTCATGTCCATTGCCCCCTTAACCATGACCATGTCTTTTTGCTTGTCGAATTTTATCTCTTCATAGCCTATAAAACCAGTTAGCTTGTGTCATATGCATTCATCAAGATAGGAACAAGAAGTACAAAGAATTATTGATATACGACATTTGATTTGGATACTTCACCTTTGGTCTTGGAAACAATTTTGTAGATTTTCTGGACGCATCCTTCGCAGTGCAGGGGAACTTTCAGCGTGACTGATGTTACAGGAGGCTACAAGAGTAATTACATACGCAATTTGTTAAGTTGTACATTCAATTAAAGAAGCGATAAATAAAAAAGTATGGCTAATTGTGTGGACACGTGGCGGCGACAATACTAGGAGGCACATAAAATGAAAGAGTACCCGGGGACAGGGGGTCATCAAAATCCTAGTTAATTTGAAAATTAGTATCGTGACGTGAAATGTCGAAACCAACTTCAACAAATGCGGTAGCCAATTAGAAAACCGCTAACTGCTAACATGCGCTGGCAGCACATGATTCAACCGCGCTATGGGGAACGATAACCTCAGGCGTAAAAAGCGCAACAAGACGCTAATCTGAAGGACGAAAAGACGCTATCGTGCGCCATGTGCACAGAGAAAAAACGACGAGGAAACAGAGAATTACCGACAACATAGAAAGAAAAAGAAACAAACACGAAGAAGAAGATGCAGAAGTGCGCATGATAGTGCAGTAATACTATCGAAGCGCAAGTGCACAGTAGAAACAGTACCTCTTTAGCATTCTTCTCGTCTTGCTTATTCTTCTTGCTGTCGTTAGTTTTCATCTCCTTGGATTTGTTGTCCTTGTCTTTCTTCTTTTCTCCTTTGCCGTCACCGGAATCGTCCTTGCTTTTGGCGTTTTCTTTGTCTTTCTTTGGGACGGGAGTGAGAAGTTCAACTTTCTTATGTGTTTTCTGCTCCAGCTTGTCCCGGAGCTCTACCGGATCAACTTTTCCGGTCACCGCGCACTTGCCGGAGGCTCCGTCAATTTTCACACTCTCCACACCTTTGCACGTTGATAAAGTGAAAATACATTAATTCTTTTGAGGGGAACAGTAAAAATTTTAAGAGGAACGTTACCGGAAAAAAATAAATTGTTCAAAAATTGAAGTTTCCACATAAAACCTCTTAGCATTCAGGCTTCGGCATGAAAATCTATAGCCCAAACTCTACTCATCTTCCGAATTGAAAATTACTTCATGTGTAATTGTAGCCAAAAATTAAATCGAAAGTTTAGATAGAGAAGTTTCAGATCTTCAGAAACCGTGAAGTGTAATCCAGAATCAGTTAACAGCATAAAACAGAGTACCAAAAGATGCAAAAAATTGAAGCACAGAGAGAATCAAAAGTTAATACTTCCAGAAAAAGAAGAATGCAAGGTTTATTCGAAAAGTATAACAAGAATATCCCAAAACCAAAGGTATAGATAGGTTAAAGGTGATATTTTCCAGGAATATTCTTCAACAAATACAAAAAATTTGTAGTTTTTACACAAGCAAATATGGTATACCTGCAAAACCTTTAACAGTCTTGACAACTTTTGAGGCGCAGCCCTCGCAATGCAGATCAAGCTTAAGAAGCACAGCGTTACCGTTTCCTTCTTTCTTTCCTCCTTCCTTTCCTCCATCACCACCACCTCCGCCGCCTTGCTTCTGCTCCTTCTCCTTCTCCTCCTTGTGGTCATTGTTCTCGTCCTGTTCTCCTCCCTCAGCCACCTTCTTGCTCTTCTTCTGCACAAGAAAACCAAAACCCCGCCCCAGATTACTGTAAGCCATTACCGTTCAAAGTTAAAATGTAATTCACAGAGAAAAAGAAACCGTCTTGCTAACCTTACTCATACTTATCGCTCGGATTTTTCTCAAGTGGGAACACTTTCGGAAATTGTAGAGCGAGAATATGGAAAGCGTTAAAAGAGTGATTGCTGTATTTATAGTGGGGGCATTTACTAGATTTTAGAACCATGAGAAGCGTCGTTGTGGGTGCTGCGCGTTTATGTAAGCACGGGGGCTGAGTTGTCATGCATGTACATGTATGCTATGGTGATTCAACATGCATAAAATATGTACCCCACCATTAGTACTAGATTTTCTTTTCCCTTTTTCTTAAAATGAACTATAAAATCTCACCTTTAAAAGTAAAAATAATAAACAAGAGTATTTTTCCTTTAGAACCACTAGTTTTTTTCGCTTTTTTTTGATACATTTGGAACAAGAATATGGATCGAAGTCGGCACTGTCAATACAGGTCAAAGTCCGCGGGTTGACCCGCGAGGTGAACTGTATTAGCGAGCTTGGACTTAGGATGTCCAAGCCCGTTTAATCGCGGGCTTTTTTAACCCGCTCCGCCTAGCTCGCGGGCCGGACGCGATCTAGGCCTTTTTTTTTTTTTTTGAATTTTTTCTCTCAAAACGACATCGTTTTGATCTTTTTAAAATATTTAAAAATATTTTTTTCTCAGAACGACGTGGTTTAGATCTTTTTAAAATATTAAAAAATATATTTTTTATCAAAACGACGTCGTTTTACTTATTTTTACAAAACGACGTCGTTTTTTTAAAAGCCCGCGGGCTGGCTATCGCGGGCCGCGGGTTGGGATTTTCCAGCCCGTTTTAAGGCCACCCCGCGACGGGCCGGGTCGGGTCGTTTTGACACTACTAGGATCGATTATATGATAAAAATATTTTTAATTAATTAAATTATTATCTTATTAAGAATCATAACATTAATATTATTTTCTTAATTTAGAAATAAATAATTATTTTTATACAAAATATAGAAAATAAACATTCAATTCCTAACAAAATAACTTAAAATATTATTTTCATGCAATACTAATAATCTCCTTGCATTTTCTCTCTAAAAGACCTAAAGTAAAAAATAAAAGTGGAGAGGAGAAAGAGCACATAATATTGTTATTTTTCTTCTGCTCTTTGTATATATATATGGTCCGTGCTTTGCACAGTACATATATTATTTTTTAAAAATAAGTGTATAATGAAAATAAAAATAAGTGTATAATGAAAATAAATTTTTAAAAAGAAAAATTTATTCTAAATGTCATTGAAAAAATATCTTTAATAGCACAATTATGAGTAAGCTAATTTCTTTTATTGACAGAGTTAATTTTTCATTAAAAAAGTAATATAAAGAAAAATTAACATGGATTATTATATAAATAGTTATTAGAGTTATTACAAAAAATATAAAATAAATTTATGTATTTAATTAAAAAAATATGCATTAATGGTTAATCATAAGTAAATTAAGATGAAAAAATACATCATAAATTATACTTTTTTTATATATCTCTAAAGTAAATTAACTTTACGATATGGTCATTCAATTATTCTGTCGTATTCACCTCCTACTCCCATTATATGTAAGAGAAAAAGAGAATTTCTTATCATTTAATTATTTATTTTGACTTTTCAAAAAATAGAATATATTTGCAAAAAAATCATTGTGAAAATTAAAATTTATCTCCCTTTACTTGTCTCTCTCTATTCTTAAAAAATAAATAATATAAAAATAAAAAATATTAGTATTTTATATTAAAACCCTCAAAAATTTTAAAATAAAAAATTCTCTGGTCATTGCTAATTTTTTTTTTCAAAAGAACGTGTTCTTGATCCATCACAAAGAAGCCATAGTGTTAATGTACTTTACAAAATTATTTTTTTTATATTTACTTGGTAAAAAAGATAAAAATAAAAAAATAAACACCATCGATTATTACATTTCATGTCTAATATACTGCAAAGTTATGCATATTTTGGTACAAAATATTTTAATAGGCAATTAGGCACTTTTATCCTTAAAATTTAGTAAATGAATAATTAAATTAGATGGTAATAGATATTGATCTAATTAGTTTAATAGATACTGAGAACTAAATAGATAAATATTTCTTCAAAACCTATCAAAGAAAATAAAAACTCAATAATTTTCTATTAAAACAACTAAAAATATAAAATAGATTACATCATTCAATCAAAATAAAAAAAAGAAAAGACATTAAAGATGTAAAAAGAGAAAAAATCAATGATGTTAAACATAAAACTAAAAAAATAAAATAAGCTGACAAAAAATGAGATAAAGGAATAACTACATATGAAAGTCATGTACAACTTGCAGACTTATTGGTAATCAAAAAATTTAAAAAGTTTCAAAAAATATATTTTATTCTCAAAAGGGATTAAACGGACTCATATTAAAGAAGAAAAATATAAATAAGAAATTAAAAGAAAAGTGTATACATCTCATTTTGCTGGATTTAACCGAAGAAGCATCTAAAATATATTTTAAAATTTAAAAAATAATAAAGTAAAAATACTTATTTAAATAAAAAAATTAAAATATCATAAATGTGTTGATGCTTATAACGTATATAATACTCATATATTTTTCTTCATTTTAAAAGAAAAATTTTGAGACAGTCTTTCTATTTTGGCCTCTGTCCCAAAAAATTCTCAACAAAAAAAAAAAATCTGAAAATAAATAAATTTATAAATATCTCACATGTACACAAATAAGTTCTCAACAAATTAAAGAAAAAGAAATATTTTTTAAAATAATTAATTTATAAATATCTTTTGAACAATAAGAGATGTATTGGGCACTGATAAGCTCCTCAAGAAAATCAAATTTATAATACTATTTATTAAATTTAGAAGTTAAATATTAAAGTGAAAGAGAAAAATGAAGAGAATAAGAGTAACATGTATAAAAAAAAGAATTGAAAAAATTATCTCTTTAATTTCGAAAAAGAAGACTCTAATCAGAGAAAAATAAGATGATCTGAAAATAAAAAACTTTATGAGAAAAAGTTTGTGGAGAAAGTAGCAGTAGATAAAGTTATATGGAGATAGTAAAAAGTTATTAAGAATTTAATTTAAATTAAAAAATTTATTTAAGATAAATTAAAATTGTTATATTATTTTATCTCTTAGCTATTAAAAACTCTTCTAATTAATAAAAAAATTTAAAATTTTAAAAAATAGAATCAGAGATTTGAGAGTTTTAGAGAGGGAGAGAGAGTAAAGTGTTTTGATAATATATATATATATATATATATATATATATATATATATATATATATATATATAGATTTTTGTTCTACTCCTTCGTGCCCATGAAAGTGGGTGTACTTTTACTTTATGGAAAGGAGAAAGAATTGGGCTGGGAATAGGCAGCTTTGTGGTGGGAAATTTCGTGTGATTGGCAGAATGGGGGTCTATTGGGATGGGTTTCTTGGAACTTTTGGGCTTCACCTTTTATAGGTTTTGAAGGCTTTGCCATACGTGAAATGATTGCTTTTTGTTTGGCTGTTTCTTCTTTTTTCCATAATTTCAACTATTTTGTTTCTTGGACTTTTTTGGTTGAGTTTCGATCAACGGTGTTGCTAGGAAGTTTTTGTCCCTGTAAAGTTTCATCCAGTGTGGGGATGAATAGAAAATTGAGACTTCTGCTCTTTTAGCCTACTGGGGACTTCAAATTTGGATAGGAAAGAAGTGAAATGGATCTCCTTAAAACTAATAAATCTCTTTATAGACCTGTGGATATCTTTAAAAAAAAATATAAATATTTAATTATAGATGAAGGGAGTATAATTTATCTTATTATTTTATAATTTTAATTTTTTTTCTTTTTTTTATGTACACACTTGGAATGTTATAGAATCGTTTCTAATTTTTTTTTAATATAAGAGGCGCTACGTTATTAGTGTAAATTATATGATCAATAATTAATTATAATACAAATCTTAACAAATAAAAAAATAACCTTCATAAATGATAAAATAAGTCCCCATAAAAGGAAGACAAATTCTGCACAATGTAAGAACTGTTTTTAAGTTATTGATTCATTTTATAAACTGTTGAAACAATTATTCGAAGATCCATGGTGTGATGTGTGATACGAGGTGTTCTTATCGGAGTGAGTTACCGTCTTACATTCCCCCACCAGCAATTGCTATGATGGGGCTTCATATAACACTTCTGGGTGGCGGGTTCATCGGGTTTTGATTATTCGATTAATGTCAATTTAGACCTTCTTCTACGTAACCCCACCCCCGCAAAAAAATAAATAAATAAATAAACCGAAAGTGGATGTATGGGTACCGCACTTTTAGTATTTTGTCTTGTTTTTCTTATCCTTACGTCAAGTGAATTTCATTTTCAAAAAGTCAACTTTTTTTACTTTAAAGGTTTTCAAAGAAAAAGAACTTTTTAACTTTATGTTTTAAACTTGATGTCTGGTATTAAAAGAATAACCCATTGTCATTTTAAATTCCACCAAAAAAGAACAGAAGGATTGCCGATTCAGATGTAGCCTAACAGACTCGGTAGTTGGTAAGGGTTTCTTGGGCTTTGCCTGGTAGTAAGGCCTCTACCCTGTGCCAGTTCAAGTTAATTTGGAATTGGGTTCAATTTTAAAATTTAATATTTAATTTTTTAACATCTTAAAGATAAATATTTTTAAATAAAAATTCAATCTTAATACATCAAAACTAATGTGTTTTTGGCTCGTGTAGCCTTGTTCCAGTGGCGAGAATCCATTCAGGGGCATATACCTCACGTCTTCCCCCCATAAATACTTTCTACATAAAAAATTAAATATTTATTTTATATAAAATGAATAAAAGTGGATATTTAATTGTACAGTTGTATGTAGCATAAATTGCCACGCACTGGATTCTCATGGATGGAGTCTCAGAAAGGCCAAAAAAAAAAAAAAAACAAAAGGGGGGTCATTTTTATTCTTTGGGCAGATTGGTAGACACAAGAATTTGGCAGATTTTAGCCGAAATACAAGTGACATAGGCCCAAATATTTTTGAATTACCAAATAATGATTTCTTTTTCTTGATTTTGGTTTTTCCTTTGAAGGAAACAAATTATGATTTTAATGATTGTCGTTTTAGCAATCATGGTCTTTACTGAAAAAAATAAGATACGATCACCATTTTTTTCCTTTCCCTGAAACAATAAATCATGATTCTAAATGCAAAAACTAAAACTGCAATTGCTAATTTACTTATAACCCCCTTAGTGTATATAAAAAACATGCATGTTCACCAACCTCTTAGTATATAGAAGAATAATCATTCTTTTTTTTTAATCATTTTCATTTGTTAAGAGAAAAATGAAAAAGGGCATATGCTGTTTGAACCATGAATAGCAAAAGATTTGATTGGGTGGTGTTTATAAACTTATGCAATGCACCACATTTTGTAATAGATAAGATAGATGATGGATATATGATATCGGTATTTCTGTCTTGAAAAGAAAAGAAAAGAAAAGCCAAGATAAATATTGACTTCCCGAAATGACAACTCCTCTGCTGGAAGTTCACAAAGCCCAGCTTGATAACACTTTCCCAATCTCTTTTGTTAATATGTAAGAAATTAATGTTCTCTTACGTATTTTCTTAGGTAATAGTATAGTTAAGTATTTAAATTATTAATTAATAATTTAATAAGTAAGTATTTAACTTGTAGTTTAGAAGATTAAAAATTAAATCTTGATAACAAATTAAAAGTTGGATACACAGAATGTTCAGAAGAACAACATAATGGACCAATTTCCTCCCCTCTATTGACTCTTAGAATTCTCCCATCGAACTTTAATTTTTCTAAACTATAAATCATGAACTTGACTATTAAACGATTATCCGTACAAAAGAAAAGAACATACCTCATTATAGTGATAAAACTAAACTTGTTATGCTGATGTAATTAGAGTTATATGACTTATTTGTGAATCAAGTTGTACTGTGCATATAGATATTACTAAATCCATGCTTCTGAACCATTTCATTTACTTGTAATATTATACGAGTATGTTTTCCAAACAATGAAGTAGTAGGCATAAGCTTTTTGATGCCAGCCAAGGTTCCTAACAACAAAAGCAACAAACAATAAAGAAAATTTTGATGTCCCGTCTGGCAAAACGTGCTCCCATGAGATATAGGTCCAGTGATGTTTTCACCACGGATTTAAGCGAGGAGGATACGTGTTGGAGGTGTGTGAGACAGGGTACAGGGAGTGGGATGCCTGGTGCTGGAAATCCAGGTGGCATAGCTCCTCCTCCCAGACTCAATCACGCGGCAGCGAGCCTTCCCTGGTGGCAAACTGGCAGGATCCAGGTCTTCCAGGGCTCTCTTGCTGGTCGTCACTCAGCTTCTCAGCCGCACATTGTCGGTCCGACTGAGGAGAAGCCTACGCGGAGGGTTCTGAACGTACGCGGGAGACCTCCAATATTTGCCTGGGAACGCGGTACCTGTGTTTTTGGAGGCACTAGAGTTTGTATGGCCATGTGTTGTAGTTCAGATTCTGAAAAAGTTGCACCAAGTGAAGAAGGAAAGCGTCTAAATTACCCAAGCTTGTGGTCCATCTATAACCTGTGCTAGGCTTTATTTTCTGCCCTTACTGTGTTTAATGTAACAGATTCATGCCATGACATCCTGAGGTATTGGCCGTTCTGCCTTGAAACCATTTCGCAATTGCACTTCTGTCGTGGAATCCAACGTCAATAAGTAGGCCCTATTGCGCAAAAAACAAAAAAAAAAAAAACAAAAGCAAAATCCTAAAATGAAAGATTAGACTAGAGATACCATAAGATTTCCTCATTGGCCACAGGTACAACTTAAATGGATTATTATGATTCCACAAATCAGTAAGTCGTGGTTGGGACCGTTGCCTGTCTCCCTCCCCCACCCTTTTTCTTTGTTAGAACGTGCAGTCGGAACACCCGCATAATATTGGATGTATTTGAATTAAATTTTATTATGAAATATAATGTAAATTTTTTAATATTATGTGAATTGAATTATGATTTTTGTAAAGAATAGCTTGTGAGCTTAACTACTATAATACTTGTACCAAAATTTTTTTTATATTAATAAATTAAAAATGTACATTAATTGATATTTTAAAATTTTATACTTTCATTTCGTTCTTCTTTCTTTTTATTCATAAAAAAAAAGAATCTATTTGTGTAACATTATTGTATTACAAGTAATCTTTTTTTTAATGCCGTATTACAAGTAATTGGCACAACTTAGTTGCGATGTCGCTTTCAAAAATTATACTTCATCTGTTTAAAATATATTATCTATTTTTTTGCATAAAAATTTAGTTTTTAATAAATTTTATAAAAAATTTAATAAATATCTAAAATATTCATAGTTAAAATAATTAATTAGTGTGTTAAATTCAAATTTAATATTAAAATTTAGAGTTTTAGCTAAATAGTTAGAAAATTAATAATTTCTTAAAATAAAAATATTTAAATAAGTAGTTAATAAAAGTAAAAGTTAAAAATAAAATAATAAATAAAATTTTTATATAAAAATATGATATATATTTAAAAGCAAACTAAAGAGAAAAAAGTGTAACCCTTAGTAAATAGCATAACCATTTTGATCCCCAGCAAAGTTTGTAGCAGCAAAAGCAAAATCCTTATCCTACAGCGAAAGAATAGAGGCGATACCATAAGATTGCCTATGCATTGGCCAAACGTACAGCTCGAGTGAGTTACTATGATTACAACAAATCAAACAACTGCGATCGGACCCCCCAAGTCCCATTCTCTGTGGGCTTTACCTCTCAGCTCGTGCGAGCGTTGCCCAGCTGGAGTTCGGGCAGATATTAATTTCGACGAATAAACCTGGGCCCACTATCATCAGTTATCGTCAAAAAAGTGTTTGACCCTCCTGAAGCCCACTGCACTAGAAGCCCACGAGGCAGCTTATGACCCTTCAGATGGTCGATCACACGTGGCATCATGCTATTAGTTTGTGCATAAAATATCACGTGGCTAGGAAGTAATTGATCACGTGGCTGTTTTGTCCTGGACCACTTGATTAGTTGAAAAGTATGACGGGGACGTGCTTATTTATTTCCTTGGATTTTTTAGCAAAGCTGTGACATTTTGTCCTTTTATTCTTATCCCCAGCTAATAATCTCCCCTCTCTCTCTTTTTCTTTCTTTTTTTTGGATTTTTCTAATTTATATCTCATGACACATTTTAATAATAAAAACATAACTAATTTAGTTATCAGAGTTCTAAAAGATTTTTTGTGTCATTATAATTCTTTAAAAAATTACACTAAATTAATAAACTCTTAGCATCATCCACTACAGTATTCTTTAGTCAAAAAATTCTATATCATCCACCATAGCATTCTTTAGTCAGAAAAGTCTATACTCTACTCACGTGATATCTTTTAAAGAGTAAAATAAATATCTTATATTCTTGTAGCAAATTTTTAGTCATTTTTTAATTTTTTGTCACTTTCTTGTCTCTTATTTCCCCTTTTTTTTCTGGTAACAATTGTAAGTGGATTTCTTCAATTCAATTTCTTTTTGTCAAATTGAAGCATTTTAGCTTGTAGTATAAGTGTGCTTTGGAGAAAAATATATAGTATATCTATTATTCCCTTTGAAAGATATACATGGGTAGGGTATTTTTTTGATCAAAAATTATTGTGAAAGATGTCGTTGAGAACATATTAGCTGAGCATAACTTCTTTAAGAATTATAATAATAGAAAAAATCTTATCGGTCTATAGTATATCATGCTTTGAGTTTGAGAATCAAATTGGTCATTTTTTCTTTTAATATATATAGTAATTAAAAATTTTAATTCTGACTTCTAAATTTTTTATTTTTTTATAAAGTAATAAATTTGATAATATACTTAATTCGTAACATGAGTCCCGAGAATACATGTTTTTGCTTGGGGGGGAAAAGCTCTTGTTCTTTGTCTCATATGTACTTGCTCTCCATTTTGATACAAGTGTATTTGAAGTTTCTTCATTTCTTGTAAAATAAAAGGAGGTAAGAGTTCAACAATTCCAAGCATATGAAAGTTGGTCCGAAGAGATTTTTGTATTTCTTCCCAAAAGCGATTCACCAAAAAAAAAACCGAAAATGATTGCCGAATTGTTTTTTAGCAAATCTTTAACCGTTTCAAATAAATATTCTATATATTTGTTAAAATAAACAAATACTCCATCTGTTTTGAATTGAATATTCTATTTTAACTTGATATTCAAATAAAATTATTTGATTATGGAAGAATTTCTATACCATTTATATTAATTAAATAGATTAGTTTATACATCCATTAGTTAATAGAGTTTAAATTCTTTAAATCAATAAAGTTTAAAAGGTTAATGGTAGAATTATTGTGTTAGTAGTGCTTAATTTCCTCATATTAAGAAAATTAGTAATAAAAATTTTAAAAATATATATGACTATTTTTAAAAAATTAAACTTTTACTTTTACAAATTTTAAAAAGAAAATATAAATATTTCCGACGGTGCAATGGTAGGTTCTCCTTACATTGTTGTTATATACTTGTTTAATCGGTTTTAAGCATTTGGACTGCGGCAAATACGAGGGTGGGTAACGTGGGTTTAGAAAGAATTTGTGCATGCAGTAAAAATGTAAAAAAAAAAAAAAAAGACTTGTGTATGCAGTAAAAGTGTAAAACAAAAAGACTATCTACATTGCTCTATTTTCTTTTTTTTTTCTTTCTTTTTTCCTTTCAAGAATTAAAATTAAAAAAAGAATCAAATAGCGTCGGTGCTAGTTCGAGAATCGAGATAGAACTTTAAAAGCTTTTGTATTTCTTATAAAAAGATGACACGTAAATTTTTGAATATTTTCAAGTATTGCAAGGATAGTCCTAAGTGATTGTTTTTATTTTCTCAAAAATTACTATATTTTCAGAAGTGGTTGCTAATATGTCTACCTTATAAAAGTTTAAATGTATGAAAAAGAGTCATTTATAAAAATAATTTCATAACTATTTTTTGTTTTAAATATATATTTTAAATCTTAATCCTAATTATTTTGTTTAAAAGAATATCTTCTTTGCCACTAGTTCTACATCGTAATTCAATTGAAATTCATATGCGAGGTATACATAAAATTAATTCGATATGTAAATTCGGTATATCTTACTATCTTACTGAACACTTTTAAAAATCGTTAGAAATAAAAATTATACATATTTCTCCTATATATAATATTATCAAACTAGATGATTCATAATTAAATTTAGAGTTATATTGAGATTATAGATTATATGTAATACTTACGTACATATATTTTGATAAAAGTGAGTATGACTTAATGAATTTATCTTTTAAATCAAACTTATGCATACTTCACATGCGAATAAAGTCTAATTCTATAACAAAACTAATAGCGAAGATTATATTTGTTTAAAAATTTAATTTAAAACTAAACACAAAAATAATTATAAAACTATTTTTATAAAATACTCTACAAAAAATTATGGCCTTGACAGAAGTTTCTATATCCCAGCCCCTAAACTTTCGAGAAAGAAAGTAGGCGGCAGCCAGCGTAGGGAGTGAGGTGTCTGTGGGACACATACATCCTCCTTTGGCCTTTAAATCAACCATTGACCATGCACACGAACCATACGAATGGAAAGGGAGAATTTCCCAGCGCTTGGGAACATCATTATAGACCCAGAGACTTTTCTTGCAGCACACAGAGATATAGATAGGTAGATAGACAGACTCCAGGATGTTGCTTTCGTCTGCATTTGCACCTGCACCTCCTCTCTTCATACTGTGAAAAGTTTCAATGGTGGCTGGGCTATTTTCGTCCCCAGGAAGGAGAGGTGTAGGTTCAGATGCAGCTGAACGCCATTTTGGCTCATCTTGGCGGAGATCTCGTGAAGGTAGTTGTATTCTGCACTGTGTCCAACCCCTAGCTAGCCACTGTGCGTACACATATGTATCAACTACACACATGGGGCTTTTCTGAGCCTTTTGAAGGTATGGATCTTCTCTCTTTCTTCACTTGCTGACTGTGTTTTTGGATGATAAACTCGTTATTCAATTTCTGCGCTGGTGGATCGAGTAGATCGATTTTCTTATTTGGCAAAGATTTAATCAAAACCTCTACTGACAGCACTTTGATTTGATCTTCTTGCATACCATAAGGTTGCTACTTGCTAGGTCTTGTACCATAAGATCGATCTTTTTGGTGTGTAGAATCTTGCTGTCTTATAGTGAATCTGTGTCAAACACCGGGCAAAGAGTAGATATGTCTGTACTGAAATGGTGATGTCTTCTCTTCCTCGTGTTTTCTCTAGTAACTGGATAGAGCTATAATTTCTTTAGTCTTCCAAACTCTTCTTTTACAAAGTTTGGGCATCAAAAGGGACACAGAAAACTAAATAGAAGAACAGGCGGAAGAACTGAATTTTGTACTTCGCTTTTCACAGTAAGGGTTGATATTTTTACCTCCTCGATCAACAAAGATTCTACAATTGTATACAAGAACTCAGATCTTGAGAGTCGAACCATACAAGTTTTTGTGATAAAGCTTAAAAGATATTCCTTAGGCAGCAGAAGACTAATCAAATTCATCCACTACCAATTTCTCAATTATATAAGCCTAATGTTTGTCAAACCATAGAGTCTCAGACACAATTTGTTTCCTTCCCTGTGAACAGGTTGTCCATGGGATCTATACAAAACAACAATGTAAATAATTTATATGGTATATGTTTTCCTAACCAAAAGAAAAAGTGTAATAATATCGTTCAACAATGGGAAGAAGCGAGATGGCAACAGCCTTTGTTTTCTATAAGACCCGAATGTTGAGCCTAAATCTATTTAGGTTTTCTTACAAAATACTTTGGTTATGATAGTCCCGGCCGGCAACAGTAATGAACAATGTAGCATTTTAGAAATGGCCTGAGAACCTGCGTACATATGATCTTTCATCTGCTGTTGCGGGTATTAACTTGGATATATCCCAGTTAATATTTAGTCAGGAGTTTGGAAAAAACAAAAATTCATTGACGAGGTTACTACAAGAAACAATTGTAATCGGCAATAGAACAGCGGAAACACAAAATAACTAACTTTAATGAGGTTCGAATACTAGGAATGATACTGAGCAAACCACTGCATCTCAAAGACCCCCAAGGACCGAAGCTTGTTCTACATTTAGGGTGATAATGCCCCACTATTACATGACGAGAGTTCCATGGCTGAGACCATCATCATGGGTGCCAATTGAAAGCTACAGAAGCTTGGTAAAGATGCTACTAGGAATAGATAGTGGGGAAGTTCATCAACCATCAGACATCTCCTGGAATTAAGGAACTGTAAGACTAAAAGTGGTTGAAGGAACTTCTATTGTTCCTGTTGCTCTTGATAATGGGAGGAGCAGGAGCTTGGAACGATAGCAGTAGGATTTTCCATTTCAGATAGGACACCCGTTGCGCTTTTTGATTTTTTTGTTGCTCAAAATTGTGCTTTACTTGTCCCTTCGGCTCCCCTGCAGCTATTTTATATGCGAAGAGCAGTTCCATTAATTGCATTGTTTTCATTCTTCAGCTCTCTTTCTTTAATCCAAACGCTCTATTTTTCACTTCAGCAAATGCCCCTGAAAGACATGTTTAAGCATTCTATTCTCCAAAGATATGAAGATTAACTTTCATGTTATGTTACGTACGCAAGAATGATGGCCTTATAATTGTACTAGCTAGTATAACCTTTCAGAAGTTAATGGATGTTTTAATATGCACATAGGGGAAAGCCAGCTATTCAAATGTTGGCATATACATGCTTTCAAAGTTCTATACCAATTTCTTGCCATTATGCATCTTTCTGGATGTAGCTGAACAGACCAATTTTTTTGAGAATTTGTGAACTTAGGAGGAACCAAACTTATGGTCGTATATAGTATTGCCTCACATGCAAAAAGAGGGTTAAGACAATTATATTCTTGGAAAAATTGGTCCTTTAGTTAATTGGTTTAAGGATTATTACTATAGCATCTGTTGAAGCATGCATGAAAGTTCAGCTACTGATCAAAGTACAAACCCATATTTGTTAGTCAATTTCTCATGCCACAACCAAATTTTTTGGATTTCAGCCAATGGGTTCTTGATTTTTCTGTGATTGATGGACTGCCTAAAATTGTTGAATATTTCAAACAAGAACCTCTATTTATTTGATCAATATTGCTTAAGTGCGAAACGGTAGTTTCATCTCCTGGGACTTTGGAAAATCTAGGGAAGTAAATTTATTAACCAATGAGTACCATGTGGATTATTGTTTTTTTATTAATTAGATAATAAAAATATGAATCGAACTCAAGACCTGTTATTTAATAAAATGTACTTTTAAGGAGTTGAGTTATTATCTAGCACTTAGTATCAAGTGAGTCATGATTGGCGTCATCGACAGGAATTGATTTTCTTTCGGGGAAAATGTAGGATTTATATAGTACTAGTTAATGGAGGATTTATTTCACAGAACTCTCTTCCATCTCTTTTTGATGGAATAGATAGTAGTATAATGATCAGAGCGAAGGCTCTTTAGATGCTTCTGAGAGTTCGAGTAGGGTTTTCACCTTTAATCTGTAAATGCACTATTGGTACTTTGGCGTTAATAAATATGATCCTTTTTGGAAAGGTAAAGCAAAGACAGAAACGAATGTATTTCATACGAATAATTATTGGTTTCATTGAAGGTTGTAAATATGTGTACTTCTTTTTTACCTATTTCTATATTTTTTGCTTGCTTGTCCAAACCACGCTGCTCTCCTTCTGAAATAAAGATTTTGCGATCTCATTAGCGAACATCTCAATAGCAGTTTCTGACTCAGAAGCCCTTGCATTGATGGACGCTAATGCCTCTCCGACGATAATGCTAGGGTTTGGAGTTGGAAAAGCTGCTCCAGTTGATGGAACAGATTGCATATTTCTTGACGGAAAAAGAGGAGCCACAGTCGAAGAGTTGGAATTTTCTCCGAGAAGGGCATCTATAGCTGGTTCAGCTTGCGTTAGAAGCCAATCAATTGTGGCACCAGCCGTACGGTGGCCCAATTTTCGATTTAGCTCAAATATACGCTGGGCAGACGTGACCGGAAGGCAAACCCTTCTGTCCCTGCCGTCCACCTTACGATGACGATCGGACGAAGAACTTTTTGAAGAAGAGTAGTTTGGGGAACGCATTTTGATTTACCAATTAAATCGAGGTACCAGTCCAAGATCGAATAGAATGTGGAGTTTCGTTACTCACGTGTCTATTTATACACGTTTTGGGGGAGAGGATATGCATCATCTAATTAATATCATATCTTTTTTTTTAATTTTAAATACGGAATAAATATAAAATTCTCAATAAATATTGCTCATTTATGAATTTTCTTTTTGTATATGCAGTGTGAATTTTGGAGGCATTGTATACTTAAATTGGACTATTTTATTTCCAAAATAAGGAGGAGCTATGGTCCCCTAAAAAAAAAAAAGAATAAATCGTAGTAGCATCTAACATATTTAAAGTAATGCATCTTGTATTGTTAATTGCAAACACTATTACTAAATAAGTAATTGAATGAAAGCCACAATCATACATAGTTCCTTCTTTTGCAAAGGAATTGTGCATTTGAATTATAACTTAAAATTGAGAGTTTCTATTTATTTTGGGTCTACATCTGAATTTAATAAGATCATAAGCAGCATGGTCTAGAGTTGAAAGCAATAATTTTTGGATTGAATTGCTTCCAAATACACATTGAGACAACATATTGGTTAATGAGCTGTCATTTGATATACAAGAAGAGATTCATAAATTGAATAATATTTATAGAAAATCTTATATTGGTTCCTAGCTCAAAATAAGATATAAATACTAGAGGGGACAAATAATAGAGGTGCTAGAAGCCTAAAACTCAAATATTTGTCCCCTTCTTCTCGAATTAATAATTTCCTTTAAATGCCACAATAAAATTAGTTTCTTAATATTTTATTTTTTTATTGTTAAGTCATAAATGAGGTTTCTAAAAATACACGTAACATTCTATTTTAAATTTTCTGATTTTATTTTATCTACATAAAACTACAAAATCAATTATTTCTCCGTGGTTCTCTTTCTCCGTTTTGATCCGCTGTTGAACCCAACATCAAAAGTATCTTTTGTTTAATAATATTTGATCAAATTATTAGTACTCTCAAAACGACCTAAGGCTCGCGGTTGCCACATTTAACAAGCGGTATAGATTGACTTGAGTCTAATTTTTTAAGTCTATTGGCTTGCTCTATTTAGTCGACAGACAAATATAAATAGGAGCGGGTTAGTCTTTTTTTTTCTTATATATTAAAAACATTGTAGAAAAAGGAATGTATAGCATTATTGACCTCAAAATTATCTTAATTACATATTCTAGTCCACAATTAATGTTGATTAATTCAATTAAATATATTTCTTATATAAATTTGTCTAGATTAGAAATATATATATATATATATATATATATATACACGCTAAAAAATCCGTGCTATGCACGGAGAAACAATTTGTAATAAAAAATTATTATATAAATTATTTTAATAATAAATAATAAAATATAAAATAAATAATTAAAATGTCGAATATTCATAAGATGTATACATATAATCAAATAAGTTAAACCTGATAAGATGTTGAAGTACTTGTTCAGTAACTCTTCTAATGTCTTAATAAAGAGATCACTATCTACAAAATTAGTGAAAATTTTTTTTCATTAGTTATATATTTAAGAAATTATAAACATAGCAAATCGCTTAGCATCTTGATTTAATACAACATTACCTAATTGAATTTATCAAGAAATTTTGCACATTTTGAAGGTATAAACACTCTTCACACTAATTTACTTTAAAGACAAAAGTTACTAAGAGCGAAAGACTTTTATCTTCCTTGAATATAGGTGCACGCATCACAAATGTAAATGCAGAGCTTATGCAGGAATTTACATGATCTTCTATTAACTTGTGTTCATTTTTCTGAATGCTATGTAAATGAAAATCTCTCAATGATACATATGTTGTGTAGAATTTTATAATTAAATATTATAATTGATAAATTATATATTGAGAGATATATACACATCTACATAGATAAATACTTTTGATTGTAAATCTCGTAAATAACTCGCTGGACAACGAAGAACAAACTCTGCATGTTTGTTTTTCAGAAAGGTATGTATACTTCCAGTAAAATCTTTCAGTTGAACGAAAAATTAATTTCTTCAATTTTTTTAAAATGAGCACAATCAGTAAAAAGTAACAAAATAACTTAATCTATATAGTAGTAGTTAGTTAACTTGATATTATTTTAATTGTATCGTTGCATTAAGTATATACTTGCTCTTCATAAACACACTCTGTTACACTACCACAATTGTTGCAGGACTCATACCACAAATTTTTAATATCTATGTTATTTATATAAGTAACTATATGAAAGTAACTTTCCTGAAAAAAAAAAAAGAAAAAAATATTTAAAAGTCATATTTAATTATCTTATTCATTTGCAACAG
This sequence comes from Rauvolfia tetraphylla, assembly GCA_030512225.1. NCBI lineage: Eukaryota > Viridiplantae > Streptophyta > Magnoliopsida > Gentianales > Apocynaceae > Rauvolfia > Rauvolfia tetraphylla. The sequence goes on from JAJQKT010000062.1 coordinate 2,016,319, forward strand.
TTTATTACCTGTGATAGTACTCGATAATCTGATATCGGTATTCTTTTAGCATTTGAGATCAATAACAATTGTGTAGTAGAAAAATAAGCTCTCTTCATCCAAGTTGCAAGTGTCTTTGTACAAAAATTTTAATCATACATAAATGTAAAAAAGTATACTTAAAGGGAAAAAGTAAAGTATAATGAATGAATCTATACATATATACAACTTACCATCGTCTAATAATATTAGCAAATTCCAAATTTGGGTTGATATATAACCTGCTTGATCTATTTGTGCAAAGTGATGGCCCTGTATACAACAGTTAGTATAACATGAATAAAATTTTTTAAGATAATAATCAAATTAAATTAAGTAATATACCTTGATAATTTTTCACTATGATCCCACATACCAATAGAACTGTGTTTTCATTTACTACAATTGATAGTTGCTCCCCCTCATTAAAGGCAAATTCTTCCCATTGAGTCAGTCTAACAACTGTCATGTTGTTTTAACATGTAAATAAATTTTAATAAATTTATAGCTATTGAAATACATTAATAAAAATTTTACATTAATAAAAACACTTTTACTCTCTCTCCTCCTCCAAAACACTTTTGCACAGGATTTTAAAAAAATAAGTATATAATAAGAATATATTTTTAAAAAGAGAAATTCGTTCTAAATATCACTAAAAAATATATTTAATAGCACGACTATGAGTAACTGTTACTCTCTCTCCTCCTCCAAAATACTTTTGCACAGGATATATATTACTTCTTAAAAAATAAGTGTATAATGAGAATATATTTTTAAAATGAGAAATTTGTTAAAAATATCACTAAAAAATATATTTAATAGCACGACCATGAGTATGTCTTTTTTTAGTGACAGAGTCAATTTTTATTTTAAAAAAAGTACTATAAAGAAAAATTAATACGTGTTATTATATAAATAGTTATTAGAGATATTACAAAAAATATGAAGCAAATTTATGTATTTAATTAAAAAACTATGTACTAATGATTAATCATAAGTAATTAAGATGAAAAGAAAGAAATAAAAAAAATACATTATAAGTTATATTTTTTTCGATATATTTAAAGTAAATTAACTTTACGACATAGTCTTTCAATTATTCTATCGTATTCACCTCCTACTCCTGTTATGTGTAAGAGAAAAAGAGAATTCTTTATCATTTAATTATTTATTTTGACTCTTTAAAAAATTAAAACATATTTGTAATAAAATCATTGTGAAAATTAAAATTCTTCTCCCTTTATTGTCTCTCTCAATTCCTAAAAAATAAATAATATAAAAAATAAAAAATTAGTATTTTATAATTAAAAACCTCAAAGAAGGATTTTCAAAATAAAAATATTCTCAGTCATTGTTTAACTTTTTTTAAAAAGAATCATGTTCTTGATCCATCACAAAAAAAACTATAGTGCTAATATACTTTACAAAATCATTTCTTTCTTTTACATTCACTTGGTAAAAAGACAAAAATAAAAAAATAAAACCCATCGATTATTATATTTCATGTCTAATGTATTATAAAGTTATGCATATTATGGTGCGAAAAATGTTTTAATAGTAAATTAGACACTTTTATCTTTAAAACTTAACAAATGAATGATCAAATTAGATAGTAATATATATTGATCAAATTGGTGTAATATATACTAAAAACTAAACAGCTAAATATTTCTAAAGTCTTCCCTTCAAACAAATGGAAAAAAAAAACTTGAATCTTCAAAATCTATTAAATAAAATAAAAACTCAATAATTTTTTATTAAAATAATTAAAATATAAAATATATTCTATCATTCGATCAAAAGAAAATGCATGAAAGATATAAAAGGAGAAAGCATTAATTATGCTAAAAATAAAACTAAAAAGTAAAAGAAGCTGACAAAAATAGAGCAAATGAATAACTACATATGAAAGTCATATACAACTTGAAGACTTGTTGATAATAAGAAAAATAAAAAAGTTTCCTAAAAAGAATTACACAGACTCATATTGAAGAAGAAAAAATAAATTAAAAATTAAACAAAAGGTTGCATGCCTTTCGTTTTACATGATTTAACTAAAGAAGCCTATAAGACATATTTTAAAATTTAAAAATAATAAAGCTAAAATATTTATTTGAATAAAAAATTAAAATATCATAAATGTGTCTTATGCTTATAATGTGTACAACACTCATATATTTTTCTCCATTTTAAAGAAAGAAGCATGTGATAGTCTTTCCATTTTGGCCTCTATCCCAAAAGGTTCTCAATAAAAAAAACTCTTCTTTAAAAATAAAAAAATTCATAAACATCTCACTTGTACACAAAGAAGTTCTCAATAAATTAAAAAAAATGAAATAGTTTCTAAAAAAGTTAATTCATAAAATTTTTTGAACAATAAAAGATACATTGAGCATTGATAAGTTTCTCAAGAAAATAAATTATTTTTTCAAAAACAAAAATAAAAAATCAAATCTATAATACTATTTATTAAATTTAGATGTCAAACATTAAAGTGAAAGAGAAAAATGAAGAGAATAACGCAACATGTATCAAAAAAGAAATTTAAAATATTATTTTTTAATTTTAAAAAAAGACCTTAATCAGAAAAAAATAAGAGGATCGACGATAAAAATCCTTATGAGGAAAAGTTTGTGAAGAAAGAAAAAGTTTGTGGAGAAAGTGACAGTAGATGTAGTTATGTGGAGATAATGAAAAGTTAATCAGAATTTGATTTAAATTAAAAAAATACATTTCAAATTACAATAATAGTAGAAGAATTTGTATAGTATTAGAGTTAGAAATGGGCTTTGATTTTTTTAATAGTAGGAAAGTTTGTATAGTATTAGAGTTGGAATTTGAGTTAAAAGGTGGGTAAATTGTTTTAATTAAAAATTAAAAAATTTTAAAAAATAAAATCAATGCCTTGAAAGGTTTAGAGGGGGAGAGAGAGTAAAAGTGTTTTAGTAATATATATAGATATATATAGATATATATATATTGTGTGTACATACATAATTAATAATTATTTTTTATTTTTAAAATATTGATGATTGATCAAAAATTTTTGATATCCTAATTACATATTTATATACTTATTTATGACAGAGAAAGAAAAAGAAAAACAAAAAAAAGGCCTATCATGTTTATCCCGCAAGACTAGTATGACAGATATAAGTTGGGGGGTTTCTCCCACGGACCAGCCCAATCCTCCCATTTAAGGGGCGGTCTGCAACTAGTTAGAGTTGACTGACCTGTTTCACGGTGTTAAACATAATAATTTTTTTTATAATTAGTCTTGTTTATATTTAAATCTTTTTTTTATTGAATCTAAATCTCTGGACCTAAAAAAATATTTAGAACAACTTCAACTAATGGCAAAATATAAAGCTGAGTTAGTATCTCTAATTCAGTCAATAGTCTTGATTTCCTCACTCAAATTAAGATCCTGAAAGGTCAAATTAACGAAAAAGGAAATTTGCCAATTTGTTTTTAAACTATTTTGCTTTTTTGATACATATTTTTAAACTTTTTTTTATCGTTGAGGTGCTTAAACTATTTTGGTTCGCCCAGTACAATCCTATCCACTAACATTGTATGAAATTCTAATAAAAATTTGCACCTTCCTTTCACATACCAACATTTGCAAGGACATTTTATTTCAAGCGCTCTCTTCTGCAATTTTGATTTTGTGTTTAGAGAATTTGGGGAGAAAATTTACCTAATTGAAAAAGAAACTAAGTTAAAAGTCGAGAAACAAATTACATCAGTAAAAAGCGAGTGAATTTAAAAGAAAATCAAAGTGTTTGAATAAAAATGTCATTACAAATATTAGATATATAAGAAGATCATGCAAATTTTGATTGAATTTTATCAAAAAATTAGTAATTGAAATCATATTTACTGAAGTTTAAGGATATGTACCTAAATATAAGAATATTTTAAAGACTAAATTGGTCAATTTGTATAACCAAAAAACCTAAAGTGAATACATATTTTTAACCATCAACATAGTAGTTCAATGGCTAAACCTTTAGCCTCCATATTGAATATCATGAATTCGATCTCATTAAGGATGTCGTACTTGCCTCTTTGTAAGGGTATTACGGATACTAACTTGACTTATTAGGCTCTATTTAGGAAGGATTTCATTCCAAAACATATTCAAAATTTTAAATATGAAACTCACATATTCTTGCACAAATAATTTAAATTTTATAAAATTTAAAATATAAATTTTAAAACCAAACCCTATCTAATCACATAAAATATACTAGAGGAATTGTGATAACTTAATTAATATTAATACTAGTAAACTTCTTACCTTTTTATAAATAAAAAATTACGTGACATTAGAAAGTAATAATTTAATTAATTAAGAACATATTTTATAAATCGATAGATCCACAAATATTAAACATCAAGTAGAATGGTCATTAAGGAAATTTGGTTGGGGATAAGGCGAAAGTTAAAAAGGTGGAAATGTATGAAATATATCTTTTCTAATTTATAAAAAAATTCCTTTGTTGCCAGGACGCCGTTCGGAAATCGCTCTTCAGTCTTCACAGTGTGTTTAACGCTAGACGGATTCATTAGCTGCTAGTTTGGTTCCGTGATCTCCGGTCTAATAATTAGGATCTATCCAAAGCTCGAAGCACTTTACACTTGTCTCCCATACACCTTCACCAGGTAATCTCTGACTTTCTCTCTGACACACTAACTCACACTCATGGCTGCTCCTCTCAGTAACGCTATTTCTCTGCTTCGATCGACCGTTACCAAACCTTCTATCTCTCAGTTCCCAGCTTCCTTCCCTTCTTTTCTCCAGACCAAATCAACGGTTTTGTTGCGCCATCCCTTGGAATTTGATCATATATTGATAATAAGTTTGTTGTTTTCTTTTTTCCTTCTTGTTCCTTTCCTCTCAGTAGTTTTGCTTTTGGGGTTTCAATTTGCAGCTTAGAAAGTTCCCGAGATTCTTATCGTCAACAATGGCGTCGGAGCCCAAGGAATCCCCCTCCAACAACCCTGGTCTTCAGGTTACTCCCGATGAAGCGACCAAAAGTTACTTCTTGCAGCAAACTGTAAGGTTCTAACTTCCTGACTCAAAGGATAAATTTACTGTTTCTTGAGTGTTAATACGTTTGCAATTCTTTTCTTGGGCTGTTCAGATGTTACGCGTAAAGGATCCAAAAGTCAGCTTGAAATTTTACTCTGAAGTCTTGGGCATGGCGTAGGTCTTCTTATCTATTCTGCTGTTATGTTTACTTTGAAGTGGTAGTGCTGACGAAGTGACGATCAGTTTTCGAAATGTTAGTGTTTGTGAGTTGGGTATTCGTTAATGTAACATATGTGGCTTTTGAAGTAACTGTTTTGTAGATCTTAATACGAAGGAGGTGCAATTGCCGATCTTGAGCGTAATTGAGTTCGCACTTCGTATACTTAGCAAACCACCAAAAAAAGAAAAAAGAAAAAAGAAAAAAAGAGGATGCATCTGGTACTATTGTGTAAATGTGGTATCCCACTGGAATTGCAGTTTGAATGGCTATTGAGATTTAGCAGATTACATCCCTAGGCTTGAACTACTGCTCTTGGTATTCGTTCCCTTGCTCTAGTGTGATTATCATAAAGATCAGTAGCTGTTCGGTTTTCAGGTGTTGTTACTGCGAATATGATTTTTTCCTTTTAATTTTTATTGAACCAAGGTTTTGAAGTAATGAATTTTTTTCTTTTAATTTTTATTGAACCAAGGTTTTGAAGTAATGACTATTTCCAGTTAAGATACTCTAGAACTTTCGGGACATAAATGTCATATTGCCTTCAAGCAACACACGGTCTTCCTCAAATTCAATCCACTAGTCTGTTTGGAAAAATACGAAATCTGCAGATAATGTTACAATAGTTTTTCACAGGGATTTTACTGTTTCTATAAGTTACTGTTTTGAAAGCAAAAAGATTATCCCTTAATGGTTAACTCTGCTTCTTTTGAGTGTCACAGGTTGTTGAAGAGGTTGGATTTTCCAGAGATGAAGTTTACCTTATATTTTATGGGATATGAGGTATGGTATTAGAGTAGTAGAAGAACCCCAGATATCATATTGACTAAGCTTTTTCTCATCTCTATCTGTCTGTCTCTCTTTCTCATGCACACTCTCACATATATGTGTTGTATGAATGGATTAGGATGTATCTTCAGCTCCAAGTGAGCCTGTAGAACGAACGAATTGGACCTTCAGTCAGAAAGCAACAGTTGAGCTGACTCAGTAGGAAACATCATTTTGTGGGTTCCAAACTGCGAAATTTATCTATATGAACCAAATCTAACCTTTTGAATTCTTATTTCAGTAATTGGGGTACTGAGGATGATCCTGATTTCAAAGGTTATCATAATGGAAACTCGGAACCTCGTGGCTTTGGTGTGTAGCTAACCTTTAGTTCCATTGTCCTCTACACTCTCATGTACCTACCTATATATTTTTTATGTTCATTTCTCCTCTAGTTGATTGGTCTCTAGTACGTGTGGATGTAATTGGACTTCTGTTGGTCATATATATCTTCCTAAATGAACTTATTTCTGTTTCAAAGGTAGATGTAAGATGAACTTCTATCATTGTTGTGTGTTCTGGGATATTGAATTGTGTAGAGCCACTGAATTTTTTTGAAATTATTGCTTAAGAATACTCAGTTCTCACACCAGTAATCTTTCTCTGCGTATTCTCCAAATGCAAGGACCAAATACTTTTTCAATTGTCGAATCCAATTTAATCCCAGAGATACTTCTAAATGTGGTTGATAGTAATGGTGATTTACATATGTTTTCTTTTTGTTTTCAGGACATATTGGTATCACAGTTGATGACACATACAAGGCATGTGAGAGATTTGAACGTCTAGGAGTAGAGTTTGCAAAAAAACCTGATGATGGTAATTTAGCTCAGTTACATTTCTGGAACTAATGTAAAATGCTTTTGATGCTTCCTTTATCCGTCAAATGCAAATTAGTGTTGCATGAACCTGTAGAACTTGTTTTTATGGCTTATCTGATGCTAATATCCTGGTATCTGGAGAGGATACTTTAGACCAACGCGGTAATGTAAATATCTGATTCAAATTTTATCAGTGTGAAAGACGGTAATCAATTATCACACGTTTATTCTTTTCTTAGCTTTCTATGGCAACGTGCAAACTGGAAAATATATGGAAGTGTGAGGAGATGACATAAATCTTGAGTTGGTTGATTTACCCTTGTCAACAGTGGGAGCAAAAGAGAGGCATTTTGATCTCGTAATGTTGGAGTTCAAAAGACAAGGATCAAAACATAGTTGGGCTCACAGAATACTCTTTTCTTTAGGCTTGAATGTACATGCTTTAACTTAGTCGCAGAAATTTGTACTGAGAATAGATTTTCTCATGGTAATTCTATTTCTAAGAGGATCTGCTGTTTCAATCTCACATTAGGCGGAGTGGAAGTGAAATGTTATGAACTTATTTTGGCCAAAGTTTATAGAAAAGGATCAGAAGTAGTATTATTCTCAGTTGTCCTACTTTTTGATTAATGAATGTGCCTGTTCAAACATGCATCAAATACAATGAATTTAAACCTGTTAATTTAGCAGTTTATGTAGTGAGTTGTTAGGTGATTCTGTGCATTCAAGGATCCAAAATGATGAAAAATACTTTTGACTACATAGGGCTTATCTCCATGCCAATTTTTTTGGTTCTGTAGTTTATACTGGGGATGCAGTACCCTAGAAAGAGTATCACTATGGTTTTATCTCACCAAGTAGTGGAGCTCTTTAGCTGGGAATGGTATATTAAGGAGCCGTCACGCTCAGAATAGTCTATTCGCAAATAAAACTGCACATTACTACTTGATAGATTAGATAAACTCTTTTTGGTTCACCTGTTAATGGTTATTTGTTGGATAAGCACATACTGTAGCATCTTTTGTAGCCATACATTGACCACAGCAAAAAGTGGATTTTGTTGGTTGGTGATAATTATCCTGGATATCACGCTGTGTGTAAAATGAAGCTTTTGAGTATGTATAAATTTGAACCAGAATATGCTTTTATTCGCTAAATTCCTATTAGTCTCTGGATGGATGATATTTATGTTTTCTTTCGAAATGTTGAAGCCATGCAATGTATCTAGATAGATTCATGTACTGAATTATGATAATTGTTCTGACCTTTTGCTGCCTGCCTGATTTTTGTTACTCCTGTCAGGTCTCTTTTTCCTTCCATCTCTTCACCTTCATGTCTTTCTTCATGGTTGATATAGCAACTTCATGTCTGTTTTAGAGAGATGGTTTGCTATGGCAACTTCAGGGTTCTCCTGTGGAACTCCTAGAAGTACTAATAAATGCGCTCATCCAAATGACTTCTGAGTTAAATAAATGTGTTCCAATAAATTATTCTTGATTAACATGCTTTGCACTGATATATTTAGTTCTTAATTCTCTTTTAGTGGGATTAGGCCTTGAAACCTCCAGGTTTGGCTTTCTTTTTTAATTCATGTAAGCTGATGCCTGATTACTGCTCTAGGCCTTTATATAAAACAGACCATCCTCTTGCAAACAATGCAGTTAGTAAGTCAGATGATGTTTCTGACTGATGTATTTTACTCCTTTTCCTTCAAGTTTCATAATGTTTCTATTTCTGTCATGGTTTATAAAGCCAAAGTCATCAAAGATACTTCTGCACAATCAAGGAACATATTTCTGATTTTGATATCATAAGAGACTTCCACTTTTGCTTGACTTGGGCAACTACTTATTTTCAGTTCTGGACAGTTGATTCCCTGTTTCTCTAATGAAATACTAGTAAATTAAGCTGGCTGTTTGCAGGAAAAATTAAGGGTATAGCATTCATTAAAGATCCTGATGGCTATTGGATTGAAATCTTTGATACCCGGACAATAGGAAAAATAACCTCTGGTGCTGCTTGATATGGTGATGGAGTTGTTAGTGTTTCAGGTAATTACCGTGGGTCTCATTTTTGTTAATATGCTATTATTTTCCCCCATTATGTAACTGAAATATATCGGTTTCTGTGTCATTTCTATGTCTTTTTGACGTCGTGTTTCTCTAACTTTTCCTCTATATAAAGATTTACTCTTGGATGCATTATTTGGTATTAGAAATAGGAGTTTGCATTTAGCTCTATAGCAATTACTAGCATGCAGAGTGCTATTATAGATGATAAATGCAAACGGCCTTCTCAATTAGTAGCATTCATTTATTAAACATATTCAAAATTTTCTGTAGAGTGCCTTTGATTTATTATTGTGGTTTTGTTTTCTAATTGGAGCTCTAAATAATGGAACTTGTGGAGATCAGATCTCAGATTTGGCTGGCTTGTTGTGAGAGAAGGTTCCTCAATTTTATCCGCCCTTTTTGCACGCATCTTAATAGGAATTTGGACATCCCTTATGAAGTTCAGAGTATAACCATTTTGAAGTATGATAAAACAGCAAAGTTATAGTTGGCACCATAGTTTTATTTGGCCCTGAAAATTTTTATGTGCATGCTAAATCCTTCTCTCGTGACTGTATTTTTGCAACCCCCCCGCTTCACCCCAGGCAAAGGAAATGCCACGTAAATGGATACATCTCAAGGACAAGTTACTCCAACTGAACTTCTTCATAGAGTTCTTAGCTAACCCTCAATAAAAGGTTATAATTATAACTTCAGATGGTCTCCACATATTGTGCCATGTTTCTCTGGCTGAAAATCTACTTTTTCAATTTTTAAAACGTCAGTAGGGTTTGGGATTGAATTAAAAGTGGGTTCTGTTGGGTGTTAGTTGCTGCCTTGAGATTCACTATGGTTAAGATCATCAGTTAAGCTGCAGTTGGGACTTCAGAAAGTAAGACATTGATGACTCCTTTTTCTTTTGCTTCATCATATTGCAAAGAAGTTCCTTGAGAGGAGCTAGGCTGAATGGACTCTCAAACTTATGAGAGATACTCTATGATAAGTCGTGTACTATCTATGTGACTTTCTGCTGCAGAATCTTCTGAAAAGTAGCATGTTGCTTCTTTTAAATATCCCATTGGCACATCATAATGCAACATCAGCTCTAACTGTAATCATGAATGACTTAATCAAGTTCGCCAGTATTTTTTAAGGTATTAAGTCCCGGTGGCTGCTGATCAGTATCTTGATTTTTATCCTATCCAGTTTGCAATTCCATTTGGGATCCTGAGAAGAAAACTTCTGGTTTTAAGCCATCTTCCAAACTTAATTTATCTGAGCATGTTACATGAGTATCAGCTTAAGTGTCCTATCATGTGATGGTCTCAGTCAAGTCAAAACATCAATCCAGTTCCAGATCAGGTTTATTTACACGATATTGGTGACCTGATATATTAAGCTTAACCCATTGTTCAACCTTGAATTTGACTGAGCTTTATGCTTATTTATGTTTGTTAAGTGAACTGCTTCCTTAAACTTGGGAAAAAAATAAACTTGTTATCGTTTTTTGTTAAATGAATATCTACTTGAAATGTTTCTTATTCTTATTTTTATTTTTTGCAACTGTTTCTTAAGAATCTTTTACTTTTCTTTTGCTTGCGGCAATATCTCTAGTAGTTTCGAGGTTAATGATGTGGAAGAACAAGTCTTCATGGCAGCCGTCTGCCAAATGACCTTAAGTATTTTGTTATTTTTTATTTTTTATTTTTTTTAATCTAATGAGTATAGGGAAGGCTTGGTGGAGTAAAATAATTTTTTGTGCAGGAATGCAGTACAGGATCTCTGAGGTTCTATATGCTAGTTGCCATTTCTGTCTTATCTCCAGAAGGCAAGGGTTTGGTTGAAGAATAATACTTGCTATTATGTTAAATCTTGCACGTGATTTTCTCATTGGATCATTCAACTGTACTACCTTGCTGTAGTTGTAACTTAGCAGCTTTAGGTTTTAATTTTGTCTGGATAATATTTTCTATTGAATTTCTAGATTTTGGTAATCGTCGATATGGTTTTCTTCTGTATGAACATAGGCGATTTGCAGTTGTTGTAATGATAACCTAATCTCAACACATAGAGGAACAAGACAGCAAACTTGTTAGAAAATTGGAAGCAAGATTATGCCCATCCTCAGGTATTAGCAAGATTATGGCCCCTATCAGATATTCTCTAGTCTTTAACAATTTGTGCAGGCATCAATCAACAGGTGATTTTTGAGTTGTAAATTGGTCTTGGCTCCTATGTTCTCAAAAAGTAGGAAAATTTTGTAATTGGTAGTAATTTTTTGAGTCAAAAGAACTTGGCATCTGAAAACCTTGATTCAATTTTTTAGTTGTGTTGCTGTGTTAGTTTTTCTGATTGCTGTGTTTAGCTATACATTGCTGATATGGTACTTCTTTCTTCTCAAGTTGTTTAACTATACATTGTTGAAAAATATTCTGAGCTTGAGATAGTATTTGATTAGATCCCTACAGCCTTTTTGTATCTTGCTGTGCCAAATGTATGTATGTACTCCTTTCATTCAGAAATAAATATTCAACTTTTCATATCTTAAGAGATTTTACAAAATGATAAAATAAAGTAAAAAGTATATTATTAATAAATAATCAATTGAAATAATTATTATATTAATAAAATAATATTCCTGAATAGGGTTTGCCCTTTAGTTGACAAAATTTTCTTGCAACTTTAGTTTATTCTGTGAGATGTTTTAGAATGATGAGTACTCAGATGTCTCTTACGATACCAATCCAAATTTAATATTTGTCCAAAAAACTCTACCCCTGGCTTTTTAAATTAAGATTTATTTAAGTTGGAACTCTTCTGCCGTCTTTACTATTTCTTGTGTGAAAAATGGTTGATACTACTTTAATTGCCTACGACTGTCAGATTTTACTCTTAAGCCTCTTCTGACGAATTCGTCGTGAAAACTATTTTATGCGTAAAGAGGTCAAATTTAATCTAATTGCTTTAGTAACCATATTCGACTTTTGAGCCTCTTCTCCTTGAGATTATGATTTTTCATTCAAGTGGTCGGGAAAGTGCACGTCTACTTCCCCCAGTTCTTGATGGAAGTGCATGTGCACGCCTTTTAAGAAGTGATGGGAGTTATTTATTTTTTTAAAAAATTATTTTTCATTAATTATAAATTAAAATTATTTAATTATGCAAGTTAATTTATTAATAATATTAAAAAATAAAAAAAAATTTAAAAATAAAATTTTTATGTTAAGAGTTTCACCGACACATGGTGGAATTCAACATTGAGTTCTGACGGATGGTGGCGGAAATTCATATGGGGAAGAGAGAGGGGGTAGAAAGAATTTTTAAAAAAATAATTAATTTTTGTATTATATAGAGTCTAAAATAAATTATATATATTCCTTGTGTTTGTATAATTCAAGTTTGTATTATTATTATCACTAACATAAAGTTTGTGCTTTGTATAGTATATATATTATTTTTTTTAAAAATAAGTTTATAATAAAAATTGAAAAATATTTTTAATAGCATGAGTATGAGTAAGTTTAATTTTTTTAGTGACAAAGTTAATTTTTTATTAAAAAATATTATAAAAAAAGTTAATACGAGTTATTATATAAATAGTTATTAGAGTTATTGTAAAAAATATAAAATAAAGTTATGTATTTAATTAAAAATTGTACACTAATGATCGATCATAAGTAAATTAAGATGAAAAGAAATGAAATGAAAAAATAAATTATAAGTTGTATTTTTTTTATATTTTTAAAGTAAATTTCTGTCGTATTTACCTTTTACTTTCGTTATGTGTAAGGGTGTTCATTCGATTTTTCGGTTCGATTTCGGTGTGAGAATTCAGTTATCGGTTCGATTTTTTTTTTTTTGTTGAGAAAACCGAACCGGACCGAATTGAATAATAAATTTCGGTTCGATTCGGTTTGAACTAAAAGCGAAATGCAAAGAGAGAAAAAAAACAGTTTCTTAGAAACTGGAATTGGAAAAACTAACTGTATATGAAAGAAATAATCATTAACAATTTTTTAAAAATAAAACTCATCAAATGTTCATTATTACATTACAATGAATTGCTAATTGATAATATCTACACAGCTGGTACCAATTTTATTAAGAAATTGTAAATCGACTTGACCCCTGGAGGCATGACAAATTGATAATATACACGTTATTACCAAATCAGAATTATTTTGCTTGAGATCCATATTGAAGTAAGTGCAAATAGCTGGAGTTTGCTCTCTGTGATGGGATGTAAAGGCTAGCCTCCAAAAAATAGAAAAAAGTCATCAATAATCCACCACCAACAAGAGAAAGTAATAGCTACAATACAAAAGCTGAAGTACTGAAATAAGTAAATGGATTGGCACCAAAATGCACGCAAATCTTTATTACTGAAATAAGTAAAGAAAAAAAATGTCACAGTAAGATAATAATTTGGAATTCTACCTAAAGTTGCAGAGGAAATTTATTTATGAAAATACCGTTTACCTAAATATAGGTCAAAAAAACTAAATGCAGAAAGACAGAAAGCAAAAGCTGCTGGGGAAGCAACTGGAATTGTGAGAATCAAGCTAGTAATCAGCAAGCAAGAGCTGAAGGCAATGTTACAGAAAGGAGGAGTTACAGTCAGTGATATGATTCCTAAGCTTCAGAATAAAGAACTAACGAATGGCGTAGATAGCTTCAGAGCTGATGATAGACTAACACCTACGGGGTGGTAACCCATGCTGGAAAGTATACCCGAGGGGAACTAGATTAGCTCTCTTATATTTTGCCTTCTAATACTGTACAAAAGAAATTAGTGGCCTTGCAAAATAGAGGCTTTAAAGTTGCAAAGGACATCAGCAAATTGTTCATCTATAGGAGTCTGAGGCACAAACAAAGATTAGACAAATAATTCTACCTATCCAATTTTCTCCTGATGCTTAATCAGGAATTTTCACATCTATGGAGCTAAAGAAGCACAAAGCAGTTCATGTTTAGCTAAATCCGTTGAGCCAATTTCATGCAAATGGAACTTAAAAAATTTTCTGTCACATTCAACCAACTAGACCATCTGAAAGCCAGAGACAAAATAAAAAAGTATAGGCAATTTGACTAACAGAAAAAGCCATCTGGCTTGATAACTAAATTTTCCTTTTACCAAGTAGAGAAGGTATAGGACCAGGGTTCCACAGGCAGAGCATGGTGCCGATTTTACAGTCAGGCTAGCAGGGGACATAGCACCGAAACTAAGTTGCAAAAAGAAGCAAGATTTGCGGAAGAGATAAATTACCAGAAAAATTACAATGAAGATGAGCACAATGATAATTAGAGCAGAAGGTCATTGCTCAAGAATTAATTCTGATAGATAAACAAAAAATTTGAGCAGAAAGATCAACTGATGAAAGAATTGAAGAAGATGCAGAAATTCATAACTACAACAGTTCGTAAAAGCAAAAAAGTAGAGAAAAATAGTTAAAGGTTTGTACACACAAAACATAAAAGTGTTCCTACCTCTTTGAGTACGGTGGTGCATCGGCCGCTGGGGGTGCGTAGCTGCAGCGGAAAAGGAGAGTATGGAGAATGGAGGCGGCGCCGTGAGGAGAAGATAATTGTCTAGCAGAATAAGACTAAAAGCCCTAGTTCAGGAGTCATCCATCGTGAATTAACGTACTCTACTAATGCGTCATTTTTTTAAAAAAAGATAACCACTTAACGCATTACAAATATACGTTCTTGTTTATATTTTTCGATTTTTCGGTTTGGTTTTCTATTTAATTTTTGGAACCGAAATTCTTCAAAAATTGGTAATCCAAACCGAATCGAACCGAATTAATAAAAAATCGAACCGAATTTCCAAATTCGGTTTAGATCTTCGGATCAACTCATATAGTGAACACCCCTAATTATGTGTAAGAGAAAAAGAGTATTTTTTATTATTTAATTATTTATTTTGACTTTTCAAAAAAATAGAATATATTTACAATAAAATCATTGTGAAAATTAAAATTTCTCTCTCTTTATTTGTCTCTCTCCATTCTTAAAAAATAAATAATATAAAAAATTAAAAATATTCGTATTTTATATTAAAAATCTCATAGAAATTTTTTTTCAAAATGAAAAGATTCTCATGTCATTGTTCAATTTTTTTCAAAAGAATCGTGTTTTTGATTTATCACAAAGAAGCTATAGTGTTAATGTACTTACAAAATCATTTCTTTCTTTTATATTTACTTGGTAAAAAGATGAAAATAAAAAAATAAAAACCATCGACTATTACATTTCATTATTAATGTACTGTAAAGTTATGCGTATTCTGGTGCAAAATATTTTAATAGGTAATTAGACACTTTTATTCTTAAAACTTAACAAATGAAGGATCAAATTAGATAGTAATAGATATTGATCTAATTGGTGTAATATATACTAAGAATTAAACAGATAAATATTCCTGAAGTCATTCCCTCAAATAAATGAAAAAGAAAAGTTTGAATCTTCAAAACCTATCAAAGTAAATAAAAATTCAATAATTTTTTATTAAAATAACTAAAAATATAAAATAGATTATATCATTCAATTAAAACATAAAAAGAAAAATCATGAAAAATGTAAAAAGAAAAAACATCAATGATGCTAACAATAAAACTAAAAAATAAAAAAAGCTGACAAAAAAGAGGGCAAAGAAATAACTACATATGCAAGTTATGTACAACTTGCAGACTTGTTGATAATAAAAAAATTTAAAAATATTTAAAAATATTTTTTATTCCTAAAAGGGATTACACGAACTTATATTAAAGAAGAAAAATATAAATACAAAATTAAAAGAAAAGTGCACACATCTCATTTTACAGGATTTAACTAAAGAAACCTCTAAAATATATTTTAAAATTTAAAAAATAATAAACTAAAATACTTACTTGAATAAAAATTAAAATATCCTAAATGTGTTTGATGTCTATAATGTGTATAACACTCATGAATTTTTCTCTATTTTAAAAGAAAAAACATGGAACAGTCATTTTATTTTGACATCTATCTCAAAAAGTTCTCAAAAAAATATTCTCTAAAAATAAATAAATTTATAAACATCTCACATGTACACAAAAAAGTTCTCAATAAATTAAAAAAAATTTAAAAAATAATTAATTTATAAATATTTTTAAACAATAAGAGATGTATTGAGCATTGATAAGCTCCTCAAAAAAATCAAATATGTAATACTATTTATCAAATTCAGAGGTTAAACATTAAAGTGAAAGAGAAAACGAAAGAGAATAAGAACAACATGTATAAAAAAAGAATTAAAAAGATTATTTCTTCAATTTAGAAAAAAAAGATCCTAATCAGAGAAAAAATAAGAGGACCTGACGATAAAAAATCTTATGAGGAAAAGTTTGTGAAGAAAGAAAAAATTTGTGGAGAAAATAGCAGTAGATGAAGTTATGTGGAGATAGTGAAAAGTTATTAAGAATTTCATTTAAATTAAAAGATTTGTTCAGGATAAAATAAAGTGTTTATATTATTTTATTTCTTAATTAATGACAACTCTTCTAATTAATAAAAAAATTAAAATTTTAAAAATTAAAATTAGAGATTTGAGAGTTTTGGAGGAGGAAAGAGAGTAAAAGTATTTTGATAACATATATATATATATATATATATATATATATATATATATATGTTACCAAAATACTTTTACTCTCTTTCCTCCTCCAAAACTCTCAAATCTCTAATTTTAACCAATGATACATATCTCTATATATATATGTATAGATCTCTTAACCAATGACAACTTTTTTAACCAATAAAAAATTTTAAATTCTAAAAATTAAGATTAGAGATTATAGAGTTTAGAAATTTGTTTAGAATAAACTAAAGTGTTTATATTATTTTATCATAAAAAATCTCTTAACCAATGATAATTTTTCTAACTAATACACAAATTAAAAATTTTAAAAATTAGAATTAGAGATTTGAGAGTTTTGTAGAAGGAGAGAGAGTAAAAGTATTTTATTAATATATATAAGTATAAATTTGGTTTATTCCAAATAAAGAAACATACTTTTCAATTGTTAATTATATTTCAAGGAAAATATTAGTATTTATTAATATATAAGATTGACAACTCATCTCCATCAATAAAACTTTGCTAGCCATTACTTTCTTTAACTTTTTATTGTCTGTGATGGCATAAATTTTATAATTTCAATAAACATATGGAATAATACTAGACAATGGTTCCCCTTTAAAAAAAAATGATTAGAGAATGGCTAAGTTAAGACAAGCGACACTTGGTAAGCAAAAAGAGTCAAATAGATTCACTCGGAAGAATGAGAAGTGGAATGCCAAAAATTAAAGGAAAGAAAAGAGATAAATATTAATGTTTTTTATGAGAATAATTATCAATTTTATTGAAGGTTTAAAAATGTGTGTAGTTCGAACTATTTAGATGCGTTTCTTGCTACATTAATCTTGGAATAAAATTTTTGCAATTTCCTTAGCAAAAACCTCAAAACCTGTCTCTGATTCAGAAACCCTTGAATTGATGGAAGCCAATGCGTCTCCGGCGAAAATGCTAGCCGGTGGAGTTGGAAACCCCCCTCCGGTAGATGGAACTGATGGCACGTTGTATGGAAAAAGAGGAGCAGTCGCAGTCGCAGCAAAAGGGGTATTTGGTCCGAGAACGGCATCTATAGCAGGTTTGGCTTGTATTAGCAGCCATTCAATAGTCTCACCTGTCCTACGATGGGCCAATATCTCACTCAATTCAAATACGCGTTTGGCAGTCGCGACCGGAAGACGAACCCTTCGATCCCTGCCTTCCACTCTCAGATGACGGTCCGATGAAGACCTTTTTAACGAAGAGCGGTTTAAGGAACTCATTTTGGTTTACCAATTAGATGAAATTAGGAATCTTCTGTTCTCGAAACGCATCGCTTCACTGCTCATCGGCTATTTTATACGCAGTTTACAGAGACAATAGCTTAATTTTATACCTTATTTTCTTATTTCAAATATGGAATAAATACAAAACTATCCACAAATGAGTATATTTTGACATATCAAATGAAAGCTCATTAACCAATATGGGATTTCGAGGCATTGTAACTTTCATTTCCAAATAAATGAGTTTTTATTTGATTTATAAAAATAAATTCATATATAAACAACAATTATAGAGAATTTTATATTGCATGCAATAAAAGCTTTACAATTTCATATAATTGATTAACCAAACATGAGCCCGTGACTCCCTCTTCTTCAACAACCACCAACCTCGCAAAACTTTGATGCTCAAAAGTGATAATGGTAAAGGCACTTTTTTTTAACATAAAAGATTTTAGATTTGAATTATATTAATACTAGCCAAAAATCCCGTGCTATGCACGGAGAAACAATTTGTAATAAAAAATTATTACACAAATTATTTTAATAATGAATAATAAAATATAAAATAAATAATTATAATATCGAATATTCATAAGATATATACATATAATTAAGCAAGTTAAACCTGATAGGATGTTGAAGTACATGTTCAATAACTCTTCTAATGTCTTAATAAAGAGATCACCATTTGTAAAATTAGTAAAAAATATTTTCATTAGTTATATATTTAAGAAATTATAAGCATAGCAAATTGCTTAGCATCTTAATTTAATACAACAGTACCTAATTGAATGTATCAAGAAATTTCGCACATTTTTGAAGGTGTGAACACTCTTCACACTAATTTACTTTAATGACAAAAGTTACTGAGAGCGAAAGATTTTTATCTTCCTTGAATATAGGTGCACGCATCACAAATATAAATGCAAGCCTATGTAAAAATTTACATGGTCTTCTACTAACTTGTGTTTATTTTCCTAAATATCATGTAAATAAAAATCTCTCAATGATACATATGTTGTGTAGAATTTATAATTAAATATTGTAATTGATAAATTATATATTGAGAGATATATATACATCTACATAGATAAATACCTTTGATTGTAGATCTCGTAAATAACTCACTGGACAACGAAAAACAAACTCTGCATGTTTGTCTTTTAGAAAGGTATGCATATTTCCAGTAAAATCTTTTTGTTTAACAAAAAATCGATATCTTCAAATTTTTTAAAAGGAACACAATCAGTAAAATGTAACAAAATAACTTATTTATATTGTAGTAGTTAGTTACCTTGATATTGTTTCAACTATATCGTTGCATTCAGTACATACTTGCTCTCCATAAACGCACTCTGTTATACTACTACAATTGTTGCAGGACTCATACCATAAATTTTCAATATCTATGCTATTTATATAAGCAACTATGCAAAAGTACCTTTCCTGAAAAAAAAAAGAGAACAATAATTAAAAGTCATATTTAATTATCTTGTTCATTTGCAACAGTTTATTACCTGTGATAGTACTTGATAATCTGATATCCGTATTCTTTTAGTATTCGAGATCAATAATAATTGTGTGGTAGAAAAATAAGCTCTCTTCATCCAAGCTACAAATATCTTCGCATAACAATTTTTATCATATATAAATACAAAAAAAATATACGTAAAGGGAAAAAGTAAAGTATGATGAATGAATCTATACATATAAACTTACCATCGTCTAATGATATTAGCAAATTCTAAATTTCGATTGATATATAACCTGCTTGATTTATTTGTATAAAGTGATGGCCCTGTATGCAACAATTGGTATAACATGAATAATTTTTTAAGATAATAATCAAATTAAATTAAGTAATATACTTTGATAATTTTTCAATATGATCTCATATGTCAATAGAACTGTATTTTCACTTACTACAACTGATAGTTGCTCCCCCTTATTACAGACAAATTTTCCCCATAGAATAAGTCTAACAACTGTCATACTGTTTTAACATGTAAATGAATTTTAATAAATTTATAGATATTGAAATACATTAATAAAAATTTTATATTAATAAAACTCTTTTACTCTCTCTCATCCTCCAAAATATTTTTACATGGGATATATATTATTTTTTTAAAAAAAAAGTATATAATGAGAATAGATTTTTAAAAAGAGAAATTTGTTATAAATATTACTAAAAAAATACATTTAATAGTAGGAATATGAATAACTTTTACTCTCTCTCCTCCTCCAAAACACTTTTGCACGGGATATACATTACTTCTTAAAAAAATAAGTGTATAATAAGAATAGATTTTTAAAAAGAGAAATTTGTTCTAAATATCACTAAAAGAATACATTTAATAACACGACCATGAGTATGCCTTTTTTTATTGACAGAATTAATTTTTCTTTTAAAAAAGTACCATAAAGATAAATTAATACGTGTTATTATATAAATAGTTATTAGAGATATTACAAACAATATAAAGCAAATTTATGTATTTAATTAAAAAACTATGCACTAATGATTAATCATAAGTAATTAAGATGAAAAGAAAGAAATAAAAAAATACATTGTAAGTTATACTTTTTTTTAATATATTTAAAATAAATTAATTTTACGATATGGTCTTTCAATTATTCTGTTGTATTCACCTCATACCCCCCGTTCTGTGTAAGAGAAAAAGAGATTTTTTAATCATTTAATTATTTATTTTTTACTCTAAAAAAAGAACATATTTGTAATAAAATCATTGTGAAAATTAAAATTCTTCTCCCATTACTTGTCTCCCTCCATTCTTAAAAAATAAATAATATAAACAATAAAAGTTAGTATTTTATAATTAAAAACCTAAAAGAAAGATTTTCAAAATAAAAATATTCTCGGTCATTGTTCAACTTTTTTTCAAAAGAATTGTGTTCTTGATCCATAACAAAAAAACTATAGTGTTCATATACTTTACAAAATCATTTCTTTCTTTAATATTCACTTGGTAAAAAGACAAAAATAAAAAAATAAAACCTATCAATTATTACATTTCATGTCTAATGTACCACAAAGTTATGCATATTATGGTGTGGAATGTTTTAATAGTAAATTAGACACATTTATCCTTAAAACTTAGCAAATGAATGATCAAATTAGATAGTAATAGACATTGATCAAATTGGTGTAATATATACTAAGAACTAAACAGCTAAATATTCCTAAAGTCTGTCGTTCAAACAAACGAAAAAAAAAATTAGAATCTTAAAAATCTATTAAATAAAACAAAAACTCAATAAATTTCTATTAAAATAACTAAAAATATAAAATATATTCTATCATTCGATCAAAATAAAAAAAATAAAATGCATGAAAAATATAAAAGGAAAAAGCATTAATGATGCTAAAAATAAAACTAAAAAGTAAAAGAAGCTGACAAAAATGGAGTAAATAAATAACTACATATTAAAGTCATGTACAACTTGAAGACTTGTTGATAATAAGAAAATTCAAAAAGTTTCAATATATATATATATATATATATTAATCCTAAAAAGAATTACATGTACTCATATTGAAGAAGAAAAAATAAACTAAAAGGAATTACAGGATTTAACTAAAGAAGCCTCTAAGACATATTTCAAAATTTAAAAATAATAAAGATAAAATATTTATTTGAATGAAAAATTAAAATATCCTAAATGTGCCTTATGCTTATAACGTGTATAACATTCATACATTTTTCTCCATTTTAAAAGAAGAAGTATGGGATAGTATTTTCATTTTGGTCTCTATCTCAAAAGGTTCTAAAAAAAAAAAAATACTCTTCTCTAAAAATAAATAAATTCATAAATATTTTACTTGTACACAAAGAAATTTTTAATAAATTAAATAAAATTAAATATTTTCTAAAAAAATTAATTCGTAAAATCTTTTGAATAATAAGAGATATAATGAGTATTGATAAGTTTCTCAAGAAAAAATAAATTATTTCTTCAAGAACAGAAATAGAAAATCAAATCTATAATACTATTTATTAAATTTAAAGGTCAAATATTAAAGTGAAAAAGAAAAATGAAGAGAATAAAGTAACATGTATCAAAAAAGAAATTTAAAATATTATTTTTTTATTTAAAAAAAGAGGATTGAGAATAAAAAATCTTATAAGGAAAAATTTGTGAAAAAAGAAAAAGTTTGTGGTGAAAGTGATAGTAAATGTGGAGATAGTAAAAAATTATTAAGAATTTAATTTAAATTAAAAAATACATTTCAAATTACAATAGTAGTAGAATAATTTATATAGTATTAGAGTTGGAAGTGGTCTTTGGTTTTTTTAGTAATAGAAGAGTTTATATAGTATTAGAGTTGGAATTGGAGTTAAAAGTTGGAAAAATTATTTTAATTAAAAATTAAAAAACTTTAAAAAATAAAATTAAGACCTTGAAAGGTTTAGAGGAGGAGAGAAAGTAAAAGTGTTTTGTAGTATATATATATATATATATATATATATATATATATATATATATATATATATATATATATATATATATATATATATATATATATGTGTGTGTGTGTGTGTGCGCGCGCGCTTTCATATATTCTCTTTTATCAAGACCCAAACAGCGGTTTGATAACTTGTACTATCTTCGTTCTTCCTTCTTGTTCCTTTCCTCGAACTGGTTCTGTATTTGGCGTTCAATTTGCAGCTCAGGAAGTTCCGGAGACCCATATCATCAGCAATGGAATCAAGCTCCAAGGAATCCCCCTCAAACAACCCGGGTATCCCTAATGAACCGACCGCAGGTTACTTCTTACAACAAACTGTAAGCTTTTTATTTCTTGACTGCATGAAGTTGATAAGTTTATTGTTTCTTGAGCTTTAAGACAAGTATATATATGTTTTTGGTCCGGCTATTCAGATGTGAAGAATTAAGGACCCAAAAGTCAGCTTGAAATTTTACTGCGAAGTGTTGAGCATGTCGTGAGTTTTCTTATCTATTCTGATATTATATGCATTCTGAAGTGGCTAAATTAAATGGTAGTTGCTAACGATCAATTTCGTGAAATGATAATACTTCTGTGTTGGATTTTCGTTAGTGTAACATTAGTTGCTTTTGATTTTTGAAGTAACTATTTTTTCGATTTTGGTATGAAGGAAGCGCAATTTGGAATCTTTATTTCAATTAAGCTGGCATTTTCATATTACTGTATTGATGTGGTACCCCTGGGTTTACAGTTTGAATAGCTAGTCAGATTAGCATTAATGTCCCGGCTTGAAATTCTACTCTTGGTATGGTTTCCTGAATCTGTTATGAATATTAATGAAGATTAATTAATAACCGTTGGAGAGTACATGATGGCCTTTTAGGTTCATTTGTTTCAAGGACTCCGATTTTTTTTTTCCTTTTTGACTCGAGGTTTTGAGGTAATGATTATTTCCAGTTGGACATGCTAGACTTTTCAGGATATAAATGTTATATGGTCTTCAAGGGACGCATAGTTTTCAAATTAATCTACTCTTCTGTTTGGATAAGTATGAAATCTACAGATAATATTGAAATTGTCAGAGGAATTTTACAGCTTTTGAAAGTTGCTGTCACTGAAAGCAAAAACATTATCTCTTGATGTAAAATCTGCTTCTTTTGAGCGTCACTGGTTGCTGAAAAGGTTGGATTTTCCAGAACTGAAGTTTTCCTTATATTTTATGGGATAAGGAATGGATCAAAGTAGTAGAAGAATCCTGGATATCATACTGATTAAGCCTTTTCTCATCTCTGCTTCTCTCTCTCTCTCTCTCTCTCTCTCGATTGTATGAATGGATTTAGGATGTTTCTTCGGCTCCTAGTAATCCTCTAGAACGAACATATTGGACCTTTGGTTGCAAAGCTACAGTAGATCTCACTCAGTAAGAAGCGTCATTTTCGGTTTTTTACTTTGAAATTGATCTTTGTGAACTATATTTAACATTTTGAATTCTCGTATCAGCAACTGGGGTACAGAGGATGATCCTGATTTCCAAGGTTATCACAATGGAAACTAGGAACACTGTGGCTTTGGTGCATAATCCTTTGATTCCATGGCCCTCTCTCGCTCTTTTCTTACTTTCTTTCTTTTTTTTGGGTCAAACCTCTTCCCATGGTCCGCTTTCTGTCTTATTCATCTAGATATATTTTCCTGTTACTTCTCCAGTAGATTGCTGTCAAATATGTCTGATCAAAATAGATATAATTGGGTTTCTGTTGGTCAAATGTTATGTATTCTGGGACATTGAATTGTGTAGATCCAGCGCATTTTGTGAAATTATTGCTTAATAAGCTTTTGCAGTGTCTTGTTATAATAATCAGTGTCCACACGAGTGCTTCATTCTATTCTTATTCTCCAAATGTAAGGACTAAAATTTCTGCCAATTATACAACAATTTAATCCTGGAGATAATTCTAAGTTTTATTTAATACTAATGGGAGGTTTCATATGTCATTTTTTATTTTCAGAACACATTGGTATCACTGTTGATGACACATACAAGGCGTGCGAGAGATTTGAACGTATAGGAGTGGAGTTCATAAAAAAACCTGATGATGGTAAGCTGAATCACATTTCTGGATTTAAAGTGATATGCTTTTAATGCTTCTCTAATATGTCAAATGCGAATGAATGTCTCATGAACCTGTAAACATGTGTTTGGCACTGGTTTTATTTGATGTTAAGATCCTGCCATTTGGAGAGTATACTTTTTACCCATGCTGTCAGTAGAAATCAAATAAAAATCTGATTCATGTTTTTCATACATGGGAGTGTCATATCAGTAGAAAACAAATAAATTGAAGCTTGAGGAGATGACTTAAATCTCTAGTTGATTGATTTATCTTTGCCTATGTTGGTAAACTTAGGGGCAAAAGAAAGGCATTTTGATTGCATAATGTCAGAGTTCAGAACACAAGAATCAAAACATTGTTGGAATACTTCTTTAGGCTTGAAAGCACATGCTTTAAAGGAGCGGTGGAAATTTATACTGAAAATAGAGTTTCTTCCAGTAATTCTGTTTCTAGAAGGACCAGCTGTTTCAATTTTACATTAGGCAGAAATGGAAATTTTTGTGATCTTTTCTTAAGCAGTATAGAATTTATAATATTCTTAGTTCTTCTACTTCAGATTAATGAATCTGTGCATTCAATCATGCATCACCGTACCATAAAATAAGCCCGTTAGTGAGTTCTGTGGTGGCTCAGGGTGCCTTCAAAGTCCAAAAATAATGATAATTACTTTGGCTGCATAGGATTCATGTGCATGCCAGATGTTTCGGTTTCTGTAAAGTATGGGGGAAACATTGCTCTAGAAAATCTATCACTTAGCTTTATCTCAACAAATAGCGTAGCTGGCTTGTTAGGAACAGTCTATTAAGGTGCTGTCAAGCTTGGAATTGTCTATCAGCCAATTAATTGAACCATGTGTTTTTTTTTTTGGGGCTGAATAATTAATTGAACCATGTGCAAGCTAGATAAGTCAGATGAACTCTTTTTGTGTGTTTCAACTGGCTAGGGGCATATGCTGAATAAGCAAATACAGCGTTAAACTTGATTGATCAGATAACTTTTTTTTTTCTGAATTTTACCTGGCAATAGTCATATGCTGAATGAGCACAGACTAAGCATTTTCTGTAACTATTCATTGATCACCTGAAAAGTAGATTTTCTTCATTGATGTTAATTGTTCTGGATACCACTGCTTTTCCTAAAATGAAGATTTAGAGGATGTAAAAATTTGCTGTGGAAGATGCTTTTATTTCCTTGAAGTACTATTTTGCTCTCTACATACATAATATGTTTTCTTTTGAAATGTTGAAATCATGTAATATATTTAAATAAATTCTTTGACTAACTTCTGATGATTGTTCTTAATTTTTGCTGCCTCTGACATTTTGTCACTGCTCTAAGGTCTCTTTGTCCTTCCATCTCTTTACTTAACGTCTTTCTTAGAGAGATGAGTTGATATAGCTACTTCAAGGATCTCCTCTGAAACTCCTCTGAGTTGATATAGCAACTTGATTTACCTCTGAAACTCCTAAAAGTACTGGCTCTATTTTTAAAACTATAATATATGTGCTCATCCTAGTGACCTGAGTTAACTAAATGTGTACCAATAAATCTTCTTTTCTTGATAAACATGCTTTTCACTGGTGTATTTAGATTTTATGCTCTTTTATTTCCAGGGAACTGGGATTAAGCCCTGAAACCATAGGATTTTGACTTTCTTCTTTTATTCATAAAGCTCATCTCTAATTGTCATCAGATTACTGACTTAATGGCTTTATATTCAGCAAACTATCCTCTTGTGAAGATGCAGTTAGATGTCGAAACTCAGATGATGCTCTGATGTATTTTACTCCTTTAACTTCGAGTTTAGTTGCTGTTTGATCTTAACGAAATACTTGTGAACTGAGCTAGCTCTTTGCAGGAAAATAAAAGGTACTTTGCATTCATTAAAGATCCTGACGGCTATTGGATTGAAATCTTCAATATTGAAAGAATAGGAAAAATAACTTCTGATGCTTCTTGAAATGGTAATGGCCATGCTAGTGTTTCTGATAATTCCATGTATTTGTAATATATTAGTTTCTTTATTGTTTTGTTCAATGCTTTATTGGCCGGTTGGCCCCCTATTTCATAAACTTTTCCTATGTGCAACTGAAAATTCATTGTTGGATGCACTGGCTGTTTTAAGAAATAGTAGTTTGCATTTGGCCTTCTAGCAATTACATTATGGAGAGTGCTACCTTAGATAATAGACTAAACAACCTCCTCCAATTAATAACAATCATTTATAAAATATGTTTATATTTTTAAGCTAGCATGCCTGTGTTTTGTTGTTGTGGTTTCGTAATTTCAGATCTAAATAATTGAATCTGAAGAGAATATATCTCAAATTTGGCTGGCTTGTTAGGAGAACATTTGCCAACTTCATCTGGTCCCTTTGTGCACATCATAATAGCAATTGGGACATCACCTTTGAAGTTTGAAGAGTATTACCAGGCTAAAATATAAAAGAACAGTGAAGTTATAGTAACATAGTAGTTATATATGACCCTGAGAAAATAATTTATGCCCTCTGGAAACTTAATCCTTCTGTTTTTTATTGTATTTTGGCTAAACACATCTATAAGAGTTTTAGGCTTGTTCAAATTTTTCTTTAAATTGTCCGATGAATGGATACATCTCAAGGTTAAGTTACTTCACCTGACTTGTTCATAGAGTGCTTTGCTGATTCTCAAGCAAAAAGTCTTATGTTTTACGCAATTGTTTATCTAATACGAATATAGAGAAAGCTGCTGGAGTAAAATAACTTTTAGTGCAGGAATGCAGAATGATCTCTGAGTCTAGTACAGTAGCAGCCTCTTTTGTCAACCCCCAGAAGGCAAGGGTCTGGTTGAAGAATAATACTTGCTGTTATTTTAAATCTAGCACATTGTTTGTTCATTGAACAGACAGTATCCTAAGATGAAATGTACCATTGAACTGTACTACCTTTGCATGGCTATAATTCTTAGCAGCTTAAGTTTTGATTTGAGCTGTATATTATTTTTAATCAATTCCTAGATTTTGATAAGTCTTGAATATGGTTATCTTCAGTTTGACTATGAGCAACTGGCAGTAATTATAATGATAACCTAGTCGTACCATGTAGAGGAACAAGATTGCTTACTTTCTCGACAATTGAAGCAGGATTATCCCAATTCTCAGATATTTGCAAGATTATAACCACTCTCAGATTTCTTACAGTCAGAATTTAACAATTTATGCAGCCTTCAATAAGCGCTTTTTGAGTCATAAACTGGTCTTGCATTTGATAATTTAAAAAAGTAGGAAAACTCTGTAATGGAGATTAATTTTTTGAGCCAAAGAACTAGGGATTTAACCTTCATTCATATTCACTTGTATTCATTTATTCATTGAAAATTTCTTGCTTGCTGTGTTTAGGTAGTTTTTTCTTTTGAAGTTCTCTGTGACCGTACATTGTTGAAAAATCTTCTGTACTTGAGATATATTTGATTAGATCCCTTTGCTTTCTGGTTGCAGCTCTTCATTATCTTGCTGAACCAAATGGATATATAATTCATTGGAAAGGTGCATGTAATAGTTAATTTATTGGCAGCAAGAGATCTATGCGGAATCCTATAGAAATGAATAGCTGAAAGCTGAATGTGGGATTTGTAGAAATTTTATGCTTCTTTCTTTAGGCAAAGTTGAAAAGTTTTATCTGTTGGTCCTCTTTTTGTATGTTGACAACATATCATAATCCAGAGGAAAAACTGTTAATGAAACTTGGATTTTAAAATTCCAGTGTCAGCCTTGTCAGTTGGGTTCCACTCCTTTTAAACTTTTTACATTTCACTTGAAAGGACATTCCTAGAAAAAGCTCTTTCCCACAGCTAAAATACAAATCATTTTGGTTATAAAAATGCATATAGCTGGCAGCCCACTAGAATTTACTGTTTAAGATGATTTATTATTATGTTGTGGCATATTCTGCAGAAGTTTGAGGTTGGCAGATCCCTAAATTGTCCACTTTTCACAAAGATTATGTAACAGGGTTCTTTTATTTTACTTGGTTATCAGTTGGTTGATACAGTGCCATTGTACTGACATCTGATCTTTTTGATCATTTAATTTTGAACAAACTTGGCAGCTTCCAAAGGAGGATTCTCTAAGCACAAAATGTTTTATTGAATCTCTTTTTCCTGTCCTCCAATATTTCTTGAGCCACAAACACAGAATTTTGCAATTCTTGGACCCAGATTTTTTCTGATAATGTTGATGTCTTCATTTGTTGTTTTTGCTCCCTCAGTCCACCTGAAGATCTCAATTTCTGGCTTTAATTTTGTTTCACCTTTACAACTGAAAGACTATAGAACGAGAAAAAGATTAAGGATCGCAAAGGCTACTTTCAAAAAAAAAAAAAAAGGCTTCAAAAGAGAGAAATTGGTACTGTAAAACAAACAATTAGTGCAGAAAATTAATTAGAAAGAGGTACTGTAAAACAAACAATTAGTGCAGAAAATTAATTAGAAAGAGAGGATGTTGGAGATGCAGACAAACTATTTGCATGTCTTGGATCTGATTCACTTTACTTCACTGTTAAATGTCAGAAACAAAAGAAGTCTGAATATATAGAAGAAAAGGAGGGAAACTTCCCAGCGTTTTATTTTATTTATCATTTGGGCTGTCTGATGTACTAAAAGAATTGGTAACCCTTTTACCTCTTGAATTAAAATATTGTTATTCGTTTGTTTTATTTGGGCTGAAGATAAAGGCAAAGATTCACTTTCCCATCAAACTTGTGTTGGGATATTTTTACTTCATTATTCAAATTTCGCTTGGTCTCGAATTGCCATCAAAACTTCAACAAATTTGCATCCATTTGATCATTATCGTCAAACAATTCATTTATTTTGGAATCCAACTAATGTGAAGTAATTAGAAGATGTTCAACATTAATAATTGAATGCAAAACAAGTCATTTTCTTCATTTGGATGGAAAATTGAAGCAAAGTGAGAAATCAGTGAGCAAATTGCAATTCAGAGATCAAACACTTATTAGTCGAAGCTTTTATCAATCTTCTTCTCTGTATATTACGTAGTATTTGGGATCCATAATATTAGTTAGATTATACTTTCTTCTATTTCGAAATATAAAATCTTTTAAATTTTTTTATATAGGTTAAGAAAATAAAAAATATTTTTTATATTATATCTTTAACTAATTCTACAAATAAAAAAAAAAAAAGCAAGCAGGTGTGCAAGTTTCAGCCCTTCGGTGTCTTAACACCCATCCTCCTTCACATATCTTGCTCCTTGCAAAATTTGATGGCGTTCTCTCTTCTTCTTCTTCTTTTGGCTAATTATTTGATGACACTCTCTCATTTAGTGAAGAGAAGACGAAAGATCTTTGAAAAGGGGGTCTACTAATAATAATATGCTTTGTACTAGCATTTGAGGTGGCATGGATTTTCATAAAATTTAATCGTTCATGCATCACCAACTAAAGCAAAAAGTCTTTTTCCAAAGAAAAATGGAAGGAAAAGTCTTATCAAGATGCATTAGCATTTAGCTGGAGAACATGTTTCTTCAAACTGACGCTCAGACCTTCCCTCACTCCTCGTAAGCAAAAGTCAAGTAAGAAACTCGCAGCTGTGCCAACTTTAGTACAACTAAAAACTTTCTACGTGAAATTGAATTTCGATACTGTTTAAATTTAAAATTTTTTATATTAAATTTTATAAAAATAAATTTTTTATAAAAAAATAAGTAAATTTTAAAATAATAATTTTATATTAAAATTTATAATATAACCTAATTTAAATATACTCTCATATTAAATTAATACTTTAAAATAATTTGTTTCGCTTTGTGTCGCTATACTATTTATAATAAATAGTTTAGAATCATCAAAATCTAAACTTTTCAACGTACTCATCTTTAGCCCAAGAAGAAAAATGCCAAGACATGGTATCATTTTTTGTACCAAGAAATTACCATCTCAAAAGGAAATATGGATTAGTTTTATCATTACTGTATGTCTCTCAGTCTCTAATTTACCAACCAAATAAATTTTTTAATCTATATTATTATAAAAGTATAGATATAGGCATAGTAATTTAAACCTTTATGTTTTTTTTTAATCGATTGATTTAACTTTCATAATAAAATTAAATAATGAAACTATAAGGACAAAAATATAAAATATTGTGATTTGATTTCTATAATTAAATGATAAAATATGTTATAAGAATAATAGTAAAATTATAGAAATAGTTACGCTATATATTAAAAAGATAAAATACGAATCGAATTCAAAACTTTATAAAGGGGCACCTTGCGACATTCCTAGTGACCTTTAAGATCCTCAAAAGAAAAGAAAAGTAGGAGAACAAAATTATGAACATATCAAATTGTCCAACTGGAATCAATTTGATAAAATGTTAGACCAATGTTTAGCTTACCTAAGATGATAGTGCTAAACAAGGGTCAACTCTGAAAGGGACCCACGGGAGGATCGATAATCAAAAAACAATGGTCAATGATCAAGCAATCAAGGCCGTGGCTATCTCCTAGTACCAATCCAATGGGGACCATTAGCTGTGGCCGACTACTTGGTGCCGTGATGGGCGTGTGAAATCAAACTATGCATATATGAAATTTTAATGCTATACGTTATTAACAGAACCAATTTAAATTTATCCTAAAGATTATTGGATAATCTTTTAATTTATTCACATGCTAGCTAGTACAGAAGTTGATGCCTGTCCTTCCACATTTTATATTATAATATTCTCTTCTATTTAATAAAGGCTGCTGCCTTGTGGTCTTCATAATTAGAGGGAGCAAAAGAAAAAATAATAATAAAAATAAAGGCTACGAGAGTCTTTCTACATGTCATATTTTGAAGATTTGATTCCAACATGCAATTTCTCTATTTATGCTGAAGCTTTCAAACGGTGAAAGATTCTTCAAATCTTAGTCTATCCTCTGAGGTCTTTTTTTATATATCACACATTGAATCTTGCTTTTTGGAAACTATTTAGTTAAATATTAACTATTAGTCTATTATGTGTTAATTATCAAGTATTTCTCATATTTTA
This sequence comes from Rauvolfia tetraphylla, assembly GCA_030512225.1. Lineage (NCBI taxonomy): Eukaryota > Viridiplantae > Streptophyta > Magnoliopsida > Gentianales > Apocynaceae > Rauvolfia > Rauvolfia tetraphylla. Next base: position 2,047,782 of record JAJQKT010000062.1, read on the forward strand.
AAATAAATATTATGTGATCGCGCATATTCACTGAGTTGAGGATATAGTTTGTAAATTCATGTATTTTAATAGAAAGTTGAAAATGGCCGAGTTCTTGTTAAGGGGTTGTTAGGGAACTATGGAAGATATTTCTAGTGTAGACAGAATACATATATATGTAATTTCCTTGAAGAGTTATGCATGGTTGAAGGGTAGTCTTGAAAAGATTTAATATACATTAGACCGTTTTATTGATTCTAACACCATATCCCTTCTTATATTTCTTTAACAGCCTTATTTGTTAAAGTAAAGTTGTTAAGAGTAAAAATCAATAGTGAATATAAAGTAAAAAAAGACTAGCAAACTGATCTAAAGTTTATCTGAGCTGCTCCAAAATGAGGAGATATCTCTCTAGTTTTTTAGAGCAACATTAATTTCTGAGTTCTGCAGACTGGTTTGGTAGTTGCTGCGAGATTTGAAAACCGTACAAACACAAAACACACAACATCATCACTGCCCAAAAAGAAATGCACAAAAAGAAAGAAGAAAAGATTTACCACGTACTGTCAAAAAATAAAGCAAATTTTTCATTCATTTCATTTCATTTCCATCACAATTACACAAACCCCAAGAAACCCATAGTCTTATCTGAATCTGTCTGCTCACCCCATGCCCCCAATAGCCCCCTTCAAATCTTTCTTGATGGTACTTACAGTCAGCTCTCAGCAGTAGTACATGCCCCTCTCATGTGTCTTGTTTTCATCCGTGATGAACAAACTTGTGTTACATCCCGTAGTAGAGCTAATCAGCTGCTTAACTTCTTCAAGATCATACTGCAATTGAGTGTTTGTTGAAAACACATTGGGTTTCTGATCGTTATTCCATGTACTAAGTTGATGATCCCCACCTCCATTGTTGCCATAACCAAGCATAAACTTTTGGTTTTCTTGATCATAACCATTTGAAATGTTGTAACCGTGAAGGCCATTCAGGTGCTCTTGTTTCATCTCCTTTCCGTAGCTGATCTGACTGCAACTTCCGTCAGAGGAAGAACAGCTCGCTTCTGTACTTCCAAACATGAGCATATTGTCTTTTCCAGGGTAAAATTGCATAGGGTTAATCAAGCTATCTTGAGTTTGGAGATAAGAATGGTTAGTGCCCAAAGGAATAATGTTGTTGTAGAGTAGATTTGGCTGGAGAGAAAAGGCTTCAAGGCCTGGCAGAGACTTTGCTGAGGTGGTGCAATATGAGCTGCAATCTCTGTAGAGTTGAGATAAACTGGAGAATGCTTGAGATTGTGCAGATGATGTTTGAAGGGCATTTGACGAAAACGGAGGAAGTTTTCTCTGGTCTAGTGGAATCATGCCCATGAGTTTCTTCTTGAGCTTGGTATTCCAGTAGTTCTTGATATCGTTATCTGTCCTTCCTGGCAACTGTGCAGCTATAATTGACCACCTGTGTTTTTCTGGAAATTAGTCCCACAGAAATTTCAACAAAAGTTTCACCAGAAAGGAGAACTTTGAGGTTTCATCAATAGCTGCGAAAAAACATTGTTTGATGGATGTAAACATGGCACGCATGCACAAGAATTGTCCAAAAATGGTAGAATTTTGTGACACTCAGCAATTAAAATTTTAACTAAAACTACTTTGGCACTCTTCTTTTGTTCTCTTCCTTTTTGTTTCCATGTTGAGTTCTCCTTTTACCATTTTTAGTTCGAATTAGTTCGATCTTCTGTCATCAAGACAGACGATAATTTAGGCAAACATAGTCAAGAACTTACAAGTAACAACATTTTGGGCAGCCAGAGGTTGTCAACTAAGCGCTCAAAACAGTGAAAATCTGATGACACGATGACGATTCAAAGATCCTTACCTGCTGCCAATGGCTGCATACAAACTGCAGATGATTCTATCTTCTTCATCAGAAAATTCACCATGTTTAATATTTGGCCTAAGATAGTTTAGCCATCTCAATCGGCAGCTCTTCCCACATCTCTTCAAACCTGATTCGAAACCAAGCCAAATATCAGAAAATCTACCCAAAAGGTTACAGGAAGACGACTCTCTCTCTCTCTCTCTCTCTCTCTCTCTCTCTCTCTCTCTCTCTCACACACACACACACACACACACACAGAAGCAGAAACTGAGAGAACTGAGAAGTAAAAGAATGGTGCTTTCTTACCAGCTTTTTGAGGGAGGGCTATCCAATTCCCCCCAGTGCCGAATTTCTCTATGAATTCCTTAAGCTTTGCGTCTTCTTCAGGCGACCATGGCCCTTTCTTCACGTTCGCCTTATCACAGCAAGGAGCTCTCCCCATCCTACTCTTTCTCTCACTTTCTGTTTCTTGCTCTCTTCTTTCTTGTAGTATTATGTATTTTGCATCTTTTTGGCCTCTTCTGAGGAAGCTCCCTTTCTTCTTCCCTCTTTCACTCTCTCTCTCTCTCTCTGTAAAGGGATTTGATTGATGAGGTGTTAGTGCCTTTTATGGAGAGACTGTGGTTTTACTACAGTAACAAAGTGATTATTTTATTAGGCACATGTAAGTCAAAAGGGATAGGCCTGTTTATTTGATCAGTTTCTAACCAGGGTATTGGTGAAATAACTGGCTAATGGAAGTTTCCATTAACTATATATTAGAACATTAAATCAAACCTCACTCAGTCTTTCCCTTTTGCTTTAAGAAACAAAAAGTCTCTCAAATAAAAGTAGCATTAACACACAACCAATTGATAGCAATAACAAACCTTGACAGTTTCCAAGATATGCATATATCAGTATATAAACTCACATCTCGTTACATAGCTAATTAATTTATTTGTATAATGTAAGATGTTAGATTTCAAACTTTGATTCACTCTTGGTTTTTTCCAAGCATGGGAAAAACATTGTAGGATTATAATGGTACAAGTACTCAAAAAACTTGCACTAATAGTTTTGTATTTCATATATAGTTTAGGGTTACAAAAGAAAGAGAACGCACAGGGGCAGTGACTTAGTAACTAGATAGCATATGCATGCGAAGAATAAACAGTGGTACTATTCATGGTGAGAGGAATTGAATTAAGAGCCAAAAAATGCATGTCCAGGGGCCATTACTCATCTGAGGAATATGAGATTTCAACTGTTTAAAGATTTGCATAGTGACCGATGAGAATCATCACCTTTGATGGCACATCTTTCAGATTCCAGGTAGCTATATTATGATGATGATCAGGTGTTTTGGATTGACTAATCAATGCCACCTTTTGAATTGTCACAGTTGCACACAATAGGCAAACTTTTTTACTGGTCCTTAGCTACTGTGTCAAACTTCCCCACTTGTTCATCCCATTCTGCCGATACCAGCTAGCTAAGGTAACAACATTGCACTGTACTTAAACTAGGGTTCAACAGTTGGCTTCAAGAAAATGACTCTTTAATATTCACTTCATTAAAAGACTGATCTCATTTCTATTACGAACACTCAATTCAAAGAATCTTTCACGATCAAACTGTTGCAAAATCTTGAAAGCCTGAGTATCCTTGTCCTAAACCGTTTTAATTTGATAGGTTTAGTGGAAAATTCAAAGCTTGCCACCCGCAAGTTGAAATGGTACAACAATGGTAAGGAAAAGCTTAGGACTAATTCATAGTTAAAGAATAGGTTTTGAATTGTCTCATTGGAAACTTTTGTGGAGGAAGTTTTCTTTTCCCTGTTCATTTATAATGTTAATTAATTAACAGTGGAGGCCTTGATCAATTAGAATATAGAAGCTACGACTAATGGGTCGTTACGGCTGCAATTTTCTCATGATTTCACAGTTGATTACGCATAAAAAATTTGCACATCCCTTGTCCTGTTTCTGTTAGCAATGTCACTGGACCTATGTATTAGACATCTCTTAATTAGTGGTCAATCACAAGATAGATTATACTATTGTGTGATGGATTGATTACGAGAGATTAGTGACTTGTCAATCGATAGACAAGTTAAGTCAAAAAGAAATAGTAGGTTTGGAGGATAAATATTCTTGGCTAATGTACTTTTTAACATTTTCCATTCCTGATCAAAGGAAAACGATAATGTTTTTGAGTAAGTTTATGATCAAGAATTACTTGAGATAGATTACCAACTAGGATTTGAAACTACGTGATGTTTCTTGCCTTTTTTCTGCTTTGCTAATGAGGGATCGAGGAGAGAGAGCAGCTAGAGCTGAGGTTCTAATCTAAGAAAGCCACATGACTTGCATTCTATGATATAAAAAGATTTGGTTCCAATAATTATTGACTATTTAAGAAGTTATGTACCTAATCCTTCTATTCCTTGCTTCATGGACTTTGTCCTAAAGCTCTAAATGTGTTTTAACCACTTCTAAAATGACACTTTTCCTACCCAACTATGATTTTATGACATGCATGATGCATGATTTTTCTTTGGCCTAGAGAGGGCTCCAGTTTCTACTTTTCTTGTTTTACAAATATTTGGGAGACAGTAGTTCGAAGAAAACATAGAGTTTTGCCGTTGAGAGTATATTTTAGGTGTGATAGATTCTTAAAAATCCAAGAATATCAAAATCATTGGAGTTCTTATTAGCTCTCGTACAAATTATGACATCTCGGGAGAAAATCTTATAACAGCTCTTTTATAGCAAAAGCATTTAGACAGCACCCTATGGTAATTTGATCAAAAGATTGTTCTTTTAAGCTTCTTTAATATATACTTATGAGATATAACAATAATTTACGTCCATTGAATTTTAAGGTAAAATTGACAAATTAAGGTAGTCCCAAAGAGTAAGCTTACTCTACAAGACATATGCTTCTTGATGCTTATATTCTTATTCTCGTGTCTGGTAGCTACTAAACATGACCCTTCCCATGGATATATTTATTTTAAATGCAAATGATTGTTGCCATCCACTCTTTTGGCTGACCTTTCTGCTACAGAGACCACCGGTCCAGTTGATAATTCATTTAATAACAAACTCAGATTACACAGAAAACACCCATATCAAACAAAATATATGCTTTATTTTAATCCGTTTTCCTTATGAAAACTTAGACTCTGGATGATTTTCGTATTAAGATCCTTTGAGCATCAGAATATTTAAGTTCGGAAAAAGGTAGAAGAAGGCATACGAAGCGCCAGTGTATATAAATTTTTGCCGCTCATTTTCTTCGGAATTCAGCTGAAACATGACATGAATCTCTCGTCTTCTTCTTAATGTTAGAACAACGGACAATTTCAAACTTCGTCCTTGTTGTTTCCTGAAGGACATCGAAGACAGATGAAATGAAATCAAAGAAAAGACAGTAGCATCCAATTGGCTGTCTCTTGCTCCAAAATGATAAGATAGTATTGACCTTCATCAAATCAATATATAATTGTTTAATTACAACCAAAGTTTACTTTCTCCGAATACTTTTGACATTGAGAAACTGTTTTTGCTTAAATATTCATCCCAGAGGGAGTCAGAAGTCATAATCTGAGCTGTTGGACACTCAAAACTGTGAGTTTGCTATTCCAATTCCAAAAGGCTTTGACGGTTGCGCCACTAGCTTCTGAAAGTAACATCATGCTGCATATTCACATGGGCATTTTTCCTTTCCAGATTTCATATATATATAGATATATCTAAAGAAGATGAAATATTATAGAACAGTGCGAATGATTTGATATTTTGTTGAACGGCTAATTTCTACAAGAATCAGTATATCGATTTCATAGTCGATTTTCAAACACGTTTCACAACAAACACTAACAAACAAGATTCCGGACTCAAATATTCACCATCTTTACGTACAAATGGTGACCAAAATAAAACGCCCAATTCCAATATTCTTTTGCTTCCTTTTTGTCCTTCTGGGAACTGGGGTGCACAACGATTTGACATAAACACGTGAACCAGCAAATCAGGGCACGAAGTTCTCTGAAAGAACTATGTGGTCTAAAGAGCTGGTGTGAAAATGATGAGAGCATGCAATGAACAAGAAGTGAAGCTTTTATAAATCATAATTGGTGAACAAGAGATCACAGAAGCAAAATCCAAATACTATTTCTCTGGTGGACGTCAAGATTAAACAACAACTAAGAGGGATCTTTTCTTTGACTGTCTAACAGAAAAACAAGGCCAGGTTACATATTTTTTTGATCTGTTTCCCGTAATTAAATCCTCGGTTTTCTGTCTTTTCTTAAGAGACATCGAATCATACATTTGAAAACCATAATAGAAATGGTCCTCATTAGTCATATCTGTAAGGCTCTAAATATTATACAAATGATTGTTGGATCAGATGAATAAAGAAATAAGCATAGAGAGACAAGTGTCCTCTTTGGCATTGACTCTTGGGAAGCAAAGATGCGGACCTGTGATGCACTCACTTCTTTAAACTTCTCAACGGTTGGCAAACTAAGATAGAAAAACTATCAAGGACTGCAGGCTATATTTGTCCTCTCTCTTGCGAAAAATAAAGACTTTCGACCCTCTTTTTCAGTATTAAAATGTTTAAGTTTTGATAAATTTTATTTAGTATAATTAAGTAAGAATATAATAGAAAAAATATTTTTTATTTTCTTTTTAATTAATGTAGGCAAAAAAAAGGCCTAAGGGGAGAGCATCATTATTTTTATAAGGTTCCAAGCGAACCGAATCTTAAAAAGAATAGGTGAAACAAAGTCTTGGAAACGTTAAACTTGGCAATTGTACTAATGTCCCTTCTCTTACCTAATGCTTCCTACGGACCACATAATTTTGAAAACATTTTCTTGCTTCTTTTGGAATAATTTTAGGTTTTGCTCTTTGCAAAATTAAGGCAAATGGTTCCTATATAATTTGAGCATAATTAGCTTTTTAAACATTTATTCCTTAGCTTCAAAGGTACAACTATAATTGATAAAAATACAGTAAGAAATTATCATTCCATCATATGTTCTAGTAAATCGTCTCCTCCGATTTGCTCCGCTAAGTCAACATGATTCTTGTTGAGTGTGATAATACGTTAACTTAGGCCACTTGGAAACTGAAACAAACAGCCACGTGTGACTTGTTAGGGACAAAGTCTTCATTATTAATGTTATAATTATTATTGTTGTTGTTAAATTTTTGTGAGTTGATCGTGTGTCTCCGGTCTTCCTATCTCACCAATATATATGTTTAATATTGCGATTATTTAAATTTAACTATTAATATCTTTGAATCTCTTAGCATTTACTTTGAAAAAAAAAAAAGAGATAAAAGATCTTATATTTTAAAAGGTCACTTTTTTGTATGAACACACATGATTCGTTTTCACTAAAAATATATTGGTGGGAAAAATTCTTTCGTATATGGTATGCAAAATAAGTGACCAAAATTTTTCTAGCGAAAAAGATCAAAGAAAGTGTTAGACATTTTATGTAGCTATGAATACTATATGATTTATAATTTCTTTTCTGATCAGTTTGTTTATATATGAAAATATTGTTATATTAAAACGATTTCATTTAAATGGAAACAAAAATCTCTTGTTGTTTGGTCATAAATAATAGAAAAACGTTTTTCAACGTGTCCTTAAAAAGGAAACGAAATAAACAGGATTTGGACAAAAAATCACAAACAAAGCATTGGGTGTGTTTGAGCTGTGAAACACATTAGATAATGTACTTAGTGAGGAAAATGTGTGGTAGAAAATATTACAATTTATAAGTCACTTTTGACTAGGATGTTGCTACAAGATAAGGGTGTGATTGGATATTTGATATTTTTATTTTAAATTTTTTAAAAATAAAATTATGTTTTTAAAAAATATGAGTCTTATACAGTTTGATTGTGAGATTGAATAATATTTAAAAAATATATTTCATATTAATTTATTTTCTAATTTATAAAATATTACTACATCTTTTAGAAAATAAAATCACGTAAAATGGGACGACAAATTTCGGCTGGTGGGCAAAATAGAAATTAATAACATAAAGCCCACAATACTTAAGGAGAAAGAAAACAAGACAGAGAAAACAAAAGAAAAAGAGTACTAGTGGTAATAAAAAGACAAGAAAGAAGCATTATACAAAAAGTCAAAGTGAGACTGAGACTGGGATTCGATGGGACAACGGCGACTGCGAGCCTGCGAACGCGTCATGGGTTGCGTGTTGTTTAGGAGTTCCTCCCCACATGCGCGCTTTCACGCCAGTATCACTATTGAATTTCGAGCTCTCTCTTTCTTGTTTGAAAACGTGTCGACCTCACACGACCTTCTCCAACCTTCTATTTCCGTCCCCCAGTTCTCCAATTATATATACTAGTACTCTTCACTCTCATTTTTAATCATCTTTTTATTATATAAAAATATTTTAAAATATTTAATATTTTTATAAAAATTATTTTTTAATTTAATATAAAGTATCAATTAATTTTTATTTTTATTTTTATTATATTATATTAATTTTATAATATAATTTAAATTTTTAAATAAAATTTTGTGTCTAATGAAATAATATCAAAAAAAATAAGAGGGAATGAGTAATAAATATTCTACTTTTTTTTTCTTTGGCCCTCTCTCGAGAGAAAATTGCTCAGAATGGAGAGGGGATTTCTACCAGGCGGGACCAACTACAGGCGGCTATACGTATCCGGACCGTAACGTCCCGTCCTCCCTCCTAATTGGTCTCTCTGTTGGAGGTCCGTTTTTCTACTTGCACCGAAGAAAAAAAAATATTCAATACAATAATGAAATTACTCTGTTTGTAGTACTATTATTGAATTAAGAAAATTTATTAAATTTAGACTAATCATATTACTCCATATTTATAGATATTGATAAATACCACATCTAAACCTCATGGATATGGTATTTATGTGTGAAACTACAATCATAAATACTAAATATATAACGATTTTACTAAAATAAAATATTTTTAAATAATTTTAATATTTTTTATCTTTCAAACACTTTATAAGATTTTTAAATTTATTATGTGATATTTATTTTATTTATTTTTTAATAATACTATAGAGTGAGGTACAATAAAAGATCAAGATTCATAGTTTCATCCAAATTGTGTCGATATTAAATTCCTTCACCTATTTAAATTTTAAATGATTAAAAGAAAAAAGTTAAATCTTGAAAATTATAATTGATTGTAATTAAATTTTAAATTTAATTTTGAATCATTATAATTAAATTATAATTTTAAATATTAATATAAAATTTTAAAAACTTAAAAATAATAACTAAAAATAAAATTTAACAAAATAATATTTATTAAAATTTAATTTTTATTATTATTAAAAATTAAACACAAAAAAAAGAAACCAAAAAAAAAAAGAAAAACTTTGGGGGGCTTTAGCCAATCCCCATTTTTGGTGGTGCGGCCACCACATTATTTTTTAAAAAAAAATTAAAAAATTATAAAAATTTAAAATTGTTAAAAATTATTTTATAGTTGTTGCAAGCCACAAGTAGGGGACACCCAATTTGGGCGTCCTTATTTTTTGTGGTGCGCCCACCACATTAATTTTATAAAAAATTTAAAAAATTATCAAAAATTATTTTGCATCAATAAAATTATTTTGTATAAAACTCAAAGTTTTTCTCTTTTAAGAATCCTAAAAGTGAATTTTTTAGTAGAGTTTACAATTGACTTTTGTGAAAGAATGAGTGTAACTCACAGTAAAAAAAAAAATTTTTTCTTTGGATTAAATTACAATTAGTAAAAAATAAAAATTTTCTTTGGATTAAATTACAATTTAAGTATACATCAAGAGTCCTAAAGAAAAAAAATCTTATTTACCTATAGTATTAGAAGTTATTGTTACTCTTATAATTCTATAAGTGACCTCTCAACTTTGAGGGTATTCACAATTAAACAATATGGAAGTATTTAAGTGGAAAATCTATTTTCTGATAAGATTATAATTTTCTTAGTAGAGATTAATGAGAACCAAATTGATAATATTAAATCTATTCTAAATTGAGTGTTTTTTTCTATTTATCTTATATAAAATAGTAGATATTGAATTTTTGACAAAGAAATATTAATTTTGGACATTTATTTAGGGTTGGAAGTAGAAAACTACAATGGGCAAAATATACTTATATTTTGGCATCACCAGTTGGTAGTAGTAGAGAAGAGAGAACAAAGAATGGTGTTCCTTCACAAGTCAATCTAGAGAAGCAATAATTAGAGGGAGGTCCGGGTGGTTGACTGCGGGTTATGAATTTCGAACGAATCAAATCAATCATTTCAAATCAATCCATTTCACGATGGCTGAGTCTGATCGGTTTGGTGGATTTTTGGTTTCCTTTGAATTTCATACTCAACTCAATTAAAGAGAATATGTCTCAACGGGCCGGGTCGAGAAAACAGAAAGCTCCATAACTTTTCTTTTCTCGCTTCTTCCTTTGTTTCTTGGGTACACTTTCTTTTCCGTTTCATTTATTATCGTTATTTATATATATATATTTTTACAATTATATACAATATAAAAAATATTTATTTTTTTAAAATATTTTCTCCCTCCTCTATATATTCTCTCTCTACTGCATTACTAAGTTCTGCCAGAAAATAACAAAATTTACCTATAAATTTCGTTACTTTCTGATAAAACTTGTATACAATTTTCACAAGTTTTACTACTAATTGACGAAACTTATATACAAGTTTTGTCAGTTAGTGACGAAACTTGCATACAAGTTTCGCTATTTGCTGGCGAAAGTTATATAGATTGTCATTGATATTTAAAATTGACTGTTTTGAGGTTAATTTTAAAGTTTTTTATATAAAATGACGTAAAATTAAATATAATTTAATAAATTAATATTTATTTTTAAAAAAACGTAATCGTTGTTTACAGATTTAAGTTTTGGTACTTCAAAGACTTTAAAGAAACTTAAAAATTATTAAAAGTGAATAATAAATAATAAAATTTTTTAATTATATATAATATAAAATAAAACTGTATATAATATATCCCTTTATTATTGGATAGCATATTATAATGACCTGAACTCATTATTAGTGTTTGCATGAAAGGACGACATTAAAATGTTATTGCAATATTAGTTACATGATATCGTAAAATAAGCTTATTAGTTTTGAAATGTACCTCATATATTTTAAAATTTAAATGTTCGAATTATTAAAGCATTTATTATATGTCATTGCAATATTAATCACGTAAAACAGTACTGAAACTTTATTAATAAGAAATGTGCTGCATATGCAGTCCCACCACATGGCTGTGATGCTGACTTATCTATTTAGTCTAGATTTCGTTGTTGAGGGGTAGGAGTTTGATACCTCCCAATCAGATATTTGAAGTAGAGATAGAATTAGAATTTTTATTTTAAAAGGGACGAAAATTTATATTAATTTATATAAAAAATTTAAAAATGTTGGGAGGGTAAATTTGTTTTTAAAAAAAGACTAAAAACCTAAAATTGATACCTATAAAAGCGTTTTAAAAAATGTTAGTGTTGAAAAAATAGTTTGAGCCTAACTCCACTTTGAAAAGGTACATTGAGAGGGGAGGATTACTCAGGCTGGCAACATGGAATTTTTCAATACATCCTAACTTTCCTCACACTCGAGACTGAACATCTAGAACATAAAGTTTAAAAATAAAGAAGTTGATTAACGTTACTCTGATACTATGAAGAAAAACAGACCTAGGCTTAACTCCACCCAAAAAATATTTGAAAGGAAAAGGATTGCTCAAATATTTATAAGTGATTAATTATTATATTAAAAAAATAATGTGAGATCTCTCAACACAATTCTTCATGTCCAAAACTAAATATTTGTAACTTTACTTTAATACTATGTTAAAAAATAAACTTTGACCTAAATCAATCCTCCTAAAAGGTACATAGAGTTAAGCCCAAACTAATTTTTCAGCATGAGACATCTGCCACCCCGGCCCCCGTTGGTTCTGCCCTTGGTTAGGTGTTCGACTTTTGCATAGTACATACTTTTTCTCTTTTTAGTAAGTTTACTTTTCTTTTAAATAATACTTATTTTTTTCATACAATAAGACTTATAATTTTATACTATATAGCATTTGATATGTATAATCTCCAAAGTAGTGTGACACTTTTATGTATGAATAAAGAAGTCTGAATTTAAATTAGAGTATAACCAATTTATATTGAATCATGGAAAATAATGTTAAGAGTGGAAAAAATAAGGACCTAATGTTAGTGAGTGCGAAGTTAAGAGATCAAAAGTTTCACTTCAAAAATGGTTCGATGATTCGGAGAGACTCCTTTCAATGTATTATAGTTGTAGTTTTACTAATAAAAGCATCGTTTGCCGATTAAACTTTGTCAGAATGACAAAAGTTCAGACATACCCTCTGCTTAGCGTAAGCGTTAAAGAGTTTGCTCGTAACTTTAGGCAATATGTAATCATTAATATTGTAATTTCAAATGCTTAATAATTAAAAACTATTTTCTTAACAAAAACGGTGTTATTTATGCCTGTCTTTTCAAATTATTATCAATTACTGTAACTTGGGGACATTATTGCATCTTAATAAAGAGTTGTGATGGAAATGTTGGTATCAAGGAGATTTATAAGCAAATACCATTTTAAACCCTACCTTTCTATTCCCATACATGACATGAGCAAATACTGTTTTTCTTTCCCAAGTTGATTAGACATATACATGTAACTAATCAACCAGTATGATTACCTACTAGACCCTTTGGGAAACAAAAAGTATTCACACCTTCCAAACACAGCCCAAACTTTAGCCAAAGAAAGAAGGGCAGATGATTTTCTTTTCCAGAAACAAGAAAACAAAAAAAGAATTCCTGAACCTAGGGATTCAACAACTTATTCAACCTCAACTAAGGGCATGTTTGTCCTGCTCTCCTATTCTTACATCACTGCAAATCTCACACGCTTTTGTTGAAGATCACGCACGCTTTTTCATATTCCACTGCTCTGTCTTTGAGCTGTGACAAACAAATATACCAGTATTTTGAAGCAGAGCAATATTTGTTGCCCGTATTTCCCTTGCAAAATAATTAAAAAACGTAAACCTCTTCGGTGGAAGTTCATAATTGGTGATTAGGAAAAGGATTACAATTAGAATTTTAGAGTGAAAAAATGTGCTGATGTCACATATGATTTGAGGAAACATCCCGTGAATCGAGTTTGCTATATATATATTTGGTCATAAAAGTAAAATAGAGAAATTTCATTAAGACTTTTCCGTTTTAAACGCGAAGTCAATTATAGGAGAAAATATTTCTAATTCAATGTTAGAACAATGAGTTGAAATTGTAGATGGAGACAAAATAGTGCGGGGAACATTGCCAAAGTTAATTCTAATATTGAGGAGAGAGCGAATTTTGAGTGTGTGTATGACCAAGAATTCCTAGCATCTATCATTCGGCTTGACGTTGCCAATAGGTTTCCAACTCAAAATTTATAAATCCATTTTTTTTAAAGTAAATTATACGGAGCCCTTCCAGGATAGGTTTCTTGTCATTGTCGCCAGCACACAGCAGCAGCGAGCATGGTCTCCCGAGATGCAGCCCAACCACCCATTCATTTTAAGTCTTCCATCTCATACTTTCAGAATCTGAAACGTCCTTAACTTCCTTGTCTCCGTTGCTCCCGCTTGCCTTTCAGAATCTGTAACAGCTATTTTTCCTGATAAATTAGGATTAAAAATGACTAAAAACTTTAACAGCAGTAAAATCTGACTTCTTTTTTACGGAGTAAAATTTCAGTTGAAATTCGTTAATGATATCGGCATGTCCCTTCTTTTTTCTTTATTTTTTTTACTCCTTTCGACGAGGAGGTTGTTAAACTTAAAGTCTCCTCCTTTTCTTTTCTTTTTTTTTCCCTTTTTCTTTTAGGTAGAGATTTTAGCTTTTAATTTGGTTTGTACTATACTGTTTATTTAACGACCTCTAGATATCCATTCTCATCATTTAGGGTTCTGGGATGGACTTAAGTTGTGGGCCTATATGGCAATGAATCTTTCAAGTTCTTGAGGATTCTCCATTACTGCACAAATTCTAACACCAACGGAGCAGCCCAGTAGTTCAAATCTTCAAATCAAAGAACAAGTGGACCTCTCTTTCCCTCTTTCCTTTTGTGTAGATAAATAATTAACCTTTCCTTGAATTCGATAATATAAAGAGAATAAGAGAAATGGAAAAAGGGACACTCTCCCTGATTCAAAGTATAAGCTTTTTAGTTTTTTGGTCATTTCTAACGATTAATTTTTTAAGATTACTCCTGTATAATTCCTTCACTCTCTCTCATATTAAATGCATTTGCCCCCAACTTCTTACTCAAAAGGTAGAGAGAGAAGAGAAGTGGGTGGATGAAACCTAGAAAAATAAATTAAATTAATTAAAGATGTTAGAGCGAAAGAATCCTTCTTGCTTTTCAAGCATTGTGTGCAAACTTTAAAAAAAATTTAAAAAAAATTTATATTTTGAAATAGAACAAGCACATTAAAAAAAAAAGACGAAACGAATTTCAATATGGGATTATGGTCCAAGTACATGCTTTATACAATAATTGGGTTGATGGATATTTTAAGTCCTGTGCTTGTGCTGGGCTTCAAAAGAAGAAAACTTGCTTTCTGGAGACCAAAATCGGCCCACCAGTGACACAAAATTTGCTGTCGATATATGCACCCGGGAAGAGGAAAGCAAAGCGGATGGTCACTTTCTCGAAGCGAATTCACTGATTTATTGAGAAGATCTTCACAATTAAGCTAGGATTACTTTTAATTTATTCAAATTAATGGGTTTTTTCAAAATTAATAAGTAAAATTAAGTTAATGGTAGAATACTTTTTTTCTTTTTGTAAATAAAAAAGAAGTTAAGAGTAGAATTTCTTTTTTTTTTCCTTGTTATCAATGGTAAAAGTGTAAGCGATAAAATCGTTTGCTAATACGAAACATTCAAAAGTAAAAGGATGCACCAAAAAATATAAAAAATATGATGTCATGTTCCAAGATTTAGTTGATAAAAGAACTGCACTTAATGGTTGTGGTTCAGTTAATTTTTTTTTTTACTAAGGTATGTTCTCAATTATTTAAATAAATTACTTATAACTTTTTTTTTGTAAATTAGAAGTTGTTTTTTAGCAAATTTTAATTGTTTATTTATTTCTAATTTTAAGTTGAAAATTTTTATTTTTTAGAAGTTATAATGAGGATATTTTTTAAAATAATTTTTACTTATTAAAATTATTTAAAATAAAAAAATTAATTTGAAGTATAATTTTTTAAAAAACACTTATTTTTCAGCAACTTAAAAATAGCTTGAGCAATAGAATTGAGTCCAAAATGTTGAAGAGTGAAACTTAAGCCCCTGAAGACCGTATTGATTAAACAACCATTTAATTTTTTTAATGAGTAAACAACAATTTAATTGAATAATTTACCATATTGATTAAACATCTTTTGAGTATTCTTGTTTACGAATGAAAAAATGGATTGAATTATGAGAGAATACGTAGAGTTTAAAGTGAAAAAAGTGTATAGATTTTCAATAAGAAATCCAATCCAAATACACGCAATTATCAGAAACTTCAAGAGAAGGACGTTGTTTTGTTCTTATTGAATGCTAGCATCATTTTAGGGGGAAAAACGAAAAAAGAGTGCCAACAACAACGACCAGAAAAACTCAAAAGGAAAATGGAAAAAGGAAAATGACAACAACAACAACTGCGACCTTTTTCTAATCTTTTTTATAGTATATTATGAGAAAGGAACATAAATTATTTACTTCATTCAAAGTTGAATACATAATTTTTAATATAAAATAAATAAAAAGTAACGAAAAATTAGATAATTTACTCGATCTTATTTTTATATTTGAATCTCTGATTTTTTAAAACTTATTAAGTCCCTTTTATTTTTACGTTTAAACGCTAAAGAACTTTTTAATTTTTTTAATTTCTTAAGTCCCAATAGTTTCTTTTATTTGAAGAATTCAATAATCAATTTGTAAAAATTCTAAGGATTTAAGAAGTTAAAAAAAATTGATAATTCCCTTACGTTGAAATGTGAAAAGAAGAAGAATTTAATAAGTTTAAAAAATCGAGAGGTATTTTAGTGTTTAATTATAAAAGTAAGAGGAATTTAATAAGTTTTAAAAAAATTAATAAGTCCTTTAGTCTCTAAACATAAAAATAAGAGAGAATAAATTGTCTAATTTCTTAAAAGTAGACGTTCAATTATAAAGAGAAGGAATAAATTAAAGACCTAGCACTCAATAAAAAAATTTTCCAACTTATTTCTATCTTATTATCAAAAACTGCTAACTAATTGCCTATTGGTTGACACACAAGATAAATTATTTATTTCCAAATATTGAATTCCCACATATACCAAAAAGGAAAAGGGAAATCCTGCTTAATCTAGATGAATTGCAGTATCAAATTATCAATTTCTTACAACATTTTCTTTCATGCCTTAAACTCAAAATTCCTTTTGAAAATTTGATGGATAACTCAAGAAAATACTCCTAAATGTTCAAAAAGAAATCCAAATGCCAATTTCTTTTTTTCTTAATTTTTTTATAGGATAAACTTAAACAGAACTTAATTTTAAAATTAAACTTAAAATTTTAAATATAATATCTATATATTTTTTTATACATAATTTAATTTTTATAAAATTTAAAATAAAATTCGTAAAATTAAATTTTATCCGATGACACTAAAAAAAATACAACAGTCATTACGGGGAAAAGAAAATGAATGGAAAATTTCTCCCTGCTCTACTAAAACTGAGTCAAGACCAAGAACCGAGTCCCTACCTGCCTCCCTTTATCCCTTGCCTCTCTCCAACAACTCTCTGTCTGCGTAAGTGAATGAGAGCATGTCTGATGAATTTCTGATCCAAGAGTTCAAATTGAAGCGCTTCATCAGAATCAAGTTATGTATTGTTACTGCAATCCTTGTTCTACTCTGTCAAGCTTCTTCTTCACTATCTTCCTACCCCAGTCCTCCACCAATTCCAGTTCTCCCCATCCCAAGCTCAAGGCAAATCTCGTGGCAACTATCAGACATGGCCATCTTTCTCCACTTTGGTCCAAATACTTTCACCGATTCAGAGTGGGGAACAGGCCATGCGGACCCATCAGTGTTCAATCCCACTTTGCTAAATGCCACCCAGTGGGTCAATGTGGCCAAAGACACCGGCTTTTCAAGAGTAATCCTCACTGCTAAGCACCATGATGGTTTCTGTCTCTGGCCTTCAGAGTACACTGATTACTCAGTCAAGTCAAGTCCTTGGAAGAACGGGAAGGGTGATGTTGTTGGCGAGTTAGCTGAGGCTGCCAAAGTTGCTGGTGTGCATTTGGGGCTTTATCTTTCTCCTTGGGATAGGCATGAGCCTACTTACGGGAAGACTCTTGATTACAATGAGCACTATATGGCGCAGATGACTGAGCTACTTACAAAGTAAAGCTAATTTTATCGTTTTGCTCCGTGGTATTTATTATCTAAGTTCTGCTACAAATTTCCGATTGTAACATGGGCTATTTTGTGACAATCAGAATTGTAACTTTCTGGTTTATGGGTTAATACTAAGTATCCCAAGCGGGTTGCTTGACTTTACTATCTGATCTTTGCCCCTTCTGGCAATTTGGAATATTCTGCTTTGTTCTCTTGCTGGTTTTGGCTTGAAATTCTTTGATGTAATTCCAGCTAATATAATGTGCTCCTGATGAGATACGTTTCCAAATTTTTATTAGTCCGGTGAAACCGTCATGTGATTGTTTTTTTTTCTCACTTTTTTGCCAATGCGAAACTCTGTGGACGATGTTGCAGTAAATGATTTTCAAAATCATATTTCAAGAACTAAATTTTTTTACTAATGGTGGCAATATTTTGCTTTTGATCACAACTTATCTTGTAGTGTGTAAAATTGAGTTTCATTGTTCATCTATAGATTAAAAACTAATGAGACCTGGAGTTCACATTGTACTCTTGGCAGGATATCCTAATGTTACTTTTATTCCTCTCCTCTTCATTTTCATATCTTTAATTTCTCGTATTTTGTAGATATGGTGTCATAAAAGAGGTCTTTTTGGACGGAGCAAAAGGCAAGGGAGAGAAGGATATGGAGTACTTCTTTGATGAGTGGTTTAGTCTTATTCATCAGCTACAGCCTGGATCGGTCATTTTCTCAGATGCCGGACCTGATACAAGGTGGGTGGGAGATGAAGCTGGTGTTGCTGGAAGCACTTGCTGGTCCCTTTTCAACCGGAGTGCTGTAAAGATTGGTGGTACTGGTCAAACTCAGTGAGTCTTTTTCTCCTCTTCTTTTGTGATCAGATCCATGATATTTTACTTTCAAGCCATCATACGAGAGACTATAGAGCATCAAGCATAAGACCTGGTGCTATGTAGATCAGTAGCGATAATCTTCCTTCAGGTAACTATAATCATAATGGCGTTGCTTGCAGAAAGTAACTAATTAGCTTACCTGATGCAGTTTCCCCATAAGCCTCCAGTTGTATGAATAATTTTCCGCTACTTTCTCCAGTTTTTAGTCTGCAATTTTAACCTTTCATCAAAGCCAAGTTCAATGCCTTTCACTGCAGCCTGTTCTGTAGACATCATTACTATTTTACTGGAATAAGTTCTTATCAAGCTTACTCAACATTCTTTGTGATACTGTATTAAAAGACAACCGTTATAGGTTTCAATAAATTATATGAGTTTTAATTAGATACTATTTGGCTTGTTTGTAACAGTATTGGTCTTCTTCGTTGATGAAGGGACAATTTTTGTCTTTCAGGGATTCAGAAGATCTTAAGTATTTCAAACTAAAGCTTCCTAATTATTTGAAACAAGTTGGTTATATATAAAGTTGTTATCATCCCTTTGCTGTAAGCACTAGAACTTTCCTTAAACTCTTAGCAAGCTTAACTCAATTAGCACATGATGGTTACATATAAAGTTGTTATAATCCCTTTACTATGAGCACTAGACCCATCCTTAAACCCTTAGAAACTGATGCAAATAGCTTTTTCTGGCTAAGCTTGATATGCCTGCTTGGTATTGGAAATAATTTTATAATATGAGCTACAGAAGGCATCTAAAAGATGCTTTTCTGAAATTTGGTATACTCCATTTTGTCAAAGCCTTTCACAGTAACAACTCCAGATTTTCATTGTAGTCTTTTTGCAATAGATATGCAAAAGAGGGAGACCCTTGCGGGCATGACTGGTTACCTGCAGAATGCGACGTATCAATCCGACATGGTTGGTTTTGGCATGCATCCCAAGTTCCAAAGTCTGCAAGAAGTCTTCTTGATTTGTACTATAAATCAGTTGGTAGAAACTGCCTTTTGTTACTAAACGTGCCTCCAAACTCTTCAGGCCTTATATCTGATGAGGACATAGAGGTCCTTCAAGAATTCAAGGAGCTTCGGAGCTCCATATTTTCGAACAATCTAGCAAAACGAGCTCATCTTTCAGCCAGTAGTGTCCGAGGAGGCTTTACTGAGTCCCGGTTTGGCCCTTCGAATGTCCTCGAGGAAGGGATTTTTACTTACTGGGCTCCAGAGAAGCATCAATCAAGCTGGATCCTGTATTTAGACTTTGAAGAACCCATAAAATTTAATGTCTTGCAAGTTCAAGAGCCAATTCAAATGGGACAACGGATTATTGAGTTTCATCTTGACATTCTGAATGGAAAAGGAGAATGGCAGAATGTGATAAGTGGCACCACAGTGGGATATCGTAGGCTGTTACTCTTTCCTATAGTTGAATCCCATCATTTGAGGCTTGTTATTGACAAGTCTCGGGCAGACCCTTTGATTTCAACTCTTGGAATACATATGGATCCATTTTCCACATCAGGACATGCCTCTGAAAAGGGCTTCAAATCATACTTGAGTAAAGTCCTTCAGCAGATCCATTCTATGGCTGCTTCAATATAGTTCAGGCTTCCATTTTCTGATGCACAGGCACTGATCTTTCTCGTCTCTGGAAGGCACTGCTTAGTGCTGGCTGTCTTTAAGTATCAGAAAGGAGATGTTACATATTTACCTCAACTGCAGAAACTGAACTTCCAGGATGGCTCAAGTTTTCTTAGTTTTATTTTATGCAATGCCATGTAAATGATATTTGGATCGAAATACTGGTCCGTTTGTACCTATGTATAGAATATTATTCAAAAGTTTGAATTGTATTATAAAAATAATATAATATAATAAAAAATAAAAAATATATATAACATATTAAAATATTTTTTAATAAAAAATATTAATTATTTTAAAACATATTAATATAATAAGCAGATTATTAGAAATAGGATGGATGGAATATTATTTTTAAGCAATAAATGTGTGTTTTATATATATATATATATATATATATATATATAATTTTTATAATTATTTTATTTATTTTAAAAATATATTCTAATTTTAATTTTTATAATTTTAGTTTTATTTTTTTAAAAAAAGAATACAGCATTTGTTATCAATCTTACAGTAAAATTAGATTCAAATTGACACGTGTTGTAAAATTAAGTTTGATTTGAAAAGTAATTTTATTAAATTTTATTTATTTTTATAAAAAATATATTAACATAAGTATTATTTATAATTTATAATTATAATTCAGTTTTAGATTTAATCATGAATTATTTAATTTAATAATGATATATTTAAAATATATATATAACTTTTATTTTTAATTATTTTAAATAATATTAAGTAGTATATGATGAATTTACATTTTAAGTCCATCTCATCTATACCACATCATGAAATCACTTTGCTATGGACATTGTGGTTGACAGCATCTAATCACATGGCGTGCAGGCTCTCATTTTACACGTTGGTTATGCATGTATTATGCATTGTTTTGATGAGACAATGTATATGGCATAACTTAATGTATCGATATAAATCTCATTATTGGCATCGTTGCTTTGTGCGGAGAAAAAGACTACCTCTAAAGTAGGACTGTCAATTGGGTCAGGTTAGTTCGAACCCGATTCGTTCGACCCGTCTAATTACGAGTTCAGGTTAATTTTTTCACCCTGAATAATGTTTTGGGCCGAGCTCGAACTGAAGTGGACTTAGCCCGTTTTTAATTGGACCCGTAAAATATATATAAATAATATATATATCTATATATATTTATAATAATAATATTATTATATTATTAAAAATATATTATTTTTATATAAAAATTTCAAAAAACTGGACTTGGATGGACCGAGCCCGAGACCGGTCCCAAAAGGTTAAGCCCAGATTCACATTTTCTCAGCCCGCTGTCAATCGGGCCGAGCTCGAGCTTAGTAAAACCTAACTCACCCAACCCGATTGACAGTCCTACTCTAAAGATGAGGCAATTGCTTATGTTAATTGAAGCTGCATTTTTTTTCCTTTCTTTCCTTGTAAAACTATTTCCATGCATACGATACATAATACTCGAGGAGCAAAATAAAAAATAGATTATCAAAATATTACACAGTCATAAACAAATGCAAATGTCGAAAACAACAGCAAAATATGTACAAATACAGTTCATTCAATCCTATCCCTTGCCCCTACGGTGCCAAAAGCCGGTGTCTAGCAGACTGCCAGTGTCAATGCCATCTCCACGTCCAAGTCGCTTATGAGACTCCACGGCGAGATCTTGCGATAGCGTCGATACATTTCCGCCAACAGATGCCGTACAAATTGGAAGGGTTTCACTACATTCTAGCATATCCCTTCTAAAAGGCTAACGATTCCGAAGGTGGCCGATATCCGCCTCAGTTTAACAATAGTTGTTAAAAGAAAATTTTAAGGAAGATTAGATGAAATTTAATTCAAATTAAATTTGAAAACCTCAATGACTAACCTTTAATGATTTGTTGAAGAAACTGCTCAAATTGAGGTTGAAAATGGTGAAAAATGAGTTTGAAAATTGAGAAAGAATGGAGAGAACGTGAAGGAAGAGTAAGAGATAGGGGCTCTTAAATCAAGGGCAGAATCGTCAAACGTCAAATGATTTGACTTTCGTATTCATTTTGTTTATAAAAGTGGAAATTTAATTTCAGAGGAAGTATGGGTTTTAAGCATGGCAACCCTGCCCACATGTATTCAAATACTTTCTCCCTTCTTTTTCCAAAACTGAAATTGAAAATGGGATTTTCCCCCCATTCAGCTCGAAAACCAATCCCAATAGAGCCAAAACTTTCAAGTTCCATTTAAAAATTCAACCATGCTGTATACTGTAATGCTATAGTTCTTGATCATTTTCAAATGTGAGGACAACGTTGTTAAATTCTTGATGAGAGAGGCGTATTTCTACTTAGGATAATGACGATTGCTATAATCAAGTTTTCTGGAATCAACAATAGCCAATTGATAATTACTCAGACGAGTTTGAGTACCAGTAATAATGCCCTAATGGTAAACATAGCAGTAACATCTTCTATTAGAAACCAAACTTTAAAGACTCTTTGGCAGCAGAATATCCCATGGAATTCGCACCAAAAATCGGAGTTTGAAGCAAAAAGAGGACAGCCTCCGAAAGCAATAACAACTATTGAAGTTCATTCTTACTCACGTTGTAGAACCAGTTACTGATTTCTCGCACATCTCTCAAGTTCACTTAGTATTTATAAGTTGGCTGTTGATACCATAAGGTAGTAATCTAGGTGTTAGAAGTCCAATTTTCCCCATCATATCAAGTTCCTCTTTTTCGGGGGATGCTCAAGGGCAGACAGCCCTGGAAAACAAACAATTTTCCCGTCTTTATACCCATATCTATTATGGCATCAGACTTCCAACATTTAGAAATACAATACGACGTAAGCAACTAGTGCTAGTCTCCCACTTCATATATTCTCCCTGCAGCATTGTCCACATCTCCCAGATATCCAAAATCAACAAATGTCCTCGTCTACCTCAATGATCAAGATATCAGATTGCCTTTGTATTTCAAATTGCAAAAGAGAGCATCATCCTGAAATCAGGAATCATTGCTTTATAAGGAGCTTAAGAGTATCATGTCCATTTCCAATTAACTAGGAGGTGCCAGTCTGCTTCCAATTTTCTATTTGTTGACATAGTTACTCCTATTATTTGTAAAGTTTAAACTCATCCCTCTGAAAATGTAAATAGAGAGGTAGTTTTGAGTCCAACAGAACTAATAGAAGATCTCACATTTAAGAAAGAGCCATATCAATATGCAATGGCTACAAAAAGTGTAAGAAAATACTTAAGGGCGGGCTCTTACTTGATACAATTCCCTGAGGGAAACAATTGCTGGCTGAAATCTTGAACGCAAGGGAACAACTGAGACAACACGTAGATGCTGAGCATTTCCATTCTTTGGTTTTGACAATGTTACTCTCAGCAACTCTCCCTTTAGAACCTTGCCTGCAGTTGCAGCTGCCCACAAAATTTCCAGTCAACAAAAAGGCAGAAAGAGAAGTTACATTCTTTATTTCAAGTCTTGTTCTTTACTTGTCCGAATGTAAATTCGGACTTGCTCCAAATGAAGGAAAAACAAATGTATTACAAATCCTTTTAGAAGGTATCAAGGTTTTAATGCCACAAAAGAGATTTCAGCACTATACTTCTATACATGCAATGAAATTGTATAATGTTTCTTTGAACTAAATTTTCATTACTTAACACAAAAAATAAAATAATATATACATAATAAATTACATGTTATGCAGAATGTACACTCAAGTTACGTAATAAATTACATACCAAATTTGAGTTAACATATGTTGAGCATCATGTCTATGAAAGAAACTTTGAAATCATACATATTCCTTTTTTTTGTTTTTTTTGAGTAAACCTACACTATTACGTGAAATCATACATAACCATGATTAGCTATCAAATAAATTAACATTTTAAATTAGTAATTTTGGAAGACATATCTGCATAAATTAAGATAGCTGCGGCATAGCTGTATGTGGATATTCTTTAACACAGACATAGGTATTTACTTAGTGTTAGAGGCTTTAGCTTAACAAATTTAATTTTTTTTCAAGTTTGCAAATATTAGGCACTAAGACTATTAACCATGACGTTATAAGCCTAGTATAGTTTGCAAGTAGCTTGTTTTGGACAAGACTAAAGATGGCCTAAATCCAGTGTAGAAGCCATACATGGGGACAAAAGAAGTCAAAAGACTCATTACCATAATCCAATAAGAACTTGCTTCCACATACGGTGCTTAATTAAATTCACATTGCTGGAAGTTAACTAATAGCACATTCCAATGTAAAGATCAGTTGAAGTTCAAGTACCAGCAAAAGGGTGAACTTTGGCAAAGTCAAAAAACTCATCAGCAGAGCAACCAAGCAGAACCCTTGCAGCCCTGTCAAACATTATTACCACAAACACCTTTGTCTCAGTAGCTACGGACATCTGCAATCCAAAAACGCCCAAAAACCCAATTTATATAACTCCAAATATCCACTAAGAAAAGTAGTAGAAAAGAAAAAAGAGTTACTTTCCGAAGTTTCCTCATAAACCAATTTAGCATTAACAGAGAAAGGTGAAAACTTTTCGTTACTCACGAGGACTCGAAATAGGCGTTTGGAACCCGAAGAAACAGCGTTGAAGCCATTGCTGAGGTTACAGTATTTGCACGTAGGGGAAAACGAAGAAGAAGAAGGGTTGGTTGCTGAAGGAGGGATGTCGTCTGGTAAAGGCTTTTCACAAACAGAGCAAGCTCTGTAATAGAGGTTTGGGTGATCAACGGACACAACGGTGCAGACCAATGTAGTTGGCTTATCGGCTTCTAATTCTACAAGGGGCCTTTTTCGTGAATTTGTCGGGTTGCTCGATTTCTCTAAATTCATGGCGTCGCCGGAGGTGGCTGAGGCAAGGCGTCGGAGCCTCAGCTTGGGACAGAATTCCTTGGGTTTTGCCTCGTTTTGACCGGTTTGGCCTTGTTTCTATGATGTTGTTGCCCGCAAATAGCTTGAACGCATGCTTTCTTACGGTATAATGCATTTACGCTGCAATTTTCAGTGCTGTCCCGCAGCCCCTGCTTGGCAAAATGTATTACGTTTGAGAAGGGAGTAAGGACTTTTTGAGTAGTGTTTTGAAGAAAAACCAGTAAATGCCCCTGCCCTGCGTTGTGTATAAATAGGATCGGATGGGTTAAAAGGTAAGATTGGACAATATTTTTATTTTAAATTAAAAATTTTAAGTATAAAATTTATATTTTTTATAAATTAAAATAAAAATTTTAAAATTAAATTTTATTTAATTATACATATTTAAATTAAATTTTAATTTAATATAAATTTTTTATTTTAAATTATTTTTAAAATAATTATTTTAAAAATATTTAAAATAAAAAATTTTAAACTCAAATATTATCCAATTTTATTTATGCTCCAACTTTCCTTTTTAGTTTTATTTTTCACTTAAAAACTCTTTGGTGGGTCTTTTTAAGCATAGAAATCCTGATGAAGTATCAAGAAAGTATTTTTATATAGTGGTATAAATCCTGACAAAGTATTAAGAAAAGGATCAACTTCAGAAATCCATCTAACACTATGCATACGTCCTAAAACTGAAGCAAACTTCAACCTAGGACGACAAAGCTGAAAACCGGGCCATAGGCTTCAAGATTTTAACAGTTTCCCAGGTGAAGTCAGGGTCATCCCGGCCAAAATGCCCATGTGCAGCAGTCTTCTGGTGTCTGCCGTTACCTCCTCTTTTAAGGTCTAGATTGATCGCAATCATTCCCGGCCTGAAATCAAAGTTCTGTTTGATTATACTCAGCAGATCGTCGTCCGATACCTTCCCTGTTCTGAAAGTGTCAACAAACAGAGACAATGGTTCTGGGATTCCTATAGCATAAGACAGTTGGAAAATGCAACGCCTGGCTAGCCCAGAGGCCACTACACTTTTTGCGACCTGCCTGGCTATGTATGCACCGCTTCTATCCACCTTGCTTGGGTCTTTTCCAGAAAATGCACCACCTCCGTGTGCACCCCAACCACCATAAGTATCAACCACTATCTTCCTCCCAGTTAAGCCTGCATCAGTCTCTGGTCCGCCGGAGACAAACCGGCCTGCTGGGTTCAGGTGAAAGATTGTCTTGTCGTCGAGATATTTCGAGGGAATGACAGGGTTTATCACATGCTCCATTAAGTCCTCGGCGATCTGCTCTTTTGTCACTGTTTCATTGTGTTGGGTTGAGATGAGTAGTGTATGAACCCTGATTGGGATCATAGCTCCACCCTCATCTCGGTATTCAACAGTCATTTGTGTTTTGCCATCGGGCCTCAGCCACGGACAAGTTCCGTTCTTTCTCACCTCTGTCAATCTGGCTCCCAGCTTGGAAGCCAGAACGTGAGTTAGAGGCATGAGTTCAGGGGTCTCATCGGTTGCATATCCAAACATGTGGCCCTGGTCTCCAGCTCCAATTTCCTCTGGTTTCTTGGTGAATTCTCCGTGAACACTACGGGCAATTTCTGGGCTTTGCTCTTCTATATAGACTAGAACCTTACAATCATCGGCATCAAGACCCACTTCAGGTGACACAAATCCAATTCCTCTGCAAGTGTCTCGAACAATCTTCTCGCAGTCCACTTTTGCCTTGGAGGTGATTTCACCAAAGACCATAATCACATTTTTCTTGGCACAAGTTTCACAAGCAACTTTACTTTCAGGATCTTGTTCCAGGCAAGCATCTAAAATAGCATCAGATATTTGGTCACACAGCTTGTCGGGATGTCCTTCGTTTACAGATTCAGATGTAAAAAGAAAAGTCTCCATTTCTTATGTTCTAGCCAACCTGCTACAAGAAACATTCAAGCATATCAAAATGAAAAGAAAGGAACAAAAATTGGAAGCAAAGAAAAAAGAATCATATGTGTTGAGTAATGAATATTCATACAAAATATATATGATTCATAAGTCGAAGAAAATTTAAGAGAAAAATGCTGAAACAGCTTTTCACATACCCGCAAGGAAAATGTAGGAAGCTTCCGTCTTCTGTTGTCTTTGATAGAGAAGGGTTGCAGGGAGGAGGCGGTGCCGGGTTCTGGGGATGTTGCGCTGTGGGACACTGGGAATACTGCAGAGTCCACCTGTCCTCCTTAGGGGGAGTTTTGCTATGAAGAAATTATTTATTTCTTTCGATGTACTACACTCACGTCTTCGTCAATTTTCTTCTCTTTTTTTCTTTTAAAAAACTCTTTTATGAAATATTCTTTTTGTCTATTCATACTTTATCAAATAACATGATAATAAAATATAAAAAAAAACAAATATTTAATATTATGAAAAGATAATAGACATAAAGTCTTAATTTTACTATAGTAAAATAGTAATTTAAATGATAAAAATATTGTAATAAAGACATAAAATTATAGATTATAATTTTATACTCTTTCCTTTATGTATTAAGAAAAAGTCTTAGTTTTACTTCATGTTTTTACCTTTTTAGTGATAGGGGTGCCAATAGACTAAGTGAGTTAGATTTTGCTAAACTCAAGCTCGGCTTGATTATTTTCAAATTGAGAATATATGAGTTCGAGTTCAGCTCTATCAGGCTCGGATAGGCTCTAACCCGAATTTTTAAAATTTTTTACATAATAATAATATTTTTTAATAATATAATAATAATATTATATATATATACACGCACATATAAATATATTTATATATGTATATTTTACGGATCGAGTTGAAATTGAACTGAGCTTACCTTAACCCGAACTTAATCCGAAACATTATTCGAGCTGAAAATATGAGTCTAAACTCGCAATTAAGCAAACCGAACGAACCGGATTCGGGCCAACCTGACCCAATTGATAGTCTTATATAGTGACAGTGCATCGAAAAAAATAACGAAATGGTCAAAGCTTTTTTCTTTTTAATCTAGAAATACAATCTTGTTCCATTTATATTTTTGATAAATATGACTACAGTTTTCTTCATTTCTTAGTTAATAAGATGAACAATTTTGTAATTTTTTCTATTATTTTCCTAGTACGAATTATTTTGGAATTTGTTGAATAAGATGCCTATTTTGAGCTGACTATTTTATATTGTTATTGGAGTTATAGTTCTTCATTGATTTAAGGAATTGAATGATAGCCACAATGCTGTCTTTATTTTGTTACAGCTTAATTTTTTGACGGAGATAGTAATATTGTGGTGGAGGGAAAAAATAAAACTTATAATGCATTAGCATTATGCATCCTCCGTATTTTTGCTTTTAAAGTGACAAGAAAAATAGAAAAAGAACACATAAGAAAGTGTGTTCATTTGAATTGAATTTAATTTTAATTTTTAAAAATATTTACAAAAATAAATATTTTATAAAAAATAAAACTCAATTATATTAAATCTTAATCGAAATCCAATTCAAATATACCCATCCCATCCACGTTGTGAATACTCATGTCCGCAGTAATATGGGTTCGTTTACAACGCATTCTGTCGTGCGGTCAAACCTCCTGAGGGTAAACTCTAATGCGTTCAAAAGAAGAACGCATAATGCAGTGCGATAGAGTTGTTTCTGCCGTTCCCAACAGAGCTATTCTGAGAGCTCCGTACAAAAACAGGCCAATGAGGTAAAAAAAACCGACAACTCTCTCTCTCTCAACTCAATGCAATTACACCTGAGATTCACTTATATAAAGGAGTGGGTTCTCACTTCAGTATCGGACGCTTTACCAAAGACCCCTCTGTCCAATCTTGAAAGAAGAACAGCCGCTGTAAAGTTTCCCTCTCATTACTATATAATTCTGCAATCAGAGTCACCTCTGATTCAGAATCGAAGACTCAAAGCGTATTTGGTGATTCCTTAAAGTTGTTTGATAAATTCTTAATTGGTGATTCCTTAAAGTTGTTTGATAAATTCTTAAGTATTTACAAGGTCACAAATGTGGATTTCATCAGATTTTTCTGCCTTGGTTTATAAACTAGAAATTTCTTTATGCTCTTGAATTCTGGATTTTACAAGTCAGGATTCTGTAAATTGTAGTAATTCTCGGCTCTTGCTTTGCCAGCATTCTTTTAATTCTTTTTTTAGCAATAGCAACTTCATATGAATCTTTTAGTATAATGCTCCTTATAAAGGACTGGAAAATTGGTTTTCGTTGTATGTAGCTAGCTTTATTTGATTTTCCGGCCTAAAATATATCGGGGAATGTAATTCTGCACTAATATTGTTTGGTTGAATCATGATCCAGTGAAATAGAAAAAGTATTGCCTGAGAACAAGATGCTTTGTCGGAATGAACCCCTTTTCCAACTACTGGGTATTATATACTGAATTTCCAACGGTGAAAATTTTGAATGGCAAAACGGTCATGTTTTTTTCTTCCAGACTTCTAAAAAAACGGCTGATTGAGTCGTTTTAAAGAGTGAAACTGTAATGCTTCTTAATTCTTTCATTGTCAAAAACAGAGATGTCTGATATGTTGCAATGCTTCATTTTTTCTCCAGATTGGTAGCTGGTAAAGACTCATGGAGCACGACAGGTGCTATTTAATATACATCTTGCTTTCCAGTCTTTTAAAGCTACCTTGCTGTCTCAACTTACTGAGTGTGTTTGTGTTGTTAAGTAACAATAAGTAAAATTTTACACTGTGAACAGAGGGTTGGAGAAGTATTCTTATTGCTGGTTCATAATTACAGGCATCCTGATATTAATTGACGCAATGGATATGGATTACTTGGAATGCATCCAAATTCATGAACATAAACAATCTTCGTGTTCCCCCCTTGCCTTCTGAATTATGGATACAGTTTCAGGAATATTAATAACGAGTCACTTGCATCCTTGGTGGGAAAGTCACACTCTCACATTTAAAATCAGAACTAAAACCATTAGCTGGTGCAGCATATCTTCTTTGATTCTGCTAACTAAAGAGCTCATGGATTTGAAATGCTATGTAATTTGCTGAATATAGAGGTTTTGGAAACTGTTTTGCTTCGAATGAATAACAATCCTAGCGATTAACTTAAATCTCGAATTCTAGTTTCACAAATCGGCACTGAGATACTTGGTTTATCTGTTCTAGGAGGAACAGAATTCTGAAGTAGGAACTGATTTCAAGAGACAATTGTATAAAGTTTCACCGAAGAGGGTTCCTTTCTGAGAGATGTGGGATAAATGGAATCTGGCCCAGGCTGAAGTACAAACTTAATTGATAAGTGAAGGGTTTCATGATTTGGGTACAAGGAAGGAGTTGATTACTTGAGATGTGCTTAAATGATTAAATAAAGATATCTAAAACTGTGATGTGCTAATTTAGTTTCATGTTATCAATGTATTCCTATTAAGGAAAATTTGATGGAGACTGCTAATGAGTCTTGTTCTGTTATGTGATTAAGTCTGTTGGGAAAAAAAGTAAACATGAATATAAAGCTAGCGTAGTTGAAATGAGGACATCTTAAGATGAGTATTAAAGAAAAGTGAAAAGTGGCTCTAGTTTTGCTTTATTTAACTGTTTAAGGTACTCTATTAAACCCATTCTGGTAATCAAGCATTAATTTATCTGTCTTATGAATTGATAACAATGTAATTTTTCAGCTTAGGTTATATTCCTATGTAAAAGAATTCGACCAAGAGGGGAAAAAATGAAATCTAACTTGTTGGTTATTCATTTCAATTATGCATCGGCAGCTTAGTGAATTGCAGGAACTAGGATCTACACTGTATAGTTTCAATTTATCCTCTTATGTACTTCATGCTATTACTGTCTATTGCTTAGTGCTAATCTATTTTCAAGATTTAAGATTTCTGGAGTTTCTCTTTCATTGTGGTTTAGACCTTCCTGCTATGAAGTGTTGTTTCACATGTAGTATTTGCTGTTTATAGTGGTGCTTGAAAAATTTATTAGCATATGTCTGTAATGCCCGGAGTAGTAAGCAATATTTTTTGTGCACTACTTATGAGGGTATTCTGTTTTTTTTCCCTTTTGGGTACTGAACTCTTTGCAACATAAATACAATTGGAAGATGAAAGTTATATTTGAGCTTCTGTTACTAATCTTTGAAGCACATATGTATTAACTATGTAAATACTCATTACAGGTTAAATTCTCCGAACACTTCAGCAATTATGCTTGAAGTTCTTGGTCATCAACTTCAATTTTCCCAGGTACCATATTCTTTTGATTAAATTTCTGTGAGATTCCGCTCCTGTCCCTCTCTCTCTCACTCACACACACACACACTGACAATAAAGTTTCCATTCTTTTTCTCTCCACAAACCAACCTTTTAAAAGAAGATTCAAGGGTGTAGAAAGTTTCATGTCTCCTCACTTCTCAGAACGCATTGCAAGTGAACCATGCTATTTGATTTTTCGTTTCAATTCTAGAAAGCTGCAATGAGAAAAATTTTGTTTCCTTGTTTATAGTCAAAGGGTGAAAATCTTCCATGCATACTTCATTTAAATATTAATATGTTGGAAATATCTTAACCCTTGGCCCTAAACCCATTAATTTACTTGCTCATAACATTGCGACATGGTAATGGTGACATTGTCCCATCCTCCGCTCACTTGGTGATTCAAGTACTCTTTTGAATGCATTTGTTTATTTTCTTGTTTCAGATTAAGATGCTTTGAGGTTTAATTTTGTTTTCATTGTGTTAGGATCCTAATTCGAAGCATTTAGGAACTACAGTTTGGGATGCATCAATGGTGTTTCTCAAATTTCTGGTGGCACTCTTGTTCCTTGTACTTGCTTTGTATATTTGAATATTACTAATATGTATATGTTTGATGAACTTATGCATCATTGTTTTTCATTTTTAAGCATAAAATGAGCAAATATAAAAATAATTTTTAAAATTCAAGAGTTTGAGGCTATTGGCTGGGGCTTGAATATATATAAATGAGATATAACCAGTAGAGGCACTAAAATAGAGAAGATAACATTTCGTAAACAACAGGTCAACTTCTTATTGCAGATTTTTCTGGTTGAAAGAATGTTATTTTTTGAAGGTTTAGTTGGCTTTCTTCCTTTTCGGAAGAACTCATAAGCTTATGCTTTCTTTAGCATTGATCTGTTTTTTCTTAAAAAAAATAGAAGGAAAAACATATTCTAGTAATTTTTCCAAGTTCATTTTACAGTGCCAATCTTACTATTTTATTCTAGTTTTTTGATCAGAAGAGAATCATCCCGCGAATTTTTTCTTCTTGGTGTTTTCTTTGGGTGATTTAAGTCCTTTGAATATGTCAGTAGTCTTTAGGAGGTCCAAGCCACTAGGTGGCATTCATTTAACAGCATGCTCACTTGTCAAACCCAGATGAATTCCATGCTAATCCTTGAAGTGTGAAGAATATGAACTCAGCTTCTTCTAGTATTATACCCTGTTAACTCTCCATATCATACCAAATGAAGTAACAGAGTTTAATGAGTACCGCTGTGGTGTAGTTGATTAATCTTGATATGTTATTGTTGCATTGATTGTGAATTTGGGATCGCTAATGGGTGGGTCTAGGATATAAAGGGAATGGTGGAGCCATTGCTTTACCCGGTCGGTCCTATGCATCTGTCTGGATTTGCTCTTTCAGTGAGTCATTTAGGTTTCTGGTTGTAGGGAAGAAACTTCATCAGACATAAGACATAGGAAGGATGCTTTGAGGTGTCCCTATATTCTCCAAAAACCTCAGCGATGATAAGCGAGATTATAGTTGTTATGTTACCAGATAAACTAGGAGAGGTGAAATCTTCATAAATGGAGGTGGAGGGTAAATTTCATTTCTGAGAGTATGAGGGTATAATGTATTCTGCCACTTTTTAATATCTATTGGGAAGAGAAATTGTGACCAAAACTTTGTGTCCCCAGTTGATGTTTGGCCATATTGTACTTATCTCTTCTGACATCAGCTATCAGCCTACCCAAATTCTCTATTACATGTTTCAGTTGGAACATTCATTGTTTTCAGTGTTGACCAATGATTGGTTAAATTTTGTTTCATTTGAGAAAGTACTGAATCAATCAATACTATCCTTCAGGAAAAAAATTGTAGAAAAGGAAGATTTTCTCCATCTAAATTGAAAGGGAAACGTGCGATTGAACTTGGAGCAGGATGTGGGGTTGCTGGATTTGGTGAGTTTCTATTCTGCACACTTTCCAAGACAAACTTTCTCTCATTTTACGAAATCGGATATATTGTAATCTGATGGAGATTGCCTTCTCAAGGCATGGCATTACTTGGATGTGATGTGATTTCAACAGATCAAACTGAAGTTCTACCATTGCTAATCAGAAATATCGAACGTAATTCTTCAAGGATAATGCAGATGAAATCTGAATCAGGTATTCCTTTCTGCTGATTTCCTTGCTCGCGCTTTTCTCCTATTTTATTCTATTAGGTGGCCTTTCCATTCTGATTCCAGTGTTGATTTGTGGAAAAAAGTTTATTGCTTAAGATTTCTAGTCCCTCTAGCTAATCAAACAGGAATCTGCATCTATAAGGTGTATCGTTAAAACTGGTGATTTTGCCCTTGGCCTTAATTAAGGAATTGTGGTTTTGTAGATGCCTTCGGCTCCATCGAGGTAGCAGAGCTAAATTGGGGTGATGAAAATCATATAAAGGCTGTTGAACCACCATTTGATTATATAATTGGCACTGATGTTGTGAGTCTTCTAAAAAAATAAATATTTCCTTTTCTTTCCATTCTTTTCTGGTAGGAGCCGCATGGCATATACCCATGTTGTTTTCTTTAGTTGGAATGGTGCACCATTTTTGTCTGTTGAGGACCAGAAAAGTTTGACAGGTATGTAGTCATGTTATTATTTGCGAGAGGAGTGGGTAAGAGAGGAACTGACGCATCACTTTTTGAGCATGCTTTTAGAAATAAATTGCTCCCTGGGCAAGCATTTCGAATCCTTCTTTGACAAAAAATTTCTTCCCTAATTTTGAGGTTGTAGACACAATCTGAGAAGAATCTTGCCCCAGTTCAATTATAGCTACTCCTGGCTTGTTTGCCTGAGTAGCCTCTATTGTATTCCTATGTTATTGCTAATTTGGACTTGCAGTTTTGGTTCTTCCATTGGGGACTTATTGTCATTTAGAAGTCGATTGTTCTTTATTGTAACCTAAATATTCTGGAGTAATTACAATGCTGTTTTGTTATTTTACATATGCATGAATAAAGTTTCTAAAATTCCTGTCCCTTTCTGCAAACAAGGTTTATGCTGAGCATCTTCTGGAACCACTTTTACAGACGATACTTGCATTATCTGGACCCAAAACGACAATCTTGGTATTGCTCATCTTTTCTCCTTCTGGAAAAGATCAATTATGATATGAATATATATGTTAATTGTATTAAAATTTCCTCTCAGTTGGGATATGAAATACGTTCAACAAATGTTCATGAACAAATGCTTGATATGTGGAGGAGAAATTTTGAGGTGAAAATTGTTCCTAGAGCAAAGGTATATCCATCCCATCTTTCTGAATTCATATTTGTTTCAAGCCTATGATCATTTCCTCTTCACGTTCTCAGAAGTAAACTCCAAAACCTACTATTTATTGATTTTAATCAACAGATCTTAGTAAGGTGGAATACTGGGAATTTAGTTGGATTTGGAGCACAAGATTTACTATGGTAAATTCGTGATGGAATGTTTTACCAGAATGTTGTGTCAAGTTGGCAAATCTGTCTAATCTTTTAGGAGCTTTAATTTGGATTCTCCGTTTTGGTGTTCTGATCTCTAGCTGGTCTATTTTTGCCCTTCATTCTTGCGGATATGCTACAGGTGTAATGTTTTACGCTAATTCTACTAATTTCAGTAGGGAGTTAGATGCTTAAAAGATATTCCTGTCCTGAACTGATGAAGGCCTATTTCTGTCCATTTAGATGCACAACGTGTATCAGCATCCAAGCATACAACTTTACATTATGAGCCTAAAGCCTTTAGAACGGAAAATGGAGAATATACAACAAGGTGTCGATCAGCATATTAAAGAGGTTGTTTCAGCTGAAGTTAAACTTGGATTAGAAGAAAGTGATGGCAGTTCTGGGGTTCATGAGGTGGAAGAGGTTAATGGTGACGAAGCCAGTGACATTTTGACAGTTACAGATCTCCAGAATAGTAAACCTAGTGAATGGGAAGTAAGAAGACGTGGTGCTATGGCTGCTCGTCTGCTTCGTGATATTAAGATAACTTAGACATCTGATGTTGGTCCATAGTTTGAAATTTTCCTCTATGTAGTTTTAAAATATGCTTGTTATATAACCTTCTGAGACTGACCTTTCTATGTTATGTGCTAACATGGGTTCCTTTCTGGTTTTAAAGACTATAAAATCCTTTATGTACCATGAGAAAATGAATATGTAGGTATGGGCAGCTTGACAACTTTTAGTTGAGGATTTATAGGTCTGTCTGCATACCACTGCCTCTCCACCTTGGAATTATCTTTACTCAATGAGAGGAAAGAAGTTTTTAAATTCTAAAAAGTTTACCTAGGTTGATAGACAAGCACCTCTGGAGTTGGTTTTATTTGCTTTGTGTTGTCAGTTATTATCACAACTGCTCTCTTTACCAAAATTTAGAAAGGTTAGATCTGTTTAATATTTCTTCCAGTTTGACATTTCTTTGTAGAAGTGCTGCAACACATAATCCTTTACCTATATCAAAGGAACAGCTTCATCTGTATTTTGTGATCCAATTATGGAATGCCAAGCACAAGAACTAAACTGATGTTTAAGCACATTATGCATTTTAACTATAATTTCATTCTGCCTCTTTACTAACATGGTGGTTACTTTAATATCCTTTGTGGAGGCCACTTTTTGTAAGCTTACATGATTATACTTCTTCTATACATTTCTATTGTTGCCTATGAATGAGATCTTGTTCCCCTAAGTTATAACTAGGATGCCAACAATAAGTTGCTTTGGGCTTGCTGTCTCTCTCTCTCTCTCTCTCTCTCTGTGGATGTGACTTCTTAAAATTTCTTAGTTGATTTTGTAATTGAAAGGGAAATTGTCTCCTAAGAGAATTCTACATGCAGCTGGCTGCTGATCTATTGCAGCTTGAATGTGGGTTGGATAATAAGGTGATAGTTGCCAGCTCCATTTTGGGTTTGAAGTGAGCTTTAGGCTGTATCTTTCTCCTTTGGATACTACGAATTAATGTCACAACAGACCATGACCGCAGCTTTCTTCCAACACTTGTAGTGTCACAACAAAACCATGAAGGGCTGTGACTTTCCATAAGAAATGTTCTTCTGTAGTGTTTAATTTGTGTTATCATGGACCCGGGGTCTATAAATTAATATCACAGAGATCAGAGCTTTTGCACGTGAATCCTCAGAGTTGAACTCATTAGGTGGATTATCACTTATGTGGCTAAAATAGAATCACTGACTCGTTGCGAAATCATGGGATGGTTTATCAATAGAAAATGATGCTTGAGTTAATATTCCATTTGTCCTAGTGCTAGTGCATTATCTGCCTCGTTTATATCAGAGTTGAACGTAGGGTAATTCTGAGGAATCGCACTCAAAATTCATAAGATAACTTCTGCCTGTTCGAATTGGAATATGGTAGACAGGCAAAACATTGTGAAATAACCCCATTTATTTCCTGTATTAAGGCTAGGAAATCCTGAAAATGAACTTAGATTTATCAATATAAGCATCTCTTTGAGTAGAATCATACCGTTTTCTATTAGCCACAATATGTACAGATGCTCAAAGAGTGTATTTCCATTCATAAATTGTTCATATTCTGTTGCAAAATCTGGAAGAGTTGTTGTAGTGGTAACGTTTGCTTTATGTAGTTTGTGTAAATTACTTGTAATTCAGGCCACTTTCCCTTTGTGTCAAAGGAAACTTGCACTGCGTCCACTTCCGTAGCATTTCTAGTGATGCTTTTGGCTGATCCTTGGGAACCATGTGGCCAGCATCGTGAACCTTGAGAAAAGTTAGAGGTCCATGGCTTTTAGTGAGTCCTGCCTCAACACCATCTACTGTAAATGGGACCATTGGAGCTGCTTCAAACTCTCTCTGACCGGACCATTTCATGGCAAGCACCCATCTAAAGTTTCCTGTCCAGAGCAGCGTGCCCTTTAGTTGTAATTTGGCAGCGTTTGACCGTTGCAATATTAATGCATTTGAAGAATGATATGTGTATGGAATTCAGAGATGAAAGAATCTTACCTAACCAGTTACATATGAAATCATACTCCCCAGCATATATAAGCATCTCTATTCCATCTTCTAGGAGTTCTGGAATATTCTCTTCAAGATTTTGCATCCAGTCTGTTATCATTCTCCGATAAACTTCTCTGCTGCATGCAATGTACTCTTTGTCCCCAACGCCTAGAGCATCTCTAACTGGTTTCATGTTCAGGAACTTCTCAATGTTTGAGAAGTCCGGACAGGAAGGTGGGCATTTCTTCCGAATATCATAGACCTGCGGCTCAAAGATTCCAAGTGGGTTAATTAGACATTTAAGTGCATAGCCCTGCCCCTTTGTTGATGCCTCTTAGAAGGTTCGCTATCTTACATCTATACCACCTGACATCTTTACAGTTTCCTCAACCAGGCCACTGCAAACATGATACGCAGATATACAAGGTTGTCCATCTTCGGGACCTGAGATGAAACCAGTTAGGAGTTGTCAGTTTGTGGGTCGGAAAGTCAATTGGGAGAGAGAAGGAACCCTCCTTTGGGGTGGTAATTGGACTTTGGAGGGCTGAGAGTGGATGAATAAAGGATTAAAAGTTACCACAAAGTTCTATTAACTGGAGACATTTCGAAACCAATGGTCTCAGAATCTCGCTGCCTGATAGATTTATCAATTTCATGTCCAAAGCAAAATCTGTATATGCATTATACTGGGTTGCTGGATCAGTAAGTCCATTACCAATTGCAAAACCCTGGTGAAGCTCAACTATGTTAAATGTCACAATCAAACCACAAAAAAGTACAAGATAGCTGGAAAGGTACCTTAAGTTTTATATGGATTCCTTCTTCCCTTTTATTTCCCTTGTGAACTCGAGCTGCAAGAGCAGGAATATAGTGTCCAGCATATGATTCCCCAGTGATGTAGAAGTCATTCTTTGTATAGTCAGGGTGCTCCTTGAAAAAGGCCTGTTATGCCGGTGAGATTTTGAGCAAAAGACATAGCAGAAGTTCCATAGGAAAAATGAAAAACATAGCAGAAGCCAACCTGCAAAAAGTCATATAGATCATTACTAACTTCCTCTTCACTGGAGGGGAAGTCATCCTCATCAGAACTGTAGCTGAATCCTGTACCAATTGGCTGGTCGACAAATATAATGTTTGATACCTGCAGAGTTTGGCAGTAATGGTAAATCCCTTGACATAGGCTATAATACAGGTAATAGCTATGTTCTTCCTTGTTTCTTCTGTCTTTTGTTTAGAATATCCAAACTTGAGATATCATTATTTACTCAACCTTGCTTCTCTTAAAATTGCTTTTCATAAGGATTTTAGGTTTACATACAGGCATACCTTGTCCCAGCCAAAATCATTCCATTCAAGAGTCGTATTTTGTAATAGATGGAAAGGCCCATTTTCATAAAATAGAGCGATTTCACTGCTGCAACCTGGTCCTCCAGTCAACCATATCACCACGGGATCATCCTCGCTGCTCCGTGATTCAAAGAAGAAATAGAACATCCTGAAAATTACAAGTTGATACTGATTCAGCGATGTTTTCTTGCCTGAGAGCAACGAGTTTAGTACTTTACCATACCTTGCATCTCTAGAGTACGGAAGTTGATAATAACCAGCGTGTTGAGCTAGGTCTTGAACAGTAGCCCCAGAATCACCAAGAGGAGAAAGAACCAAAGGTTTTTCAACAATTCTGTGTTCAGATTCTTTTAGAATAGAATGCCTTGCAATAATGTTTGCATCATGTTTAGGGAACAGGTTGAGCTCTCTGATGAGCTTTTTAGCGTGTTCTTGTGGAGATTTTGCTGCTGTAGTTGCGAATGAAAATCTTGAACATGTGAAAAGAAGAAGAGAAAAGAATAGAGGAATGCTATTGACTGAAGCCATTAATTAACTTTGTTTTCTGAAACTTTGATTTTGATTTATGGGATACATATAGATAGCATTTAATATATAACATTTGGCTTGTGAGGCTCAGGGTGTAGAAGAGTAAGGAATCTGCTTTTTGCTAGTTTATGATGTATATTGCTGAATTTGGGATCTTGTTCTGTTTCTAGTAAAGAATTACTGAATGGATTTGATTTTATTTCACACTAGGGAGAGGAAGAGTTTCGTTGTTTGATAATTTCCTTGTAATTTCTTCATGTAATTTTCAGATACCCGAATATGAGTAAAGACAAAGTGAGTTTGGTTGCAGGGGCATTAGGCTATACTGAGGCAAAGAATTCAAGAGGGAAATGATATCTTGATTTCTTCTGCTTGTGAAATTGAATTCCTTCTCAATTTGCACTGAATTCCAGGGAAGAATATCTTCTTGGATTACGTATGGTGTAAAACTTTAATCTTAATACTGAAAGTTAGGTGGTTTTTCCTTTGCTTCTTTGTCTAAACAAAAATAGCACTCCAACTATGTATTTGGGGCTAAGGTTCCTTTCATTGTCAAAGGTTCCCTTGCATCCGCCTTTTTAGCCTTTCCAGTGATGCTTTTAGCTGATCAGCAGGAACCAACTGGCCAGCATCGTACATCTCGAGGAAACCAGAGGTCGCTAGCTCTTCTTAAGGCCTGTCTCTGCACCATCAACTGTAAATGGAACTGTTGGAGCTGCTCGAAAGTCCTTCTGAACGGACAATTCCATGGCCTCAACCCATCTCTAGTTTCCTGCCCATGGTGTCAAAACTGCATTAGGTTTAATGTAATTAGAGTCAAGCCTCATCACGGAGCGTCACTTCATTGAAATCGAAACATAGAATAAAAAAATGGGAGTAGAAATCAGTGCCAAAGGTTTTGGATTGTCTTGAAAAGTAGCATTTAGGATCTTGAATCACTGATGAGTGAATGTTACCTAGCCAGTTACATATAAGGTCATACTCACCGGAATATACAAGTAATTGGATTCCTTCTTCAAGGAGAGGAGTGCCCGGATGCCGGCATCAAGATTCCTCATCATGTGTGGGATCATTGCTTCAAAAAATGTTTTGTTGCAACAAACAAATTCCATCTCCCCAACCCCTAAAGCGTCTCTAACTGATTTCTGGTTAAGGAAATTCTCCAGCTTTGAAAGATCGTAGCATAGTTTATACTTACATTTCTTTCGGATATCTTGAGTCTGCAACTCAAGATTGATTCAAGAAGATATAGTTTTATTAGAAAATAACAATAGTAGGTAACTGTTCAAGCAATTTGGTTCTTACATTTATACCATCATTCATCTGTATGATGTTAGATAAGATGCTAACGCAAACCTCGTAAGCTGCCATGCAAGACTTAGCACCGCCTGTCTGATAACGAACCTTTTCAATTAGACACACAAAACAGAGGGTGGAGAGACAAGAATGAACATTCTTGATTTGTAGTTTTCTTACCATAAAGTTCCATTGCCTGATCGCACTGCGAAACTAACTGGTTCATGTTGTTGTTATCAGATCTTTTGATCACCTTCATCGCTAAAGCATAATCAGTACAGGATTTCAACTGTATTTCTGGATTTGTGAATCCATTTCCAATCGCCATACCCGATTAAAAAAGAACATCTATACGAACGTTCGCATTTATTGTAAACACGATTAAGCCAATAGCTCAATACTAGACAAATGTCTTCTTTTCAGTTCAGAGGTTTATATCTATCGCCATACCCTGTTAAATTGTAGTAGCAAGAGCAGGAATGAAATGGCCGACATTCTCCGCTAATATAGAAGTTGTTATTAGCATACTGAGGGCGTTGCTTGAAAAAGAGCTACGAGATCTTCCCCATTGCAAGATGATAAGAGTTGTTACAGGACATTCCATGAAGATATAGATAATGCTCATAATGTCATATAGAAATTTATCCCCGACTTCTGTAGTTTCCTTCATGGTAAATAACATCGAAATTATAAAAGGGAAAACTTTAGCAAATAATAACATGACCTGCAAAAGTCGTCGACGTCATTGCTGACACCGGCTTGATCAAGACAAATGCCATTGACATTCGAACTGTAACTGAAACCAGTCCCAGTCCCAGTAGGCTGATCAACATATATAAGGTTGGCCACCTGCAAAATCATGTTTTCTTCGCTGCAATAGGCTTGAAAAGAGACCAAGACCATGGTGTGCAATTGTATCCATTTTGCCAATAAAAAATGCAAGAATCATACTCAAGGGGTGATGGTACCATCTAAATGTTACCACCATAGATCTGATGGTGCAATAATGGTGCTGAATAATCAGTCCAAATACATACCTTGTCCCAACCACAGTCATTCCAGACGAGGTTCATGTTGTTTGTTATCCGAAAAGGGCCATTTTCGTTAAACAAGGCCAGTTCGCTGGCACACCCTGGTCCTCCCATTAGCCATAAAATGACCGGACCCCTTGTGTTGTTCCGTGATTAAAAGAAATACTAGTAGAACATGCTGATTTTTTTTTATATCTGTCAGAGAAGTTTTGAGCTTTAAAAGACGCGGACAGTGAAGTGGATGAATAGGGAATGGTACGATACCTCGCGTCATGACTGCGTGGGAGTCGATAATAGCCAGCATGTCGAGCCAGCTCTTGTAAGGTGGGGCGATTGAGTTCTCTGAAAAGCTTTTCTACCTTTGTTTTTGGAGACTTTGGCGTTGAAGAGAGGAAAATCGTTGAACTCTAGTTGTTGCAACTGAAAGTTTTGAAGAAGCGATCAGGAGGAGAACATTGTGTGGATTTTTTCGCGAAATTGAGGCTTTGACAGGTAGAACAATGGGCATTCGCCATATTCCCGCTTAAATACTGCATACTTCTTCGCGTTTTTCTCTTAGGTAGGTCGGTAAAGAGCAAGAGAAAAATGCCAAAATGAAAAGCAGTTGCTTGATGCAACTGTTGCAATGAGCTGTTGCAGCCCATAGGCGTTCTCGATTTTTGGTTCGATTTTATAAATATTTTTAAAAATTAAATTAAATTAAATTAAAATTTTTATAGAATCGAATCGAAATAAATTAATTTGATTTGGTTTGATTCAGTTGAAAACTGAATTTAAAAAATAAAGAATAAAAATACATTATAAATATGCGTTCTTAGCATAAAAACGCATTACAAATACGTTAAGTTGTAATTTTATTTTTAAAAATTCAATTTTCTTACAAAAAAATACATTATTTGAATGCTTTATTACGTAACAATACATTTATGTAATGTGTTCATATATAATTTTTTTAAAAAATTAATTTTTAGTTCAATTTTTGATCTAAGTATAAAAATTAAAAATCGAACCAAATTATGTACTTTTTTTACAAACCGAATTAAAATATAAATTTCAATTCAAAATTTTAAATTACACTGAATAATACACACCTTACACATATGTGGCATGCATCTGCAGCCTAATCACATTCACTAGTTCCAAATGGACCATTAAGACGCAAATGCGAAGTTTCATAACACTGACGCTGTCCTTGGGAAAGCAAAGAAATTGATCTCTTGAAATGCAGGAAAAAGCGAGAAATTAAAGTTAGAAATGCTTCTTAAATTACCTTTTGGGATCCCGGAACTTTGATCTGTATACGGGCCTGGATGATTTTGCAGCAAAATAATGGGCACATGCGCATCATTTTTTGTTAAGATCCCATTCTGTGTATGATTTCTTTACTTCCACTTATTTCATTTTGCAAAATTAGGCCATCAAGTACTAATTTTTATATAACCAGTGGCTCAATAGTTTAAATAGAAGCTCTAATTTCTTTGTATTTTGGAACTCACCAGTGACGACAGGGCATATATAGTAATTAAAATCATTACTCAAGCATTTCTGGAGTTCGTTTTCAGGGGCTGTAGACCACCACGTTGTCTTTATGCATTTCATTAAGAGGACCTTTTTGAACCTGACAAATAAAGTACATGAATTTGGAGAAAATATTGAAAGATTGTTAAGCAGTTTCGCTTTTGCATTTGGGTTTAAATCACTGAAGACAGGATTCGGGGGTCCTTTCTGCGTCCTAGTCAGAGGTTGCCTTGCATCCATCTCTGTATCATTTCCAGCGAAGCATTTGGCTGATCCATTGGGACCAAGTGGCCAGCATTATGCATCTTGAGGAAAATCAGAGGTCCTTGGCTCTTTTTTACTCCTGCTTCCGCACCATCTACTGTAAACGGAGCGGGCTGAGATGCTACAAAGCCCTTCTGACCAGACCACTTCATAGCATCAACCCATCTCGAGTTCCCTGCTCATTCGAATGTGCATTACGCATTACGCACATGTATCGGCGCCCGAATATCAACTTGTGCGTAATGTAGAAGCAAATACTGCTACTTGTACTAGTGGCGAATTCTTAGAAATTTCATTTTCAGTGTCACAATATGATAGAAGATTGATATTTTTTGATTGTTTCTATGATCAGAGGCGATTGGAACTTACCGAGCCAGTTGCATGAGAAGTCATACTCTCCAGCATATACAAGTAACTTGATCCCGTCCTCTAGTAGAGCCGGAATGCCAACTTCGAGATTCCTCATCCAGTCCGAGATCATATTGTCGTATACCGTCGTACTACATGCGACAAACTCGATATCCCCAACACCTAGAGCCTCTCTGACCGATTGTTGGCCGAGGAATCTCTCCATGTCCGAGAAGTCATAGCACAGCGGAC
The DNA here is from genome assembly GCA_030512225.1 of Rauvolfia tetraphylla. Taxonomy (NCBI): domain Eukaryota; kingdom Viridiplantae; phylum Streptophyta; class Magnoliopsida; order Gentianales; family Apocynaceae; genus Rauvolfia; species Rauvolfia tetraphylla. The sequence goes on from JAJQKT010000062.1 coordinate 2,091,419, forward strand.
CAACACATCGTTTTCTTATATCATAGTACTGTGTAGCACAGATTCAAGAAACGCAAATTAGGCCAGAAAATCTGCAGCCCTTTTCGTAATCAGGGAAGAACGTAGATACAGATTGAGTGCTTACGTTTATTCCTCGATTCATCGCTACTATGTTGCTGAAGATGGTGATGCAGATATCGTGTGCATCAGTACATGTAGAAGAAGAGTTTGCTCCAGCCCCCGTGCCTGATATGAACAAAACAACCAGTACTTAAGGATTCAGGAAATGGAAAAGCATTTCTCTTTTCTTTTTCTCTTCTTTTGAAAGAGAAATACTACCACATAATTTTGTTGCCTCTTCACATTGCGAAACCAATTGGCTCATGTTGTTATATTCTGATTGACTGAGCAATTTCATTTCCAGAGCATAGTCAGGATAGGCTTTAAACTGGATTTCTGGGTTGGTTAGTCCATTGCCAATTGCGAAACCCTGCCATGTTAAAAAAAGCAAACTACGAGCAGCTCATGACCTTGACGAAATTCACGAAGAAGTTGTTTAACAATTATTCTTGTTACATTAAAATGAATATCTAAAATTATCAATAAATATTTCAATTTGTAAATAATTAGAGAGAACTGTAAGAGAGAGTCAGGTTTTAAACTATGATATCTTAAAATATAGTTTTATATGAATATCCAACAACTAAACTATAATGCTTGTGATCAATTACCTTGAGGTTTATGTAAATGCCTTCTTTGTTTCTGTTAGCCTGATGAATTCTTCCAGCTAAAGCAGGAATATAATGGCCTGCATATGATTCTCCAGTAATGTAGAACTCGTTCTTAACATACTCGGGATGGGTCTGGAAGAAGCACTACAAAGGAGAACAATGACCCAACTTACTCAATGTGGCCATACTCCAAAAGCGTAAAAGATATGACAAGACAATAGTTTAAGTGACCGAAACACTTTTTATTAAATAGAAAATTTTGAATTCGAATCACATTTTTAACTCTTGATGTATTAAAAATAAAAAAAAAAAATCAAATCGAAAAATTCATAAAATTTACCATTTTTTTGTCCAAATATGCTATTCTATCTAATTAGTTACCGTCCAACCTAACTATTGAGGTTTGTATTCATTTAACATTACTTCTTTATTCACGTAGTTGTAGTTTTTAACTATAAATTTTAAATCAGTTTTAGCATGTGTAAACAAAAAGGAAAACCTGGGGGAAAAAAAAAACAGAAAGGAAAACAGGAAGAAGTTGACCTGTAAGAAGTCATAGAGATCGTTGCTAACGCCAATTTCATCGTGGCGAATGTCATTCGGGTCTGAACTGTAGCTGAAGCCAGTCCCAGTTGGTTGGTCAACAAACATAATGTTAGATATCTGCAAAATTATCAAAACTCATTGCAAATGCAATTAGTTGTTAATAGTTGAAACACGTATTTTAAAAAATTTCAATCGAAGTTAAATATTCTATTTTGATGTGATAAAAAATATTTAAAAAATCAATCAATTTCATACAAGATATTACCTTCGCTTAATTAATTTTAAAAAAATCTAACAAATTATAAATTCAAGAATAAAAAAAATTTCAATTCGATAATTACCTAGTGAATTTGGCCAGTTAAAGACAGACAAAATGAGAATTCAAGGGGACAGAAGCGTAATTGTTTATACAATTTAATTAGATATAAAATACCTTGTCCCAACCAAAATCATTCCACGCAAGGGTCAAATTGTCTGTTATGTGAAAAGGACCATTTTCATAAAACAGGGCCAGTTCGCTGCCACAACCCGGCCCTCCGGTTAACCATATCACAACCGGATCACTTTTGTTCACCCTCGATTCAAAGAAAAAGTAGAACATCCTGCAATTTTTGTTTCTCCAAACAGTTGTTATTTGAAATAATTTTCTTGAATGTAGAGGAAGTAAGTAACTACTTGGAGACTTTAGACCCAATAATATATGCATCAACCTCAGAACATGAATGATGATATCTTCAAGGAAAAATGATAGAATAGGACAGTTTTTATTATTAAAAAAATCGAAGAAATAGATTATGACATTTTATACACATCAGAATTTTTGATTTCTTTCTCTCCCTCGAAGGACAAAAAGCAAAAATAAAAAAGCTACTCCTTTTTTAAGCCAATTTTGGTATTATTAAAGGAAAATTAGGGTCTACAAGACAAACTATATTGGAAAAAATAACGTTTTTAAGGGTTTTGTTGATACAGTGGTAGTACAATAATTCATGATAAAGGAATTAAATATCACAAAGCCGATGTCTCCTGGTTAACATATGGAATTTAGGCTAATACTCTTTCGTTTTAATATATAAGTTTTTTTTATTCTTTTTACATGGATTAAGAAATGAAAAAATAAGTGTACTTTTTTAATTATATCTATATTAACTAATTTTATTAATAAAATAGAAAATAAGATAATTATATTTATGATAAGAGTACTTTAAAATTTTAATTTTAAAAATTCTTGAAAGATTAAACAATTTGAGAAGGAAGAAAAGCGTCAAGAGCACTTATATTTTGAAATAAAAAAGAAGTACCATAAAAACTTGCAAAGAACTTGTAGGTAGGTTAAAAGTTAGTTCAACATCAGGACGAAGCATATCTTTCTCCATCGAAGCAGATTCATCAACACGGCAAATATCACTTACCGATATTTGATCTCACTCTGAAGACACTAATGGTTAAGATAGCGACTCGATCTCCTCTAAGCTATGACATATATGTTTGATCATAATTGGTTCTGTCGATCGGTTATTCTACTTTAGTTCTAAATTATAAGTTAGTATATCTTACTCCGAACTGAATTAGGACCTTGAATTCCGGTGCTTCAATCAGCAAGGATAATATACAGCAAAGTTTTTGCTGGCAAATCTGAGAATTAAGCACTAGGAAGATGTTTTACCTTGCGTCTTTAGCGTGTGGAAGTCGAAAATAGCCGGCATGGTGGCCAAAGTCTCGAACAGAAGCCCCAGAATCACCTGTGGAATCAAACCGAAAACGCTTTTCAACAATTCTGGAGGCAGTTTCTGTTGACAGCTTGTTCGCAGCAATGTTCACGTCATGTTTTGGAGACAAGTTAAGCCCTCTTATGAGATATTCCGCCTCTGTTTTTGGAAACTTTGCAAGTGAAAAGATTGCAGATGTGTGGAGGAGAAGACAAGAAATGAGAAGAACAAAGGAAAAGAAAGAAGCAGAAGATCCCATTTTTCTTTCTTTGATGGGTTTATAGTTAGTGGAAAACTAAGGCTTTGTGATGATGGATAAGGGTGGTCTGGGGTGCCGTTTATATATAGTTTCTACGTTCTCTGGATATCATCATAGACTTTGGCCACTTGCTAAGCATGTGTTAGAAAAGAAATGACAAACATTTGGTGATCTTTACTACTATTGCCGTCCCATTGTGTGAAGGTCTTTAAGTGGACACATTCATACAGAAGAATCAAGTCATGGATTTTAATTTAAATTAATTAGCATAATTCAGTCAGACCATGTCTTCAAGCACCTCTAGTTTGTTTTTTTTTTTGGATTTTCTTTCAATTGTTTAGCTAATAATTTGTCATGATAAAAAGTTAAAAACTGATGAAGCCAAGTAATTTTATCTTGGTTAATTAGTAATTTATTGATATTCTAATAGTTAACTCAATATATGGTGAAATAGTTTTATTTTGATAATTTCATGTATATGGTTTTTTTTTCTATTAGTGAGTTGTTAATCCATTTCTAGTCTGACGAGATAAAGTTACTCAAAGAAATCATTTCAAGTTTGAGCCTTACTTTAATTATATCATCCTCAATAAATGCATGACTTCTTGTTCATAAGAAAAAAAAATGAGGGTATAATTATCGTACAAATAAGATTGGTTAAGCACGTGGCTTTGATTTTTCTTTATATTAGGCAGCATAAAAAAGAAAGAAGCACTGGAAAAAGAGAAATTGTCGTGGATTTGATTCTCCTGTTTTGAATTTAATCCATTTAGTTTCTGAATTTTGTGTTTACAAAATTGAGAATAATTAGTGTGGCAAAGTTCTCAGAGTTAATCCATGGTCATCCTTTTTTTTTTTTTTGGTCTTTTCTTGACTTCTTGTTTATTTTTCCTCGTGTCTAAATGCTTCCTTTGGAAAATTAATATTCTTGGTTTTCTTGAACAAAATTGTTTGTCCAGCCATTGAAGTAACAATCTACATTTTGAAGTTTGTATAGATGCTATCAGAGATATTTTTTCTTTTCTCCAACTTTTGGTACATAGGAATAGAATGAAATTAGGTATACTTATGATTCGGCGTAATCTGAAAAATTAAATAGTACCAAATCAACATTCTAATTTCAGTTCGATTTTTATTATTTCAGTTCGATTTATAAAAATAGTATATAATAAAAAAATTTAATAATGAACATATTACAAAAATATATTCTAATGATGAGAAAGCATTTCTTTAATGCGTTCTTATAGTTGTTCTTCTTTCTTTTTCTCTCATTTTTCTTTTTTTCCTTCTTAAAAATTCAATTTTGCACCGAACAGAATTAATTTATTTCAGTTCGATTTGGTTTGGTTTTGTAAAAAATTTAGTTTAGTTTGATTTTATAAATTTTTTAAAAACTAAACTGAAAATATAATAAACACTCCTGGATGGAATGACTTTTCTACCTTCTTATTCCATAACACTGTTTGGTATGAAAATTTTAAGAAGAAAGGACTTTCCACAAGAAAGCAGATTCCAAGAAGAAGTAGAAAAGGTCTTTCTACACCAAAACCTGAGGAAAGACCATTTCAAGATAAGTAGGAATCTAAAAAAAAAAATTATGACTATTATACTCTCATAACATTTGATTAAAAAATTATAATTTAAGCTTAAATTTTATTTTATTTCTCTTAGTAGTACTTTTTTTGTTCGATTTAAATTAAGACTTGTATTTATAACTAAATTATGCTTCAATACTTAAAATATTTAATTTTTAAAATTTTTTTAAAATTTTATTTAAATGAGATTTCATAAATGAATATTTAATTTAGTCTTGTTTGGGTATAATTTAATTTTTATTGACATAATATACTAGTAAGGATTTTAAGTCATTTCTTGTAAAATTTTATTTTATTATGATATTGAATAATAATTTTATCAAACACAGAAAAGAAATCATCGTTCCATTATGAATTTTACTTCTAGATAACATAATGAAAAGAGTATTTTATTTTATTTTCTTTTAGTATACTAAATGTAACATAATACTCCGAATATCTAAGTCTGATTTTCTGGACCACGAGTAAAGTTTGTTAGTTATGCCCACTGAAACTTACATGAACTGCCAGAACGTAATGTTCATTCTCATACTTCTTTATTTTCACCAGTCCTTCATCACCTTCTTCTTGGGTCAAATTCTCCTCATTTCAAAGGTTTTCTTGCAACCACCTTTGCTGCATTTTTAATGCTACTTGCGGCTGATCCATTGGAACCAAGTGACCGGCATTATATACCTTAAGAAATGTTAATGGTCCGTGGCTCTTCTTCAGTCCAGCCTCTGCACCTTCTACTGCAAATGGAACCGTTGGAGCTGCCAGAAAGTTCTCCTGTCCGGACCATTCCATAGCTTCCATCCATCTCAAGTTTCCTGCCCGTGTCAAAATCCATTACTACAGTTTACTTGGCAGCTCGCGTATTGGTAAAGTTGCCCATATTATGATCAATCCAAAAACATTTTTCAGACACTAACGGGTACACAAGTTAAACTCTTGACCGAATAATAAGCGAAGCTTACCCAGCCAAGGGAAACCAAGATCAAACTCTTGGGTTACAAACTAAGTCCCATATAGAAAATTAAAGGAAGAGTTGCTTAAAATATAAGAGTCAATATAATTCTATTAGAATGAAACCTTTTGAGAGATACCCAAAAACAAATCTGTGAGGACTTAGCCCAAAATGAATAATATCATACTAATATAGAGTTAAGACGACAACAGACAACTTCTAAGAAGTAGTATCAGAACCGATGATTCGGTTGGGTGACGCAATGCTGTGTGAAAAAGTAGATGTCTTGTGTTGAAAGTCTTCCTGATAATGTAGTGGTCTCGTTATATGTCTCGATATCAAAATCGATAATTCGATTCGGTGACGCAGTGCTGTGTGGAAAAGTAGATGTCTTGTATCGAAAGTCTTCCTGATAATGTAGTGGTTTCGGCTGGGTAACGCAGTGCTGTGTGAGAAAGTCCTATATAGCGAATAGAGATATATGGTAGATGTCTTGTGTTGAAAGTTTTCCTGATAATATAGTGGTTAGGTAGCGTGTCCCGCTAATTGGTAGCGGCGGTGCAAAGGGGAGGATTATTGGGTTATAAACTAATTCTCAGATGAAAAGTTGAAGGAAGAGTTTAAAATATAAGAGTCAAGATAACTTCATTAGTATGAGGTACCAAGTCTCACGTGAAAAATTGAAGGAAGAGTTGCCTAAAATATAAGAATCAAGATAATTTTATTAGTATGAAGTTTTTTAAGAGATACCTAAAAATAAATTCATAAAGATTTAACTCAAAACGGATAATATTATACTAATATAGAGTTAAGGCGACAATAGGTAACTCCTAACAGATATTACCTCTTGAATCAAAGAACAAATTATGATAGATCCTACGCATTTTTCCATGGAGTCAATGCAATACTATATGGTCCTTTCCTGGATCCTTAACGCAGTAGACGAGCCAATTGCCCAATGCCAACAGCTTGTGAGGTGTGGCAAGACCTAAAGGGGAGGTTCTCTAAGCGAGATCAAATCAGACTTTCTAACTTGCTAGAATAATTCCACTCCATTTGGCAAGTTAGTTTGGAAATAACTTTTTTTACACCAATTCCGGACTTTTCCACATTGTAAGTGTGAACCACAATGCAAATGTGGTGCATTTTGCATCCTTGGTGGTTATTTGATTATACAATTCGCTTCTCAAAGGGTTTGAAGGAGAATTTCGCCTCGGTGCATATTCTTACTATTGAGGTTCCTACTCATTTGATGTTACTTCGTTATTCGCATACTTGTATTTTTTTCTATAAATTTTAAATCAAATTTTGTATGTATAACTCCACTTTAAGTCAAGAGAGGTAGAAAACTTTTTTAAGAAAAGAAAAATAAATAGAATTTGACCTGCAAGAAGTCATAGAGATCATTGCTAATGGAAACAACTGTTAGTAACTAATTGATATATCATATATCGATCGAAATACACCATATATCGATTAAGTACTTTAATAACATAAATAGTATAATACACCATTAATAATATTAAATTTTTCAAAAGAGAGATATGATATTTTTTTAAATGTAATTTACAAGTACATCATTTCCCGTATAAGAAATTGTGTTTTTTTTTTTCGTCCCGTGGTTTTCGTTTAGATGTTTATAGCCGTATTTGGTCATTTCCATGACAGCCATTTAAGCAAACCCCGGTTTGACCACAGTATCATCTCTTTCTCTCCATATTTTCGAAAGAGTTTAGAGAAAAGAAGGTTTATTGATCTCATAGTTTGTTTTTATAGTTTCGTACCCTTGAGGCCCATTCCAAATTTCGGATGGACCAGAGGCCCAATTGGATGTGTCATCAGCAGGCATCCTGTTGCTTTACTACTTCCTTGTCTGTTTAATCCTTCTCTGGATCAACGTCATTTTGGAAGTCCCCTTTTCTTTTTCTCATTTTTTATCCCATTTTTTCTCCATTGCATTAATAGCTTTTGGTTCGGATCTTTTATAATAATTTTATATAAAAAATTTTAATAAAACTTTTAAATATAAATTTTTATTTATATATTCTAAATTAAATAAGATAACTTATAAATTCTAAAAAATAAAGCTTAAAAATTAAATATTATGATTTAAAATATTACATGAGTGCTATCTGAGTGGTAAAAAGATATGCGCCAAATATAAATGTAATTAAAACTCAAATTTGAACTACTAAAGAAATTGGAGACAGCATTGGGTAAAAACATATGCCCGGCCCAAATTACACTAAGCTCCAAATGAACAGCCATTTCTATTTTCTTTTCATCTGTTTTTGAGGGAAAAATCAGCCGCCTTTTTAGATTTTAGTTAAGATCTGCAACCATTTGAATTAAAACTGGGAAAAAAGCGGCATATTCTGTTAAACGCCTTTGTCGCAACCCAATTTTATATTTCTTGTCCTTTTCGGTTTTGCCCGAAGAGGGATGACGTAATTGTCAATGCAGTTGCATGCTTTTTCCTCCTCATTTTTATTGGGCTCATGGCAAGGAAGTACCACTAACACACGCTGAATTCCATTTTTAGTATATTAGAATATTTGGACAATATCTTTTTACCAAACTTAATTTAATTTTTTTACTTTAAATTTTTTTTATAAATAATTATTTTTTAAAAAATTTAAAATAAAAAATTTTAAACTAAAATACTATTCAATTCCACCGATTGGGAGGACGAAAAATAAAATTAGATTTAAGATTTACTATTTGTAAAAGCTTCAATATATTGAGAATTATCATCTAATAAAATATATTTTCTTTATATCTGGAGATATTATTTTTGTTTCCATGAAGATGTATGAGATGTGGAGAAACTATTAATTTTTTTGTGTTCGAAAATAAAACATACATCTAGTATCATATGATGAAGTTATATTGAAAATTCTCAAATATTCAATAATTTAGGTTTAGGTTGTTGAAAATGGGCTTGGGATCTCTCAACACACCCTTATGTCCACGACTCGATATTTAGAGTCTAAAGTATAAAAATAAACGGGTAACTGAATATCGCTCAAGAAAATTATTTAACTTTATAAGTGATTAACTATTATATTAAGAATATAATGTAAGATCTCTCAACATAGGTATCCTCAAATTGATTCCAATTAGGTATATATGTAGTGTTTGGTGTTATAACAAAAATCGCTTAGCTTATACGTTTTTGAGTCACATACTGACATATATATATGCCTTTGAAGCAACATTAATATTCGGTCTAACTTTAGGGAACGTTGAAGCATATCTACATATCTTGTGTTATGGTCAAATTCAGAAAACATGTAATTATGGTTTGAATATAACTATTATTATTCGCTTTTAATGTTTCAAAGTAATTAATAAAAATCGTAACATTTTTATCCTCAAAATTTTTTTCTTTGTCATTCTTTCTAAAAATTAAAGCATAAGGAATCAAATCGGTGTCCCCCTCTCCCCTGAAACTAAAAAAAAAAAAAAAAGGAGGAAAAAAGTCGAGTAAAAGGGTTTCTTAAAATTGTGGGAAAGATGAATTCAAAAATTAAGCTTAACATTTTGAATTATGAGTTAGGTATTCAAGCTTGACTTACTAGTTTAGTAATAAATAGTTATATGATTATTAATTAAGTTTTTTCAAAAAAGGAAAATTATTGTCCAAATGAAAAATAAAAGAAGAAAACCCAAAAATAATTTTTGGGACTAATCTGAATTACACATAATTGTAAGCACATCATCAAGAATCCACAAACACAGTTCAAGGGTTTAGGTAATTTAGGTCCGTATTTCTCAAGTTGAATTCGTTGCTTTTCCAAGTTCTTATAGGGATATGTATTGCCAAAAGTATAAAGTGATTCGGTAAATGAAGAACTGTTAATCACTTTGTGTGGACTTTCTAAAGACAGTATGCGTCCAGACAAAACAAGTGACTAACTTCGACTTATGGTATCTAAAAGACCAGAATATGCAAATAAATACGAGGTTAATCATAGATTTTCATGCCTATTAAATTATTAAAATATCTTAAGACTAAACATTAGGTTAGCAGTTGAGGAAGTGTTTCTAAGATGAATTTATAAAATTTAAACATTAAAATTTGATGATGTATATTTCTCATAGTTTTTGCAAGCGATATTCAGCCCTTAATTGTCCTTCCTGAAAAGTGTGAAGGAAATAATTTAGAGGGCAGGTATTTAGTTGTAAGTTATCAATAATCAAAGTGTCTAATATGATCATAGGGCTAATTCAGCAGGAATCTTTTCACTGCTTCTAATTATAAAAGAAAAAGAAAAATCAGTATTAAGAAATTTATGGATTATTAATTAGTTATTATCACCTCCACTTAGAATTTGATAATTACCAGATCCCTTTGCTAATCATTAACTATAGATTCACTGAATGGCATAAATTATGGTTAATAGAATATCATAAAGAAACTCAGTTTTGTTCAATTAATTTCCTTGGAATGATTGATATTTATTGCTAATTCCATTATCACTAGCCAGATAAAGATATCTTCATATTTCTTTCCTTTTGCTGAAATTATTGCAGCCAACAATGGATGTGTGAAGTAATTATATCTTTTCAAAATTATGATGAGAAATGCACATTCCACTTCATAATCAAATAGCTACACACCAATTATCCTGTTAGTAAGATTTGGATTTTGTACATATAATTTTAGAGATCTTTATAGTATCTTTGATTCTTTGTGAACAAAATTCAAGATCTATGTTCGTGAGAACTTATTCGAGTAATAAGAATTAGGACTCCCCAATCAAAAGGTTAGAAGGTTCTATCTTAATTGATACCGAGTTTATTATTTCTCTTTATAAGGTAATATTTCTACTTGTGACGCAGCTAGATTAATTGTAAATATGAATGATATTTAACTGATTAATTAAGTGTAGTTTTTACCAATGTAACATTTTTTGTACTTCAAAAATTTCCAAAACCTATGGGTACTAATTATCAGATACAGTGCCTATTAATATGTATTTGAAGGAGTCGAATACTAATAGGTAGCAATCTCCCCCGAACATTTAATACTAATGAAATTAAAATAACTTTAAAGTGTTAATCTCTTCTTAACCAAATAATCCTCACATGCATACTTCTCAGAAACACACTCCCCATGAAATACTCGATTTTAATTTCTATAAACCTAAAAAATTTCAAAACATACGTAATTTAAAAGATATACGGAGATTTTTCTCTAATAAAATATAAATATTTTTTGAGAGAGTATATAAGATGCCATACTACTGGTAGACATTACACATGTCAAGTACAGAATTATAAACCCTACATTATTAATGAAAATTATACATATCAGGTATAAGCCTTATTCAAGAGAAAAAAAACAAACCCGATCAAAGGAAGAGCCCTATGGCGGAACTTCCAACTCCTAGTTGGGAGGCTTTAATTCTGACTACCTAGACAAAGTTTCAGTGGCCAATAAAGTATAAATATAAATATTAGTATATGCAAAAAAACAAAAGAAATTCTGCAAAGATTAAATTTCCCTAAAAAATTTTGATGCCTCTACATAAGTATGGAGCTTAGTGAATTGTACATGTTTTTGCGTAGCTTGAGATGCAATATGCTTATTACTTTTCTTAGACAACAACCAAACTCACCCTGTCTTCACTCAAAACTTCGTACATCAACATTGGAAAACAATGATGCAAAAGCCAACTAGCGAAACCCTTTAGGTAATGATGTCTTGTTCTATTCATCAAAAAAAAAAAAAAAAGTCTTGTTCTATTATTATAGGAATAGGTAATGAGTAAAATGTTTAGATTCTGTTAAAATTTATCATTGCTATTCCAATTAAGGAGTCTAATCACTGGGCTCGAACATGAATTGATTGAACCAACAAAGTTGAATTTAGTGAGTTTTAAACAACACTTGAATTCAAGTTCAAGCTTTTCTCAAGCCCTAAAAAAAGTTGGAGTTCAATTCGATAAAAAAAAAAAACCACTTAAATTTTCAAACTCAATTTGAAGCTTAAAAGCTTAAAAATTTCAGTTCAATTTCGACTCGAAAGCTCGAGTGCTCGAATTAAAACAGGTAATTTGAAGCTTCAAAACTTGAAATATATATTATTAAATAAAAATATATATTTAAACATATAATTTTAAAATGAATATCTAAATATTTAATTTTGACTAATTTAAAATTTTAAATATAAAATTACGCTTGTTTCCGAGCTTGGAGTAAAAAATACTAATTATTGTTTAAAGTCTTGATTATTTGTAGCTTACTAATTATTGTAAAGTGTTTTTTTCTTAGCAAAATTTTAGTAGATAAAGGGCAATCTGCGAAGTATTCTCCTAATATCATTTTTAATTTGTCTATTTCTTTGCTTTTCTTGACCATGCCTAAGATTAAAAAAAAAGAAAAAAAAAAGTCCACAGAATCCAAAAGGTGGAAAATATTCAAACGGCATCATAACTAACCAGCCGTTATTATATCCTTTCTTCCCACTTTCCGCCATCCCTAAAATACCAACACAGAAAGCTCGTTCCATACTCCAAACTTTCTTCTAAGCCTCACCAGCCGAGTCGGTTTTGCCAATTGCCAAATGCCTATATATTCTTTCAAAGTCTTGATTTTTCTCCCCAAAACGAAGCGAAGGAAATGGCAATGGCACCAACTAGTTGCTTCCCTCTTTTCATTTCTCTTCTACTCCTTTTTTCTTCTCCAGCCTTTTCATTTTCAACAACCAATGATCACGATCAAGACTTCTTCCGATCTTCTGCTCTAAAATTTCCAAAAATACAGGCAGAAATGTTCATCAAAGGCCTCAATTTGTCTCCCAAACATGATGCTAATATCGCTTCGTATGAGTCCACAGAGTCGGCACCAAGGATTGTCGAGAAGCGTCTTGAGTTGTCTTATCTTGGCGATTCTGGAGCCTCTGTTCAAGACTTGGGCCACCACGCTGGCTACTATCGGCTTCCACATGCTAAAGATGCAAGGTATAATGTTAGTATTTCTTATCTCCTGTGTACTAAGTTAATGGAGATTGGTCGATTTCCGAAGGTTTGTACGTTACATGTAGAACTATAGAAATTTCTTTAAGATTAGTTAGGAGACTTCAGTATAGATGTGGACCCTAAATCACTAGAATCCAGGCATGTGGCAGTTTCCTGCCATTGCTGAACATAGGATCTTAATTTGCACTGGTTTTGTGTGTGTAAATGTTTAGCACATTCTTGCGAAGAGAGGAGTAGATAGTAATTTTGTAATTTGAACTGGCTAATAGCAAATTATTTTTGAACTTTGAAGACGATTAATGTATTCAATTCTTCGAAGTTGCGACTGGGAAACACTGAGTTTGATCAGTTGTTCAAACGTCAAATTTACAGGATGTTCTACTTTTTCTTCGAATCACGGAATAGCAAAAATGACCCCGTTGTCATATGGTTAACTGGAGGACCAGGGTGTAGCAGTGAACTGGCTCTGTTTTATGAAAATGGTCCATTCCATATAGCAAACAATCTTTCTCTTGTTTGGAACAATTTCGGCTGGGACAAGGTATTTGTTTCTTCCATTTACACCTACTCATTTTATGAAAGGTTCTATTCAATTCGAGTTTTCGGTATTGGTGATGCAGAAATGTATAGAGTTGGTTGTCAATATGCTAAGGGGCAGTCAATACCAGATCATTACTCATGGCTATTAGTATGAATCCTGCAGATATCAAACCTCTTATTCGTCGATCAGCCCATTGGAACTGGTTTTAGTTATAGTTCCGATGATGATGATATTCGCCACAATGAAGACGGGGTCAGCAATGATCTATATGACTTTATGCAGGTTTGCTTCTCTATATTCTAGAATTTGCATCACTAAGAAGTTTAGGATAGTTTTAGCGTTCTTCATACATTTCACCCCTGAAGCAATGGATCTTGATAGTGCATTATTTTGTTACTGCTAATGTCTATTGATACGTTGTTCTACATAACAGTTTAAGATGCTCTAAGTAACTGCTATGGCATAACAGGCCTTTTTCAAGGAGCATCCTCAATATGCAAAGAATGACTTCTACATAACTGGCGAATCATATGCCGGACACTATATTCCTGCTTTTGCTGCCCGAGTTCACCGTGGAAACAAAAATAACGAAGGAATTCACATAAACCTGAAGGTTGGTTATGATTTTGATCTTTGATCTTTTACTGACTCTACTCAGAACAAGGCACCATTAACCTAAGATGCGATCTTGAACAGGGTTTTGCGATTGGTAATGGACTTACTGATCCAGAGATTCAGTACAAAGCTTACACTGACTATGCTTTGGACATGAAGTTGATCAGTCAGTCAGATCACGATAACATGAAATCTTTGGTTTCAAGATGTGAATTGGCAATTAAACTCTGTGGTAATGTAGTACCTATTGCTTCTTATCTCATCTAAATCTGCTATAGCTTCCACTTTCTGGAGAAAGGAAACAGCAAAATACTACAACATTAAAGTTCCATTGTCGCCTTCAATAGTTCTGTGATTATTCCTCCATCCTTTCCGGGGAATCATTTCTTGAAGTTGTTTCAATTCAGGTACGGATGGGGAGGTATCTTGTATGGCTGCATATTCCGTTTGCAATGCCATCTTCAACAACATATTAAAGATTGCTGGTGATATAAATGTAAGAAAACCACTTCAGTTTCTCTTGGAGAATCATAAACAAACGACTGCATTTTCTCTGATGCAATTAGAATCCTTGAATCTTTTGATCTGCAGTACTATGATATCCGAAAGCAATGTGAGGGTGACCTCTGCTATAACTTTGGGAACCTGGAGAATTTCCTGAACCAGAAATCAGTTCGAGATGCTCTTGGTGTGGGGAACATTGAATTCGTTTCCTGTAGTTCCACAGTGTACCAGGCAATGATCACAGATTGGATGAGGAATCTTGAAGTTGGCATTCCAACACTCCTGGAAGACGGAATCAAGTTACTTGTATATGCTGGGGAATATGATCTCATATGTAACTGGCTGGGTAATCTTCATTAACCCTTAATTTCACTGCAAAATATCAATCCTGAAATTGTTTGTCTTACAAGAGCTGCATATTAACAACCAAAACTACACTTCAAAATGGACAGGAAACTCGCGATGGGTTCACGCTATGGGATGGTCAGGCCAGAAAGATTTTGTATCAGCTCCTACCATTCCATTTACAGTAGATGGTGCAGAGGCAGGACTGGCAAAGAGCCATGGACCTGTGACTTTCCTCAAGGTGCACGATGCCGGACACATGGTGCCAATGGATCAGCCGAAAGCGTCACTGGAAATGCTGAAGAGGTGGATTCAAAGCAAATCTCCTTTGGCAGAAGTGGAGAATGACTTGAGCCCAATGTGATTATTAACCCCAAAACAAATGGTGAAGCTAAACTTCCACTACAAAATCTCTCATCAATACTTCCCATCAGTTCAATGTAATGCTCTGATCTATACCTGAATGAAAACGTACACAAGTTTTGGCTGCAATCAAGAAGATTACTTTGGTTACCTTACGAGTATTAGGTGCGAAAATTTTCCTTTTGCCTTTCAATTATAAGAAAAATTGATCCAATGTCCAATCCTGCAACATAATAATAGTTTCAGAACATCAAATCCGCGCAAATGACACGCCAGGTCTCTGATTGCACTTGGGCCAAATGGAAATGTACCGTCACACATTGAATACAAATTTTTTTTTTTTCATACATTAGGCGAGCAGTAGGATTGTAATCGAATCGAGCCCCTAACGAACATATTCGGTTCGGGCTCAGCTCAAGTTCCACTTTTCAAGCTCAAAATTGAATTCGAGTATAATTTTAGGCTCAAGTTGCACATAAATTTTCATTTTTGATTCAAAAACAAGATCTAGAAACACAAGGTAAAACAGCAAATGAATGTGAAGAAATACAAAGAAAGGCTTGGCTAAAACTGGTCTGGACAGCACTGTACGTACTGAGATAGGAAGGCTCTAATGCTTCTTCGATTTTACACTCACTGGTATAATTGACATCCATCAATTTGATCTTATTTCATGTTGTAAACAAATGTATTTTTATGAATTCTGAATTAATCGTTCAGCTTTGTGATATTTAACTATATTTTCAGAATCGTGCATTAACTTAACATGGAAGTATTCCATAATTAGATAAGTTATTCTCTAAAGGTGTGTCCTCGATTATTAAAATTTTTTAAGGAAATAAAAATAAATATTTTTAAAATTTTTATATTTAAAAATAAAAATAAAATATTTATTTTTTAGAATTTTAATAAACAATAATTACTTTAAAAAGTATCTTTAATATAAATTATTTTTAATTTATTTAACTTAAAATTAAAAGTAAATAAGTAATTAATGATAATTTAAAAATAACTTTTAACTTTAAAATATTATAAATAATTTGTTTAAATGATTACAAATGTGCGTTAAATAACTAAGCATAATTATAAATAGTTTTTTCTTTTTGCATAATCATATCATCAAGAATAGCTCAATGATAAGATCTGTGGTATATTTTAGTGACACGGCCACTATGAAGAAGTGGAAACGCGTTTGCTTTTTACACAACCAATCTTTTGGTATTTTTCTCTTTTCAGAAAAAGGCGTAAGTGGTTAAAGGCTTAAAGCAATCTAGCACATGCACATCGTCCTTGTCCACGGGCCCACTAGTGGACCAAATTCACCACAAAATGACATGTGCAGCACACGAGTTGTTAACCCTGCTTACTTTTCCAGCTTTAGTTGTGTTTAGAAAAAATAAAAACGGACAGATGACTTAATTCAGTCTACTAGTGGACCCGTGAAACAGGTTCGCTTAAGAATTTCCCTCTCTTCTTTCATACGTACTACTACCCATCATCAGAGGCCTTAGCTTTCTGCTTGGAAATCACTCCAAAATGATGCCATCTTCAATCCTTTTTGTTCTGCTTGTACTGATAGGACATTCGCTTGCAGAAACCAGTGAATATCCAACTCGTTTCTTCACTTCAACACTAAAGCCTCCAAAAACTGGCGCGGAATTTGTCGTCAGAGAACTCAACTTGTTTCCTAATCATGCCATTAACATTGCTCTGGATAAATCCAAGGAAAACTCATCAAGAATTGTCGAAAATCGTTTGAAGTTTTCTCCTCTCGGTGATTCAGGGGCTACTGTTGAGGATCTGTCTCACTACGTTGGCTATTACCGACTTCCACACACCAAGGATGCCAGGTAAAAGATCCTTTTTCTACTCGTGGAATCAGATTTTAGCTAAAGCTTGTCATTTCCCTAATGGTATCTGTTTCCTAGGTTGTTCTATTATTTCTTTGAATCGAGAAAGAATAAGACAGATCCTGTTTTACTATGGTTAACCGGAGGGCCAGGATGTGCCACTGAAATAGCCTTGTTCTATGAAAACGGACCTTTCTATGTAGCGAAAAACCTCTCCCTTGTATGGAATGACTTTGGTTGGGATAAGGTACTGCAAGCCTGGTTTCCTCTTCTGTCCATTTAGTCTTTCTTAATTTCTCTTTTCTATACTCCATAACGAGTTTCCGATCATTGTGCAGGTATCCAATATCATATTTCTCGATCAACCAACTGGAACTGGCTTTAGTTATAGCTCCGATGTGAATGATGTTCGCCGTGATGAAAATACTATTAGTGCTGACCTATATGATTTCTTACAGGTATCTGAAACTACAAGTAAGACATTCTATTATAAGTTGTTTAGCCACTTCCTTGAAATGTGATCATTATAGCATATAGGCCTTTTTCAAGGAGCATCCTGAATATGTTGACAACGACTTCTATATTACTGGAGAATCATATGGTGGCCACTATATTCCTGCTTTTGCTACAAAAATTAGTCAGGGGAACAAAAACAAGGAAGGCGTACACATAAACCTGAAGGTATGAGCCAAACGGACAGTAAATTAGGCAGAACTTTTCTAGTAAATACGGATTATCCCAGTTATTTTAGTTAGGCTGGTACCAATTCCTAATGCTGTAACAGGGTATGGCCATTGGTAATGGACTCACAAATCCAGATATCCAGTTTAAGGCACTTCCTGAATATGCTTTGAGCATGAATTTGATCAATCAATCAGAATATGACACCATCTTTAGCCCATTGATTTCAAAATGTGATCAGGCGGCAAAACTTTGTGGTAATTGATTATTATTCTCCAACTCATTTTAGGTTAGCTGATCACTTTCTTGAGCCTGAACTTTCTATGCTTAATTAGCAAAAGTTATTTTCGCAGATACTGATGGTATAGATTCTTGTGCAAAAGCATATAACGCCTGCATTTCCATCTACCAGGAAGTAATAATACTGAATTTCGGCATAAATGTAAGGAAAAATAGATCTTTGTTATTTTCTTAGGACAGAAACATTGATGTAAAAAATGAAATTTTCTGATGTTTTAGCATTTCTTGATGAATATTTGAGCTGCAGTACTATGATATCCGCAAGAAATGTTATGTCGTTCGACAGTGCTACGACTTCTCAGCAATGGAGACTTTCCTGGACCAGGAACAAGTTAGAGAAGCTCTAGGTGTTGGCACCATTCCGTTTGTTTACTGTAGTAACTTAGTGTTCAATGCTCTAATCCCAGACTGGATGAAGAATCTTCAAGTTGGCATTCCAGCACTCCTTGAAGATGGAATCAGGTTACTCATTTACGCTGGGGAGTATGATCTTGCTTGCACTTGGCTTGGTAAGCTTGGCTCAGTATTCAATTAACTTGTATATTAGTCAGTCTCCTAAAATTGTTTAGATTGATCATAGTGTACGCAATTCTACGAATTTGCAAGCTGCTAACTAAACGGTACTAAAGAATTTTGACACGAGCAGGAAACCTGAGATGGATGGAAGCTATGGAATGGTCTGGGCGGAAGAACTTTTTAGCAGCTCCAACAGTTCCATTTACTGTGGAAGGGACAGAGGCAGGACTAAAGAAGAACCATGGACGATTAACATTCGTTAAGGTACATAATGCCGGTCACTTGGTTCCAATGGATCAGCCAAAAGCAGCACTGGAAATGCTGCAAAGGTGGCTGCAAGGAAACCTTTGAAACGAGTAGAATTTGACCCAAGAAGAAGAAGACGAAGAAGGATTGGTGAAAAGAAAGAAGATGGATGTGGATGAACATTAGTTCTAGAGTATTAAATAATTTAGAAATCTCTATCACCACCATACAATCTTCAAGCTATAAATGGTTTGCTCCAGTGTCAAGACAAAACAATTTTCTTCAAATCAAGCAAGAAAATCAATGCATTAAGGAAAGCACAACTTAAACATGGGGGAAAATCACTCAAGATCCTCTCCCTCATTCTCTCATCTACTAATAAAATGTTGCCACGTATTTTCAGATAGATATATATAATCATCTTTTGCTGCTAACCAACACAGAAGGCAAGTAATTTCAGATATTGTAATTCAAGTATGACGAGGATGAGAGAAACCAATGCCCCCGAATTGAAAATGTCCATTCTCAGGAAAGTGATAATGTGTAGTGTCATTTAACTCAAATTCAGTCATAGAACTTATCTTCTGAACCATCACATTCTCAAACACAAAAAAATATGGACCGAATAAGAGATCTGAGGGCATATACGAATACATTATTGGTAAAGATTACATAAATCATTATACTTCAAATTGTTATTTTATTTCAAGTGTAGATTCTATTTCTTGAAATAGGAAAGAATTTCTAAACATATTTCTTAAAAAAGAATAACACTTCTGTAAAGTTCAAAAAACAAAAAAAAAAAAAAAAAAAAACCGCTTTCATATAAAGTGCATGTAATATAGCGGATTTTGAAAACAAAAGAGGGGGTTTGGGGTGGGGGGATTTATGGACAGGTGGACGGCCATTATTAAAGGTAATTTAAATAATGTATTTTTAATATCATAATTTTTTTAATAAGAATGATAATTGTAGACTTGAGAATATATTATGAAACCAGACTTTGAAAACATAAAGTTACTGAAAGGCAGCCAAACCATCAAATTGAGTAATACTATTTACATAATATAAAAAATACTTATCTGCAATTAAACTACGAATTTTGATAACTTTGACCGAACTGCATCTTTCAAAGTAAACGCATCTTCGGAGTCATACATGCATGGTCTTTCTTATTGTTTTCTCTCGTTTCCTGTAACTATCCAGTTCGATTATCATTTAGCAAATCCCCTGGCGTCGGTCTTTGCACTCTTCTCTTCTTCTTCTTCATTTGGTAACGCAATGAACATTCATGGCAGATGCATTTCAAGACTGCTCTTAACTTCAATGATCTTACTGTTCTGGCACTTGGGATGTACTAGTTGTGCTTCTTTATGCAATCTACTTGATAGAGACTCTCTATTATCTTTGTCAACCAACATTTCTAGTCCATCTCCTCTGGATTGGACCATCTCAATTGATTGCTGCTCTTGGGAAGGCATCTCTTGTGATGATCGCGGCCGCGTGACACGCCTATGGCTGCCCTCAAGAGGGCTTGTGGGAAGCTTATCTCCTTCAATTGCAAACCTCGTTAGCCTTGCTCATCTCAATCTTTCACATAATCGGCTCTCAGGTCCTGTCCCCAACATACTTTTTACATCCCTGAATTATGTTCAGGCGATGGATTTGAGCTTCAATCACTTATCTGGAGAACTACCTTCCTCTGATTCACTGCCCGTGACCCTAGAGACCCTGGATTTGTCAGGCAATGAGTTTTCTGGGGAGATACAAACCTCCTTTCTCCAGACAGCGTTAAGTTTGATGAGTTTCAATTTGAGTAATAATAGCTTCCATGGCCCCTTACCATTGTTCATCTGCAACTTTTTACCATCAATTACTGTTCTTGATTTCTCTCTGAATAATTTTAATGGACCAATTGGTCTTGGAAGATGCTCAAATTTGAAAGTCCTGCGAGCAGGCTACAACTTACTGACGGGGCCTCTTCCAGATGATCTCTATGCGATGACTCTACAGGAAGAGATATATCTACCAGGAAATCGGCTCTCTGGTCCGATAGGTGAAGGCATTGGCAACCTTAGCAAACTCAGAATTCTTGCTCTCAATGATAATGGATTTACAGGATCAATCCCTCCCAGTATTGGGAGGCTTCGAAGATTGGAACAGTTGCTGCTCCATGCGAACAAACTAAACGGCACTTTGCCCACAACTCTCGGTAATTGCTCCAAACTCACTACACTGAGTCTGAGAAATAACTCTATTATGGGCGAACTTTCTTTATTTGATTTCTCCAGATTCCTTCAACTTAGAATAATTGATCTTGGAAATAACTTGTTCAACGGTACCTTCCCACCAACTCTTGGATCATGCTTGTCCCTTACCGCGATTCGGCTGTCTGGAAACCGACTGGGGGGAGAGATTCCTATTGAAATACAGGGTTTACGATCTTTGTCATTCCTCTCGGTTTCTAATAACAGTCTAGTCAATATCAAAGGAGCACTCAGACTTCTGTCAGGTTGCGGGAACCTCAGCACTTTAGCCCTTTCAAACAATTTCTACAAAGAATTACTTCCGGAGCGTGACGAATTATTTCATCTTGAAGGGTTCCAAAATATGCAACTTCTGGCTTTAGGAGGCTGCCAATTCAGGGGTAGAATTCCAAAATGGTTTTCTGAGCTTCCAAAGCTAAAGGTTCTTGACCTCTCACTCAATGCTTTCACAGGGGAGCTTCCAGCTTGGTTGTGGAATCTGCCAAGCCTGTTCTACTTGGATTTATCAGAAAACTTCTTTTCGGGTAGATTACCAGCTGAATTTGCAAGGCTTCCAAGTCTAGTTTCTCAACAGTTTGCAAATGGGAACCCAGATACCGGCCTGGAGTTGCCAGTCTTCGTCAATCCACCTCCGCAAAATATTCGTGGCATGCAATATAACAAGATTGCCTATTTGCCACCAGCCATTTACTTAAAGAAGAACATTATCAGTGGTGCTATTCCTGCTGATATTGGCCAACTGAAGTTTCTCCATGAATTAGATCTCAGTCACAACAATTTGTCAGGCAACATTCCTGACACGATTTCTCAACTTAAAAACTTAGAAAAGCTGGACCTTTCTGCAAACCATCTTCGAGGTCAGATTCCTCCATCATTTAGAAACCTGCACTTTTTGTCTGCCTTCAATGTCGCCAATAATCTTCTTGAAGGCCCGGTACCTACTGGAGGTCAATTCTATACCTTTGCTATCACCAGCTTTGACGGAAATCCAGATTTATGCGGTGAAGTTTTGGGTCGATCTTGTTCCAAGACTTCTGCAGCTCCGCAACCATCAACGAAGAAAGCTATCAATTGGCTTAGTTTCCAATCTGGTTTTGGGCTAGGTTATGGTTTTAGTTTCATTGTCACTGTAGTAACATATGCTACATGGTGCAGGTGGAGATCAAGAAAAACCCATCCTGTGTTATATCTTTCATTTGAGTCTTAATCTTAGGGTGGTCCCTGTTTAATGAAATCAGCTATGTACTTTAAAAGTGGTACTATGGATCATCATGCATACACTCAGTTCTGGAATGATAGAATCATGGGGCAAAATTGTTGTAAACGTTCTGTAATCTTGTGATATTATGTAAATATACTTGATCATAGCTAGTTAGGAATGTTGTATATAATGTGATGTTGTAGAAAGTTTTCTCATTATCAGTGAATAACGAAAATCTATCCTTGTCAAAGTGTGCCTTGCAACCACCTCTGCAGCATTTCTAGTGAAGCCTTAGGCTGATCCATTGGAACCAAGTGCCCAGCATTATGCACCCTAAGGAAAGTCAGAGGACCATAGCTTTGTTTCAGCCCTGCCTCGGCGCCATCAACCTGGAACGGAACAACAGGAGCCGCTAGAAATGATTTTTGGCCAGACCAGACCATGCCTTTCACCCATTTGGAGTTCCCTGCCATTTTTGCGGCTCATCATTAGATCTAAGTTTATTGCATCCTTTGCAAAGTAATACAGTTGAAGATTGGTTGGAATTGAGTGAATAAAGAATGGAGAATTTTGAAGTTTACCCAGCCAATTACAGATCAGATCATACTCCCCAGCATATATAAGCACCCTGATTCCATCCTCCAAAAGAGCAGGAATACCCACTTCAAGATTCCTCATGAGATCGATAATCATAGCTTCGTGCACTGTTGTACTACAGGAAACAAAATCAATGTTCCCGACACCAAGTGCAGTTCTAACTGATTCTTGGTCCAAGAAATTCTCCATATTCGAGAAGTCATAGCATAGTTCACCTTCACATTGCTTTCGGATATCATAGACCTGCAGGCAAAGGATTCGACAAAAGCTTGTTTTGTCAAAAAATCAAGGATCAGTCTATCAGAAAGGTAACCAAAATATCTCTCTCTTACATTTATACCCGGGCCAGCTATCCTCAGTATCTCTTGAAAGAGGCTGCTGCAAACGTAGTTTGCTGTTTCACAAGTATCCACACCATTGGTTCCTGACATAGAACTCCCATTAATAAGGAACAATTGACACATAGGATGGAAGTTACAACCTGGGGCAAAACAAATTTCTTTTTTCCTCTCTTTTTTGTGTGTTGAGTTTCAGAACAAGAATTACCGCAACGATGTGCTGCCTGAGCACACTGCGTCACTGAATCATTCAAGCTGTAGTAGTCTGCTTGAGTTATCAACTTCATTTGCAAAGCATAATCACGATATACTGGAAACTGTGTTTCTGGATTAGTGAGTCCATTACCAATAGCGAAACCCTGCTCATCCGTTGCCAAATTTTTAGAGCAAAACCCAAAAATGTCAGCAGCTGAAAAGGCAGCAAAATGGCATACCTTGACGTTTATGAAAGTTCCTTCATTGTTCTTGTTTCCCTGGTGAATTCTAGCTGCCAAAGCAGGAATATAATGACCAGCATATGACTCTCCAGTTATGTAGAAGTCATTTTTGGCATACTGAGGGTGCTGCTTGAAAAAGGCCTGTCAAAGAGGAAGTCCAATCTAAGTCATTATCTTATCTTTTAAAACTTTTAAGCATTTCAACCATCAACTACTAACAGTCATATAAATCACAAAGCTATTAAGGCAAGAAATGATTGTGGACGTCCAAGATTGATCATGAATAATAGTTTGCTCATAAACATCATTTAGTCATATTCTTGAACTTGAAGCAAAGTAACATCAAAAGAAAACCTGCAAAAAGTCATATAGATCACTGCTGACGCCAGTTTCATCCCTACGAATATCATCCTTGCTAGAACTATAGCTAAATCCAGTTCCGGTAGGCTGGTCGACATATATGAGGTTTGAAACCTGCAAAGAATCATTTGTGAATGGCATTCAACAGTGTATGCAGGAACAGGTCATGAAACTCACAGGCCTAATCCAAATTAACGCGGTCGGATCAAAGTTATGGACAGTACCTGGTCCCAACCAAAATTATTCCATACAAGGGACAAATTGCTTGTTATATGGAATGGGCCATTTTCATAAAACAAAGCTAGTTCGCCCCCACAACCCGGTCCTCCAGTCAACCAGATGACAACAGGGCCGTTCTTGTTAGTCCGTGATTCGAAGAAAAAGTAGAACATCCTGCCAAAACAAAAATATAAGCATATCAAATTGTTTTTTAGAATTTTATTAAGGGACAGGCAAGGTGCAATATCTTTGAATCACGAGTCAAGAAAATCAGGCGAATTAATTACTGATTCATGTACGTCAATTACTGAGATGCATCTAAAGCAAAGGAAATGCATGCAAATTATAGCAGATGTTGATGATACCTGGCGCCTTTAGTGTGTTGAAGACGGTAATAACCAGCGTGGTGACCCAAATCTTGGACAGTAGCCCCAGAATCAGCAAGAGAAGGAAATACAAAGCTTGTTTCGACAATTCTTGGTGGTGTGGCGGAAGACTCCTCCGCAACGATATTGATGTCATGTTTGGGGAATAAGTTCAGCTGTCTGATGAGTTTTTCGGCCCATGTCTTCGAAGAATTCAAAAAGTTGCCTTTACTGGTAGTTTCAAATGCAAAAGTTGGAGAACTAAGAAGAAGGAAAAGAAGAAAAACAGAGAGAAAAGTAGGAACCAAAGTAGAAGATGCCATGGTTTTTGGGTTGGTTCCGAAGTATACAGCAAAGGCGTTGATAGACGGAATATATATATATACACACATTTGAAGTGAAGAATCTTGTCTTTGGTGATCTTCAAAAATTATAGTTCGTGGCTTTCCAACTTTCATGGGATTTTACTTGCCAAAATGACTTCTCTTGAGTTTTCAACACGGGTAACCAGTCAAGAAAAAGCAGCGAAAAAGCAAAAGCAAGAAAAGAAAATGAAGGAAAAGTTTGTTATTCCAATATTGATTATTGATTCATGCATGTGAGAAGTTCTAATTCGATGCATTAGTTTAATGAAGTATCAGAAAAATGATTACTTAATTGGGACTTTGTATCTTCTTTTGGGTGCTGAGGCTGTAACCTATTATCAAGAATGTCTTGTACCACTTGCGTTTTCATTATGAGTAATGATTTATCAATGTATGGTTAGGCTTGAGCTGAAAAAAGAAAAAGTGCTGAGATCTCTTCCGCAGCAAAAAGACTGCTCGATTGGAATGTAAATTGCGGTCCAGTTAGATGCTGACGTTCTTTTTTTTTCACATGTAAATAACTTTTGACCGTTCGATTGATTACTTTTTATTATCTTTTAATCCGACGATTATGAAGCATGAGGGGTATTTTGGGTAAGTAAAATTATGAGAGAAAAAAGAGAAAAATTTAAAACGATTTAAAATTCACTTTTTCACCTACTTTCTGATACATATTTTTTTACCCACTTTCTTCAACCAATTCTACCAAATTCTCTCTCTCTTTTTTTTTTCTCTCTCTCTCTTCTTTCTGTCTTTCTTTCTTCTTTCTATCTTCTGGATTCTCTCTGTTGCTGCTCTGAAAGTCTTCAAATATTAAAGAACAAAATAATTCATTCTCTTCAAGATCGTCATTTTGTGTTAAACGGTTTCGACGAACCTTCAAGTTTTCTTTCGAGCTTAAAAATTATTTTTTTAGATTTACTAATAGCCAAAATGAAGTTAGATATTATGAGTTTTTGTTAGACTGTTGGTGGCTTCTAGGCTATAGAAATCTTCACTAAAAATAGATTTATGGTCTGCTTGCAGAAGTAAGAAAACGATGTGTTAATTTTTTTTGTTTGCAGAATGATTTCAGCAGTGGGACACTTTTATGACTTCAAAGAATAATTTTGATAGTAGAGAATTTAGTAAGATGTTATCTTAAGAGTGAATAGTTATTCTCCGCTAAGTGAATAATTATTCATTTAACATATCAAGTAAATAGATCTACTATATCAAATAATTATTCATAAAAATCTGAATGGATATTTACGTGAAACTAAATATATCTGATATGGTCAGATGTTATCTTAGCAGTGAATAGTTATTCTCCACTAAGTGAATAATTATTCACTTAAGAGTTAATAATTAAGTGAATAATTATTCACCTAACATATTAAGTGAATAGATCTACTATATCAAATAATTATTCATAAAAATCTGAATGAATATTTACGTGAAACTAAATATATCTGATTTGGTCAGATGTTATCTTAAGAGTGAATAATTAAGTGAATAATTATTCACTCAACATATCAATTGAATAGATCTGCTATATCAAATAATTATTCATAATAATTTAAATGGATATTTACATGAAATTAAATATATCTGATTTGGTCAGATGTTATCTTAAGAGTGAATAGTTATTCTCCGCTAAGTGAATAATTATTCACTTAAGAGTGACTTAACATATCAAGTGAATAGATCTGCTATATCAAATAATTATTCATAAAAATCTGAATGGATATTTACGTGAAACTAAATATATCTGATTTGGTCAGATGTTATCTTAAGAGTGAATAGTTATTCTCTGCTAAGTGAATAATTATCTATACTATACTAAAAGTATGGATAGGGGTCATGGGGATTTAAACTTGTTTTGTTTCTTCCTTTTTTGAATGCCCTTCGATAAAATTATTTTTTGCATTTTTGAAAATGTATTAGTGTCATTTTGATAGTTTTTGACATTTAAATGATAATTATTTAGGAGTTACATAAAAACAATTAATTTGGAGAAATAGTTGTAAGTTATTTTTAATAAAGATAAAATAAAAAATTAAAGAGAAAAGTAAGTTACTAAAAAAGAGTATTAAATAGAAAGACTTTATTGTCATAAATAATTATTAATTTTTTTCTAACTGCAATTATTAAATTAGTATATATACCTCTCAAATCATAACTTGATTATATTTTTACACATTTAAAAAATCAATAGATAATATTTGAAATTTTAAAAAAAATATTTTACTATTCTTATTTTGAGAATTTCAACTTGTATGATTTTTTCCTTTTTGAATGCCCTAAAATTTCCTTTCATAGAATTATATTTTATTTTTCTAAAATGTATTGTTGTCATTTTAATAGTTTTTGACATTTAAATGGTAATTATTCAGGAGTTACATAGAAACAATTAATTTGGAGAAATTATTTGTAAGTTATGTTTAACAAAGATAACTTAAAGAATTAAAGAGAGAGGTAAGTTACTAAAAAAAGTATTAAAGAGAAATATCTTATTGTCATATCAGTTAACTTCTTTGTTTTTTTTCCCTATAATTGGATGCATGCATGGTGCTTTGTATAATTAATATTTACGCTTAATAATATTAGATATCTACCAAAAAATTAGTTATTGAAATGAATAAAAGTAGAGTTTATAAACTCTATGTAATTATTTAATATAAGTAATAAAAATATGTATATAATTGGAATATCATCAAAACAACAAAATAAAAGGTAAAAAAGTGCATTTGGACCACTATTATTATGTGTGTGTCTGAGAGAGAAGAGAATAATTTTGCTAATTTAAAAATTTTAAATACCAATATAATTTATGAAAAATCGAAAACATAATAGAATTTGATTAAAAAGAATAAGCATTTAACATCAATGAAATTTTTTCTACAAAATTAAGAAAAATATGAATCTTATATGAATATTTTGAAAACAATTACATGAGTGAAGAAAATTACGCATAATCTCTAGCATTGGAAAAAATAGTATATTATTATTTTACAAAATCAACTAACATGATTATGGTAAAGTATTACGCTAACTGAAAATTTCAAATACACATATTACTTATAAAAGGTTCAAAATATAATCACACATATGGTGAAAAACAATTCACTATATAACTGCTACAAAATAATTTAGATGAATAGTAAAAGTATGAATTGTATCAAAATATTATCAGAATAATTAAACAAATTATAAAAAATAATTTATTTTTTATTATTATAAAAATAATTTATAAATTTACAAAAAGCTAAATAAAAAAGTTAATTACGTGCAATTTGCACGTACATGATGCTAGTTCACTTAAGAGTGACTTAACATATCAAGTGAATAGATCTACTATATCAAATAATTATTCATAACAATTTGAATGGATATTTACGTGAAACTAAATATATCTGATTTGGTCAGATGTTATCTTAAGAGTGAATAGTTATTCTCCGCTAAGTGAATAATTATTCACTTAAAAGTGAATAATTAAGTGAATAATTATTCACTTAACATATCAAGTGAATAGATCTACTATATCAAATAATTATTCATAAAAATCTGAATGGATTTTTACGTGAAACTAAATATATCTGATTTGGTCAGATATTATTTTAATAGTGAATAGTTATTCACTTAAAAGTGAATAATTAAGTGAATAATTATTCACTTAACATATCAAGTAAATAGATCTACTATATCAAATAATTATTCATAACAATTTGTGAATAATTAAGTGAATAATTATTTACTTAACATATCAAGTGAATAGATCTACTATATCAAATAATTATTCATAAAAATCTGAATGGATATTTACGTGAAACTAAATATATCTGATTTGGTCAGATGTTATCTTAAGAGTGAATAGTTATTCACTTAAGAGTGAATAATTAAGTGAATAATTATTCACTCAACATATCAACTGAATAGATCTGATATATCAAATAATTATTCATAACAATTTAAATGAATATTTACGTGAAACTAAATATATCTGATTTGGTCAGATGTTATCTTAAGAGTGAATAGTTATTCTCCGCTAAGTGAATAATTATTCACTTAAAAGTGACTTAACATATCAAGTGAATAGATCTACTATATCAAATAATTATTCATAACAATTTGAATGGATATTTACGTGAAACTAAATATATCTGATTTGGTCAGATGTTATCTTAAGAGTGAATAGTTATTCTCCGCTAAGTGAATAATTATTCGTTTAAGAGTGACTTAACATATCAAGTGAATAGATCTAGTATATCAAATAATTATTCATAAAAATCTGAATGGATATTTACGTGAAAACTAAATATATCTGATTTGGTCATATGTTATCTTAAGAGTGAATAGTTATTCTCCGCTAAGTGAATAATTATTCACTTAAAAGTGAATAATTAAGTGAATAATTATTCACTTAACATATCAAGTGAATAGATCTACTATATCAAATAATTATTCATAAAAATCTGAATGGATTTTTACGTGAAACTAAATATATCTGATTTGGTCAGATATTATCTTAATAGTGAATAGTTATTCACTTAAAAGTGAATAATCAAGTGAATAATTATTCACTTAACATATCAAGTAAATAGATCTACTATATCAAATAATTATTCATAACAATTTGTGAATAATTAAGTGAATAATTATTTACTTAACATATCAAGTGAATAGATCTACTATATCAAATAATTATTCATAAAAATCTGAATGGATATTTACGTGAAACTAAATATATCTGATTTGGTCAGATGTTATCTTAAGAGTGAATAGTTATTCACTTAAGAGTGAATAATTAAGTGAATAATTATTCACTCAACATATCAACTGAATAGATCTGATATATCAAATAATTATTCATAACAATTTAAATGAATATTTACGTGAAACTAAATATATCTGATTTGGTCAGATGTTATCTTAAGAGTGAATAGTTATTCTCCGCTAAGTGAATAATTATTCACTTAAAAGTGACTTAACATATCAAGTGAATAGATCTACTATATCAAATAATTATTCATAACAATTTGAATGGATATTTACGTGAAACTAAATATATCTGATTTGGTCAGATGTTATCTTAAGAGTGAATAGTTATTCTCCGCTAAGTGAATAATTATTCGTTTAAGAGTGACTTAACATATCAAGTGAATAGATCTAGTATATCAAATAATTATTCATAAAAATCTGAATGGATATTTACGTGAAAACTAAATATATCTGATTTGGTCATATGTTATCTTAAGAGTGAATAGTTATTCTCCGCTAAGTGAATAATTATTCATTTAAGAGTGACTTAACATATCAAGTGAATAGATTTACTATATCAAATAATTATTCACAACAATTTAAATGGATATGTACGTGAAACTAAATATATCTGATTTGGTCAGATGGTATGTTAAGAGTGAATAATTATTCTCCGCTAAGTGAGTAATTATTCACTTAAAAGTGAATAATTACTCACTTAAGAGTGAATAATTACTCACTTAATATATCAAGTGAATAGATTTGAATGAATATTTACATGATACTAAATATATCTGATTTGGTCAGATGGTATGTTAAGAGTGAATAATCATTATCCGCTAAGTGAATAATTATTTACTTAACATATCAAGTGAATAATCTACCATATCAAATAATTATTCATAACAATCTGAATGGATATTTACATAAAACTAAATATATTTACACAACCCTTAATTCAACACAAACTCCTATTACCATAATTATTTTTTACTGTCAAGAATACACCTTTAGAGATTAAATAGAAGATACCAAGAAAAAATAATACTTAATATAACAATATTCATCTAACAACAATAATAGATTTTTTGTCTTTACTCTTCAGATACAACAAATTACCACTCTTCTAGATAACCTGATTTTTTGTCTTCACTCTTCAGATGTAACAAACTTCCACTCTTCTCGATAACCCACTTTTCATATCAAGTACTCCATCCGGAATGTCTGCAACTGTATTGGATGAATCTGTGAAGATTGACTAATAAATCTTTCACACAACGTCCTTTACCTTCGTTGATACTAACTTTGATTACAAAAGAACAATAGCGAACAAAATAGAGAAGAGAGAGGGGGGGAGATAAAAATAGTCAATCTGCTAAAGATTTAAGAGAGAAGAAATCTGATAAAAATTCAAGAGAGAAGATAGATGAGAAAGCAAGAGAGTCAATCTTCAAAGGAAGGGATAGATGAGAGAGAGAAGACTAATCAGAATGAAAAGGGAGAGAGAAATAGATGGAGAAAAAAGCAGATTATTCTGTTCATTAATAGAAAGTTTTAGGCAGGAGTCTAAAAATAAATTTTGCTCCAAAATACCCCTAGTCTCTCACAACCATTAGATCAAAAGATGCTAATCTAATAGCTATGAAAGACCTCCCGCACATGCTGAAAAAAAGAGTATTCAACATATTAACTTCAGCGTGTAAATTGGATCTCTACTTTCTCCACGTGTATCTGTTTGAGAATCAATTGATTGGATGAATAGTTGCGCCAATCACTCCTTATCAATCGAAATGCCATTTACCAATCTTCTTTCACGAGACGAAGACAGAAAATAATGAAGTGCGTATGCTGCAAGTCGGAGTTAGAATAGACAGAGAGAAGGAAATGTGTGGTATAAGGGAGAACCATAAGGTTTCATTTCGTGAAGTTTAA
This sequence comes from Rauvolfia tetraphylla, assembly GCA_030512225.1. NCBI lineage: Eukaryota > Viridiplantae > Streptophyta > Magnoliopsida > Gentianales > Apocynaceae > Rauvolfia > Rauvolfia tetraphylla. The sequence goes on from JAJQKT010000062.1 coordinate 2,122,952, forward strand.
TATTAAAAGAAAACCAGCATGCTTTCGGAGTGAGATAAGGTGTAGAAATATGTGTACCTAATGAAACATTGGTGTGAACACAAAATCTTGATAATTGCGGCAAGTTAGAACTGATTTCACACTCATAACAAAAAGAGAATTATGGTTAACTGATTTTCATTTCCTTTTAAGGAAATCTTCCCATTCTCAACGACGAGCCCGTTCAGATAAGAAATCCAGAGTGAATAAGAGCAGCTGCCAAGATACCCCGTACAGCTGCAAACTTCCAAAAGAGCGAATAGAAACCACAAATTTTTTTCAAGACATCCTTAAAATTCCTAACAGCAGACCTCGAAAATAGAGATTTTTTCAGGTCACCCTAACAAGATTCACACCTCTACTACGTGGCCTTCGGGCAAGAATGGATGGAGCCTCCTGGTTATGAACCACTAGGAGTTCCAAAACATTTTCTGGTCAGCTAATCGGAGAACAAGAAAACAAACTCCAATAAACTCAGGCACAGCTCTAATCGAACAAGCGGAGTACAAGAAAAGAGAGGATTATGAAAGAAGTAAAAAGCAAACATTTCCAACAGGATTGTAAGTTCTTAGGAATTTAGTATGCTGTTCCTAATAAACAAAGGTTAGCAATTTCAATGAAGTTGAATAGAAGAATTCCAAATAACTGCTGAGACTCATGAAGGAAAAAACATTTGTATCATATACACACTGGCTATGGTTATAACTTCGATAAGAGCCAATTTTCATATAATACAGTAGTTTTTTGGAGCCGCTTTGTTGTTCTACATAAATGTACGATTCCTCTGCATCATCTAAAGCATGGAATTTGCTGCTTGAAACACTTGCTCTACAAGAGGAAGCTAGTCTCTCGAAGTGAAACAGAACTACAGTTTAAATTTATGATCTAACTTTGGCAAGACGGGCTCTTATTTCCTCTAGCTCCTCTTCATCCTCCTCCTACAATTTCAAATGAAAAGCCAACTAAATTTAGTTTATTAAAAGAAAACAACCATCATTTCTAAGCAATGAATAGAATGTGTGTTGATCATACCTCAGCATCTTCCGCTGCCTGAGCAGGTTGCTTCAACCTCTCCTTCCTGACTGCTTCAGGAAGCTCTGCGGCAGTCTCACCAGCAATTGCTGTTAAGACCTTATCAACTTCTTCTTCAATCTCTTCCTCCATTTCCTCTGAATCAAGGGCAGTGTCCACAGCATCATTCACAATCTCTTCAATAACACCAGCCTGCAAGAATGTAATTGGAGATTAACTTCCAGCAACATGAACTGAAGCAGTTCTTTTCACATAAGCAGATGATGTATAAGCCAAAAACAGTTTTCCGTCAATACTATAAAACAATCTTTACAAGGAAGCATTAATCCTAGACACATTATCTTGTTAGTGCCTTGAAGATCATTCTAGCTATCTCTTCTGCAGCATATGCCCAAATTTATCATACAAATCTAAATTATAAGAACTGAACAAGTACATTTGATTATAAAACTTTAGCAAGAACCATATGTTGACCTACTCTTAAAAAGGTGGTGAAAGAAAATGGAATGGCTTGTAATTTACTAAAAGTACAATGTAATAATGAAAAGTTCTTATCTAAAAATGCAATATAAGGGCTAAATAGTCATGATGTTTAGTTGAACCGGAGGAAGGAAGAAAGTAAAGTACTATAGCAATTGAAATATTGTTTACACATTGAGACGGATAGATTTTTTGAGATTCCACTTACAGGAACAAAAGCATAAGGAGGGTAATAGGAAGCAAGGTTTCCTTCCGTTACAGGCTGATTTACCCAAGCAAACTTTACCAGAATAAGCTCAACAAGGTTTATGAAGAAAGTTACTGGAAACTTATATTTGTTCGTCCATAACGGACTCCTAGGAGGAAAAAAGTATTTGACCATCACTAGCCAATAGACAAGCAATTGTTACCTTGGTCATTTCTTTACTAAAGTCTTGCATTGTTTTAGCCACTTCAGGAGCCTTCATAAGATTATTGACAAGCTTCATAACTTCAGCACTCTTTGACAAATGTCCCACAGTACGAGCAATGGCTGAAATGAGTAAAAGAAATATGTTGCAACACAGATGCTAAAGCAGGTCAAGTTCAGGCTGAACAGGAAAAAGGGAAAAAACAGAGGAACAGTTGTGTGTTGTGGTGGTGGGTGGGTGTTTTTGTTTGGGGGGGCGGGCAAGGGAACAGTTCCAGAATGTCTATTTTTTTACATATAAGCAATATATATATATATATAACTCCACTGCCAATGTTTCTCTCATTTACTTCAAGTAATCAAAGGCAAGTGCAACTCTGCAGATGACAGTACAATCCAGGCAATCTTAGATGTGCTTTTCTTCACAGATTAAAATTAAAAGAGGGGGGGAAGAGAAAGGTTAAACAACTACATGCATCTTGGCAGAAAACCTTTTTCCTTTCCCCTCCTCTGCACCCCACCCCCCCTCCCTTTGCAAGTCAAAACAGATATAAACGCATGAAAATTCATTCTAGAAGTATAAAAATGAAGAAATTCTTTGCTCAAGAATCTTCATAGATCACTTCTCATTCTGCTGCCTGATCCTAGACTCCTATTACATGTAGAAGATCGGCATGTCATCCAATATGACACTAGTAAAAAAAATTCAGAACTCCAGGAACTAGAGGAGTAAGAAAACAAGAAGAAGGAAGATAGGAATCAACAACCTTAAATTGATTTCAAACTTTCCATGTTAACAATTTGACATTTGCAGTCATATTAGACAGTATATTGTTCCCCAGTTACATCTGATGCCTAGAAATAGCCAGTCTCACTAAAATCTTCCAAAATCATCATTCACTAGAACATATTAACACATAACTTAAGCAAGACTCCAATTTGTTTGGTGTCTTTCTCCATAGAAACAAGATTTATGCCAAGAAACTCTTGCTTCTCATGTTAACTTTATCTTATCTCATATCTTTTATGTTTGAATTACATTCCGATCCATGAGCTTCCCCACGACTAAATACAAGAAATGAGATCTAATTTGCAAGCATCAATTGACATCTAATGTGCAAATGGCATAAAATATGGAATGTCTATGGATCTTTTTAAGTCTTCTTCCAATGCAAAGGGCAAGGATGAAGGCTCTTTCCAGATCATTTAAGGTTGAACATTCAAAAACAGGAGGAAAGGAAAACATCATATATCATCAATTGGAAAGGCAGGATCCAATAAAGCAAAACCCCATAAAGGAAAGAAAAAATGGAGCAAACAATAAATTAATCGGGACTGCACCTAAAATGCAGCCATAGTTATATGAATGGAGTAATCTTCAAGTCATCAAGGAGGAGAAAAAAAAAAAAGAAATCCCTTTCCAAAAGAGAGAGATGCACGAGGTCCTCTATTCTAATAAGCAAAGAAATCATTAGAAAACATATAAGATATACGCAAGAGTACCCTATCCTAATAAGTAAAGATGTTATTTACAAAACATATAAATACAAGCACAAAAATAAACTTTACAGATTGAGCAGGATCATACCAACACTTTCACCAAGGTGCATTGATATTGAGTTCATTTGGGCCTTGTTCTCATAGAGACGATTAACAGTTTTCTTCGATCTCACAAGCTCTTTAGCAAGTGCCTGAAAGTTAGTGCAGAAGTGTAAGCCACAAAGGAACTTTATGGCCTTTGCTTAGTTACTTCAGCTATACAGCAACAAGAAATGATCATCATTACTCTCTCTAACAAGCTCAGGAAATCAACTTCAAATGTTGTTCAGAATGCCAGAAAAGAATTTGAGTATTAATAACAAACTGCATAGAGAGAAGACTAATCAAGCCATGACTTGTTAGCAGAATGTTTCCGGAGGAATTAATATGGTAAAAATTAAGAAGCCATTTTTCAGAAAACTAACAAAATATCCCAACATCAAGTTTACAAGTTATTTCAGAGAGAGTACAGATCGAAAGGAAAAAGGTAAGAGAAAATCTATTCAGCATGTCAAGAAACAGTAACTCTTTCTAGGACACAATGGAGACAGCTTTCTGAAAATTGATATTGACCTAATGTGCTCATAATCAATCTTAATGGAGCTTCTAGGTTGCACTTTGCATCAGACACTAGCTCTTCACTAACAGCAGAAATAATATTTTAATCTTTAGTCCACAGAAAATTTCAAAAATTCTAGTTTATCATACTGAAGAAAAAAATTCAAAAAAAAATTATCAGAAGTATCCAACAAAGCGGTTTCAGGTCTTGCAAAACAAAATATCGGTATCAAAACAGCTTAACCTAGTACGTAGGAGTGACCGCATCGAAATGATTGCTATATCCAAAGATAAACAAACATTTATAACAATATCTACAGATAAACTAAAAGTTCAACAGCTAATGAAAGCAAGAGTACTTTCTTTATGGTTGACAATAAAATAACGTGTATCTATAGGTTGAAGTTCCAACTGTTCGAGAATGTCTATCTTTTCTTTAGGACTGCCATAATTTATTCCGTATGTCCTTCACTCAGCATCCCATCTATCCAATTGCCACCAGTAATGGAATACTAAATTATCAGATTCAGTTTCTCTATTCCAACACTATATTCCAGAATGACATTTGCAATTTTCAGACTGTTTTCCACAATCATCCTAATAGACACAGGTCATACAAGTGAACAAAATGGATTCAGCCACACACAAAGTAAAAAACAAAGGAAGCACTAAGATCCCACCATGTATTTCAAAGCAAAGAGAGGATTTTCATAATTCACTAAGGTGGTACATAAGCATACTACCGTTGAAACAGAAAAAAGAAATGAATATTCAAGCATTCGCTGGTTTTTGAAAAGTCAATGTAAAAATTGAAGCTGGGTGCAATTTTATATGAAACTCTACTGTGAAATGGCAATCAGAATTCACTAGATCGGGCAAAACAATAAGAACATTGAAGTATGCTATAATTGGTTCCCATAATCAATCTTAAAATACAAAAAAGACTCAATATTCAGAATCTAAATAACAACAATAATACCTTAGCAGAACCCATATCATTTCTCTTGGCTGCTTCTTTAATTGCTTTCTGCACATTCTTCTCCTCTCTCTGTATATCTAGTCGATCATTACCAGAAAATTAAACACACAAATTTCTTGCACCAAAATTTCAAAAATAAAATAGAAAAAGAAAAATCAACCTATGATCACAATTCACAAAGACCCAAAAAGGAAACGAGAGGGGGGAAAACAACAGAAGCAGAGAAATTTACCTCGGATTTGGCGCTCGATGCTGCGACACTCATGGCGAAGGCGACGCTGCCAATCTCTTAATAATTGTTGCGGGTTCGGCTTCGGCTTCAAAATATTCATTACCTTCTCCATTGTTTCCTTTATACGGAACCCCTCAAAGGGATGATTCCTATTGCCTATGCAAAAGATCGAAATGGGTTTTGGAGATTTTTGCGTGACTTTTCAGCAACTAAAGGGAAAAAATTTTGTGCTTCTCAATTTGACTAACACTATGATGGTGAGATTTAGAAACCCTTTTAACCTTTCCTTAACCCGCACGATGTTTCTGTTTGTTTCCTTGCTCTAACATTTGATCGTTTTTCTTCAAAAGTTAAAGCTAGAGAATCAATACCAGTTTCAATAGATGAGCAGCGAGAATCTAATTATTTTGCTCTCCATTTGGATTTTGGTTGGGTTTTCTTGACTCGTCCGATTTCAACTTTTCATCCTCTGTTTTGTCAATGCTTCTTCAGATTTTTCACCAACGTGTGGCGTTGTTTTTCCGCCGGGAGAGGGGCGTGGGGGTGGGCGCGGCCGGGGCATAGACTGGACGCATTAAATTCTGGTTTTCTGGACGCATTCTGAGTTAGACGACAAAATAGCATGAGCGCATCGCAATACCGTTACGCGTTTTTATAGTTGACAACGAAAAGCAGGGCCATTTTGCGGAGCTCGGCACATAATGGTCAAACAAGTCAAAAACCCTGCTTTCTCAAAGAAAAAAGAGCAAGGGTATAGTAATTTTGAGAATGAAGCATAAGACTTTTTCAATTTTTCTTTCTTTTTTTTTTTTTTTGCTAAAGACTTTTATCATAGCACTGACGCTCCGGTCCTGCCCGGACCCCATAGGCTACCCCTGGGAGGAATGAGGTGTTTTATTTTTTTACGGTTTAGAAACCCTCAATCTACATCTGTTTTACTAAGTCCCTAGGCTTATGTCTTTTTTTATGAGATATTTTTTTATTATATATAGATATATAAATTAATAATTAAAATAAAAAAATTTAAAAATTATCATTAATTATATATATTATTTTTAATATACATAAAATTATATATAATATATATTTTTAAATTAAAATTAAATTAATTAAATTTAATTATGAGTATGATTAAAATGTGTGATTAAAAAAATTTAATATTAAAATTATAATATATCATTTTTAATACATAGAAAAAAAATTAGCCTGCTACAATTCGTCTTAACCCGCAAGCTAAACAGCGATCAATTTGACCTGCATTTAAACGAAGAAAACTAAATGTAAACCTATTTATATTTTGTGCCAAACAAGTCGGCTCGCCGGTCTTAGACCGTTTTGATACTGTTTTTTTCCTCAAAAATTTACTTACAAGGAAAGGTCGAAAGGTAATGAAGATGCTAGTCTAGTAGACCAAGTAGTTTTTGGGCATCAAATTACTTAAAAGTAAGTATGGGCCCATTTAGTGGTCCATGAGAACATCATCTAACTCAGTTTAATGAAGGGAGCCCAAGTCATATATTTACTAACAAAGTTTTTAAGTAAGTTCTCATCTGTTTGGGCCATCATTTGCCCCTTCTCAAGAAAACTGCTTTTCAGGCCTATTAAGATGGTGGATTAGGCTATCAGGGAAGAGAAAATTGAAAGAATTTTCTTTGCATTTTCTTTTAGTAAAAGAAGCTCTATTATATAATTGCAAGTCCAAAAATTAAAATCACCGAGCCAAGAGAATAAATAAGTTGGTAAAGTATTCTTTTATTGAAGTCGGATCAAAATATCTCATCGGACATATTACCCATTCCTTTCCCTTCCTTATCCTATGTTGTAATAATATTGGGTTGGGATTTAATAGTATTTTGATTTGAAATTTTCTGTTTTGAATTTCACAATAGAAAATATTTTGTCAGAGAAAAAGTAAGATTCAAAATAAAAATTTTGTATTAGATTCCTTAATACAAATACACCCTAGATTTCCTCAAAAAAGAGTATTCTTTTATCAGATCACAAGATCTCAAAAGTATAATGTAACTTTTTTTATTTTCTTTCCTATTTTAGGTTAAAAATTGTAGAAGGTTAATAATAATTTAGTTGATAAATTGTGTCTTCTACTAGACAAAGCTTATGAGCTACGCTGAAGTTATAAAAGAGTATGTGAGTCTATCATGAGTAGTCTTTATCTCTGTTTTGGGCTATTAATCTAGAAATAATGCACCTAGATAATAATTCAACTCACCTAACAGTGTCTAAGACCTAATGCAAGATTTCATCCAAAACCAACTCAAATACATATCCAAATCTCTTTTTTTTTCCCTTAAAAATTGTTTTGGGGCCAACCTCCTACAATTAAAATAAAAATTCAATTATTATACTGTGGCCTCATATAGATATGCGGAATATAAAATGGCCTTACGATGGCTTCATTATATATCGTTATCATATTTGGAAATGAGGATCTTAGTCTCCTATAGATAATGCATGTAAACGTGTAAACAGTAAACTTTCCAATAATAGAATAACTGATTACCGCATGTGCTTCCTCATACACCACCGTGCATGAATCAAAGTTGTCAAAAATGTGGGAGATATTAGCTTTGGACTAAGATGGTGATTCGGGGGTGAGAATATTTTAAAAGCTTGAAGTCAGAGTAAATTATAGAGGAAATATAGTGAAGGACAAAAATATAAATTTCGAGAAATTATAAAGGAGAAATTTTCTGAATAATTTTGATTGGTCTTCTAAGGGAATCAGGAAACTTTTCGAAAAGTTTGAAAGATGGGGGGGTACAGCGGCGGCCACCGGCCTCCGCCCCCACTAGATTGCCTCAGAGGTCAGCAACGATTGTGTTTGGAATAATGTCGGACTGGTTTCACATTGTGCCATCGGTACGATCTTGAATTCTTTCTTGCACAAACGGAAAAGATTCAAGGAAACGGTAGGCATCAAAATATGATATCTCACTTGGCCTTTGCCACTATTTAGATTGACAGAGACATAAGAAAAGGAAATGTGAGGAGACATGGGATTAAAGTTTATATGCTACGATTGATTTTTCATTATAGAAAGAAAAGAAATAAGAGGAGAATAAATAGATTTATTCCAATTATTTAAAATTTGATATAAGCGAAAGAAACTTATACTAATGAATCTTTTCTTTACTAATTATGTTAATCAAAATGTTGTATTAACCTAACAATATTGATAAAGAAGTAAAAAGGCAACTTATCCCTTCATTTCATGCGGAAATAGACCTCCAAATGGGTTGCGTATAAACTCAAGACTCCTCTTGAATTTGGGATAAATGGAACGAATCCATTCTTTAAGTCATACCCATTTATCCGGACCCGTTTTTAGTTACTAAAACACGTTTGGCTTTGCAATATAGGATTCTAGATCCATTAGACCCAAACCTATTTTATTAATTATATTATTTATTATTTATATATAATGTACTTCATTTATATATTTTTGCTGTTTAGTTTGTGTAAAATTTAATTTATTAAAGACTCATGTTATTTTAGTTATGTTGGATTGATGTTTTTATGTTATATGTAACGTGAATTGGATATTATATTGTGGATTGGATAACGATATATGTATTTTCTTATTATAAAATTTTGGAGGTACTCATTTTATTTAATTATAAGTGGACAAGTAACATTATTTTTTATTTTGTAATTGTATTTTAAAAAAGAAAAAAAATTACAAAATGGGTATCCTGGACCTGAATTTGAGACCCTTCAGGATAGGGTATAAGCCTGTATATTGTAGATCCGCACTAGTTCGGATCTGGGTTTGGAACCCCTAATGTTTAAACAGGTTTGGATCTGAAACAAGCTGTTCCAAACCCATTTAGACCGTTTGCAGTCCTATCTAGAAGTATTCAAACACAATAATCAGTTTAATCTTTTCCTTTCCTCTCCTCTCTTCTCCTTTGCTTCTCTCATTTGATTTTCCTCAATGCAAACATAGCCTTTAAAAGATCATTTTGGTGGTTTGTTTTATAATAAATTGTCTATGTATGATCAATAATTTTCACAATCATTTGCGATTTGAGTTTATTTTATCTGAAAATTTGTCATTTTTAATGATTGTTTGAATATCCAAGCAAAGCAATGCATTCAAATACTTTATTTGATGAGGAAAATTTTGTCCACCTATTCATATATAAAGTTTCTTACTATTAAATATCCATTCTGGCACTATACCTCATGTTTTCCTTTTTTTTTTTTTTTTGTCTTTTTGGGTGAAAAATGCTATACCTCTTATTTTCTGAAAAATGAATGATTTGAACTATAGTGACATAAATTTAATGGATTGTACTTGTTTATATAGTGTAGACTGACGCATTTGTTAAGAAAGGACTTTAAAGAATTTTATAAATAAATACTAAATATTCTTCTCACAAACACTCGACCAATTATATTTCATTTAGATTGGGTTTAGATTTAGAATTTTTTGTCTTGAATTTAATAAAAGTAAATTTTTTTGTAAAAAAAATAAGTTTAATTATTATTCTATCTAAACGAAACACAATTCAAATGAAACCATAATCTCTTCACCATCATAACAATTTCTTTACTAACATGAATATATCTCTATTTTTCTTCCCAAAAAAAAAGAGGACATACTTGGAATCGAATTCAAAATTTTAAGTGTGAGACCCACATCTTTTCTCACAAACAATTTAACTTTTACGAAATTCAAGACAAAAATCTCAAAACCAAACTTTATCCAATCACAATTTACTTCCGTGCTCAAGTTTCAGTTATTTTCGTGTAATATGGGATCTGTTTTTCGGGGGCAAAATATTACATAAATACTCCATATTTGTCTACATAATGCCGACACAAAGATAATTACGAGTAAGTAAATCTGAAGTTTTTTCTTTTTTTTTTCCTAACAGTCAGCTAATCTTAATTTTAAATTAGCGTTTGCGTATCTCTTGTGATTTCCTATTCACCAAAAAAGCATTATATGATATTCTTCATTATTGCGACATAATGTGTCTAAACTTTACACGCATTACTTTAAAAAAAAAAAACTCAATTGTCCAATTGGCTAATAATGTTGATTCCCTCTTTTTTCTTACTATTTTTGGGAGGTGGTGGGGGAGGAGGGATGACGAATGTCATCGCATATCCTAACTGTATCAGAAGAGACAAATTTATCCGTTGATCTTCGTAGCCATGCATCTCTCGAATCTTATCTGTCTGTTGAAAATCTTTTTTCTTTTCTTTTTTACGTAAAATATATTTATTTTTATAGCTATTTCTTTTCTTTAGGGGAATCATTTTGTAGATTAAATTATTAAATGCGTATAGGGATTTGACAAGCACGATATTATGGTGCAAAGCAAAGTTTCAACGACATTGGCTCAAACATCCCTTTCCAAAATACACAAAATTAAGTATATGACAATCCATTTGGAAAAGTGTGTGTTGTGTATAGATGGAAATAAAAGTAGTTCCCTCCAAAACTTGTGTCCTAGAAAAATTACTTTTATTAGGTTCTTAATAATTTAAAAAAACAAAAAAAGTTACGTATTTTAAAATAAAAGAAATATTAAAAAATATTCTTATTATATATATATATATATATATATAATCTACAGATTGCACATTAACGCCTTAATATTTAGCAATTGAAACTTTGAAACTTGGAACAGACGTTTTGTCTAGTCCAGTACTTCTACTCCAAAAGTGATTGAGAATGAATAGGGAACCCTAATTGCAGTCGAAAGTTTGGACGGCCAACTTCATAGACCATTAAGCATGCGTTGAATGCTGGTATTAAATATGAACCAACTATTGCATGCCTAACAGCATAAATCTTCAACTAAGGAATGGTGTGCATACAGCATCTTGTAAGCTTCATAACTGGTCGTCTTTGTCATTCTCTAAGTTAAACACATTTGCCCTACCTTAAGACAGAGTGTTTTTGACTATTGATAAATCAAGATCAAAGGGGTCACTATTAGATGAAATCTAGCAACATTCCTATAGTCTACCTCATTTAATTTTGCGGGAGGAATTCAAAGCTCATAGGCAAAATTTCTCAGTTTACTGAAAAACAGAATTCTTTTTTTTTTTTTGGGGGGGGTTTGTTGAGGGGGAAGAGAAATTTGGAACAGAACACATACTTAACAGCAAAAACATGCCGAAAGCTTCTCAAACTGTCGGCAAAGCGAACCAAAGGAGGGTGTCATGTGGGGCAGAGTCAGGCAACAGTTGAACAAACCCTTTTGTCTAAGTTCTACAATTGTGTCGCAGTCCATAATATATGCTATTGCTTGAGGAGTGAGTGATCACAAAATTTTATATGATCTTGAAAGTTATATCTCACCGAATTAAATGAATCAATGATTCAAGATTTGTATATACTTTGTATTATGTCCGTACAACAAACATATTCAATACTAATAACTCCAAAGTCTTTTTAGCCTTATAAAGTCCTCTTGGTGGTGGGATCAATCGCCGATGCTTATCATACATTTCAATGCGACAGAACGCATCAATAAGTCTCGTAGCTGAAGCAAGCAACAGGGAATTAGCTGAATTGCATTTAATTCAACTTGGTACAACATTACGCGATTCAGCTTTAAGGCAAATAATATATAACTGAATTTAGTAGAAGCACGATTATAATTCAAGTTTGAGATTACGGGAGAGAAGTAATCGGAAAGAGTTTGCGTATGCTGTTTATCTTTTCATTTCTTGCAATTAATCAGGGTTTTTGCTCATCAAATCCGGGAATGCATTCAAACATTGGAAGAAAAATACTCAGATTGACCCGATTTTTGTGGTTGCATGCCTGGGAAAGAATTAAAATCCCTGGAAAGAAATGGTCAGTTTGTCCCCATTTTTCCATCTGCATGCCCCTAATTTCTTAATGTGGGACTTGGTATATATACTATAATATTGGCTATCTGACTAATATTTTCATATGCTTCAAATTCCAAAAAGTCCTTGCGCTCCTTTTCTTGGTAAAATTATCCTCTTGTTTCTTGTTCTTCTCCCTCATTCAAGTACCACTAGTATTGCTGGGGCCTTCAATGCATATGGCAAAAGAAATGGGCAGAAAATGACTACTCCGGCTACCCCCCAGTCTATCTCTGTCTCCATTAACATATCAAACAACAATGGCTAACATGGCTTCCAGATGGTGCCTCTGGAGTAGTCAGGAGTCATTCATCTATTCTATTCTGCCCCTGCTTTGATCAAGAATGTGTCCTGTTTCGCGGATAGATGATGATAAGGAAGCCCAGACTCTGTGTCCACTCCTCATTTTTATTTGCGAAAAAGTGACATGATTCGGATAGATTCGGTATCTGCTCATTATGTAATGCTAAAAATTTATGAACATGATAAAATGTTTCTATCTGTCAGATATTATAATTGACTGAAACGATATGAGAACTTCTCTTAAAAGGGACATTTGCAACCGAATGAACATTATATGTAATGGTTTCTAGATCCAGAAAGTTGTTCTATGAACTTCTGCTCAACAAATTGTTGTCTTTATGCAACCACATTTCATCATCCTAATTTTAAATAAGATATTTTACAATTAGGAAAGATACTTACAGCAAGCGCGAGCGACTCTTTTTTTTTTGTTTTTTTTTTCACTCTGAATAACGCAAGTGATTACTAAAAGTTAGAAGTATATCGGATTGCTGCGTAGCAAGTGATAAGGGGTAAGATAAGTAATTGGCTGCAGCTAATACCTTGTGTTTCAACCATTAGTTGAGTTTGCTTACTGACTACACACCAAAAAAGGTGCTTCTACAAAGCAAATGGTTAAACTTAGCGTCAGCTAATTGACCCTATATCTCTCTCATCATTCCAGTACAAACTTCTGCTTGTTTTTACATATTTAAAAAACTCCAAGTTTGCTAGAAAATAACTAATTCTGTCTGCTTTTATCGATCATTCTGTGGCATCTTTTCTGAGAATTTGTCAGCTGTGGGGTTATTTCTAAAATTGCTTTTCAAAAAGCCATGAATAGAACTCATCAATTCTGATAAAATGGGTAGCATCATACATTTCTTGCAGTAACTAACTGGTTATTCACACGAAAATCATCTTGAGACATTCAAAATCACAGTTTTACAATTTCAAACCTAATCGAACAATGTCACTAGTTCCTGCATACTTCATATGAATTGTGACTCTAATCAGGAAGTTGAGTGTAAGATGACAAATTTGCAGATTTCTCATTCAGATTTGATAAGAGCTCCTTCTGCACCTGCAGACTTCCAGCAGCCACACAATTTTAGATTATAAAGAATTCCAGATGAAGTTAACTGAAAGTAGCATCAAGTAGTAATGTCCTCTGTTTCCTCATCTTTGCTTTCCCATATCAGCAAAAACAGCACCCCACATCCCAAATCCTACGCCGCAAGCTTTCTCATAAATTAAAGGAAAGATAAGTTCAAAAGAATAAGACATGATTTTGCACTGTTTTTCTTCAGCATTTGCAGTAACTAGAAACTATTCTTGAATTGTCCATATGTGCAACTTCCATCAACCTCCTCGGCACTTCATTTCTTCTGTAGGACCCTCAAAAGTTTCCTTATTTATACCCCCCATCTTCATTGCCCATTCAAGTCATTCACAGTCCTTATTTTTTCATCTATTAGTGCAGCGGAGCACATTTCTTTACTCCATCCCTCGTTTTCTTTCGGAGTTATGCCTCTGCTCCTTCTCTTCCTTTTCCTAATTTTCGTGCTCCCCTCCAGCAATGCTCAGGGTCCACCTTCCCCTGGCTACTATCCTAGCTCAAGAGTGGGTTCAGTAGAGTTTGGCCAAGCCTTTGGGAACCTTTGGGGTCCTCAGCACCAGAGTCTGGAGCAGGGCACAGTAAAAATATGGCTCGACTCAAGCTCAGGTCCTAGTCCTACACAACTTAGATGATGATTGATATTGTCTCATATTTCTCTTCCATGCAACATTTGTACGTTGTGTCCTATTGGACTTACATTATCTTGTGGGCTCTCACATTGTTATTCTGTTTTTTTGGCAATTTCACTGATTGCAGGAAGTGGGTTCAAATCCCACAATTCCTACCGTTCTGGATACTTTGGCACCGCGGTTAAGCTTCAGCCCGGTTACACTGCCGGAATCATTACATCTTTCTATGTAAGCACTGAACTAAAAAACCTCGAAACATGCAATCCCCTCTGAACTTTGAGAAAATTGCATTTCCGTTTGAACCCGAATATGCACACAAGCCACCGGTGCAAAATGCCAATATAGCATTTCTCACGAAGTACCTAAGCTATTTGATCACAACTGCATTATTTGCAGCTCTCAAACAATGAAGCCCATCCGGGGAACCATGACGAGATTGATATTGAATTCCTTGGAACAACACCGGGGAAACCTTACGTCTTGCAAACAAATGTCTACATTAGAGGAACTGGCGATGGGAACATTATAGGGAGGGAGATGAAGTTTCACCTGTGGTTCGACCCCACACAAGATTTTCACAACTATGCTATTCTCTGGAATCCTGATGAAATCATGTAAGTTTGGGCAGTTCAGAAGGTAGATGTATATTAATTGTGGTTCGGAAAACAAAATAAATCTTGAACAGTAAACTTGTTGACCACTTGAGGGATAGAGGAATGAAGAAAAAATTCTTTAGTTCAATATTCTCGCATTAAACAATAATGGTTTTGTTAATCTTGACGTGAAATTGGATGAAAACGACCAGAAAAACAACAAACCAAACTTCACATGCAAATAATTACTGGTTTCTTTTATTTTCCACTTTCTTCTTTACGTGTATGAAGATTATTTGATGATGTGATTTGCAGATTTTTTGTCGACGATGTCCCAATAAGAAGGTATCCAAGAAAAAGCGATGCAACATTTCCAATAAGGCCTATGTGGTTGTACGGATCTATATGGGATGCATCATCATGGGCCACCGAGGAAGGGAAATACAAAGCTGATTATCGCTACCAGCCATTCGTAGGAAGGTACAAGAATTTCAAGCTGGGTGGTTGTTCCGCGGATAGCTCCGCCTCGTGCAACCCTCCGTCGGGTTCGCCTTCGGGGTCGAGCGGGCTGAGCCGCCAGCAGTATGCATCCATGGATTGGGTTCAGAGGAATTACAAGGTGTATGATTATTGCCAGGACCCAAGAAGAGATCATACCCTAATACCTGAATGCTAGCTAGGGTTGGTGATTGGAAAATGAAGATGAAAATTATGAAAATGCTGTGTGGTTATATATTTGGAAGGTTTTGAGATGGGGCCACTAGCCAAGAACAGATCGAAGAAAGTGGTTGGAGCGTCCAAGCCTCCAAGATTGGAAGTTTGAGTTGATTTTCTTTTGTTTGAAATAAATCTTGAAAAAAGAAATAGCGTCTTTGTTTTTAGTTTTGTTATGGATTAAGAGCAGATGGAGAGTGTAAGAGTGATGGAAGAATTGATATGGGCTTCAAGTGTACGTACTATTTTTATTTGCTCAATGATACTAAAGAAATATTTGGTTAACAGTCCAAATTTCTTCGATTGATTTCTTGTCAAACTAAATAAATCAATATAAAACGAAAAAACTTGAAAATATAAAATTTTTTACTATTTTCTTTCTTTTCAAAATGTCTAAGTTTTTAGAAATTTTAATAACTATTATTTTAAATTATTTTTAATATAAATATAATTATCTCATTTGTAAAATTGATAAAGATATAATAAAAATATTTTTTATTTTAAAATTTTTTATTTTTTAAATTTTAAAAGAAAATTTTATATTTCAAAACATAAAAGTAATAGGCAGCTAAAAAGAAATAATAATATTGATGCCAAGGACTTGAACATTAGCTCTGATTCAATTATGCAGATCGAGATGGGTACTGCATGCATAATTACGCATGACAGCAACAAGCAGCAGTTACATTTAACCTAGACAAGTAAAATATACATAAAGAGAGCATCAATTCAATTCTTTTAATTCTTTTACAACAAAGGGCTGGTGGTCCTCGTAGTTTGATGTCTACCTTTTTCCCTTTTTCTTTTTCTGTGATGTCTACCTAGGTATTTAGTACTTTTGTGAATTTCTTTTTTTCTTCTTTTCTAGGAGTCGAATTGGTCCCTGGTCATGTTTCATTCCAATTAAAGAATCCACCCACAACGAACCCAAGCACAAAAGAAGAAACATATAGCGCAACCCAGATTCTGTTCTTTAATCCTAGTAATAAGTGAATTTAGAAACCTGAGTTGAATGCTGATCGGTAAATGCCAATTCCTTTCCCTTTTTTCCAACATTTTGTCTTCTACCGGCAGGCGTCTTTGCTCAATTTATTATGGTTTTTGGAGCCGTCAGCTGTTGTCTTTTTAGAATGTTGTATTTTCTAGTTGAGAAGGCATGTATAGATATGAATTTCTAATTTGTCAACTTGGAGTGGTGGTTCTTTCTCGAAACGATGCTTGTGAATGATCAGTGAACGTTGCCGTCCCTTTCACTGTTGTCCATTTCTTCTCTAGTGTCAAAAACCATTTGATTCTGTTTTTTTTTTTTTTTTCTGGGTGAAAAACTGTTTGATTCACATGCCGCTCCTATTAGGCTATTAGCCCTTTTGAAGCATCCAATGACCCCAGACACAATGGAGCCAAAGATTCTGGCCTCGCACAAATTACGACCAAGTTGGACGCGTTCTTTAGAAAATTCAAGCATAGAAGGTTTATCCGCCACTGATTTCCTCTGTTTTAAATTAAAAGACTTTTTTATTCTTTTTTCACTTTTAAAATATTTAATTTTTTAATAAATTTTAAAAATTATTTTTTAAAATTATTCTTACTATAAATATAAATTTTTTATTATTTATTATATCGATATAATTAATTAAGATTATAATAAAAAATATATTATTTATTTTCTATTCTTTAATATAAATAAAAAGAACCAAAATACTTTATATTTTAAAATAAAAATTTATATATATTTTTTATTTTGCATAGCATTTTCTTCCTCAATCTACAAATTCTCTTATAAATATTTTACTTTTATGATTTATAAAAAGATAAAAACCGAAACCAATTACGTTTACCTAAATTTAACAGGATTTTGTAATGCAACTTAACAAAACCGACCTTAGCTCAGTTGGTAGAGCGGAGGACTGTAGTGGGGAGTAAAGCCTGTCTGTCATCCTTAGGTCGCTGGTTCGAATCCGGCAGGTCGGATTTTTTTTATTACACTGATTAAATTTTTAATATTTTAAATTAAATATAATTTTTTTACCAAATAATTTTAATTTTTTACAAAATAATAATAGAATTTCAAAAAAAATTCAAAACTATGCAAAAAGGTTTGAAATATTTTGAATTAAGAAGGATGTCTGATTCAATTTTATCAATCCGAAAAGTAACATTGAGGACGAGGAAGTCCTCTTCAAATCCCTTTGCAAGATTTTTCATTAGAATACAATCTCTTTTTCAAAAACATGGGAATCAATTCGCCTTTCTGATTCTAATATAGTTAATTGTCTAAGGGCATCTTTTGAGTCAATTCAATTCTTATTTCAATTATTTTCCTAAATCTTTTACCAAGTAAACGGAAACTCTCGTGACCCGAGATTATACAAAAGAAAACAGAAAGTGGGCTTCAGCATTGGAAGTGGGCTAACAAAAACTATCTATTTGAAGACAACGTAAAATCACGGCCCAACATCCAAGTATCGTGCTATTACGTCGCTAGTCTTTCCCTCCCTATTTAATTATATAATTTTTTTTCTTTTGGATGCATTGGAAAAACAAGATCTATTAAATTTTTTTTTAAGCAGAAAAAGGATCGATCACTTAATAAAAGGTATTTATAATAAAATGATTTATTACTTTGTTACTAATTCTACGAAATTTAGTAAACTCACAAAGTTTCAACTATTTTTTTTTTTACTCAAATCATAAATGCTTTTATAAAACGTCCTGTTAAAAAGTTTATGAGTGTTTGAACTCACGTATTTTTAGAATTCATATTCTTCAAATAAAATGAATAAGTTTTGAAATATTTATACAGAAATTATACAATTATTTTTATACAGAAATTATGTTTATTTAATAAAATAAATAATTAATTTTGAAATGAATGTTTAATTTAAATAAAGAAAGTAAAATGATATTTTTAAATACACATATGTATTTTGACTGTATCTCACTTCGCAACTCAATGCAAAATTTTAGCTTTGGATCCATATCCTCTCTCAAAAATAATTTAACTTAAAAATTTTAAATTCAAACGTTATCATATTCCATGCAAAGAAAGAAAAAGTGAACAAAACGCAAGTCTTGGAACTTCCCAAAAGAAAAAACGAAATTGAAGTTGCGAGATCTCTTTCAGCTAGAATATCTACCCACCATAAAACCCCGCATTCACTTTTATTCGTTAGAAATTAGCTATTCCTTTTTCCTTTTTATTTTTTAAATTTATAAATTTGAAAATAATTAACTAGATTGATCCACATATACTATTATTTTAAAAATATTTTAAATGGTAAGAATTTTTATTATAAGCCAACTACACCCAGTACATTTCCAATGGGCAAAATAATTCTTTTAGATTCTAATTTATCTAAAACACTATAATTAATTGACTTTGTTGCGAATTTGTTGGTATGCAGTGTCGTCAACACAACGAAATCAAACTAACAATATTGAGAACTAAGTAAAGAAACAATAACTAGAGAATTGAGAGAAACTGTATAGAGAGAGGGCACAAGAACTTCTATTTATCTTCTTTAAGAATAAATAGATACAATAATTTAGTCTATAACCCTATTTATAGGGTTAAGAAGTACATATCAATAAGATGAGAAAGAGAAGAATAAAAGAAAAAAATTTTATCAATAATTAAAGATAAATAGAACTCTATTGCCTATTTTTTGGAAGAATAAAGTACATCTATTTCTAATATTTGATTATCTTTTTAATATCAGATAATGGACATTCATTATATTATTTATCTCATAACACTTCTCCTTAGATATTCATTACATAAAGAGTATGCTTTTCTAAAACCTTACAAGATAAAATAAAACTAATGGAGAAAAAACTCTAGAGAATAAAAAAGAGAACACTACTCTTTATATCATTATTACTCTCCATAATAAGATAATCTCTTGAGATTCATTAACCGAAGCTTCAAATTTTGTTCACCAATTTCTCAAACATCGTTATTGGTACTATCTTAATAAATAAATCTACTAGATTATCAAATGATCGAATTGTTACACATCAATATCATCACTTTTGTAAAGTTCATAAGTAAAGAAGAATTTTGGAAAATTATGTTTGGTCCTATCTCTTTTAATATATCATCCTTTTAATTGGTTATATAAGCCGCATTATCCTAATATAGAAGAATTTGAATTCTATTACTAGAGGATTTCCACAATTCTCTTAAATATAATAAATTATAAATCTCAACCACACACATTCTCAACTTATCTCATGAAGCTTTATAATTTCATAATTATTAGATGAGGTAGTTACCATGGATTGTTTTGTGTAATGCCATGAAATAGTAATACCACAATAGGTAAATACATAACTAATTTAAGAACATACTATGTATAGCTTAGATAAATATTTGACATCTACATAACCAATCAAATTTAGGTTGATTATATTTGGATAAAATAATTTAAGATTTATGGTACCGTGAAAATATCTAAAGACATGTTTAATATCATTCAAATGTCTGCATGAGAAGAACTAAATCGTACTAATAAATTTACATGAAGTACTATATCAAATCTTGCGTTATTAGTAAGATATATTAGTACACCAATTGCACTAAAATAAGATAATTCATGACTAAATAATTCTTCACCATTTTCATGAGGTCCAAAGGGATATTTATTCACATTTAGTGATTTAACGATTACTGGATTACTCAATAGATACACTTTATTTATGTAATTTTTTTAAAGGACTTTAACCATAAATATTGATTGACTAATAAAACTTTTATTTTCTAGATACTCAATTTATAGATTAAGACAGAACTTAGCCTTTCCAAAATCGCTAATCTCAAACTCCTATTTCAAATAATCCACATCTTAGAGTTTTTTTGGAGTTTCAATAAGATTGATATTATCAACATATATTAGGAATATTACAAATTTTGAAATATACTTCTTAATGAAAATACATGAATATATTAGATCATGTTATGAAATTAATATTATGGATGTCCATTATCTGATATCAAAGAGGTAATCCAATATCAGAGTTATAGAGATACTCCAACTATCCAAAAGATAGATGGTAGAGTTCTATCACATATTTAATTAGTGATAAGATTTGTCATCTGATTAGTCTTTATCACTTCTTATTGATATGTATCCCTGGACCCTATAAATAAGACTTTAGAATGATGTATTGTACACACTCATTAATTCATTAATTTACTCTTAGAGAATCAAGAAAAGATTTTGTGTTCTTTGTTTATTTTCTTTATAGTTTCTCTTTATATTCTTTATTATAGTTTTATTATTCAATTTTTTATATTACCATTATGATTTCGTTGTGTTGAAGACTAATGCGCGCCAATAAATTCATAACAGATCCTCTGTATATCTTGCTTTTAATAAACTTTTACTAAAATAATTATACTACATACTTCCAAACTGTTTCAAACCATATAATGACTTTTGTAATTTAATAAAATAATTTCAATGACAACCAAATTTACATCTTATGGGCATGTTGAGTCATTATAGAATTTTCATACTATAATTATGTAATAAGTCAACTACATCCATTACATTTCCAATGGGTAAAATAATTTTTTAGATTCTAAGTCATCTAAAATATTGTAATTAATTGATTTTTTTATATTTTTGTGTCTTTAGACAAATACTGTTTTTTCAATTTTAAAATATAAAACTTTTTAATATTCTTTTCTATTCTCAAAATATTTAATATTTTATAAATTTTAAATTTTTTAAAATTATTCTTACTTATTAAGATAATTTATTCATTCTCTTTTATGCTAATCAAAAATAATTTAAATCAACTGAAAATAAAATTAAAAATATTTTAATTTTTAATTTAATTTATATAAAAAAGTTAAAATTTTATATTTTAAAACAGAAAAAACAAAAGCCCTGATGCGAGGGTTGCACACTTGCACTACCTGTGTCATACTAGTAGACATAAGAAGTCACGTGCAATTCACCAAACAATAAAAAAAAAAAAAAAAAAAAGGAAATCACGGGCACGAGGAGGATAGATTCCGCCGGCGGAGAGCACGAACACGCAATCCAAACCGAAAATTTTCAGACTCCGGACGTGGATATTTTTGGTACCCGAGAAGAGGTTAAACAAGAGCAACTTTTGCTGTAAAAGACGAGGTTTAGAAAGTGTCCTGAAAATAGTGCACGGCTATGAATATGGTAAGTTTCTGTTTGTTTCTTTGATTTAACTAAGAGCGGAGTAGTATAAATTATTAGTAGCAGTGCCCGTGAGGCCGTGACCACTTACTGACCCATCTCTGGCCGCTTCAGGATTCAGTCAATTGGGCACCCCACCGCCACCGTCGCCACCGTTCGCGCCTTTACATTAAAGCCGTCTGACACAATTCAGCTGTCAACCTGTACAGCAGTGATATATATACATATATAAAGTTTATATGAATTGAAAATATTTAAATTTTAAAAATTTTTATTTCAAATTATACAAAATAAATTAATTATAAAAATAAATAAAATTCAACTCATTTAAGTAAAACTATATCTAAACACCCATACACCCCACACATAACTTGCGTATCCCTTATTATACAATAGCCCTATGCAGCTATGCTCATCTTAAACTTTCCTAAACAGCCATTAAATGCATTTCTTACTAGCAAATAGTTACTACAAGACCATTTGTTTTTGCAAGTAAATCAAGATCGTAGTTTAGTTTAGTTTAGTTTGGTTTCCTGTATTGACTAATGAACAAAAGAATTTCAGCATCGGTACAACATTTTTGGGACAGCAACAGCACCCCACGTGATCCATAACATGACGACCGCAACGCATCCCATTCCCGTGTTTTTTCTACTACTTAAATATGCGTTATATCCAGCACCACCAACCCCCGCCTCCGCCCGGGCCACCAAGCAAAAAAAACCCTAAAGAAAGAAGAAAAAGAAAAATCCCTCCCCATGTACAACATTAATCCCTTGTCCCACAAACCGCAAAAATACAACGAGGGGCAAATAACCTCAGCTCCATTCAAATGCCCCATATTAAAACCCCTGGTACGTTAGGCCCCACTACCCTACACTACACGGAGGGTTATTCATAGATATTATCGTTCTGTATCTATATATGCTCCCGCCATTTCTGAGCGAGCAATCCAACGAAACTTAGCTGTCTCCAACTATACAGTCACTACCCTCCACGTCGAGAAAAGAGCCCCCAGTCCCAGCTGGACAAACCGGGACCCAACCGGCAATATCAACGTGTCCCATTCTCATTCGTTGGAAACCCTTGACCTGCCGTAGGACCTGTCTAGCTTCTCCGAAAGAGCTTGTAGGACATGCCACGTAGCGTCACCATTGACCATCGGATCGTTGAAGAGTAGGGCCTGTCTCACGCGCGGGTCCCAGAGCTTCATCTGTATGGCGGTCAGGTTGGTGGCCGCGACGTGTTCCAGAATGGGTCCAAGCTTTGCCACGTCCTTCTCCGCCACCGTGAGGGATATCTCCTCCCACGGCACCACGGAGGGGAAGGGCAATCGAATGCCGTCCGCAATAATGACCGGGACGCACCCCAGTGCCACGGACTCCACTAGGCGGGGACTCCATGGGGCCCAACCGAGCGGGCATAAGCAGAAGGCGGAACGTATGATCTCCGAGTGGAAACCGGCGAATCTATGCCTCTTCAGGTAAAACCGCCGATCATTGCCGTATTTCTCCCATATCACCGTCCTTACACGCCTGAAAAATAATTCAAACAACGTTAATGAAATCTAGCCATTGATGAAATGAGAAACGAAAAGTAATTTTGGCCCTGAGAAATTACTTGCTGTAAAATCGACCGCTGATGTTCTTGGGGTGGACTTCCATTTTCCCTCTGAAGAATGCAAAAATATCACGGCGACTATTGATAGGAAACTTCTCCAGTGTCGTCCGGACACTTTCCGGCGATATGTACGGCGGAATTACCACATTTTCTACGTCTTGACAAGGGTGGTCGTAATTGACTCCAAAAGTTTGCAATATTATTGACCGCTTCAAAAACTCAGGTACGCCATCAGCCTTAGCTCTATCCTCCTACTCGATCAAAAAGCCACACGCTTTCACATTTCTTTTCCAGAAAACTACAATAAATGAAAGTAGAAAAAAAAGTGGGACTCTAAAAACATGAAAGGAATTTTCTTAACATACCATGGCGTGAAAGCAAGCACCATAGTCATGGGATGCAACAAAAACGTGATCAGAACCCAGGCTGCGATTCCAAAAGGGAAGCTGAGAAGAGATGAGTTCGATAGCGGAGGATATCAGAGCACGTGCATGACCGATGGCCGGAAAGCCATTAACGGTACTGAAGTTGCAGGAGACATAAACAGGCACAAAGAAAAAGTCAGCCTCCCATGGGTCCAGCGTTCGGACATCACTGCTCTGCAGCGCTCTGTGAAGAGCCACCTCAGAGGCAAATAAATGGTTGCTGCACCTCGGATTTTCTAGCCAGTCCGTGTTGTATTTTGATGGCAAATCGTATATGTATACCTTCAAACCCTGGAACAAACCTGGAATTTTCACGAGAAAAATGAATGAATTAAATTGAATTATTCTTCTTCTTTTGGGGAGCTGGTGTAAATATTGAATCTTTATTTCTGAAGAAAATGAAAATGAACCTTGGTCAATTGAAGGAAGATGGAGAGACGTGGAGTTCTGGGATTCAAATAGCGCCCGGGATGCCTTTGTGTGAGGAAAAACAGTAGTTCTGGAGAGGGAGGTCTGAGGTTTGTGGGTGATAAGAAAAGAAGAAAAGAAATACAATGTCAGAGAAAGCCAAAGAACCCATTTGAAATATCTGTAACAGAAGCTCTTCTCAATCGACGGCGGCGATCTTCCATGTCTGGCGGTGTTGTTCAAGAACTTCATCCTCACATAGAAGCCTCTGTTTCTGGTGGGTCTCTTATGAGACTCCACCATTGCTCTGTTTCAATATTAAAGCCCACCAAAAGAAGAGCAAGTCTGAGGCTTTAGGGGGTTGAATATTGAGAGTGGGTGATGGGTACGTTGTGTTTTGGTTGAAATGGAACTTTCGTTTCTCGGTGCAGTTCTGCAGTGAAGATTAAGCAACAGAGATTGGTTTGTTGGGTTTCGTTTTGCCTTGAAGTATAAAGAATTGGTGGAATCAACAAATTTCTTTTTCTGTTCTAGGAAAAGAAATATTAGCAACAAATGGGAAAAAATGGAAGTTCGATCTGATCCTAACTTTCAATAATAAATCAAATAATTCTTATAATACATAATCATGGAGATCACGCTACGATTGCAGAGAGAGAGAAAGGAGTGTGGAAAGAGGAGATGATGCCGAAAGGGTAAGGAATGTGATTTTCAGGTCACATTGTGGTGGAGCAGAATGAACATAGGCATTGGTCTCGGTCTGAGATTGTCAGGCGAAAAATATACGACCCTGAGTCTCCTACCATAATGACAATTCTGCCCTTTTTTTTGGAATTTGAAATTAGTTTGATTCTTCTGTTTTTGTCTTCTATTTTGCTAAATCCAGGTGTTTCTAGCTGTAATAATATCGAATTATCTGTCATAACCAGTTCATTTATTGTTTTTCTAAGAAAAAAAGAGACGTCTATTAAATTGATAAATCTGCCATGGCGGCAGCTAATACAGCAAGCGAAACTTTTGCATGTCGGGGAAGGCAAGAAGGAGAACTAATTATGCCCTGCTTGGCTAATAAATGTGCTGACTCATAATTGGTTTTTGTTTCTGCTTAAGCACTTCGGTAGGCCAAAAATAGGCCTGTCACAACAATATTCGTTAATGTGTGAGAGTGCCTCTAATGCTTTGGATTGGAAATTTTGATTTTGTTGACTGATTTTTTAAATAAAAAAAGGAGAGAATCAATAGTTATAGAATCTCTTCTTATTATTTAAGAGAATTCACTCTCATGATACATTTTTTATTCTTATTGTAGGAGAGTTTATTATAATGAATAAAAATTAAACTAATAAAGAAAAAATTTGAAAGAAGTTGATTTCTAAGTATTTTAGTGAGTTGAGGGAGAAAGAAATAGAAAGTTTAATGAAAAGGGCAAGGTTGGAATAACAGATTATCAGCCCGCATGGCATGTATTGGCACAAAAAGTTTGTAAAAGAGTTCTCTTTTTCGAAATGGTTTAAAATAGAAAGGAAAAAAAAGTTTGGAAGTCAAGAAAATATTATTTATTATTATTATAATTTTATTTATATTTAAAATAATTAATTTATTTAATTTTTCATTTATATAATTTATATAATATTAAAAATGAAGAAGAATTATAAATAAATAAAATTGTTACTAAAAATAATAGCTTGTGTTTGCAATATGATACTTTTTGCTAAAACTTATTTTGATATTTAAAATTTAACAGATATAATTATTTTAAAATTTTATGTAAATAAAAAATAAAAATTATTTAAAAAATAAAATAATTTAGCATAAATATAACTAATTTTCTCTTCCCCTTTTTATCATTTTTAGCTTGGAAAAGAGTTGCTAATTCTACACCCAGACGCTCTGAGACCGAACACATAGAAAATGCAAAACCTCAAAAGATGAATTGACAGTTTGAAAGTGCTTTATTTGTTGTCAGTTAATTAGTGCATATTTTATTTATAATTTTTCGGTAAAGATAGTTTGAGATGCTGACGCTCATTCTAATCTTTTCTTCAGCATTAGAGATAAGTGATTACCTCTGGAATGTTCTCTCAGCAACAATTCTGATTACAATCTTTTCTTAATACATAAATTAAAAGAATAAAAGTATGAATTGAATTAAAATCTTTACTGTATGACAAATAATAATTCTGATTAAACTTTTTCTCATTTTATTAGGAGGATAAAAATATGAATTAAATTAGAAATTTCTCATATACTTTTTCTTGCTGAATTTAAGATTTATCTTATAATAAAAAATAATTTTACCTAACTAAGTGACTATTTCTCTTTTAAAAAAAACTGAGTAACTACTTAGATTGAAATTCAATATAATTTTGTTCACGTTTTCATTTTAAGACTTATATCTCATCTTACAAACAATTGACTTTTACAATTTTTAATAAAATTTAACTAAAAAAAATCAAGTTATTCCTCCTCAAAATATATTTATGGAAACTCTTCATGCAAATCACAGCCCGCAACGACCCCTTCCTCCTCCTCTTCCACATGAAAAAGAGATGGGGAAAAATCATAACTGCTGAGGAAATATTATGGCTGGCTTATTTTGATAGTAAATACAATATCGTTGTCTAAACTGCTATATAATATTGTGAAGAAAAAGAATAATATAATTTATAAAAAGATGGAAGAAAGGACGTGACCCGATTGAACGCTGCTCCTTTCCGTAAATTCATTTTTAAGGAAGATGACTTGACTTTTCTACTTTGATGAAAACCACCGGGACACTCAATCAATCCATCATCTTTGCATTCACACCCCCTTTTAAAGAGGAAAGTTGGAAGTAAAAGTTCTGCTCATTAATTTTCACCACAGATTCCATTAATTTATCTAAAAGGAGAATTCATTATTCCATTCGGACGGCGTTTATTATTCTTCTTTTTTCTTTTTCTTCCTTTCTAAAAGGTTCTTTTATCTTATTGAATTGAGATAAGATACTTTTAAGAAGAAAATTGTATTTCTACCGCATCGCTGCCCCCAAAGAAATTAAATAAATAACATCCTCTTTCTTCCTCAAAAAAACTATTTTATTTTTTTTCTTTTTTATGAATCAATTGCAATTAATGATTTATGAAGTTTGGAAATCACAGATTTTTTTTTTCAAAAGAAATCAGTTCCGTGGAAAACTGGGGATGCTTTCTTCGTAGATGATATTATGATAAGATGGAAGAGGCATTCAGTGTTTGGTCAAAATGAGCAATCTAAAAACATAGGGAAGTTTCTCCCTCACAAGTCTAAGATAAGTATGATTATGTTGGAGTTACGTATGGTGGAAGTTTCTTTAATAATCTATGCCCTCTCTTCCAACCAATATGCTGCATTTGTATGCAATATTTATGAAATTCTTTATTAAGTTAAAGGGTACTCAAATAAAGTTCACCTTATTAATAGAAGGGGGCAAAAGTGCATATGAGTTCTTCGGTGTAGAGGGAAGTACGACAGATCGTGCTTAAAAAACTGTGAATTATTAATATATTTTGATGCTTTTTGTGTAACAAATAGAAAGATAATAAATATTTCTTTATCAAACAAATAAGTTTTGAGTTTGATGTTAAGCCTTGTGCTTCCTCCTTTTGATAGATCAAGAAAAAGCAGATTCTCTAAGTGAACTTTCAATTTGTGAGGAGTTTAAATTCAATCTCCTCTCAATTTTTTGTTTGAGATTTTCTTTTTATGACCGTTATTCTTATATGTTAAGAGATCAAAGAACATCGATGTATAGTATTTGTTTCTTTTATTAGATTATTTAAATTATAAATTATATACTCGACTATTAAAACTAGATAATTTAGTATTATCTTGTAGTTGAGTATCTGATTTATTATTTTATATTGTGACGTAACGTTATATATTTAGAGTATTAATTATAAAGGCATTTGTATGATTGGTAAATCTCAACTTTGATATCCGTTAAGGACTTTATGAGTCCTTCGCCCTTAAAAAGAAAAGAAAAGAAAAGGATGAAGAGATAATTTAGGAGGGATTGTTAATCTTGTTGAAGAAGTCGTCATAGGAACAAAATTTGGTTTCAAAAGATATTTAATGCAAGACTCTTTTCATTCATTGGTAACTAGCCAAAAAAACCCGTGCTATGCACGGTAATATATATATATATATATATATATATATATATATTTATATTTTTTAAACATAATTCTTATTGTAATGTATCTAGTAAAATAAAAAATTAATTTTAAAGAAGCTTCAAACTTTTTTTAATTAATAAATTAAATTATGAAATTACTAAATTATTACAACCGATCTAATAATTAATTAATTAATTAAAATTTAATATCCAGTATGAAAGTTTTAATAAATGCTATTGGTAATTTTGTCAATCGAACAAAAATAAAAAAATAACTACCATGATAAGTAATACATAGTAGAGAGGCATAAATATATTATTTAAAAATAATTTCACAAATGAATATGTTATATTGTGATCCTCTTTTACAGATGAGAACACACCAAGCGACACATAAAATAAATATTATTTGTGATGTTTTTTTACAATTTTGACATCATGTAGTACTCGAATCATCAATGTAAATGTACGATATTTGCATGAATTGATATGTTTATGAAAATTTTTTAATCCATTATCCTGATACACAAATATTATATTTTAGAGTTGAATCTATAAAATTAAAAATATCTGAGCAATCACATAACTTTTTGATATTCTCAAAAAAAAATTGTTAGAAGTATGAATATACTAATACCTGTCTTTATATTTTATTTAGGTGATCAATTTGAATACCTTAGTATAAAGTTTACATGCCTATCTTTGAGAGTAATATTCATTTCTGCATTATAATCTTCTATGATCATATTAACAATCTAAATAATGTTTAATCTCATCAACAATTCGATATCGTTGTTGGTTTGTTTAATGTATTGACATTTACTTCAAGAAGAATATGTGCTTTATCAAATCTTTTGGTCATGTACTTGTACAAATATTTGACAATACTCTTAAATTTATGTGAGCATCCATCAATACCAACAAATCTCTCAGATAAGAAATAACCCACCTATTATCGAAAGTAAAACTATTTATTGTAACTCTTTTACTTGAATCATTTTGGCGTCTGTATTCTACATGCCCATCATTTTCTATTGTTGTCGCATCACAATATTTTTTTGGGTAGTGCTTTGAACATTTACCATTTATCATGGAGCATTTGGAAAAGTATCACCACAGGGTCCATGGAACATGCATCTTATGATGATCTTATAAGCACGGTTATTAAAATTTTTATTTCTAATTATAATTATTGAAATATATTTAATAAAAAATTAACAACTAATTGCATAATAAATTTAATAAAACTTTTATTTTTAATTACATAGCCAATAAACTATGAAACAAATTTATGCGTTTAATGGAAAAAAAATCCACTTAGAAATGATTGTAGGGTAACAATAGGTATAAGTAGTAAATGTCCCTCCAAAAAATATCATCACTCTTTTATAAATTGCATTGTCAACTAAGAACAAATATTGAGTTTTACAAAGAAAACAAATCAAAAGCACATTTAAAGGCTCGGATCCAATTGAATTCAGATTAAGGATTTTATTTTATTTTTTTTAAAAAGAAGCACTAACTAATGGTATCTCTTGAAACAAATTAAGAGGTTAAACAATAATGAAGTTCAAAGGCTTGGAACCAATTGAATTCATATTAAGGCTTTTTGGGGGGAAAAAAAAGTACTAACTAATTGTATTTCTCAAAACTAATTAAGAGGTTAAATAATAATGAAGTATGTTTGGGGACAAAAAAAATATTAATAGAAAATAGAGAAATCATCTCTTAAATCTCTTAAATATTTTTTTATTTTTTCTTCACGAGATAATTGGATAAGTACAATAAAAAATAAAAACTTGCCATACTATAATTTGATGGACATGTAAGGACATTCCAAAATTGAGATTATTTAACTCAAAAGTTAAAAAACTTTTGCCTTGTATGCCCTTATAGAAAACAGACAAATTAAAACCAGAAAATTTATTAATTCTTCCTTCTAACCTGCGTTCTCCTAGCTAGCTTGCCCTTGTATTCTTTCATGGTTCTCACGTGTTTGTATTTGATATAAAAAATCAAACATTACATTAGAATCAAACTTGGTAGAAATAAATGGAGTGCTATATTTGTCAAATTCTTAGAGTTTCCTTAGAAACTACATAGATTGAAAACAACTATGAGATTGATATCGTAGAATATGAAGAGTTTTTCATTTTACATATTGGCTTATCCAAGTAAAGCCATAGTCTAATTTCTTTGACTTAAAAATCATGCGAGCAATTTTTCCGAAGTAATCAAGTATTTTTGGTTATTTCCTCGGATCACCTTTTCAATTCACATCTACGTATCATGAAACTTAAATTCTCACAAAAAAATATAAAAATGAAAAAAGACAAATCCATTATTTTTCATAATATTGTTCAAAAATTATACCTCTTATTATCGATGCATTTTTGTCTATTGAGAAGTTTAATCTATATTACGTTCTCCAAAGGCCTTCAATTTGCAAATAGAGGCAACTGTGAAATTATGTTATATCCTCATAAAATCGTTCTCATATAGCATAGAAGAATTAGTCATACATTAGACATTTAGATTTAATAAATTTATTTTAAATTAAGAAATTGGGTTAAACAAAATTTATAAATATAAAGATCATGTTTGTTGACAATTCTTGAATAGTTAAAGTTTTACTTTTACAAAATAACTGGATATACATAATTTAATTTTTTTTTAAAAAATATAAAATTGAAAATTCGAGTTAATATATAAGTAGTTTAAAACGATCCCAACCAATTAAAAAAATTTAAGTCAATTGAATAATTAAAGTTTCCCACTTTTACAAAGTAACTCAATATACAGAATTCAATTTTATCAAAAAAAATATGAAATTCAAAATTCAAGTTAATATATAAGTAGTTTAAAATTATTTTAATAGATTGAAAATAGTTATAACCAATCAAAAATTTTAAAGTAATAATTAAAGTCTCATATTTTTACAACGTAACTTAATATACAAAATATAAAATTAAAATTAATATTACAAAATATAAAATTAAAATTAATATATTTGTTTAAAGTTACTTTAATAGATTGAAAATGATCCTAACTAATCAAATTTTGAAGACTAATTAAAAAAGTAAAAATTATAATAAATTAGAATAATTCAAAATTCAAGTTAATATATAAGTATTTTAAAATTATTTTAATAAATTAAAAATAGTTCTAACCAATCAAAAATTTTAAAGTAGTAATTAAAGTCTAATACTTTTACAAAGTTACTTAATATGCAAAATTTAAAATTGAAATTAATGTATAAGTTAGTTTAAAGTTACTTTAATAGATTGAAAATGATCCTAACCAATCAAATTTTGAAGATTAATTAAAAGGAAAAAATTATAAGAAATTAGAATAATTTAAAATTCAAGGTAATATATAAGTAGTTTAAAATTATTTTAATAGATTGAAAATGGTTCTAACCAATAAAAAATTTTTGAAGTAATAATTAAAGTCTCATACTTTTATAAAGTAATTAAATATACAGAATTCTAAATTAAAATTAATGTATAAGTTAGTTTTAAATTATTTTAATATATTAAAAATGATCATAACTAATAAAATTTTGAATACTAATTAAAATAGTAAAAACTCTTAGAAATTAAGATAATTTAAAATTCAAGCTATTATATAGGTAGTTTAAAATTATTTTAATAGATTAAAAATAATTCAAACCAATCAAAAAATTTTAAGTAATAATTAAGGTCTCATAATTTTACGAATTTAAAATTAAATTAATGTATAAGTTAGTTTAAAATTATTTTAATAGATTAAAAATGATTATAAATATTAAAAATATTTTAAGTAGTAATTAAAGTCTCCTATTTTCATAAAGTAACTTAATATACATACTTTAAATTTAAAATTAAATACATAAGTTAGTTTAAAGTTATTTTAATAGATTGAAAATGATCAAAACTAATTAAAAATTTTAAGAATAATTAAAAAATAAAAAATGCTAAGAATTTAGGATGAGAGGTTTGCAACTATAAGAAAGAAAGGGTTATATTTTTATTATAATATACAAAATTTAAAAATTAAAATTAATGTATAAGTTAAGAATTTAGTTTAAATTAAGAGATTGGATAAACAAAAATGATAAAAATAAGTAGTTTAAAGTTATCATAATAGATTAAAAATAATTTTAACCAATCAAATTTTTGAAGACTAATTAAAAAAAATAAAAATTCTAAAAAATTAGAATGAGAGGTTTGAAGTCATAAGAAAGAAAGGGTTACATTTCTATAATATATATATAGATGAGATATCATAAGTATTAAACCATTTTTGATTCATGCTTTGTTAATGTAAATTAAGTTTTGTTACACCATAAAATTTTTATTATTACTATACTATTCAACGATAATTTCAAGAAAAATTACTTAAATGGATAATTGAAATTCAAATATTGTAGGTTTTTCTTCCTTCAAATTTAGGTTAAATGTAATTGTAAAAAAAACTTATGAATCAACAGTTTTTTAATTAGTTTTCATAAATATTTTAAATAAAATAAACGGACATAAATTTATACAAATTCCCACTATAAAAAGTATTTTTTTAAAAGGAAAAGAACTAAATTACAAACAAATAAATATAATTGAAAATTTTTTGTGGGTGACAAAATATGTGGAGTTGTGCGTACCACAAGAAATAGGGATAAACGCAACAAACAGATAAATTAAACAAAATTTTGAGGAGAAAAGGCAAAGAAAAGAAAAGGGTGGGGTTCCAGTGTTACATCCAAGATGTTTACCTCTAAGAACAAGACGATTAGGGGTGTTCGGCTACGATTAGGGGACTAACAAGTCGTTTGTGGGCCATGCTAACAACTAGTATTTTCCAGATGATGGGCCCCACTTTAACAGGTTCATTATTTTTCTTTGTCCAATCGCAAAAGCAATGTTTAATTCTCTATCTCATCATGACTAAATAATGCGGTAATTTTTTTTTTCTTTTTTGCCCCTTATTGAAATCTAACATAAATATCTGATCCTTAACTCACTTTGAGACAGAAAAATCTTATTAATGAGGAATTGACAAGATTGATTCCCAAACTATTTTGTTTGCCCCAAAACTTTCTTTTTTTTTATTTTTAGTCCTACAACTTTTAGTACTTAACATCTCGGCCTTTAATCTCCTGCGCTGCTATAATTTAAAAATAGAAATGGAAATGAATCCTCTTTCTAGCTAACGAGCAAAATTAGTCTCTCGGCACTAAACACGGGAAAACTTTTCTTTTTATTTTTTGGGCGGGGGAGACAAAGATTGGAGTTCAAGAATAAAATAAGAGAACAATAATTCGTAATATCTCATATTGCTAACGCAATTCTGTCTTATTTTTTAATTTTTATATAATTTATTTTTATTTGACCCAAACATAATTTATCCATAATTATTGAATGAGAAAGGAGGGAATCGATAAGTGACAAATCTAGTCAGAGCATTTAAGGATAACACATGGTTTACCACAGATCTATTATCAATATTTTGAGTAATTTGAGATGACAAAGAGTTTTGGAGTCTGGAATACACAATAATGGGAAAAGTAGTGGTCCTCCGTTGATCAGTAGATGAAGAAACTCAAGGTACAGTTAAGTCACGATTTATTCCTGTCTCAACATTAATTCCGTAAATAGACTTCGATTGAAGGTTTTGAAAGGACAGAAAATAATTGCATCTACATTCAAGAGCACATACAAATATCCAATAAGGTTAATAAGATTATCAACTGAGAGATAATTAATTGACTAAAAATATTTTTATTATATTATAAATTATGCTCTGTAGGATTTTAACTTAACACAAGATTTTATTATTCTTTTTTTTTTTGTAAGACTATTTTTTAGTTTTTTAGTTGTGTATAAGTATTGTACTTAAAAGATATTGTTTTTCATTAATTGACCATGTAATATTTATTAATAGTGTGACACCTTTTGTACTAAAAAAAAATTATAGATTATGAATTTAATTTTTATCAATATCTTCTAATATGTCAAAAAGGAAGAAAAATAAACAAAAAGTATTTCTCTTTTTATGTTTTCTTTGTTCACCTATTCTACCATGCCTTTGATCCTTCAACAATCTTGGACAGGTGAGCACTGACGATGGGCTGGACAAATTCTGCTTGGCCAACTACACATCTCTAGCATTACCATTTTTTTTTTTAAATTTTTTCTCTTAAGAGAAAATAAAATAAATATTCATTTTACATGACGTGCAGGACTAAATATGATCTGTTTAATCAAATTTGAACAATGATTCAATGAATCATATTTTTTTACCCATGTATGTATTTTTAAAAATAAAAAATTTTTAAAATTTTTGTAATTGTTGAATCAGATATCAAATATAATTTAATGCTTGGAATCCAATCTTGCGCGTGACGCAAAATAGCAGTGCCGGATCCGATCTGCGAATGTTTTCCGTAGTTTATTTCTATGGGCAACCCTTTGTCCCGTATAGAGCAGGACCCAAAAAAAAATCTGGAACGCATTGAAATTAAATTCATAATGAATAAGTTATAAAGTGAACAATTAGTACAACGCTAGAGAACACATCATTTCATCAAGTAGTCATGAAGAATATGAACGGAAATTTCGAACCAAGATTTCATACTTGATTGTTCACCATCTGTCCTTCCATAAAGATAACTATATAATTATTCAGAACCAAATAAGGGTCATTTGATAAAATTGAATTTTGAAGATTGAAATTTGAAGTATTTAAGTTTTGAATTATGAATCTGAAGAATAAATTAATTAATATGTGATGATTATTTAATACTAAACTCTAAAATCTAAAAGTTTTAAAATTTTCCTTTTTGCTGAAAAATGTTGAAAAGAAAGTATTTTGTTCAATTCTCATCATTTTTAAAAATATTAAATTGGTAAAAATAAAAACTTTCAAATTTTATTATTGACGAATAATCAATATTAATTTTATTTA
Source organism: Rauvolfia tetraphylla (assembly GCA_030512225.1). NCBI lineage: Eukaryota > Viridiplantae > Streptophyta > Magnoliopsida > Gentianales > Apocynaceae > Rauvolfia > Rauvolfia tetraphylla. The sequence continues at coordinate 2,158,122 of JAJQKT010000062.1, forward strand.
ATAGTACTTTTTCAATAAAATTTTAACGTTTTATAATTTTGTAATTGTATAATTTTTAATTAATAATAGCTATTAACAATAAAAATTTCAAAAAAATAAATTCTTAATAAATTTTAAAGTAAAAAAATGTTTAAAATTATTTACTCGTAATATAGTTTATTAAAATAAAAAAATATTATAGTGATTGGATATGTAATCAGTATTTTTAGATTTTAGATATAAATCACTTTAATTTCACATAAAATTTATAATTAAAATTAAATAGGTCTTAAACAATTAAGTGATTAATAAATTTTATTATTAAACATACTTAAAAGAAATATTAGTATTTAATAACATCTATAATTAAACACACTCAATTTAATAAGTACTTAGTAAATTAATTTTAAATACTTAATTGAATTATCAAACAACCCCTACGTTGCGCACTAGTCTTGAAGATCAAAAGATCTATATGCGGTTCGATCTGTGCAATTAATTTTTTTAAAAAAAGAAAAATGCATTTTCTTTTTCTAATGTCCTCCCAAAGTAATTGGTGCGATTCCTGAGTCGCATGGCCCGGTAGATGTATACCATGACTACTTTCTGCGATAAGGCAACTCCTTCACTTATTTTTGTGCAGAAGGGAGGTGCAATGTCGTGACCAGATGCCATATTGCAGTGTCAAATTTCATGTCCCATTCAATTTCTTTCGTTCAGGATTGTTAATTTGGTTTAGTGCAATTTAAAAAATTAAATCGAGATTCACATTTCAGTTCGATTTTTTAATATTTTTGTTTGATTTGGTTCAGGTTTTAAAAATTTTATATAATTCAATTTGATTTTTATTTTTTTTACTTAAATCGAAAATAGATTCGAAAAATTAAAATTTTAAAAAAATTATATATGAATGTATTTTAATAATATATTTTTACAAAAATAAAGTTATTACTTAATGTATTTAGATAATATATTTTTACACTAAAAATGCATTTCCTACATGCATTTTTATTTTTATTTTTCTAATTCTAATTTGCAACATAATCGATTATTTCAGTTTGATTTTATAAATTATTTTAAAATCTAAAAAAAATTGAATGAACGCTCCTAATTCGCTTTCACAAATTATGCATAGAAAAGCTAAATTCGAGCTTTGTTTGATTCATTCAGGATCTCGAGGAAGAAAATGAGAAATAAATCTATCTTTTACTTGGCAAGAAATGCATTTAATTAGCTAAGATATCACCCGAGAGGCGATTCAATTAAAGAAAATGTTACTATAAGATCTGGATGTCGTTGATATTTTCACATTACAGGGCTGAAACTATAAAAACAAAAGAGATTGAAGCTGGACCCGACCCGACCCAGCACCAATAGACCTCAAAGTGAAGAACATAGAGGCCCATAAGATGACCTTTTCAAGAAATGCCTAGAAAGTAGTAACCTCAATAACAGAATGACAATAATGCGAATATATAAATCCTGGTACCAAGCGGGACTTGTCAAGTTGTAGGACCAATACCAGCCTAAAAGGCCAAAAGGGTCCATATTTGAAAGCGTTGCGGATTCCCCTATAAATAAGAAGAGCCCCAGAACATTTGGGACAATGGTCCTACTGCTGCAGCAGCGGGTTTGGAGAATGAGCTGTGCATGCACATGCAGGAGAGGAAGCTGAGCGAAAGAGAAAGGATAAAAAGGACATGTGATCAATTATTACTTATTAGCAGGGACTGGGGAGAAATTGTACAAGCTGTTGCCGGAGGGAAAGGAAACCTTTGTGGGCAAATATGGTCATGTCTCCATGTGTGCATGTGAAGTGTTTCTACAACTTCAATTGGTGGAAATCAGTGTCACCCCAATCATTTGTTCATTTCTAAACAACTCTTTGTCTTAGTGTTCTTGTTTTCGAAAATGGGTTCGCGCCCGTGATTCATACATCTGCAAGAGCTCTCGATATCATGTTTAGATAATTTTGTTGCGCGGATCGTGCTTTCCTCTAAGTGCCAAATCGAGTGTTCATATTTATTTTTAAAATATTTGAAATTAAATATTTATTTTTAAAATATTTGAAATTAAATATTTATTTTTAAAAATTATCATATATTTTATGTGAAGTTATATTACTAGTCTTTTTAATTTAAAGAATTAAATTCCACTAACTCATAAATCTCAACACTAACTTTTAAACGCTATTATTTTAAGAGATTTAAATTTTACTAATTCGTATGTCTCGTTACTAAATTTTTTAATTAACAGTGATATTATACTAATTCATTTATATTCAAACGATTCTCTTTAATTTTTATACTAAGTTAAAATAAGATATTTAATTGCAAATGGCGGGAGTATTAAGAGAAGAAATAATTCCTAATGGCTTTTATTTATGAGACACTTCAATCATTACAACAAGGCCAGAAGGAAGGTTGTTTTAGGCTTTGTTTGGTTACGGGAGGGGAGGGGGAAAGGGAAAGGAAGGAGGAGTGGTACCATTTATTTCACTTGGAGAAAATAAATTTATTTACTTCAATTTTATTTAGTAAGGGTAAAAATGAAATAAAATACAAATACTTCTCCTTGTTTGATAGGAGTTAAAGATGGAAAAAATTGTGATAATTTTATTATTTTACCTATTATATATATTTATTATTATAGATTTTAAAAAAAATTCTAAGAGATATTTGATCATTTTTATCAAATACTTCCCAATTCCCTCCACTTTTAGGGGGGTTGGTTTTGCTGATGTGAAAGGGAGTTTTCCCTCTACATGTACTTTCCTTTCTTATTACCATCCAACCAAATAAGTATATTTCTTAAAATACCTCCTCGTTTACTACCTACTCTCACCCCAACCAAATATAGTCTTAGGAACTAGATTATACTCTTTTTCATTTCCAATAACCTTCTTACAATATTAAAATATCTCAAAGTAATTAATAATTTTTATAAAAAGAAATATTTTAATATATTATATTCTATCAATCAATTACTAACCTTATTATATATTACTTTTATAAATTTAAATTTAACATAAAATATTCATTAATTTGTATTTTTTATTTTTATTATAATAAATTAATTTTATAATATATTTTTAAAAATTTTATATAAAATTATATACACGATCAAATATTATCAAAAAGAATAAGAGGGATAAAGTATATAGTTTTTAAGTCCATGCTTGATTTTATATGACAACCAATATTGAAGGTGAATCTGGGCCTGGGTTTAAACTTCTTCCAAGCCCTATTCTCTAGTCCAGCCCAAATAGCATAGCAGATATCAGACTTACTCACTTCAACCCAGCTAATAAGATTCAAAGTTTACAGCCACGTGCAGCGCGAATTCTTCTAGACTAGAAAGTTTTGAGGAGGCCATTATAGTTTGGTCTTTCCTAGGCCCTCCCCGGGCTTTGCCAATATAAAAAAATTCTGAGCTCGGGCAAGATCTTTCCTCGTCCGGCGACCGCTCAGTTGCACCACCACCTCAAGAACCGCCGCGGAGCGCGGATACTGGGGCCATGAGCAGCAAGTGATTAGTAGAATCTAACCCGCCACAGTACAATTTTAATTGGTATAGCATCATTCAGACACCATTTAAGTGATCACATTTGTTAGGGCTGTTGCTGTATTATTCTTTGAAAGCTTATATTTTTAATACTGTTATTTTCGGTGTTTGTTTTATACTCCTACTGCATCCAACTAGCTGATAAAGTTGTTATTTTTATCGTTGGATTCTTCTACTTCTATTGCAAGTCCAACGATCATAATCAGAACTCATTATCTGCTTAGGAAAATGCAAAGTAATGCTCAATCATTCTGACCAAAAGAAATTAATTAAAGAAAATGACAGGGTGCAAATTACGGTCGAAAAAATGTACTGCCGGAATTGATTGAACAGTAACGAGGGAGTGATAAGCAAAGTTCCGATAGCATTTTTTGTGTCTGAAACAGGTGTCTAAGTACATAGAATTGGTTTTTATCTCCCGGACATGCTGAATGGTTGAGCCTTGAGCAATTTAGGAACTGGGATGGTACTGATATTGATTCTTGGGCTGAAGAAAAACAACCATCTTTTGGCATGATCGAGTAGTAGCAGTCTTAAGACTGAGATCACTAAATATTTCCTGAAAATAAAGCTGAATTTATTGTACTGTTTTAGTCCTGCTTAATGCTACCAGAAACTAGAAAGGTCTGATTTATGATCTTATAAATTCCTTTTTTCTGGATTATGTGTAGAGTGAAATCACTAACAGGAAGCCGATATTGAAACATGTTTAAGAAACCGTTACTTAGCACCCACAGGTGACCGCATTGTAAGTCTAAATGCTTTATTTGGTAGATTGCATCTTGAATTTTTAATAATCTTTTGTGTTATCATATAAGCTTTCAGCTTCCTTTACCTTAATTTTACAACGAAAGGAGAAGTATTATCACTTTGCAGTAGAGCCATTAGTTCACATGCCTCTTCTGAAGTAATATTTTCTTTCTTTTTCTTCAGCTCAAAATAATCTGAAAGATTGAAGAATCTAGTTTTTGGATTGATTGACACACAGTTATATACAACTCAAGTAGAGAAAACCGTGAAAAGGTTCCTGAGTTTATGACCCTTTTTTAGCAACTCAACTTCTTCTTCTAGGGATAAACTTCTGGGATTAACATGTAAAGCACGGTTCTTGCAAAAAATGAGCTTTTGATTACAAAAATGTGCATACTTATAGTACTTTCCGCTTCGAGGTTATTTTCTCTTCTATTGTATGCCTTCTTTTCTTCTCTTTGTGCCTGTGCTTTTGTTCTTTTTGTTATATATCTGGCTACTGCAGTTTTGTTATATGCTTCTCTTAGCGGCCAAGAAGTTCATAATTCCAGCTGAATTCAGTACCTCTTGCACGGTTCACGTAGAAATTTGTCGCATTGTGGCCCCAAGTTCACTTTCTTGCTGCTGGTAAAGAAACGCTGTGAAGTGGGAAATATGGTAAGTTTTGGTGTAGTATTCAATCTGAATAAGTCATGTACCGTTCTTTAAAGTCTATTGCCCATATAGTTAAACTTATTCCTGATATACTTTATGTCATGCGTATTAGCAACTATTACAAGTTGATCATGTGGCCTCCGAGCCCGATTTGCAGCACTTGTTTTAATCCCAGTTAATTATCAAAATCTTGACCCGGGTTTGAAGTGATGCTCAAAGATATTGCCTTCACCACATAGCACAAATTCTATCGAAGGAAAACGCGTCTCTAGGAATTCAGGAAGACCACTACCAAAAAGGTCTTTCGATCTGCTCTAAAGAATGACACGACACATACTTTCTCATCCAACTATTGTAGACTAAATCTAACGTATAATAATTTGGAAGACCCCCTATGGGGAAGTGACAAATAGACCACTAAACTCGTCCCGAGAGCGACGGTTTTCCTACCAATTTGGGAGTAAATCCTATGCTTCTCAAAATTGCTACCTCTTGATATCTTCTGGTGTTAAAATGATCATATTTCAGAACCATAGAGCTTAGGTTTTATTTGATTTAAGTTTGGATTTAAAATTTTTTATTTTAAATTTTATAAAAGTAAATTTTTTATAAAAGAAAGAATTAATTACTGTTTATGAAACTCAATTCAAACGATTGGGTAGAGATCCTGCCAACTGCTATCTCTGCTATGATGTGCGGACATATGTAACCCAATACGATTTTGATTTTGGATGTGCTTTTTACTGTATATATAGGATCAATTTTATATGTTAGATCAAATTTGAAATCAGATTTAATAACTATTAAAATTTTTTAAATTTTTTTAAAAAAATAAATATAGGGAGTCACGAAATCTGATCTGTTGATCAGATTTAAAATTTAATCCAACGGATCAGATTCAATCCTAGACGTGCTGACCGGAACCAAATTGTATGTAACCACCATACTCATGTTTCTCTTTCAACAAAACCCAGTAGCTCAAGATTATCACTTTCTTTGCTATAGCATAGGTTTAATTTAGTTTCTGCAGCAATTAGTGGAAATGTTTTAATTCATGTTGCTCGAGAGATAATAAGACCTGCTGTCTGCTGCTGCAGTGAATGTGAAGTCGGCTGCAAACTTGTCAATCATTCTTCCTTTTAGTCCTCTCGTAAAGCTATTATCTCTAATAAATCCATTTTATATGCATATGGTTGGTTCGAAGCTTGTTAGTGTTCTAGATGACATCGGTATAGACATTATAGTAGAACGTATGAGCAAATATTAAAGGATGAAATGGTTCCGATTGAAACTTTTTTTTATAAAATTGAGCGGTGTGACAAAATCTACACCGTTCAATCAATAGCGAGATACGTAGGTGCTGGGTGTTTTCTGCTAGTGATTTCGTCAAGACAAGTATCTGTGCTCGAAAAATTTGTTCAATTGGGTAAAGAACGTTCTTCATGCTCCCATGTTCTATCAGAAGAGTAGCTCGCCAAGGCTCATCCATTCTTGATTTTGGCTTATTCTAAGCTCTTCTTCTTTTTGCTTCCGATTCTTTTCACACATCACATTACTTTTCAACATCTCAAGTTGCCTTTTTTTTAATTTTTTTTTTAGTTTTGTTATAAAAGGGTTCCCATAGTATCTCCAGTTGTGTTCCACTCTTTCAGCAACCCGTGCGTATTGTATTCTTTCTGGCACTCAAAACAATCAGCCGACTATATTTAAAGTATCATTATATACTTGGATTGTTCAATCCAGTGTCTCTACACTTCCTTCAGAGAGGAGGATAGAAGACTGAAGCTAAAGCACCAATGACTAGTAATATAAGCAGCAGTGGCGGTGGATGGAGAGGTGGTGAAATTATTGGCTTTGCAGTTCATGTGGTTCGAGGACGATGGTTCTCGCTTTTTGCCTCCTTCTTGATCATGGCTGGAGCAGGAGCAACTTATCTTTTTGGAGTTTACTCCAAGGAGATAAAATCTTCTTTGGGCTATGATCAAACCACACTCAATCTTCTAGGCTTCTTCAAGGATCTTGGTGCAAATGTTGGGGTCCTATCAGGGCTAATAGCTGAGGTAACTCCAACATGGTTTGTGCTATTGATTGGCTCAGCCATGAACTTTGCAGGATACTTCATGATATGGCTTGCGGTCACTGGCAAGATTGCAAAGCCAAAAGTTTGGCAGATGTGCATCTACATATGCCTTGGAGCCAATTCTCAGAACTTCGCCAACACTGGTGCTCTTGTTACCTCTGTCAGGAACTTCCCCGAGAGCCGGGGCATCATGTTAGGCCTTTTGAAAGGCTTCACCGGGCTAAGTGGAGCCATCTTGACACAAGTATACTTGGCTGTCTATGGGAATGATTCCAAGTCTCTAATTCTTCTCATTGCGTGGCTTCCGGCTGCCTTATCGGTGGTTTTCGTCTACACAATTAGGGACATGAAGGTAGTTAGGCAGCCAAATGAACTGAGTGTCTTTTACCACTTCCTTTATGTGTCAATTTTTCTTGCATTGTTTCTTATGTTTATGACCATTCTTCAAAAAGTGGTGACTTTTCCAAAAGCAGCTTATGCTGGAAGTGCCACTGCAGTTTGCATCTTACTCTTTGTTCCTTTGTTGATTGCCATAAGAGAAGAGTTTCCAATTTGGAAGCAAAAAAGCCATCCCATCATCACTCCAACAACAACCATTGAGAATCCATCACCATCGGAGTCGAAAGAAACATCAAAACCTCAATCTTCAACCGTGAAAATAGTCGAAGAGAAACAAGAAATATTATGGTACCAGAACATCTTCTTCAACAAACCAGAAAGAGGAGAAGACTACACAATCCTGCAAGCCCTACTGAGCACCGACATGCTTATTCTATTCCTTGCAACATTCTGTGGACTTGGATCGAGCCTCACTGCTGTAGATAACTTAGGACAGATAGGAGAATCCTTAGGATATCCAACAAAAACCATAAAATCCTTCGTATCACTTCTCAGCATATGGAATTACTTTGGAAGGATCTTCTCTGGATTCGTCTCCGAGAGCCTACTGGCCAAGTACAAATTCCCCAGGCCCCTGATGATGACAATAGTCCTTTTGTTGTCTTGCATTGGCCATCTCCTTATAGCATTTCCTGTCAACGGTTCTGTCTATATTGCATCAATAATTATAGGATTCTCATTTGGTGCCCAATTGCCCTTAATTTTTGCAATAATTTCTGAGCTTTTTGGACTGAAGTACTACTCCACATTATTCAACTGCGGGCAGTTGGCCAGTCCTCTTGGCTCATACATTCTAAATGTGAAGGTCACCGGTCCTCTCTATGACAGAGAAGCACTGAAAGACCTCGCGAGGAGAGGGATGAGTCGATCATCTGTTAAGGAACTAACTTGCATTGGTTCGCAGTGTTATTTTCTAGCTTTTATAATATTGGCCAGTGTTACCTTCTTTGGAGCTGCGGCTTCATTGCTTTTGGTGGCTAGAACTAGAGAATTTTACAAAGGAGATATTTACAAGAAGTTCAGAGAGGCAGCAGAGAACACCGAGACAGAAAAGACATTGTCAACCTCCAATAAAGCTCCTTAAGCAGCAGGACCAAGCTGAAGCAGTAAAGCAAACTAAGGAATTGGTAAGAGTTTAGATTTGAGATTTTGTTTTTTTTTTAATTTTTTAAAAATAAATTATTTATAAATAAGATAGTGGGATAAAATTAAAAATTTATATTAAATTTCATCGAAAGTTAATCTAAGTTATTTTAAAGATTCATTAGTTTCGATATCTGTACCGAGAAGAAATGAAACGTTATATATGCATATAATAGATGATCAAAGCAATAACTCTTTCAACATCACTAGATGTTGGTGGAGTCGTAGAATAGTGATTGCATAATTGCTTTGGACTTCGCCATCTCTGTCTCTACTGATCGCTAAACCAAAAAAAATCTGATTTTTATTAAGAATGAACTGTTTCTTTTAATACACTGTACATTATTAACTTTTTATTGATATATTTTGAAATATTGTAATTATACAAAAATATTATAAATAATCTCAATCAAGAATAAACTCACAATTAATTATCCAAAAGATAATATCATAACTGAGTCCGTGTGCTATTATGGCATCAGCGTTTGTCAGTTAGCATGAACAATATTTTATTTAAAAATTAAATTTAAAAATTTAAGTATAAAAAATATATATTTTTATAAATAATTTAATTTTTATAAAATTTAAAATAAAAATTTTAAAATCAAACTTTATCTAATTACACTCATACTACTCTTAAGCATCATGTGAGTGAACATTATTCTATATGATGATCGTTCACATGGACTGTTGTTCGTCAATTCTATCCCATATCTTCTGGCTCTTTGCTTCACAAAAAAACAGAGATTCTTGAATATTTTCCTCATACAAGACAAGGTAACGTAGAAAGCGGTTCACCTCGTAAACAATTATTACACCGAAAGCATCACCACAAAGTTACATTTTTCTATTTTTTTTCCTTCGGTAGAAAGCAGAAGACAATTCATATTAATAAGGCTAATCGCCAAAATGGCAGGTACCTGAAGAGGATGAACAATGGGTTGAGTTTTTGACTTTTCTGTCTCGTGCTTATCCAAAAGCAGAAGAGGTGTCAAATTCTATAATGGCAGTAGTTAGTGTTGACGTTTCTTAGTAATGAATTACTATGCTTTTATATTTTTAAAAAAGAAAAATCCGTAAATGAAATCAGCAAATAAAATCACACTTCCATTTTGGAAGAAAACTAGAGACCCATTCATAGAAAGCCCTGTGGATTGGAGTAAGGAACAATTCTTGAACTGATTCGTAATGGTACTACTATCACGAATTGAAATGAAAAGGAAAAATTCACCAAAAAAAAAGCGAAGGAAAAGGCATATTTTGCCTCATTCATAGTATCTTTACGTACTATTTCAGGCAAATTTCGTAGTGTCTATACGGCTTCATCTCGTGGGCTCAAGGGCGTCCGGTTACTGTACTGCACGTCCTTTTTGCAAGACGTGCTGCACTCAATTTCAGCCGTTGAATCAGATTTCAAATTTGATCCAACAGCTACAAAAATTTATTAAATTTTTTTAAAAAAATACATACAGGGATCAAATATATGGTCCGTTAGATTAAATTTCAGATCTGATCTAACGGACCAGATTTAGTCATGCACGTCTTAAGTAAATTGGGGCTCAAGGTGATGTGGATAACATGAGATGTGTTCTTCTTGGAAGATGATATTTCCCTTTTTTTTTTTTTGGGCCTAGGCATTGGACGATGATTTCGTTTCTTTGCGTATTCAAGGATACCAGTGCAATGAGTCCGACTAATGCAAGACATATTTAGAATTTAAAATTTAAATATTTTTAAATAAAAATTTTAAAAAAAAATCTATTTTTTTAATACAGAATAAATATAGACGTGAAAATAAATCATAAATGGAGGAGTATTGATTTAAAACATTGTGAAAACATAGAAATGCCAATGGGGTTTGGGAGTCAAGTCCGAATTTTCGGCCCAAATTCAAAAGGATTATTGCAAGCCCAAGCTCGCCCGAGTACCAGTGTTTTGGTCAATTTCTTTTCTATTTTCCAATCATCGGTAAATCAGTTTAAATTAATTTTTTTGGATGGCCCACAATTTCATTTTATAAGTATAGTCAGCTCTAAGTATGTTAAATCAAACATAAAATTGTGCTAGAAAGGTATAACATGTTATAAAAGTTGTTATTTATTATAATGATTTTAATATTCAATTAGGAGCTTTCAAACTTGAATAGAGTTTCTGGTTGATTTAATGCTGATATCCAACTCCAACATTCTCTTAACACAATGGTGAGCGGCTCAATCATCCCATTAATCAGTATGCGCCTCAGCTGGACCGAACAGAGCCCCCCAATCCAAGGGATGTGGACGATATGACCAATGAGTATACATGCGCACTAGTAGAAGTGGAGAGCTAAAAAACACCACTTTTTACTTTCCATTATCAAAAGGAACAAAAAGGGGTGCCAATGCAATCATTTTTTGAATGCTCTAATTCTTGCATCTGAAAGCAGTTCTTTCTATTAGCGTATTTTACTCAGCTAGTGTTTCTGTTATTGGGTGGGAGTTTATATCTCTTATTTTATATAATTTTTATTTTTATTTATTTTGTTGTAGCACTCGAATTGTCTCAATTCTTCAAGTTTTCTCCTTTGTGTTGAGAAAAAACTTTAAGGATTGTTTTGATTATAATGACTTTGGGTATTTTCATATCAATAAATAGTTTTTTATTCAGAAAAAAAAAAACAGTTTAGACTTTTTTTCCTTACTGCACCCTCTATGTTGGTAGCTAATAAGATATCTGCTAATATTACAGGAACTAGAAAAGTTGTACATTAAAACTTTGATGCAGCTCATCGATGTTTGTTTGATTTGTAGATGTTGTATGTTTCAACAATAAGTTTCAGATAATACTTGAATTTCTCATAGAAATTGATACTTTTTATAGGTGCTGCAGTGCATAGAGCTTTAAGTTATTTGAGATAGATTTAAACCAGTTGAAATCTTGTTTCAGGTTAGATTTTAACTTCTGTTCCTTTGTCTCTCGTGTTCAAGCAGATATTGGGAAAACAATATTCGTTGTCCAGGAAGCATGTAATATTGGTATTAGGATCTTGATTTAAAGAATAAAGACTAGAGAAAGTTCTCTACTACTTCTTTGGTTGGTATCTATATCCACCACTGCTTAGATGATGATTATTTTGGACATGGAATAAAAATGATATAGCCAGAGATTGAAATCAAATAAAGCAATTACAAAGCTCCAATTAAATGCTCAAAGTGGTTATACTTTCGCGAGTGACTTGGTTTGTCCGCGAGTGAATTCATTTCCGAGCTTTCTTGACCAAGGAAAAGACGAGTTTCCAGAAAAGAGAACAATTCCAGGGGTTCATTTCTCAGTAAAATGATTAGAATTCTTACCATGTTAACTGTGATGCTTAATCTTGAATTCTTTCTCAGCAAACGCTTCACATCTGAATTTGAATACATAAATGCAGTAGAAACCGTATACATTCATTTAACGCCATTGCTTCCTTCAGCACAAAGCAGTTTGTTCAATATTTATTCCTCCAATTTGCTTGGAAATTTCATTCCAAGAGTTGTTTTCTTGGTTTCTAGTCCTGCCAATGGAGAAGAGAACTTTTGGTTGGGAGTAGGCATTTGTTACCCTTTGCGCTACATTTGGTTAGAGGTCGATGGTTCTCACCCTTTACCTCATTTTTTTATCATGGCTGGAGCTGGTGGGAGTTATATTTTTGGGATATACTCCCAAGAGGTAAAAGCTTCTCTAGCATATGATCAAAGAACTCTCAATCTTCTGGGGTTTTTCAAAGACCTTGGTGGCAATATTGGGGTCATTTTCGGCCTTATTGCAGAGGTTACTCCTACTTGGATTTTACTATTAATGAGCTCAGCCACGAAGTTTGGAACTATTTCTTGAATCATGATATGGTTAGCTATAACTGGCAAAATTGCTAACCCAAAAGTTTGGCATATGTGCATGTACATATGCATAGCAGCCAACTGTCAAAACTTTGCAAACACTGGAGTCCTGGTTACAGCAGTGAGGAACTTCCCTAAGAGCGGCATCCTGATAGGTCTCTTTGAAAGGTTTTGCCGGTCTAGCCGGTGTTATCATGACACAGAAGTACGTGGGAATACATGGAAATGATGGTAAATCCGTTATTCTTCTAATTGGATGGCTTCCAGCTACAGTAAATGAAGAGAGTAAAGCATCCTAATGATCTCAGAATCTTTTATTTTTCCTTTATATTTCAGTTATTCTAGCATTGTTCCTCATGTTCAGGACCATAGTTCACAACATAGTAGCATTCTCAAAAGCAAGATATGCTGGAATTGCCAATGCAATTTGTGCTTTACTCTTTGTTCCCCTTCTCATTGCTGCAAGAGAAGAGTTTGGTGTTTGGAACAGAAAGAAAAGACCTCTAGTGCAACTAAAGTAGTAGTTGAGGAGCCACCAAATGTTGGTTCTACACCACAGGCAACTCCATTGACGTCTGCTGTCAAGCTAGATGAAAAAACAAAAGCCTCTTGGTTTGCCGACGTAGTGAATAAACCAGAAAGAGGGGAAGACTACTCGATTTTGTGGGCACTTCTTAGCATGGCTTCCTACTTCTTTTCATTGCAACAATGTGTGGAATGGGCTCAAGTCTAACTACAATTGACAACTTTGGTCAGATCGGATTGTCTTTTGGGTATCCATTAAAAACAATTTAGTCTTTTCTATCACTGGTAAGCATATGGAATTTCTTTGGGAGGAGTTTTGCAGGATTTGCATCTGAACACCTGCTAGCCAAGTACAAGTTTCCAAGGCCTCTGATGACCACCTTAGTCGTTTTCTTGTCATGCACTGGCCTACTTCTCATTGCTTTCCCCATTCTTTCTGCTTTGCATCTGTGATCATTGGAATCTCATTTGACGCACAATTTCCATTTCTAAACGCCATTGTATCCGAGCTATTTGGATTAAACCACCACTCTACATTGTTTAATTACGCATTTGTATCCAGTCCAATCGGCTCCTACGTCTTAAACGGGAAAATCACCGGAACGCCTTGTGATGAGTCGGCAGCCATTGCTTTAGACTTCCTTTCATCATTTTGGCTGCTGTTACCTTCTTTGCAGTCCTTGCTTCACTGATTCTGGTAGAGAGGACTAAAGTTCTATAAAGATGACATATACAAGAAGTTCAGGGAGAAAACAGACCCAACTGGGGTAGAACAGGATTAATTTGTCACTAGAAAGCAATGTCCATTAGATAGAGTCATCGATCGATAACAAAGAAGAAACAAGTTCTTTGACGTAAAAACTATAAGGATATATACGAGCTTTAATCATTAATCTGCTTGTTATCGCATCTTTAGTTGCTGATTTTCTTTTGAAGATCATAGTCCCTCCCTGTTTCAGTTCAGAAACTTTTTGGAGTTATTAGTAACTTTGCACTGGAAGCACAGAAGAAAAACTCTTTTTCCACCGGATCATGAAATAGTGAATACTTTGAAACTAACCTAAATTTGACACAAATTTCGAATGTATTTGAATAGATTTTGACTGTAATATTTTTTTTTACGAGTGAATTATTTATTTTAAAAATAAAATTTAAAATAAAAAATTTATATTATATTTTATTATATAATATAATTTAAATTTATTTAATTTTAGGTACATAAAAAAAATAATGATTTTTAAATAGAAAACACTAAAATAATTTTCAGACAAATATGGTCAATCTTTTTTTTCTTTTTTGTGGACAGTATTTATTTTCTTAATTTATTAATTTCGCGGAAATCTAAACCCCAATTCCACGAGCCCGCGCAAACCAGTGGGGAAAAAGAGGGAAAGTCTGTGCGTGCCTTTGTTTCTTGATATACAAAGAATCTCTGTATTTTTTTTCTCGTTGATCGGAGGAAAAAAGAAGGGATGACGGACGTTGATGATCCTTTGGACTTCGATTTCGAAGAGCCCAGGTGTATTGCTCCTGCAAAAGCCAAGAAAAAGTGAACCCCTCATTTTCCACAGCTGATTTTCTCTATTTTTAGCATTACATAATATTTGATTCTTGTTGATTTCTTTCTTTGCTTTTGTTTCTATTTTGACAGAAGGAAGGTTATTGGTTTAGACGATCTCTTGGCGGATTATTACGAAGAAAAAAGCAAGCTTCTTGAGAGGGAACTCAAAAAGTCCAAGTCTAAAAAACCATGTGCTTCGGACGACGAAAATGATGTGGATGTTAGAGAAGCAGCTTTTGCTGAATTTGTTGATGAATGCCAAGAGCAGGTAAATATACAACGTTATATTTCCTTGCTCTATCGAAATTTTCATATGTTCTTGAGAATTCTCCTCTTTCTATTTCATGGAAAAAAGTGGGTTTCTGCGGGTTCAGTTTCCTCCTACAAGATGATGTTTTCTTATTGAAGCTGTGATATCTATATTTTTTGAACGAATTAATTGTTCTTTCTGAAGTTCCTTAAAACTCGGAACTTTTCGGCGGGGAATAGTTTTTTAAACTTTGAATTGTCTAATCAAATTTTGCTCGAAGTAGTTACCCGAGTGTAAAATTTGGGAAGAGGAGATTGCTTCTTTAAAGTGATATTGAACATGAACTTTGTTTTGTTTGTTTTGCAGATGGGTCAGATAAGTGGAGATGATGAGGTGCCCATGTGGGGTTTACAAGTTTTTGGAAATCAGGTTTCCCTTCTATATTAAACGAAATTATGTACTTTCATGACTTGGGAAATTTGAATGACATCTTTGTATGACTAATTTAATGGTGTCTGTGATTCATATGTGTTTGCAGAAGACAATGCCTACCATCGGAGTTCCAGAGTTTGGAAGTTGTAAACTATTGCAGTCTTTTAAAGACCATGAACTTAGTTCATTAGTTCACGTTGAAACTGATAAAGGTCTTAACTGTTGCTTCCCTTAACTTGCCCTTAAAAAGTTTGTACATTACTATAATTTACTTTCACCCTCACTATATGCTTGCTAGTTACAATTTCACGTTATCTTTGGTTTTTCTGTGAGATTGATTTTATAGTAATTACCAGAAGAATGTGTGTAGCTTTGAATGTTGAATTTGATTGTGTCATATCATGCTATTGCAGAAAATACTTTTCTCGAAGGATTATTGACCCATGGGTGGCTTTTTAAATTGGTATATATAACTGGTCGACTGGAAGAGTCCATTGCAACATGGACATTTAATCTTAGTGAGTATACAGCTTCCTAAAGACATATGTTAAAACTCCATTGTCTGATGTTCTACCAACTCTTATGCTTTTCATAGTGTTGTATTCATCAAGGGAAGATCTGAGAACATCTGCTTGTGACTTTTGGTGTGCTATTCTACAGCCTAAAGATGAGGTTGTTTCACCTATGTGGTATTCTGAATTTGTTCAGTTTGCTTCTAGTAATATGTAGGTACGTATGAATGTAGTTTCTGGATAGAGTTTTTTAATTACTTTTTGCTTTCTCTATGCATAATCAGGCCGATCCATCAAGGATGGTAATTGATTGGTTACCCACGTATTCAGAATTCAAAAGAGCTCTCGAAGTATATGGTTTTCAGTTGGATTCACGTACAAAAATGTCATCTGATGTTGAGATGGATCATACAGGTGCCACTCACAAATCTTTCATATTCTTGTTTTTTATTTGCTATTGATTTAAACACTTGTACCTTTGTCCAATTCTTCAATTTTTTTATGCTATCCGAAAGCCTTCATTCAAGTTGTAGATTACAATTTCGTAGGAGACAATATGTATGAATGATACTTTGTTAATTGAGGGTTGTTCTGGGACAATCCTCTTAGTATGTATATGTCTAGAAACTATTTTTACATTAAACTTTGTTGTGTTGTATTTTCAAGCTTACTCTATTCTCTACTTCTGCTTTTTATTTCAGTATGAACTTCTAATAACTTCATGCATATTCGGTTTTAAGTGGAGAAAATCAAGAGAATTATTTTGGGCGTGCATTGATTATTTAAGATTAGAAATTGATAGTGTGAGCAGCCAGTTCTCCAATTTAAATACATCAGTTTCTGTAGGCTCTAGGGTAATATTATTAAGTAAAAGAAGTAAAAAAATCACCATATAGGGTTCGGATAGGTGAGCTAATGGTTAGAAAGAAAGCTGGCATGAGTTTATTGTTATTTTGTACTTAAGGGATTTCTTGCTTATGGACTCCTTTCATAGCAAAGTCATGAGATGAACATTTCTCCTTCCAAGACCTATACACACCATTTTCATGTGCAAAAACATGAGCACAAGCCCGCACATACACATTTGTACACACAAAACAAAAACATATATGTGCACAATCTGTGCAAAATTTTTTGCTATAGACCAGAAGGGCTCCACTTGCCTTTAGATGATTTATAAATCTTTGTAAATAAGTTGTTTTTTTTATTAGTGAATTCAGGAAATAATCCTTTTCTGTAGCCTTTGCTATCAACCATAAGGAAATGATTGGAAATTTACTATCATTTTCTCAACCAATTTTAAAATATAGACTTCGAAGTCTCCTTCAATTTCTCTGGTTACCTATAACACAACCTTAGTTTGTTGATTTCAAAAATTTAGAATTTCAATATTGCTTGCTCGGTTTCCTTTAAATTTAAACCCAGGAATCCAAATGCTCGAACCTTTGGAATTCTATACCTTTATCTGAAAGATGATCATATGAAATAATTACAGGATAAGTACTCATTTAGTGAGAAAAGATACTAAGGATTAACCAAAATTATAATGATTAGGCTTGAGACTACTACCTTGACATCTGCTCTCTCTCTCTCTCTCTGTTTATTTAGGACACATGGAGTGGGTTGGGGAAGAGAATAACTGAATAAAATTAAAGATGTTCAGAATGCCTTAGTGTTTTAATATTCTTCTGCTTTTAATTTGATTTTAGAATATTTGATTTTTTTTCCCTTTTATAGTTCAGTCTTCATGGCAATGTATGTCTCTCTTTCAATTTTGTAGTATATTTTGCCCATATCCTAATGCCCTTTATGACAATTTTATTTCAGATTCTAATTCTCCAGTACCACCACAAAATATCAGACACTGGATGAAGTTTGTTGCTGTTAGTTGTTCTGCTCAACGAAGGTTTGCACCCAAAAATACATATATAAATTCCTTCTGATTTTCAGTTTAACATTCCCGTAGATTCATGAGTAAATTGTATCAGCTATCTTTCAAAGTCATCTCAAAATTTCTGATGTTGAAATCTGTGCTTGCTCTTTACTAATCAGACTACAATTTTCTTGTAGAAATATGCAGTTGATTTTTTCAATTCCAGAGGTGGAGGATTTGATTGTTGTAACTATGTCTCTGTTCTTGGATCGACAACTGCTGGGCCTTTCTATGATGTTGCATGAATGCATGCTTGCAACTATCAATTCCTTCAAAGATGATCAGTGGAACAAAAGTTGTTCAAAAGTGGCTAAGTCTCTTGCTCGCAGGTTTGTGATTGTTACTTCTGGTCTTGTATTTCACTTTTTGGTACATTACAGAAGAATTCCTGCAAATCCTATTGCACTTGCATGTTAACTTGCGTCTTTCTGTTTTGGGTTAGTACAATGGGTATTGCTCTCAGGATTGTAGTTTTCCCGAATGAGAACAATGAAAGTGAAAGAACAATTTCAAGTTTTGTAATTTAGGTGTTCTGTTTTGGGCTAGTACAATGGGTATTGCTCTCAGGATTGTAGTTTTCTCGGATGAGAACAATGAAAGTGAAAGAACAATTTCAAGTTTTGTAATTTAGGTGTTCTTTGGCTAAGTTTTGATGTGGACAGCTTCTCTTTGTTCTTGAAGTTACAAAGCAGAAGGTCGAAATGCTTGCCATCTCATAAAGATTAAAATAGGTGTACTTAAAAAGAATTATGTTTGTCAGAAAACTGAAATGCTTAACTCATGGACCTAAGTCTACTAGCCTCTTCATTTATGTTAAAAATGAAGTTGATCCTAATTTTTAAGCTAAAAGCTACTGTGACACATCTACAAACCTATTCACATTTGATTGAAATTATTTCATTCTAATTATTTAAGCTAGAAGCTCCCTCAACAAATTATTTCTCTTACCTTATTTTAACCAGCATTTTTCACCATTTTGTTCTGTTGCCCACATTACTGATCCTTATTGACTATAACTTCTATTAATAAAGATTGCCAACAGATATTAATTGTCTGAGAATTCTAGAGAGCATTTCAGGAGTTGATGCGCGTAGTAAACACCTCAGAAGTGCAGTGGCATTCCAATTTCTTGTGTCTTGTTTCGATGAGAAGGTAGCATTTATTGTTCTCGTTGTTCTGCTGGTTGTTTGTCTGAAATTATTTATCCTTGGATGCACAGATGTCCTTACTACATGGGATGTTTCCTGTCTTTGATGGTCATTATGTTGTTCAGTCTCCCTGTTTACTTTACATAGTAATACTAAGATTCGTTTCCTGTAGTTACTTTTTGTAGTGAGCACCTAGCTCGAGCAGTTCGCATTCTCAATATTTTATATGGAAGTATATCTTTTTTCCTTTTTTCCCCCCCTTTTTTGATGTTTCTAATAAAGATCTCTTTACATTCATCATGCTGCCATATTCATGAGGCATATCTGGATATATTCACAAGGCATATTGGAGTCGGTTGCATAATATGTACTGTCACCCTTGTTAATAAGATTCAGAGGAAGAACATGGGGAAAGCTTAATCCCCCTTCCTTTTCTTTTTTTTTTTTTTGGGGGGGGTGGGTTATATAACTTTCTTCTATTATTCTAAATTATTTGGGGTTTGGTGTTTGCAATGCGTGGCACTTTAGAATATGTAAAATACAATAGAAACACAGTTTTCTGGATACAAACTTCTTTTATGGCACTGTGAACTATGTATTTCTAATAGTACCAATAAGTTAACAAATTTCATAAATATAACAATTATGTGGTAGAGGGTAAGTCAAATAGATGCAATTCTTTTTTTTTTATATCATTTTATGTTGAGATGCTTAGCACAAGGAATATAAGAAATTTTAGGGAATTTCATAATAGCAAAATAATCCCCTAATTATTTTAATTATACTGCAGTATTCAAATTCTGTTTAGTGCTCCAATCTGTACCATACTGTGGACTTCAATTTGGTCAAAAAGAACTAGTAGAGCATTATATACAAACTGCCGTTTCGACTACGTTTTCCTCTTTTCTTTCTGTTCATGTTTTATTTGATGTTCGTAAGATTTAGCAACTATAATTCTAGTCTACAATGAAACTTGGGTTGCTGTTTTGATGTTCTTTAAATATTCGAATAGTTTACCCAGGTAGATTCCTCTGTCTTGTGTTGCTTGTAGAAAAAGTTTAATGCACACGGATGACCTGGTTTATCGTTTTAACATCTGTTTCCTTTCAATTTATATATTTCTAAGAGTAGAAGACTTCTTGTTTCTTTTTTGTTCTCATTAGTCTGCTCTTCTAACATAATAGTAGTGGATGATCTTGTTTTTACTGTGAGCCTGTGACCTTGTATGCTGGTATTAATATCTATTTCGTAGGTTTTCCACCTCTTTTGTTCATCTGTCCAGTTTGTGATATAGATGATAAAGGACTTTGCTTTTATCTTGAAGGTATTTGGTGCTGAGGACATCTTGAAATTGTTAATGGCAACTAATGTGAAAGACAAGGACTGTGATCTTTTCAAGATGTACATATATTTGAATCTCACAGAGAATTGGCTTTCATTTGATCCTAAATTAAAGGACAAACCAGTGATTCGTGAGATGTGGGGTGTCTGTTTAAGGAACTGCTCTTGCTTAATTAGCAGTACAGATATGAGACCTTGTGCTTCCAAGGTAAATAGCTAATGCTTCTCTTTCCTTTCTCTAAACATTATCCAAATTTTACTGAATCGTTCCGGAAATGCAGGTCCGTAGCAAAGCTTCATATCTTCTTCAAGGAACATCTACTAAATGTTCAAGTACATCTTGAGCTGCTGGCTGCTTACTGTCTTTTCATATTTTACTACCCTTCTGAATGGAGTACATCTCATGTCTTATTGGTTTATATTCTGCCTTTTCTACTGAAGACTAAAAAGCTTCAAAGAGAAAGCTGTTAAGAGTTGAGAACCAGCAAACAGGTGATCCTGTCATTGCAATCTAGTGATGCTTGGTTAACTTCTTGGTGAATGCTGTGGTCTGCTCGAAGCCATGGAGGACATGGATAGCATCTTTCACATTTCGTTGTCATCCTGGAAGCAACATTCCAACTAGTTGTTACGGATCAAGACTCAAGAATGCATGCCATACAATCTACTACTGGCTGCCTTTTGGCAATCTTTTGAAATTTTGTTCAAAGATGTATCTACAGAATGATGATCAGCAGTATTTGTAATGAACTTCCGTGGATTTTTTCCAAGGGAGTTACTTTGTTTAAATCAGGAATCAAGGGATCAAATTGAAGCCTAGACTGGCTGTTTAGATCAAATCCGTTTTGGTTTGAGATACTATTCTGGCACTTGGTTCCGTTTTAGGTGACTGCAAATAGTTTTGTTGGCTGAATTCTACATGACCCAAACAAATTATATAGTACTAGAATAGAACAAATGTATCAGAAAAACAAATGCATAATAAAACATGTCAAGTTTTTGAAAAATGATTCTGAGGTCAGGAATTTCCTTTCTAATATTAATACATTGATTAATTTGTGGAAGTATAAAAAATGAAAAGTGTAAAAGAATAATTTTAATTTTATAAAAATGCGATAAAGGTGGGTAAGATAGAAGAAAAATTTTCATCACAATAAAGAATATTTTCATAACTTTAAAGACTTTGACCAGAATAGCTTCACTGGGTTGCCCCTAATAGCATGAATAAGATAAAAATTAAACTTATTTGGAAAGATTGAATGGATCAAGGGGCATTTTGTTGCGATTGCACTGTCAAAGGGGGATTGTGCGTTCGGGGTAGAAAATTAGGGGGGCTTATTGAAATTAACCATTATTTTTTAGAAGTCTTTTGGACAAATAGCACGCTTTCATGCGTCTTTTGAAGTTTCAGGAACGAGTCACAACTCACAACTTAATGGACGAAACCTTCCGTCAATTTGAATATTAGGTTCGGAGAGCCGTTAGAGATCCGAGCCTGCTCTCAATCTTCCACCCCTTGTTGCTTTTGTTCATTTGTGCTGGAATATTTTCATCTTTGCTTCTCTTTCTCTTTCTTTTTCCTTTTCCTTTAATTCTCTACAAACTCCTGCTGCTCAAACAATCAGAAAGCTTTATGCAGAGAAAGAGAAAGATTTAGACAAAGAAACTAAAGGGTCTCGGTATTTCCATCTTTAGAGACAAGTGTGTTGAAGAATTCTCTAATTTGAAATCTGTACTGCTTTCTTAATCATATATGTGATGAATGATTTTGATATAAACGTACATGCATGTGTGGTTTCCTACTTCAAATCTTTGTAGTTGATAATCTCTATTGCACTAGAGTATCCCAGAAACCCTTTTTTAAACCCAGATGTTGAATCCTTTCCTTCTTGTGATTTAGTTTAGAAATTTTCTGGGTCTTGAATCTTGATATAGTTTAGTTTCTTTATTTTTTCCAACTGGGTCTTGAAAATTGAGGTGTGTGATTTATTTTTAGAACTTTTCTGGGTCTCGAATCTTGATCTAGTTTCTTTGATTTTCCCAATTGGGTCTTGAAAATTGAGGTGCTTATATATAGTAAGTTACGGTTGTGATAGAAGGAGTATTTAGTATAATGAAAGGGGATAAAATGGCAAAAAGATCTTCTTTTGGAAGCATAATGAGGAAGAGGCTCTCAGATATTACGAATGCCCTGCCACAACCAAAATCTCCTGCTATTTTAGAAAAGCAGTCCCCGGAGAATGCTTCTTCAGCTAAGAACTACATTGATAATCTTAACAAGGTAAAAAATTTCTCAGGCAACTTCCAATTTGTCCCTTTTTCTCAAAAGAAAATTGGTTTATTTGTTTGCTTTCTGACGTTTGAAACAGGAAAATCTAGCGTTAGTCAAACTTATTCAAGATAAAAAGTAAGCTTTCATTCATGTTTTTGTGCATTTCTTTATCCGAATCTATTCATGGATAAGCAATTTTTGGATAAATAATACATATTTGGATTCTAATGACAGCAAAATCATAGAATTGAGTGGCCTTGAGCTCCAGAAACTAAGAGTCAATCTGCAGAAGATACAACTGCAAAACTGGAATCTTGCACAAGCAAATAGTCACATGATAGCGGTTAGTTATTTTCCCCACTATTATCCAATAATTCGCTATTTTCTGGGAAATGTTTGCAATTCTACTTTATAATATATGTTTTATATGTTCATCCTGCAGGAACTTAATATTGGTAAAGAAAAGGTAAGATTTTGATTTTGAGTCTGCAAACTTGCACTTAGCCAGTGGAAGAGTCCAGACTGTTCAGCGGCGGCCTTTCAAGATATTGCTTCTGCATGTGATTTGACTGACTTTTGGTGATTGCAGTTAAAGTCACTACAGCATGAGCTTTCTTGCAAGGAAGCACTACTTAAAGCAAAGAGTATGGACCTCAAGGTAATTCTTCCGTTCTGGTTCTGGAATACTAGTTTTAGCAGAGATAGTCCTGTATCATCGAGATTACACTTGCGTTCTATTATTTGAACCACTTTTCGCCATTTTTGCTTGTGAAATTGTTTGATCTCAATTTTCTCAACAGAATTTTGCTCCACTTTAATGCTAATCTTGAAGAGGTTATCACCATGATAACAATATATCACCTTTAGATATACATCTATCAAGTTGGTGAGATTTTGAGCTAAAGATTGAAAAAAACCTACAAATTTTGTTCTTCAATAGTTTTGCAAATGCTCGCTCTGCAGCACTTTACAGTATGTAACGCGAAGAACTTGATATCAAGAATTATTTAGATGCCCTGACTTTAGGGTGCCTTTGCGCTCACACGGTATTTATGGTAGTAGTTCCACTGTCATTGACTGCCTCTTCTGCCAACTTGATGTCTTCTATCCCTTACAATTGATCAGGACCACATTTTAGTTCAAACATACCTTTTTTTCCTCCTAAGAGGGGAAACAGATTGCCACCAGGTTTTCACCTTTCAATTTGTTAGACTGGGACAGGCCAAAAGATGTGAAGTCTCACTAATGCAATTTGAAGAAAACTTTTAAGTTCTTATTTTAGTCTAGTTATGACAATTGCAGACACCATCAAGAACAGATTTTAGATACTGAGATGACCAAAGTTTTATCTTTCGATAGCTTCAATCTCTTGGGGGGAGAGGGGATTATTTTCAGTCAGATCTTGATAGCAGTTCTTCACTCAACCCTGGAGTTCATTTCTCTCACTCACGCATGATTTTATGAAGTTCATTCAGAAGGAGGCCATGTTATTCTCTGGTCTGCTTATGAACTATATTTCCAATTGTTGGATTTAGGATAGCAAGATTATGCCTGCAGATTCTAGAGCTAATGAGGAGGGAAAACACAACGCCAGCAACAGACAACAAAGATTTACAAGAAGTAGATGTAAATGCTAAATTTTGAATTGTTACTCTCTCTGTCTGTCTATTACATTTAGTCCTTTTTATTTATTCAAATTTGTATTTTTGGGATTGTTTGCAGCTATGGGTTCAACTATGTCTCAACAAGCTGCAGGAAAAGAAGCTGCAGAAAACAAAAGGTTAGATTTCTGATTATCATCTAATGCACCTGGATTTGTTGTGAACAAATAAAACTAGGAAGCAGCAAACTCCTTAAGAAGAGAATTGCTTGTGATGCTTAATTTAGTGTCTTTTCAGGATCTACTCCATCATACATGCTAATCCCTTCAATCACTATCATCATCCCTGAGTACCAAAATTTCCACTTTTATTTCAGAGTAGTTCATTTTAATTCAAAAGTTGATCTACGCCATAAGAGGAGAATTGCTTGTGATGCTTAATTTAGTGTCTTTTCAGGATCTATTCCATCATACATGCTAATCCCTTCAATCACTATCATCATCCCTAAGTACCAAAATTTCCACTTTTATTTCAGGGTAGTTCATTTTAATTCAAAAGTTAATCTACGCCATAGAGGAGAATTGCTTGTGATGCTTAATTTAGTGTCTTTTCAGGATCTACTCCATCATACATGCTAATCCCTTCAATCACTATCATCATCCCTGAGTACCAAAATTTCCACTTTTATTTCAGAGTAGTTCATTTTAATTCAAAAGTTAACTTCTCTCCATATATTACTCAAAATCAATTTGAATGAATTCTCTTGATAGCCTGTGCTTCCACAATCCATCTTTTCTCTTGTCATTTTACTTTTGAGTTGTGATGCATCCCCTTTTCATTTCTTTCTCCACATTGTTTGTCCAGGCGTTGTTTGGGAAGGCAATCTTCTAGTTCCAAGATCCAACAACAGCAGGAAGCTAATGAAAATTTGTTCGAAATAGAGGACATGAAGCTCTCTCCTGATGCCGAGACATCTGATGCTCCAATGCACATAGATGCTGCAATGCCTGCATCACCTGCTACCAAAGCAGTAGCAAGAGATGAGAAGCATGATTCAGGATTGAAATGTAAACGACCAGAGAGAACTTCAATTGGAAGACCACAGCGCAAAGCTGTTGAAAAAGTTCAGTCGTACAAAGAATTCCCTCTAAATTCAAAAATGAGAAGAAAAGATTGATCTCTTCTAGAACTCCGCAATCACATTCTCTTGTTTGTTAAGCCTTTGTGAATGAATGCTTCCTTTGCATTTCTATCATGAGTTATGTGTATGGTTTTGTGCTTTCTTTCTTCTTTTGATTGGATTCATGATTCATCTTAGAGGCAGATGAATACCTACTGATCAATGCAATTCCTTGTATCATACTTGACAACAGAAATATTCAATCACCTCTATCCCCCTTTATTTTTTACTTTAAAAAGGATTTATCGAGATAAATGTTATTACTCGTCATCTGTATGTTCATTCCAAACTCTCCTTTTCTTTCTATTTTTATGACGAGGTAAAGAGTACAATAACAAAACCATGGTTAAATTTTTACCTCTTAGGGCCTATGGATGCAAATATGCAAGAATTACATGATCAAGAACACCAGCCAATTCCTATTCATGACCAGTAGCTTATCAACCACTATCATTTCTCTTTTTGATTATAAATCATTAGCTTCCCTCTCTTCAAAAGCACAAGTAACAGGGAAAAGAACAAACAATAATCAGTGCTCTTAGTTTCAAAAAGAAAAAAATAATCAGTGTTCTCTTTTACCCCTCAATAGGGACAAAAAGTGGTAGCCACGTCTATCATTACACTTCTTTTACCATAATATTTCAAAACCCAAAACCGTGTTAACATCATAGATATTCTATATGCAAAAGATTATACATTTTATTATTCTAAATCTTGTAAACTGTAGAACTACTCAATCGTTAAATTTTATTATTCTAATAAATATATTATTTTTTTCATTTTATTTCATTTGATAGTATTTAATTAAGTATAAAATTTTATATAAAATTTAAATTATATTAAAAAAATAATATAATATAAAAAAATAAAAAATATGCGTGTTAATAAATATTTTATATTAAATTTAAATATATAAAAAATATTATACAACAAAATAAAAAATATTAATTATTTTAAGACATTAATATAATTGACAAAAGAAATTTGAATCGGGTCTTCAAAAAGTTTTATAAACTTTAAACAGACGTCCAACTCGAACGCTAATAAATTAAGCAAACTATAGTCGTATTGCAGAATTTGCATATGTACATGTCTACTCGTGTCCTAAAAAGATGATAGAGCCAAGCAATCATAAGATTAGATTGGAGCAGCTTTACTACTCACAAATGTTGGGCAACAACTCCCTGGGATTCTCCATTAGATTTTTTGAATTGACGACCCAACTAAAATTAAAGAGAAAATTAAAAAAAAAGATTTATTTTTACGAAATTGGAACTTTGGATCCCCACATTTCATAATCCAATGGATTCTCCTCTTTTTTCTTCCTTGGAAGACCCCACACGGTTCGAGTTTCTTTTTAAGTTGCATTTCACTCGATGTATGTTGGATTGATGGGTCCCATCATATTGTGACCGGTGATGGTATGGGCATATTTTTCTGGTGACCGTTTGGGACCGATTCGTGCCTGTGTGAATGTTCATAGGCTACAGCTAATTCATTCCCTGCGTGGGACTTCTTTTCCAATCGGAAACTTTAGCTTGGGCTAGTTTTGCTACCGTGATTTGAAATTTCTGAAAGGTTTAAATTATGATTAGTTTCTAAAAATATGACAATTTTCTTCTTAAAAAATAAATAAATATTGCGTGATATAATTTAATTCAACTTTTAAAATGTGACAATTAAGTCCTTTGAGCAATAGAAAAAAATTGTCCCTTCATTTGAATTAACCATCAAAACATCACGACGCTAAACTACTGCTTTACAGGCTGTTAATATGAAAAATAATACACCAACATAAGCTGGCCCAAGGACTTAATTGACATTTATTATTAAAATCTTGTATTTCCAATAATTGTATGAACTATGTATCTTAACAAACTCGTTTCAAAATGAAATTGACACCATGTTATAGAAATCAATTTGTCGTTATCATTTCTTGAGATTGGTGTCTAATTTGGAGGTTTGTAACAAGAATTTTTGATAGATTTATGGGCATTTTTTCTAAATTCTAAACCAATGATTGTGGATGTGATATACTGATATATTTTACTTTTTAAATATTTAAAATTAATTCATAATTTTAGAGACTATAAATCCAATATTTAACTGCTATATTATTAATTCAGTCACTGTATCCTTTACATGAAGTATGGTGGAATTGAGTGTCCCGTATCGCCACCAATGATATATATATATATATAGAAGTGCAATGCATGAGTTTCCAGTAAAAGTTGCAGATAGATTGGCTAAAGATGCAAGAAAAAAGGAGATCACAATCTTCTTTTTTGTCTTAGCTAAGGACAAGACTTGGACGTGCTATGCACCAAAGGCTTGTTTGTAATAGTAATGAGACATCTATAGTTTTTAATTTGATTATATAAAATTAAAAATATTTTAATTTTTTACTATTCATTCTTTAACTCTTCAAATTCTTTTCAAATTTTACAATCCTTAAAACTCATATTTAGATAAAACTACATCAAATTTGTACAAAAGAAATTTAATTTCTTAAATTACATCTACTTTTCTATATTTTTATATATAATATCGTCGTTAAAATAATTGTAACTGAAATAAAAAAAATTCTAATCTATTTTTGGTTCACTTTTGTCCTTGAGGGCAGAAGTCATCCAACCTTCGTGGCTGCATTCAAGAAAGGTTGATTTTGGTTTCGCCAGCGGAACCTATCGTTAGATTTAGCATTGTTAAACAGGCCTGGTCTGTTTTCTCACGGGTTGAGAATTTCCTATCCCAAATATACCCTACTAGGCCCGTAGGCAAAACAGGCCAACCTGCAAGCCTAGACCTTTTTTTTTTTTTATGTGCTATAGTTGTCTCTCTTTTTCTTTCTCTATCATAGTTGAGCAAATAAATCCATAATTGAGATAGAAAAGAAGGGCCAATCACTAATATTTTTAAAATAAAAAATTATCATTACTTATATATATCATTCATAATATGGATAAATTTATATAAGGAAGATATTTAAAATAAAATTGAATTGGTCAACCTTAATTGTAGACATGATTAGAATATGTAATCAAGAAAAATCTGGTGTCAAGATTGCAATACATTCTTTTCAAAAATTTAAAAAAAAAGATTGGCCCATGGGCTAAACAGAGAGGGCCAATTTGACCTGCATTTAAACAAGTCTGAGAAATTAAATCCAAACTCGTTCACATTGCGGGCCAAATGGGCTAAGGCCTGCGTGCCTTAGCCCATTTCACATTACTAGGTAGGTTCCGCCACCGACGTCAATCAGTACGCATGGGAGCTGGTTGCCTCATGTATTTATATTGCCAGTTATGGACTGTATCGAGAGCTAACTATATGCAATTGTGAGGAGTGACAACGCTATTAGAGACTTGGATATATTTATATTTTTCAATCTTTGCTCTTTAGCAGTCTCGATTGTTATGCGAATTATGTTCTCACTCCCTCCGCTTTATACATTAGAGGCTGTTTCAAGAAAGTTTGAGGACTTACGCAGATATGCTTGCAATTGGATGATATGGTTGCATGAGAGATACCTCTATTATTTTTCTGTTAATTTATTTTTTTAACATGTTATCAATATTTTCCTTGTTATACACTTAATGTATACTTGCAGTATACTTGCAGGTTTGTTAGAAGTTGTCTGGCCTCAATCCGCTGGCAACGCACTAGATCTCCGTCTTCCATGGTTGTTTTAGCTACTGTGATATCGTTGAGCCTTATATGCCTGAGCAGGTGCTCCAACAATTCGACTGTGTCCTGAGCATCCTGAATGCCTCCATCCTACCTCGTGAGGCTTCAGACCGAGTAAATATAAGTTCATATGAGTATTGGATCTAGTCTGACTCGCATATATGTGCCTAATTACATGGACTATTACTTGTAGTGCGCATCCACAGATGTAGAATCCATATAATCTCTCGAAAAACATAGCTCGCCCTGGCCCAGTACTTGTCACAGAAGCGGTGGTACATATAACTGGATCTCTACCTTCTCTTTCTTTAGACATGCAATGATAGTTCTAACATATTTTTTAACAGAGGTTTGACATGACACATCGTTTGTTTCAGATTGAAAATGACCCATCATAGATGTCATGGACCAAATACGTGCTTTCATATTAGAGGTCTACGAGATCACTTTTACAATAGAGACTAGCAAGGGGCCTTCAACACGGCGATGCTATTTTTAACTTATTTTCATTTTTTATTTGCTTGATAACCACGTATCATTGTATTCTTTGTGTTGTCATTAACTGTGAGTTTTATTAGTGGATCGTAACATTTCATGTTTAACTAATGTATCAACTGCATTATAATAAAATATATTAATCTTTATATTTTATTTAACATTAACAGAAAAAGAAAAAGCCTTGAAGGTTTGTGAGTTTCGCCTAGGTGGGCGAAACTCACAACTAGGGTTCCGCCGTGAATGTTAGAGTTTTGGCATAATGGACAGGACTCAATTATGGGAGAACTAGAGAGAGAGAGAGAGAGAGATGGAATGAGTTAGAGAGA
This sequence comes from Rauvolfia tetraphylla, assembly GCA_030512225.1. NCBI lineage: Eukaryota > Viridiplantae > Streptophyta > Magnoliopsida > Gentianales > Apocynaceae > Rauvolfia > Rauvolfia tetraphylla. Next base: position 2,187,811 of record JAJQKT010000062.1, read on the forward strand.
AATTCAAAAAAAAATAATTAATTATTATATTGTAGTTATTAAAAAATGTATACATAAAACGTATTTTTTGTTTTAATTTTTTTCAATAAATTCCTAATTTTACACCAAAAAATAAAAAAGAAAAGAGTAGTCAATGCATGCCGAACGTGGTTTCTCTATGTCACCCCTTAGGTCAAGAATTAACGCCCTTCCCATTGTTCCATGTATGGTACAAGGGCTTTTTTCTTTCTTCATTTTTTTTTCTTTTTGGTGGTTTATTAATTCTTTGGAAGCCAAGTTAGAAGAACTTAGAAATGTTCGTATGGCGCTTTAAAGTAGGTATTAATCATTACAAATAAAGTGTAATGAAGAGAATCAAGAGTATGAGAAAAAAACTAATAATGGAAAATGTTGATTATTAACCTTGTAATTAATCATCAAAGAAGATGAAAAGGAAAACCTCATAATTACATTCAAAAGCTGTGAAATAACCTCACCTTTGCTGCCGACTACAGTAATAACTTGTCTATCAAACAATGCATATGTATTTTTACTATATATATATATATATATATATATTTGTAAAATCTATAGAAATTACTGCAAAAGAAAAAAAAAAGAGTCTTGCATTTTCCAAGAAAAATTGAAGAATTAGTTAAACTTGACTCCATTACGTTAACATCATAAACATTATATACATATAAAATCAACTAAGATAAGCTTGAAAACAACAAGAAGTTTTTTTTTTTCCTTTTTTTAACAAGAAGTTGTCAACTCAGGGATATAAATCATATATCTAAACTAAAGCTTGCTAGAATTATTTGTTTCCAATCATGCATCTATTTGATTCTTTTAAAGAGAAAAAAAAAGGGTGTACTTTTTTTCCACAAGAGTGAGTAAAGAATGGCTAATGGTAGACTTATCTTTTTTTCCCAACAAAGTAGACTTTGGCTCTCAAAAGGGGTCTTTGTTTTGCCAAATTTTGGTGGGAAACTTAGTAGAGAGAGAGCTCCTTTTTCTGACTATTGTGTATGTGATGTTTGTTGAGAATGAAGGGGAAAGAAAAGCATGTTTGTGAGGATCGTTTTATATGTAGCCTTCCTTTTTCTAGTCTTTGATGTTGCAAAAAGCACATGCAGAGGCATTTTTCAAGTCAAAAAATTGCCATTCGGTGATGTTACATTTTTAGATTGTTGAAATCTAAGAGTTTATAGACCTGTTTCCTATATTAACAGCAAAAATACATATATATATTTCGTTTGAAACGATTGAATAGTAGTCCTCACAAACAATTAATTGAAGGGACGTTGGTTCACTCTCAAGGAAGTTTGATTTTAATTTGGGCTCAAAAGTCGTAATTCACTATTTGAGCTTCAGCTCTTATAATTTGGAGCAAAACCTCTTTCATTGTTTAAAATTAATTTTGAATGAAATCAAAATTTTCTTTTATGGTACGTATAATAAAGTTAAATTTCAAACTATACTAATGTGTAATACCAACACTTGAAATTTATTAGTTACTCCGTTTGTTTAAAATTGATATTCATATTTTTCTTTGATGATATTCGAAATTGAATGCCTATTTTTTTTAAAATGGTCATATATATATTATTCAAAATTTCACATTTAACTTCTTTAATTTAAAAAATTAAGCTTAACTAATCTAATGATCTTGCTACTAGACCCTTTGACTTTTTTAATTTAAGAGATTTAAACTACTAATTTTTTAATTAATAAAGATACAACTTATAACCAAAAGGTCCAAAACATCTTTCTTTAATTTTTGAACATGTCAAAATAGAACATTCAGTTCTAAAAGAATTTAAAAGAAAATAGTATAATACCAACACTTGAAATTTATTAGTTACTCCGTTTGTTTAAAATTGATATTCATATTTTTCTTCGATGATATTCGAAATTGAATGCCTATTTTCTTAATTTAAAAAATTAAAAAAATTAAGCTTAACTAATATAATGATCTTGCTACTAGACCCTTTGACTTTTTTAATTTAAGAGATTTAAACTACTAATTTGTTAATTAATAAAGATACAACCTATAACCAAAAGGTCCAAAACATCTTTCTTTAATTTTTGAACATGTCAAAAGAGAACATTCCGTTCTAAAAGAATAGAGTATAATTCTTTTGGGGGAATTTATTAATTATAATTTGGTAGATATTTTGCGGAGTTTGCTAACAATATATTCTTCCATAATCTTGTCACAAGCTCTAATTACATATTTGCTCAAATCTTTAAGCCAAGATATTTTCATTTCTTCCTTCGAATAGAATGTCAACCTCCATTAGTAATTTATATTATAAAAAGACTACTAATGTGGACCAAAAAGAAAAACAAAAAGAACAGCAGTTGATGGAAAATTCCGGACTATAGTAAACTCTAAACACAAGATGACCGCGCGACCACTAAATCCACATACTATTTCAAAGAAAGGTAATTGATGGGGACAAAGTTTTTAATTTAGAAAATACATAAAAGTTGTCTCAAATTTCTAGGCAAGAAGTAAAAGATACCACCTAATTCCATGGTATTTTGTTCTCTTATGCACGACTTTAATTCCTACATTAAAATACTTTGTACTGCCTCAAAAACGATTACTCCCTCCGCTTAAGGACTTACGGATTAGGGTTAATATTTTTTTAATTAAGACAAATTTTGAGATAATATACACTTTAAATCCTTAATAAATTGGAGAAGAGAAAGAAATAAATGAAATAAAAAATTAGTAAAATTAAAAAATTCATAATAAATATTTTTTAAACTTATTTTAATTTTTTCTTCTTTTTTTAGACTTATATATTTCTAACCGAAGTGAGCATAATATTTTATTTACGTCAAATTGATCTAGAGGAATATGAGGAAACTCCTCTTTTTTCTTTTTTTCCCCTTTCTAATAAATAAACAAATAGGGAAAAGAATTTAGGCAGAATGTACACATTCCAACGAGTATATTTAAGAAATCTTATACTATATAACAAAAGAGGAAAAAAATGATATAGTATGTAGTTGATGAACAATTAAACCCAAAGCATTTCAGTTTAGTTAAAAGTGTTAAATTAATTTTTTGGGTGAATTAAAAATGTTAAATTAATGAAGTAGTTATCTTGATTCAAAATGAAGCATACTAATTTTGACAGAACATGCGTACAAGTCATTGTTCATGTCTGACATTTCTACCTGGGGGGAAAAAAAGGTCAAAAAACAAAATCTATTACTGTAAACATAATATATATCCACCGGATTAGGGGTAATACTCGAAGAAGAGAGTTTATTTATATGGACTATTATTATTTTTACCGAGTCTATATTGAAAAAATTACTTAACTGTAATAATTATGCCTCTTAATAAAATCTAAATTATCCTTAAGAAAAAGAGAGAAAAAAATAATACTAGGCATGGATGGAATTTATTTTTATATATACCATTTAAAAATAAAAGAATACATGTAAAATAATGTTATCAACTTTCCTTTCACTGTAATAGTAATTCATTAAATGTGGAGGTGTAAAATGTTAAATTGTTAATCTTCATCATAAATCTTTCTCAAAATTAAATGTAAATGTTTCATTAAGGATGACTTGGACAAATTTGTTCAATTATAGAAAGATGATGGTTTTTATTATGGCGGTAAAGCTTTGAAAAAAATTTGCAAAATTAATCAAAATTTTAGGTAGCTTTAAGTAAAAAGTTGGATTTATTTATTGACTTTGGTAATAAAAGAGTTTGCTTGAAATTCAATCGTCTTTGTTTTTTCATTTTTCAATAAAGCAAACGATGAAAATATTACTCAAAAAAAAATCACAAAATTTATCTTTTGACTGCATATTATTGATTACAGTACTGATCAAATTAGAAAGACTCTGAATTTAAAATTTTTGTTTTAAATTTTATAAAAAATAAATTATAAATTTAAAATTTTATATTAAGTTTCGAAATAAAATATTATCAAAATACACTATGAATATATAAAGAATAACAAAAAATTAGCTGGAATCTAATTGTTATTAATTTAGACATACAAAATCCACCAATCGAGGTTGAGTTATAGTACTAAATCGACTTGGCTAATTCCTATCAATAATCACGTGGATCAATCAAACCGCTAGCAGTAAATGCTCAAAATTCCTGTTTTAGATGACAAAACAAGTTGATAGAAATAGAAAATTCTGTTATCACATCATATCGTGGTTACCTTGAGTTATAAATTTTATTTTTAAATCACATTTTTATATTTTATTTATAAAATTTTAACATTTGAAGTAACATAAGATATATTATTACAAAATAAATATATATTATTTAAATAAATTATTTTACAAAATTAAAACCATAAGTTAACTTATTAAAAAATTGAATAAAAATAGAAATTGAGTCCAGAAGTATTTCATTTTTTAGTATTTCTTATATTTTGTTTTTTGAACCCGAGTTTTCAAATTTGCTAATATGTTAATTAATTACTTTAATATTACAAAATAATTTATTTAAATATATATTAAAATTTATAAATAAAAAATAAATTAGACGAAAGACTCATGCGGTGGTAAAACTCTAAGCGGAGCCTTGCCAGCGCCTCCAATTGGAGCATCGGATATAATGGCCTGTATTTTTCTTTTATGCGGAAATGGCGAGAGGAATGTCGAATCCATGAACATGGAAGTATCGCGTCAATAGTGTCAAACAAGAAAGAAACATCAGAGTTGTCTTCACTCCCGCGTTTGGCGCCGATTTGTAATTCCTGGCGATGGATACGTGCATAGAGCCATCCGACTGACTCGTTCTACAAAGGGCCACTGACTTTCCCCCTTCACAGTCAGATCAAATATACTTCTCCTTCACTGTTTACTAATCACACCATGCCAAAGATAGCCGCGTAGACTTCAGACTTGTAGAACCATCGTAGCTTCTCTTGGCCTTTTCTGCCTTTTTCTCCAACCCCTCCAAGAAAAAAATTAAAAAAAAAAAAAACAAAGGAAAGATAAGAAATTGCGTGAATCACACTTCAGATACGGCTTATGTTATAGAAAGCCAATTTTGTTATATTGGGGACAACATATTTTTTAGATATTATTAAATATATTTTAATTATTAAATTTTAATTTTATAATTAAAATTTTATATAGTAATTTTTAAATAATATTAAATAATTATTTAAATTTAAATAATTATACATTTTAAAATAATTATTTAATTATGTAATAAAAATTATTTAAATATAAATTTTTAATCATATTATCAAAATTTGATGATAACTACAACTTTATTCAATGTTAAAATATATATATATTGTCACTGTCAGCCTCTTAACTGTACCGATAAAAAATACAGTACCAAAAGTAGCCCAATAAAAGGGTCGCCCCCAACCAAATCCTCTTCCTAGCTAGTCCTTCCTAGGCATTTCCCATTTGCTCTTGCCCTTTCCTCCGTCATCCCAAAGCAGCAGCTCTAGAGGCATGGATGTACAACGGGGTCCTCTTCTCAATTGGGCATACTTTTGCCAAGGAAAGGTTAGGCATTAAATCCTCATTTGTTCTCGAATTTTCATTCTCGTAAGTTGTAATGTGGTTTCCTTGGATTTTCTAGCTGAATTTCGTGCGAATGAGGTAGGATTTCTTGATAATTCGAAAGCTTTTTCTCGTGTGTAATGTTGTTTTCCTTTATTGGAACAGAATTCAGATGAGCTCGGGCAGTGTCTGCTGCTCACTACAATGGAGCTGGAAAATGCAAAGTTGAAGGCACAAGAGGAGCTCAGGATCAGAGATGAACAAATAATTCATCTCAAAGACTTGCTCAGCAGAGCCATCAAAGAAAGAGATGAAGCAGAAGACAAATGCCAAAGACTCATTTTTGAGAAGCTACTCCTCCAACAACAGTATCAGCAATCAGCTCCTCTTTCTGGTGTTTCAAGCATTGAAGATGAGCCCAGAAGAGGAATGGACTCCAACAATGGTTTTTCTACCTCGGATTGTGAAGAATCTATTGTCTCCTCCCCAGTCCTTGAGTCAATTCCACCACCCGAAGCACCACCAGCTCCATTACAGGCCCCTGTAGAGCCAGAGCCAGCACTGCCCATTTTGCCTAACAGGCCACTCCCAGAAAAAGGGAAGCTTTTGCAAGCAGTTATGAAAGCAGGTCCCCTTCTTCAGACCCTTCTACTAGCTGGTCCTCTTCCCCAGTGGCGCCATCCACCCCCGCCACTTGATACCTACCAGATTCCACCACCACCGGTGGTTGTACCCTCACCACCAACCACTCCAACACTACCACCAACTCATTCCCTTCGGCAAGACTCTCTTCTTCCAGTTGCAGCCTATAACAACATTAACAGCTGTGGTAGAATAAACAGGAAAAGGGGTCTGGTTGAGGGCTCCTATTCCCCCACCGAAACCAAGTACCAGAGGCTTGTTCTTCAATGACTATAAACTTACCAAAAAAGCTCATCCAAATCCCAAGTAGTCCTCCAATTTTTCGTCACTGATTCAGCAATTCTTGTACATAATTACTACACGGTTATCATTCAGAGATCAAAATCAAGATTGATTACCAAAAGTGTGATCTTTGGAGAGCAAGAAGTGCCTATCCAGGTCCCTGCTTTTCATCTGCGGTGTGCATTGATTGGGTGGTCTCCTTCACATGCCAAATTTTCCCTCTACCTTGTGCAAAAGGAGTTTTGATTCTTTGAATAGTATAATTTTCTGGATGTGACAAGAGACATTTAGCTGACTCGAGATTAGTTATAATATTAGCATTTGTATTTGCCATTGGATTGAGTATTCAAAGACCAAGGAAAGAGGAAAAAAAACCAAAAAAGCAGACAGATGGTGTGTGGACTGTGGAGTCATTAGATTGGTAGAGGGAAGAAGAAAGCGGAGGCTGTGAAAACAACCAGAAAAAGGTCCAAGGGGGAGCCATTCTTGTCGGGGAGGAGTGGTTCCCACAAATCAGAAGCAGGATCTACTTCTTATGTGTGTTTTAGTAATTTAAATTAGATTTTTGATGTTTCTCAAATCATTTCCCTCTCTTATTTTCCTTGTCTAATTTTACAATTGTCTACTTCTTTCTCCATCCCAGTCACCAGGGGGTCTGTTCATCGAGTTGGATCAAATTGCAGTTTTCTGCTAAAACCAAGGTTTCAGATCAATGGCGAGGTCATTCGTTACTAATCTACATAACAAGATGGTGTCGTTCTCCCATAAGATTTACTAAAAGGATAAACGGGCACTAAGAACTTTTTCGAGAAGAAAGGGATCTTTTTTTTTTCGGTGTTCCGCTAATGATTTTAGCTCTTCTGTTTTAATTTTTAAAAGGTATATTGATAAAAGGAGATATGTCTATGTCTAAAACTGAGGATTTTTTGTGATTCTGTCTTCAAAGCAATAAAGATTTTGACAAAGAAAGGAGTAGCCGTGCATCACACAGCATTTGAAGCTCTTCCTAGAGATGCATGGAGGAAAAAGCTTACTTGAAAGGGACAATTCCCCTCTTAACCACTCTTTATTATTAGTACTAATCATACAATCTCGTGAAGATTATTATCGTTTCATGCGATAAATACATATGAAACCATCATAGACTCAACTAATACACCTATGGTCAGCAACCGGATTGGATTCCTCACATGACACCAAATCTTGACATGATAAGCACACTGCCCCAACTGTGATTCATTCCCTACAGGGTATACGCCAACCCCAACCCCACACCCTAACCACAGAGAGTCCCAGTACTAAAAGAAGAGCGTTAATTAACCTCTTATTGCAACATTTAAATCCAGCCTCAAAGAAGGTTGGTGCCACGCAACAGAACAAGTTTCCAAATGGCCAAGGAAAAACCCTACCATATATGAGTAGCAACATCGATGTAAGGTTCTTTGAACCCCAGATATTGTAAACTCTATGGTGATTTCTGGTTAATAATTTCTATGAACCTAGATTCTACTATAAAGCAAAGTCTTTCCTTTTAGTTTCTTTTTCCTGGTTTCAAATTATTGGTATAGGGTGGTTGGAGAAGGTAAGCTAGATATACACTAGTATGTGAAGTATTACAGTATGGATTGGATGGTTTTCATCATTTTTTTTTTCTCAATTCAAAAACTGCAGTTTTGGATTTTTTAATCCAATCTAATTGATTCAAAACCTTAAATCGTTGAGTTTGGATTACAATGTATTGGATTGCAATAAAATAAATTGATCGGTATTCTTCATTTGAACAAAAAACATACATAAATTTATGTCAATAATAGAAAGGTCAATACATACGTTACATATTTCTCTTAATGTCAAATACATAAACTATACATTAATGATAAAATACATCAATTACATATCCCTTAAAGTACGGTGAAGAGAAGAGAATAATAGATTGTAGTGAGTTCAAAATTACAATATAAAATATAAAAAAAATAAGAACTACTTACAGTATAAAGAATAGCAATAGTAATCGGTAGTGGGATGAGTGGAGAAATTAGGAACATTAGAGCAACTAGAGATTTTTATCAATTAAAAAAATATATTTATAAAACATCACTATCAAATTAAATATTAAATAACTATATATATATGGTTTCAAAAAAAATTAATCTAATCCAATCCAGTTGGTTTTTTTAAGCTTAATCCAAATTCAATGTTTTTCAATCCAATCCAATCTAAAATTGCGAAATTAGATTGGATTGGATAGGATGCTTCGGTTTGGATTTTTTTTTTTGAACACCGTAATGCTAAGCATCTAGACGAGCTATATTTCTAGCGTTTATATTTAACGTTGCACATCAATGATAATAGATCCCCTTTTAAGACCCCACAAAAAAAAAAAAAAAAAGCCGAACAAAAAGAGAACTTCGGAGTTCACATGAAAGGGAAGGAAATGTCCACTTGAAAATGAATCAGCAAAATTTCTTGTTGGTGTGCAAAAGAATTTCAGTTAAAGTACCTTATTCAATACTCAAGAATCTTGACCTGCAGTTCAATGGTGTTCTACAACTTAGCAAAACGTCACTATAGAAGAAGAAGACTTGGGTTGGTGATGGCGGCCTCACAGGGTAATGCATAAACCATCCTTATCATTTCAGGCCTAAACTTGGACTAATACAGCACTGTTCATGTGCAACAGTTCATAGCCGCGGGTTTTCTCATACATTTCCGACCTCAATCACTGCGGCCACGTAAATCTCAGGTTTTAAAATCTCTTATTCGCCTAAACTTCAAAAATGACAACACAGAAGGAACCCCAGGAATGGCCCGTCAAAGTCTTCCACTTGTGAGGGAAAACAGATGCGGTAAAGCCGCCGTTGCTTGAGCCCAGGACTGGAGATGATTAAGAGTGCAGGCTGGCATGATGGTGATCGAGAAAACCGTGTATTTTGGATGCATGAACTAAAGGCCATGGAAACCTTTTCTTCCCATGTGAATCCAGGCATGTGGACAATAACTGGTAAAAGCTAAGCTAATAAGAAAGTGATTGGAGAATAACGTGTGAAAATTGGCAGCAAGATCATCAAAGGTACAAGAAACTGGAAAGATTATCCACATTGCTTTTGCAATGCTATTACAAATTTTACAAGAGACTGAAATATTTGCATCATTTGTGCGGCTCATCATCTTTTTCTTCCGGTTTCCCTCTGTTGCGTTAAACAAACATGCAAGTCTGTTAAGAATGAGAAATGGAAAATGAGTGCATTGACTTTAACACTTTGAAGAGAAAAGTTCTAGACGAATGCCAACTTACATTGTTCTTAAAAGCATCAGCCTATACAGTTGACATATTTTCTTCAAATTAAATGAATCACGATGGATTTTTTTCATTCATCATTATCAACAAGCTGATTCTCCTGGGCATGTTTCTGAGCACTGTACATCTCAGCCACCTGCACATAGGCAACAACATTTGCAAAAGAATGCAGGGGTAATGAGATCATCTTCAAAAAGTTTGTTATTAAAGCAATTTCCAAGAGTAATCAGAAAATGTTTCACCATTTCAGATGTCGAGGCATCCTCGGGACTTTTATCTTCTCGTACCCGAAGTAAGCGAGGAAATCGTAGAGAAATTCCCTTTAGAAAGACAAAAGAAACAAGATAAAGGCATTTATACAGATCAAAAAGCATTAAACTAAATAAGAATAACCTCCAAGCTGACCCCTAGTTACTTTAGCTCTCATTTCCACCAGTAATTTAGCATAGACTGCAAAGTAACATAACATGCGAAAAAAAAGAATTTGACAATAACGAAGAGCATTGTCACCTAGGAAGTTGCAATGCTGTTAAATCAAGAGGATCACAGTTTAGTTTATTCTACTATAGTTGTTTTTGGACAACCATTTGCTTATTCTAAGACAAAAGTAAAAACTTCTTAAGCTAATCAATGTCAGTACCTTAACAGGATCCAAAATACCAATGGCAGCGCAATGAACAGGACTGATAGTCAGATCAGCAGTTTTAATCTCCCAAACCTAAAAGATATAACTGAATGAATAACTTCATATATTATTAAACTTAAATTCTAATTAAATGATGAAGTTACAACTAAAAGTAATCTACACTCACAAGCAAGAGATGTAAATTTATGTAAGTGAAAATTCTAATGGGGACCAAAGGAAGCAAAGAAAATTTTGGACAATAAATAACTCCTTCCCAGCGTCTTCTAGTAGATGCAGCTAAAATTTGCGTATGAATAAATCAGAGAAAATGTTGATCTAGAATGTGATGCTAACTCCATGATCCATAAAAAAATGGCAAAACTGAAAGATGGTGAAAACACCATTGTTAGCTAAACCTAGAAATCGAAGGAAAGAAAAAAAGGAAAGAGGAAAGAAGATATCAAACTAAAAGTAGAAAAAAGTGAAGAAATTAAAATAACAGCTAGTACCTCAGTAGGTTCAAACCATACATCTGGAGTGAGACTGTCCGAATAACGATAGTAAGGCTGAAGATTGCAGGAAAGGAAACATGTAAGGGATCAAGTAAAACTCTAACACTCGTATATACTCTTAAAATTTAAGCAACAGCATAAAACTTTTTGAATGCCAGCAGTGAAGGACCTTTGGCTTGGGAATAACTTTTGAGCGGAGACTGGCAGAACGTTCTTCAAGCATAACTTCAGAAAATCCAGTGCCTAACCGTCATCAGAAAAGTTTCCGGTCATCTAAATATCATATATCTTGCAGGCATAAAAAGTCACTAAGCACTTGAGAGCATTCTATGTTAATTTGATTTTATGGAGGGACGAGCAACTTGTCACAAGAAAAAGTAAAGAGCTTACCTATTTTACATATGCTCTGGAATTCCTCTTTATTACGATCGTAACAAGCAAGGAGAAAAGCACCATAAACACCTAAAATATGCCATCAATAAAAGGTAAGCATATCAACTAAATGCAGTAGATATGGGAAGGAAGAGGGACTAGCATAAGTCATTCACTCGGTAGAAATTAAGGTGAAAGTATCATTGAAATTGAAATAAGCATGAATATTCGTCCAAAAAATGTACAGGACTTGATAGGCTACAATCCTACAATTCTGCAGCAAAAGTGATTACGAGGGGATCACCTGTACGTTTTCCCCGGCCATGGAAAGCGGCAATGCGCACCAAATCCAGCGAATCACCAACACTGCAGGCCATAGATTGTGAAACAGTTGGCATACAAGTAAGCTTAATCAATTCATGTGCAAAGATCAAAGCAGCACTTTTAACACTTACCTGTCCATGTAATCCTTTTTCAACTTCAGCCAATTATGTGACCGCTTAGAGGGTTCATATGTAGCATCTTTATTTAATGTTTTGATGATCAGCCCCTCACAGCTGCAAAGCAGGTAAATAAGACAATTGAGATGATGAAAAATCTCTCATAATAGAATACTGATTCTGCAACAAAAGCACCAGCAAAGAGCTTTCAAGCTAAGGAAGCCAGCTATATCTGCATGCACCAACTAATAACAATAGTTCGTTTGGAAGGGACAACAAATCTACCTCTACTGCAGATAAAGATTACCCCTTGGGCCATTTGAGAACAAAATCACACAAAAAAGGTGAGTATGCAAGAAAGAAAAGGTTCATGCTGGATGAAGCGATCCAATAATTAAGTTGACGTTAATCTCCCTCAACTCCGGTCCACTAGGAAGCTGAGTTAATTTTTGAACAGGCTTTTGACCATGCAGAGAAATAATATGTAACAGCCTCAAATTACAGTAGTTCTTGAAAAGGAAAGAAGATGTAGTGCAAACAACTTTGTCCATAGAATATCCATGACAGCAAGGAATGATTGCGAGTACCAGGAGAAGAGCCAAAAGGACTGACTTTTGGAATGGAAACATTACAAATCAAATAACTTTAAAATGAAAAAGAACATATGAGTACTGGTTCTCAGATTTTAAGCAAAATGCCAACCTGGAATCAACAGAAGCTTGGAGAAATTTTTGTATTTCCTCAAGATCATTTGATGTTATTGCTACAGCAAATTGAAAAAATCCAGGCTCTTCCTCGAATGACTTGTAAAGATGCTAGATAAAGCCACAGTTGCAGTCATGACTAGATGAATATTACATGCCAAAGAATAAAATTTCTCGCTAATCATCAATACAGGACGACAGCTTGAAGTTGCCTAATTTAAGCATATAAAGAGATACAGAATAGCTAATAGAGAAAAAGAACAGTCATCTGTCTAATGGAATCTTCTGATTGCAAGTTATTTTGGCATATGGGAAACAGTAACTAGCCAAAAATGTTATTTTGGATGACTATTGCATGCCTAAAGAATTAAATTTCTCGATAATCACAAATGTAGATGACAGCTTGAAGTACCCTAACATAAGCATATAAAGGGATACAGAATAGCTAATAGAGAAAAAGAACATTTATCTGTCTAGTATGTAGCAAGAAATTACAGTAGTTCATATAGAACCTTCTGAATGCATGTTATTCATATCGGTATATTTGGACACCCTCTCAACACAAAACCAATACAAATTTCTCACTTTCGGTCCCACTTCTCTTCTCACAAACAATTCACTTTTACGAAAACAGAGAAAAAAATTCTCAAACAAGAGCAGGAGGTTTAGCCCTTGTAATGGGAAAGGTAAAGTGCAGGGAGAGTGTAATTTGACATGGTGATGGTCCCAAAAAAACCAGGAGGAGGAGAGTGTAATTTGAAATGGTTATGGTCCCAGAAAAAGCAGGAGCAGCAGGACTCAATTGTCAATCATCATGGCTGGCCTGCAAGAGGAAGTTCAAATCATAGAGTGAAGCTATATCTGAAGAGAAGCTTAAAATTTGGGGCCCTGTTACCAGTCATACAATATCATCAACCATTAATGTGTTAGATATATTCACAACCTAGGTCATTTGATTATCATGCTTTATGTCAGGGGGTCCCCTAACATTTTCCACATTCCATTGAATTGAGTGAGACAGCAAGCATACAAGTACATGCAACCTGTTCACTTCATCCTCTACTTAGATAGCTCCACTAAAAGTGAACTGCACCTTAAAGCAACCATACTTCTATCCGTAAGAATGTATTTGAGACAGTCCTAGCTTCTTCCATGTTCCGGATGAACACTCTTGGGTATAGAACCTAAGGATTGGAGTAGCTTGATAACATCAATCGACTCCTGCCGTGGGACTATTTTCCCACATGTGAAAAGAGAGTGACTAGTTATTTATATGGAGTTGGCAATTGGTCCCAAAATGTGGCTTTTCAATTCCCTTTGTTTTATTATTTTACAAAGTTGGTTTGAATTACTATCTAAGCTTAACAGATAATTGCAGTTGCAAGAAGCACGATAATATATCCACGCCCACTGGGAAAAGAATGAATATTCTGTTACAAGTTATAGAACATTTCAGTGCAAAAGAAACAAATGACAGAAAATTTCAGAGCTTCTTAGTTACCATTTTTCAGTTAACTATATTAAGACCATATCTACAAGCACTATTTCACACTCATATATTAAAAAGCATGTAGTTTCTTGATTATCAAGGACAGAAGAAAAACAAGGCCATAAAATGTGGGAGCTTAAGGGAGACTTAAAAGTCGCCAAAAAATAAATAAACGAGTTTGACTACAGATTTCTCAAAACATTTTTGCCCATTCCTCAACATTTGATGGTGAGAAAGTATACAAAACTGAAGGACTTTGTTGCCCTACAACAGTATAAACAGGTTTAGATAATTGAATATTTCAACTTTATTAAAGTGTTATTCAACTTTCTGTATCCATGTTTAGGTTTTAGTTTTATCTTAAACATAGATGAAGCGGGCAGTAAAGCAGAATCTGTGACGAAAGTAGGGGTGAGCCAACTGGCAGGGTAACCCTGATCCTATCCTATTACAGAGCAGGGTAAGGGTACAATATCTCATAGGGTAGGGACAAGAAAAAAAAAATTCTACCGTGTAACAATTTAGGATAGGGGGTATACGGGAGAGGCATTGGGTAGAGGCTATTCCCTGTTGAGCCCGTAGGGTTCAATTACCCTTAATTATCTTTTAGAAAAAGGAAAAGGAGTTTATCTTTTTCTAAAGAAAAAAAGACCATTATTTTGAACCAAGGACCTATGATTGACCTTTGAAGTGACTAGGCAAATAAGTACATGTTGATGCAGCCTTGCAGGTTGAATCTGAGATACTGCATCATGCATGGTATAGGTCAGCTATTTTGTTATTTCCTTGATTCATTGATTTTTCTTTTAAATCTTAACTAAAAGATAAAATATGACTGCATTTATAAAAACAGAAAACTTCTGAAACTAGTAAAATATATTGCTTTTATCTTTTGAGTGTCAGCTGGATTTTGTTTTGACATTTGATGAGAAAAAATTAATATAAAATAACAGCATGGGGGTTGACCTTGTACTTTATCCCGTTTAGTTAGCATGGGGTAAGAAAGTTCATAGGGTAGGGTAAGGGTACAGATTTTTTACTCTCTACAAGTTAGCGCAGGATACAGGATTTATCCTCCCTACCCATGGTTACCCCTAGACAACAATCTTAACACAGAAAGTACAGAAAGATAGTTGTCAGATCATCTGACTTGGAAGAATTTGAATACCTGTCTACGAACGTCGAGTTGCTCTTGTAAAAGAGGTTGGCCATTAAGGTACAAAATATCGAAGGCAAATATGCAAACCTCAACCTTTATTTCACTCATGACAACATTTTTGCGAGCACGGGTGCTGAGGATCTGCAGAAGTTCACTTTTATTAGTCTCGATTCCAATAAACATTTTGACAACTCTATCATAATATGTTGCATAATTATTTTGCAGCCGTTTAAAAATATTAATAAAACCAAATAATATGCAGAAATAAAGTGACAAATCTAACTAGCAGATGCATCTAGCATCCCTGCGAAGGCAAGGTTTCTACCAAGATAAACTATATTGGAAGGAGTTGTCCAACATATGAAACACCTGTCCTAGGGCTTGCCAAAGTGTATTAGGAAACACTAACCAGATATCAACCATAACGGTCCACGAAGAAATTTAGTAATTAAATAAATAAATAAAAAGAGGAGCATTCTAGTCAAACAAACTGAACAAACAAACAAAATAAGAGGAACTTATGCTATCTGACGTGATATTCACGTAACACATTAACACCTCAAAAAAGAAGGCCTATGCCCATATGGTAGGCAAATGGCGCTTCAAATAGTTAGCAGATCACAAGGTGATTTGCTGGCACATATTCAGAATTCTTCTGGCATATATCCACAGTTTCATCATGTTACTTAAGACAATCTTAAATGATTAAAATGTTAGTAGCTATATAGTCATAATCTCAAGAGAACATAGAGCATTAAGAGTGTGTATTTGTCTATAGTTTGGGTGGGAAGATTTTGAGGACCATATTCCATATGGGAGGGGGAATAGATGCTTGCTTTTGGACTGGGAATCTAGTCAAAGTGCATCATCTGTTACTCTGGAAACTTCTTTTTCATCAATTTGACTATGTTAATTAACGATCAGAAAGGAAATGTAAAAATTGTAAGGAGGTAAAGCTAGATACTCAATAAGCTTGCAAGTTGTAAGGCCAACAAATAGGAAGAGGGAAAGGATGATGAAGTCCCTTTGTTAGCAACAAGCAATAGACTGTTAAGGAAACCCAATCTATCTGAATAACTCTTTCATACTTTGCACCTCAATGATTTTCTATCTTGTTGACTACGTGGGGCTCACATGCGCCAAGCGAGAACATCCTCATTTAACCAAAAGCATAACAACCCAGATTTCAAATAGCCATAAGTTTTGCAAGTAAAAGGTATGTTTTATGACTAGAAAGATAATTCCAAGAACGTCAAAAATATTCACAACGATTGTAAGATCTTAAAACGATTTACACCTGCAAAGGATCTGAATGTTGTGCAACTGAGGAAATAGTTCACCTGGAAGGGCAAAATCCTTTTCTTCTCGCGGTCGTATGCAACAAGTTCACAATCGAGAACAAATGAAGTTACAGATGGGCATTTCAGTCTACAAAAGAGTTTACATGTTAGTGAAGACCCGGAAAATGAATTTCATGTCAGGGACATAAAATTAGCCAAAACCACTTTCAATACTGAGAATGTAATGCTTTATGATACATCAATGTTCAATAACAATAGTATATATTTCTGCATTCATTAGAAGAGAAAATTAAGACTGCAGCAAAGTGGCTTTTTTCTTTCACTGGATATTGAATTCTCAAGTCATGTGTACCATGATGATAAATAAAACAGTAATGGTGGTTAGACAAAAGGATTACCTTGATATAGCCGCTACAACATCAGGGAATTTTCCAGTATTTCTTTCTGCATTCCGACTATATATCTCCACTGAACCATCCTCCAGGTAATGAATCTGAAGGAAATGGATATAAGTAAAGCACACAACTTGAAGTTCAAAAGTTACATATTGCATCTTTTTTGTCATTACCTGAGCACGTTCCCCGTCATACTTGTACTCACAGGTGAATTCCATATCCTGAAACTTATCCAATATTTCAGAAACCCCTTTAGTCGGCTTTGCTAGCATAGGTCCCACAGGAACACCAGGCGCAAAGTTACATGTCTTGTGAAGATCCCAAACACTGCCGGCAAGAAGGGCAGGGACTATCTTATCATAGACTGGAATTACTGAATAAACTTGTTTCACAATTTTTGCAGCCTGGTGGAAAGAAAAGTAAGAACAATAATACTACTAAGAATAAAAACCAGCTAATTAACTGTCTCATGCAAACTCTACAGCAGATAAGCACACAACATAAGCACATAGTGTAAGCATATGATAATGCTGCCAATCAAAAAATGTACATACATAAAGAATTCCCCAGGTCTTGAAGCAGCTCAAATTACCTCTTCCAAACGAGAACCCATATTTGTAGAAGGCAAAGATTGCTTCTCGGCATACACTGCAGCATGACCCAAAGCAGCTAAAAGAGTTTGTTCTGCTAAACCAATTCGCAGTTTTGTCTGCATACAGAGTTCAAATGAATTTTGTGAGAAATGAAAGTCCACATACAAAGTGAAACCATCTCAATACCAACCTGGAGTAGACGAATCAAGTATTGTGGTTCACAATCAGTAGCTGCAACAAGTAGTGTCTTGATGAGCTTCTTTTTCTTGTCTTGACTGTCCTTACCAGATTCCTGCATAAAGGCATCCCCATGAAGAAATTCTTCAATTGCAGAATCAAAAGTTTAACAGTCATGCATAAAGAAATGTGTCCTCGGAGTCAAAATTTTGTAACAAGCAATAGAAAGAAGAAACCATTTGGCCCGTATAATTTATTCAGAAGAACAATTTTTCCAGGAATAATTGAATATCTTATTAGAGAAAAGTCACCATTAACATATTCTTTCCCTGAAACTGCACAAGAATTTATTAACCGGAAGGCTTGTCATATCGTCAGAGCAATCAAATTTAATAATACACTTCTACCCCTAATCGGAAGAATTTGTTGACCGTATCAATCCTCTTTTCCTTCTCTCTCGTCCTAACAACCTAAACATTCCCATCCCAACTCCCTTCTACATCATGAATACCCATCCCATAGTCACTATCACCCCTAATCAAAAGAATTTGTTTGACTACATCACTTATCTCTCCCCTCTGTCTCCTTTTAACATACGTATCCCTTGCCATCCTATCTCCCTAATTATTCAACCCATATTAACTCTTAGTAAGCTAGAAGATAAATACTTATTATATTTTTGGAGTGGCTAGGGAACGAACTAACATACCTATCCCTTGCCACCCTATCTTCGTAATTGTTCAACCCATATTAACTATCAGTAAGCTAGAAGAAAAACACTTTTTATTCTTTTGGAGTGGCTAGAGAAAGAATGGTAAGTTTCCACATCCTAACCGAATTAGTTCAACATTATAAATGCCTAGGTTGCAAACTCAACCTCTCAACAACGAGGGCTCATTTTGAAAACCACATGGTGAAAAGTCCACAAGCTTCCACAAAGGATGAGATTCAGAGTTAATACTTACATTGAGAACCCAAGTATCACATCTAGTCACATGGTGAAACTATCTGAAGTAATTTACTTGCGCATATTAATTGTTCTTGTAAAGAGATTCTGCTATAGTTAACTAGGCTGCTAACAACTTCTCTTTTGAACCAAATTCAGATAATATTTCTATCTGCCTGTCATTGAGTTTGGAAAATGGGGGGCAGCAATGCCTTAGGTGAATGAACAATCCACTTTGCTAAAATAATTTGATATCTAATTCAGGTACCAGATAAGATATTGAATGATTAAAACATTATAGGTTCCATGTCAAAGAAGAAGAATACAGTTCCAAAAAATAAAGATAAAATGAAGAAGAAAGGAGTAAAACCAAAATTTAAGTACCATAGCAATATCACGAAATGTATCAAAAACTTTGGCAACAGTTAGTGCTTCAGGTTTACGCATCAGACGCTGAGATGACCGGCATGCTTTTGCAACAAGCCCAAGATCTCCAAGTTCCTGCCAGAATAAGATTTCCCCTAAGCTTAAATAATAGACAGAGGACTGGATACGAGCCAGATTTTTAACCATAAACTTGAAACACTTTTGCACTACTCTAGAATAGTGCGCCCCGCCCCCAAAAAAAAGGAAAAAAGAAAAAAATTCAAGATATGAAAAACAGGCGAGTCATATTTTCTTAGCAAAGCCATTTCATTACTCTGAAAATGAATACACAGACAACCTTTCATGAGAGTTGATACAACAAATTGGCTGATGATAGCAAGAACTAAACCAAAACTATTACATCTACAAATTTTACTTCATTCTATGCTCTTGGCTACAAGTTTCGCTGTTGAACAGTGACCACAATAATGTGGAATTAGTGCATGTTTGAATTTCATTCACTTAATAAAAGAATCGTGGATTACAAAGAAATTTAAAACTTGGGATGATATTTTCAGCCTTCAATCTACCACACGTACTATCTCTCTTAGCTTTCCAGCTTCTCTAATAAAAAGCAAGTCAGAGCGTTTCAAATAAATTTAAGATATTATAGCTTCTTTTTGGAAAGAGGGGCGTAGTCATACAGAATCATACATTTGACATCCTAATCATGAATACCGTATATTACCTTGAGTAAAAATCACACTAATGCAACACATAAAGCATACTTCAGAATATTGTTCTTATTAATAACAAAGAAGAAAAGGAAAATTTGCACACATTCACCTGATACTTGCTTTTGATCTGCGCTTCTTTAGCCCCACAAGCCTCCGCAAGAGCCTTGATAATAGAAGCATCTCCAATGCCAAGTTCCAATCCTTCATGAGCCGGCACAATCTTGTTAGCCAAAAGATACACCACTTTCACAAGGTCCTCTGGCGTGGTCTCAATCACCGTCCTCAACATATTACAAACAATTTCCGTGATAGCAATTCGCCCGGACTCCTCCGAAATCGCATCAAGACCCTTGGCCACAAACATAAACGGCACCTTCTCACCCTTACCCCAAAATGCCGCTGTCTGAGGATCAAAGTTGGCCGCTTTCTTCTTCACTTCACCAATGCTCTCATCGGGAGTAATTGTCACCCTAGGTTTCTTGACCACAGCCAAGGATGCATCATTTCCACTGGAATTCACATTTTTCAAATCCTCCACGGCAGCATTCTCAGCCCCATTTTCAATGCGGAGGGCTTCCTGAGCCTCATTCGAATTTGGGATTTCGGGGTTTATCTGATTAGGGTTTAGCAAATTAGGGGTACTCGGTTCTTGGGTTTTGCGTTTCTTGGGAGACGATTCTTCGGTGGGTTTCTTCTTGG
Source organism: Rauvolfia tetraphylla (assembly GCA_030512225.1). Lineage (NCBI taxonomy): Eukaryota > Viridiplantae > Streptophyta > Magnoliopsida > Gentianales > Apocynaceae > Rauvolfia > Rauvolfia tetraphylla. The sequence goes on from JAJQKT010000062.1 coordinate 2,208,047, forward strand.
AACGGCCGGACATGAGAACGTCGAAAGCGTTGCGCTGGGGTTTGGAAGCCATGGTTCTGGAGCTGATTGAAGGGATTGAAGAAGTGAAGATGAGGCAATTCAGAGAACAGGGTTTAGCTGAGAGCGAAGAGGAGAAGCTGATGAAAGCAGAAGAAGAAGAATAGGGTCTAAGAATGAGCTTGAAGCGAGAAGAGAAAATACCGGGTATGGAGAAGCCTAGAGAGCATGACTTGAGTGTCAAGAACAACATCCACATACCGTTATCGGGCGCTGTATCCGGGAAGGACCTTGGGATGGCGGGAAACAATGCGCAGTGCAACTTTCTGGGTCGGGCTTCAGGTAGGCTTGACCGGGCTTACGCCCGAATTGTCTTAAAACAGATCATAACTTCCATGCCCTGGGGGGAGGAGTTTTTCTCACGTACTCGATCTTCGTATTTTACAGAAAATTCGTGTTATAATTTTTTTTTCTTTTAGAAGATATATAAATCTTTAATGCATAAATACCTTAAAAGTTACATTTATTTAAGAAAATTTTGATTTAGTTACGAAATTTTTTAGTTATATCTCTTCTTGAATTATTTTTTTAAAAAAAATTGTGATAGCTCGTATACCTGTCAATTTCATAAACTATGAATTAGATCTATTCCATCGTTGAGTTTTTGGTTCAATGACTAATTTTGTCAACCATTATTAGATACAAGTGGTAATAGAATATCCAGATGGGCTTTCTGTAAGCTATTTTCTAGTGAGTAAGATTTCAATTCAAAAGTTCTGTTTTCAGGAGTCCAGAGAAGCAGTGATTCAAGCCTCTTTATTCTCTCGGAGAAGACCGCCAACAACTTGCTGGTTTAATTTGCGTTTAATATTCTTGTGAAGCAGAGATAATCTTAATTACTCTTTTCGTTTAAAATATAAACTCTTTTAAAATTTTTTATATAGATTAAGAAAAAAATAAAAAATATTTTTTATTATATTATTAACTAATTTTATTATAAAAATAGATATTGAGAGAATTATTTTATGTTAGATATAATTTTTTTAAAATAATTATTAAAATTTATTTAAAAATTAAATATTTTAAAAAATAAAAATAAAATATTTTATTTTTTAAAACGAATAAAATTATTCTGGTCATCTTTCCATAAAAGAAATGAGGATGGTCTGGCATTCCACCCACTTGATGTACTATATGATGATTTGTTTTAATAGACTAAATTTGGACAAGTTTTATATTAAAATTAAATCAAAAATTTTAAGTATGGACTCATATTTACTATCACAAATAATTTAATTGATACGAAATTCATGATAAAAATTTTAAAATCAAATTCTATCGAATAACACTCGTAACATATTTGGAACTAATGTTATTTTGTCAAAGTCCATAATGGGAAGGGCAAGAGTACACATGACGCGTCAATATTACATTCTTTGAATTTTGAATCCAAAATCTACCAACGCAGTAAAGAGGTTTTTACTAATGTCAACAACATACAAGAGCTACATATTTCAAAATCAATAGAAACAAATGAAGGTTTATCATCGTCCCAGACAGTGAAGTATGCCCCTACACGAATTGCACCGGTTACCTTTGCCTCCATGGCTCCTGATTTCTGTCTTCAAGCTGGTCTTTGCTTTACTTCTGGCAAAAGTTTCCCTCCACCAGAGCAGTCACGTTCCGGTCCTGTACTTACTTTATGCAGCACGTGCAGGACCGGTTCTTGACCGTTGGATCTCACTGCAGCTGATCCAACGGTCAAGGAAGATTAGGGATAAAGAAGGAAATCAATTGGACAGAAAAGTAGGTGAAAATTGGCAAAATTCAAAATGCCCGCGTAGATCTATCTTGTCAACTATCAAACTCAAAAAAAAGTGGCTAAAGTAAAAAGAAAAAGCTTATATCTCTCTAACTTTAGCTTCACTTTCCCTTTCTTCTTTTTGTTTTATTTTCTATTGTTCTTCTTCTCGTTCTGCTTCTCGCGACAAGCTTTTATAATGACCAGTACAGAAACATCTACGGTTGAGGTAATGTTGTTGCTATAATTATTTTTTAGTTTTTTTACATTGCATGTGTTTGTCCTCTATTTTTTTCTTTTTTTTTTTTGCACTGCCTCCTTCGTTGCTGGCCTGCATTCCTCCTCTGTTACAGGCCTGCGGTAAAATGAAGTGAGTTTTTCTTCAAAATACTTAGCCTAACAGATAGTTGCTTAAGATTTTTATGATGGTGCAGAAAACTTAGAAGAAATGAAGAAGATGGAGTTTACAACCTTGGAGGACGCCCATGAATTCTACAATAGATATGCTTATCGCAAAGGGGTACTGCATTTTGCCTAAAAGGCAAGAAGAACACTAGAAGGTGGCCAGGGAACATGCATATTTTGTTGTGGTTTGAACAATTGTTCTCTGGAGTTTGAACAATTGTTTGGTTTATTTTTTTTCTTATTTTGAGCTTGAACAATTGTCCAGTTGGATATGAAGAATAAAGGCTAAACTGATTTCTGTCTGTTGGTCGCGAACAATTATTCCGTTGTTAGTCTAGTGCATTTGTCAAGTATTTATTTCTCGTGAACAATTGTTCCGTTGTTAGTCTAGTGTATTTGTCAAGTATTTATTTCTAGTGAATGACTTCGAAGACATAACAACACAACTGTTCACACTAAACTACAAAATTACTCACACTGAAGCATTGACCAAAATAATTGTTTACTAGAAATAAATATTTGACAAATACACTAGACTAACAACGGAACAATTGTTCACTAGCATCTTCCAATGTTCTTCTTACCTTTTAGATGAAATGCAGCACCCCTTTGCGATGAACATATCTATTGTAGAATTTATGGGCGTCCTCCCAAGTTGTAAACTCTATCTTCTTCATTTCTTCCAAGTTTTCTGCACCATCATAAAAATTTTAAGCCACTGATTAAAAATATTTTGGTAATTCACCAATATATCACCAATCATTCTCCAGCGCATCTTTCTTTCTTTGGAGGGTCATTCTCCTTACCTTTCTCCTTAATATCGGTAGTTGTAGTATCAATGCAACTATCTGTTACCGCAGGCCTGCAATAGAGGAGGAATGCAAGCCTACAACGAAGGAAGCAGTGCAAAAAAAGAAAAAAAATTTAGACAAAAAATACAGCAGTGCAAGAAAAACAAGAAAAATTATAGCAACAACATTACCTCAGCTGTGGGTGCTATTGTACTGGCCATTAGAGAAGTTTGTCGCAAGAAACGCAAGAGAAGAAAAACCACAGAAGAGAGAACAAAGAAGACTTGCAAAAAAAGAGAAAGGAGAACGACAGAAAAGTGAACAAAGAAGAGATAACAACTTCTTCTTCTTCTCCAAACTGAGTTTGATAGTTGATATTTTTGCAGCTTTACAGTAGGACAAGACCGGTTGGGGAGTCCTTTTTGAAATTTGGTAATTTTTTTATTTTTTTAATTTCATTTACCTTCTTTACCCCTGATCTTTCCTGACCGTTGGATCAGAGACAGTGAGATCCAACGGTTAGGAGTTGGTCCTGTACGTCCTGCATAAAGTGAGTGCAAGACCGAAACGTGACTACCACCAGAAAAGTCACAATTTTCCGATTTGGTTCACGTCCTTTTTGCAGGACGTGAAGGACCAAATCTGATCCGTTAGATCAGATTTTAAATCTGATCTAACGGATTATATTTTTTGATCCCTATATGTATTTTTAAAAATTTAAAAATTTATAAATTTTTATAACCGTTAGATCAGATATCAAATCTGATCCAACGAATCAAATTTGATCCTGTACATCCTGTAAAAGGGACGTACCGGATCGGAACTGAACTGATAATTTTCTGGCAAACAGAAGGGAATGTTCATAGTCCCATCAAAAGGCATGCATGCAAAGGCAAAATAGCTTTCATCCAAAGATATTTGCTGGACCCACATGTTCCTTCGGTAGGCATTCAAAGCCCTTTGCCACAGGTTTGGGGCAAGATACAGGGTTTAGGCATTAATGGACTTTACTCATTACTAACTAAAGAGTGCGAATAATTCATACACCAACAACCTAGAACTATGGCTTCTTTTTTTAATGTAGACTAATCTTGACTGTGGAGAATATTTTAAATTGTGATTTTTTCTCGATTTCTTAAAGTAAAAATTGTTTTGAATCATTTTTTATTAATTTTTACTTCTAGTTTTAACTTTAAAAGGTTAAACAAAAAAAATTATTTTTGAAAAGTTATTCAAAAAATACTTTTTCAATGTACTTTTACTAAACTCTATCCAATCATACCCACAACTAAAAGCTAAAAGTCAAAAAATGTGGGTTAACCTTACCTTTTTACCCTCATTCTTTACCACATAGTACTAGTATTATTGGTGTAAATATCTAAAAAAATGTGGGTTAAAGAAGCCGTTATTATCCTCAGAATCTGGGAGAATGGCACTAACTTGGAGAAACTAGACTTCACCATTGCCTCTTTCTGGGTGTGGCACACAACCTCTCCCTAGACCATTTGAATCTAGAGAATGCGAGAAGAATTGGAAACTTAATTGCAAAATTTATTAGCTGTGACAAGCATGGTGATGGCTCTTTCAAGCACGAAAATTTCTGAGAATCTATACAGAGATTAAGGTTGCTAACCCATTAAAGAATGGTTTCTTCTTGGAGAGACCAGGCAAATTGAAATGCTGGGTGCAATTCAAGTATGAAAGGTTATGTGATTTTCGCTATACATGTAATAGGATTGGTCATGTGGAATACTTGTGCTCGGATAAGGAAAACTGGAACCGACTGAGCAAGAACTCCAATGCAGCCTACGGCCCCTGGATGAGACCTCAACCCTTCAAAATCGAGCCGAGCCAGCACGACCTACGAATAAGGATCCGAAGTCCAGGGATCGACAATGTGGTCGAAAAACCATCGGAAGAAGTAAGACCCATTGGAACTAGCCATGATACCATGAACTGAAGCAAACAGGAAGGAAAATAGTACAATTGATGTAGACAGGTTATCTAATCTACTAAGTTCCGCATTCTTGAACTTTAGAGCGTAACTTATAAGCTTAAAAATATTTATAGTTAATTATTTAGTAATTATTTATGTTATATTAAAATAAATATTCTAAGTTAATTATAAATATTTATGATTAATCTCATATCTAAATCACAAATTTTATTGCTATCTCATTCGCACCCATAAGAGTATCAATCAACATTGTTCAAAGCAGAAGCTAAAACTACATTGCAAATACTAAAATTTGCGGTAGATAAAAAGTTGGAGAAAGTAATATTTGATAGAGATCCATACAATTTAATCCAAGCTTTTAAGGGGAATCCAGCAAATGGAGGAAGGGCACGAGAAAGAAATTATTTTGCAAGGAAGAAATATGCTTTCCATCAAACTAGACTGGTCAATAACTATGTGCCCAAATTGTGTAACAATAGTGTCCATGTATTAGCTAAATGGGCTAGACACTATGAATACGTTGCCCCTTCCCACCTAACCTTTACTGTTTTTTATGATAGATGAGGTACCTCCCCTGAACTAGGTACCTCCTTTTTTGTAAATGACATTTCGGACGATCTTAATGCATGAACATTACTTATCCAAAAAAACAAAGAAAAGAAATGCTAGTTCATTCGTTGACTGCACCTTTGGAGCATAGAAAGATTTTATCAAATTTGAATCTTCTACACTTCCAATTGTATCAACATTGAGGATAGTATGGACTAGTTTCTTTACGGCTTCAACTTACATATGAAAACTTTATATGCTTATATTTCCACATGTTTGATTTCAGCATAAATTATTGCATATATTAATAATAAGTTTACTTATTACTTAAACTAGAAAAAATATCACGCATTTTTTTAAGTTCACTTTTTTAATTCTTACTATTTTTCTTTTAAAAAAATTTATTGATGTGTAAAATGCATATGTTGTATATTAAGATTTAAAAATATCGTATTATATCGATATACTTTCGCTATTGATCTTTTGTATTACTATATATGTAAAAATACTTTTGTGTATATAATTTTTTTTTATTTCGATAAGTTTACCCAATGCTTAATCAAACACAGCTATAAGAAATTATTACTTCATGTAATCCACGATTATAGGAGAAAAGTTACAAGGGAGAAGAGATAAGTGAATTACAATTTAATTTTGATTCAGATAATATATATATTTTAGTAAGTGTTAAATAAATTTTTAATCATTGGATGTTAAATTTTAATTTAATAGTAAAATTTTAAATAATTATACAAATTTATTATTTATGATGAGTAATTATTTAAAAATTATTACATGAGTACCTAATTATTAAATCAAAATTTTACTATTAAAATTTATTATTGAAAAAAAGTATGGTTAATGCAGTAACCGACGAGTGATGTGGCTTTGTTTGACTTCGGGGGAGACTCTCTTCAAACCTTAGGCAGACAATTATAGCCTAATAACTGCTACTGCACAGTGGTACAAGACAAAGACCAATCCTAGGCCCCCATAAGATCTCCATAAAGTTCCAAAATTCACATATGTACAAATGCATTTCATGGGATACATCGGGAGAACGGAGGAGTATTGCAAACTCCTGAATCTGCCAAACAAGCTCTCATTTTTCAATTCTCAAAGCTGTTTTTGTTGTTTAAATACTAGTAATAATTTAGTTGTCAATTAATTAATTACATATTTTTAAATTTTAATAATTTTTAAAAATAAAAAATTTTCAAACAATTTTAATTTAATATAAATTATGTCATATATTTAGTAAAATTATACGATAATATAACAAAATATTACATAATAAGAGAATATTAACATGATTATAAGTACAAAAATTTGTATTGAACAAAAATTAACTTTTTAACAAATTAACAGTACAATTGGATAGAATTTGATTTAGAATTTTTTACTTTAAATTTTATAAAAAATAAATTATTTATAAAAAAAATAAATAATTAAATTATTTTATTTTATAAAAATTATTTTTATTTTAATTATTTAAATTAAATTAATTTTATAAAAATTAAACTTGTTCAAATATGAATTAAATTAAAAAGTCTCGTACTTACTAGTACGAACATGAGCTTCTCAAACCATTTTTAACCCAAAGGAAATTAACGAACACAAACTTGCTTTACACCGCATTTAAAGTTAAAATGAAAAAGAAGAGAAAAGGCGGAGAGAAATTAGTTTTATGGTATTATACTGTTTCTCCTTTGGGTCTCAATCGTCTCTTTCAGTGCAGTGTCTCCATCTCCATTTGTAAGTTTCGAAAACGCCCTCTCTCTCTCTCTTCTCACCCGTCACTTCACTTTCTTCGACTCCACACAGACGCAGAAAGAGCTCTTCTTTTGCATTGATTGCGCGCGCCCACATTTCATCCTTCTGCTTATGGTGACTGTTACCTTCCCAGATTGCATTTCTCTTTCTCATTCTGTTTTGTTTTCATTCATGACTTGCAGAGGCGGTTGCCTTTTCGATCGAGTTTTGTTTTCACTGAGGGTGGTACTAGATTACCGGTTTAGTTAATGGAGATAGAGTGTGGAATGATTCTTTCTTTTTGCTTCCTTGAGGTGTGTGAATTTAATTCTGTTGATGTGTAAATTCTGCTATTTTAGGAGGTAAAGTAAATTTTGAATCTAAGTTTGTGAACGAGTTAGTCCTGCTGATCTTTCTGGCTTTTTAATATCTTCAATGGCATTTTTGATCTACTATTTCTGGTCTTATATCGCGCTCGGAGAATTCTTGAAATCAGAGGGAAAATGAGGTTTTCAATTTCAAATTTTGCAACGAATTTGAGAACTTATACGATGATGAACTCGTTATCGTGTAGCTTTTTTATTTTTTCGGAAGTTTGAATTTTAACTGATAGTGGGGATGTATCTTTTTCTTAGTTGGATTCTGCAGCAGCTTAGTTTGAGTTGTCGAGTTAGGGTTCGAGATGGAGGGGAAAGCAAATATGAAGAAGTACTATAATATTAACAACAGGCAAGTGAGCGGTGGTGGTTTGAGTCCGGAGAGAGCTAAAGTGTGGACTGAAAAATCTCCCAAGTATCAGTATAATAGTCATCACCCGCAACAACGAAGTCAGAATCAGCAGCAACAGCAGCAGCAGAATAGTGGTAAAGTGCCTGTGGTTTATTATCTCTGTAGAAATAGACAGCTGGAACATCCTCACTTCATAGAAGTCCCTCTCTCTTCTCCCGATGGTCTCTACTTAAGAGGTAAATATACTAAGATATGGTGTGGGAACTCCATTATGGTTGGTTACTGCTACTAATCTAATGTATTGGATCCTTATAAAGGATTCTGATCTATGCATTTCTTTTTTGGGTGTCGTCTTTGGGATTCTTAAGATGTGATCGAGCGGCTTAATATTTTGAGAGGCAGGGGCATGGCTTCAATGTACTCCTGGTCTTGCAAGAGGTAAGATTTCTCTGTAAATTTTTTCTTATCTGAAAAAGAAAAAAAAATCTTTTATGATCTCTTATAAAGAGTTTTCCTATGTTTTATGGCATGCAGAAGCTACAAGAATGGGTTTGTATGGCATGATTTATGTGAGGATGACTTAATTCTTCCTGCTCATGGCTATGAGTATGTTCTCAAGGGCTCCGAGCTGTTTGAAGATTCCAACTCTGGTAATCAAATTTTGGCAATACATTTGAATAGATATCCTGTTTTGGATAGAAAAAAATCATGGGGAAAGATAAGCATTCAATTGAACAACCATTGGAAATGAAAAGAGAACCACTTGTGGTGGAGGATTGCCAGAGTTTCTTGGTTTTTGGTCTCCGTGTGTCAATTTCTTGAATCGAAGTTCTGATGCTACAATCAGTGGCATGGGAATGAAGAGAGCAAGAAGCAATCTTCATTTTTTAACAAACAGGAAGAAATAGTTCTTTGGGATAGAACAAGAAGCAGAAACGTAGTTCAGTTTGGAATTTATGTCTGTTCCTTATTATTTCTTTGATAAGATTCAATCTCCTCATTTTCAGGTCAGTTTAGTCCTGCTGCAAACATGAGATTGCAGAATCAAAAGTCATTACCTGAACCGCCATCTTTGAGGAGCCAAGATGATTCATCATCTTCTTCTAGCATGAATGGAAGGGCAACAAAAGATGATCAGCTTTCGCCTACACTTCAGTGTCCCGGTTCATCAGCTGTGTCCCCTGAGTCTAGTGTTGGGAAGAATTCCTCCTGGAATGGCGCCTTGAGCTTGACAGAGTACAAAGTTTACAAGAATGATGGTCTTGCTGATGCTTCAACCCAGACTGATGAAAATGGTAATCTGGTAAATGGGGCTCGCGAGACTTGTACTAGGGGAGTTTCAACTGATGAGGGGACATCAGAAGCTGAAGGCAATGCCTCTTGTCAAAGCCAGATTTCACAACTAAAAGCAACGTCTGAGATTAGCAGGGATTCTGTTTCACCACCTCCATCTTCATCAAGCGCATCATCATCAGGTGCTAGGACTGATACCTTAGAATCTCTCATCCGAGCTGATGTCGTTAAGCTCAATAGCTTTAGGATTCTTGAGGAGGAGGAACTCCGGACAGCATCCAGTTCAAAGTTCAAAGCCTCGAATATGCTCATGCAATTGATTTCCTGTGGATCAATTTCAGTCAAAGATCATAGCTTTGGCGTCATCCCAACTTACAAACCTAGATTTACAAATTCAAAATTTCCATCCCCTTTCTTTTCATCATCTTTTATGTTGGGGGATCTTGATTGCCTGACAGAGAAGTCTAGGCTTATGTGTCTGAGGCTGGAAGATAAGGAATACTTCAGTGGGAGCTTGGTTGAGACAAATAAAGTGAAGGAAGAAGGCATTGCTACTTTGAAACGATCTTCTTCTTATAATGCTGACAGGTTAGTCTGAGAATGAATCAATGTTTACTTCAGTAGCTGATGTGGAAAAGAGTGAGAACCTGGGACTTAAAGCTAGCTAATTTGCTTCAACTAGATTACGAAGGGGAAGAAACTGTCTGAAACTTTACTTTATTTAGGTTTGAGTTTCACCAGAGAACAATATTATACAATTTAACTCGCTAACAATAATCTACTTTTATACCCAACATTAACTATTGTTTGCTGAACTCATCTTTCATTTTGTATTTTATCAATTATTTATTTGTGTCTTCCTAAAGTAATTATTATCAAGTGGTTATCACACAGACAAGCTTAAATATCATGAATGAGAACCTAGCATATGTATTTAGTTGAAGAATTTACTGTGCTTTAGTTGGTATGAGGATTAAGCGCTAGTTTCGTGAGTGTGTGCTTGTATCCCGTGTGGCGTTATGCAAAGTTTAAACTAAATGTATTCAATCATTTTCCTTTTCCAAACTCTTCATGGTTTTCTTAGTGAGAAGTGAGCTGGTTAACATCTTAAGCTGTTTATCGAAAATTATTTGTGCCATTGTTATAAGCATGTGTTACCATTTTTTCAAATTTTCCAATTTTCCTTCTGGAAATTATACTTTATGCGCAGAGGAAATTTCAATTACTTGGTTCAGGGCTTGGTTTTGATGTTTTCTAGTAAATTATAAGAGTCTTCTGGATAAAATAATTTCTACCTATGAACCGGCCCCCCACCCCAGTCCAAAACATTCATATCAAAGGAGAAACGAAAAAAAGTAAAATGGACTTGTGTAGACCTGACATTGTATTTCCTAACGGATTATATTAGTCTGCTTTCTGCTGTTTTGTTCTGAAGTGAAAAGTATTTGGAGATGTAGGACTAGCAAGCAATTTGATTTAGATGAAGACAATGATGAGACCAGTATCACGCATTCAAAGTGTATCCCTCGATCAATCAAGTCTTCTATTAGCAAGCAACCAAGAAGTGAATCAATGAGATCTCCTCTTTCTGAGGGCCCTAGAATCTCATCCGATAAAGTGGGAAGTTCACGTGTGACTTCTGATCGATCAAATGCTGGCAGCAAGAGATACACTGAGCCTTCTCTTGGTGAGAAGAAACAACAAAGGAGACCAGATTCTTCCAAAATTGAGAAGGAAAATGTGATTACGATTGAAGAAAGTTAGGTCTTAATACCCCCTCATTTCTTTATTCTGTTGTTCTATTGGTTGTTTCTTGGTCATCTCAGTTGAAATTCCTGGCCATTTTGTCCAACAGGCTTGCTTCAGGAGCTCGGATTATAATACAATCCAAAGCATCTCCAGATAATGCAAGTAAGTAGAGGAGAAAATACTCTTATTTAGGTTGAAGAATGCTGTCATATACTTATATAGTGGTCCAAATGGAATATTTTGTTTGTTTTGCTAGTGCCTGCATGGTTGTAGAGGAAAATGAGCAAATACAGCACCTGCTCTAAGGGACTTGGGAGGCCAGTGCTTCCAACATAAAATTATGGGGTTTCTGGTTGTTTTCCTCCCATCCTGAGTTTAATTTGGCTTTAACCTATACTGCTGCCATATTCAGCCCAGTTCATACTTTAATATTGCTGTTCATGTCTGCAATCCCTTGCTAGCGACGATTTTGTTTTACTTTATTTTTTCTGAATCCCTTGCTAACGATAGAGTTAGCATTTTGCCTTGGGAATTTATACACGGTACTTCTTTAAAGAGCAATGACACAGAAGCAATTGAATTCAAGTTGTTAGTGGGAGATTTGTTGCTTACGCGTTTGCGTTCTTTTATGACTCATTTGATGACCTTTGGGGTTGCTTTTTCAATTGCTTTCGTTGTGCAATAACTTTTGAATCCTGGGAAGAGTCACGGGAAACTTAAAAGAAAGAGCCGCTTTAGCGAATTTTGAAAGTTCGAAGCCAACAGACTAAAACTTTGAACATTAATCAAGGAGCATAGGATTCCCCCAGAGATGGAAAAGTTGGGGATGCTTGCGTTAACCAAAAGTTTCCTTTCTAAAAGTCAATGTGGCTTTTACATCGAAATGCTGCCCCCTCGGGCATAAAATCCTGCACTGGAATCTCCTTCGGCTCTGTCCAGTTCGGGCAGCCCGAGCTGCAAGATTGCCACACGGTTGGTGAAATGTATTATTTCCCATTTCAAAATCCAGATACTTGACTTAATTTTATTTTATATGATAATTAAGATTTTGATATATATTTTTTAAAAATTTGATAAACATTTAAAGTATTTTTATTTGAAATTATAATTAGAATGGTTGATTAAAAAATTAATAATTCTTTATAGAAAATAAGACAATTATTTTAGAATAAAGGGTGTAGCATTCTGTATTTCGAATTTAGGGTTAAGTCTAGAAGACATGTTGAACTTAGGGGATTTGTTAATTAACAGTTTTTTAAAAGGTTGACAATGAAGCATTCGATTACTACCAATGATGCATCAGGACGTGTGGGGCTCAAATATAATCTTTCTCCTCTAGAATCTTACATTATTTTCCCTAGAGAAGGTCCGTCCAATCTGTAGTGTTTCAGCTTGTTTTCAAGTTGCCACCATGTTGGATGTCAATGTTACTCATTTGCAATAAAAATTTACTACTTCATCTTACTGAAAATGACTGCTCGATTGAAAATCCAAGCAAGAAACGACCGCGAAAAGGGTTTTTGGAATCCCTGGGCATTCCTTGTTCCCACCCAGTCCTCCGGATTAGGAACTGGAAAAAGGATATATTATCCGTAAACAAGAATAAGGTTACGGTGGGAGGCATCGCACTTTTATTTGATAATTTTGTTTTTTGTTTTGTGAAATAAGAATTATTTGTAAAATAAAATTTAAAAAAGTCCTCCGGATTAGGAACTGGAAAAAGGATATATTATCCGTAAACAAGAATAAGGTTACGGTGGGAGGCATCGCACTTTTATTTGATAATTTTGTTTTTTGTTTTGTGAAATAAGAATTATTTGTAAAATAAAATTTAAAAATTTTAGTTATATTTCAAACGAAACCTTGTGTATTTACACCACCCACTTTCATTGATTTATTCACCAGAACAAGAAGGGCAACTATAGACTATAGAGCCCTCTACATATTGCACAAATAAAATTTGTGCTTGGACAAAGCTCAATTTTACTTCTCTAAAATTACACACGAAATTTCCGTTGCACCCCTAAATGGCAAAACCAAGCTTGTGTCACAATTGAGAAGGTTGAAGCAGAAAGAAACATTCTGATTTTTCATCTCAGGAATACAGAAATACTTCCTAAGGAACCTAAAATCTTGTGAAGAATTTCCTGTTCAAATAAGTCATCTGACCATCTCAACAATTCTATTCCCTGACGATGAACATGAAGAAGGAGGGCCTCCCTGAATCTGAATCTGCCTGGTGTTATAAGACTTGCATCTCAGGCATTTGTGTGCCAAAATGTGGAAATGCACTTCAGAAATCACCCCACAGTCATTGCACAGAATCCACACCTAAAATAACACAAAAGCTCTAACTAAGTAAGAAGATGTGTTGTATAATCACACAGTACATTTCATCCGCGCACAAAATCTGTATGTTCTCACCATTTTGTCCTTGTACATCTCTGGCATTTGAGTTGAAGCAACCTGATGTTAGGGAAAGGAATGTTAATATATCTAATTGAACCATATTTGAACACAAATTCTGTGGAAATGTGAGTATAGGATTTCGTACTTCTTGATCAATCTTTCTCCACAAGTTCGACAAATCACAAATGGACTTTGAGCAAACAGGGCATGAATACCTGCAAGATATATGTATAAAATTTGACTCTGCATCAGCGTTGTATATACAAAAACAAATTATCAGATTTTATGGTTGTAGATTTTACTTGAAGTTCTTATACTGTTGGCTCCAAAATTCTTACCTTTTATGGCGCTCCATCTCTTTCACACAATCTAGATGTATTGTATGTCCACATGGTAGGACTGTAATATCCTTCATTGTGTCGAATAAAAACTGCAAATTCCAATCAAATGTAAGCAAAAGCACAGAATCCCACATGAAGGAAACAAGTATGAAGTTGAAGAATATGTTTGTTGCCAATATACCTCGAAGCAAACGGGACAGTTGTGGTGCATTGCCCTTTCTACACAGTGATGTGAATCTTTGATCACTTTTGAGTAGCAACAACCTGGAAATGGATTAGAAGGGATATCATAGAGTCAGTCATTGAAAAGAAATGAACAAAGGAAGCCTTGGCCATATAGGAAAAATATGGTGGTCAGTTGTCATACCACACTTGTTGCAGTGGAAGAAGTTTTCCTTCCCTCCAGTTCTGCATGGGCACACATTTTGGGACTAGTTAGGGAGAATTCAGTGTTTGAAACGCAAAATAGAGAGATCAACACAACTCATTACATCATCTGAGAGAAATCGAACAACTAAGTGTGTCATAATTCATAAGATGCAATGTGATAAGGAATGAAGGGTACCTGCATATTCCACATTCATCACAATGGTACTGCATTTTCGAAACCTATGTCGATGAAAGTTTAAAGATATCAGATTGATGTTCAGCAGCAAAACTTGATCACAATGAAAAAGAGAACAATTTCTTACAGTGCTTACATCGTCGTCGAACAATTTGCATTTCCGGCAGAAGTACTTGCCCATGCAAACCCCACAATTTTGGCAATTCTTTTGAACCTATACAAGCAGTGAGCACAACATATTAGCAATCTAAATATAACATGATGGGCGTTTCTACTACTTCACCTAATGATTACAGATACTCACATCTTGTTCTGTGCCGCAGAGGGAACATATTACCTTAAAATCATGGAAAAAGATGACAATTAAGATCTTCAAATCAAATCAAATCATGTTTAAAATAAGAAATGGAACAAAAGTTACTGCAAAGAAAAGCTCACCCTCTGAACTTTATGGCGGGGTAGGTCATGCCGAAGAACAGGATCAATTTCCAGAGAATTCTGTTAATTAATGATAAGTTCAGGAAAAGAAATTATCATCATTTTGCTGTAAATTCAACAACATTTAGCTCTCAGGAAGGGAAAAGAAACAGAATGGAGAGCGAACCTTTGCTTCATTATGGCAGTGCCTACAATCAAAGATCTCATCACAACACGGGGCTCTAATCTTGCATCTCCTTCTATAATGCTTGCATCTGAAACGCACAACTTTTTACTCAGTACTAAAAGAGAAAACTTCAAAGATTCAGAAGCAGCAAAGAAGAGAAAAACAGAGCATCCTCGGAACAATCAGAGCTGATCAAGAAGAAGACGAAGAATGCATACCCAAAGTCGCTAGAACCAAGTTCGTCTTTGGCAACAAAAGATTGAGCCATGAATTCACTCCCCATCTTCTGCGCTTTTTGTTGATACTTCTTGATTGATCTACAAAGTCTGCAACCCAAATTTCCAGTCAAATTCAGAAGCCCAGAATTTCTTCAAGAAAGAAAGCTCATCATCCGATGCAAATCAATTCAATTAAGCTAATCAGTCCGATATTATGAGCAAAGAACACGAAAAACGAGTTCATGAAAATATCTAACAATTAGCTTACTAGCTAACACGTCAGAGATTACTAATTAGCGTGTTTCTCTTGGCCAATAAAACGCTATTACTTCAAAAAGGAAAGGACGCGCTTTTGGGCAATTTGTGGGCTTACCGGGGAAGGGAAGTATTCTCGTTTTAGCAGTGCGAGTTTAGGCTTCGGTTTATGAAATATATGAGGGGTAAAGCGATACCAATGGCGTGCGGGTTATGGGGAGCAGAGAGTATTTATATGGCGGGAAAAGCGCGGGCGGGTTTTGGATTTTAGATTGTTACGATAAGGCCCACGTTGTTTTCGGATTAAATTTAGTGGATGTCAGAGTCTAACCGACATAACTGCTAAGAGACAACTGGAATTAAGATAACGCTGATATCGAAGCCCACCTCCCTCAAACTGATGTACGAGCGCGTATCCTATGATACTTTCCCTTTTTTCGTTTTTCTCTCTTTTTTTTTTTTAATTATGGATTTTTTTATTCATTTATGGAGGTCAGAGAACACTTTCCCTTAAAAGGGCCACCACAGAAAAACGAATATATGACGTAGATGTTATTTTCCGATTACTTAATATTGAGCTACTAAGTTACCATTTAAGTGTTTAAAAGTTAATGAGTTTTTTTTTTAAATTTTAATACTTTTTCCATTCAAGATTCATTATCTTTATAGCAATCTGTAACTATAGTCTCTAAATTATTTTAATTGTCACAACTTAGTCCCACAACTCAAATTTTAATATTTTTAGTTTATTATTTTTATATATTTTAATGTTTATAATCTCAAATATTATTAATATGGTAGAGACCGATGAAGATATATATCTGCATATAATGTGCCTGATTGGTGGAGGGCAAATTTGTCTCTTCAAGAATTTTTTCCTCCCAAAATTCATGGCACATGAGACAAATTAATTTTTTTAATTTTGTGAATCGAGAGTAAAACTAAATTGAACAAAAAAATGAGAGGAAAAAATACATGTTTCCTAAATTATAATTCCTTTCTTGTAGGGTTTATCATTTCACTCAAACAAAAATAATAAATCCTACAAAATAAGAATTAGGATTGAAAGAATATGTGTCTTGCTTCCCTCTCCCTTCTTTTGTCCAATTCGATTTTACTTGATTCAACCAAAAAAAATTAATTCGAATGACACGTACTTTGAATTTTAAGAGAAAAAACTCTTGAATAGAAAAAAAAAGAAAATAAATAAACAGAGGCAGTAGTTGGTAAACTTTTCTATTGAAATTCAAGCAAAGATAAATGTAAATACCTCTTGATAGGCAATATTAAAATTTTCTCAATAAACTTTATGTCTATAAAATCTTTTATTAGTTCTTTTCTAAAAACTAAAATTTTTATAAAGATAAATATAAAACATAAAAAATATTTAAAGATTTTTCAGTTTATATTTAGGGTAGGATTGAATAATATTTTGATTTGAGATTTTCTACACTCAAAATAAAAATTTTGAATTGAATTCCATAGCAAATACACCCTTATAAGCAAAGTTTGCTTCTCTATAACTTGCCTGACATCATTTCCTTAACAACAAAGAGATGATCAATTGTATACTGCCTTTTTATTGAAATAGACATCAATCTCTTTTACAAATATTATTATTAAACAGTATTTGATTAACAATTATTTATTCAATGAAAAACTATATCTCGTCTTCCACCAATCTCTTATTAATTATGGTTTTTGTCAGCACCTACAGATATGAAATCTGAAACCCTACTTTTGCATGTTCTGCCAAAAATGTTTATTAAAAAAATTCAATTTCAAAATAATACTATTCAACTTTCCAATATTATTTTCATTTTAATTTTTGAAAATTCCAATAAAAAATGTTGGAATTTTCTTTTCTCCTTCAATCCAAACGAAACCGGGGGCGCGTTGCAACAACATTCCCTGTTTGGACTTCAGGGAAACCGATGGCGACCACTGGAATCCAACCGAGCGAACAAATTTGGGCATTTTGATTTGGGCCTGGAACTTTACAAGTCACGTTCCTCGATATGGATAAGGCCCATTTTCCACTGACTAGGCTCCGCATCATTTTCCCAATACTTTTGTCCACTTCTAATTTTGTTCGTTATCTTTTTCTGACATGTAAGAGCCCAGCGATCCACGTGGGACTCCCTAAGTGGTATAGAAGTCATGCACCTCCACCATACGAATATGCAGCGTCAGATTTGCTTTCCAGTGGTGCTGAGATTTTTTCATCGAAAAAGGGGAAAAAGGTAAAAGCAGGAAAGCAAAAATAAATTCCTTCAAGAAAAAAATAAAATAAAAGCAAAAATATAACGTGGTGCAGTTCTTCTTTTGGACCACAAAAGGATTTTCCAGAAGATTTTTTTTCTTTTTTTTTCTATTTTTGTGGTAGTCCAAAATTTTTTTAAAAATAAAAAATAATTTGAATGAGAATGAGAGGAGTCACATGACTAACAGAGATTGTCTAATACTTAGAAATATCCTTACACTGCATATAAAAATGTTATGGCTGCTATCAAAGAAATTTAATGGTTAAAAGGCGTTGCTTAGTAGTTTTCACGAATAAATATTTTTAGAATAAATTTAAATAAAATTTAATTTTAAAATTAAATTTAAAATTTTAAATATAAAATTTATATACTTTTTCTTAAATAAATTAATTTTTATAAAATTACCTTTAACTGTCCGTACATACTTCGTACAAGTCAAATGTTGCTAGCGGGGACAGATACAAAATGTACAGAGACATTTACCTAATTCCCTCTGTTCTTCTTACCAATACTATTCTATTTACAGTTTTCAAATCTTTTTAAAATTTGCTATAACTTTTACCCTATCATTTTCAACATATAAGTTGTTTTAGGTTTTTTTTGACTTTTTTTAAAAATGTTTGATTCTTTACTAATTTTAAGAATTATTTTTTTAAATTTATTTTTATGTGTAAATAATTGTCCTAATCTCGCTTATGTTAGTGGATAATAAATTAAATTAGTTAAAATATTAATAAAATATCACTTTTTTTTAATTTATATAAAAAAATTAAAAATTTTATTTTTTAAAATTGATAGACGATCTATTTTTAATTATTTAAAATAAGATACTTATAATTTTTTTAAAGTTAAAAATTATCATTAAATTTTTTTAACTGCTTATTCACTCTTAATTTTAGTTTAAATAAGTTTAAAAAATTTATTTTATGAAGCTACCTTGAAGAAGCTTTTTAAAACAACATTTATTTGATGGAATTGCTAAAAATAAAAATTTTATTTTAATTTTAAGTATACTTTTTTTAAAATATTTATTTTTTAACTTTTTAAAAAAATTTAACAATCGAGAATAGAACTGAAGTAAGTTATAATCTTCAAAGTCTCATTTCTAGCAGTGACTAATAACATGGCATTACCAACTAACGTCTTATTATAATGTGAATCAATATGGCATAAAATTTAACACAAAATGTTATTTTAGTAGGATGTTCATTGACAACACTACTTGATTAATACTATCCTTTTCTTCAAAACTTGCATATACATATTCCAAACGAGAGTTTTGAGTTCAATTACGTTACCTTTCCTCCCATATATATATATATATATAAACACCGTGCCCTACTAGGATCATAAGAAAATCAAAATAATTTCATTCAAATTAGAACCAGAGGCTCAAAAATGTATTACAAAAAGAACACGAGCCTTGCCCTTGGCGACACGAGATTCAGCATTACTTCATTTTGATGGAAACACAAACTATTTTAAAACGTCATTCCAGCACGCATCGTGGCTGCCTGCGAGTGTCACCGGCACATGCACTATTTCATAACAAAGAACATACAAATACTACTTATATTCTAGAGAATTGAAGGAAAATTAATTCTAATATCCTGAATAAGTGAAGCCAATGACCGACATTGTGGTTCAATGGTTAAGGTTTTAAGGACTACGTGGACGGTTTAAGTTCGAATTTCACTAAAAATATAAAATTTACCACTTTATAATAATGACCAATCTATAATACTTAACTCCGTGGTATATTAAGGTTTGATTTTTTCGTTACTGTTTGGTTATTGGTGAGATTACAGTGATCTAGTTAAATTTACTCCCAACAATGAGCACTATATGGAAGCATTTGGGACTACATTTACTTCTATAGCATTTTATAGTATGACATTACTTGGAAAAAGAATTTACACTTTAATTTTTCAGCAAAATAAAAAAAAGAGGAAAATATTGGCATTTAAAAGAACATAAATAGCATTCGGAGTGCCAATAATAAATGAAGTATCAATATTGTCGCTCTTTGAGAACTTCTAAGGGTTTAATGATTGTTACTATAAATCATGCCAGCTTGAATTTCAATGAAAAAATCCATTTTTAAATATTTCATTAATATTAAATTCATATTGATAGAATAAATTGCCATCATCATTTACGTCATGGAAGGGATCTAACGACCACATTTGATTCTTCTTTTTCATTTTAAGAAATTTTAAAAAGAATGACCAATCGTTTGCGGACAACACAAGCGGGTCTGAGGTAAAAAAACAAGGTTGGTTGTACCAAATTAAAGTATAATCATTTTTTTGTTTTTTAATTTTTTTTATATTATGCATCATTTTATTGTAGTCGTCCACTGCTTCTATAACAACTGCGGCATCAAAGAGAATTGATTCTGTTCACACTCCAAAAGTTGTATTTAATTATCTATACAACTCCATAAAATCTAACGGAAAACTGTCAGCGAGAACGGAAAACTGTCTGACAGCAATGGAGACGATTAACGTTTTCGAGTTTGAAATGGAGAATTTCAATGATTTTGACTTGATTGATTTCATGGACGAAGCAAATTGCGAGCAGATTTTTGAACTCGTTAGGGGTGAAAATGCCGAACCAGCAGCCAAATTCTGTTTAGACAATGATTTTGAGGACATTTCAGGTTGTCTGGAGGAAACCCACGTTGTGACAACTCCTGATGATCAATTGTTTGATTTTGGAAACATTGTCAACAATGCCGAGTGTAGCGCACTATTACACGGAGACACGGTGCAGCTCGGAGCGGAGGAGAATCAAGGGGATGAATCTTCGGGCACGACAACAATTACTCAAACTCAGATGAGGAAGACCAGCAAGCCTGATCGATCAAGAACTTTGGTTTCGGAGAGGAAAAGGAGAGGTCGTATGAAAGAGAAACTCTATGCATTGCGTTCCTTGGTTCCTAATATCACCAAGGTATGTTCTTTCGCTCTTGTTACAACTGTCAGTTTTGAATTTTGAAAAAATCTTGACTGTTTTGTTTCCTTTTTGACAACTTACGGGAATAAGAAAATCTTGAACTGTTAAATACTGCAACTATTTTCTTTTATTGCTCAATCTCCTGCCCACGGTACAATGCAGATGGATAAGGCCTCCATAATTGGGGATGCTGTGCGCTATATACAAGAGCTGCAAATGCTTGCAAAGAGGCTAAAGGCTGAGATAGATAGTCTCGAGACAACGTTAACTCGGCCCGATGAGTTTCACGAAATTAGATCCTACAAAAATGCCAAGAAATTCAACGTTACTACGAACCCTCCCCTAATCAAGAAGATCTTGCAGGTTTCGTTTGCTCTGTTAATTTTTTCTCGATCTAAATCAATCCAATATTAGCAGTACGATCTGACTCCTGGAGAACGGGATTCTTGTAGATGGAGGTATTTCAGTTGGAAGAAAGGGAGTTTTATGGAAGAATTGTCTGCAGCAAAGGGCAAGGAATTGCTGCATTGCTTTATAAGGCTCTCGAATCACTTACGAGCGTTAAAGTTCAGAGCTCAAACTTGGCTGCACCATCTGAGAATTACGTTTTGACATTTACTGTACATGTAAGCTTTCCTTTTTAACTTGCAATGTTCAAATCTTTAATTAACGCTTTTAATCTTTTGTCTTGAGATTATTCAGACGAGTGGTTTTTTATTTGCCAAAGCAGGTTGAAGATTTCGAAGTGCACATCATTGACTTGCCAAATTTGAAGTTGTGGATTGCTAGTACCTTTGTTAACCTAGGATTTGATTTTGTAACACTTCCAGAAATTTGACCATCTTTAACTTTTTCGAGAAGGGATTTACTTCAATTCGAGATTGAGAGACTCTGTATCGAATTTTTTGAGGTATACCATATGCCTTCATTTGTACTCTGTTAGCAAAAAATAAGTACTTCAGTAATAAATAAAGTTGTTAACAATAAAGGACAAAAGTTGACACAGATAGATAAGACACGATGATCTAAGATGGTTTGATTGAGATGATTTATGTCCAAAGGCAAAGAGAAAGCAACCTTTGCTTCCAATTACCACCAAGGTGGTAGTCAGTGGAAGGGGCTTAGCCTTTTATATGGGAGGTTAAGGGATCGAATCTAATTAATCAAAAGTATTTGTGTGAGCAGGCTCTTGACTTCTCTCATACTTCTCTCGTATGAGAGCTGTTCTACTTCACCTATATATTTTAGTGGGGTTATTGTAACGAGACTGTTTATATCAAGACAGTCGGCTTTACCCTATTGGGCCTCACTCGAACATTCCATGGCGGCTGTGGCTCTATCCTATCGGGCCTCACTCGAATATTCTATGGCGGCTGTGGAGCTCCTCTGGTCTCCCCAAAGGGGGATTGCTACGCAGGTCTCCCCCTCCCAGCCTTTCACCCATCAAAAAAAAAAAAAAAACCTTTGCTTCCACTTCACAAGAATTTTAACAAGCATGAGAAATAAAATAAACAAAATATAAGAATTTAAAATCATATAATTGGAGGACCTACCTCTATGGGGGAAAAAAAAGAGAATATTTATTAAAAAGCCCGAATAAAGAAATAACGAAAAAAAGAAAAAGAAGCAACCTTTACCAACCAATTGAAGTATATGTACACAAAATTGAGACCGTACAGAACCCCCCCCCCGCCTTATCTATGTCAGCCACTCATGCCCAATAATGATAAAGAAAATATCAAAGAAAAAATTGAAATCTGTTTATTTTTGTTATTTTCTTTTATAGATTATTCATCCAAAGCATACAAAATGTGATATTTTTTTTGTTACCATAAATTTTTAACTCATTTGTATAATTTTTTTTATTCTTCTATAAATGAGGTGTTTTAATTATAAAACACCCCCTTCTCTCGTCCAGAAGAAGAAAAAAAAGTCAAGTAGTCGTCACAACATTTACCATGATCTGTAAAATTACTTTACACCGATGGTTTAGACAAAGATTCTAAAAGTAAGATGTATCACCATCAACATGTTATAATATAAAATTTTTTAGTTCTGTTTGCATAAATTAAAGAAGAATAAAATAAATAATATTTTTTATTACATTCTTAATTGAATCTATCAACATAATAAAAAATAAAAAAATTATATTTATAGTGAAGATATTTTTAAAAAATAATTCTTAAAATTTACAAAAAAATCAAATATTTTGATAAATTAATGTGTGCATTGTGTGCATTTATAAAAATATAAATTAATGCGCAAACATAACCTCATAAAAATAACTAACCACCTTAATTCTGATGAAATTAAATAGATGATAAAAGTAATGACTCTATCAATAAAATTAAAGCAATACACTTTTGTAGTTTTCTATAACCATACATTATTTTAAGCTTACCTATTTCTCTATGTGTAATGTACAACAATGAACTTAATTATATAACTTGAAATTTTGTAAAAGTTAAGGACACAAATATTTATGTACATCAATATCTTGAATACATGAATATAATATTATGAACCTAATTACATAAATAACATCACTATATATACATGTTTAGAAATGGTCTAATGGCATAGCACAGAAAGAAATTTAGATAAAATTAAAATATTGAGTCCAAAAAAAAAAGTGAATGAAAAGACTTTGATTCTTAATTCAATCAATAGAATTATTTTTTAATATCATCAAGATTTCTTTATTTTTTGTTGTACTTTAATCCAATTATATAGTTTTACATATGTTGAAAATTTGGGAACGATTTATATCTTTCTCAAATAGAAAGAAAAATTTCTGCTCTGTTTTTAACCCTCTTCTACTTCCTTCCTCTTCTTTGTATGATGAATTTCTGAGGGCTCTAGGTAGTTTAGTTTAGAGGAATTTGCTACTCCAAGATAGATTGGATAAGGATTTTCTAAATTTTTCTAAGATATGATAATGCATTTATATATGGATTTTAATTGTTTGATTGATTCATGTATACTTGGTGAATTTCTTTGACTAAAGTTTCAACTTCACTGTTCTATGAAGCTGAAAAATATGGGCTTCTTTCATACATCCTTTTTAATAGCACTTTAGCGGTAGTATGTCACAAGTTCTTTTCCGTCGGGTATATTAAGAAGGCTGCAGAGGAGCCAACCAAGTCTCCTAAGAAGGAGAAGAGATGAGAGTTAGTTAATCTTAATTTAATTAGATGAGAATTTAGGAGTTTATGGAATTAACAAAAATGCGATTGTTTGTAAAGTAATCAAGAGACAGCTTGGAATGACAAGTTTTTTTTAATATTATTTTTAGGTAAGTTTAGCTAAATTCATGATCTTTTTAAAGTAAATATGATATAGAAAGGTGTTAATCTATGTGCTTCGTTGATTTTTTATCTACCCAAATCTTTGCTCGAATTGAATGTGACTTTCTTGGATTGCCAACATTTATATGTTTTTGAATTTTTTGTTCATTTGTTCAATATGATCCTAATTTTGAATAGAATCGTTTATGAAGGCACTGGAATATTTCGATTTTTAAAAAATATTAAGTAAATAATGTAAATTTTGAGTTACATCCTATCTACTATATTTAATAAGTTAAGGAAATCCAAATGTTTAAGGGCTTATCATCTCTCAATTACTTTTAAAGAAATTACTCTGTTCACCATAATATAAACTAGTGGACAAACTTCCACTAGTTCATTTGTCCAAGTCATCATCTTTTAAAAATATAATTATATTTTTTGATAAACATAAGTTAGAATTATCGAATTACACAAGTAATTTTATTAATAATATTTAAAAAAATAATATTTTAAAAATAAAAATTTTAGAGTAACTTCTGCCAATATCTGATTAAAGTCCACATGAACTTCCGCCAAGTGTTGACTTCGTCTTCTAGTAGGTGTTGGCGGAAGTACACATAAGAAAGAGAGAGATGAGAAATTTTTTTAAAAAAAATAATTAAATTTCGTATTATATATAATTTTAAAAAATTGTATATAATACCCTTACTAGTGAGCCCATTTTAAACAACTGGACGTATGGGCGGCTTCCAGGGGAGCCTTAGCCAACGTGAGATGAGTTAGCAAAACGAAATCGAAGTTATTCAACCCACCCTAATGCTTGTCGTGGGATTAATTGACGTAATCATCAAATATTATTTTGTGCTAATTTGTACTAAATCAGAAGACAACCATAAGAGGCGTACCGGAGAGCTACTATAAACAAGAAACAAAAGAGACATGTTGGTGAGGAACAGTACAGCTAGACAGCGCTCAGCGGCCCATAAAGAATGGCTGAATTTAAATTGTGATGCTGCAGTCCAATTAGGCATGCAAGCCAGTAGCGGCTTGCTTCTCTATAGGAGAAATCATCAATGCTTGCATTAGCAACTTCGGATCGAGTTGCAGAATCCAAAACTGTAATCCAAGCGTCGAAGATGGCGGCAGAACAAGGATACAACGAGGTCACAGTGGAAGGAGATGCAGCCAATGCCATTCATACTCTTGCTGGTGATGATGCGGAGATTGACTAGAAAGGAAGGTTTCTAACCATAGGAGGACTTCTCTGGAAATGTAAATTGGAAAGTTTGTCGTGTACTCAGAATCTGTAATAGGCATGCCCATAGGCGGGCTGGCGTTATCTCTTTACCCAACAACTTCCTCCAGCTGCCCTATGTAATCAGGGTGGGACTGCGTATAAATTTTGATCCTGCTGATGATAATAGTACTAATGGCTAAGCCGCTACTTATAAAAAAAACAAAAAAACAAAAAAACAAAAAGAAGACAATTATTTTTAAATATTTTTGTATAAATTAATAAATAAAAAATTTAAAAATTATATTATATTTTAAATTAATTTAATTTATTCTCTATTACTATGAAAGAGAACGAAAGAATTATATTTATAAATATAAATAACTTTAAAAAAATAATATTTAAAAAATATAAAAAATTAAAGAATTTAAGAAGTAAAAAATCCAAATACTTCATACTTTGAAACAGAGGAAGTGGGTCGTGGTTCGGATCTAATAAGCATATTCACTCTTTCCTTTTACATTCTACAGTATCATGACTTCTCATTAAGAAAAAAGAATGGCCAAACATTTACAGACAACACAGGCTTGTATTGTATGTAATAAAAAAAAATAATACAAGGTTGTATGTGGTACGGAACGATCTTGATTGTACCTATAAAGTCATCAGGTTTGGATAAACGGTGAAACTGGTGAAAGTTATGCTTTTATTTTATACAAAAAAAAGAATCTTGATTGTGTCAAATTATAATCATTTTTAGTCGTCAACTGCTTCTGCAACAACTACGACATCGGAAGGAGATCTTGATGCCGTTCACACTCCAAGTGCTCTATTTCTCCTTGATTCCGTTCACACTCCAAATGCTGTATTTAATTGTCTATTAATTCTCTACAAAATCTAACGAAAGCTGTCAGCAAGTAGAGATTGACGGACAGAAGTAAAGAAGAACAACGTTCTGGGATTCGTAATGGAGAATTTCAGTGATTTTGGCTTAGTTGATTTCATCAACGAAGCAAATTTCGAGCAGTTTCTTCAACTCATCAGGGGGGAAAGGGCCGAACCAGGAGCCAAGTTCTGTTCAAACTATGATAGGGAACACATTTCAGGTTGTCTGGAGGAAAGCCAGAGTGTGACAACTCAAGGAGATCAATTGTTTGATTTTAACAGTAACATTGTCAACAATGCTGAGTTTATAAATCCACAACTGCGTGGAGATATGATGCAGATCAGAATTGAAGAGAATCAAGGCAATGAATCTTCAGCGATGACAACGATTACTCAAACTCCGATAAAGAGGACTACGAAGCCTGATCGATCAAGAATTGTGATTTCGGAGAGGAAAAGGAGGGGTGATATGAAAGAAAATTTGTATGCATTGCGTTCCTTGGTTCCCAATATCACCAAGGTATGTTCGTTTGCTCTACTTACAAGTGACTTTTGAACTTCCAGAAAATCTTCGTTTTGTTTCATATTTTGACTTCGGGGAAGGGAAAATTTTGTGTACTAGTTTAATTTCAACTACGGATGAGATTTGAGCTGTCAAACATGGGAATTATTCTTATTACTCAATCTCCTGCACATGGTACAATGCAGATGGATAAGGCTTCCATAGTTGGGGACGCTGTTCTCTATATACAAGAGCTGCAAATGCATGCAAAGAAGCTAAAGGCTGAGATACGTAGTCTGGAGACATCGTTAACTCGGCTCGATAAGTTTCAAGAAAGATCCTCCAAAAATGCCAAGAAACTCAAACCTACAACGAACCCTCCAGGAATCAAGAAGATCTTGCAGGTTTCGCGTGCTCTGTTAATTTTTTCTTGACGTAAAGGACTCAAAATTTGACAATATGATCTAACTCCTTGAAAGTTTTTGGTGCATGGGATTCTTGTAGATGGAGGTATTTCAGTTGGAAGAAAGAGAGTTCTATGGAAGAATTGTCTGCATCAAAGGGCAGGGAATCGCAGCATTGCTTTATAAGGCTCTTGAATCCCTTACAAGCTTTAAAGTTCGGCACTCGAACCTGACTGCACCAGTCGAAAACTATGTTCTAACATTTACTTTGCAAGTAAGCTTTTGTTCTGGAGCAATTCACTTTTTTTTCTTTATAAAGTAATATTTTGGTCGAGATTGATCAGAGCGGTTTTTTGCTTGTGAAAGCAGGTTCAAGGACTCAAGGTGCACGTCATTGACTTGCCAGGTTTGAAGCTACGGATAGCCTGCGTGCTTCTTAACCTAGGATTTGATTTTGTGACACTTCCACAAGTTTAAAAACATTTATAGCTTTAAGAAGTATTATGACCTTTTTAAAGAGTTCTCTTAAATTTGAGATCTATAATCCTTTGTAGAAAAATTCTGTTTAAGATTTTTGAGATACCCCATTGTCTCTGTTTAGGTCAGACACTTTTCTACCTTTTTTGTTTTTTTTTTGT
Organism: Rauvolfia tetraphylla; assembly: GCA_030512225.1. Taxonomy (NCBI): domain Eukaryota; kingdom Viridiplantae; phylum Streptophyta; class Magnoliopsida; order Gentianales; family Apocynaceae; genus Rauvolfia; species Rauvolfia tetraphylla. Next base: position 2,235,637 of record JAJQKT010000062.1, read on the forward strand.
GCTTTGTCAGAAGAAGCTATGAACTTGGATCTTAATAGAAATAAATGAAAAATGATACAAGAATTTAATATGATTTCCACCGCTTCTTGTACTAACTTTTTCTGGCACATTAATAATTCTCTCAGCGTAGATCTACTTGTTGTTAATAGATCGGTAAGAGTTAATTCAAAACCTTCTAGTAAAATAAGAACAACCCCTACATTCAAACCCCCCCCCCCCCCCTTTTTTTGTCATTAGCAAGAACTTGTTTTAGTTGCATATCATAAGGAATTCAAACGACTCCCCTACATTCAAAACCCCCCTCCTTTTTTACCATTAGCAAGAACTTGTTTCAATTGCATATCATAAGAAATTCGAACGACTACTTCAAATACAGTATCAGGAAGTACCGCTTGCGGTACCTCAATATCCACAGGCAAGACAGCCCATCAGAAATGTCACGAAATCCCCTGCTCTTCGGGAATGTCCTCAACTTCGAGGAACATGTACTCGGGTGTATGTGCGACTCGTTTACATCATATCATGAACCAGTACAAAAGCAAGAAAACAAATTTTTCAGTATCAATGATCAGTACCAATGAATAGGATAAAATGTAAGGAGTTCCATTCAGTATCGAAAAAGAATCATTACTGATTCGATCCGAGCTCGCTTATTGAATTGCTCATTCAATAAGCATTCTCCATATTATGCCTTGAAAATGACTCGAATCTCCACGCTGTAGTGATTCTATCCCTCCCCTTTTCCTTTTCCTTTTCCTATAACCTCTCCAAAGCGGTAATTAATTATAGGTAACAAAGCCAAATCTATAATTTTTTAACAAACAAGATGTTGCGGAGACAAGATTTGAACCCGTGACCTCAAGGTTATGAGCCTTGCGAGTTACCAAACTGCGCTATGGTAAAAAAAAGGATGCAAAATATGATTCGAGATAACCCATGTCTAGAGACAAAAAGGAAGCAACCTGGCTAACCAAATTGAAATACTATTAAAGATAAAGATGGACAAGTGAAATAAATAAAATAAGAGGATTTAACATGGTTTAATCAAAGCCGACTTACGTTTCCGGATAAAAAGGATTAGCTTTTACGAACCAGAAGATGGAGGATTATACAAAATTCATACTCTCAGAACATTTGCAAACTTTTTTTTTTAATAACTTATTCTTATCTAAAATAAGTTATGCACCAATTATAAAATAACTTGTACCAACTCGTTACTTGATAGGAAAGTTAAGTTCTTTAACGAGTTAATTTTTTATCGATGTATATTATTATTATTTGTGCGGACTAATGAAAATAAATTATTAGGCTAACATAATAAACAGAGATATACAAGGACTGAATGGGATCTGTATATCCCTTCCCCAAGTTGACCATGCAGTTGGGGACTGGGGAGTAGAATTTTTTCCGGAAAACGTGGGCGCAGTAATAGTTTCCATCGGTAGCAATTTAGTTCCGTGCTTGTACGTTGAGGACTGGATCTGATTTGTTAGATTAGATTTTAACTTTAATTTATTGGATCAGATTTTCGTGAGTCTTGCATTTATTTTTTTAAAAAAATTTAAAAATTTTTTATAATCGTTAGATCAGATTCCAACTATCTAAAATCAGTCCTGTACAAACTGCTAAACGTACATCCTGTACCGAAACCAGACTGCATCGGTAGTCCCCAGTGTAATTTCATCATCAATTCATTGGTCAACTAAGCTCAATACAATAGTAGTTTGCAGAAAAGAAAACCAAAAATGGCAATCTGTTTGCTGGTTAGCCCATTCGGAACTACTGGACATAGCCCATGTGAGCCAGAACTCCCGCTACCAAGCAGAGATCTTCCCGACCATCCGCCTGAACAAGAAATAAGAAAAAGAGATAGGGCTAGCCCAGGTTTAGCTGAAAGCCTGATTTTTTATTTGGGCTGATTTTCCCCTCTCTTTCTCGCTCTCTCCCTCCCTCTCTGGTGTTGTTGGGAATAAGCTCAAACTGAAGATAAGTGTTTCTTAATTGATTGATAACCCTAATCAACATGCATAATACTCCTTGTCATTATGTTTAAAATTTTAAAATGACTCCTTCATTTCGAAATACTAATCACATAAAACTTTAACCTAACTCATTTGTGTTCAGAAAAAAAATTATAATTCCAACAACAAATGCCACTTCCCTCATGTGGACCAATGTCCTTCATTGATCTTTGAACTCATTACTTAATCTTGTGAAGTAGTGGTAATTCAACAAAGTCAAAAAAATTGTTATTAACCTATAGATTTTAGAGTTTAATTCAAGTTTTCATCTTCTTAAAATATAAAAGGGATGAGATTCGACATCTTACTTTTTTCACTCTTTCTCGGTAGCCCGGTTTATCTTATCTTCCCCACTAGATTCTCTTGCATTCCTTTAGCTTTTGCTTTCAGTTCCAACTCCGTTCCACAGCTCATGGGCTGCTTATCTGCTTTGGTCTTTGGATGGAACTTTAGATAAGGTGAGACCTAAACATCAAAACAAAGTCAGAGGTCTTCCACCTACCATAATGCTTGTTGCGGAACTAGATAAAACTAATCATCAACAGGTTTTGTAGATGCATTAGTCAGAGACATTTGGAGAAGGGTAGATGACCTATGTGAAGCCCCTAGTAACAAGTTGTAAATACTATATTAGGTATGGTGTATTTACCTGTCGTCACGTGAAGTAAGTTGAATCATCACAAGGGAGGATAACCCCATGATCAAAGCCATTGCCTTGGCTTCGTAAGCTTTTGCATTCCTGTTTCATTTTATATACTTTAGGTTCGAATTCTAATTTAAGGGACAAAACCTTCCATATTAAGAGGCATAATTTAAGAACTTTTACAGCACTGAACTCATATTACCTATGGTAATTTAAGAAATTACAATCAATCTTTAAATTTCTCTTCCACTCATGTATTAGAAAAATAAAAACGAATTGCAAAAAAAAAAAAAATCATACAACCTCTTTTTTTTTTTTATCAAGGATGTATATAAATTGAGTTTGAATTTAAAATTTAATTTTGAATTTTATAAAAATGATTTTTTATTAAAAACTAGGATCCAATTAAATTGGGTTTGAACGAAACCCAGTCTATATATCCCCCATGGTTATAAATGTGAATCGCACCTCCATAATTTTAATAAAGAGTCTTTTCAACCAATTAAACCTCTATCTTTCACAAACATTTTTCTCTTTTCAGGACTAAATTTCTTCACAATTTTCTTGCGCACTTTGTACCTTTTTTACTGAATTAAGACTATGAGCAGAAAGCCCAGAAATTGGGGTCCTCCGCTGCACCTTGCACATGCATCTTTAATATGGACGGAATCCTAGGATAATGCAGCCTATTATTGTCGGCAGGTCCAAAACATTGAGATCTCCACCCAAGAGTTGTCATAGGGGTGTTCAAATATTGAATAGCCTAAATAATCGAATTGAATCGAATCAAATTTTTTAATTTGGTTTGATTTTTGTAGTTTTTCGATTCGATTTTTAAAATTATATATATTTCAGTTTGATTTTCAGTTTAGATTATCAAATCGAAAATTAAATTTAAAAATTAAAATTTTAAAAAATAAATATAAGAACGCATAATCATATTATCATAATGCGTTATTATATTTATTTCGATTTGAATAGAATCGAATCGAAAAAATAAATAGTAAAATCGAATAATAAAATAATTCAGTTCAATTTTTAAAAAATAAAAAAAATTAAAACAAAAATCAAATAATAAAATTAAAATCAAATCAAAAGCTGAGTTGAACACCCTACGAGTTGCCCCTTAGGCCTTGCAAGCCAGTGATGTCAAATGGACCGACTTGACAATGGCCAAACTTTAAATGCTGTAAATGTTAAATTGATTTAATTCTATTTAAAAATACTGTTAAACGGATCAATTCGCAGATAGTCCATTTGACATTACTACTAGTACCATCGAGACATGGTCCTGTTTGGTAATCCTTTTGTCCTACTTTGCAAATCAGACACTTTGTTCACGTGTAGTATTTGAATTTTGAACATTTTTACGAACAATCTTTTGCCACGATGAATGTTCCATTTATGTCTCCATCTCTCTCTAATGTATTTTTTTTTTTAATTCTGAGGAGATGAAAATTATACGACACCAAAGAGTACTTTATTCTTGAAATTTTTAGCGAACGAGGGATTTTTATTTAAATTTGGTTCCACCTTTCCCAATTTTGGGTCTCAAAATTGATTTTAATTCATGAATGGGGAAATGAAATGACCAACGGAAGCAAAAATAGGAGGAAAGTGAAATCGAGGTGAAGAACACGTAAAACAAAAGCACATATTTATTGTCCAATGTGAAGGCACACAATTACAAAAAAAAAGAAGAAAATTACAAGAAAAATCCAAAACAAAGGAATTAAATTTAAAATTTATTCATCAACACACATGAATTTTATTCCTCAATACTCTGTGGTGGGTATGGGATCATGTGTTGGACGGCTGATGAAAAAGACTTCAAAGACAAGTCCAGCAAGACCACCACCAATAATGGGTCCGGCCCAGTAAACCCAATGGTTTGTCCAGTTCCAGCTGACCAAAGCAGGTCCAAATGACACTGCTGGGTTCATTGAGGCCCCATCGAACGGACCGCCGGCTAGGACGTTGGCTACGACGATGAAACCGATGCAAATCGGAGCAATAATTCCCAAATCACCCTTCTTGGGGTCAATGGCAGTTGCATAAACAGTGTAAACAAGCCCAAAAGTCATCACTATCTCAAAAACGAACGCATTCCACACTGATACTCCGGCTGACAAGCCAAATGCAGTTGTTACCTGTGTCGAACAAAATTTTCTTAGTTAAGGTATCAGAATCAAATGTTTACTCAACTATTTCGGGTCCATAAAAGAAAATATATCATCAATTTAAGTTTTTATTACTAACTTTATTTGAAAAGAAATAATAGATTGAAGTCTTGTAAGATTCCAACATGATTATGGTAGTAAAATAAATATGTCAAATATTCTGAAAATCACAGAGAGATGTCTTAAATTTGAGACTAATATGGCTAATGAGGCATTGTTTGCGTGGCAAGAAAAAACTCAAAGCAAATACTTCTTTGGCTTCCTCCCTCTACTCTCTCTCTCCCTGTTGCCAATCAAACTAGATCATAGTAAATAAAATTCATAAATCATGCTATGCTCTTAAGCATATGTTATGTATACCCTTCTTGTATATAAATAAGCATGTTTATACTATTTTGATAAAGAGGGTGAGGTGCTAGCAGAAAAACAAAAGCAAAACTAAACAAGGCTGTCTAGTAAAGCATTCTAGCGAGCTACTTACCATTCCTGCTGTGCAAACCCTGAGAAGCAAGCAAGCAACAACGGAACCAAGGCACTGAGCAATAATGTAGAGAATACCACGGAAGAGTGTAATATTTCCACCAATGAAAGCACCAAAAGTTACGGCGGGGTTAACATGGCCGCCAGATATGTTGGACGCAACTGCGACACCGATAAATAGCCCAATACCATGCGCCAAAGCCGAAGATATAAGCCCGGCAGGGCTGGTAGAAGCATTGTCGGTCATCTTAGTATATGCCATGCCGGAGCCTTGGCCGGCAAACACGAAAATAAGGGCGCTAATGAACTCGGCCAAGGTCGCCCTGAGCACGCCCACTTGCCGGAACTCATCACGGTTTCCGATGGCGATATTTCGGAATGGTACCGCTACCAACACCTCCGGCATTTTGGATAACTCAAGCTCTCAAAATTTTGGTTGTCTTTGGAAGAATGTGGCCCAATGGAGGGCTGGCTCTGTGAGAGTTAGTTTTAATAAGGGCCTGCATCCTGCATGGCTTTGAAGTAACCGGTTAAGCCGGTTGCCAGTAGATTTTGGATATTATGAGCTTCAGAAAGGATGGTGTGGGTGAGGGCGTATTGGGGTCCACTCATATCTGTAAATTACAGCTGAGCATTTGACCTCCTTAGCTGACTGAATTGAAACGTGTACGTCGTGGATTGAACCACATCAGCTGGAGATTGTATGATGTGATGCGATGGGGTCCGTCCGATGCAGCTTTCGGTGACAGCCTGACAGGCAATCATACCCCGTACTGGAATGGTCTAAAGGGACTACCTTTTTCATCAAGGATTGCTTGAGGGGGTAAAATTTTAATTAACGCGGCTTATCTTTCTACAAATAGGAGTGCAAAATTTACTTTACATTCTTTTGAACAAATTTACTCCTTTTGCTGCAATGAATTATAGAGCAACTTGATGCAAGAAATATTTTCCTTATTGCTTCCCTTTTGACTATTTTTTATACTAATTCCACAAAAAAAAACTATTTTTTACCCTACAAAATGGTTCTTCTTTTGGGTGCCAAACCAGAAATTTGAAGTCAGAAAGACAAGTTTTAACATAAAAATATAATATTCCCTCAAAAAAAGAAAAATAGAATCTTGGTGACAATATTTTTAATTTTGTAAAAATCCTGGGGGGTCAATAATATTAGAGAGTCTTTCCCTCCCCCAGCCAAAAAAAAAAAAAAAAGGAAAAAGTAACAGTAACAAACTTTTTTTTTTCCGTAGAAAAAGAAATCATATCCACCCAAAAGAAAATTACTATGTTATGGTAATCCCACCAACCGGTCAAAATGGTAAAATTTCATTTTCTATGAAGAAAACCGTCAATAACCCAGAAAAAAAAAAGGAAGAAAACCGTCAATACTTTTTCTCAATAATTTAATTATCCAATATCATTGCATGAAACGGAATGATCATCACATGGCAACCTTTATGGGTAATTAGCATTTCTTGTCTTCGAACTTTTTGCATAATATTCATCCTTTTTGAATAAAAGTGTTTTAATTTAATTTTTGGTATGTTTCGATTTTTTTTTAATTTTTAAATAAAGAGTTTATTTGTAATTTTGTCCAATTTTACCCTTACTTCTTTTTTTTTTCCTATTACCTTCACTTCTAACCATCCATTTATCCATTTAAACATTGACTTTGAACTTCTCAAAAAAAAAAGGAAAAAGAAAAGAAAATTGTTGACTTTTCTAATGGGGAGGGAGAGGAGGAGAAGAAGAAGAGAGACAAAAAAGAGGGGGAAAACATTTAATATAATGCTAGTATATTCTAAAGAAATTAAATAAAGATATATTTGGTATTTTATTAGAACATATTGTGAAATCTTCATTCTCGTGACAGTGGTTTTGAGGGCAAAGCCATGTATTTGAAGGACATAATCCCCTTTATAATGATTCCGTCTAGAAGCCAAAAGATCAAAGATAATAAAAGTGGAAGAGAAAAAAGAAAAAGGAGAAGTGATACTCTAAAATATTGCCATATATATCTAACGAATTAATCATTTGTAGTTACTAGTCCCCACAAAAACAAACTATGGATTCTGAATTTCTGTCAAATGGCTTATTTGGCAGCAAGTAATTCGAAAAGAGACAAGGGAAACCTAAAAAAATGTCAAATAGCAATATGGGATCCATCTGCCCTTTTCCTTCTTTCTTCTTCTTCTTCTACATTTTTTTTCCCTACAAGGCCCCCCCCCCCCAGTCCTTGAGAAAAGTAGTTCAATTAATTTATCCTTTTCAAATATGTGTGATTTCTAAAGTATAGTAGCAACCATTTTCATGGCTTCATTTTTCTCAGTTTTACCAATTATTAAAGTTGAATATTGTTGATTTGGAGCGAATTATACTCCTTGTTTGTGTACATCTAACACATGGGAAGAGAAAGTAACTTTTTGTACTCGGCAATACTAGAAAATTTTGCATTATCTAATTAGATAAAATATATCATCACATGTGAGTTTTAAAAGGTACTTAGAGTTTATATGAATTTAGTTTATGTTTGAAATTTTTTATTTTAAATTTTATAAAAATATATATTTTATAAAATAAAAAAAGTAAGATTCAATTGTACTTCTGTTTGGATAAAATCTTGTCCATATGCACCCTCAATTTTATAATTCTCTTTCATATAACTTGTTAAAATGGACTACAAAATTATTTGACGAAAAGTCCAATTTTATATGAAACAAGGTAGAGTCTTGTCTCTGTTGGAAAAATTCAATTGGAAATGACGTGACGAGTGCAAAAGATAAAAATTTTGGTTAACAAATTATGAGTGCAACAAGCAAGGGTCTGATGCTATTGACGGAAATGCCATTCTTAGAGCTGAAAACCTCACGGGGAATAGTTTTGGGAAGAATGCTTTGAGTGTATTTCTGAGGGAAAAGTTCTATTGAAAGAGACGAATATGCTCAGCCCTTTTGCCATTTTCTCAGTTCTCTGGAGAGCCATGTCTTAATTCATGATTCTCAAGAAAGGCACTTTCTAAATTTTCACTTGCGGAAGAAATTGTGATGTGACAATTAAACAAAATCTTATATCGTTGCATCAATTCTGTGGGCAATCAATGAGTTAAATTTTGGCGAGTGATTATGATTTAGGTGGTTACAAATCAACCGTAAATATAAAAGTAGCAACGACAGAGTGAGAAAAGTTTGAAATGAATGGTCTTCCTACTCAACTTTCTCCCTTTGGCCTTTAGGTTTGAACTATGGTTGATCGAAACTTCGAAACCATACTAGTATTATCAAACACTTTTCTATCTGTCTCCGCTCCCCAATTATGTACTTTGTGTCTCGAATTTTTTGGGCACATGATTGGCACTGACAAATATTGTGAGATTTGATTGGTTTTTTTTTTAAAATTTAAGTTAAATTGAAAATTGTAAAATTAAATTATTTAGAAAAAGAAAAATAGTGTTTAAAATAAAAAATTAAAAATAAAAATTTTTTATTAAAAAATCAATCCAAGTATATTGTATTTTTTACTATCAATTTTCAGTTTTTCCCTTTCTAATGCGACAAGAAGAACAACATGGATCTAACATGATATTTTTAAGGATTCATTTAGATTGTATCTCTTCTGATTAAATACACAATTGAGTCATATTTTTCATCTCACAAAAAAATTTACTTTCACAGAATCTAAAATAAAAATTCTCCCAACCAAGCAGAATCTAAATACAGCCTAAGTTTTTACTAATTAAACTATTACCTTAACACCATCTCCATTACTAGACCTTTACTAAAGGTATAACAACATGCGGAAGGATACGAACTTAATTATATGTCCTTAAAAATATAATTAAGCACGTGAAGCCTGATATTCTCACCTCCTTTTAAACTTTTTTCATTCCTCTCTTATTTTTCATAATTGAAAAGATCTTTAATATACTTAAAGAATGTTTTAAATGTATTTAGATTGTGTTTGGTTAGGAGAATTTCTGTTTTGGGTTCCATAAAAGTAAATTTTTTGTTAGAGAAGAAGTGAGACCCAATTATGTATTTAATTGAACCAAACACTATCTAAATAAATTTTGCACTCAAGTCTTGTTCAGAAAAACTAGGTAAAGATATTAAAGTCTTTTTATTTATAAAAAAAGTGATAGAAGAGTGAAAGAAATTAAAAGTAAAATAAGAATATCATTTCTCTTTAAATATTATTGAATAAGTTCTAAACAGAGTTACGCACTAAAATTGATATCCATATTTCTTCTCATATCAGATAGATGCTTAGCCACCCCGATACGAAAAGGATTCTTTTTTAAATATTCTTTAACAAAGAAAAATTTAAAAATTGATAAAGAATAAGAAGTTCAACTCAGTGCGATCCTTATTTCCATTAAAGAAAGATTGAATAGACTTCAGTTGATCTATTAATGATTTTGTCCGAATTCTAAAGTTTCCAATCTTATTCTGAAAAAATAAATACTCTCTTCGTTAAAAAATGAATGTTCAATTTTTATACAAACTAAATAAAAAAAAACGGATATCCAGATTTTGGACGGAGATAATGAACAATGGGATATTGGACTTTTGTATTGGCCCACCACATCCAAAATAAGGCAATTGTTCAGCTAGACTTTTGTATTGGCCCACCACATCCAAAATAAGGCAATGAGGGGGCATGCTGATGTTTCCCTTTGTCCCATGCACCGGCCTGGATTTCTAAACTTCCAATTGCTCAAGAACTGTATATACATTACGCTTGTTCTACATTTTTTAAACTTTTTTGGTTGTTGATAAATATGTAATTTTTTTAAAAAATTACATTTATTTGAAAAGTAATTTTAAATAATTTTTTAAATTTAAATCAATAAGGAATAATTAGTTGAAAATAGTTTAAAAATAAATTTTAATTTTAAAAAATTATTAGTAATTTATATTAAATAATTAAGAACAACCTAATATTTGCTGGTGCATTTCGTAGAATGGTTGGTGAGGATGACTTCATAGTTCATTCTCTCTGATGGTATATCGGATTCCCTTGTCAAATCAATGGTGAGATTATAAATAATTTGAGACTTTTAATTATATTTAACGTATTTAACAAGAAAGCGATTTTCAGAGTCTCAATGTGATTTGATATAACTTATGATTTATAATTTAGCATATTTATGTGCAGGTTTTAAATATATGATATAACGCAATGCAAGTCAAATTTGAATCTTGCTGTTCGATAATAACACTTCAGACATTGAACATATTTCTATTTGCATATTTCCACCTTTGAAACGGATAGACTTTGCTGATGTTAATTTTCTTTCATAATTTACTTCCTTTACATATCTGCTTACAACCAAATGAAGTAAATCATCTGTTTATCTCCTCATTTACTTCCCTCACCCTCCAAGCACCCTAAAACGAAGTGTTAAGGTTTAAAATTCTTTCCCTCAAAACCCACCAGGAAAAGCCAAGAACCAGAAAAACTTGCACGTTTCAACTTCCACGTTAGAGACAGGGCACTATTTTACATATGTATTTCAGTCATTATTCATTGAAATCCACAATATTGGCATAGGCTACTTGCATTGATTTAACCAGGTGGAGTACTCAATTTCTCATGACCACTTCATGGGCTATCCAACAACCAGATTTCATTGATAGAGCTGTGATGAGTAGCATTGTTTAGTTATAGATAAATATGTGACAAAACGACAATGAAACCTGTCCCTATAGTACAAACAGCCATTGGTTTCTTGAAAAATGTATGGTTTACAGAAGTAGATCTCTCATGGATACAGATGTGGTTGATCCTGTCATTGTCATAAATCCATAATGAATTATATCATATTTAACGAAACTCGTTCCGCAAAACCTTTTGAACAGATAATGATTTGTACCTCAATTGGAATGGAAGCTGAAGGCTGAAGCAGCAGGCAATTCACACCAGATTTGTGCTTGAAACTTCATGAGTTAAGTAATAGAACACCAAAAGAATAAGCAACCAGCTAAATAAATCTTCACAACCTATCCAATCGAAATTACAAATGTTGCCAGCAATCTGTAATGAGTATCGACCTAACTCTTTTTGTACCGAAATGTCATAATAGAGAATAAGGCATTGGACTTTATCATTTTTAAAGACTTTCCAACATGGATAACTAATCTAGCAGCAGCCTCTACCAACCTTCATATAAATCAACAAAAGTTGTTAACTGAATAACATAGCATACCAGAAGTTTAGAACCTTCGTTGGGGATTGCGCTTCATCCACCTTATAATCCCATTAAAAAATCAAGAGTGAATCTGGAAATGACAAGATGCATTTGGTCACTGCAACTATTCTGAAATACATTGAAGAGTTTAATGAAGTAGCGCTACCTGGCATGATGCAATTCTCTGACTTTTCTCTTGCATATCGCAATTCCCAGGTGCAGCACAAAATAGAGCCTTCAAACTCTTGGCCTTCAGAAAAACCAAATACTTAGTGAAGAGTTAGATGGTATCACATGCCATTGATATTTCATAAAGCCACATAAAACACAAAAAAAAAGACACAAATGATCAGCAATTAAAATGAAAGCATAATATGTTTGCAGGAGAGAAGCTTAGTGAAACATTCCAACATTGAAGAGATTCCTTGAAGGATATAGTAACATGGCAATGCTACATGAAAGAAAGGGGCATAAATTGCAAAATCACCACTAGTAGCCAACCAGTGCCAAAGTAATCTGCAGGTGTTCGTTTCTTGAAAGCAATAAACTGAAGATTTAAATCACCTTCTAGCTACACAGACATGAACTGTCGGGCAAAATTTATGATGCCTCTATGTTGTCTGAGTTCTATACAAGCAGAGGAAAATGCAGAGATCTAAACTCCAACAAAATGATACAAAAACAGTAGTATGACAAATCAAAGCCTGTTCTCTTCCTTTCATCTTCATCCAAAAACCAAGTGGAAGTGTGCATTTTCCTTTCCTGTTTCAATTTCTTACATATCTACAGGACAGGTAATCCTGTAAGGTATTTTTTTATGGAAAGACCAAGTAGACAGAAACTACATAAGCCAAAACAACCTGAAACCTAACAAGTCTAATGCTCTGAAATTATGCACCAAGAGAATATTTCATTAAATGTTCATTATCCAAACTTTCAATGTCTGGCAGAATGTTCAAAACAGAGGAGGAAAGGCAAGAGAAAGTAGTACTTCTTCCATGATAATCATATTTAGTAAACTAGTTACCCAAAGTGCTAAAACTGATAAAATTACTCACTGAAAGAGAAAGTTTTTCATCATATTTCATTATTTGTAAAGATAGAACGCTTTCAGCCATTGAATAATGTAACATGAGAACAGATAATCAAGGAACCTCATGAAAAGAAGAAACTAAGTAGGATTCTGTTCTCTCTAAACATGCACCAAAAAAAACCTAAATAAATAAATTGCAAATTCTGTAGTCAGAAAAACTGGAGAGTTATCCTAGAAGAGGTAGATATTGAAATCTAAAACCTACCTTTATAATATTTTTTTATGCTTTCTCATTTCATTAGTATGCTGAAGAAGGTAAATCATATTAAGCTAATCTCACCCAAGTCCTGCTTAAAATTTATATACTTACCAGATGACAGGAAGCTCTAACATTCATCCTTAGCGTTCCTCAAAATTACTTCCCTGAGACACAACCTGCAATGCTGTACCTTTGGTAATCCAAGCAGTTAATTCTGGTCGATGTTCAAAAGGTTCAAGAGGATGTAAATTTCCATCCTCCAATTCCACACCGTAGACAAAAGGAAGCCTAAGTGATAGGAAACTATCTGGAGGCAAGATAATCCGGCAGCCAAGGCTAAACTGCAATTTTTCTTTCCTATCTGGAATTGTTGGAGGTAAGCATGACTCCTGCAAGTTAACAATATAATCATTTTCTGAGATCAAAATATCATGTTACAGCACACCAGAGATCATATACAACTAGGCCAGAACCAATGTAGCAGAAAATGCTGTAAATCCCTAAGCATCCAGCGATAGTACCTACCACTTTGAAATTCAAAGCCTACTCCAAATCATAAACATTAGAAAAGACACAGGATGTTTTACACTCATGGTATCTCTATGGACAGGAGGAGGACGAGCAACAAAAAATTCTATAATGTTATGTCATCTACTTCTTTGTCCGGAATTGAACGTCCACATTTTTCTTTAGGATGTTTGGAATTGAATGTCGATTTTCTTAAAATAGCAATCTATTTTTATCTAAATTTTTGCTAATAGCCTCCTTAATTTATGGGAATTGAGCTATACTAACACAATGGTCACGCCGCTAACCTTTTTGACTCCCTGGAGATTTAACTCCACCAACACATGGACCCCACCACAAACCGTTTTAATTAATAAGAATAGTGAAACTACATTGAGTGCCAGGGATTATGTGTACAGATTCAGTATTATTCTCATACCCAAGAAAAAGAAACAAAGCGTGCTTATATTGAAGACATTTAATGAAACAGGTGTATATTATCAGAAGGAGGTGCATACCTCAAATTGCACAACTGGGCATGCTGCTAAAGTGACAGGAAATGAAGGTGTCACCTACAAGTTGAAAATTTCACTTAAAATAATATTATGCACAACTTGTAAAAGATGAAAAAGTGGCTAACTTATCTGAGTTTTGCACGAGTCCAGTGGTGAACACAAACGTAACTAGAAAAGGATATCCTTATACCGGATAAGGGGGTGCAACTAAACAGACAACCTTATACATTTGGTCAGATTTCAAGATTATGAATTTCAGATAGAATTACCAGCACTCTAATATATTCAGCTACTCTGCCATTAACACTGACCTCTTAACAGAAGATCATTGAAAATATTTCTGTAAGAACAAACATATTGACCAACTCTTTCTTTCACAGCTGGGGCTTTTGGTTGGGGGAAGGGAGGAGGGGAATATTTCTGTATCTAGATAAGAAAATCCTTCGTGGATCAATTGTATTACCAGTAATAAAAAAAATCAATCCACTAAAGGATTTTGAGAAAGCAGTTAAGTATAGAAATAAAAAATGAAGTATCAAGTTTGTTATAGGCATATATTCATTTACCCAGTGGAACATTTATACCTTTTGAAAAGTTATCCAGCGGAAAATAGCAAAACCAAGCAAGGGAAGGGTTATGCTTCAACAAGTCAAATAAATTCAATTAAGGCCAAAGTTTCATTTTATACCAAAAAGACTCTCTGCAGCTGTGAAATTGTGCCCGCAAACTTAGTAGTTGTGGTATCTTTCTTCCTCTTTGAGTCCTGGCAGTGTGGGCAGTTCATGTAAATTGGTAAACTTCGATTCAGCAAGTTAAAAGCGCATCCACCATCATCAAGACAAAGAGATTCAGGACTAGCAGCTTTGATATGTTTCATCGGGACAAGTTTAGCATCATTTTTTTGTTCCTTCAATGAAGACGAGATCTGAAGTGGCCCATCTACATACAAATTTGTAATGGCATCTCTAGGTTTTGACTCATCTGGGTTTCTACCCTTACGAAGAGCCATATCAATAACTCCATATGACTGCTTTCGAGCTCTGGCATGGCCATTATGCTTAGGAAACTTAGAAGTATCTCTTGCTTTTTGGTCTTTACTCTCAGAAGATAATAGCATAATGGATTCCTCAGGCACTGTATATGGGGAACCAAGATCATTAAGATGATCAGGTCTTAATATGAACCGGTGACCATAAGGACATTCATGTTCAAATCCTACATATAAAGTGACCTCCTGTTGAGAATTAAAACCTTTTAATACTGCTCCAGTATTCACTGGAACTACAGTGCTACCTATCTGTAGAAATGGATCACTATCCGAATGACTGTCAACATTTGTAGAATTTCGGTTGGCTGCCCCACCAATAGCAAATACATCTTGAACTTTTACCGATTCTTGGTTATTGGCACTTTCCTTCACCGTCTCCAAACCCTGGTCTTTTACACTATGATGCTTACTAACTTTATCGGTACTAGACAAAGGTTGTTTCCTCTGTTGAAGTGGAGGAAATCCTGAATTTGCTCCTCCAGATCCAGCAACAACCTCAGAAAAGGGTTTTCTTGTTGTTGAGTTGGAAATTCCTCTACCTGAACCAAAATTTCTATCATCAGATTTAATGTTATTTGAAGAGTGTCTCTTTTGTATTTCAACTACATTCTGCACATCTCCTGGGTGAAATGGAGCATCAACAGTTCTCTTCACGTTCGTACCTGCAATAGAATCATCCTTGCTGCTGCTACTTAATTGGTCTCCCGGTACTTGCTGCCCATCACAAAAAGGAAAACTAGTGTTTCTCTGTTTCCCAATAGAAATAGTCCATTTCAAAAGAAATTTATGACTTGTGCAGAAGCCACTTTGTAGCAGACCTTTTGCAGGGCTATAGTACCTTGCGCCCCCAAGTCGTATCAAATTCCATGACAAATATTTTTTAAGTCCTTTAAAACTGCCCTGAGGTAACTCTAGTGAAGGAAGAAGCTTGTCACATTCTGGAAAAGAATTGAAAGTAGCATTAGCTGTTTCAAGATCAAATGGATCATCTCGTAGTCGTCTTGAACGACCACAGACACAAGCATGAAGGAACACATATCCGCTAGAATGTGACTTCATCTCATTGCTTGAAGGCAACCCATCAGTTTCAAGATTGTGTCTTTTGTGCATACATGGTTTTCCCGTCAGACTCACCGCATCACATAATTGCCTACCAGAACTCCAGATTGATAAGCATTCATCTTCCAGTTTCTTCGCATACAGTTGCACAGCAGGTCCTTTGACCATTGAGTTAAATGCAAACAGAGCCCTCTCTAGATGAGCCTGGTGCTGCAAAGTTGGATAAGATGGAGGCAGTTCATTCAAATAAATCTCCTTAGCAACTGGAAGTGCTTTTTCACACCACAAAGTAGAAAATTTGGAGTTTAGTCTACCACCACTCTCCAAAAATGTCACTGCTAATTGTAGATGATCTGTAGCCTTTGAAGTATTTCCTTCAACAGATGCAAAAGAACCACTCCGTTCATGAGGTTTCCTTTTGTTAACTTCAGCTTCACCAATAGCGCCATGTTTAGCAGAAAGGATTCCATGGAGAATTGGCTGACTTGAAGACAACCATGTCTGAAAGCTGGGGAGTTCAGGAGAACTATAAGTCTTTGCAGAAGCAGCAGAGGCTGCAGCAGCTGCAGCAGCAACAGCCACCATGCCAACACCAGCAGCTGAACCACTATTGGTGCTAGAAACCATACCCCCTCTTCCTCTCAGAATATCACACTGTCGGAAAATGAACTCTTTCACAGAAACAATATCATCCTTGTTCGCATTCTGGCTATTGCTCTCAAGCAAAAGAGAATCTGAAGTTGCCTTACCATCTAGAACATCTTCTACAAGACCTGTAGCAAATTCAAGAGATTCACCTGCCTGGTTTGAGGCTAAATCAACAAGTCCAACAGCCCTTGATGAATCAAGCAAAAATAAAGGTACTGAACTTGAAGTACCCGCAGTTCTTGACCCAGATTGACCGGTTTCGAAGCTTGAAAGTATTCGACTTCTCTTAATCAATGAACGAATTTGTGACTCAAGTGACAACTGCAATTTTTTCCGCAAACTGCCTTCAAGTTTATTTACAGGGCGTGCCAATACAACAACTGAACCAGATCCCTTTGCAGCCAGGCTTGGCCTAGGCATATTGCTCGCACTTGATGATTGATTTAATGAGGAGGCCTCCAATTGCTCTGCTGAACCTAAGCTAGGATTGGTATCAGTGAAATTGTCAAGAAACACAAACAGAATTACAGGAGTACACTGTCCAGGCAACAAAGAGGAGTATGAACCAAGACCATGCATCAATGCAACTGATGAAGCATTACGACTTAAAATGCCACGGCCTCTACCAGGAGAGGGATTATTAGATGATGCTCCTGAGGTAGGCATTCTTGAAGTTGATGAAACATGAGTATTTGTTGTTAATGGTGGTGTAGTATGCGATTTTACATAGGATGTTACTGCATGTTTAGCGGCCTGCAACACTCGAAATCTTTTAAACATCTGAGTGTCAAAGCGTGATCCCTCTTGGATATATATTATAACATGACAAACCTGCATTGCTAAATAAAATAGAGTCACCCGCTAACTATGGTCCCAAAAACAAGGCAAATGAAAGAATACGTAATAAATAATCAAAACAAAAATGACAACTGGAGATTATCTAATGAGAACTGCTTTCAGAATTTAGAGGTAAATTATCATGCATGTAAAACTTCTTAGTTACTTCCTCTTTCTAAATGAGTGTCCTCATTTATACTTTTTATTTTCCCAAATCAATTACTTTCTGAATTGAGCATTCAGATTAATTAAATTTGCTCTGTTGCCGTTGGTTATATCCTAGTTCAGAGTTAATGGACCATTATGTCTCCTTAGAGCCTTCCTACGTGGCACTTATATTTTTTATAATTGACACTTTTGCAGTCTCTCCTAAAATATTTTGCCAAATCAAATGAAAACACTTACTTTGAAACAAATAAGCTATTATTTCTCAAATTAGAAAATGTTATAACATAATAACTAATGAAATTTAGAAAAATAACAAAGGAATTATTTGACCTTTTAAATTAGTAGGTAAAGAGTAAATAAAGCTAAGAACCCCAGAATATTTGCGTACACCTTTTATTTAGTATTCACTAACAACAAAAACATAGACATTTCATTTTATTCTTAAAAACCCATATTGATGGGTTCTTATATACTACCTTCTTCTAGAATTTATTAAACAAACAAATAAACTAAAAAGTAAATCAAACTGAAAGAAGTAGCAGCGTTATAATATATTAATATTGGTAGCTGCACACCGTTCTCTCCTAAAGCCAAATAGTAATTAATAGTGAAACGAGAAGCATAAAATACTCCTAATGACATGTTGCAAACTAGATGTTTTTAAGCAGAAAGGGTGACAAATAACAAGAATATCAATTACTGTTTTTTCCTTTATATGCACTACCAGAACTTCAGGTGTTTTACCACAATTATGACCTAGAAATCGATAGATCCTTTATTGCAGGAATAAGCTATGCATTAATGTTCCAGTTGCAAAGAGAAGCAACGAGAAAAAAGAAACTAAAATTGACTGAGAACAGGTTCGATTAATCAAGTATACATCTGAGAACATCTCCGACCTCTGCCCTATTGCTTACATTAAAAAGCATCTTAAGAACTCCACAGATAGACCTAAGCACAAAACAAAGTCAGGCTTGGTCCACGTGCATTACAAAGTGTGAAGATTGATGGAACTAGCTTTCAAGCTACATCTCACACAGTGGCCATGTTATGTCAAAGAGCCTTGTACCCACCACATGATCCAAAAACTCTTGTCTACCATGACCAAGAACTATGATCCAGAAAAATAACTACACTAGTCCCTCTTCCACTCAAATTTATTCAGAACCTAAAACTTAAAATGGAGAGTAGGGAAGCAAAAACATGCATCTGAACAGCAAACCACAAACTCATGTCTATGCACACATCCAGAGCCTATGAGCTTCTAGTAGATGTCCTTGCCTTGCCCAATCTCAACACTCCAGTGTACACTAAGCTAACCTCTAAACTAGATATCAAGAGCATGAAGTGTTGCATATATACTACATATGTTACAATGTGAAAAGCCCATCACCAGTCGGAAACAATGCCGTGAGAGAATCAAATTCTACAACAGATTTCAATAAACAAGACAAAGGTATAAAAGATCAGATATTTAGCAGCAGAAATAAAAAGCAAGAAAAGAATGCTCACGGAGAACATAAATAGCATTCCTTGAAGATCACCAAATTCCCGGTCGTGAAATGCAGAACAAAAATCCGTTTCAGACTCCAAAAAACTTTCCATAACAGGACATGATTTTGAAGAAAACTGCAAATATAAAATCCCCTTTTCCGCTTCTAAATAAAAGCTGATACTTCTACACTTAAACCACTCCTCCATCTCATTATTCACCACCTCATGCTTCTCAATTCGAAAAGGGGTGTCATAATTCCCCGAACCAAACACATTCGCGTCAATAATTCGGTTAATGAGTTGGGTTACATCGCCATGGCGTTTGCCTATAAAACCCACCACTACCACTCCATTTTGAGATGTTTGAGGTGGTGGTGCGGAAGGGTCAGGTGGCGTAGGAGGTGGAGATGGTGATGGCAGTGGCGCTGGCGGCCGAATAAGAACTCGCATCGATTGGTGGCTTGAATTTGGGTTTTCCATCAAAAGAAGTATGAATATCGAGCTTTTTTGCCCTTCTTCTGGGATTTTTATGGTATTTATGGTTGGAATTTCATTGAAATGAACAAAGGTACCTGATCAATGCAAAGTTTCGAATTTGTATTGATGAAAACCAATTGAAGATTACAACAGTGCAATTGAAATAGAATCAAAGTGAAGGATGTGCTCTCTTAAGTCTCTTTAGTAGTGAGGCACTACAAAGGAGTATATGAATGGGTCTGGAGGATCTGCCCAGGGAAAAACATGACTATTCGACTTTAATTTTATTCTTTTATAATTTACAAAATTCGAAAAAGATATTCAAAACGCAAACGCATTTCAAATACCCCTAATTTTCAACATTTGAAGCAGTGTTAGAAAACAGTTTCACAAAAGCATTTTAAGTAATTATACTTTAAAATTAATAAACAGAAAAGAAGGTTAAGTAAATTTTTATTCAAGAAAATCATATATTTAATTTACAGTAATTCTTAAGAAACAAAATTTTTGCACTGTCTCAAAATAAATTTAAATATCTTGTCTTTCACTAAATTTTAGTATTAATAATGATTTTAATTTTAGACAATATTAGATGATCATATAATAAATTTCTAATAATTCTTGAAACGACGAAAGATAATATTTTTAAATATTCAATTCTCTTTAAGCAGGAATTTTTTTTAATGGGTAGCAAGAGTTTTTTTTTTTTTTTGATAAATAAGTAAGGGAATGGGGAGAGACACATGAAAATTCTTTTACGAAACTAAAAAATGCAAAGGAGTTGGCGTCTCTGCTGGGTGAGTCTTTGTTGTCGTGGAGCCTGTCCCTTGCGGCGGGCCCTTCCTGGGGGATGCTGGTGCGGACAACTAGAGTATCGGCCGAAGAACAATCCAGAAACTAATTAAAAAAACGTCGTCCCACCTCACACTCGCTCACTGACATTATCAATTTATCATCTTCATCAGCTCCACACGGCCAGGCCCGGATGCAAGCAGCAATTGCAGCTATGGCCGCGCACGCTATTCTCTCCATCACCGCCACCTCCCCAGCCCACCACTCTCTTCTTCTTCCGGTCAATTCTAATTCGCCCACCACAACTTTGCCACTCCACTCCTCGTTTCACGGAGAGTCTCTTAAACTCAGCCGCCAATTGCAGACTCTAACCGCCGCCACTGCTGCTTCCGCCCCTAAGCCCCTGTCCGTGGTTGCGGCCTCCAAAAATGCCGTTGCTGTTCTCACAGGATCCTCCAACGTTGAAGGCGTCGTCACCCTCACCCAGGAAGATGATGGTCTCTCTCTCTCTACTCCTCAATTTCTCCAAAAAATGTAAACTTTTGTTTCTTTTAAAGTCAATGTATTGATTTTTTTTTTTTTTGGAAATGTTTGCATGCGAAGGTCCCACAACTGTGAATGTTCGGGTAACTGGGCTTACCCCTGGGAAACATGGGTTCCATGTAGTGAGTATTTTTCTGGCCCCTTTTGTTTTAAATTCACATTTGAGTTAATCTTGATTCAATATTTCCTGGAAATCAATCTCTGAGTTTATCTCTGTTTTGGTATTTTGATAGCATGAATATGGCGATACGACAAATGGGTGCATTTCAACAGGTCTGATTTTTGTGTACTTTTGAGCTTACTTTCGGTTGAAATGTTTTCCTTTTCGTATTCTTTAACAACTAACGAGTTTAGATGGGATTTTTGTCAAATAGGAGCGCATTTTAATCCTAATAATATGACGCATGGAGCTCCTGAAGACAAAATCCGTCATGCGGGTGACCTGGGAAACATAGTTGCCAATGCCGAGGGTATCTTTTTAGTCCGCTTTCAGTTGTCTATTTTTCACTTAGTGGATAACAGTATCATTTTTTCTTTTTCATGTATTCTTGATGTTGCTTTATGTAATGCAGGTGTGGCTGAGGCAACAATTGTGGACAATCAGGTAGCACTCACATCTTTGTGCATCTTCGATGCTCTCTGTGCAATTATTTTTTCTGCTTTCATCTTTGCTTCTCCTGTTAATATTTCTTCTATTGGACAGATACCTCTGAGCGGTCCAAACTCTATTGTAGGAAGAGCTTTTGTGGTTCATGAACTTGAAGATGACCTTGGAAAGGGTAAACTTGCTGTTTATATTTAAGTGTATCTGAATTATCGCTAGGGTGACCTAAAACTTGCCTTTATCTCATTTTTTATCACAATGTAGCTCTGTTCTAAGCCAATTTCCTTTTCGGTTACTTATCTGTAGGTGGTCATGAACTTAGTCTCTCCACTGGCAATGCAGGTGGAAGATTGGCTTGTGGTAAATGCTGTTATCTCTGTGCTTATTACCTGCTTCTGCCTGTTTTTTCCGTGTCAGTATATTGTTTTGTGGTTGCATTTATCATCAATCAGTCATGATGAATCAATTCACATAGGAACTCCTGCTAAAGAATCTAGTCATAAAAGAAAGACCAACGCTTAACTCTGTATGAGGGGCACACCCATGTATGCTTTCAATTCATGCTTCCAAAAGACACTAAATTTTCTGCGAGGTATCTTGACTTCAAATTATTGTCGTAGATCCTTTTTAACCAACAAAAGGAGTTTTGAATTTATTTGAAGCTTACGATATACATTTTTCATATGCTAGTTCCTTGTGTTGCACAATTTATTTGGGTAGGTGAGATAGGATGAACCTTATGATCAATGTAATAAAATTTTTTTTTTTACTTTTTGTTTTCTCTTTCTTTTGGCCATCAGATATCTGATTGATGGTGCCTATTTCTAGTACTCCAGGAGTGTCCCAAATGCTTCATTTGCGGAAATAATTTTATGCTTCATTTGTCAATATTTGACATGTTCTTGAAGTTTGTATATAATGTAGTTATCTGGAAAGGGAACATAAAAATTCTGGTGGTTCTTAGATTTGCAATTGAATTTGTTGTGAAAATTTTATGAACAAAGTCCTCACTCCTTACTGTAGTGTTTTGTTGATAAGGAAAACCTATTTTCTTTCATTGAAGTAATACCATGCATGGATATGTTTATCAATCTAGTCTATAGTTGGGATGATATAGCTACATTATATCATGCATGTATATAATGTAGTTATCTGGAAAGGGAACATAAAAATTCTGGTGGTTCTTAGATTTGCAATTGCATTTCTTGGAAAACTTGATGAACAAAATCCTCACTCCTTACTGTAGTGTTTTGTTGACAAGGAAAACCTGTAGTGTTTGGTGTATTTGGAGATGTTTGGAGTGGTTGTTTTGACGTAGTTTTCATTTTCTTTCTTTTGGATTGCTCATCCTCTTTTTTGTACTCCTTTTTTTTATATATTTATAAGATTAATTCTGTTTTACTCAAAGAAGAAGCTTTGATTACTCATAGTGGATGTTTTGTCTGCTTTCTTCTCGCTTGGCCAAATTTTTGATTAAGTAGATTATTTGAGTTTTCTTGTCTATGGAGACAAAACCCTACCCATAAGCTATTGAGGGTAGAGTAGCTTACATATTGCGTCTATTAATATTTACAGACACAGATAAATATTTCTAGGCCTTTATGTGTCCTATGCAAACAGAACTTTAGTGCCTGGAGTAGCAGTGCGACTAGTTTGCTGAATGTTTTGTTTCCATTTATAGTGTTTAGAAAAGCCTATTCAGCGTGGCCAATCATTTAAATTTTGCCTGCAGTTTAACTATGAAGTAATGCAGAATTTCATTTGCCACTTAGCTCCTATTGTTCATTAGTTGACTCTGTATTTTAGAAGCCATCGTTTTGTTTTTCCACTTCATCTGAAGATCTTTGTTTTCCAATTTGTTATGCAGGCGTTGTTGGTTTGACACCCCTCTAGGGCAGCTTGTGTTTCTAAGATTGGAGGCCAGTCTGTTTTATAGAGATAAATGGAGTAGAGGTTTAATCTTTTTGAAGAACAGCTGGCAGTGTTATAATTTGAAGATGCAGCTGGAATTTCTGCAAATAAATGTGAGGTTATATGTATACTTCTTGAATAATATACTGAATCTAAGTTGAAGTTCCAATGTTAAACTTGGTTATTTATTTCAGACAAATGAGTTGGACTTTTCCCCTTAAGAATGTTTGCTCCATTCCCTAGCATCTGTTAACTGGAGCAAAACCCTTTGTCGTATTGAACTACTTAATTTCTGGGAATTTTGTTAACCCACCAACTCCTTGTGGGTCTTGGAACCTTCACGATGTTCAAGTAGAAGCTTTCAGAGTTTTTAGATTGGGTGTTTGTACTGAAAACAGTATTTGAATCTAGGGTAATATGCGAATCCTCACGTATCTGGTGCTTTTTTGTTAAGTCCAGTAATAAAATTTCAATAAATATTTGATCTATGTTTCATAACAGTCAATTTGTTTTTGAATGTTGAAATTGATTTTAGCTTTTCCTATTGCTTTTATTTTGAATTGTGTCTATTAGAATGAATATCTTGGAGCTGTGTACTATTCTGCTATGCCACTTCAATATTATCTAAACAGGGGGATTTTAGTTGGGATACCTTAGTTTCCAATTGCCTGGGTAAGTGTTGTTTTATGTTAGTCTCGAGTCATTCTTTTGATGTTTTGAATGATTAAGAGAAATTTGAAAATTTAAGGTAAAATCTAGAGTCGCTAATTTTCTTCTAAACAGTAAGGCCAGGTATTTGGTGGATATCTTGTTAACTGTGGGTTCATAAAGGTTGATGGCTTTGGCCTGGACGGCCTAAGATGCCAAAACACTTTATCTTGGTCTAGCACGTTGGTTCATTGCATGGGCTGATGCTTCCATGTTACTGCATGTGT
Organism: Rauvolfia tetraphylla; assembly: GCA_030512225.1. Classification (NCBI taxonomy): domain Eukaryota; kingdom Viridiplantae; phylum Streptophyta; class Magnoliopsida; order Gentianales; family Apocynaceae; genus Rauvolfia; species Rauvolfia tetraphylla. Next base: position 2,259,978 of record JAJQKT010000062.1, read on the forward strand.
TGTGTGTCAAAAGCTCTTCAATGTATTGTAGGATGCTGTAATGCTTCACTTAATATGAGATTGCTTTCATAATGTCATTCAATCATGAGAGCCTAGTTAATTGATCATCTTCCTTGCGAGAAAATGACATCCATAGTTTGAAGTTAGAACCAAAACGAACCAAGTTTACCTTTTAAGGGTTTAGGCTTGCAGTTAGGTCCTGTAAGTTTCATATATAGTTATTCAATTACTGTACTATTTTGTCTAGCTCATGTCCTATGTTCATGTCTATGCGACGAGGTTGCTTGAGTGAGCTTCGGCACTCTATTTTGCTTAGTCTTGTTGTCTTTTCAGATGGCTGGTTCCCCTGAGCTGCGTTCCAGTTCAAATAAAAGTTGTACGCACAGGAGTCTCAGGCATGTGGACTCGAGTTTGAGTGGTAGAATGTTTAACTATGATTCAGACTTGTACCTAGAGCAGATTAGAGCCCACGGCCTCCATGTGGTGGACGTAGACAACTCCAGATTCTATAGAAAACATTTAAGGGTCCCAATTTTGTCGAGACCATTGCTACTCAGTAGCTAAAGCTATGGGCATCTTTCCCATGAATAGTCAAAATAGGAATTGGATATTTGCTGGTTTTAAGAGGTATAGTCTCAATTAAACAGATGCATCCATTTAGTTCTCTTTCATGAATGCAGTAACATGACTGACTTGGTTTTTGAAAAACTAATAATTGGTGTATTGTGTTACTACGTGAACAATCATGTAAATGTACATAATATTAGTATAAAATGTTCCAACTTCGAACTTCGGGTATTTCTTGTCTTCTCTCATAGTGGTGGTTTCACAAGCAGGGCGAGCATGAGAGTGCAACTGTTCTAGCAGGAAGTGCTAGTACCTTTTTTGACTTAAATAGGGTTTGGCGTTGGCAAAAAGTCAGTATACTTAAGAGGAGAATCTCCTTATCTTTTGCTTTCAATTGTTTGCATTAGTTACAACTTCCGCAAGTGGTTCTCCTACTTAAGACATGTCCAACATCTATTTATTTGGAGAGACTAACATCACTATTTGACAACCATTACTACTAATACCACTGCAAAGTCATGATGGTTGAAAGCTTATCCCCCATAAACCCCTCTGCAAAAGAAAAAAAAATGAAAATATTTCTGCTCCATTAGATCCCACTTTGATAGTCTACCTTTTCTTGTTAAATAATTCTCCACAAAAAAATTAAGGAAAACGGTAAGATGCTATACGTATGGTGATATATACAATATATATATATATATATATATATATATATATATATATATATATATATATATGGGCTTTTCCCTCTTTTACATTCTTCTTGTTATTTTTTTTTTTTGGGGGGCGTGGGTGGGGAGAAGAGGGGAGGCGGTGCTCAATGAGTGAGTTAATGATGTGGTAGTCAAAGGCTTGATCTATAGTTTAGGAGGTGTTTAGTTTTAATCCATGATCCGTGTATAGATATAAAAGAAATCTGTGGGCAGGAAGGTTGTGCTTGCATGACCACTGCGTCCTACCTTTCGTGCTTGGCGCAACAAGCCAACCCTTATGAATTTGTTACGCCAAGACTCTGCCCTCATCTAACCTATCGACTTCTGGTTATATATATATATATGTGTGTGTATTTAAAAATTACTCATCTCATTTCAAAATATAGTTTTTTTTAGATTTTTTCTTATTTAGCAAAATGTTTAACTTTTATAAATTTTAAGAATTATTTTTATAAAATTATTCTTATTAATAAAAATAATTCTTTTATTCTCTCGCATGTCAGTAGATGTAATTAGTTCATAATGTAACAGGAAAAATGAGAAGCTTGCCCGCATAGCATCACTATTCAGATCTAAATCTTACCTCGATGGAGGAAAGGATAAAAACCAAAAGAAAAAAAGGGAAAAGATCTGAAAGAATCTTCTTTTTACTTTTCACATTGTAAATTTTATAATTTGATGGTCTCTTTTTTTCATTTTTCCTTCTTGTGAGGGACCACCAGGGTAGAGGGGTTGTTCTGGGATTGAACGAGTGATGGGTTTGGTTGCCAGATCATAGTGATGAAGATGTGGTTGCATTCTCTCAAAAGTTGGTAATCATACTTAGGGAAGAAACAATTTCACTAGCTTTCTTGAATTGAATACTTGAGTAGCCTTCAAAGAAGAAAAAGGCAAATTACCTGAATTTGGATTTTCTAATCTTAGCTAAAGAGCACATGAGTAATTATATCATCTCTATCTATACTATATCTGTATATGGCGGCCGAAGGCCTAATGTTGTTTTCATCCATTGTAATTAATAAATAGGTAAAAGGTGGTTTTCTTGAATAATTATATATAACAGTTATCAACTTTTACTCTAAAAATAAAAAAGAAAACAAATTTTCGACTACTGTTGACTTCCACATGGAATATAATCCCTTTCTATTTGATGTTGATCTTGAAAAAAAAAAAAAGAAAAAAAAAGCAGTAAAAGGAATACGTGGAGATTCTTCTTTTGAAACGGAATATGTGGAGCTTCTGAAACCTAACATTTATTTGCTTTCTTCTTTTTAACAAATACTTTCTCCGATTCTTTACGGAAAAAAAATCCTATAAAAGAATGTAAAATGCAAATAGATGGATTAATTTTTCTCGAAGATGTCTAAAAACCTTAATTTTAAAAACATTTAAAAATATATAGTCTCAGAATTTCTTATTTTTTTTTAAAAAATATAGTCACCCAAAATTGTTCTTGGTCAGATTCAATGGAACTAAATTTTATTACAAAATGGTACCATAAAATTCTGCTACAAGTGTTGGAGCAGAGACATACCTACCATGATGTATCAGTCAACATTAATAAAAAAATTTCTTTTTTATTTTCCCTCCAAGACTTGCTGATTTTTCTTTTATTTTTTCATTTTTGTTTTGTTTATTGCATGGTTTAAACTCAAATTTGCTGTTGGTGGAAGCATGGACAAATCTTTATGTAGGGTTTGGTATTGGCCAAATTGGCGGCTTCAAAAATGATGCTTGACTTACAAAACTAAACTAAACCAGAGCATAAAATACAATGGGCACGATATTATTCAGCTGCTTTAATTTGTTTTAACCACTTCTAATCCACTTCCACATAATTAAGGCAAAGAATGCTCTAATAATTGAAAATAAAAATTATTGAAGCTTGGATATGCTTTTTTTTTTAATGTCACACTATTCTCAGAAATTATATTATCAATTAATAAAGAATAATTTCTTAGTTACAATAACGCTTCAACTTCATCGTTGAAAGGTCTTAACTCTTGCTATTAGAACAAGACTTTATGAGCGTACCAAGAATATGCTTATAAACAGAATACTGTTCAATAAAGATGTATATACTTTAATTTAGGTAGTAAAACTCCTTTTAAAACGATGAATTTTACATTCATCATCAATCTCCGATCTTGAAAGAAAAAAAAAAATTGTTGGGGATGGGCTCCATTTTGTTTGCCAATGAAACTGCCCCTCAACCATCAGCTCTGCTGTGCTGCTGGGGTAGGAGGGCAGACCATTTTGTTTCTTCTCTCTTCTTAAAGATGTGTAAGGGATAGAAGTAGAACCTGAGCAAAAGATCAGGATTTGTTTGTGCATCTTGCTAGATTGACTCACCAAGTTTGTCCTCTAATATAACAATACATATACAAGAGATAAAATTAAATGATAAATCAAAATTAAATAATCTTATACAAATTTTATATCTTGATCTAACTTTATTCGTGCAATATCATTTCATTTATATAGTTGATATTTTAAAGTCATATCTCTTATGATTAAACAAGTTAATATATATTTATCTTTTATGAAATCGAGTAATAATATATAACTTTGACATATATGAAATCTTTTACTTTTAAAGTATTCATATTTATAAAATAATAAAATAAGATTCATTGTATCAATGGTGTAAGTGAAATTACAAAATTTCTCCATCGCCACGGCTGCTAGAATTGGGTCAACCGAGATGGATGGCTTGAGTATGATTGGCCAAAGCTATAACTAAAATAAGTGTCGATTGTTCCAAGTCCCAAAAAATAAACAATTTCTTTAGTAAATGAAGCATTTTCATAAAGAACGAAGCTATAGCGATGCAAGCTAACAACCACTAAGGCCAGTAGGGAGAGTGAAAGAACCCTTTGATCCACAGTCACAAGTGATCATTTAAGAAAGACACCTCTATGGTGCAAAGTGCCCTCAAGTTCACCTCCTCCCTCCACTGGATCCACCACCCCACCCCTCTAATCAAAATTAATTTTGTTGTTAAGACTATTGTTTTCAGATTTCTAGATCTACAAGATGATATAAACAATAGAGATATATAAGAATCATTATAATTAATGAATTAAACATAATCTTTTTTCTTTTTTTTTTAAAAATTAAACATACTCTATAACCGCTTAAATATTAACAGTATTTCTTCAAAACCCCACTTGATATATTTGCACTAGCAAGTGTCCCTACCTTGATGAGTTTATTCCAATTTGATCATGGGAAGAGAATAGTAGAGGGAAAGTGATAGTGGGTTTGCTTGAAAGCCAACCGAATCTCTTTGGTTTGCCTCACTACTCCATCATATTCTTGAACCCATTCTCTCTTGAGTAGCACTCTGTTTACGTGAAAATAGTACTTTTCTTGAAGTTTAAGAAGACCTTGGAGAAAATGTGTTGGGGCATGCTTTTAACGTGCAATTCCTTTACTTTAATGCTAGTTGTCATTCCTGACTTTCGCTGGCAAAATATGTGAGCAACTAAGTCTTGAAACCGACTTAAAACGTCATTATACCAACTCTCTCAGCCTTCATCTAACCTTTACCCTAATCTTGCATCTTCAGTTACAGCTTTATCACTCTCTTTGTGATCCTCACCCCCTTCAATCTCTCTCACTAAATTAGAAAAATTAAATGAAGTTCATTACATTTAATACAACTAGTCTTTGCATACATATCTTATGTTGTGAAACGCTTCTTCAAAAGAAAATATATTGTGTATAAGATGAGGTTATAGCGCGTTTTATGTTTAAAGAGTTATCAAAATTAAAAATAAAAAAAGGTAAGGATTAATTTTTTTTTCATGATTATTTAAAAAATCCCTCATACGAGCAAGTTTTGATTGTGACCACATAATTAACCATACATAGGATTGTATAATTTCTTTCATAATCGTAAATTCTAATTTTACACCTATTATGCGTTTAATTCTTGATGAAGTTGATATACTTTGAGATGTTAATGTTTACAAATTGATAAGCGTCTCTACTCCTATTGAAGAGAGTGAGTGAAACTGGAGATGTCAATGAGGCGAAAAGGGACACTTTTTTTTGGTAAGTTGGAACCGCAAGGAAGATTGGTGGCTACGGGCTAATCTACACCCACACTGCTCACAAGGTTGGCCTTTTGACCCCAAACACTTTCTCACCATTCACTATATATATATATATATGCCAAAGCCCACTATCACTCCATTCTCTCATCACTCTACACTCCACACTTTCTTTAGTTACTTCCGTTCTTTTCAATTCTCATTTTATTGCTCTGAATTAGTATTCTTCGCCATATTTTAATTTTCGTTCTGGATATGGATGCCATGGAGGAGCTTTCGGGGTCCAGTGATCACACCATGATCATAAAAGGCAGGCGCACCAAGCGCCAGAGACAGCTGTCTCCGGCCGGTATGACGTCGTGCTCTTCGAGTGGTGGTGGAGGAGGAGGAGGAGGAGAAAGTGGTTGTAGTGAGGATGTTGATCATTACAATCTTCTGGTTCCATCTTCTACCACGTCTAGTGAGATATCCACTAACTCTGAGGAAGATGAAGACCTGGCCAACTGCTTAATTCTTCTGGCACAAGGCGGTTGCAATATAAAGCAAGAGGAAGAAGAAATCAAGATGGAAAAGATTAGTAGCAGAAGATTCAGCGAAATGGTCACGACCACATCTGCTAAAGCTGGCTTCTGTATCTATGAGTGCAAGACATGTAATAGAACTTTTCCATCATTTCAAGCTCTCGGTGGCCACAGGGCAAGCCATAAGAAGCCTAAGCCTATGGTGGAAGAGAAAAAGGCAGTCGCCACGACTTCCGATGATCATGAAGAAGAAGAAGATGGAGGCCAGTTCAGTCGGCCAAGTGATCCACCACAAATTATGGAACTCACCAACAAAGCTCTTCATGGAAATAATAAGAGCAAGATTCACGAGTGTTCAATTTGTGGTTCAGAGTTCTCATCAGGCCAAGCCTTGGGAGGTCACATGAGGAGACATAGAAATCTCACAATCACAAAAGCCACCATCGATACAAGCTCTACTGAGACAGAGAAGCCCAGAAGTATTTTCCCGTTGGATCTCAACCTACCAGCACCGGAAGATGATCACCGGGATGTGAAGTTTCAGTTTGCAGCCAGTAAACAGCATCTTATACATTCAGCCCCAGCTTTGGTGGATTGCCATTACTGAGACAAAAGAAAGAATCCTTGATACTAGAATATCAATTCTAATTATTGCAATTTTTATAAATTAATTGAAATCAATATTCAAATTACAGATTCTTTGCATTCTTTCTTTTACTTCTTTTTGGGGTTTTCATCTATTTCCAGCGTTGATCATCTACTTGTTGAAGTGTGGAACACTTTGAGTAAGTGGCTAGTTTACAAGGTTGCCTTTCATTCACGAAAAGTGAGTGACTAGGCATCTTTTTTGTTTTTTCCTTTGAGAAATGTTTAAACCATCTGTTTTCCCTTCTTCTTTTGGTTCTTTTGGGTGGGAGAATGATGTATGACACTCCACAGCGAGGGGAGAAAAGGATTTGAGGGGGAGAGTAGAGGGGCATGGCTAGGGTTTGGCATAAGCAGCACCACAACCAAAAGTCGTGGATTAGGTTCTTTTTGTTTCGTTTAGAATAAAGCTGAAAATTTGGAGAAACTCCATCTGCGTATGTGTCATTAAATGACAAAGAACAAATGGATAGGAAAGCTGGGTTGGTAACTGCCCGTCCTCCCCATGTGTATCTTTAGAGGTACATGTTAGTAATTTCAAGATATGAATACATATCTTTCCATTTTTTCACAAGGAAACACACACACATTTGTGAGTGTATTGATCAAAAAATTACTATGTCTCATTTTTTAATGGCTCACTTTGCTTGTAGCTCTCAGCCACCAATCTCACCTAATTATATAACCATTCCTTTGCTCTAAAGTTTCTTAACTAACTAAAACTAACTAAAAGCATATTGGCCATTGACATTTACCAGAAATAGGCACTGCAAACTCACGTCACTTATATAGCTTTGGTTGCTCGTGAGGCCCAAAGTTGATCTATATATCGCATGGACATTTTCTCTAATTTGGTTCTGTTTAGGACGCAGTACAAAAGTATGACGTGCTTTAGGTTAGGCTTCTTGTATGTTGCGTGAAGTAGCAATAAATGATTTGGGGTTAGCTCATGAAACAAACTAATTAAATAAGTTCTAAGTGTTTGTTATGTGCACGCTTGAGTGAAATTAGGTTGGCGTACACGTGGATATATGTATATATAGCTTCTGAGATGTCCAAAATTCATACTTGTTATTATGAATAGCTTAAATCAAGTGCCCGTGTCTTACTTGAATTTGATCTTGAAAACTTTTATCTATTATTGGTTTTAACTCTATTTAATATTACAATAAATATGTGTGTGATAACATTAATAATCGAAATAAATAAACAAAACAAAATTAAGGATGAAAAATGATTAAATAATTGTAAATAATTATAAATTTTTATTTTTTAATATATCAAAAGAGAGAATATGATTCGAACGCAAGATCTTATTACCTACCTGATAAAGAATGCCTTACCACAGTTACAACATTTTACTATAAACAAGAGTGTCACCTTAATTTGGCTGTCCAATGGACCAAAAGCAGTAAGAGTATGCTTATAATGTTAGTGGAGAAAAGAAATGCTTTAAAAAGTCAATGAGGCCATTTGCTTGTGTAGTTCAATTTCTGGCCTACAAATTATATATTGCTCTGTTTCAGTATGGTTCCTATCATTATTCCAAAAACCTGATTTAATAATCAAAATCAACCATATATGAGTGGCAAATCAGTGTGTATGGCATGTGTGATCAACTCTATCTTCACTGGAAGCATCATGTGGACAACTCATCACATGTAGCTTTGAGGTGGCATTCTTCCCTACTTGACAGCTGGTTGGCTGTCAAAATTGAAACCAAAAATTTCTGCAAATTTGAGAATATTGAAAAATACATTTGGAGCCACACAACTCACTCTAACCTATATTTTTAATATCCCTAGTTAGTATACATCAATTTTTTGTTTTAGCACTTCGCAATTATGCAATTGTCAAAAGAAAATAATCATAAGATTTAGAGTTTATTGACATCAAATTTTTATATAAATAAAAAATTCGAATAATATTTTTTCTCATAAATAATTCATATTATATAAAACTGAAGGTAAAATTCTTTACCAGGAATTCTATCCACGAATTTAAGATGATGCAATATATCTATCTTCGATCGGGCTTTACCATGCTTTGAGTGCAGTTGAGATAGTGGTTGTGACCATTGAATTTGACGGGAAGGAAAGGCATGGAGCTCTTGCTTTGTCCCGTCCCTAATCCAATCTCAAAGAATGCCATTTGCCGGCCATTACGCGAGCAAAATAATACCACTAATGGTGTAAAATTTGTTCTTCTCTTGAATTATTGATATTTCTGTTCTCAGGTACTTTTCAAGGTAGAATATATATTCCAAATATTCAAAATTTTATTTTGATGATTTAATTTTAATTTATATTCTAAGAAAAACTCCTAAATTTCCATTCCCACCCTCCTCCCCCTTTTACAAACAAGAGCATCTCAAGTTCAATTAATCGTGATGATGAGAAACTATTAATGTACTAATATTGATGTTTGTTTTACTATGAACTTACGTTATTATTGTTAACATTCCCTTGTCTGTCTTGGAAGGATGACAACTCAACCGAAACGTAGGGAGGGTAAGAAAAAATCTTTTTTTATTGTTTATGAGACGTTGAAATATATTGGGGGAATCTGATGTTCCGTGAAGCAAAAGATTGATAATGAAAATCCTTTTAACAACCACCAGATCCCCCCCGCCCCCCTTCTCTCTCTCTCTCTTATAGATCAATTAAATCATATGTTCCTTTTTTTTAATTAAAACTAAATGTAAAAGAAGCATAGATGTTCCCAAAATAGAAGGATCATCTCTCAACCATAACTGGCAAGAATGTGTCAAAATGTTCCTTCATATCCACTTGTATAGAACAGAATAATCTTTAATAACTATGAAAACGAAGAAGTCCGAGAAGAAAACAAAGGGCTAGAAAATGTTGTTTCAGAAGATTGACTTCTAATTTAATGAATTTTCACGGCCACCATAAATATACCCGATTTTGGTTAGGCTTTAGGCCTATAGCTCTCAAAGAAATTGTCAATGGCGTCCCACTAGTGAAACTCATATCAACTGTGGATTCTTTTTTTAAACTCTTATTAGGAAAATGGAATTAAAAGAACAAAACAAAAGTTAAACAGTGTGCGGGTTTTTGTTTCGTGGGCGGCATCCATACAAACAAAACAAAGCATTTCCATGCATAAGCAAGATATTGGAGTGTAATCATGAAGAAAAAGAGAGAAAACCGACTCTAATTTTCTTAAATTTTATTTTAAAATATTTAAATATTTCTAATGATAGAATATAATTAATCCTTTTTATCATTGCCCGATTATAATGTTATAATTTTCGCAAGCAATGTAAAAGAAGTGTAATTTAATCAATCCTGAAGATGTTTGACGCAATTAACCCAATAACAAGTCAACCACTCTTGTCCTAAACCAAACCCGCATCAGAATCATTACGTCTTGCCTTTTCAGCAACTTGTATTTCATTTCCTAGTCTCCTTAGTTTTTCCACTCTGCTCATTCTTTTTTGCTGGAATGGATAGCCGACGACATATGGTTGGACCTTTCTTTTCATCTTTACAAATAAAAGGAAAAGGAAAATTCCATATCTGGTTGACCCCTTTTTTTAATTTTAAGCAGAAAATAAATTTTGAGTTACAACCAATAGGTTACAACTAAATATACCATTCTAAAGATTCTCCAGGAAGAGCAATCTAAACCAATAGGTTACAAGAAAACAGAAAACATCATTAGGCTCTAATCACAACAAAAACGGTGAAGGATCCAGAAATGAAAGGCCTTGGATGAAAGAATCTACTGTGATGGCTGACAAAGATTACAAAATCAAAGCATACAGATCCAGGGTCATCCTTGTACATTTACAATTCTTTTAGGCGCACTTGCTGTAAGCAAGAAAACAGAACACAGTATCAGCACGATGCTATAGAAATTTCAACAAAGGGTCATTTCCAATTTGACATGAGAAGACATAACCGTTGGTAATGAAGTAGTACAAAATGAGTGTGGAGAAAGAGCTGTCTGCTAAGGATATCATTTTCAGTTCTTCCATTTTAAAAGTTCAGGGTGCATTTGGATTGGTTTTCAGCAGTAAATTCTTGTACTAAAACATAAGGCTGCGGGTGATAAGATCATTGATCTCTGCTTAAAGCCTAGAAGATCTCCATGCATTTCAAGTCAAGAAAACATCTTACCAAAGTGGAAACTGATAAAGCAAAATATAGCTTAGACATTTGCACGCAGAAAGGCTAGAGGGTTGGGGTTGGAAGAGGCCCAAATCGGAGATAAAGAATACAGTATCAACACCATACCTAATCAGTAACTGTATATATGAATCAAATTCATAGAATCAGGTGACCAATCAACATCCAGTTCCAGAAAAGAATCATAATATCACTCCCCCCCGGCCCCCCACCCCCCAATCCCTCAGTATTAATTCTAGTATTAAATTTCAAGTACCTTGAGCAAAGAGTTCAATGAATAGCAAGTCCACTGCCTGATGTCAACTCTCATGGTAAGTGCCTGTCCTTAATTTGCAAAGACATTTAACCTTAACCGAGCAGTCACCTCTGGATGAAGCTTCAGTTCTGCTACATATTCTCCTGTTTCACGGATCTCTGGTAGAGAGACAATTCTTTTATCAACATCCCTACAAATAATTATTAAAAGGTCAAACTCGTCAAGTATTCTTGCTCACTTTCAAACAGAAGAAAAAAATCAAGTGAGGCCAAACTCTAAGTGTTCAAAGCTGCATTCAGTATCCAAATTATGCAACTAGAAGCAATGCATTTGAAAAAATTGTAACAACATTTTCAGGATTGCAATTGAACTATATGGGTGCAGCCCAATCATTTAACATCAAAATCACTAAAACATATTTGTTCCCACTTTTTTCAAAATTTAAAAGATTAGTTGCAGGAAACATATATATATTTGGGGGGAAAGGGAGAAGGGGGAAAAGAAAGCTGCATGTCACATAATAGCAACATGTACTTGCAGCATGGGGCAGGTGGCCAGTACCTCTGAAGTTGTGCCTTGATTATGTCAACAAGATCTTGTGCGGTAACACTGCCAAAAGAAAAGAAAAAAGAAAAAATAGATGGTGAACTTTTTGCAGAAGATGCATAATTTAGTGCCTATTTCTTGGAATTGAGTTACCTTCCAAAAATTTGTTTTCCTTTTCCACCCTTGCGCTTCACCTTGAAAGCTCCAACAGTTTCAAATAGTAAAGCAAGCTGCTGTGCTTCTTCTTTTACCTGAATGCAGAGTGAAGGCATTTGTAAAGTGAAAGTTATGCAGCCAGAAATGCAGAAGAAATGAAATATGACCCAGGCTTTCGTTTTCTTCTGCTTGCTTCTGACACATATCAATTGAGGGATACTTCCTAAGGTCCTAAAATGTTTGTGCATAAAACACATATCCTTAAGCAACACATGACACATATCCTTATCCAGACTCTCGTAGTTTGACATAGGTAATATAGCTCTTCAATGCCCAGCACACAATTTACTTATTGAAACAGAAAAGTGAATGTAGTCCACCATGTATCCTTGACAAACTATGTATAAATGAAAAAGCACTGTCAACAGCCACAAGCGAGGTGGAGAGCAATAGAGAGAGAGCTCCTTAGGGAAGCGGGAGTCTGCAATAACTTTCATTTGCAAGAAACTTATCTAAAACCAAATTGTCAGGAAAAAGCTTAAATAAATTTCTACTAAGCAGCCTTTTGAAAGATGTGTAAAGTTGTTCTCGTTCATGCAGATGCAGTTTGACCATGGAGTATTGAAGTTAACAATCTCAATGACTTTTTCCATCCACCCTAAGAAGAGGGATGTAAGTCAATTAGATAATTAATTACCCGCTTTTTCTCAGCCTCAATTCTTTCCTCTTCAATCTTCATTTCCCTGATAAAGAAGCACCAAGGACTTTAGGTAGTTTCATAATTTAAACTAGCTTACATCCAGAGAAACCAACAGATATATCTAGCAGTTGACATTTGAATAGGCAATGCCCTTATTGACCGCTTAACTATTGACTTATAGATAGCCTGAAACAAGCCAAAAACAAAATAGCATCTACTCATCTCTTCTAGATTCAGTATCCTGATAACCCTCCAGATCAATATCATAATTCATAGAGAATCGAGATTCTTTACAAACTACCAGTCAATTACCACATCCAGTGTTATTATAAAGAGGAACTCGAACACAAGTCCTCAAGGATCTAGAACAGAGAGATGGGACAAAACCTGAACTTTTACTGGGTAACAGTTTATGGTACATTAATTTGGCATGGATTCAAATACATCTTCCACTGTCAACGTCAAATTAAAGCTTTGCTCATTGTGACTCTTTTGCACTTGAATACCTTTTGGCAGGGAATAGTAATATATTAACCCAAAAATCTATCCTTAAGTTTTGGAAATTGTCCTTGATTGCTATTTGTTGCTTTTAAACCAAAAGGAGCAAATACATTCTTAGTTTGTCTTCTATTATTTTTAACTACAACTTTTATTAATTTTGTCTTTTGTTGTGATAATAAGTGCTCAACAATTTTTTTCTTACAAAACATATTCAGAGTTTCATTTTTTAAAAAATCATGTCATTTTCTGCTTACAGAAATCATATAAGGTAACCTTGAACTCGAAAGGAAAAAGTTTTCATAAAAGGTGACCACTTCCTCAAAGATAACTTCCTCATATAGGGTAACCATCTTCATGTATCAGGTTATGTGGATGCTTCCTCAAAGGACTGCAATGAGTCAAACCACTTTGAGTCGCTTGAATTCAATTAGTTTAGAGCTTAACTAGACAAAACAATCAAACTTAATCTTGAGTACTCAAATGATTACTCAAGTTTGATATAGCAGACTCATTAGCTTATTCAGCAGCTTAAGTAGAATGTAGTCTACAAAATTATAAATTCCGTAGAATTGTAATGCATCAATTTATGACTTGGGAAGAAAATTTTAAAGTTCCAAAATTGATCAAAATGGGACTTGGATATACTCAAGCTAGACTTGAAAACTAACCAAGTGGAGTCGGGCTCGAGCAAAGCCTTTATGGATTTGGGAACTTCAACTCAAGCTTGAACTCTAGAACCTAGAAATTTAACTTTATCGCAAACCCTTGCCTAAAGATTAACCAGCATGGCAGCATACCACAATGAGCATATACGTAGCATACAAGCTAGAGAAAAAATAAATAATCAAGTCTAGAAAAGCTGCATAAAGGGGGAAAAAGAACAGAGGGAAATTTTGAAATAACAAGTTAACACAGAAGATTATAGATTACTTGAGTAATTCTGGTGTGACAATTTGAGCCTTGCCCGTAGGAAACAGATAATTCCTATAAAATCCAGCTTTAACATCCATAAGCTGACCCTTTTTGCCCAAGTCTGGAATATCCTCCTTCAATATAATCTGAACCCATCAACAAAAAGAACAAGAATTAGTAGATACTATAAACAAACAACAAACTCCTCAAACTCAACGCCTAAAAATTACAGAAGAACGAAAATTTCGCAAAACAAAAACAATCCCATTTCACGTGAGAGGTGCACAGCTAACCTTTCTTGTTTTCTTGGCTTTCTTTTGGGCTACAATCGTTAAAATTGAATTCTTTTCAGAGAATTTTGTAGCTTCAATGTTCATGCTTTGGGTTAAGCAGTAATTTAGACGCCATAAGGATGAACTCCAGCACAGACTCGACGCTGACATTGCCACTGTCTTCTCTGTTACAGAGGCTCCAACTCTCTTTTCCTGTGTATTTTGGAACACTCTTGTCTCTCTGTTACCGGGTTATCTTATCTGCTTCTCTGTAAGAGACAGAACTCAGAAGACGAAGGCCTCATACAAAGGGCCAAATATATTGGGCTTCATTATTTTAGTTTTGGGCTCAAGAAGCTCTGCATTCTGAATTTTACTACAAAGACTGCCGGAGAACTAATGTGATTTTTTGAAATTAATTGCTCTTTCATCCAGATTTATCTTATAGTTTATTCTTTATCATTAGTCTTTTTTAAAGAATTTAATCATTTTATTTAATAATTGGCATAAAATAAATTTTAAAACATGTAACCTAATAAAATATGATAAAAAATAATTTGTAAATTAAAATATTATTAACAAAATATTAAAAACGGCAAAGTTCTATTATTTTAACTTTTAACATCTAAAACTATTACAGAATTGCTATTTATATTTTTTAAAATTTCAAAATAGTTGGTAATTTGTGCATTGCTTGGGACTTTTCACATGAATGAATTTATTTTGAAATTAATTAATGACATTACTATAACTCATTAATTATGTAATTATAAATTTTAATCAGTTGGATAATATGTGTATGTGAGAATCAATCAAAAAACACAATGCTGGTATCCCTATTTTATTGCCAATCCACCCAATATAGCAGATTCTTTATTTTTTTTCTTACTCAATGTAAAAAATAATTAAAACACCTTATATTTTGAAACGAATTAACTAAATAATTATTGATAATTGAATGAAGCGAATGCCATTCAAATATAGAACGACCAAGTTGATCCCCATACACGCAAGTAAGGGCAGCTGATAACACATCTGTATGCTTACATGCAGGATTTCCACATATGGAAATTTGTTTGGCATGCAATTCAATGAGGACTTTTTTATAAAGCTCTACGATCAATTAATTGAATGATTAAGAAGAAATTCGTGTTGATTTTTTAAGTTTGCAAAATACTCTTTACTAAATTCAAAATTTTTAAATTTGATACTCACAAAATGTATCTTTTCTCGCTTTGTAATAGTATAAAATTCTCTAAAACTTGTGGATTCATTGGTGAACCTTAAGAGGTCGAACGCCCCAGCATCCACTTGAGAGCCTTTTGTTGTTGCCCCAAGCCGTTTCTGCTAGATTTCCAACCTACGCATACAATATTGTTTTATCTGTGATTGATGATCTCATTTGAAACTTTCAAACCAATAAACTCATGCGTGAGAGTTGACGCCAGATTAAACATGGAGAAATAGGGTTTGGTGATCACTAAAATACTCTTATTAATGGTTAATTTCCACTCCTTATTAATGCTCAATATAGTTTGCTGTTGTTAATTCAGAACATGTAAACTGCTACATTTATGCAAGTGAAGAAATTATATTTATTCATATTTTTCAAAACGATAAAAGTTGTATTAACTGATCTTACTTTATATTTTATAATAGACGAAATTCAATCTAATTAATGAATTCTGACAAAAACTAAATACTTACAGCCAATTAATAATACATGCTAAACATCTTTTCTCATCTTCATTAGTTTATATTCTTATCAACTTCCTCAGACTCTGACTCTGCAAAATATTTTTATCTAAACCTCAGAAAGGTGGGAATTGGGGAAGGTACAAGTGGTGATGAGTTGAAGCTCAAAGTTGACTTTCCTTTCTCTCCACATCACAAAATTGCTGATCAGACCACATATTTTTCTCCATATTTCTTATGTTTTCTATAATAATCGTTGTCATATACAACTGTAGATTCTAAAATTGAAGCAATCCAGTCCAGACGAAAGAGAGGAAGGCATTTAGAAGGAGACAAAGACATACTGATTCTTCAATCAAGATGATCACAGGGTCCAATTCATGTTTCCCTAGCGGACGAGAAGGGCTACCGATCTATGATGTTGCTCATGAAGATGTCGCCTCTTCTTCTGTTGTAGCTAGTTCTGCAGCCGTCGAAACGCAGTGGACTTCTTTCTTGTATAATCTTTCAATTCTCAAAGACAAGGTTCATCATGTGCAATCGCTTGCTAGCTTGTTCATTTCCTCTGATCATAATCGACCTTCGGAGTCAACAGCGACGGCCATAGCCAGCATGGAGACTTTGATACAAGAAATTATCGTTACTGCTTCGTCCATGATGTTCACATGCCAGCAGTTGGCTCTTGGAGTCGGATCGACGTCAGCTGGAAACAACAACGCTACCGACGTATTGCACCCGTCTGCTATTAAGCTGCCTGATGCAGGTCCCTTGCCTCAACAAGATCGTATTGCGCATTATGAAGAAGAAAAAGAACAAGGGTTCTACTCAAATGAGACGCTTGACCACTGGTATGCCAATCATAACTATAATACTTGTAATTCAAATGATAATGCTACTAGGAGAAGCACTGCTACTGTTAGTGACCACAGTGTAGTTGGTAAAAGGGTTCATCAAGCATTGTCTCTGAAAGTTGACCCTCATGAAGAGCTAGAACAACTGTCTTCACCAAAGAATTATGATATTGTGGAGTTGGATGCTGCTGATTTATTAGCAAAATACACACATTATTGTCAAGTTTGCGGTAAAGGGTTCAAGCGGGATGCAAATTTGAGAATGCACATGAGGGCTCATGGTGATGAATACAAGTCTACTGCTGCTTTGATTAACCCCCTCAAGCATAATGGGCGGGAATATGGAAAAGATCAAGAAGGGTTACCAAGATTGCCTAGAAAATATTCATGCCCACAAGAAGGTTGCAGGTGGAATAGAAAGCATGCGAAGTTTCAACCGCTGAAATCCATGATTTGTGTGAAGAATCACTACAAGAGAACCCATTGTCCTAAGATGTATGTCTGCAAACGCTGCAACAGAAAGCAATTCTCAGTGCTATCTGATCTTCGAACCCATGAAAAGCACTGCGGTGATCTCAAATGGCAGTGCTCGTGTGGCACCACATTTTCTAGGAAAGATAAGCTCATGGGGCATGTTGCTTTGTTCGTCGGCCACTCTCCGGCCATCAATTCCTTGGCAAAGATGGGAAAAGCTGATCAGAATACTGTACAAAGCAACTAGAAAGTATATACTTTGCTGCAATCAACAAATATTAACCCTTTTTTTAAAATTTCTTGTAAATTTTAGCAAGATATATATATATATATATAGAGGATGTTGTTGTCATATGATTATAAAAGGTACTATGCCCTTTTGCCAACACTATCAACAAATAGGTATTGTCAGAGTGTGATTTTTGAACATTCAGTCATTGCATTGTATGTAATTTTTCAGTGAGTACAACTCTATCACATGCTGACCAACTAGTAGCATTGGCTGCTGTGGCTGAGAATTTCAGATGCAGGCAATTATACAAAGATCAATCCAGAATTTGTTTATCTAACGTAGAAAGAAGATCAAGAAGCTAAGAGCAATTTTTATTCAATTTGTCTTTTGAAACCTGCTTATTTTGATTCTCCTAATTAGATTGTCGGATTTACAGTGGCATTTTTCACTTAAGAGCTTGAAACTTTTGTATGTTCCTGTTACAGTATATTTGATCTACTGCTTCTTTAGTAGAACTTGCTTTGTCATGGGAAGAAACTTATAGTTGCTATTTAGGATCTCAAAGTGTCCGTAGGTCACCATTACGAGTTATTTTCAATAGTTTGATAGTTGATTCTCAGGTCATCTAAGAATCTAGTTCAGAAGAATTGTCCATATCCATATACACACATATAATAATATAGGTTTTCGGATGTTTTTATTACAATGAAAGCTAATATCATGGATTGCTTTTCTTTTAAAAAAATATTAAAGAATTTTTTAGCCTATATATTTCGCTCTATCAGCAGAAATAATTTGATATTTGAAGAATACAAAAACATTGGTTTTTTTTTTTGGTTAAAAAATAAATCTGTATAAAACATATATAATATTAAGTGAAAGATGAAGTAAGAATATTTGAGAAGAAATGAGATATTAAAATTTGATATTTATCGTGTTTCTACGGTTAATATTATTATTTTAAAATATACTTAATAAAAGTTTTTATTTGATAATTTTTTACTTATATATTCTGAATTTTGATAAAAATAAATTATTTGTGAGAATAAAAATAAAACAATGTATTTTGAGTGACTTTCATTCGGGGGAAAACATTTTCTGAACTCCCCCCCCAGAACACCTGGAAACCAATTATCTCGTAACGTTAAATCCATTGTTTTAGTAGAAAGAACAATTAAACCTTAAGTGCCAATCATCAAGAACAATTCTGAAGTAATGGTGCTCGTTCTTGTGATATAAAATATACACATTTTGACCTATACGTTTGCCAACGCATACAATATCTATTACAATTTGCCATTAGCTCTAAGCTCTGCAAAGCTCATTAACAGTTCCTATAGGCTAAAAGCACTCAATTCTCTCTACAAATTTTTCCATCTGCAAGCTGGCATTAATCAATTTCAGCATGTACATAATCAACAAACACAAAATTCTTCTCCAATTCGTGCAGTGCATATCCGAATCCTGCACTTAAAATTGCCAGTCCACCCAATATGACGCGGAACTTCATATCCGGAGGGATTCCGGCTGTTGAACAGCAGATAACAGCAAGACCAATTAAAAGCTTCTGCAATGTCTGGAATGTGGAGTGAGCTTTCTTACAAGATGAACATTTCAGTGTATGCTGCTCGTATCTATCCAACATCTGTATCTCAGAAATGGCAGAATCAAACAAAATGAAATTAGCCTTGAATTGTACACGATGCAGAAATTTCAGAAAATGAAGCACTGAGACTTCATGGTATTAAAAAGAAAATATAAACATGACAAAGAACTGAATGATCGCTTTTCCACTCTCCAACAACATCCTTGTAGCGTAATCGTATTGACCTCCCAACTTCAACTCATAGTCAGTTTTTCTTCTTCTTTATTAAATAGGAAAGAAGAAAAACAAAATTTGACCGGCTATTTCTTAACACCCACATTGTTAACCGTTTAAGCACATGAGCTCGACTTAAATTCTAGCTGATTGGTTAAACGTGAATTCACTTAATTACCTATTTGGCATCATCAAATGTTATAAGCATTTGCTTGAGACCAAGAAACATAAAATAAAGATGTAGGAAAGCAGATTATTTTTGGTACCTGGCGTTTGGATAAGACGGTAGATGGTAGTGGTTGCTGATCAGGGATCCCAAACCACTCAGGTTGACTTTTTCCATGTCGCCTCAACCAATTTCGAAATGCCAGGACAAAACGATCAGCTTGTGTAGGTGTAAATGTAATCTTTGTGTATTCCTTGTTAACATCAGCAAAACCCTCCTTTGACTTCGATAGAAAGATCTTTTCTTGACCTTGAAGCACAATCATATCTCCGTCGTATACTTTATTTGATGTCCAATGCTCTTGCCATCTAGGAAAAACCTGTTTCCATTACAAGGGATAAAGCAAGCTCATTACCTAAAGAAAGATAAAAAAAAATTATCTGCAAGATTTGCCCAAACGAAAAATGCAGGTGTAACATTCCATAAATATTTGAAAAGTGTACTTCTGTATCCAAAAAAGAATCAGGAAAAATGAACTACTCAAATCAATTGAGAAGCATATGGCACTTTTCAACAAAAATCTGGAAATTTATTTCAGAGATTTATTTTTGCTACAAGAAAGACAAAATCAATAAATTACTTACAAGAAAATAACGAACAAATTCTCCATTTAACCTTTGAATCCTTTTCTCTTTTCTAGAAACAGGACAAGTTTCTGCAGTAAGTTTCAGAAATGTCATATACCCATCCTTGGACTCTTCCATATCAAACACACCCCTCTCCTAGTTCCCCTTTTAACAGTCATGTCCCCCCGGGAGTCCAAGGACAAAATAGGTAATGGCTTACATTAGAGAACCAAGGAGGGGCGCAACTCAGTACTCCTATATTGAAATTTTACTTGATGATTCTCTGAAGTTTTCACTAACTGTGTGTTTCTACATAAGCCACATTTTTTGAAGAAAAGCACCGTTAAGTGACTAATCAGAAATAGTTTAGCTATTCTTTCTAAGATATCTTCCCCGCCTGCATAGGAATCTGTACTTTTTCCCAGAGAAATAATGAGAAAGGAATGGAAGGTAACAAAGAAGAGAATGAAAAGGAAAAGAGAGAGATGTCATGGCTTACCCTCCTTCAGAAATCCTTAGGAAAGAGAATCCCTTCACCATAGAGCTTACAACCATAATAAGTTGTTTTTTGGGGGGATTGAAGAGAAAACAAAGTGTAGATTTTCTTAACAAAGTGCCTTTGCAGACTCAGATCTTTTGCATCATAACTGCAATTCTCTTTTGTTCTTTTGCTGGGTCATTATAAATATTATTGTAATTCTCATTTGTTGCTTATTTACAATTTTCTTATATGTCTTCAGTGACAGAGAAATCACACAATAGAAATGCTAAGCTGTTATTACTTCTTTGAATTCGGCAACACTGCAACTCCATATTTGGTCTACACTGAAAGATTGAGATTGGTATCAGTGTTTGGAATTTGTAAAATATTCCTGGATCAGATAGACTTATTTCATTGAACAAAGCCTCCAATCCAACCAGATAACGTTTTTCGACATCTAATATCAGTATATCAGAATACAGCAATAGTTCCTTGATCATACACTAGCAGCCATTTTCTACCGAAATATGTGAAAGGTCACTATCATGTACTGTTAAATGCCAACACCCTTTCATTACCAAGTAATGTCAGAAGGAGACACAGGGCTGGTATTTCTGCAACATAGCTTTCTAGTTAGAAAATGCAATTTCCATAGGATAATGACTCGAAAGACCCAAAAGAACAATATTCTCTCAAGAGAACAGCAAGGCCTAATCTCTTAGAAATAGAAGCCCTCGTCCATAATTTTATTTCTTGAATAATTTAGAATAACTAATTTGATAAGAAAATCTGATAACTATGATTACATAAACTAAAACTCTTAACCTGGAACTGCAAAATCACAACTGCGCTAAGTAGATTTAAGTCTCAGTTAATTGGAAGTTCAGTAACTTTTGAGACATCTTCTGTGAGTACTTATTGTAGGGCATGTGTGTATGACTTTTTGGGTGGGAGGTAGGGAGAGTCTCTATGGAGGCCCTGTGGTGACAAAAATTCATAAAATGTGTCTCTAACATCCACAACATGGGGGAGTGGGAGAAAAAGATTCTCCAGGAGACCTAATGATGACTGCCTTCTACATAGATTTGAATTCCTAAACAACTTACAAAAGAGAGAGATACATATTTTCCTTCAATAACTTTTCTTCCCCAGACAATTTAACTTTAAATTTGATAAAATTATATATATATATATATATATATATATAATCCTCACCAAATTCATATCACTCAGTCCAAACTTTAGTAACTCAAAGGATTAAGCGCGGACCCACTCTCAGTCATCTGAAGGGAAAGATTCAGACCTTTTATGCGATACTTTTAGCTACCAAACTGTTCCTTGAACAATGGATACCCTGGCTTCTGGGTTACAAATCATGTCCACTTTTTACCCATAGTAGTCAAAATTCCACAGTCTATTCCTCCCCCCGATCCCAAATTGAATTTGAAAAGTTAGAATTTGCATTCTTTCAACAAATTGACATTGGTCAAGCATTTATACAAAGGCTAGGATAGATTTCTTCCCAAAGAAATTTTCTTTAATAGGATACCTCTTATTCTCCTGATGTAAATAAAGCAGGTCGTGTCAGATCCATTAAACCTTTTAAAAGCATATTTCCTCCACAGACATCACGAACCAGCTGCCACTTTTATGACCTTCAGTTCACAAAATTTTAGGATAGGCACAATCCAAGACACACAACTTTCTCTATATAGAGGATCCAGTGAGTCAATGCAAAACGAGACAACATGCTCCGATCCACAACCCCCCCAACCCCAAAAAAAAAAAAAGAAAATCAAGGAGGACTGAGCAGTGAGAGCTGTTTTCATCTTTATCACTATAATCCCATTTTCTACCTCCAAGTCATTCCCATGACTGGTTTAGGGAAGAACAGATTTTCCTTAGTTTTGAAGTTTGTCACTTGCAAAAATTATTCCAAGATTCCTCTTTCGTTCTAGTCAATATTAAGCAGAAAAGAATACAGAGAGTTTGCAGCACTTTTGATGCAACACTTGATCCAACCTAACATCAAAGCTGAACCAATTCAAAGAAAATCTAGGAATCCTGGGGAAACATTATTTCCTCCTTAATCTCCATCTTTCTACATTCTCATATCTGCAATTCGACATGTAAAATCACTTCTGGAAAGCTTCTTTTGCCCTACTTGTATTTAAAGACAGAAATTACTCTTTTTTTTTTTTTTTGCCATATTTCCTTTTAGTTAAAGATTTTCTTTCTAAATGGTGTATCAACAGAAACTTCCAAAGGTTTGGCTCTTTCCAGGAAGTCAGGCCAAGCACAAGTTCTCTCCACAATCAAAACAGTAGCTGATCGAAACTTTCCTTCTTGTTAAAAAAAATAATAATAATAAAATAAAAAATACAAGGGGTATAGAAAAATAGAACCAATAGAATCCGTCCGGGGTAAATTTTATGCCTATGCTACAGAAAGAACCCCATAATTATTGTCAGAGTAGGGCAAGAGCTGTTACCTGCCACCAGGCAGGCCCTGGCACTGTAAACTGGAAGAAGTTTCGAGCACTACAAACAATAGAACGAGTCTTCCCAGGTGCCATTGGAACATTGAAGGAACAAATCCATATTACCCATTTTTGATCGCCCACAATTGGAAGTCTGGTGTCAATCTCAATCCTGAATATCAGAAAAACAAGACGGTTAGAAGATTAAGCAGAGAGATGGTGGACGAATACACAATTTAGTGCTATTACTACTATAAATGATTCAAGATATCAACAAACATAATAGAAACACTATGACTTAGTTAATCCAAAACCACTGGTCTAGTGACTACTAGAAGACCAAACAAGAAGCAGATTTGCAGTAGCAAACAAAGAAGAAAATCAGATGAATTAAATTTTTACTTGTAGGAGTAGAAAGCAAAAGAAACAAAGTTCAATAGAAAGAGAAATGCCTGAAGAAACCTATGTCTATCCAAACCTTAAGAAATTATCAGCTCAAGGTCATAAATCATGCACTCCATCACGGGAAATCTTTATTGGCTGAGCCTAATACCTAAACTTGAAAATCACAGATTACATGATCATGTAGATGATAAGAAGTACTCCTGCCGATAAGGATTTCATAAATCTGCAACTGTACTGGGAAAGTATGGAATTTTCTGGATGCTGAAAACAGGCTATTGAGGGCAGAAAAGCCCATTAGTTAGACAGGCTAGGAACTCACTTATTCATGTAGTAGCAAGGTGCAACAAATTTAGCACTAATTTTCGGATTATCATCATTTGCTCCAGCAAAACCCCAAGGTCCAGATTCCTGCATCTTAAAAGGCAATGGTTTTGCTCTATCTCTGCGGCCAGTAACCTGCAAAGCGAATGCGTAAGAATGGACATTCCAGTGGCACTGGAACTGCCATCATAGCAGACAACAAGAGATTCACTATGAATGGGTTTTGAAAGCCAGTAGATAAACAACAAGCTTATGCACTTTGGATGCTTGTTCTTTCATGCACATTATGAAGGCAAGGCTCTCCTAATTGGTGATCATTTGTCAGGGGAATGCAGCAGCCAAGAAAGAATTAATAATACCCGCTGGTAACTTCTTTAATCAAACTATGTCTCATGAACGAAATATAATATCAAGAGATATTCAGGTCTATGTGAATACTTTCAAGCTTATTCATTCCATCAAGAATGGAGAACCATACATAGCTAAGAACTATATGCTCAAGAGCCTTAGATGTACACCGCAGCTACTTCCAGGAAAAACACAGACATTGACTTCTGCAAACCAGCTATTTGAACTTATTTCAGCCCATAAGGGAAGGGAAATAAGCTACCAGAGAAAACTGGAAAAGAAGACATATATACAGGGCCATCCAGTTTTTATTAGTTTAACTATTCTCCTTGCAGAGTCCACTCGTAAAAACTGATAACAGGATAGTAAGCTAGGCTCATTGATTGCAGGAAGTATCACAGTCACATTTTGTGGCCAATCCTCCCATTTAAAGGTCTATCACTTTGATGGACATGTATTACAAGTATGAATTTACGCCTACCGAATTAGTTATGCCATGAAACACAAAAATATTCAGAAACTGATAGAAAATGGAGAACAAACGAATCTAAAGACCAGGCCCTCATATTGATTTTATGTGGTATCCGCCATCCCTTTAGAATAAAAAGATTCCACGTTTTAAGGAGCCGCCTTCTTCTGTTTTAGAAGGACATGAAACCTCAAAAAAGAAAAAACAAAATATATGTTAATCAACTTGATGATATCATAGTTTCGGAATACTGGATTTCTACAATAGTACTTTTAACAACTCAATTTTTCTTGTTACTTCAATAGTCAATCTACCAATGCTATAGCTCTCCAAGAAAATCGGAAACATTGAAGTCAATTGAAAATCAACTACTCCCGTTTCGAAATATAAGTCGTTTTAGAGAGAAGAAGCTATTTTGTAATATAAATCATTTTACACGTTTCAGGGAGTATTTAATATGCTTTTTCCAATTCTTCCCCCCTGTCCTTATTTTTTTTTCTCTCTCTCTCTCTCTATCTCTCTCTCCTCATTTATTAAGCATATAAAAGACATTTTGTTACAAATGTTGCATTGTTCTCACAATTCTTGATTCTTGTGTAAAAGGCTAAAATGACTTATATTTTGAAACGAAGGGAGTATCTGCGATTGGCGAATATTCTACCTTGTGGTGTGCAAAATCAATGTGAGAAGGATCAGAAACATTCTCCATGAGGGTATCATAGCCGTAGAACAAATCTCTCTGAATTGTCACTGTTGCAAACTCCGGTTTATCAAAATCATCAGGCAACCTAGTCCAGCCATCACCATATATTAAATTAGTATAGCAAATAATTAAAAACATTAAATCATCCACAGAATCACTGAAATACAATAAACAATATCCTAATCACCAAGTGAAAATGTCTATTTAACTCATATGGGTCCCTAAGAATATTGAATTTCACAATGGTCAAACCATATATACCATAAAGAAAGGGCTTACATTGGCGGCTTGGTGGCACGAGCTCTTTCCCAGCCATTCTCATCTGGCCAAACATAGAGAAGCCCTTGAGAAACCATAGTAGGGAATCTAGTAGCACAAGCTCTTGGAGACTTCATCGCGCGAGCCTCAGGTCCCTCTGAGGATGCTTGAGGGATACTAGTACAAGATCCACATCCGTCAAAGGACCATCCGTGATATGAGCACTGCAAGTGACCATTTTCATCTAATCTCCCTTCCTACACCAGAACACAAAGATCGGGCAATCAAACTCCATCAAAATTCAAAATTTCCCCCAGAATTAAGATTTCAAAACAGTAAATTTAGATGGGCCTCTTCTACTTTCCATGCAAACTGGAAAGAGGGTAGCGACTCGTAATAATACCATCATTTAGTTAAATGAATTAAAACTCACAGATAAAGGGGCAAGGCGATGAGGGCATTTGTCGTCAAAAGCAACCCACTGGGAACTAGACTGATCGAACCAGAGGACAAGGTCACGATTGAGGAGTTGAAACGGAATAGGCAAACTTGGGTCAAGGTCCTCTACAAGAGAAACCGGGTACCAGTGATCCCTCCATGAAAACTTTGATGAGGAATCATCTCCCATATCTTGGGTGTCTTGCTCAATTTCATATGAGTCCAGTGATTCTTGAACCTGGTCTTCTTTGGGGGAGGTGGTTGAAGGGGTTGGTGGAGCAGCTACACGAAGAGAAGGCAAAATTTTCTTTTTCTGAAGAATTAAAGGCTTGATTATCTGAGGACAAAGAGAAGTCTTATAAGGACTGACGGTGGAAAGAAAAGTGGGAGATGGTGCTTGGAGTAGTATTGTAGACACCATTTTTGTTCAGGTTTGATATTTTTCAGTTCCCAGAATTTCTGGTAATAGGGAGTGTGAATTCGGTGAGGAAGAAGAGGGGACTATCTAGGAGAAGAATGTAGAAGAATGATTTGCGTGCAAGACTTGACTGGGATGAGTTTTCAGCGGAACCAGAATTTGACAGTAGATTTAACGGCTTTAACTGTAATCTGCCAAAAGGATGTTTTCAGTTAAATTATATTAAAAATTATAAAGATAAATTATTTAAAAATTTAAAAATAAATTCAAGTAAAAAAAATTAAAAAATAATTTTTTATTACAAAATCAATATAAATACACCCTCAAAAAATAAGATTAGGACATTCTTATGCTTGTATTACCAGTCAAGTTTAACCTTATATTTGAACATGATACAAGTAGAGGTTCAAATCACATCTTTGAGCTTACTGCATCTGCACTTTGATTCTTTTTTTTTTTTTCCTTTTTCTGGAACTGTTTTAGTAAACTAAATAATATTTTGGGGTTGTATTAATGCAAAAAATTGCCATCTGACCGCTATGCTATGCAGGATCGCTTTTATGATCAAATACACAATTTGAATGAGAATACTGAATCCATAAAGCAGAATCCAACAGTCACAACTTGTGATGGGAGATGATTAGTTAGGGCAATCAAATTATGGTTTGAGATATCTTGTTTTGAATTTTACAAAAATAAAATTTTTTAAAAGAAGATTTAAAATCAAATACATTAAATCTAAAAGCAACAAAAATGTCGGTCTCAAAAGCAGCAAGTTTAGAAGTTCCTCCAATTCAAAGAATCAATAATCAGGTCCAACTTTCTTCAACAATTTTATCTGCAGTATGAATACATTGCATGAGGTGGAAATTCCAACTTAACGGAGGTC
Organism: Rauvolfia tetraphylla; assembly: GCA_030512225.1. Taxonomy (NCBI): domain Eukaryota; kingdom Viridiplantae; phylum Streptophyta; class Magnoliopsida; order Gentianales; family Apocynaceae; genus Rauvolfia; species Rauvolfia tetraphylla. Next base: position 2,287,054 of record JAJQKT010000062.1, read on the forward strand.
TATATACTATGTATGATGAAGCCACAAAAAAGCATTCAGCGGAAGATGACCCTCAATGACACACTTCGTTATGAACATGGAAATACACAGTTCAGTGGGGTGAAGCAAAGGTTTTAGTCAAGCTACTCGTCAACGCGTCCCGCAAATGTTTGAATAAAGAAAATTCTCCGTCTACTCGCAAAAATAAATCCTACATAAAGCTATTGTTTCTTTGGATAAATTTCTTGATCAGGGCCAATGTCCCGTGAACCAGTGTTGATATAAGGTCCACGAAAGGTTGCTTGAGGTGGTAGAGCTTTTGATGAATCAATGACTGGTTTCACCCTTGATGACCTTGACCTGGATTTGAAGCACTATTACAAGATATCCCGGGTATAACAGTTTTAGTGATATAAAAATCTATCATTTAACCAGGAGCACTAACAATTAAACGCATATATAGTGATCATATAATTAACTTTAGGCAAGAATATTTACTTACGCCATGTAAAAGGGAAATGCTAATCCTGCAGCGACAAAGGCTACTAAGCCTGAAGCAACAACGAAATTTCGTTTTTTAGACATGTAGATGGAGAAGCCTTATATAAAAGACTCTGCAAAACAATAAGAGAAAACAAATAATGCTTTGAGGGAAATCTTGAAAAGGCATCAGGTACAGTGACTAGTAAGCTCCGTCTGCAAAGCGGGTGTCAGATGAGTATTCAGAAAGGATAAAAAATATTCGTAGTTAAATGCATAATTATAGTATAGACACTTGTACCTTCATTCGCTGTCACTTAAGGAGCATATATATTAGCTAACGACAACTAAAGCCGGCTGCAAGAATACTTGGCCCAATCTAACAATAACGTACCTAGGAAAGACAAGCAGAACAATGATGGAGCTGGAACAAATTTCTTGTGTCATTCAGCCTCTCTCTCTCTCCATTTCCCACTGAGATCTGTAACTTTTTTAGAGCAAATGCTCTCTGCTCCCATGAGGTCAACTATTCAGTTAGCTAATTAATGGTAGAAAGTCTAGCAGTCCTGGAATGAGTAAGAAGTTTAGGGAGATGAAGATGCAAAGTGGAACTTCTAAACCAATCTAGACAACTTGGAACAGATTTCATCATCTCCTTTTCAGTTTGTAGTCCTCTACTTGTAGGAGTAATGAAATGGTAGCCTACAACATGCCAATGTATTCTGCCTAAAGTAGTGAACTTATCCATCAGAGAAACACTGACCAGACAACACAAGATGCACACATTGTATATGATTATGTAACTTGGTATCCATTAGAAAGGCAAAACAAAATATACAGATTAGAAGTACTTGTAACAGATACATTGCTTAAGAAGACTTGAGCTCATAAAACACAAATGGATGGGAATAAAGACCATTACAGCTAAGTAAAGGACTCAAACCCCTAGAAAACAACCTCCACTGATAGACCAGATGAACATTTTGCATACAATATATAGAGCATCACTCAAACAGAAATTAGTAATCTTCTTTCAGCAATCTACCTTGAACAATTAAATACTCTAAGATCAAAGACCACCTATTCCAACAACCTCCTCAGAGGGGATTTCACAGTACCAACCTCCTAACACAGTTTCTAGCTCTATATTCCTATCTAGCGGCTATGATTACAATCAATAACACATTAGAAGAAGGGCAAAATGATAACTGACCAAGCCGATATTAGATGCATCGCGGAAACACAGAAATTCCACATATAACAAGAATGTTAGCAACAAAAATTACGTGCATGGACAGAGTAATGTTCTGTTCTATTTAGGTTATTTCTCTTTCTCTATTTAGGATACTGTAATTAAGATCCATATTGAAAACAAAAGAATTTGCCACAATGCAAAAATAAAAACTGAGACTGGTACCAAGAATTTCGTTATATAGTTTGATGGGAACCTCTCTAGTCTCTAGTAGGAGCACAGAAACGTTCTGCCCCAGTGTCAAAGCCCTCTTCCTTTCAAGGGACTTTACAAACAAGAACCCTACAGTTTTGGGCACGGAAATTTATATATATAATCAAATAAACAATAAATTTTACTCCCAAAAAAACCACAAAAGGAAATCTTGCAAAAAAACCCAAAAACTTCACTTATTCTGAACCAGGAGAACAATACAATTGTAGAAGGAAGTATGCTAGCAAAGGATGTACGACATGCTACAATCAGAAAGAGACGAATCTTCCATCAGAGAAATTCACTTTCCATGCCCTCACAATTGCATCTGGTGTAGAGTTTAATCCATAAAATCAAAAACTGAAATAAATAGTGATAACAGTTATACCAAATAAGTAAGCCATCTTTGAAACGAAACTAAGTCCCATAATAACATATTCTCAAGTCTAAATTAGGAAGGAGTGAAGAACCCACAATTATCACCCAAAAAAATTTAAGAAAAAAAACCCCTTTTAAGCTCTATAGCATTTAAAAGAAAAATGAATAAATGGATGAACTGAAATACAGGACACCAGAAGAACCAAACCATACTTGATGAACAAAATAATGACGAATTTATGAAAAATATTAGACGATAAAGGTGACAATTATTACCAGAGTATCAGTGAACGTCGAATTTCGGAGGGTTCAGGTTGAACGGAGCTGATTTTTGCAGCCACCTGAAATGTTTTCCCTTTTTATTTTTCGAGTCTTTTTTATTTTTGTACCAAAAATCGGCCCATTTCGCACGGACAAACGATAGCTTACGGCTCAAATTTGCTATGGGAAGGAGACCAACTCTACCTTGCGAGCTAGCCCAATCCTAAGTTTTGGGCCAGCTGGCTCGATTTTTTTTTTTTTTTCAAGTTATTAGGGGTTGGACTTTTAGTTTCCTAAATCACAAGTCAACTACTGGCTTTGGCTCACCCGTTCAAATTCACCTAAAATTGTAAGTTAGTTGAAGTAATAATTTAATGGTCGAGTTTCAAAATACTAGAGATCCAATTTAGGGAAAAAAAAGTTAATCTAAAATATTTGTGTTAAATTGAAATAGTATAACATTTATTTTTGAGCTGAAAGAGTAACTCAAACTGAAAATACTTCAACCTTTTTTTAATTTTAGTGAAGTTTACATATGACTTTTGTCGGCCCAGAATTAACATTTTGAGAAAGCATATAATCTTTGCGATTGAATTGTAATTCATTAATTGGATTTTTGTCTGAAACTTAATGCAATTTTTTTTATTTTAAATTAATTTTTTTATAAATAATTTACTTTTATAAAATTTGAAATAAAAAATTTCAATCTCAATATCTTTTTATCATCTATTTAGTAATTATCTTACCATATGCCCAAGATTTGGCGTCCGTACCAATCCACACCAATTTTGAGGTTTCATTTTCAATTAGTACGGTTGCAATTTGAATTATCCTTAAACCATAAATTGTTGTGCTATTTGAAAATTTTTTCAGTATGTACTAAACCACACTACACATTTTATATTTTTAAATTATATATAATTTAAGAATTCTTTTGAAAAAAATAAGTTGGATAATTTATTTACAACAAAATTAATTTTTTAATAGGAAAGTAATCAAATCAATTGAAACTTCTATTTCAACAATACCCATCAATGGCCTAATTTTTTAATAACTAATCTTAAAGTCATTTTGAGATTAAAATCAAGTTTTTTCCTTTTCAACTTAGTAAAGCTTTTACGTCCAACTAATATTCTCTAAAGCTCCCTGAGCTTGGATTTATTAATTTTTTATTTTTTTCTTTAACTAGTAAAGATCCTAGTTTTTCTTTTAAAAAGTCAAGTATTTTTAAATGAATCATTAATTTGTTAAATTTGTCATATAAAATAACTTTACAATGTTCAAAAGTGTTCATTCTCTTTTTTCATATTTATTAACAACTAATATATGAAACTTTGAATATTATCATTATTTTATTTGATACAACATAATATCCATGGTAAATATATCAATCCATATATTTCTCATCGTAAAAATTGCACCAAACGAAACCACACTATGCGGTTTGAGAGTTTTTATGGTTTGACAAAACCCCCATCACCCACACTATGAACACCCCTACCCAAGACCTTGGGCAGTTCTTATTCTGAACCAAAGGGTGTCATTGCTACTTTGTTATCAAAAACCTAATTCAATCTAAAATTTGAAAATTTTTACAATTTCGAACGGTTACACTATTTCATTAGCTTTCCCTTTGTTCATGCATTAGCACTACAAAAACTTTGCAGTGACCATTTCCGGTGGTAGCAGCGCCAAAAAGGAATTTTCTAGACAAGAATGTGCACATATAAGAAAGGAGAACCATTTCCAACAAGGAGGCAAACTCAAGACTTTCCTGCGATGAACAAAGCTCTGACCAATCAGTTCAGGTTTGAATCAAGTCGGAACGCAGTTTAAAGGGGCAAGAAATTGTGCCAACAAAACAATGTCCACGAGGGGGTAACCCGCGTCCGTATGGATTTTTCATTTTAACATGTCATAGTTGAAAATTATTTTTTCTTAATTATGTTATAAAACAAAAATGGATTTCATGTACTAGCCCCCAAGTCCTTATCATGCATATGTCATAATTGGTACATAAAGTAGTACCCGTCTAAGTTATTGAGAAACAACAGGCAAGCATAAGTTTCATTCAAACCTCTACTTTTTTGGGTCTGGAAAAGGGATCTCTTTATTAACCAAGCTGTATAATGTCAGCAAAAATTACAGTCAAAGATCAGGATATACAAAAATAGCACCTAATGCGGCTCTATCTCTATCTGGTAAAGTAATCACAGAACTTTCTAACTTATATACATTTTAAATCAAGTCATTAACTGCTAAAACTTCATTTACAGAATACCATTACCATATACATTCATCAAACATAGTCCTAAGTAATATTCATACCATTGTAGTTACAAAAAAGGGAAGAATCCTGACAAAAATTCATAAGAGATGCTTTGGATATAGCAATCTCTAAGAGATTAATGAAAATTACCAATTTTAGTGGCAGCGGAAAAAATAACAAGCATTTGTTCACTTGCCAATTACTTTCAATAAATAATAAGTTAAATTAGAAAAGCAAAAGAATTCAACAAACCAACAGAAATACAAATAACACCAGATAATCAGTTAATTTCCCACCACAAGTAGTGAAATGAACCTGTAGCAACGCATCCTGAGTATCACACAGAAAATACCAGCAACAGGAAGAACTTTGAAACATAAGTTTCAAACATCCAATTACCCTAGAGACTAGAGTTTACAGAACAGTGAACTAGGCAAACTAAACTCCCAAATATTTTCTACAAACAAAAGCCATAATTGCATCAATAAAGTATGTATTTTTAAAGAGGTTTGGGGATGGAAGAAGATATCAGCAGATCAGCATTTCTTCACTTTGCCAGAATATTCTGCTGAGCCTGATTCTCCTGTAGCTGCTGATAGTTGAGCGGCCTCCTGAAGAGCATGATATGTGGCTCAGGTCGGTGAATGGCATAGTGAACCCATCCACGGCTTTGCTGAACCCCAATTGCACGCCATTCATTCTAGCACCAAAACACACATCAAAAGATCAACGGCAATAAGCAAAGTCAAATTTTGGGCAAATTTTATTTTGACATACAACCTAAGTATCTTTGCAAAATCTTCGATGCATCCCCCCCCCCCTCCTCCCAAAAAAATAATAGGGCAGGAAAACATGAAAAAAATAACAGCAGCAGAATTACTATAAATATGCAGAGTCTAAATGAACACCGTATACAATATCCAGAAACATATGTTAGATTTGTAATATCTGATAAACTAAATACACAAATAAAAAATTTTAGCGACAAATCAATTATCAGCTTAATACAAGGAAATCTTCCCCTAATGAAAGCGTTAACTTCAATTTATGAGATCAATTCTTTTTCCAATTCAATCAGAAAGAAATCAAATAGTTGAAATCACTGAAAGGAAACTGCAGCAAAACCTAACTCCGCTACTTCATTTGTTTAATCAACCCAACAAGAAAGTGAAAAGCAGATTTGACCTATGGCCAATGAAGTACCTCGGTAAGAAGCCGATTCTTGGGAAGCAGTTTCGCCACTTCAGGAGGAAGAACCACATGCCTGAAATTTTCTAATCAATAAATTCCAAATATCGTTTAAGAAGAAAAGCGCAGAAACTAAATAGAACTAAAATCAACATTACCTATACTCGTATGTATCATCAAAGTACTTCTCGGAATATTGGATCTGACCCATTTTTCACTTCCGATGACCGGAAACCAATAAGGTCACGCTTGCCTCCTTAAACTACAAATTCAGAATCAGAAAACATCCAAAATTACACAAAACGAACCTCTAGATTCATTTCGTCTTGGAAGAAGTTATCAGTTCCTCCAAATATGAAATTGCAAATTTACCTTCCTCACAGATGCAGTCACGCAGAGAGAGACGGACAGAGTGTGAGTGTGTGTGTGTGTGTGTGTGTGTGTGGCGGAGGGGCGTTTGGATATTGTGAATGAAGGGGGAAGAGTATGATATGAATGTGTCTAATCAGGTGCTTTTGGGGTGGGCTTGGCCGCACGGGTCGGGTTTTGGAGGATATAAATGGAAATTTACCTGGAGAGGTTCAGTGTATTTGCTAGTATAATTGTTTAGGAATAATAGGTAATTATTAGAAGGTGTGATTTGAAATTCAAATTTTAAGTGATTTCCCGCTCTAGAAGTGTGTGATTCCGTTAAGGCTCCATTTTTTTTTTGCCCTTTTGAGGGACAGGTCCAAGTTATTTTGGTTGTGCATCACTTCTTTTCTTTCCTCTTTTATTGGAATTTCTTTTAGAGAGTTATTGAAATACTTTTAGAAGATAATTACAAACTTTTGGAAAATTTAAATTTATTACTAATGCTTTTATATTTGAATTTATGTTTCTTTACTACATTAATAATAAAGAGAATTTATTTTACTTTCTCAAAAAAGGATACACAGTAATTTATTCACATACATAATTTTATTTATGCTCCCCAAATAAAAGACCAATAAGGGTGTGATTGAAGTTTCGATCACTTTTGCCCCTAATACTCGAAAACCTGAGAATCTAAGGAAAAACCACGGTGTGATTAACCCAAAGAGAAAAAAAAAAAGTGTCGGTGAGATTGGATAGTGTTTTAGTTTAAAATTATTCGAGAAAAAAAAATGAGACCAAAGTAAAAAATTTAATATTTATGGTAGGATTGAATAGTGTTATGTTTGAAATTTTCTATCTTAATTTTCGTAAAAGTAAATTGTTTATCAAAAAATGAGTAAGACCCAAATTAAAAATTTTGTATTGAATTTCACAATTCAAGTAAAACCTTAATTCCACAACGAAACCTAAATAAACCTAATTAACTTTCTATTTGAAATTTTTATTTTATATTTTAAAAAATTAAATTAGTTTGGCTTGATTTCCAAAACAAAATGGTATCGAATCTCACCCTTACAATCGGATCCAATAGGATGGAATCAGTTACTATTTCTTACGGAAAAGGTATCCTTTGTTGAGTGAATTTCCTTGTTTTGAAGCTCAGTAGTTAAAAACACCAGTTTAATTTACATTCTAATCCTCCCAATCCATCAACTATTAGATCGATCAAATCTTAGTTCCATCAGTCTATCAAAATGAGAGATAAAGAAACGTAGGATTGTTCAGACTTATTGGTGGTAAAATAATATTAGCAATTGTTTATCCGTCTATCTGTGCCCTTCCTATAATTCATTGGCAGTGGCTCAAGACCAGAAAAAGCTCTCAGGTGACCTTGGTTGAAATTCATCTTTGTAGCTAAACATTTTCTGGACCATTTTACTACTGCTTAGCAAAGATTGAAGGAAAAAGGCAACATGTTACATTTAACCAACAATCAAAACAAGCGCCTAGGAATGTTGCATTATAAAACATTGCAGAGAGTAAACAAACATCAAATAAAACCGCAGAAAGTATCTTCCAGATAATGTTAATCTGTATCCTTGCAGTTGATGAGGGACAACTGGAACTATTTCAAATACGGCCACAGTATCAAAATATAATTACATTAAAAACTGTCGCAAACCTACAAAATTTTACTTGTCCAAAGTTCTCCTATCAGCTGTTGCTTGTATCATCTATTGGCTGTAAATTTATCCCTAAATTTCCACTTTTTTGCCTACCACAGAATCCTGCTAAACCGAAAACATGCTACAGCATCTATATTGGAGCAGCTGTCCTGTACATCACCAAGATTATCCCGACTATATACATAGCACCCCTAGGGTGCAGCAAAAATGGGGTTTTCATGACTGGAATGCTTTCCAACGGCAGTCATGCAACCTTTGGCTCGGTTGATAACTCAACCTTGCAGACTGGTTTTTGCAGAACAGTCGTTCCTTGAAATACCATGATTGGGTAATCCTTTTTGTACTCCTTGAGCTGCAAGCCAGAAGATTAAGTTATGATGAAACTGAGTTTCCCTGGGCAAAGGCAAAGGCAAAGGCAAAAGCAAAGGCAAAGGAGGAGGAAAAGAGAAAGAGACACACTTGTTCCTCTGCAATCTTTTCGAAGCCAAATTTGTGCATCCAAATGGATTTGGCTTCAGGGGCAGCTGGAAGGACCAGGTTTCTCACATTCAACGACGCCAGGAAGTCCTCAATACAATAAAACAGCGACTGAAAGTACCCCTGAGGAAAACATTTTCGTTTATATCAGGCTGCTGCATCTCAGATTGAATAACTAATATAGGTAAAATTTTAAATATACTAGAAAAGGCCAAAATACAACTGAAAACTCCTGCATGAAATTAAATCAGATTTTGGATACATGAGTCTGTCAGCTCACCTTGGCTTGGCAACTGTTACTTGTTGCCACCAAAGGAATTTCTGCCACTTCCTGCCCAAAAACACGGAATATGCCAGCAGAGACCACTACAGAGCTGCAGAAGTAAAAATGTATTAGAATGCATAAAGCTCAAAGATATACTGGATCAGCTATACTGAACAGGAAAAATACTCACTTCACTACTAAAATAGCACAGTAGATTCCCCCAAAATCCTGGTCTCTGTTGTTGCGTCTGTTAAGAAAAAGTCACAACAATAACGTAGTTGAAGTTAGCTCCATTAGAAGACAAACATAAGTAAACAAAAACTGAAACAGAAGTAAAATTGTTGCTCACCCCTCGATCATGAAAGGAATAAGATCGTCTTGTTTAGCATTAACAGCAATGGGATCAAACCGGTCCTGCAGCAAAATATGATATGAACCCAAACATTACTTTGAAAGATATACAAATCAGCTCAAAATTACTAAAAACCATCACAAACAAAATTGAAGTTCTAGAACAATATCAGCAAACAAAAGCTGCCAAAGTAAGCTCATTTGCTGTCATCAGAATAGATGAGATGTAAGCATAAAATATAATTGATCAACAAACAGTATTCTATTTCATACATAAGATGCATATGAGAATTGTTCCAAAGAACTTTAGTAGGTGAGACACTTATATTCTTCTCCATTCTGTACATACTTGTTTCTATTCTTCCAATACCGGCTTTCTTATAAGAACTCCTTCTCAACCCTATGTTTTCTGTTTCTGCTTCAAGCATGCTAAAATTCAAAAATATTTCCTCCGCTCCCACTATAGTTATGCAAGAATCCATCCTACGTTCTGATAAACAAAAACAGTGGAAAAGCATATTCTTGGTGCAATAATGATTGGAATGACTTTTTCGAAAGAATTTGTAAAAGGATAAAGATACAAATATAGATTTTTAAAATAGCTGAAATATGTTATAGGCTTCTACATTATATATACACAAAGGTTAGCTATAGTTGCAATCTGTACGTTGCTACCTCCTTAATTTCTCAGGCTTCCATAAGTGTCACCTAAAATGGCACCAGACAAATTTTAACAAAGTTAACAAGAAAGTTAATTCACTGGATTCCATACAAAGGATCAAATGATTCTTTCTGAAATCTCCAGTCACTTGCCATTAAAAACAAGCAAGAAAAACACCAAGAAGCAATTCGATAATTTTTTCGAATTTTCATTCTTGATTTGCTCAACCAAAAGCAAGAAATAGCTCAAAATGATGTGTCTATTCCCTATGCAAGGTTCCATCACTAGACTGGAAGATTTAATTCAAAACATTTCAAACAGCCTAATGTTATAGCATAACTGACGGATAATTTCTTTACCGGCAGTCCATAACCCATTGAACATTCTAAATCTCCAGTCCAGGAATAATTTACCAGAAATTCAAAGAGGAAAAATATTAAAAACCAGTCTTATTTACAACATGCAATAAATGATTATAAAGGTCAACCGAGTACTCACATGGAAAACTGAAAGAGCATCAGATAGCCACTTCCTATCTTCTTCAGAAGCTGTTTTGCCATGTAGAAGTCTCCACGTAATGTTTAGATCAAAGTTATCCTCTGAACCTATTTCTTCATGTTTCTTCCTGATAAGATCCAACACCAAGTCTGGAAGTCTCCTCTCCCCATTGGCAACAAGTTTCTGCAGAGCAAAATGAATGCTTCTGCATTCACTGCGACAGAACCATTTCCCATCTGGCAATTCCTGCACCAGACACCAAATGAAAATCATTCAATTTTAACCTTGCAGGTAGAAAACAGTACTTCTAAAACGTACAGAAACTTGTGACAAGTGTATTCTGTTAACCTTTAAATCATCCATCTCATGCTCTTTCAAGCACCCAACATGATATTCGTTTTCACACTAGAAGCAAAATGCAGATTGTCAGTGATAGTTAAAGGCTCACTGGAAACTCATTATGGAATACAACATACGATAACATAGGAAGTACCTGATCGCAAATTATAACTGTAAGAGGGCCAAACTCCGACTCACTGAACTTGTGTCCCCTACAGGCATGATAATTGAAGAATATCATTTGTTGTCAGGCAAGAAATGAAAATGACAAACAAGACACAAAAATTAGCGGTCCAAGGTAGAACAGCCAAGAACCAAGTAATACCAAATCACAATGCAACTACATCCCTTCAAACGATTTATTTATTCTTTCCTCAATCTTTCCCCAATAAAGATTTTGCTTCATTCTTCTTCTTCAGAGATTAGAACGTAGATGAGCCAGGATGAAATTAAAAGCACATACAACTAACCATTCCTCAGTTACACAAGCATTCAATTTGTCGGTGGCCAAAACATAAAACCAGTTATTTACTACAATAAAACTAAGGGTTAACTTTGCTACAAGGTTTCCTACACTTGGAGAAATAGCTTTTTCAATATGTGTACTGTCATGGTAAACATTTCACAAGCATAACTCTTGCAGTATTATAGTTAAGACTTTTGAAAAGATGGAAGAATGAAGTTCAGAACACACGTAAAACTTGCAACTGAAACAAATTTGTCAAAAATATGCTACATTTTCCTTACTAAATAACATAAAATGAATATGCACCTGCAAAGGACACATCCACCATCATCCTGCTCTATAGTGTCAAGAATGCGAATGCACCGCTTTTTTATTTCTTCAAATGGATCAACTCCAGCAACCCTTCCAGCAGCAACTGCATTAACATTACGCTCAGCGTGTTCTTCCTTTTTTATCTTGTTCTCACACGATCTACAATACCATTTACCCTGTGGGACAAATGGCAGACCAATGCACTCTGCAATTACAATCAAGGAAGCAAATCAGCAACTTATTCAGTGAAACTTGGATATTAAGGTTCACTTTTCCCAAATTTAAGCAAAAACAGCAAAGTAGAGTCCAAACCGACTCATTAACTTGAAAAAAAATCAAGAAATTCATAACATACACAAAATGAGGAAGAAGGGATACTGCAACATGAGAGAAGGGCAAAACCCTCGAAAGGGCATACCAAAGTAGAAACAGCATCCAAAAAGGTTTTATCTTAACAACCAAATGACTGCACAAAAGTCCCATTTATCTTTGTCCCTCTCCATAGAAGTGGGTGAAGGAAGGAGAAAGAGGAAGTCTGAAGGCATTGATCAGTAACAGAAAGAACATTGAAAAGGTTGCCTTAAGGATCCTATATGACATTAAACCACATCTGACGTCTGCCCACTTGCTGTGGAGTAGGGTGGAGCGGTGTATTGATACACCCAGATACCCCACATAAATCGTAAAACAACAGAAAAACAATAATTCATATCATTCTAAAACATGAAAAATTCTCAGCATATTCACCTTGGTGGAAAGCTCTCGGGCAATTATCACAGCACAAAAGCTTCCCCCTGTTTTTACAAACTGAGCAGACGTCATCATTTTCTTCCGTGGACAATTCCGTCTCCCCTTTAATCTTTAACGACAACTCATGAAGGGATGCTCCATTGGAGGTGAAGATGTGTTCATAACTGCCAGAACCACATTAGCTCAAATTATAGGCAACAAAATAATTAAAAAAGAGAAAACGATTTGAATATTGCTTTAAACTTCAAATTTATACACTAGAGGGCCCCTAGCTGTTCCACCCAATTTGATAGCACCACTATTATCATACACAGAAGCTTTTTATTTTAGAAAAGGAAAAAAGAAATTAATATTTCCGAAATACTCACGGCTTGCGGCGAGAGGCAAAACCAGCATGAGCCTCAAATGTTGACGGGCTGACCTGTTAATATTCAAATAATTTTAAAATCCAACGAAAATGTTTAAAGAGAAAAGAAGAGAGAGGGAAAAAGAAAGGGACAAAAGTACAAGACAAATCATCATACCACTTTATGGCAACAGTCACAGTAGATTCCATGACCTGACTTGTGACCTGAAAGCATTCTCTGTCCAGAAAGAAGTAATTTATTATAAACACTCAATCTAAGAAAGAAAAAGAGGTTATTGTTTGTCTCCATCATTATATAGCACATGAAAAGGATTTGCACAATAATTCAAAGGCAAAATACATAATTATTTTTCCTCAAGTAGGAAGTGAATCACTAGGAGCAAAAGCTGATCAGAAATTGCATAAACCTGTCCGTCTGTGAAGTAGCCCAACTCAGTCCCATCTGGAAGGTAGTCTGATGAAAGTACCAATTTATGCAATCTTAAATCCCTACAGAAAAGAGAATAGATTGAAGAAAAATCATTCAGTACATGAAGGAACCACTTCTACAATTCTTTTACAGTGATTCTTTAGAATACAAAAATTTACATACACTTTGAACAGAATGAGAGGAGAACACTGGCAAAATAAAGAATACTTACTTTCTTGTTAGCCTTCCTGGAGTGTGGCTTCCAGAATCACTTGATGGCACTTCACTCGTTGACTTCAATGAGGACCTGATATTACTGAAAGAGTTATCCAATTAAATTATTCAGAGCGTGATAACTGAAACTGATCCTGTGTAAGTCTAGCTCTGTCTAATGGACCACAAGCATTGTACATTAACAAATAATATATTTCCAGCTGATATAATATTAAAGTTCGTGAACTGGATAACAAACATGACAAATTTTTATATAAGAGATTTCATGACATAGGAAAACAACACATATTCGCTGTAAGACAATTTTAACTAAGTTTTCATATTCCCTAAAAGAGATGAAAATTCTGTTTGAGTTTGTTTCAGGTTATAATTATCAAGCAATCATAACCACTCCCCTCTACAACTCTCAAGCAGACAGCATTGGTATCCTATTCCAGTATTCTTTCTAAGAGAGAAGACATGTAAGAAATGTTTCTAACTAGTCTGTAGGTCCAAGTTTTAGGTGTTTATTCAGCTTACAAATAGCAAAGGTCATTCCAACAAAGGCTACCGCAATTAAATGTTTGCCCATTCATCTATTGCCAAGTTTATTTGGCAAATTTGACCCTCAAGGTAATGTCTTCTCTCATTGTTGTTCTTGTAATAATCCTACAGCTAACATCTTGTCTCTATTATGGTAGTTGTTGATATATATCCTTAGATACACCAACCCCCAGACACCAACTAATCATCAACTGATCTGCATTGTACAGACATATTATTATCTACTATGTGTTTCTGACCTACTGCTTAAACTCTAGCACAGATCTTGCTAAAATTGCAGGAATAACATCTAATTGAAGAGAATGTCATGCATGGAAATCCATCCACCAGATTAACAGCATAAAATTAGTTCCCTATCCTAGCTGCTTAACTCTAGCACCTAGCAAAAATTGGAGGAATAACGTCTAATTGCAGAGAATATCATGCATGGAAATCCATCCACCAGATTAACGACATAAAAGTAGTTCCTATCCTAGCTGCTTAAACTCCAGCACAGATCTTGCTAAATTGCAGGAATAACATCTAATTGCAGAGAATATCATGCATGGAAATCCATCCACCAGATTAACAGCATAAAAGTAGTTCCTATCCTAGCTGCAAGCAAGAAAACTACGTCGAGGAATACCTGGTGGTATCATCCAACTGATTGGCAGAGAGTTCATTCCCTGCAATAGCCATGCACGTATCACAAAGAGGGAATTCTTCATGAAAGTCATTAGGCATACACCCTAGCATTTGTGCAATGAAAAACCATCAAATTTCCCTAGAAACTAGTGTATGCAAAGTCGTTAGTGCAAGTAAAGGATATTGAGGAGTACCTTTGCAGTTTAGGCACTGCACGGATTCTACTGAAGCTGAGCTACCTTTGTTCTCCACAGGACGCTTTGGTCCTCCTGCATCCATGCAACCAGCAGTTTGCCGAATTGCTAGTCCCAAAGTGTCAGCAGAAGCACCTTTACACGCATTTAGGACATCACGAAGAGTTCTCCCATTCTGCAGGTAAATGTACTCTGGTGGACGCTTATTCGCACTAGCAGCATGTAATTCAAACTGATTAGGTGTCACGACCTGCACAGAGAAAAATAAATAAATCCACAAGCACTGAATTCATTCACACAAGAGATAAGCATTCATCAAAAAGATAAATTTTTTTGGTGTTTTGTGTGTGTGTGTGTGTCTGTGTCTGTGTCTGAGAAGGAAAAAATGGCACCTTAGTCCCGTTGCAAATCTTACAGAAACACAAAATTCCCGAGCCCTGGATTACTCCGTGAAGACCTGCTTCCCCTGGAGCTCTCGCCTAAAAAGCAGGGAAACAAAAATGAGGTAAGTATGAACTCAAAATTGAACAATAGAAAAGTAAAAATACAAAAGAGGCCTCAGGAATTACCCTGGTCCCACGGATATATTGCACACTTAATCCCTCTAGCAGACCCGTCTCAAGAAGCTCCTTCAGTCTAGTTGGAGTCTTTGTCAGATCAACCTTCTTGGGCACCTTCACCTCCATCTTTGAAGAACTAGCCATAGGACTAATAGCATCAGTCTCTACAGCTTCTTTACCCTTTGCACTCTCTGTAACTGAATGCTCTGAAGCCTCCCCACTTGGCCTCAAAAGGGAGCGAGTAAATCGCCTTAATGGCTTGTCAGAATTTCCTTCCACATCCAATGCAGCCACTGTAACCCCAGCTTTGTCACCAAGGTCAGAAATCTCCACCACGTTATCAACTTCGAAACCTGACTCCAACTGAATATTGTTCTCCTTTACAACCTGCACGTCCTCATGCGTGCCGTCCAGAACTCCATCCCCTGGTTCCTCAATAGTCATAGCTTCGACATCAGCACCTAAAACTTTCCCCGCATCAATCTCCATTTCACTTGCATTGTTCACCATATTGCTTTTGATTTCCATTTCACTCCCTAGTTTCTCCAACTCCACCATTCCCTTATCCACTCCCACTGCAATACCCTCCTGAGGCAAATTCCCTTTCATCTCATCATCACTGTTGCCATCCACCACATCGCTCTTTGGCTCTTCTTCCTCATTGACCAACCCCAATTTCTCACCCTTATTCCTAGCTGCATTATCCTTCAACCCCTCAACATCAGCCGCTTCCTCCACCTTTCCCTCACCTTCAAGAACCTGATTTTCCACCTCTTTCTTCATCTTTTTCGCATTGGAACCCTTTTTGAGATTACCATTAGACCCTTCACCATTCTTGGAAGCGCCTTTGTTGTCGGAAGCATTGTTGCGGGACCTGGTTCTCCTCTGGCCCATTTCTGACAGAAAGGCTCCTTGTTGTTTCAGCATCAGCGAGAACTCCCTCTTCATGCCGGGCCTGATGGAGGAGACCAAAGTCTCCACACTATCATTCCCATTCCCAGCACCGTTTGCCATTGAAAAAAAGAGCAGCAATCTTCTGACCTATCAACGAATCAGCAGATCAAATCTACACCCATGATGGATAGAAACCATAACATCTATCAAGGAACAAGGCCCCGGGATGTCAGAAATTGAAAAACAATCCTGCCAATTCTTTTTCAGCCCCTGAAGATTTAGATTCAGATTCAAGAATTCAACAAACCAAAAAGAAGAATATATGCGTATATACGCATATACTTTACATATTAAATTTCCCAAATTTTATACATGTGCCGTTTTGTTCTATTTCTTGTACACGAAACAGAAGCAAAAAGGAATCTTGGGAGACCCAGAAGAAGAAGATTTTAGGGTTTTCTCATGAATCCAAACCAAGATGATGCGCACAATAGATTTTCTTGTGTACAGACAGATGAGAGAGAGACTCCGAGAAACAACGTTTGGTTTTCTTCTTATGCCGAAAGTACCCCTGGATGATCAAAGTATTAGTTTCCATAAAAGTTTTTGGAAAAGATTTTGGTATTTAACGATTGACCCCTTATCTTTAAGAGTTCTGCAGATTGTTACACTTCAATAAAAAAAACTTAAACAAGTCAATTTAAATTTAATGTATAATTTAAGAAAAGCAGCAATTTGAAGAAATTTCAAAGATTTCATGCAAATTTGTAAAATAATATTTTATGTATGACAATCACTTGCTATTTTATAATTTGCCTATCTATTCTTAAATTTATAGTAGGATGCACTTCATTACCTATCTAGAATATAAAATCAAAAGATAAAATTTTAAGGAATGATTATATATAATGATTATGGCGAGCAAAGTACATGTAAAGTCTACATAAGAAAATATGTATATGTAAATAAATGCCTCAAAGAAAAAACATAGAACTCAAAAAATTAATAAATATAAAAAATGATAATTTACTACTTACTTAATAGTTCATAAAATAAAACTATAATACATTTATATAGCTATTTGTGTGATGACTATATATAAATAATTGTTTAAGCAGGCAATATATGTGCAAAGTATATATAAAATATGTTCATAAACAAATATATAGAATTTTCACTAAAAGAATACATACAAAACTAACTATGTAGTCATACTTAAGTTTGTTAAATGTTGCCATTGTTTCTAAAATAAAGAAGTCTTTATTATCACATAGATCTTTTAGAGCATGAATAAAAGATTTAGTTGGCTTTTTTTAACCAAATATTTGGTTACTTAGTTAAGTGCATTTATTTAAGTAAAAAATGCCACAAAGCAAGAGATTTATATCATGTTTTAACTTATAAATGGTTTATTTCAAGCAGTGACACTTAATTAAACACTTAAAATGAGTCAAAATAAAAAAATAATACAAAGGCCATTTTGCATTTTGATGGAAATTTGTAAAAATGACAATTTAAGATTTTGCACGAACCACATAATCTTTTACTATTTATTCAATGGTTATTCATATAAATATAAAATGCATATAAGTGTAGATCTATAAAAAAAAAGTTGAATTAGGGATAACAACATATAAATGATAATTTGAGTGAGCAATATATGCATATAGAGTTTAATCATTTATAAAATAATTTGGTTCACATAGACAACATTCTCAAAGGGAAAATTTGAGCAAATCAAAGTGAAAAGAGTGAAAATTCAACTAAAATAGCCTAAATCTAGAAATTAAGAATGAATACCTAAAATTTATATCAATATTCAATAACAAAGTACCAGGCTTGTCTAATAAGGATTATCGTTGATGATTGTTGAAATTCAACATAAAGATAACACGTAGTTATTAATTACTAAATCAAAAACCCTTAAAATTAAAAGTTCACTCAAGATCTTTTTTCACTGAGTTATATTTAGAAAATAATTTCACTCAAATTAATAAATAAAAAATTCAGTGCATGCACCAAAAATAGCATTTACATGCAAAATTGAACAGTCAAAGTGAAAGAACACAAATTCAAATACAGATGACCTAAATCTAAAAAAAATTGAATTCAATACCTAAAATCTATATCAATGATAAAGAACCAAGTTTGTCTAATTAGGGTGATCACAGACAACTTGTTAAAATTCAACATAAAATACAACGGGTAGTTATTAATTATTAAGTTATAATTTTTAAAATTGAAAACTTAGAACAAACTCAAAATCTTTCTTCTTTGAGTTACATTGAGAAATTAACTTTACTCGAGTGATTTTTAATCTAAGAAAAAATTCCGTTCATGAACTAAAGAGCAAATTTGAGTAAATCAAAATCTTAAGAAAGTATATTCAACTACAAAGTACCTAATTTAGAAATTTGGAATCAAATAATTCACCCCTTATCAACTATAAGCACAAAACTAGTATGATAAAAATGATCCCCCAAGATTGTTGAGATTTAACCTAGGACATAATGGGTAAAGGTTAACTAATAAAGTAAAAACTCTTAAAATTGAAAAATTAAAACAAAATTCACTCAAATTCTTTCTTTGTTGAGCTACATTGACAAATTAACTTACTCAAATGATTTAAAATTAAAGAAAAATTTCATGCATGCACTAAAAAGTAGCACTAAAGAGTAAAATTGAGTAAATCAAAGCTAAAGAATACATATTCGACTAGAAAAGGACTTAAATCTAGAAATTGAAAATTGAATACGAATTTTGATCGGTGATAAGCACCAAACTTATCCAATCTAAAAGATCTCCAAAGATTTGAAATTCAACCTAAAACATAAATCGATAAAGGTTAATTAATAAAGTTAAATATCTTAAAATAAAAAACTTTAAACAAAGTTCACTTAGAAATTATTCTTCATTGAGTAGCACTGAGAAATTCATTAAGAACTCTAAGTTGAATTGAAAACACTTTGGAGTTTAAGTGTTGACCTGTGTAGAAAATAGAGAGCGATGACGGCAGGAGAAAAATTAAGAAGTCCGAATGAAATTAGGGCAATGTCTTGCCCTGATTAAGCATATTTATAGGTATATTGTAACCGAACCATTGATTTGATCGACATTCCGGTTCAATTGGTAAGAAAGAAAACAAACCAAATAAACTCAATTATGGGTTTCCATAGAGGGTTGTTTCAGCATTGAAAACTTTTTATAAATGCAACTACCCTAAATGTCCTCGAAAAGCTTTATTTTTTGAAAAATATAAAGGTCTAGATTGTAATCTTAGCATTTTATTATTTCTTTATTCACAATTGTCTATCATTTAGTAAACAAAGCGGTTACTTTTGAATTTAACAAAATTGTTACTTTTGATGATGCAAGAGTTGAACAAGAAAAAGAAAAGTATTAATTACACATTTGCTTATGGTATCAACAATTCAAAGCAAAAAATTGTAGCAATAATAATGGATTGCATCTGAAATATAGATCTTTTACTTTATAGTTGAATTCAACCAATATATGAGGATGTCTAGTAATAGCAGGAAAAAAAAACTCCTGCTTGTGTTAGATTATGAGAACATCAAAATATTTTGGTTCAACCTGAAATATGAGAAACTGTGTGGCTTTATTTGAACATGAAAAATAGGAGAGGGACAACAGGATTAGAAAAGGTTTATGTTTAAAATATTGGAGATTGTGCCCCAAATAATTAAAAGAGAATGTGGTGGTACTTTGGAATTTTAGTAATTCAAAAACTCAATGGGCATTTTGGTACATAAATCAAGGAAGAGAACCACTTCGTTTTCAATATTATATTAAATTTAGATTTTTTTGTGCGGGAACTGAAAGTTCGCGGCTCCAAGTGGTCGTATTGCTTATTTGTAGTTGTAATGCATCCAATCACAAAATATTTCGGGAGACCTTTTATTTTCAAATAGAGCCACGCCGGCATGGCCTTCTCAAGGAGATAAACGGTCGAGCACTTAATTTAAAATTAAAAAATATTGAATAACAAAATTTTATGATATTAAAAAGATATTTGATAAATTCATGGATTTAAATTTAATTTATAAAAATATTAAGAAATGCATACTATAGAATCAAAATTTCTTTTGTGTTATTAGATTTTTATCCATCTAGCAAAAAAAAAAAAAAAAAAGAAGAAGAAAAGTTAGACTTCTATATGAGCATCTAGTCTTGTGTTTTAACTAAAGTAAAATATTTTCATTTGATTTAGAAAATAAATCTTGTCCAAAAATTTAAAGTGATTTATAATTTTTATATTTTGCATTGTTGAAATGAGTTATATTTTGGAAATTTTTACTTATAATCCATTTATTATTTGCAGAAATATTCATTTCAAGATAGAAGGAAATATTGCAAATTGGATGTCATTATCTTTTGCTGTCTTCCTTTTTTTTTTTTTTTTTTTTGATGAATCATTATCTTTTGCTATCAGTGGGAAAGAAAAAGAAAATGAACACATTAACTGTGTTTTCGGCTGTCCATGTATTGGGCTTCGATGTAGGCCGCTCTTTCTCCATTAACAACCACGAATGTAGCTGAAGTCCACTAATCTGGAGCCCACAAGGTTTTGGTCTGCCCGTTTCAAATTGTTATTCATTTGATGGTACGCACTGCAAAGCTCTGCGCGGGCGCGCGTGTTTTTTTTTTTAATAAATAAAATTATTATTAGTAGTGTTTTTAACTCTTCTTATTCAGTGGCATAACTGATCTAATTATGATCCTACTTGGTTATTAACTCGAAGGGAAACTCGTTCACTATAAATGTATTTTTATTTTAAAAAATACCGATATAAATTTTTTTAAAACATATAAGACATTCAATACTTATATAATGCGTCTTTTAAAAATAAATGGACAACTGCTATAATATTAGTGGAGATTATACATATTAAGTACAAAGAAAGAAATAGACTTAATAACCTGTCCTATCAAATGGAGAAATAAAGCTAAATAGACCTAATAACCTGCGATCCTGGTTGGGATGCTTCAAGTCTTACCATATGGGTAAATTCCTTAAGCTACTTAAAACATAGCAAGAAAAGAGAAACAATTATTAGGCATTGTTTGTTGTAATACTCTCCTATCTCTTTCACATAGCAGATGGATCAAATAAATGAGTTTGTTAATGCAAGAAGTAAAAGAAAGGGCTTAAACAATGATGTAATGTAGTTAATACAACTATTTAGTTAATAACTTAACAATCGAATATTTAACTTATAGTTTAAAAGATCATAGACAAATTTGGTAAATAAGAAAAATTGTATTTAAGATTTAAAATCTAATAAGAAGTTCTCATAATTAACTGAATTACGTTATAAAATCATCTCTACTTGTTAGTAACGCATACAATTTCTTAGGAATTAAAGTTGATAAGCTTCAACCTTGTGGAATTATATCGAAAGAATTCGACAGTTGAATATTCCATTTAAAAACTGCAAGAGTTGCGTTTTTGTATATTTCCATTGATTATTGACTATCTATGTGGTATATCAGACCATGATTTTGAAGTCCTTGGATTCAATATATAATCAGCACATCCGGGAAAAAGATATTGATTACTAGAAAAAGGAATTCAAAACTGTTATTCATGGCTAATTATGGAGAGTATTTCCAACTAATGAGTCTTAAATTGATTGCAGATAATCCATTAGTTATTTATTTGCCTTCCTTGTGGGATTAAATACGGTTCAATTTTAAAATTTTAATTTGTATTCGATTTCATAAAAGTTGAATTATTTATAAGATAAAATTAATTTCCCTAGCAAAAGATGGAAATTCATAGTTGAAGAGAAAAAGCTCCTACCTTAACCTTCTCATGACATTTTGCCAATTTTACTTGATGATAAAAATGGTGTTATGCACACTAAAACTATTGAATTTATAAATAAAGGTACCACATGATACATGAAATGCTCATATGACGGTCCGGTTACGGTGCTGGCTCCAATTTTTTCCGCACATGCGGATGAGTTTTACACTGTTAGATTGGATAATATTTGTTGTCTTTTGATCCAACGGTTAGGAAGCATGAGGGGTATTTTGGGTAAGCAAAATTATGGGAGAAAAAAGAGAAAAGTTTGAAACGATTTGAAATCTACTTTTTCACCTACTTTCTGACACATACTTTTTTCACCCACTTTCTTCAACCAATTCTACCAAATTCTCTCTTTTTTCTCTCTCTCTTCTTTCTGTCTTCATCTCTTCTTTCTATCTTCTGTATTCTCTCCGCTACTGCTCTGAAAGTCTTCAAATATTAAAGAACAAAATGATTATTCTCTTCAAGATCGTCATTTTGTGTTAAACGGTTTCGACGAACCTTCAAGTTTTCTTTCGAGCTTAAAAATTATTTTTTCAGATTTACTAATAGTCAAAATAAAGTTAGATATTATGAGTTTTTGTTAGACTGTTGGTGACTTCTAGGCTATAGAAATCTTCACTAAAAATAGATTTATGGTATGCTTGCGGAAGAAGGAAAATGATGTGTTAATTTTTTTGGTTTGAAGAATGATTTCGGCAGTGGAACACTCTTATGACTACAAAGAATGATTTTGATGGTAGAGAATTTGGTCAGATATTATCTTAAGAGTGAACAATTATTCTCCGTTAAGTGAATAATTATTCACTTAAGAGTGAATAATTATTCACTTGACATATCAAGTGAATAGATCTACTATATCAAATAATTATTCATAAAAATCGAATGGATATTTACGTAAAACTAAAAAATATCCGATTTGGTCGGGATGTTATCTTAAGAGTGAATAGTTATTTTTTGCTAGCTGAATAATTATTCACTTAATTCCGATTTGGTCGGATGTTATATTTAGATTGAACAGCTTATTCTCCGCTAAGTGAATAATTATTCACTTGACATATCAAGTGAATAGATCTACTATATCAAATAATTATTCATAAAAAATTTGGATGGATATATACGTAAAACTAAATATATCCGATTTGGTCGGATATTATCTTAAGAGTGAATAGTTATTTTTTTACTAAGCGAATAATTATTCACTTAATTATTATTTGGTCGGATGTTATTTTCAGAGTGAACAGTTATTCTCCACTAAGTGAATAATTATTCACTTAAGAGTGAATAATTAAGTGAATAGTTATTGCTTTGGTTATTAGTTAGTTAGTTACGATTCAATGTACAAAAATATTTACTATACATAAACTTTGACTGTAAATGGCTAAGTTTTTATTTTATTAACTCTATGATGAATAAATATTCACCAAATAGAATATCGTTTACATGGCTAAGGTAACATCGACGTAGTTATTCGATTCGATACACTCCATTTCGCATTCTTTTGAACAAGGCCTTTCTCTTCTGCCGCAACTGCTCTTGGATACTCCCCGAGCCTTTTTCCGCGATCTATTTGGGTTATTTCTGGATTTGATGGCCTTGCCAAGCACACTGACCGTCCTCGTATCTTGGTTGATGTTGTGGATCTAACATGTCAACAAAGAATAAAATTATTATTCACTCGACAAACGAAATTAAAAAATCATAGAGTGAATAATTATTCTCTCTTACAAGATGAAACGTAAAGAATACAAGAACGAGTAATTATTCACTCTTACAAGCGGAAATGTAAAGAATTATGGAGTGACTAATTATTCACACCAATCACTTCAGCGAATAATTATTCGCTTCTTACAGTCGGTACGGAAGAGAATCCAAGAGGGAATAATTATTCACTCTTTCGATCAGATCTTGAAGAGAATCCAAGAGAGAATAATTATTCACTCTAACGATCAGATCTGAAGAGAATCCAAGAGGGAATAATTATTCACTCTAACGATTCAGATCTGAAGAGAATCCAAGAGGGAATAATTATTCACTCTTACGATCAGATCTTGAAGAGAATCCAAGAGGGAATAATTATTCACTCTTACGATTGCATCTGAAGAGAATCCAAGAGCGAATAATTATTCATTCTTTCGATCGATGCTGAAGAGAATCCAAGAGCGAATAATTATTCATTCTTTCGATCGATCGAAGAGAATCCAAGAGCGAATAATTATTCATTCTTTCAGTCAGATGCGAAGAGAATCCAAGAGCGAATAATTATTCACTCTTTTCGATCAGATCTTGAAGAGAATCCAAGAGCGAATAATTATTCACTCTTTCAGATCAGATCTGAAGAGAATCCAAGAGAGAATAATTATTCACTCTAACGATCGGAATCGAAAGAGAATCCAAGAGCGAATAATTATTCTCTCTTACAGTCAGTGCTTGAAGAGGATCCAAGAGCGAATAATTATTCACTCTTACGATGCAGATCTGAAGAGAATCCAAGAGCGAATAATTATTCACTCTTTCGATCAGATCTTGAAGAGAATCCAAGAGGAATAATTATTCACTCTTACGATCGAAATCTGAAGAGAATCCAAGAGGGAATAATTATTCACTCTTTTCGACTCAGATCTTGAAGAGAATCCAAGAGGAATAATTATTCACTCTTACGATCAGATCTGAAGAGAATCCAAGAGCTAATAATTATTCACTCTTTCGGTCGGTGCTCGAAGAGAATCTAAGAGCGAATAATTATTCACTCTTTCGACTCAGATCGAAGAGAATCCAAGAGAGAATAATTATTCACTCTAACGATCAGATCTTGAAGAGAATCCAAGAGCGAATAATTATTCACTTTTTCGATCAGATCGAAGAGAATCCAAGAGGGAATAATTATTCACTCTTTCGATCAGATCTTGAAGAGAATCCAAGAGCGAATAGTTATTCACTCTTACGATGTAGATCTTGAAGTGCATCCAAGAGCGAATAATTATTCACTCTAACGATCGATGTAAAATTCACGAGCCTCCTCACTGCATTTCGAACTCCCGCTTTCTTGAGTTATTCAACGTTGTCCGGAAAACATGCACCAAATAATTATTCATTTGCATGTGAGCGAGTATACATCATGTAAGAGTGAATAATTATTCAGCGTATTTGCTTTACCGATGGGGGAGAGGAGAGCCGATTGATGTTCAACGACCGATTCCACTAGAATCTCATTCCCGATGACGTTGTGATTCGGATCGAAGCATCATTCGTTTCCTTCTTTTTGGCCATGCAAAGGAAAATAAGAAAACATAACCAACTTATTTAATGCATCCAAGAAAACAAAGAAAATACCTGTACTGAATCCATCCGAAATGCAGGATTTCTTGGCCAAGATAAGCGTTCTTGGCTTTAAGAGAGGAAAAATAACACCGGAGAAAGATGAAAATGGAAGAATGGCAGCCCAGAATGGAAGATTATTTAATGCATCCAAGAAACTGAATCCATTCCAAATGCAGGATTTCTTGAAGACATGAGCGTTCTTGGTTTTAAGAGAGGAGAAATAACACCGGAGAAAGATGAAAATGGAAGAATGGCAACCCAGAATGGAAGAGATGGGATATTTAGGTGAGAGTTGGTAGAAACAGTGACATGACATTTGTCCTTCTTGATCTGATAGTTTTAGGCGGGACTTGAAAAATAAATTTGGCTCCAAAATACCCCTGGTCTCTCACAGCCATCGGATCAAAAATTTCTGATCTAATGGCTGTGGAGGGCAACCCGCACATGCTGAAAAAAGGTATGCCCAGCATATTAACTTCTCCGCTCATATGATATCATGAACTTCTGTCTCTTCTTTTTCCTTCAATGATTTCTTTTTATTTACAAAGAAAGAAGTGGCCTTGACTGCTGAACTTAAAATATTGCAATAGGTTATGATATAGAGCCCACTCCATATACACTTGGATCAATATTTTGTCTTGGTAACATATACTTTATGTCTATCTCTTACTATACTATTCTTTTTTTATATTATCAGAGAAGATACTGAATTAAATTCAACTCCTTTTCTTTTGTTGCGTAATTCAACTTAAATCTTTGTTTAAGAAAGATATTTTAAATTAAAATTCATATATTTTATTCCTGTCTTTCTTATTCTACTAATCTTTTTTTATAGTATCAGAAAAAAGACTAACATAAATTCAACTCTTTTTTTATTGCGTAATTCAACTTAAATCTTTGCTTACGTTTGGTTGCATCTCTTGTTCGTAAGCAAGAATATCAATATTAGTGTGTTGGTGAATCAGCTGATCACACAATTGCAAATAGATTAGTGCAAAACAAATGACAACGGCAAGAAGGTCGAAATGTAGTACAAGTGATACATGAACCACTAAGATCACACCTACAAGGATCAAAGCATCCCCATATGCCTGGAAATTCAATCAACTTACACAAACATGTTCACGACGATCGACAATACATTAGTTCCAAACTCTTATTTCTAGTAGTATCACTACGAAAATAAACAAAAAATGTAGTATCAAAACTTGCCATGTTCATCGTGGGATGGCGAGAAGTTTGAGCCGAAATAGCACGATGAAGAAGCAAGATTCAATTTCAGAGAGATGAAAATGCCAAAGGATTGAAGTTGCCCTGTGGGAGAAAGTTGATTGTTGAACTTCTTCAATATCTTCTCACTTCACTTCTCCTCCTCCCATTGTGATAGATTCATGCTACTAAAACCTAGGAACAGACCCCACTACCTCCACGCCGCGCACTCCCCCCCACCCCCACACTCCCAACTCCCAGAGAAGAAAGGAAGTAAAGGGCTTTATGCTGAACATGTAAGAGGGTTTTCTGTGACACCTGGATGCAACCCATATGAAGGTTGCCAAGGGGCACTATTGCTACTGTAAAGATCGAAGTCTTTATATATACACAGAGGGATTTTGACACCGCAGAATATGCTGAATTACTTCTCCCAAAGGTTTGCAGAGTACCGCATCTTCTAAGGGATATGCGGCGACCACTTCCATTGCTCCACATTTGATAACCGCACTTTTCAGTATTTTTCTTCATTTTCTTTTGCCTGCCCTGAACTTTAATAATCTCTGTAGCTCGAATGGCAATTCACGCTCGCGCCACTCTCCTCATCGGGAGAGATTAAGCACGACGCGTCTTCTTCGTGGATAGAAAAGAGTCCCGATTAAAGATCTGCCAATAGCACTAAGCTTGTGGATGTGCATATAAATCTATTGGCGCTCTCTTTTGCTTTTTCGCATTTTATAATTTAAAAGTTTCTGGAAATTAAAAAAGAAAAAGATTGAAGGGATTTGGAGAAGTGTATTCCAAATTAATTTTGCAAGAATTTGAAATGGGCTTTGATCTGTCACGTGAGAAAGATCTCCCATTTAAGTTGGAGGATCGCTTTTGGGGAAGAGCCCAGAATTTGGTAATGAGAATGATGACTTATTCTGGTAATCTAAGCTGAGTTAGACACTTAAGATTCGAAGCATAGTCAAATTATCTTCAAAAATGGTCTTTGGAGATCCATTATCCATATGATGTCATGTTTCAATACGGTTCAAGTCCCATTATGTTGATATTTGATCAAGTATTTTATCAGCACAAGGACGCAAAATATGTATTCTTTCCTTTTCAAAATATATAATTTTTGGTCTTTTTTTATAGATTAAAGAAAATAATTTATTATATATTTAATTAATTCTACTAATATAATAAAGAATAATAAAATTATATTTATAATAAAAATAATTTGAAAAAAATAATCATCAAAATTTGAAACAGGATAAACATTTTGAAAAGAGAAAAAATTATAATAAAAAATTTTATATTTTGAAATGGATGAAGCATATATGAATAAAACGTAAAGAGATGTTTAAGATGTATGTCTTATACTCTAATTTCATGAAGGATTGTCTATACATGAATTGGTATTGGGAGAATATCCTTGTGATATGTACCTTGGAACATACCATAAAACAGTAAACAGAGACATGAAGTGCATGTGTAGCAGTAAAATTTCTCCAAGTCATTCCATTAAAGCATGCACGCATAAAAAAGTAAGAAAAACAAGATCCATAAAATCTGCAAAATCTTGCTTTTGCAAAGAATATTTGTAAAAAATCTTACAGCAAATTGGTTGTATACAATAAGAGAAAATAGTCTGCAAAATTCAGGTGGTTCAGATTTCCTGTGACAGAATATAGTCATTCCATAGGACAACCTTTTAGAATGTTTTAGGGTTGATTTGGATAATGCTTGGTCTAATCAAACATATAATTGTGTTTTATTTTTCTTTTCACAAAAATTTTACTTTCACATAACCCAAACTATTCAAACCAAACACATTCCAAATACACCCTTAAATAACTAATTATGACTAGGTAAGATTGTCGAAGATTAGGTGATCTTACAAACCGCATATCCCATTCTAATTCTCCTACAACCTTCAATCAACTCATCTGAGGACTTCCCAGAAAATTAAAGAGCCTGGAGTTTTACATCAATGAAACTTGGATCGGCTTCAGGTTGATTGTTCATTTGGACATTTAGGACAAAGATTTTCAGATTCTATGTGTGAAGAACGGATAAAGCAGACCTCTAATGGCTTGGGACACCTTGAAGGCAAAGCAAGAATGGCCAATGAGAAATCGGATTCTATGTTTCGATATAAAGATTGCCTAATCGAATGTACATGGTTATCTGATTCTTCTTTTAAGCCTGCAAGATAAGCATATTCATATATACTTTGCAGAAAACAAGAAATCTTCAGTCTCAAGCAAGACAAGGAAAGTGAAAGTTGCAGAAAAGAAAATGCCATATTGCCAACCAAATCCCCTTTTCCGTTCTTTCCTGTAATGTTGTGGAAGTAGTTATTTTAATTAAAGAAGATCATGCCCGTAGGTTCTCAGGCCAATCATTGTCAACCTTTTCCTGTGTATAAAACAGCTGAATTTTCCAACACAAGCGCTGCATCGAAACCAACCGATTTCTGGCCTAATGGCAAATCTACGTGATCCCCCAACAAGACAATCAAGTTTACTGAGAATCATTGCCATTGTCTTGCTAGCACTGATTATCCTCGTAGGCCTTGCAGTGCTCATCATCTGGTTAGCCGTTAAGCCTCGAAAACTAGTCTACACCATTGAATCTGGCTCTATTCACAACTATAATCTAAGCCAGGATCAGCTTAGTGCAACCTTCAATTTCGAGCTAAGAGCATACAATCCCAACGGCAGAGTCTCAATCTATTATGACAGAATCGAGGCAAAAGTGTCGTATGATGATGCGCCACTGGCATTCAACACTCTCCAGCCATTTTATCAGCCCCGCAGAAACGTGACTCGTTTGGGGCTAAATCTCATTGCTAAAGATGCTCCTCTATTTCCAGGTGTTGCTAAGAACCTGAGGATGGAGAAAAATTCAGGCCAGGTTGAAGTCGAGGTTCGGGTGAAGGCAAAAATAAGGTTCAAAGTAGGCGACTGGAAGTCGAGCCATCGAACTCTAAGGATTTTGTGTGCCCCTGTGATGGCTCAGGTCTCTTCATCAAAGATGTTCGAGAGGACTTTCTGCGATATAGATTTATAAGAAGCTACTTTTATGGTGAAATTCATGTTCTAGAACTGTGGTTTTGTTCATTTTTTACTTTTTCCCCTTTGTTTTCTTTGGTCAGTTGTCAATGGCAGCATCAGTGTGATATTCATTCCCTTGTTTATATTGTAATATCTGATTTCAGTCGAGTGGTTTTGTATTCATGGTTTCCCAAAGCTACTAATATATTGTTTTTTGATTGTTCATTGTAATTCATTTGCTCTTTGTTTCCCAGCCTACAAGATATGTGATCTCTGCTGGCAGATCCAACCTACTAATTGCTCAATTTTTGAGTTTGAGCAGATGTATTGGAGTCTACAGGGAGATAAACCAAGCTCAAGTGTAAGAGGCGAGATTATAGAAGTGTAGCGTTGAACATATTTCATTATATTAAAGGTGAAAAAAAATTGTAAAAGTGTTTGAGGCGGCTGGCTCCCTATCCCCACTTTATTTCTGTCCCCGGGAGTCCTAGGCAAGCATCATATGCTTCCCTTCTTGATCAACTAGGCCTTTTGTTGCTACTGAGTTTTATTGAACTATTGTTACTTGTTAGACCAAGAAAGCCACGAAAACTTGCTTCTGCTTCTAACATCCATACTTCATCTATCAAATTCACTCCACATTGGAATCAAAGGAACAAAGCAACATTTGCTTTTGCAACTAGAAGTTTAGCAGAAACCTCTCGTTTCCGCTTCTAATCGCTAAAATCTTCTTCCTCTCCTTTTCTCTTTCTCCGGCTTCTTGCCTAGTTCTTGTGGCCATAGGAACAGAGAGGAGAGTATTATTTTGAAACAACCATAGAATTCAATCAACACCATACATAGTCTGCAATTTGTGTCATGATATTGATATTCTCCGACACTGTCTTTCAGCCCATATCATTTTAAAGAAAATAAAAATGTGTTGGGGCTGAAGAGGGAATAATAATTTTTATACATCTAATTATGAATAAGGATGTTTTTGGACAGAAGGTAATGTAAATTTTTTATTCTAAGTTTTATTTTACTTTTTACAAATAATTTATTTTTATAAAATTTAATATAAAAATTTTAAACAAAAATTTTAGGACAAAAAATTTTAAATCTAAATTTTTTCTAAATACATCGTAAATCAGTAGAAGTGGCAATTTAATAAAGAAGCCATAAAAAGTGGTAATTTTTGTGTATGTGATGGTAGTGAGTTTTTAAAAATAATTTTAAAACCAGATTTCAACAAAATTACTTTCTTTTTCTCTTCTTTCACTTTTTTTTTTTCAAATTCAAGTAGATATCCATTCAGTATGACAAAGCATGATGAACAAAAATTGGGCGCAGAATACAGCAATTTTGAAGACGGGAGAGAGTAAAGGCCAGAGAAATTATACCCATCCCTATCCTAACAGGCCCAGGTCCAACAAAACAAATTTAAGGCCTAAGAGCAAGAAATATTTTGGGCAGAGAAAGCAGGGGCCTATGGCTTGGTCTAACAGGTTTACCAAAATCAGAAAACCTAACCAAAATTCCTACACTTTTTCTCTGATTCCTTTTTTTTTGTTAATAATTATCAAATCTCTATAATTTATTTACTAACAGCTATTACCGAAATCAAATCACTAGGGGTGTTCAATCAATTTTTTGGTTCAGTTTCGGTGGGATAATTTAGTTTTCGGTTTAATTTTTTTGAAATTTTACAAAACCAAACTGAATTGAATTTTTTAAAAAATCGAACCGAACCGAAATAATTGAGTTTGGTTCGGTTCGGTTCGGTTCGGTTAAAACCTAAAATTAAAAAAAGAGAAAAGAACGCATTTTGATAATGCGTTTTTGAAGTAATTTTATTTTAAAAATTAATTTTTATTACCAAAATGCGTTCATATATAATTTTTTTAAAATTTATTTTTTTGGTTCAATTTTCGATTTGAGAATAAAAACTGAAAACCGAACCGAATTTCATTAGAATCTAAAAAATCGAACCGAAAATTTAAAAAACTGAACCGAAATGTATATTTTGGTTCGATTTTTTAAATTGCACCAAATAATGAACACCCCTACAAATCACAAATATTGGGACTACGTACAATTTATTTTGGCTTTGAATTTTCTTTGGTTCCTTTTATTTGTTATATTTAAGTATAAAATAAATTTTCTATATTTACTTTTCGTGGATAGAAAGAAGTCCTGACACAGTATATTGGTGATCGAGGACTTTCAAAAAAGAAAAATATTGGAAAACGAGGAGCACGAGGGTAAATTTCTACAGAGCATGAGAGTAGATCTATCAGGATTTGTTTTCTATTTGAAAATTCGTTATTTTTTTTTTGTTGAGCTTTTGAGTTGACTATTTTGAATACAAAAAGTATTGGGTTTAAATTTTTAAAATTGACATTTTTTTTGGAAAAGAGTTTTCTTTTTTTTTTCCCTGGGATACAATTGCAAACCATATGCATTTAAGTTTTGGAAATTTCTCAATTTCTACTGTACCTCTTTTTCTTTTTTTAATATATTAAAGAGATGAGACGGTGGTTTCTAACACATTAAGGCTTTATTTGATTCATGGAGGGGAGGGGAAGGGGAGTGACACTATTTACTTTCACTTGAGAGAAATAAATGTATTTACTTTAATTTTTTTAGTATGAGCATAAATGAAATAAATTATAAAATATTTTTCTTTATTTAGTTAGAGTGAAAAAAAAATGAATTCTGATAACTTTACTATTTTACCCAATATATATATTTATTATTATGAGGCTTTTAAAAATTCTAAGAAATTTTTGGTTACTTTCACCAAATACTTTTCACCCCTTCCACTCCCTCCACTTTTGGAAGAGTTGATTTTGCTAATATGGAGAGAGAGTCTTTCCCCTCCACATTTACTTCTCGTTCCTATTACTATCAAATCAAACAAGTCAATTTTTTCGAAGTTGAGATAAAATCATTAGGTGATGATATGTGAATAATTTTAAACTTAATTGAATTCTTATTATATCAAGTTGCATTGTGTGTATTTATGAATGTATTAATTAATATGTCTATATAAACTCATATAAAGAACTAGTTATCTTAATTTCGGTGAAATTTAATTTATATTAAAATACATAAATCTACTAAGTACCTTGATATTGATCATATAATTAATTGTACAACTAATGAATCTATAAATAATATTAAACAATAAATTTTTTAATACAGTTAATGATCTTAAACTTATTTTAAATCTATTTATTTTATATATATGTATCTAACTATAAGATAGATACATGAATCTACTATAAAATTAATACATAAATTTATAATTATTGTTTTAAATACATAAGTTTAATAAAGTAATTGATTACTATATCTATTAGTAGTAATATATATATATATATATATATTCTATTACAAAAATTTTAGAAAACAGCTGATAGCGAAGCATAAAAGAAAGTTTAAGTAAGATTAAAATATTAAGAGTAAAAAAATGTAGTTGAAAAGACCTTGAAAAAAAATAGAATTTGAAAATGATCTTAATTTAATCATTAGAATTTGAAAAGTTTTTCTTCAAAATTTTAAATACATTTGGATAAATCAATAAACGATAATTATATGAAATTTTAATTTATGTTAAAATATATGAATCTACTAATTATCTTAATTTTGATGATGTATAATTAATTTTACAACCAATCAATCTATAAAATTAAACAATAAATAATATTAAATAATAAATTTTTAAACTTTTAAATACAACTAATGATTTTGAACATATCGTAAATTTACTTATTTTATATATATGCCTCTAACTATAAGATAGCTACATGAATCTGCGCATTGCACAGGCATTCGTACTAGTATATATTTATTTACTTCCCCTCTCCATTTTCTTTCTCCTTCCACTCTAACCAAACATAGTGTAAGTTCCTATCATGATAGAGTCAATGTAGTAACTTAGTTAGTAAAGTATTCATTATGAATTCGATGCTCATCAGTGATAAATCCTATCCTTTCACCGGTCCTTTGTATTAATATATGATTTATTTTTTTAAAAAAAGTTAGAATAATGTGAAACTAGTGCTACATAGATGACAAGATGTTATTTTATTTGGCTGAAAGTAATTCTTGTCAAAAGATTATCAAAAGAAAAAATAAATCCTATAAAAGTGAGAAAATAAACCTAATAAAAAATAATTATACACTAAGCAGTGATTAAACTCTCAATCCTTGATTGGGAGTGCTCAATTCTTACTACTTAAATAAACCCTCGCAGGCTGATTCATATATTTGTTCTCTAATTGTTTTTAATTAGCAACTCATATTTTCCACGAATTAGGATGAGTTACACGTGGGAAATTTAAAAGTTGTACAAAAAAGAATCAGAGATGAAATATCGCAGAGGAGTCGGGTCCATTACATGGAAATGGATCACTCCAAGTACTTGAGTTATCACGCATGAAACGAAAAGTCAAAAGTCTGTCCAACAATGATAAGAAAACTATCAAGTTCATAATAATCAGAACCGACCACCTTGACCTTTTTCTTTTTCTTTTTCTTTTTCTTTTTTGTTTTGAACCACTCAAATGAAAGTAGGAATTGTATCAAAATAAAATAAAAAATTAGTTATATTTAGTTTAAAATTTTTTCTTTTTATATACATATAAATATTTTTTAAATAATTATATATGTCAGCTCTACTCGGACAATATCTTATTTCAAAATTAAACTCAAAATTTTATTTGTAAGGCTCATATATTTATTCACAAATAATTTAAATTTTATAAAATTTAAGATAAAAATTTTAAAATCAAACCAGTCACAACCTTAATCAAAATTAGAACGTCACGGAAGATTTCAACAAGAAGAATTGTATTAGGGGCACCGGTCATCACTTTTGAATGACAACATTTTCTCTATTATTTAACTCTATTTAAATTATATAGGTAAAAAATTAATCGGATTAAATAACTCAAACATAAGCAAAATAATAGTAATAATAAAGTAGCATTTCAGTAGCTTTCAAGTCATCACTCTATTCTTTTTTCTTTCAAATCATGAATGGATAAAATTATCCTTGAAAATTTTAACACGTATTTGTAGAATAACTAAACTCTCTTTCTTGAATTTCACTATGATATTTATAATTTGACGAATATAGTTATTTGAAAAAAATTTATATACGTAAAAAATAAAATAATTTTTTTGTTAAGAAGGTAAAAGTAAAAATAGTTAATTGATAAAAATAGCTGATTTCTCAAACAAAAACGTTTTTCATCTTGGAACAGTGAATTCCAGCTCTTTGAATCTTTGCATGAAGAAACAAATGATACAACCACTCTTATATATTACCGTGCCTATACAAATGTTTATATATATTTTTGTGTAGCCATAGAAAAAGAAAATTGTAAAATTATTTGAAGCGGGTGGCGTAAAAGTAAGTTTAGTTAAGATGCACTTTTTGGCACGGGCATTTTTTATTGCACTCTTTGATATATTCTCTGCTATAATTTCAAGAGTTCCATGCATTTGGACTAATTTTTCCACTATCACAAATCTACTTTCCATCCTCGGTAAATTTCCTACTAAAATTAACTAAATATTGAATAAGGCATGTCAATAACTCAAAATTTTAATCTTTTTTTTGGTGATTTTATGGATATGACAGGTTTCTTATTCAAAATTTTGGTTATTTTTCATTGGAAGCCAATTGATAAGGATTTATGAGGATGAATCAATTAGTGCAAATGTGTCAAATTCTTTAAAAAGTTATACAAAATACAATAGACGATTAATTGAAGAACCTGACAAAGGTTTTATTTTTAGATTAGATTTACGTCTCTTTTCTAGAAAAGGGAAAAGAAAGAAAAGAGGGAAAAAGAGGGGGAGAAAGTTGAAGTAGAAAAACTTGCCATGGAAATGAAGATATATATGGGCACCAAATATGGCGACGCCTTACCTCATAGCTTTATGTTCTCTTTTTCTAATATTTTGTTTTAACTATTCATCCTGTTGCTGCTGGTTGTCCTTGTAATAGAAGACAAAACAAACATGTTTCCATTAACTTATTATCATTAATTATGCAAAAATCATATATTATTATGAGATTGAATATTACTAATATATAAAAAACCTTCATCATATATAATCCATGCATATCTTTTGCGTGCTTTCTTAATGCGAAAACTCTAAAAGAGTAGGGCAGCACTCACTACATGGATTAGGTACAAGAAGAGAAAATCTTGGCTTCAAAAGCAGGTCACAGCGGCATTGCTCTTTTACCTTTAAGTACTTCCGTTAAACAAGCACTGAAGGGACAGAAATCAAAGAGCAAGAATAAAATTCCTCCACTACTACATTATTGCAATCCAAGAATAGGTTTTTTTTTTTTTTGTGTGTGTGTGGATCAAAGAAGAAGATCGTGACCCGATAATTATCGCCATTTCTTGAGTCAACGCATAATTTTTCCCCCAAGACATGGGAATGTGGTTCCATGCATACGACCTTGTGTTCTTCATCCGCTCCACTGCACTAATTCATTTCTTCATTTATTTTTCAATTTGTTTACAATTCAAATGACAAAAAGAAATAACCCACTTTTTTGAGTGTTATTATGAAAGTTTTTTCTTTTTTTTTTTAAATTATAGGATGTTAAATTTATTTATCAGTCGTTAACTGTCTGTCTATAAAGCTTGTCGTTGTGATTAATGTTTGAACATGAATGTGGTTTGATTCTTTGGCAAAGAACTCGTTTAAGTGTTAAAAGACTCACATGACAAGTACTAAAATATAACCCACAACTTTTCAAAAGGTCAACAAAGTTTTATATTGCTTTTTTGTTACAAAGCGTTTAACAGCAATGTATTACTTTTCAAAAATATGAGGACCTTATCATGATTGATAACAACTATGAGTAGTACATACGGAAGCTAATATCTGTGTCCAGTGAAATGAATAATGATGGGGATTAGTATAGTAATTACTAATTAGTGATTTAGCTGCAATTGATGGTCCATTCTTTCCTCTCCTTTTTCCCTGTCTTGTCAACGACGAAAATAGAAAAAAAGCCCTTCACAATAACATCTCTAATTAGTTTGATTACGTTTTTGTTAATTTCTTCACAAAAATTAATGTTAATTTTGTCAAATTCTCATACTTATAATAGAAAACATATACTTTTGCAAAGCTGATTTGAGAGAGTGCAAAAGGTAATGAGGCAATAATTGGTTCGAGGGCAACAACATCACAACTTTACAAATGTCCTTCAAGTGTGTTTTCCATCACAAGTAAATTCATGAACATATACCCCTTTTCTAGATTTATATATGTTATCATTCAATTAATTTTCTAGAAGAATTCAAAAGCTCTAGAAATGTTAATCGTGTCGCCATATATGACTTGACAATCTAACTATATTTCATTTTC
The DNA here is from genome assembly GCA_030512225.1 of Rauvolfia tetraphylla. NCBI lineage: Eukaryota > Viridiplantae > Streptophyta > Magnoliopsida > Gentianales > Apocynaceae > Rauvolfia > Rauvolfia tetraphylla. Next base: position 2,323,841 of record JAJQKT010000062.1, read on the forward strand.
TAACCTAATCTGTTTGAATTTATTCTAAACCTTGTAAAATTTTATGCTGCATAATATGCCTTAATATCGAAATAAGTACATTTTTATATTTTTATAAAAATTTTCTAATGAAACGTGCATTTCAAACTAGAAAAGGTGTATGTACCACTTTCTACAATATCACTTTATTTATATTACCGTATACATACGCAAGAGTCACGAGTGGAATTAAATACTATCTAATCTCAAAATCAAACTGTATAAGACTCACATTTCTTTTAATAAATAATTTAATTTTTACGAAACTCAAGACAAAAATCTCAAAACTAAACCTAATCCAATTACACAAGTAAACCTATTCTCAGAATTCATCAAAAAAAAAAAAAGCTACTTTATGAATTGGGTTAACCTCTCTCTATTTTTTTGGTTACATTAACCTATTCCCGTTGTAATAATTAAGGAGACACATACAAAGATAAACCTAAACTCACAAATCATGTGTCATGGTGGCAAGCCTATAACTTGATAAAAGCATATTTTACTAGGTTAGAGGTTTTGGATTCCATTATCCAACTTCAATGTATTAAAATAAATGTATTGTAATATTAATCTCAAATTTATTTTTTTAAAATTTCAGCAACGTTCAAAAACTCCAATTCAAACTTGAACTTTAACAATTGAGTTCGATTCGAAAGTATAAATTATTTAAACTATAATATAAATTATATAAATATTATTAAATAAAAATATATTTTTTACTTATTTAAATATGTAATCGGGCATGTCAATAGTTTTTGAGTAAAATATTTTACATGTGACTATGTCTAAAACTTTGAACCTAAAGTTATACTTGAATTCAAACTTGAGTACAACTATATCGGATTCGAGAAAAACATACTGTGTTGAGCCCAAAAATATTCGATCCGGTAATGACCGTAGCATTCTTATTCCAAATACATAGTAAATCAAGACTTAGGTCTCATCTTGAACGTTTATTGAGCATTCATACCTATTTCCCCTAAAAAGGTATCTCTCCCGCCACCCCTCTTTCGTACCTCAGCTAAAACAATATCTAAAAATTATGGGTAAATTTGTTGTTTGATCAAATAACAACAACGGCATAGTAATCTATAAGGTAATGTGGGTCGTTGAATGGCTGATTTTGGTTTAAGAAGGTGAATTTGAGTTTTTGAAGTATAAATATGGAGAAAATAGAAGAAGAATTCATGTTTCTAATGATTGAGGAATAATTTCAATCAAATTGAATACCAAAGAGCCTATGAATTCATCAATATCAAGTACTATGGAAAATTTATGGTAATTTTTTCAAAATTATGAGTTGTGTTATTATTATCATCAGTACAATTCAAGTACTATAAATATCTCCTCTCTAAAAAAAAAAATACTATCAACATTGAGTAATTACCATAAATTAGAAAATATCTTTCTTTTGATTGAGAATAATATTTTATTAATTTGTATGCATCATACAAGTTAAATACATATCAAGAAAATAAGATACATGTACTAAAAAAGTTAATTTATTTAAAAATTAATTATTGTATCAAATAATAAATTAATCTTTTTTTATTCACGTATCTTACTTTTATTAGTACTATATAATTTATATAATATATATAAATTATTAAATAACTATAATAAAATTACTCCATATATAAATAACTATTCTTCAATATTGGTCTCCACAAAAATTTCCAGTCTACCATCACCATCACCAAAAAGAAAGGTTAATTACATTTTTCCCTTCAAGTTTCTCTGAATTACAAATCACAGTCAGGACAAGTACAACCTTATAATTTATAATTAATTTATTAACTCAGGCAAACAAGCCTTTGAAGGTTCTCATAATCTAGTTTCACCTACCCCAGACTTGACCACCGAAGCGACGTCGTACAAGGCCACCGCGCCCTCACTTACCGTTAAATTCAAGACTGCTTGGAAGTTTCATTTCATAATATCGTTGAATGAAAAGGACAACTCACACGCGTCCAGACCTCATTTTGCAACCAAAAAAGAATTCATACGTTAGAATTACGGCAAGTTTTCCGGGTAAGAATTGAAATCTATTGAGGGAGTTCTATCAGGGGAAGACGTGTCCTTTTTCTCTCGCATACTCATTTATTGTTTCCAGAAAAATCCCATTTTTTCCTCTCTTAAATGCATAAAAAATTAGTTATATTTATGTCGTGATGTTTCCGCTGTGATCGGGTGGTCTTTATAGCCGTACTGCTTTGGGAGCACATAACTGGAAAAGAGGAAAAGGTTGGTTTGGTTCTGGCTTTGTATAGAAAAGAACCATGTGTTCTTGGCTGTTTTCTTTTTGGTAATTGCTTTAGATTTTAATAAAGCATATTATGATTCTTTCCAATGCAAGTTCAAATGGGTTGAGTGTTTTCCAAGTTCGAGTTTTTTGAGTTTCAGTATTGTGTTTGCATATTTTTGGTCCCTTTTTGGTGTGGATTTCTGGGTTTTGGATCGATTGATTTTTGTATAAAAGCAGTGTTTTTGGGTGGAAAGAACGAGTCTTTGGTCATGAGAATTTCAGGGCCGTGTTTTTTGGTTCCAAATTTGGATGGTGGAGTGTTTTGAAATTTTGGCTCTTTTTGTTGGTGGGTTTTACTTTTCAGAGAAAAAGAAGGATCTGTGTGTCTTTTCTCTTTCTTCCGGAAAGCATCTGTAGATTACTTACAAGAAGAGGAGGAGATATATTAATATTATGAAGTGGATTTGGATTTAAACCTGTCTAACATGTCATTTGATTCACTGGATACAAGAAATCGTTTTTTAATCTAATGGTGGTTAGTCCTGGCAGGTACTTGATTGAAGTCAAATTGAATCTCTGAATTTCTTGGCGGCGGCGACGATGGCTGCAAATAGCCTCCAAGTTTTGGATGTATCATAGGAGGATGGGTTGCTTGTTAGATCAAGGAGATGACTTTCATGGTTGCAAATTGAGATTTTGAGTCTGATAATAGAATGGCAATTGCTGGTTTGCACAACGTGGCGGTGTTCGATTCTTCTTTTCTTAGGGAATCAGGGTCTCCAGAGTCAAGGCAGTGGAGTGAACAGGACAGAATAGGCACCCGGGCATCCTCTCTCTTGCAGTTGTGGCGGGAGCTTGAGGGTGAGCATGTGGTGAATCATTCCAGTGCCAGAGCTGGAGAGAGGCCTCAGCAGCAGAGGAATGACCGGCCAAATCCTGAAAGTACCGGTGCTTTTATGTTCGATGGTAGAGAAAATGTCAATGGCAATGAATCTGGGACTTGTTCTCAAAGCGCTGTTGGTTCTGAAAATGAGAACGAGGACAGCAACAGTGTCATATGGGAGCAGTCTGCTGATCTTGGAGAGGTTGAGAGGCAACGCGTGAGACAAATTTTCCGTGAATGGATGAATAGTACTGCAAAAAACCCTTCGCCTAATGTCTCCCACAGGAACAACCATTCCAGGGCACAGTGGCTCGGCGAGAACGAGCGTTGTAGAGTGAGAGTAATTATGGATTGGGTGCAAGTGAACTGCCAGCAGAGAGGCACTTGTGGCTCTTCAACAGATGAAGGAGCTTCTGAAACTGGTTCACAAATTGAACCAGTGCTTGATGGGTCTTCGGGGAATCATTGTGAAATTGGTGAGAGGAGGGTCATTAGAAAATTGTGTGGCAGACAGGCTCTTCTTGATTTGCTGGCAAAAGCCCAGAGGGAAATGACAAAAGAACTTCAAGAACTGTTGGAGCACAGGCATGTATCAAACTTTTCTCATCGCAATCGTATTCAGGTTAATCATCTCTCTGGTATCCGATTACTTCTTTAAATATGATATCAAGTTTTTCACTCTGGAATATCTGCAAATATATCACCAGAATGATTGTTGTTGTGTTATTTTAGTCTTACTCCTTTCTGTCGTTCAGCTTTTGCCTGCAGTGATGATGTAACCTTTTGCAGGCTTTACTGAGAGGCAGGTTCTTGAGAAATGGTATAGTGGCTCGTGATGAGAGACCACCTTCTCGGGCGAGAAGTGAGTTAGGTTTCTTGAGGCAAAGACATGCTGTCTCCAATTTGAGGTAAAAGAGTTTTTGGCCACGTGATCTACAAGAAATTCCCTATGCCCTTTCTCCTGTTCGACCTGTTCCTTGTCATTGAGCAACACTTTTGCTGGAAAGTTGTTTGAGATAATGGTCTTAAACTGACCCTTAAAGATTGCCTTTTTACCTATTCTTCCTGTTCCTTGATTTTACATTTGTCAGGTAGACAGTATTATGTTTTATCTATTTTCTGGTTTTCTTTGTTGGGTAATGGGTATGGCAAACTTTAATGATTGATGACTAGCTTTATTAATTTGTCTATTTTAGATTCAAGAGTTCCGAACTTTAAATTGGAATTGCCTTAGAACGAATTTGTAGAGTTGCTCAGTTCAACTCTTAAGTTTCAGAGGTGCCTTGTGTCATGGGTTTTCGGAGAAAAGGAATGAACTGGTGGTCTAAACTTGGTTGGAGATGCTATGAAGATAGTTGATAAAAGTAATATTTGAAATTAATAAGTTCAGGAAGCATGGGGGTCCGTTTACATCAAATCAGTGACTTTCATCCAGAGAATTGCCAAAACAATACTGTTTCATTTTTTTGCTGGGTTCTCAAAAACCAGCAAATTGGACATTTTGATTTAACATCGTCAGTAGGAATATTCTATATTATAGTAAATAAGAGGAGTCCTAAGCGTCTCGTTGAGTAAGTTCATGGAGTCCAACTACACATTAAATGGACCTTGTTGGAAATATTGGTCTTCTGTGTTCATGTACATTTACTGAATGCAAGTATATCAAAAGAATTGGAAACGTTATATGTAGAGCAATGCTTTCATCGGTCTTGACAATTCAAAATAACTACAATCAAAATAGGAACTTGATTTTTGGAAATGAAGTTTCATGTTCTATATGTTTCCCAGAACTAGTGAAAGACAACTAAAGTGCATTACTTACTCATGCCATATATTGTACTGAAATTTGGATTTTTTGTTTCTTAACCAATACTTTGTTTTTATGTTAAATTAATTTTAGATTATTTCTTCCTGTAGCTTTTTTCTTTTAATATTCTGGTCCTCTTATGAGAAAAAGAAGAGGGCGACATGAAGAAATCGAATTGAGGATGAGAAGAACATTGCTCCTTCGTAGTCTAGAAGATTTCATGACATTTAATTCATGACATTTATGAGCCCATAAACTATTGACTCGGGAAACAGGACAGACATATTAGTTAATGTCTCTTACTTATTTTGGGAGGAGATTGAGTGTATTTGACCGCAATTGTAGTTAAACTAATAGTTATAGCTCCCTGCCTTTTTTCCTCCCTGCAGAAAGTAAAGTAAAAAATGGATTCGGACTGCATTACTGGTCTAGTGCTGATGATTTGTACTTCCCAAAAAGCTTCACCTGATGTATCCAACTTTAGAACCTGTAATGATCTCATGTTCATAACTTGATCGTTGTGGATTCACGTGTCCTAAAAAGGTTTTAGGAATCCAGAATCAAGCAGTCCATTCTGCATGCCCTTTTCACCTGGAGCCACTGTTATCTCTTTGCGTCTTTTCTCTGTTATGCTATTATGTAAAGCTACCACAACCTCAGCCTTGCCCCAACAAACTTAATCTGCATCTTGAAGACATGCTCATGATGTCAAATTGCTAAAACGAAATTTAATTGGCTGGCTCTCATTCTGAAAAAAGGAACACACTAATGGATTAAATGAATTCATGTAAAACATGTATTTAACACAATTTAGATCTGGAGTTTCCTTATTCTCTATGTACACTGAATTGCTGATTATTAAAGCTTCTTTGTCTTAGCTTTAGGAAACTCAGTCTATTGTTTCTGGTTTGTTGCTGCAAATGAAGTGCCTCTTTTTCACCTTTGAAACAGGGAAGGATTTCTGTCCAGGTTGGATAATTCTGTTCATGGCTCACAGAACAGTTCCCAGTCTGATACCTCTTCTAATCAAGACCATGATAGGCGAAGAAATGAATTCCAAGCAGAGGATGTGGAAGAGGTCCTAGATGACATCTATGATCTTTTTGAGCCTTCTGATGAGGAAAGGGAGGGAAATGGTTTTCCTACAGAAGGAAACTTAGAAAATAATGACTTAAGTGGGGAACCAAATCAGCATGCCTCTACCTCCCAGGCAACTGGAAGCCATCCGCAAGTTGTAGGTAAAGAAATGGAGCAGTTAAGTGATCTTGACTTTATCAATGGCGGAGAAGGAGATAACAGTACCTCTGGACCATTGACGAAGACTGATGCTGATGAATGGGTAGAAGAAACTTCAGAGAATGAAGACAATGCAGAAGGTCAGTCAGAAGAAGCTCATGAAGTCTTTCAAGCACAAGATGCACGAAGTATTGAGAGAAGTCATGTCCATGAGGTAGATGGTGGCCAAGTGGAATATCTGGAAGCAACTGAAGATTTAGAGTGGCAAGAAACTTCAGATCATGTTGAGGAATGGCAGGAATCAGTTCTAGATCATGAAGAAGGTGATTGGCAGCAATTGAACAATGTAGTGGTTGGAGAAGAGAGAGATGGTGCCGAAGAAGGCCTAAGCGGAACCTGGCAAGATGGCGGAGATAATCATTGGAATCAAGAAAGATTGAATAATGATTTTGGAGAACAGAGTCATACACAAGAGCCACGAGATGATTGGCATGGGAATGACTTACAAGAAGCTATTGATAGCTGGTTAGATGTGCCTTCAGGCGAGGAAGTTGGTTCAGTTCCAAGGGTTGATGCATTTTATTTCCCAGATGATGATAATGTTTACAGTATGGAACTAAGGGAGCTTCTGAGCAGGTAAAGGGTCTCACTTTTTAGGAGGTTTTGGCCAAGATGGATTTTAGATAAGTCTTTTCTTGTTTACATTTTCTTTTTGGTGATTTACATAATCCAGGAGACGTGTCTCTAGTCTTCTCCGGAGTGGTTTCCGGGCAAGCCTTGACCAGCTGATACAATCTTATGTGGAACGTCAAGGTAATGCTTCTCTAGAATGGGATCCGGAGGGGACATCTCCTCCTGCGTTCATTGAGCCAGTACAGGAGCCCCAGAATGGTGATGAGGGTCACAATGGCAATCACTCAGGTGGCATTGATACAACTTCTTCATCTGCCAGGGCTTCTCATCCACTTTGGAACCAGGAGTTACCTGGTGTGGATTGGTCTCATCAAAGCACTCATCATCGCTTTGGAATTGTAAGCATGCATCTACTGGTATATTTGGAATGTTGATTTCTTTTGGAGTTATTTGAGTGTTAACCAATCAGTTTCAATGCCTTCTGCATACTCATGCATTGGCTTGGACTGCATACAATCAATATTGCTTCTATCAATTAAATGGAATTGATAAAATTTCCATTCTTTGGAATTAGAGATAGTGGTGAAAGGCATTATGGTTCTTTTAAGCTTTAGTTCATTATATTCTCTTGTATTTGGTGACATGAAAAGGCTTCTTTTTTTTGTTCTTTTCCTTCATTGACAGACACAGCCTTAAAACTTCGTATCCCTTCTGGATTTACTCCTACCATAAACCCTGTGGTTTTTGTTTAAAGGTTTATTTCTTGTCAGAACAATACTTCATCTGTACCACATCTGGAGCACCTTTTATGGATTAAATTCTGAAGATTTTGTAAACTGTGTGTTTTCTTTTATTGAAAATGAAGATGCAATCTCACTTGGTGTTTCAATCACCATATTCTAACTCTTAGAACTTCCTCTTGACCTGGAGCAGGAGTGGGAGATCATCAGTGAGCTGAGGATTGACTTGGTTAGACTTCAGCATCGCATGAACAACATGCAGAGGATGCTAGAAGCATGCATGGATATGCAACTTGAGCTGCAACGGTCAGTGAGGCAAGAAGTTTCTGCAGCTTTGAATCGGTCAACTGTTTCAGAAGGTATGTAGTGTTTTGAGGAGTTCAGATTTAGGACTCATAATCTGCTTTGGTCTTTTTATTTATTCAAAATTCTTCTGTCCTGTGTCATGTGTGTTTCTTTTTCCCATATTTAACTGGCAAGCTACTTGTCTGGATTTCATGCCCCCTGTTTCGGTTCTTTGAATCACAAGTATAATGTTGAACCATTTATTTTGTGTGTTATGTAGATGTGTCCAAGGATCATGGGCCGAAGGATGAGGCCAAATGGGATTATGTGAGAAAAGGAACTTGTTGCAACTGTTGTGAGCAAAGTATAAATTCCTTACTTTACAGGTACGTGATTCTAACATTGTTTTGCACATATCATACATCTTTATTGACATCTACATCTAATCTGTATTAACTACACCCCAAAAAAAAAAAAACATCTAATCTGTATATCAGTTTCTGTTAGCTGATAATAAGGTTTTCTTTTGAGGTATTCACAGTTTTTCGTCCTTTCTTCTGTTAATGCAGATGTGGGCACATGTGCACATGTACAAGTTGTGCAGAGAACTTGGTTCAGCGAAAAGAGAAGTGTCCAATGTGTCAGGCACCTATAGTTGAGGTGATTCGAGCATATTCTACCCAGTCATAGTGGGCAGAAAAATATCAAAAACCAAACCATAAGAAAACACCAAATAAAGGGACGGATGCTTGTGAAGGAATATATATAGCTTAGATTGCTCTACTCTTCAGTCTTTCTTGTTCGTGTAGTTTCTCCAGGTAAACATCCTATTCCACATTTGGTGATGGATTTTTTTGTCGTTTCTTTTCTTCTATTGTATTTCTTGTAATGAATTTCGCATCTTACAGATGATTGGTAACACAACATACCAAAAGCGCTGCGCCCGATCACTTTTAGCTAAGGAATAAGTGGCCTCTCTCACTTAGGTTATTGCTCACTGCAGACAAGTTCAAGTACATATGCCAGCCATTTAGTGTTTGACAAGATGAAAGTCATAGTTTTTATGATGACTTCAAGAATAATTTATTTGGATACCGAAATGGATAGCTCGATCTAATCTAAATGTCGGTGAGTAACGTACAGCCTTTGAAGAAGCCCGACTATTTTGTTAAGGAATTGGTCCTATTAAGGAATTTGCGGTCTAGTGACAGGATCATCTTCAGCAGTTCCATAACTAACAGTTTTTGTCACTGAATGCCATGCTATGCAAAAGCAGAAGATTCAGATGTCAACTGCTGATACATTGGACCAGAAAATCAAGGGTTGACAAGTGTGTATTTGCAGAAATGATGGCTTGCCTCGTGTTGCAACTGGTCATGAGTTCACTGTAAGTGTTTGTAGTGTGTGACTGAATGCCCCATTGGACCTATTTGCAGGTTGCAGAAGATTTATTATGCTCCATGCTAAATGTATTCTAACGAGAGAACCTTGGAAATCTTCTGTGCTTTGTAAGTTTGAATTATCTAATTTGTTAAAATGATGATTGCACCATTTCCCATTTCTAGTATAGTCCAGATTACTTAAAGTTCTTGCTGCCAGTTTCCAGCCGGTGCATTATGAAGGCAGTTGGCAATTGACAGCAATTCCGTTCCTAGAACATTAAAGTTCAAGGGAATAGAACAACAAATCTTCTTCCTATTAGTACAAGGTTGCTGAGTAATTCCTTTAATTTTCATTTTTTAATTATTTTGGGAGATGAAAAATAAACAACTCTTCAATTATGGGTGAGGCATTGCTGTTCAGCAAACCAAACAGCTAGAACTGTCCAATATTGAAAACAACTGCATGGCATTAAACAGCAAATTGATGTAAAATTCCAGGAAAGAACAAGAAGAAAAAGTGTAGTGAGTGGGCCACGGTGAAGATATTTTATTTATGACGGACTCTTTTTGTTGGACCTGCCAGCCTAGATCTATGTCTATAAAGCAGATAGATAGGCCCCAGTTTGATATTTATTTTTCAATGGGCTTTCTTGGCTGGACCAGAAGCCAAAATATCTCTTGTGGTATATAAAGTTGATAGATACAGATGAGACCCGGAAAAGCCCTCTTATGGACTGTGGCCCGTACAATATGCTTTTAACCCAACATATGTTGCTTTTAGCTTGGCTTTTCGTGGGTCCTTTTAGAAGAGGCAGGGTGGGGGTTGGGGGTGGAGTGGAAAAAAGAAAAAAAGTTAGGAAGAAGTCATTTCAAAGAAGAAAAAAAGAGGAGTACGGTCCAAGCATCCATTATGGAAAACTTATCCAAAATGAAAAATAAAAAAATCGGGGAAATTTCTTTAAACTTTCTCGTTTTCTTTGAGAAAGTGGCGACCGTGAATTATTATTCTTCGCAAGCATTCATATTATTCCTTTTCCTGTTTCTCAATATTAAAACCGTTAAATTTTTTGCTAAAAAGATCATTTCTATCACATAAGTAATTCTTGATGATTCTTCTAGGTTCATCCTACATTTTAAATAACATTGACAAGTTCAGCAATAGCCTAATGGCTTTGGCTGGATTGACTCGCTTGAAAAATATTTGGCATTATATTAATTTTAATAATTATTTTTATAAATTATTTATATATAAATATAATTATTTTATTCTCTATTTTATGAATAAATTTAATTAAAAATATAATAAAAAATATTTTTTATTATTTTTCTTCTTTAGTCTAGACACAAATTATTAAAATACCTTATATTTTTAAATAAAGTAAATAATTTATAAAATTTTCATCTCTTCTTACGTTTGCCTTCTTTTATTCACTTAAATGTCTATAAATAACATTCTCAAAATTTAATAATACATAAGTCTTACTGCTAATCTTTTCAACTAATAAGTTTAATGCGATAACTAACTTGTCAAATACTTTCACAAATTTTTACCAAACTAAAATAAAACATTTAATTTTGGAGGAGTAGTATGATTTGGCTAGCATCAAATTATGCTAAATCTTTGTCTTAAATATTAGAATATAGAACATTTAATTATATACAAAGGGAGTATTTATCATCATTGGTTTTTCGGAGAAAAATAATTAATTTTTTCATTGGCGGTTAAGGTAGCGACAAAAATAATTAATTGTTGTTAGGACAAATTCGAGATAGACAAGATACAATAAAAATTGCAAAACCACTGGCAACATATCCATCACTTTCGGATCAAGTTTTGCCCATTCGCGAAGCCAACAGCTTGCCCATGAAGCCTTGCCCACTGGCATTAGGTGTGACGTCCCAATCTCAAATGGTAAGTTTAAGAATTTAATTTCTCTTAGTTGTTGTATGTCTGATTTTTCTTATTTAATGGCAATAATAAGAAAAATTAAGTGTAGAAATTGCATCCAGTGCTAGTATGATATGTATTCCCTCAATCCAAAGCACAATGTCATTTTTTTTAATTTATTTTGAGGGGAAAAATAAACATGTAATTTGAATAGAGACAAATATTATTTTTAAAACATTATAGTGTTGCTATTCTTATAATTAAAGACAACAAATAAAACGAAAAGGGGCAAACCACCAAACTATACAACAAAAAGAATAAGATAATCTAACTTGCACAAGCAATTAATCACAAGGTCAATTTATATTATAGTGCTATTTAAGTAACTTACAAGCATGTACAAAAGAATCACCTATATTAAATTACAAGAGCTAGAATTACTACACCAATATTATTTTAAAAAACAAAAAAAATATGTTACTAAAAACGACAATTGACAAGAGCAACGAATTTTTCGTAAGTATAGCGAATGAATTTTACTTTACTCACTGCCATAAACATATATACTTCTCTCTTCATTAAAGATGTTTTTGAATATATTTACTTATTTTAAATTAAAATTTATTTAAATTTAAAAATTAAAGATGAATTTTTCATTTAATTTAAATTTGATAATAAATTTTAAAGTAATTTTAACATAATAACAATATATATTTTTAATTTTAATAAAATTTTAGCAAAGTTTGACAAAACTCCCTTCGAAATTTCATAAAGACTCTGGTGAAGCTCCAAAGGTAGCTTTGTTGGGGAGAGCTTTACTAGGCCTTACTCCAATTGGAGTTTCACTAAGATCCAACAAAACTCTATTTGATCAACTTTTTCTAAGAATTTTATTTTTTATTATATCTTTTATTCTTTAATTATAAATTTCATTATTCAAATTAAAAATATAAATATTTTCTATTTACTTGTACTTATAGATTTATTTTAAAATTCTTGCAAGATAAAGAATTTAAAAAATCTAATTAAAAATCCAAGATTTGCTCAAAAAATTCTTCATATCTATTTTTAATTTAATATTTTCTTCGTTCACAATATAATATTTCATTTTAACTTAGTATAAAATTTAAAGAAGATTTTTTACTTACTCAATTTATTAACTTTTTCTTATTAATTTCATAATATTTTTATTAATTAAAAATATTAATTTTTTAATTTTTTATTAATTTTTAATATCTTTATTAATTAAAAATATTAATAATATAACTCACATATTAGTAAAATTTAAATTTTTTAAATTAAAATAATTAAAAAACGAGTCGTGTTAATAGAAGTTACTTTTTTTAAATTAATGAGATCAATAATAAATTTAAATAAAATATATAATAATTTGAAAAAAATAACTATTTAATTATGAATATTTTTTTTAAAAAATATTAACGTACAATTATGACAGAGAAAGTATTTTAAAAAAGGAAATAAAAAAATAAGGATAAAAGAGAAATGAACATGTTTGTATAAAAAGACACAATAAAGACATGTTTACTGTGCTTTCAAAAAATTCACCACAATTATGAAAAATACTAAAAACTCTTGCTTCTGTGCAACACTACAGGATCTCCCAGATATGTACAGCTACAGCTCCTGTGTACCCCTACTGGGGCCCTTTCACTCGACGTGTCAGCCCTATCAGCCGTTGATCTTCCCTGCAACTCAGTCATAGCATTACTACTCTCTGCCTCCTTCACATCCAAGCACACCTGATCATCGACCTTCTTAAAAAGTTCAGTCGACCGACAGAGTGGGCACGACACGTGTGACATAAGCCACGTTTCGAGACAGTGAGAGTGGAACAGGTGTTTACAATGCGGAATCAACTTGACAACTTCTTTCTCCTCGAATTCGCTTAAGCAGATTGGACAGTCAGTGATCAGGTGCATCGCATCCTCACCGTAAGAAACAAGAGGCAGCGCCCGGACGGTGGCAGGGTCGAGACCTTTTACCTTCCGGTTGTTAGGCAACCCCGGCGAAGATGAAGAAGGCTGAGAGGGGCGTCGACGGCGGCGGATATCGGCGGACTGTTCTTGTGCATAGCGGCGGAGGTAGATTGAGAAAAAGCCCATGAAGAAGAAAGCCGTGAGTAGGACTAAAATTGTCAGTGCCATGGACGAGTCAAGAGGTGAAGCGGGCGGCTTGTAATGTCTACTTATGGTAGTTGTTTCCAAAGAACCATTGATGGGTTGAGAAACGGGGTACGGTGAGAGTGTTGTCTGCTCGACATCTTCGTCTATCGGCACTTGTAGCAGCCTTCTGTATAAGGTTGTTTGCTTCATACTTGCATGCAAAAATTTCTGCTCTCCGAATGCAGACTGTGGAAGTGAAGAACTCTGTAGAAGCTTAAATGGAGGAGAAGAGACTTACACAGTTATTTTGCAAGGGTTTGCTCTGGCAAGAAATTTAAATTGCGGAGAAAGAGATGACAAACAGTGAAGAATTGAAGCTGGAACCAGAACTGGGATATGGATTGATATTTTTGATAAGTAAATCATCAGAGAGAAGGGTGAGGATGCAAGGGGGTATATAACGGGTTTTCGGATAATTAATAAAGAAGATGAGGAAAAAGGATCTACGGAGGGAGGTGGAGGTAGGGGGTTGGGCGTGGGGTTGGTGTTATACGTCTTGATCTTACTTGAATGTTGTATGGAAGTGTAGAAAGGGGCAAGTTTCTGTTGGTGCGGACAAAACCAGGAGTCAGGCTCCAGGTTTTGGCTTTTAGAGAGAGAGAGAGGGATCATCTATTGAGTGATGGAGTTTGCTACGGCTATATATGAAGCTTGCAAAGCCTTATCCATGCCCAAGTAGTATCAGCACAGTGAGTTCTTGTCTTGTTCTGTGGGACTGCAAGGGAATGTGCTTGATCGTGTCAGATAAGCTATTTTAACCCTAAAAATCTAATATTTGAATGGTCTTCGAGAAATAATTGTAAGATATTTTACTATTGGACTCGTTAGTCTTATCTATGGAATAAAAACTCATTAATCGTTCACATAAATTCAAAGACGTAATTAATTAAAGAAAAATGAAATTTTTAGTGATTTAAAATGAAGTGATCTTCAAACTTATGATCTCTCATGCTGCCTACCAAGAATTATTCAGATGGTTTTGCCTACCAACAACTTGAAATTATATTATATACATAGTGGCATAAAAATGAGCGCTTTGTACGCTAATTTTAATTGCATTATATCATTATATATACCAACTACTAAAATCTAAATAAATATAATAATAGAATATTTAACAATTGATCTAATTAATGAGAGAATGAAATTGAACTAAGTACATAGAGAAATTTGGAAACAATTAACGTTAACCCCAAGTATGAGAAGGATATCCTAAAGAAACAGTGCCAAGAAAATGAGAGAATAATATTGCTGAAATGTGTTTACAAAGAGCAAAAAGGAAAATGAAATAATAAATATTCTATGCTAAATTGAATATTTTGCCAATTATCATTTTGCAACTATCCTTCTAAAAAAACTGTTCTTCCTGTTCTTCTGATCTTTTTCATTGAATTATCAGCGTACAACTCCTTATATATATACAAATACACGCACATTTTCTGCTGCAAAAAAGGATATTAGGATACAAATCAAACCATTAGGATATTTAAAACTATTTAAAAAGATTAAAAATGCTCCTAATCAGTCAAAACTTTTAATATTAATGAAAAATTCAAAAAGTAGAAAATGAAAATAAAAAGATTACAACCTCATACAAAGTAATGCCTTTTTTTTAAAATATGCTTGAAATGTTCTAGTACGCACTTTCAGTACACTAATTAAATTATATTATATGTGACTATATTATTGAATAAAAAAATTAATGAATTTAAACTAATCACATGATTATATATAATATAATTTAATTGACATATTAGACAACAATGTTAAATAGTGTAATAAAAAATATCAAGTCTTTTTTATAATATATAATGAGATGGTTACGTTTCTATGATCCATATCTATAGAATTCAATAGTTGCAGACAATATGGATTCTAGTATTAGGTTCCCAGTAATTTAACAAATGTTTAAAATATTTTTATTTAAAAATAATTGGTTAGTGTGTCAAATTCAAATTTAATATTGATAATTAGTATTTTAAGTGATTAAATGTCTAAAATGTCTCTATTTTAAAATAATTGGTTAGTGTGATAAATTTAAATTTAACATTGAGAATTAATATTTTAAGTGGTTGGTTAAAAACTAGTAATATCTTTTGAAAAATATAAATATTTAAATAATTAGTTAGAGATAAAATTAAATTATAAATAAAATAATAAATAAAGTCTTTATATAAAAAAAATATATTTTTTAGAATAAATTAAAAAATAGCATATATATATTTTAAAATGAAAGGGGTATACGTTTTCAACGTCATTATGATACTTTCTTTTTTCGAGATTATTTTATTAATAAAGACATTATAATAATTTATTTATAATTAAAATACATAACTAATTTAAGAAAGTAAATGTTTTATTCTAAACGCTCTTAAAGAAATTGTAGAAATCCAATTCAAAACGGAGAGAATATACGTTTTATTTACATCGATGTTATTATAGACACATTATATTGATGAGTAATTTAAATCATTTGACAATTGTTTTTTGGCTAAACGGTAAATCATTTGACAAATGCGAACAGCTCAAGTTGTGAAACTATGGAATGTAGAGCAAGAGTATAATTATGGGTGTTCATTATTTGGTACAATATGAAAAATTGAATCGAACCAGAGTGAAATATATATTTCGGTTCGGTTTTTGAGTTAAAAATAAATTCAATTTGATTTTTAATTTTTATTCTCGAACCGAAAATCGAACTGAAAAATTAATTTTTTTAAAAAACTATATATGAACGCATTTTGATAATGCGTTCTTTATTAAAAATTAATTTTTGAAAGTAAAATTACTTCAAGAACGCATTACCGAAATATGTTCTTTTCTCTTTTCTTCAATTTCAGTTTGAACCGAACCAAATCGAAATAATTGGGTTCGGTTCAGTTCGATTTTTTTGAAAAATTTAGTTTGGTTCGATTTTGTAAATTTTTAAAAAAATCGAATCAAAAATCGAATTATCCCACCAAAATCGAACTGAATAACTTGTGATATGTTAGCCTTTGTCCTTCTTCAAGAGGTACATAATGCACCACTCCACGATTTAAGGCAACTGAATCGCCTATATATGGGCGTAAGGGCAACGAGATTCTATAATTAGGAGGCATTAATTTCTGCTTCACTCAATTGCTGCTGAGCTCAACTGCCGTGCCAAGTCCGGCCTGTATTGTCAAGAGTCTCTTAAGCTTTTGAGCCATTCGTTGCTTTCAAATGAAAACGACGACAGCGTTTTTTTTTTTTTTTTTGGTTTTTTCTCTTCCTTTAAAATATCAAAAGGTCGTCGAAATCAAGCGTGATTAGCAGACGTCAATGGAACTTGTGTTCGAGCTTTTAACCAATGAGCTTCCCGTGTCTAATCTTCTTAGCAGCAATACCTACTCATATGGTCTATTACTGTCATCCAATCAAAACTTAAAATAAGGCCTCAAACGAGAGTTTTCACTTTCTGCCTTATTAATACTCTTAATTCAAAGCTGTGCAATTTCTTAGACTAGTAGAAGTTTAGTTGCTTCAAGAGAAAAGGAAAAAAAAAAAAAAATAGACAGAGAAAACGAAGTATGGTTGGTCTCAACCTATTCTGGAGGGAAAGGAACAGCATGTTATTGTAGAGATAGAGAGAGAAGGAACAGAGGAAATAGAGAGGGGAAAAGAAAGTCTAGGCTTCAATTTTTTTTTACACATAAAAAAGATAGAAATATCACTAAAAACTTATGTTATGGCATTATGAATAAAGTCAAGACTTTCTAAGAGAGTTGATCTTAAGATAGAATAACTTTTTGTATCTAAAAAAGGTAAAGAGTATAAAAAACATTTCACATTTTTTAGCAATTAGAATTAACCGGCCGAGTTTTACTACTAATTAACAATTGAAAGAAATATGATACTCAATTGACAATACTTCTTATTTTAAGATACTAAAATGGAATTAACTATATTATCAATGAAGTTGGCTTTGGCATTGGCAATTTCTTTTGTTGCATGTGGTCCAGCCCTAAGATAAGAATTAATATTATATTATTGAAATATTTTGGAAAATTAATAAGAGTTGCAATATTTTCATCATTTTTATTTAAAAATGAAAGGAAAAGATAGAAAGAGAATGATTTAAAAAAAAAAAGAAAGCAAGTCGTTCATGTGGTATGGGGATTGGGGAATCGATATTGGCTTCGTCATTGCTTGGGCCTGGAATATACTTCTGGGTTCATCAGGCTTGGGGTATTTCAAATGGATTTCAGAGTCTCAAACAGGCCAATTGTGGATTTGGCTTTTCAACAGTACGTGTCTCAAACAGGCTCTCATTCCGTCAATTACTTTGAGTGATTTGAAAAAATAATCTCTAAATTATCTTAATTGTTATAATTTAATCTTATAATTTATATTTTAATATTTTAATGTATTATCTTTAGAAAAATTTATAAAACAATTCTTAAATTATCTTAATTATTATAACTTAGTCTCACAACTCACATTTTAATATTCTTAATTTATTATTTTTATATATTTTAACATTTACAGTTACAAATACTATTAATATAACAAAAACCGATGAAAACATACATTTGCAAATTATGTGTCCTACCGGTGGAAGATAAATTTGTTTGTTTAATAATTTTTCTTTCCAAAATCTATGGTACGTGAGACTAAAATTGACTTCTTCTTTTTTTTTTTGTAAATTGAGTAAAGTTGAATTAGACAAAGAAATGTGAGGAAAAAAATATATTTTCTACATTCTAATTCCTGTCATTTAGGTTATCATTTTACTCAAATAAAAATGATAAATCATATAAAATAAGAATTAAAATTTGATAAATATGTATCTTTCTTCATCCTATCTTCTTTTGTCCAACTCAGTTTTACTTAATTTAACAAAAAAAAAACACAAATTCAATTGAATGTGCTATAAATTTTAAAAGGAGAAACTCTTGAATGGATAGATTTATTTCTACATAGATAGCGCACATGAAATGTATGTATATATCTTCATTAATTTCTGTCACATTAATAGTATTTTAGATTGTAAATATTAAAAGGGAAATTGGCTATGAATGCCACTAAAGAAATAGCTTTCTGCTTGTCTTGCCACTAAACTTTATTTTTATCCTTTCATGCCATTAAACTATTTTCGAGTGGCTATTTTTGCCACTCAACCTGCACCTGCGGCGGAATCCGGCAGAAACTGACATGTTGATCTCACGTGCTAAACTTTTAAAGGACAAAATGGTCACAACAATCCTCCTCCATCCATTTTCCACTTACCCGACCCTCCTCATTTCCTCCATTTGAGAACCCGTTTGAAAAACTTCTGTAGCAGCTTTGAAACTCTGAAATATTTTGCCCCAAAGTAGAAATCAAAATCCGTCCCAAAACCCTAGCTTTAGCAGGAGCAGAAGAGTTGGCGAGCAATGCTTTCCCAAGAGCAAAGTGTGGAAGCTGCTGCAACAAGTAAATCGAGTGAGTACATGTCTAGGATTGCTTTGAAATTTTTAATTCTTGAAACAATGATTGTGTAGGAATATTTGATTCTTGAAATGCTCGAAATGATGAGAAAAATGGTGGGTCAACTGATTGCTCATAGAGTGAATGTTTTATTTTGGCTGTTTTCTCTTCTCTATTGTAAATGGTGTGTCGACTGATTGCTCTTCTCTATTGTAAATGGTGGTCTTGTCCTATTTTTTTTTTGTTTGGTGTCTTAATCTGTTTGTCTGTAGTGTAAAGTAAGAACTTGTGGTTCCTTCTTTGCTTTGAATTAATTCTTTCTATCTTTATTAGGGGTTTGTCTAGAGCAGTTTACAATAAATTTGCATCATGGTGGGGCTTTAGATCATACTGGTGTAAAGCCTTATGAAGGGGGTAGTGTTCTTGTTGCTAAAAATAATCACGTTGATAAGTTTACACTGACTGATCTAGACAATTGGGCAATGACATTGGGATATAGAACTGCAAGTTGTTGGTATCATTTAGAGGGGTCTGGAGGGGCAAGACATTTGATGCCAGTTACAAGTGAGACTGATGCAGGTTTGATAGCAGAACATGGTGTTAGAAATGGGGAAATTGACATATATGGTGCAAGAAAGCGTGAGAGATTTAAACTGGAACAATCTACCTAGTGCAAATAAGGGCAGAAGGAAAGAAAATGTTGGGAATAGTTGTGGATATAGCAGATTAGGTGTATCAGAACTGGTCAATATTCGTGCAGCAGAACAAGGCATCCAAATAGAACAAAGGATTCCAAAGAAAGTGAGATCTCCTGCAAAAAGAAGAAAGATTGATTGTGGTGCAACAGATTTTTCTAAGGAGAAGATTGATGAAGCAGGGAAAACTGAAAGAGTTCATGAAAGTTTCACTTACACAACTGATGATCGAATTTCAGAGTCATCTGAGGGTAGTGAGTTCTATGAATCAGACTATGAAGATAGTGACAGTGAACAAAGTGATGAAGATAGAATCCATAATGGTGTTGGACAGGCCTGTGATAGAGCAGGGACCTCTCACAGAGACAGGTGTGTGCAACAAGAAGATGGGGATCTTGAGATGTTTGTGGATGATCAAACTGCAGAATGGAGTGACAGTGAAAGTTGTGATAGTGATGAGCTTAGAAGTCAGCATTCTAGTGAAAGTGAGGGGATGGAAGATGCTGCAAAGTCAGCCAAAACTTTTCCCCAATTCAGACCTGAAACTGATATGCAGAATCCTAAATTCAAGGTAGGAATGTTGTTCAAATGACAAGAAAATCTTGAAGGATGCTATAACTGCCCATAAAGTGAAAATGGGAAAACTAATAAAGATACAAAAAAGTGATCCAAGAAGGATGCATGCCATTTGTGTAGGGAAAAAAATTGTAAATGGAGATTATGGGCTGCCAAATTAGAAAGGATCGCGATTGGCAAATCAAGACATTCGTGAAGAAGCATATTTGTGAAAGGTCATCTGAACCCTCACTTCTTAGCCCAACATATTTGGCAAATAAATATCTAGAGTATTTCAGGCAAAGCAAGTGTATAGATGTGCAGGGCTTCATTGCCATGGTGCACAAAGATTTGAATTATAATATATCAACTGATACGGTGTACAGAACAAAAAAAAAAAGTAGTTGCCCTCATTGAGGGTAAGTATAAAGATCAGTATCTAAGATTGTGGGATTATGCAGAGGAGTTGAGGCAGAGTGATCTTGAAAATACTGTGGTTATGAAGACTGAAATTGATAGCAAAGGCAAACAGAGGTTTCAGAGGTTTTACTTCTGTTTAGGTGCTTTAAAAAGAGGGTTTTACAGCGGGTGCAGAAATGTACTTTGTTTAGATGGTTGTCATTTGAGAGGGCCACATCCTGGCATGATTTTATCTGCAGTTGCTATTGATCCCAATAATGCTATGTACCCACTAAGCATAGCAATTGTTGAAACTGAAAACGAGGATACCTGGAAATGGTTTATGGAAATTTTGGCTGAAGATTTACTGATTCATGAGGAAGAGAGATGGACTTTCATGTCTGATAAGCAAAAGGTACGTTTTCAATATTCATGTGCATTTATCACTCATTTGACATTTCTATTATTTACCAAGAACAACCTATAACTAGTATTTATGTGATGTTTCTTTGAAGGGATTGGTTCAAGCATTAGAAGAAGTGCTTCCAAAAGCTGAGCATAGGCATTGTGTAAGACATTTACACAACAATTTCAAGAAGCAATATGCTGGACAAGCTTTAAAGGAACAATTTTGGGCATGTGCAAGGTCAACCCACCCAAACACATTCCTTGATAACATGGCTGCTCTAAAGGTACTTGATGAAGCGTCCTACAATTGGCTTATGAAAAATGCAAATGCTAAGCATTGGTGTAGGGCCTATTTTAGGACAGAGTCTAAGTGTGATATGTTGTTAAATAACTTGTGTGAGAGCTTTAATTCGGCAATTCTTCATGCTAGATCCAAACCTATACTTGGAATTATAGAGTCTATAAGATTGTACCTCATGACTAGGCAAGCCAACAAGAGAGAGTGGATTAGAAAACAAAAAGGACTTCTCTGCCCTAGAATACATAAATACTTGGAGAAGTTAAAAGAAAAAGCTGCTGACTTTTTGCCAAGGGGGGCCGGGTCAAAAAAATATCAAGTTGAGCATTTCTCTGGGGAAATATTTGCTGTGGATTTAAACAAGAAGACATGCACATGTAATAGGTGGGAGTTGTCTGGAATTCCTTGTGTGCATGCTATTAGTTCAATTGCATGTGAAGGAGACAAGGTAGAAGGATATGTTTCAACTTTGTATTATGCAGAAACCTTTTCTAGAGTTTATGAGCCTATTGTCAACCCTATTAGTGGTCCAAGCCTGTGGCCAAGGATTGGAAAACAGGCTCCACTACCACCAAATAGACTTAGACTTCCAGGTAGGCCGAAGAAGCTAAGAAGGAGGGAACCGGATGAAAATGTTACTTCAAAAAAGGCTCCACATAAGCTTGCTAAGACTGGTAGTGGTTCTTCAAAGTGCAGAAATTGTGGGGTTCGAGGACATAATGCAAGGTCCTGTCAAAATAGAAATTCAAGTTCCGACATAAGGACTGAAAAAACAAGACATGAATGCCACCAAAATCCAGCAAATGAAACTAGCTACACTCCTGAATTTATGGCTGCAATTGATGAAGTTGAGATATTAGCAATGTCTACCATGCCACATAACATGAATAAATGCAGCAAATGTGGAGAATATGGTCACAACAGGAGGTCATGTCAAATGGCAGAAAATGAGGAAAACTCAATCCCTCATAGTCAAATCACTCAGGTTTTGATGAGTTTGTACCTCATAATGTACTTATTATTTCCTAATTATGCATGAATAGGCTTTTAATTAATTTCATTTGGTTGATTTATAGGAAATTATTGCTAACACAACCACTGCTGCAACAGTTGATGAATCTGTAAGTATTTCTATGCCAATTTCCTTTTTAATATAACTGATTTTGGAAATGAGACTAATGCTTGTTCCATACAATCTGACAGGGCTTGCTATCCCAGCAAAGCAATGTGAGTCAACTTCATGAAAGTTTAGCAACTAGTGAACTACATCCTCAAAGTACAGCAATAAAAAAACAGCGACTTTGCAGCAAATGCCACCAACCGGGACACAACAAGGCAACATGTCCCTTTTCAAATGAATCTTGAATGTAAATATGGTAACTTTTTGGGATAGAGAGCTATAGCATTATGTCTCTTATGTGGACTATGATCCTTTGACATATATTATGAGACTTTTGTGGCTGTTCATTTTGGTGGAAAACCCTCTGCTAGTTATGCTTTTTAGACAGTGGGTGTAGGCTGTTCATTTTTTGTATGAAAAATTCAAGTTATTTCTAGTTGAAAAATTTCTCTGTTTGTAGTTATGATATGATTTTGCTATTTTGCTGCACTTTTATTTGAAATTTTCACAGTACTTACTTTTCTAATTAAGAAGGCAAGTGAAAGGAAAAGAGAGGAATGTCACTGGAAAGAGGGGTTGTAGGTGGAAAAGAGGAGGGAAAGTGAAAGGTTGGAGTAAGAGCGGGAAAAGGAAAGATAAGTCAAAGAAATTGGGAGGGTCGGGTAAGTGGAAAATGGATGGAGGAGGATTGTTGTGACCATTTTGTCCTTTAAAAGTTTAGCACGTGAGATCAACATGTCAGTTTCTGCCGGATTCCGCCGCAGGTGCAGGTTGAGTGACAAAAATAGCCACTCGAAAATAGTTTAATGGCATGAAAGGATAAAAATAAAGTTTAGTGGCAAGACAAGCAGAAAGCTATTTCTTTAGTGGCATTCATAGCCAATTTCCCATATTAAAATATATAAATATAATAGACTAAAAATATTAAAATATAATTTACGAGACTAAGTTACAATAATTATGATAATTTAAAACTGTAATTGCTCTAAATATAATGAACTAAAAATATTAAAATATAAATTATAAAACTAAATTATAATAATTAAAAATAATTTTAAAAATTGCTTTTACATATTGTTCCAATTATTTTCTTTTTCTTGAAGAAAATTATCAGCTTTTCCCTTTTTTATTGCATTCAAGATCTGCAGTAATCGCATGTAAAACAGTAGGATGAACTTCCTCATTCCCGTTTAAAATGAAAAATCCCCCCGGCAGTGCACAGCATGCCCTAGCTTCTAATTTGGTTGATAAAGAGACCATCGGGTGTCAAGTCATCCTGCTTGGATCTGTCCCGTTTGACTACGGCCTAAAAGTCTTGAATAATCATAAATTCATTCGACACAACATTCCAAAATTTCAATTGATCGACCTTTATTGCTTTAACAAATTGGCCTTTTGCCAAGGAACAAATTTAAAAAGATTAAACTATAAAATAAAATAACAATTAAATTTCTCCGAATTCTTGATCATATTCACTCTCCAGATTTAAAGGAAAAAAAAAACGGTGGAATACATTATAGTAGCAAAATGAAATGGATATCGAAGGGTTTACTGTTCTCCTCTCTCTGGAATTGTATGTATGATGTATCATTCCAATATTTTTGCTTTTATTTAGCACCAGGAAACAGAAGCATAATGCAGATCGACTAAATAACGGTCTCGGCCACGAACGATGGAAATGGGGCAAATGAAACAGACATCAATCCACCGCAAAAATGGCAACTTAGCGTATGCACTAAAAGACTGGCAAAAGAGGTGCATAGCATTGCACGTAAGTGCATTTTTGCTCATCCCTTCAATCAATTTCCAGCTTCTAATTCTCCTACTATAATACACAAATTGGAAGCAGCAAATGAGGTCTCTCTGAAAATGACATCGTTAACCCCAGCCTAGGATTTGGTTTTGGTCTTAAACTTGGTATCTCCAGTAACGCTAGCAGCATAGTTAGTCACAGCTTTTGAACCCTCGGCAATGGCGTGCTTCCCAAGGTCTCCCGGCAGCACCAGCTTCACTGCATCCTGAATCTCCATGGACGACAGAGTCGCCCGTCCGATGTAGCTCGAAAGCTTCGAGGCCTCATCGGCAATCCGCTCGAACATGTCGGACATTAGGTTGTTGATGATAGTCATGGCCTTTGATGATATTCCCATGTCGGGATGCACCTGTTTCATGACCCTAAACACGTACCTCTTGTACTGCACGCCACCTCCCCCGCCGACTTTTGCTCTCTTTTTCCTTCTTTTTCCACCACCTCCCTTCTGAGTGGTTTTCTTCTTCAGGTCGTCCTTTACAGTCTCTTCTTCTTTGGTTTTCCTTTTCTTGCCCCTCTCTTCTTCCTCTTTCCTCGGTGGTTGCTCGAATCTTGGCGGTGTTGGAGCTGGAGTGACTTCTGTCTGCGAGGCTGGTTGAGTTTCTTCGTCTTCAGCTTCAGTCTCCTCCTCCACCTGCGCTTTCCCTTTCTCCGGTTGCAGCACAGCTTCAGCCTGTTCTTCCTCCGGCTGCTGCTGCGGCCGTTGTTCTTCTTGTTGTTGCTCATCATCTTGGTTCTCCTGTTCTTGCTGGGGCCGTTCTGGGCCTTCTTCCGGTTGCTCCAGCGGTGGTGGTTGATCTTCTTCCTCTGCTTTATCTCTAACAACGATCACCTTCTCAGGCGATCTTTTCGCAGAAGAAGAAATAACTTCCACTTTCTCATTCTCTTTGATTGTTTCAGAAACAACCTCCATTCTCTCATCCTCATCTTCGCCTTTTCCTTCAGCGCAGGGCGAAACAACGATCTGAACAGTTTCTTTCACAACTTTCGTTGTCACAACAGTGCCCCGCACCTTGCCTGAACGAGTTTTGGGTGCCATCGTCCCTCTCCTAATTTCCTCACTCTCCGACTTGGCTAAATTTGTCTGAGAGATTCTTTTCCCTCTCCAGAACTGTTTTTAAAAGCGTTGGATTTGGATGGACGATGATCGAGGAGTCTGGATAATCTTCTTGGCCCTTGGGTAGGGTAGCATGAATTACAGAGCAGAGCATTCCAGAGGTCGGCACGTTGAAATACAGGTGTCAAAAGCTCGAGCTAAAAAGGCCACGTCGGTTAAAAAGTGAAAAAGTTGCGGTGGTTTCTGGAGGGAACATCGCAAATTCGATCAACTTTGGGGAAATGTCGAGGAATTGAAAGACGACTTCAGGACTTTTTGCCGAGTATTAATTGAAAGCACTTCTATCAACTAAATTGTTTTCTTGGAAACAATTAAATTTTTTATATAACAGTAAATCAAATTTAGAATTAACGTTTGAAAACCTTTTTTCTTTGTCTTTAAAAGAAAAAAAAATCTCTTTGAATATAAAAGAAAAAGCGTTAAACTTTAAAATCTCTGTTATGAATTTGTTGATGCGCAGTCATCGTCAGTACAGCAAAATCGTAATACTAATGTGGAGAACTTAATAAAGAAATTATAATGTAGAGAATAGGAAGAAAATATAGAGAGAAAATAGAGAGAAAGAACAAGATATCTTTATTGATTTTCTGAGAGTAAATTGATCAATGAATGAGTGTATACAACATCTCAGTCTAGAGCCCTATTTATAGGGTCATAATACAAGAGTTTATGAAAACTCAAATTCTAATGGGGAAAGGAAATCAAATCTGATTAGGAGTCATATTTTGGGAGTTCAGTTCTCTTCAGAAAACTGATTAATATGAACATCCACATATATTATTTCATAACACTCCCCCTTGGATGTTCATAACATAAAGAATATGCCTCGTTAAAACCTTACTAGATAAAAACCCAGTGGGATAAAAAACTCTAGTGAAGGAAAAAGAGTACATTATTCTTTATGTCATTATTACTCCCCCTGATAAGAAAACCCTTTAAGGTTTCTTAAACGCCGCATTCCAATTTTGTTCACCAATTTATCAAATGATGCGGCTGGTAATACCTTAGTGAATAAATCTGCCAGATTGTTACATGATTGAATTTGTTGCACATCAATATCACTACTCTTCAGGAGCTCATGAGTAAAGAAAAATTTTATCATATCTCCTTAGATATATTCCAAACTTTATTATCATCCAACAACATAGTTAGAATTCCTCCTTAGAGGATATAGATTTATCTCGAATACATTAATCATGATCAAATATATTCTCAACCAACATCATGAATTTCTATTACTTCAATATGAGTTGAAGATGTGGCTGTTATAATCAACACATGCTTATAAATGCATGATTTATGTAAATAACTTATACCTTGCATATCCATCTCAACAGGAGTTGAATTTTCTCAATATTCGAGATAAACTATCTCAAGGAGATATCAATAGGCAATCTTAATGCCATCTCAAAATTCATTGGGTAGAGAAAAACTACAATAGATATCTACTTGCACGTGGACAAGTGCATTCATGCACTCAATTGCAGAATTGTGGTACTTCAAGACCAAATAGTTCTTCAATATCTTTCAATAGATATAAAGAATCTCGCATATAATAACCCAATAACAATTGATGTGCTATGTCTATATTAAACATCTTCAGGATGTTCAATCAAAATAAAATATTGACTTTTCAAAATGTTGATCACAATACTTGCTCCTCTAAATTCTTCAGGAAAAATATTTTGATTATCAAATCATTTTCTCTTATGAGGATTTTATTTTCAAAATCAAGAGATCAATCACGCTTCAGGCATGTATCAAAATTATATGACTATAGAATTCATATATTTGTCCTGCTGGGACATTTATCCAAATAGGAATATCTATAAGTAGAATGTTATATTGACTAACTCTACAGGAGTCAGACAAACAATCAATACGCAACATTATGCAAATAAACAATATTTTGAACTTCTAGTTCATTAATACTTGTGCATAGATCAAGATAATAAAAGTTATAAATAATATCCTCTTTTAATTGATGATTTTCTCCCCTAATGTGGGGAACACTATGTCAATCAATAGATTGTACAATGAGGATATCTTCTAATAAAGAAATACATATAGTAAGTATAGCTACGTATAGAATTTCTTCATATATGGATATACTCGATCATTCTTTCAATAAAAATTCACTAAGAAAATCTCATTATGTTCTACAGGAACAATTATATGCTTCAAGCATATTGAGTCCATCAGGGACTTCAAATATAAATACTATTATCAAATGATAACAAATATAAACACATATTAAGTGTTATCATGCACTATTATATCCACCACTATAAATATATTTCTTCGTTATCAGTGCCAGGTTTTACGAAGAATCATACGCCATAAATCATGGCAAATATTCACTTTTGTAGTTCGCATTTTATAAGCAAATATTAATTGCTATCTTTTTAGGGTTACACTTCAGGTGTATAATTCCTCCTGGGAATACATGTACACTTCAAGTGTACTTGTGAATAATTTAAACTTTTCATATTTCTCATGCGAACTTTATCATTTCGAGTCTGCAGACCTTGATTTGGAAATCCTCAATATATTATGCGCATTAATATATTTAAAGTCATACTTGTGCGATTCCAATAGTTCCCAATCATGTTGAGATCTCATCATTTATCATAGTTTTCAGGTACCTGAATTTCTTCTAGAAATAATATATCAATGATGTTTGGAGGGAAATTCTGCTGGAATTTAAATCTCCTCAACTTAACATATATGACCATCTTTAGCCTTTGCTCCAGTGAAGAGTTTGTATCTTTGGAACCGACTTATCTACCACATTTCAGTTGTGTCTCAACTTTAGTTATAGTGGTAGATTATCCTTCAGGGATATCAAATATAATAGGAGCATTCTTTGCCGGATATTGGTCAGTTAATATACCTAGTTATATAAATTATCCTTTGAACTTCTGGTTCAAGGTATCTTCTATGAGGATCAAAATAGAAGATCAATATGAGACACATACTAATATCTTTATCCAGCCACATAATTTCTCCTTTTTATGTTGGGGCAACATATTCAAAATTAACAGAATACGAATCTCTCCCTTAAGATTTGTTCCCAACATATTTAATAATCTCTTTGAGAACCCCATCTCATTACCTTTTGTGGTGGTGCAACATACATAGTGCATTTCTAAATTTAGGATGGGAAATATTTGGTTTCTGACCACAAACCAACTATTATGAGGAGAATTACAATGTGTTGGCAAAATACGAAATAAGTGCTAATATATTACAGTTATGAACATTCTACAGGATGTTCAATATTTATCTCAATACAACCAGTATTATTAGGACAAATTATGTCTTTGGGAGAATGTTAAAATATGAGCTCATTATCAATAAATTGTGCAAACTACAGGTTGCAAAAACAACAATATACATATGACTATTTGTTGATGCATCAACTAATAATTTCTCCATATTCATCCCAAAATAACACATTCAACCCTAAGTAATACTGACAACTTTTAAATAAAACAAGTAGCACATATAAATTCGTCATATTAGGAAACTTCTGGTTTCATAATAAATTCATAATTATTCTTCGTATTTTAATGATCCAGGATGGTCTAACTGGTCATGCCAACTAATAAATTATTTATCAGTAAACTTCAAGTTTACTCAATATTGCATCTCAATTTTATAATTTTATGCAATATAAATCAGGAGAGATAAATAGTGATATCTATAATTGACGTATATTTCATGTCATAATGATAATGCATATGCCTCAAAAGTTCATTCATCCAATGTCTCGATATACTGATAATATAATCAAAGTTCAAAAAGCTTTACGAGACTATATGGAGAACAATGCATTACAAAATTGACCATTGGGTGAAGATCATGTAACTCTTCTGGAGCTTTAAATCAATTAACTCTTCTAGAGTTATTTGATCAATTAGTTCTTCAGGAACCTTGCACTATTATTTATACTTTGGACATATATTTTAAATTTTGTCCAAATAAACAACAAATATTATTTAGACAAATTGTATCTTCACCATTCTTGATCCAAAATAAACTAAAATAACATAGGAAAGTAGTAATTCGATAATTTAAAATTTTGATTAACATTCAAAATGCTAAAAACTCATTCTGGATATTCAAAAGAATTAGCTAGATTTTGAACCATATCGATATTATCAACACAAGCATCATTACTATCAGTAGCATAATTTAGGAAAGTAAAGAATTATCAATAATTAATAGAGATTCATAACATGCTTGACGTACTACAGGTACGTGACAAACTTTCATATTGCGTCAATAACATGTTAGAATTATTACTTTCCCTTTTTCCTTCTCATTATTTTCTCACTTCTGGTGAGTATCTATTCACTGGAGATTTAATGAGTCATTCTTATAGTATAAGAACAAAGTATATTTCTACTAGTTGTGACCAAAATCTCGTACATAAATACATTATAATTTCTAATGTCATTCACTTCAGGGAATGATATAAAAATATTTGATCGAGCGTCAAAATATTTTATCAATGACTCATTTAGTCTCAGAAGATATAAATTTAAAATTCTTCTGAAATAATTCTTCTCGATATTGCAACTACAAGAGCATGTTAGAGATATGAGAAAGGAAAAATCTTTTATACTGATAGACATAAAATCTTTTAGGCACACTTATAACAAATCATAACTAGCATTTATATACTAATCATCTTCTGGTGATTGTATACTTCATTCACAATTTGCTAGTAATCAAGTGACTTTGATGCTTTGTATTTCTTAAGTGGTGTCTTCAGGACCCACAATATTCAGATGCATATATTCTAATCGCCATGATTATATGGATTATTCTTACCATATCCACGTCTATGTTGACGGTTTCAACCATGACTACGACCTCTTCCAGGATCATAACCATTGGTTCTAATACATTCACTCACAGATGTAAAATAAATTGTGCTTTGGGTAGAATGACCATCTTCTGGTGGTCAAATATTTCTTTTAGATCCTTTCACAAAAAAGTGGATCTTTCACAATAAGATATTCCGCCTTTAGATCCTCATAGAAATTTTGGTGGAGAAAAATCATAGCTTTTATACGATTTTGAGATGGTGTCTGCCAGACCCATTATATCTCAATAAATTTAAGCATCTAATGTCTATGACATATAATTCTTTCTATAAATATCAAGAGTTAAAAAAAAAAAAAAGTTTTGAAAAGTTTGTCATGAGAATTCAAAGGTAGAAAAAATACCTCTTTTTCTCTTGATTAAACTCTCAACTTCGGTGGCAGAGACTCGTGTTGATAACGTGTTATGAATTTGTTGATGCGCAATGTCATCGAAGACAAAGAAAATCGTAATACTAATGTGGAGAACTTAATAAAGAAATTATAATGTAGAGAATAGGAAGAAAATATAGAGAGAAAATAGAGAGAAAGAACAAGATATCTTTATTGATTCTCTGAGAGTAAATTGATCAATGAATGAGTGTATACAACATCTCAGTCTAGAGCCCTATTTATAGGGTCATAATACAAGAGTTTATGAAAACTCAAATTCTAATGGGGAAAGGAAATCAAATCTGGTTAGGAGTCATATTTTGGGAGTTCAGTTCTCTTCAGGAAACTGATTAATATGAATATCCACATATATTATTTCATAACAATCTCTGAGTATTAGTTAGTTATCATCTTATTATTAAATGATATGTTCAATAAATTATAAATGTAAATTGAATTATCATCAGCTTTACTTGTATATGATTAGGAATGTTAAAAGAAAGAAAGAAGAAGTTTTAGAATTCATCTCTGCTTGCTCGCTCTTTCTTTCTTTTATTTTTTGCTTTTTTTTTAGTTGAAACTTGAAAGGGAAAATTAATGACTTCTAACTTAGCGAAAAAAGAAAAGGAAAAAAAAATTTACATCTATCCCAAGGTTGAGTTAAGTTTCTATTTGGGCCTAGTTCGTGCTTTCGTTCTTCTGTGCTTTAACACCGAATCTCCAACTTCAGCCTTTCCTAGCTGGGCTGAGCCCAAGCCCAACTCTGGTATCTAGGAAAAGTCTGGGCAAATTTGGCGGTACAATCTCTCAAATGGGTAGGAAAGAGAGTAGTGTAAAAACAGTAAAAACAGGTCTTTTGGGGGACAAAAAAGGTAAAAACAGAAGTAATAACTAATGATCAACATTTATGCACCAAAAAAGGAAAAAAAAAAAAAGTGGGGGTGGTGCAATTTGGGTATTCATGTTTGAATTATGCAATTTCTTTCTCCACCTAAAAAGAAACAGAAAATTAAACTATTTTCACCAATTTCAGAGTCATCCTCTCTCAGGCTAGAGCAGCAAACAGGGCATTGAGTAGTGAAAGATGAGCAAGAAAAGAGCTACTTGATTGCTTAGTGGTGTTACTATCAAAATAAGCAGTAAAACTGAAAGCATGCAAAAGGAATCTTTGACAATTTTATTAGGCTATACTCCAAAAGCATACTATATATAGGGCTCTATTCAAAATTCTTCTTCCTGATCATAATCTTCTGAGTTCCCAAACTTGCTTGTCTTGTGCCAATATGTGAGGTTGGAATGTGAATAGAGCATAAATCTCAAACATATTAAAATTTTCATTTAATATGAACGGTGTAAAATTTGCTATATTGGCCAATTCAATTGCTATAGCTCATAAATCATGAAAAATGGACATTTGGCATTCTATTGTGAAAGAAAGATGTTGATATTCTTTCCATTGGCTTTTCTGGTTGAATTACTAACTTGTTAGTACAAGAGGTTGTCGAAGGTAATTATCCTAAAACTCCTCCTTAACTTGGAATAAACACCTTAACCATGAAAATCCATACACATCAAGATAAAAATAAGAACATCAGAAGCAGGCATGTGTTTGGTTAACAGTATTAATCCTAGTAATATCCATCACACACCTGTTGCATCTTATGATATTTTTGACATTACAAGGTCTATCTACCACAGCTACTCTAAACATGCTTCTCAAATCTAAACATATTCTCATCATCTGCAGATATTTTATAAAGATGGAAAGTAATAAATCTCTATAAATAGTATAAATTAATTTTACAGATAGTGAAGATTCAGATATTTATATCACGCAACGAACTACATACCAGATTCTTGCTGCTCGATGGATGACTATATCCGTAATATAATTCTTCAAGAAAATCCTAAGACCTAGGATTCATGTGAAATTTTAAGTCTCTTCTTAGCAGAAGACGCTGTCCCAAGTGATGAAACCCTAGAAAACTCAGAACACGATTTGAGAAAAGACTCTACCTCGTCTCTTCCTGTGTTTTCAAAGAACTGCAACTCATCAGCCCATTTTCTCTTACGTAAAACTACTCTTCTTCTTGGTTTCTTGGGCGCCGGTGGGCAACTTTGAATCGGAGGGATTTTCTGTTCTTGCCGCGTTGGGGTTCTGCAGCAGTGGTAATATTCTTCATGGCTGCTGTATGAATCTGAGTTCTTTGGCTCCTCCTGATGATCATCTTCTTCTACAGAGCTTTGCTCCAAAACATGATCTCGGGACATGTAGTTGAAGAAAGTTAGGCAGTGTTGTTGCAGTAGTATGGAAATGGAAGAAGAAATAGAGAGAGAGAGAGACAGAGAGAGAGAAGCGGAGAGTTGAAAGAGAAATATTAGACTAGTTATTGTATGTCTTGTATTTTATGTTGTATTCTTGCTTTCTTTTGTCAACAGGAATTTCTATATTCAATCACTTTTCCCATTCAGTGTTAGATATTACATGACAATTAAAGCACGTCAGCTACAGTTTCTATTTCGGCCGAAACAACCACTCACGCCTACAAGATAATATATAAACTTATCATGATTTTTAGCTGAAAAGAGTTTTTTTTTTTTTTGGAGCAACCAAATTCTAGCAAGTCCTTTTTGTTTGCAAATCAATTGCTAGCTGCCCAACTTATTAAATTATTGTTAGGAGAAATAATTTCTGAACCCCAACAAAAAAGAAATTCTTGCAATAAATCTCATATATTCACGCACCTTTATAAGGTTAAGATTTTTCAATTTAAAATAAATAGTAATTTGTAAAAAGTGTACTGTAATTATTTTATTTATTTTAAAAATATTTTTAACTTTAATTTATATAATTTTAATCTCAAATTTAATTTTTAAAAAATATAATCTTTACTACTAATCTCACGATCGAGTTTGGCTCAAATTTATCAAACATTGTCCACTTTCATATAAAAAATATATTTGTATAAGTACTACTTGTAATTTATAATCATAATTCAACTCCAATTTCAATCACGAGATATCTAATTTAGTGGTCATATATTTAGGAGAAATACACGTAGTCTTTATTTTCAAAAGCTTTAGATGGTGTTGGGTAAGATATGACGAATTTGCACTTCAGATCGAATTCATGTACCCCATATATGTGAATTTCAATTGAATTTTATTATAGGATTGGTGGTAAGAACTATATTTTTTAAAATATATATATATATTCGAGATAAAATAAAATAAAATAGTTATGAGACTTTTTTTACTAATTACTCTAAAATAAATCTTGTAGGAGAAAAACTAAGAGAACTATCTTTAAGAGTAGTGTTTACTTATCATTTAGTACTAGCAAATGAAAAGTTTTATTAATTCTGGAAATAATTTGGATGATGTAGGTAGTTTCTTCCTACAAGTAACAAACTAACATAGCCCAGGAGTCAAAGCATTAAATCAAATACTAGTTGATGGATGAGCAACATCATATAACAACCAATCCCGCTCTTTAATGATGCAAAACCATTTAGAAACCAAGAGGACATATAGTTTGACCTTTTTATCTCTGTGATTTGGTTTTCCTCAAAATAATTTTGAAGAGATTAAGTTGAAATTAAGGGTGTGATTGGATTTGAAAT
Organism: Rauvolfia tetraphylla; assembly: GCA_030512225.1. Taxonomy (NCBI): domain Eukaryota; kingdom Viridiplantae; phylum Streptophyta; class Magnoliopsida; order Gentianales; family Apocynaceae; genus Rauvolfia; species Rauvolfia tetraphylla. The sequence goes on from JAJQKT010000062.1 coordinate 2,357,860, forward strand.
TTTTTATTTTAAATTTTATAAAATTTAAATTATTCGTAAGAAATAGTGTATGACCCAAATTCCGCAACGAAACCAATCCATTACAAAAAGTTAAGTCTTTCTCATTACAAAATTATATAATAAAAAGTTTCTCCAAAGTTGGTCCACACATTTTAAACAAGTTTGCAACGTCAAACTAAGATTTATCCAATATTAGATAATAATTAAGACATTTGTCCTCTCTCCTTAACGACATATGGGAAATAACCTTAAGGGAAAAAAAAACCAAAAACAAAAGGAACTACATACATTATCCTAGCATCCATTTGAAAATGTGGAATTGGAAACACATTTTTGAGGGGCTCAAAAGGCAGTAATCTTAGTTTCAAACATCCCGATCCCTACCCTCACTTTCAATTCTGTCTCAAATCTTCCTGCCTACTTGTCTCGTTGCTTAATTATTCAATATACTAGTTTTTTTTAAATGAATTATTCAACATAGTTGAAAAAGAGAAAATGATTAATTTGATTATGTTTCAATTTGAAAATTATTTTCTTTTTTAGCTTAAAATTCTTAGTCTTATTTTTAAAAAAGTTATTAAATTTTGAATTTTGATCTTCTTAACTACTCACTCTATTTCAAAATATAATACTTTTTAACCATTTTATATAAATGAAGGAAGAAGTAAATAAGGGTATTTTTCTATTATATATATATATTACTAATTCTACTAATATATATTTATGGTTAGAGTAATTTTTTAAAAAATAATTCTTAAAATTTGTAAAAGATTTAACATTTTAAGAAAAAGAACAGAATCAGAGAGCCTTTAAAATTAAAATAGAAGAAGTAAGGCACTCGAAATCTTAGATTATATTTCTTTCATTTCAAAATATAAAATTTTTATCTCTTTTTGTATTAATTAAGGGAGAAACAATAAAAAATTATTTTTATTATATTTTTAATTAAATTAATTAATATAATAAAAAGTAAGAGAATTATATTTATAGTAAATATAATATGAAAAATAATTTTTAAAATTTATTAAAAAATTAAATATTTTGAGAAAAGAAATCATGGGGGAAAGATCATATTTTAAAGGAGACGTAGTCGTTGATTAATTTTATGAGGTTAAGTTTGTTAGGATATTTAGGATTTATATGGCAGGAAGTCGTTCTTCTCCGGGTGACACGGGCACCGTACATAGGTAAGTGGCCTTATCTTCTTCGTCGTTCGTGGGCTGTCAATGTCATATCTCTCTCTTACTTTGTCCGTATTAATACAAAACGCATAGGATTCCGTTTTGATTTTGCAATATAATCCCACCGCTGATATGGACATCCAAATTCATGGAATTTCAAGACTTTGTAGTGCCACAGAAATAGAATATATCTATTGCCATTTGCCACCACCATACTTCTTCCCCACAGGCCACGTTCTGTTGTAAGCTGATCAAGCAGCCCGTCGCTTTGGGCAGTTTCGGACTCTACCAGCAATCCATGTTACTCTTGGCTTTGTGTATATATATACGCAATTCACATCTATACAGAGAGAGAGAGAGAGAGAGAGAGAGAGAAGTGAGAAGGTGTGGGATTGTCGAAGAAGAAACGGCCAACGAGTTGCACGTCAAGAAGACATATTCAACCAAATATTCCATGCTACGAAGTCCCTAGCTGATGATATCCCGCGGAGTCCACATGCATGCATGCATGCAACCGCCGACGGCTCTATTTGGATAATTGGATTGGTTTTCATTTTGAGAAGTCTTTTATTTTTTATTTTTAAATCAACTTCGATTTCTATATGTTTTCGCACAACAACATTTTCAAAAGAAAAAAAAAATAGTTTTATATGTACGAAGTTCAAAGGGTCAAGTTCTTATGTCCTACTATGTAAGTTCTCGGGGGTTAATTCCATATTAGTATGCGATATACAACCACGGCAGACAATTGATGAGATTTAAGGACTTAATTCATGGTTTAAGTCAAAAGAAATTGCTCCGAATATGGCTGTTTGACTATTTGAGTTAAACTATTTTGTGGGTACAAATTCCTCTTTGACTATTTGAGCATAAGTTTTAATTAGCAACTCTCAGCTGCTGAATTGGCCATTTGTATCTCTATTTCATTTTTTCAAGATGTAGCAGCGGTGCAAACGATCCAATCCCTTTACGAACATCCTTGAAAAAGCTCATACAAGTTTAACTCAAACACTCAAACTTGAGAAATCAATCAAATAAGAACGTAAATACTTTACACATTAGAGGATTTAATGTATCATAATCTAGTTGGAACGCAAATATTTCTTAAATAAGACTTTGAGTCTTTACTAATATCCCTATAAAAACGTCACTTCAAATTTGTGCTAAGTGTCAGATACAATAAATAATGGGGATTAATAAGTGCAATAAATTTTTTATAAACGTGACGAATATATTTTACTTTTACTCTTACCCTAAACTCACATACTTTGCTTTCTACCAAAAAAAAAAAAAAAATACACTCCACCATCTTATTCTACTTTGAAATGAAATTTATTGAAATTCAAAAATTTTAGATGGATTCACCATTGGGTCCAAAATTGATAAATTTTGAGGTAATTTTAATGTAATACAATTTATTAACTTTGTAGAACTTCACACGTTTGGCAAAGCCCTAAGTGGAGCTTCAACAAAACCTAGCAAAGCTTTATCTGGTCTCTTTTTTTTTTTTGGTGAAATATATTTTTAATTATTTTTTATTTATAAATTTCAACATTCGAATTAAGAATATAAGTGTTTTTCAATATTCGAGACCCTTTGCCGGTGGAGAAGAAATTTTATTTTAAAAAATTTAATTTTTAGGAATTTTTTCCTAAATTTCACATAAAAAATCAGACTTTTGAATAGAAGAGGTGATTTATTAATCTTGTGACTAAGATTTGTTGAAGAAACCTTTCAAATCTAATTTTAATGGGAGATTTTGAACGAGAGAATAGGAATGAGAGAGAAAAAAATTATTATATTTGTATATAAATAGGCAAAATAAAAATATATGTTCATTGCGACTATTAAAAACCCGGGACCACCTACTACCAATACGGAGTGCTCTTACCCCTTGAGCTATTGTATTGCCACGTGAAGAGAAATTTTTTAAATGTGTATCTATATTTCCTGGAAAAAAAAGCTCAAGTTTCCTTCGGCTCAAGTTAAAATAAAGCTTTGCAAGAGTGAGCTTTATGATTTTTGAGTTTGGGTAAAAATGACTTTACCTTTTTCACTTTGATTGCACCTATAAAAGTCAAACATATAACCCATTAAACTAAAAGGAATAATCACTTTTTTCTAATTTTTGAGCTGCAATTTAAATATGAAAAGCTCCTCTCAATATTAATCAAAACTTGACTCAGCCGAAACCCATATTCAGGAGTATTAGTTGGGCCTTTATCTGACTGAGCCTCTTAATATATAAGCCCAATATGAAGTTCTTATTTTTCCAGCCCGTGTTTACTTCTGTGGTCCCATATGCCATGGCAATAGAAACGGCAGACCACAACATTGTCCTAACGAAGTGATAGCAAAAGGTGGTCCATTTTTTCTTCTTTACTAAAATGGTCAATTCAATCCGTTTTAAAGTTTTTTTTTTTTGTTTTATGGAGTGCAGAATCCTTTTTGAAAGGTTATATGCTTTGATTAGATAAACTGGATATTTTACAGTAAGTTTAATGCGGATGAGAGAGAAAAAAAAAACAAATGGCATCAAATTTGCACGTATAAAGACTAATCAATTTTTTATATTAGTGTAAAGTAGTTACAAATATAAAAAAGAGGCAATTCAAAACTATTATATTTTTCTCTTTTTAATAAAATTTTTTAATCTTTTGATATGCATAAATTATTTTTAAATAATTATATCTGTTAAATTTTTAGAATCATAGTAAAATCCAGCAAGAGAAGCCACGTTATAAACACATTTACTATTCACAACAGAAATTTCATTCATACATGATATTCCGTCAATTCTTTAATATGCAATCAAAATTATAGAAATCAAAACCCCATTCCACCTAAAGGGAATGACCAAAATTATAGGCATCAAGTTTTGACTTGTATAATTTTAGTTGGGTATTAAAAAATGAAGGAATGCTATAAATGGATAAATTATCTTTAAAGATTATGATAAATCCTTATATTGTGAATTTTCTTACTGAATTATACTGTTATTTTCAAATTTTGACAGATATAGTTATTCAAAAATAATTAATATATAACAAAATAAAATAATTTTTTTGTTAAAAATAATAAAATATAAATGACATATGTATCCAATTTTTCAAAAAAGTACTATATCAAAAAGAATAACAAATGACAATCCATCATGATTTTAGATTTTGTCCTTACAATTGCGAACTGATGGAAGGCCATGTGATTGAAGATGAAGAAATAGTTTAACAAGAAATACTACCATTTTGTTCTCGAAGCCCAAAGCAGATAAATTGCTCATTAAGGAGTCCAAAAACAATAAAACCAAATGCTGGCCCATCAAATATTCGATTTCGTCCTTAAAATTGTGGAAAATATGCATTTTTGACTCGGTGGGCCGAGGAGAGTCCCACACTGGATGAGTAATCCTTGAACCAATAACTTACATCATTTGAAATGATTTAGAGTAAGAAAGTGTAATGTAAAGAAATTTAAATCTCAATAGAAAAAATTTACAGATTGTGATTTTTATAGATTATATTATTATGTTTGGATATTTATAAATTAATAAGAAAAAATTGTTATAGTTAATTTTTTAAATGTATAAAATAAATAAATTATTAATTTAAAAATAGTGCATTTCCTAATATAACTGATATTATTATACAATTTCAAGTATTTTTTAGTGAAAAGGTATAGTCAGTAAAAAATAACTTTTTAGATTTTAATATTTTTTATTTTATTTAGAGATATATACTTTTGTTTTTATAACGAAACTTACATTCAATTTTTTGGAAATATAAACATATATTAAAATTTTTAAATTTGATATTCTTCCTAAATACACATTATTAGAAAAATAATTATCTTTTATAAAATTTTAGAATTCTAATATAGATAAAAAATAACATTTAATTTTTTATAAAAATTAAATTATTTATCAAAAATTTAATAATTTTGCTTTACGTAATGATATTTGTGAGTTGCGTAATCACAATACAATATTTAAACTATATGCTTATCGTTAATTTATTAAAGTTTTATTTTTTATTTTATGAAAAAATACAAATGTGGAGATATACAATTTAAATTATAGAATAATTACATTAGGGAGGTGTGAGAAGATAAAACGATGATTGAGAATGAAGATAAAAAAATAATAATTGAGAGAAGAAAATATGCAATGTGAAAAAGTTATCTCTTAAATTTTAACTTTTTATCTTCCTTTTTGTTATATTCATTGAGAAAGAAATAACAATATTATCTCCACATAAAGATTTACTTTTTCAGTATTATTTATTTAACTTTTCAAATTTGAGGAATTATATTTCTTTCCTAAATATAAATAAGGAACCATGTATAAGAATTTTAAAATTAAAAATATTATTATTTTCCTACCCATGTTCTTATACAATCAAACAAGTTTCTGTCCTGTGTACTTTAAGAGAACATTGATTCCTCAGCCTTTCCAAGTTTAAAAAGGATAGAGAAGAGGGCGAAAGGACCCAAGCAAGATTGTGCTAAAAGTGTGTCGGAATATTTTTGCTTGAATAGCTTACTAATCTCTCTATATATTAATTAAATTACATAACATAAAATTATGTAATTAGTCTAAAAAATTAATTTTTTGATTTAATAATATAGTAAGATGTAGTACAATTTAATTAGTATATTAAATAGTGTATCAAATAATATACTAAAAATTTTCAAGCCAGATGCTTTTTGGTATAACACTTTTAATTTTTTATTTAAATATTGGAAAAAGACTTTTCAAGTACGTTTTCTTGGAGGACTGACAAAGCCATATGCTTTAATTGGCTGGATAAATTAAGAAGATAAACATCATTATACAAAAGCAAAATCATTCCCCTCAAAAAAAAAAAATCATGATCGCCAATTAATTCCTTGCTTTCCTTTTTTTTTTAGGGTTTACCAAAGTACGAGTGGCAGCCGCGCAAATTGCTATCTATATATATATTATAGAAATCTATATATATATTATAGAAATGTAACCCTTTCTTTCTTATGACTTCAAATCTCTCATTCTAATTTTTTAGAGTTTTTATTTTTTTAATTAGTCTTAAAAAATTTGATTGGTTAAGATTATCCAATCATTTAGGATAACTTTAAACTACTTATCTTTATCACTTTTGTTTATCAAATATCTTAATTTAAACTAAATTCATTAAAACTAAATTCTTAACTAATACATTAATTTTAATTTTTGAATTTTGTATATAATATATATATATATATATATATATATATATATATATATATATATATATTATTTATTTATTTAGTTATTTATTTATTTATTTATTTATTTATTTAATAAAAATATAACCCTTTCTTTCTTATGGTTGCAAACCTCTCATCCTAAATTCTTAGCATTTTTACTTTTTTAATTATTCTTAAAAAATTTAATTAGTTGTGATCATTTTCAATCTATTAAGATAATTTTAAACTAACTTATGTATTTAATTTTAATTTTAAAGCATCTATATTAAATTAATTTATGAAAATAGGAGAGTTTAATTACTGCTTTAAAAAATTTATTAGTTAGAATCATTTTTAATTTATTAAAATAATTTTAAACTAACTTATAAATTAATTTAATTTTGAATTCGTAAAAGTATGAGATCTTAATTATTACTTTAAATTTTTTTGATTGGTTAGAATTATTTTTAATCTGTTAAAATAATTTTAAACTATCTATATATTAACTTGAATTTTAAATTATCTTAATTTCTTAGAGTTTTTACTATTTTAATTAGTATTCAAAATTTTGATTGGTTATGATCAATTTTAATATACTAAAATAATTTAAAACTAACTTATGCATTAATTTTAATTTAGAATTCTATATATTAAATTACTTTATAAAAGTATGAGACTTTAATTATTACTTTAAACATTTTTGATTGGTTAGAACCATTTTCAACCTATTAAAATAATTTTAAACTACTTATATATTAAATTGAATTTTAAATTATTCTAATTTTTTCTTTTAATTAATCTTCAAAATTTCATTGGTTAGGATCATTTTCAATCTATTAAAGTAACTTTAAACTAATAAATTAATTTTAATTTTAAATTTTATATATTAAGTTACGTTGTAAAAGTATGAAACTTCAATTATTACTTTAAATTTTTTAATTGGTTAGAACAATTTTCAATCTATTAAAATAATTTTAAACTACTTATATATTAACTTGAATTTTAAATTCTATATTTTTTTGATGAAATTAAATTCCGTATATTGAGTTATTTTGTAAATGTAGGAAACTTTAATTATTCAATTTGCTTAAAATTTTTTTAAACTACTTATATATTAACTCAAATTTTGAATTTTATATTTTTAAAAAAATTAAATTATGTATATTTAGTTATTTTATAAAAGTAAAACTTTAACTATTCAGTAGTTGTCAACAAACATGATCTTTATATTTATAATTTTTATTTAACCCAATTTCTTAATTTAAACTAAATTTATTAAATCTAAACATCTAATATCTACCTATTTCTTCTACACATAGTGTACATCATCATCATTCTCTTCTGCATATTATTATCTTCTTCTCTTCATATGTATGCTTTTTTGATGTTTTGTTTGTTTGACATAATTTTTATTTGATTTTTTTTCCTTTGATGATATGTGGGAACGATTTTATGAGGATATAACATAATCTCACAGTTACCTCTGTTTGCAAATTTAAGGCTTTTGGAGAATCTTATACGTAATATAGATTAGCTTCTTTGATAGACAAAAAATGCACGGTAATAAGAGGTACATTTTTTAACTATATTATGGAAAATAATAGATTTATCTTTTTCATTTTTATCTTTTTCTTTTGTGAGAATTTAAGTTTCGTATACGTAGATGTGAATTGGAACAGGTGATCCAGAGTTCCCATAAAAGATTTCTTTCCTTTAATCTCAAGGAAATAACCTAAAATGCTTCAACGATAAGAAGAATGTTTTAAATTTGATTACTTTAGGAAATTACTTCATGAGATTTTCAAGTCAAATAAATTAGACTATGACTTTACTGAGGATAAGCCATTATGTAAAAATAAAAAACTATTCGTATTCTACGATATCAATCCCATAGTTATTTCCTAATCTATGTAGTCTATAAGAAACTCCAAGAATTTGACAAATATAGTACTCCATTTATTTCCACCAAGTTTGATTCTAATGTAATGTTTAAGTTTTTATAAGTAAACTTATATTACTTCGGATACATTTGTGCTTGGGTTTTATATCAAAAAGCAAACACGTGAGACCCATAAGAGAACAAAATGGCAAGCTAGCTACGGAACGTAAGGTTAGAAGGAAGAATTATTAGATTTGATGGTTTTAATTTGTCATGCTTTTCTACAAAGGGCACATAAGGCAAAAGTTTTTTAACTTTTCGGTTAAATAATCCCAATTTTGGAGTGTTTTTATATGTCCATCAAATTATAATATGGCAAGTTTTTATTTTTATTGTATGATACACTTATCAAATTATCTGTGAAGAAAAATAAAAAAATATTTAATAGATTTAAGAGATGATTTCTCCATTTTCTATTAATACTTTTTTGTCCTCAAACATACTTCATTATTGTTTAACCTCTTAATTGGTTTCGAGAAATACAATTAGTTAGTCCTTTTTTTCCAAAAAAAAAATCCTTAATATGAATTCAATTGGTTCCAAGCCTTTAAACTTCATTATTGTTTAACGTCTTAATTGGTTTCAAGAGATAACATTAGTTAGTGCTTCTTTTTTTTAAAAAAGAAAATAAAATCCTTAATCTGAATTCAATTGGATCCGAGCCTTTGAATGTGTTTCTGATTTGTTTTCTTTGTAAAACTCAACGTTTGTTCTTAGTCTGTTTCATTTTGAATTATTTCGAATCATAACTCGATTAGATATTAAAAATTATAAACTATGAAATAGAGATGATATTTTACTAAAAGATACTATATATAATCATTTTCTTTCCATTTTTGTTTTATTACATAACTATCATTTTCTTTTTTCAATTATCTCTATGGTGCTCTCCATTGGTACTCTACATCTAATTTTTCTTATTTAATAATCACCTACTCTTTTTTCTTTTTCTTTTCAATAAGAATCAATAATACCCTTTTGTGATTAAATTATAAGTCATCCATGTTTATGGGTTGAATATGTGGACTATAATAATTGGGTAGGAAAGCAAATATTCCAACCAAAATTTACTTCACTCTAAATCAACACAAGTACGATCTACTAAAACTCTACCAAAAAAGTCTCGATATTGACAATGCGCCTTATAAAAGAGTGATGACATTTTTGGAGGATATTTACTACTTATTCCTATTATTACCCATGATCACTTCTAAGCGAATTTTTTTCCATTAAACACATAAATTTGTTTCATAGTTTATTGGCTATGTAATTAAAAATAAAAGTTTTATTAAATTTATAATGCAATTAGTTGTTAATTTTTTATTAAATATATTTCAATAATTATAATTAAAAATAAAAATTTTAATATCTGTGCATAGCACGGGTTTTTAGACTAGTTATAATTATTGAAATATATTTAATAAAAAATTAACAACTAATTGCATTATAAATTTAATAAAAATTTTATTTTTAATTACATAGCCAATAAACTATAAAACAAATTTATGTGTTTAATGAAAAAAAAATCTACTTAAGAGTGATCGTGGGTAACAATAGAAATAAGTAGTAATTGTCCTCCAAAAATATCATCGCTCTTTTATAAAGTGCATTGTCAATATGAAGACTTTTTTGGTAGAATTTTAATAGATCGTACTTGTATTGATTTTAGAGTGAAGTGAATTTTGGTTGGAATGTTTGCTATCCTACCCAACTATTATAGTCCACATATTCAAACCATAAACATGCATGGCTCATAATTTAATCACAAAAGGGGATTACTGATTCTTATTTAAAAAAAAAGGAAAAAGAAAAGAAAAAAGAGTGGGTGATTATTGAATGTGAAAATTTAGATGTAGAGCACCATAGAGATAGTTAAAAAAGAAACTGATAGTTATGTGGAAAAATAAAAATGGAATGAAGATAATTATATATACTATTTTTTAGTAAAATATCATATCTATTTCATAGTTTACAATTTTTAATATCTTATCAAATTATGATTTGAAGTATTTCAAAATGAAACTTACTAAGAACAAATGTTGAGTTTTACAAAGAAAACAGATCAGAAGCACATTCAAAGGCTCGGATCCAATTGAATTCATATTAAGGATTTTACTTTTTATTTTTTTAAAAAAGCACTAACTAATGGTATCTCCTGAAACCAATTAAGAGGTTAAACAATAATGAAGTTCAAAGGCTTGGAACCAATTGAATTTAAATTAAGATTTTTTTTTTTAAAAAAAAGTACTAACTAATTGTATTTATCGAAACCAATTAAGAGGTTAAACAATAATGAAGTATGTTTGAGGAGAAAAAGGCATTAATAGAAAATAGAGAAATCATCTCTTAAATCTCTTAAATATTTTTTATTTTTCTTTACAGATAATTTGATAAGTGTATCATATAATAAAAATAAAAACTTGACATACTATGATTTGATGGACATATAAGGACACTTCAAAATTGGAATTATTTAACTCAAAAGTTAAAAAACTTTTACCTTGTGTGCCCTTGTAAAAAACAGAGAAATTAAAACCATCAAATCTAGTAATCCTTCCTTCTAACCTTGCGTTCTCCTAACTAAGTTGCCCTTGTGTTCTCTCAGGGTTCTCACGTGCCTACATTTGATATAAAAACCCAAACACAAATATATCCGAAGTAATATAGGTTTACTTATAAAAAACTTAAACATTACATTAGAATCAAACTTGGTGAAAATAAATGGAGTACTATATTTGTCAAATTTCTCCTTTTAAACTACATAGATTATGAAACAACTATGGGATTGATATCATAGAATAAGAAGAGGTTTTCATTTCTCATATTGGCTTATCTTGTAAAGCCATAGTTTAATTTCTTTGACTTGAAAATCCTGTAGAGTAATTTCCTGAAGTAATCAAATTTAAAACATTCTTCTTATCATTGAAGTATTTTAGGTTATTTTCTTGAAGATTAAAGGAAAGAAATCTTTGTATGGGAACCTCGGATCACCTGTTCCAATCCACATCTACGTATACGAAGTTTAAATTCTTACAAAAAAAAAAAGATAAAAATGAAGAAGACAAATCCATTATTTTCTATAATATGGTTCAAAACTGTACCTCTTGTTATCGTGCATTTTTGTCTATCAGAGAAGCTAATATATATTACGTGTAAGATTCTCCAAATGCCTTAAATTTGTAAACAGAAGCAACTGTGAGATTACGTTATATCCTCATAAAATCATTCTCACATAGCATCGAAGGAAAAGAAAAAAATTAAATAAAAATTATGTCAAACAAACAAAAACATCAAAAAGCATACATATGAAGAGAAGAAGAAAATAATGTGCAAAAGAGAATGATGATGATGTGCACTATTTGTAGAATAAATGGATTGACATTAGAAGTTTAGATTTAATGAATTTAGTTTAAATTAAGAAATTTAGTTAAACAAAAATTATAAATATAAAAATCATGTTGGTTGACAACTACTGAATCGTTAAAGTTTTACTTTTACAAAATAACTGAATATACATAATTTAATTTTTTAAAAAATATATATGAAATTCAAAATTCGAGTTAATATATAAGTAGTTTAAAATGATCCCAACCAATTAAAAAATTTTTAAGTAAATTTAATAATTAAAGTTTACTACTTTTACAAAGTAACTCAACATACGGAATTCAATTTTATAAAAAAAAATATGGAATTTAAAATTTAAGTTAATATATAAGTAGTTTAAAATTATTTTAATAGATTGAAAATGGTTCTAACTAATAAAAAATTTTAAAGTAATAATTAAAGTCTCATACTTTTACAAAGTAACTTAATATAAAAAATTTAAAATTAAAATTAATCTATAAGTTAGTTTAAAATTACTTTAATAAATTGAAAATGATCCTAAGCAATCAAAATTTGAAGACTAATTAAAAAAATAAAAATTATAAGAAATTAGAATAATTCAAAATTTAAATTAATATATAAGTAGTTTAAAATTATTTTAATAAATTAAAAATACTTCTAACCAATCAAAAATTTTAAAGTAGTAATTAAAGTCTCATACTTTTACAAAGTAACTTAATATACGAAATTCTAAAATGAAATTAATGTATAAGTTAGTTTAAAGCTACTTTAATAGATTGAAAATGATCATAACCAATCAAATTTTGAAGATTAATTAAAAAAGAAAAAATTATAAGAATTTAGAATAATTTAAAATTCAAATTCATTTATAAGTAGTTTAAAATTATTTTAATAGATTGAAAATTATTCTAACCAATCAAAAAATTTTAAAGTAATAATTAAAATTTTATATTTTTATAAAGTAGTTTAATATACAGAATTCTAAATTAAAATTAATATATAAATTAGTTTTAAATTATTTTAATATATTAAAAATGATCATAACCAATCAAAATTTTGAATACTAATTAAAATAGTAAAAACTCTCAGAAATTAAGATAATTTAAAATTCAAGTTAATATATATGTAGTTTAAAATTATTTTAATAGATTAAAAATAATTCTAACTAATCAAAAAATTTTAAAGCAATAATTAAGGTCTCCTACTTTTACGAATTAAATTAATATATAAGTTAGTTTAAAATTATTTTAATAGATTGAAAATGATTATAACTAATAAAAAATTTTTAAAGTAGTAATTAAAGTCTTATACTTTCATAAAGTAACTTATTGTATATAATTTAAAATTAAAATTAAATATATAAATTAGTTTGAAGTTATCTTAATAGATTAAAAATGATCACAACTAATTAAATTTTTGAAGAATAATTAAAAAATAAAAATGTTAAGAATTTAGGATGAGAGATTTGTAACTATAAGAAAGAAAGGGTTATATTTATATATATATATATATATATATATATATATATATATATATATATATATATATATATATATATATATATATATATATATATATATATATATATATATATATATATATATATATATATATATAATATACAAAATTTAAAAATTAAAATTAATGTATAAGTTAAGAATTTAACTTTAATAAATTTAGTTTAAATTAAAAGATTGGATAAATAAAAATGATAAATATGAGTAGTTTAAAGTTATCATAATAGATTGAAAATAATCTTAACCAATCAAAATTTTTAAGACTAATTAAAAAAATAAAAACTCTAAAAAATTAGAATGAGAGGTTTGAAGTCATAACAAAGAAAGGGTTACATTTCTATAATATATATATAGATTAGAAATAAAAATTTTAATATCCATGCTTATAAGATCATCATAAGATGTATATTCCATGGACCCTGTGGTGATACTTTCCCAAATGCTCTATGTATGGTAAATAGTAAATGTTCAAAGCACTACCCAAAAAAAAATTTTGTAATGCTACAACAATAGAAAATGATAAGTATGTAGAATACGGGACGCTAAAATGATTCAAGTAAAAGAGTTACTAATAAATAGTTTTACTTTCGATAATAGGTGGGTTATTCCTCATCTGAGAGATTTGTTGGTATTGATGGATGCTCACATAAATTTAAGAGTATCATCAAATATTTGTATAAGTATATGACCAAAGGATTTGATAAAGCACATATTCTTCTTGAAATAATGTCAATACATTAAACAATGACCAACAACGATATCGAATTGTTGACGAGATTAAACATTATTTAGATTGTTAATATGATCATAGAAGATTATAGTGCAGAAATGAATATTGCTCTCAAAGATAGGCATACAGACTTTGTACTAAGGTGTTCAGTTTATCATCTAAATGAAATGCAAAGACAGGTATTGGTATATTCATACTTCTGAAAAAATTTTTTGAGCACATCAAAAAGTTATGTGATTACTCAGATATTTTTAATTTTATAAATTCAATTCTAAAATATAATATTTGTGGGAAAATGGATTAAAAAATTTTCATATATATATCAATTCATGCAAAGATCGTGCGTTTACATTGATGGTTCGAGTACTACATGACATCAAAATTATAAAAAATTTATCACGAGATAATATTTATTTTATGTGTCGATTGGTGTGAAGAATGTTACTCATCTGCAAAGAGAATCACAATATAACATATTCTTCTGTGAAATTATCTTTCAATAATATATTTATACCTCTTTACTATGTATTACTTATTATAATATTTATTTTTTTATTTTTGTTCGATTGACAAAATTGTCAATAGCATTTATTAAAACTTTCATACTGGATATCAAATTTTAATTAATTAATTAATTATTAGATCGATTGTAATGATTTAGTAATTTGATAATTTAATTTATTAATTAAAAAGAAGTTTGAAACTTTTTTAGAATTGATTTTTTATTTTATTAGATATATTACTACAAGAATTGTATTTAAAAAATATACATATTACCGTGCATAGCACGGGTTTTTTGGCTAGTTTGGGAGTATGGTAACTGTGAAAAAAACAAAAAAAAAATCTTATCATTAATAAGTTTTTTTTTTTGATAAATAAAGATTATCCATTAATAGTAAAATGATCAATCATTACAATTAAAAATAGTTCTCAATTCTTACTCCAATACATCAAAAGAAGGGTATTGAGAGATTAGGATAATCCAATACAAAAGTCAATAAAAATTACACATTAGTTCGAAAACTATGATATCAGAAAATATTCCATACCCTATAAACTCAAAGTGAATAAAATATAATATTATTAATATAAGTAAAATTAAAAACAATACACTTTGATCTTCTTCATTGCAACTACATCGCTATCTTTGAAACACATATACAGGCAGAATTTAGTATCTATTTCTTCCTTAATAAGTATTAGAGTTATAAATGATGTGACACAATAATTCAATCTCTTATTCGGTAACATATATATATATATATATATATATATATATATATATATATATATATATATATATATATATATATATATATATATATATATATATATATATATATTATCACCACGTCAGTTTTTATTTTTATTGATTGGTACCAAAACAAATAAAGTATTCTGCCTAATGAATAGTTGTTGGATGAGGCAAAATGCAATAATAGCCATCAACATCGGAAATTACCCACTTAGGGACTTATGTGTAGTTTATTTTTTTGCTATCGTAAATAGTGTATGTTTCTTCTATTTTTCATATGTGTAATTTATTTCTTACATTTTAGTGAAGTTAATTTATTCAGCGAAAAAAAATCGGAAATTACATCACTTTAACGTTTGCACGGATTGGTTTGTATTACTCCTTTCATTATCCCAAAAACAGAAGAACAATATGATGGCTTTTTTATATTCTTGTTACCCTGGTTGGGTGTCGGCTAGTCTGTCGGCTCTGCTTTCTAGTCTTCTTTTATGGTGGGAATTATTTTTTCTAATATTCTGCAATCGGTTTTGTCCTAACTATCATTCCTATTTACATAATTAAATTTAGGAGATTGCTAAATACAATATGATTTTATTAATATATTTTATTTTTTATTACATTTTTTAAAAACAGTGTGCCCCACCCCTGTCCCCAAGGTTTTCTTTTTTTGGTTTTCTTTTTTAAATTTTTAAACAATAATAAAAATTTATTATTTTTTATTTTAAAATTTTTAAAATTTTATATTAAGATATAAAATCATAATTCAATTATAATAATCTAAAATTAATTTATAAATTAAATAATGTCACTGGAATATTTTCTACAGGTAAGACCCATAATTATGCCTGATTGCTTCATGTACGTTTTTTGCGTTTCCTTTTTAGCTTCATCCCTGAGACCCACAATTCCAACAAAGATAGTAATAAATTTGACTAGCTCTCTATTTTCATTTTTAACAAAATGATAACACTCTTATCAAATAAAAATTTTATTTAGTAAAATTATTAACATAATAATAAAAAATTCAAACAAATAACTATTTAATAAATAAAAAATTAAAATAAAATATAAATAAATCAAGTGAATTAATGAAATAAATTAAGTAAAACAAAAAATTAAATACATAAATAATAAAAATAAATTTAAATAAATTAATTAGTACAAACATATATATGTAAATAAAAAAGTACAAAAAATATTAAGTAAAATAAAGGATATATATATATATATATATATATATATATATATATAATTTAAAAAATAAATTTAAAAAATAAATAAACAAATAAAGAAATTATAAAAAATTTAAAAAAGTCAAGTACCTAATGTAAATTAAAGTAAGATGAAAAGTCTATTAAATATATTAATAACATAATTTATAACTTAAAATACATAAATAAATAAAATAAAAATTTTTAAAGAAAGAAAAAGGAATGGTTGGGAGAATGGCAGCCATCACCCTCCTTGATGGCATGCCAGAGAATCCGGCGTACCTCCACCTTGAGGCGCGCCACCAAGCTTACTTATTTTTAAAAAAAATTAAATTAATATAATTTGTCTTAATATCAATACAATTTAAATAAAATAATAAATCTTAATCATCCATTAGATCTTACTATGTGATGATTATTAGAAAATAAATGAAATAAATATCATATAGTAAATTTAGAGATCTTATAGAATATTTAAAAAGTTAAAATAATTAAAATTATTTAAAAATTATACTCTGTATTAATAAAATCACCGTACGCTTAGTATTTATAAAATATGACTATATTCAACTGGACAAAAGTGGAATGCAAGCGAGAATTTCTATTATTTTTATAAGATAGAGTATATAATATGCACGTATTTCAAGAGAAAGATGGAATGAGATGAGTAAACTGGCATAATTTATAAAAATTTATATGAAATTAGATAGACTTCATGTTTAAAATTTTTTATTTTTAATTTTATAAAAAATAAATTAATTATGAGATGAAAAGTGAAATATAAAATAAAAATTTTATATTAAATTTTTGAAGATAATCCAATTTAAGGACTCAAACTTTTTTTATTCGATAGTAAAAAGTTTTATGAATTAAGTATATTGGAATGCTATATTATAATAATGTTGATTGTACATTACAAGAAAAAGAAGCAGAAGAAGAACGTGTAGATTGGCACATTAACTTTGAAACCTATCTTTTGGTCGGATTTTAATGAGTGCACAACGTGTTTGTGTATCTTTACAAGATAAAAATAAGGTAAAGAAAAAAAAAAGGAACAGAGAAGTTCATGTTGGCGCCAATCTAGCATGTCAAGCAAATTATTTCCGGTCCAATTTTACCCTATCTTTTGATCGGATTTAAATGGGTGCACAAATCAACAGGAAATGTTTTATTGTCATGTGTGACATATTCCACACGTAAAATTTGAAACTACTATGTTACGAGGTCGGAATAGAAAGACACAAATAAAGTAGGGAAACTAAGATATTAATTTAATTAGTAAAGTATTTTTTATGAGATTGTAAAAGTTAGAATTCGATATTTGTTAAATATAATGTTTATTTTTTTATTTTTTATAATAATATAAGATTTATTTATTTAAATAAATACAAGAATTGGACAAGTATGAAAGACAACAAAAAAAAGTACAAATTCCCTGGTGAACCGGACAAGCATGAAAGGACAAAAAAAAAAAAAAAGTAACAAATTCCAATAGATGGATTCATGTCATGCGACTAGTCGAACTATAGGCCTGGAATGGATTTTAACGGGATGTACTTCTTCTACGTTTAATTCGAGGAGATTCCATTGGTATAATAGGCTTTCTGTTTTAATTTAATTTTTTATATATTAATATATTAATTAAATTAACTAATTTTTTATTAATTAAATATTTGTTCTAAAAAATACAATATAAGAAATTACTATTATTTTCTATACAAACTATTATTAATTTATTATGAAGATAAATAAAAAGTTAAAATTTTATTTAATAATATTTACTTTATAATAAAATAATTTTTTACAATAACATTTATATTGAAATAAAAGAAATATTGAATACTATGTATGACATAGCGATACTTCCCACACCACAATCTCAACCTAATTCCAACTTTCAACATTTTGTTTGTTTTCTTTTACGTGTTGAAATTTGCATTTATTTTTATTAAACATAATTTTGTCTAATTTTTTATTTTTTTAGCCATATCTATATATATATTTTAGTATACGTAACTTTGTTCTATATCTATATAATCCTTAAATTGGCGAGCGGCTATATCTATGATCTAGCGGGAAGTGCTCATGTGCAAGGCACGTCGTATTAGCCTATTAGGCTGAAGGATAAAATCGTCAGATCAAATTATTCCTCCAAAAAAGGGGGAAAAAAATCTTTTCTTTTTGAGTTTTGCCTTGATTTTGGTAATGGCAGTGTGGTGACTTGTGAGGTAAGGTAACCTGTTAAATTGGCAGGTGGCCAATGTCTCCCTTATCCCATTCCCGGAACCTGTTGCCGGAAAATCAAGCAAACGGCACGTGCCTTTCAGCCCACTGCACGAAACCTCTCTTCTCAGTCTCCGCCGCTGTTGCTGTTATTAATAATTCCCTTGTTTCAAGCCGATAGGGGGCCGTCATTCCAGAGTTCTCTGCATTATGGTACCATGTGTATTTGGTGTGGTCCTGGCAACGAAAACGAAGGCTTTTTTCTCACTTTTTTTTAATTATAGATTTCACATCAACTTTCATACAATAATACTTCATTCAATTATATTTAATGTCCACATGTTTTTTTAAAAATATTTATAATTTAATATTAATTTTTTTAAAAAATAATTATATATTTAATCTAAACTTTTATTATTTACTTTATTAAATTTTTTAAAAATAAATTCTACTAATACATGAGCTAACTACTAAATTTTTTAATATTTTTAATTTAAAAATTTAAATTTTATTAATATGTGAGTCTGACTATTAATTTTTTAATTAATAAAAATATTGTGAAATTAATAAGAGTAAAATTGATAAATTAAATAAGTCAACATTTCTCTTTAAATTTTATATTAAATCCAACTGATACATTCAGTTATAAATAAAGAGAATAATTAACCTTTTTCATTATTAAAAAGGAAAAAATTGAATATGCCTATATGTACCACAAGATCTGATTTATAAATAAGCTTCTTTCAACATAAAATTTCTTACCTCATGAAAGGAATTTCCTTTTAGGAAAATATATATAGCAAAGAGAATTCACATTTACAATCTAAAGGTGCGATGGTAAATCTCAGTTTATATAATAAATTACAAATGACACGAAAAGGTAAATCACGCTAAAATGTTAAAAAGAAAACTAAAACCAGTTGAGCGGTGTGTTTGTCAAACATGCTAAGCTTGAAGTTTTCTGAGATAGAATTACTAGCCCCGTGCGACACGCTCACGTCAGCGGAGCGGTTTATTCCCTGTTAATGAAGAGGGAGTGTTACTTCTCTCATCACTGGGCCAACTCCATCATGATGTAATTGGGAAAAAATCCCGATGTATACTATTTATGATAAGCCTAATCATCCTTTTTGGCCTCAGAAAGTAGAAACCCATGCCCTTTTCTATACTATAATAATCCAAACAAAGGAATAGAAGGAATCACTTTCGTTTGAATTTAAGGAGAAAGTTCTCCCGGCGAAATCTTGTTTTATATGTGTTAAAAGGTCTTTTGATAATATAAATTGAGAAATATATATGAGTAAATGTCGAAGATAAGATTAACCGATTAAATTTAACAATAATTTTTGTAATATTTTAATAAAAATTTAATATAACACAAATTTAAATTCGAAATGTCTTCATCTCAATCATTTAACCACTTAATAATTCGTCTATGCCGAGGGACAAGGAATCACTTTCCTTGTACCTACCACAAGGTGATTGAGAACAAGAAAAGCTACCAAAAAAATTTTTTTTTTGCCACTGTTAAAGAAACTCACTCTCCATCGCACATTTCACTTTGCACGTCAATTTTTTTGTTTCTCTTTTCTTGAAAAGGAAATTAACAACTTCATTACTTGGAATTTGGAAAAATCCGCAGCATTTTTGATGTAACCGTTGTTTAATTTCTTATTATAATTAATTATTCTGTTCCTCGGTTCTTCCGTCATTTGGACAAGAGCTTGGTGATAATACCTATAAATATCGATATGTCTGTTTTCTTGTTTCGTGGAAATTATCGAATCAACAATAAAATATTACCAAAAATCCATGTTTTTAATGATAGGAAAAAAACCATAATTAAGAAATTAAATAAAAAATATAAAAGGAATAAAGTAAGATTTTCTACAATAATAGATCAAGGAACGAATTAACCAATAATTTTTCCCTTTGTTGTTTCTTTCATGACAAGTTTCCAATCTATATTTTATCAGGGAGTAATATATCCTCGCTCATGTGTTATCTCAACAACTTGGACTTACATGTCCCGTAAGCAAATATGGATAGGAAATATTAGCTGGCCATGTTATCTTTACTACTATAGCAGATATTACTACTATGTAATTAAATCTCAATTTCCTAAAAAGAAAAAAAGGGTAGCACGTCCTCTTTGTGGTCTTACATGGAAGTACCAACATCTATTCTTTTTCAACACGTATCGAATGGTTCTATAACTATTGGATCAATATCCTCTGAATCTAATTACTAGAGTTAACATATGATAAATAATCAATTATTTATTAAAAAATAATTACTCACTTTCGATAATTAAATCAATAAAATACTGATCTAATAACTGTAAAATTGTTCATTACCTGTTGAAAAAAAGAGCGTTGACACCTTAAATTTGGCATTTGGATTGCTATTTTTCCTACAAAAATATCTTCATAGAGTTTGATATTAATTATTATGAGAAAACTTAGGCCCAAATTGGATTGGAGTTTATTTTGAGTTAAATTATATTAAAAATTATAAAAGTAAATTATTTTGAAAGAAGAAGTGTGATTAAAAGTGAAAAAATAAAAAAATAATTTTTAAAATTTTGAAATCCAATCCAAGCTCACCCTTCTTTAGCAAAAGAAGAAAGTTTTTTTTTTTTTTTTAGGTGGGGGAGGGGGGAAGGGTGCCGGGGGTTGAACTCAGGTATAAAGATGCAGATGAGAAGATATAATTGGAGAATTGAGGAATCAAATTGTAGAAATGGGACCAATCACAAGGCTGGCTTCTGACTCGTTGTGTATTCCTAAAGAAAGAGACAATAAGCGCAATGTGAGTGTTTCAGCGCCCGACTTTTGACTGATCTGTAAAGAAATATACAATATTACCCTAACTCAGACAGTAATCATTAAAATTTCTTTTTTAGTTAATTTTGAAAGGAAAGTGATCTTTTTTATTTTTTTAGGAGAAATGGAAAGTGATCTTAAAAGGTCAATTTTCTTAGCTACTTTGAAAGTGATCTTAAAAGGTCAATTTTCTTAGCTACTTTAAAGGGGGAAATGAGTGGAGTACAATGTTTATCCTTGAGAACAAAATTCATAAATCATCTTGTGATTCTTGTCATCGTGTCGCGATACCTTTTTTTTTTTTTTTTTTTGACCTTTCTGAGGGGGTGATGAGGCTTTAGATGGGCTGTTAGCCTGTTTCCCTCGGTCTCCAAGTCGAATGAAAACTTTCCTTTTTTTTCCCCGATAGATAACTCGAATGAAAGCTTTTGACCGGACTGCCCTTCACTCTTGTAAAATTCAGAAAATTTGATTTTGACCCGTAACATTGTAATAGGAAAGTCCTTATATATATTTATATAAATATATATTGCAAAAAGAAAACATTACAAGAGAAAAAAAGAATTAAATATATTCATGAAGGATTAAACTTAAAATTTACTTTGAACCTTTTAGGTTGAGATTGTGTTAAATTTTTTTAATTAAATTATATTAAAATTATAAAAATAAATTATTCGTAAAATAAAAAGGTAAAATAAAAAAATAAAATTTTTGAAATTTACATATCAATCCAAACACGTTGATATTTTATTTTATATTTTATACTTCATTTTATTATTATTAAATTATCACAACTTAAAAGAAAATACGTAGTTGTCAATTGAGTGAAAGGCGAGCCCATTTTGTCCCCAAATATTTGATCCTTGAGATCCCTCCCCAAGAATTATAACTTGCTACGTCGGAGCTGCCAATATTTCTAATTACTCTGTTTCTGGGAACCTCTTTTTAATTATATTTGTCGTACACAGTGACAGGGCTGCTATAAAATGGGCATTCCTTTTGTGTATAAATTCTATGAACTCTGGGTTCTGCATAAACCTTTTCATTCGGTGGAGGGCGGATTTGTTTTATCTTCCCTTTTTGATATGGAAAAGTCCCATGTTGTTCTTTCGCTTCTCGTTCCCCTCTTGTTCTTTGTTTTGGTGTTTCATGCGGAAACAGCAACCGCTTTTAGAACAACCAAAGATGAATCAGAAGCGTGGGGATATGTCGAAGTCAGACCTAGTATGTTGAGTCTTCTACATCTTGATTCGTTCTTAGATTTTCTTGGTGCAGAATTCTATGCATTCTGTGCTTATCTTGGCTTCTTCTTTTGTTTTTCCCTTTCGTGTACCAGAGGCTCACATGTTTTGGTGGCACTACAGAAGCCCATACAGAACTGAAGATCCAGACAAGCCATGGCCAATCATTCTTTGGTTGCAGGGTGGTCCTGTAAGTTCCATTATGCTTTTGGGCTCATATTTTCATCCTTCTTTATTGATTCAACTGCATCGCCGATCAATACTGACCATGTTGCTTTTATACTCTTATCGATTTTTCTCTGCTTCAAAACTCAATTTTGATGTAAACGTATGATCTTGACTCACTGTTTATTCTACAATCTTAAAGGGTGCCTCAGGAGTGGGAATTGGAAATTTTCAAGAAGTTGGGCCTCTCGACACTTTCTTGAAACCCAGAAATTCAACATGGTTGAAGAAGGCTGATCTTCTGTTTGTGGTAGGCACCAAAAATGAAATTTCTGAGTTCTGCAGGGTTTTCTCTTCCGGCGTTTTATCTCGTTTTCATCATGATTTGGTCAATCTAGGATAATCCAGTTGGGACTGGCTACAGTTTTGTGGAAGATCTTAAGTTGCTTGTGAAGACTGATGAAGAGAATGCGGAGGATCTGACTACATTGTTGATCGAACTTTTCAATAGAAACGTCACACTTCAAAAGAGTCCTCTATACATTGTAGCAGAGTCTTACGGAGGAAAATTCGCTGTCACTCTCGGATTATCTGCTCTCAAGTCTATCCAGGCTGGAAAACTGAAACTTAAACTTGGAGGTATTTTTCCTTCCCTTTTTTTCGGCATTGTTTGTTAAATCTTAATCAGGGAACAATCTTCAATTAACAAGGGATTTGTGGAATTTATCATCTTGAAATGAACACTTCTCTGAAACTTTAATCTGCTATTCTGTTGAAAATTCACAGGAATTGCATTGGGGGACTCATGGATCTCACCAGAAGATTTTGTAGTAAGCAGTTTCACCAAATTGGAACTGATCACATTTCAGTTTTCCATCGGATACTCTCTACTTTTGTGATAAACCAGCTAATGATTTCACATGCAGGTTTCTTGGGGCCCTCTTCTTAAAGATGTGTCAAGGCTTGACAATAATGGTCTGCAGAAATCTAACAGGTCTTTACGATGAATTATTTGTCCATAGAATAGGAAAGTGTTTGATAATTTTACCATACAATTGAAATTGTACTGGGCTAACAAGATTTTTTGCAAAGCAGTTTGGTCCTCCAAATCAAAGAGGAGCTTCAAGCTGGTAAGTTCGCAGAGGCCACAGAGACATGGAGCAATCTGGAAAATTTGATTAGCGACAACAGCAACAATGTGGTATTGATTCATTTTTTGTTTGCATAATACAGTTACATCTCAGCTGGTCGGAATTCGAAAGAACAGAAAGGAAAAAACAATGAAATGAGTGTTTCCGGTGGGCTTTGTTGTTAATATTTGCAGGACTTCTATAATTTCCTATTGGATTCAGCCATGGATCCTTTATCATTGTTGACATCCGAGCTAAAACAAGGAATTGCAGCAAACCGATACTCGAGATACCTGAGTTCATTGAGGCCTGGTGGTGAAGGTGATCTTAATAGCTTGATGAATGATGTTGTTAAAAAGAAGTTGAAGATCATCCCAGAAAATGTTACGTGAGTGTCTTTGTTGCTTTTTTTTTTTTTTCTTTTCAAATTTAATAGTTCCTCATGTGTGAAAGGACTAATATCCTCTTGGCAGATGGGGAGGCCAGTCAGACTATGTTTTCGATGCTATGGAAGGTGATTTCATGAGACCTAGGATCAATGAGGTAACAGAAAGCAGTTCTTCACTTTCTTTTAAGAATATGATTTTCCTTTCAATCGAAGCAGCAGATATTGTTGTGCTGTCACGAATTGGGAGAATTCATCTACTTGAACTTTCCAAGGGCATATGGAAAGGGATAATAAATATGTAGTTTAAATTAAATAAAACGATTCTTAAAATAGTAAGAAGTACCTCATAATAAAAAAAACAAAACTTCTTTTATCTTCTTGCAAAAACTTGTGAAGTAGTGGTTAGGATAGAAAATAAGTGACAGTCTTCAACATCTTCCTGAAGTACACATTGAGTAAAGCAACAGGTTCTTGCGATTTCAAATAGTGGTCACCTTCCTTGTAAATTTTGGTCCAAAAGTTTGTGCTGTCATTTTACATCTGTTTATCTACCCCTGTACAGGTTGATGAACTGTTGGCCAAAGGAGTGAATGTGACTGTCTACAATGGACAAGTAAGATATGGTCCCTATCCTCTTCCTTTCAACCTAAATAAGTAAAGATATTTCTCAAGTTTTACTCAATGGAGATGGAGATTTTTTCTTTTTCAATGTTTTTGAACGAGCAATCTAAAAGTGTTATGTCATGGTTGGTTACAGGTTGATCTCATCTGTGCAACAAAAGGAACAGAAGCCTGGGTTGAAAAACTAAAGTAAGATGCCCATAAACAATCCGGAATAGGAATCGGTAGATGTCATAAAAGTCATGTCATCCACCGACTCTTGAGTCTTGACTGGACCTGAAACTGTCGTCCTCCTTCAGAAAAAAAAAAAAAAAAAAGAATTTCGTATTCACTTGATCAAACTTTTTTATATTTTCTAATAGGTGGAATGGGCTAAAGGCATTCTTGAGCAGGGATAGAACTCCGCTGTACTGTGGAGACCAGAGTACAAGGGGCTTCTTAAAGTCATACAAGAACTTTGAGTTCTACTGGATACTTGCAGCTGGCCACTTTGTAAGTCAAAATCCCAACTGATATTTTTTTTGCTATCTCTGTTCATGTCATCAGATCAAATTATGGGTCTTGTTCTCTCACTGGAAAAGACACATCACAATACCAAAAAGATTAGTAACCTAGTCAACTAGTTTTGGTACCTCTGCTTCTGCAATTCTGCATGTCAATATTTATTGTTCACAACTCCGTAAAACTACTCTCTTAGCTGTCTAATTATACCACCATAAATAAAAAGCCAAATCTGTTATAGGCATTGATTAACTTTTGATTTGTGAATCACCCATAAAAACCACCACAAAATGGAATGAACACTTTAAGATGTTTCAGAATTTTTAACGATTTTAATGGTTTTATATTCGTTCGAATTTATAACTTAATAATCACGTTCATTGGCATTCAATTCATGGATATATATGCTTCTTATTCAAGCAACCCATGAATTGAATGCCAAACATGTGCATTTAAAGATTTCAGATAGAAGATTTCAAGCAACCCTGTATGTATGAAGTGATATCTGATAGTAAGAAGTAATATTTCACGAACTTTTTATATTATTTTTTGGAAATAATTTATGATACTCATCATGTATTCTGCAGGTACCTGTTGATCAGCCCTGTCTAGCATTGGAAATGATAGGAAGCATCACACAGTCTCCAGCAGCTTAGAAGAAGATTTCAATATTGACCACCTTTTTATATCCATACCATTGCACACATAGTTTTTTAATAGTAGAATTGAGGGGAAATCAGAAATAATCGGTGACCCCGCGCCAAAAAAAGAAGAAGGAAGAAACAAAAGCAAAATGAAGAAAATTTTATTTTAAAAAAGTATAATTAAAGAAATTGCTTTCTTTGTTTTTGAGGTATTGTTTAGCCAAGAATAAGGATTTTCTTTATTCAACGCCCCCTCCTCTATCTCACAGCTAGTAAAGTCACCATTCTGGCCTCTCAATGCATAACCTGGCGATAAAATAAAACTTGGCGTAATAAGAATTTGGATCTTTCTCCCTCACGAAAAAAAAAAGAAAAAGAAAAAGGAATCTGGATCTTTCATGGGTTTGATGAGGGAAATGTACAAAGGCAATATGCACTACCAGTAAAACTTCTTGCTTTTAATAGTATTTTCTTCCTTTTTGCCAAAAAAAATTATCGGAGATGAATATAAGTTCATTGTGGTATTACGTTACAGTAATATAAGTTTTCCTCCATAGTCCAATTTTGATTTCATGATGTTAAGATTTATGGGCAACTTGAATAAACCAAATACTTAGCAAAAGGAAAAGAAAAAAAAAATACCAAAGATGGGTCACAATAATGGAGTACGTTGAATAATTGGAAACAATAAGTTGATTCACCAAGCAGCTAGTGCCAATTCTGGGTCTTTTAAGTTCTGGGATAAAGTTTTGATCTTTGCTTATTTTGTTGTAAATTGGAACGTCAAGCAAGCAGGAGCTTGCATGTTTTTTGGGTGTTGTACAAGGTTGAAGGCCCAAATATGCCACGGCCAATTATCCTTCGGTGCTCCTGCAGGTTGTAATCTTGTGCTAATATGAGTAGGACAGCTATGAAATTCTAGTAAGAAGTTGATTATTAGCAAGTAGAATTGGTTGATTTGCAAAAAATATCTGTGTCATGTATTATACATGTTTTATTATATTTACAATCCTTAATCGGTGTATAAATGGTTAAAATAATTTATATTTTGAAATGGAGAGAGTATGGACTTTCTGATGATTGCCCAATTGATTATTTTTATTTTTCTTCGCAATATCATAGTTAAAGTTTTCAATGGTTGTTACATATTTTAGATCATCATCACTTTCTGTTGACAAGGGAAGAAGAAGGAGATCCCAATGACTAGAAAAGATTTAAAACAAACTGTTTAGCATCCTGTATTACATGACAGCATATTACATGGTCATGGTGATTATTTCTATGGGATGTGCTTTAAGACAAGTTTACTGTTGGACATATAATTTGATTCTGCATAACTTTTTAATATTACCATATTTTATGGAAGTAGTCCAGAGGATTATCAAGTACCACAGGTGGCAAATTTTAACAGACTAAGTGGGTAATAGACATCAATAGAAGCTGGCTTTTATACAATAATGTGACAATATGGTTACACATCCAACCATCCAGAAGAAGAAACAAAACAAAAAAAGAAAGAAATACTTCACCAGCTTTTGCCTTTACGAGTTCCTCCTCCTTAAATTCACAACTCATGGAATATTGCTTACAATAGGAACAACTGCTATTGATTTGATGCTTGGTTGAAACAGATGTACAGAAGAGTGCAGAATCAAACTAAAACAACTGAATTTACAAACTAGAGACATTGTTTTAAAACCATCTTCTGGGATAACTTTTTTCTATCTTTGGGTTGTAAAAATGTTTTAAGTGTAGCTGATATATTTGTTCACTGATGTTACAAAATAATGGTTAGTTAGATCCTATAAATGTATACTCCAACTGCTTAAATTTGTTTGACATTTTCAATTAACTATGCAAACAGATTTTTATTTCTCTTTGAACTTCTTTAGTTACCAAAAGAACTTGATATAAAACTATTGAATTTCACAGCTTTTTTCTCCAAAATTCTCTCTTTCTCGAGTTTCTGTTTCAAATCCTAATCCGTCAATGCAACTGTAACCAGAACTTTTGCAGTAATTTTTCAGAGCTTGCTGGAGTTTTATACTGTTTGTAACATTCCACAATAAAAGACTCCTCAACTAAACATTATAAGGCTCTTTGTGCCCACAGATGCTTTATAAATTTGGTTACCAGTTGAACTTCAGTTGAACATGGGAAGATAATAATTTGACAACCACCGTTTAACACCTAGACATGGACCAACGGAGACCCTGTTTTAGCATATATTCCAAAGAGTTGTTTACAAGGAATGTGAATGAGTCTGCGTCCAATTTGACTGATCTGTAGAGAAATAAAAGTTCTATATTAGTTCACGTGCAAAGTTGGTAATTTTAGCTTTTCTCTCTTTGCAAGTCTGCAATTTTATCTATAAAGTCAAATGTCTGGGCTGGTTTATCGAATTTAACTGTAGTTGATTCACAGTAATTATTAGGTATGTACCCCTTAGAGAGGAGATAGTCACACCAAACTTGATGCTTTACACCATAAAAACCTGAAATGATCGTAAGCATTTATGGTTTCTTAAGCACTAATTTCAAAATTCAGTGCCATCCAAATTAGCTTATCTTTGACGTTAACCCTTGGGATCCCACTCCATAATTTACTACTACGAGCTGTCACTCTTTTAGTTATTTGTACTATAGATCAAAATGCTACGGCAAGGACAGTATAAATCTGGTCATTCTTTCTGCAGTATAAACACACTAAAACTCTCTTTTCTACTTGCAGCATTGCTTTGTGTGGAGCGCGATCAGTTGTCTTCACTTTTTGCATTTGATATGGAAAAGTCATTTGTTCTTTCTTTTCTTATTACTTGGTTGCTCTTTGTTACGATTTTTCATGTACAAGTAACCACAGCTTTTAGAACCCAAAATGGATCGGAAGCATGGGGATATGCTGAAGTCAGATCAAGTAAGCTAAAGCCTTCAGCATCTTGCTTCATTTCTAGATGTTATAGGCGCTGAATTTTTGTATGCTGTGCTTATCATGGATTTCTTGTTTTTTGTATGTTGTGCATCAGGGGCTCACATGTTCTGTTGGTACTACAGAAGTCCTTACAGAACGGAAGATCCAAACAAACCATGGCTGATGATCCTTTGGTTGCAGGGTGGTCCTGTAACCACCATTTTCCTTTTAGGCTCAAGTTTCTGTGTCTATTTAAATACTGACAACATAGATTTGATTCTCTTTTAAATCTTTTTGTGTTTCAAAATAAAATTTTGATGCAAAACTCTGATATTTGCTCATTGTTTCTTCTGAAAGTACAGGGCGCATCAGGAGTTGGAATTGGAAATTTTGAAGAAGTTGGAGCACTGGACGCATTCTTGAAGCCAAGAAATTCAACATGGTTGAGAAAAGCTGATCTTCTGTTTGTGGAACGTAGAAAAATTGAAATTTCTACGTTCTGCAGGGTTTTGCTTTTGCAAATTTTATCGCATTTTTATCATCATGATTTGGTTAGTATAGGACAATCCAGTCGGCACTGGATACAGTTTTGTGGAAGACCTGAAGTTGCTTGTGAAGACTGATGACGAGAATGCTAAAGATATGACTAAATTGCTGATTAAGATATTCAATAGGAACGTGACACTCCAAAAGAGTCCTTTGTATATTATAGCAGAGTCTTATGGTGGTAAATTTGCTGTCACTCTTGGATTATCCGCTCTAAAGGCAATAGAGGCTGGAAAACTGAAAGTCAAACTTGGAGCTATCGTTTCATCCTTTTGAGTGCCAATAGTTTTGTTCGAATTTGAAGAAAGAAGCATCAAAGTACACCTTTCTGCTATTTATATTGCTAGTACTTCTAAGAGTTATGAGGGTCAGTTCCTGTATCCTCCATCCTGAAAAATATTTTTAAAAAATAATTAAAATAAAAAAAAAAGGTTTACGGGAAGTTTCCATCTTGAGTTGAAGACTTTTCGATTGGATACTGAAACTTTAATATGTTATTCTATTCAAATTTCACAGGTATTGCATTGGGGAATTCATGGATCTCACCAGAAGATTTTGTAGTAAGCAGCTGACTGAATTGTATCCTATCATATTTCAGTTTCTATTTTTCCTCTCTTCTCTGTTCTGGTAAACTAACTGTAGATGGTTACATGAGAACTGCAGCTTTCTTGGGGTCCTCTTCTGAAATTATGTATCAAGGCTTGATAATAATGGTCTCCAGAAAAGCAACAGGTCTTTCATTTTGATTCTTTTAAAAGTAAATTTTTTCAGTGTGTAAATGAAGTTTGAAATTCTCTGTTGTCTAACCGTGTGATTCACATTTCATGAGGCAGCTTGGCCTTTCAAGTAAAACAGCAGCTAAAAGCCCATAAATTTGTGGAGGCAACTAAGACATGGAGTGACCTGGAGAATGTGATTAGTGTAAACAGCAACAATGTGGTATAATTTGTCCTCTTTGCTTCAGAAGCTGATCATTTTTGTGTTTTGCAATTTCATTTTTTCAGTTCTAAATTCAGAATAAGACAATGAACCAATTGTTTCTAATTTTTTGTGGATATTTTCAGGACTTCTACAATTTTCTTTTAGATGCGGCAATGGACCCTTTATCATTAACAGCATCGAAGCTGAAAGAAGGAATCGCAGCATACCGATACTTTAGACACCTGAGTTCGTCGAGGTCTCCTCCCGGTGGAAAGAGTGATATCAATAGATTGATGAATCACATTCTTAAAAAGAAGTTGAAGATAATCCCCCAAAATATTTTGTGAGTGTTTCGTTGGGTAATGCTTTAAAACTCAATGCTTTGAAAAAAACCAAAGCACCAATGTTGACTTCACAGATGGGGAGGGCAGTCAGGATCTGTTTTTGAAGCCACGCGAGGTGATTTCATGATATCTAGGATCCAAGAGGTGATAAGAGCAGTTCTTAAACCTTTTCCTAATATTTCTTCTCAAGACCCAGATCACATTCTTCTGTTGTCTATGGAACTCCTTTTCAATCTAGGCATCAGGACACAGGTTGGATAAAATTTCAGAGAATTCGCTCCTAGTTAAAATGCCTGAAGCCACATATAAAGTGATCAGATCTTTTCATCAATATTGGGAATAAAGATGCTTATGATTGTTCATTAGTCGTAGAAACACTAATAGAAACTGAAGGTTTGGCTGAGTTGGAGATAATACAACACCTAAACTTAAATTCAATAGCATTGTTTTCTTGGTCCTGAAAGCAGAACACTACTCCAATTTCACTTAAGAAGTTTCCCAGCAGCAGTTGCAGTGGTTGAAATTTTGAACTATTGTTCTACTTCCAGCTATTGGTGCTTTAAATATTTAATTCATCTGTTCGTCTAATGTTTACAGGTTGATGAACTGTTACCAAAAGGAGTGAATATGACTGTTTACAATGGACAAGTAAGATAGACCTATCCTTTTCTACTTTTCATAAATGAATAAGACACTTCAACATAGTTTCATCAATGTTAGCATGCCTTTCTGATGTTTTAGTTTAGCTGTGAAAAGTGTTATCCCATGGTTATTTGTAGCTTGATGTCATCTGTGCAACAAAAGGAACGGAAGCATGGGTTGAAAAGCTCAAGTAAGATGCCCATGATTTTGAGTTTAATCCCAACCAAGGAATTCTGCAAAACTCCCCCACCACCCCCCTCCCCCCGCCACAAAAAAAAGGAAAGTCACCAGTTCTTAATGCCCACAATTGCTTTGTTTTAGCAATCATTAAACTACATGAAATTAAGGCATTCAACGATCCTTACAAATGCAGGGCCTCTCTTGATTGGACTTAAGAAAACAATCTTTTTCATCTATTTTAATAGGTGGGACGGGCTCGAAGAGTTCCTGAGGAAGGATAGAACCCCACTCTATCGCGGAGATGACCAGAGGACAAAGGCTTTTACAAAATCGTACAGAAATTTTCACTTCCACTGGATTCTTGGGGCTGGCCACTTTGTAAGTCAAATATCTTATGGTACAACTCTTTATTGGTCTCCGAACCAAGAAAAAAAAAAGATTATTTTTTAGATGCCATTGTATTCATTTGTTTGTTTAATATTTATTTATTCTTTATTTGTTTTGCAGGTGCCTGTTGATCAGCCCTGCATATCATTGGCAATGATAGGAAACATCACAGATTCTCCAGCAGCTTAGAAGAAACTACCAACTTCAAAAAAGTTGATGTCATTATAGGAATTGGGGCGAAAGTAATTTATCAAAAATAAAATCAGATAAAAGGGTTTTGAGTTATGTTTGCGAATTCTCATAGCTATTTTTACCATTTGTAGCATACAGACGGCAAAACAAATTCACATACAAATTCACATGGGTTGTTCTAAATTGTCAATCTATCACAAATCATATCAAATTTACACAATTTAGTTGGAGAATTTTGCTCTAATTATCTATTGAAAAAGGAATTTGGGTTTAATTTTACTCTCAAAAGGTAGGGAGGATTGTTTATAAATAATTAATTATTATATTAAGAAGATAATGTAGAATCTTTCAACACACTTCCTCTCATGCTCAGGACATTAGGAACGTGAAGTTTGAAAATAAGAATATAATGTTGAAAAATGAGTTTAGACCTATCTCTATTCTCAAAGAGTCTCTAGAAGGAGGGAGGATTGCACAAGCCTTATAAATGAAAAATAATTGCAATTACCCAAAAGAATCAATCTTGTATTATTTTCCTCAAATGTATCCTTTCAAGTTTATCAAAATTTACCTCTAAATTTTCTACTTTGATAAGAAAATTTGTCTTCTTTGATAAAAAAGATCTCAAAGGGGTTAGCTTATATTGTCTCCCTCAAAATCTTATAATGAATACAACAAAAATTTCAAACAAGTCAAGTCTAAAAATGTAAAGCATATTTATATTTTAGTTTGGCCCTCAAGATTGAACTCCTAGCTCCGCCACTGTAGCCCATTTTTTATGGGAAGCTTTTTGATGAAAGAAAAGTTTTTGAGCTAAGATCGAAAAATAGTTCCATTATCTTCCAAATATTTTGACACTGGCATAAAACCCGTGCTTTGTACGGTGTATGCATTACTTTTAAAAAAAATAAGTGTATAATGAAAAATATTTTTTTTAAAAAAAAATATTCTAAATGTCATTGAAAAAATATCTTTAATAGTACAACCATGAGTAAGCCTATTTCTTTTAGTGACAGAATCAATTTTTCATTAAAAAAAAGTACCATAAAAAAGATTAACGCATGTTATTATATAAATAGTTATTATAGTTACGGCAAAAAATGTGAAGGAAATTTATGTATTTAATTAAGAAATTATGCACTAATGATTAATTATAAGTAAATTTAAGATGAAAAGAAAATAAATAAAAAATACATTGTAAATTGTACTTTTATTCTATATTTTTAAATTAAATTAACTTTACGATGTGATCTTTCAATTATTCTACCGTATTCACTTCCTACTCTCATTATGTGTAAGAAAAAAAGAAATTACCTTATCATTTAATTATTTATTTTGACTCTTCAAAAAAAATAGAATATAATTACAATAAAATCATTGTGAAAATTAAAATTTCTCTCCCTTTACTTATCTCTCTCCATTCTTAAAAAATAAATAACATAAAAAATAAAAATATTAGTATTTTATATTAAAATTTTCAAAAAAATATTTTTCTAAAATAAAAAGATTCTCTAGTCATTGTTTAATTTTTTAAAAAAAGAATAGTGTTCTTGATCCATCACAAAGAAACCATAATGTTAATGTACTTTACAAAATTATTTCTTTCTTTTATATTTACTTGATAAAAAGACAAAAATAAAAAAATAAAAACCATCGACTATTACATTTCATGTCTAATGTATTGCAAAGTTATGCATATTTTGGTGCAGAATATTTTAATAGGCAATTAGTGTAATAGATACCAAGAATTAAACAGATAAATATTCATGTTTTTTTTTTTTTGCTTTGATTAAATGATATAATCTATTTTATATTTTTAGTTGTTTTAATAGAAATTTATTTAGTTTTTATTTTCTTTGATAGATTTTGAATATTCAAGCTTTAAAAATTAAAAGTGCATGTATATCATTTTGCAGAATTTAATTGAAGAAGCATCTAACACATATTTAAAAATTTTAAAAATAATAAAGCTAAAATACTGTTTGAATAAAAAATTAAAATATCCTAAATGTGTCTGATGCTTATAACTTGTATAACAATTATGTATTTTCTTCTATTTAAAAAAAAGCATATGATAGTTTTAAAAAATAATAAAGTTAAAACACTTATTTGAACAAAAAATTAAAGTATCCTAAATGTGTCTAATGCCTATAACGTGTATAACACTCATGTATTTTCCTCCATTTAAAAAAATATGGGACAGTCTTTTCATTTTGGCATCTATCTCAAAACGTTCTCAACAAAAAAATTCTTCTCTAAAAATAAATAAATTCATAAACATCTCATATGTCCACAAAAAAGTTCTCAACAAATTAAAAAATATATTTTTTAAAATAATTAATTTATAAATATCTTTTTGAACAATAAGAAATGCATTAAGCATTGATAAATTTCTCAAGAAAATTAAATCTATAATACTATTCATCAAATTCAGATGTCAAACATTAAAATGAAAGAGAAAAATGAAGAGAATAAGAGCAACATGTATCAAAAAAAGAATTGAAAAGATTATCTCTTCAATTTAAAAAAAGAAGAGCATAATCAGAGAAAAATAAGAGGATCTGAGAATAAAAAATCTTATGAGGAAAAGTTTGTGAAGAAAGAAAAAGTTTGTGGAGAAAGTGGCAGTAGATGAAGTTATGTGAAGATAGTGAAAAGTTATTAAAAATTTGATTTAAATTAAAAGATTTGTGTAGGATAAACTAAAGTGTTTAAATTATTTTATCTATTAGTTAATGATAACTTTTTTAACTAATAAAAAAATTTAAAATTCTATAAATTAGAATTGGAGATTTAAGAGTTTTGGAGGAGGAGAGATAGTAAAAGTGTTTTGATAATATATATAGATATAGATTTTAAACTTCCAAAGAAGTAAAAGAATTTTTTCTGTAGATGAATCTTATATCGTCCAATGACCATGGGTGGATATATGAATCCAACCCCCTAACAGATGGTCCACCTTATCCCAGATTTGTTGGATTTGCTGTGTTATGGCTACATAACTAACTCCACTATCAAAAACTATTCTATTTCTTTCTTTCCATACTAAATATGTGACTCCATTCCGTTTTTTGAACGTCTCTCTCCCAGGACTTCCTAAGTTTCAATTTAATCTAATCCTGACATTCAGTTGGGCAATAGAACTACTGCAAAAAGATCAGGTGAACCAAGTATTTCCAGATTTCTCTGACCTTGTGGCGATCCCGCAAAACAGTCTCCGTTTCCCTTTCACAAACTGGGCAGACAGCCAAATTGCTCGCTTTGGATTGAATTCTCTCCATTTCTTGCTTTCTCTAACTTCCTCTCTAACCCAGACTAAGGATTTGTGCTAAAATGTGTCACATTTTTTATTATTTTTACCCATCATCGTATATACAATCAGTAATACCAATGATAAAAAACGAATTAAAGAGAACATTCCTTTCATCAATACTATTCATTGACTGTAGAAAGTTGGTTGTTTAAACAACAGAGCAAACCAATTTCCTTTGGAAATGAGAAAAGCGGATGAAAGAATTGGCGACTGACGGATCATTGTTTGTTGATGAAAAATACAGAGGGTTTCGGCTAACTCGAGCAGACGAGGAGTCGAGTTTCGATCGAGCTGAGTATTCCAGTTGAACTTCATTAGGCTCGCTTGAGAGTTTAGTAAACAGATCGGCTTGAGCTCGACCCAAATTCGATCAATGCCGAACCCAAACTTTGAACGAGCTTTTCCCCTACCGTGTGATTCCAATTTCCAAGTACAGCATTTTTCAATTGATTGCCATATTTTTGTTCCTCTTTTTCTCCGGAGACAAAGAACTGCGAGTTGTTTAATTAAATTGATCGAACAGAGAATGTCCCCTTTTCTTTGCATTCTTCTTTTAAGTATTTTATGAGAAACCCAGAAATGAGAAAAGAATAAGTTCTCTTTTTCCCCCGAGAAGGCGAAAGAAAAAGTACATAAAGGTGTTCAGGGATTTCCAGTTAAATTCTAAGGGATGCCATATTAGAAAGAGAAAAGTCTATTATTGACGTAGAAATATTGCATATATAAATTGTAATTCGAAATTACACTTGCCATTCCCTTCATGGCAGGATATTATATTACAACGAGACAAAAATATACAACCTCATGATGGAAAATCGGAGAATAATAACTGTGCAAGTTACACAAATTATACAAGATAATAATAGATTAGACCACAAAAATTGGGAGGCTTTCAAAACCATGCCATCCACGCAGGCTAAAGAAGACCTCACTCTATCTTTTCTAACACATCCAATCTTGTTTTCCTTTTCCAGCCTTTCATTGTGGCTACAAGATTGACTAGCCCGGCAATTTGACTCTTGCTGTATTCCTGTAAATTAGAAAAAAGGATAGAAAAGTGTTGACACCTCAATACATATTTCTTCTGTTTAAGGCGTTAAAAAAGAAGAGAGAGAGAGGGGGGCGGGGGGGGGGGGGGGTGTTGTTGGTCTTCTTACCGGATGAGACCGTGCCCAGTGAACATATTCCGTTTCTGGAAGATAATATGCCTGTTCGAGAGCAGAGAAAGGAAAATATGGATCAGTGACTCCAGTCCCAAAAAGTGATGTTCAGACAAATATGTAAACTTAACTGAACCACTATTAACCATCCTGTACTTGCCTTGATAAAAGCTTCAACTATCTGCAGTTTTGGTCTTACATCTATAGGGATAAAATGCTTTAAGCCATTAATTAAGACCTGGGAGAAATAAGAGCACCAATTTTCAGTTGGACATTGGAGAAGGATGTGGTATGTAAAATAAACATCAAGTCCACATTTGCGTACCTGAAGATCTAGTGACATAAGTGCTCGTCCCTCATCAGTACACCTCTTCACTCTTGATAGACCTTCAATGAGAGTTTCAGCAATAACATCAACCCCATATTCTAAGAGGAGGTCTTGAACCTGAGTTTTACATTGGATAAAAATCTGTTGTCAGCTACTCTGTTCCCCACTTATTTAATGGAAATAGAACTTATTCCTAGGTGAGCATCAAAGACCACTCAAAGAAAATCATCAGCATATTCATTATTTGATCCAACCAGCAGGGCAAGTGAAAAGCACCAGTGGTTTACAAAGTCAATAATGCAGAGCAGAAGGGTACACATCATGATTTTGATCACTTTTGGGAAGTGGTTCAGCATGTTTCAACCTACAACCAAGATTGACACCTTTTAAATCAAGAAACATTCTCATTCAGCTGCCCTATAGCGCTTACAGAATATTTAGCTTCTCCATAGTGCTCACAAATTAGGGATACTCTTCAAAGTTTCTGGAAATAATTTGAGGTTAGAGGATCCTAAAATTCTCTGTAGGCATTTCTAGCTTCACCAGTTACGTTACATGATGTGAAAAATTAGAGATTACAAATGAAAAAAGAAAAGTCTGCTCATGTTGCAAGCACCTATCTCCTTGATATCTAGAAGAAGCATCACTCGTGCCATAGTTTGCCCCTTATCCATAGTATTCCAAATTTAATGTCCAGCTTGAATCATGTTGGTCAAATTCTCATTTCCACAGTGCAATGTGTCCTCTAATGTAATTCATCTTCTTAAGGTTTCCAAATAATAATTTGAAAAAATAATGAAAAATTACCACAGCAGAAGTAATTTAACAGGAGCAGAGTCAAACTTGACATTGAATTTAGAAAGAAGACGGCATATGTTTTCGTTTGATTTCTTCCTGGGCCCTTTTCCTGAATTTAGCAAGCAAGTCCTCCATCACTCGGATCATAATCTTAAACAACACTTCCCATCTACATATTAACATCATAACACTACCGGATACTTTTAGCATCCTAGCTAATAGTCAAGCAGCATTCATGCTGACCAAGATGGGCATTGATTCTATCAATTCATGTTCACGCTGAACTGTTCACTGGAACATACAGATTACCTTAGAATAGCCAACAAGTAATTGTTCCTTGAAACATGTAACATTAAATTGGCCAAACAAATAGTGAATCTAGTATAATGCAATATATCAACCTGAGATGTAACAGACTCATACAAAATTGTTCATATCAGTGAGAAGCTCCATGTAATGACAATAATATAGGAACAAGATCTGTTATGATATTTCCCTTTTCTATTCCTGTGGTTCCAATTTTGGGGAAATGCATTTCCGAAGAAACTGCTAATGATAAAACAGAAGTAAAAAAATGGATTTGCTAATAAAGCATTATAGTTCCCCTTTCAAAATTGAATGTCCGTTTCTCCATTCACTTTGGATAGAAAAGTGGATATTCAATTTTGGATAGGGGAGTATTTCTTTCTGCATTAAGCACAAGAGTTCCCCACATATATGTGACATTGATGTGTAAAAGATTAGTGCTCAACTAAATATGTTTGATGGAATTCTGACACAGGAGTAAGTCGAATCAGATATTGATGTAGCATTCATGCTTACTATATCTAGGTACCATTCACTGTTATTGCAAGACTATAGTTTGTCTGCCTTTTTTTAGTTTCTTTCAGATGGTCTACTTTGATGAATTTTTTGGTTTAGCCTATTCGTTAAGGAATTGGTTTGGGACTTTACAGACATCTGGTTTCCTTACGGTTCTTTTCTTGAGACTACGATTTTAATCTGATTCGCCTTTGTAATCAACAGCATCTGACATTTAGGGAAAACCAACTGCCCAAAGATTTTCCATTGTATTGCCACTGAACACCAAAATTTCAATATGAATCAGCTTTTAACATGGTATAGGCCCTCCAAAATACAGATTTAAGGAGTAAGAGGAGCTTTTGGCTTATTCCGCTAGGAATTAAATGGAGCAATAAAAGGAAAAAATTCTCATTCTATAAAACCAATTCTTGGAAGGGATCAATTTAATAAATTGCTCATGATTTTCAATAACCAGGCCTAGGAGGGCTTTCAAAATGAATGATCTAAAAAGAGAGTGATCTCTTGTATTTGAACATTAACACTATTAAGAAGACTGGAAGAAATTCTGAGAGATAAGATCCATCTGACAATTCCAACACAATGCACCAAAAAGGGGGAGACAACTTATCTTAAGTTTACCCAACTCTGGAACTTACCTCCTTACAAATTCCCCCATGAGCAAGTCTTGTCTTGTAATGCTTGAATTCTCCCAGCAGAAGATCAACATATCTGTTGCAGAAAAAATGTAAGCAGTCTGTGGTGTTGAAAAAACAGAATTCCGCACTTTAAACATAATGCAAAGATAAAAGCTGAAGAAATATTTGTACATGCTTTTGCTTTAAATGATAACAGGCTTTTTGCCAACTAGAGTTCTGAATTTCCCACACCTTCTCTCTCTTTTCAGCAAGAATTACTATTTCTTGCCTTGAGAAGAAAGATTTGTACATGCTTTTGCTTTAAATGATAACAGGCTTTTACCAACTAGAGTTTTGAATTTCCCACATCTCCTCTCTCTTTTCAGAAAGAATTCTATTTCTTCCCATGACAAGAAAGACTAGGACTAATAATAAGTTATGAAAAATGATGCTACTAGCCTGTATAGATGTTTTTATGGTAGGAATGTGAACTGGCATGCATCTATACA
Source organism: Rauvolfia tetraphylla (assembly GCA_030512225.1). Lineage (NCBI taxonomy): Eukaryota > Viridiplantae > Streptophyta > Magnoliopsida > Gentianales > Apocynaceae > Rauvolfia > Rauvolfia tetraphylla. The sequence continues at coordinate 2,397,641 of JAJQKT010000062.1, forward strand.
AACGCCCAAAGCTAATGAAACTTAATTGCACAGAATGCATTGCATATACGAACGGAAACTTGGTTTCTTGTACTATTCACTCTGAAATAATTGCAAAAAAATGTTTGCCTGTTTACTTAAATGTGAAATGACAAAATCTTTCCATGTTGAAACTGTGATGAAAACTGAAGCTTTCCAGATTACAGCGTCATGAAAATTGGAGATGTCACCAGCTACTTCCGAACTAAAATGGTAATAACAACTAAGTTTACTGAAAGATCTGATGTCTTTCAGATGACAAATGACTAAAAGAGGATATATCTAAAAGCCAGTCTAATAGTGTCTTCCTTTATCATCTACCCGAAGAGGAGGAATAAAGATTGCAGGGGTTATATAAATGATATTGTTAAATGGAAACATACCCATTGTGCTCCATCCCGAGCTCCTTCACCTCCCATTTGGCATTGGCAATTCTATCCACATACCTGCTCAATTGCTTCTAGTCAACACACATTTGAAATCACTTAACAAATGCATTGGTAAAGTTAATACCCTAGAGTTTTGAAAAGGAACTTCGCAGATAAAGCAAAAAGGGTGAACGTGAACTTTAGAATCAGGAATATCTGTAAATCCAAGGTTTCTTTTGATTGATAAGTAATGGTACGACTTTTAAAATAATTCACATATATGCGTCTCATTCAGAAAAATTCTGGTAGAAAACCAAATACTCAGTCAACATCTTCTTATGACTCACCCATTTATGTGAAGAAGTAATCTTGCTGTTGTTCTGTGAATCTGTTGTACAAGATCTGGTACAGCATCAACCTAATAAGGAAATGCAAATGGGAACTTCAATGTCTAGCATGTACAGCACAGTTAGTATTTTCACGAAACTAATTTTGTGAGCATCAATAGTCTTATTATTGCTGAGATAGAAGACCACAAAGCACCAAAAGAACTTAGAACAAACAAAAAAACTATGCCAAAGGATTGGAAAAGGTTGTCCAACTAGTACATAATAAAAGTGGAAGAGACTTTTCAGTTGAGAAGTATATGTAATAAAGTTGAGTAATAAGTTCCCCATATGCCAACCAAATTAATTTTCCATTATCACACTTGTCACAAGATTAATTCAAAGGGAAGCAAAAGAACTTCTTGGCTTACCAAATGCATATAGAAATCTTCAACAATTGCCACATTGCTTTGCAAAAGCATTGACTGAAGATGAGCCTTAGATCTATGCAGTAAACGAGCAACAAGAGATATATTGTCAGCAGCTGTACATCTCACCTGCAGCATAATAATGATGTAGATTATGCAGAAATAAACAAGGTGACATGTTTAATTGGATGGATGTCTAAAGAAAAAACAAATTTAGCATAAGCAATCAGTTATATACATTTAAAAGAATATCACAGCTTTATACCCAAACAGGCAAAAAAAAGAATAACAATTTACATTTGAAAGACACAAGAAACAAAATCAATAAAGGATGAATCCAGGCTGACCTCTGTAGCAATTTTACTTGACATTAAGAGTTAGGTAAACATAAGCCTTCATATTTACAGGTTAATGGAAAATTTTCCTATTATAAACATTCTCAAACATTTGCTTGCTGTTTAACATAAGCCTAAGTTCTTCACAGTCATCATTTTTGACAGAGACATGGCTATAGAAGGCATCCGATTCCCAGATGTGGTTCTAGTGGTCCATCCATTCTCTAATAAATCCTGCTGAACTCTAAAAGAGTATCCTATAGTTTGGCCTCTGCTATATTAACCTAACTCATTTTGGTGGAAGGAATTACTATATATGGTAAAAGAAAAAGACATTTCTTTTGCCCATATTGCTTTCACTTAAATTGCAATCTACTGATGTATTTATTTTCTTAATTATTTTCATTCTGTACAGTCTCCAGTCTAGTTAAACAGATTATTTGCTCCTTCTGACAAGATATTTGGCTTATCAGTAATTGATCATAAAGATTTTATTCACATTCTATAGTATGTAATGAAGACAAAGCTCCAATTGATATTTTATCTTCCTACTGATACTTCCTATCAATTTCATTTACCGAGTTTCCTATAAATTGCATTTATCATTAATATAAATTTGCATGAATTCTACCTCATTCAACCAACCTTTACTACATGACTTTGTGTCCCTACCACATAGGATGGTAATAATGGAGATTAATCAAACAAAAATTGAGCTTGAATGTCGATGTATGGCATCTGAATTAACAAAAATATATAAGCTATAAGCTCGCATTTTTTAGACAAATGAATTATTATTTAAGAAGTTCATGACAGAACTTTGTTCCTTTTTTTTTCTTTTTCTAATTAACAGTATACTCTTATTTATATGAAAGGAGCTGAACCGATATAGCAGTATTTTATTGGAGGAGAAAGTTCAACAAAATGTAATTAAATTTGCTGCAAAAATGAAATGGAAGGAAGTGGGTCATAATCCTAGTTAATAACAACCAAAGAATAATTAATTTGAGATTTCATGAATTCCTACCGTACATGATTGCTAAAAGACAGATTCAAGTCAAGAAAGCAGAATATTAAGAAGGTGTCCGACTTTAGCATATAGGAGAAAACTGGCGTTATTTATCCAGAATTATTTGCCTTAAAGAACTCATATGACTAAATAGTCTTTTGTTTAACACAATAGGATTTATTGCTAATTCCATCCCAAGGCATCTTAGGAGAAAGCTTCAAATGCATGAACCGGGAATTTAAGAGAAAACAGTTATCTTTTTGCCACAGAAACTCTTCATATTCCTAATACTTCACCTTTTATCAAAAGTAGGGGGTACATAGTTCGAGTTTTCACCCCCATTCACCTGTAGGCTACATGAGTTCCTAGTACTATACCTATAAATTGATAAGTCAGGCATTTCCAGTGCACCTAGCGAAATTGGTGGTTTCTCAGTAACAACCAGCTAAAGCAAGGCAACCTTACGCATAGAACGTGACATCCACTCCTCATTCAGATTTCAGTCAGATATATCTTATGAGATCACCAGACTTGATCATCTTCAACACTCAAGAGTGCCTAAACTAAGCATATTTAAAGAACCAATTTAGAATACAGTTGTCTGAAGAGCAACTCTCCTCAACCTCAAATTCAACAGGTGGATATGATCAGGAGAGATATAAAACTAAGTCAAGCTCACAGAGATCAAAGGACAGACAGTTAAGTTAATATAGTTCAGTTCGCAAGTTTTATTTAAAATTTTCACTGGTAGACTGATAGGAGACTAAAGCAAAAGGCTCCAGGTGCACCATAAAGATATTCATGTCCATATATCTCCTTTCGCCTTCATACCAAAGCTGTCAGCAGAAGTTTTAGGTTGCCACAAGCATCTAAATCTTGGCCAAAGTAGCTCAGGAGGTATTTTTACATTATTCAATAAGAGACAAAGTAATATTTCGGGAGTGACAGGAAATATATGTTTAATCCAGTTAGGTGAAGTACCTTGAGATCAAATGATGAACTAGGCAAGTGACTGGACGGACTAGTGGGGGTAACATCCGTATGAGAGAATGTAGTACTAGAAGATGTGGGGGAGGAAGAAGATTTTATCCACTGATCACAATCTTGTGTTATTTTGGATAAAGCAGTCTTTAACCTGTCTGAGAACACAAGTATAAGGTTTCTATAAGAAAGTAGCAGTACAAACAAACATTTTAAAATACAGGGAGGCAGACAATTCATTCTCAAAGTTAGTTAACTTCAAAATAAATATAAAATGATTAATCCTAAAACACCAAAATAAACAATTATTCTGACAAGACTGAGGAAGTCAGCAATAGTTGAAACTTACGAGGAAGTGAGTCAGTCAAGCCTTTTCCACCATGAAGAAGATTTAGCTGACAGAATGTCTCGAATATAAAGTGGAAAAAGATCCCAAACAATTGATAGATTCCCTGTTCATGAGCTTATAGGATTCAGTTGAAATGACCTTGGAAAGAAGCAACCAGAATTTATGAGCTAGCTTTATATGGACTTACCTTAAAGAACTCAACATTGATTATTTCTAATTTTTGCATCAGCCTTGCATATTTGTCCATCAACCTATTAAGTGAAACACATTCAGCTTAATGCAACCATGAATAAAGAAAATCATTATCCCAATCAGAAATATCACCTCAGAAGACTAAGTGATGATCCAGTTTGCACTCTCATTTCTTCATTATTCCACAGTGAAGAATTATTTCTTGAATGGTTGGGCCTGGATACACGGCTAGGAAGTTGACTATCTTCATCAATAAAATCTGCATGAAGATCTTCATTTTCATCTTCTGAGAGTGAAGCATTGCCATTAGAATCAGGTCTGCCAATAGCTTTCAAAGAAGCTTTATCATTTGAAGATTCTCCAGGAACCACTGATCCATTATGCAAACAGGAGTCAGAATAATCCTGTGAACTGCCACCTAGTTCAGGCAAAAATGGATTCCCATTTTGGATCCAACTCTCAAAGCCACTCCTCCTAAAGGCAGTTTCAACTTCATCTACAGATTTGTTGAGACGGAGCAAGTGAAGCTTGGGTGAGGTACTAGATGAAACAAAGAGAGCTGCACCGTCACCAAGAAGCCCAGCAAAGCTTACTACTTGTATTGTTTCTGGTGGTAATGTCAACCAATTTTCCTTTTCTATCACCATTTTCAAGGCCTGTAAAAGAAATTGATCTTGAAAATCTACCAAAGGAAAAAGTGATAAGTAAAATAAAACAGTGAATTCCATGGTATGTTATTTTTCTTGTCTAGAGTGCTTTGCCCTACTGTGCTGACTCAGAACGCAAACTGAGTTATCATGTGAGCACGCCCAAACATAAAGGGCAAAACAATCTGGCCATGTGGTTTTGCAGGTCTGAGATATTCACTTCTTAATATAAAATGTCACTGGTTAGAAATTTACAAGGAAAACCTCCTGCTCTGAACAATAAAACGGCTCAAAATTATGATCTCAAGAAACAGTCCAGCAAACTAGAAATTCCAAACATGACTTGTTTATCAGGCTTGGAGGAATGATAGCAACTATCTTACAAAGGAGCTCCAACTCTTATATAGCTAATTTACAAACTAGACCCAAACTTTCTACATTTCCATTCTGTTTTCTTGTCAAAACTTAGAACTTCACTGAAAAGTAATGGAATATTTTAACGAGCAAGTACAATATCTGGCCCAAAAATATTCCGAATGAATTATTCAGATAAATAATGCTTCCGACTACAATGTCTTCCATTGTTAAGATAGAACTCCTACCAAAAAGTCATGACCTATTCCAGAAGAATTCCACCAGGAAAATGCCCAAGGTAACAAACACTTTCTGACACATAATCATGCATCCACAGAGAGTCAAGGAATCAATAGCACTTACATGTATGTTTTGCCGGTGGCAAGCAACAAAATAACTTTCACATACAGATTTGACTTTCTGCCTGAACTCTAGTGCCTCAATCCCACAGAAAGCTTCTCCGGCCAGAATGAAGATATTCAAATCTTCATAATCTTTTAGAAATTGATGAGTGCTAGCAGAACTAACAGCAGAAGAAGAAAGTAAAACTGCAACACGGCTTGTTGTAAGCTGCCAAAAGTTTTTGCGGCCTCTTTGTAAGGTTTGTGAAACAAAGATTGCAGCATCCTTCCGGAGCTGAAACCAAGGAGATCCACTGCTTGATGCTGAGCTCCCATCATCCCTCTCTGCATCTTTTTGATAATCTACATGCTCATAGCCATTGATTCCTTCAGTACTAGCCAAAGATACAGAAGTTGTTGAGGACTCCTGTAAAGGGGATAAAATTTGAGCACTGTCAGTGGCTGAAGGAAGTGAGCCATCATCCTTATTAGAGTTTGAGGGATAATTTGAAATCACATTGCTATGCTGAATTTCCTGCATCATTTTTGGTGAACAGTGTGCTGAAGCCTGAAACACAAATAAAAAATATTCACAGTTAAAAATATCAAGATTTTGGCAGTTTTAAAGAATGATCATCTCTACTAAGGTGAACCTGGAGGCATCACAAATAATCAAAAGGCTATGGAAACAAACATACAGGGCAAAAAGACAGACAGAAAATGAAAAGCTTACTTGATGGGAAGAAAGAAATTCAAGAATGTTAAAAATAAAAGAACTTGCTCAATTTGACACTTGAGCAAAGTTACCATTAGATTCATATCATTTCCTTTAAACATCAGAAGAAAATTACAGTTCACTTCCTCCTTTTAGACTGTTTAGGCAAAGATATATTCTAATCATCCCACCCAACCTTTTCTTTCTTTTTCTGTCTTTTCCCCCTTGCAGAATCAATTAGATATTGTTATGCTCATGTGAAAGTATAGGAAAATCTTTATAATTGATCATATAGAAAATAAGAAAGTTTCCTAAAATTGGAATTAGCAGCTGTAACTTACGGCTGTCAAGGCTAATATTTAGAAATAGGATATTTAACTAATATTGTTTCCAAAATTAGTTTAGGGAAACTTGTGTATAAAATCCTACTCATGTAATCAATAGATGTGATATACAAAGAGAGACACTCTTTCTTTCTTCTCAGATTTTGTCAGAAAGAAAAGATCTGTACCTAATAGCATAGAGAGGCAATATGCAAAAGGTTAATGATAACAATCTTAAAGACATCCACAGTAGCAACACAAATGAGAACTTCCAGATAGACAAATTTACCTTATCCTCCAGCAGGAAGCTCATTATTGCATAATATGAACACATCAACTTGAAAAGTACTGCCAGTGTTGCTAACAAACACTCCCTGAACTTTGATTCAGGTATTTGAGTGCATAGATCACTATATGTTAGCCTGAAAATAACCGCAAAAATTTATTAAGAGAATAGAAAAGCCAAAACGGTATCAATAAACGAAAATGAGTAGTTGTATAAGCTGAAGAAAGGCTGATCTAGCCAGAAGCACCTAAGGCTCTGCAGTGAGTGAGTGCCCAGATCCTGCAATAGGCATAAGTATTATATTATGTATAAGAGAGAAAAGAAAGCAGAAACATATAGAAGAAGAAACAAAATAGATATTCCTTTCCAAAACTCGTAGAAACCTTCAAAATGTGGTAAAGCAACTACGGTCATGTTAGCTGGAGATTTAACAAAGGTTATTACTGTTTATGGATCATAGAGAAAATATAGGACTACTATCAAGTATGACAGCAAATTCAGACAATTCTGGACCTGGTTTTGCATAATAATTCCATGTGATATGCGCATCCATGTATAAAATGCAAATAGATGGCTGTAAAGTTATTTTGTTTGAAGACATACAAGAATGAAATACGGTGCTGCATAACGCTATAAGTCTGCTATTCTAAGGAACAGTGCTGTATCAGCAAGTTGTTTTAAGGTAGAGTTTTCCGGTACATCAGTTGTGAGGAAAATCTTTAGCATTCCTTTTTAAGATTTTTCTCACAATTTTCAATGACTGGAAATCTCTACCTCAAAAGAGCTTCTCTTCCACAGCAATATTCTATAAAAAGCAGGTTCTCCGAGTAAACAGCATTGCATTTCAAACTTCTATATCTACAAATGAAGTAACTTTCATGGTAAAGAGAAGAACTAGTGCTGCCAGTCTATGGCATACAATGGTTAGCAGAACAAAACCCATGTTTAGGTTTCCTAGGGCTGAAATATTGGCAGTAACATCAAAATGGACGCTGAAATGCAGTGCCAAGAAGTTAAATTGGGAACAAATTCTGGCAATTGCCGAAAGGATAGAAAATTTTTCTTCAACATTTGCAAATCTTGAACACACGGAAATACCTTCTGCACAATAGTCTTCAACACAGTGTGGGTTTCACTAAGGACCTCTTGCATAAAGAAGCTTTGTAGTTTTTCAGCAAGACCAGAAACATCCCCAATCAAAGCATAAGCATCAAGCACCTGCAATGTAACATTTAGATCAAGAATTTTATGCATATATCATCATACCATAACCCGGATTGACGTGTCTAAGAAATCTAGTTTGAATGTTAACTATTCATCAGCTCCTGCAATCGCATGTCATATATTTTTAAAAATATACTAGAATAAAGAGTTAGCAAACGATTGAATGACAAGAATAGTTTAAAAGGCATCACGCCTTCAACCAACTTAATGTTACACTAACGGGCAGGCTAAAGTTCTTACATTGACATACCCCTCCTCCTTAAAGTCCTGGCAGACACCTAATAAGAGTGAATCCAGCTTTTGAAGAGTTCTTCCCAACCAAACCTGCAAGGAAATTTGAAGCATCATAAAACATGATAAATACAAGGAAGTTGGTATTGTTAACAAACTCAGGAGAGGGGTTGCACTGGGTTAGCATGGTGGTTACCATACTTGTGTCTGCACACAAAAGGGCAATGGTTCGCCCAGGGATAAGAATCGGGGTCAGGAAACGTGAGAAGAACCTACAGTCCAGCAACAAGTTTGGGCCAGAACCCCTCTTTTATGCTGGTGTCTGAAAACATGTACAGGTTATTTTCTCTCTCCCTTTTTTTTTTTTTTTTTCTTTTGGGTGAGTGAAATCTTTTCCCCCTTTTCCTACTTGTTCTCTGTTCCAGAAAAAGAAAACTGCAAACAACTAAGAACAAGAGTGTCCCAGTCATTCTGCATGTTTCAAGTGTAGAGAACTGGCTTCAAAATGTAAAGGGCATAATTTATTCCTCTGCAACTTGATTGTTAATGTGGTCCTACATATGAATTGAAATTCCTTTGTAATTCAAATATTTAACTCACCTCAACACTGCGGCCCATCTCTTGTACTGCTGACAGCTCTGACAGACTATCTAGGAGTTGCAAATATTCCGATAATACTTGAAATGCCTGTACATACATATTCAAGAACTCAGTAATTGCTAGTGCTCTAATGACAAATAACTGACATAGCGAAGCAAAAAGATTTTTAGACTAAGAAAGATAGATAGGAAATGGTTAGATTAGGATGCATGACTACACAAATAATACCAGAAGAAGAATGACACCTTGGAGAAGTTTTCTTCATCAACAAGATTTTCCAGAGCCACTTGCATGTCTAGTGCATGACGAATGTCAGTGAGGATAGGAAGCATGTCCTGCAGGTCACAGAAGTAGTGCCAGGGTCATACATGCTGGCGACAAGAGAGAAGCATGAAGAGACATACAGCAAAAGATAAGTTGTGGAAATAATGGTAGGACAAACTCAGAATCTAGTTATACGGGGCAAGAGACAGAACCAACCAAATTAAAAGCACAACTAATCACTTTGTAACTTCACTATGATATTCAAAGTTAGTATTGTGGATGATCAGTATGCTTCCAGGCACACAAGCAATTCAAGTCCTATGATCATGCTCACAAAAGAATTGCATAAAAATGAAAGGTCTGCTGCAATCCGTAGACAATATTTACCCCTCGAGATATCAGAACAAACAACTAAAGAAAACAAAATTTTCAGAATGCTGAAAAGGGAAGGAAACCACTTTCTTATCAAAGCATAAATGGAGACATCTATAAACGATTCAAAAAGTTTTTTTTTTTTTAATTTTCCAACAAGAAAGTATGACAAAATTCTATAGCTGACGGAACTTCGCTGTGTAACAGATGCACTTCATAGAACTTATGAAGAATTACTCATACTGCATAAAAAACAAAACAAAGAGAACAAAAAAACAAAATCAAACCTCCATTTCAAACAAAAAATAACACACAGGAATTTTTGCAGGAAAAAAATATACAGAAAGTTCAGTTCTTTAAAGGCATTGGTATAGCACTTAGATTCCCTATAAACTGATTAAAAAGGTTAAAAGGAGAATGTCTAATTGGTTGTATACTGTTCAAAACTGGAAAGTACCTGAAGTGCTTGTTTCTTCTTGGAGCTTTTAGTCACAATCAGATCTCTAGATACCTCATTCCTTGATGAGATAAGGTGTCTTCGTCCATTCTGCATATATCACAACAAGTGACATGGAAGCTCTCTTTTCAGGAAGAAACATTTTTAGATATTTAGTTAACTTTACAGCTATTAGTAGTATACAAGAGAACTCTATCTACTTATCAGTGTCCAGAAAAAGCAATTCTTCAAGCTGTTCAAGAAGCAAGAAAGAATTACATGCAACAAGATCACCAGCTTACCATGCAAATAACATTTGCAACATTTAAATCTTTCTCCAGTTCTCCTACCAAATTCATTCCCTTTACTGCAAAAGAGAAGGAACATAATTAAGCAACAGAATTTCTTGAACAAACTGCAATACTAACATATATAACTTTGTAAAGAAGACCAAATAGATGCAGGAAGGATTAGGAAGGCAGACCTAAAGTCCCATGTATCAAAATAAAACACACTAAAGATTGAATATTTGGGAGCAATCTGAACTAAACTAGACATATTTACTCACAACTAAATGAATCATTATCAAATATTATTGTAAGAGTTAGCACCGAACTAATCAGTATTTTTGTTTCTAAATCTTTCTGGATTACTACAGCCTACACCATCCATATGGTATCCCAATGTCTTAACAAACACCTAACATGTATGAATAAAATTCTAATCACATTAAATGCCAGAATTTACTATGTGGATGGTGGTTTTGTTTCAAAAGTGGCCCAAGCTCTTTTACTATAGGATCTGTCAAAGCTTTTGTGGTTAAATTAACTTTCTAAACCCTTGTGATAGAAAGAATCTGGCAGTTATGATGTAAAAGTTTAGACATCTTAGTATCAACAGTACAAAGACCATCTTACATAAACAGATTGCTGGAAACTACATGTTTTAAGAATAATCATAAACTATTAAAAGAACATCAGATAAATTATCTCCACAAAGATACTATGGATAGTCCATGTAAACCTTAAATACTAAAGAATTGAATTAGGAATTCAGTCTTGCACATGGGCTAGTTAAAAGCTCCAGAGGTCAGTGGAGAGTGAGACTAAGATTAACTCTCTCAATACAAATGCTCAGTTGTAATCTCCTCTCAGACGTCTCAAAAGGTTTACCTGCTTCAACTATCAAAGGTACTTGAGTTATATTGATCAAGAAAACATTCTTAAATAGATCCAAGTAGCTCTTTGGTTAATTTAATAACCAACCCAAATTCAATTTATTTTTGAAAATTCAAATTATTTTCAAATTCAAAAGGAAGGACAAAAAAATATTATGTTGCATTATTCAACAGTTCTTTTTCCGATAATTTCTCCTTGAAAGTAAATAATTGTCCAAAAAACAAGTCTAGCTTAGGCCATTACTATATAGCATCAGATGTCAGAATGCAAGATGGCATTATTTGATTCAAGGCACTAAATGCTAAAATTAGAAGATACACCATCTGGCTATGGCAGCAACTAATTGAAAACAATGTTGTTTAATATTTTATACTCAATACAACCTAGTGAAATTGCATGGCTGACAAAATCAAACATTTTAGGACAAGTATATTCCTGTGTGGTAAATAGTTCTACATTATCGTGTGATTATATTAAGCACAGAACTTTTTACACCCATAACCAATTTCCAGAAAATAACATCAATTGCATAAGAACACATCATTCATTCATGGACCATAACTTACATGAAATATAAATCTAAATATAACATTAGCCCATAGAATGGGTGCAAAGTTCATAATGTACTGATAGAGTAGCAACATTTCTTTCTTCAATGTAAGAATAACGTCAATATGACCATACCCATTTCTTCGTGATGCTCCATGACATGGTGTGACAATCGCTCAGAAATTCTGTCCAATTGAGCTAATCTAAGAGTAGCCTAAAACAAACGAAATGCAGATTCATCAATGCATAATTGATTGAAAGATATCTAAGATTCTCCTAGAGTACATACATGGTTATAGTGTTAGTTTAGAACCCAAACCACAACATAGCAGTAAATGTGGAAGAAAGATGAGGGGTGAAAAACAGTGATTGCATAAGTTCTATGACAAGAACGCCTTTCAACAAAAACTAAATAAGTACTTAAAAGAGATTTCTTCCAAACAATCTGCATCTCAAGGTTTATATATAAGGTGTATTCAGATTCCTCCTCTTCCCAAAAAATTTTTAGTTCGGACCCCTCTTCTCCTCTCACAAACAATTCACTTTTACTACTCCGAAAACAAAAATTTTCAAATCAAAACGCAGTTCAAGTACACCCACAATGAGGCATTACTGCAAAAGTGGTAATGAATTAAGAAAGCCATGCTGGTTAACATTCCATGCCTCCAGCAATGCAAAGGAAACACTGTTCAAACCGTTCTGTTTCGTCTAACAACCTCATAGTTTAATATCTGTTCCATTCACTGTATCTATGATTTAGGAAGTGATATATACATCAACTGTTATCCCTTAGGAAGAAGCAAGCTTGTTAAACGCATGGGTATATATATTTAAATATTGGTGTTTTCTACTGAGCTTGCTGTCTACAGGCAACCTCTAGAGCCACTATACCAGCAAAATTCAGACGGACTCTTCTAGAACTTAATTACAATTACCATTGTTAGTCCTAGGATTCCAATTTAACAATAAAAAGCAACTAATTTTTAATATTGTGCACCAGCCTTTCTAAAACAACACTAGCAGAAATTAGAAAGAAAAAATTGACAAGGAACAAATGGAAGCAAATACAAGCATTCTGAAAATGTTTACCGGCAATGATTAACCAGGTTTGGATAGACTTTTCCACTGAAACAAAAAGGGGATTAATAAGCATCTATAACTCATGCTGTCCTGCCATACTTATTAGTGCAATTTAACTAACATCTTATAGGGCACGACATTACTATATAAATTTCTCAACTACTATTTGATGTCTGCTTCCCCTGAAGTGCCAGTTTAAAAGATTACCGATCACTCCCTTCCTTTAGAAGTTATAGCTCAGGACACAAGATGGCAGTATTACAGGAATTTTCCAAGTTTCAACACACAAACAAACGGTGTTTCATTAATTGTCTCCGGCTCAATCCATTAAGCATACGAGTCAGATTGCTCTTTCATTCAGTAATGCATCTAGCGGCATCAGTTATATAATGTTGGAGTACCCCACACGACTTTGAGATATGGCTTTACTAGCAAAGGACTTTTTTCAACACTAGACTTGCTCCCAAAGATGAACCATCTTTGAATTGTACACCTAAGGAACTTGTGGCTTTGCAGTATTGCTATTCTGAAATGAGGTGAGCTTCACCAAAATGGTAAGTATATCCATTATAAACTCTTTTGTGCCATGAATTCAACACATGAGGCTAACACATATGCTTGCTGATAAGCCTTTTCCGGACCATTTATTTTGTAGAAGCATCCTGTGAAAATTATGGCAGCCATGGTATTTTATACTAGAGCAACAAGTTCCGGTGGCGGAGGGGAGGAGAGCGAGAAAATTGGAATATTACCTTTTCCTCAAAATATGCTGCTTCATTTTCTTCTGCAATATGCTCTAGAACATGTCTTACAGGGTCAAAATCCTACACATCAAGAAATCCAGCACCTCTCAGTAAAGTAGATAGGACACAACAGATGATGTGAGTGATCACACAGTGCTGGCATAAAATGAAAATGGAAACTTCTAGGTGCTATGCCCAAAGCAGACCACAGCAAAGTAAATCATAGCCGCTCACCAATTTCAAATGCAATTAGACACGAAAATTATGTGCAGGATTTTGTAAACTTGGCTTCTAAATATCTTGGGTTACAAAGAATAGCATTCTCAAAAAGGTCTACGTTTAAAACGTTACCAGACCATCTGCGCTGATTCTATCCAAAGATATCGAAGTACCTCTTCATAGAATTCTTCTTCAAGGTCCTCAACAAGTTGACCACCAGGCTTACTTCCATAGATTGAACTCAAAGCTTCAGAACTTGTCGAGAGATTCTGCCTCTGGTGTGGAGGAAGTCCTGCAAGAACTCGAGCGGCAACAGCAGCTGCAGCAGCTCGTGCAGGAACCTACAAGAAAAATAATCCAAAATTATGACAGCCAATAAAAAATTGTTCTAAATGAGAAAATACTTGGAACTTCAAGCTAATCCAGAAGAACTCTCAGTCTCCTATCAAAATGGAGAATAGCATCTCTATTAAAAGAGAATTTTGGTGCATTTCCTTTATTTTACTTCAAATTCTCCAAAATATGACCACATGAAGAGATTTCAATAAAAATAATTGCAAGTGAATACTGCAATGGGGGATCAATCCTCATTAAGCGTAAAGACTCAAGCAATCAAGGATTTCTTCCCAAAATACAAGATGTCTCACCTTATTGTTCTATAACTTGGTAAAAGATTTTGAGAAATGCCCCTAGGTCACATCACATGATGTTTAAAAAACCAGCTCGCAAAGTAATTCTGAATTTCTGGGTGCACAGGCTCCTTCACTTTGTTTCCAGAAGATCTAGATGCACAAAACCTAACCTCCATAAACTAAAGAACTAAATAATGCCCAGTCTGGTAGCAACCTTCCCCTTCAGGGTTTAGCCCTCATTTTTATGTCACTTCATTATTAGAAAATAAAGACACTCTTGAATTGGTAACCAAATTCTTTACATATGCAATCGTTGTGTATAAGTTGGACAAGTAATGTAATCTAGAGTTTTCTACTTAATCTTCAAAGCTATTCTTGATTCAATTGCCAATCATTCTAAACACCTTCATTTTTCTCCTCACTAGAGTTATCGTGATAAAGACAATAAATTTGAATCTATCAAGTTTGGTACAGTATTTTCCTATTCGACTACAATGGAGATCTAAATTTGATCGACCAAATCAAAAATAACAATCTGTTATTTCCATCCCAGTTCACCAGAAGTAAACTACTGAATGAGCCAAAGTTATCAGAGAAAATATGCATGTACCAAAGCATTTGCATATATATTACTATAAAGCAATCAAAAAGTTTTAGATGACACATCTATTCCTGTGTCAAAATTTTTCTTTCTGTCATTCCATTTTTTATTTACAATTATTTATTGCATGTATCTTCCAATAAGCAGATGTGCATTGCTGAATAAAATGTTAAAAAAATGAAACAATGATCAGAAGCCTAATTTCACCTAGAAAGACTTGAACTCATGCAAGTTGAAGTTGGATTCTTTAGAAAACAAAGATAATAAAGAATTAGTATATACACTACAGAGTGGACATTTCCAAGACACTAAAATCTCATAATTATTTCGTCCAAATTGCTTACATTTAAGCATCAGAAGAAATAATCCAAGCATTCCAATTTTGAACTCTTCTCCCTCTTTTTCTCCAACAGTTTAATGGCGCGTTTTTGTGCATAACCCAACACTAACAGAAACATTCAGTGATCTATATGAATGTGCATCTGTAAGAGTTTATGTTGGGAATTCCATGTGAGACTCCTGCATGATCTGCTTAGTACCAGATTCAAACGAATCTTTCCATTGATTCCTATTCAATCCAAAAACTGAAGGGCTTGTTCTAGCAGACAGAAAAGAAACCTTTGTAATCAGCTCTAAACTACAGATGTACACGCCAACCATCAGCACCTTTACCTTGACTCCATCTCCCACCACCAAACCAATACATCACAACCACAGTCATCATTTATCCTTGACTTCATATGGCTATTTGATTTGTCTGATCAACAAAGAATTTACTGACCAGTACTTTTGTTTACACGATTTTTTAAACAATAGAAATCATTATCAATGTAATGTCTTCTAATTTTTTATCCCAGATTATAGATCTTGGAAAGGGACAAGCTTGTGTACATATTAATTCCATAAATCATCAGATTCAGAAAATTATTTTACATATTGCTGATGAAAGACAATGTTCGACATTGAAAACCAAAATTTATATTTAAAAAGAATAACTGGGAACTGAACAACTTCAACTCTATCCTACAGCATTGGTCTTGTTTCATTAATTGGATAACTTGTTTGAATTTCCTTAAAATCTAAGGCACTACAGAAAAGTTACCAGTAAATTGGATCCAACCAATTCTCAAGATAGGCAGATTCAGTGATCTAGGGCCCAAACAAGCATTCCAAATCAAAGATGTATAATCAGAAAAAGCTCTCTTGAGTATCCTTTACATCATTCCCCTGGAAAATTTTCTAATCAAGCCACATGCTTGGTTAACAAAAACAATTAAAATCCTATAATTAGCTGTTCTATCCACATCAAAGATTTCCCTTTTTCTTATTTTACCGCATGTATGAGTACTTCACAGCACAAACCCAGATATATAGTCATTTCCTCCAATTAGCTCATCAGCTCATCTTCATATTCAACACTAAATCACTTGGGCGAGGTTAGTCAATTTTATATTATTCAGACATCCTTAGTATATGCATACCTATCTGAATTCAACAACCGGATACCGGTTACTGCTGCATTCAATCCTTAACTCCTAATAAAGTAGAATCCATGAACACACACGTTTAGACATGCACACTATCTAAAGCAGGGAATGCCTAGATATATAGCTCGCATATAAACACAAGACAAAAAAGGTAGCTGCATTTATGGATAAATTACCTCAGGGCGATCAGAAGATGTTGGAAGAAGACCAAGGGATCGGGCGGAACGAACGGAGCTAAGAATCTTCTCTCCCACTTTAGACAAGTCCATGCCTTCTCCTTGAGAGAAGAGCAGCGACCCCAAGAACAAAACCCTAGATAATTCGAACCCTCCTTCACTCAGTTCACCGCCATTGAATAGTATGAATGGAGTAAAGGGAAATGGCAGCGAGTTCGACTGCATTTCAGTTCGGAGCCCCGAAATCCAGCATTTCGGACCGCTGGTTCTGGTAGATCGGATCCCGTTGCCGCCGACAGATTCACAGTGTGCTGACGAGTAAAGCTGGATCAGCGGTTTGATGTATGGTGCCAATTACAGTCTCGGCTTGGCAGAGAGAGAGAGAGAGAGAGGAGGGTGGAAATTACAGTGCGTACAATGGGGGGATGGACTGCACTGCAGAGTGGACATTTTGGCAAAATTGAAAGTTTCGATGGCAATTTGGTCATTAGCCTCAGTTGACGTATGATGCCGATTACGGTCTCCGCTTGGCAGAGAGAGAAAGTTGGGTGAAAATTACAGTGCGTATAATGCTGGGCATGGACTGTACTGTAGAGTGGACTTTTTGGGAAAATTGAAAGTTTTGATGGCAATTCGGTCATTAGTATCAGTTGTCCCCCCTCGTTGCTCCATCACTTCGGGTCCTGTAATATTCGCCCTTTTTCATGTAACATTTCTGGTAATATTTTGGATCTGTTGTAAAATTCAGTTACAACAAAAATAAAAAATAATTATAAAATAATAATAAAGAAAATTTTATACTATAGTGAAAAAAAACATAAAAAATATAAAAATTATAATTTTATTGAAAACTTTTTACCATCCATCTTCATTTTTACAAGCTTTTATTTATAAAATTAGAAATGATCATTCCCATCATAAATCATTAGAAGCCTTCTCTATAACTTACATAACTTACATCCCATGATTTTTTATGTTTTCTATGATAATGGAAATAATGAGGTTAATAGTGTATAAATGATGAGTGTTACAACTTTGATTATAACCCTAACTTTTTATATTCTATAACTTCAAATATGAATAAATACTTAGGATAATGAACATTCATATAATTGATATATTCATAACAAGGTCCTCAATAATATATTTCTCGTGGTATTTGATTTATAAAATTCTTAGTTATAAAAGAGGATATTATAAAAGATGTTAATGAGAGTGATCCATAATATTACAAATTGCTATTCCATACTTTATTTTTAGGATTAATATTACAAAATTATCTTAAAATTTGATAATTTTCTTTGCCTTATGATGTTATCTTAAAATTACTAATCAAATAAAACAGTCATTAACATATAAATTTAAAGTGTCATTATTATTTTAGAGATAATATCACTTAACATCTATGATTATCACTTTAGACTACATAACATTATATTTGCATTAATTCAACTATTAAACCCTTAAGTTTAACTATCAATTCATCCAATAATATCTCCATAGTTGAGATTTAGCAATTGAAAATTCCATACACATTAATGGTAAAACAACTCCCAAAACAAATATTTTGAATTCAATTTACATACATTCTTTTTATAGATTATGGATGGAATTTTAGACAGTAATTCAATTAGTCATAAGTATAACATTTTAGACGAGAGGTTATATGACATTCTTTTGATTAGAGCCTTTTGGTTCATCAAATATTTTAGAAAAAACTCTTATCACGTAAAAAATTTAGATTCAATTCATTATATATGTCCTTTTATTTCTACCACATTCGATACAAAAGTAATTGTCATTTAAGATTAAGGAAGTGATATCCTCATTCCTAAATTTACATCTTTCACTCTCCTTTCTTCTTTTTATATATAAAATAACTTTAATACTCATAGCTATAAAATTAGCTAAACCTACAAATTATCAACAGATTAAATTGCCTACTTTATATATATATAAGGATTTATTTCACTTTAGTACCCTAAAGTAGAGGATATTATCAATTGAGTACTATATCTTTTTAAATTGTCAATCAATAATCAGAATAGCTTGACCGGTCAATTTAAATCGCTAAAAATATGAAAAGTCTTTCTGCTCTTTACTTTTTTTGGGTTAATGCTATTTTAGTGCCTCAAAATTAGAGATCTCTGTCAATTGAGTACCACATCTTTTAAAATTATCAATTAAAGAATAAATTTCAGTCGATGTCTAAATAATTTGATTAAAAATGCTTAAATGGCCGATTTACCTTTTAAATATAAACTAAAATTCTAATTTTATTTTGTTACTTAACTAATCAATAATAAAAGAAAAATTTAATTTAATTTTTAAAAATAATTTATTAACTTCTTTTCTCAAAAATTTATCTTCATCTCTTTCTTTTAAAGGAAATAATCGTCATCGCCGATGGTTTTAGTGGTTGTAATATGATTTATGAAGGTTGGTTGGTGGTTAAGAGTGACGGTTAGAGGAAAGAAAGATATGGATATGAAGTTTTGAGAAAAGTTAATAAATTATTTTTACAAATTAAATTAAAGTTTTTTTATTCGTTAGTTGAGTAAAATGATAAAATTAAAATGTTAGTTTCTATTTAAAATGATAAATCGATTATTTAAGCATTTTCGATCAAGTTATTTAGAGATCGGTTCAAATTTGTCCATTAATTGATAATTTTAAAAAGAATTGTACTCAATTGATAGAGAACCCTAACTTTGAGGTACTAAATTGACATTAACTCAAAAAAAATAAAGGGTAGAAAAGACTTTTTATATTTTTCGATGATTTAAATTGAATGAACTATTTTGACCCTTGATTGACAATTTAAAAATATGCAGTATTCAATTGACAATACTTCCTTACTTTAGGTACTAAAGTGGAATAAACCCTATAAAAAAATAGAATCATTATAAGTAAATACTAAACTTCTTATTACGTCTTATATTATTCTTTATTTAATTTTTTCTAAGTAAAATATAATATTGCAAGAACTTTAGATTAAAGAGATCATATTGAAAATTTTTATAACCTCTTCTCACAAACCTTTAAATGCATAAAAAACCATATGATTAGAAAACTTTTATACAGACATTTGGCTACTATTATGATAGTTAAGTGGTCCTAACACTAATTTTCTTATCATGAAAATACCAATTCAATGAGAAAATAAGATAATTGAGTTAATTGATTATCTGTGAGATTATCTTATTTTAAGGATATCGAAGTCCTTTTGTCTATAAAAATGGAAGACGAGTGAATAAGGCTAAAACAGAAATGAAAATATCACTTCCCTTAAAATTATTGTATATGGATTAAAAAGGACATCTAATAAAGTGCAAAATAAAATTTTAACATTCTTAAAAATGAAAAACTAATTAATATAATTTAGTATATAGCAATAATAAAGTAGTTTTGCTACTATTATGATAGTTAAGTGGTCCTAACACTAATTTTCTTATCATGGAAATACCAATTCAATAAGAAAATAGGGTAATTGAGTTAATTAATAATATGTGAGATTAGCTGATTTTATACTTAAGGATATCGGAGTCCTTTTGTCTTTAAAAATAGAAGACAAGTGAATAAGGTTAAAATAGAAATGAAAATATCATTTTTCTTAAAATTATTATACATGGATTAAAAAGAACATCTAATAAAGTGTAAAATAAAATTTTAACATTCTTAAAAATGAAAAATTAATTAATATAATTAGTATATAGTAATAATAAAGCACCTTTACTATAATTACATAATAACTTATATGTATTACAAATATTATACAAATACTAATAAAAATAAGACATAAAATAAAAAAATATATTATTATAAAAATTAATTATCCTATTGAGTTGGTCCTTTTATCCTAGTATCTTACTCTTATTAGCACATACATAATTTATGTGATACATATAAATTATTAAATGACCATAATAAAACTGTTTAATAATGAATAATGTAAAATCAAACGGAACAACAAGGTAATACTTGTGCATTTTAATTTTAACAGAGATATTAATCAAGAAATAACAAACAAGCATGTAAGAACAAGCATGAAAAAAGCTAAAAAAAGACAGCAATCATTCTCGGCAAATCCTTTCAGTGCCATGCTGCAGAAACCCCATTACAAAAGTAAATTGACCCCGAAGAGAAAAGGACATTCGCCAAGTGCTAAGATCTAGAAAGTGAAGTAAACCTCCCCAATCCCAAAACAAATATAAAATTCAAAGCCAGGTGTCCATCTACTCTCGTCATTCGTCGTTTCTAATTTGTTTTTAGCTCATAAATTTATCACTAATAACCCGTTAAGCCACTGTTTAACGGCCGATTTCAGCTTCACCGTTCCGGTGGGCTATTTGATCATTTCTTGATTTGCTTTTTGATCACTAGAGCAGAATTTTGTTGATTAATTGTAATCGTTAGAGGAATGGCTCCGAAGCCATTGGAGAATGGTGTGGAAGGCGATGATGAGAGGGAAGAAGAAGACGAGGAGGAGGATTCCGAGGAAGAAGAGATGGAGGAAGAGGAGGAGGAGCCCAGGTTGAAGTATCAGAGAATGGGGGGCAGCGTTCCGTCGCTTTTAGCTAGCGATGCTGCTACGTGCGTAGCGGTTGCGGAGCGTATGATTGCCCTTGGCACTCAGGGTGGCTTCGTTCACATTCTTGATTTCCTCGGCAATCAAGTAAATTTCTTTTATTTTTTTCCAGAAAAGTTTGTACTTTGGGATTTCTGGTCAATTCCTGGTACTGCTATTAAATGAGCATTTTTGATCTTTTTTAGTTGTTGGAACGCGAATTTCTGGTAACTGTTTGAGGAATTTTGTTGGAAGGCGATAAGTAGTCTAGTAGCCTCTATTTATTGGAAAGTTTATTATTTTGGCTTTTCTGGCAGTAGTTTTTTCAACCGAAGCAAAAATCTCTATGGTTTTGTGTTGGATGACTTGAGCCTAATAGGATTCCTACATCCTATAATCCCAATTTGGAACAGCGTTTGCAGCTGATTATACTGGATAATAAGCAAATAGCATAGAAGGGGGTTACTGGTTACTAATTGTCTGAGCAGAGAATTCTATCTCCATTTTGATGATGATATAGCAGATGCACGTGGCGGAACGTGCTCTTTGAAATTGCACTTTGAACTTGTAGAATGCAGTTCTGGTGTATTTGTCGAATACGTTGTGCATCCAGCAAACCACGATCGAGCTACCCTGTAGCATTATTTAGCTAACTTTCCTGAATACTCGCATTTGAAGTTTGAAGAGTTATCTTTTTTGTGTTCATTACATCCAGTCTGGAAAAATGAGAAAAATGTCTGTCTAAAAATTTTGCTGTTTCTTATGTAAAGCAAAGAAAGTAAAATTTTTCAATTTTTTCCTTTGCTTCATGACTTATTCCATTCTTGGCTAGGGAATTCTGTTGTTTTAGGCTGTTTGAACTAGTTGTCAATTCAAACTCATCTGGTTTGCAGTGACTTAGATGCTGAGGTATAGTAGTCACTGAACATTGTCATCTTTTTCAGAATCCAATATCAATCTGTGGCAGGTTCATCACTACAAATTGACATTTTTGTTAAAGTGGTCCTGTTTGTGGTTGCTTATGTGAAATTGTTTCCAATTTTTATATTATTGTTGGAATCAAAGATTAGGACATAGTCATCTTTTTTAGAATTCAACATCATTCGATGGCAGGTCCACCACTAGATATTGGCACTATTAACAAAAGGATTCTGTTGGTGGTTGCTTATGCAAAATTGTTTCCAATTTTTATATTATTGTGTGAATCAAGAATAGGAAAAGTCTTGGACGAAATGGAAAAGTAGGACCTGCTACATCTAGGTCGACATTTACATGAGATGGGGGTGTTAAACACCTACCATAGCTAACGCTAACCTCAATCCTGGAATTAGGAATTCAGGAATGTCCTTTCAATCTTAAATGTGCATACCTTTTCAAATAGTTTCTTCTGCAGTTATTACCTTGATACTTGGTGTAACCCAAACCTAGGAAGAAATTTATTTAGGTACGCACCTAGAAATGCTTCAGATCTCAATACCTCTACTGAAATCTCTTCTGTAGTGCCCTGCAAGTGCCATGTGAATATGAATACTGGCTAGTCTTCTGCTACATTAGTTGTTAATTCTGACGTTATTATTCTTGCATTAGTACTTTGAGTAGAAGTTAGCTTAATATTCTTAATTATCTGTGAGGCAGAGGTTGGCTTAATTTCTTAGTTATCTTTGATGTTTGAAGGTAGTGATACTGCACTATCTATGTAGGCATGAACAGATAAGTTTAAGGTCTTCACATTTTGTTCTTTCTTTCATTTCTCTGATCCTAGTTATTTCTATGCTTATCTGTAGTACCTTTTTCTTATATATATGACCATCTATATGTTAAGTTGCAAATTTAATCGGTCAAAATTTCCAATTATTCTGGACATATACAGATCTCTGAACTAATCACATGGCATGTCTCATGTACAGTAAAGCTGGGCAACATGAAATCCTTGTAAACTGAAATTAGCCTCACATGGAAGGGACAGATATTAGGTAGTTGGAGCTTTTCTGCTTATGAGAGCTTCTTTGCCGCAAAGCTATTAAGCAACTTGGATGCATTTTTTACAGTCTCTTACATATTTATGTCAAACTTTTCAAATTTCTATTTAGTTTGACCTAAATAAAGTAGTATTTTATTTAGTCAGTCTATTGGAACTTGCTTCCTGTCCCATTCTTGCTTCACACATTAGTTACAAGATTTGCACGCATATCTACCTCTTTTTTCCTTTGGTTTATAGCGTTATTTGTGACTTTTTATACTGGCATTGCAGTAAACAATCAATTGGAGGCATCCTCATACTTTTGTACAGTGATATAAGGCCTTCTGTTATATTTTTGTAGTCCACTGGTAGTTGTGCATGTTAAAAAATGTAGGAATATGTCACCATCATTCTTATCAAGAAGATGCTTACCCTGAATATCAAATTATTGTTGTGATGCTCTAAAGCTCTTTAAAATGACTTAAATTTATTGACTAAATGGTGTCAGAATCAATTCTCTTTGTAGTAGTGAGCTAAAACTTCTATTCAAGAGCTGCTTCTAGGCAATTGTTGAGAACATGATGCTTTTACCCTTTTATCTTGCAACTATTTTCCTGACGATGCCTGCCTATTTTCAAGAAAGCTAGTGCTTGATGGTTGTAAGGAATGTCCAAGTCTTTTCTCAACAGGTAAAGGAATTCTCTGCTCATGCTGCTGTGGTAAATGATCTTTGCTTCGATATTGAAGGTGAATACATTGGAAGCTGCTCTGATGATGGTTCAGTTGTAATAAATAGCCTGTTTACAGATGAGAGATTGAAATTTGATTATCATCGCCCTATGAAGGCTATTGCCCTAGATCCAGATTATGCCAAAAAGTCATCGAGAAGATTTGTTGCTGGTGGTTTAGCTGGTCATTTGTATTTTAATGTGAAGAAGTGGATTGGATATCGTGATCAGGTATTTTATGTCTGGTGGCATGATTGCTTTGTCTCACCTGCTGTGGGAAATTGCGAACTTCTTTGCAAACATTTTTTAATTTAGATGGACATATACATTTGCTCTTTAGGTTCTGCACTCTGGTGAGGGTCCAATTCATGCGGTGAAGTGGAGAAGTAATCTTATTGCCTGGGCTAATGATGCTGGAATTAAAGTTTATGATGCTGCTAATGATCGACGCATTACATTCATTGAAAGACCTCGAGGAAGTCCACGTCCTGAGCTTCTACGCCCTCACTTAGTATGGCAGGTCAGTAAAGAAGGGAAAAAACCTAGCTTTTTAGTTCTCTGGAAAGACAGTAATACCTTGATTATGTTTTTTCTGTTACCATTTTCTCCATGCTAATCAACTGCTAATTCTCTAAATAGGCTATCTTATTTATATAAAGTCAGTGATCTCTTATAATTACTTTCTCACATTCAGGATGATACTCTCTTGGTCATCGGGTGGGGAACGTCTGTCAAGATTGCATGCGTAAAGGCAAATCAGAACAGTAGCGTCAATGGAACATATAGACATATACCTATGTCTAGTTTGAACCAGGTGGATATTGTGGCAGCTTTCCAGACCACCTATTTCATTTCCGGAATTGCTCCTTTTGGTGATTCTTTGGTTGTTCTGGCTTATATTCCTGGGGAGGAAGATGGAGAGAAAGACTTCAGCAGTAATGTTCCATCACGCCAGGTACTTGTTTCGTCATTCACCTGGAAAAAAGAGCAATTATGTCTTTTACCAGCTCAGGTTTATAACTTCTAGTCAAATTGTTTCTGTTTCCAAAATTTTTTGAGTATTAAGTTAGCTGAGATGTCTGCATCTTTTATGAAAGGGAAATGCTCAGAGACCAGAAGTGCGAGTTGTAACGTGGAACAATGATGAGCTTGCCACTGATGCACTACCTGTACATGGCTATGAGCATTACAAGGCAAAAGACTATTCTCTTGCTCATTCTCCATTCTCTGGTAAATTTTTAGTCGCCATATAATTGCTAAACTCATTTTTTTTACCTACCCCAGATATTGGTTTTTTTCCTTGTGTATATGAACAATCTGATGGAGATGAAACATGCTTTTGAATGAAGGTAGCAGCTATGCAGGTGGTCAATGGGCTGCTGGTGATGAACCTTTGTATTACATTGTGTCCCCCAAGGATGTTGTTATTGCAAAGCCTAGGTTAGTCATTTGTATTATCCCGACTTGGGACTAAGGCTTGTCAATTCTTGTTGTTGTTTTTCTCCCACATAATCTGGATTTTAACATGATTAATGATGCTGATATTTTAAAAAGAGGAAAGAAATGGAAACATGAAAGGTTACACCTTGTGTCATTTTTTTCATATCTATATATCATTAGATCTTTATCTGTACTTCTGTCATTGGGTCGCAAATATTTTTTTCAGAAGTGACCTTTTTGTGCTTTTGTGTCTTTTGGCCGTTTTGACAGCCAGGATATCCTTTAATACCTTCTCATTGAAAATCAGCTGAGAGTGCCTGTCCTGCGAGGCTGTAATAAACAAGAACAAGCTCCTTTAAAATGGATAACTTAAATCAAAGGATGAAAATAACAGTAGAAACCAGTTGATATGAGTGGACATCTGCAAAATGTTTCAGTAATAACATTTCTTCTGGGTTTGATTTTCCTGATCAAAGTTGTAAGAGAATTAGAAACTATTTGTCCTCCAAGACAGCAGTTTCCTCGTTAGCCTCTGTGCTTGTGCTAGGCTCATTAAGACATTTTCTAGAATTCTTGATC
Organism: Rauvolfia tetraphylla; assembly: GCA_030512225.1. NCBI lineage: Eukaryota > Viridiplantae > Streptophyta > Magnoliopsida > Gentianales > Apocynaceae > Rauvolfia > Rauvolfia tetraphylla. Next base: position 2,423,379 of record JAJQKT010000062.1, read on the forward strand.
TTGCATTGTTTAGTTACCATGTTATGGGAGAAGGAAAGTATTTGGATATCCTTGGTGATTTTCTTATTATATACTTTGAGGGATCTGAATAATGCTGCTCTCGGAAACGTCAGAGGAACCTTGGGAAGACAATCCTTAACATCTTAGACAAATATCTGGTTCCATGTGTTGTGGGTATGAGTATCCAGAGAAATGATTGCTTTTCTGTTTGTGATACTGCACATACAAGATGTGGAAAAACTGTGGATGCACAAGTGCAGAATTATGCTGATCAACTGTTCCAATTGTTATTTTGATTCTGATGGAGTTCTCAATGTAGTAACAGCTGCATACTGAAAGTTCAATTCACTGTTTAGTCATTATATGGGAACCATTCTACTGCAATCAAAAGAAAGAGCAGAACTCTTGCCTGGTCATTTAGGAAAAGTAATACATTGCAGTGTTGTGTTCTCATTTCTTATTAGGTTTGTCATTGGCCATTAGGATATCAGTGTGTCGGTTGTCTAAACATGAACTTGTTTTAACTTGCAAATGTTTTCTACTCTTGTTCTTTAGGGATGCAGAAGATCACATTTCTTGGCTTCTTCAACATGGATGGCATGAAAAAGCCCTAGCTGCGGTCGAAGCTGGTCAGGGTCGGAGTGAACTTATTGATGAGGTATTAAGTTTGATTGTCTCTCTTCTTTGCTTAATTGAATTATTTTTCGTGTTAGTGATCTTGCGCTTCATAACCTCTTTTCTGATGTGGTATATTTACTCCCAGATATTTTTTCATTCATGGTGTTACATTTGTCGCTAAAATATTCTTAGAATTGTTTGAGATTTGTAGACATGATATGCTGCTGCAATACCTACCAAATGATATTGCATTAATCTGAATAATGAGTTGATTCTGCTTGACAGTTAATCTCAAGAGTAAATCTAAAGAAATGATACTTTTATGGTTGTGTTTTTTTACACTGCTTGACTATCTTTTTGCTAATTTGTCTTCCTTTCAAGGATGCTTTAGGATATCCCATGTCAATAATTGGACAAATTCTTTCTAGTGGTAAAGTGTAGGTTTGATTATCAAGAATCTGTGTGCAGTTTTACGTTTGGTATCTTTCTTACTAGTTGTACATTGCAGAAACAGTGCCATATAAGACCTCAAAGTTGTTGACCCTTCTCTTTCTACTGTCTTCAGTGCAGTAAAATGTTTGGTTATTTCTTGGGGTGTTCATTATTTGGTGCAATCTTAAAAACTGAACTGAACCGAAATTCACATTTGGTTCGGTTTGTAAAAACGTGCATGTATAATTTGGTTCGATTTTCGGTTTTTGTGCTCAGACCGAAAACTAAATTGAAAAATCGGAAAAAATTATATATAAACGCATTACGTAAATGTGTTGTTACTTAATAACGTATTTAAATAATGTGTTCTTATGTAAGAAAACTGAATTTTTAAAAATAAAATTACAACTTAACGCATTACAGAAATGTGTTTTATGATAATAACGCATGTCCGTAATGCATTCTTATGCTGAGAATGCATGTCTGTAATGCGTTTTTATTCTTTCTTTTCCAAATTCGGTTTACAATCGAACCGAACCAAATTAATTTATTTTGGTTTGATAAAAATTTCGGTCTAATTCGGTTTTAAAAAATATTTACAAAACCGAACCAAAAACTGAAATTCCAAACCGAAAACTGATTGAACACCCTAGTTATTTCTGGATACTACAATTACTTTAACCTTTTGAACCCCCTACCTTTTTCCAGCCAACCCTGTGTAGCCATAAAACATCTTCAGTTCGTCAAGAATACAGGTGTCACGTTGTGAAATTATTCTAAGTAGTTAGATGAATCATGAATGCCTCTTTTGTTTTGTGAAGTAGTCTTAACTATCTGGTAATCACACAATTAATTTTATGACCATGAAGAATGAAAAATGATCTCTGCCTATTAAGCAAAATTTTCATAGACCGAATTCAGAGTTCCTTGTTAAACTTATAATTACTAGGGAAAGCATGGATCAAACCATCGCATCTTGTGTTGGTATGACACTGAAGGTGCTAGACGAGTTTATTTTGCATGTCTTGAATTTTAATTGCATTGATCAGTTTTATGCGGTTCAAATGAGCTTTTTTCAGGTAGTGTACTTAATTATACATTTTCTCCATCCTTGTTGACTTTCATTAGGTAGGGTCAAGGTATCTTGACCATCTGATTGTGGAAAGGAAATATGCTGAAGCTGCCTCACTGTGTCCCAAATTGTTGCGAGGATCTGCTTCAGCATGGGAAAGGTATTAATTTGATTTACAGTGATTCTTTTTCTTTAATTATTATTGTTGTTGTTGATTTATTGAATTTGCGTTATTTCATATAGATGGGTATTCCATTTTGCTCAACTCCGTCAGCTACATGTACTAGTGCCATATATACCGACAGAGAATCCAAAACTACGCGATACTGTTTATGAGGTCTGTTATTATCGTGCTTAAAGAATGAGCCAATTCTTATTATGGGCTTCTCCTTTATGTTAGTAATTCCTTGAGGTGCCATATCACCTCATTTGTTTTCTATGTTTTAGGTTGCTCTGGTAACTCTGGCAACAAATCCATCTTTCCACAAGGATCTCCTGTCAATTGTTAAATCTTGGCCACCTGCAATTTATTCTGCCTCGTCTGTTATTTCTGCCATTGAACCTCAGCTTAATAGTTCGTCAATGACTGATGCTCTGAAAGAGGTTAGTTTCCAGGGATTTCATCAGATACTTGAATATAAAATACTTGCGCTGTTTATTTTAAATGTTCTTTTCTTTTTGTCAGGCTCTTGCCCATTTATATGCAATTGATGGCCAGTATGAGAAAGCTTTTGCATTTTATGCTGATGTAAGTACTCCACCATCTAGACTTTCTTTCTAGTTCCAACTTAGGTTTCTCTTTTGTACAAGTGCATATTGATTTTTGGGTCTCAAATGGCTGAACTAATTGCTGTAGTTGCTATTTCTAAAAGATCTGCTCTTGGAAGCATTCTTTGGATATAGTTTGTATTTGGGGTTGACTTTTTTGTTTCTTTTTCAGCTTATGAAGACAGATATATTTGATTTCATTGAAAAGCATGATTTGCATGATGTCATGCGTGAGAAGGTATGTCACATTTGTAATCAGTTGAACAAGCCATAGTATTCTTCTAATGCATTTCTACTGAATCTTAACTTGCGTGCCCTTCTTATGTTACTTTTATCTCCAGAAAGGAGAAGTGTTAGTCAACTAATATTTAAGAACTTTACTTAAACCTTGTTTATCTTTAATCAATGTTCCTGAGAATTTCCCTTCCATTTGGATGGAATTGCAGGTCGTCCAACTTATGATGATAGACTGCAAACGTGCGTCTTCATTGCTGATGCAACACAAAGACCTAATACCTCCTCCAGAAGTCGTCTCCCAGCTTGTAGCTGCAAGAGATAAGTGTGATTCCCAATACTTTCTGCATCTTTACTTGCATTCATTGTTTGAGGCAAATCCACATGCTGGAAGAGATTATCATGACATGCAGGTATGTATAACGATCTATAAAATGCCTTTTGTTATTCTTTAGAAAGTCAAGAAAGATTTTCCTCGAGAGAAGAAAAGGCTTGCCATGAATGTCCTGGGTTATATGACTTCAGGCTTTAATGTGTGTATGATGTGAAATATGTTTTATAGAAACACTTGCACCTTATGAGATAGAATTTGTGAGCTTCATGTGCCTTGTTATCTCAGAGTTTCTTTACTCTTATTACTACAGTAAATGCTGCATATCTTAGGTGGCCTCCATTCCTTTCCTCTCTGTTCTTTCCATAAGTTTATTTGCATCTAGATTTTGGATTACCCAGGCTGAATCCACCATCCATGCCTGCTGCTTGACACATGAAAAAGTTGGTTTTGTACAATTACATTCCAAGACTGAACCGTCTGAGGGGCTTATCCATAAAAGTCTGGTTTTATCCAAGTTCATGACAATTTTGAGTTTCGCTTTCCTTTTTAATGTTTTAATGTTGATTTGGCATGGCACGGCAATAGGTGTTGCTAAGATGTTAGCCAATTGTGAAAATGACATCTCTGTAATTCTTCATAACTGTTGTCAGGTAAAACTTCTCAGAAAAATTTGCTTAACTGTACTCTTGTTAAACCTGAAAAGGAATCCGTCTCTGTCTTTGATTGTTTGAATAAAAATCGGAAGAGTTGTCTCTTCTCTTATATAAAAGGGAGGAATGATGGGAATTCTTCAACTAAAGACATGCACAGTTGTGATGCTATACATAAGGGCTTGGGTTCCTTTGGTTTTTTGGGTTTTCTAAGCAAGCTAGGATCTGCATCACTGCATGCCTCTGATTGGCTTGAGGATCCTGGTTTGCAACAAAAGGAATCTAAAGGAAAAACACATTCAATTTTGATACTATCATAAAGGGTTGATTTCCTTGGATTTTTTATTTTCCAAACATGTAGTAGGATTCGCATGATTTCTGTTGGCTTGAAAATTCCTATTTCAAAACAAGGGAATCTTTTGAAAAGTTCATCTTAGGATTTCTACAGGTTACCCTGTATCAAGTTGCAACCTTAGTTATAGATAATAAGCTAATCTGTTTCTATTTGGGTGTTGGACATCTGTAACTCTGTGAGAAAGCTTGCTTATGTGATGTTTAAAATAACTTAATTGGTTTAGCAGTTTTGGTTCTTTCCTGAGATGTTAATTCACAGTTCAGAAAATGTGCATAACTTGTCCAATAAGGATGGGAACTGAGAAAGCTACCTTTTCTAAGTTCCTTTGTGGGTTGATTAGTGGAAACTGGGAGCCACATCTGAGTAGTTTTCCTAGGCTCTACTTGTAGCCTATCCATATATTTTGCATTAGTGTGCTTAAGTCGTTTTTATGTATATGCATTACTAAACTTGGGATGCTTTCAATATTTGGCATACTTTTGGCTTCCTGCACTCTGACAACCCCAGGAGAGACATTTCAAAGTAAAAATCATGTACTGCCATGGGGTCATTACTGTCTGAGTTGTAAGAAAGCATCTTATAAGAATTTGTGTCAAGATAATGGTGTGTTTCCATTTTCTTTTTCCCCAGAAAATCCCATGCTTATCATTGCTAAGGGCTTTCTATGCTTCATTTTCGTTAGTGTCAATTATCTTAAGCCTAAATGAAAAATTAAATGTGCATGTCCAGTCAGGAGTCATTCCATTTATAGCAATATTAGATATGACTGCATGTTCTTCTGGAGGCCCTTCATAGAATTACCTAGGAAAAAGATGCTGGTCTGGTTCTCAGGTGAAGAACCAGGTCATGCAATATATAGGCTAGTATTGTGGTGTTAACAAGTGATGAACTTGAAATCCAAAAACAAAATTACCATGGAAAAGAACAAAATTGTTCTATTGCAGTCTTGCATATTTCTTTTATGGTTGATTTGACAGTGTAGATTTCTATTTATTACAGCTTAGAAATTATTCAGATGATTCCTTTGGTTCCTTGTGTGGATGCCTTCTGCTCTTTTACCCTCCTTCACATCTGGTATTCCTATGTTTGCATGGTTGGAGTCATGTGGATTTCTATCCTTTTCAGTTGAGAAATTATCAATATGATCCCTTTAGTTGGTTTGTGGGACATTTTGAGATTCTTGCTGTTAATGTCAGCATGAAGTTTGGTTTCTGTACCTTCTTATCTTATCCACATATTCATATTTGTTCACGTGTATGTACCTGGTTGTTTTCTGACATTGTTTAATGTTTCTGTTTCCTTTGATTATGATTTTAGGTTGAGCTTTATGCAGACTATGATCCAAAGATGCTGCTTCCCTTTCTTCGGAGCAGCCAGCATTATACACTTGAAAAGGTTCGAGAAGGAAACCAATACATTAGTAACACTAGTTATGTTTTATAGTTATCATTGACTATTCATTTTCTGTAATTTCACCAGGCTTACGATATCTGTCTCAAGAGAGGTTTGTTAAGAGAACAAGTTTTTATACTTGGAAGAATGGGAAATGCAAGGCAAGCTCTTGCAGTTATCATCAACAAATTAGGGGATATTGAAGAGGTACTTGACCATTATGCTATAATCTGTAATTTCTGTTTTCCTTTTGAAATTTCTTGATGATGAGATAAGCTTTGTGGTGATTCAGGCCATAGAATTCGTAAGTATGCAGCATGATGATGACCTCTGGGAAGAGTTAATTAAGCAATGCCTTAACAAACCAGAAATGGTATGCAAGGGGTTTTCCTTTGTATCTGATCAGATGTGCAAGTCAGGGTGCCCCCCTCTGTAAATCGCTATTACAAGGTTTTTTGTTCTCATTGGCAGGTAGGTGTACTATTGGAGCATACTGTTGGTAATCTTGATCCTCTTCATATTGTAAACATGTTACCGAATGGTTTGGAGATACCTCGGTGAGTTTATTTATCATTTATGAGGTTTCTTTTGTTCTCAAGTTTTCTTTTATTGCTTGCAAGTTCTGGATTAAGAACCTGTTAGCTATTTAGTTGAATTTTAACATAGCCAAATATGTACTATTGCAACTCCATACTACTGTCAATGACTTTTAGTTACAATATTTATTATGTGTTTGTGAATCACCGATGGAGTTTACTTGCTGCTTAGTCATCTGCGAAAACTAGAGAATTTTGATAGCATAAGCTTGTGATTTGGACTTTGTTGATCGTAAGTATCTTTCATTCTCCATCCTTACTGTTTCCATACATAGAGTGGAGAGTTAGGAAAATTAGGTGCGCATAATGTACTTTTACCTCTAACTTCTAGATGAATGGAACATCGTGCTTGATGATTTCTCCTTTTTGATCCCTCAGTAGTTTCATCATCTAATTTTGGTACAATAGTTTATTCTACTTTGCTGTTGCTTCAACTTTGTCTTTTAGTTTTATCTGTCATTTTCTGTGTCTGTGACAGAATTGGCTTTGGAATTCTTCTTTAGAAAATGTTTGGACCATAATTTATAGTTGTTCTTAATTCAATGGAATTCTTAATCTTTTTATTAGTTTGTTCTAAAACAGGTATCTTGGTTTGACTTGACACAATATAGCAAGATATATTTTAATGATAATAATGTATCAGTGTCACCTTTATTAGATGTTGGCATAATTGTTCCTTTAGCATAAATATAATTGCCACTTGTGGAGGCTTTAAAGACATTCTTGGTCATTAACCCTAAATTTAAATTGTAATTATAGCTGAATCAAAATTGGAAGATGCCTTCCTAAGAATGTTGAATTCTCAGAAGTGGACATTTACTTTGGAAAATTAATAGAAATGAGGGCACTTATTTTGGGAATGGTACTATTTTTGTAGTACATCATTTGGGTTGGCCAAGAACTGCACAATTACTCTCTTATTATGTGGGGATGACTTAAGTTCTAGTAGCTCCTTTACTCTCTTATTATGTGGGGATGACTTAATTTCTAGTAGCTCCTACACTAAAGCTATCAGTCTCACTGCCTATAATTATTGTAGAGAATCAATTGAAACTTCTGCTGCACTTGTAGCTGTAATAACTTCAAGAAGTTAGTTTAGAATTATGTTTTCAGAATTTCTCTTCTAAGCGATCTGTTAAAATCATAGAAAATGAGGTTTTTACAAGATTTACATACCACGTCGCACTGATCCTTTTCCCTGTAAGAAGCAAGATGTTTCACTTTGATATTGCAAGATGTACAAATCATGAATGGTGAATCCAACTTGGAAGGTCTTCTGTTTGCAGCTAACTGCATTGAACAAGTTATGCATTGAGACGATTACTTCATTTTTCTTGCTAGTGATATTAGACCTAATTCAGTTTTCTGCTTTTCTTTTCAGGCTAAGGGATCGCCTTGTTAAGATTATTACTGACTACAGAACAGAAACTTCTCTTAGACATGGTTGTAATGATATTCTGAAGGTATGCAAATTAATCTGCATATTTTCCATGTCCGTTTAATTTTAAGTAGTTCACTTAACATTTGGTCTCAGTTTTTTGATAGCTATTTTTGTTAATTCCATACTACTGATTGGCAGGCTGATTGTGTGAACCTCTTAATCAAATATTACAAAGAGGCAAGACGTGCAATTTATTTGAGTAATGAAGAAAATGAAACACGTCCTAAAAGGAATGAAACAAGGCCTTCTCAGTTAGGAGATAGAGTTCTGAGTGTGAAATCTATGGAGGTTAAGTCAAAAACTAGGGGAGAAGGAAGATGTTGCATGTGTTTTGATCCATTTCCAATACAGAATATATCAGTTATTATGTTCTTTTGCTGTCACGCCTACCATACGACTTGCCTTATGGATTCCACAAATTCTATTAGTAGCAAGAAAGAGGTAAAAAGATCTAGTTCCAAGGGTGAGGTATCGTATTATGAGTATGACAATGGTGATGCTGATGAAGATGAAGAAGATGATGCCCCTTCAGGTCCTCAGATGCGTTGTATCTTGTGTACAACTGCTGCAAGCTGAATGTGTTATGTGTTGCACATCTGTACAATAGTTCTGGTTGCTTTCTGTTGCATAAGGAATTGAGCATGAGAAATTTTTTTAGCAACTTTTTCATGCTGTTGTGGTGGTGGTATTTTTGTATATCTACTGTCCAATTTTTTCTCTGGGCTTGTTGTGGCTCGCTTATATATAGGTTGTGGGAGTGAATGTAGCGGAGAGAGTTTCCAAAATTTGTGGTTCAGTTTGAGAAGATATTGGAGGTTGAATGACATCCATTTTCCACTGTCAAAATTCCATTGTTTTGTAATTCACTTCGATATTGTTATGATTAGAAAAGAATGACTCGAATGTATCAATGCGGAGTTAAGGGTGGTTTTACTGGTAACTCTTTTTAAATGTTCCGCCATTAAAAAGACCAGTGTTTCTCTCTTTTTCTACTCATGTTGAAGCAACCTAATTCGGACAAATCTTACAACGAATTTTTACATCTTCATTTAGCCGATTTAATAAAGCTTCAAAATCTAAAGAATGATCTGGAAGCAATGTACTTCCTAAACTGCTCGATGGATGGAGCCATCAACATATTCTCAGCTAGATTTGTTTCGCCTTCGTTGCTCTCTTGGGCTAGGACTCCTGCTAGGGCATCACAATGCTAGAAACGTCGATGGATTATACCTCTTTAGAAAACGAAATAGACAATCTATTAAGTGGACAGTACCTCAATTTGCAGAAACTGATAATTTTTAGCGGATTTTGCCGATCATGTTGCCTATATGATAGTAATGGATATAGGAGATGGTTTTATCTACTTTTCTAGCAGTTCATCACCAAAAGAAGTTAAATCTGCAGAATCGTTGAAATGTGCTATATATATATATATATATATATATATATGTATATGTATATGTATATATATATATGTAGTTCAAGCAAGGTAAAACTATGGAACAAGGTACTGAACTCTAAGATCATATAATAGGCCAAATAAGAGCAACAAAAATGTATTGAGCGTATCGCCTTCCCCTTGCAAGAAATTAAATTTGCTGAAACAATGTTGACAACCTTGTTCGCAGGATTGTTGGGTTCTTCTTGGGCTCATACCTTATACCATCTTTTGTCTTTATCTATATAATTCACCAACTTGCAAGGAAAATTTCTAAAGTTCTTTGCAATGAGGGCTCCAAATCTCTTGTTTAGTTTGTTTCTTCTGCTAAATTTGTTGTTCTTCTCGGCCATTGTTTCTGCAAAATCGTACAAATTTCCAAGGCTAAGTCCCTTGAGAGAATCGTTCCCGGAGGACCATGATGAAGCCATTCATTCAACGTCGTGTGTTTCATTGGAAGATTTTCAGACATACTTCTATGAACAAACGTTGGATCATTTCAACTATGGACCGCAGAGTTATGCAACTTTCAATCAGAAGTATGTGATCAGCACCAAGTATTGGGGTGGTGCAAATTCAAGCTCACCAATTTTTGCTTATCTTGGGGCTGAAGCTCCCCTAAACAGTAGCAACTTTCTGAAACTTGGATTTCTCAATGATGATCTTGCTCCTCGCTTTAAAGCTCTCATAGTTTACATTGAGGTAAAAGTGAAAATTTTTATGAATAATTTCTTATTATTCTAACATTCATTTTTAGACTAAAAAAATATCTAGTACGTACAATCTTGCCTTGTTTCAGCATCGATTCTATGGAGAGTCAGCTCCGTTGGGTTCAATGGAAGAAGCAATGAAAAATGAAAGCATCCGAGGCTGCTTTAGCTCAGCTCAAGCATTAGCAGATTACGCAGAGGTGCTTTTGCATATAAAGGAAAATTTCTCTTCTCCAGATTCTCCAATTTTTGTGATTGGTGGATCTTACGGAGGAAGTAAGAGTTTCGGAACTTCCATCACTAAATTCCATCCCGGAAATTGATTTTTTCTTTACCTTCTTTTAATTGGACCATTTGGTTCGTGGACTAGATTACACTATCAATCGAATGCCCAAATGAGGAATTTCGAAACTAATACAAATTAGACTATACTCTTAATCAAATAATTGGATAAGGAATCCCAAAATAAGTACTATCTTTTTAATTTATTTTTTCACATAAATTTTGCAGTGCTGGCTGCATGGTTCCGTCTCAAGTTCCCCCATATTGCTATGGGTGCTCTAGCCTCGTCAGCTCCAGTTCTTTATTTTGATAACATAACTCCAGAAGATGGATACTACTCCATTGTCACCAAGGATTTTAGAGTACACCTTTTTCTTTTCTTTTTTTTCCCTGTTCTTATTATATGTATGATTAGCAAGAGATTACAAAGACATATTATTAATTTTAGTGTATTGCAGGAAGCTAGTGAGAGTTGCTACCGAACTATCAAGAAATCCTGGTCTGTCATTGATAGAGTGGCTTCCAGACCCAATGGTCTCTTTATTCTCAGCCAGAGATTCAAGACTTGCCAGTACTGCTCCCTCTTTGACATCTACCAAATTAACTTCAGGGCCTCTTGATTAACAATGAGACAATACAAGAAACGTGAATGAGAGAACATAGCACATTTCGCCATTTACTCCAATAGTTGTTAGTATCGTTTTTGACTACTTATATGGTAATAATCTTTTTGTTCTTTTTATTTTTGGGTTTAATTTCAGGAATTTAAGCAAGTCATTTGTGCTGAAGGATTTTCTGGATAGTATATACTCGGTCGCAGCTCAATATAATGAGCCGCCTGATTATCCAGTTTCCAGGATCTGTGGAGCCATTGATGGAGCGTCCTACGGTACGGATATTATGGGTCGGATCTTTGCTGGTGTTGTTGCTGCTTTTGCAGGGAAAAATATGTCGTGCTACGATGTCAAGTACTTCGATCGTCTCACTGAAACGAAAGAGGGATGGAGATGGCAGGTTGGTAATTTTGCATTGAAGTTTATAATATTTTCATTTTTCTTATTAACCCAAATTTGATTTAAAAGTTCTATGAACCAGAAGTTATTCTAGATTTTCACACATGAAACTTTTCATTGATTTTGCTTTGAAAATAGACAAAAGTATGCCTTACAACTAAATTAAAAAAAAAAAAGCTCGGTGTATTATCTACCTATCATTATGAAATACCTAATACGTAATTTTTAATTAGTTTAAAATTTAACCTCTGTAATAATAAGATAAAAGAGAAAAAGAAAGCTTTTGCTTATTGTGAAAGCTTTGGAAGAAATTATCTAATAATGACATTTTTCATATGTTTTTATCAAAAATAAAAATTAATAACAAATTAATCACGTTACTTTTCTATCGACCGTATTTATCAAGATTTGAGGTGGAAATATCTAATATAGATGTTGGGATTGGTAGACTTGCAGCGAAATGGTAATGCCTATCGGACGGGATAGCAACGATACTATGTTTGAAGCTGAGCCTTTCGATTTGAAGGGCTTCATTGAAGGGTGCAACATCGAATATGGAGTTCCACCTCGTCCCCATTGGGTCACAACCTATTATGGAGGCCATGTATGCCACTCTATTTTGCCCACATTATCGCTACTCATGCCATTAAGAAATAAGACTTTTTCAATTCATGTTATTACTATTAACTTTTAATCTTTTTCCATTGAACAAAATGAGTTTCTCACATGTTTAATATTTAGGGACAAAAATATTTAGACATCTCTATTTTTTAACTAATACGTCCCAAACCCCGTAGATCCTTCCATTTTCAGCCTTGAAATAGGTGGGCGGGTCAGATTGGTTGAAAAAAGAAGTGTTCAAATATTTTTACCTATGAATATTAAGTATATTAAGAGTTCATATATATATATATATATATATATATATATATATATATATATATATATTTTGCTGGATTCCGCCGAGGGAGATACTGGAGTGGCATCGACCGCAACTCAAATTTTGTCTAGTGACAAAAAAAATTAAAAATTGACATTAATGATATAAACTGAAAAAATACCTTACCATAGTAGCATGAGTAACTAATTTTCTTATTCTAAATTATGCTTAATTGATGAGCAATCTTTCTTAAAATTATGCATGCTAAGTGGACTGAAAAGATCCATTTATGAATGCAGGATATAAAAATGGTCCTAAAGAGGTTTGCTAGCAACATCATTTTCTCCAATGGCCTAAGAGATCCATACAGCGGTGCTGGGTAAGTTCTTCTAACTGAGAAAAGTACTCACTGCAAATTTAATTTATTTTTATTTTTATACATATTAAGATTTTGTGACCCTAAATCCCAATGTGGATTGCAGGGTGCTGGAAGACTTATCGGATAGTCTACTTGCCATTTATACTCGTAAAGGTATTTGATCATCAGAGTTCTCTCCTCAACACCACTACTCCCCCCCTCTCCCCCCGGGCCCCAATTTTTACTCTTTTATGATAATATAGTAATTAATGTACAAAATTGAATATAGTACTTTTGAGTATATTTTTGTGGTTTCTTCTGAAAGAAATTTCAACCTAAAGAGTGAATACAATCAAATATATATCACTATACTAACTGATCACTTTATCAACTCATCAAGATTGGCCATCGTATTACGTTTATATCAACATTTCATTCTGCAAGATGATGTCTTAGCATGGACAACTAATTTTGTGGTTTAAATAATACTCTATTTGTGCATAATTAAATATTTAATTTTAATTTAGTATAAAATTAAAAAGAATAATTTGACTATATAAAAATTACTATAATATCTTTATTAATTAAAGAAATTAATGATAGGATCCACATATTAGTAAAACTTAAATATCTTAAATCAAAGGAATGAAATATGTTAGTGGTAGAACCCTTATATAGTGGAACTTATTTATTTTAAATTATGAATATTATTAATAAAATTTTAGATAAAATATAGAACTATTTTAAGAAAATAGACATTCGATTTTAGACATCTTTAAAAGAAAATAGATATTCAATTGTGGATAGATGAAATAACTAATCTGGCGAAAATAGTAAGTTTCAATAGAAAAAGAATAAATTTTGTTAAAACTTATTATTATTATGTATTGAGTTTGAAACTTACGCTTTTTTTTTTATTAAAACTTGCAATTTTTGCCAAATCATTTATCATAGGGTTATCAAAGTTACCACACTTTTTATTATTTCTCTAAAGAAAGTTTCCACATTTAATAAATTAGTTACAATCGAATTTATAAATTTTTTTACTTCTATAGGTACTCTTTCAATGCTATAGTAATTTTCCATTCTGAAATGGAAAATTATAGCTCAGATTTAATAAAATTCATGAGTGCTTAAAATAATAATTTCATTCCCTCAAAAAAGAAAAAAAAAGTAATTTCCTAACTAGAGCTTTTGAACTTTCGTTTTCTATTATACTCCTTTCGTCCACAATTAAATATTCTATTTTAATTTAGTATAAAATCAATTAGAGTAATTTGATTATAAAAATTTACTATGAATATTTATATTAATTAAATAAGTTAATAGTAAAGATTCATATATTAGTGAAACTTAAATATCTTAAATCAAGAGAGTAAAAGAAGTCAGTGTTAGGTCCTTATATTAATGAAACATATTTCTTTTAAATTAAGAAATTTATTAGTAAAAATTTAGATAAAATATATAACTATTTTTTAAAAATAAATATTTAATTTTAAATATCTTTAAAAATAAATAAAATATTTAATTTTGTAGGGATGAAGTATTAGTATAATTCGCCATAATATTACAGGGTCGCATTGCTTGGACCTACATACGCCAAGGCCGGATGATCCAGTGTGGTTGGTCACACAACGGAAAATTGAAGCCAACATTATTAATGGATGGATCGCAGCCTATTATGCTGATCTACAAATTGCAAATGGAGAACATCAAAATTGATCAAAGGGATGAAGCCAGAAAAGGTTCAAATTTTCAAGATGATCTTGTGGAAGTCAAGTTTATCACTGGACTAGAAGTATAGAATGATCAACACTTTATTTTTTGTTTACCTAAAAATATTTATCTAATTCTGGAATGTGAAGGTTATATGAATATATCTCATTAGCTGATCATTTACTCGTAAAAAAGGAAGTTCAAGTTTAAAAATTTAACAAAAGATTAGAAAATGCTTCAAATTTGTTTTGTCTTATTCTATTTTTTAAGTTAACCAAAACAAATCTGATACAAAAAATCCAGGGGACTACAAAATTTATGAACGGGTTGAAAAGATGATCATTGCCAACCTTTGATTATGTACAAGAACTTGCATGGAGCAAGTATTGCATTGAATTAATTACAAAACCTAAACGTTCTTGTACAGTTATGTCAATTTTAGAGGAGGAAACATCAGAACGGGTTACTTGATGTTGATGTTCAGGCTGAGGCAGTCCTATTGGTTTTGGTTTTAGCACCCCTCACATATTTTTAATAGTCTATTCTTTTAATCTCGCTGGTATTTGAATTACCCCAACTAATTCAACGTCTATGACTTGAGGTGCACGACCTCGTAGTATTACGATATATGATCGATTGTAGTATATTATTGCCCCTAGAATGACTTAAACCCACATCCTCTACTTGACAAGCCAAGTGAAAGGAATGCAGGTTGAGAAACAATACGGTCAACACTCCTTCGTCATTTTTAATAGTCTTTATATAAAATAGAACCGCAGAAAAATATTGTGAGGCTCTTCAAAAAAGGGAACCCCAAATTATCCTATAAGAAAATACCTACAGCAGATTAGGATAATAAAGCACTTCAAATAAATAACTAAATACACATAACTAAACATTCGTTAATCCATAACCTCAAGGAATTTAGCGCAAGATGTTAAATGTGAGGCTTGATATTTCTGTCCACCCATTGACAAATCAAGGGGAATAGTATCCTTTTAATGACGTTAATACTTTCTTGTAGTTGGATATATTCTCTTTGTGTATAACCTTTGTATCCTTAGGAGCTCACAATAAGAACATATCCTCATCGGCTCCGATTCTATATTTCGATGACATCACTCTACAAAATGAATACTATTCTGTCGTCACCAAGGATTTTAAAGTAATTAGAATCAAATCTTATTCTTCTATTCAAGTTTAGATTAATTAAAGCATATTCTTAAGAATCATTTTGATTCCTTTGCAGGAGACTAGTGAAAATTTTAATTGAACAATCAGAAAATCATTGCACACACGCTACGTCTATTATTCTTGGTATTAAGAACGAAGCATGAATTTTATTTTATTTTTCTATTTTTCTTAATTCTCGCTAAAGATCGCTAAACTGAAAGCTGTTAGGAACCAATGTTGATACAATTATTCTAATGCAATTTATTGAATTTACCAATCCATAATTATTTTACTCTCTGAAAAAAATATTAAATTAAATTAAAAATATAATACTTGTTCTATTATTTATTATTCTGTTTTTGGCTCTTACAAGTGCAATTATTGAGCGCTATGTGTGATGCATTCAATACTTTAATTTCCTTTCACGTTGATAACAGAGGTTAAAAGTTGAAATATAGTAAAATTGCAAGAAATTAAATATGATAGTCTGATGCAAGAAATTTTTATGAGGAGGAGGTAAAATTGATACTAGAGAGGTTTGCCAGTAACATAATCTTTTCCAATGGGCTGAGAGATCCTTGGAGCAGTGGCGGATAATGATTCATTGACCCTTTTTCCTTTTCTTGCTTTTGATCCAGAAACCTATTCAAATTAAGTTGTCATCTTTAAAAATAATTTAGGCAATTTATACACGAAAAGGCACATTTATGATACCAGTTTTAGGTTTACAAATGTTTGTTTTAGCTTATTTGATAAAGTTTATCCCTTGTTTAAAATTTTAAATAAACCTGTAAAAGCTCTAGATTTGTTTTTAATTTATCTCCTAACATTTCAAATTTCTGACTAACCTCAATCGCAAAACACGTTCCAATACCCAACATGCCCTTAAAAATTATTCCACACTTATTGCACAAATGCAATTTTTTTTTTTTGAAAAAAATTACTTTTTCTAGGATGCATGGGATTGTCTTAGTTTTTGCATCATCACTGCACACTATTGCTCTCTCAATTTATAGCATGAAGCTAATATTATTCTAAGAAAGCACTGTTCTTTTAGATAGTTGCCTTCGTTCATCAATCTTCTTTCTAACATATTTTCAACAAAGGTGCACGTTGGCACCTTTTCCCAATTAAGGGCTAGATCTGGAAAATTTAGAGCTTAATTCGACACGGCCTGACCAATTTAGAGGTAAAGTTGAGAGAAAAATGGATAGACAAATGTGGGGGTTAATCTAACACATTCAAATTCCAGAACACTCTTTTTTTTCCCTCAATTCTTTTTGGTCCTCCAAATGCAGATGCTCATCATTGCTTGGATATACTTGAATCAACCGAAATAGCTGGTCAGGTAAAGGAAAATAGAAGCTGAGATCATGGCCGGATGGATCGCTCAGTATTATGCCAATCTTCATAACATTGAAGGCAGAAAGAAACTCAACTAAGATGTGCTTGAATACAATCTATTGTGGAACCAAGTTGTTTTGACAGCCTGATATTCAGGGAAAAAAGAAAGACACTGATGTCTTTCCAGTGTTCATTGCATATGCATCTTTGTAACTCTTGTATAGAAGCCAATAGTAACTTATCAGAAGCAAAAATAAATCAATCAAAATCAATGATAAGAATAAGAGAAATCGGCTGGCTCTTGGATGCATCCCAATCATACGCACTCGAAAGCTCTCAACAATTCAATTAACTTTTTTCATTATCGAATATTTAACACTGATTCACATGTTGATCCACATTTACAAATAAAGATATCAACAGAACAGCTTCGTCAAGCCGCATAGCCAGATTCTCAATTCAACTTCCACACAAACAGCTGTCCTGTTGCATCACCAGTGAAAAAGAGGCCATCGATACCAACCTCAACACTCTGGATTTCAGTCTTCGAAAATATTCTGCCTCTGTGAGAAAATCTGTAAATATCAAGACGGCCAACTTGTTAGACAAATTGGAGGAAGAATATGAAGGTTTTGACAACAATTTCTAAACTGAATTTGCTACTTACTTTGGCAATTCATAGAGTCGAACTGCATTATCTTTACATGAGCAAAACAGGATCGGCTTACCCTCTGGATCCTTCATTCCAGAGAGAGCAAGGATGCCCTAAGCAATGAGAAAAATACGTTTCAAGAATTTAATTAACAAGTAACAAGCACATAGAAACACTTGACAAGAGACTTTCAGATAGTGAAAGCATGATCAATTTAACATAATACACTCTTTGATACTGAAAGTGTTCCTATTGCAATACTCATCATTCCCCTTAGCTTGATTGAGCAAATGATAAGGAACAGTTGAGCAACTAAATCTAATAATAGGAATGAAGTAAAGATACAAAACAGATTATGCAAGTGCTCAAATGTGCCTGTTACTAAGATAGGTATACATTCACAATATTTATACCAAACAGAAGATCAATTAAAAGGAACAAAACTTTGGCAAATTTAAGGTTTAGTTAAGATGCCTTTCAATTTCATAGGTGATACATATCACTAAAAGGTTAAAAAGAAAAACTTACATCTTTTTCTTTAACTTCATATACTACTTCTAGGCTTCCACTTTCTGTTGCAGCCCACACCTACATAAAAGGGCAGCAGGTATTGAAAGAACAGTTTAGAAACAGTGCTAGGTAGATAATCATTCAGAGAATAAAAGGGGCCATCATGATATACAGCAAAAGGAGTGAGTAAACAAACCTTTAATGTATTGTCTAATGAACCAGAAAGCAAATACTTATCCCAACAAAGGACAGCTGTAACAGAGCTACTGTGCCCATTCAGGATATGCAGACATTGCAAAGTTTTAACATCCCATACCTGAAATTTCGAAATTGGAATTTGAAGTTAACATGAAGATGAAAAGCACTATTGAGAAAGAAATAGTCACACAATTTCAAAAAAAACAGACATTAGACCCAAAACTTTCTTGTAAACTTTGTTACCATCATGATCATAGGCTTAAAAACGAGAATTTCCAATTTATCCTCCGATCAATCCCACAATGGCTAAAATTTAGATATATAATTAAAAAATAGTCAAGATGCAGTAGAAATGAACAAGTAAAAGAACGTTTATGCCTTGTATCAGATACAACCAAGCAGCAGAAGTAAAGGAGCCAGTATCATGACTTTTTGCCAAATGCACAGGGTAAATGGTCACTAATCCAATTAATAGGACTGAATATAAACTGCACTAAAGTTGCTACTACACACCCACAAACAGGTACTTCAATTACAGGCCATCAAATAGTATGCTATTCTATTACCTACCCCACAAGACACATAAGCACAAAAATAAGTAACATACTCTTATAGTATTATCCTTTGATCCCGAGTAGAGTCTTCTGCATCCTACAACAAGGGAAAGCACTGACGAACTATGGCCACTTAAAGTTGCTGCTGATTCAAAGCGATTGGACTCGAAATCAGATTTCCATGCCCATATGGAACCATCCTGCCACCAAGATATCATCCGTATATATCAAGGAAATTGGATCATATCATGGAATTAAAAAATTAATGCTAAGACATCAGAAAAATGGCTAACACAGAGATGGTAAAGTACCTGGACTCCAGCAAAAAGAATATCATCACTTGTAGCCAATGCATTGACTAGGCCATTAGGGCCATCAAGAACAAGCTCAGACTGAGTCTCAAAGTTCCATGCCTAAAACACAAAAGAACGCACAATTAGAAAAAGAATGTAAAGAGCTAAAGCATGCACAAGGGAAAACCAAAAAGCCTTACGCTCACGGAATTCTGCAAACCAACAAACACCCATGGACCTTCGCTAATCAAGCACTCAATTTCACTGCTCAGTTTAACAATATGAACACACTGCACGAAACAGAATCTTGACGCATAAGACACCTGATGCTGCAAAACACAAAAACCAATCCAAAAAACATGCTAAGAACACCTACTTGACCACTGTGGCAATCCCAGAGCCGCACAGATTCATCCTTGCTGCCTGAAAGGAGCTTGTCGGAGCCAGATGGGAGGGTAATTCCGGTAACAGCCTGCAGGGAAATGTTTAAAGATCAAGAGATCAGAAATTATTTATCACTAAAAAATAAAGAGAGAAGAAAAACAATCAAAACCAAGGAACTACTCAGAAAAGAGCACATAATCACCTTTTCATGCCCCCCTAATTTTGCTAGCAGTGAGAACCCGGAGCCACAAAACCATGAATGCAAATCCTTACACTTGTCACCATGAACACAATCTCCAGTAACCCAGTACTGGCATAACTTCGGCTGGGCTTTCTGAATATTCTCACCAACAGCTCCTTCAGTAATGATCTCCTGCTGAATTACTTCGCAATCTTTAAACGTGGAGCTCACTGCCTCGTTTCTTTTGCACTCAGATCTCACAGCTCCTTGATAGGATGAATTCTTAGCATAATTGGGATTCCTCCAAGTTTTCTTGGGATTGGAGATGGGATTGCTGCCTTTGTGGAATTGCGGAGGTTGTGGTTCTAGGTGCAAAAACCTACAAGGGTTCCTGTTGCATCTTCCAGCAACCCAATACTTGCATACTTTATTATTCACATAGGATTCTCCTCCAATGCGTTCGAAAATAAAGGTCTTTCTCCTTGCTGTCTTCACGTCCATCATAATACTATATGCGAAAAGACACACATTATCACAATTACTATCACTTGCAATGAATAAAACACTTTTCTGCAACATAAAACTGCAGCTGTGTACTTAAACAGCTCCATCCAAAGATGTCCGGCTAAGAATCTCCAAAAATAGCTTCGGCTCAGGTAGTCCATAAGCAGTTCCCAAAATCTTAACTAATCTTAACAAATCTAAACTAAATACCTGTAAAACCTATCTGCATAAATATAGTCTTCAAGACTAACCCTAATACGGAATTGATAGGAGTTTCTCGCCTTATCTGAGGAGCCCATGAGCATCTCACCGCGGTGGTGCCACAGTACGGAATCACATATTCAGAACCAACTACCGACAGATAAAGGAAAAAGAAAGCTATTCCAGAGCTGAAGAGGGATCAGAGAACCCAGAACTGATTAAAAAACCGCAAATTTCCCAATTCTTTCTGAACACGGGCAATAAAGTACCGTAAACAATACAGCTCTCAAATCAACCGCAATCGCGAAACCTTAAACCGTAAATCATTAAATACCCTACGCATCCACCGTGTAAAATCAAGAAAATCCGCGCCGACAGCAAAAACGTAGTAAAGATAGAATGACGGGGCCCCATCGACAGGGATTGAATTAGAAACACACAAAATCCGATATCAAAAACAAATTGGCGGACGTAATGATTCTCGCCAGAGATAGCAAACCTGAGATTTCGAAGACTCCAAAAGCCGCTGCCACAAAGTTGATCGAAGAACTTTAATTGGAGAATTGCGCAAGAGGGAAACAGAGTTTGAATACAAGAATAGAATAGCCAGAAAGGCAAAGAACAGCGTGATTTATACGCTTTGATGGCGGTACATAATAACAAGTTTGGTCCCTGACTCCCTTCACCAGATTTCACTGCGGTCCCTTTACTTTCTAACATTTTCTATATGGTCTCTTAATTATTACCATGCACATAAAACTTTGATTGGATAAATTATAGGTCACTTACCTCAAAAAAAAATTAAAAATCCTTACATATCATGCTTATACTATCACCCTCGAAAAAGAAAGAAAGATGGGAGTTCAAGCTTTCCCAATCTTTTGTGTAGATCTATTATAAATTTAAATTGAGTATTAAATTTTCTTAAAATTTGTTTTGACCCCATTTTTGTGGACGGAGATAAAAAGCAAAATGTATTGTTTTTCTGTGGAAGGAAATCGAAGGTAGCATCCAGCAACATATAATTGAAGTAAAATAGCGTAGTCAAATTATTTATAAATATTTACGTTTTTATTTAAACATAAAAAAATAGCAAACCATGAAATTATATAAAAACGTACCCTATTATACCGATTCTAGTTATGAATGAGTAAAGTAATTTCATTTGAAGCAGATGGTAAGGTTCGCTTACAAAATCTTTTTACTATAAAAGTCACAACCATGCTTGACCACATATTTTTCCTAGAAAAACTTAGGAATTAGGATATATATATATTCCAAGAATCCCTTATAGCTATATCCATTTGTGTTGGGATCAAGGAATAGTCTTCTTTTTTTTTTTTTTCTTTGAGGACAAGGCGACAGAAATATTATCAGTCATTACTTTTGTAAGAATATCCCTTGTCCATTTCACTGGTTCAGAAAAAGTCAAAACTTTTCTAGCCAGTGTACGGTTCTTCAGAAAAAATAAAATTTTACAAAGGAAG
Source organism: Rauvolfia tetraphylla (assembly GCA_030512225.1). Lineage (NCBI taxonomy): Eukaryota > Viridiplantae > Streptophyta > Magnoliopsida > Gentianales > Apocynaceae > Rauvolfia > Rauvolfia tetraphylla. The sequence goes on from JAJQKT010000062.1 coordinate 2,445,149, forward strand.
CTCGAAAAAAATATGAACATTAAAGCCATTATAAATAAATATCACGGTAAATTCTGCTGAAACAAAACCAAGTCCATTTACAGGGAAGGCAATTTTAGTTCGAGTCAAGTGGTGGTAAAGTGCCCAACCACGCCGGTGGGAGCATCCCAGTTTGCTCATGCACACTCCCGAACAATGGTGGCAGTGTCTTATAAATTTGTCCAATTTCTTCCATCGCATTATCACCGCCAGTAGCTACCCCGGCGCCGGCATTAATCCATACACTGATTTTTGGCGGAAGTCCATGAATGGCCTCAGCGTTTGCCTTTGCGATTTCTTGGAATGTTCCTCTGCTGATCGTTAGATAATCTCCTGGGGCTCCACAATTACCGCCGAGGGCTTTAAGCAGAGTGCCTACGGAGATGCCCTCAGCTTCCACCATGGCCTTGAGACCTTCTGCTTCCTTTTCCTTTGCATACAATTCTCCATCAAGGGCTTGTTTACGAGCATACAAAGCGGCGGCGGCTGTTGCCTTTTGAGCCTCCGCGTCCTGTGTTTTCTCGTATAAAAAAGCCTCTGCTTGCTTCTGTTTCCTGTAGAGCTTCCAGTTTGCTTCTATTACCTTCATTCCATTTGACAAACTGTAATCAGTTAATTCATTCTTCTCCCTTACAAAATTTCCAAGAACTGATATATTCTTTCAGAGAAAACAAAAGATTTACGAGAAAAATCTATAGAAGACATTTACTTATGTGGATGCCTTGGTCTCATACGGAACGCTGGCCTCGCTCAAGAATTCAGCCTTAAGCTTCTCCGTCCTGTCAGGACATTCATCCTCTCAACCTCCTTCTGCAACTCTGCATCAAGGAAAGCCACAGCTTTTGTTGTCTCCACCTCCACCAATTGTGCCTCCTTGCCCCATCCGGCCTTCTTCTTGGCCAGTTCTGCATTGGCCTCCGCTACCTCAGCCTCTCTTTGATTCTAAAAAATCTTAACCTCCGTCTTCACTCTCACTTCCTCCTTTTGTCCCTCTCCTGCTCTCTTTCATGATATAATCTTCGTCTCTGCATCAACTTTTGCGGCATTCTGCAGCGTTAGTCCTTGTCGAAGCTTGGCACCAATTTCTCCCTTCATCTTTGCCTCCGAAACATCAATTTTGGCCTGGTTTGCGGCTTCCATCTGAGTTTTCTGACCCCAAGTAAGAGAAATACTCCTTCCCAGGCACATCCACCAAGTGTTTGACATTTGCATTGTAAATCAACAGCCCGAATTGATCGAGTTCAAGCTGAACTCTCCCGAAGACTTCTGTTTGAATTGTTTAGTTCCCTTAAAAATCTCTTCCATAGTCTTTGAGGCAGCCAGAACCCGAGTTTTTCCCTCGATAATTCCCAGAACGAGCTCATGGACATGGTTGGAATGCTTGTCATGTGCAGCGAGAAGCTTAGCATACTTGAGAAGACTGTCTTCGTCGTCCGCACTAGGGCCGATGGTGAAAACAGCAGCAAGATCAAACGGCAGCTTTTCAGCGCTCATGGCCTGGACCTTGAACGCGTAATTCACCGGGGAAACATCGAACTGGGTGCAGCATTGTCCCGGAAAAACCCATGCTTTCTTGGCAATCTTGACGTCTGGAATTCCAGCACCAGTGATCACCAAGAACTCTGCACTCGCTACTCTGTACGCCATTTTCCTGCTTTCCAGGCCTGAAACGGAATTCTGATAAACTCGTACTCTTTGAAGATAAAACAAAGAACTATAGAGTCACAGGATGAAACCCTCTCACAGTCTCACCTTAAAACCACAGGTAACGCATCAAAAACTTCTTAATTAGATCCCGTCATATCGCTCTCAATTTCGTAACAGCAATGGAGACTTCTTCGCTAGCAAAATCCTACCAATGGCCGTAGTTGGAGAGTTCTTTACGACGAGAAAAAGACCTCATCCGCATCCCCCCAACCCAACCCAGCCCCACCCAAAAAACAAGAAGTCCCGTCTTTAAATCATGTATATGAACAAAAAAATGTATATCATTTAGTTTCTTACTTATGTAGGAACTAGTATAGTTAAATTTTTTACTTTTAATAATAATTACTAAAATATATTTTAAAAATATTATAATTATGAAGTAAATTTATGTGTTTAATAAAAAAATTATTTATTTAGAAGTAATTGTAGGTAATAGTAAAAAGAAGTTATAAAAATAACTATGCATGTCTATTATTATGCGTATTCGAAAATAATAATAAACTTTTAACCTTATTTCTTTGTCATTTTAAATAAATAAAGAATTGAATAAGAAACACTCTAACTTATCTGCAAGAAGGATGAAATGAATAAAATTTTAAATAAAGTTATTTACAAAAATAAGAAAGAAAAGAAATTAAATACTTAAACATCTATAAGTTCTTTGAAGAAAAAGAAAAAAATTGAATTTGCTTGGTGACGATACCTGCATAAAAGGTGAAATGATTAAAATTTTAAATATTAATTTATGAAATTAGTTATAAAAATTAAAAAAATCAAATATTTAAACAATTATGACCCCTTTAAAGAAAAAGAAAAAAAATAGAATTTACTTTGTGAGGATATCTGCATGAATGATGAAATGATTAAATTTTACATACTAATTTATAAAGTTAGTTATAAAAATAAAAAATTAAATATTTAAATAACTATCATAATACTAAAATGCGCTTAAAATAAATTAATTATACTTTAACCACAAAATGTTCTTAAAATATTATCATGATCAAATCTTTAAGAGAAAAAAAAACTATTGCAATATCTAGTTCAATTTCTTTTCCATTCTCCCTTAATCCAAAATTAAATGATTACAACGTAAACTATTAATTTTAGTAAGTTAAGAAAAAAAATTTATCAAATTCAATAGCATAAACTACTCATATTGTATAAAATTAATGACACTTTTTTATTAAAAATCCTCAAAAGGAGATTAATGATTTATAAAGTATTAATTTTATATTAATATATCACACTTATTTATCTTTGTTTTTTTAATCTTATCAAACTCTTTTGTGTTTTTCGAACCTATCCTCTCAAAAAAATTCAAAATAAAAAAGTCATTAATATTAAAACTTCAAAGTAAACTTATTTTAATTTTGATATTCTTATACTAAATTTTAAATAAAGCCTCCGCTAAGAAAAAATATAATATATTTACAATAAAATCATGGTGAATATTAAAAACACTCTCCACTTCCTTGTTTCTCTCTACTCCTAAAAAATAAATAACTTACAAAATAAAAGATATTATTATTTTATATTAAAAATTAAAAATTCTCAGTCAAATTTTTTTCCCAAAAAAATATTTTTGATCCACTAGAAAGAAATCATAATATTATTATACTTTGTAAAAATTATTTCTTTCTTTTAATCCACTTGATAAAAAGACCAAAAAAACTCAAAAACTATCGAATATTACATTTCATGTCCAATATACTACAAAGTCATGCATGTTTTGATGTAAAATATTTTAATAGGTAATTAGACATTTTTGTCCTTAAATTTTAGTATATGAAAGATCAAATTAGAGTACTAGATACCAAGGACAAAATAAATAACTATTTCTAAATCTCCACTCAAAGAAGAAAATAAATAACTATTTCTAAATCTCCACTCAAAGAAGAAAAAAGAAAAAGCTTTGTGATCAAAACAAAATTGTTGGAATATATGAATTTTTAAAACCTACAAAAGAAAATAAAAACTTACTAATTTTTTATTAAAATAATTAAAAACATATATTAATGTACATAATCCAATTAAAATTTAAAAAAAACATAAAAGATGTAAAAAGAGAAAATATGAATAATACAAATTAGGGAAGCGGGGTTAAGAATTAAAATTTTTAAATTTAAAAGTTCAAATTCTAACTAATAATATCTTTTCTATTAAAAAAAACTTAGAATTCTAAAAACTAAAAATGAAGACTTCAAAACTTTTAGGGGAGGAGAGATAGTAAAAGTGTCTTACTAATATATATAAGTATATATAGGATTAATTAAGTAGGAGCAAAAATGGGGGAAAAAAAGAACAATAAGTCCCTTTTCATGCTTTTATATGCTTTGGAATTCAAGTGTAGTAGGGAAATTAGAGTTCAAGGCTTTAGGGATACGGTTTATTAGGGTTAAATCCAATTTGAGGTTGCAATTTATAAAACTGGATTATGAATACTAACGTATGAAATATTTAAGTTTTAAATTCTGAAATCTAAAGTTTGAGACGGAATAACTCTGAATCTGGATTTAAAAATTGAATTAATTAATATGTGATGGTTATTTATTGTTGAAATATGAAATCTAAATAATTATATTTGCATTTTGCTCAAAAAATATTGAAAATAGAGTTTTTTATTCAACTTTCATTATGTTTAGAAATATTAAATTTTAAAAATAAAAATTTTAAAAATTTTATTATCTACAAAGAATCAATACTAACTTTATTTTTCAATACTTTTGCATTAAAAAATTAAGATTTGATAACTTTGTAATCGCACAATTTTTTATTTTTTAATTTCTTAATAGTTATTAAAAATAAAAAATTTCAAAAAATTGATAAAATATTAGTAATTTTCTATTTTGAAGTAAAAATTTTTTATTTTGAATATTTATTTGTAATGTGTTTTATTGAAATTTCAATTATATATAAAATGATATAATCATTGGATAAGTAATAAGCATATTCATATTTTAAATTTAAGACACTTTAATTTTACTTAAAATTTTTAACTACAATGAAGCAGGTGTTAAACAATTAAATAATAAAAAATTTCTTATCAAATCCACTTAAAAATTAAACACTTAATCCTACACACTTAATCAATTAATTTTAAACACTTAATTGGGTTATCAAACAATTCCTAAAAGTAGGTTGAGATTATACTCCTTCCTCTTAGTAAAAACCAAAAATATTATACCCCTTATATTTGAATCTTAATTTTCTTTGTCTTTGTATCAAATTATCTTTCTTATTTCTAAATTAGGAGTTTATTGATGATTTCTTTTCTTAACCTACTCTTACTTCTAACCTTCTACATTAATAAATTAGTTATCCAAGCATACTATTATCTATAACTTCAAAGGAAAAAAAGAATATTATACATATATTAAAGTCCTAATAATCAACGTTGAATTTGACATTTTCATAAAAAGACGCAGACTTTAACAGAATAATTTGTATTTCATTTTGCAGAAATTAAAAGAATGGCATGTTAACTACCTTTTATTACTCTCAACGTTTCAAAATATAAGTTATTTTAAGTTTTTTTTTATGAAGTAAAGGATAAGTTATCTATGCATATATATATTATCAAAATATTTTTACTCTCTCTCCTCCTCTAAAACTCTCAAATCTCCAATTCTAATTTCTATAATTTAAAATTTTTTATTAGTTAGAAGAGTTTTTAATAGCTAAGAGATAAAATAATATAACAACTTTAGTTTATCTTAAATAAATCTTTTAATTTAAATCAAATTCCTAATAACTTTTCACTATCTCCATATAACTTTATCTACTGTCACTTTCTCCACAAACTTTTTCTTTCTTCACAAACTTTTCCTCATAAGGTTTTTTATCTTCAGATCCTCTTATTTTTCTCTGATTAGGGTCTTCTTTTTTCAAATTGAAGAGATAATCTTTTCAATTCCTTTTTTGATACATGTTGCTCTTATTCTCTTCATTATTCTCTTTCACTTTAATATTTGACCTCTGAATTTAATAAATAGTATTATAAATTTGATTTTCTTGAGGAGCTTATAGTGTATAATACATCTCTTATTGTTCAAAAGATGTTCATAAATTAATTATTTAAAAAAATTATTTCTCTTTCTTTAATTTGTTGAGAACTTATTTGTGTACATGTGAGATATTTATAAATTTATTTATTTTCAGAGAATTTTTTTGTTGAGAATTTTTTGGGATAGAGGCCAAAATGGAAAGACTGTTTCAAACTTTTTCTTTTAAAATAAAGAAAAATGTATGAGTATTATATACGTTATAAGCATCAACATATTTAGGATATTTCAATTTTTTATTTAAATAAGTATTTTACTTTATTATTTTTAAAATTTTAAAATATATTTTAGAAAATTATTGAGTTTTTGTTTTCTTTGATAGGTTTTGAAGATTCAAGTTTTTTTTTTTTCGTTTGTTTGAGGAGATGACTTCATGAATATTTATCTATTTAGTTCTCAGTATCTATTAAACCAATTAGATCAATATCTATTACCATCTAATTTGATCATTCATTTGCTAAGTTTTAAGGATAAAAGTGTCTAATTGCCTATTAAAATATTTTGTACCAAAATATGTATAACTTTGCAGTACATTAGACATGAAATGTAATAATCGATGGTTTTTATTTTTTTATTTTTGTCTTTTTACCAAGTAAATATAAAAAAAGTAATTTTGTAAAGTACATTAACATTATAGCTTCTTTGTGATGGATTAAGAACACTTTCTTTTAAAAAAAATTAGCAATGACCAGAGAATTTTTTATTTTAAAATTTTTTGAGGTTTTTAATATAAAATACTAATATTTTTTATTTTTTAAGAATGGAGAGAGACAAGTAAAGGGAGATAAATTTTAATTTTCACAATGATTTTATTGCAAATATATTCTATTTTTTTGAAGAGTCAAAATAAATAATTAAATGATAAGAAATTCTCTTTTTCTCTTACATATAATGGGAGTATGGGATGAATATGACAGAATAATTGAAAGACCATGTTGTAAAGTTAATTTACTTTAAAAAAAGTACAATTTATGATGTATTTTTTTATCTTAATTTACTTATAATTAACTGTTAGTGCATATTTTTTAATTAAATACATAAATTTACTTTATATTTTTTGTAATAACTTTAATAACTATTTATATAATAATCCGTGTTAATTTTTCTTTATGGTACTTTTTTTTAATGAAAAATTGACTCAGTCAATAAAAAAAATGGGCTTTCTCATAGTTGTGCTATTAAAGATATTTTTTTAATGACATTTAGAATACATTTTTCTTTTTAAAAATCTATTTTCATTATATACTTATTTTTTTAAAAAATAATAATACAATGTGCAAAACACAGGCCATATGCTAGTTTTATTAGAAAGATTCCCACGATCTTCTGCTTTCTCAATTAGGGACTACTCTTGCCTAACCTGCACTCTAAGAGTGTGATATATCTTTGAACGCACGTACAGCTGCTTTAGCTGATTGTTCTCATTAATGCAATGTCTGTTTGCCTTTCAAAAAAAGAATCCTAAGAGTCCATATTGTATGAGGTTGTTAGGTGTTTCAACTGAGCTTTTCATCCATAATCTCGCCTTTACTATGTAACTTTATTTTATTTGTTTCTTACTTTTTTTGATTTAGTACAGATCCTTATTCTGTTGGGTTGTGGAGTCTTGATGGGCTCAGTTTAATTGGGTCTGTTTTATGTTTATTGTTGCCTAAGTTAGAAACCCTAGTTAGTCTCTATAAATATAACACTTTGTACTTGAAATTATATACGAGGATGAGAGGCGAAAGCAATAGAAAAATTTCAGTTGCAACTCAGTGGACGTAGAGTCACATCGACCGAACCACGTAAATCCTTGTGTCTCGTGTTCTTTACTTTTCTGCAGTATAGATTGTGCGTGTGTGGTAATACCCAATCCCCTAACAACCGGTATCGAGCTAGGAGAAATTCACCACGATCTATGCGAGATGGAGAGTACGAAGATTGGAATCGAGAAGTTTGATGGATCCGATTTTGGTTTCGGAAGATGCAGATTGAAGATTATCATGCATGAAGGATCTTCACGAACCCTTGTCGAGGGGTGAGCTGGAGTCCATGACCGAGGAGCGATGGAAGCTCAAGGATCGGCGAGCTCTAGGGTTGATCCGATTGACACTGTGTCTAGAAACGTGGCGTTCAACATCGTTAAGGAGAAGTCAACGGCAGATCTGTTGAAAGCGCTCGAGAATATGTATGAAAAGCCATCAGCAGCTAATAAGGTTTTCTTGATTCGAGAGTTGGTGAACACAAAGATGAAAGAAGGAAATTCGATGAATAGATGCACATCAATAATATGAACTCAATTTTGTCCAGGACTTGGGTCGGTCGATATAAAATTTGAGGATGAGGTTCGAGCTTTACTACCGATATCTTCATTGCCGGATAGTCAGTGCCGGAACTCATATACGACGATTACTAGTTCTACCGAAAGCAAACTCACTTATGATGGGATTCGGGATATTATTCTGGGCGAAGACGTCAGACGAAGAAGTTCAGGTGAATCATCTAGTGAATTGTTGAATGTTGGCAGAGGAAGAAGGAATAACAGAGGTAGTGGGAGCGGGAACAGAAAAAGGAGTCAGTCTAGGGCTCGGAATGATGTGACCTGTTAAAAATGTAAAGAGGTGGGACATTTTAGGAATCAGTGTCCTAATGAAAAGAAAGAAGCGAACTATGCAGAAGACTACACAGAAGATGATACCTTGATCTGCAGTGTAGAGAGCATGGTGGATTCCTGGGTCATGGATTCTGGTGCTTCATTTCATGCTACCCACAATAGTGAAGCATTGCAGAATTTGAAAGAAGGAGACTTTGGTAAGGTAAGACTGGCGAATGATGATGTTCTTGAAGTTACGGGCATGGGTGATATAGATTTGGTTACTTCAGCCGGTTCATGGACTTTGAAGGATGTCAGGGTGATTCCAAATTTGAAGAAAAGGTTAATTTCTGTCGGGCAGTTGGATGAACAAGGACATGAGGTTAAGTTCGGAAACGGGCAGTGGAAAGTTGTTAAGGGAAATCTAGTCATGGCTCGAGGAAGAAAGAGAGGTTCGTTGTACATGGTCAGTTTACCATCTGAGGGAGAGACCATCCCAATTCAAAAGAAAAACAAAGTCCGGTTCACAGAGTCTTATGGGCAGAAAAAGGTTTGCTTTGCAAGTGAGAAACCCAAAGCCAAAGTGAAGATTCAGAGTGAATGTGCGTGGAAGAGTTCAGTTAAACCAATTAGAAGATTTCGTGACAGTGGGAGCACGGGTAGTGCTTCAGTTTCAGTTCTCAGACAACAGTGGGTTAAAAGAACTAATATTCCAGCTGATAAAGTCTCTCCAGGGGATTACTTGCTGAATATGGAGAGTGTTGTTCATTCTCAGGATATCTCAGGATCCGGCAGTTCGTTTCAGTGGGAGCCGGTAGAGACAGAGAAGGGGTCAGGGGCAGTTCTAGCCATGACTGATGTGTTGGAGCTCGAGGGAGCTTCAACGGGCCTTCAGATTGACTAATAAGAAGGTCGCTGCAACCAAGAGAGTCGAGTAAGATTGCAAGAAGTACAAGTGTTCACAGCGGATGGCAGTTTGAAGATTATCAAGCCTCCAAGTGGGAGATTGTTGGGTTGTGGAGTCTTGATGGGCTCAGTTTAATTGGGCCTGTTTTATGTTTATTGTTGCCTAAGTTAGAAACCCTAGTTAGTCTCTATAAATATAACACTTTGTACTTGAAATTATATACGAGGATGAGAGGCAGAAAGCAATAGAAAAATTCTGGTTGCAGCCCGTGGACATAGGTCACATCGACCGAACCACGTAAATCCTTGTGTCTCGTGTTCTTTACTTTTCTGCAGTATAGATTGTGCGTGTGTGGTAATACCCGAATCCCTAACATATTCACCAAAATAAATGAGCCCTCCATTTATCAAATATTTTGTAGATTTATCAGATAATATACTTGATCACTACATGATCATCTTCATCTCTCTAGGAATTTTCTAATGCAGACAGGATCATTCGGTCATGTTCAGTTATTGGAATTCTTCTTGTGATAAAAGAATTTGTTGGTGCAATCGATTGCTCATTTCATTACCGTGCAAGCAATGTCCTTATTTGACAAGACGAAGTCTTCGTGCTAATAAAACAAGTAAAAGATACGCTATCAATTTTTATATTTGTCAATCTTTAATGATAAGATGATAATTCAATTAGTTAGAAGAACCTATTATAAATCTCGATTCTATTCATTTATCTCCACATCTCAATGTAGAGAGGCCAAGTCTCACCGAACAACGGAAACTAGACACAAATGAAGAGCATAGGTAGGCCGTAGTTACCCAATCCAAACAACAAACCTGAGGGAACCACTCATTCTGTTCTTTGTAGCCACGAAACATCCGAAGATTCTATCTCAATGGATCCCTTTTCTGCTCTTTCTGTCCTCAGCTTCCGTCTTGGCATCAGCATATCAGATTCCAACTTTAAGTCCAATAAGACCAAAGTTTTCTCAAGAGGAAGACTCTATCGTCTCTGCGTCTTCTGCTTCAGATGCTGACTTTCAGACATACTTCTACGAACAGACACTCGATCATTTCAACTATGCACCGGGGAGTTATGCCACATTCAAACAAAAATATATCGTCTCCTCCAAATACTGGGGTGGTGCTGATTCAAACTCACCAATTTTTGTATATCTTGGAGCAGAATCAGCACTGACAAATGATACTATTAATGCAATTGGTTTTATCACTGATAATGCCCCACATTTCAAAGCTCTGCTAGTCTACATTGAGGTACTTTTTCCACATTATTATTTAGTATATCTGCAATACACACTTGTTTCTGATTTGGGTCCTCACCGATGTTTGTATGAACTGTTTTACGTCATCTTTAATTATGAAATGTAACTCAATTTGGTCATTTTCTCTGCAGCATAGATTCTACGGAGACTCAATTCCATTTGGCAATTCAAGGGGGAAAGCCATGAAAAATGCTACCATTCGGGGTTATTTCAGCTCAGCTCAAGCCATTGCTGATTATGCAGAGGTGTTGCTACACGCCAAGGAAACATTCTCTGCTCCTAGTTCTCCAATTATTGTAATTGGAGGATCTTATGGAGGAAGTAAGATTTGCTTTCTTGTCATGTCAAAATATGCAATAGTTGTCTACCTTCAATTTTCCTTGTGTTGCGAAATTCTCATGTAAACATAATTTGCAGTGCTTGCTACGTGGTTCCGGTTGAAGTATCCTCACATTGCTCTTGGTGCTCTAGCCTCATCAGCTCCAATTCTATATTTTGATAACATCATTCCTCAAGATGCATATGATTCCATCGTTTCCAAAAGTTTTAAGGTACTTTATAACGTCAAGGGCCAAGGCTCTTTATTCGTTTGATCTTTTCCGAGCTCAGTTTGAAAGAAGATTGATCGGAACCACTTTGAATCGAGGGGCATTGCAGGATGCCAGTGAAAGTTGCTACAATACAATTCGAGAATCGTGGTCAGAAATTGATAAAGTTGCTTCCCAAGCGGATGGCCTTTCCATTCTCACCCAGAGATTCAACATTTGCACGTAATGTTCTTCTAGTCTTTGTTCATCCTCTATTTGTCACCTCGCTCAGAAAAAAAGATAAGAAATTCAGCAAATTTTCAGGCAAGTAAGAGATTCCTCTGTGCTGAAGGATTACTTGGAGAACTCATATCAAAGTGCTGCTCAATACAACAAGCCATCAGGTGGTCGAGTTAGTTCAATCTGCAGTCGCATTGACGGAGCACCCGAAGGAACCGATATGCTAGGCCGAATATATGCTGGTGTATTTGGAGATAAGGTGCAAAATACATGCCATAGCATAACTGGAGACGATGCTTCGAGTTTGATATTCAATCAGTGGTATTGGCAGGTCAGTTTTTTGTTCGTCTGACAACATTTTTGCAATCCTATTTGCTGATGAAAACTGGATTTTGATGATCCAGAGAATGTCGGTTTGTTTCTTAAACTTGCAGTGAAATGGTGATGCCTATAGGAAACAACAATAGCAATAGCATGCTTCCTCTGGATCCTTTCAATCTGACGATTTTCAGCCAGGACTGCAAGGATGTATTTGGTGTACCCCCTCGACCTCATTGGACTACAACTTATTATGGAGGCCATGTATGCTTGTATATACTTTCTTTTCTTTTGATCCTTTCTTCATATATTCTGATTCTTAATGAACTGATAAAGAGGTTATGGATAGCATGCTCGCCATGTCCTTTGACAGAATATTTTTGAAGAACTATTGTTTGGACGAATAATTAACATGATCATAATATCAGGACGTAAAATTGGTTCTTCAGAAGTTCGGAAGCAACATAATATTTGCCAATGGACTTGCAGACCCGTATAGTAGTGGCGGGTAATGGAAAAGCAGACATTTTTCCTGCTTAATTTTTACCATTTGCTATGTCTAGTAGTAGTAGTTATTCTCTCTTCAATCGCAGTGTGCTAGAGGACTTATCAGCCAGCCTGCTTGCCATTTATACAGCAAAAGGTAGAATAAGTTCTTTCTTTTTTACTTTAGTTTCATTCCGAACTCTCTGTTACTGTATAAGTTTGAGAAGAATTGTTCCGCATTTGCAGGCTCTCATTGCATGGACTTGTATTCAGAAAGAACTGATGATCCAGATTGGTTGAAAATGCAAAGAAAAATTGAGGTAGCAGTCATTGAAGGATGGATAGCACAGCATAATGCTGATGTTCTTTTGATAAATCGCAGAGAGAAGATTCCTCAAGAGAGCTATAACCATCTATATTTGCGTCTCAGCACCGACCATGTCATTTCCCAGCTTTAATTGGCCGGACCAGAGCCACAATGAAGCTCTGTTCTGCAATCTATGGCAGAAATACCAATGATCCTAATGCAGATGTATGTAAAAAGTTTCCCCTTTGAATGGGGAAAGCAAAGTTATGAAGTTTAACAGATTTATCGCTACTTTTTCTCTTTAAGTTCTTGTTCCAGAAGTGAGAATCAGAAAGCCAAATTACGGTCAGAAAGTTTCAAGAACAAACATAACCAATCCAACAGTTCCAGTTTCAAAATGCCGCAATGCAAATTCAAGCTCCTCTCTGTTTTGTATTTTGGCACAGTCAGAACTGGGTATTGATTTTCTTGAAATTTATCGTGACCGAATTTACACGGCCTCCTTTGATTGCCAGGAAAAGCAAGTAGGGAAAGTAATCACTTCCTTCATTTTTGAATTCTAATGTATGGTTTATTATTAATTTTGTTCTGGGAAAAGAATTTGATTCCTAATACTCAGAAAAATAAATGCACAACACCTGAAAAATGAATTCTTATGTGGGGGGGAGTATTATTGTGATTCTATTTTTAGGAGTCTTAACAAAAAATTAACAAATAGATATCACATTGGTGAAGAATAAATAATCAATTAATAAAAAAATAAATTATTATTTACAATACCTATAAAACTCTGCGTACCGCTTTTGATATTATCTTTATTTTTTTTAAAAAAATTACCAGACTTGAAATTATAACAAACTTATTTACGAAGTTTTAGTTTAAAATTTATATTATTAGTGTGATGTATCATTACTAGCAAAAGTGTTAAAATAAGAAAGCGTCGGGCAATTGAGAAACGGCGGTGCTATACTGAGAAGTATAGGTTCAGCCGTGAGCTTGAACGTTACGGCAATTACAACGGGCAAGGAAGCTGGGCAAATATTTTCTCTCCTTACCGTTGGCGTGTGGATTTGTGTTTGTAATATTTATAAAATAAATCTATATATATATATTATTAAAATATAATTCTTTCTTTTTTATGTCTTCAAATCTCTCATCCTAATTTCTTAGAATTTTTACTTTTTTTTAATTAGTCTTTAAAATTTTGATTGGTTAAAATCATTTTCAATCTATTAAGACTAACTAAAAAACTCGTACTATGCACGGAGAAACAATTTGTAATAAAAAATTATTACAAAAATTATTTTAATAATGAATAATAAAATATAAAATAAATAATTAGAATGTCAAATATTCATAAGATATATACATATAATTAAGTAAGTTAAACTTGATAAGATGTTGAAGTATTTGTTCAATAACTCTTCTAATGTCTTAATAAAGAGATCACCATTTGTAAAATTAGTAAAAAAAATTCATTAGTTATATATTTAAGAAATTACAAGCATAGCAAATTGCTTAGCATCTTAATTTAATACAACATTACATAATTAAATGTATTAAGAAATTTTGCACATTTTTGAAGGTGTAAACTCTTCACACCAATTTACTTTATTGACAAAAGTTACTAAGAGCGAAAGACTTTTATCTTCATTGAATATATGTGCACACATCACAAATGTAAATGCAAGCTTATGTAGAAATTTACATGGTCTTCTACTAACTTGTGTCCATTTTCTTGAATATCATGTAAATGAAAATCTCTCAATGATATACATATTGTGTAGAATTTATAATTAAATATTGTAATTAATAAATTATATATTGAGAGATATATACGCATCTACATAGATAAATATCTTTTATTATAGATCTCGTAAATAACTCGCTGGAGAACGAAGAACAAACTCTGCATATTTGTCTTTTAGAAAGGTATGCATACTTCCAGTAAAATATTTCAGTTGAACGAAAAATTGATATCTTCAAATTTTTTAAAAGGAGCAAAATCAGTAAAATGTAACAAAATAACTTATTTATATACTAGTAGTTAGTTATCTTAATATTGTTTCAACTATATCGTTGCATTCAGTACACACTTACTCTCCATAAACACACTCTGTTACATTACCAAAATTGTTGCAGGACTCATACCACAAATTTTCAATATCTATACTATTTATATAAGCAACTATGCAAAAGTACATTTCCTGAAAAAAAAAGAGAACAATAATTAAAAGTCATATTTAATTATCTTGTTCATTTGCAACAGTTTATTACCTGTGATAGTGCTTGATAATCTGATATCCGTATTCTTTTAGCATTCGAGATCAATAACAATTGCGTAGTAGAAAAATAAGCTCTCTTCATCCAAGCTGCAAGTATCTTTGCACAACAATTTTCATCATACATAAATGTAAAAAAATATATGTAAAGAGAAAAAGTAAAGTATAATGAATGAATCTATACATATAAACTTACCATCGTCTAATGATATTAGCAAATTTCAAATTTGGTTTGATATATAACCTGCTTGATTTATTTGTGCAAAGTGATGACCCTGTATGCAATAGTTAGTATAACATGAATAATTTTTTTAAGATAATAATCAAATTAAATTAAGTAATACACATTGATAATTTTTCACTATGATCTTACATGTCAATAGAACTGTGTTTTCATTTACTACAACTGATAGTTGCTCCCCCTCATTACAGGCAAATTCTCCCCATAGAGTAAGTCTAACAACTGTCATGATGTTTTAACATGTAAATGAATTTTAATAACTTGATAGATATTGAAATACATTAATAAAAATTTTACATTAATAAAAATACTTTTACTCTCTCTCTTCCTCTAAAATACTTTTGCATGGGATATACATTACTTTTTTTAAAAATAAGTATATAATGAGAATATATTTTTAAAAAGAGAAATTTATTCTAAATATCACTAAAAAATACATTTAATAGCACAACTATGAATAACTTTTACTCTCTCTTCTCCTCCAAAACACTTTTGCACGGGATATACATTACTTCTTAAAAAAAATAAGTGTATAATGAGAATAGATTTGTAAAAAGAGAATTTTGTTATAAATATCACTAAAAATATATATTTAATAGTACGACCATGAGTATGTTTTTTTTTTAGTGACAGAGTTAATTTTTCTTTTAAAAAAGTACCATAAAGACAAATTAATACGTGTTATTATATAAATAGTTATTAGAGATATTATAAAAAATATGAAGCAAATTTATATATTTAATTAAAAAAACTATGTACTAATGATTAATCATAAGTAATTAAGATGAAAAGAAAGAAATGAAAAAATATATTGTAAGTTATACTTTTTTTTCTATATATTGAAAGTAAATTAATTTTACAATATGGTCTTTCAATTATTCTGTCGTATTCACCTCCTACCCCTCGTTATGTATAAGAGAAAAAGAGAATTCTTTATCATTTAATTATTTATTTTTAACTATTTTAAAAAATAGAACATATTTGTAATAAAATCATTGTGAAAATTAAAATTCTTCTCCCCTTACTTGTCTCCCTCTATTCCTAAAAAATAAATAACATAAAAAAAATTAGTTTTTTATAATTAAAAACCTCAAAAAAATATTTTTCAAAATAAAAATATTCTCGGTCATTGTTCAACTTTTTTTCAAAATAATCGTGTTTTTGATCCATCACAAAAAAACTATAGTATTCATATACTTTACAAAATCATTTCTTTCTTTTATATTCACTTGGTAAAAAGACAAAAATAAAAAAAATAAAACCTATCAATTATTACATTTCATGTCTAATGTAATGCAAAGTTATGCATATTATGGTGTGGAATGTTTTAATAGTAAATTAGACACTTTTATCCTTAAAACTTAGCAAATGAAGAATCAAATTAGATAGTAATAGATATTGATTAAATTGGTATAATATATACTAAGAACTAAACAGCTAAATATTTCTAAAGTCTTTCGTTCAAACAAACGAAAAAAAAAACTTGAATCTTCAAAATCTATTAAATAAAACAAAAACTCAATAATTTTCTATTAAAATAAATAAAAATATAAAATATATTCTATCATTCGATCAAAACAAAAAAAGAAAATGCATGAAAGTTGTAAAAGGAAAAAGCATTAATGATGCTAAAAATAAAACTAAAAAGTAAAAGAAGCTAACAAAAAGGGAGCAAATGAATAACTACATATGAAAGTCATATACAATTTGAAAACTTGTTGATAATAAAAAAAATTCAAAAAGTTTCAAATATATATATATATATTAGTCCTAAAAAGAATTACATGCACTCATATTGAAGAAGAAAAAATAAACTAAAAGGAATTACAAGATTTAACTAAAGAAGCCTCTAAGACATATTTCAAAATTTAAAAATAACAAAGATAAAATACTTATTTGAATGAAAAATTAAAATATCCTAAATGTGTCTTATGCTTATAATGTGTATAACGCTCATACATTTTTCTCCATTTTAAAAGAAGAAGCATGTGATAGTCTTTCCATTTTGGTCTCTATCCCAAAAGGTTCTCAACAAAAAAAAAAAAAAACTCTTCTCTAAAAATAAATAAATTCATAAACATCTTACTTGTACACAAAGAAGTTCTTAATAAACTAAAGAAATTGAAATATTTTCTAAAAAAATTAATTCGTAAAATCTTTTGAACAATAAGAGATACAATGAATATTGATAAGCTTCTCAAGAAAAAATAAATTATTTCTTCAAGAACACAAATAGAAAATTAAATTTATAATACTATTTATTAAATTTAGAGGTCAAATATTAAAGTGAAAGAGAAAAATGAAGAGAATAAAGCAACATGTATAAAAAAAAATTTAAAATATTATTTTTTTAATTTAAAAAAGATGATCGATGATAAAAAACCTTATGAGAAAAAGTTTGTGAAGAAAGAAAAAGTTCGTAGAGAAAGTGACCGTAGATGAAGTTATGTTGAGATAGTAAAAATTTATTAAGAATTTGATTTAAATTAAAAATACATTTCAAATTATAATAGTAGTAGAATAATTTGTATAGTATTAGAGTTGGAAGTGAGCTTTGATTTTTTTAGTAGTAGAAGAGTTTATATAGTATTAGAGTTGGAATTGGAGTTAAAAGGTGAGGAAATTGTTTTAATTAAAAATTAAAAAACTCTAGAAAATAAAATTAGGGCCTTGGAAGTTTAGAGGGGAGAGAGAGTAAAAGTGTTTTGGTAATATATATATATATATATATAACTATAAACTAACTTATATATTAATTTTAATTTTGAATATATATATTAAGTTATTTTCTAAAAGTAAGAGACTTTAATTATTACTTTAAAAGTTTTTGATTGGTTAGAATCATTTTTAATTTATTCAAATAATTTTAATTAAATTATTTTTAATCTATTGAAATAATATTAAATTAACTTATACATGAATTATAAATTTAAATTTCATATTTTAAGTTATTTTATCAAAGTAGGAGACTTTAATTATTACTTAAAACATTTTTGATTGGTTACAATCATTTTTAATTTATTAAAATAAATTTAATTGACTTATATATCAACTTGAATTTTGAATTATCCTAATTTTTAGTTTTTTATTTTTTAATTAGTCTTCAAAATTTGATTGATTGGAATTATTTTTAATATATTAAAATAAATTTAAACTAATTTATATATTAATTTTAATTTTAAATTCTGTATATTATGTTACTATATAAAAGTATGAGACTTTAATTATTACTTTAAAAAATTTTAAATGGATAGAATCATTTTTAACCCATTAAAATAATTTTAAATGACTTATATATTAACTTGAATTTTGAATTATCCTAATTTTTAGTTTTTTATTTTTTAATTAGTCCTCAAATTTTGATTTGTTGGAATTATTTTTATTATATTAAAATAATTTCAAACTAACTTGTACATTAATTTTAATTTTAAATTCTGTATATTAAGTTAATGTGTAAAAGTATGAGACTTTAATTACTACTTTAAAAAAATTTAAATGGATAGAATCATTTTTAACCCATTAAAATAATTTTAAAATATTTATATATTAACTTAAATTTTTAATTTTATATTTTTTAGAAAATTAAATTTTATATTTTCAATAACTTTATAAAAGTAAAATTTTAATTATTTAATTGTTGTCAACAAATATAATTTTAATGTTTATAATTTTTGTTTAACTTAATCTTTTAATTTAAACTAAATTCATTAAAGGAAAATTTTGAATGTCTACCCATATTTTCTACACACAATGCACATCATCATTATTCTCTTCTACACATTATTTTCTTCTTCTCTTCTTTTTCATAAAATATAACTACCTTTTTTCCTTTTTTTTTTAATCATCACTCAAATCTCATCATATCCAGAAGCTGCAATTCTTATACTTTTTCATTTTATCGTCACTTTTTAATATAATTCTTTCGCTTTCTTCATTTTTTTATTTGATTTAGGTTTTTTATGAGTATTTGAGTATTGTATTTTATAAATTCTTTTAGAATCATTTTATTATTCTCTTAAATAATGACTTTACTTTAATTTGATTGAACTCCCTAAAACCTCATTTGAGGTTTTTCTTTCTTGAGATTGAACTTCTTCACTTGATATCTATTATATGTTTTATTTTGTAATATAAAATTTAGTGATTTCTTTGGCATATTTTATTAGTGCATCATTAGGCAATGCAAATGAATCTTATTTATTTATTTGATTACACAAAAATATGTTTAAACTTTGGATTAGAGTTATTACCTACATGATAATTTTTCGAAATAGAATTTTAGGTGTATTTCATAAGTAGATATAAGTGCTGTAATTTTTTTTCTTTTCTTTTTTAAAATATCAGAGTTTTCTGCTCCATTCACTTTTAATCACGACTTTAAGACTTAAAATTTTATATTACATCTTCTACTCCATTATTTTATCTATTTTGTATTTTTTAAATATTCTGTCTTCTTTTATATGATGTTACCACAATGGCATGATTCATAATATCTACTTTTGACATTCTTCTAATTTCTTTACTTTTTCTTCTCTTTCATAAATTTTCTCCATTTTATGTTATATTTCGTTCTTGCATCTCCTGACATCTTTCTTCCTTATATTTGTTAAGCTATTATACTAAAATAATTATCTACTTATTAGAAGAAAAAAACAAATAAATATTATATAATTTGTAGTAAAATAAATAAAATTTTATTTAAATCTCAATGTTAATACTTTGTTTCAATTTTCATTTGCTTTGATTTACCCCCAATAAAAAGCCTAAGAAATAGGAAAAGAAATCTTGTTTAATGAAGCAACTAAGGAAGCTTCTCGACACTAAATAAGAGTTTGAATAAGTTCAACTCTCTTTGATCTAATAAATAGTACATGTTATTTATATTTTATATAAAGACATTAGTGATATTTGTATGTGAATCAAAAATTTTAAAAAGATTAAAAATTAAATTATACGTAATCAATATTACTCTAAATTTTATATTGAAATGAATAAAAGAGGTAAAAATTCTATTCTTTTTCAAAAAATAAAATTTTAATATTTTATGTTATTTAATTATTTTTTAAAATATATAGATTTTAAAAGATAAAAAATATTTTTTTAAATATATTTTTTAAAATTTTAATTTTAATATTTTTTATTTTTAAAATATATCTATGCTTGTACGGGTTTAAACTAGTGAAATAGTAAAGAAATGTGCTGTACCAGTAGCAAACAGCAATTTACAATCGGATTCCTCGGAGTGAGGAGCGCAGAGGCTTGGCGGGACAGTCTGCGTCCGTATCCTTGAACCTCGTTCTTCACACTTATCTACGATTCTACCCTTCGTCTTCTGACCACCAAATGTGTCTCGGCTTCACTCATATGCTGCTCTTGATGTCGGTCTCCTTTCCATGGCTGATGGGTGCAAGAGAAAGCCTAATTTTGTCTTCGCCTCACATTACATATTTTGACACTCTCTCACTGCCTCCCCTGCCTTGACATCAATCTACGCCGAGAGTGATGGGAGGGGTTTGCCACACCATGCCCAGCTCCATCAAGGACAGCTATATGCGATTCAATACTGTATTTCTAATGTATGGTTTATTAATTTTGTTTTGGGAAAAGAATTTGATTCCTAATACTCAGAAAAATAAATGCACAACACCTGAAAAATGAATTCTTATCGTGAGGTAATATTGTGATTCTATTTTTAGGAGTCTAACAAAAAATTAATAAATAGATATCTGGTGAAGAATACATAATTAATTAATAAAAAAATAAATTTTTATTTACAATATCTATACAGGTAAAACTCTTGTACCACTTTTCATATTATCTTTATTTTTTTCAAAAAACTTACAAGATTTGAAATTATAACAAACTTATTTACGAAGTTTTAGTTTAAAATTTATATTATTAGTGTAATGTATCATTACTAACAAAAGTATTAAATTTTTTTCAAATATTTTGATTTTATTTATGTGATTTACCTTTTGTTAGAATATAAGTAATATAATTAAATGTGCAACAACTTAAGTTATATTTAAAAATAATTTAATTTTTTAAAATATATAATTTATTTATTTTATATGTTTAAAGAAACAAAGAATAAGTATTACTTTCTTCGTTCTAAAAAAAATATTTCCTTTCAACATTATGTTGAACATTGAAAACATAAGAAGAATATAATCGATTTTTGAATTACATTATTCAGATTTACTTTCTTAGAATTTAAGTTTTTTTAATATTACTTTCTCTCCCTACTAATCAAACGATGCCGGAAGAAAAGAAACAGAGGGAAAATGCACTTAAGCTTTTTTATCCAGAGATAACATAAAATTTCATTAGGAAACGGAAACCGAAACATAAAGCAAAACAAATGTCCAAATCTTTTACCAGAAAAAACAATATGAACGAGCATGTTAAATTATATTGATAGCAAACCATATACCCTTTGGATTGGCAAGGAAATTTAATTTGAACTAGGCTGGTAAGCTGCCCAACCATGCTGGTGGTAGCATTCCGGTTTGCTCTTGGACGGTCTTGAACAAAGGCGGCAACATCTTATAGACCTGTCCAATTTCTTTCATTGCATGATCACCTCCGGCGGCTTCCCCGGCACCACCATTAGTCCAGACGCTGATTTTTGGCTGCAGCCCACGAATGGCTTCGGCATTAGTCTTTGCAAGTTCTTGGAACATTCCTCCGGTGATCATTAGATAATCCCTCATAGCACCATAATTTCCACCGAAAGCCTGAAGCAGAGTGCTGATATAGATCCCCTGAGCTTCGGCCATGGCCTTGAGACCTTCTGCTTCCTTCTTCTTCGCGTATAAGTCTCCGTCAATGGCTTGTTGACGAGCAAAGAATGCAGCAGCAGCTGTGGCCTTTTGGGCTTCTGCTGTTTGTGTTTGCTCGTACAAGAATGCTTCTGCTTGTTTCTGTTTCTTATAGAGTTCCCAGTTTGCTTCTTGTACTTTTGTCTCGTACTCAACGCTGGCCTTGCTCAAGAACTCGGCCTTAAGCTTCTCTGTTGTCGTCAGGGCATTCATCCTCTCAACCTCCTTCTGTAACTCAGCATCACGAAGAGCCACCGCTTTCGCAGCCTCCACCTCCGCCACTTGCGCCTCCTTAGCCCATCCGGCCTTCTTCTTTGCCAGTTCTGCATTGGCCTCCGCAACCTCAGCTTCTCTTTGATTCTGGAAAATCTTGACCTCCGAGTTCACCTTTACTTCTTCCTTCTTCCCTTCTCCACTCCTCTGTGTTGAAATAATCTTTGTCTCTGCATCAATTTTTGCTGCATTCTGGAGCGTCTGCCCTTCCCGAAGCTTTGCACCTACTGCTCCCTTCATCTTTGCTTCCGCAACATCGACCTTGGCCTGGTTAGCAGCTTCCATCTGAGTTTTCTGACCCAAGTAAGAGAAGTACTCATGTCCGGGCACGTCAACCAACTGTTTGACATTAGCATTGTAAATCAATAGCCCAAATTGATCGAGTTCAAGCTGAACTTTCCCGAAAACCTCCTGCTTAAACTCTTTAGTCCCTTTAAAGATCTCTTCCATGGTCATCGAGGCAGCCAGAACACGAGTTTCTCCCTCAATAACGCCCTGAACGAGCTCGTTGACATGGTTCGAATTCTTGTCGTGAGAAGCGAGAAGCTTAGCATATTTGAGAAGACACTCGTCGTCGTCAACACGAGGACCGATCGTGAACACCGCCGGAAGAACAAAAGGCAGCTTTTCTGCGCTCATAGCCTGGACCTCGAACGTGTAATTCACCGGGGAAACATCGAATTTGTTGCATCTTTGTCCGGGAAAAACCCAAGCTTTCTTGGCAATCTTGATGTCCAAAATTCCGAACCCGGTGATCGCCAAGTACTCCGAGGCATCAGCAACTTTGTACAGCATCTTTGCTTTCTTGGACTAAAGGAATCGGTGAACAAGAATTGGTTTATACTCTAAGAGCAAAAGCTAGATAATCTCAACCTCTCTCCAGTCACAAACAATAATGCATTCAACAAATTCTGCTATCGATTTATATAGGCATTGAAGAATCCTATTCCCATTCCCAATAGAAGACTTGCGTAAGGAGAGAAACAAGTAGCAATTTTCTAGAAATTTCCGGGAATTCAACTAGAATTCCCAGGATCTTTTGCGTCGCTGGTTTTGGTTTCCAATTACATCATTAATTCTACGAAATCAAAACTACAAGAAAGGCAAATTTTCCTCGAGAACTCGTTGAAATCAACTATACCATGATGCAGTGTCTTCTTCTAGGAAAAGAGCCAGAACATGTGAAGATGCTGGGACAGCTAAATTCAAGAAATTCGGCAATTTCTTTGTTATTCCACTGACGTATATTTTTAGCAATAATTTGAAACTTGGTCCTTTTCTTTTTTGAGCAAACTTGGTCCCATTCCGTAGGTGCTAAAATAAGCAGAAGACTGAATCAAGGAAAATCTCCTTTGAGGCAGAAAATCTGTAGTGGTTGAGAGAGTATGGATGTATTTGGATTGGGTTTTAATTCAAAATTTTTTATTTTAAAAATATAAAAAAATTAGTTGTTGTGAAAAGTGAGATCAGTTCAAACTGAAAAAAATTAAAAAAAAATCATTTTGAGTTACAATCCAAACACACCTTAATTTCTTCTTGTTGAAGATGTAAACACAGAAGAGAATCAATTGACTTCCTTGCCCGTAAAGCAAGCCATGTTTGGTTACAAGAAGAAAAAGTAAATGAAACTATAAAAAATATGTATAAACCTATGATATATACCAAATTATTGCTAGCATTTCGGATGTAGAGGATGGCAACTATGGCCAAGGAAAATAAAATATCTCGAATTTAACATTCATCGCCATATGTACAACTTTGAAAAAAGAAAAATTGCTAACTTTTCTAATTGTAATCCTTTTGTTTTCTTTTTTTTTTTTCAAGTTTGCCCACTTGCAACACACTAAAAAAGAAGGGAATTACTATATATAATTTTTATTTAGACTATATACAGTCACAAAAATTTCATTATTTACTATTTAATCTTTAGATTTTTAAAATTTTTTTCAAGCATTCAAAACACTAAAACTCAAATTTATCAAAAATTACTTCGTGTTTGATCGATAAAAAAATTAATTTTTAAAATTATATTTATTTTTAAGTATTTATATATATAAATATCATAAAAATCTATCTTAAAAAGATCGATTTAAAAAAAATTATAATTACACTTGACTTGCCCACTTTTTAGTGCAAGCAAGTCGGCTACCGCTGAAGTTAATATGCTGAGTACCTTTTTTTTCAGTATGTGCGGAAGGCCTTTCATAGCCATTAGATCAGCATCTTTTGATCTAATGGTTGTGAGAGACTATGGGTATTTTGAAGCAAAATTTATTTTTAGACTCCCTCCTAAAACTTTCTATTCATGAACAGAATAATCTGCTTTTTTCTCCATCTATTTCTCTCTCCCTTTTTCATTCCGATTACTCTTCTCTCTCTCATCTATCCCTTCCCTTGAAGATTGACTCTCTTACTTTCTCATCTATCTTATCTTTTGAATTTTTTTCAGATTTCTTCTCTCTTAAATCTTTAGCAGATTGACTATTTTTCTCTCCCCCCTCTCTCTTCTCTATTTTGTTCGCTATTGTTCTTTTGCAATCAAAGTTAATATCAATGAAGGTAAAGGATGTTGTATGAAGGATCCATTAGTAAATATTCACAGATTCATCCATTACAGTTGCAGACATTCCGGATGGAGTTCTTGATATGAAAAGTGGGTTATCGAGAAGAGTGGAAGTTTGTTACATCTGAAGAGTGAAGACAAAAAATCAGGTTATCTAGAAGAGTGGTAATTTGTTGTATCAGAAGAGTAAAGACAAAAAATCTATTATTGTTGTTAGATGAATATTGTTATATTAAGTATTATTTTTTCTTGGTATCTTCTATTTAATCTCTAAAGGTGTATTCTTGACAGTAAAAAATAATTATGGTAATAAGAGTTTGTGTTAAATTAAGGATTGTGTAAATATATTTAGTTTCACGTAAATATCCATTCAGATTTTTATGAATAATTATTTGATATAGTAGATCTATTCACTTGGTATGTTAAGTGAATAATTATTCACTCTTATTCACTCTTAAGTGACTAATTATTCACTTAGCGGAGAATAACTATTCACTCTTAAGATAACATCTGACCAAATCAGATATATTTAGTTTCACGTAAATATCCATTCAGATTTTTATGAATAATTATTTGATATAGTAGATTTATTCACTTAATATGAATAATTATTCACTCAATTGAGTATAATTATTCACTTTTAAGTGAATAATTATTCACTTGTTATAAAAAAAGTCAAAGCATATCGTTCTAAAATTAAAAAAAATGATCCAATATTTCAATTCTCTATCATCAAAATCATTCTTTGAAGTTATAAGAGTGTTCCACTGCTGAAATCATTCTTCAAACAAAAAAAATTAAAACATCATTTTCTTACCTCCGCAAGCAGACCATAAATCTATTTTTAGTGAAGATTTCTATAGCCTAGAAGCCACCAACAGTATAACAAAAACTAATAATATCTAACTTCATTTTGGCTATTAGTAAATCCGAAAAAAATGAGTTTTAAGATCGAAAGAAAACTTGAAGGTTCATCGAAACCGTTTAACACAAAATGACGATCTTGAAGAGAATGAATCATTTTGTTCTTTAATATTTGAAGACTTTCAGAGCAGTAGCGGAGAGAATACATAAGATATAAAGAAGAGAAAAAGACAGAAAGAAGAGAGAGAGAGAGAAAAAAAGAGAGAATTTGATAGAATTGGTTGAAGAAAGTGGGTGAAAAAAGTATGTGTCAGAAAGTATGTGAAAAGGTAGATTTCAAATCGTTTCAAACTTTTCTCTTTTTTCTCCCATAATTTTACTTACCCAAAATGCCCCTCATACTTCATAAGCGTCGGATCAAAAGGCAATAAACAGGAACCAATCGAACGGTCAAAAGTTATCCGCATATATAGAAAAAAAGGGCATCAGCACCCTAACCGGACCGGTCAGCTACAACTTGTATCAATATCTGGCACAAGTCAACTTATGGGGCAAGTCAACAGCATAATTGCAAGAGATCTTGCAATTGTGCTTCAACAACCACTTGCGCCAATTTTTGGTGCAAGTTGCCATGCACCAGAAATTGGCGCAAATTTTTGATAAGTCAAGTACAGTTGTAATTTTTTTAAAATTAATTATTTTAAAATTAATTTTTATAATATTTATATATAAATACATAAAAATAGACATAGTTTGAAAAATTAATTTTTTATTGTGTAAATACTAAGTGATTTTTAATAAATGTAAATTTTAATATTTTGAATGATTGAGAAAAACTTTAAAAATCTAAAAGTGAAATAGTAAATAATAAAAATATTTTTAATTATATAATATTTTAAAAATTATATATAAATACGGCAACAAGGCCGTTGACCCAAGAGCCACTCGGTCTGGCCACGTATCCGATACGCAACACAGGCAGCTCCAAGCCCGGTTAGTAGAAAGCCTACTCAGGCAGCTTAGTATAATGAAAGAATTGACCCGACACGGCAAAAACTTAGGGCCACATGCCATCACTATTTCAGACACAAGTCAACGAATAGGGCCGAGGTGCAATAAAATTTCCCATATCAGCCCAATTTAACTCTCTTTTTTAAAAACAAGCCCAATATGACTGAAACCATTAGTAAGCCATTTTTTGTTTTTTGTTTTTTTGAAAAAATTATCAGTTTAGTTTTAAAAATAATGTGTCTAATATGTTACGGTCACCAAAATTTTTTTTTAACATTATAGTTCTCAAAGAATTTTTATTCAACCAATAAGATTCAATTAATATGTGCTGCGTGTTATAAATTAGTCATTTTTTTTCTTTTTTTTAGGGTGAATGTTGAATCCACCTTCATCTTTCTTCTATTATGAATTCAATTTTCTTTTATCCGTGAGGCATTATTTGAGTAATAAAATTTGAGACCTCAAAACGACAAAGCTAGGAGTCTAATTCTTACTTAATACAAGATTTAATTTCACTTATAGAGTTTGATAATCTCTTTTGTAATAAGCCTTATAATTTTATGCTATATTATATTATTGATTATATATGTAATCTTTAACAATAGTCGAGGATATCTTAGGACTTCTTCTCTCCCTTCCTCTCCTCTCTCAAACACTCTCCTCTCTACTCTTTTTTGCGATTTGGCCTGTCTTTGGGCCAATTTCGTTCTTAGTAGTTATTTCTTTTATATTTTGCATATTATTTTATCCACAAAATATAATAGTATTTTTCTTTTGTGTTTTTCTTCAAAATTTGAAGTTTTATGACATATTTTAAGCCGATTCTTGTCGATTGGTGTCTAATACTCTTTTTTATTGAATTTTCTTTTGTACCAGAATTAGATTTTGGTCCATCCTAGACTTTTCAACTCCTTATTAAGAGATTTTCAAAGCTACTAATATGTCCAGATTTTGGCGCTCTATCAAACACTCTTCTCTCTACTTCTCTTTGCAATTCATCCTCTCTCTAGCCAAATTGGAGCTCTGGCACAAGGCAGAGCTCCGATCGTGGCCAGATATGTTCTTAGTAGTTATTTCTTTTGTATTTTATATCTTATTTTTTCACGAAACATAATGGTATTTTTCTTCTATATTTTTCTTTGAAATTTAAAAATTTTATGACACATTTTAAAGCCCATCCTTGTCGATTGGTAGTTGAGACTCCTCCTTATCGAAGTTTCTTTCATACTCGAATTAGAATTGGGCCTATTATGGGCTTTTCAACTCCTTATTAGGTAATTTTTAAAGCCATTTGTACGTCCAGAGTCTTCCAAATGGCTGTTCAAGAAAAATTGTGAAGTTGGGTTATCCTTACCCTTGTTTAAGAATATCGAAGAAGACACTGAAGAGAAAACTCGAATGCATTTATTTTTGTTATTTTCTATTGTAGATTACGTCCAAGGTACTTAGGATGTGGTATTTGTCTGTTACCATAGGTTTTTAAGCCATTTGTATAACCTCTTTTATTTTCATATGAAGGAAATATTTTAATTATAAAAAAGTATAGCACATCTTAACTCAAAAATAAAAAATTATATCTTTCATTTATGGAAAAATATTATATTTAATCCTTAAAGTTTGAAGTAAGATATATTAACATTCCCAAAGTTTTTTTTTCAATTAGTATGATCCCTAATGAATTTTTATTCTACTAAAACACTCAACCAACAATCTCAACTTAGATCACTGACTAGAAACAAGCTTGTCGTTGTTACATATTAATTTTTTAAAAAGGAAAACATACCTCATTTTACTTTAAAGCTATCCCACTTACCCAACACTTAATCTCATTCAACCATTGTTACCTCTATTTCTCACCTTATTACTAGTCGGAGCCGTGAACGGAGATTAGTGGTTGGAATGTTTTGACAAAGTAAAAATTTATTAAAGATCATAATGATTAAAAAAATTAAAAATATTAATATATTTTGCCGCAAACTTTAAGAATTGAATAGGTAATTCCCTCTTTATTTATTACACTCTTAAATATTAGAGAACCCAGTCGCACCCAGTCGCAGTGCGACATACCATTATAGAAAAGATCTAAGTCTTATTTAACTTCAGTTGGAGAGTAAAAATTGAATCGCAAAGCTTTATCTTGTGTACATTTCGACTAGATTAGAATGCAGAAGTTTTAGCCCTTACAAGACTAACATAAGGTCGTGGATCGGTTGCTATTGTTGTTCGAAATTAATTAATAGTGTTTTAAGACTGCAATTGGTAGCAAAAAGATCCACCTAATAATAAAATGAAGATAATGATCAATAGTGCCAATTAAGTGGGGAAAAAGATTTGGAGTACAATGAAAAAGAACAAAAAAAAAATATTTACTGGTTCTAGCTTTGATATATTATACTCTCTTCATTTCAAAATATAATAGTCTTTCGGTTATTTTCTCCATTTTCTAAATGTTTGGTCTTTTGGAAATTTTTTTTAAGAATTATTTTTCTTAAGTTATCTTCACCATAAATGTAATTCTTTCATTATCTATTTTATTAGCAGAATTAGTTAAAGATATAATAGGAAAAATATTTCTTTATTTTTCTTCCTTAATCTAAGCAAAAAATACCAAAAGACTTTATATTTTGAAATGGAATGAGTAATTAGTTAAACCATTCACTCTTTCTAATAGATACATTAGGCTTTGTATATTTTCAAATATACTCTTTCCATTTCAAAATACAAAGCCTTTTGACTCTTTTTGTATAGACTAAGGAAGAAGAAAATAAGAGGTATTTTTTCTAATATATCATTAACTAATTATACCAATATAATAAAGAATAAAATAATTATAGTTATGGTGAGAGTAACTTTAAAATAATAATGATAAAAATTCAAAAAAGGCCAAATATTTTTAAAAGAGAGAAAAGATGCAAAAGACCTTATATTTTGAAACGAATATAATAACTTCTTTGGAGTGAATATCGAAGAAATCACATACACACATGCACACACACATACACACACACATATATATATATATATACAAACCGCTCATCCTAATTTCTTAGAGTTTTTATTTTGTAATTAATCTTCATAAATTTGATTGGTTGTGATAATTTTCAATCTAGTAAGATAACTTTAAACTAAATTATACATTAAGTTATTTTGTAAAGTAGGAGCCTTTAATTATTACTTAAAAAATTTTAACTAGTTAGAATAATTTTTAATCTATTAAAATAATTTTAAACTAACTTATACTTTAATTTTAATTTTAAATTTTGTATATACTTTAATTATTACTTTAAAATTTTTTGATTGGTTAGAATCTCCACTTTTCTTTTCTTTTTTTTTTCTCTTCTCCCTTTAAAATACCAAAATTATCTGCTTTATTCACTTTTGAATAGGTTTCAAGGCTTGAAATTTTACATTAGGTTTCCTACTCTATTATTTTGTCTATTATGTATTTGTTTTTCCTAATATTCTACATTTTTTTGTATGGTGGTACTACAATGGCATGACTCTAGTATCTACTTATGTTATTCTTCTAATTTCTTTACTTTTTCTTCTCTTTCATACTTTTTCTCCTCATTTTATGTTACATTTCATTCTTGCATCTCCCACATATTCCTTGCTTATATTTGTTAAACTATTATACTAAAATAATTATTCACTTATTAAGAGAAAATAAATAGATAAATGCTATATAATTTGTAATGGAATAAATTGACTTTCATTTAAACCTTAATGTCAGTACTTCGTTTAAATTTTCATTTGCTTTGATTTACCCCCCAAAAAAACATAAGAAATGGGAAATCATTCGAATACATCAGCTTTCAATTTCTTTATTGAGTAACCCATTGAAATCAAATTTAAAATCATCCATTATCTGACTTAATGGGTTAATTTGAAAAAAGCTATTACAATTGCGGTCCAAAGTAACTAATAATTATAATTTCTCTCTATTATTGATGAAAGAAATAGACTTGTCATTAAGGAATTTTTTTCGTTTGGAAAACGGAAAAGAAAACTTTATTAATAAGCTAATAAATGGTACATGTTATTTATATTTTACAAAAGGACGTCAATAATATTTTTATGTGTATCGAATATTTTAAAAAGTTGAAAAAAATAGATTCAACATAACCAATATTGTTTCTGATTTTGTATTGAGAGGAACAAAAGAAATAGATGCTAAGAGCCTAAGATGGGAAATAAGATATTGAATGTCAAGCCCGTGCCTGCGAGCGGAGCGCGCAACTCATGGGCCTGGCAACACCTACAACTAACTACTTGGCAACCATTATCACTTTGTCAAAATAAATATCCCAAGTTGATTATAAATACTTAGGTACATGCTTATATAAAAATCAACTGTTTTATAATTATCCTATGTGGGATCTTCTTAGAGTATCACATTGAATATTTTTAAATTAATAAAAATTTAATATTATGTGTTATTTAATTTTTTTTCTAAACACATATTTTGAGGTAAAAAAAGTTATTCTTTAAATATTTCTTTTGAAAATCTAATTTTAAAATTTTTTATTTTTAAAAAATAAATTCGTGCATTACGTAGATTTAGGCTAGTAGACTATGAAGAGAAAACGATAGATAATTTAATAAAGAATTATGAACATATAATTTAAGTTAAAATTTTTTTAGAACGGCTCTAGATAAATATATTGAAGAATATCTCATATGGAAGGTTCTAGTTTGAAAAAAATAGTTGAGTCAAATATCTCATTGTCCATTACCTAATATTGATGTGTGGAGAAGTGGAATTGGAGTGTGAATAGAGACGTGATTCTTTGAGCATGCGTATGAAATTATGAATTGGACCAGATTGCTGGTAGCTATCAGCTTTATCATTTACTGTTAAAATGAAATACGCTAGTGGAAGAAAAAAAAAAGAAAAAGAAACAAACACAAAATGGGTTTGTCTGGGTCCATGAATGTTATAATTGATCATCCTTTTTCGTTTTCTTTCATGGGGAGGGGGGAGGGTGGTAATTGGTCATTCCAATTAGGCGTGTTCAAAAATTGAACTGAATCGGATAATCGAATCGAATCAAATTGAAATTTTCAGTTCGATTTGATTTTATAATTTTTTGATTCGATTCGATTTGATTTTAGAAATTTATATATTTTTCGGTATGATTTTTAGTTTAAATTATCGAACCAAAAAACCGTTTGAACACTCCTAATCCCAGTTAAGGTAAAGATAATAGATAGAGAGCTTTAGATAGACATAAATTTTCCACTCACTTTTTTTTAGATTTTTGTTTTATAAGCATATATTCCATTGTTTCAAAATATAGGATTCTTTAGACATTTTCTTCCTTCTTAAAATAGTTAGTATTTTATAAATTTTAAGAATTTTTTTCTAAAGTTATTCTTACATGTCTCTTATTTTCTTTTATATTAATAGAGAATAAATTAAATTAGTTAAAGAGATAATAAAAAAAATTATTATTATTTTTCTTTCTTATTTTATACAAAAAGTGCTAAAAAATTAAATTTTGTAATGAAGAAAGTAGTAAGTTTGAAGAAAAACGCGTCATAAAGGAGTTTATATGATTGATCATGTTATCATCTACATGTAGGATTTTATGTGTGAGACTCAATTGCAACATTTAGCAAGTTTGTGAATTTAATAAATATTTAAAGAAAAATAAAAATTATTTTATTTTATTTTAAAATATTGGCAATATTTATCCATAATTTTTTTTACTTTTTTATTATTATCCAAAAACTTTTATTTCATTTCGAAAATTTTTGGGGTTGCTGAATCCATCAAATTTTCATATCTACCGCGTAATCCGGCAGGAATAGACATCCCCCAGCATGGCCAGCAAATGCAATTGTTGAGAAGGGCTTCTGACAATTCATGCCCTTTCCTCCATTCTAAAACCGTCATGCCAAAGTTACGGTCTTTGGTCTTTGTCGTACAAGACTAAATTTGATTCTTCGATTAAATTTAAAATATGATTTGATAGATCATATTTTTTATTTATATATATATTTTTTTAAAAAATTATAAAATTTTCTTAACTATCAAATCATATTCGAAATCTGATTCGACGGATCAGATTCAATGTTGCATAACATTGTCAATACGGGCTAAAGTCAGCGGGCTGGCCCGTATTAACGAGCTTGGACTTAGGATGTCCAAGCCCGTTTAATCGCTTTTTTAGCCCGCTCCGTCTAGCCCGCGGGCCGGACGCGGGTTAGCCCGTTTTTTTTTAATTTTTTTTAAATTTTTTTCCCTCAAAACGACGTCGTTTTGATCTTTTCAAAATATTTAAAAATATATTTTTTTCTCAAAACGACGTCGTTTGGATCTTTTTAAAATATTAAAAAATATATTTTTTCTCAAAACGACATCATTTTACTTATTTTTACAAAACGACGTCGTTTTTGTAAAAGCCCGCGGGCTAACCCATTTAACCCGCGGGCTGGCTATCGCGGGCCGCGGGTTGAGGTTTCCAGCCCGCGGGTTAAACGGGCCAGCCCGCGACGGTCCGGGCAGAGCCGGAGCGGGTCGGTCCGTTTGACACTACTGATGTTGCACATACAAAAAAATCATACATGTACCACAGTAATCGGACTCAAACCGTTTGGCCTACTCCCTCTTTTCCCCCCTCAAAAACCCTACCGTTCTTTTGAGTGTTTGCCAAAAATGCTCTCCTTGCCATTCAACCTCTTATCTAATTGCAATCCCTGGAAGTAATACCAAAAAGACAAACCAATTTTCTTCCTTTTTAACCCCTCTTCTTGATACGTAGACTAGCATAAAGTCCGTACTTTGCACGGGATATACATTATTTCTTAAAAAAATTATCATATAATGAGAATAGATTTTTTTTAAAAAAAAAATTAGTTTTGAATATCAGTAAAAAAATAATATCTTTAATAGAATGACCAGGAGTAAGCTACATTTTTTTTAGTAACAGAGTCAATTTTTTTTAAAAAAAAGTTCAAAAAAAAAAAATAATACGGGTTATTATATAAATAGTTATTAGAATTATTACAAAAAATATGAAGCAAATTTATGTATTTAATAAAAAAACTATGCACTAATGGTTAATCATAAATAAATTAAAACAAAGAGAAAATAAATGAAAAAACACATTGTAAGTTGTGATTTTTTTTCTATATCTTTAAAGCAAATTAACTCTACGATATGGTCTTTCAATTCTTCTACCGTATTCACCTCCTACTTCCTGTTATGTGTAAGAGAAAAAGAGAATTCCTCTTCCATACCATTATTTAATTATTTATTTTGACTGTTCAAAAAAATAGAATATATTTGTAATAAAATCATTGTGAATATTAAAATCCATCTCCCCTTCCTTGTCTCTCTCCATTCCTAAAAGATAAATAACATAAAAAATAAAAAATATTAGTATTTTATATTATAAATCTCAAATAAAAGTTTTTCCAAAATAAAAAGATTCTTAGTTCATTGCTCTTTTTTTTAAAAAAAGAATAGTATTCTTGATCTATCACAAAGAAGCCATAGTATTAATATATATTACAAAATTATTTCTTTCTTTTATATTCACTTGGTGAAAAGACAAAAAAATAAAAATAAAAATCATTGACTATTGCATTTCATGTCTAATTTATTGCAACGTTATGCATATTCTGGTGTGGAATATTTTAATAGGCAATTAAGTACTTTTATCCTTAAAATATAGCAAATTGAATGATCAAATTAGATATCGATCAAATTGGTATAATAGATACTAAGGAATAAATAGATAAATATTCTTGAAGTCATCCCCTAAAAAAAAGCTTGAATCTTTAGAACCTGTCAAAGAAAATAAAACTCACTAATTTTTTATTAAAACAACTGAAAATATATAATATATTATATTATTTAATTAAAAAAGAAAATGCATGAAAGATATAAAAAAAGAAAACATCAATGATGTTAAAAATAAAACTGAAAAATAAAAGATACTGACAAAAAAAGGAGGCAAAGGCATAATTACATATGAAAGTTATACACAACTTGAAGACTTCTTGATGATCAGAAAATTTTAAAAATTTTAAAAAATATATGTTATTCCAAAAAATAATTACATGGACTCATGTTGAAGAAGAAAATTATAAATTTAAAATTTTAAAAAGTACATACCTCTCATTTTGCAGAATCCAACTAAAAAAACCTCTAAGACACATTTTAAAATTTAAAAGATAATAAAGCTAAAACACTTATTTGAATGAAAAATTGAAATATCCTAAATATGTCTGATGTCTAAAAAAATAAACTCATAAAAAAATAAATTATTTTTTCAAGAAAGAAAAAAAATTAAATTTATAACACTATTTATCAAACTCAGATGTCAATATTTAAGTAAAAGAGAAAAAAGAATAAAATAAGATGAACATATATTAAAAAAAGAATTAAAAAGATTACCTCTTCAATTTGAAAAAAGAAGATCATAATTAAAGAAAAATAAGAAAATCTAATAATAAAAAATCTTTTGAAGAAAAATTTGTGATTAAAGTAACAGTAGATAAAGTTATATGAAAATAGTAAATTTTTTTCAAGAATTTGATTTAAATTAAAAGATTTATTATGATAAACTTAAGTGTCTGTATTATTTTATCATAAAAAAATCTTTTAGCCAATGACAAATATTTTAACTAATAAAAAAATTTAAAATTTTAAAAATTTGTATTAGAGATTCGAGAGTTTTGGAGGAGGAGAGAGGGTAAAAGTATTTTGGTAATATATATATATATATATATATATATATATATATATATATATATATATATATATATATATATATATATATATATAGATGTCCTCTGTCTCTATTGTTCATGTGGATAAAAAGATGGAAAAAAGATTTAGTCAAGAACACCAAAACATAAAATTTCATAGGTAAATATGTCTTTCTCTTTATTTTATTAGTCGATGCAATTTTATTCTATTGATTAGATAGCCCAACATCTTTCAAAAAGAAAATAAAGAAAGTATTGATAAAAGGCCTAATATCAACCAAGAAGGGAACTATGCTGCACCATGTGGTGTGGTGGGCGCAATTTCTCAAGTGGAGTAGGACTGGTGTAACAAAATAGAATATAGAGGGCCTCAAAATTTAGGACACATTTTATTTTCCTGCACTCATGTGTCCAAAAAAAAAAAAATTGCTGCTACTTCAAATTGTCTCTTCTTAATGGACTTCTATCAATTCTACATTTATTATTGATTTAACATCAACCAAAATCAACTACGATGGCGAAAAAGGAGGAGGAAGAGGCTCGAAAAGACAAAGAGACTCCTAGCTGATCCGAGTAAGATTCATTGAAATTTCGAAAGTTCAATGGGGGATTCATGGAAAGATTTGTCGCTGCGTAGAAGGGGGAAAATGTCTTAATATTTTGTGAAGATTTCAAATCATATATTTTTTCAGGAAAATTTAAAAATAAAGTTATTTAGCGAATAATCATTTTAGGGAGGACAAAAAATCCGGGTAACAATCATGAGTCTAAAGGTAAGACACGTGCGGATAGTCCAATTAAGATTAGAAATCATGGTCAACAAAATGGAGACACTAAAAAGAAGAACAACTTTAACATTTAACAATACCTAACCCCCCCCCCCCTCCCCCCCCGAAAAAAAAAAAAAGAACAACTTCATGAGTGGAGAAGGATTTTTCATCATTATTCAGCTAGCAATTGTCGTGATGCAGAATGGGATTGATATGTCCATTTATGATTTCTTTTCACGCTTTGACACTTTTTGACCGCCAAAAAAATTGAAAACAGAAAACAAAGCGGGGGGAAAGTCACAATTTGTGGGCTGAAAATTATGTTGGATAACCCATTTTTTTTCGAAGTCTTCATCATATTTCTAGATGATACAATATGGTTTTTCTAATTTGGAAATATCCGTTCAACGTCTTATTAGTGGACTTTATTTCAAGACCATTGTATGCTAATCTATCTTTTTTTGATAATTAAATACTTCATTCATTGATAATGACAGTGACTTTTTTTTTTTTTTTTGCTAGATTCATAGTGAAAGAGGTTACACAAATAGATTAAATACCTATAGTAATAAACAAAATATCACATTCTAAATACTTTAAGTGAATAGTCTACAACAGATAATAATAAACACAAATACACTTTGATTTTTTTTAATATCTTCTTCGCTATTCTTAAGTACCAACAAAGAAAACTCAATTTTATAATCTTCTTTGAACAATAATTTAAAAGACTTTGAATGTGGTCTTAAAAATTACCTAATAGTGTATGAGAGTCTTTGCTAATCAATCTAAAATAGTGTGTGAGAGTCTTTTCATCTTATAAAATTATAGTTTTAGAAATTCTGTTATAATCGAAATGTTTGTAAACTATAAAATTTTAAAAAGTTTTATTGTTACGAGTTATTCATTTTAAAAATATACACTGTTTTAAATTTGTGATTCGCAAAGTCGCAAGTTTAATACAAAATAATAATTTTGTTATGAAAAGAATTTTTGTGGAGTACAAATTTAAATAATTGTACCATGTACATTAACACTTATACATTTTGCAAGCTATAAAGATTTGATTTTAACTTATAATGAATAATTATTTATTAGAGAATAATTATTTAAATATAAAATAAATTATTATTTATAATGTATAAATTTTTAATTATTAAATTAATAAAAATATTTTCTGCACCATAGGTTTGCAGGAAAAGATTATTGTTGCGAATAGTTTATTGATGGAATTTGCATATCATTCCCCGTGCGAATTAGTAGTAATTATGATTGCCCTTTCAACATGATTCCCTCGCCAAAGGCATTTCTATCTCAGCTTGAGTGGGTTCAGCCCACTGCCCAGTAAGCGCGGATATCTAGTGGACTTGCTGACGACATAAGAGATTACGTGATGCTCCTGTCATCTCTTTTTCTTTTTTCTTTTTCTTTATCTATGACTGATATAAGTCACGAGTTTTACACTAATTGCCCTTGATATGGTACCCTCGACAATTGAGAAGTATTTTAAAGAGAAATCAAATATGCCTACTATTTAATTATTTTGATTTTGTAATAAAAAAATTTTATTTTAACTTTTTATATATATAAATTTTTTTCAACCAATTATATTTATCAAATTAGAAATATTGTAGTAGAATTTAATAGAGAGAGTTACGATACAAGTATGTATTACAATTTTTAAGGATAATTTTGCTTATTCATGACTTAAAGAGATGAGAAATAGAGAAAAATTGTTTGAAAGCTGAAGAAATGTTATTTTATTACTAATTAATTTTTTACTCATATAATTTAGATAATGTGAAAGAATGAAAGAAATGTTATGAATGGACAAACTTATCATTAAAATTGATAGTTCATACTTTTAGCATGATTCTTTTTGTCAAAATCTATCGCGACATTCAAAATTTGATAGATATAATTGTTTGAAAAAAGTTCATGTAAATAAAAAGTTAAAATAAAAATATTTTGTTAAGAAGAGAAAAGCTATAATAGTTGAAAGGTAAACATAGTTAATTTCTCTATTTTAAAAGTATTTAAAAGAATTTTTATGCTGTATGCACATAACATGTTTTAAAAATAAATTTTAAAAGAATTTCAACAATTGAGGAGTGGCTTATAATATTTAAATTTTCAAGTTTTTTTCTTTAATTACAAATTACACACTCAACCACAAAAAAATTATTATTAGAGTAGCTATTGTTCTATTGGATTTGTCCAATAAAATTACCTAATTTTCTACTTAAAAGCAAAGAGGAAAAGCAAAATGTAACAAAAATGGTAATTAGTTATAACAAATACACTGCCTATTGAAAAAGTAAATTGTCCCTTCTGTGAACACAGAAGAAAGAGAGAAGAAAAATAAGACAAAAAGGAAGGAAGAAAGAAAAATTGTCCATATATACTTACCCCCCAACCGAGCGGTAACTTCTTCCCCTCCAAAGGTGCAATTGCAATGGGCAACGTCAAAGTCGTAACTCCCTTACCTAAAGCAGTAACTATGGTAACACAGACAAGCAACAAGTAAATGAATGTTGTTTTTAACTCATAATTGATCGGAAATCTTTTTTTCAGAAAATTGATCTATCATTTCTAAATATATAAATTATCATATAATATTCCTATGCTAAAACTGTAGTCCATGCATGATCCGTTAACAAATTTTAGTTACACTGTATTAGCTGCTATCGTGGCCAGACAAAGTTACTCGATAAAATGGAAGATTCCTTTTGCAACGTCTTTTTATTTAGTAAAGGAAGGAATTTTAATTTTTTTTCATCTAGTTTCCAAACTTACGTGTTCGTTTCCATCAAAGTAACACTACCAAAATTCAAGTCGAGAGAATTATAACTCTTCGAATCAATACTAGAGGCTAATAATTTAGACACATTTCTATAATATCTCTATATAAAGAAGAGTCTTACATCATTAATTAGTAAAATTTGAACCCTGTTTAAGATATAATTCACACTCTCTCTTTTCTTTACTTTCTAAGCATACAATAATTTATGCATTAATCTATATCAACTTCATCTTTCAAAAAAGAAAAAAGAAAAGAAAGAAACTCAAAATATTTATATATTTGGATTGAGTTTAACTTTGTAATTTTTTATTTTAAATTTTTATAAAAAAAATATTTTGATAAAAAGAGAAATATAACCAAATTATATTGAATTTCGTTCAAAATAAAATCCAATCTAAATATATTCTTAACAAACATTGACGGACTAAAGACAAATTTGGGCCCATTTTTTCCTCCGATCTAGTTTTTTTTTTTTTCTCCTTAACCCAAATTTAGTGAAACGAAGCTTTGAAACAAGATAGAAAATGATACACGAGGAAAACTAAACTTGTTTGCTTGTGCATCTTTGAAGGAAGGACGGAGTTTGTTATACTGGCAACGTCGTTAAAGCCGCAGATTACGCCCTAAACTCAACTAATTCCATTCCGTACATTTCTTGCACATTTCCTTTTATAGAGTCGCATTGGTTTTTTGTTAACGTAATACAAGGGAATCTCATGTTTCCCAAAAATATTTTTGAATTTGGCTTTTGAATAGTCTAACAAAATTATTCTTTCCTTTTTTATTTTACTTGCAGAGAGTTGACTATTGTTCATTGAAATTCTTTGTCTCAAAAGAGATATTTTTGATTTTTTTCAAGAAAAAATAAAGTCTTAGGCTTTACTTGGATTGGATTCCACACGGAACCCAATGCAAATTTCTCATCTCACATCTCACTTTTTCTCTCACAAAAATTTCTCTCTCCCGAAACCCAAGACAGAAAATTTCAAAATCAAACTCTATCCAATCACACCCTTAGAGCTTACTGAAAAAAGAAAAAATAGATGTTTTTGATGATAGTATTAATTAGTAACCATCTTTCTTAAGCTTTTTGGTATCTAATGATCCATTTTGTTTATAGTAACTTAGAGATCCAACCTTAATTCTCTTGAACTGAAATACTTGATAGTTTTTCTTTCAAAAAAAAAAATTGAGTGTTTGAAATTTAATCATTCAACTGTAAAAATTTTCTATGAAAATCAGTTTAAATATAATATTTTATTTTGAGTTAGCAAATAGGAGAGTGTTTAACTCTACAAAAGTTATCATCTTATTTTTTATTTATTAAAGAGATTAGTGGAAAGATAGGATTAGTCATATCCATTTGACTTCAAGGTCATTGATTGCTTCTCATGAAGTTAAACAAAAGACGTGTTTATTTCAAGAAGAAAAATCAGGCATATTTATCAAAAAATCTATTTCTTTTTTCTTTTTTAACTAAAAATTTTTATTTCATCTTATGATGTATATGAACTAATCTTGCATATACAGCAAAAAGTGTTGTCTAGAACTGGATCCTAACCCTCTATTTTGAACCCAATCCAAGTATTATGGGGTCTACAACATAACTCTCCTCGCTAAATACTACTACAACAATGAAAATTTGACAGATATAATTATTTAAAAATAATTAATATATATTAAAAGATAAAATAAAAAATTAATTAAAAAAATATATAAATAATTTTTTAATATATATATTCAATTTCTTTTTTAAGAAACTGGACATTCAAATTTGAGATATTATAAAAAAGAATCTCGAATTAACTTTACTTGGAAAGGATTGTATTTCAAAACTAAACTCAAAATTTTAAATGTAAAATTAAATTTTTTCTCATAAATAATTTAATTTTAAAATAATTTAAGATAAAAATCTTAAATTCAAACCCGATTTTACAAGTTTCTTCTTTTTGCCGCCAAAAGCTTCTTGTAAGGAGGAGGAATGGCAGGTTGTGAGAAGGAATATCAAATCAAAGTCAACAAAGAATTATAGACCAACCCAATAATACCATCATGCATTGCTGATTATTGTCGATCTCCCTTTATAAATTAATGTCTTCCGACACAAAATCCATATAGAAGAATCAACGAGCTCTTCAATAGCCATGGATTATCCTAACTTACAATTACTTCAATGTCGGTTTCTTCTTCTGTTTTGCTTATTCTCAACTGCCCTTTCACTCTCAGCAAGCCCAAACAGAATTCCTCGGCTTACTCCTCTGCTCAGCACAATCATCAGAGACTCTGCAGATTATGCAGTTTCAGCAGCTTCTGATGATTTGCAAGATTTCAAAACTTACTTTTACGATCAAACACTTGACCACTTCAACTATAACCCTGAAAGTTTCACC
Source organism: Rauvolfia tetraphylla (assembly GCA_030512225.1). Lineage (NCBI taxonomy): Eukaryota > Viridiplantae > Streptophyta > Magnoliopsida > Gentianales > Apocynaceae > Rauvolfia > Rauvolfia tetraphylla. Next base: position 2,486,319 of record JAJQKT010000062.1, read on the forward strand.
AAATTCAAGCAAAGATATGTTATCAACTCCAAGTTCTGGGGTGGTGCCAGTACAAATTCTCCCATCTTTGCTTATCTTGGAGCTGAAGCCCCCATAGATGGAGATGTATCATTCATTGGCTTTCTTACTGATAATGCCCCTCGGTTTAAGGCTCTCCTTGTTTACGTAGAGGTAGAATGTGATACTTTTCTCGATTCTTTCTTCTATAAATTTTAGATTTTTATTGAGCTTTTATCCTTTTTTGCTTTTCAGCATCGATATTATGGAAAATCAGTGCCGTCTGCTTCATTAGAGGAAGCACTGAAGGATAAGAAAACTCGAGGCTATTTCAACTCAGCTCAAGCATTAGCTGATTATGCAGAGGTGTTGCTGCATGTCAAAGACAAGTTCTCCGCTCAGAATTCTCCGGTTATCGTTGTAGGCGGATCCTACGGCGGAAGTAAGGATTATGAATATTCTCGATGAACTAATATGCAATCTCTGAGGAACGCTTTGTCTTCCTAGTGCTCTCATGCATAGTCTGATGTGCTAAAATTTTTCTTTGCAAATTCTGCAGTGCTTGCTTCGTGGTTTCGGCTGAAATATCCGCATATTGCAGTGGGTGCTGTGGCCTCGTCAGCTCCAATTCTTTACTTCGATAACATCACTCCACAAAATGGATACTATTCCATAGTGACAAAGGACTTTAAAGTAATCAAAACATGCATTTCTTCTTCTGTTTCATCATCATTTTGGTGCTGGAAAGTTTCTGTTCAATTAAACAGGATAACCAATTTCATTTATTTTGATGAAAAATTTACTATTCAATTAATCAAAAAGTCCACTGGTTCTGTTACAGGAGGTCAGTAAAACTTGTTACCAAACTATACGCGAATCCTGGTCCGAGATTGACAAATTTGCTTCCAAATCCAAAGGCCTTTCCACTCTAAGTCGAAGGTTCAAGACTTGCAAGTAATGTTCTCTCCATTATAATTTAGATTTTTGTTTTTTCTAATATATCTCGGAATAAGATTTAAAGCGTATGAGGAGACTATAGAGTGAAAATGGCACGACAAGAAGCGATCGCCACGATGAAGTACTCAAGCATGTAGTTAACTTTCACATATGACATGCTTTTCTTATTGAAGGCAATTAAAGAATTCGTCTGAGCTGAAGGATTACTTAGACTCGATCTACTCAGCTGCTGCTCAGTACAACTCACCACCAAGATATCCAGTCACGAAGGTCTGTGGCGGCATTGATGGAGCACCTAAAGGAACTGATATTCTCGGCCGGGTTTTCGCCGGCCTCGTTGCTTATAGAGGCAATAGTACTTGCTACGACACCAAAGAATTTATTAGCCCAAGTCAAACACAACTCGGATGGTCATGGCAAGTAAGTTTCTACACTAGTATTAGTTCATCTATATAACACGACTTCTATATTATCCCTTTGATTCGGATGTTAAATGTCGACATTTTCATTTAAAATAAATAGAAAAGTAACCATTCAATTTTGAATAAAATGAATACTAATTTCTTTATTAATTAATTTTGAGCATTTTGTGTTTGATTCTCAGACATGCAGTGAAATAGTGATGCCGGTGGGGCGAAGTAGCAAGGACACAATGTTCCCATCGTCACCTTTCAACTTAGACGAATTCATCCGAAACTGCAGAAGCTCCTATGGAGTGTCTCCTAGACCTCATTGGATCACAACCTATTATGGAGGCCATGTATGTTTTTCTTGCTTAAATTTTCGAACAAATATTTGAACTTTCCTTAATTTATTAAGTTGCACTTTTATTGATTCTTAGAAATGGACTGCAGGATATAAGATTGGTCCTCCAGAGATTTGCCAGCAACATCATATTCTCAAATGGCCTAAGGGATCCCTATAGTAGTGGCGGGTAATTCAAAAAAGAAAAAAGTTATTTCTCCTTCAGTGAAAAAAAATACGTAGAATTGCACAATTTTTTCCAATACTAACTGTTGTTTTCTCAATCTTAGGGTGCTGGAAGATTTATCAAGAAGCCTTATTGCAATCCACACAGTAAACGGTTCGTTGATCTTAACTCGGACTTCTGCTATAAGAGTATGACGCAGAGATTTTGAAATTATTAGATTTACATATGATGAAATTGTATATGTGATGTTTGATTGGCAGGTTCTCATTGCCTGGACATACTCAAAGCAGAGAAAGAAGATCCCTCGTGGCTGGTTGCCCAAAGAAAAGATGAGATTAGGATCATTGAGGGATGGCTCAAAAACTACTATTATGATCTAGCTGTATTGAGAAACAAAGAAATGCTTAATCATTAAGCACTTCAGAGTCACATAAGTCTAATATTTATATGTCTAGCTAGACTACATAAACCGTGCTATCACTCCAGGTTCAAATGTAATCTTGATTATTACCATATCAGTGATATAATTGGGAATTGAAATGTTACATTATAACTAAGATCTTTGAAGTATTACGAGTTATTTTTAAAGAAAATTTATTTATTTATATTTTTAATCATAAATCTAATGCTTTAATTTATTATTTTTCTTCATTCTCACACTGAAATCTATCTAGATTCAAACTACTCTACATAGACGTACAATGAAGACCATATCTCAGCTTTAAAGTCTAGGATGATAAATTTCAGTTGGTAAAAACTTGAAGGCTATCCAACATGATCATAAATTGATGACAACTTTATTTTCATGGCTGCTTATGTTCCTATGGAGAAAACAGTGACATCCAACAGTGCTTGTAGTTTGGAGGGAAAGGCCCTTATCTTTTTTACTAGAAAAGCCAACAAAATATTAATAATACCTAGGCATAATGGCAAAGTGTGCCACCACCAAGGTAGGTGATCAGAAGCCTTCGAATTTTCAGGATTGATTCTACACCAAAAGTCAACTAACCCCACTGCCACTACTCAGGTTTTGCTTTTGGATTGAGTTGTTCAATTGAACAAGAAACGTTGGGCATGCGCAAGAATGAGTCAGAAGAGGCACACTTTCCTGCTGGATACTGAACAAAGAACAAAAACCAGCTGGAGGTAGAACTTGAGAGGTTTTCCTTCACTTACAATAGTGGGCAACATTGTTGGTGATGGAGCAAACATCATTCTGCTTAGTGTTTTAGCCTGCTCCAGTCCAAGTGGGGGACCTTTTAGCATCCATGAATTTTGGTCTCTCAATGCTTTTTATGTTCTTTGGGTCCCTAGATTCAATCATCACATATATTTTTATTTTCACGGGTCTATTTGAATTAAGTTTCGTGAGATTGTTAATACAATTAAATCTTATTTTTTTAAAATAAAAAAATTTAAATTTAAACTCAATCCAAATAGTATAAGTATACAGTTATCACTTGTTCTCGGGACCATTTGCACTTCTTTAATTTTCATTTCTTTTATTCTGTGCATCTGTTGTGATATAATAGGCACAAAATGTTAAAAGATTTCTGCTGACTCAATATATCTATTAAACCCTTAAACTTTTAACTATTACCCCATTGCTAACACGATGTTCATATGGCATAATGGCATGATACCTTTCCACTAAATTAATATCCCCTTTAGAAAATAAGTCAGCCCAAACTTAAAACCTCATAGTCCATTTGTTTAATGAAAAAGTAACATTCAATTTTAAATAAAAAAGTATATTAAAAAATCTCTAGCAGACTTGTAGTGCTTATTTATAGAAGTGAAGTTGAAGGATATCTCCATCTTGCTCATATGATCGTGGCTAACCACTCTAAGGCGACAAGCCTAGCAAAATGGTTTAACTATTCAAGACATTCATCATTTTATGTTTGACACTTGACAGAAGGCTGTATGAGATGAAATTTGTATTGTCTTTGGGCAACAAAGATAATGTTCAACTGCTGTGTTTCATTTTATTACACTGTCCTATACTCCCACTCCACTTCCTTATTCTCATAGAAGAAAAATTATTCCATATACTCAATAGATATTTAAAAATTTATAACTATATATATATATATATATATATATATATATATATATATATATAACGTAAATTAATTTTTCTTCCTATTATACCTTTATCTAAATTAATTTTATTTTCTCTAAGTACAACATAAAAGAGAATGAAAGAATTATGAGTGAGGATAATTTTGAAAGAATAATTCTTAAAATTAACAAAATTTTAAACATTTTAAAAATGAAAAAATGACTAAAAGGGGTAATGAAATCTTGTGACTAGAAATGAGTATTGTGTTTATGTTCTTTTTTTCTTTAAAGTTGTCAGTCGGGGAGGGAAACCAGTCCATCTATTCTCTCTTTCTCTTTTAACATGGATCCGATCGTCTGGGCTGGTTTGGTTCGCCCACAGTTAGGGTGTTCATTATTTGGTGCAATCCGAAAAATCGAACCGAAATATATATTTCGGTTCGATTTTTTAAATTTTTGGTTCGATTTGGTTCGATTTTTCAGATTAGAATGAAATTCGGTTCGGTTTTTTATTTTTGTTCTCAAATCGAAAACTGAACCGAAAACTGAATTTTTTAAAAAATTATATATAAACACATTCTGGTAATGCGTTCTTTAATAAAAATTAATATTTTAAAATAAAATTACCTTAAGAACGCATTATCGAAATGCATTCTTGTTCGGTTCGGTTCTGTTCTGTTCTGTAAAAAATTCGATTCAGTTCGATTTTATAAAATTTTAAAAAAAACCGAATTAAAAACTAAATTATCACATTAAAATCGAATCGAAAAACCGAATGAACATCCTACCCACAACCAGCTAGTCACTTGCACATTAAAAAGGAAAAGGTTCCCTTTCTATTGAAAATGGGCTTTATAAAAAGCCCGTGTAGATTGTCTTCAAGTCGTCCGAAAGTAGTGGAAGAAATCCCAACCCATAGTTACAGCCCATTTATCGGACGGTTTGAACTGGGCCCAGAAACCAAACAAAAACATCGAAATTTCGGCTTCCATGAATCCGTAGTGGAAACTCGGGGTTTTCGATTTTTTTTTTTTAATGGGTCAGGGTATTCGACTTCTTGTTCTTTCTTGTTTTGACCGTGAACTTCGCGAATAGCCCCAGCGCGATACGGCGAAGCGTTCGATTGGCACAGGTTGATCAGCAGGGCGTTCTCGCGACCTGAACTACGCATCCCCGAGCCATCTGCGGAGGGTCAAAAACCCATAAACTGACAACCGTTTCGATGCACACGGCGCCAGAGGTCTAAGAGGGGAAGATGCTACGGCTAAAGAGACTGAGCTCAGCAGCACCTGCAGTTCTGAACTCAAAACATATATTGAAACCAGAATTTAAACTATGTTCTGTGATCCCTTTGAAGAATCCATCTCAATGGACTTCGAATCGCTTCCTTGACTTCTACCAGGTTAGTCTATTTTGCCAATGCTTGGCTGCTGAGGAAATGCTTGACATTTTGGGAAAAAGAAGAATTTTAATCCCAATTTTGCCAAAATTTTTATTTAATGTTGGAGCTATGGAAATGTAGGAGAAATCTCTCTGCTGAGACGCGAAAAAAAGAAAATTTATTGTAGCAATTTATAAAATTTCAGCACTTTCTTTTGTTTTTCGTGTTGCTGTTCTTAATAACAAGAGTGATGATTTGACTTCTTTTGTGCGTGATTATTACGAAGAACTGATCTTTCTCCCGGTCTCTGACCACCTTTTTCTTGAAGCTTGGGAACAAGGCTGCGATTGAGAAAGAGCGTGCTAGGCTGTAAGTTTCTCAAGATTTAATGTTAGTCTTGTCTTAAGAACAAGTTCTTGAAAAGCCTTATATAAACTGAGAATGGATCTTTTAATATTTGCTTGTGTAACGTGATTTAGGCAGTGCAGATGAGTTGAATAGGGGTTACTTTGCTGACATGCACGAGATGAAACAACATGGTGGCAAGGTATAACATTTGGCAATTTTAGATGCTGTGGTGGTAGTAATCATTAATTTCAATATAAGTTCGTTCCCATGCTTTGAATTGTTGTCTTTGAGGATCTCTGAGCTTGATTTGTAATTATGGTTTGAGAAATGTTGCTATTACGTAGATTGCAACAGCAAATAAGATCATAATTCCGGCCATGGCAGCTGTGAAGTTTCCTGCATTGGAAGTGAATTATTCTGACGGTTCAATTATTAAGCTACCCATCACATCTGGTGAAAATGGACCTGGTACTGCTAAGTCAGATGCTCCCAAGGCGTCATTGCTCTGCCTTTCATTCCGCGCAAACTCACAGGTTAAATAAGTTCCCTCAATGGTTGATCATTGTAATCAGAATTGACAGTTTCTTTCAAATGATGTTTCTGTTTGATGAAATCAATCACTTTAGTTTTATCTTTGACTATGTCAGAACTACATAAACAGTGCCCAAGAAAAGGTGCCAAAATCTTGTCCTATAACCTAAACAGGCATTTATCAGCCAGTTATTTGAATGAATTATCGAAAGATTTTATATACCTACCATTGATGGGGGAACCTGTGGCATCCATTTAACAACTGCAATGTGAACATAAATATCAAATGACAAAAGGAGATTAGGAAAACAGATGTTATTTGATAGTTTGAATAGGTTAAGCGTTAGTGTCTTGAATTTCTTTTAGATTTTTGTTCATTGTGTTCTATTTCTGTTATAACTTGGCATTTATGTGTGTGAACATCCACAATCCTTCTTCAAATCTTCAAACCTTTGGGGATTCATTTCATGATGTAAGTCCTCTTGCAGCTCTTATTTGCAGCTGCTAGCCATCAGTTATGTTAATAGCCCATGGCTGCCTCTCTTCCCCACCACCCCCACCCTGAGTTTTATTTTTTTAGTACTTGTTGCATATTGCCACTGGCCAAAGGCCCTTCCATTTATCGTCATTCTTTTCCTGCCTGCCAGGCAATGATTGATTCTTGGAGTGTGCCATTTGTCAATAAATTCAGCGACTCTGATAAGGTTCAGTTATTTGAGGTATGGCTACCTGTCATGCAGTCATCAAATCTATTAAGATATGTTTCAATTGAAGACCGGTAAAAGGCATTCAACTACGCTTTTTAACTGAACAAAAACTGTGCTGTCGTATTTTTGCTTACTTTCATTCGAAATTGCTAGCTTTGCTATACTATTCTCTATGTATTTTGCTAAAGGTTCATTTTAGAAAACCTAGCATGCCTTGGCCAGTCTCCAATGTGGTTTCCCCTAAATCTTTTTGTTGTTTCAAACTTCTTTGAAGAAAAATTAATTTATTGAAAAGATATTTTTCAAATGCACATTTATGTTTGCCCACGTGGATTGCCTTTTCTTGAGGAAATTGCTGAACAGTGCTTCTAGACACCTGCAAATCATAGGATATATGTCTAAATTTGAACACATACCTCCCAACTTCAGGACATGGGAAGCTATATTGTAGTCCCACTTTAAATGATGCACTAAGATATTATTGTGTGCAGATATCCTTCATAGATTCATGGTTACTAACACGCAATCCGATAAAGAAGTTACTTCTTCGAATCATGAGGAAATCTAAACCTGGAGACATGAAGGATGCACTTCAGAGACAAATTGTTTATTCATTTGGTGACCATTACTATTTCAGAAAAGAGCTCAAAATATTAAATCTTCTGACAGGGTATGAGTATTTTCCATTTTCCTCTGGTTGTAGCCTTCCAGCATTTTCCCCTCCATTTTCCATCATGGCCATTGGAACATAGTGCTGATTCTTATCTTCTTTTATAGGTACATTTTCTTGGTTGACAAATTTGGTAGAATACGGTGGCAAGGTTTTGGATTGGCCACAGAAGAAGAGTTGTCTTCACTTTTGTCCTGCACATCCCTTCTGCTGGAAGAGGAATCATAAGGTAAATCGTAATGCAAGTTGGAAGAGTCAAATGAGCTCTTTGTTGTGTTTTTTAATCTTTTCATAGTTTATTGTAACATACTTGCAACCATCATAAAATTGGTCTATTCTGGGCTGCCCTCTCTTCACTAGTGCAGTCTCCTGCAGAATTGCAAGACAAATATATGTAACAGCAGGCACCATTTATTGCGTGGGACATTAATGATAATGCAGCCCGAATCATTTGTTGGATTTGTGCTAAATATTTTCCTTTAATTTGGACAACCGACCATAAACAAAGATTATGTTATTCTAATGATATGTGGTAAGAGAAACTAACTGAATGCTGCAGCTAGAAACTGGAATTAACCAACGGTTTGTATGTTAGGAACTGGATCGAGGAATTTACGAGTTCACTTAAAGAACTCCCACGTTGACTGTTGACGAGGAATCAGAGGTGCTAAACTTTGCCACTGTTGCAATGGAATTAACTTTGAAGAATAGAAATTGAATCAGGTTTGGTGAGCGCGTGGTATCCTGGTTGAATTCAATAATGAAATCAATAACAGACCCTAAGACCGGTTTGAAATGAACTTTGATACTTTCTTTGAGCAAGATGAAGCCGTGGCTGCTGTGGTTATCAGGATATTTAGTATCCATGAGGGACATATATCACATGCATAGACTGGTTAATTCCCATAGCCAGACTCCTACGCTTCTAAAGCCTCTGCTACTGTACAAAGTTGCTCAAGGAAGAAATTTCAGACTGATTTTTGAAGGTGATGCCTTGATGTCATCCAAACCTAAAAACAGCCGCACGGAAACAGAGGAATGGAGAGAGCAAAAGTCCCTTATAAATCCAGGCCAAATCTTTACTTGGGAATTGCCTAGAGTGGAGGTTCGATATGTATATAGATTATGCAATAGATCAGCTTATAATTTCTAAACCGTTATAAATGAAGCCAAATGTATATTCATACTGGAGTGGGAGGTTCAATATGCAGCCAAATTTTGTAATAGATTGGCCCATGATCTAACTAGATGAGCAATATTGAATTGTAAGTTTGGATAATCGCAATCCTCACTATGTTATTAAACTGTGAATTTGAATGAGCAATGGGATGCTTAGAGATCCAATCATCCAGGAAAAAAACTACATCAATTCCCACAATCTCCTTTGATCATGGCTCCTTAATAATCAAATGATCACATCTGTTGGCTTGCTGCATTTTTTATACATTTATGGAGTTTATTGAAGATTGCAAGGCTACAACGTTAGGGAAGCATACAAATATATATATCGTGCCAAAGCCTTTCACTTGCGAGAGAAATTTCAGAGTCTATTGAGGAACTTTGCTTAATGATCTGAAACAGCCATTATAGTAACAAATGAATCCTTTCTGGCTTTCATCCACAAATATGCAACAACCCCATATGCTGGCATTATTGCGTAATCAATTCCAGGATCAACTTTAGTAGTAGTACAGCGCGCCATAGCTGCTGGAGATGGGCATGTTTCTGCGTTTTATTGCAACCTCTAAAACGTCTTTTAGCTTCACCTTCTTCCTTTTTCTTTCTTTCCTTCGTTTCCTTTGTAACTCTCCAGTAAAAGCAAGCCTAACGCGAGGATATTTTCCTGCATAAAGTCCTGATCTGCACTGAAAATTGCAATATACCTCTCAAAAGGAAAAGCAGAGCCAGTAATAACTTCTCTTTAATGTTTTATCCATTTCAATCCTTAAAAGACAAAATAAGTCTACAATAATCTCCATAAATTTATCTCTCGGAAGGACGATGTTTACAAGTCATAAAAGAAACCTCAGCAATCAGATCATCCTCTGCTTAAAATTGACTACAAAAAGCGAAGACACAGAAAAAAGATCTGCTTTATTCATGGTGAGAGAGAATAATGTTAGCCATTAGCTTAATCACCTGGGCAGAGGATTGATTTGTGCTGGTATAAACCCCATCAAATGCTGAATTGCCTCAATCAACTTCACTCAATAATCTTAAAAGTTCCACAGTAGTTCAACCTCTAATTAGGCTACTATGTGAGGCTCATCTGTGCGGACAAAAAAGGGAACTATCAGCGCAACTATCTGAAATGGGCAGCAACATGTATGCAGAAGTTACTTTTGGCATCAAATGGCTAAAACAATAACTTAGTGGTCAATGTCTTTGATAAGACATGAAATTTAGAAACATTACGAGTACCATCTATCTGTATCTCTACTTTGATTCACTCTAAATCTCCATTATTTAGGCTGGTTCTGCCTGCAGATATATGCTTGTTTTTCTGCAACTTTTCTCTGGCAAAATTGTTCACTCAAGAAACGGCTGTATGCACGAATTACAGCATCCTCTAGTCTCCAAAATCATCAAAAGTTGGAAAAATCAACAAATATCACCCGAATGGCATGTTTCTTCCTTGTCTTTTTTACCAATACTACAGGTAAATAGTAGTTCATCTAATGCTGATATCTATCGTTTATGACATACAGAGAAACAAATCAGCTAAGGCCTTTTGCTTCAAAAAGGAGCCGAGCCTAGTGTTTTGTCAATCAAAAGGCATAAAACAGAAATTTCAAAAAAGTATCCCTAGGGGTGTTCATTCGGTTTTTCGGTTCGATTTCAGTTTGAAAATTCGGTTTTCGGTTCGGTTTTATTTTTTTTTTGAGAAAACCGAACCGAACCGAATTATTAACAGGAAACGAACCGAATAATGAATTTCGGTTCGGTTCGGTTTGTGCTAAAACCAAAATGCAAAGAGAGGAAAAAAATAGAGGAAAAAAAACAATTTCTAAGAAATTGAAATTGGAAAAATACAAGAAATAGTCATTAATAATTCCTTAGAAATAAATTTTCGGTTTTCGGTTTGATTTTTAGAACCAAAAACCGAATCGAAATTTTTTAAAAATTGACAATCCGAACTAAACCGAACCGAATTAATAAAAAACCGAACCGAATTTGAAAATTCGGTTTGGAGCAGTTCAAATTTTCGGTTCAACCCATATAGTGAACACCCCTGTCCCCTAGAATCAAAATTTAGAGACAAATTAAATCTACTGGATGTCCAGGTCAATTGGAAACTATATCAGATTTTATACAAAACAGTCCTTATCAGTGAGACTCTTCTGTTGACATGCATGTCTCATCATGTCCTACATTATCCCCATGTAAGCTAGTTTGGTTATTTTCTTGGGAGATTGTTGATTCTCCACTTGTACTTTTCTGCTTCTCATCAAAAAGCTCATAATTTTGAGCTTTTTCGTGGTTGATCTTGATCCTTTTTGCCCAAGACTTCTTTGCTTCCTCATGCCACTCTGTCATTTCCTCATATTTCTGATTCAAGTGGTTGAATATCAATTCAGATGCACGAATTGGCTGTCTGTGCAGCAATTCCTCCTCCATCAGCTGATCATAACCTCGATCATCGTCTCCATCGCAGCCAGAGTACAAATGCTTTACAAGCCTCAAATTCGAAGCTGTAAAGAAATCTCCAGCACTTTTTCTCTCACTTTCTTCCTTTTCCAGTTTTTCCGAACAGTCTTTTGCAGCATTTTTGGCTGACTCCAAATGATGGCGAGTCATGTCTGCAGCAAACATCTCATCTTCAAAATCGAACAAAGTTTGTTGATATGGATTCTTCATCTTCTTCTTTTCTTGATCTTGACATGACTTCTTCGTCTTCTTCTTCTTCACAACAAGATCCACATCCTCCTCGTTGTCAAACTTTGCTTCTATAATATCGGCCAAGTGTCTTGAAAACTCAATATGCAATTCAGGAGTCTGCCTGAAGATGTTTAAAGCATCCTTGTCCAAGCGATTAACGTCTTTATGGGCTTGATATTTACACAGGGCTTCAAGAAATTCCCTGTACTTATGATCATTCTCCAAATTTTTCCTTACTGTATTCAAAAAATTGATGCTTTCTGATACTTTCCGATTTCCAGGCAAAATTCCAGACGGGCACTTGATTCCGGCTTCCGTTGAAGGACTGCGCCTGCCGGTAATTTGGACCTTTCTCTCAGCTTCCCTCGGGGGACTGCTTTTGCCTGATGAGCCCTTGGTTTCAATTTCCCTCGACGAACTTCCGCCAGATTCATCGGCATTAACTCCACCGGAAAGCGGTGACGTCGGTGAGAGAGTAGAATCATGATTCTCCGAGAGGAATTTATGGAACCCCTGAATCAAATCATCGTGTCCCCTGAATAAGTAATGCACTTTCGATGTTAAACTCGTACTGTCCAAGTAATTACCACGAAAGAGCTTCATGAACCAATGGAAATCTTTGAACGTCGGGGTTTCAGTGCCGAACTTTTGCATCACTTGCCGGGCATATGCTAAGCCATCGTCCATGGAGACCTCCATTGTTCCTGAATTGTGATTTGGTCGATTTTAATTGAAAACCGTGCGCTATATAGAGATCAAGGATCTTCAAATCCTTGCAGATTATACGGCCATTAACCTTTTTCCACCATCTCCTAATCCTAAAGGAAAAGAGATTTGCAATGATGATCCTTGTAGCCTTGTACTGACGGACACAACAAAAGATAAGGATTTTGGAATTTCCAATGTACGAGGATTTGGAAGCTTAACGGTATAGTTGGATTGAAATTCAACTTGAAAAATATTTTTAAAGAGTTTTACCATCAACTTTTTAGAGGGAAAAAGTGAAAAATATTTTCTTTGAATTGAGTTATCAATCGAAGTGCACCATAACTTACTTTTCCGCCTCCGAACTTTACAATTTTCTTTTTCTTTTTACAATACGTGGATAAAAAGAAATCGAGAAAAATTTTTCTTCTTTCTTTTTTTCCCTCTTTTTCTTCTATGGGCTTGGATCTATACATACATACATATATATAAATAAATAAATAAATATATATATATATATATATATATATATATATATATATATATCAATGTAGTCCTTTCTTTTTTATGACTCCAAGCCTCTTATTTTAATTTCTTAAAATTTTTATTTTTTTAATTAGTCTTCAAAAATAACTTATGTATTAATTTTAATTTTTAAATTATGTATATCAAGTTATTTTGTACAAGTATAAAATTTTAATTATTACTTTAAAAAAATTATTCATTAGAATCATTTTTAATATATTTAAATAATTTTAAACTACTTATATGTTAATTTAAATTTTGAATTATCCTAATTTCTTAGAGTTTTTACTTTTTTAATTAGTTTTCAAAAATTTAATTAGTTAAGATCATTTTCAATATGTTAAAATAACTTTAAACTAACTTATACATTAATTTTAATTTTAAACTCCGTATATTAAGTTACTTTGTAAAAATATGAGACTTTAATTATTACTTTAAAATTTTTTGGTTGGTTAGAATTATTTTTAATCTATTAAAATAAATTTAAACTAACTTATACATTAATTTTAATTTTAAATTCTGTATATTAAGTTACTTTATAAAAGTATGAGACTCTAATTATTACTTTAAAAAATTTTAGTTGGTTGAAATCATTTTTAATTTATTAAAATAATTTAAACTACATATATATTAACTTGAATTTTAAATTCTGTATTTTTTTATAAAATTGAATTCTTATATTGTGTCACTTTGTAAAAATAAGAAACTTTAATTATTCAATTTACTTTAAATTTTTTTATTGGTTAGGATTATTTTAAATCTATTAAAATAAGTTTTAAACTACTTATATATATAACTAGAATTTTGAATTCTTTATTTTTAAAAAAATTAAATTTTGTATATTCAATTACTTTATAAAAGTAAAAATTTAACTATTTAATAGTTATTAACAAACATGATCTTTATTTTTATTTTTTTTGTTTCACCCAATCTCTTAATTTAAACTAAATTCATAAAAACTAAACTCCCAATGTCTACACATTTCTTCCACACACAATACACATTATCATCATTCTCTTCCGCATTTTCTTTTTTTTTTCTTTTCTTCTCTTTCCTAAAATGTAACCACCTCTTTAATTTTTTTAAAATCATCACTCAAAATCCAACTCCTGTACTTTTTCTTATGTTAAACTATTGTACCAAAATAATTATTTATTTATTAGGAGAAAATAAACAGATAAATATTATATCATTTACAATAGAATAAATGAACTTTTCATTTAAATCTCAATGTTAATACTTTGTTTAAATTTTCATTTGCTTTGATTTACCCAAAAAAATAAGAAATAGAAAATAATTTGAATACATCAGCTTTCAGTTTCTTTGTTAAGTAATCTATTGAGATTATTTTTAAAATCATCCATTATATAATTTAATGAATTAATTGAAAAAGATTATTACAAATTGCGATCCAAAGTAACTAATAATTATAATTTTTCTCAATTATTGATGAAGAGAACAGATTTGTCATTAATTAAGGTATTTTTTATTTTAAAAAATAAAAAAACCTTAATTAATGAGGCAAATAACATAACTTTTCTAAATTAAATAATAGTTTGAATAAGTTCAAACCTCTTTTGAGCTAATAAATATTACATGTCATTTATGTTTTACAAAAGATATCAGTGATATTTGTATGTAAATTAGAGATTTCAAAAAAATTGAAAAGAAGTAGATTTAATGTAACTAATATTATTTTTCATTTTGTGTTGAGAGGAACAAAAAATGTAAAAATTATATGCTAAGAGCCTAAGATGGAAAATCAGGTATTGAATATTTTTCAACAAATGAAATTTTAATGTTCTACTGTTATTTAATTTTTTCCTTAAATATATATATTTTGGAAGGTAAAAAATATTCTTCTTTAAATATTTCTTTTGAAAATCTAATTTTAATATTTTTTTATTTAAAAAATATATCCGTGCATTGTACATATTAATACTAGTGACAAATGAAGTTGTTTCTTGATGATAGCTTAAAAGTTAGATATATGACTTGTAATTTAACGTTTGAAAGTTTAAAACCTTGAACTATAAGAAAAAATCTAAATTAGGTATATTATCTCTTATGATTAACATTATTTGATAAAAATATTTCGGACCCATAAAAAGAACCAATTTCTTCGAGTCATTTATTTTAAAAAAATAAATCTTTAAGACAATTTTTTAATGCTTTTGTCTAATAGTTTATCGTGGTCTAATGGTCTTTAGCCTTCTACTCTATCAACTATTTCGTGTTCTGTTTTTCTTTTTTTTTTTCAAGAGCAAAGTAATTTATTGGTCTAAGGGTATATTTAGAAAGTATTATATTATGTAATTCAAGATAAAATTTTAAGTGTGATATTTATATTTTTTATAAATAATTTAAATTTTACGAAATATAAAATTAAAATTTTAAAACTAAATTTTATCCAATCCAATCCTAAATCTACCAAAACAACATATTGGCAAGAAGAGCAAACTGTTTCAAGTAGCATACAAGCAGTACCTAAATTGTCTCCAAAATTAACCTACCAAGCGAGCTAAATGCGTTATGGTCGTGTCTCAACTCTCAAGCATGGGAGACCCGTTCTTTGGAAAAGCCTGAAAATGCGTTGTCATCGTGTTTATCCAATGTCCATTACTAGTAGAGATGAAAGTTTTTTATTTTTTATTTTTTATGAATAGAGATGAAATAAATAATAGTCTGGCAATCATAGTCCGTGACCCACAACTCTGGTGATTGGTCGGGCCCATTGGGCTATTATCTATCGATTACGATTAGTGGTCTTCTAGTACATTTTGATTAACAAATCTATACCGGCCCAATCATCATGACAGCATTTTGTTACAATTTTATTTTTTTCCAGTGGCTTTTTAATCCTAGAAATCTACAAAGAGTAAGAAAATAGTTAGATAGACTTGATTTTCATTGAGAATATGCTTAAAATCTTGTATCCCTTTAGGAGATTCCTTGAATATCGAATTTATCTAAATATCTTTTTAAAAAATAAATTCAAGAAACAAAGAGAAAAGAGATACTCCCTTGATTTTCCTTTATTTTTTATTTTAAAAATTCTAGACAAAAGTATATTTAATTGAATTTTGTATTTCATTTTTTACAAAAATCCTATCCTAAGGGCAATAGTATATCCAATGTCAAGAGTAACCAATTAAGTAAAAAGAATTATATCAAATTACTACCTCAATTATCGTGGTTTTAATCGTAGATGGCAATAATTTATAGAAATATATTTCCTTTCTCTTTTGATAAGGATTGACGCATGGACGTGTCATCACGCAAGGATTTCACTTAGTTTTGTCGGAAGAGTGTCTCTTTTAATACATAACGACAAATTCAAGTCCTTTCTATGAGCAGCATTGTTGTTTGCATGCTCACTCGGTCCAAAATGGGCATTGTATTAGAACAGAAACCTAAATTATTTGGTCCTTCATTATGGTGTAGTTTCTATTTTCTTTTTGCTGCCTACTTTTCTCTAGATTTGATTATAAATCGAACATTCACATTTAAAAAAATGAATATGTTACTAAACCCTACTCCAAAAACACTTTCTTTGATTAAGTTTCAATTCGAAACATAAGGTAAATTATTCGTTAAGGTCCATTCCCTCTTTTATCCATTGTTCATTTTGAATTTCAATCCAATTGGGCTGACCACTTCAGGGAGACATGGAGGAACTAGGCTTCAGATTGCGGGGTTTTTTCGTCACTACGCCCTTTTATTTTGGAGTGGACACTGCTATTGATGCATTTAGAGATGTACTAGAAGCAAAAATAATGGCTTAGGGTTCTTACCCCAGCTCTGTACTCTGGTTTGCGCTGCTAATACATAAAGAGCCTTTCCAAGCCAAAATGAAAAAGTTAAATAATGATCAAACATTCTCTCTTAGTCACTTGTTAATAAAGCTGCACGTTTATGAGATAAAGGGGGTACCACTTCAAATGGATCGCCTCCAGAAACGTGATGGTTTTGATTAATAGTACATTTTGGCCTTGTTCTGGGAATTAGAATTTAGTTAGGAAGTAAAATTAAGGGCTAACTTGGATTGGCTTTCCATCCAAGTTTTTCTTACTTTTTTTTCATTTTTTTACTTTGGGTCTAGTTCCACTCTCACAAATAATTCACTTTTACGATTTTTATTACAACTCAACTTAAATAAAAATTCAATCCAAGAGATTAAGAGATTAAATTTAAATTAAGAGATTGTGTTAAACAATAATGATAAAAATAAAAGTTATGTTTGTTGACAATTATTGAATAACTAAAATTTACTTTTATAAAATAACTGAAAATAGAGAATTTAGTTTTAAAAAAAATATGACATTCAAAATTTAACTTAATATATAAGTATGAAATTATTTTTAATGGGTTGAAAATAATTTTAACCAATGAAATTTTGTAAAGTAATAATTAAAGTCTCAAAGTTTTGCAAAGTAACTTAATATATAGAATTCAAAATTATAATTAATGTATGAGTTAGTTTAAAATTATTTAAATAGATTAAAAATAATCCCAACTAATTAAATTTTGAAGACTAATTCAAAAAGTAAAAAATTTAAAAATTAAAATAATTTAAAAAACCAGTTTTGAAACAATTGCTTACTGCTACCTTTAAGATGAAGAAATACAAAATTTATGGAGTCTTTGCTTCCTATTCTCCTAATGCATGGCCCTATTAAGAGTTACTCTTTCCTTTTGAGGGATGGGGAAAAAAAGAAAAAGAAATAGAAACTTTCATCTAAAAGAAGAAAAGAATATGACTACCTTGCATCTATTTCTTTAACAGCTACTTCTTCGATTGTGAGTAATATTGAAATATATATATTACTCTTTCTCCTCCTCTAAAATTCTTGAAACTCCATTCCTAATTTATATTATTATATCAGATGATCCAAAAGGTTCTTTAGTTTATGATTTATGAATTGTCTTATGGGTTCTTTCTCTTTTGCTTATCAGAGGCACAACAGGTTCTTTAGTTACCAACATCTTTTCTTTTTAAAAGTTTAAAATTTATCTAATAACTTATCACTTACGCAACAATCTATAAATATTTCATTTTTTTTCCTTGAAGGTTGTAGATCAAGCAAAAAAGTAGGTTCAAAATATTCAAAATAATTTACATGCTCCATATGTTCAATGTTTGGACTAATAGATTTGCTTAGCATCATTGCATATCTCCTAAGTTTGCTTGGTAGTTTTATTAGGAGAACGAAAACTCTATAGAAGATATTATGGTTTTAGCATATTGTGTTTTATTTGTTTATGTACTATTCCTTTTCTATTTCTTATTGGTCATGTTGTGTGTAATTTTTTGTTCTTTAAAAGACTTGATGGAGAGAATGAAGGAAAACATGAATTATAAAACTATCTCATATTGTAAATTTTCTTTCTTTCATCAGTTTCTCAATATTCTCGCTTGCAGTTCTTGAAACTATTATCTTCAAGGCTTATTTAGGTTTGTTATACTTGCTTTGTATATCTTTTGTTCTCAATTTATTTAGAATTCTACTATGCTAACGAACATTCAATTTTTTAAGGACATATTTTTTCTTCAACAATATTATTGTTTTAAGCATTGAAATTGAAGTTTTTGAACTTTATTAAAAATTAATATTATGTAGTCTTTGAATTAGGTTTGTTGTTTTTTCTTTAAATTAATATTATGCACATATGCATTGCACGAGTTTTTTTTTGCTAGTATATAAGTATAGATATATAAGTATAGACTAGTCTAAAAGCTTGCGCTATGCACGAGGATTAAATTTTTTATTTTTAATAATAATTACTGAAATAAATTTTAAAAAATTATAATTGCAAAGTAAATGTATGCGTTTAATAAAAAGTATTCCCTTAGAAGTAATTATAGGTAATAATAAGGAGAAGTTGTAAAAATAACTATACATACTCATTATTATCTATATTTGAAAACAATAATAAACTCTCAATTTTATTTCTTTTTTATTCTAAATAAATAAATAATTTAGTAAGAAACGTCTCAACTTACCTGCACGAAAGATGAAATAATTAAAACTTTAACTACTAATTTATGAAATTATTTATAAAAAAATTAAATATTTAAACAACCATGAGCTCTTTGAAGAAAAAAAAAATAATTTTAGAATTTGCTTGATGAGGATACCTGCACAAAAACTTTAAATACTAATTTATGAAATTACTTATAAAATATTCTTAAAATAAACTAATTATACTTTAACCACAAAATATTTCTAAAAATTATCATTATCAAATTTTTAAGAGAAAATTTTTTTTTGTAATATTTAGTTCAATTTATTTTCCATACTGCTCTCTCCATCCTAAATTAAATAATTACAATATAGACTATTCATTTTAGTAAGCGAAGAAAAACATTTGTCAAATCCAATAACATAAACTATTCATTTTATATAAAATTATTGATATTTTTTTATTAAAAACTCTTGAAAAGATATTAATAATTTATAAAATACTAATTTTATGTTGATATGTCATACTTATCTTTTTTTTTTTTTTTGCTAAATCTCATCAAACTCTTTTGTGTTCCCAAGCCCATCCCCTCAAGAAAAAAATTCAAAATTAAAAAACCTCAAAGTAAGATTATTTTAATTATAATAAACTTATTTTAATTGTGATATTCTTACACTAATTCTTAAAAAAACCTCCGTTATGAAAAAATATAATATATCTACAATAAAATAATGATGAATATTAAAATCACTCTAACATTCCTTTTCTCTCTTCACTCCTAAAAAATAAATAACTTACAAAATAAAAATATTAGTATTTTATATTAAAAACCTCAAAGAAAGATTTTTTCAAATTAAAAAAATTCTCAAATCATTGCTCAAATTTTTTCTAAGACATAGTATTCTTGATCCACCAGAAAGAAATTATAGTGTTATTATACTTTACAAATTTTTTTTCTTTAAATCCACTTGATGAAAAGACCACAAAAGAAAAAATTCAAAAACTATCAACCATTACATTTCATGTCTAATATACTATAAAGTCATACCAAGAGTAATAATTACCAAGAGTTAAATAGATAAATATTTTGTCCTTAATTTTTAGCATATAAAGGAAGAAATTAAAGTAATAGATACCAAGAGTTAAATAGATAAATATTTCTAAAATTATTTCCTCAAAGAAAAAAAGAAACCTTTTTGTGATAAATGAAGTTGGAATATATAAGTCTTCAAAACCTGCTAAAGAAAATAAAAAAAACTTACTAAAGAATTAAAAATATACATTAGTGTACATAATCTAATTAAAAAAAAGAAAAGACAAGAAATGTAAAAAAGAGAAAACATGAAAATATTTCTATTAAAAGAACTAAAAATATTCATTCGTGTACATAATCTAACTAAAAAAGGGGCATGAAAAATGTGGAAAGAGAAAATAAAAAAATATTTCTATTAAAAAAATTAAAAATATACATTAATGTACATAATCTAATTAAAACAAAAAAAGGTATGAAAGATGTAGAAAGAAAAAATATAAATAACACAAATTAGGTGATTTAATAAGAGAAGTATGTCTAAGAATTGAAAATTTTAAATCTAAAAGGTTAAATTTTAATCAATAATAATTTTTTTATCTAGTAAAAATACTTAAAATTTTAAAAAATAAGAATGAAGACTTCAAAATTTTTAAGAGAGGAGAGAAAATAAAAGTATTTTATTAATATATATAAATATAGATAGATAGATTTCCATTTCAATTAGGTCAACTACTCGTTTTCTTTTTTGGGATAAATAACAGGTCAACTACCTTCTGTGACCGACAATTCTGGCAAAGGATGAATTTTGGAAAGTCATAAAAGCTGTGTGAACATAGATTGCGCCTCAAAATAAAAATTTTTTAGCTTTTTAATTTTGACTTTATTTTTTTAAAATAATTTATTTTTATAATTTTAAAAATAAAAAATAAAATTTAAAATACAATTCAAATTGTAACTCATAATATTTTTTTAAAAAAAAAAATTGTATTGTAATGAGGTATACTTTTAATTTTTATGAAAGATGGTGCATGATTTAAGAGTAAGGAAGTTGGGTGCGGGCGGCGGAAATTGACTTGAATAGTAAATGAAAGTGACTTCAAACGAAAGACTACACTGTTTTATTTATCCATCATTTTTTTTTTGAAGATAAATAGAGATATGTGTCATAACGGCAGAGGGCAGAAAGTAAAATTTGAAGGACGCGTATATCTCATGTTAATGTATTTCTCAATGGTATATATAAAAAGGAAAATATGTATTGCTCATGCACTTTGATCTCATCAACACCAAAAGAGAAATTGCAGAGACAAAATTCAGGTTCTATATATGAATCTAAAGACAAGCAAAGATCGCATTATAGGCAGGCATATAGTAGGCGGTTTTAAAATATAAGATTTTTATTTATTTATAAAATATTTTATTTTTAAAAAGTTTAAAGTTTTTTAAAACTTATTTTTATTATAAATAAAATTTTTATTATCTATTTTATTAATAAAATTAATTTAAAATATAATAAAAATATTTTTTATTTTTCTTTCTTAATTTATATAAAAAGAATCAAAAAAATTTATATTTTTTTAACAAAAAATAATCTATAAAATATTTAATAAAAATAGAAAGAAATAATCATCTTAAAAATATACGTATAATATTCTGTTTGTTTCAAAATATAAGATCTTTTAATATTTTTTTCATTCTCAAAATGTTTATTTTTATAAATTTTAAAAATTACCATCATTTATAAATATAATTATTTTATTATTTCATGTTAGTAAAAAATAAATTAAAAGTAAACTACTTATTTTTTTAATCTATATAATTTGAAACGAAATACAATTGAGTACTTCATCCATGTAATTTTATTTGACATTCTTATTATATTATGACACTCTAAAATAATTGATAATTTACATAAAAAATATTTTAATATATTTTATACTATCAATCAACTACTAACCCTACCATATATTATTTTTATAAATTTATATTTAATATAAAAATATATATTGACTCCATATTTTTTTTACTTTTTATTATATTATATTATTTTTATAATATAATTTAAATTTTTATATAAAATTTTATATTTGATGAAACATTGTCAAATGAAATATGATTGGGTGAATATCTGCTTTGGATGCAAGAAACAAGTGTCAACTCAATCTGAGCGGGTTGAATTTGTTGAGGCATTTGGCGGAAAACAAGAGCCGAGTATGATGTGAGGCAGCGACTTGTGAACCGCAACCAAACGTTAATCCTTACGTAGATTTCAGAAACTTCACCAACCAGATCTCCATAAACAAATTATTCTCTCCAAATTCGTTTATGCACGCTAAGTATTTTTTTTTAATCATCTTTTATTTGGTAGTATATTTTTTTCATTGATACGTCCAAAAAATGTTAAAAAATAATTTACCAATCTCTGCTTCATATGGCTAAACATATTATTCAAAATAAAAAAGAGGGTTCCATATTTGTAAAATTTGTTTGCTTGTCATTTTCCACAAAAGCAGACAACCGTATACTGGGAAGTTTCCGTAGGAGTCCACACATATGGCTTCAATTTCAAGTTCAATCTAAGAAAAAGAAAATGTCAAAACGTGACGCATATGTAACGCGGTTTAATAATTTAAAAAAAAAAAGTTAAATTTGATCAAGTTAGTTGACCTGCAAATACTCATATTTGATTTTTTTTTTTAAAAAAAGAAGACAATTACATGAAATAGGTGTATTTGAATTGGGTTCCGTTACAGAACTCAATGAAATATTTTACTTTGAGTCTCTCTCTCTCACAAATAATTTATTCTTATAAAATTCAAAATATAAAATATCAAACTTAAATTTTATCCAATCACACCAAACCCAAGAAGAATTCTAAAGTTTCATCCCATCCCCCACATATAATTTAAAACCTCAATTATCCTTCCGTTCTTAATTGTAAAAGAATGAACAGAAAAAAAAACTGGGTTTCAAAGTATTTACCATCAGTGTATGATTGATAGGTTGAGGGTTTCTAAATACTACTAATAATAATAAACTTAAGCAAGGATATATCATTTAATTTTCTTAACAAATCGGATAAAAATGGATATTGACACGTAGGATCTCAGAGTTTTTCAAATTAAAGGTCTTTGTCAATTATCTCACACTTATAGGTATATCTAACAAGTGGTTTTTTTGTCATATGCCGTGTATCTCTTAACTTTTTTCTTGTCTTATATTTTTTTTAAAAAAAATAAAAAATAAAAGAAACTGTTTGCTTCTCTGGCTATATCCAAATTTCCAAATCAAAGATTGTGTTCTCCCAAACAGAAATCTTCCGTTTTAGGTTTACACGTCGCGGTTTTTGTTTTGAGAAAAAAGCCAATGGGTTTGTCATGGAAAACGACGGTTTCGGACAGAAGACAACGTTATGAAGTTGGCAAATAAATTATAAATATTTCAAAAAGAATATCTAAAATATTATGAATTTTTAACTTCGAAACGAAGATTTGTGACCAAAAAGTAGGAAAAAGAGTTCGAAAAAGACGCATTGAAATGAATAAATCCCACTAACGGATCAAGAGGGAAAAAGGGCAACCATTCTCTTGATTACCATGCCCACTACTGACTCATAAAAGAGACGGAAAGGGTGAGAGGTCTTGGAGTAAAATCACACTCCATTTCTTCCCAGCATTATATTTGTCTTGCGAAAGGGTGGATTCCCATTTCCTTCTATTAGGAAAAAGAAATCTATATATATTTCTTTAAACTTATTTGGTAGGAGTAAAGTAAATGCGCAATCTAAAAAATGAGGGAGCGAAAAAATCTAATAGGAAGCCGGAATTGTAATCCTTCTACATATTTATGCCGCTTTTATATTTATATATTATTAAATAAGACAAATTTTATATTTATTTTTTTCACTTTTTTAACTTATGTAGGCTACTGTTGATGTCTAGTTAGACCTGATAATATTTTAGTAGAATTATAAATATTTTTCTCCTCCAATACAGTAAATATTACTGATAAAAATATTTGAAAATAAGAAAAAACAAAAGGAAAAGACGTTTGCAATCAATCTTGGAGAGCCTCCCTACAAGATGGTTCCTGATTTCTTTTGCCCAAAAGAAAAAGAACATCTCATGACTGCAAAGCCAAAAAGAAAGCAAAAGGAAAGTCTGGCTGGCTACCTATTGTTTTTGTCTTTAAAAAAAGACAGACCAAGCAAACAAAACTTGAAATAATCGAGCACTTACTTCTCCTAAAGTGCGGATTCAGAGTGCCAAAAATCATGTCGGGATTGTTGTTCAACTCTAAGAAGGTTCATGAAAATGCTTTAGCATCTCAAAAAGTTTAACTCATGAAAGATGCGACCAAGTTTTTTCATTATCTATTTGACAACTTTATACCAATTTCAGAGAAAAAAGATCACTGCCCTAAAGTTAAAGTGAAATTAGTGCAGTCAATGGGTGAAAGTTCAATGCCTTCCTGTCTATCTTTATTTTAGCTCAAGAGTTCTTGTGTTTCTATAGGATCCCACATGAGAATGCTGTTAAAATTTTGGAGTCCATCAGTCAATCTGATTCGTACTCTTACAAGTACAGCCTTATTGTTTCAAGATCTTATTTACTTTCAACTTTAAAATGCCATAATAAAAAATTAATTACAACGATGAAGTTAGCCCTTTTCCTATTCCTGATTTTTGCATTTGACCAAGTGATATTCTAAAATGGCAATATAATCAACTAATAAATGAATAATTCATGCTTGTGGTTATCGATTTCTCATTTCTTTTGCTCTCGTATAAATTAAAGAAGTTGATTGTTTTTATATTTCTATTACTATATATAATTTATGATTAAGTCCGTATCATTTCGTATGTATTTGATAATATTTTTATTCCTTAACAACGACGTGAATGTATTTTGCTAGATAAATAGAAACAGTCTAAGGTTGGCTTTCTCAAAAATTTGTACTTTAATTGCATTGTTTATGTGAAGATAAGCCGGCTTTGGCTAAGCAATGTTATAAGCATGCTTTTGGAAAGCTGAAGCTATTTATATTAAGTGGTGTTGTGTGATTGCAAAGGTAAACGAAATTAATATATCTCTCTAATTAAGAAAATCATGCTTTATAGGATAAAAAAATGAAATGAATACATGTACATATAGTTTGTTATCTTCTTAGAAATTATTGCTATTTATTATTCCAACTGTTTTAATTTAAATATTATTTTAGAAATTTTTATATATATTAAGACTCTAGTTAAATTAAATAATTTATTTTTAATTAAATATCATTTCTCTTCATAGAAAATTATAATATAAAAAATTATTATTATTTACTACACAAAATATAATTACTTTATTATGAGAATAGATAAGGAAAAAAATTAAAATTTTATTTTATAATAAAATAAATTTTTATAATAATACTTATATTAAAAGAGAAAAGAGGTATATTCCAATCATTATTATTTGTATATAATTGGCATTTCCAAAGAAGCAATGAATTGCTAGTATTTTCTTTTTACGGCTTGTACTTGTGATAATAATGGTAATATTACAATAGTAAAATCATCATATAAATACTGTGTAATCCGAGTTTTTGAAAGTTCCGTTATCTGGCTGTTGTCTCCCGGACTCCCTCTCTCTCTTCCTCCTCCTTTCTCTCTCCTGAGAAAGAAAAGACGCAGAAGAAAATTGCTGAATAGAACCTTCCCTAAACTCTGCTGCCTTTGCTTTTCTCTTGAAATCTCACCTACTCTTGCAATACAGACACATATGAATCTTACACGACTCGAAAGGGTTATTCATTTCTTTGTTTATACCATTTAACCGTTGGTTAAACTTCAAGAAATCTCAAGAAAGGCCAGTGTATATCTTTAACATATACATATATAATATAGATAGAGAGAGAGAGAGAGAGAGAGAGAGAGAGAGGAAGAGATAGAGAGAAGAAGAGAGGTTTTCAGGGGATGGTAGTGGCGGCGGTGTTGAGATATGGGTTGGTGGTCGTTGTCGTTGGGGTGGTGTTGCAGGCGGCAGTGGTGTTTTGTGGGGGAATGGGGATGACGATGACTCTGGAGAGGGCGTTTCCCACGAATCATGGAGTGGAGATGAGTCATCTCAGGGCGCGTGACTGGGTTAGACTCGGCAGACTACTGCAGCAGTCTTATACGCCGCCGGTAGGGGTCGTTGATTTCCCCGTTGAAGGCACTTATGATCCTTTTCTTGTAGGGTATAATACTATTATCTTTATTCTTTTCTATGTTTATGAGTATACGTATATTCCTATGCTTATATATGTGAGATAAAGTTAATTGCATTTCAAGTACTAGTATTTTGGCTGTAAATCAAATTAAGGTTCTAAATATGATTTAAGAAACAGGGCTTTATCAAGTATTTTGAAGGTGATTTAAGATCTCTTGCCTGAAAGTTCTGTGCTTTCGTACGTGAGACAAAATCTTATCTTTTGGATTTCTTTTGTCTGCTTCCTTAGTTTTTTCTTGTTTGATTGTTTTGCCTTGTGGCTTAGGCACAGTTGAATTATTAGAACTTTTCTGTTATGGATTTTAGATATTACATATGTTTTATAGATGGTTTTCCTGACATATTTTGTTTTTACAACTGTTGTTCTTTTGCTTCCATTTTGTATATATTCCATATTGAACTTTGATTCTATTTTCCTCTTGATAAGAAATGGGTATTGGTACTCTCTTGTGTTTTTGCTGGTCTATCTGAAAGAAATTCACTTGTCTTTACCATCTTTTGATTAGGCTATACTTTACAAGAGTTCAATTAGGTTCTTCTCCAAAGGAATTCTTTGTACAGGTTGATACTGGAAGTGATGTTTTGTGGGTTAGTTGCAACTCCTGCAATGGTTGTCCCACAGCAAGTGGACTCAAAGTAAAACCACCAATCACTTTTCAAAATCTTTATAAATTTATTCCTTATTCCTTTTAAAAATTTCTCATTGCATCATATTCTTTTTTTTTTCCCCCTTGCAACAGATCCAGCTTGAGTTCTTTGATCCATCAAGCTCATCTACAGCTGAACTGATTTCTTGTTCAGACCGGAGATGTGCCCTTGGAGTTGAATCATCTGACTCAGGCTGTTCTAATGGGAACCAATGCAGTTACACATTCCAGTATGGAGATGGTAGTGGTACATCAGGTTATTATGTATCTGACTTGATGCATTTTGACACGATAGTTGGGAATTCAATTACTACAAATTCTTCAGCTCCTGTTGTCTTTGGGTAAGTTACTACTGTATTATAGGCAATATCTCTTCTACTGTTAATTTTCCTTGGTTGATTTGTTGCTCTGTTTTGCATTTTATGACAGTTGTAGCACATCACAGACTGGGGACCTGACCAAGTCTGATAGAGCAGTTGATGGGATTTTTGGTTTTGGGCAGCAAGGCATGTCTGTAATATCACAACTTGCTTCACAAGGCATGGCACCAAATGCATTCTCTCATTGCCTGAAAGGAAATAATGGCGGTGGCGGTATATTGGTACTAGGTCAGATTGTGGAGCCAAATATAGTCTACACCCCACTTGTCCCATCACAGTAAGTACCTTTGCTTCTAAAATAGGAGTTTCATAATACTATGTCCAGATTCCTCATGGTAATTAAATCTATAAACTTTATTTAGGGAATGTTTGCATTATTTCTGTTCATATAGGTAACGCAAAATGGAAAAATTTTCTTCTTCTTTTAATGTTTCTGATACTAAATCCATGTTTTGGCTTGATTACCTTTTCCTTTGTCATCTGGAATGAGATCTTAAAAGTGCATCATTTTTCTAGGATCTACAACAACTTTGCAGGGCTTGATTTGCTTACTGAAAGTTGCATCATAGTCTTCTCTGTAACTTATCATAATTTGAATGGATGGTACTTTCTGTAACAGCAGAAATCAGAATTCTTACTCCTACTGTAGTTTGGCAGGGAATGATGTTTGCTTGTTTGTGTAGTATGGCTTGAATAATAGCACAGCTGGCCAGCAACCTAGCTCGTTAATGTCGGTAAATATAACAGGAGACAAAATGGACATTGATTCTCATGTCTGCAACATTGTAAAACAGTATGACTCTTAACTGTCAATGGTAGGGAAACGGTGGATGTTAAAATCTCGGAATCTTTGCTGTGGCATCCAATTGATATGAGAGTTTTTGTTAGCAAAGGGATTATATCTGATTACACAGTTCCTCTGATTGGTTCAAAATTTTCAAACTTGACTAAATCAAGTACTCTGCTTGTCCTACCAGGAAACCACTATGCATAATTTTTTATGAGCTTATCTTCACATTCAGGTCTAATGGTTAGAAACTTGTTCTTTAGATGCAACATATTTATTTTGAAGCTGATACATTCTTCTGCCTATATGTGAATAAACCATGAGTCTCCAATTATATAATGGTGAAATTTGAGATACATTGCTGTATTTTCTGTGTCCAGTGTGAATTTTCTGCATGTATTCATCGTCATTGTGACAATCTTAAATCATTATGTTTGAGAACCAATTTTCCTTTGAGCTACACCCTTCCCCTCAACGCCCACCCACCCCCTCCTCCTTCCGTCCCCCTCACACACACCCCCCCCCAAAAAAAAATAAAGAGGAAAAAGAAATTTGAGATACATTATTGTATTTCCTCTGCGTCCGGTGTGAATTTTCTGCATATATCCATCATCATTGTGACAATCTTAAATCATTATGTTTGAGCACCAGTTTTCCTTTGAGCTACTCCCTTCCCCTCAACACCCACCCACCTCCTCCTCCTTCAGTCCCCCTCACACACACCCCCCCCCAATAAAAAAAAAAAAAGAGGAAAAAGGAAGCTCTTTACTTTTCATATTGCTTAAGAATTTTATATTGCAACATGCTTGACATAATTTTCCTATACTTTGCCATTCAGGCCACATTATAATCTGAATCTGAAGAGTATTTCTGTCAACGGGCAGACATTGCCCATTGATCCAGCAGTGTTTTCTACATCTAATAACCGTGGAACAATCATTGATTCTGGGACTACTCTAGCTTACCTAGCAGAAGAGGCTTATGATCCTTTTGTTAATGCGGTAGGTTGCTCTCAGTTATTTAGTTTTCGACGTCATTTGCCTAAATAACAATTTTGATCACTAGAAAGTGGATAAGGTATACAAGTAGAGGACTTCTTTGGATATAATATTAATTATAGCTGACTTAAATCTGTCTTGATCATTGCAGATTACACAATATGTTTCACAATCTGTACGCACTTTTGTTTCCAGAGGAAACCAGTGTTATTTAGTCTCATCCAGGTTTGACTCAATTTTTTCATTAGCTGTCTTTGCATGTCTCAAGGGTATGCCTTTGTTTATCTGTTACTACACACATGAAATTCAAGCTTTTTCTCTCTTCCAGTGTTTCTGAGATATTTCCTCCAGTCAGTTTAATATTTGCTGGAGGTGCATCCATGATGTTAAATCCTCAGGACTACCTTTTACAGCAGAACTCTATTGTAAGTTGACAATTTATATTTCTGATTAATGATATTGTTTTGTCTATATATTGATTTAACATGGGCTGGAGATGGAACGATTTGGTATTTTGATGATTAGGCTTTTATGATAGCCTTGAACTAGGACTTTAAACATATAACTTGCAGCTTTAAAAAATCTGCAATAAAGAATACTTTTATATAGCTCTATACTTCTTTTTATTTCTAAGCAGTGATCTAGTTGGGTCCCTCAGAAAAGATATGAAGTTAAAGGGAACCTGTGATCAATGTTCTTCACTGCAGATTTTCCTTAAATCTTTGTCTTTTGATTTGGGATTGAGAAATAAAGCCCCGGTATTTCCGAGTACAGTCAGGATAAAATATCGCTATAGGGGTTCCCTTCATTCTTGCATCTCTAAGGCTCAAAATCATGTAAGCTTACCCTCAGATGTGAACATTTAGTTCATATTTTATCGAAATCATATATCCAGGATGGTAGCAGTGCAACCCAGCTTGATCCTGACGTAACCTTTACTGGTTGTTACAAGTTTTCAACTGAATCACTACTAAGATCTTATTTTTTCAATATGAACTTTACTAATGATCATTTTGAGGGCAAATTTTAGGCTGTCTATAGGAATTTATGAAAATAGTACCTCAATCGAGGTTATATTCTTGAGCCGTCCTCCAAGTAAATGCCATTTCATAATGTTTCTCTAGTATCCACCTACTGATCCTTCATCATTTCATCACAGTTGCAACTGTGGTTGCGGACTCCTTAAATTAGAAAACATCTAAATAAGCTCCAATCTGGGAAATGGCTTTTTTGGAGCGTCAATTCTTCAACAGTAGTTTCAAAGTAATCTGATACACTAATTTCTGCAGGGTGGTGCTGCAGTTTGGTGTATTGGCTTTCAGAAAATTCAGGGTCAAGGACTGACGATTTTGGGAGGTATGAGTTAAATGCATTGCTACTAGTGATCCCATTGACTCTACTGAAGTATGAAGTTCAAAGAAGAAAAGGGCAGGGGATGGAGGGGGATTCATTTCACTCCTGTATGCTTTAGTGCCCGGTTTTTCTTTCATTTAAGAAAACCTGCACCATTACTACTCTCACAAGGATAATTCAGATGCTATGCTGTGAGCAATAGGTCATTTGTTTCAAATTTACTATTGAAACCTTTTACTTCAATTGGAAGATTCTCAACTCAAAGCATGCTCTTTCAAAACTATGTCATGTGTTGCGCTGTTCACTCACTTTATCGCCTTCCACTTTGCATTTGTGCTATGGGATGTTTTGTGTCTTCTCTCTTTCCCTTACTTGTGTATTCTAATTTCATGTTATGCCTGGGTTCAATATCTTTTTCCATATCTCAAATCTTCCTTATCATCTATCTTCGAATAGCCAGTTTGGTGGGCTCAGAATGAGTTTCTTCAAGTTAAGCGTCACCTTCTTCAAATTAAGTCTCACCAAGTTTCTCCTTTTCGGTCTTTATTTTCCTATTAAGAGTACTAAGGAACCATTTTAAGCTTTTGTTTATGTTTCTGTTTTTTATTCCCATTTTATGCAGACCTTGTTCTGAAAGACAAGATAATTGTTTATGATTTGGCTGGTCAACGAATTGGATGGGCCAATTATGACTGTAAGTTCCCATTTCTATGGACCAATTTTTGCTTCTCTTAAACTTGATATTCTTAATTTAGTCACTGAAGGATAAGATAAGAGATAAATTTTTTGTTTCTATAACTTTGCAACAAAATTAAATAATGGTACTTTCTTTGCTTGGCACTTGTGTAGATTTAACAAAATAGAAGCATTAGTTGTCCGTTTGAGATTTTGTTGTTGAGCAGAATTTTTAAGGAATTGGAGGTTGATCTTTTTGTTTAACATAATAGAAAAGAAGGAAAAGTTATTAGTATTTGCAAATCAAGGTAAGCTTGGATGTAGAATATTTATAACTAATTCAAAATAGAAAATATCAGTGCTTTCTTTTTCTATATATCACACATAATATTGTCCATTTGTTTCAGTGGAACGCTTTTAATCTATGACTAAATTCAACAAATATGACCATTCTCAGGAAAAAGTCATTTAGTTCTTCACTTGTAGAAACAGCCAAATAGTGAAAACATATGAATATAATTCATCCTCACGTGTACCTTTGGATTTTACCAAGCTTAACTGAACTGAGTCCAAATGCACAAGTTCAACCTGTGTAATTAATAGACATACTTTCTGGAATAAGGTTAAAAACCAAAAACAGGAGGACCAAGTTGATTGTTTTGAAAAATCTCTATAGTAAAATTCATTAAGATAATATTAGAGAAATCTGAAAAAATGAAAATGGAAGGGAAAAGGCGGAATCCAAGATGCTTTGTCTTGAAATATCTTTGAAGAGTTGCATACGAGATACAGAGATCCAGAGTGTTTTTTGCTCTTTTGCATGAAAAAGTGATTAAATGAAGCATATAATTGATTTCCATACGCTTTTACCCAATTCAAAGGCATCGTACTCTAATTCCTTTATCCTTGTTGGCCTCCTCAATCCAAGCTCAATATTTGTGAATCTCTGTCCAGCTTAATCTGCAGTGATAAATTCAAGCATATCTAAAGTGGCCAGAGATTGTCAACATTCAGAAGCAAGTTCTTTTGAAGCTTATTTCGATTGCTTATTACAGTAGTGTCCTAACCTATGGTTTTTAACTTCCATGTTATCAGGTTCTATGCCAGTAAATGTCTCTGCAACCTTAAGTACTGGTAAAAGTGAATTTGTTAATGCCGGGCAGATTAACAATAGTAGCTCTTCACAGGGCGATCCTCACTGGTTGATACAAATTGCATCTCTTGCTTTCTTGTTGTACATATCATGGTCTTGCGATTTCTCATTATTGTAACATCTAGTGAAGCAATTTCTTGACCTATATTCATTTTTTCTTGCATAGTTGATTGTTCCTGCTCGGTATTTATTTATAGCCATCCGCAGGACAGTGCATTGTAGTTGCATATGGTTGCATTAGATGTGTGGCCTCTGCCACTATTTCTATAATCAGTGTAGAACAATCTCTTGACTCATATGGACTCTTGTATATTATATTCATACAGGATTACTAATAAACAATTCTATAAGTGCCCTTTTTACATTTAAGTCTAGGAAGTTGCCTGTGACCAACACACTTTTTCGCTAAAAAAGAGAGAATCACACTAGATGCTGTAAGGTTATTCTGAATAGACCTCCAGAAGGACATAGTCATGCCATATTTGCAATTATATATATGCTGAAGTCTGGAAATACAAATTAAAATAAAAACTGCGATGCAAGGGGAGGAAATTTTATTCATATTCTGGGGGTTTCCGACAGCAAAGAAAGAGGGTGGCTTAACCCCCAGTCTAGTGTACAATTTGTGTTCAGCACTTAAAAGACTTGCCTTCCCTGGGTAGGAAAACAAAGTGTCTAACAGTCAATCACTCAAACCAGCACTTTCAAGCGTGTAGTTAATTCACATAACGAAGAAAAGGTCTAAACTAATCACAGAGTCTTGAGTTTTCCCGTGAAAGCAATTCCCACAAACAGAAATGCTCTCTCTTTAGCAATAAAATATACCATCCTTAATGTTATCTTTGATTGTTGATATCGGAAAAATTTAATACTTAACGAATCTATTGGTCCAGACTCCAGACCTCTCACCTCTTCTCTAAATTTTGCGCGAGTAGGATCACTGAGTAAACATCAGTGACGGGTGTGAAATTAGGAACAAAAAATTGGTCTTAACCTAAATTTCCCTCGATAACAAGCAAACTTCTACATTCCACTCGTCTGATGCCCTTCTAGTAACTAGTAGAAACCTCCGACATTTCACCCCTAGCATCAAGCTCGAAATGCAATCAAACGAGCGTAATAATATGTAGAGGCACTAAAAAAATCCATCATGTGTTTATTAAAATAAGACAGAATCATGTTTTAAGAAATAGTAATAGATAAAAATTAAGGTTGTTGCTGCAACGTAGAAGGAAAAACTCACCTATAGAAACTGATTTTGTACACCTTCCATCTCTGAAAATAAATAATATCGGAAAGGAATAATGAATATAAAATGAGTTTGAGCTAAGAATTTCATTTGACATCTGATATTAGAAATGACTTAATTAAGATAATGCGTTTCTTCATATCATCTTATTGCTGCAAAGTGAAACATACGAAATGAAGGATACATTCAACTTTAAGACTAATACAAGTATATGTTGATTGAACTTTAGGTACCATCATTTTCATGCGACATGAAGATCAGTTCTTGTTGAAAAGTAATTCACCTTCCCACCATCGACCGTTTTCTGAAAAAAATTAAAAGATAAATTCATCAATGGTAGCCTAATTATTGGCGAATTCGATTGATATTTTTGTTTTTTCAATATAATAATAATAATAATAATTTATTATATTTTAGTGCCCTTACATTTTAAGATCCTTACACTTTAATTCACAACGTTAAAAAAAGATTCTTGCAATCCAAATTCGTTCGAAGAATTATTTAGATGTTTTAAAAATACCCCTATTTTTAAAACATGCATATTAGATGTTTAATTTTTTACATTGGATGTTTAATTTTTTAAAATAATAATAAGAGGAAAAGTAGTTGGAAAAAAGACTATATACGAAAAACAAGTCATATATACGAAGAACAAGTCATTGCTAAGAAAATAAGATTTCAAGTTTAAGAGCTTCTTTTTTCTTTTTTCTTTTTAAAACTAGCAAAAGAAGTTTTTCAAAGGATTTTCTTGTCTTTTGTATGAGAAGGACGTAGAATGAAGCCTACAATCTCTTCCATCGCTTGGTTTCTACGTAATTTAAGGGCATCATTAATGGAATTCCTTCGTCGAGGTTGAACCTCCGCGATCCAAACTCAATATTCAAAATGCGCATATAGTGGTCACCTTGTCATGTCCCGGGTTCAATAAGCTCTAAGTTTTCAGCACTTCATCTCAGAAATAATGCCAATAATTAAGGAAAAAACAAAAGAGAATGAGAATAGGTTGGAATTGGGGATAAGATGGTGAAAAGATTGAAGGAAATACAAGAGAGGATAATTGGGTTGAAACCCAGAGAAACAGAGCCGCAGCTCTACATCACTAGTTTAGGCAAAAGCTGAAAATGAATCTACAAAATACACTTAAATACTAGGGTGAGGAAGTCTCGATTCAATCCCTGTCCGTCCAACCACAAAAAGATTGCATCAGCCATCCTTGGTTAGCAATGCCGGTGGAAATTGTGTGAAGAGCGTAACTCCTCTCCACCGCCACAAATAGATCACATACGGACATATGATCTCAACCTTCCACGTGGTTTCCCAACCGTTGATAACCGCCTCAAGTGGGAGCACATCGTATTGGCAAAAACGGCAGCTGCTTCATTTTATTCAAACTAGCTGATACATGACATTCCCTCCCCTTGAAGACCCGCCTTGTCCTCAAGGCTGGAACAAATTGCCCTTCCATTGTAAACTCTATGATCTAGCGTCATATTCTCCTCATCGAAGACTTGTTCGGGTTTTTAGCTTCTTTGTTACGTTCCATTTTAAGAAGTAGAATGCCATCTCGAATGCAGTTGACGCTTCCCTAGTAGCATCTTAAGGCAAATATGAGTAGGATAGGCCATATTCCCATAAGAACGGAAGCCAAACACACTAGGCTCAGACAATCTATTCATTTTTTTTTTCCTTCTTTTTTTTTTTCCATTCTCTTCAGTACCTATGTTAATAAATGCATATAAATCAATATTGCTAGCCTTCACTCCATCATCTCTTTTTCCACCTGGATCAAACACATAAATAATTTTGTCTTTATCCATAGGTGAAGAACATGTAGCAAACAAATGGTTGTAAGACAATGACATAGGGGTTAACAATCTTCTTTCACTATACTCACAGATGTTGCCCAAATTCCAAGTTAACTTATACCAATTAACAATTGCAGCACTGAAACTTACTACCATTGTTTCCTTCAATGGGTCATGAGCATTTCCAAGAATAATTTTGTTTGCAACCGCTCCATGATTTTGTTTTAAGGAAGGTAGGCGATGTATACCGCAAAGGGCTGAATGTTTGCTGTAGAAACATCAACAACATTTTCAGTCCTGCACTCTGTATTTGCAGTCTCTTCAATAGCAATTTGCTCATTCCTAACATTTTCATTCACTTCGTGAGCTTCAGTTGGCACTTCTTCAAACACCAATCCTCCAAAAGTCTCCTGTATCTTACAACTTGAATCAGCATCTGCTCTCTCTTTTCTTAGCTCATAATCAAATCTTTCATAAAAAGATAAAATGAATGCTTCCCAAGTGATACTCTGATGCTTGCTCTGAAAATTTGCAAACCAAATATAGGCTCTACTCCCTATCTTACGATTTAATCCACTAATGAATTTGTTAATAAGATCCTTCGGTTGCAAGTTTAACTCAATTCTCAACAACTTCTTCCTCCATTCTTCAAATTCATCAATATAATCCCACAAAGAATTTCTTTGTTCAACACGCCAATTACGCAACTGTTCCCACCCTATTTCTGACTTCTGATTTGTCTCTCTCAAACTACCAAAATCAAACAAGGTAAGAATCTGATTACAATGGTTTCCCTTACTCTCACTGTTACTATTATCCACCCGTTTGCCTTCTCTAACATCCAACTTCATATTCAACTCATTCAAACTCAATAAAAGCTCATTTAATTGTATTGTGATGGAAGCTAGTTGACTATTGTTACCTTCTATCTGTTTCTGCATATTTTCCATCGTCTTGTTCATAGACCAGATTCGGTGGCTTTGCTCCTTGACAGTGAACTCCAAAGAGGTATAGGACTTAATCTGATCTCTGAAGCGATTCTGCAGCTTCGCCAAAGCAGTTTGCAATTTCTGCAGTGGCTCTTCTTTCTCCTTAATTCTAGTCTCTAGCATCACGAATCCCTCAGGTTCGAACTGCTCTGATACCATTTGTCATGTCCCGGGTTCAATAAGCTCTAAGTTTTCAGCACTTCATCTCAGAAATAATGCCAATAATTAAGGAAAAAACAAAAGAGAATGAGAATAGGTTGGAATTGGGGATAAGATGGTGAAAAGATTGAAGGAAATACAAGAGAGGATAATTGGGTTGAAACCCAGAGAAACAGAGCCGCAGCTCTACATCACTAGTTTAGGCAAAAGCTGAAAATGAATCTACAAAATACACTTAAATACTAGGGTGAGGAAGTCTCGATTCAATCCTGTCCGTCCAACCACAAAAGATTGCATCAGCCATCCTTGGTTAGCAATGCCGGTGGAAATTGTGTGAAGAGCAGAACTCCTCTCCACCGCCACAACAGTCACATACAGACATATGATCTCAACCTTCCACGTGGTTTCCCAACTGTTGATAACCGCCTCAAGTGGGAGCACATCGTATTGGCAAAAACGGCAGCGTTCATTTTATTCAAACTAGCTGATACATGACACACCTTTCGAATCGAATATTATCGAATTGTTTTCGGAGTAAAAAATATCCACGGACTAAGCCTTTGTCTGGCTCGGCTCGTTGCAGATTCAGATTATTTGAAGAATAGCCAGCCACAGATCGTCATCCAAGATTTCCAGCCGCTTTCGCAGGCTGAAAATAATAGCTCTTCTCGCGGTAATCCCTAATATTTCGGAACGAATTTCCTTTTTTTTTTTTTTGTGGTGGTGGGAAACGGGACATTACTGTTAACACATATTCCACTACAATCAGCACTTGTCTTCTTAGCCATGCTACCAGACTATGAAAACAATCAAATTGACCAATTAAGGCTGAACCTCAGAAGGCAAAGTGTTACGGAGGAGGTTCATCAACAATAGAATCTTGGAACAGTTAATTCATATCCATCATTGAATCTCTTCAGCAAAACCTATCATGTCTTCAGTAACAAGATCGATCAGCAACAATTATGCACAAAAATAGCTACATCAACAATTAAAAAAATATAAGTATACATCTCCTATAACCGATCAGGGCAATCTAAATCATCATGGAGGGTCACAAGTTCCCTGCAAAACGATGGCCTTGACCCAAAAAGACAACAGACAACTTTCTTCAACAATAAAACATAACATCCTTGACATTATCTTTGATAGCTGGCAATCTACAGATGTCTATGTTCCTCTCCCTTGATGCCTTTCCAGAACTAGTAGATCCACTTTCTGATATTTCGCCCTCAATATAATACCGGGCTCGAAATGCAGCCAAGTGAGCATAATATGCAGGAGGCACTGAAAATCAATTTGAGTATGTGTTTGTTAGAATCAAAGAATCTGACTTCAAAAAAGATTATGTAATTGGAAGAACTAAATGGAACGCTAACCTATGGAAACTGATCTTGTACACCTCGCATACCTGAAAACATGACAAGGGGGAGGATGCAGGAAGGTATGAGATGTAAATTGACCTTGATCAAATAATTTCACTTAACTAGAAATGAACAAAGCACGGGAATCTTACGTGTAACACAAATTGTTTGTTAGTGTTTGCAAGGCATCTGCTGTGAATCTGTTCTCATCAAGGAGCACGTGGTAATGAGTCGGCCGACTAGTTCCCTAGTTTCATAGACAAATCAACTGTTATCTTCATCAGAGCATCCGATCATGTTCTTGATTTCAGAACCATAGTTTCTCATTGATGCCTTGAAATTAGAGTGGCATATGATAATTACCTGAATACCAGCATGGCTGCATAGAAAGAAATCAAACTCCATCGGGTGACATATCTTAGTATCAACAACAGTACCTAAACACAAAGTATTCACTGTTAAGGAACTATTGCCACAAGGCCAACCCCAGGTGCTGTATTGCCCCAAAATAAAATAAAACCTGGTAAAATGTTGCCACTCCTGTCTGTCAAACTACGATCTCTATGATTAGCAGGAAACAAACGGGTATGGTGCCTCTTCTGCACCACAATAAAGGTAACTCGCGGCAGATAATTTTCTTGTAATGAAGTACAGGCCTGAAGGTGGTAAACATAATTAACATGTGTAAGACAATAAAAGAGAAGAAAACATCCTTGAAGCCCACAAACGGTTGGACAATGCGAAACATAAAATGAACACCAAGACTAAGGACAGGATCATGCACCTGACGAATGGCATTCATTTCATCAAACAGGACTTGATTAAATTGACCCTCACTAACTCCATCTCTGTAGAAAATGATTCTGTGAGGTTTCTGTTTAGTTGAGCGGTAGAAAGCAAGCAAGAGCTCCCTTCAAGAAGCAAACAAAAGATAAGTACAATAATCAAAGGATACCTATTATATAGGATTGATATAAAATAAGAAATCTTCAGAACAAACCTGATCATCCCTCCATGAACAATACCCTTCTGAGGATCTTCGGATTTTTTATAGAGGTCTTGGATGATCTCTTCCCTGTGATGCTGTGCAGAAACTAGCCCTCTGTACTTTGTCACTTCAGGCCAATCCATGGAGGCCACGACCTAGAAAAGAAAACGATTCTAATCTATACCATATAAAATTAAATCACATAAAGCACAGCAAAGTAGCATACTGCAGCAATAGAAGGGCTAGAATCCTCCCCCGGTTGAGGATGTGTTACATCTGCACCAAAAACTATGGTAGGCATATCAGTCAGAAAAGGTATATTTTTTCGAACCGCTTGCTCCAAAACAGTATTCCTTCCACCAACCTGAATAACAGAAAAGCAAAAA
This sequence comes from Rauvolfia tetraphylla, assembly GCA_030512225.1. Lineage (NCBI taxonomy): Eukaryota > Viridiplantae > Streptophyta > Magnoliopsida > Gentianales > Apocynaceae > Rauvolfia > Rauvolfia tetraphylla. Next base: position 2,525,198 of record JAJQKT010000062.1, read on the forward strand.
GAAAAATGAAACAAACAAGGTTAAACAGATTTGTAGGTGGTATGAGCCAAAGAAATTTTGGAATACAAACCTTCACGTTGATTTTGAGAGAAACATTTTCAAGATACTGTTTGTTTATTTTTGATGCTTGCTCAGGTTTACAACATTGTGTAACAATCCCCAACTCGGTTTCACAGACTCTCTTAATTGTCCCTGTAAGTATTAAGATGTCATTTTATGCAAGTAAAGATATCAATGAATTGATTTTGTGCCAGAATTTTAACTAACCATAAGAGCCACTAGCATCTGGCAAAATCACAATTAACAACTGAAGTTGTTTCCCAGCAAGCCCCATGCTATTGAATTTTGCAAGAGATTGATTGTTAACATTAACCAAAGCCCTCTCCATTTGGCTTGGATGAGCAGTTAGAATAGGAAGGAAAGGCGAGTCAAATATCTGAAAAACCAAAAGCAAACATGACACCATTTTTTTCAACTAAAACTGAAACAAGGACAAAAAGATTGGCCACTTACCATTCCTTTACTGCAGCACATGTTAACCAATGCCTCACAGAACTTTTTAGCAACATCAAAACCATATCTGCTGGAAAAGCTAATACACGTCCAGTAATCCACCTTTCCACCATTAACCATTTTCTGTAAAATCACAAAAATAGATTCACGCAAGGAAGACATCTCTTCTTTGTATCATACATCAAGAAAGTATTGAAGGTCCGATCTCCAAAATTCAACATTCACAACCAACGAGATAAACAATTACACATAGGTCAATATTTTATAAACATTGAGACAAGGAAATGGACCAAGAAATTTCATCTATAGGTTACGAGATATCATATGTGCCATAGCTAAATACTAACATAATACGAGGATAGAATAACTAGAATAGGAGCATTAGATGCTACTGCTTACCTTGTCGATCATATTCCATTGGCCAACTCTTGGGTTAACCCTTGATTCTTCCCCAGTTTCATGATACATGAGCTACAAAAAAAAAATAATAAAGCAACAATTGTGGCCAAACTGAATATGTATGATTCAGTGACACTATCAAAAACAAAAATGAAAAACAAAAAGGCATAGTGATGAATTACCATTGGAGGTGGAAGAACTCGTGCATCAATGGAAGTCAGTTCAGGCCTCACTTGAATACCAAATTCGTGATGACCAAGTGCATCCGCATTGTAATTGTTCTTGTCAACCATCTGATATTGTAATACTAATTTAAGTGTCATGCCAAACAGAATAATTAGTAAACCACCAGTTAAGTGTATATACCTCCTTGATGTTACCCTCCCTGATATCAGGTCTCTGACAAGTTGCTCTTAATAAAGCTCTAACTTGTCTGTCGTTCAACCTTCTAGAGTATCTTTGTCCCTCAACAATTCTACAAACCTTTATTTAACATGATAATCCTTTCTCAGTTTCAACCACATATGGGAAGGAATAATAATAATAAAAGTAAATAAATGTAAAATCTAAAGATATCAAAAATAAAGGACCTCCATAGGCAGATAAACAGGCTTTGTATCACTTCCAGATTGAATTGCGGGCAGTGATGTATTTTTTAGCACAATGTTGTACTTTTGTCGGAAGTATTGGACAACAGAGATGTTTGTTCCGGTGCCATCAAGAGAAAATCTACAGTCCATGTACAAGTTTGAGGGTTAAAATGTTAAGGAGATACTACCACATCGAGTAGTATCCCTAGGAGAAAATAAAATGAAGAAAACAAGTAAAAATAAGAAAGAAAGGTGAGAAGGCAGGAAGAATAAAAATGATCAATTTCACATCCACCAATTTCAAAGTGAAGAACTTTTTACTTAAATAAGTTTTAGTGTTTAAATTCTAGCTTTTGTGATAGAAGATGTGGGGGCCAAAGAAAAGCTGAAAATTTCTTGGATTAAGTTGCAATCCAAATACACCCTTATGTTTCTACCTGTCTAACCAAAAGAAAGAAACAAATGACCCAAAAAGGGTGAGCGTGAGATATTAAACAGCAATGTCCAATAATTTCCTAAAGTAAATATTAAAACTTGGAATATGAAACTGAGAAAAGAGATTGAAGCACGTGGAAGTACCAGAAAGCTATTTGACTGACTCTTTGTACTCAGGACGATATTAACATTTCAACTTTTTGAACTCAGGAACAAAAGTGTACCAAAAAATATCACCAGAAGAAATCATCATTTAGCAACATTCCATCAATTAGAATGAGCAAATGCAAATTTGCAGACCTGGCCTGAAAGATTAAATTTCTTTTGGAGAAGACAGGTTACTAGAGTGAGCTACTGAGAAACATGGAGGCCATCACAATGAAAACTAACCAGGGAGAGAAAAATCAGTAGATCTTGCCTTCAAGGAACAAAAATTTACTAGCTTTAGGAATAAAATTCAACTTAATGGCTAAGGTAAAGCTCCTTGTGGTCTAATATAAACAATAGAAGACGCAATGTCAACTGTTCAGAAACAGAGAGGAACGATAACACAGGTTGAATTTCCAGAACAAGATGCAATGGAAAGACAAAGTGCTACATTGCATATCCTTTTGTAAAGAGTTCATAAAAGGACACATGACTCCATAAAACCAAATGCTAACGTCAGTTACAACTCTTTAACTCAGAAGTCCAGAACTCTATAAGATACCATCTTTAACTGTTGATTTCATGCTTACTGCTTCCTGATAGCAGCAGAATATAAGTTCCTTTTGGCATGAAATCCATTACAAAAAAAGAAGGCAACCAAGAGCAAAAAGAATCATTATAATGAAACCTATAATTAAGATTTTCAAAGACGAAGAGAACTCACTCCCCCAAATTTATCGAACCAATCAGTTTAGACTGAGTGAATCCTTCAGTTACATATTCAAGATCAAAATCCTAAGGTGACTTATTTTATCTAGGCAGGAAGCATGATCCACACTTCAAGCAAATCAAAACTGAATTTAACTAAGCAGGAAGCATGATCTTACGACAACTGGTTCAGTGGTTGAGTTGATATGCCCGATATTTTGCAACGTCTAACATACTCCCCATGACTTATTTCCACTTTAATGCCTCTCAGAGCTTTTTTTACCTGAAATTAGAAAGTGGACAACAAGTCATCACCATGCAGAAAAAGTTCATCACAGAAATGAAAAGGAAATCAATTAGCCAACAGGTTTGTACCTTCACACGATCTCGATCCGATAGAGGCCTAGTCAAGTCTCTGATGCATAAATATTTGCCAACGAATTCAGTAACTAATATGGGTTCATAGAATGCTCTAGCTGAAATATCTGCAATTGACAATTAGATGAATACAGGTTGATGGAAAAATAAAATAGTTAAGGACACCAACACAAGCAAAAATCATAAGAGATTCCAAGCTAGTTTCTACCAATGTTGAGCGAGAGGCCCATCTGACATGGTCGAATACTCTGGTAAAACCCTTTCCAGTACTCTAAGCCCTCACCCAGTTCATCTCTGATCCCCAAGCTTGGATGGAAGAATGACCTACCCACAACTTCATAGCTGAAAAGCAAAGTAGAATACTGAAACCGGTTTTCCAAATTCAAAAAAGTAAAATTAGATTAGGTAAATTCCAGAAAAAAGAAAACAAAACAAGCTGCAGAAAAACATATAGATTACTTGAGGGATGGAGTTTCCCTAAGAACCACATCAAGAGCTTGTATAGTCTCCTTTGGAGCATCAACCTGTTTACTACGCAGGAACTGTTGAAGATGATAAAGGTCTGCCTTGCCAGCAAATTTGATTGAAACTTTAAACTCCCTTTCTCTTCTGCAATTAAAAGAAGCATTAATAAACTGCAAATAAAAAGCAAACAAATACTACATACTTAGGTAACAATAAACAAAATCTCGAAAGAGTAACATCACCTTGCTCCATCGTCAGGAAGCCTGATAACAAATTCCTTTGAAGTAAAGGGCAGGGATCCAGCAGCATAGGCACTTTTCCGTCCGTCATAAGCTAGCTTTCGATTGCCCAAGTGTGATTGGTAGCTTAAGACGAGCTGCGTTATAATGCTTCTGCAAACCTTTTTGGAGGCAACCTCAGGAGTCACGGATACCTGCATAGTAGGTATTAATAAACGGTGAGAAACTCATAGCTTAAAAAATTAGCATCCACATATTGTACAAGAGCACCAATTGAGGATAGTCCAAAATGATAAGTTCCAGAATAGCCGTACGTTAAGTAAACACAGAAACAGAGGATGATAATAGTTCCCAAGAAACAATTTTAAAGTAAAATTGCCATAAAGACGGAGAGATACTATCATTTTTATAGAGACAGAATCAGGAAAGTGGTTCAAAAGATAACTGAAATCCCCAAAACAACTAATAATCCAATGGATAATCAAGAACCGATAACTACTGCCAAAAGGAAATTAAACCACAGCCTTCACAAGTTAAACAGAGCATCATATAACTTATACCACTTTTATATACTAAAGATACAATTCCTGTGTTGTCGCGTGTGATTAGAAGCTAGATACTCCAATCTATGGATTAAAAGACGCGTCCTATCTACTTAATGTTTGAAGAATAATCAGACTGAAAAGCAAATGAATGAGCAATGACGGAATACCATATAACCCTCTTGGTAAATTCACAGGACAGTAGACCATCACAAATACTCAATCAACAAACATTTGGAAGTATTAAAAATTTCAAGACCAATCATACAACGAAGACAATAAAAATAAGTTTATGAATCGAAACTTTCATCAACAAACATGAACAATAAAAAAGCTCCGTCATCAGTAAATACAGCATGTAGAACTAATGCATTTGATACCTAAGTGTATTCTTTTATAGTGAGAACGAAGCATACAAATAGCTACTACCCATCTCCTCAGCTCTGTACATTCGATGCTATATATAAGGTCACATGGAACAGGCAATCTCATAAACTAAGAGTTCAGTAAGATGTCTACTATCCAAATAAAGATTAAGCAGACAGGTACAGAGGTTACCACTTACGTCGTAGTGGTGAATATCTCTGTCAGCTACTTCCACAAGGAAGTGATTCGCTCTCACGGTACACTTGCGACCGACCGTTCCAAATCCAGGCCTGGCGGGAAGCCTTGATGCCTTCGACGAGGACGGAGGCAGTACAGGAGGGCTGTCTGCCACCTTAGGGGGAGCAGACGTCGAAGCACAAGTCGGGGAGACGGAAGCAGGAGCAGAAACTGGCGAAGCAGAAACTGGCGGAGCAGAAACAGGAGCAGGCGCCGAGAGAGACGGAAAATCGGACTTCGCTGGTGGAGCAGTGTAGGTGGGGGATCCTCTTCCACCACCGCCGTCTCGGCCACGGCCTCCACGGCCACCAGCAACGCCACGACTAGCCGATGGAAGCTGTTGGAACGGAAAATCAGACTCCGCTTGTGGGGCATTGTAGGTAGGGGATCCTCTTCCACCACCTCCGTGTCGGCCACGGCCACCAGCACCACCACGACTAGCCGACGGAAGCTGTTGGCCTCTGCCTCCACCGCCATAATCTCCGCCAACGTCACCGCCACGACCAGAAGACTGGTAGCCTCTGCCTCTGCCTCTGCCTCTGCCTCCGCCTCCGCCTCTGCCTCCTCCTCCGCCTCCGCCTCTGCCTCCTCCTCCGCCGGCCTGTCCACGTCCTCTCCCTGACGACATTGTGTCCTACAAGTAGAGTCTGTTGATATGTTGATTCGGTAAGAGTAGTAGATGCTCTCCCACGTATGTATATATAGAGAGGGAGTGATGGTGTGATGGTGGGAGAGTGGAGCGGGAAGTTAAGCGGGTACTGATGGGGGGTCGTGGGACCAAAAAGAGGCGACGACAGAGAGAATTAAACGCAATTGATGTTTAGATTTCTGGAGGGACGATTTTACCCTTTGGCCCATTTTCGTAGCTTCGCGGATAAGTTCGCCTGTTTACTTCAGGTCAAAGACCTTTCCCTTTTTTCCCCTTTTCTTTTTAGAAGATTTAAAAGTAAATTACTACTACCACCGTGAAATGCTCCTCCGAGTTTTCCCTTCGGCCGATCTTCGTAGCTTCGCGTACAAGTTTACCAGTTTACTTCAGTTCAAAGACTTTTCCGTTTTCCCCCCGTCTTTTTAGAAGATAAGAGCGGGGCATTTATGAACTATACCGTTCTAACTTCTAACACTCTAGATGACTATTGCCACTATATATTACTAGCATAAAAATCTTCCTTTACACGAAATATATATTATTTTTTAAATTAAATATATAAAAAGAATAAATTTTTTTAAAAAATTAATTTTAAATATTATTAAAAGATACCTCTAATAGTGAAACCAAAAGTAAGTTTTTTTTTAATAACAGAGTTAATTTTTCAATCAAAAAAATAATAAAAAATTAGCACGAGTTATTATATAAATAGTTATTAGAGTTATTATAAAAAATATGAAGTAAATTTATGTGTTTTATAAAAAAAAATATGCACTAATAGTTAATCATAAGTAAATTAAAATGAAAAAAGAAATAAAAAACACATTGTAAGTTATATTTTTTTTATATCTTTAAAATAAATTAGCTTTATGATACAGTATTTTAATTCTTCTACCATATTCACCTTCTACCCCTATTACATGTAAAAGAAAAAAAAGATTCCTTTTCCATACTATCATTTAATTATTTATTTTAACTCTTAAAAAAATAAAATATATTTACAATAAAATCTTTGTGAATATTAAAATCCTTCTTCTCCCTCCTTATCTTTCTTCATTCCTAAAAAAAATATTAGTATTTTATATTAAAACCCTCAAAAAAAGGTTTTTCTAAAATAAAAATATTCTCAGATCATTGCTCAAAATTTTCAAAAAAATAGTATTCTTGATCCATTACAAAGAAGCTGTAGTGTTATTGTATTTTACAAAATCATTTATTTCTTTTATATGCACTTGGTGAAAAAAAAATATCTGACTCTTACATTTCATGTCTAATGTACTACAAAGTCATGTATGTTTTGACACAAAATATTTTAATAGGTAATTAGACATTTTTATCCTTAAAATTTAGTAAATGAATGATCAAATTAGATAGTAATAGATACTGAACAAATTGGTATAATAGATATTAAGGACTAAATAGGTTAATATTTATAAAATCATCCCCTTAAATAAATTTTAAAAAAAAACTTGAATCTTTAAAACTTTCCAAAGAAAACAAAAACTCACTAATCAAAATAAAAAAAATAAAAGGCATGAAAGATGTAGAAAGAGAAAATATAAATGAGCCTACAAATAAAATTAAAAAGTAAAAAAATTTGACAAAAAGGGGGAAAAGATATAGCTACATACAAAAGTCATGAGCAATTTTTAAACTTTTTTACGATCAAAAAATTTAAAAAGTTTTAAAAATATATATTCTATTCCCAAAAATATTACATAGAATCATATTGAAGAAGAAAAAAATAAATTAAAAAATTAAAAGAAAAAGTACATACTTTTTATTTTACAAGATCTAACAGAAAAAGCTTTTAAGACACGTTTTAAAATTTAAAAAAATAGTAAAGCTAAAATACATATTTGAATGAAAAAATAAAATATCCTAAATGTATATGATGCATATGTAATAACACCCATGCATTTTTTCCTATAATAAAGGAAGAAGCATGTGACACTCTTTTCATTTTGGTCTCTACAACAAAAAGTTCTCAAGAAAAAAAAATATTCTCTAAGAAGAAATAAATTCATAAGCATCTCACCTCTATACATAGAAGTTCTTAACAAATTAAAGAAAGAAAAATATTTTCTAAGACGAATAAATTCATAAACATCTTCTGAAAAATAGGAGATGTATTGAGCATTAATAAGGTCATCAATAAAATAAATTATTTTTTTAAGAAAAAAATCAAATCTATAACACTATTTATCAAACTCAGAGGCCAAACATTAAAGTAAAAAAGAAAAAGAAGAAAATAAGAGTAACCTATATCGGAAAAAGAATTGAAATAATTACCTCTACAATTTAAAAATAGAAGACTATAATCGGAGAAAAATAAGAAGATCTGAAGATAAAAAACCTTCTGAAGAAAAGTTTGTGGAGAAAGTGAGAGTAGATGAGGTTATGTGGAGATAGTAGAAAGTTATTGAGAATTTGATTTAAACTAAAAGATTTGCTCAAGATAAGTTAAAGTGTTCATATTATTTTATCATTAAAAAAATTTTTAGCCAATGACAACTTTTCTAACTAATAAAAAATTTAAAATTTTAGAAATTAAGTGGAGATTTGAAAGTTTTGAAGATTTGTTTATGATAAACTAAAACGTCCGTATTATTTTATTATAAAAAAATCTCTTAATCAATTACAACTTTTTTAGCTAATAAATAAATTTAAAATTTTAAAAATTAGGATTAAAAATTTGAGAATTTTAGAAGAAGGGAGAGTAAAAGTCTTTTATTAATATATATATATAAGTATAGATTATTATCACTAGTATAAAGTACATATTTTCTACGGAATATACATTATTTTAAAAAAATCTATACATATATATTACCAAAAAATTTTTTTCTCTTTTCCTCCTCCAAAACTCTCAAATCTCCAATACTAATTTCTAAAATTTTAAAATTTTTTATTAATTAGAAGAGTTGTCATTGGCTAAGATATTTTTTTATAATAAAATAATATGAAAACTTAAGTTTATCCTAACAAATCTTTTAATTTAAATTAAATTTTTAAAAAATTTTAACTATCTCCACATAACATTATCTATTGCCATTTTTCTCAAAATATTTTTTATTGTTAGATCATTTTATTTTTCTCTAATTATAGTATTCATTTTTCAAATTAAAGTGGTAATTTTTTCAATTCTTTTTTAAATATATATTACTCTTATTTTCTTCCTTTTTCACTTTTACTTTAATGTTGACTCCTGAGTTTAATAAATAGTGTTATAGATTTGATTTTCTTTTTCGTTCTCAGAGAAATAATTTATTTTTCTAAGGGGCTTATCAATACTCAACGCATCTCTTATTGTTCAGAAGATGTTTATAAATAAATTCTTCTTAGAAAAAAATTCTTTTTCTTTAATTTATTAATAACTTCTTTGTATAGAGTTGAGATGTTTATGAATTTATTTATTCTTAGATTTTTTTTGAAAACTTTCTGGAGTAGAGGCCAAAATGGAAAGACTGTCTCATGCTTCTTCCTTTACAATGGAGGAAAATGCATAAGTGTTATACATATTAAAAGCATCAGGTATATTTAAGATATTTTAATTTTTTATTCAAATAAGTGTTTTAGATTTATTATTTTTAAAATTTTAAAATGTGTCTTAGAGGCTTGTTTAGTTTGATTCTACAAAATGAGAGGTAAGTACTTTTTTAATTTTTGATTTATGTTTTCTTTTTAAATATGAGTCTATGTAATTCTTTTTGAGAATAACATATATTTTTTAAAAAATTTTGAATTTGTAATCATCAAAAAGTCTGCAAGTTATATATAACTTTCATATGTAGTTATGCCTTTGCCCTTTTTTTTGTCAGCATATTTTATTTTTCAGTTTTATTTTTAACATCATTGATTCTTTCTCTTTTTATATCTTTCATGCCTTTTCCTTTTTTTTTTTTGATTGAACTATATAATCTATTAAAAATTAGTGAGTTTTGTTTTTTTTGACAGGTTTTAAAGATTCAAACTTTTTCTTTTTTTTTTAATTGTTTGAGGGGATGACTTCATGAATATTTATCTATTTAGTCATTGATATCTATTACACTAATTTGATCGATATCTACTACTATCTAATTTGATCTTTCATTTGTTAAGTTTTAAGGATATCAATTACTTATGAGATCGTCATAAGATGCATGTTACATGGACCCAGTGGTGATGCTTTCTCAAATGCCCCATGTATAGTAAATGGTAAATAGTAAATATTCAGAGCACTACTTGAAAAAATTTTGTGATGCTACAACAATAGAAGAGGATCGGTATGTAGAATACAGATGTCTAAATGATTCAAGTAAAAGAGTTACAATAAATAATTTTACTTTCGATAATAGGTGGGTTGTTCCTTATACGAGAGATTTGTTGGTATTGATAGATACTCACATAAATGTTGAAAAGGTAAAATTTAAGAGTATCATCAAATATTTGTACAAGTACATGACCAAAGGAGTTGATAGAGCACATTTTTTTTCTTGAAGTAAATGTCAATACATCAAAAAATGACCAACAACGGTATCGAATTATTTGCAAGATTAAACAGTATTTAGACGATCACTATGATATTAAAAGCTTATAGTGCAGAAATAAATATTATTCTCAAAGGTAGGCATGTAAAATTTGTATTAAGGTGTTCAATTGATCACTTAAAGTAAATACAAAAACAGATATTAGTATATTCATACTTCTAACAAAAAAGTTTTTTTTTGTACATTAAAAAGTTATGTGATTGCTTAGATATTTTAATTTTATAAATTCAAGTCTAAACTATAATATATTATGTATCATTAGAATAGTTTAGACACATTTTATAAGCATATCAATTTATGCAAAATTCATGCGTTTACATTTGTGGTTCAAGCACCACGTGATGTTAAAATTGCCAGAAATTCACTACAGATAGCATTTGTTTTACATGTCGATTGGTGTGAAGAATGTTATCATCTACAAAAGAGAATCACAATATAACATATTCATTTATGAAATTATCTTTGAATAATAATTTTATGCCTCTCTACTATGTATTACTTATCATGATATTTATTTTTTTATTTTCGCTCGATTGACAAAATTACTCATAGAATTTATTAAAACTTTCATATTGAATATTAAATTTTAATTAATTAATTAAATATTAGATTAGTTTTAATGTTATAGCAATTTGATGATTTAATTTATTAATTAAAAAGAAGTTCGAAGTCTTCTTTATAATTGATTTTTGACTTTGCTAAACACATTATTACAATAATTGTATTTGAAAAAAATAATATTTCCGTGCATAGTATGAGTTTTTTGACTAGTTATATATTATGTAAATATAAATGTGACAAATATGTTAAAAGATTAATTTATTAAAAGATTTTTAAAAGATAAAAAAAGGAGGAATGAACTTCGCTAAAGCTCCAAATTGGAGCTTCGGCAAGCACTGCAAAGCTCTAACAGAATCTTCACTTGGCAATTTGCAAAGCTCCGGTAAGAAGATTTTAGGGCATATTTGAATTAGATTTTTATTTGAATTTAGTTGTATTAAAATTTGTAAAAATAAATTATTTTTTAGAGGGGAAGTAAGGCTCAAAGTAAAAAAAAAAAAAAAAACAAGTACGAAAATTTTTGATGAAAAGCCAATTCAAGTTGACCCTTGCCAGCCGTTGAAGTTCGTGCCGACAATCAAAATCTAATAATTAGAAAGAACTTTTCAAACATTTCATGCAAAATGTTATATATGGTGAAATTTTGTTCAAGAAATCTCTTGAGATAAACTTTTATTTTAATATTTTCAATGGTAGGGTGAGAGAGAGTTAAGTATGAGGAATAAGGGAGAAAGAGTTAGATTTCTGGGAATAAAATAAGAAAAAATTGATAAGTCAATAAAAAATTCTTGGCATTTAAGACGTAATTGAATTGAATATTTTTTAATTAAATTATATTAAAAATAATAAAATAAATTACTTATAAAAAAATTAGTATAAAGCGCGTACTTTGCGCGGAATATACATTACTTTTTTAAAAAATTATTATATAATAAAAATAAATTTTTTAAAAGTAAAATTAGTTCTAAATATCATTAAAAAAAACTTTTAATAGCACGATTAGGAATAAGCTCACTTTTTTTAGTGACAGAGTCAATTTTTCTTTCAAAAGAAGTACCAAAAAGAAAAATTAATACGAATTATTATATAAATAGTTATTAGAGTTATTATAAAAAATATGAAGTAAATTTATGTATTTAATAAAAAAATTATGCATTAATAGTTAATCATAAATAAATTAAAATGAAGAGAAAAGAAATGAAAAAATACATTGTAAGTTGTATTTTTTTATATCTTTAAAATAAATTAACTCTACGACATAGTCTTTTAATTATTCTACCGTATTCACCTCCTATTCCCGTTATGTGTAAGAGAAAAAGAGAATTTCTCTTCCATACCATCATTTAATTATTTATTTTAATTTTTTAAAAAATAATATATTTACAATAAAATCATTGTGAATATTAAAATTCATCTCTCCTTTTTTGTCTCTCTCCATTCTTAAAAATAAATAATATAAAAAATAAAAAATATTAGTATTTATATTACAAACCTCAAATAAAGATTTCTCCAAAATGAAAAGATTCTCAGGTTATTGCTCATTTTTTTTGAAAAAAATAGTATTCTTAATCTATCACAAAGAAGCCATAGTATTAATGTATATTACTAAATCATTTCTTTCTTTTATATTCACATGGTGAAAAGACAAAAAATAAAAAAAAAATTGGCTAATACATTTCATATCTAATGTACTGCAAAGTTATGCGCATTCTGGTACGGAAAGTTTTAATAAGCAATTAGTCACTTTTATCCTTAAAACTTAGTGAATGAAGGATCCAATTAGATAGTAGCAGATATGGATCAAATTAATGTAATAGATACCAATGACTAAAAAGATAAATATTCTTGAAGTCATCCCTCAAACAATCAAAAAAAAGAAAAAAAGAAAAAACGTGAATCTTTAAAACTTGTCAAAAAAAACAAAACTCACTAATTTTTTATTAATACAATTGAAAATATATAATATATTATATAGTCTAATAAAAAAAGGCATGAAAGATATAAAAAGAAAAAGAATCAATAATGTTAAAAATAAAATTAAAAAATAAAATATGCTGACAAAAAAAGGAAGTAATGGCATAACTACATAAGAAAATTATATACAACTTGCAGACTTCTTGATGATTAAAAATTTTAAAAAGTTTTAAAAAATATATGTTATTCACAAAAAGAATTACATGGATTCATATTGAAGAAGAAAAACGTAAATTAAAATTAAAAAAAATACTTACCTCTCATTTTCTTGGATCCAATTAAAGAAGCATCTAAGATACATTTTAAAATTAAAAAAATAAAGTTAAAACACTTATTTTAATAAAAAATTAAAATATCCTAAATATGTTTGGTGCCTATAATGTGTATGACACTTATGCATTTTTCTCTATTGTAAAAGAAGAAGCATGTGAAATTCTTTTCATTTTGGCCTCTACCCCAAAAAGTTCTCAACAAAAAAAATAACAAATCTTCTCATCTCACCTCTATACAAAGAAGTTCTCAACAAATTAAAAAAAAATTCTAAAAAGAATTTATTTATAAATATGTTCTGGACAATAAGAGATACATTGAGTATTGATAAGCTTCTCAAGAAAATAAATTATTTCTTCAAAAAAAAATTAAATCGATAATACTATTTATCAAAATCAGATGTCAATATTAAAGTAAAACAAAAAAAGAAAAAAATAAGAGCAATATATATTAAAAATAAATTAAAAAGATTACTTCTTCAATTTAAAAAAAGAATATCATAATTAGAGAAAAATAAGATGATATAATAATAAAAAATCTTTTGAGAAAAATTTTGTGGCGAAAATAGTAGTAGATAAAGGTATATGGAGATAGTAAAAAGTTTTAAAGAATTTAATTTAAATTAAAAAATTTGTTAGAATAAACTTAAGTGTCTATATTATTATATCATAAAAATCTATTAATCAATAACAATCCTTCTAACTAATAAAAAAATAAAAATTTTTAGAAATTAGTATTAGAGATTTGAGAATTTTGAATGAGGTGAAAGAGTAAAAATATTTTGGTAATATATATGTATATATATATATATATATATATATATATATATATATGTATGTATATATATTTAAGTGAAATGTAAAATAAAAAAAATAAAAAGTAAATATTTTTTATCAGTTTCAATCTAATCTAATCTCACCTTACCTTAATTGTCTCTAAAGAAAAGAATGCCACGGAAAGGGTACAACTGTCATATAACAGCACGGGCTTTACGCAACCCTTGCTTACTCTGCAACTCTGGATTCCCAGAGTCGGAGAAAAAGCAATGATAGCAGCATCGGAAATATATAGGCGGCTTGCACCCGACAAGTCGCATAAATGAAGTCCCCGCGAAATCATAAAGAGGCTACTAAGCACATGGAGACCGCTAGCCTGCCCCCATGATTTTACAGAAAGTTCAAAAGTTAGCAGTGAGGCCCATAAATATTCTTCACTTTTTGCCTTTTTTGTTTGAGTAGAAAAATATTATTTACTTCTACTAAAAACGTATTTAAATTAGATTTTTTAAAATTAAGTTAAAAATAAATTATTTATAAAAATAAAAATAAAAATAAAAAATACGCCTTAATTTTTAATAAATGATGGTCACTCATCGAATCATTGTTTATTCACAATTGTTTCTTGTTTTATGTATTATTAATTTTCTTTCTAACTCTTTTTATCCCTTCGTCAAATAATAATGTTAATTAAATTTTAATTTTTAAAATAATTAATTTAATATGTATTTAGATTATTTATTTAAAATTAATGTAAAATTTTAATTCACAACTCATATTTTATCTCACAAATAAAAATTCTTAAATTTTTTCTTTCAATAAATTGTTCAATGAATTTTTGAAGGAAGACATAGTGATTTCCCTCCTTTTAAATATATATATATATATATATTAAAGTTGAGGCGGAATCACTAGGAGATGACATGTGAAATTTTTAAAGGTTAAATTAACTCTAATGATGTCAAATTGAATATTGAAAATTTATTACTTTATTAATTAATGTGTTCATATGAATTCATATAAATAACTAATCACCTTAATTTTAGTAAAATTCAATTTATATTAAAAATACATGAATCTACTAATTACTTTAATATTAATAATATATAATTAATTATATAATCAATAAATCTTTAAATAATATTAAACAATAGACTTTTAAACTTTTAGATACAACTAATGATCTTGAATTTACCTTAAATCTAATATATAAATAACTAATTACCTTAATTTTAGTGAAATTTAATTTATGTTAAAATACACGAATATACTAATTACTTTAATATTGATAGTATGTAATTAATTATATAATCAATGAATCTTTAAACAATATTAAACAATAGACTTTTAAACTTTTAGATACAACTAATGATTTTGAATTTATCTTAAATCTAATCTATAAATAACTAGTCACCTTAATTTTAATAAAAATTAATTTATGTTAAAATACATGAATGTACTAATTACTTTAATAATAATAATATCTATTAAATTTATTAATAGATAATCACTAATGCATTATCTGCTATAGTAAAGTTATTTAATAAGTTTATGAAATTTATAAATTTATCTAAGTAAATAAATATATGAACTTAATAAAATCTCTTCAATTATTTATATTTAATGTTAAATAACATTAACAAGATTAGTGGTGTCAAACGGGACAGCCCGGCCCATCACGGGCTGGTTTTGAAACGGACCGCCGC
Organism: Rauvolfia tetraphylla; assembly: GCA_030512225.1. NCBI lineage: Eukaryota > Viridiplantae > Streptophyta > Magnoliopsida > Gentianales > Apocynaceae > Rauvolfia > Rauvolfia tetraphylla. The sequence continues at coordinate 2,540,682 of JAJQKT010000062.1, forward strand.
GGGCTGAGAACCCTCAGTCAGCGGCCCGCTATAGTAAGCCCGCGGGCTTTTCAAAACGACGTCATTTTGACAAAAAAAAAAACAATGTCGTTTTAGGGAAAAAAATTTTAAAAAATATTTTAAAAACATCAAAACGGCGTCGTTTTTTATTTAAAAAAATTTAAAAAGAAAAACAGGCTGACCCGCGTCCGGCCCGCGTTAACCAGGGGGCTAAACGAAGCGGGCTAAAAAGCCCGCGTTTTAAACGGGCTTGGGCATACTAAGCCCAAGCCCGCATATACGGGCCAACCCGCGGGTTTTGGCCCGTATTGACAGGACTAAACAAGATGCAGAGTACATATTTTCATCTCATTATTATTAGCATTAATATAGAATTTACATATTTTACGTTACATGTATATGTTACATATTTTATATCTTTTAGCTCTTTAGTTATATATATAACTAAACAAAAGAGCTAATGAGTATGCACCAAATGAAATTTAGATTAAATTAAAAAAGTTGAAAGTAAAAAATGAATGAAAAAGAATAGGTAAATATAAAGACAAAGAAATTTGAAGTAGTATTTCTAAATCTATACTTATCTAATTTTATTTGTTAAAAGCGTCATTAAATTACAAAAGGGTAGTTGGGAGGTTTCTTCACTAAAATAAAAAATTAGAAATTGAAAAGACTTGAATTTGTAACGATTATATTTTAATGGCGAAAATTAATTAAAGGATTATATGTATTTTATTTTATAATTATCAAATTATATGAAGCCTAAGATGCTAGACTATCATTTCCACTCCCTAGCCTGTACAATAATGATGGTGATGATCTTTAGAGACTAAAGCTCCCTTTGACGTCATCTGAAATGAAGATAACTTTTCTGCTCCATCATTCACAATTACAATGGTAAGCCAACTTTTTTGCAACTTCATTTCTTACCTCTAAACCTTTGTTACAAAATTATTCTCAATTGTTTTAAGATTTTACTAAAAAAATCTCTTCTTATTTTTTTATATGTTTAAACATGATTAGGATGCTAGATTGGAAACAACTACTAGCGCATCGACTTTAGACAGATCAAAAATTATCTTGGCTCTTTCTTCCTCCAATTTATTTTTTACGTTACATCTTTTATTTGTATTTAGTAGTATTGTCTCATTAATTTTTTTCTTTTTCTTTGTTTGAAAAAAAACTATGTCTTTGATTTTTGTAATTTTATTAAACTTATGTATTTTTAATTCTTTAGATTTTTTATTTTTTATCTATTTTATAATAACGTAATATAATATATTATTCACTTTTCTAAAAATTAATACATCTGTTACAATACAAATAAAATAACAAATCACGCACAGCGCATGGATACTCAAACTAGTAAGAGTTATAACAAACGTCACTAACCCAGTTTTTAAAATTAATATTTAATAAATTAAAATTTTTAAAATTCTTTCAACTTTATCACTTTATTAAATATTATAGTAATTAAATTTCAACTTTTAATTTTGATTTTTTAACTTTATCACTTCATCAAATATCTTGTTAATTAAATTTTAATTTTTAAAATAATTAATTGAGCATGTATTGAGATATATATCTAATCAAAAATTCGATAAAAATTTAATTTAAATATATATTTTATCTTACAAATAAATTTAAAATTTTAATTTTTATAAAATTTTAAAATAAAAAATTAAAATATTAACTCTAATCAATCTTACTTTTTCACCAATCAAATCAAATTAATGAGTTTATTAATACAGACTGAAATTGGAGATAGTGATAATTATTTGTAAATGAAGGGTTTTGCTTTTCCAATCTAAAGTGGTCAGATGGATGCAATTTATTAATTTGTACGAAAGAAAACCCAAATGAGAAGGAATTGCCAAGGATTTTCTAGTGTGAACTGTCAAGTCTTCTTTGCTGGAGGCGCGTAAGCGGTAAGACCACCACTACAATTGACTTTTCAGCGGAAGCTACTTTTTTTATTTTCAACTTTCTTCTGCGCCGTTCCGAAAGAGAAAATCAGGAGATAGAGACTTCGGACTCGGAGAGGGACATCGACTAGATAAGTGGCGCCCACTATTTGACTGAGACTTTGAAGTCACTTGCAGTGTAGAGGTCTATCAGTGGAAACTGCAGGGAAATGTTTCCTTGCTTTGAACGCGTCGGTTAGGTCATGCACGTCTGTTTTTACAGGAAATCTAAGATCAAATATAATTTGTTGAATAGATATCAAATCTGATTTAATAATTATAAAAATTTATAAATTTTAAAATTTTTAAAAATATATATATAATTAAAAATATGATCAGATTTTTCAAATCTGATTTAATAAATTATATTTGATTATGTATATCTTGCAAGAAAGGCATACACGACAAGAATCAAATGGACTTTAAACCGTGCCTTTATGACTGCCCAAAACAACAGAGGATTTACGGCTGTGCTTGGTTTGGTGCCGCTATAACAATGAGAGGACTTCCTTCTCCTTTTGGTGAGGAAAAGGAAAAGTGAAAGGAAGATGTCAAGCTATGTACTATTTTGAAAAAAATTCAAAAAAATTCATGAGTTGTACTACGATGTCACTTTATTTACAATTTTATACAAGCAATTGTACCAATTGAGATCTCCGTTTCATTCCGCAATAGAGCAAATGGCCTCAGTTGCCTTTTTATTTAATTTTTATTTTGGCCCTCTCACTTTTAAACAAAAAAAAAATTCTTAACTTTAAACTTTTATGAGATGGTCCAATTTTTTCACTATTTCATGACGAAATGCCGTCATGTGGCTAAGATTATTCATCTCATGCTGGCACTAACAAAATAAGACAAGAGTAGAGATAAATATTTTTATTATTCAGTCTTAATAATAAACTCATTACATCAATTTTTGCAAATTTTTTATTGAAAATTTACAGTTTTTAAGTGTCAAGATCAAGTGAATGATCTTTAAAATAAGAGAAAAAATAAGCCTGATAGATTTAGCAGATAGATTGAAGTGATTCTTCTATTTATGAAATATGAGAAGTATTTTGTAACAGTCTCTAGTATTACATATGTACGAACTTCACTTTTTTAAAAAAATTATATGATTTGTACTTTTAAAAATATTTTAGAAATTAGTCTCATGACAGAACATTGTCATAGGATAATGAAAAAATTAGGTAAAAGAATAATTTTTATCATCAGGTAAAAATATAAAAATTTAAAATTAAAAGATAAAAATCAAAATTTGACAAAAATTTATATGCAATCAGGGATTTTGCCCTCCCAGAATACTCGAGTCCTGCGATATGCCCTGCTCCTGGGGCCATCTGACCACCACCGGCACCACGTGCACCTAATCCGCTTGACCACTGGGAGTCTGGGACCTCTCTGGCAACTGCTACTAATCAAGGGATTAATCTAATCCTATATTCTCTAGCTGACACCTGCCACTAATGAAGTGATGGAATCTCAACTTTAGATCTTCCATGCGAGGAAGAAAAAGTAAAAGCATTAAAAGTATTCATTGTATAATTAATTATATAATATTAATATTAAAATAATTAATATATTTATTTAAAAGTTTAAAATTTTATTGTTTAATATTATTTAAAAATTTATTGATTGTACAATTAATTACATATTATCAATATTAAAGTAATTAATAGATTCATGTATTTTAACATAAATTAAATTTTACCAAAGAAAAAACAGAGATGAACTGAAGTCGATGGAAAGGAAAACAGAGAGCAATGCCAGGCTGTAGAAGGAGAATGAAGAAGAGAAATTTGATTTCTATACTCTGTAAAATCTGTACAGTATGCTATTTATATACAAATAACATTAACCGCCTTTCTGCTAAGAATGGCTTACAGATCAGCAAGAAGAAGCAAGAATAAAAACAGTAAACTAACTAACCCAAACCGGGTTTACTAACTACAACAATGAACCGGGTCAAGCGGCTTCTGTGTTCCCACTGCCTGAACTGCAGAATGATCTGCATGACCTGCATGCTGCAATGCTGAGGCCTGATCTGCATGTTCCACTGTCTGCAACAGCCCCCCACAAGTTGGACTGGTGTAAATATTGTGAAAAGCAAACTCAGACAGAAGCAACTGAAAACGAGCAGGGCCAAGCGCTTTGGTAAACAAATATGCTAACTGAGAGGCAGAAGCAATAGGCATCAATTTTATAAGGCCAACTTGAACTTTCTCTCGAACAAGATGACAATCAATTTCAATGTGTTTGGTTCTCTCATGAAACACCGGATTTTCACCAATATAAATGGCACTGTTATTATCACAGAATAAAAGAATTGGTTGTTGAAATTGAACTCCTAAATCAGAAAGAAGATAAACCTCCCACTGAAGTTCACAAGTAGTTGCAGCAAGAGCCCTATACTCAGCTTCAGAAGAGCTGCGAGATATTGTGGTCTGCTTCTTGGTTTTCCAGGCAACTAAAGCATCACCAAGAAAAACACAAAAGCCAGTAATAGAACGCCTAGAATCAGGACAACCTGCCTAATCAGAATCACTAAACCCTTTCAAATGAAGTGTATTCTGAGAAGGATAAAATAAACCTTGTGCTGGATGACCTTTAAGATACCGTAAGACACGTAATGCTGCTCTCCAATGCTGAACTGTGGGACAATCCAGAAACTGGCTTAACTGTTGTGTAGCAAAACTAATATCAGGTCTGGTATTAGTGAGGTAAAACAATTTACCAACAAGACTCCTATAGGCTGTATTGTCCGTCAATAAAGCAGAATCACCATGAACTAATCTGTAATTAGGATCCATTGGTGTTGTAGCAGACTTGCAACCAAGCATACCATAATGTTCTAACAATTCAAGAGTATATTTGCGCTGGCAAAGATTAAGACCAGTCTTGTTCCGAGCAATTTCAAGCCCAAGGAAAAACTTTAAATCCCTTAAATCTTTGATCTTAAATTGCTGATGAAGATGAACTTTGATAGCATGGAGTTCTTGCTCATCATTGCCAGTTAAGAGCACATCATCAACATAAACCAGTAATGCTGTAAAAGAAGTACCTCTATGCTTAACAAACAAACTGTAATCATGCAAAGATTGCTTGTAGCCAAGTTGTAAAAGAGAAGCTGTCAATTTTGCATTCCACTGGCGACTGGCTTGCTTTAAACCATATAGGGATTTCTTAAGTTTACAAACCATACGTGAATCAGAACACTGAAAACCTTCGGGGAGCTGCATATACACTTCCTCAAAAAGATCTCCATGAAGAAACGCATTGTTAATGTCAAGCTGCTGCAACATCCAATTCTGAGAAACAGCAAGAGCTAATAGCAAACGTATAGAAGTCATTTTGGCAACAGGAGAAAATGTATCAAAATAATCCACCCCAGCCTGCTGTGTATAACCCTTGGCAACTAGGTGTGCCTTATAACGTTCAATGCTGCCATCTGCCTTTAACTTCACCTTGTAAACCCATTTACACCCAATGGCAACCTTCCCAGCAGGTAAATGTACTAAATCCCAAGTCTGATTAGTTTCAAGAGCTTGTATCTCAGCAGTCATTGCCTGTTGCCATTCAGCATGTTTAATAGCTTCCAGGTAATTTTTAGGCTCAGAAACAAGACTCAAATTTAAAGCATAGATTTTATGAGAAGGTGCAACATGACCAAAACCATAAACAGAATGTAAAGAATGAGGAGTAGTAATAGAAGTGGCAGAAGAATCAAGAGGTAAGTCATGATGATAATCATGTAAATAACTAGGTAAACGTCTTGTTCTGGTAGAATGCCTAGGAGGCAAAGGAGGATGAGAAGAAGAAAGAGGTAAATCCATAGATGAAACTGAAGGTGAAAATGTAGGAGAAATAACAGGTAAGGGAATAGAAGAAGAAATAGAGGAAGAAGTATGAAAGGGAAAAAGATGCTCATAAAACTGAACATGACGAGAAACAAAAATTTCTTGAGAAGTCATGTCAAGAAGAATAAAACCTTTGGTAGTATCAGCTGAACCAAGGTAAACACATTGCCTTGAACGTGGAGCAAATTTAGACCGATGATGAACAAGAGTAGTGGCATAAGCTAAACAGCCAAAGACACGTAAATCTCCATAATGTGGAGGTTTATGATAAAGAAGTTCATAGGGAGTTTTGTTGTGAAGATAAGGAGTAGGAGAGAGATTAATAAGATGAACTGCATGAAGAACAGCATAGCCCCAGTAACCAATAGGTAAATCAGACTGAAACTTAAGGGCTCGAGCAATGTTGAGAATATGTTGATGCTTCCTCTCAACTATACCATTCTGTTGAGGAGTTTCAACACAAGTGGTTTGATGAATTATACCTTTGGAAAGATAAAACTCAGGCATGGAAAATTCTATGCCATTATCAGATCGAATAACTTTGATTTTGGCAGCAAAATGAGTAGACACAAAATTATAAAAGGACTGTAACAAAGATCTGGTCTGTGCTTTAGAAGATAACAGGAATATCCAAGTAAAACGAGTACAATCATCTACAATGGTAAGGAAATATTGATGGCCATGCACAGTAGGCTGTTTATAGGGTCCCCAAATATCTACATGAATAAGATCAAAGCAGAATTTAGCATGAGAAGAACTGGATGGAAAAGGAAGTTTATGTTGTTTAGCAAGAGGACAAACTTTACAGCAATCACTGGAATCAGGAACAAGAATGTTAGAATCACTAAGTTTTACAAGTCTCATACGGCTATAGGACATATGTCCCAAACGGTAATGCCACACTAAGGAATCAGAACTGAACTTGTTACATTGATTAACAAAAGAATTGGAAATGGATGATGAAGTTGGCTGGGGAGGCAGGAGAAAATGATAAAGACCACCAGAAATTCTAGCTGAACCAATCATCCTCTTGGTGACAATTTCCTGAATATGACAAGTATCACCAGAGAAAACAACTTGGTAAGCAGAATGTTTAAGAAATTTACTCAAGGAAATAAGATTGTAGGAAAAAGAAGGAACATAGAATACATCACAAAGAGTGATATAGGAATTTAGAACAACTTTCCCTTTGCAAGTGGCATGTACTATATCCCCATTTGGTAACTGAATAGGAACGCTCTTAATACATGAATAAGAAACAAAATTAGATAAGGAATGAGTAACATGATCAGTAGCACCTGAATCTAAAATCCATGTGTTAAATTTTGATCTCAATTCTTTACCTGTATCATCACCTGTGGACTGGAAATTTGCTGTCAAATTCATGGTTTGATGAACTTGATGTGCATCATCAGGAAGTTTGCCAACCTGTGCTTGTAGACCTGTAATTAAGCTAAGCAGATGCTCATATTGTTCAGCAGTCACAGCATTAGTCACACCAGTATTAGGAACAGAAGGATTTCCATCAGCCACACTCATTACTTGATTAACATGCATGCCAGAATTAGCACCTTGCATTCTACCTTTCCCTTTCCAATTAGGAGGATATCCATGCTTTTTGTAACATTTATTGATTGTATGGCCCTGCATTCCACAAAAAGTACATATGAGTAACTTGCGGTTTCCAGAAAAATTTGATTTCCTAGCCCCAGCATGCATAACAGTTGAAAAAACCCTAACTGAGCTTCCATTATCCAACTCAGAATTAACATCAATTCCAGAAGCAGCATTACCAGCTGACAAACCACCAGGTAAAACAATTCCTCTAGAAACATGACCACTGATGTGATTCAACATAGGTTGTACAAGCTGAGGATTCTCTACAGAATAATTCATTTGTCTTTCTACTTGAACAACCATAGAAAATGCACGATTCATTGTAGGCAGAGGATCCACAAGTAAAATCTGAGACTTAACTGAAGAATAGGAATCATTCAAACCTTTGAGAAATCGAATCACAAACTCAGACTCAAAATACCGTTTAACAACCTTCTGTACATCACATGAACACTGAGGCTCACATGTGCATTTTGGTATTGGCCGAAGCATCATATACTCTTCCCACAGAATCTTCAATTGTGTATAATATTCAGTCACAGAATGCATACCTTGTTTCAGTTTCTGTATGTCCTCAAGTAAATCAGAAAGATGAAATGCATCAGGGTGAGAAAATCTGTCTTCCAAATCTTTCCAAACCGCACGAGCTGTATTTAACCAAATTACACTCTGTGCAATTGACTTGTCAATAGCATGTAAAATCCAGGACAGCACCAAATTGTCTGCTTGTTCCCATAATTGATACCTCCTTTGATCTGTTCGAGCTGGAGCCTCAATTGATCCATCAACAAATCCTACCTTATTCTTTGTTATCAATACCATCTTCATAGCTCTACTCCACTGATGATAATTGTTTGCATTTAACTCCGGTCGAACCAGAGGTAAAGAAGGATTCTCACCGGGATTGATATAAAAAGGACTTGTTAATGATTCAGTTTGATTTGCCATGACAGAAAACAAATGGAAAACAGAAAACAATTGCACTAGAGGATTAGAAACACAGCTTAACCTTCACTGAAGAAATATTTGCTCTGATACCATGTTGAAATCAGTGAAGAGAAAACAGAGATGAACTGAAGTCGATGGAAAGGAAAACAGAGAGCAATGCCAGGCTGTAGAAGGAGAATGAAGAAGAGAAATTTGATTTCTATACTCTGTAAAATCTGTACAGTATGCTATTTATATACAAATAACATTAACCGCCTTTCTGCTAAGAATGGCTTACAGATCAGCAAGAAGAAGCAAGAAGAAAAACAGTAAATTAACTAACCCAAACCGGGTTTACTAACTACTACAATGAATCGGGTCAAGCGGCTTCTGTGTTCCCACTGCCTGAACTGCAGAATGATCTGCATGACCTGCATGCTGCAATGCTGAGGCCTGATCTGCATGTTCCACTGTCTGCAACAATATGAGTTCATATGGGTACATTAATCAACAAAGTAATAAATTCTCTAAATTTAACTTTGCATTATTAGAGTTAATCTAAACTTAGAAAATTTTATATGTCACTTTATAGTGATTCAACATCAACTTTAGGATGTGATTGGATAGGGTTTGGTTTTGAGATTTTTGTCTTGGGTTTCGTAAAAGTTAAATTGTTTGTGAGAAGAGATATGAGTCCCACACTTAAAATTTTGAGTTTGGTTTCGGGATGGAATATTGTCCAAGTAGAGCATATATATATATATATATATATATATATATAGATTTCTTTAAAGATAGCGACAAAAATTGCCGTGCAAAAGGATAGGTCTTATTGCTAGGGAGTTTTTGGTGTCAGTGTTCTTTAACGTATGAGGCACAACAAACAATAATATGTATTCTATTCGAAGTTTTTACCATGTCATAATAATGATTTGATTCATACCAAGATCATACTTTTACGTTTGTGGTTATAGTTCTTTAAGTAATAGTTTTAGATTGCTCTGCTATATATTATTTATTAGCGGAAAAACTCGTGCTATACACGGGTATTAAATTTTTGTGTATAAATTTTGTCTCTCAAAAGTTAGTCATTTGCAAAAGTCAAGCACTTTTTCCTAACAACTATCTTATAGGTGACGACAAGTTATATTGAGTTGAACAAAAATAGTTTATGGATATTTAAAAAAAATAAAAAAGATTTTAGGTGTGAAAATAATTAAAGGGCATGTATAGTTATTTTTGTATTTTTTATATATAATTTGCTACTTCCTTCTCTTTGAAGAAATTTACAACTTCTTTCTATTATTACCTACAATTGCTTCTAAGTGGATAAAATTTTTCATTAAACACATAACTTTACTTCATAGTTTACTGATAATGTAATTAAAAGTAAAATTATTTTTTAAATTTTAAAATACAACTTGCTTCATATTTATAATTTTTTATTAAATACATTTCAATAATAGTAATTAAAAATAAAAAATTTAAGAGATTGCTAAATATAAAAATAATTTTACTAATGTATGACAACTTTTGGCGCAACTACAGAAGCGAACGGTGTCCAGCTTCAGCCTTCACCCTAGTGCCACCCATGCCCCAAATTTTTCTTTTTTGTTTGTTTCTTTTTTTTATATTTAATTTTTTAAAAATAATAAAAATTTGTTTTTAATAAATATTATTTTATTAATTTTTTATTTTTAGTTATTAATTAGGACAACTATATGTAGATAAAAAAATTTTAAAATTAAGTAAGATAAATAAAATTTAATAATATAATATACAATTTAAAAACAAATAAACAAATAAAGATTTATAAAAACTCTAAAAAAGTCAAGCACCTAATGTAAATTAAAGTAAGATTAAAAAATTATTAAATAAAATTAACAACATAATTTTATAACATAAAATAAATAAATAAATAAATAAAATATTGAAAAAAAGAAATGGCTAGCACCACTATCATTTGTGGCGTGCCAGATTCTAGTACACCTCTACTTTGATGCGCGTCAGATTTTGGTGCCACTAGGCTCAATTATTTTAAAAAATAATAACGTAATTTATTTTAATATTGATACAATACGAATGAAATGATAAATCTTGATTATTTATTAGACCTCATTACGTAATAATTATTGAAAATTAAATAAAATAAGTATCATACAGTAAATTTAGAAATCTTATAGTGTTAAAAGATAAAAGCGTCAAGATTAAGTAAAAATTATCATGTATCAGTCAAACCGTCCTACATTAGTATTTATAAAAATTTAATATTTATGCATAGTATAAACTTTTATGCTAAGATATATGTATAGATATCAATATGAATCTTAAAACACTTTCCATAAGACACCCTCTCATCACTACGCAGAGAGCTTATTCTAATTTGGATAGTATTTGGCCCAATCAAATAAATAATGAGTCAACTACCTCCCCTAATTTAAATACACACTTTTCCATTAGTGCTATCAAATGGGCTAGCCCACTCCAGCCTGTGTTGGGTTAGCCTTAAACGGGGTGGAGTGGGCTGAGCCCGTTTTTTCACGGGCTGAGAAACTCACAATTCATATCCACCCTAAGTGGCTCGCAGGCTAGTTTTTTTTTTATCTCTTTATCACATGTGAGATTATATAAAATTATAATTGAGATAAAAATAATCTTCGGACAATCACTAATATTTTCAAAATATTAGTTATATATATATATATATAATTTTTATAATTTAGATAAATTTATATAAAAAAAATATTTAAAATGACACAATGATTAATTAATAAAATTAAATCAATCAACCCTAATCTTATGCATGCTTTCTATTTTTTATTATATTTCTAACATTTAAGAATATTTTACCAAAACTTTATTAAATTCTTTAATTTGAAATTTAAAAAATATATCTTTAACTTAATGTTGAAATATTTATATAATTAGAATTACATTGAATATGTAAATTAAAGTAAAAATTTTAAAATACTAAACTAAAAATTAACTTTAACAGAAGAAAAAAGAAAGAAAATCGCAAGCTGCCCGCGTTGGCCCATAGTTTTCTTTTTTTTTTCATTGACCAGCGGACCAAATAGAGTGGTGTTGTATTTCCCTTTTGTTATGTTATTTTCAGTTTTTCTTTGCAAAATGTTTATTAATTACTTTTTTAATGTGTTGAACTTTTTGGTTGTATTTTCTAAATATTATTTAAATTTGTTGGCAATAATAGAAATGTCAACTCCGTCTTGCTTTAGCCTCTCAAATTTCATAATCTTGTTGTTGTGCTTTTGGCATCATATGTAGTGATTTATTGGAAAGTATTGTATCAAAGCTAATGAATTAGATTTGCAATAAGCAAAATTGATTACAAGTGGGAGATTAATGAGTGTTTGTAGTCTAATGTTATATTAACCAATTTCACAATATCACTCCATAATATATATCATTATTATAGCTAACTTCTAATTTCTCATAAAGTTGAAAATAAATTTCTTATAAATTTGTATTTTTTAATTCTTCAATTATAGATTAATTTTAACTTTTTGAATACAAGATCAAAGAACTAAAAGTGAAAAATGGGGGAAAAAAATACGAAGAGTTGCTTGACACTATGCCGCAGAGATGTAATCAGCTTCCTTCCCTACCCTTTACTCCCTTTATGCTCTTTCGTCCTTTTTCTTTTTATACGCAGCAGTAAACAATTAACGAAAAATTAGTTTAGGAAATTGTTGTTCTTCCTACTTATTATTATTTGTAATGTCATAAATCTTTTTTTTATAGAAATGTTATAAATCTTTGAGTTTATTTAGATAGTATTTGACCCAACCAAACACACAATTAGGTCACACTTCTCTTCTCACAAAAATTTATTTTTACAAAATTTAAAATAAAAATTCTTTCAACCAAAAACAATCTAAATACACCCTAAAAGCTTTGCAGAAACACGTGATTATGAGAAGAGAAACAATAAACCTACTTTATTGTTTAAGATTCCATAAAATGATAAACACTTTGTATGTGTTTTATATCCAAGAAAAAAAATGCATTTCGGAGGAGTATACATATATAAATTTTCAAAAAAAAAAAATCTCTTATCTTTATCTTTTAGGACGTTCGTTTAGTGTTTGTCAACGCTCTTTTTAATAGTATTTTATTTCTTTATTTTTGATTTAAAATATATTATTAAAATAATTAAAATTTAATAATTAAAAAAACTAATTAAACCTGTGCAAATGCACAGGATAATAGTTTATATATATATATATATATATAGAAGAGGTGTAAATCGAACTTAATAACTTTTACTTGGTAAATTTTTTTATCTACTTACTTAAGTATTGTCTTGTCATAATACACGACAATCTACACCCAAATAAATTGATGCATTTATTCCTGAAACCTATGCTGATGACCAGCGACGAATGATAGCGTAGGGCCAGCTTGGGGGATAGATTACTAACTACGCACATCTGTTTAGTACTCAGTGATACTCTTTTTATTTAAAAATTAAAATAAAAAAATTTAAAATAATTTATAACGTTAAAAGAAGTGATTATTGCCGATCAATGGACAATCTCAAAGGGATGATTAAGCAGGAGGTTGTTAAGATTTCCTCTCGCTGCAGTTACACAAGGACTTCTGAAAATCAAATGACGTTTGTGGCGGTGAAGGCGAAGAATTTCTCATTTTTACTTTAAATAATTAGCTTGGTTATATGTTATTCCTTTGTCTGATTTAAGAGGGAGGTGCCCACACTGCTCCAAGGTTCAAACCTCTACGATGTAAAGCTATGTCCTAAGGGTTGATTTCTTCTCGGCCCCTATAAATCCTATGAGCAATGCATCAGGTTAGTCATGAGCTGAAAAACAATTATCGAATAAAGGGGGACAAATGTGTGATCAGGCAGCACCCAGTTGGGTCCAATTTCAATCAAAATTATAATGAACTCATAATTTTGCTCAAACTCAACTAAAAATAAATTTATATTAGGTTTAGTTTAAAGAATTTGATTCAAATCTAGTATGTTTGAAAATATTTATTCAAAATTATCTTCTCAAATTGAAAGATTGCCTTTAAGAAAGCTGATACCTCGAACCAAATCACCATTGTTTTTCTTGAAACTCAATTGCATTGAAATTACAGATAACAAACAGTTAACTCAAGCTGGTCTAAATGTGAATGAAATGGTAACGTATGGGCAACATCATAATGTCTCATTTTAGTCGGTTTAAGCCGAAAATAAGCATCAAGTCCTAACTCCTAACTCCTCTCCTTTTTCCTTTTTTTTTTTTTTTTGACAAACTCCCCTCTTCCGGTATCCTAATTTTCGGTAAAAACATCGCCGGGTCCACCATAGTGCCCGCCCTCCCCTGCACCGGCGCCATAGTGGAGCAGCATTCAGGTATTCTTCCCGCCTTTTGGCATTGCTTAATTTGTATTTTCTCGATCGTAGACTATTTAGGCAGTGGGTGCCGTGTTTTGATTGTTTGGCAATTTGAAAAAACAATTTCCGAGTTCAAAATTGAATCCTTCTTTTGAAATTCGGAATGCATTTTGTCTTTGCTTATCACTTTAGCTGGAATTGAAGTTTATTTTCCGTTGATCGACAGGAGGGAAGAGTTTCGGAGATCTTACATCATGAGGTATTCAAAGATGCTTGCTCTTGCTCATTTTTCTTTTTTTAATTATTTTTTCGAAGGGATTACTTTTCTCTGTCCTATTTTTCTTTTTCTGTTGAGTTTTGAGGAATTCCATTGTGGCTTTTTCCTGATTATGCATTTTTTGGGCATTAGAGTAATTGAGCGTTGTAGGAATGTTAATCTGCAAATTGTAAGATATCGTGCATATATCTATAGGTATTCGTGACACCTTTATGTATCCAATTCAGATGCTTGAATCACCTAATTATGATTCAGATGAGAAGATTTTCATTATCTTCTCTTTACTGGGGATGAAATGGCAGCTTGTTGGGTTGTGGAGTCTTGATGGGCTCAGTTTAATTGGGCCTGTTTTATGTTTATTGTTGCCTAAGTTAGAAACTCTAGTTAGTCTCTATAAATATAACACTTTGTACTTGAAATTCTATACGAGTATGAGAGGCAGAAAGCAATAGAAAAATTCTGGTTGCAGCCCGTGGACGTAGGTCACATCGACCGAACCACGTAAATCCTTGTGTCTCGTGTTCTTTACTTTTCTGCAGTATAGATTGTGCGTGTGTGGTAATACCCGAATCCCTAACAACTGGTATCAGAGCTAGGAGAAATTCACCACGATCTATGCAGATGGAGAGTACGAAGATTGGAATCGAGAAGTTTGATGGATCCGATTTTGGTTTCTGGAAGATGCAGATTGAAGATTATCTGTACCAGAAGGATCTTCACGAACCCTTGTCAGGGGTGAAGCCGGAGTCCATGACCGAGGAGCAGTGGAAGCTCAAGGATCGGCAGGCTCTAGGGTTGATCCGATTGACAATTTCTAGAAACGTGGCGTTCAACATCGTTAAGGAGAAGTCAACGGCAGATCTGTTGAAAGCGCTCGAGAATATGTATGAAAAGCCATCAGCAGCTAATAAGGTTTTCTTGATTCGAGAGTTGGTGAACACAAAGATGAAAGAAGGAAATTCAGTAACAGTGCACATCAATAATATGAACTCAATTTTGTCCAGACTTGGGTCGGTCGATATAAAATTTGAGGATGAGGTTCAGGCTTTACTACTGATATCTTCATTGCCAGATAGCTGGTCTGGAACTGTTACAGCGATTACTAGTTCCACCAGCAAGCTCACTTATGATGGGATTCGGGATATTATTCTGGGCGAAGACGTCAGACGAAGAAGTTCAGGTGAATCATCTAGTGAATTGTTGAATGTTGGCAGAGGAAGAAGGAATAACAGAGGTAGTGGGAGCGGGAACAGAAAAAGGAGTCAGTCTAGGGCTCGGAATGATGTGACCTGTTGGAAATGTAAAGAGGTGGGACATTTTAGGAATCAGTGTCCTAATGAAAAGAAAGAAGCGAACTATGCAGAAGACTACACAGAAGATGATGCCTTGATCTGCAGTGTAGAGAGCATGGTGGATTCCTGGGTCATGGATTCTGGTGCTTCATTTCATGCTACCCACAATAGTGAAGCATTGCAGAATCTGAAAGAAGGAGACTTTGGTAAGGTAAGACTGGCGAATGATGATGTTCTTGAAGTTACGGGCATGGGTGATATAGATTTGGTTACTTCAGCCGGTTCATGGACTTTGAAGGATGTCAGGGTGATTCCAAATTTGAAGAAAAGGTTAATTTCTGTCGGGCAGTTGGATGAACAAGGACATGAGGTTAAGTTCGGGAACGGGCAGTGGAAAGTTGTTAAGGGAAATCTAGTCATGGCTCGAGGAAGAAAGAGAGGTTCGTTGTACATGGTCAGTTTACCATCTGAGGGAGAGACCATCCCAATTCAAAAGAAAAACAAAGTCCGGTTCACAGAGTCTTATGGGCAGAAAAAGGTTTGCTTTGCAAGTGAGAAACCCAAAGCCAAAGTGAAGATTCAGAGTGAATGTGCGTGGAAGAGTTCAGTTAAACCAATTAGAGGATTTCGTGACAGTGGGAGCACGGGTAGTGCTTCAGTTTCAGTTCTCAGACAACAGTGGGTTAAAAGACTAATATTCCAACTGATAAAGTCTCTCCAGGGGATTACTTGCTGAATATGGAGAGTGTTGTTTATTCTCAGGATATCTCAGGATCCGGAAATTCGTTTCAGTGGGAGCCGGTAAAGACAGAGAAAGGGTCAGGGGCAGTTCTAGCCATGACTGATGTGTTGGAGCTCGGGGGAGCTTCAACGGGCCTTCAAATTGACTGATGAGAAGGCCGCTGCAACCAGGAGAGTTGAGTAAGATTGCAAGAAGTACAGGTGTTCACAACAGATGGCAGTTTGAAGAGTATCAAGCCTCCAAATGGGAGATTGTTGGGTTGTGGAGTCTTGATGGGCTCAGTTTAATTGGGCCTGTTTTATGTTTATTGTTGCCTAAGTTAGAAACTCTAGTTAGTCTCTATAAATATAACACTTTGTACTTGAAATTCTATACGAGGATGAGAGGCAGAAAGCAATAGAAAAATTCTGGTTGCAGCCCGTGGACGTAGGTCACATCGACCGAACCACGTAAATCCTTGTGTCTCGTGTTCTTTACTTTTCTGCAGTATAGATTGTGCGTGTGTGGTAATACCCGAATCCCTAACAACTGGTATCAGAGCTAGGAGAAATTCACCACGATCTATGCAGATGGAGAGTACGAAGATTGGAATCGAGAAGTTTGATGGATCCGATTTTGGTTTCTGGAAGATGCAGATTGAAGATTATCTGTACCAGAAGGATCTTCACGAACCCTTGTCAGGGGTGAAGCCGGAGTCCATGACCGAGGAGCAGTGGAAGCTCAAGGATCGGCAGGCTCTAGGGTTGATCCGATTGACGCTGTCTAGAAACGTGGCGTTCAACATCGTTAAGGAGAAGTCAACGGCAGATCTGTTGAAAGCGCTCGAGAATATGTATGAAAAGCCATCAGCAGCTAATAAGGTTTTCTTGATTCGAGAGTTGGTGAACACAAAGATGAAAGAAGGAAATTCAGTAACAGTGCACATCAATAATATGAACTCAATTTTGTCCAGACTTGGGTCGGTCGATATAAAATTTGAGGATGAGGTTCAGGCTTTACTACTGATATCTTCATTGCCAGATAGCTGGTCTGGAACTGTTACAGCGATTACTAGTTCCACCAGCAAGCTCACTTATGATGGGATTCGGGATATTATTCTGGGCGAAGACGTCAGACGAAGAAGTTCAGGTGAATCATCTAGTGAATTGTTGAATGTTGGCAGAGGAAGAAGGAATAACAGAGGTAGTGGGAGCGGGAACAGAAAAAGGAGTCAGTCTAGGGCTCGGAATGATGTGACCTGTTGGAAATGTAAAGAGGTGGGACATTTTAGGAATCAGTGTCCTAATGAAAAGAAAGAAGCGAACTATGCAGAAGACTACACAGAAGATGATGCCTTGATCTGCAGTGTAGAGAGCATGGTGGATTCCTGGGTCATGGATTCTGGTGCTTCATTTCATGCTACCCACAATAGTGAAGCATTGCAGAATCTGAAAGAAGGAGACTTTGGTAAGGTAAGACTGGCGAATGATGATGTTCTTGAAGTTACGGGCATGGGTGATATAGATTTGGTTACTTCAGCCGGTTCATGGACTTTGAAGGATGTCAGGGTGATTCCAAATTTGAAGAAAAGGTTAATTTCTGTCGGGCAGTTGGATGAACAAGGACATGAGGTTAAGTTCGGGAACGGGCAGTGGAAAGTTGTTAAGGGAAATCTAGTCATGGCTCGAGGAAGAAAGAGAGGTTCGTTGTACATGGTCAGTTTACCATCTGAGGGAGAGACCATCCCAATTCAAAAGAAAAACAAAGTCCGGTTCACAGAGTCTTATGGGCAGAAAAAGGTTTGCTTTGCAAGTGAGAAACCCAAAGCCAAAGTGAAGATTCAGAGTGAATGTGCGTGGAAGAGTTCGGTTAAACCAATTAGAAGATTTCGTGACAGATGGGGAGCACGGGTAGTGCTTGAGTTTCGGCTCTCGGACAACAGTGGGTTAAAAGAACTAATATTCCAAATGATAAAGTCTCTCCAGTGGGATTACTTGCTGAATATGGAGAGTGTTGTTCATTCTCGGGATATCTCGGGGATCCGCAGATTCGTTTCGATGGGAGCCGGTAGAGAGCAGAGAAGGGGTCGAGGCGATTCTAGCCATGGGCCCGATGTGTTGGAGCTCGAGGGAGCTTCAACGGGCCTTCGGGATTGACTAATAAGAAGGTCGCTGCAACCAAGAGAGTCGAGTAAGATTGCAAGAAAGTATGAGTGTTCACGATGGATGGCAGTTTGAAGATTATCAAGCCTCCAAGTGGGAGATTGTTGGGTTGTGGAGTCTTGATGGGCTCGGGTTTAATTGGGACTGCTTTTTATGTTTATTGTTGCCTAAGTTAAAACCCTAGTTAGTCTCTATAAATATAACACTTTGTACTTGAAATTCTATCACGAGGATGAGAGGCGAAAGCAATAGAAAAATTCTGGTTGCAGCCTCAGTGGGACGTAGAGTCACATCGACCGAAACCACGTAAATCCTTGTGTCTCGTGTTCTTTACTTTTCTGCAGTATAGATTGTGCGTGTGTGGTAATACCCGAATCCCTAACACAGCTAACTCAGACGTTTTTTCTTATCATCAGTAGTTGAAACATGGAGTATAAGCATTGAGTGATTTCCCCTCGTTTCCATTAACAATACCATTCTTTTAATTTGTGCCTTGGTTTTGACTAAGCCTGAAGAGGCTGTTGCTCTCCTAGATTTCCAGTTTTAGTACTCTTACACTGACAGAAAATATATAGGATAGTAAGCTTTAGGACGGAAGTAAAGCATTTTGACTATAGTTTTTTTTTGTCTGGTTCTCGGTAAAAATGCTTTCTAACTTGTTCATTCTGTTTTTTTATCCCAGCCCTGGATTTCTGGTCATCATCTTGTGTTAATTTTATGAATCATATACGAGCCATCCATTGATATAATGGCATTTGATGTTTTGGCAGTAAGCTTCAGAGTGATGCCCTCCGAGAAGCCATTTCTCAGATTAAGAATGATGCTGCTGCAAAAAAGCGCAACTTTACAGAGACAATTGAGCTCCAAATTGGACTGAAAAATTATGATCCCCAGAAGGACAAACGTTTCAGTGGCTCTGTTAAGTTACCTCACATCCCTCGCCCAAAGATGAAACTTTGCATGCTGGGAGACGCTCAGCATGTTGAGGAGGTAATGTTAAATCCCTGGCAAGTGCTAACTGTCTCTGGAAAATTGGAAAGCTATACTATAGAACTTGAAATTAAGTTCCAAGGTTGTGCATCTGAATGTTGGGCTTTTGACTAATTTGTACATATGTTAGGCTCCTATAGCACAGTAATTATTCTAGTCTTGTTTGCTCCGGTAGTAAGAGGTCTTCTTTTTTTTTTTTTTATTATTTTTCTTGTTTTTGGTTGAAAATCTAAATGTTAAAGAGCATCACCAACGTTGCTTCTGAAAAAAATCTTTTGCTTGGCAGACATTAGACCTGAAAGTATTACGTTAATGTTGTTAATAACATATTTAGATGATAACTATTCTTCTACAGCTTTGGAAAAGCAAAAGCATAGCAGAACAGGCCCAACATTGAGTTGCTTGTTATTTGTGCTGGATTATTTTGTTATATTGTAAAATTGAAATTGTTCTAAAAGTGTGGCAGGTGGTATACTTGGCCCCTTTGTTCACTGTTCTCGTTTCCGCCTCCCCCTCACCCCACTCCCCAAAAAAAAAAAAAGAAAAAAAAAAAAGAAAAAGTTTCCTAACACGTACTTGAAACTGCTGCCGAAATATTCAAACTTCTATGATAATTTCCTGCACTTCTGCAAATCTTCTAGTTATAGTCATATAACTAACTTGCTATATTTTCATCCCCCCCAAAAATAGAAAAAAACTAGCTTTCTGTGTTAGTTAACGGAAATTCTCTAATGTTATTAGCAAATAACGCTGGTGAGGTTTTTCTTGATCTATGGTCTATAAGATTCGCATCTATTAATGATTGTCATGAGTTGAGATCTACTGTTCTGTACTATTTTTAGTTTACTGATGCTTTTCCAGATCTAGAGTTCAATCTCTTTTTCTTGTACAGAAGTTAATATTGCCATTGTGAATTCTTGTGCTTCCTTTTTAATTTTTATTTAATTTTTTTGTTGGCTTTTGCATCTTCGATATAGATGCTCTGTGTACCTTTTTCATGCTGTAACAGTCCGGCCAAATATCTAATTTCTCTGTTTTCCTACATCAACACAATGTGCTTATTTTCAAATTACTGCAGGCTGAAAAAATTGGTCTGGAATACATGGATGTGTAAGGTCTGAAGAAGCTTAACAAAAACAAGAAATTGGTGAAGAAGCTAGCAAAAAAATATCATGCTTTCTTGGCTTCAGAAGCTGTGATCAAGCAAATTCCCCGTCTCCTAGGGCCCGGTCTTAACAAGGCTGGTATGCTTCTTCCTTCTTTTAATTTAAAAGGTTATTTTTTCATTACACGTTGAGTATCAAATTGATTTGTTCTTTTAGCTATCGGTCATATGACAGTAAAAAATTTTTAGCCTTATCACAAGACAATGAATGTAGTAGATCATTACTGTGATCAAAGATCCATGTTACCCCTGTTGTCAGATGTCATTCATTACATTGCTTAACTGCATCACAGGCTGAGTTTGATTAAAAAAGAGAAAGTAGATATACAAATGGACAGTATGATTAGCACTGGCTTGACTTTTAATTATCTGAGCATGGTGAATTTTGCTGATTAAGAATTCTTCAATCTTATGCTTCTAATAGTACAATTCACGGATTAACCAGTACTCTTAAGTGAATGGAGTCTATCTTAGAAGAGTTTCTTGTAAATATTTTAAGAAGATAAAACCTTTTTATAGTTTAATATATGGTTTACACTTACGTATTAACCAGACTCCTAAGTGAATTTTGAATCTATCTTAGAATTGTTTCTTGTAATTTAAGAATATAAAACCTTTTTATAGTTCAATATGTGGTCTACTCTCAAGAACTGAATTTTGTTTCCAGTTTATGTTGTATTCCATTTGTGTCCAATTATGTGGATGTGGCTAGGACTTAAAAGGCATGTATTTCTGGTTTTGATATTATGTGCATGGATAATGATAAATCATAATTTTCAGTTTTCACGCAGACTAACATGTTTTTGGAAATTTTCTTTTCCTTTTTGGCATTGGTTATGTCTGAGTGAGATTTGTTTCATATGCAATTGTAGGCAAATTCCCTACCCTTGTTACACACCAGGAATCACTAGAATCTAAAGTTAACGAGACCAAGGCCACAGTAAAGTTTCAATTGAAGAAAGTGCTTTGCATGGGAGTTGCAGTTGGGAATTGCGATATGGAGGAAAAGCAAATCTTTCAAAATGTGCAGATGAGTGTGAATTTCCTTGTTTCCTTGTTGAAGAAGAACTGGCAGAATGTGAGTCCTTTTACCAGGGGAAAGAATAATTAATTTCTTTTTAGTTTAGCAGTTTTTTCTTCTAAGTTGCTATAACTTCTTTAGCTCTCATGGCACATTTGCATTTTCTAATGTTAATTAACTTCCAAATGAGAAATTGTTAAAACTGAGGCATTTTATACAGCATTCTTGTGAGGCATTAAGATTTTGAATTTAAGGGAAACCTTGCTAAGATTGAAAGGTATGATTTACAAAGGAATTCATTAAATGTTCTTTTGAAAGTTCGAAGGCAGAATTTTAGAAAACTTTGTGGATTTCCGTCATTTTAACTTTTCTTGGGGGGGGGTGGTTTAAACTTTTTTTTTGTTTCTAGGGAATCTAAAAAGCGTGTGAATAATTTAAAAAATCCAGTTCCTGTATTGCATTTACTTTCTTCTTTCTATGCACATACTCTGATAGTCATATCATAAGAATTGACCTGGTTTTATACATGTTCTTCGATTTACATTGCTTGTGCGTCAGCAAAAGTTAGCTCCTTATTTTTCACTTGTTTTGTTTTCCTTTGGAAATTAGGTGCGGTGCTTGTACCTGAAGAGTACCATGGGGAAACCACAGCGCATCTTCTAAGGGGAGAGCGTCCTCTTTTTTGCTACTGTGTTGATGAGTTTTATAATGAGCTATGCATCTAATGTACTATCTTTCAGTATGATGGCAATTTTGTTACGTTAGGGAGTATCTGGTGATTGTCTCAGCTTGACACAGAGACCACGACCATCAACTCTTCTGTGTATATGTGTCTTAAAACACCCTGTTCCTCAGGACTGGAAATGACCACAAATTTTAGCTAGTAGAAGGAAGTTCCCTGCATCCGCTACTGGTTTTGTATGGTTAGGTTCTCGTGCGGTTTTTACTTGAATTTTTGGAATGCTCTGCTGTTCAATTCTGCTTTGCCGTCTTTGCTTTTGGGCAAGCTTTATCTAAATGTTGCTATTTTGTTTCACCTTGGCATTTGAACTCAGAAATTGGTTTCTCCTTGCTACGGCCGACAAATTTCTTGACAATTTTTGTTTCTTATTCTCATTCACCGTCAAAAGTTTATAGTTCTTTTTCCTTGAAAAACAAAAATTCAGAAATTCATGATTCATGCATTGTTTTTAATTGAATTTATAATTTAGTACTAGAGTATTTGACTCATAAAAAATTGTAAATTTAACTCTTAAGTGCTCTGTCCCCTTATTGTGTCTGATCTTATCAATATACAACCAAGATAGGAAATTTGTATGACATATGTTCCTTTTCCCTTTAGGGAAAAAAAATCCATTTTTATTTGTTGAACATGAGTGTACGCATTTAGATTTGGCTCTTAGTACCCTACGCAGGTCATATATTATGGATTTGATTTGTACCTGCGTCCTTCTAACCTGCAATTTTTGGTTTTTCGTTCTAAACTATATAACTAGATATTTTGTGACTTTTCCATATAGAGGATTTCAAATATAGCTTGGATTGGGGTTTGATAAGATGATAAAGTTTATTTAAGATGATTCATAAGATTCAACTCTTCCAATAAGATCCTCAACTTTATTAAGATAATATATTGGAAGCATCCCGCGGTAGACGCACGATTATAATGTATTTTATTTTATTTATTTTATTTGACAGTGTTTGATTGAATACGAAATTTTATGTAAAAATTTAAATTGTATTATAAAAAAATATATTATAATAAAAAAAATATATGCATTAATGAGTACTTTATGTCAAATTTAAATATATAAAAGTAATATGTAGTAAAATTATTAGTTGATTGATAGTATAAAATATATTAAAATATTTTTAATGAAAAGTATCAATTATTTTTGAAACATCATAATATAGTAAAAATGTTAAATGAAATGAGACAGAAAAAGTGTCATTTATTTTGTAAAGAAAAATTTTCTTTTTGGTTTAATAAAAAACACCTAATTTCTTTGGAACCATACATATATATATATATATATATATATATATATATATATATATATATATATATATATATATATATAATTTATTTATTTATTTACTATATCAAAGGGGTTGTTGTAAAAAGTGCAGGGCTCACCCATAACTCCGGTCCACCTCTTGTAGCATCAAATTTCAAATTAGTAGTTTGGTAGGACATGCATTTTCCCATAGTTTTTGCATCGCATTCCGTGAGTACACCTAAAGATTTAATTTATTAGTTGTCGACTTGTTAATGTCAAATCTCAACCATTTTTTGAGCTAACTGTGTCAAGGAATAATATAATAGTCACACACGAAACTTAAAAAGGCACACATTGTAATCGAATACCATAACAACTTCCTTTTCTCTTGTGGTTTCACCAATCAAGTTTCCCATTGTGCACTATGCAATTTCGTTGTGAGTTTTTGTCGGTGATTGTTTGTTGTTGAAGGAAAAATATGTTTAGGATAATCAAATATTTGCAGAAGCAAATCTTGAGATTCCAATCTAGGGATTTGTTGGAAATAAACAACCCCCTAAATGAATGGCCAAAGAGGAAAATTTTTTTCTTCCCTACTTAGGCAAAGGACAATTTGTTCTTTCTTTTCCATTTTCCCTACTTAGGCAAAGGACAAGTAGTACTTTCTTTTCCATCTTAAAATAGACAGTTTCATTATTTAAGGTAGAACATATTCTCATGAAAGCTAGTGTTTCAAGAAACAATTAACCGAGTTTAGTATTAAAGAAATATAAAAATTCGTTCACGGCTAGAGCCCTCCAAAAGATTTGCGTAGAGCTAAGTAATTGAAACAAATTGTGAATCCATTATCTAACATTGATGTAGTCAGGTTAAATGACCCCCAATCCAGATCAAATAGAGTTTTTTGTAAGTTGCAAAGTCCTTGATCTATGTAAAGAGAATTTTACGGTGTAAAGAGAATTTTTTAAAAGTATAAATCATAATATTCATAACAAAGAAACACAGCTAGATATCATGCGTATTTGGATTGGGTTTACTTCAAAATTCAATACAATTTTTTTACTTTATGTTTTATCTCTTCTGTCACAAATAATTTAATTTTACAAAATCTAAGATAAAAAATATTGAGCCTAAATTCTATCTAATCCTACATTTTCTCTACAAATAAGGACAAGTATCCAAATTAGGAAATAGATACATTAATTCTTGGTAGGTAGAATTAAACTTTTTGACTAGATTTAACATATTCACCTTCTTCATATTTTATTTATCCACATATAATTGCTTGAAAGGAAAGGTTTTTTTTAGTCGGATTGGATTTAACTTGGATTTGAGATTGTTCTGTTAATTTTTTAAAAAAGTTAAAATTATTTATAAAAAAATATAAATTTAAAAATTAAAATTTTACATTAAATTTTGAAATAAAATACGATCCAAATACACTTAAATACGAATATCTGCAAAGATAAGTCTTTTCAATAAAACTCTTGTGAGGCCTAACAATTGTGACCCTTACGTCATAGCTTACCACCGAAATACCATCTAGAGGATTACAACTTTTTTTCCTTCGCAATTTTTCTTGTTGTCAGCTTGATCTTCCCTTAAAAAATCCAACTGCAAACTTTTTTCTTCTTGAGACAATTAAAAAACGCGAACTTTGAAGTTTGAAGGCCTTAGAGAAAATATACACCGTTGTAGAGTACAGCAATGTCAACCAATAACCCATGCGATACACAGATTAACATTTTTTAGTGAAAGGAAATAATATCCATTACAACGCATTGCTTGACTGGTGATTATCTAGTGCCATGCCTCTAAGAAAATATTCAGGCAAACCTAGAAAATTAAGACGAATAACTATATTTTATTTTATTTTTATTTTATAAAGAATATAAGTAGTTTGGGGACTTTCGTAAATAGTCTTTGACTAATTTGAGGAGTTTGGCTTGCTCAAGAGATGTTCACGCGAGGATTAATATGAAATCATATTCATAGTTGGACTATGGGAAGAAAAAAAGCACGATTAGTTAGAAAATTATTAGAAAAAGGAAAATTAAAGTCAAGCAAATACTAGATTCCGACAAGATGGAGGCTTTCCCCACCTTCCGCCCTGAAGGACCTACAAAAGGAGTCTGAGTAAGTAAAAATAAATAAAGAAACAACGTGAAAGGTCAAGTCAAAGATGCTAAGTATGTTAATTTCTAATTTCATTGGCTTGCCCAAATTAACATGAGATAAAAGTTTAATGACAATTTGCACCAAACCTTTTGTTTGCTGTAGGGGAGTTTTGACTTGTCTTTACATGATTTTCTCCTTCAATACAGAATTTAATATAAATTTTTTTACTTTAAATTTTATTTTTTCATAAAAAATTATTTCATACAAAATTTAATACAGAAAATATCAAACTAAAATACTATCTAATCTCATCCTTTTAATAAAAAATTCCACTGTTAATTTCTTGAACTCACTAGTTCAAAATCATCTGGATTCAATTCTCGTCCCCAGTTTGCAGCAACTTGTAATAGAATTGTGGAAATTATGAAAAGAATGAATGAAATGAGAAAGAAAGAATAGACAGCTTAACAGTTGTTTGGACTATGCAAAATGAAAGTACCTTGTAATAGAATTGCGGAAATTGTGAAATGAATGAATGAAATGAGAAAGAAAGAATAGACAGCTTAACAGCTGTTTGGACTATGTAAAATGAAAGTACCAACCGACTAGCATCATTTGAAAATGATTCAAACATTTTGTTTTCCAACATTGTACTAATATCTTGTACTACTGCCACGAATAGGGTCATATTCATTAACCCTTTCCAAACACTGTCATATCATATTCATTAATTCCAAACTGAATTCTGTGAACAATATGATAGGTAGGATGCATTTCTTCCCAGCTTTCTGCCTTTGATTCTCGTTCTTTTTCTCTCCCACGCCACCCACCAAAAAAAAAAAAAAAAATCTACATTGTGCTTAATCCCTTTTGAAATATATATAAGTTTGTTGTTCTTCCACATTACATCATGACCTAAAGTTAAGGAGTCAAGTCCGATCTAACTGTCTAAAAGCTCCTTATTGAGTGTATAAATGATTTGAGTCGAGTTATTTTTAATGAATCTTTAATATTTTAGTCAAGCGCTAATGAAAATTATTTTCTATTTATATTTTAATTGAATATTTTTTTTGTTTTATAAGATAAAAAGATGAACGTGAGTCAAATTCATAATGTATTACTTAATAATTACATTTAACAAGTTGAATTATCACACATTCACTAGAAGTTGGGCATTCAATATTTATTCCATTTTAATTGACTTGGCGGTGTTGAAAATTCAAAGGGTACGTTAAGAATTGGTGAAGGTATTGTGGCGCATTGAATCGAACGGTGGGGGCCACAAAGGGCATTAAAAGTCAACTAAGAGTAGATAAATGCACATCTTAGTGCATACGTCGTTTTGTTTTCCGGGTGAAGCTCTGACGTCCCAGTTGCCGCCTCGCACGTCTTTGACTTCTTTACGACTTTTGCGTTCTTGAGGACGAGTTCCACATCAGCCACAGGGAAAGCGCTTCTGCGTGCATTCCTGTTTGATCAAAATCGTGTGGGGATGTGTCCATATTCCATGAATCACATTACAAAATTTTCGTTGTAAACATGATGATTATTATTCGGCATATATAACGTGAACGGCGTGAATGGAAATGTCTTCAGAATTTACCAATACATAGTCGTTTCACTTAATGCTCATATATAGAATCCAATAATTTTTATCTTAATTCTTTTGGGAGGAATTTCTTATCTCATATTAGTCATTTGTATTCTTTTGTTTTCTTATCTCCTATTCTCAGGATTGTCAAAAAAATAAATCTCCTATATAATAAAGAGAGCCCTTCTCGTAAACGTTCTTCGTGCTTGGATGGATCTGTATCAACCAAGCTTTAATCTGCAGCTCTGGTAAATAAACTTCAACCACCTTATCAATCAAATGGGCAATCTGCTGGTTCATGTAACTTTGGGATCATATTCGAGATATACGAGGTTTGGAGATTATTAATCTCGTTCTCTATTTCATTATTTGGTTTATACAAAA
Source organism: Rauvolfia tetraphylla (assembly GCA_030512225.1). NCBI lineage: Eukaryota > Viridiplantae > Streptophyta > Magnoliopsida > Gentianales > Apocynaceae > Rauvolfia > Rauvolfia tetraphylla. Next base: position 2,568,133 of record JAJQKT010000062.1, read on the forward strand.
AAAATATATATATATATATATATATGTATATATATTCATGATATTCATGATATTCTGGAGCCACAGAGATATGCCATCTCTACGGAACAATTAATGTACCGTCCAAGAACCGTCCATATCATATGCAGAACTTGTTTGTTGGTACTGACAAGGTTATGACCTTTGATTAGAACTAGATCCACTGTTTGACAAATAGTAAGTAGAAGGAATATCAGCTCTAGATTCCACTTAGCAATAAGAGCAACCAACTCCTTGGTTTAACCCAATCCCTACCTCATACCCGCCAAAAAAAAAAAAAAAAAGGAGAAAGAGGAACAATTAATTCCATTTGAAGGAATCTAAAGATAAAAAAACCTTTAAGCAGAATCCTCGATAAGTTATACAAAAATGTGTGTGTATGTGCAGTTAGAGGTATGAAATGCTTCTAACTACATCTTAAAGCATAATAAATTCCTTAACTACCTAAAAGTGCAAGAGTACAAACCCAAGATTACATCAATTTTAACTGTTTGGAATGTTTAGGATAACAAGAAAGTAAATAATTTAAAGGATTGGCATCATTACTTGATGTGGCAAAGGTTTCAACTGAGGCAAATCTTTTTAATTAATCTTAGAATAATTGTGCCGCTAACGAGGTCTTGTTTTAGTGGCAAGAGTTGAGGGTTTCTTCCTTTTAGAAAAGTATTTTTATCTCTTATAGAGATATTTTTTACATGTATTCTCACTTTATGAAGACATTTTCTCTACCTATATATCGATATAGTAAACTAAGAAATTATTATGCATTGATTGATTATGTAATCTTTATTAACAGTGTGACTCTTTTTATACTTTTAAAAAAACTCTTAGAATAATTATAATCCAACCAATCTAAAATATCTTATTGACCATGACGAACTATCCTAGTTAATCAATCCTTCAAATTAGCATTATCTCTAGCTACATCATCGCCCGGCCGTCAAACCTAATATGACTAATTTAATTATATATATAATAATTTCATAATTAAGTACAACCTTATTTTTCTTGATTTTCTGATCATTTTCATCTAAAGATGCCTTTGAATCTATTTTCTAGCCTATATAGACTAGCTACTCTCCATGAAGTCAAAATATTTCTAAATCGAAAAGTGCCCGTGAACCGCCAGGCACAGCTGTGACAAATAAATTAGGATATGTAGATGCATGTAATGACTTTGGGAGAGCTTTAGAAGTCATGCGATTTTCTTAATAATTTCTTAATTTTTTTGGCAAATTATGACTTTTTCTATTTACAATATGCTTTTTAATTTCTCCACCTCCCATTTTTTTCTACAGCAGACAAGTGTCTCAACCAACTCTTTGAATTGGTTTTCTATCGTTTTTTTCTATATAAATCCTACACGTCTCCACTAAACACAAATCAAAAAAGCCTTTTGCCACTTTGCCTTCTAGCTAGCTTTAGCTGAAGATCATCTTCCAAGCCACAACAATGAAGGTCAAAAAAGAAAGCTCAAGAATCATCAAACCCTTGTATGAAGGCATCGCTAGTCCTTCAACCACAGACTACATTCCTCTAAGTGTCTTTGATAAGGTCACTTATGATGCCCATATTGCTATTATTTACGCCTACCGTCCACCAACCCCTCCAAATGCAACCCTAGAGGTAGGGCTGAGGAAGGCGTTATCCGTCTACCGGGAATGGGCCGGTAGGCTTGGCAAAGACGATGATGGTGAACCCGTTATTCTTCTCAATGATGCTGGGGTGAGGTTTGTTGAGGCATCAATGGATGTCAAGTTTGATCAAGTAATGCCTCTCAGGGCATCAGCATTTTTGTTAAGCCTTCACCCTAGCTTGCAAGGAGTTGAGGAGTTGGTTCAAGTTCAAGTCACTCGGTTCACTTGTGGCTCAATGGTGGTAGGCTTCACCGCGCACCACCTTGTTGCTGATGGACATGCCACGAGCAGTTTCTTGGTTGCATGGGGCCGAGCTTGTCGAGGACTCGAAATTAGCCCTCTTCCTCTTCATGATCGTTCGATATTCAAGCCTCGTGACCCCCCTCGGATTGAATTCGAGCACAGAGGCGTTGAGTTTATGAACCCAAAACCCCAAAAAATACTCCCTCTGCCCGATGATAATGTCGAGGGCGTTGTGATTGAACAAGTCCATTTTTCACTTGGGTTTCTTTCCAAGCTCAAAGCAAAAGCGTCTTCAACGAATGGAAACAACAAGCCTTACAGCACATTCGAGAGCCTAGTTGCACATTTGTGGAAAGCCATAACTAAAGCTCGATCACTTAGCGCCTACCAAACCACTCACGTCAAAATCTCAGTGAATGGTCGAATGAGAATGACTCCAAGAATACCCAATGAGTACTTTGGCAACTTAGTCCTTTGGGCATTTCCAACTGCAAAAGTGAAGGACTTGTTGAGAGAGCCACTGCCCTATTTAGCAAAGCTCATCCATGACACGGTGACGAAGGTGAACGATAGCTATTTCAGATCATTCATCGATTTCTCGAACTCAAAGGCAAAAGAAGAGAATCTCATCCCCACAGCTGACATGAACAAATCTGTTGAATGCCCTAATCTTGAAGTGAGCAGCTGGCTGAGGTTTCCATTCTACGACCTAGATTTTGGTGGAGGATGTCCTTACGTATTCATGCCATCCTATTACCCTACGGAAGGAACAGTCTTACTTCTACCATCCTTCATAGGAGATGGAAGTATAGATGCTTATGTTTCACTCTTTGAAGATCATCTGGCTTCATTCAAGCAGATCTGTTATGCATTGGACTGAAAACCATAAATGCAAAAAATTTCCTTTTTTCTTTTTTTCTCCTTGGAAACAACTTTTTGATAGGTTGGTTAATGTTTTAATAAGAGGCAAACTATAGTCCATAATTGTATGTGTAAACATAGGCTGTACCTTCAGAAGATTCCTGGTAGTCTAAGCAATTGTCTGCACATTAATTCCCTCCATTATCTGGGGACTGAGTCAATCAATACATGCAATGAAGACAACAATATAGTTGGTGGTGCCTAGAAACCTTTTTCTTGTCAAATTATATACTATCTCTATTTTAAAATATAAAGCATTTTGACATAATTTTTTCCATTCTCAAAATATCTGGTATTTTGTAAATTTTAATAATTATTTTTTTAAAATTACATTTACTATAATTTTAATTATCTCATTCTCTATTATATTAGTAAAATTATTAATGATATAATATAAAAAATATTATTTATTTTTTTCTTAATTCATACAAAAAGAGTTAAAATATCTTATATTTTGAAACGTATATTTTTCTCAAGTTTCCGTCATGATGAAAAGTCGCCTCCAACCTCCTACTTATGAAGAAAGATTATCCACAACAATGATTGTTCTATAATATTCTCATTCACAGCAAGTGCACGCTGACCATTCAAATGCCCAGACTTGCATCCCTATTGTTCATTAGTTTAGCTCATTATTGTGTAGTAACAAAACCCCTATTTTCAAAGTAAGATCATTAGCTTGATGCGAACAATAATTGTCCAAGAAAGCTATTCATCAGTCCTTTTTCCAGCTTTGTAGAAGCTGCTAAAATGCCACACGATTTTAGGATTCATCAGTTTTTTATTTACGAGAAATTCACACTACATAAGAGGAAATGAGGGAGTGAATAGGTATAAGTACTAAAAAGTTTAGAATCAGATAGACAGACGTGAAATCTGACTATATAGAGAATGGTTCAACTTATGTTTAAAATCCTAATATAAAGACTTCGGGCATATTTGGATTGGTTTTTGTTTGAATTGACTTGTATTGAGAATTATAAAAGTAAATTATTTGTAAGAGAAAAGTGGAACCCAAAGTGAAAAAAGTGAAGTCTTTTGAATTGAAAAGCCAATCCAAATACACGCTTCATAAATCCCAAAAAAATGCTGGAAAAAAATGGAAATGCACCAAACAGATCTTAAATTTGATAAAACAAGAAAGCATTGAAATATGTTATTAGCTGGTGAACCTCTCTAGTGCAAGATAAACATGTGATATTAGAAATTTTTATTCTTATGTATTTCCAATAATGGGTCTTTGTTTTTTCATTTTTTTGACGAGATCAATGGCCTTGGATTTTCACGTAATTGAATAGAACACATGGTGATTTGTTTACTTTGACAAAATATAATACTAATTTATTTACAGCATTATGTATCAATTCCATAGCAAAAAATCCAACTTGAAAAGAATTAATTCAATCATACGAAGACACAATTTTGTTGGTCAATGAAAGGTAGTGTGTCTAACCTTTTCACTTGAAAACTAAACATACGGTAAAAGAAAGAAAACATTTGAAATTGGTAAGTTTACAAGTAATTAGAATCTGTCTAGTTTGATTTGCAACTTTCAGTTTTTGCTCAGTCAATTGTAAGTTTTAGTATGTCTATTTGGATTTAATAAATGATTATATTAATTAATTGTCTGAATCATAATAAAATAAATAATTTAATCGTACAATAAGATGATAAATTCCATTTTAATTATTTCTAAAAACACACTATTTAATTTTAAATTATGTTTTCGTAATGATAAAATAAATGTGAACACAATCAAATACAGTAATGCCATCTTTCCGCCGTCTAAATAGAAATCATATATTAATTGAGCTTCCACACCACATTTGTGTAAGACATATATTAATTGAGCTTCAACGCCTAATTTCTCCAATGCTCTTAAGTTCAAAGCTTCCATCTCAAATCTAAAATTTTTTATTTTTGATCACCCTTTTCGTGATAAACGATCTATTTTTATATTTTCTTAAAACGAAAATTCTCAAACCGAATCCTAATTCAAATGCACTACTCAAGAAAAGTCTACGATATAATGCCCACCGCATGGTGATTTAATTAATTAATCATAAAATTAAAAAGTGAGTAGGTAGGTTGATGCAAACTAGAGAAATTCTTTCCTTTCTAACCTCGCCAATAGAGAACTCCGAAGACTTACTGTGGAATTTGTGTTTCGCCCACGGAAACGTGTTTGGTTTCTTCTGTTGGCGTATAGCAGTTCACCAACACAGAATCTACAAAAAGAAAAAACCAGACATTCTTTACAAGTTTCTTTGCGTGGATATTTCTCTTACCGTGGAATTTGTGTAATTTTCTGGATCATCCTCTCTTGTTCTTTCTGCATAAAGGCAAACTTTTAGGTAGATTGAGTTTTTATTTGAGTTAAATTGTATTCAGAGTCGTAAAAGTAAATTATTTTTTAAAGAAGAAGTGAAATTTAAAATAAAAAAATAAAAAAAGTGAGTTTTTTTTTTTATTTGAAAGTCAATCCAAGATCACTTATTTATGTTTTTAGTAATTCATTTTTGGCGTTTCATTTAATGGTAAGTCTAGGTATTGGCTGGGTCCTAAATATATTTGTGGAGGGGCCAGAGGCTGGCAGAAAATCTACACATCAAGGACCGGGAAATCTATAGGCGTGTTGAATACAACTACAGTAGCAAAAAGAATGTGATAATCTCAGGTAGAAGTAGAAATTTTTGTACCCTCTAATTATTATATATCGACCTATCTAATCAAATATGCAAATAGTCTTGGATGCTTTTGAAGAAAAACTTACTAATAGCTTTTTTTTCTTTTTTTTTTTATGCACTTGAGATGGAAGATGTGATTCTAATCTAAAATTTTGATAAGCAGTACTTCTTTTATCACTAAATTATTATTTTATCACAATTTACTAATGAAGTATTTGAATAGAATTTATATTTAAAATTTTTTGTCTCGAGACTTATAAGAGTGAACTGTTTTTTAGAGAGGAAGTAGGATTCAAAATAATAAATTTACATTAAATTTTATAACGGAACTTAATTCAAACATCCCATAATAGCCATCTAAGGATTTGCAATTTGGGTAACAGTTTCGAGATCATATACTTTAAATATAATTTAGAAAGTGAATGAGGTTATTTTGTTTTGAGATTAATAGAGTAATGACATGCAAAAGTTTGAAGTAAAGTAAAAGAAGGGGGTTAAGATTGTAATTCAATTTATTAAACCGTATTTCTCTTGGGACAATGTTCTTCTGTTCTTTCAGATATTAATGAATCCTAAAATCCATCATAGACAAAGATGGGCTGTGGTCTGTTGCATTAGCATTAATTGTCAATGGACTTTGTACTAAGAAAGCAAGTAAATTGTTAATAGAGTTAAAGTCCACCCTCAGTCCATATTGTGGAGAATCAGAACTCAAATAGATGCAGATGTCTACGTTCAAGCCCATGAATCGATCCATTGCTAAAGAGTGCTCAATGCAGAGTTTTTTTTTTGCAATATTCTACAACCTTGAAATGAATATGATAAAACATCGATGAGTTGAAATATTTCATATTTCCAATATCACAAAAATGCTTGAGTTAATTTTGTTTTTTTAAAAAATAAAGTATATATAAAAAAGTATTTACATCTCTTATGAAGAAATCTTATTTCATAATGTTGTGCTAATTTTTTTTTTCAACAGGTCAAATTAGAATTACTAAAATAAGATTTTCAGGGTTAAAAAAAAAGGCTAGAAAACCTAAAATTGGGAAGGAATTAATACAGAGTAAACATTTGCTACTGGATATATAAATAGAAAAACTATTCTTAGAATTATTATTATTATTATTCCTGATAGAAAACTTGGCTAGTGGTAGATAGAGGAGAGAGCATCATTGTCTATTAATAGAAAAAGGGTGGAAAATAGATGGTAGAATGTCATTTAACAAACGAAAAGTCCCAGCAACAGCTTCCTTCTTATATGCATGTTTAAGAATATTTGCATTCTTAGCTTAAAGTTTGGAAAAGAATCTATTTATAAGATCTTTTTGAAAGTTGAGACATATTCTTCTTTTTCTTTTAAAAACTTTTTATTTATATATTATCAAGTCGCAGATTATTCATAATATAGTGTTTTTTTCTGTACGCAGTATCTAATGCGACATATCCTTTAAATGATTTTAAGAAACCTTGCGATAAATTAAACCAAAACAAATAAAAAGAGTCGCTATAACATTAGCCCAAATTGTGTTTAAAAAATTATGAATGCATGTTCCTGTTTCTGTTCATTAATAACCAATGAGTATAATAGAATTTTATTTTGCCCAAATCCATCAATTTGTCTCCCACTATAACTACATTGAAGGTCACTCAGAAATGATTTTCTTGTCAAGATGACTTTATTCAAAACCCTAACCACAAAATAGTCGAGGTTGATGTTCTAATTGCCTCTCAATTATCAATTACTAAAGTTCAACTTTTACTATTGAAAAAAAAAAAAAAAACCACATATGTAGTCATAAACAGTTAAAAAAAAACTTTAGGATTATTTGAATTCCTTTTTAGATTCTTACACAATACTTCATTACTTCTGTATATGTAGAGAAAAAGATTTCATTACCTCATAATAAATAACAATAATTGACCTTGCATAATCTAACTACATGTTAGTAGCTAGCTATTCGTACATTGTGTTATGTAATTTACACTTTGTACCATTAAGTGAAAGAAAAAATGTTTTCAACTTTTAGAATACGATACTTTAAAATTCAAAAATTAAAAAGTATCGACTTTCATAAAGTACAAATTATTTTTTGATCTAAGGCATTCCAACTTCATATAAGTTGAAAAGTTTCATAAATGATATTTTGAGCATTTGTTTTTTTTTTTTTGTGTAAAGAAAGGAAGATGAACTTGATCTATCAAAATAAAGTTTATTTGACTATAAAGATGGTATCTTTATTTCTATTGCTTCATAAGCAAGCATCTATACGTATGATTTAACTAGTTATGCCATTCTTTTCTTTGTCTAATAAGAATTAAGCTCAGCATCTTATTTCAGAATTCTTGTAATAGTATTTTCATAACATTCAATGGTTTCTATCTCAAAATTTAGTGACAATTTTTTAAAGAACACATTTTAATTATTGAATTAAGTACACTCAATACATAGTAGTTCAACTATATTAGATGTGATTGTTTCTAATTATATTAAAGTTGTTTATTTCTTATAATGTAATAGATTTTATACATTTTGTAATAGATTCGAATTATCATATATAGTTTATTTAATTCAAATTAACACGTGTCTGAAAATATAAGTTAGAAAAAATTATTTTTAAATTAAAGTTCTTTTTTAAAGCTTGAGCACTAGCTGCTCAACATTGAATTAAATACTCAAAATTAATTTACTAGTTCTATAATATTAGTTACAAATTTTTAGTTCAATGACTTTAATTAGATTTACTTAGTAGGAATTAGTGATGATATCGTAAAATAATTTTATACTAGTTAGTATTTATACCATGAAATCTTTGACAAATTTTGATGTTGGAGTAGGTAATTATCAATAATTTCAATTTCCCCCCCAAAATCCACAACAGATATACCTGACTTTATAACGTACGCAGAGGACGGTCACTTTCAATCATTACTCACTTTGCTTTAATTTCCCGGCATGACGGCCCCTCTCCTCTATTCGCAAAATCCGCTGTCAGTATTTATTTATTTAAATAATTTCGTAAAGTAAAGAAAATAAAAAAAATAAAAGAGAAAATACTCGTACTTCAGATAGCAGCAGTAATAGTGTAAGAAAGCACGCACACCCACACACACAGAGACCTCTTCTCCAATTAAAAATTACTAACCCTAATTTCTCATCTCTTTCTCTTTCTCTCTCACACACTCGAACGCATAGAATAGAATTATCAATTATAGGAGGAGGCTTGTAGTACGAACTAGGGTTGCGGGGTGTCCAATCGGGTCAGGTTCTGAGATACTAATTGAATAGTTGGAGCTTCGATTGCTTGAATCGAGCGGCGATTTGTTGAATTGATGGCGGAGACGGCGGCGGCCGAGGATAGGAATGGAGATAATCGAAGTGATACCAGTGAATACGATTACACTTCGGAGGACGAGGGGACTGAGGACTATAGGAGGGGAGGATACCATGCTGTTCGAGTCGGAGATACATTTAAGCACGGGAGATATGTGGTGCAGAGCAAGCTCGGCTGGGGACATTTCTCCACTGTTTGGCTCGCTTGGGACACTCAGAAATCTGTAATTTTTCTACTTGTTTCTCTCTACACGCGCTGTTGATTCTGTGATGTATTTGTGTGTGCCTATTATGGTTGTGTAATGCGTTCCTTTTCGTCTCTGTCTTTTAGGTGATACTTCTGTTTCTTTCCGTATATACGAATTTCTACCGTGTCTAGGAATTGGAAATGTATGTTTCTCAGCATTTTCTGGAAAACTATTTCTATATTATTGTGTGGTCGCATCAATTATATGCTTATTCTGTGTAATTCCAACGGAAAATGATATCTTTTGGACTTGAGAATGTAAAAGGGGAGAATCTCATTAAATCTCTTAAATTCTGATCTGTATAACAGCCTGGTTGTTTTCTTATTTTGAACGACAGATTGCACTGTATAGTGGCACTTCCGTGCACATGTATAGGAAGAGATGTGGAGAAGCATTAAGATGCATAATTTTGTAGATCATCATTATTTTGTGTTTTAAACTTCAAACCTTTTATTTTATAAGTAATGGATGAGGCTATAATATTTCTTTTTCTTTTTCCTTTTCTGGGGTTAGAGATATGTAGCTCTGAAGGTTCAAAAAAGTGCACAGCACTATACCGAAGCGGCAATGGATGAGATTACAATATTGAAACAGATTGCTGAGGGAGACCCAGAAGACAAGAAGTGTGTGGTGAAGCTATTGGATCATTTCAAGCATTCAGGACCTAATGGGCAGCATGTATGCATGGTTTTTGAGTACTTGGGGGACAATCTTTTGACACTTATCAAATATTCAGATTATAGAGGAATGCCCCTTCATATGGTTAAAGAAATTTGCTTTCACATTTTGGTGGGTTTGGATTACTTGCACCGCCAGCTTTCTATCATACATACAGATTTGAAGCCTGAAAATATATTACTTCTATCAATGATTGATCCTTCTAAAGATCCAAGGAAGTCGGGTGCTCCTCTTGTTCTTCCTTCAAGTAAGAGCAAGATTTTGTCTGAGCCTGGGGCTTCGAAAGATGCCAGGAGCTCAAATGGTGACCTGACAAAGAACCAGAAAAAGAAAATACGCAGAAAGGCTAAACGGGCTGCTCAAAAGTGTGCTGGGAAGGAAGCTTCTGAGGAACTTGAGAATGATGATGAAGCTTCTAGTCCAGAGGATTCCCAGCATGATGATAAACTCAATACTGACTTGACGGAAGCCAACACATCAGCTGGTGAAGATAAATCATTAGTTGATGATGGGATGAAACATGGTGGCCAAGAACAACAATGCAGTAAAAGAGGAAGTCGTTCTACCAGGAAGAAACTGCTGGCTGAGGTTGATCTCAAGTGCAAATTGGTAGATTTTGGAAATGCTTGTTGGACTTATAAACAATTTACAAGTGACATTCAGACAAGGCAGTATAGGTGTCCAGAAGTTATCCTGGGGTCAAAGTACTCGACTTCTGCTGATCTGTGGTCATTTGCTTGCATATGCTTTGAACTGGCCACTGGAGATGTTCTCTTTGATCCTCACAGTGGGGATAACTATGACAGGGATGAGGTATGAAAATGCCCACCAAGCAGCTTATCTTCTTTCTGGATCGATGCATGCTCCCATATATCGTAGTGATTGGAATTGTGTGCATGTATCCTATATGCATGTTTGTCAAGGTACCTAGAAGGGCTAATTTGGATCACAGTTGTTTTCGTTTTTTGGGTATAAAGTTATTTTATGCTTGCAGTAGGATAGGATAGGCTAAGCTTAAAGTAATAGGGTAAAATGAATTACAAGGTTGATACGAATCCAAGATACAATAAGCTTGGTTGTCCAAGAAAAGGGAAAGGGAAAAGGTAAATTCTCAACTTCCTAGATTTTAAGTTTTGAACTTGTGAGAAAGGTATGACGCTTTCAACTTGAATGAGACATATTGCGCATTTGGATTTGTTTGGGCTTGGTGCAGAATTAAACTTCTAAATATCCATGAACTTACGTGGAGCCTTTACTCGCCCGAGCCAGATGAAATTAATTATGGAGTTATACAATTCCAATATGGTGATTAAGATTTGTGGTACAACTTAGTGTTTTTCTATACGCTTTTAAGAAATTTTATCCTTCAAAGCTGAAATCTTTCTGTTTTTCTTGGTTTACATATTTGTCAGTGTTTTACTGGAAGATTATTGGCTTTAGACAATAAACACATTCCTCTGAATTGCTAACGGATATGACCAACTTATATTTCATCAAATTGATTAAGTGAATGCTTTTCTTGTTGCTTGGCTTCTTGAGGATGAAGTTGCCTACGATGCCTTGGTTGGAAGATAGACACAAATCCTGGAATTGTATAATTTAAAACACAAAGTAGACAAACTAAATAATGTAGTTTCTAAGCATTGAGCTTATGGACTGATAAAAACTAACCTGAAAGTAAATTTATGTAAAACCTTGCAAGAAGATTCACTAATCTTGTTTTTCCAAATTTAAATTTATCAACTTGGAAGTAAATGCAGTTTGAGCTTTCGTGGCATGCAATTTTCTTTTTCTTTTTCTTTCAACTTTTGTATTTTTACTGACAGGTAGGTGCCTTTGTGATGCATCTGAATCCTTTTTACCTAATTTACATACTTGTGAACTGGATCTCCTGTAGTGTTGATTGAACAAATCCAATTCAATTGATAACTAGGATGGGAGAACTTCTGCATCGTCTGACGAGGCTGATGCAGCAATTATTAATCCACAAGGCATTTCTTCAAGGCTTTATGATAAGCAGAAAGAATATAATGAAAATTTAACATGATGATGAATATAAATGAGAACAGTGTCGATTTAAAGTAAGCTAACACGCCATATGAATTTTATGATTTTCTGTAAGAATAAATAAATTGGTAGTCCAATCTTGACAATTTTCTCCATAGTTTTCCCATTTTTTTCTCTACTTTTCTAGTACCAACTGATGTCATCAGGTGATGATTATTTCAAATTGTCTTAGTTGTGTTTGACTTTTGATCAATTGGTGGAGCAAAAAGTAAAGTCCTTGCTTTTAGCTTAGCTAGAGACATGACTGCTAGATTTTGAGGAAGTGAAGGTATAAGAAAGAGAAACAGAAAGGCAGGTTTTGTTGTGTCGTGGGTAGCAGATAGAATACAAGACTTCTTCATGATCTGGAGTAGAGGGAATGATTCCCCAGAACTACGTAGTCCGCCATTTTGACATTTGTATGACCAGAAGCAGATGTGATCTTAAGTGATTTCTTTACACCTAAAGACTTCAAAGCTTTTCAATTTCTGCACAAGCATTAGTTACTGTTAACAAGAAAGATGGCTGCAATAGATTCTAGATGCAATTTCTTTCTTTTTGGAGTCGTGTCAGATGCAGCGAAAAGGTGGAGTATTGCTTTAGATGCCTCTGTGTTTTGTAGAAATGAAATTGAAGAGATACTGGTTGGTGAATGCACTTTTATAATGCTCTTCGGTATATATTTGTGTTGCCCTAGTGAAGTTGAGAGACTAAAGTGCCCTAGCCTAAGTGACCTAATGCATTTTGGGAAATCAAACAACACATTTGCATTTCCACTTGCATGATGTTGATTTTTTCTTTGAGGAGGTCAGGAGGGGGTAAATAGGGCTATGATGTTGATTAGTCTTCTGACGAGTTGAAGTTGAGATTGGTGGGTCAGGAATGCATGGTAATGTGATATGGAAAATTTTACTTGGGCATCCTTTCCCCCCTTATAGCCCTTCAGGTTAAATTCTTCTTGCTTTCCTATGCAGATCATTGCAAGAGATGACTTAATCTGTTATAAAGACATCTCATGAAATTTGCCAAGTGACAAAGAGGGCATTGTGATCCATAAAAATTAAAGTTGAAAATATTAGTAATTATTTAATTTATTGTGTTAGGTTTGCTAAATAGGTTAGGTAATTTGTTTTTCACTTAGGAAAGTCTTTGAATTAAGTTTATTTGATTTGGTTGTTTCCTAGTTGAATTACTTTTAGTTTGCAGGCCGTGTTTGTGGTTTGTTTGATTTGGTAGTAGTTTCCAGTTAGATTGTTTTTAGTTTGTAAGTAATGATTTCAGTTTTGGGGCTCTATAACTCATGCATTCTCTGAGAATAACTATAGAACTTAATCCAATAAGGTTACAATCTGAGTATGGATTTACTCTTTTCAACCCAATGAGGTTTTAGCTTTCTTTTCACACTTCTTTCCTCATACTTCAAACTATATGCATCCACAAGCACAAATTAGCTTGTGCACATTCTGCTGTGGCATGAAGACAGAATCCCCATGGTCTTGCTCCATGTGAAAGACACTAACAATATGGATCCTTGGTCATTGACCAGAACCAAGCTGCACTTTGTATCATAGATAGAAAGCCAGTTACTTAGTGAAGTACGGTATATACAGCCGGATTTGCCAGTGTGGTTAGGTACAAGCACTGGAAGCTACAGGAGCCTTCACTTAAGGCGAGAGCCTGGATAATTTTGATATCATAAGGTCCTTAAAATTCATGATCTTGGATTTCTTTTGTTCCGTTTACAGTTAGTGGTTTCGGAATATTCCTTGCGCTAATTTCTGTCCAAGTCTGTTATCTATTCTAGACTGGCTAGTAATTTCTACCCTGCTATATGATTATTCGGCCTTTTTCTATCTCACTTCTCTATTTGAAACATCTCTGGTTGGAGTTCTCTAGGCTCAAATGCCTTAGAAGACCTAGAATCTTGACTTTCCTGGATTTCATAGACAATGTATGCCATCTTGGTGCTCTATTCATATTTTCTGGTTTGCTTTTATAGTTAATTGCATCAGCTTGCCAGATATAGGTTTCTGGTTAATTAGCATTGTGATCTTCTTGATCATAGTGATAGAATTATATGGGTGTTTGTACATATGGTTTTATGTGAATTCATTGGCAGATAAGTCATTAAAGGATAATATGCGCAAAATATATCATGTAAGAACAAAATTTCAGAGATTCTACCATTGCTTTTGCTGTTTTGTGGCTTATGCTCCTTTCCCCTGCAGGATCACTTGGCCCTGATGATGGAACTTCTCGGTATGATGCCACGTAAGGTGAGAGGATTAGACATGCAACACTAAGAAGTAAATGGAGTAAAGTTATTTAATATGTATAAACATGTTTTTTTCTGGTGCGCCATTACAGTTTGTTGATGTAGACTGAACTAAATATTTTTATTTCTGCATTCAAACGTGTTGCTGTCCCCTTCCTGAGTTTCATAAATGTGTCCTGCAGATTGCTTTAGGTGGCCGTTATTCACGGGAATTCTTTAACAGATACGGAGATTTGAGGCACATCCGCCGATTGCGATTCTGGCCCCTGAATAAGGTTTTAATGGAAAAGTACGAGTTTAGTGAGCAAGATGCAAATGATTTGGCTGATTTCCTAATTCCTTTACTTGATTTTGTGCCTGAAAAAAGACCTACTGCTGCACAATGTCTTAGTCATCCATGGATCAATATAGGCCCTCAGCGGCTTGTGCCGTCTACCGAGAATCTTCAAACTCAGACAGCAGAAAATGGTGCTGCGGAGAAGAAGAGAGAGAAGGATGAGAGGGAGGCCATGGAAGTTAGAGTAGGGAATATGAATATTGATGGAACTTCAAAGCAAGTCAAAGATAACCAATTGGTAGTAAACCAACCAAAACAGACATAATTGATTCAGTCAGGTCAGGCTTTATGACAAGTTTCATCTACATTGTTCTTTGCAAGGTTTTGTTAGACTGTTTTGTTTGTTGTTCTCTGTAAACTATGGTTCTGTTTCCTCTTGAGAGATGAGTCCTTCGTTCTTTAGTTTCTTAATGTGAGAGGAAGAAAATGATGGCGGGCAAATTTGGAACTCTGACATTGGTAGTTTTTGGTTGATTTAATAATAGTCATTATGAAATATATAATGACTGTTGTCCAGCAATAGTCTTTTGAAGAAATACTTTAGCGTCGCTGTGTGAGCTCTACGAAATAATGTTTCACTTTTCCAATCATTTTGGATGTCTGTGCGTATGTGGATGGTACATATATTTCTGTGGAACATAAATTTTTTTTTTATATTTTTTATTTCTCTTCTCAACTGTAGCTTTGTCTTTTATTGTAGGCCAATACTAACTCAAAGTTCTTACCCTGCAGCTGGTACAACTGTTTGATTTAAGAAATACCTCTGAAACAACTCTTAGCTTTGGGATCACGGCGAGCATATTGAAAACATAAGCTGCTTGAAGTGACTGGAGCTGGGAAGTTTTTTGGTGAATGTTTAGCGGAGATTTGATTGACCCAAAATATCTTGTATCATCTATCTTAATGAAATATGCATTGATTTGATTTGTTGTGGAAAGGCCGCCCTCTATGTGTCAATTTTGGTGAAATGGAAAGTATTATTTTTGTGTGGATTAATCGACATTGAAATTGTTCTAACATTTCTGTGGGGAGAATTCTCCCTGCTTTCAGTAGGTTCTTCTCTGATGCCTGTAATAAACACCCTCCCCCCCGCCCTAGCAGCGCCCTTTTTATTTTCATTCGCTTATTTGTGGAGGAGTTGGTGTTTACGCGTCTATATTAGGAAACAGTTTCAAGTCAGTTCAGGCCTCGTATATTCCAATCCCTGATTATTTACATTGTTCCTGATGCATTCATAGACGCTCTTAGATGAGACAAGGAGTACAACTTATCCCAGATGATTTTGTCACTTACGGGGGGAAGCGTTCTCATTTAACAATTATGTACTATGACACAACTTCAATTACCCTGTCCGTCAGTATTGCGCTAAGCTTTCCACCTCTGTCATGACTATTCTGTAGATAACCAAGAGGTGTACCAGTGGAGGAGCCAAGGTTTATTTCAGGTGTAAATCTAACTATAGTAATGAAGTATTTGAAGAATTGCTAAGGGTAAGCTCTGGCAAAATTACGGCTCTTAGTTGCAGCCTCCTTTCTTCCTTTCCAGTAGTGTGGTAATGTATGCTAGACGAGCCAAACATTGATTCCAGAACAAGATCTGGCTGAGCATTGAATTAGAAGTTCTCCAGATTCACACTCTTGTGTGCTTGAATTATGGAAGTAGCTACGGATTACTAAAAAACTTCATCAGGTTTTAAGCAGTATAGGATGTATCTTTGTCTTCATTGATATAATAATATAGAGGAGTGTTACTATAAGATTTCTATATCAATAAATATGATTTTTCACTAAAAATATTCATTTACTATCTCATTGAGTCATAAAAGAATAGACGTAAAACTCATAACCTATTAAAATCATCAAGGAAAAGCTCACAAATATCTTTCACCATCAAATTCTCTTGACTTTATGCCTATTAAACGCGGGTGGTTTTGATCTCCAAACTACAAAATTCTTGCAAGTCCTTTATTTGGTTTGTGTTATTAGAATTCTATAATTTTAATACTCCAAATGCAATTGATCTCTCTCTCTCTCTCACATCTAAGTGAATGGTAATCGTTTGTTCGTGAACATTCTCTTCTTAAACAAAATTGGAAACTGTATATAATGTTTCTTATAATAATATTTTTTTTTATAAAAAAATTTACCATGAGGAATTTTCTTATTAATACTCTGGAACTTTTAATTATGGTGCACAATAAACACTAAATATCTTAAAGAATCATTGTTGTTCGATTTTTTTCCCACTATTACATACGAAAGTTAGCATTGTTCCCATTTGCTATTTCAGTTGTAGAATTCGGTTTATTTGCTATATCCCTTTCAATAACAGCTGCAACTTTCTTTTCTTTTTGTTGAGGAGACAACTGCAACTTCTGTCATCACAGTTGTCGTCAAAATTGCACCTTTTGTTACCAAACCGTCATGTTCGGAGGGTTTGAATGATATTCCTAAACATTTAGGGGTCCAGATGTATTTATCTAACACTTCAGGTCGATGTGTGAAATAATTCCTTTTCTTTTTTTATTCTTTTTGGACAGGGAAATACTATCAGATATTCCCATTTCCAGCTTTCCGCTCCCAGCTTCGGTAGATTAAATACTCCCAGCGTCGGTTCAATTGCTTATAGTGAAGGCGAACAACAAAACAGGTTTGTTGATCCGGAAGTCCACATTCAGCAAACAAGCACATCTTGTGACTGGTGAACAAAGATGCAGTTACCGGCTGCAGGAAAGTTCCTAATACTCATCTTGATTGGTGGTTTTCTCATGCCCTGTGTTCCTCAAAAGGATATTTTCCCCCAATTTGCTCCGATTTGTGTTGGGTATTTGTATAGATGCTTGCAGGTTCACGTTCCTATAGTAAAAACATCTATACAGATTATTAGTGTCATTTTTCTTAACACATTGTCAATTTTTACGTAGTAAGCAATAATTGATTTTTGAATTTTAATTGACCACAATGTATCATACTTGAGCATTTAGTGGATCCATAATGGTAAACTAGCTAGATGGTTGTTTTAGGCTATGCTTCTGGAATTTGCATAGATAATTGACCTTAAGTAATGGAAATTACAGAAGAAGAAAAAAATAACTGAAATAGAAATTGGAGCAAAGAAGAATCTCAGTCTTTCTTGTCATGGGGATGAAATAGTAATTCTTGCGGAAAAGAGAGGAGATGTGGGAAATTCTTAACTCTATCAGGCAAATGCATAAATCTTTCTTCAACGGTGTTATTCTTGCATTATGTTTAAAGTGAAGAATTCTGTATTAGCAACATTGTCTGTACGACAGATATGTTGATTTACTGCTGCAAGAATTTAAGCATTACAAGACAAGACTTGCTTATGGGGGAATTTGTCAGGAGTTAAGTTCCAATAATGGGTAAACTAAAGATAAGTTGTCTACTTTTTGGCGCACTAGGTTGGAATTCTCAGATGGATCTTATCTCTCAGAAATTCTTCCACTCTTCTTAATAGTGTTAATATTCAAATAAATGATATCACTGTCTTTTTAGATCATACACTTTGAAAGTCCTCCTAGGCCTGGTTATTTGAAAATCATGTGCAATTTATTAAATTGATCCCCTCCAAGAATTGGTTTTAGAGAATGAGTATTTTTTTCCTTTTATTGTTCCATTTAATTCCTAGCAGAATAAGCCAAAAGCTCCCTTTCCTTCTTTAATCTGCATTCTGGAGGCCTATACCATGTTAAAAGCTGATTCATATTGAA
Source organism: Rauvolfia tetraphylla (assembly GCA_030512225.1). Classification (NCBI taxonomy): domain Eukaryota; kingdom Viridiplantae; phylum Streptophyta; class Magnoliopsida; order Gentianales; family Apocynaceae; genus Rauvolfia; species Rauvolfia tetraphylla. Next base: position 2,586,287 of record JAJQKT010000062.1, read on the forward strand.
GTTTTGGTTTTCAAAGGCAAGACGAATGGAAAATCTTTGAGGGCTAATTTTCCTTAGATGTTGTTGATTACAATGAGGAATCAGAATGTGTAAAATTCCATAATAGTAGTATGCTACTCTAAGAAACCATTAAGGAAATCAAATGTCACTGAAATTCTAAGCGAATTCCTAAACAAAAGAGCTAAAACCAAAAATTCACCTAAGTAGGCCACCTGAAAGAAACTTAAAAAAAAGGCAAACAAACTATTTTTGCAATAACAATGAACAGTACCAAGATATCGCAAGTACAATTGTGATATTGATATCTGATTTGACTTTCTCCTGCATCAGAAGTACATTGGTGATTCGACATATTTGGTTGAGCACTAATTTCTACACATTAATGTCAAATATATGTGGGGAAGTCTTATGCTTAATGCTGAAAGAAATACACCCTCTATCCAGAATTGGATGTCTATTTTTCTGTACAAAGTGAATAGAAAAGTGGACATCTAATCTTGGATGGAGGGAGCATAATGCTTTGGAAGCAAATCCACTTGCTACTTCTGTTATATGAATAGGAGTTTCTTCAGAAATGCATTACCCCAAAATTGAAACTGCAGCAATAGAAAAAGGATCATAACAGGTCTTTTTGTTGCAATAGTATTGTCATTAGGTGGAGCTTCTCACTGATATGAACAAATTTGTATGACTAGTCTGTTTCATCTCAGGTTGATTTATTGCATTGCAGTTGATTCACTACTTGTTTGACTAACTTAATAGTGCATGTTTTAAGGAACAAATTACTTGCTGGCTATTCAAGCTAATTTTGTAATGTTGTGATGTTAGCATGTAGATGGGAAGTGTTGTCTACATATTATGATCCAAGTGATGGTGGAGGATTTGCTTGCTAAATTGAGGAAAAGGGCCCAAGGAAAAATCTAACGAAATCATATGCTTTCTTTCTTAATTCAATGTCAAATTTGACTCTTTCCTGCTAAATTACTTTTGTGGTAGTTGTTTTTGTTATTTTTCAAATTATATTTGGAAACCTTAAGAAGTTGAATAAGATTAGAGGAAGTAGTGCCTCATGGAATTGAGAATTTGACCGACATGGTTCAAGCTGGAAATTGAATTTGGAAGAATAACATAGGTAGAGGGCAAACTATGCCACTGGTGATGCTTCTCCAAGTTATCGAGGAGATAGGTGCATGCAACATGAACTGACCTTTTTTCTGCTTTGGTTAATCTTTATTTTTCACATCATGCAACCTAACTGGTGAAGCTGGAAGTGCCTACAGACAATTTGATATTACTCTTAACCTCAAATTGTTTCCAGAAACTTTTAAGAGTGTGCCTAATTTGTGAACACTGTAGAGTGAATAAGAATGTTTGTGAAGCTAACTAATCTACTGCAATGTAGGGCAGCTGAATAAGAATGTTTCTTGTTTTAAATGATGTCTATCTTGGTTTTACATGAAACATGAAGAAGCACTTAAATCATGATATGTACCTTTCTGCTCTGCATTGCTGAATTTGTAAACCACTGGTGTTTTCCACTTGCTCTGTGGTTGGATCATATAATGAATATGCTGATGATTTTCTTTGAGCGGTCTTTGATGATCGTCCAGGAATAAGTTCTATTTCCATTAGATATGTGGGGAACAGAGTAGCTTAAAACAGACTTTTATCTGATGCAAAACCCAGGTTCAGGACCTCCTCTTAGAATATGCAGATTTTGTTGCTGAAACTCTCATTGAAGGTCTATCAAGAGTGAAGAGGTTTACTGTTCAGGGACGAGCATTTGCGTCACTAGATCTTCAGGTATGCAAATTTGGAATTTCTGTTCATGTTACATACCGCATCCTTCTCCACATGTTCAACTGAAAATCGGTGTTCTTTGCTTCTCTCAGGTTTTAATTAATGGCCCAAAGCATTTTGTCCCTGTAGATGTAAAACCAAAACAGCAGATAGTTGAAGCTCTTTTTTTTTTCCCTTAAACAGAAGAAATATTATGTTGAGGTGCCAACAATATTGTGCCTCCGTTTGCTAATTTGCAGGAATACAGCAAGAGTTAAATTATTGGGCTGGTCAATCTTGTAGCCACAATGAAAGGCTGGAAAAGGAAAACAAGATTGGGTGTGTTAGAAAAGATGGAGTGAGGTCTTCTTTAGCCTGCGGGGATGGCATGGTTTCGAAAGCCTCCAAATTTTTATGGTCTAATTAGTTAGTATCTTGTGTAATTTGGTAAATTGCACAGTTATTTTTCTCCCATTTTTCATCTTGAGGTTGTATATTTTTATCTCGCGTCGTAATAAAATATCCTGCCTTAAAGGGAATGGCAAGTGTAATTTCAAATTACAATTTATATGCAATGGTTCCACTTCAATAATGGACTTTCCTCATAATTATGGCCAAAGCTATTCAAAATGACACTAGTTTGAGATCTCAAATTTACCATTGTACTCATTTTCTACTTCCTTGGTGCATCAAATATTTCCATTATTTCTCTGGCGTTTGTTCCTCCTCTTCATATCAGTCCCACAGAATACTAATTTCTAAATAAGGAAAGAAGCTAAGGAAAAATTAAGAAATGTAGGAGAAATGCAATCTGAAGCATAATAGTACTGGTTATTGGGTTCATTAAGAATCTAGTTTCATCAAGAAAGAGTGACTGCTCTTTTGCCAATTCTTTCCACTCTTCTCATTTGCTAAGGAAATGGTTTACGATATGTTTGTTACTTTCAACAATCAATCAATATTTATGAAAGAAATGTTCTTTTAAGTTTGTTTTTTATTATTCTCTCCATCCTATAAAGATAGGCTCACTTTTTTTTTTTCTTCCGCCTCAAATTCTAGGCTTAGTTTCTTTTATAAAGGTTAGTTAATTCGTTAATTTCTTTGTAGACCTCTTATTATTGTGCATGAGTATTAAAAAACCTTTTTTTTAAAAAAAAAATTATTAAAACTTAACTTCTAATATTGAATCAAATGCATATGAAGATATTTTAGTATTGAAAAATGTAAAGAGCTAAGTTTCAAAAATGATTAATTAATATGGGTCAAAGTTATATTAGTATTAATAAAGAGCATATAAGGAAAAGACTATGTAAAAATTATGAATTTAACCATATTAACTAACTTTCTTGTTTTGAAATTTATGTATGCTTAGAACTTGTATTTTGCATTTAGGAGGTTAGTACTAAAAAATTAAAGAATAAATCATAAAAAAGTTCCAAAACTATTTTTTTAATCTTAAGTGTTCTCTTAATTTTAATTTCTACAAATTTAGTACCAAATGTATTCTTTTCAAAAGAATATAATCTTTGCCAATAGTCGCACGACAAACTTTAGTTGAGATTCACATGTGTGACGTATATGAGTTTGATTTGAACATTAAATTTGTCATATATTGTTCAACATTTTAGAAAATAGTTACAAATAAAGATCACATGTATTTTTTCTAAAATATAGTACTACCAAATCGAATGATTTATGATTAAATTAGAATTATAAATTGCATGTGATAATTATGTGTAAATGCTTTTAATAGAAGTAGGTAAAATTTGATAAATTTAACATTCAAATCAAACTCATGTGCATGGCGCATGTAAATTTGAATCCAGCTTCTAACTTTGCTGTGGGACTAGCGACTAGAACTATATTCTTTTGAAAAAAATAGAATTGAGTTGAAAATTGTATAAATTAAAATGAAGGGCATATTTAAAACTAAAGAAATAGTTGTAGGACTATTTTACAAAATACTCAAAATTATATAAAGGAAAAATTATGATACTATCCTTAAGGTTTGTCCAAACTATATCATAAACATTCTTGTTTGAAATATTACAAATTTATCCTTCAAGATATTTTAAACTAATACATGTATCCTTTAAATTTAAATTACAAATCATATATCAATTTAATCCCTACAATTAATAAATTAATAATTTATTGATGATTCTCTTGTAAAATTGACTTAAAAAATTTAAAATTTCTGTTTTGAAACTTCTAAAAGTAACTTATCCTCTATCATATGATTTTATTTTGCAAAAATTTCTTTGTACTTCATATTGTCTTTTCACAAAATTAAAAGATATTATCTATATTATACTTCATAAAATAAAAAATTTAATAAAGTATGATAATATTTTAATAAAAGAATGTATATATGGAGAATATAAAAGCTTTCATAAATTTTGAGAGAGTAATTTTGAATTTTTAAGTTAATTTATAGGAGATTTCATTAGTCAATCAATAGCTAATTAAATCAGAATTAAAATGTTATAGAGTTTGTAATTTAAAGAGTAAATTTTCTATTTTCAAAATAACATGAAGAGTAAATTTTTAATTTTTTCAAATAATAAAGTTTATTAAGCAGTTGAGATAAACATTAAAGATACTATCGTAATTATTTCTTAAACAAAAAGTATGCTTATTTTATAATTATATATTTGGACAATATTTTATTCAAAACTTAATATCCTACAAACAATTTAAGAAAAAATCTCAAATTCAATTCTATCCAGTCCCATCTCACCCTAGATTTTTACAAAAAATGATGACATACTTTGTTCGTTAGGCTTGTAGCATAATACAAGGAAAGAAATTAATTCCGTTTTTTTCCCTAGGAATTTGCAGTTAAAGGTTGTCCAATTTGTACCCATTCTTCAGATATTGCACCAATCAAATGGCTATGCCCACTGATCCTATTATGAACAAATAATAAGCAACTAGAACTCACCCAAATTGGCATCTAAATAGCGGGGACCAACTGTAACTAAATCCATGAAATTGCATGTAAAAAATGGACAAGTAACCAAGAAAGGGAAAAGAGAAACCATTTCTTTCAAGTAGCTCATGAAGAACTTTAATCATCTCTAACTCAGCTAGCAGAATGTAAAAGTGTACTATAAATATTGACTAAGCTTATCTTTAAGGATAAATCGTAGAAAATACGAGTACAGAACATTAACGTTGCAAAACATTGAAAAGTGATTGGAAACTAAACATCAATGTCAGTGTCAGTGGATCAAAACAATGTCTAAAAGAAAAGAAGTTGATACGCCTAGAACTCCTTTGGTGGTACTGCCTCGGTGGCGCCATCAACCATCCTCTAATCCTTTGATAGACTTTAAAAAGAGTTAGTGTAGACTCATGTATTAATTATAAAATTATTATTTTTTAAATATTTAACGTGAATAAATATAGTATTTATTTTATTTTATTCTTTTAACTTTCTGAATAACAAATTTACTCATTATAATCTTTTATTTTTAATAAATAATATTGTCAATTCATTTAATTTAGTTATCAATAGCTGTAAATAATTTTCTAGGATTATCACAATCTTTGTTGTTAATCTTAAAAAGGTCAATATATTAAAAAAAAATCTAACTATTATTAAAATTCTAGTTACTCAAAAATATTATAAAATATTAAACGATTTTCTTTTAGATGGGCCTTAGGCGACCTCCTTGATCGCCTAAGGCTCTCTACGGCCTTGCCCAAAGATTCCCACAGTTACATGTGAATTCTCCCCCAAGCTTTAAAACACACACTCCAATGATAACCATCATTGTAGCTGGGACGCAACTCAAGAGGGACAAAAGATGAATGTAGTAATTGTTAGGCTTCATGAATCCGAAGCCTTTAGCAGTCATAGGAGTAATTGCGATGGTAGCATCAGCCAGATAAAGGTAGGATCCCAAACTTCTCGTAGTGACAGTCCGCGTGAAGAAAGCGAGAGCAGCATAGATGCTCAATGAGTAGCCCAAGAGCTACAGTCCATCGCGCTTCAAGGGGAAGAGAGGGATCAGGGAAAAAGAATCGCGGTTGAAGAGAAAAGAGAGCGAAGTTATAATGAACTGATGACTTTTTTATTTAGTAAAATTATAATTTAATATTAGAATATAATAAAATTTTATAGGATTTGACTTAAATACCCTGTTAGTATATTGTGCTAATAAAAGTAAATTATACCTAGCAAAAAAAGGGTTAAATTAAATATGCAATCTACCAAATTTCATTTAAATAAAATTCACGTTAAAATTTCAAGAACATCAAATATTTTAAATGTTGAAATATAATTTAGTTATAAAGATAACTCTCATTTTAGATCGTAATAAATGAAGAACTACCAAGAAAAATGAAAAAAATTAATGCTAGTTTTGACTCTTTCTTTATCAAATTTTATTTGAGTATAATAGTAATAAAATATTTTTTAGGACACCTAGGTCCTTGGATCTATTTCTTGCTGAATGGGCTTTCCTATGAAAAGATTTTTTCTACTTGAAGTTTGTATATCAAACATTGGAATGGAATATCAAACATTGGAATGGAATGAGTAGTCACAAAAGTCATTCCATTTTATTGTACCAAATGTATCGATATTTATTGCTCAAAATAAAATATTTACATTTCTATTTTTGTTCATCTAAAATAAATGTCTACTTTATAAAAAAATACTCGTCTATTTCAAAATAATCCTCCCAACTATATCTTTTATGGGTATTAAGGTTTTGAGGAATTTTATAGAGAAATTAGGTAAAAGGTAGCAAATAACCTACTTAGAGGTAGTTGAAAGATCAACAATGAATTAAATAGGTGGACCTGTTTTCATCTCCTCTCTGTCATAAATGTTCAAAGTCAACTCTTTTTTTATTTGAGAAAATGCATATTAATTTCTTCAAATGTTTAATTAGATAGTTTGAAATTGGGTTAGAAATGGAAAAAGAGTAATAAATACTTTCTCTATTTAAAAATAGGACAATTAATTTGAAACCAACAAAATAGAAAACTAGAACAATTATTTTGAAATGGAGGGAGTATCTTTTCTGCCTGAACTTTTATAACTAATCTCATTAATTTAAAATGATATAAACTAAAACATGACTCTCGCCACTAAATTTGTAATCAATATGATAATTAATAGACTCTCTTCTAAATCTTTGTGCAAGTAAGGCGAAGAGGCAGTGCACTAGATTACAAGGATCCCTTACAGTCCATCAAAATTAAAAAATCTACTTTAATTATCTTTTGTTTTATGAGTATATACTAAAGGTAGAAAATTTTAAATAATATAATAAGTAAGTTTAAAGAGAAGATGAAAAGTTACACAAAACCATGTAGTATAATATCATGGGTCGCATACTCTATGGGAACTTCCAAGCACATAACTCTTGTCCTTTTGGTCTTGGATTAGGTTAGCGTATTGGATTGGGCTTCTATTTGAAAGTTTTATTATTATTTTATAAGAATAAATTATTTATATAAGAAAAATTAAGACTCAAATTGAAAATTTAATATAAAATGCTAATGTTGATAATTCTTTTCATTTAAAAGGGTGAATTCATATGACAAGTTTGGATTTCGTCTGTTAGAGAAAATGATCAGATTATACTACTTTTAGTCGTTGAGCATAGATCACAAATGAAATTATAGCTAATTAAGAAAAAAATTGAATCATGGCTAAAATATGGTAAAAATCGTGCAAGTTAGTAAAATCTCCTGTGAAGGGGAGTATCATGTGCGTAGATGGTTTAATAATGTTTCTGCCCCACACTAGCAAAACATGCATGCATGCATGCTGGTTAGAGGATTACGTAAAAGCTTTACGTGCTTATTGTTCCAGCCATCTTGGCTGACATAAACAAATAAAATTTCGTAAAATTTCCCCCGAAAATGTGATGATAAAATTGTTCTAGATTACAGAATTGCAGTGTTTCCACCCTTGTTTATACAATTCGTCCATCAACAAGGATTGAACCGAATGAAAAAGCTATCATTTAGTCAAGCTCCTACTCATCATATAGGATTCCAGAAGCTATGAAATAAAAGTATCTTATTCTTGAGGAAAAAAATAAAAATATATTTATAATTAATTACGTACCTATATTAAAGCTGCATAATTAAGCATAGAAGTCCGTTGGAGTCTCTAAACTTTATGGCAAAAAACTAGTGTCAAAGTCATTGCAAGTCAAGAAACAACTAGATTTTGAAAAACAAGCTGCTTCGCAGCAACAGATTGTTCTTCCTCCAGTTGAGGTTTCGGTTGACCGCACTGCGAGGAAGTTCGGGAGGTAGACAAAATCCGGGTCGAACATAGAGATCCCAGTAGTTGAGGTTTCTGATGTAATAATGCATTCCCCAATATTTGCACTGTGCTGTAATTGCTCTCTCTGCTTCTGATTTCAAAAGAGATCCCACTTTCGACCAAAAATACTGGAAATTTTATTCAATCGAGATCCCCTAAATTTGAACTTTTCTGTAATTGTTCTATCTAGCCATTGTTTACCATTATGCGCCAAATAGATGTAAATTTTATTCAAGCTAATTTATCTTTGTAAAATTTTATTCATTTATTAATCCTAATTTATCTGTGTAAATTTTCTTTTTCCACATTAGTATAAATTCATAAAAGTATAAATTCATAAAAGTAGAAAAAAGATAGATACATATAAGGCTGTCAATGGGTCAGATTTTTACTCGGCCCGAACCCGACAAGCCTGACTACAACATAACATTTACATATGCTTATCCGACTCAGACACGATAATGCATCATCTAAACGAGTATGGAGTATAATACACAAAATTTTAAACTCTATAAACCTGAAACTCGAATAAATTTTTAATAATAAATATTTTGTACATTTATTTTCTTGAATTTGTTATTTTAATTTGGATAATAAATACATTTAAATATTATGCTTGAAAACATTAAGTTTGTTATTTTTTTAAATTTATAGCATAATATTTAAATTATATTTTATATTTATTAATATTTTTTAATTTTAATTAGATATACCTGAACCAGAACCAAAACCCTATAAAGTACGATCCGAATCCATCATATTCAGGCTCGTCGAGTAATAAAATCGAGTCTGGATTCGAAAATAATAAATCGAGTTCGGGATAGGATGTCTCAAACACGTTAGGACCCATTTACACCCCTAAATACATACCATATATCAATAGTTATCTTAAAAAAGAAAAAGAAATTACCGAAGGTTTTCATTTCCTAGTAACATCCAAGATACTGAGTAGCTGCATCAATGCCATGGTTGTACCCTAAAAGTAGAATCCGTGCAAATTTTCAACTAAAAAACTAAAATATAGTCTTTCAAAAATTTATCTTTTAAAATTTTTCTATGCAAATTGTAGTCAGCCTGATAAGAGAATATTCTTTCCCTCTAGCTCCAATGTGCACTTCAAGTTAACTTGTTGCTTTGAGTGAAATGCTTCCATAATTTGGAAGCATTTTTATTTTCTTCGAGGTAACTGGATGAGATGAAATCTTCATACTGTAAAATTTCACCAGCAGGTCAAAGAGATGGCTTGCTACTTTGATTCTTACAGTATTTTTCTTGCCTTCAGATACGAGTATACGAGGAAAAATGCTACAACAGCACCAACTATGATTCCTCCAGTTGTTAGCCAAAATGCAAACTACATGATTCAATGAGAGAGTGAACTTTAGAACCAGAATGCCAATGGCCCAAAACAAAGAGGAAGGAGGAGCTAATTGACAGAGAACCCTACCACATGTTCTTCAAGATAGGACTTCAAGTTCATGCCAAATATACCTGTAAAAGGAAAGAGCAAGGTCATGAATGGTAGATTTAATAGCCCTGGCTAAATGACTCTTCTCCAAAACCTGGAGCATTTCTACCGATGGCAATCTGCTTCTTCAAATTCACCGATGGGAAACTTGCATTTCACTAGTCAATAGGAAAAAATACAGTAAATATACGGGTATTTCTACCTTGGACTGGGAACTGGAACCTTACAAATGCATGTCTTTGGTTTGTTAATTAACTCTTGAAGGCCACTACAGGAACCTAAATCTACTCCAGATCCAAAAAAACCCCTAGCGAAAATTCATATTGCACAGGGCAGGAAGTGGGGAGTTTGAGAAAATCAAGAGATCAAGATATTTTCTCATGGCAATGCCAACATTGCATTTCCGTCCACGTGACAAACAACATTCATCAATCTGTAAAGTAGAGTTAATTTCAGCACTGTCCAGTGAAGTTGGATCTCACAAAAGGATGCCAATTTACAGATAGCTCAACCAGTCAAGCTGTTCCATGTTTGAGGCTACATGCTTTGTGGAAAGTAGTGATAACCCTTGTTTACTAAACAAACTACTACTGATACAACATTGTAAATTTTCAGCATGTCTTATAAATCATATCTATGGATCAAGATTTTGTGTTAAGCTGACAAAGGAGGCCTATATTTTCTTGTCTTTTTACTTCATCTCTGTGTCACTATTTGGTGTCTCAATCTTGCATTCATTTTAACGACTCATTTTCCTGCCGACTGAGGCTCTAGCTAGCTGCATTGCATTTACATCATCTGGCTCCTCAAACTTAAAACCAGAATCAGATTGGTGACTTCTAAAACTGCAGTTCTTCTTTCTAGCAAATATTTCGCCACCCGAGAGCTACCATAACAAATGCAAATAACTAAATGAATGAGCACTTCCTTTTTAACCAATTTCAAATTTCTTATTCGATATACTTGTAACCTTCCTATTCGTCTTTCTTTTGCTTCTTTATGCACCACTGCTGCACCAAATCCATTCTGAAGTTTTTATTCTATGCCAAGAGCTGGAGCTTGGTTGAGAAGATGAATAATTTATGCACTAATAATGGGGTCTGTCTTTCTTCCTTCGCCAACAATGTATTGCTGGATTGTTGTTTATATAGGGTCATGCAGATGTTTAAGAACTTATCTCATAGATCAGGATAAAACTTAGTTTCTGGCCTAGACTATTATGACTGTTTTATAGGAAAGAATAAAGTGAAAATTAAAAATTAAAAAACTTACACACAAGTTATTCTTGTTCCAGCTTTTCCAGAAGCAGAGGGAACTATTTAAATCAGGATTTATTAATCTATGTAATTCAAGACTCTGTAATATTATTCACTCTCATGTCTCCTAGAGTTGCCCAAAAAGATACTGGCTAGTGTGGGAAGCAATTACGAGTTTTACATTCATCTAAATCTCAAAATACAGTAATACGGGAAGCAATTATTCTCTATGGTTTTCCAACAACTTCTAAGAATGCAGTAAACTTTTCCGCTCTCTTACTTCGCACTGTTTCCTTATTGCTTTGTTGCAAACCTCTAATGTTTTGGTAAAGCTATCAACCTGTTACAGCATTGGCATATACAAGTTTTACCCACATAAATGAGGTCAGGGAAAGATTTTCGCCAATCTCCGTTCCTAAAGCTTTCATAGCACCAACTCTAGTGAAGAAATTCTGAACTCGAATGTCTACACTCGAGTCGAAGAAGAAATCAGGCTGCTGCATTTAAGTTTCTTAAAATTCCAATTCTCCAGTTATCACCGAACTATAATTTTCTGGTTCAATAGGAAATTATTTAATTGAAGAGGCTAGCAGGAACAAAATCAAGAAATGCTGTTACCATTTGAAATCCAAAAGGAAACCAGCAAAAGTACCTTTTCACAAAAAAACTGGTAAAAGCGTAATCCATAGTTTCATGACATTTTATTCAAGAACAGTGGAAAAGAATTTGAGCTAAACATGATATGTCAAAGAATCTACAGGCCTTACATACATATTTCCTGTCCTTTGGATCCAGGTTAGAAGAAGCTACTACAGAATATCGAGAACACTTATAGTGCAACTTTTATTCTAGACCTGTATTCTGAAGCCTTCATAGTAATGGTTATAGAAATTCTGTTCTCTAGATAAGTAGGAAAAGATTTTCTTCTTCTAGTTTGTGAATTTCAGATATGTATCACTGTATCTAAGAACAAACTATGCAAATATGAGATTATAAAATGTTATATAGGAAAGAAATCATTCAATCCATGCTTTTATAACACACTTTACATGCAAGTTGGATAATCTCTGGAAGATTCTAGCATGCAAAATGGCATAATGGGTGGCATAGAGAACTAAACCATGACGTTTTGACTACTTTAATCACTATCCTTAGCTAAAGCTTACACTAAAAGAATTGGAGAATGATATTTAACACTTTGTACAGAAAGAAAGGTGTAACATAAATCATATCAGGGCTCTCAAAGTTACATAATTTGTGTAGAAACCTTATGGACTGGTCTTGGCCCTCAAGTTATAATTCATCCTTTGCTTGGCATGAGAAAGGGTAAACCATGTTTTCTAGTTCTATGCCAGCTCATGTGGTGAGAAGGCTGACATTATTGAGTGCCACTTTAAGAAGCCACGTCAGATGAGATGTTTAATAGCCATTGTGTTCAATAGCATGGTATGCATTATCTTTTAACTTTCCCCCTAAAGTGTCCCATACATATCTTATACTTTATTTTCATTTTATCAATCAGAGACTGAACAGTTTGGTTATTCAGTTACTCTTGCACATAGGTTCAGCCTAGCAAATGCTTTGAAAACTTTCACCTTCATGCAACGCTCTAGCCCTAGACTGTGAACTAATGACCTAGATTGCGCCATATTTCTTTTCTGCAACATGAGAATGAATGTTACATATACATAAAAATTCAAAACTGATAAGAGAAAATAATGTAGAGTTGAGAAGCATCAAAGGACCATTTGAAACCGTAGCGCATTGAAATTGAGAGCTAAATACCTGCGACTAAAGCCCCAACTGCAACGCAAAATGCCCCGACCTGAAGAAGTAATTCCACTCTGCTTACTTCAAGCCTTCGGGAGCTGAAAAAGGAAACAGATAGTGCCCATATGAAATTAATAAGTTGACAAAGTTATAGAAAAAATTTAACAAAGATCATCAGGTTTCACGGTTGACTAAATAGTTTGTTAAGAACAATCATTGTTAGCAATCATTTTTGGTTAGTTGATGTACAAGAGCAACAAATAATGATTAACCCTAATGAGAAATAGTACTGAACTCTAATTCGTATGGTTGGCTTTTGACATTTGCTACCCTACACAGTTACTTGCAAAAATGTTTTTAAAGTCAAATCAAAAAGAGGATTCAACAGAAAATATTTGAGAAGAAATTAAAGCAAGAGAATACCATATACTAGGAAATCATAGCTTTCTGCCACTCTGACTAAAAAGGCAAACCATAGGAAGAAAAAGGAAAAAGGACCCAGTGAAGTATTTTGATTCTTTGTCATGTGAAAATTTTGGCGACTTATACCTTTCCAATAAGAAATCCAATTTTTTCATATTTGAACAACTAAGAAACTCTCAAAATTTTACCTACCATGAACTAAGAAGTAAGAACTCCCATGCAACTTTAATCTGCTTTGAAATTGCCTTATCTCTTTTTCTTTTTTCTTTTGGTTAATAATGAAAAGTAATTAAGCCATTAGAACATCAACATGCTCACAGAGAAGAGGGGCAGAAATGGCCTCTTGGCAGACTAGAGTTGGTAAGAATTTTATATACCCTATATCTAGCCAGGCACTAGAAAGTGGTGCGCAATATATTTCATGCTTCATTATTACTAGAGTTTGAACATTGTAGTTAGTTATTTGAAAAGAATCCTCTTAAATGCAATCAACTCCAAGCTATTCTGGAAACTCAACAATTAATTTAAACAATTTGTAATTCTCAACTAAATGCTTCTTCAAAACTGTTAATCAAACAAGTTAGCATACTTCTGTCAGCACAACATTTATGAAATCACAGTATGCAAGTATTGACTTCTGTGCAGTAATTGACAGTGCCAAGGCCCAGTTAGCAGAGATCCAATCTTCTTATACTGCAAGCACCATGTGTTTATGTATTTATACTCAAAATAACTTGCTTTGTTAGATAGATATGAAAGAAGATCATGTCTAAAGCCTTCAATTTTCTAATCTGCACATCATTATTCTAACTTTGGTTCCCCTTTTCCTTTCTGGGTCTCTTATCCCCTGTTTTCTTTCCATATATTTTATTGTCTAACTAACAGATAAATGTAGAAGAGCTCAGCTTTAAAATGTGCAGTCTCAATAAGAAAAAATAAGCAACAAAATTCCACAAACCTTAGGTTTACAGCAATTGAGTCTTCCATTTCTTTTGCAGAGTCAAGAAGCCTTTCAGCTTGACCATGGCAAGATTCACATCTGCAATAATAAGTAATCAATGCAAATAACCCACCATGAAATAAGAAGATGTGGTTAAATCGTGCCTCTGCTAAGTGTGCGAAGAGCAAATTAATAAGAACGACAATTTCTAAAACCTTCATGTTCTTTGTATTATAGATAAACCTAGAAAACTATGGAGAACTTCATAAATATAACATATACGACCAATCTGATACATGAACACATAAATCCAACAAAAACACCAGAAGGAGCAAGATTATTCTGCTCACAGCTGGTGGTCCTTATCTCGATACAATTCCGGAATCTAACAAATTTTTTTTAGCCACATTCATACCACTCTCTTAGCACATCATTAATCTGTTGACAGATTAAATTCACCCTGGGGAGTTAACAAACTAAGTAATATCTGGATAGATATGAATGAAGAACCAGGAAAAATACAAACATCCCAAGAAGATGCATTTCATAAGATAAACTTTAGTACTGGATATACCATCTCTTAGTGAAACCTAAATTTTTAAAGAAAGAACATTAACATTCCCTAAGCTTGGAAAGGTACTTGGATGTAAAATAGGACATTTTACTCTTGCAATGAAGTTACAAAATTCATAAAAGAGTTTCTTATAACCTTTTCTTTTAGAATGCAATTTTTACTTAAACTTCAGAATTTGGATGAAATGATCCAAATTTCTATAGGTAAGCCATAGAAGTTGTATACTTCCTCACGCTAGGCTGGTATACCTCTCTTTGCATAAGAGTTTCTGCTAAGAGAAAAACAAGGTTCTGATTCCAAATAGGTAATATATAAGCATAAAGAGATGCCCCTTTCTCTTTGTGAGATTTGTTCAGTTTAACTTGAGGAAAATCCGGAGTGATAATCATAAATTGACCCAACATATTTCTTACAAGAGGTCAGATTGTCAGTATGTCTCAGTGTACCCATGGGAGTTCATAAGAATGAAAAAGGATTATTTATTATAAAGAAAAGTGTACCTTTGAAGATAGTTCTCCAAAAGCATCTCAATTTCTTCCTCCTCCTCTGCAGAAATATAGCAGTTTAAGGCTTCTTTCTTCCAAAAGCAAGCCATGAACTAAGCGCAGATATAGAAACCTACAGGTGGCTTACCTTCCGCAATCAGCTTTTCCAAGGGTGTAGAACATTCTATCTCAATGCTTTCTTTCCCGAGGGTGCAATTCCTTCCAATGACACATATACGTCTTATTTCCTCGGTGTTCTCAAGAATATCAAGCAGCATTTGTTTGAGTGCCCCAGCTCTTGAACCCAATTCGACCTTTTACGGGAAAACAGAAAAAAAAAAAAAAAAACTGTTTCTTGATTTCATTGCTCTAAGAAAAGCACTGTTCTTATTAATTATGAACTAAGAAATTGTGTAAAGAAATAAAAACCATATACCAATGTTTGCTTGCTAATACGAAGTTGCTCCAAGATGTCTGCAGTCAATCGGTTTGGCAATACCTCAAGAAGTGATTTCACCTGCAGCAAATGGTGGAATACAATTCGTAACTAGGAAAGCTAAGTGGAGACCAAGCATTAGAGTAATCACAGACATTGAATAAGTTATGCAAAAAAACTAATGCAAAAGAATACTGATGACAAACTGCTTCAATGCACATCTTGAAAATCAGCACTTATCTATTGCATGTTTGCCACCTAGAAGATCCATATTATAGAAGTATATTTTTTATCATTTCCCTCCCACTTGGAGATCAGTAAATTAAGAGAGCTAAAACATGGTCTTATTCTACCATTTGGATCTTCTATGCATTCAGGATAATTAGGTAAACATCGTCTTTGAGAATTCCACTAGTCCTGAGTAGAATAGTTCACTATCATAAATGCCTAATAGGATATTGTTAACAGAAGATAAGGCTAAAGAAGGAATGAATTAGTGGTTAGTTTAACCCACTCCAGTTCCTGAATTTAATAGAGAACAGAATCCTACATCAAACATGCAGCCTTTCGTACTCACCCGTGGTTCTAAATCCATTAGTCTGTGCTCCAGTCGCTGGATGCGGGAATGTAATGCTGCTTCAACCACCTGAAAGTTTCTTATGAATTAGTCATTGTAATTAGTTATCATAATGAAAAGAGAAGTGGCAGCATTGTTCCTCTATTCTCAATACCCTTTCCTTTTACTTGTTTGTTCAATTAGGTGATAGAAATGAAGGCTATTGCCGGTTAAGAGATACATCATTGTTCACCCAAAAGTGCCGTACCACTGAGCTTTTGCAATTGGCAACAAGAAACAATATACATTTAACATGATATTATGCTGTCTAAATACCAACCTCAAGCACAAATGGCATTGATGGCCCTCCATTCATGTTCTTAGGATTTAAACGGGGTAATAATGTGTCGATGAAAGCTTTTCCTCCTTTACTACAAAATTAAAGGATGCCAACAGGCAACAATTGTTAGTCCTCACTGAGCAGTAATAATAGTTTGCTCACGTGAAAAATTTGTAATCCAGCTGAAGACATAGAATAAACATCTATTCTATTACACGCTGCACTGTCAAAAGTATTTTGGGAATTACCGGTTATAGTTAAATATAAGAACACGTTGTTCCATTGCTATTGCCCGTAAGGAGCCCAAATTCAAGAGAATTGCATGCTCTCTTACCTGGAAAGGATACCACCACAGCATCAATCATTATATGATAATGAAATACTTTAAAGCTTGATAACAAAAATTGTGTGCTGTTACACAAAAAGATGCCAATTCTTTCCTCATTTTTTTGGGGTTTGTCTGTCTCCCAGGGTTTGGGAGGAGGAGTCCTTGACCACTGGATGCAAAATGGATCGTGCTGTTCAAACAAGATACATCTAGGCAGATCTGAATGGGAAAAAAATAAAATAATAAAGCATATCCAATCCTGGGGCAATGAAGATTACAATCATTCTTCCCATAGAATTCAATATGCTCATCAAGCACATGGTTGGAAACCATATAGCACAAACAACTACACAGGACTTATCAACGGAAAGGAGCGTTGGCACTTGGGGTACCTAGGGATATGGAATGAGACCAAAGGAAAGAATTGAGGGCAAGTAGAAGAGATCTAACAATTATGAAAGTAAAGTCAAACTGAAAGCAAGAATAAAAAACAGCAAACAACTCAAGTAAAGAATACAGGGTGTGAATTTTATGCCTACCAGTAAAGAGGGCATTGTATTTGTCAACCACAATGACGGATCAACGCTCCTAATATCTCGAGGACGAAGACCTAGACATGAAGGTAGACAAAAAGATACAATAAGATGCATTCATGGCACACAAATATCCACTAGACACACACACACATACACAGAGAGAGAGAGAGAGAGAGAGAATACTGGAATAATGCATTATATAATTTGTTAATATATCAGTAGCACAGATTGCCTTGGAATAATCATACAATATTTTCATATATGTATCAAATATTTCAAGTGAAGCACAATCGATGCATACAGAGTAATAACTACACAAGATATTCTGAATACATTAGCAACACAATCTATATGGAGGAAAAACTACAGCAAGTCAGTGTAGCAACTCATGAAAAGTCGTAATTTGGCAAATCACATTAGCAAAACAGGCAGAATTTTGGATTGAACCTTCTGAAAAATTAGAAAGAAGAACTCTGCACCACTCTAAAGGGAATGGGATAACCTTCAGAAATTTTTGCTTACCGCTTGACTTCAGTAAATGCCGTCTGTTTATTTTCCGTGTGGAGACCATCCCATCTGACTTTACTTCCACAACCTTTCCGAAAAAATCAATTTCAATTTGAGGAAGAATCCTTTTCATGTTGTCTTTAACAGAGTAAGAAGTATACATTCAGTGACATTCTAGATAAGCCTTAGTAAATGCTACATAATTGATAAGAACAGTAAAATCACGCAAGCATGCATCAGAATTTAACAGTGCAGAACAAATTAAACTTTGATTCCAACAGATGGACCTTTCCTAATTGTCGATATTTTTTCATCATGGCGAATTTATTCTCAATTTTAGCATTTTACCTTACATCACTATTTTAAATGAATGATACTATATTCCATCAAGCTTTCAACTATATCAAGACCTATCTTCACGACAAATACAGAGTTATGAACCTTTGAACTTTTGTTCTATCCTTTTGCTTTAAAAAAAAAATGAAAAATTGAACTTTTTCATGAGCAGAATTTCCTCAAATTTACCCTATATTCATTTTATTCTGAATACAAACTTCAAAATCAAGCATCATAGAATCAACACCATTAGTACCTATTTATTATTTCATATATTGTCATACTATATCAATTCAGGTAAACTGAAAATTGCTTTAAAAAAAAATTGCTGCATAACTTTTCATCTTTTTCATCCCATTTTCTGAGTTTCCAGTCCAATTTTCTAAATTTGAAACTCAAAGCTACTTCCAACTTAGCAAAGTAAAGTAAGAAAAGTACACGAATTCTTTTTTTAAAAGAAAAAAAAATCAAATGATTAAAGAAGACGACCTCATATACAGGTTCACGAATTCCTAGGGAAAGAGAATCGCCTGAAGCGGCAGCGGTCCTGTGCGAACCAGTAGAACCATTAACAAACTCCGAATGAGCCAATTCAGCTGACTCCTGATGCTTAATCCTACTCTCACCTCCCAAGGCATCGTGATCACCGTCCTCAACTAGAGTCCTCTCAATGTCCTCCTCCGTCGATTTCGCGAAGCACTTAACTCTCAGACATCCTAGCCTTAGAGGATCGTAATTCTTACGCGAAAACAACGAATCTTTCCTCAATGACAACAACAAACTCGACTTCGCAAATTCCAATCGCGACTGGCACAGGGAATATCCGACGAAAAGGTAATGGAATTGCGAAGAATGAAACGGTAATTTGAGGATTTGTGGCGGACTTGTGGAAGCCATTGCGCAGTGTGAGAGTTCACATAAAGTGGTGGTGTTAGGTGAGATCTTTCTTCACGCCACTGCGCGTGTGAAGGTTTTGAGATTATCTAATGAGTACAGATTCTGGGAATGTATATACAGATGCAGTTTGTATATTTATATATATATATATATATATATATATATATATATATATATATATATACACACACACACACAAAACTCTGCGGTGCGTGTTTCCTGAGGAGGAGAGAGATACTTGAAGCCGGTGGTGATAAAATGTTTGCACAATTAAAGGGACAAGTGTTGCCACTTGTAATGGAACTACTGGATCTGTGGGCCGTACCCTAAAGTTTAGGTCGTTTTTTCCGTTAGTGACGTTTCCGTCATTTTATTCTTTTCCTTTAAAATTCTAAATTAAAAAATTTAATAATTTAAGCAAAATATCTCGAGTATAATTTTCCCGCCTATGTAGAGTTAGGAGCGAATAGATTCGTGCTCAGTTATAAACGGGTTAATTTATCGTTTTGACGTTATGCCATCAAACTTTATTCTAATAGAAAATTGACCCATTAAATTTAAAATTTTAATAAACATATACACAGTAACAATATTTATTCTTCTTTTTTTTAAATGCATTAACAGTTTATTTTTTAAAAAATCACATACTATTATGAAAAATTACAAAAGAAGGGGATGGATATAGTTCTCAATAAGTATTAAATCTAAAATTTTTTAATCTAATAATTAAGAAGTGTTTTATTAATTAAATACATTAAGTTTGTGACTTTTGAAATCCGTTAATTATCTCCTCGACGAATCATTCTTATTTTACTATTAAATGAAATTAAAAGAGCGTAATGATATCAATTATAAGAAGTAACACTTATCCAAAAGGTTTACATAGCGATCTTTTCAGATGCTCTTCCTTCAAGGATCTAGTTGGACATGTCTTTATGAAGGACGCAAAAACAGATGTAGCAGTATTTACTACTACCCTTTGACACATTTGGATAAATCGCAACAGGCTTATTTTGGAAGGGAAATCTTTTAACCTGCATACCAAAATCTCCAGCATCCTAATTACGCTTCTTTCTCTACGTCTAAATTAGGGGGTGGGGGTGGAGATTGTTGCTCCAAGTTTGCAGCTCTCATGGCAACCCCGCCCTGAGAACGTTGATGCTGCATGGATTCAAGGAATTTCCTCAGGTAGGTGCCATAATGCGATATCACTATATCAAGCTAGGGCTTCAATGGCGCTGTCAAGCTTTCCTCATCTAGCGCTCTCCGTTTCACGTTGAAATATTTGCAATAATTGAAGGCATGTATTTTGCTCTTGAGCAAGGTTCCTTGAATCTGCAAATGAAGAGTGACTCATGGCTGGCTGTGAGTAAGCTAAACTCCCAGTAAAGTCTATTGATCGCTCTGAGTTGGGAACTATGCTTCAATCTAATCAAAGCAATTGGATCTCAATTTCAGTTAGTTAACTTCATGCCTGTACAACGGCATGGAAATGTGCTTGCACACTTGCTGGAGCGTCATGCTTTTGATATTCGTCCTACTGTTTGGGTTTCGGATTGCCCCATGACGCATCTCTTTGCTCTTGAAGCAGATTACAATTAATAAATTTTATATTTTCCTCAAAAAAGTTTTTAAAAATTTTATTTTTAATATAGAAGGCTAAGAAATAGAAAGGAATTTATTACTTTTTTAAAAAAATATAAATTTATTACTTAAACATCCAAGTAGCGAAATTTATCTTCGGATCGAGATGTATAAATACTTGAAACTCATAAAATTCCACAATGGAATGCCACAATTCCCAACTTTGTATCACAAGTTATTTTTCATTCATTATCCTTATGTTAATGTAATTATTTCAAAGCAATAAATAAGAAATCTTTTTATATTGTTATTGTATCAATGGGTTTTTTTCTATAGGCAAATATACAGGTTTTGCATCACTTCTAAATTAAATTGGAAGCAAGAATGTATATTACGATGCTGTAATTTTGCTGGAAAATGAATTGAGAGGAACATATATTTAAATGATTCTATTGAGAGGAATTGTATTGCATAGGGTAGAGCTGTATACCTTGGGGATTTGAGGAACCGTTATCAAAAGAGAAAAGAAAAAGAGTAAAGAAGTAGGAAGGATAAAGATGCAAGAGGCTGAGATTTCCAGTCTCCTATTTCCAACTTACATTTTTAGTTGTCTAACTGAAACAAAATCATGCATGATTTCCTCAAAAAAAAAAAAAACAAAGTAAGGCATGAAATGCGGACGTTTGACATATTACATATCGCTAGCAGTATGCAATATTTTCTAAAATAAGATGAAATTTTAAAATATAAAATCAACATAGAATATTTTATGAAATGGATAGAAATACCAAAATGGCTATTTGGAAAAACCTCTCTTGTATCCAGAAAATGATATTAAAATTTCATGTTTTGAACTTTTGGACGTAAGAGTTCAGAAAAATCGGGGGAAGAAATCACTTATTTAACAAGAAAATAAAATTATAATTAATGTTGTAAGTGGTAAATTACTTAATGTAAGGGTAAGTTGAAAAAAGTAAGTAAATGTTTTCTTCCATAATACGACTACGTAAATGACAATTGAACTACCACTACTTTTTAAGTGAGGTTTGAACTCTTATTGTTTAAGTAAATGATTAGTGCCTTAACTATTAGTCTTGAGAAAAATCAATCAGTAAATTTGGAATAACATATCTTTTTCGTTCCCACAAGCATGGGTAATTTTGGGAAAGAACTCTAAAGTGCAAAATTCAACTCTTACAGATTTTCATTTTTAAGAAAAATAAGAAATAAAAAAACAAGAGAAAAAACTTCAATATTGGTCATTACAATTTAGTCCCTAAATTATTAGAATGTATCAAGTTCATCCCTATCCAAAATTGCGTCCATATTATCCTCAACATGCAAATATGCCGCAATTTGAATTTGATCCTTCCATCAGTTCATAACGCATACGAAGTCCGAAACTTTTCTAGAATCAAACCCCATAGAGCGAAACCAATAAAACGAATAAACATTCCAGAGCCCGAACCTTTCATGAGTCATCAACCTTGTAGAACTGAAGAACAGCGAGCTTGAGCTCCTTCTTCTGATGCTTGTTCTTCTTTGGCTTGGTATAGGTCTTCTTCTTACGCTTCTTTGCGCCACCACAGAGGCGGAGAACAAGGTCAAGGGTGGTGGATTAGTTCTTTTGGATTTTGTGGTCGGCTAGGGTTCTGCCATGTTCGAGCTGCTTCCCCGCGAAGATGAGACGTTGCTGATCCCGTGGGATGTATTTTGGCCGTGACGTTATCGATGGGGTCTGGAGGACTCGACCTCAGTCCTTAAGGCTGATGGTTTTCCCCGTGAGGGTTTTCACATACCGAACGGGTTTAGTGTTCTAAAGGCAAGGGCAATAAGTATTCCAGTGTAATTTAACCACAATACCGTAAAAGAACAACAGCTCTTCGTTGTCTATTTTCTTCTTTTTCTATTTTCTTCTCCCGAGAAGAGCAACAGCCCTCCATTGTCGGCTAATGTTTTATTAATTTATAGCTTGATCTCCTCTGTGCAACAAAGGGAACGGAAGCCTGGGTTGAAAAGCTCAAGTAAGATACCATGAATGATTTTAATTCTACAGGTGAATTCTGTTCCCCTCCCCTCTCCTCCACCGTAGGGATGCAAACGAACCAAGCCATTGGCAAAATGCTCGGTTAAAGCTTGGTTAGAGCTCGAGCTCACTCGAGTAATATAATGAATCAAGTTCAAACTTTTCAAAACTCGCTCAAAGCCCAACTAAAAAGCTGGATAATATATACATACAATTATATATGTGTATTCTATTTTATATCTTATTTTATACTATTAATTTTATATTTTACTGATCAGAATCAAATCCCTATAAACCTTTAAACTTTTTAGAGATTTCCTTCTAAGGCAAAGAAAATCCGTCAAAGAATATATTCAACATAATGTAAAATTAGGAAGTACCAATTGTTTATTTTTACTAAATAAAAGAATACATATATTTATCTTTCTTTTTCTTTTTTATAAAAGTGTATATCCGAACAATTTCGAAACTAGAAAGTATAAGTTTGAGATAAGCTCTTGAGAAGTTTGGGTCCGGGGAAACTCAAGTTTGGAAATGCTTGGTGAAATAGTCTCGATCGAGCTTGAGTTTAAAAAAAAAAAATTAACAAAATTCGACTCGATTAAGTTAAAGCTCGACTCAATTCGGATCATTTACACCCCTACTCCCGTGTCAACAAATTGTTTTTGTGTAGGAATCATTAGATGATATGAAGTTAATTAATGCATTCGATATTTACTCTCGATCTTTTACATCTACCATAATAGATGGGTGGGGCTCAAAAGGTTCTTAAGGATAGAGATCCATCATATTGTGGAGATGACGTAAGGAAATTTTCACTTCGACTGGATTCTCGGAGTTGGTTACTTTGTAGGTCAAAATTCCATTGTTGAGACTCATAGTTATAGTAAAGATCTCACTGAAAAAATATTATTTATTAAAAATAAATATTTATTTAAAAAAGATTAATATTTTATAGGTGCCATTTTCTTCTGTTGATAAATAGATACCATTGTATTCATTTTTTGATAAATATTTATTTCGCAGGTACCTGTTGAATAGCCCTGCATATCATTAGCTATTAATTATAGGAAACATCACGCGGTCATCAGCAGTCGAAGAAACCACCAACTTGAAAGAAATTGACGTTATTATTAGAATTGAAGGGAAATTAAGTAATTGATTAGCAAAAATAAAATTAAATAAAAAGGCTTTGTGTTTATGTGGTTTGATGGATCAAGAGCCAGGAAGTCTGCTGTAGCGGGCGTCTTACTCGTGTAATTGATTATCAAAAATAAAACTAAAGAAAAGGGTTTTGTGTTATGTTTACGAATGAACGACACCAAACACAAACAAGTTTTTCTAAGTTGTCAATCTATCATAAATCGTATCAAATTTCCTCAATGTTAGTTGGAGAATTTTGCTCCAACTAGTAGCCCTCTAAATTTTATTTAACCAGAAAAAAAAAAACAGCTCTCTAAACCTTAATTGTATCCATGTTTATCTATCAACTATTACCTCAAAATTTCCTTCTTCAAGTCCCCAAAAGGGTGTACAACTAAACTTTTCATGTCAAATTGATTATTTACAATGTTTTTTTTTACAGTGTTCCAACTTATAAAAGACAGCAATTCATCTTCTTCCGTCCTCAAGCTCTATAAGAGATAACTAATAAATATTACTCAAATTCCATTTGGTACAAATATCTACTAGAAACACGCTGCCTTTCTAGTTTCCACAGTCCATATCGGAAATAGATCACATGAATATAACAACTTCCGATTCTTCAGGATAGAAACAATCTATTTGCAATCACTTCAGAAACAGATTATAGCACTTCTCATGTTTTCTAGTTTTGGAGATAATCGGATCACAAAAGGTTCAGCAGATAAAGCTTCAATCAGCAGGGACGGATGTCGGCAGATGAATAGTGCCAAAACCAATAGAGAGTAAAACCAAAAGTTGCATTAGCAGCCCCCATACAAGATCCCACACATCACATCATATAAGCTACATGCATAAACCTGACAAGAAGTCAACATCTGCTGTGAAGCCCATCAACAGTTTAGGATAGAAGATTGTGTTCCAAAACTACCCGCGACAACATAGAAGATGAAAGCTTAATCAATTCAAGGACCGTCCTCCGTATGCTTCCCAAACATTTATATGGCACACAACGGTAAATGACAGCTACACAGACCAGCATAACATTAAGGGTAGTAACTTCTACTACCCTTAATCTGTACTGCTCCATAGTTTTAATAGCTAATTTGTACTTTCCTTTGCTATGACTTTTGTAAATACTATTCCATGTAGGGGTGTTCATTATATGGGTTGATCCGAAAATCCGAACCGATCCGAACCGAAATTGAAAATTAGGTTCGATTTTTTATTAATTCGGTTCAATTCGGTTCGGATTGTCAAATTTTAAAAAATTTCGGTTCGGTTTTCAGTTCCAAAAATTAAACCGAAAACCGAAATATAAAATAAAAACGCATATTTATAATGCGTTCAGGTGGAAGACTTTTTGCATTAGGGCTTTCAGTCTTCTTGCCGACGCCGCCTCCATTCTGGCATGCGTTTCACAGTGTTTGGTCTCTCGGTGGAAGAATCACTAGGGCAGGCTCGAAACTTCTTCAGATTCGGATTTCTATTGCTTCCGTGGCTGTGGGTTGTTAATTGCTTCTATTTCTGGCCGGCTCTCAGAAAATCCAGTGCTCATTCTTATCCTCAGCTCCGTTACTGTAATATCTCTCTCTCTCTCTCTCTCTCTCTGCATCTCTCTGCATCTGCATCAAATTGGTCTGAAGCGTTACTTTTGTTAATTGAGGTTTTCTTTTCCCTTAAGTGCACTCACTTTCTTCAACAGTTTCTAGGAAATTCCCAACTGTCCATCATGAAAATATCTGGGTCTTCTTCGCTTTTGGTAATTGAAAATGCTGGAATACTTATCTTCTTATTGATAGTGATTTAATGCTACCTTATTGTGTGATATTTGCAACAGGAAATTGGAGATTAGGTGCAGATTTTTTCCGAAAGGAATTCACCTTGAACTATTTAATGGCAACATACACTAAACTACAGGTACTAATTCATACTCAGATGCAGTTTTGCACCAGTTATGTCTTTTTATATTTAAGGTGCTTAAATGACTACAACTGATATTTAAGCTTTTCAACTTTCTTACCAATGGCTTACAAATATGGTACAAAGGTCTCAATTCTTAATGGAATTGTCATGGGAGGAGGAGCAGGTGTCTCAGTACATGTAGATTTCGAGTTGCTACAGAAAATTCGGTATTTGTTTCTTCCTGTTTTAATATGGGTGTGTTCTTTACATGATATATACACAGAGGTTTCTAATCTCAGCATGACGACTGTGCTAGCTAGCTAATTTACAATTCACCCAAACTTATTTGTTAACCAAAATCTCCTTGCCTTGGCTTTCAGTACAGGGTTTTTGCAATGCCCGAAACAGACTTTTGGGGGCTATTCCCGCACATTGGTGCCTCTTATTTTCTATCAAGACTCCCTGGATTCTTTGGTAATCAATTTGGACCCTTATCTCAACATACAAAAGTCACTATATGGCTTAAGTTAGTCCTAGCGTAGAGCAGAGAGTTAGTTTCCTCCTATGTTGTGATGTTAGTCATATTGGCGTCCATCTCAGTTAAGTTCCAGTTTATGTATTTCGCAGAGTTGACTTTGACATTTACCGGACATATACTTCATTTTTTCACATTCTTGAACTTTATCATCAAGAAAGAAGTACGTAGTCGATTAATAAATTGTTAGTGTCAGTAACCCTCTTTAAATTCCCAAAGATGCTTGATCTGTACTAGTCAATCAAACACATTTCGGGATGTTTCTAACGAGGGCATATGTGATAGTGCTTTGAAGATCACAGATCCTTTCTATTATTGAAATTATTTGACTTCTTGGTCCTTCAGAGGGTATGCCTTGGTCCAGGAAACTTTTAAATCGTGTTTAGTATTAACACACTGCACTTGCTATTACATTGGAGTGAGCAAGGATATTAACTTTATAAGGATGACTGGATCGGTGTGGAGTAAAATCCTGATTTTATTGCCTCATGCGGACTGTAAAACATTATTTTTTTCATATGTAGTTAACTTTTTCAATTCAAATTTGTAAGGAAAATATTTTTTTTTCCTCTCTGAATTTCGGTTTTTTGTACAAACCGAACCGAACCGAAATTTATAATTCGGTTCGGTTCGGTTCGGTTAATGTTTATAATTCGGTTCGGTTCGGTTTTCTAAAAAAAAAATAAAACCGAACCGAAAACCGAATTTCTGCACCGAACCCGAACCGTTTAACCGAATGCACAGCCCTAATTCCATGTGTGTCTAAATGACCTATCTAGAAATTTTCTCTATTTTAAAATATAGAGTCTTTTATTATTTTTTATTCTCAAAATATTTGACCTTTTACTAATTTTAAGAATTATTTTTTCAAAGTTATTATTACTCATAAATATAATTCTCTCATTTTCTTTCATGTTAGTGTATGAGGAATAAATTAAATTAGATAAGAGTATAACAAGAAAAGCTTTCCTTTATTTCCTTCTACCTTAATCCATGCCCAAAAAATCAAAAGCCCTATATTTTGAAACAAAGAGAGTATTTTTTACCTCTAATAAATTAAAGAGTATCATAGTTCCTCCAACTGCTATTTCAAGAGTAGTGTCTTTAATGTGTGAGTTGCTTGCGAAGTAATACTCATTATGTTTCAAAATATAAGGTTTTTTAACTTTTTTTTTTTTCTTAAACTGTTTGGCATTTTACGAATTTTAAATATTATTTTTCTAAAGTTGCTCTCATTATAAATATAACTCTCTTATTCTCTATTACATTAGTAGAATTAATTAAAGATATAATAGAAAAATACTTCTTATTTTATTCTTCCTTAATCTATTCAAAAAAAAGAATAAAAAATATCTTATATTTTGAAAAAGATTTAGTATACACGATGATATTCTATATTTGTGCTTTATAAAATGATCATTTTGAGCTCACATTTATACTAAATTTTGGTGTTTTAATCACGATTTACACTCCTTTTATCTCTTATTTGCTTTAGGTGAGTTTGTTAAAGATTTGGAAGTAAATAAAGCAAACAGAGAGATTTTACACAATGAAGAACAATAGAGAAATGTAGAGGAAAAATAGACTGGTAGAAACTTTTAAAGTGTACTTTTGACCTCTATAAAGATTCTAAATGCAAAAATGGTATTCTAGAAAATTATAGCAGACATTCTGACGTTTTCCGAATGGTAAAATATGTGTCAATCGGAGTTCATTTGCCTACCCTGCTTGTGCTACAAAATCACCTATTCTGCATTGTGCTCTATTTTTGATATAGTTTGGTATAATGATCATATCTTGAGTTCTATATGCCCAATTGATGTGCTTCAAATCGCTGTGGAAAGCTAAGATGCTGATATACAACTTTCATGAAGACATCAAGACCTAGATCAGCCGATTTGATGCTCTGAATTCACCTAGAATTCAAAACAGTGTCACAGTCGGGCAGCAGAAACTTGCACCAAAACTGGGGGCAAGTGGCGCCATTTGGTGTGATATAAGCGGCGCCGTTTGTGTCGATCTGAAGCTATTTTTAAGTTGCATTTCTCTCTCTTTTGGGGCAGATTTTCATACCCCTTTAGGGCAGAAACAAGAGCAACCGATTGAAGTGGACAGAAAACAGCAAAACACCAAGAAAACACACCAAATTCTTCTTCAAATCCATCAATCTTGCAAGAGAAATCAAGAGAGAAGATTGAATCCTTGAAGAAGGAGAACATCCACCTTGAAGATTCATGGAAAAATCTGCAACTTTCTCAACAAAATCGTGAAGAACTTCAACCTTGAAGAAGAGAGGAGATTTCAACCATGAAAATGAGCAATTCTTCCTCTTTCTTTGTTGTTTTATGTTCTTTAATTTGTAATATGTTGATGAACTAAACTTTTGAATACTTGGATGGGTATGAACCCTAGATTTTGCCTATGTGAATGAATTGTTTCCTTGGTTGATTGAATTCGAATTTCTTGTGGATTGTTTGTGGGTTTGAATGGTTGAATTGATTGAGTGGATTATTGATGCATAATCTGGAATTTTTTCACTTGGAATTGAGAAAGGAAGGGTGATTGACAATTGATTCAAAATTTGGATTTTTTCACTTGGAATTGAGAAAGGAATGGTGAAATAGACCATACACAAACAATGAGGATGATTTAGGTGACTAGAGATAGAAACCTAAACATCTTCTTGATAATTAGAGAAATCTAATTGGAAATTCACAAACCTTAATGCATTCTTGGATTAAATTGGTTAGAAAGAGATTTCAACTAATTAATCTAAGAGTAGAGAACTTTCATCTAGAGATAGAGTGAGTTCTATCATTGGAATTTCATCAAACATAAGAAGTGAAATTTATCAACCAAGGGACATTTCTATCACTTAGGTAATTCTAGGGGGATTAACCATTCAAGTATTGTTTTCTCAATTGAATTCTCTCTTGCAAACAAAGATTAGTTAAGCTAGTTTAATTAGTTAAGTTAGATTTCTTTTCCTAGTAATTATTCCAACCACTTTCTCAAACAAATTTGTTAGGCTAAACAATAGAGTAGAAGTGAGTAATGATATTTAACTACCCCAGTGGATTCGACATTTGAATTTACTTGTCATTGTACTACTCATAACGATAGGTGCACTTGCCTAGTGTTTGTGTGCAAATTGTTAGAGATTGTGATAAAAATTTAGTATAAAGGCATTGAAATAAAACACAACACACGAGCACAATTTGGCATGCTTGGATGGGTGAGCTTTGCTTGTCTACGATGAATCCATAGCTCCAAAAATTTTGCCATGCTATGCGATTAGGACAATCTAGAACATGAGGCATAAATGTGATAATATTCACCACACATTTGAAATAGAATCGAGGCAGCAGGGCAAAACATGAGGGGGCAAAATGCGTAATTCGCCAGTTAATTTTGTACGAAGTCTGGTATCAAAACACCTATTTTCTGGACAGAAAAATGATGAGGAACTGATAAAAGATGGGAGATGGCTACAAAATGTCGGCAGGTAGAAGAAGAAATGCATCATACCTAATGATCGATATTCTCTATTTTCCTAATTAGAGACACCATATCTCCCACAGGCATAGACAATAAAAAGGGTGCCATCTAACCATAGATATTGCTCTAGGTGAGAATCTACATCCAACTCATAGAGCTTTGTCTCACTCGAGAAACTTACTGCCGCAATCTAACAATAATTATATCATCATCTTCTTCACTTACATTGTTTTGTGGCGCCGGAACCATACAAAACAAAAAATTAGGAGGCGTAATAAGAAATCCACAAGAAGAGTAATTCCATAATTTACAAAATTGTGCGGAAGGATACTGCTGTAATTCTAGCACTCAATCTTGCGTCATATGTGGTTGTGCTATTGTGTTCCTCACTGGAGTCAAATTTGGTGGTCTAAAAGTTCATCTTCGATCAAACCTGAATTGCTCACAAGAACCCAGGCATACTGCTGCAGAGTTATGTTCTAATATCATATTGTTGAACAGAAATCAATGGTCTGCAACAATTCTCCAAAGCATATTTCATGCTCCAGTTTCTCAGAAGCAAGAGGGAATATGCTAAAGAGACCTCTAAAAAACACCTAGCTTGAGGGAAAAGAAAAATTAGAGGGAAAAAAAAGGAGAAAAGTCTCAGCTCAGATTCTTGAGCAAATTTATCATAACACGTCAAGAAAATTAGAATATTAGTCATCAAAACTGCAGTAGTTACACAAAAGCTGACAAACTTCAGCAGCTGAAAGGCATAAACACGAACAATGCTGTTCATGGACATCGGGACAGCCGTATTAGTCTACTAGCACTATAGACCTACCATATCCATTTCCCATCAGTGAACTGCAACTGAGATTCTCTGTGGGCAGTTCCAATACTAATGGTTTCCTTTAAACAGCAGTCGATCTTGCATATACTTCCTACTCATCTGGTAATCTGATAGCTTCCTTATCACTTGATATAATTATTTCAACTTTTGTTCTGAGTTTTTTTTTTTAAGATCTCTGCATTGTACTATACATTACATTTTTCCCATGTTTGTAATGTACTGTTTTCTAATTTTAAAATTTAAGAAGTAAAGTTGGTGTATAAATGATATGCTCTTGGTTGTTGATTTTTGATTAACTTTACTGTGATATACATAATGATACATCATCTATGTTGAGTGTATATATTGCTTGTAAGATGATATAATATTTGTATGTTGTTTTCTACATTAATGTGAACACTAAATGACATAAGAAAAATAGAAAACTTAAAATCAGTAATTAAAAATATGAAAAAATGCTACAGCAAAATCATCATTCAGAACAGGAAAAATAAGTGTAATAGCGGACTCATAAAGAATCCATAAACATATCAGGAAAATGATTACTGCAATAACACAATTAGAAAGCTGAATAAACAAGGAATATAAAATTGGAAACTACATGCACGAGAATGAATAGACAGAACATACTCAAATAGAATTGATAAACAAAGCAGAAAAATGATTACTACAATGACACTCTTAGTAAAATTAATGAATAAACAATACAAACCTAAAAACTGCATGCAGTAAAAGATAGGAAAAAACAAACAAAGCAGAAAATGCATTACCAAAGTAGAACTGTAGTCAAGTTCCTGATTAGTCAAGAAACTGCTATACCATCAATACCTAGAGCAAATAACATTCAGTAATCATGCTTCAGAAGATTGATATAAATGTAATATGCAAAAGAACATAAGTTTTACCTGTTCTTGTTGAATGCTTCTAGGAGCAAGAAAGTAGCTTTCTGTTTGTATAAACTACAAATTATCACAAGCAAAAATGCCATATATATATATAGTATAAATTTGGTTAAAGTTTGGATGATTCAAGTAGGTAGTCAAGTGTCCTATTTTTATCCTAACCCTTGCATAAAGTATACAAGTGTCCTATTGTCTTTTTTTTTTTAATCACAAGCAATCAACAAATCAAAAGTATTGATGAATATGAATACTCTAGATATTGCTAATGATATAGAAATATTCACCATCCAAACACCACAAACACCCACCACATTGGATCACAAATCATAATAAATTAAATGAAAAAAAATCATGAAGGTAAACAATAGAATGAACAAAATCATGAAAGTAACAAACAACAAATAATAGGTATTGTTCAAATATGTTTTTAAAATATACTCAATTATGTATGCATTATCCAAATTTTTGATATTTTTATTATATTTATTCCATATCTTATTATCATTATCTACTCTTAATTCAATCAATTAGCAACGCTAGACGATAATTATGAAATAAGTAGATAGACAAAAATTATTATGTTCAACCTTATGCTTAATTATAATATAATATATTTGATTATGTATACATGATCCAAATTTTTTATATTTTTCTTATATCCATTTAATATAATCTATTAATAAGCTACAACAGATAATAATAATAATAATAATAACATGGAATGACAAAAATTAATTCTGTCAATACGGGCCAAAACCCACGGGTTGGCCCGTATATGCGGGCTTGGGCTTAGTATGCCCAAGCCCGTTTAAAACGCGGGCTTTTTAGCCCGCTCCGTTTAGCCCGCGGGTTAACGCGGGCTAGTCTATTTTTTCTTTTTAATTTTTTAAAAATTTTTTAAATAAAAAACAACATTGTTTTGATATTTTTAAAATATTTTAAAATTTTTTTTCCCTAAAACGATATCTTTTTTTATGTTTTTTGGCAAAACGACGTTGTTTTGAAAAATCCGCGGGCTGGCCCGATTAGCCCTGCGGATTTATTGTAGCGGGCCGCGGACTGAGGGTTCTCAGCCCGCGGGCCAAATAGGCCATTCCGCGCCAGTCCGTTTCAAAGCCAGCTCGCGACGGGTCGGGCCGGACCAGAGGGGCGGGCCCGTTTAACACCACTAACAAAAATCAATCTCAGAACAATCGAATTTGACAAAGAATACACAAAACAGAAGCATGCAATGTCACATTTTTGTTTTTTTTTTGTGACTAAGTATTTATTATATTTTTTATTTTAATTTATTTTTACATATAAAATTTGATTTCTTATTTTATCATGGTCTCAAAGCAATTATTATTGTGATAATTTTATTTTTTAAAATTCATCAAATTTTTAACAAACTATAAAATTTTATTTTTTATTTTATCATGGTCTCAAAGAAATTATTATTCAAATAATTTGATTTTTTAAAATTCATCAAAATTTTCACAAACTATTTGTAATGCAAATATTTTGTTACAATAACATATTATTTTTACGTTGAAATTGCAACACAATCTACATAATTGTCTCACAAGTATATTCATGATTTTTTTTTTTTTTTTTGCTGAGCAACGCCATATGAACTTTTGTTTTTCGATAAGAACGCAACATCCAATTGCATTATGTTTTTTTTTTCCTTCTTGATGTTTTAGCTTGAACGCATCTCTATATTGCGCTCAAACACTTAAATGTATGTCCATATTGCGCTCACAAATCTAATTGATACTATTCCTTAGTGGTTGGATTAAGAAATCTCAGTCATCAATTTTATGATTCAACGGTTTAATTTTCTCCCAAATAAAAACAAAACAAAATCAATTAAAATCCTTAACAAGACTTTTAATAATTGGTAGATAAATCCATTAAATAAACGAAAGTTACAATTTACATAGTCAAATTTGACCCTACAATATCTTCCACATATGTCAATGTGTTACTATACTGATGCTCTCTCCAAACCCTTTCCCATCCATCGGCATTGGAATAGTAAAGTTGAAATGCTGTGGTCATTTAGCCAAAAAAAGAAAAAAGAATATTGTAGCCATATTTTGGCTCTATTCTTAATTGTTAAAGTTTGTTTAAACTGTTAAAAATAAATATTTTTTAAAATTTTTGTATCTAAAATTAAAATAAATTTTTTATTTTTAACATTTCAATAAACGAAAACTATTTTAAAAAGTATCTTATAGTAACTTTTCAAAATTAACTTTTACAACTTATTTAAACTAAAAAAAGTAAATAACTGAAAACAGTTTAAAAATAAATTTTAATTTTAAAAAAATTTATAAATGTTTTATTTTAAATAATTCCAGTAACGCAAATGACTATTCTGGGGCCGCATCATGATCTGCAACAATTCCGCCTGCTGATGCTCCGCAAATTCTCCACGTGCATGGAGTGCGACCCAAGTGATTCATCCGTTAAAAAGGTGGCCGTCAGTGTTATTCACAAAAGGCCGCAGGAAAATGCGGTTTTGGTCAACGTTACCGTTCGCTTCCGGAACAAGTCTAAGATATTTGTATAGGGCAACTTTGTTTGATTTTTATTTAAAATTATTTTTATCATAAATAAAATATTTTTATTTTTTATTATATTAATAATAATTAATTAAGGATATAATAAAAATATAATTTATTTTTTCTTAATTTACCCAGAAAGACCAAAAGGTTTTATATTTTAAAATTGAGGGGCTATAATTTTTGTATGGATTAGAGTTGATTACCATAGGAAAAAATAGTGAAGTTCAAAGTTAATTTCTCAAAGAGATTTGAAAATTTTCCCCAAAAAGTTCCAATTCTTTTTTTCTTTTTTTTTCCCGTTTTGGAGGTCAAGGGATGATGAGTCTTGCCAGAATAATTATTTCGAATTTCAAAATTAATTTGATATAGTCTTTTTTTTAGTATAAAAATATCACACTATTAGCGCTACACATAAGTCAACTTTTAACTTTTGATTGAGAAATCTCAGCATTTGCTATTAAGGCAAGGCCTCATCGGCAATTTGTCAGTACTCGGAAAGCCTAGAGTAGGAGATAATTGGTTCCAAAGTATAATTTATGAGCACAAATTCATTTATGATAGTCATTGTGAACCAATTTAAATAGTTATCTTGATCTTTAGATTTTTTATGGGACTATAATAACAAATTTTGCATAGAACTTTCCGTAAACTGTAAATTTTTAGAATCAAACTCTAGGTGATTATTCTTTTTATTTTAAAATAATTGTTAATTCATAAATTAACAATTTATTGAAATAATTGAAAAAGATAATACAAATGGCAGAGTAACCCAATTCAATAAGTATAATAATTGAATAATAAATGCACTATTTGAAATTATTATGGATAAATTTAAAATAAGTCTAAAAAATATACTATTGATTTATAAGTTTATCATATTTTTAAAATAATAAAAATAGAAAGAGTTGGCAATTATTTCAAAGCAAAGGTAGGACAAAATTAGTTGCCTAGTTTTCTCTTTTTCATTACCAAACATAAGATCCTTATCATAATCAGGAAGAGGGGGGAAAAAGTCTAAAACACCTGTTTCTTTGTTGAATGCTTTGTTATACGCACTCAATCTTATGTCTGCGGTGCTCATCACTAGCTGAAGGAATTGGACAACCATTGCTTCATTAATCATAATTTTGCATTGGGATGTATGAATTATGGTTGCACACTCGGAAAGGAAGGGTATGTTGTGATTGGAAGGAATGTTTCAAATACTAAGAATCCGTGTCTATAAGTTACTACTACTGCTTTATACAGAAATCTTTTTTTTTTTTTTTTTTTTGCGCTGGGTGGAGGGTTTCTATTTTTCTCTTTTAGGGAAAAATTTTCAATCTTGATTTGATATAAAAGTTTTAAAATGGTAGGACTGTGAGTTAATAATACTTATTTTATTTTAGTCAATAGAGCAGTAATTGTAGAAATTAAGATGAAAATTATATTTATTTTAAAAAGTAGTATTCAATCTTGCCTAATTGCTAAATTTAGAAGTTATTGTTACAAAGGATAATCCTTTCTTGTTTCTTGAAGAATCTAAGCACACGCTAGCATTCCTGTTTACTTGAAGAATCCAGGAAGCCATTATGTACCGTTTCTTCAAAAATTTTAGTATTTTCTTCTATTACTAAATTATAAACTCAAAGCAAGAAAAGTTCTCTGCAGATCCAACGTGACCAGTGATAACATGAGAACCACCTCCGCGAGCCATATTTAGGAGAGCCTTTACTTTTTACCCTACTCCTGTTAGTTTCTTCTCTTAAGTCTTTTTGACAACTCAAACGAAGTCCTTTAGAAAGCATAAACCCAAGTTATGATTTTTTAATTAAAGTTTTGTTTTCTTCAATTAATTAATTTTAAGGTTGATATACATTCTCGTAATTTTAATGTTGATATACGGACTTGTATACATATAATTTAAGGTCGCCGCCCTCAAAAGCAAAAGGAATTGGATCATCCAATTCCTAGCTATAAAGTTGAACGCATTTATAGTCTATATTCCTAGCTCTAAAGTAATCAAAAGAGAACACAGTAGAAATTCTCTAAGCTAAGTTGACTTCATCCAAAATCAACCCAGTTAAAAATTTCTGAGTTGATTTTGCTTCGCTTAATTAGTTTTCAAAGACGGTCTCAACTTAATAGTCACATGCCCTTGTGGGGATCTTATCACATGTCGCCGTACGTATCATAACGTGCAACTGAAGTAGGCGATGACGTACTATATATTAAGAACAATTCCATTTTACACAATCGCACACACCAAATAAAATTATATAAAGCCGAATAAAACCGTCAACTGCTGCCCACCCCAGCACTATATATGCAGCACCAGCAGCCTCCATCAGCACCACAGCAACATACTTTCTTCGTCTCTCCTTGCAAAACCCTTGAGAAAAGATGGCGAAAAGCAGCGCAATTACATGGGTTTTTGGTCTTTCTTTCTTAGCCTTGTTGTGCATATCAAATGCAGCAGGGGTATCCTATAATGTGCTCAAATATGGTGCAAAACCAGACGGTAAAACTGATGCAACGCAGCCATTTCTGAGGGCATGGGGGGCGGCGTGCGCCTCAGTCCAACCGGCGAAGATCTACGTGCCGAAAGGGAGGTATTTGATAAATGCAGCAACGTTCAGAGGGCCATGCAGAAGCAGCATCGATGTTAGGATTGATGGAACTCTGGTGGCACCTTTAGATTACAGAGCTCTCGGCAACTCAGGGTACTGGATATTGTTCATTCAGGTGAATCGGCTTTCGGTAATTGGTGGCAATTTTGATGCAAAGGGAGCTGACTTTTGGGCATGTCGTGAGTCAGGGACGAACTGCCCAGTTGGAGCAAGGGTATGTTAAAAGGATTAATTTGGATCATCATATGCTAATTAATTAGTATTAACGTGTCTAGTTGGCAAGTACCAGGTGACTTAAAACCTCGATTTTCATTTCTTTTCCTTTTTATTTTTTCATGCTTCCCGTTTTATTTTTCCATTCCGAGGCTGGCTTTATTGGGTGTTAGGACTGCAACTCAAACTAAAAAAAATCCCTCACTTTTTTTTTTGTTTGGACATCACATATTCTTTCACGAATAATTTATTTTTATAATTTTTAATATAACTTAATTAAAAAAAACCACAATCAAATACTTGCTCAAAACTTATTAGTAAGTCTGTATCTTTTTTGGCTCCAATTTATTTTTGTTTTGGGTATATATCATGAACTATTCTTTTAATGTCAACTCATTCATGTAATATGTTCATTCTTTATACTTAAGCTTTTCATTTTTTTCTCATATACTATATGATTTGAGCGTATATTTCAATTCCCCCGCTGCATGCAATTTCTTCATTTCTCTAGGAAAGCTTCTTGATAAGTCCCACTGTGGGATAATCTTTTGGTTCCAATGATGAAAAGTGGGGGGAGAGACTGATTTCCTTACAATGAACTTGTTTGGAAAATCGTCTGACTAATATTTTCTCTCCATTTTTGTAAGCGCAGTCGATAACATTCAACTGGGTAAATGATGGGTTGATCGATGGGTTAATGTCACTCAATAGCCAGCTTACGCATGTTGTGATTAACAGTTGCAACAATATAGTCGTGAGAAATATAGTGATCATTGCTCCAGACCTCAGTCCCAATACAGACGGCATTCACGTTCAGGGCTCCGCTGGTGTTTCCATCACCAACTGTAACATTAGAACAGGAGATGACTGTATATCCATTGGTCCAGGAACAAGAAACTTGTGGATGGAGAAGATACGGTGTGGCCCTGGACATGGCGTCAGGTAGCCCTAAAATTTCATAGAATTATATTACAGCCATAATAATCTCGGAGTCCTCAGATAGAAATCATGTCGCCATCAACTGAGGATGTGAATAATTAAGATATGTCTCCACATTGTGTTTTTAAATGTAGATTTAATTCAATTGTCCATCATGCTCAGGTAATTCGAACCACTAGGTTGTTTAAATCCAAGAGTTAGGTTGATATTGTATTTGGTATGCATCATCCTCCCTGACATGTTTGATTTAGGGATTTTACTAGTTAATTAGGCAATTTGTATACCTTGTGCATGCTAACGGTGTTTGTGTGTCCAAATTGCAGCATTGGGAGTCTAGGCAGAGATTATGAGGAAGATGGAGTACAGAATGTGACCTTAACCAACTCAATTTTCACAGGATCTGACAATGGATTAAGAATAAAATCGTGGGCAAGGCCAAGCACTTCATTTGTTAATAATATCAACTTCCGAAACATCATTATGAGGAATGTAGAGAATCCTATTATCATTGATCAGAATTACTGTCCTGACAACATAGGCTGTCCTAAAGAGGTAAATGACGAAGTAATAAAACTTGTTGTAGCAATTTACTTATTTGATCCAATTTCAAATTAGTATATTTATATTATCACCTACTCATATTAAATGGTTAACCTAGTCAAAATCACATTAAATAAAAGCTTCATCTAATATTCATCACCTTGATTATTTCGTTTTTCTTTTCTCAGTCTTCTGGAGTCAAGATTAGCCAAGTGAC
Source organism: Rauvolfia tetraphylla (assembly GCA_030512225.1). Classification (NCBI taxonomy): domain Eukaryota; kingdom Viridiplantae; phylum Streptophyta; class Magnoliopsida; order Gentianales; family Apocynaceae; genus Rauvolfia; species Rauvolfia tetraphylla. Next base: position 2,624,711 of record JAJQKT010000062.1, read on the forward strand.
ATACAAGAGCATACAAGGGACAACAGCAACACAAGTTGCAGTAATCTTTGATTGCAGTCCAAGTAATCCGTGCAAAGGAATTAAACTGCAGGACATAAAGCTCACTCATTTGAACAGAAGGGCACAATCAATTTGTAGCAACATAGCAGGAACAACTGAAGGGGTGATCATGCCAGAGAGTTGTTTGTAAATCTAACCTTGTAAACACCACAACAACCCCCCCCCCCCCCCCGGCGCCTGCCTCCTCCCTTCTGGTTTTTAACTTTTGCTCTCCATTTGATATGAGCATTTACTTCCCGGGGTTGGTATCACGTGAGACATAACCATATATAATTGTTATGTAATTATATTATATCAATAATATACAATGAAAAAGCAAGTTGGCTCTATTTATTTCTTTTAATTTGACCGTGATATATCACAATTTTAAAGGTATAAGTAGGTTGTAATACAAACTAGTGGTGCAAAATAACTAAACCCTTTGTTACCATTTATAAAATAATACGATCAATATTTGACTCAAATTAAATTGACAAGTTTTTTCTAATATCAAAATTACTTTACCTCTAAAGATCTACACTTTTATTCTACTTATGATGTACTTAGATTGAGATTCAAAATGACGCTCAATACAAAAGTTTTTCTTCACACTTTTTAAAGAAATCTTAAATAGAAACTCAATGCAAATACACCTTTAAACAAATTCTCGAAACAAAACATATTTAATAGTAAAATTTATTTCTATTGAATTAGTTACCAGTCATTATCAATCGCAACCGCACACATCTAGCATATGCAAATAAATAGAAGTTCTTATCCCTAAAACCCAACTATAAGCAGAACTAGAATCAGAATTTGTCTCATCGTCCTCTCATTAAAATTGGACTAAGAATCAATCTATGGAACAGACAGAAAGCGAGGAACTCATGAAACTCCACACGGAGACGCACATTTTACTAATTCATACATGGACATATTTACGTTCAAATAGAGAAGAAATTGACAAAAATTATCTATTGTTTTTTTAAGAGAAAAGGAAAATTTTATTAAGGAAAATCTGATGTTACAGCAAAGAAGAGTAATGGAGGGTGACAAAAGTCATCTTATTTTCTTCGCTATCAGTGTTATGGCTGATTGTGCTTTAGTCTTTTGAATTACAAGGGGAAAAAAAAAAACAGAAGCACAAGAATGTTTAAATTAAAAATCCTCTAGTAGGAAATAATTAGTAAAAAAAATTATAAATCTTTCAATATATAGCAGTAAAATTTACTAGATGCGAAAATTCACCTATCAAACCACCTGCTTGTGATAAAAATCATCCGCATTTCTTCCGTCTTGTGATCGAATTCCACCCCCTCCTAATTTAATTTATTATTTACAATTTGTTTGAGAAAGAATAAGTCGGGGCACACATCTATACCAATTTTCATTCTAGAATTGAGAGACCGCGAAAATGCTTGGCATTTGAGTTCTAGATTGTTTGATAATTTAATAGTTTCAAAATTATAAAATTAGATATTTGATTATAGAAAAAGCTAAAGATAATTAATGTGTAGACAAGGTTAATTTTATTTATGGTTGTAGATATAGCCTCTCTACTTTTTTTTTTCCAGTCACCAAGCCCTATCAGTAGTATTAGTTTGTAAAAAGAAATGAATTTCCTAATTAAATAGCATGAACACATTCTGTAACTCATCAAGTTATTAAAAAGGGAACGCATTCATAGAATGCGTTCAGCGTTCTGCAAAGGTCAAATTCGTTCAGATGTGGACCCATCACCATCCCTTCATATTTGCAGAGCTCGGAAACAAGGCCAAAAAACCGAACACAAATTAGCTGAAGATAGAATCTTCGGGAAAATCAGGAGAATCCAAATTTGGTGAAAAGGAGGTAAATTAGATACAAGGTAAACGAAGAATTCGTAGGAGCAAGGACTGGAGCAGGAGCTTATGGTTGGTGTATGATGTCGAATTCAAACTCTGCAGAGTCACTCTCTGAATTATATGAAGAGAATGAAGAACTTCAGCATCCACTTTACCACCCTTCTGCCCCTTCCCACGAGGTACAAATAGTTTCCACCTTCTTGTTGTAGCTGTATTACCCATGAGAAATTCTGCCTACTTTTCTATGGATAGGAATTTCTTTCTTTTTCTTGAGACTTGTTGCAAAAACGAAATTTCATAATTGTTCAGATACACCACCCCACCCCAGCCCAAAAAAAAAAAAAGAGAATTTGAATATACAGTTATTGAGTTAACAGAGAGGTAATTAACTTTTAGAAGGCATTAAGAACATTATCAATTTGCAGGGAACATTGCCCTTTCAGTTGCTGAAATTGGTACAATTACCCTGCTAAGATAATCTATGAATTTATTTGAATTCTTTACATTCTTGCGTTCGGGAGAACAAGTCTTAGCCTTTTATTCTATTTCTGTTCCTTTTTTCCCCAACTTGGTGCGAGAAGGAATTTGGGGAATCCTGAAGACAGATACATTGACTGCCCTTCTCAAGCATGATCTCTCTCTCTCTCTTTTTTCTTTGCTAAGTTCTTAAGCATGATCTTAATATTAATATTAACATTAATATTCTCAAGCAGGATCTCAATATTATATGATTCTGGTTAGTTTATCTATGGAATTAAACAAAAATGTAAGAAGAAGATATAACTAATTCTCTTATTGAGGTATGCTAACTTTAGTCCTTTGCTTTACTGTGTTGTGTATTTATATTTTAGTTGAACACATTAGGGTTGTTATAACAATGTAAAGTTATGTTCCTTTGGGAGAAAATAATTTCAAATCCCTTATTGGTAACGCAGGATTCAATGCTTATCTTAGATTTTCAGTTATACAAATTTGTATTAGATTCTGATCAGTGGCAATTATGCATTGAAAAAAGAGCTCTTGGTTCTTCAACTGTGAATAAGTTGGATTATGTGACAGGATATTTTATAAATCAGTCATGCAGGGGTTGTATAATGATCGGAAGGAAGTCATAACATTGATGGTTAAAATCTGCTGAAGAACTTGTGTCAAATTTGTATGCTTTAAATTTCGGTTGAGGGGAGGAATATCCTATTAATCTGCTTAAAAATAGGTGCTTCTTCCCTCCAGGCTGAATGTCCATGTAAGGTTTGGCACAAGCATTTAGGGCAGCAGTTGAAATGTTAATTTTGCTACCTTGATGAATTACTATGCATCCCATGTGTGACTGTGGTTCCACAGTCATCCTGTTCTTTAAAGCCAGGTTAGTAATAGAAGTTTGGATTAAAATTTTTTTCATTTTATGACAGTGGATACCGTACCATCAAAAATGGAAATCTTGACATTCGAGTTGGGATAGAGGGAGTAAATCTTTGTCAGGTCTCTAAATATAAAGCTAAATCTGGACATGAGGAGAATGAATTCCTCTAGAATGCTCCATGCAACCTTGGAAATATTTCCTGGATTCCTGTCTTGAAATAAATACCCACTGCGAATATGTTGGTTTGAGTACAAGAAAACATCCTTGTCTGATGGCGTCATACATGTGCAAAGAATCATGAAAATGCACTAGCCTGTCTTATTTGGGACCTATCAACTAAATCCTGGGGTTTGGTATATTCCCTTTCTGGGCTCCTGGGTTTTTGGTCAAGCTGGGGAAGGAACAGTAGAGAGGACGCATGGTGTCATCGTTATTGACTGTTCATTGGCTATTTGGAAGGAAGGCAACAGAAAACAATTGATGGAATGGAAAAGTAAAACCTTTTTCTGTAGCCATAAGCACACTTTTTGTTTTCTATTAGTCTCAAAAGTCACAATTTGATTTTGAAAACATATAGGTTCTTTGACAGAGTCTGAGAATTATAGAAGCTAAATCTGTTGTATAATCTATCCAGGGATTTATTTTGTTAATATTAGAAAGTATAATGTTTCTGTACACTTCCATTTTTCTACCACCACCTCTTCTCCGCCCTTGATTTGATTGGTAAGAACTTGTTTGTCTTTCCCCAATGAACTCATCAATCATTTACCTACCAATCACAATCAAAAGTAGAAAAATGTTGGCGGTGTTATTAGCACTACTTTATTATCAGAACGTGGTTGTAAAACAGAAATAGTGATTACTAAGTGGCTTTCATCTTTTTGCTATTTTCTTTCCTCCTTTAGATAAAATAAGTATTTCTTCAATGATACTTCAGAAAATATTTATACTAATTTCTGGTCTCAAATTCCTTTTGAGCTTTCTTGGTTCTTTTTCGGTGCTCATCAATTGGATGAACATAGAGTTGCTATCCTTTGGGTGTGACAATTGTCTTATTTGCAGAAGGATTGAGAATATGCTAAATAAGAACAAAATTAGGAGGCTCACATTTTTTTAAGGACCTTATTACCTTCTGATATGTTTGGTTCATTTCAACTTTGAAATCTAGCAGAGTCTTGTCCTATTCCTCTTTTTCGATTGATTTTAGGCTACTTTACTTTCTGACGTGTTTGTTCGTCTGAAAATTGCAGTATGGAGGAGGTATATATATTACTGGTCCTTTTTCCCCTATTCTTCAAAATATTAAGCAAAAGATATAACTAATGAAGCATCAAAGAAAGTTTAGCTAGAAAGTACAATAGTTTAAAGACTAAAGATATCATTGAGGAGACAATTTGCATAGGACGTTATGAACTCATCTGCAAAGGAATCTTAAATAAACAACCAGCTATTGTATGAAAAGTTCCATTTCATTTCTATTTGTTTATCTTGAATATTTTTCTATTGAGAGTTGGGACATCTATAAAGTGCAAGAATGATGACCTTGTGAATTCAAACTGTTTAGCTGCGTACTTATGCTTGTCTCCATGTGTACTGCCATTAGCAGAATTCAGGGTGAGAATCTGAGGGACAAAATCAATGGATTATGATCTTGATTCCTGGAAGGGATCAACTACAAATATCTTTCAGTAGATAATAGGTGCAATTTCTGGAGAGAGATATGAACTAATGGATGTAAACGTATGCATGGATGCTAAAATAGTTGATGTCTAAGTTGCTTTTCTTAGATTTTTTATTGGAAAAGAGGGTTTGTTATTCTTGTTATACTTCAAAGTCTGGACCTATCTTTACACCTGAAAGGAAGTTTCTACTTGAAATAGGACTGGCTTTTTAAAACCTCTCCCATCTTTCAGAGGGGGAAAAGGGAAAGAAGAAAGAAGGCATTTTCTAGAAGTTGAATGATTAACAATTTTGTGTTTAAATGTTTGTGATTGCACAGAGAATTTGATAAATTAAAATTTACATTCATCTGGAAACTATTGAAAGAGCAAAGAACATTAAAGGGATGATAATGATAAGACTTTGATAATGCTATGTTACACCCAATTATTACTTTTGTATGAGCATGATTTCTGTGACAAAACAAGGTTGGAAAGTATTATATTTTAGGTAATGGACATATTTGCCTGTTTATCATATTGGTTCAGACACATTGATTTTAGAATCTGAATTTGCATTACAGTGTCAGATTTCTTATGGTGCCAAATTTTCAGCCTTGCAATCGCCTATGTATTATAGGAGACCACACCTTGGAAAAGAGCTGGTTGTATCCAGACAGTGCTCATGACTTTATGTTTTAGACATCTTGCCAACCGTGGCAAAGCACTATTTTTTTGTATCCTTTTAAATTGATTCCACAATATTAAAGATCACTTACTTCTGTGCTGCAGTTATTTGACATTTCAACTACAGTAGATCCTAGTCATATAATATCCTTGATAAGGAAACTTCTACCTTCAGAAAATGGATGCCACTCTCCTGGAAGTAAAGCTCATGATATGCCTGCTGAAGGATGTAAAACAGAAAAGGAAGATAATATATTTGAAAATGGAGGAGTGGAGTGTGTAGGCAACCAAAATGAAGATATGGATATTAGTGAAACTTTTGTTGAAGTACCAGAAGCTATAGATGATTTTCTGCTCAATCAACAGAACCATCACGATAGTTCAGTTCTAGAAGCAACTTGGGAAGAGTTTGGATGTACTTTGTGGGATCTTGCAGCAAGTGAAACTCATGCAGAGTTAATGGTATTTATACTCTTTATTTGTTCTTTTCATGTATGGATTATGTTTAGTTAGTGGAAATGGGAACTTTTATTTCTGTCAAAAGTTTTCTAAATCTCTTTTAAAGAATATGAAAACAGGGCAAACTGTTTCTAAGTTTAGACCTATAAATACCTAAATGAAAATATTTATACTATTTGATTTTGATAAGATTTATAGTTCTCTTAAATGTGCTTCAACTGACTTACATTTTTTAAAATTATGTGAAGGTGCAAAACCTCATCCTCGAAGTGCTTCAAGCTAACCTTATGGTTTCTCACACAGCTCGTATTAAGGTTTGCTTTTTCCTCGGTGTTGGTAGTTCTTTAACCTTAAATATATATATTCTTTTGCCTATAAAAATGGAACTGAAATAGTTGGAGGCACTAAAATTCCTGCTCTAAAATTGTCTATCTTCAGGAGATTTGCCTTGGAATTATTGGAAATCTGGCTTGCCATGAGTTTTCACGAAAGCAGATAGCTTCAAAAAGTGGATTGATTGATGCAATTGTGGATCACCTTTTCTTAGATGATGCTCCATGCCTTTGTGAAGTGTTCCGGTAACTAAAGCTTGATATGATTTGTTCTGAAAATCTAAGTGATTTCAACTGCATGGTTAACTTTTTGTATTGTAATGGAACAACCTCTAGCTATTCTGAGATGTAGCAACTCAAATAGCAATGGGTATGACTTCTATTGAGTTTTATGAAGTGATTCTGCTCTCAAGAATTAGCAAAATCATGCGGTTACTCCTGATCTTCTACTCTCTCCCCCTCCCCTCCCCCCCAATATAGATGATGTGTGTGTTGATCTTAATCTTTTAACCTTTTCTGGTTTTTATTGACAAAAGTTATTCAAATTTGATCTATTATTTGTATATAGCTTAGGAGCATGAACCTCATAATGGCCAAAATTGAGTCAATTTAGAAATCAACAATTCGAAATAGATACTGTATAAGTTGAAGAACTGTGTTATGCAGAATTAAGTATTTTAAGTATAAGGAGAATCCATTCTTTACATAAAACGCATAGCGTCATTATTTTGTTAGTTGATATTGCTCATGTAATTTTTGTTGTCTCTTGATCTTTGAAACACTTTGATGTTTTCTTTAACAATTAGTTCAGTGAGCTTTTCTTACAGGTAATCTTCTGATTCAGGTTAATAAGTTTATTTTTTCAAGGTGGTGATGGTGCTACTTGGCTAGAAGCTTTGAAGCCCGAGCATATTCTTTCTCGCATCTTATGGATTGCAGAGAACACCTTGAATATTGCACTTATTGAAAAGGTAACTAATTATTCTGACCTTATACTTTACTTTTGGAAGTCGAGTCATTTTGAATTATGTTAGTTTGAACTTTGAGCAAAATCTGATAACAGAAAATATTCCTCTTAATTGCTTATTTATGCTGGAGATTGAATTCTCTTTCTGGATGATGGATCCATAGTTGAAAAATTATAACTAGTCAACGAATCTAACCTTTCATCTTCAGACTTATGAAACTTGAAATTGTATCACAGTGTAAGTACCCAACTAAACAAGTTTAAAAGGAGCTCTCCTAATTACCATTTTGGGTTTTTATATCTATGGAACTTGAACATAATATGGTACTGAAAGTTAGCTGATTGATGAAGTTTCTTACTTGTAACGATCTATTCTTTACTTTCAATGCTAAGATTCACAAAAGGAGTGATATCTTGTGAGGATCTTACTTTACTTAGTATTTTGATGAAATCCACTAAATACAGACAGGGTTGTGGTTAGAACAATTTCTTATGTATAATGTATGAGCTGGGTGTCAATGTGAATTATCTTAAATTTTAGATTAGTTGCTTTGTAATTTTTATTTTTTATTATGTGGGAATGCAGTGGTCCGTGATTAGCATTATTAGTTTCTTTTTCTTTTTATAAGTATTAGTTATTTCTGTTGAAATTGTTTAACTTAATTTTCATTTTGATCAGAGCGTAGGTTTACTTTTGGCCATAATAGGAAGTCAACAGGAAATAACCACCGTTCTTTTACCACCTTTGGTGAAGTTGGGTCTTCCAAGTCTTCTGATTAATCTTCTGGCTTTGGAGATGAGCAAACTGACACAAGAGAGAATATCTGAAAGGTATAGTTTTCCTCATTCTCTATACTATACTCTCCAGATATGTACACTTTAATACTTAATTTTGTTGGCTTGCATATGAACATTGCTGAAAGCATCTTCATCATGCAAATATCAATAAACATACAGTAAACAAAGGCGTACCTGCATGACCATCTCTTAAAGTTCAGTCTGGAAACATTCTTTCTCCTCTCCATTTTTCTTAAGTGCATTTTTATCCTGGATGAGTCTATTCAGCAACATTTGCTTGCTTGATTCCCCATAAGGTTACTTATTTAGCTTCTAAGGATCACTCTTTATTTCCATTTTGCAGTGAATTGGCAGTCATCTGGTGGTTATTATTCTCCGGTTAATAACTTGTTAAAATCTGTGATAGGTATTCTGTTTTAGACGTAATTCTTCAGGCAATTGAAGCTTTCTCTGTCATTGATGATTTTTCACGAGATGTGTGTTGTAATAAGGATCTTTTCACTCTACTCGAAGACTTGATAAAACTCCCTGATAAAGCTGAGGTACGCCCTCCAACTTGCATATGTTAATGTACGATACATAAATGTTACATTACTGTGGATGATGTTTGCGCCTTATGCTAAAAATTGTCTACAGCACGGTGGCATGCAAATTTATTCAGTTTTATGTAAAGCAATTCAATAAGTATGTATTCATCATGGATTGCAGCTTATGCTACGTCATTCTTGAAAAAGATAGCAAGCTCCTCAAGCTGTACTTACTCAGTTTTGTAAAATCCTTTTCTCAATATGCTGCCATTTTGAAAATGTAAGGACATCTAAACAATCACCTTAAATTGATGGTCATCAGTGACTTTTAATATGTTTGAGCTTGTTTTCAGACAATATGATTTTGAGACTCAATAAGCTTTGAAACATCTCTTCCAGTCCTAATCTATAACCATTGGCCAGATGGAAGCTATATCTTATGAGTTTAGTAATGATCTCTTCTTGGGGTTTCCAGAAGCAAGAACCTCCATTTTGGGTTTTCGGTTACGGTTCGGTTCGGTTCGGTTTTTCGGATTGCTCCGAATAATGAACACCCCTACACAGCTTCAAATTTTATTTCAATTGATACTGAAATTGTTCTTAGAGGACTTCTTTCGCAGTTTAGTGATGGGAAATGGAGGTGAATGGGGATAATAGTAATATAGATATCAGCTTGTTACCAGCGTAGAATGGCCACATTCATCTTAATGTCCTTCTGCTTTGTTGCAGATTGCCAGCTCTTGTGTAACTGCTGCAGTTTTGGTGGCTAATATTCTAACCGAATCAGCTAATCTAGCTTCAGAAATATCACAAGGTAAACTGGTTTCGGGGTTTATTTCTGTAGCTGGATACTTTCCTTATTTTGGGGTTGTTATGACGAATTTTGCTCAAGTACGTGCATTGTCACTTACCTTTGTCTCTTCAGATAGCTGTTTCTTAGAAGGTCTCTTCAGTATATTCCCTCTTGCTTCTGATGACACTGAAGCAAGAACTGCACTTTGGAGCATCATCGCAAGATTACTGTTCTTCATTGAAAAGTCTGAAACTAGGACATTAACTGTGGAAGAGTATGTCCCAGTTTTCATAAGCAACAGAGATGTGATCGAAGATGAACTTCTAGACCACCAATTTGACAATTCCAATGAGGAAAGTAAGAGCACAACCGCATCCGAAGCAAAACTGGGTGCTAGAACCGTAGCAGTATCCTTCCATAGAAATTTATAGAACTGCAGAATTGATCGTCTTGTGGATGTGTTACTACTCCTATTTTTTTGCTTTATTTATTAAGGTTTTCTGCTTTCTGTTTGTTCTCCTTAACTTAATCGATAGGTGAAAGCCATTTCTAACATACTAAGCCGTTGGAAATTCTCGAAGCCACAACAGACGGAACACGCCTCTCCATTGGAATACAATGTAAATGAAGAAGTTGATAAATTGTTGGATTGCTGTAGTAAATTTATCAAGTGAGACAAGCTTCATGTTCTGTGTTGACTGTTGTAAAATTCACCGGGAGCGATAACCATGCTTAAGTTTCTCTTGCTACCTTTTTAATGTATGTATGCATGTTGGATACGCCAAATTTTGTTTTAGACAAAAAATTTTGCTATACGCCCTGTATGGCGAAAGTTTTAGAATGCGAGATTGATTGAATGAGTGCTTCATATTATTTGCAATTTTCTTAAGAGGTCATCCTCATAATTTTCAAATCTTACATTCGTTAATAGCTACCAATGAGATGTCATTAAGCCCATAGTCATATCTATTCTGAGTTCTTTATATGCAGCACTAGATTTGGTTACCACTATGAAGTATCTTCATAAAGTCAGGCATTATTTATTCTGAGTTCTTCATATGAAGATTTGGTACAACAACATAGGCATCCTTAAGAGGTCATCCTCATAATTTTCAAATCTTACATTCGTTAATAGCTACCAATGAGATGTCATTAAGCCCATAGTCATATCTATTCTGAGTTCTTTATATGCAGCACTAGATTTGGTTACCACTATGAAGTATCTTCATAAAGTCAGGCATTATTTATTCTGAGTTCTTCATATGAAGATTTGGTACAACAACATAGGCATCCTTAAGAGGTCATCCTCATAATTTTCAAATCTTACATTCGTTAATAGCTACCAATGAGATGTCATTAAGCCCATAGTCATATCTATTCTGAGTTCTTTATATGCAGCACTAGATTTGGTTACCACTATGAAGTATCTTCATAAAGTCAGGCATTATTTATTCTGAGTTCTTCATATGAAGATTTGGTACAACAACATAGGCATCCTTAAGAGGTCATCCTCATAATTTTCAAATCTTACATTCGTTAATAGCTACCAATGAGATGTCATTAAGCCCATAGTCATATCTATTCTGAGTTCTTTATATGCAGCACTAGATTTGGTTACCACTATGAAGTATCTTCATAAAGTCAGGCATTATTTATTCTGAGTTCTTCATATGAAGATTTGGTACAACATAGGCATTATAATATTCTCACGACGTAATGAGAATTTCTCTCTTTTTTTTCCCACCTCGTATTTAGCGTAAGCTTTTCTTAAGTTCAGAATAGCAAGATCTCCGCAAAATTAAACCAAATTTAATAACGTACTTCAGACCGAAATTTGTATCGCTACTAATTTAATAAGGAAAACAAATTCTGAATATTATTCTCTTCCAAACCCTAATGGTACATTTTAAATTGAAAACTCATTTTTATTTATAAATAATTAAATTTCACATGTAAAACAAAATTTTTAAAATCAAACTTTATCCAATCATCCCTAATCGTTCCTAACTATCGCTAAGTACTATACTATCTCCACACTATCAACTATTAGTAACTCTTTGAATCAGCGTCTTTTTATCTGTCACGTAACTTACCCTGCACTGGACTCCGATAGCAAAATCTTCTTCGTGTGCGTGCGTGAGTGCGCGTGGAGTTTGGGGGAAAGCAAAAGGTTTATAATCTACCAGAAATTGTATCATAACTGAAATCAAAGTTAAAGTGAGAGAAATGATGCAATAAGTCCTGAACATTCCGAAAAGATGGCCAAAGGACTAGACCAAATGAAGTGCACGTAGGAGAACTAGTCCTTCAGCAGGAGAACAGATGACGGCTACTTTTTTCCTAACTGACCAATACAGAAGGTCAACTCAAGTCTGGTCGAATTCCTTGTAATGATTTCAACTGGCTTCTGCCCCAATTTTCAGTAGACAAGCTGCAGCTTAGAATGCCGCAAAACCGGTGGATTCAAGTAATATTCAGGTACACCAAAGATTTGCTCCAGCGTCATGTAAAATTTTCACTACCATGAACCCTCAGCACCCTTTGTTGGATTCTCAAAAGCTGAGAAACTCCAAAAAGTCTTCAATGAATATGGCTCATAAAGCTTTACGCCCTCCTCAGTGATTTTTGCTATCTGTAAATTAAGTATATTTTTAAGTTTGAACTTCAAATCAATTTAAGTAGAAGGATTATATCAGTAATTACATCAAAGCCTTTAATTCTCACAGAAAAAGCACATTATGCGACAGAAAGATAAAGTTTGTAACAGAAAAAGCAGCAGATTTAATATGGAACAGGGGAATACAAAGTTAATCAGAATGTATAACAACCAATTGTATGGGAGAAACCAAAATTGAGGCAAACTATAAGTCAAATATTACACGACAACTATAAGTATTTTGAGAGTCTTTAGCAGAAAAAGGCTGATAATATTTATGAGGACCAGAATAATTTTTTCACCCAAAAAATTAATGGGTAATAAATTCAATTTTGTAAACTCTTCAAAGGAGATTTCCCCAGATATCCCACTGATCAATGGTTGTAGCTGAGGATTTATTTTTCAATTATTTTTAGCAACTAAAGAAAGAATTAAACAAATCAGTTTTCTAATGAATACCAGATTCAGGAGAATACAAGTCAAGAAATTCAGAAGACATGACCATGCTCAATAAACAAATCACGAAAAGTCCTAATTCCTTTTCAAAGAGCTCATTGAATGTTCAAATACGTCACACTTGTTGCAAGTTATTCCAATTTCTCAAGGAAAAACTAGTGCAACATTTAAGTCGGTGCAAGTTAACATCAAGAGAAATACTACATAGCATATGCAGAAAGAAGCAGTCAACAAGTGATTGAGTATATTTGAATTAAAAAGGAAACATACCCGAATCTTGTTCACAGCCGATCTGTCACGGTATAAAAGCACGCGTGCATTTCTCCAACAACTTGACACCCTCTTCAAAAGTCAAGTTTTCATGCCATTCATCCCGGAGAATGGGTCTTGCCAGGTGATTTCCAAACCCAGTGGCAACATGGTTGTCCTCGAAATGTACACCAATCATACTAACCTGAAGAGGTTCAAAAATAGCAAGAAAAAAATTAGAAGTGCCCTATAGGATCATCAGCACTCACATGTGAAGACATGGCCCAAAGCAGGGAAAAGAGAGATAGAGAACCAAAAGTACCATCCCAAGATATTTCAGCCCATTTTTCACTCCACCAAGCACAATAGAATTCCATAAAGGATCAAACTTATTGCGACGATTGTACATCAACCGGGTCAAATAATTATGCACCTCTTTAGGACCCAAGGAGTTTCCATCATCCCACATATTATCATATAGACTGCACCATTAAGAAGAGAAGAGATACTTCAGCATAAATTACTCTTAACTGCCCATACCCAGTTACCATAAAAGATACTGATTGCCATACCCTTACCCAACCTTTTTAAATCAAAATACGTCCAAGATACTAGAATCACAGGTGCAGAGGATTATTCCACATTATACTTACATAAGCTCATTAAGTCTATGCAAGATCTCCTGGAAATCACTGATGTCTCCACTAGCACCCATAAGAGAATGTTTTCCTACTGGCTCAATGCGATCAACAGTCTTGTTCCGCAAGGTTGAACCATAGGATGCTAAGACAGAAAGAACTTTGTCAACAACATTGTTTACTTACTAAGACAATGATCTTTACAGTTGTATTATTTCAATGAAACTAGCATTAAATTAGCCTTGATGATCAATCAGACCATGAAACTACTACCAACACCACCACTTAGTAGGAGATTAAGACCACACCTCCCATATCAGCAGCCATAAGAATGCCATCCTTGAACTTAATTCCAACCACGGATGTCCCAGTAACATAGGGATACCTATACCACATAGCAGAGCAAGTCATTATTCACAATTCATAAGACAAAAAAGTTTGAAATAACAATAAGCCTCACGGTTCCAACGTAACACTTCCCCCAACACCAAATCAGAAAATAAAATTTTGACAACTTTAACGTCCAAATGACTGGCAAAAGACACCAAACCTTGTGATGTAATCAGAGGACGCAATTACTAAATGCGACAATCACTAACACAAATCTAAGATTAGAAACAAAATTTCAGAAAAAAAAAAGAGTACAAAGATAGTTAAATCAGGGATTAGGTAAAATTCAATTTCAGACACAATGCAGATAATGTACAAGCTAACCAGAAGAAGGTTGCAAAAAAATAAAAAATTAAAAGAATTTCATGGAATGAAACCGGGTCTTAAAAGTAACTTTGCTAATATACACATCAGTAGCTTTGTTCTGAATTTCTAGAAACCTTAATTTAATAACTTTTACAATGCTAAAAATCCTAACTGATCTGATTAACATTAGTTACAAATTAAACCTAAAATACACAGATAAACAGAGAGAAATCATACTGGGTTCTTTGAATGTTATCTTCGGAGCTGATTAGACTATTTGCGTTTGTTGCTGGAGTTGAAGAACTCACCATCTGGTAGCACAGAAATAGAGAAGAAAAAACAAATTTAGTTGTAAAGAACTGTCATATCTGTAAAATATAAGTATGAAAAACTACGGGTGTTTATTATTTGGTGTAATCCGAAAAACGGAACCGAAATTCACATTTGGGTTCGGTTTTTTGATATTTTGATTCAGTTCGGTTTATAAAAATTTTGATAAAATTCGGTTCAATTTTCGATTTTTGTGCTCAGACAGAATACCAAACCGAAAAACTAATTTTAAAAAATTAATATATGAATGCATTCAGATAATGCGTTCTTATGTTAGAAAACTAAATTTTTAAAATAAAATTACAAATTAATGCATTACAATCATGCATTCTTAATGTAAAGACGCATGTCTGTAATGCGTACTTTTTTTTTTTTTCTAAATCCGGTTTACAACCAAACCGAATTAATTTATTTCGGTTCGGTTTTATAAAATTTTGATTTTTGAAAAAAATTGCAAAACCGAACCAAAAAACCGGTTGCACATCCCTATGAAAAACTATGCTACAGATGTTCATCTTTCCGATAATTATCTGCACCAATATCAATTTCCTGCTGAACGACTTGAGATAGAGAACAATGTAAGAAAATTGGGTTGTGAATCCTCGCAATTCTGTTTTTATATTTTAGAATATTTACATTTTCCCTTTCCTCAAGTAAACTAGAAACAACATTGAGGACAAGGCTGATTTTTATTTTCTCTCGGGTTGGGCTACTTTCTCTACACAGAAATATATCTTGAGCTGGGATTGCTCTTTTGTGTTTTCTTTGTTTTCTTAATTTCCTTTAATATTCTTTTCAAAACCTTTCTCTTTTCCCCCCTTTATCTGTCTAGTATGCCACTAAATGTCAAATAGGCGAATTCAAGAAAAATAGTAAATTATTAATCAAAGAAAGTCAATAAAACAAAAGAAAGAAAAATACCGGACCAAATTTCAGAAAACGTCACATGCTTGTCTGCTGAAATTAGGTGGAATGGGCAAGGACTTTACAGATTTTAGCGCATAATGCATTCAAGAACAAACCTGAAGCTCAACTACAATTTTCCAGTACAAAAAATACTAAATTGCGTCAGATCAATATTCCTTTCTTCAGTTGCTAACTACCGATTTTCAGATTAATCAAAGAGAAAAACAGCAAACAAGTAAATGCGCCAGAAACCCTAATCATCAGATTAACAGCCAACTGAAGTTGGAACTGGCAGTGAATGATCCAAAGCTCTAATATGCAAAAGCAAACAACTCCAGACGCGCATCGAAAAACGTATGATAAAGAAGAGTTGCAAAAATTAGATAGAAGATCAAAATCCGCAAGATGGAGAAGCAAAATCAATTAAGATACCTACCTTCGGGCAACCCACACGGTGAAGATGGTGAACAATAGTTAGGGCGGAGGCAAATGAAGCGCTCAGGGATCTGTTTTGTGACAAGGTCTTCGATTGATCGTTACGCGAATCTTAAGAAATTTTGCAACTTTTCTTGTCTGGCGGGTTGTTTAGCCCGAAAACAACTATAGTGTCATACGGGTCGATCCGTTCTGGGCCGGCCATCACGAGCCACCTTTTAATCGGGATGGACGCTTTCTGACGGTTAAAAAACCTTTAATCCATATCCGTCAGGCTCGCAGGCCTAATTATTTTTAAATTAAATTTTATATTATTTTTTTTTTATTATATATAAAAATATAAATTTATAATTAAGATAAAAAGAATCTTTCATCAATTACTAATTTTTTAAAATAAAAATAATCTTTAATTATATATATAATTCTTGATATGAATAAAGTTATATAAAAAATATATTTAAAATAAAATTAAATTAATTAACATTAATTGTAAGTATGATTAAAATGTGTGATATAGGTAAATTTGTTATCAAAATTGTCATAATTTTATTTTTTATAATGTTTCTAATACAAAGACACTAAAATAAATAAATTTGGCACACTTTGACCTACTTTGGCCTGAAGACTAAACGAAGCTAACAAATTCAACCTACATTTAAACGGGCTTGAGAAACTAAACACAAACTCATCCATAATACAGGCCAGCCCTTAGATTGAAACTCATTTTGATAGCATTGAAAATCCATATATATATATATATATATATATATATATATATATATATATATATATACTAGCTAAAAAACTCGTGCTATGCACGGAGAAATAATTTGTAATAAAAATTTATTATATAAATTATTTTAATAATAAATAATTAAATATAAAATAAATAATTAAAATAGCAAATATTCATAAGATGTATATATATATAATCAAGCAAATTAAACCTAATAAGATGTTGAAGTACTTATTTAATAACTTTTCTAATGTCTTAATAAAGAGATCACCATCTGCAAAATTAGTAAATTTTTTTCATTTGTTATATATTTAAGAAATTATAAGTATAGCAAATTGCTTAGCATCTTAATTTAATACAACATTACATAATTGAATGTATCAAGAAATTTTTCACACTTTTTAAGGTGTAAGTACTCTTCACACCAATTTACTTTAAGGACAAAAGTTACTAAGAGTGAAAAACTTTTATCTTCTTTGAATATAGGTGCACACATTACAAATGTAAATGCAAAGCCTATGCATGAATTTACATAGTATTCTATTAACTTGTGTCTATTTTTCTAAATGCCATATATATGAAAATCTCTCAATGATACATATGTTGTGTAGAATTTATAATTAAATATTATAATTAATAAATTATATATTGAGAGATAAATGCACATGTACATAGATAAATACTTTTGATTGTAGATCTCGTAAATAACTCATTGGACAACAAAAAACAAACTCCCCATGTTTGTCTTTTAGAAAGGTATGCATATTTCTAGTAAAATCTTTCAGTTGAACAAAAAATTAATATCTTCAAATTTTTTAAAAGGATTATAATCAGTAAAAGGTAACAAAATAACTTATTTATATAATAGTAGTTAGTTACCTTGATATTGTTTCAACTGTATCGTTGCATTCAATACACATTTGCTCTCCATTGCATTTAGTACACACTTGCTCTCCATAAACACACTTTGTTACATTACCACAATTGTTGCAGGGCCCATACCACAAGGTTTTAATATCTATGTTATTTATATAAGCAACTATGCGAAAGTACTTTTCTTGAAAAAAAAAATAACAACATTTAAAAGTCATATTTAATTATCTTATTCATTTGCAACAGTTTATTACATGTGAGAATGCTCGATAATCTGATATCCGTATTCTTTTAGCACTCGAGATCAATAACAATTGTATAGTAAAAAAATAAGCTCTCTTCATCCAAGTTACAAGTGTCTTTGCACAACAATTTTCATCATACCTAAATGTAAAAAAAGTATACGTAAAAGAAAAAAGTAAAGTACAATGAGTGAATCTATACATATATACAATTTACCATTGTCTAATGATATTAGCAAATTCTAAATTTGATATATAACCTGCTTGATCTATTTGTGCAAAGATGACCATGTATGCAAAAGTTGGTATAACATGAATATTTTTTTCAAGATAATAATCAAATTAAATTAAGTAATATACCTTGATGATTTTGCATTATGATCTCATATGCCAATAGAATTGTGTTTTCATTTACTACAACTGATAGTTGCTCAGGAAAATTCTCCCCATAGAGTTAGTCTAATAACTGTCATGCTGTTTTAATATGTAAATGAATTTTAATAAATTTGTAGATATTGAAATACATTAATAAAAATTTTACATTAATAAAAATACTTTTACTTTCTTTCCTCCTCCAAAACACTTTTGCACGGAATATACGTTACTTTTTTAAAAAATAAGTATATAATGAGAATAGATTTTAAAAAGAGAAATTGGTTCTAAATATCATTTAAAAATTATATTTTATAGCTCGACTATGAGTAATTTTTACTCTCTTTCTTCCTCCAAAACACTTTTGCACGGAATATACATTAATTCTTAAAAAAATAAGTGTATAATGAGAATAGATTTTTTAAAAGAGAAATTTGTTAAAAATATCACTAAATAATATATTTAATAGCACGACCATGAGTATGCCTTTTTTTTTTAGTGACAGAGCCAATTTTTCTTTTAAAAAAAGTATCATAAAAAATTAATACGTGTTATTATATAAATAGTTATTAGAGGTATTACAAAAAATATAAAGCAAATTTATGTATTTAATTAAAAAATTATGTACTAATGATTAATCATAAGTAAATAAGATAAAAAGAAATAAATAAAAAAATACATTATAAGTTATACTTTTTTTTCTATATATTTAAAGTAAATTAACTTTACGACATGGTCTTTCAATTATTCTGTCGTATTCACCTCCTACCCCCTTATGTATAAGAGAAAAAGAGAATTCTTTATCATTTAATTATTTATTTTGACTCTTTAAAAAAATAAAGCATATTTATAATAAAATCATTGTGAAAATTAAAATTCTTCTCTCCTTACTTGTCTCCCTCAATTCCTAAAAAATAAATAACATAAAAATTTAAAAAATTAGTATTTTATAATTAAAAACCTCAAAGAAAGATTTTCAAAATAAAAATATTCTCAGTCATTGTTCAATTTTTTTCAAAAGAATCGTGTTCTTGATCCATCACAAAAAAAAAACTATAGTGTTAATATATTTTACAAAATCATTTTCTTTTATATTCACTTGGTAAAAACACAAAAATAAAAAAAATAATACCTATCGATTATTATATTTCATGTCTAATGTACTGTAAAGTTATGCATATTATGGTGCGGAATGTTTTAATAGCAAATTAGACACTTTTATCCTTAAAACTTAGCGAATGAATGATCAAATTAGATAATAATAGATATTGATCAAATTGGCGTAATATATACTAAGAACTAAACAGCTAAATAATTCTAAGTTTTCCCTTCAAACAAACGGAAAAAAAAAACTTGAATCTTTAAAATCTATTAAATAAAATAAAATTTCAATAATTTTCTATTAAAATAACTAAAAATATAAAATATATTCTATCATTCAATCAAAATTAAAAAAATGCATAAAAGATGCAAAAGGAGAAAGCATTAATGATGCTGAAAATAAAACCAAAAAGTAAAAGAAGCTAACAAAAAGGGAGTAAATGAATAACTACATATGAAAGTTATGTACAACTTGAAAACTTGTTAATAATTTAAAAATTCAAAAAGTTTCAAAATATATATATTATTCCTAAAAGAAATTATATGAACTCATATTGAAGAAAAAAAATAAATTAAAAATAAAACAAAAAGTTGCATACCTTTCGTTTTACAGGATTTAACTAAAGAAGCCTCTAATACATATTTTAAAATTTAAAAATAATAAAGCTAAAATACTAATTTGAATGAAAAATTAAAATATCCTAAATGTGCCTTATGCTTATAACATGTATAACACTCATACATTTTTCTCCATTTTAAATGAAGAAGCATGGGATAGTCTTTCTATTTTGGCCTCTATCCCAAAAGGTTCTCAACCAAAAAAAAAAAAAACTCTTCTCTAAAAATAAATAAATTCATAAACATCTCACTTGTACACAAAGAAGTTTTCAATAAATTAAAGAAAATAAAATATTTTCTAAAAAAAATTAATTCATAAAATCTTTTGAACAATAAGAGATACATTGAGCATTGATAAGCTTCTCAAGAAAGTAAAATATTTCTTCAAGAACAGAAATAGAAAATCAAATTTATAATACTATTTATTAAATTTAGACGTCAAACATTAAAGTAAAAGGAAAAAATGAAGAGAATAAAGCAACATGCATAAAAAAAATATTAGTTTTAATTTGAAAAAAGAAGACTTTAATTAGAGAAAAATAAGAGGATCGACGATAAAAAACCTTATGAGAAAAAATTTGTGGAGAAAGTGACAATAGATGAAGTTATGTGTAGATAGTGAAAAGTTATTAAAATTTTGATTTAAATTAAAAAATACATTTCAAATTACAATATTAGTAGAAGAGTTTGTATAGTATTAGAGTTGGAAGTAGACTTTGGTTTTTTTAGTAGTAGAAGAGTTTGTATAGTATTAGAGTTTGAATTGGAGTTAAACGGTGGAGAAATTATTTTAATTAGAAATTGAAAAACTCTAGAAAATAGAATCAAGGCCTTAGAAGGTTTAGAAGAAGAGAGAGAGTAAAAGTATTTTGGTAATCTATATATATATAGATTACCAAAACACTTTTACTCTCTCTCCTCCTCCAAAACTCTTTCACCTCCAATCCTAATTTCTAGAATTTTAGATTTTTGTTATTAGTTAGAAGAGTTATTATTAGCTAAGAGATAAAATAATATAACAACTTTAGTTTATCCTAAACAAATCTTTTAATTTAAATCAAATTCCTAATAACCTTTCACTATCTCCATATAGCTTTATATATTGTCATTTTCTCCACAAACTTTGGTTTTCAAAAAGTATTCCTCATAAGGTTTTTTATCTTTAAATCCTTTTATTTTTATCTGATTAGGGTCTTCTTTTTCTAAATTGAAGAGATAATCTTTTCAATTCTTTTTTTGATACATATTGCTCTTATTTTTTTCATTTTTCTCTTTCACTTTAATATTTGACCTTTGAATTTAATAAAAGTATTATAAATTTAATTTTCTTGAGGAACTTATCAATGCCTAATACATCTCTTATTGTTCAAAAGATGTTTATAAATTAATTATTTTTTAAAAATATTTCTTTGTATTTAATTTGTTGAAAACTTATTTGTGTACATGTGAGATATTTATAAATTTATTTATTTTCATAGATTTGTTTTTGTTGAGAATTTTTTGGGATAGAGGCCAAAATGAAAAAATTGTCCTATACTTTTTTGTTTAAAATGGAGGATATTACCAAAACACTTTTACTCTCTCTCCTCCTCCAAAACTCTTTCACCTCCAATCCTAATTTCTAGAATTTTAGATTTTTGTTATTAGTTAGAAGAGTTATTATTAGCTAAGAGATAAAATAATATAATAACTTTAGTTTATCCTAAACAAATCTTTTAATTTAAATCAAATTCCTAATAACTTTTCACTATCTCCACATAGCTTTATATATTGTCATTTTCTCCACAAACTTTTGGTTTTCAAAAAGTATTCCTCATAAGGTTTTTTATCTTTAAATCCTTTTATTTTTATCTGATTAGGGTTTTCTTTTTCTAAATTGAAGAGATAATCTTTTCAATTCATTTTTTGATACATATTGCTCTTATTTTTTTCATTTTTCTCTTTCACTTTAATATTTGACCTTTGAATTTAATAAAAGTATTATAAATTTAATTTTCTTGAGGAACTTATCAATGCCCAATACATCTCTTATTGTTCAAAAGATGTTTATAAATTAATTATTTTTTAAAAATATTTCTTTGTATTTAATTTGTTGAAAACTTATTTGTGTACATGTGAGATATTTATAAATTTATTTATTTTCAGAGATTTGTTTTTGTTGAGAATTTTTTGGGATAGAGGTCAAAATGAAAAAATTGTCCTATACTTTTTTGTTTAAAATGGAGGAAAATGTATGAGTGTTATACACGTTATAGGCATCAACATATTTAGGATATTTTAATTTTTTATTCAAATAAATATTTTGCTTTATTATTTTAAAATTTTAAAATTTTAAAATATGTTTTAGAGGCTTCTTCAATTAAATTCTGTAAAATGATATATATGCACTTTTTAAATTTTTAATTTATATATTTTCTTCTGTAATATGAGTCCGTTTAATCCCTTTTGAGAATAAAATATATTTTTTAAAAACTTTTTAAATTTTTTGATTATCAATAAGTTTGCAAGTTGTACATGACTTTCATATGTAGTTATTCCTTTACCTCCTTTTTTATCAGCTTCTTTTATTTTTTAGTTTTATTTTTAATATCATTGATTTTTTCTCTTTTTACATCTTTCACGCCTTTTCTTTTTTTATTTTGATTCAATGATATAATCTATTTTATACTTTTAGTTGTTTTAATAAAAAATAATTGAGTTTTTATTTTTTTTATAGGTTTTGAAAATTCAATCTTTTTTTTTTCATTTGTTTAAAGACATGACTTCAGGAATATTTATCTATTTAATTATCTGTATCTATTAAACTAATTAGATCAATATCTATTACTATCTAATTTATTCATTCATTTGCTAAGTTTTAAGGATAAAAGTGCCTAATTGCCTATTAAATTATTTTGTACTAAAATATGCATAACTTTGATTTGGTGTCAAACGGGCCAGCCCGCTCCGTTTGGCCCGCGGGCTTTACAAAACAACGTCATTTTACTAAAAAAATCAAAACGACATCATTTCAGGGAAAAAATTTTAAAAAATATTTTAAAAACATCAAAACGGCGTCGTTTTTTATTTAAAAAATTTTTTAAAAATTAAAAAGAAAAAATGGACTGGTCCGCGTCCGGCCTACGTTAACCCGAGGGCTAAACGGAACGGGCCAAAAAGCCTGTGTTTTAAACGGGCTTGGGCATACTAAGCCCAAACCCGCATATACGGGCCAGTCCGCGGGTTTTGACCCGTATTGACAGGACTATAACTTTGCAGTACATTAGACATAAAATGTAATAATTAATGATTTTTATTTTTTTATTTTTATCTTTTTACTAAGTAAATATAAAAAAAAATAATTTTGTAAAGTACATTAACACTATGACTTATTTGTAATGGATCAAGAACACGTTCTTTTAAAAAAAAGATTTAGCAATGATCAGAGAATTTTTTATTTAAATTTTTTTTGAGATTTTTAATATAAAATATTAATTTTTTATTTTTTATGTTATTTATTTTTAAAGAATGGAGAGAGACAAGTAAAGGGAGAGAAATTTTAATTTTCACAATGATTTTTTTACAAATATATTCTATTTTTTGAATAGTCAAAATAAATAATTAAATGATAAAAAATTCTCTTTATTTCTCTTACATATAATGTATATACCGTGCAAAGCACGGGCCATATGCTAGTAACTAGAATGTTGCTAAATTGCATTCTTCGCATGCCTCATGACTATGATTGTCAACTGGCTCTGACTAATTCGAACCCGGCCCATAATTTAACTTGGCTCAAGCTTGATTCTCAAACTAGAATTAATTTCGAATTGTTTTAAACCCAACCCATATATATTTATATACATGCACGCCAATATTTTTATTATTATATCTTCTTAAAAAATATTACTATTATTTTGTATGTAATTATAGTATAATTAACTATTTTTTTAATTCTAAATTTTGAATTAAGAAATATTTAAGATTTAAATATTAGTCAAAAAAGTTCTCAAAAGTATAACATCAACTATCTTTCAAAAAAAATTAAAAAATTTTTGTAAATTGAAAACAAGAATGTAAAATAAATTTCTGCACACAATTTAAAAATTAAGCCAGGCCAACCTATGAACTGAGCTCGGGTTCATCATTAATGTGTCCAAGCAAAATTAGAATGAGCTTTGACTTAGTTAAACTCAATTTATTGAGCTCGATTGACAGTCCTAACCCTATTTATTATTGAATTCTTTTTTTGTGAGAGTGAATAATTGCGCTGCAATCAGAAGACCTCTTTGATTTAACATAAAAATATTCAGTTTAGTCACGAAAGTTAGGTGTCTAACATGTTATGGTTCATAATATTTTTTTCCTATCATTATAGTTCTGAAAGAATTTTCGACCATCAATTGTTTTTAGACACTAAAATGGCTATAGCTGCAATTGTGGTCTAACTTTATTAGTTGCTCAAAAATTCTTTTGGAACTATAACAGTAGAAAAAAATATTAAGGAACATAACATGTTAGATACCTAATATTGGGACTATAATGATAGAAAAAATATTATTGACCATAACATGTTAGATACTTAACTTTCGCGACTAAATTGATCATTTTCTAAATATTTATCATAAAATTTGATGATAGGCAGTCACCAAGTCAGGACCTGAAGGACAGAGCAATAGTAGTATCAATACTGGCTTAAGCCTGTGAGCTGGCTCAAATTGTACTAAGACCAAGCCTGTTTTAACTCGAGCTTTTTTAGCTCGTTTCGTTGGCCAAACTCGGGTGTACTGGTATTTTTTAAATTTGTTTAAAGATGACATAAAATGACGTCGTTTTATATCATCTCTTCTCTTTTATTCATTAATTCTTTTTTTATTAATATTTTTTTTTAAAGATTCAATTGTTCTGCTATTATCTATTTTCTCATTTTATTTTTAAACATAAAGTATATTTAATATTTAGAAATTATAATTTGATGTAATTTATATATAGAAAAAAAACGCATTGCCTCGTAAGCTGGTTATAACATATCCCGGACTATGAGTTTTTTAGCCTGCAAAAAAATGAATCAATCCGTTTTGCCCAATTTTAAAGGTGGCCTGTGATGGATCAAGCTGCTTTGGCCCATTTGATACCACTATAGAGCAGGTACTTGTCCAAATTTAAATTATTTTTTTAAAAGGCAAAACCCTCTCCCAACGAGGCCAAGGTAAATTCCCGTAAATCGACTTAGCCAAAAAAAAAAAAAAAAAAATCGCGTAAAGCGGCGTCCCACCTGATTGCCCCCATTGGCGGCCACGATTCCGGAGCGCTCCGACCCGAAATATTTATATGAAAAAAATTTGAGTTTTTGTGAATGTCGAAGTATAGCGCCGAAAGGGATGGACTATGGTCTCGCAGCGCTAAAGCTGCTGTGTTCGCAGCTCAACAGCGCCCGCCAGGCCACCTCTGAATCTCAGCCGGCCTTCACTCTCGGCGGCATTCTCTTTCAACGCGCCTGGCTCCAGGTCCCATTCCGTAACTACCCTCATATTTTCCAGTTTCTCGCCACTTTTTGCCTCTCTTTCGCGCTAATCTTATTTCCAATTGTCAAAATTACATTTCCGATTCAGGGCATTTTGGTCTCGGTACCTTCCTCCTTGTCCTCTGATGGCACTGGCCGCCTCATCCTCGACGACGGTACCGGTGTGATTGAGCTCTTCCTCTCCGGCGATTTTTGCAATCGCCAGTGGGAAACTGGTAAGTGCTAATCCTGATTTTAGCCTTAATTTATTCTTCCTTAAAAGAAATGGCCAACCATATGTAAATCTCTGTGCATGCTTGCGTGTAGGAATGTATGTGATGGTGGTTGGAGGATATTTTCTGCGGGCTGGTGATCTGCCCATGATTAAGGTGAGGAATTAATCATTCTAAATTTTTCCTTCCTCAAAACTTTCTATATAGGAATTTTGTAGATTTTGGTCCCTGATATGCCAGTAATATTTGGAATTTCGTGTCTTTCTGTTTAATTTTATTGTTGTCCAAGATTCTTGTGATTGGGTTGGTTTTGGCCGAATTCTCTGCTGACAGTAATTAAGAATTCACCATTGAGCACTAATTGATTCCTTTTTCTTAATTTTATTTGTTTATTAATTTGAATGTTTAATATGGTTTTTGGATGACTTGCCATATGTTTTAGTAGGTTAGTGGTATAACGTGTTTGGATGCTTCAGTACATGAGCAAATTGCTACTGCATATTTTGCTGAAGTCATATTACAGACCAGTCACTTCATTTTATTATCTTTCTTTTGTTTGATCTTTTACATTGTCCCTTTTAACATTGAATGAACAATTTTGACTTTCTAGTTAATTTTCAAGGGAGGAAAATTTAAACCGTAAAATATATTGAGTGGTGGTCTGGAAGGTTGTGGAAGGATGTTGTTTGGAATTGTTGTCTTTGGCTTCATCCAAATAATTGCACTGGAATAGGAAATAGGGAATATGAAATAAATATAAGGCATAAGAGGATGCATGTTTGTTTGCCATGAGGAATGGGTAATACATTCTGGGTTTTGTAACGTTCACCTAAGGAGAACCTTGTAACTTTCCAGTAATGTCTTGCCTCCTATTCTAGGAAATGCATGGGAATGAGGAATGGGTAATACATTCTGGGTTTTGTAACGTTCACCTAAGGAGAACCTTGTAACTTTCCAGTAATGTCTTGTCTCCTATTCTCGGAAATGCATGGGAGTTTGTGGTTGTATCATCTATATGAAAAAATCTATGTTTTTAAATTTTCTTCTTAAGAATATCATGCTCCTTCTGCATAGAGAGTCTAAAAGTCAACCTATTGCACAGTTTGAGAAGTTTATCATATACAATTAACTAGTTTTTCCCTGAAGTCATGTATGAATTCTGGTGTTATTATGGTTTTTGTTATGAACTCAGATTGTCTCATATCAGTATGCTTGGTGGTTGTGAATATCATAACATGATGATTTTATTATAGTTTTAGCTTGTTGATTTATGAATAGTTAGTTATGCAACTTAGAAACATTTTCAACTATCAGGCAAGATGAAAATTCGTACTAGTACATTGATATCTCTGTCGCTGAATCACTGCTCAAGTTTAGCTGTTTGTTTGACATGGGGTTGGTGGAGAATTTAGTTAAATTAGATCCTTTACTTTTACATGTTTCTTAAGACCACGTAGTCTTCTTCCTGAGAGTCCTGATGTGCCTTAGCCATACCCCAAGCTGTACCAAACTTCATTCTGATATAGGAAGGTAGGTGCAGGAAGTCGGAGAGAGAAGTATTATGTATATAGGGCATAGGTAAAAGATACAATACTTTATCTCCCAATTCTCCTAAGGAATTTTAAGAAATTCAGAAGAAGAAAAACTCCGTACACAATATAATTATGTGTTGAAGATTATGCTCAGGGCTGCACCTGTTATTCCTGTTTCAGGTTCATAAGATTGTTGATCTCTCCACTTTTCCCGATCGAGAATCAATGTGGTACCTCGAAGTCATGGAGGTTTTTAAACTTTTCTACCAGCCTCTATCTGGATGCTAGCTTGTCCATCTATGTATATGTATTTGAGGGAGGCAAGTAGAGGCTCATTGTATAAACATCAATTAATGATATACATCCTAGGTTGATGTGAAGAAATGAACCATCATTATATGAGCTTATTATCTGCTCTGTGGCTTTCCTAATTATTAAGTGACATGTAATAGTCAAGCTTCAACATTGCGGTAATTTCCATTGACTTATAAGAATATATTAAAAAAAAAAAAAGGCTTTCAACAATAGCATTTACCCAAGGGAACAAGAAACATTAACTAACTAAACTGAAGTAACGAAATCATCAGTATGTACGAAAAGAAACCCCAGAAAAGATGTGATATATTTTCGAAGTAATTTCTCCCAGTTAGTGGGAATATCAGCCATGAAAACTGCAGATACAAAACAGTTGGCAGGCAATGTGCAGCAGCTGAAAGACATCAAAGCATGGATAAGGCTGTCATGGACCTAGGGACAGCCTGATAAGTCTCTCACTGGAACAATACCTGTCCACATCTATTCCCATCAGTGAAATCCTTTTGTGAGCATTTACAATACTAATGCTTTCCTTTAGGCCCATTTCAGATTATAGGGTGATCCTTACATATAAGATTCTCTACACATCAACCAAATCCTTGAATAACGTATGAAGATAAGAATCTATCATGCCTCTAGAAAGGTTTGACACGCAAAATTAAAAGATAAATGCTAATAGCATAAAACATCATTTCTGTATTTCTGGATACGGCTTATAGATGAGCAAAGGAAGATGTATTTCAAAGGTTGAGCACCTGAACAACATTCCTACTTGACAAAACATGAATGCCACAAAGCACTGTCTACCATTTTGTTAAAAACGTTGTCAAATCCCCTATTGAGAATCCAAACAAACTCAAAATATCAAAGTTGATAATCACCGACAATTTTAAGGTGAAAAGTCGGGAATCTGAGATGTCTCTAAGTTTACAGAATTATGGCAGATTTGAAAAAGGATTTATATAACAGAGTGATGAACATTAGGTTGATGAAGAAATATTCAGTAGAAACTGCAATTCCCTGTTGAATGAATATTTGGATATATGACTGAAACTTAATATAAATTTTTTATTTTGCATCTCATTTTCTCTTTCATAAAAAAAATTTACGTTTGCAAAATTCAAAATAAAAAATCTCAAATCCAAACTCTATTTAATTTTACCCTTAACAAATAAACTTGCCTGCTTATACATGCACTAGATATGATTTTTAGCTTAACCTGAAAACGTCATGCGCAAGAACAGGAAAAAGAAGCCTTGCGTAACAATTAGCTGCCAAAGATTCAGTCGCGGTTTAGATACTCGAACTCCTAATTAAGTCATCATCAGCTCATCACTAATTACATTCTAGTAGGATTTCGTCCACACCTATTGAAAAGTAGTTCTCTTAAAATTATTCTATGTACTTATTGGCTTTGTTTCCAAGAAACATGTTTTAATCAAGCTCCTGATGTTTGGAACCCGTTTTACCTCCAAGTTTCCTCTTTCCTTGCCGGGTTCTCTGTCCATATTTAGGAAGACAGTTCTGAGCTTCTCCAGGATTCTTTATTGGCTAAACCTTTTCTTGTTCGCTTAATGAGGACCGGTCCGATTCACTGTATTTGTTCTTTTTATTTGTGTCTTATTTCATTCAGGGTAAGATTGGATATAGTTTGATTTTAAAATTTTTTATTTTAAATTTTGTAAAAATTTATAATGGATTCCGCAACCGAGCAAATCCAAATACACCCTTTACGATTGGAACTTAATTCCACTAAAGATTCGGATTATGTTTCTCACTCAGTTAGGATTAGTCTATGAAAATGGATTCTCTATGCTGTGACTTATATATTACCGCAAGTTAAGATCAGCTTATATTGGTTTGCTGTTTGAAAATAAAACCTTTTGTGGCTCTGCTTAATTCTTTGTCCTTTTGTTCCCGCATGTTACGGACTTTTCTGGCGTTTCGTTCGATTTCTATCAAAAATGAAGATTCCTAGAAAAATGTTTGGTAATTTTCCATTTTTTCTAGCACACTTCTATCTTCTTCTTTTTTTTTTTTCCCAACAGACCATATGCGCTTTTCTTTTTCCCGATTTTATTGGATTCCCACAAATCTGTTTACTTTGCCATCAGCTATAGAAACTATAACAACTCTTGACCAGATGGCTTTACTTTCAATGTTATCTTCCACCAACTCTAACATACAAGGAAAAAGGAAATTTCATAGCTACTCTATTTAGGAAGTTGCTCTTCTAGGCAAAATCGAACGAGATTTTCTTGAAGTCTCCTGAGAACATTGATATGCTTGCGGAGCATATTTTTAACCTTTATTGGTGGGAAGTAATTGGATGTATCGAGGGGCCTAGTTGGGGCCAATTTGTGCACTTTTAAGAATCTGGCTAGCTAGATAATTTAATAAATTCTTGAATTCAAATGCTTAACTAAACTTTTTTTTTTCTTCTTTCAAGAAATGTCGATTGTGTACGGTTTTTTCCCGCTTTAGTAAATATGACGACAATAGTTATTGGAGTAGCTAGACTTGCACGTCAACACTTAGGGAAGTATTTGAATTGGCTTCCGATCTAATTTTTTTAAATTTTAATTATTTTTATAAATTTTAATACAACTTAATCTAAAACATTGGCCTTAAAATTTCCTCTGCAGTCTCGCAGCATTGCCTCAAATCCTACCATTGCTACATATTCGTCTGTGTACTTACATTTTTATTTATATTTTTCTTCTTTAATATGAGTCAGTGTAATCCCTTTTAGGAATAAAATATATATTTTTTGAAATTTTTTGAATTTTTTTATTATTATACATGACTTTCATATGTAGTTATTTTTTTGCCTCCTTTTTTGTCACATTCTTTTATTTTTTTAGTTTTATTTTTAGCATTATTGATGTTTTCTCTTTTTATATCTTTCATGTATTTTCTTTGTTTTGATTGAATGATATAATTTATTTTATATTTTTAATTATTTTAATTATTAAGTTTTTATTTTATTTGATAGGTTTTAAAGATTTAAGCTTTTTTCTTTTTTCGTTTGTTTGAAGAGATGACATCATTAATATTTATCTATTTAGTTCTTAGTATTTATTACACCAATTAGACTAATATCTATTACTATCTAATTTGATCATTCATTTGCTAAGTTTTAAGGATACAAGTGTCTAATTGCTTATTAAAATATTCTGTACCAGAATATGCATAAATTTGTAATACATTAGACATGAAACATAATAGTTAATGATTTTTATTTTTTTATTTTTATCTTTTTACCAAGTAAATATAAAAGAAAGAAATAATTTTGTAAAGTACATTAACACTATGACTTCTTTGTGATGGATCAAAAACACAATTCTTTTGAAAAAATTGAGCAATAACCTAAAAATCTTTTCATTTTAAATTTTTTTGAGGTTTTTAATATAAAATATTAATATTTTTATTTTTATATTATTTATTGTTTAGGAATAGAGAGAGCCAAGTACAGGGAGAGAAATTTTAATTTTCACAGTGATTTTATTACAAATATATTCTATTTTTTGTAGAGTTAAAATAAATAATTAAATGATAAGAAATTCTTTTTTTCTCTTGCACATAATGAAAGTAGGAGGTGAATACGGCAAAATAATTGAAAGAACATGTCGTAAAATTAATTTATTTTAAAGAAATATAAAAAAGTACAACTTATAATGTATTTTTTATTTGTTTTCTTTTCATCTTAATTTACTGTTGATTAACCATTAGTGCATAATTTTTTAATTAAATACATAAATTTACTTCATATTTTTAGTAATAATTTTAATAACTATTTATATAATAACCTTGTTAATTTTTTTATGGCACTTTTTTTTGAATGAAAAATTGACTCTGTCACTAAAAGAAATTAGCTTATTCATGGTCATGCTATTAAAGATATTTTTTTAATGACGTTTAGAATAAATTTTTCTTTTTAAAAATTTATTTTTATTATATATTTATTTTTTAAAAAAGTAATATATATACCGTACAAAATACGGATTTTATGCTAGTTTAGACATATCCAAAAGCTTTTCCACGCTCTCAAGAAAGAGAGTATATGGTTGTAAAAATAAGTTAAAAAAAGAGAGTAAAGATCTAATCTAACTAAATTCCCCATATAATGATAACGTTGCACATAATGATAAAATTACATAAATATTAAACACATAATTATTTTACTAATATAATATAATTTTTACATAATATTAATATTTTTATTCATCAAATATATATTTAATTTTTTTAAAAAATAAGTGGTCAAATTTTCACGCTTTCTCAAGGTGGTGGCACCCAAAATCTAGGTACCACGCAATCTCATTCCTTTTTTAATTTTATTTTTAATTTTTAATTTTTAATTTTTTACTTATTTTAAGTTTCAAATTAGTCTAAACTTGTACGATACATAGATATATTTTAAAAATAAAAATATTAAAATTAAATTTTAAAAAAAATATTCAAAAAATATTTTTTATTTCTCAAAATATATGTATTTAGAAAATAACATAAAATATTAAATTTTTATTTATTTAAAAACATCAAATACCTTCTTTTTCATCTTAGACTCGTAACATATGATTTTTACCTCTTTTATTTTTCTCAATACAAAATTAGGAATAATATTAGTTATGTTGAATCTACTTTTTAACTTTTTTGAAATATCTGATTCACATATAGATATCACTAATATCTTTTTGTAAAACATAAATAATATGTACCATTTATTAGATCAAAGAAAGTTGAACTTATCCATACCCTTATTTAATTTGGAGAAACTTTCTTATTTGCTTCATTAATTAATGTTTCTTTTTTTTTAAAAAAATCTTTATTAATAAATCTATTCCGTTCATTAATAATAAAGATAAATTATAATTATTATTTACTTTGGACGGTAATTTGTTATGACCTTTTCTCATTAATTCATTAAGTCAGATAATGAACAATTTCAAAAATAATCTCAATAGATTATTTAACAAAAAAATTAAAAGTCGATGTATCCGAATAATATATATATGATGTAGAACATTTAAATTCAACCTATTGTTATATGAAATTGCAAAAGACTATTGCATGTAGTTGATGTAAATATCCATAGATTTATGATAAGAAATAATTTCATCACTATTTAAGGTGATTAGATTATTTTATAAGGTTATTGAGGCACATTTATCAATGGACTCATAAATTCCAACAATGCCAACTGGTGCACCAAGAATGCAAATTAGTTTTTCGTTGCTCACATTCACTCTCTCGTGGATACGACATAATGAAATCCAAAATACGATTTCTTTTTTGGGTAAAATTGAAACTAAGATTTGCATAATTATCTTTCTATTTGCAATCAAACTTCTGAAAAGTACTTTTAACATCTAATTTGATTTTAATATCTTAGCAACAATCTCAATATTTTAAATTCCAAAATTATGTTGCAACTAATACAAAAAAATAATATTCTTACACATAAAAAACAAATATAATCAAATAAAAATCTAATTAACAAAAGTTGAAATACTGTAATAGTGTACTCAAAGTCATAAAACCTTGAATTTCGAACGCCTTTTTCCCTTCTGATCCCTCTGCAACAACGGCCGCTCTAGTAAAACGCCTAACAAAATTCTTCCTTTTTCCCTACCCCTTCTCCGCCACTGCCACTGCCACTGCCACTGCCACCGCCACCGCCACCGCCACCGCCACCGCCACCAGAGTAGAACTTCAATGGCCTTAAATTGAAGTTTCCAGTGCTAATGGCTCTATTGACCATTCTAATTAACATGTAGATCAAAAACTACAGGTTTAGTTAAGCAAGCGATCACCAATCTGAGTTGAATTGATTTTGCTTACAATTTGGTTACAAAGCTTGAGCAAGTTGCCTATCATTATAGACTCTTTAGAAGCTTTTCCTACTTGTCCAATTTCTGCAGTTGGGCAAAATGTGCAGCAAACCCTGGAATTGGATAATATTATCATTTGATGTTTTTTGCATTGAATTTTATGAAAAATAATTATTTTTTTAAAAATAATAAAATTTAAAATAAAAATTTTGTATTAAATTTTATAATAAAATATTATTTAAATATACCTTTTAAAACTTATTATATTATCGATTTTAACTTAAAGAAGAAAAGTGAATTTCAAAACTTTCAAAACTTCCTCCTCACCAAACGGCCGCGCCACCGCCACCACCAGGAGAAAAACGATAACAAAATTCTTTCTTTTTCCTACCCCTTCTCCGCCAACCCCTTTCTCCGTCTGATTCCTCTCCTCCAACCATCGCGAGACGGATCTGGAAAGATCTTTCGATAATTTCGTTGGTTTTCAATTTGTTACAGTTTCGATTTAGCATTGTTCTATTTGTGCATCCATAAATCTATTTATTGGTCTATATTTTGTTTCATTGTGGCGTTGTGTATTTGTGCATTTAACTAAATTTTTATTTGGTGAGCAGTTCTGGATTGTGAGTTTTTCCTCCGAGTTACTGAACTTCGTTTTTTGGCTTTTGTTCTTTTTCCAGGAACGGTCGATTCTATATGTTTTTTTCTAGTGCAATGACTGTTGCTCTTCTGTTCTTTTCAGCCTCTGGAGATTTATCGGTTGTTGCCAGATGAATTGGAAAATAAACTACATGCCTTGTCGATTGTGGCAAAGGCATCCTCTATAAGTAGATAGTCGATGAAGCAGGGGTTGACAAAGGTTTTGCTGAGGTAGCGAGAAAGGCATTGGAGATGTTGAGCTCGTAGGGAAGAATGGTGGTGGGGTCGAGTGGTTGTGGATAGAAATGCCTTTTTCAGGTTAATATATCCAATTCTTTCAAAATTTCAATTTCAAATTTGCCTCAAAATATTGACTGTCAAGTGTCTGACCGTGGAATTCTTAAATAGAAGCTATTTAGAAGACTTGATTGAGGCAAATTTCATACTTCTAGGGACTCTTTATGGAACTTTCAATTTCGAAATTCTTAATTGAGACAAGTTTATATTGTGAATGTGGAAATTAAAATCTATCTTTCTTAGTTTAGTTGGGGACTTCTTAAGTTCTAGGGGGAATATGGGAGTGAAATTTCTCACTTCCCTATCCCCTTTATTGCACAAAGCCCCTTTTTAAAAGTTAAATCTAGTTGCTCTGTTAGTTTTCAGACGGAGGGGTATTATTGCTGACTTTCAAACATTAGGGTGTGATCACTTGTTTCCCAAAGAGAGGGGCATAATTGCAAAAGTACATATTTTTGGGGGACACTTTTGAGATTAAGCCCATAAAATCGTTTATCAGAGTCCGCCTCTCAGCCGGCGGTCTAAAGCCTTGAATTTCGAACGCCTTTCCCCGTCTGATGCCTCTTCACCGACGGCAGCGCTGCAGCCACCACCAGGAGTAGAACGCCTAACAAAATCCTTCCTTTTTCCCTATCCCTTCTCCGCCATCTTTTTCCCGTCTTATCCTCTTCACCAAACGACAGCGCTACCGCCACCACTAAGAGTAAAACGCCAAACAAAATTCTTCCTTTTTTCCCTACCCCTTCTCCGCCACCACCCAAAAAGCCATAGCCCTCTGTGGGTGCGCCCAAGGTGAATTTGCACAATGCCCCTAACTTTCTGGCGTCCCATTCGATTCCCACCAATAATGGAGATAAATCTGGGAAGATATTTCGGTAATTTCGTTGCTTTTCAAATTGTTGCAGTTTCGATTTAGCATTGCTCTATTTGTGCATTTAATCAATTTAATATTTCATAAATCTATTTCTTTTTTGTTTCATTGTGTTGTTATGTATTTGTGCATTTAAGTAATTTTGTATTTGGTGAGAAGTGTTGGATTGTGGGTTTTTCCTCCGAGTTGCTGAACTTCACTTTTCTGGGTTTTGTTCTTTTCTCCAGGAACGGTCGATGCTATATGGGGTTTTTCTAGTGCAATGGCTGTTTCTCTTCAGTTCTTTTCAGCTATTGAACTTACAAGTAACCACTTGAAGCTCTCAGCATTCCAGAGGTCACTTTTATATGCTTCCCTTGTGCTTCCCGGAGCAATCTTTCATAATTTGATGCTCATGTATTTGGCCTTTGTCTACCGCTTTGCACCTTACGCATGCGTGGGAGGCGTTGGCAAATTGCTGCTTGAATTGATTACTGTTGCTATTGCAGCAGCATTGCGCGAATTCCTGGGATACGATCCTCTTTACCTCCTCTTCTTAATTGGGTTCATTATTAATGCTTACATCTTTGCCAGATACCTGCACGTGGCTTATGATGTCAGTCTGCTGGATATTTTACTGGATGTGTTCTTGGTAGCTTTTGTTTATTTTACTGGTGGAAATTTGTACACCTCACTTGTAATTTACATGCTCTGTGCTGGCCTGATTTTGTTCCGGTTCTTGTCCTACTCACCCCCGGCCATCCCTGTTGTAGCTAAGAAGGAGTCAGAGTTGCTGCCATGTTGATTAGAGTCTCTCTATTGAACATCTGCTTAAACTTTTATGGTAGATTTATATATTTGAACATGGTTCTTGAGTACGGGTTATGTGATTATTTATATGTCCAAGGGACAAAGGTAATCTGATTATTTATAATTAATTAATTTTCAATACCGAGTACAAACGCACTGATCACATATTCATTACAACCAAATTTTCAAAATCAACCGAAATAAAGAAGCCCTTCTTGAGACATAAGATAGTGCTACTTAGGAAAAAATGACAATTGAATCAAAAGCTAAGGACCCTTGATGATCAAATGAGGTTTAGGCCGCTAACTAGCAAGTCATCAGGTATAATTTTGTTTGCAGGTTCAGATGGATGAAAGGCATCCCAGAAGACATATTCTGATGCATTTGCACATGTTCCTGGGGACTTAGCATTGCATAGATACGATGTCTCTATTAGCCCTGTGCCACAACAAGGCTTTCTTGCTTCAAAGAAACCTGCAAATATAATTCGTTCAGATTTCTTCGATTTAGAACTTTAAATTTTTCCCTGAGAATATAGAGGGTGGGACTCTGTGTTTACCTTTATCTTGAGGTTTCTTAATCATGCCTAGTAGAGGCTGGTACACATCCAAAACAACAATATTGAGATCAGAGAACTTCTTTTGCAAGTTCTGGGAGGTCGAATTGAGCTTGTAATTCAATGAAACTGCTGATCTATTCATCTTTTCAACATATTTGTTGCTATCCTCACTGAATAGGGTTATTGATGCTAGAAATCCAATTGGTGGCAGTGTTGTCATCACAGTACATAAAACACTTGGATACGTATGGGTATTATCATAAGCTTGCTTCCTTAAAATTTGAGAAGTAGACATTCGTGGGAAAGAAGGTTACCAGAACAAATTTTATGTATGATTGGATGAGAATGTCGGAGAATTGATCGGTTGTGTACTTCTTGTAGAGAAGAGGATTAATGTAATAGTTCTGAACAAAATCACTGCTACCAACACTAAGAAGGTGGATCGAACCATTTATAGTTGAAAAAGCATTGACTTTCCCAACAAGCACCATAAGTTTGTTTTGATAGTCCTTGTAGAGCTGCAACTGCTTGCTTAATGAAGCGCATTCTGTATATAACACCAAAACCCCAAAACCCCATTTAGTATTATCAAATATGTAATCAGGTATACCTGATTAATCAGGTAGATTGGATACAAAATGTATGTAAATTGCTAATAAAAGTTGTACGTACCGTTAGTTTTGCTGTTCCTTCATAGTAACCTGACCCTGCTGAGGCAAAGTTGGCTCCAAGAGGTTCTTACCATTGGCTTTCTTGCTTAGATAAGGTAGTGTATATGTAGTGAAACCCAAGTTCTCAGCTGCATTTTGTAGGAAAACACTTGAGACATTGCATTTTGATTCATAAATATGAATATAAGAAAGACAAACGTCATATTTTACATGTAAAATTCGTTAATTTCTTGGATAACAAGAGAAATTATAAAAGAACTAAAAAATCGTCTTACTAGCATCAAAAACACCATATTAATGTTTAGGTGCAGGTATTTGAATGGTACTAAGAGACGTGAAATGTGTTACCTGTGAAATCAGTGGCAAACTTTCATTGCAGAACCATCCAGTTGGTTCATGCTTGATGAAGTCTCTTCCATAAGGTGGGAAGTTGGTTTTAACAATGGTCTTAAGATAGTTATTGTTGCCAGCATCAGAAGCAGAATCACCAAACAAGAAGAGCAGGAACAAAGGGTTGTGGATTAACCATATTGAGGACCAAAATTAGTAGGAAAGAAGTAAAGAGACCATTGTTTTCAGAGGTCTCATCGATAGAATAAAAATTAGAAAATGAGAGGAATGAAGATGAACACAGACTAATTGGGACAAGGAGTTATGAAATATATCAAAATGCATAATAATTTTTACATCGCGGGAACATCGAAATCTTAGCAGTGGACAGAAAAGATAATTAATAATATCCATTATCAATTCATTGTTCTTAATTCCTACGTCGAGTCAAATTTCTCAATATTCAAGATGATAATCACTGATTTTAACATAGATAATGTTAATATAGTAATGTCTCTTTATTCCAGCCCTTCACAAGCTTACGGAGCTCCGGCAACAGCCTCTGCATGAAAGTGGTAATTTTATTAATCAAAATAGTTAAAATATGTTACAGAACTAAAAGCAAAGAAGACTTGTAAATGGGGCAAAAACAAAGGCAACATTGTATTCATGTCATACAGTTGAAATTTTTGTTGGGTAAAACAGAAAATAATTCGCAGTGGTTCATTTCCAACTGTGATTCAAATGGCGTGTCTTGCTGAAACCACATCTGAGCTGTCATGGCTGTGGCTTGTAAGACTCCTTAATTCCTTGAGTGGTCTGTAAGGCCAAATCCAGAAGCGTTGAGATGCTACGGACCAAACCAGACTAAGAAAAATACTCCGTTAGAGCAGAAATGCATCGAATTATTATCTACGCACAAGAAAGATACTAATTTGTACGGTTGAAGATACATATGGATCATTTAACTTTATCTTTTAAATAACCTAAACCATTTGCTAAAAAGAATCATAATTTCTTCCTGAAATTTTAAAATTACTCATTCTGATTCAAAATATAAGGTATTTTGGTACTTTTTGCATAGATTAAAAAAAATAGAAGGCATAGTTTTTATTTTATTATTAAATAATTTAATTTATTATCCACAAATATTATGAATTATATTTTTAAAAGTGAGTAATCATAGAAAAATAATTCTTAAAATTTATAAAATGCTAAACATTTTGAGAAGAAAAAAAAGTTCAAAATACCTTATATTTTGAAGCAGAGGAAGTAATTGATTTGTTCACTACTCTTCTAGTTGAAAATATATGTTGTGATGTTTAAACGTTGACATATGGATTAAGAAAGTTCTTAAATAACATAAATTAATTATAAGGAAAAAGACATGTTAACCAAGAAATTGAAACTAATTGATGCGGTTTAAGGGAATCATGAAAACAATGGTAAACTTGCCAACGAAAGTACTAAATATCTTCTTAATCTTCTAATCTGAGAAAAAACTTGTCCAAATTAAACTATAAATAACACTATTTTCAACAAGAGAAAGCATGCTAAGTTCTATATATATATATATATTTTACTGAATATGCTAAGTTCTATATTAGTTTAGTATAGATTAGGTATTTGGTGATTCTAACACTTGATTGGGCTAGGTTTAACTTCCCTTGAGAGGGAGAGGCGTTAGGGTTCAGTTTTTATTCTCTGATTCATTTTTAAAGTAGACTCTAAAATGTGAACTTGAATTACAACTCAAAGTAAAAAAAAAAAAAATCTATTTTTTTTTCAATTTGAATTCCATTCGCCTTCTTACAAATATTTTAAATTTACAAATTTTAATAAAATTCAATTCAAAGAAAGCACAATCCAAATGCAAATTGACCAAACTCGATTTCTCCCTCACATATGCGGCAGTCATGGCATAGAAATGTAGCTAATAGTCACAATGTAGCTAATATAGTGAAACAGGGAGGTTATAATAAAACGTAAACATTCAACCATAGACCAAAGAGGAAAGAGGGCTAGAACTTTATTCATCTAATTACAAAAGAAAGTTACAACATTATTTTTTTCCGGTGAGGAAC
This sequence comes from Rauvolfia tetraphylla, assembly GCA_030512225.1. Taxonomy (NCBI): domain Eukaryota; kingdom Viridiplantae; phylum Streptophyta; class Magnoliopsida; order Gentianales; family Apocynaceae; genus Rauvolfia; species Rauvolfia tetraphylla. Next base: position 2,664,119 of record JAJQKT010000062.1, read on the forward strand.
TTTCACTGAATTAGTTAGAAACCAACCCCTACTAGCCCATTTGCCTTTTCTGGGAACCAACAAGCAACTGCTTCCAAGTTTCTTCTTTACGACTTCTCCATCACCAGCTATCATCAAAATTTTCCATGTTATTTGCCGCATCTCAGTCCAGTATTCCAATGTCATATACTCTAGTGCTCAATATCCATTTATCTCTTGAAGTTCTTGTACTGGCTAACTTATCTCCCACAATTTTGGACGTGAAACAGTCATTGCGAATACATCTAGCTGGCTGTTAGGGCGGAACCATATGCCTGCCCTTTCGAGCGGAACTAATCATGGAGCTCCGCCAAGATGGGCAGAGCTCATTGTGGAGTTCTACCTAACATGGCAAAACTTCATGGTAAGTTTCGTCCGATTAGTAAAATTTTTTTCAAAAATAAAAAAAAAATCGAAAAAATTCATGTATTGATATTTTTTAATTTTTATCTTAAAATTTAAAAAAAATTAGTATAGATTCACTACTTATTATGTTGTAATGGTTGGTTTATTTCGTTATTTGTTAATTTTAAAGTTTAATGTTAGAAATGAGGTAAAGAGACTTTAAAGAAAAATGATAAATTTTTTAATTATATATAATAAAAAAATTTAAATATAACAAACGTGGTTTGCAACGTAGGGAGAGCATTCGACTTTTACCAAAAGAAAACAAAAAGAAATGATTGCAGGATCCCCGCCCATGCGAAACGCTGCCTCCAAAGTCGCGTTCCTATTCTCCCCAGTCCCAGGAGTAGCTGTCCGTGTATGTCCTTTCTCAACACCAAAGTCCAAGAAAATCAAATCATTACCGTATATGGGGAATGTGTACAATCGTGGCCCTACTTCTATTCCTTTTACTTTTTTCAAATGAGCTGATTCTGTGGGTCCTTCTCGTTTTTAATTTGGCGAAAACTGCTCCGCTGTCTGGGTTTTTAATTGTGCTTATTGCCTGTCCACCTCCAACGCCATGGAATATGATCATGGAAGTTTGATAGGAAAATGCTTTGAGAATTGGAGTAGTGAATTGTTTCTAATTGTGTTCATGTTATGCCCCAAAATTCAAGAACACTAACGAGATGAAATTTGTCGGTAGAAGAAGTGTATATGGATTAGTTTTATAGGTTTTTTTTCTTTAAAAAAAACAATCCAATTATGGTTGTATAGTAAGAGTGGACATGATTCGCTAATTATGGTAACGAAAGGTAGGGCGAAAGGCTATAAGTGACAACTTTTTTTCTTGTATCCTTTGTAACATTATAAGATTTTCCCTTAAAAAGGTACAAAAGTTATTTTTATAAATTTAGATGTTGAGTGTGGTCTTTAATAGGGGTATTTATTCAATTTTTCAGTTTGACTTCAGTGAGATAATTTAATTTTCGATTCAGTTTTTTTAAAATTTTATAAAATCAAATTGAACAGAATTTTTTAAAAAACTGAATCGAATCGAACCAAAATAATTCGGTTCGATTCGGTTAAAAACTGAAATTGAAGAAAAGAGAAAAAACGTATTTCGATAATGCGTTCTTGATGTGATTTATTTTAAATTTTTTATTTTTATTAAAAAACACATTACCAAAATGCGTTCATATATAGTTTTTAAAAATTTTAGATTTTCGGTTCGGTTTTTTGTTTGAGAATAAAAACTAAAAATCAAACTGAATTTTTTTCTAACTCAAAAAATCAAACCAAATCGAATCGAAAATTCGAAAAATCAAACCAAAACGGTTCAGTTCGGTTTTTCAGATTGAACCAAATAATGAACACCCTAGTCTTTAATATGCTTTCTATTACTCTGATGGTTAAAATTTTAGATGGAGATGTACAATTCAATTAATTTCAAAAGTTTAAATATCAAATTGGAGTAGGGCAAAGTGAAGTTGGGAAGGTAAATTAAGATTTGATTAGAGATTTAGATGACAAAGTAAACTTTTCAATTTTTTTTCTAAAAGGTCATTAGTTTTTTAAATAACTATTCAAATTGTGATCTTAAATAAGAACCTTTTAGATATTTATAATATTTTTGTACAAAATTTATTAGAACTTTAATTTTTGTTTAAAATAGAACCAAGACAATTATTTTGACATGACGGGAGTAATAATATGTGCGCAAATCATGATAATAGTAGCTATAAATCAAGATAACTGTATTATTGGATTTAATAATTTTTTTATTTTAAAATATAAGATTTTTGACTATTTTTTGTATTTAAAATATTTAAATTTTTAAAATTATTTTCACTATGAGTATAATTATTTTATTTTATATTATATTTATAAAATTAATTAAAATATAATAAAATTCTTATTTTAACCTTTTTTAAGAATAATTATTTTATCCTCTTTTAATCAATACAAAATTGACTACTCAGCTGACGTTTTGAAACGGAGGGAGTAGTGTAAAATGGCTCTAGTCTATCTTGTCAGAATAGGAGACAACAAGAGAAAGGAAACTTGATATGATAAGACATATTACATGACTTATTTTTAAAATTTTAGTAAATTTTATAAAAATTTTTGATTTAAATTTTAAATATTTTTATTTAAAAATTATTAATTAATATTTTAAATTTAAATTTAATATTAAAAATTAGTGTTTAGCATAATTAGTTAAAAATTTAATAATTTTTTAAAAATAAAAATATTTAAATAGTTAATTAGAGACAAGTATACAATTAAAAATAAAATAATAAATTATATATATATATATATATATATATGTATTAAAATAAATAAAAATAAAAATAATTTATACATATATATATTACCAAAACACTTTTACTCTCTCTCCTTCTCTAAAACTCTCAAATATCCAATTTTAATTTCTAAAATTTTAAATTATTTTTATTAATTAGAAAAGCTTCTAATAGCTAAGAGATAAAATAATATAACAACTTTAATTTATCTTAAACAAATCTTTTAATTTAAATTAAATTTCTAATAACTTTTCACTACTACCACTTCTTTACAAATTTTTTCTTTCTTCACAAACATTTCCTCATAAGGTTTTCCATCTTTAGATCCTCTTATTTTTCTCTGATTAGGTCTTCTTTTTCCAAATTAAAGATATAATCTTTTTAATTCTTTTTTGATACATGTTGCTCTTATTCTCTTCATTTTTCTCTTTCACTTTAATATTTGACCTCTGAATTTAATAAATAGTATTATAAATTTGTTTTTGTTGAGGAGCTTATCAGTGCCCAATATATCTCTTATTGTTCAAAAGATGTTTAGAAATTAATTATTTTTAAAAATTATTTATTTTTCTTTAATTTGTTGAGAACTTATTTGTGTACATGTGAGATATTTATAAATTTATTTATTTTCAAAAAAAAATTTTGTTGAGATTTTTTGAGATAGAGGCCAAAATGAAAAGACTGTCTCAAACTTTTCTTTTAAAATGAAGGAAAATGTATAAATATTATATACGTTATAGGCATCAACACATTGATGTGAAATTTGCAAGTGCACAAATGTCGAACAAGTAATGAAGTAGTGAGTACAAGTCGTCCCAACAAGGATTGCTACCTAACTGTAAAATTCTTTTACTTATAACCCAACTTAAACCAAATTAAATGTGATTTTATCTAAAATTTAATTTCTAATAAAATTAATTAACAATAATAATAAACACAAAAATCAATAATTATATTAATTAAAAATCAATGGTAATGAATAGACTAAGATACTCCAAATCTAACTTACTCCTCTTATGACAAATAATTAATTTCTTCAAATTAATTCTCGACTTGGTTAATGGTAGAATTTTCAATTATAAGCTAGACCCAATCTCTTGGTGAAAAGCTCCTAACTTTAATTAATAAACCAATCCCATCTCTACGTGATTTTAATTATCAAAGCTGCAAACACTTCTGTGGAATTCCCTAACTTCTGTTTCCTACTTGCTAGAAACTACACAAAGAAACCGAATCTATCTCTAGTCAGTTTTACGATGTGTTGTTATTACCATAATCCAATTTAAACTAATACTTCTCAGCCACTAAAATAAAGTTAAAGGTATACAAAAATTAGCCAGAAAATTACAAGCATTAAAAACAATAATAACAATTAACCAAAATTGAGATTAAAGAAATAATCTTTAGTTGAAATAAATTAAATTCATAAGAGTTTCAACCTTCATCGAAAGTTTTAGTCACAAAAAATTTAACTATTCATGATCTGAATATTCAAAACCATAAATTTAATTAACTTAAAAAAAATAAAAAAAGAATAAAGAAAACAAAATAAGAAAATAGAAGAAGACGAATCCCCTGTGTCTTAAGCTTGCTGCCCTATTCTTTTTGCTCTATTGCCTCGGTCAACTCTTCTTTTGTCAAAATTACTTTTGCCAATTTCCCTTCTCTTTTTGCTGCCCGGATTTCTCTTCACCGTGCTACCCAAATTTTTTTCCTTTAGCTGCCCGAAAAATCTCATTCTTGGCTACCCGAATTCCTTCCTTGGCTGCCTTAATTTCTCACCTTTGGCTACCCGAATTCCTTTGTTTTTATGTATTAGGAATTTAAATCTAATTTAGATTCCAAATTATATTCTAAATCAAAGTAAATTTTAGAATCTTCCCTTTTCTTCTTTAAATTGAATCCTTATCAATTTTGGAATGGCATAGTAAATTTTTTATTTTTCTTTCCTATCCAATTCTTCTTTCATATTTTCTTCTCTTAACATTATCATTTTGCCCCTGCATCAATAATTAATAAAATCAGTGAATTAAAGTGTACTTTATAAATAAAATTATCTTAATTAATTCATACTAAGTACATAAATATTTAATTCACCAAAACAAGTCAAAGTCATAAGATTTATATCAATTAGCCCTTAAATAAGTGAGAAATTAATTCTAAATAATGATTAAAATATAATATTATCACACATTTAGGATATTTAAATTTTTTATTTAAATAAGTATTTTTAATTTATTATTTTTAAAATTTTAAAATATATTTTAGATGCTTCTTCAGTTAAATTCAGCAAAATGAGATATATGTACTTTTCTTTTAATTTTTTATTTATATTTTTCTTCTTTAATATGAGTCCGTTTAATCCATTTTGAGAATAAAATATATTTTTTAAAACTTTTTAAAATTTTTGATTACCAATAAATATGCAAGTTGTATATTATTTTCATATGTAGTTATTCCTTTGTCCTCTTTTTTGTCAGCTTATTTTATTTTTTTAGTTTTATTTTCAACATCATTGATTCTTTCTCTTTTTACATCTTTCATGTCTTTTCTTTTTTTATTTTGATTAAATGATGTAATTTATTTTATATTTTTAGTTATTTTAATAGAAAATTATTGAGTTTTTATTTTCTTTGATAGGTTTTGAAGATTCAAGCTCTTTTTTTTCGTTTGTTTGAGGAGATGACTTCAGGAATATTTATCTATTTAGTTCTCAATATCTATTAAACCAATTAGATCAATATCTATTTACCATCTAATTTGATCCTTTATTTGCTAAGTTTTAAGGATAAAAATGTCTAATTTTCTATTAAAATATTTTGTACCAAAATATGCATAACTTTGCAGTACATTAGACATGAAATGTAATAATAGATGATTTTTATTTTTTTATTTTTATCTTTTTACCAAGTAAATATAAAAAAATAATTTTGTAAAGTACATTAACACTATGGCTTCTTTGTGATGGATCAAAAACACATTCTTTTGAAAAAAAATTAGCAATGACCAGAGAATTTTTTATTTTAAATTTTTTAAGGTTTTTAATATAAAATACTAATATTTTTTATTTTTTATGTTATTTATTTTTTAGGAATGGAGCGAGACAAGTAAATGGAGATAAATTTTAATTTTCACAATAATTTTATTACAAATATATTCTATTTTTTTGAAGAGTCAAAATAAATAATTAAATGATAAGAAATTCTCTTTTTTCTTACATATAATGGGAGTAGGAGGTGAATACGATAAAATAATTAAAAGACTATGTCGTAAAGTTAATTTACTTTAAAACTATAGAAAAAAAGTACAATTTATGATGTATGTTTTCATCTTAATTTACTTATGATTAACCATTAGTGTATATTTTTTTAATTAAATACATAAATTTAGTTTATATTTTTTTATAATAACTCTAATAACTATTTATATAATAATTCATGTTAATTTTTTCTTTATAGTACTTTTTTTAATGAAAAATTGACTCTGTCAATAAAAGAAATGAGCTTACTCATGATTGTATTATTAAAGATATTTTTTCAATAATATTTAGAATAATTTTTTAAAAAAATTTTATTTTTATTATACACTTATTTTTTTAAAAAATAATATATACACCACTAGTACCTAGTTTATCTTGGACACGTGAACGTAAGAAGACGAGAAAAACAGGTAAACCCTAGTTATAGTTAGCGGGTCCACTCTCTTGGATGAATTCCAGGGACTCTTCGTTGCTTGTCCTGCTGATTGGTTTTCCGTTTCTTTTGTTTCTCTTTTCTGTCCGACCGCAGGAGAAAACCCTGACTGCCCTTTCCGTCCAAAGCTCTCCGAAATTTTTGTTACTCACAGTCAAATTGTTACTCTATTTTTTAAGAAGAAGAAAAAAATTGCATACTTTCTTTCTTCTTCCATTCTCTTCCACTTTTTGTTTTAATAATTAAAAAGACTTCAAAATAGAATTTGTTATACAGTAATAATTCATCGAATTTTATTAAGTACGAATTTTTACTCTATAATAAATAAAATTTATGAAGATAATTTTAGAATTGAAAATTAATATATAGTATCTATTAATAAAATATTTTTAAAAAACTAAAAAATTTAGAAATAAAAATAAGAGGTTTAGAAGGAAAAAAATATTTCTATAATATATATAAATTTTAAAATATAAGATTTTCTGACTTTTTTTATCTAAAAATAATTGACCTTTTATAAATTTAAAAAATTATTTTTACTATACATATAATTTTTATTTTATATTATATTTATAAAATTAATTAAAAATTCTTATCTTAACCTTGTTTTATGAACAATTATTTTATCCTCCTTCAATCAACACAAAATTGACTACTCAGCTGACGTATTGAAACGCGGGGGATAGTGTAAAATGACTCCAGTCTACCTTGTCAGAACAGGAGACAACAAGAGAAAGGAAACTTGAGAAGAAACCATAGTAGCCGTAGTACTCACTGCGATCCAGTTTATCTTGGACACGTGAGCGTACGAAGACGAGAAAAACAGGTAAACCCTAATTATAGTTAGTGGGGTTAGGGCTCTTGGAGAAATTCCTGGGGCTCTTCGTTGCTTGTCCTGCTGATGGGTTTTCCTTCTCCTTTTTTCTTTTTCTTTTTCTTTTTTATAATCAAAGTGAGTATTATAATCATAAAGGAGGGACTACATTCTTTTTTTTTTTGAGAGAGATTCTACACTTCTGAAAAAACTTCATAGGACAAATGATTACTAGACACAAGCTATGTTAAGGGTTGTTTTTTTAAAATTATGATCACGTATCGTTATATCTCATATTAATAGAAAATAAATTAAATTAATTTATAATATATTAAATAAAATGAACATATTTTTTAAATTTATTAAAAATATTTAAAAATTTTATATTTTAAAACAGAGAAACTATAATTTAGAGAATTCGAAAGCTTCTCATACCCACAGGAGAATATCCCATGTCCTAGAGAACCCACCATAGGAAGCTGTAGAAGGCCTCGTTAGTAGCAGAGATGTTCTTGGCAATTGGATGGAGAATACATCACATACATTAGTTAAACTCATTAGTTAAACTTGATGGCTTAACAAGAATATTGTTACGATGTATTTGAATTAAATTCGTTGTGAAATCTAATATAAAATTTTATTTTATATTTTATTTCTTTTCTCATAAAAATTTATTTTTACAAAATCAAAGATAAAAAATTTTAAACTTAAACACTTTTAGTAATTTTATCATTCGCCTCTAATTAGTTTTCTTACAAATTTTATCATTTTTTTAATACAAGAGATACTACATTATTAGTAGTAGAGATTATATAATCAATAATCATACTCTTCATCATCTTGTTTTATATTCCAAATGGCAATCTTACCCGTAATAATTATTAGATCGTATCGACCCTCAAAGAATTCCTTTCACTATCTTAGTCCTGATGGGGTCTGATTAATTTTACATGTTTTTGTCTTTTTCACAAAGCTTGATTAAATTACAAAACAACACCGCATAGTTTCGAAACCCTTACCAAATTTAAGAATGCTTCATTGAATATCGCATGACTGCTCTTCAGAATGCTTCACAACCACACTTTTCTTGGGTATAATTCTGCTGTCGTTGACATATTGCATCTGAAGTTTCTCCAGTTAGTGAAAGACGTCATTCACTGTTCTTTCGCATAAGATTTTTTAACTTTTTTCTTCATTCTCAAAATATATTTTTTAAAATTTTAAGAATTATTTTTAATATAATTATCTCAAAATCAAAAATTTTCTTTTGATTCATTAAAATTGAAGCCAACCTAAAATATCTTTCAAATTGTTGAAAATTTAGTCTGTTTTAAAATCGAACCAAAAAAAATTTATTAAATAATTCATAAAGTTATTTTAAAAAATTAAATAGAAAAGATATGTTATTTAAAATAGAACTAAATTAATTTATTTCACTTTGATCTCAATACAAATTTGGTTTAGTTCAATTTTTATGAAAAGTTTGTAAAATCAAATAAAAAATCTTCAAACCAAAAAATAAATGAACAAACCTAATAGTGATGGAATCGAGATAGAAGCAAGGCATTGCTCCAAGAATTGACATTGATTGGAGTTGAAGGTGGCAAACTTCAGTATGAGAGAAAAAAAAGAGAAATTTTAGAATTGATCATGTGAAAGAAGATATGTTAGACTTTTTTCACAAGAAATGGAGGATAATTGTTTTATTTTATCTCTTTATTAAGATTAATAATCAAACTTAATGATTTATGAGATAAGTAAATATAAAAATAATGTTATAAGGAAAAGTGAACTTTTTTCAAATTTTAAGGTGACTAAGTGATATTATTTTTAAAGGCAATAATGATATTTTAAATATTCGTTAATGACTTTTACATTTGATATACTGGAATGAAATGAAATGAAATATTTTTTCATCTATAATGCCTTTCTACCCAGAATGGATTTGAAATCTTCTTTCCATTCCATTGTCTAGAAAGAAAAGTCATAATAGAATGGTGATATCATTTCTATATTTGGTAAAATTATTATTTACTATCCAAATAGAATAAAATTTTGCAAAAAATGACTTAAATGTCATATTAATATATGGTGTCATTAAAATCAAATTATACCTAACAAAAAATACTCAATTAAATATTCATTCATAAAATCTCATTTAACTAAAATTTAAGAATATCAAATATTTTAAGTATTGAAACATAATTTAGTCTTAAAGACAACTCTTATTTTAGATCAAAGTAAATGAAGTACTATTAAAAAAATAAAATTTAAGGCTAAATTATGCTTTTTCTTAATCGAATATTATGAGAGTATCATAGTCATAATGATTTTTTTGAAGATTTTTACTTCTCCAGGAATGGTCTTTCCTTAAGTTTTGATGTGGAAAGACTTTTTCCACTTCTTCCTAGAATCAGTTTTCTTGTAGAAAAAACCTTTCATATTTAGAAATTTTATACCAAACACAAAATGAAATGAGAATTTAAAAAAGTCATTCTATTCATGTGTATCAAACGTATTGTAATGTTAAGGTTGTTTTGTGGTATTAACTCTTATTATTATGAAGGTTTTTTGAGGTATATTTTGAAGTTATTATTATCGGTGTTGTGCCCTAATTCTTACGTTTATCCCCAATTGAATATTGTTAGATTAATAATAATAATAATAATGATAAAAGATCCTTCTCTTCAGCCCTTCGAGCTAGCACAGATGATGTCACTGCTATATTTGCTAAACTGGTCGAATTTAATGAGTCAAATACTAAATTAATTATTTTAAAATTTGAATTCTAATTAATATAGTTTTGGTGAAGTAATAAAACTAAAGGAAAAAATGAAAAACTTAATAAATACCTTACTGATTTCAAAATGGATTGTTCTATTGATATTTTTCTTTGAACTTCTTACATTCTCCTTCTCTCTCTCTCTCTCTTTTTTTATATTATAAATAACAAGATTTTAATGCACATAACTAACATTTTTAGAGAAGGTTTGAATTGAATTTTGGAGTCTTTTTAATTATTAAAACAAAAAGAGAAGACAGTGGAAAAAGAAAGAAGCATGCAATTTACTGTGGGTAACAAAAATTTCGAAGACCTTTGGACGGAAAGACCAATCACGGCTTTTTCCTGAGGTCGGACAGAAAAGATGAAAACAAAACAGAAAAAGAAAAAGAGCGCTGGAAAACCCAGCAGCAGCACAGCCAACGAACAGGCCCTGGAATTTATCCAAAAGAGTAGACCCCACCAACTATAACTAGGGTTTACCTATTTTTCTCGTCTTCTGATGTGCACGTGTCGAAGATTAACTGGATCCCAGTGCGTACTACTAGGGTTTCTTTCTCTTGTCTTCTCCTACTCTGATAAGATAGACTGAAGTCTGAAGCCCACTTAATACTCTGGCCAAATTCTTTTCCTCTCGCTTTCTCTCCCTGTTGCTCCCTCGGCTTCTCTCTCTGTCCTTCTCTCTACTTCCAGAGAACAATGGCGGACGTTGCTAATGACACCGGCAGAGTGGCTTTTGCCATGCGATCGAATCACTTCAAGTTTTATTTTGGGGTAATGGTCGTATTTGGCATGGGATCGATCATGTCTGTTTGGTTGGTTCACAAATATTGCTTCAGAGAATAATCCTGTTAGACTAGGGGTTGTTGGTGTGCTTGTGGTTTGGGTATTCACTTCTGTTGGGATGGTTGCAGATGTTAACGTAGAAAATTGGTGGATTTGGAAAGTTAAACCAAACATTCTAGGTTTGAGAGCTTTGTCTGCGACGATTACACTTGGATTAATTTTATCTGTGCGGCACATGCAAGAAAAATCAATGAATGGAGTTTTGATGTTTCTTTTTGCTACGATTTCCGCTATGTGTTGCTGCTACCTCTTCAAACCACAAATTAATTTAGGTCTTTTAAATTTTTTATCTGTGGTGACTGTAAACCAATTTTACACTATGAGGATGAAGTACGATTTTTGGATGGTGGTGGCTCTGTTGTGTTTCTATTTGATGCAACTCTTCCGGGAGAAATTTCTTTTTGAACCTCAGGTTGCGGTTGCCGTTGCTGTGGTGGCGAAGGAGCAAGCCAGTGGGAGTGGAGAAGAGACTCAGATCCTGGGATGAATCTTGCGGTCACTCCTGCTATACAACCACATTCGGATTAATCTTTTGAAAAAAAAAAAAAAATACACACACACACGCACTAAAGTTTAACTTTGAAAACCAACCCAAATACGCTTCTTTTTCCGGCAAATTTCAACTCATTGACGTTCCTGAAGTTTCCCAAGATAATTTTTCACGGCGTTGGAGGTGGAAAAAACGCAAAAATTACAATTAGAAAACCAGGCACTGAAGCAATGAAGCAGAGATTAGTGTTTTCAAGAAATGACAAAGGGAAGGACCCACAAAATCAGCACATTTAATAGAAGGAATAAACGTAGGGCCACAGAAAATGTCGTTGTTCTACTACGTTCCCTGCATAAGCGACCTTTCCTTCGCACTAAAATCATATTTTTCCTCTCCAAATAAAATTTAAATATTTTAAATTAAAATTAAACTTAATTATGATAACAACTCATTAAATAATTCTATAAAAGTATAATAAATTTTAATAGAATTTTTAAAAGAATAATATAATAATAAATAAAATTAGATAATATTTGAATTTTAAATTTTATAAAAATAAATTATTTATAAAAAATAAAATTTAAAATAAAAATTTTAAATCCATGAGAGAAACTAATTCAAATACACCCAATCTTTTTTTGTTTCAATTTTATGAATTCAAGTTGTTTTTGGGTTTGGATGACGAGACGCGAGGGACTGAGTAATGATTTGATTTTCTTGGACTTGGTGTCGAGAAGGAGTATACGCGGAGAAAAGGCACGCCTCACGCGCCATTGAAGGCAAGGAAGGGTGCATTTGGTATGCTCCGGGATCCTCGAAACATTTCTTTTTGTCTTCTTGTGGTAGAAGTCAAATCTACAAGTGGGCCAACTGACGACGGAACATGGATTCAGAGAATAACCCTTGGACAACTGCACAATGCCCCGGCGACCGCCAAAGTTACGGTTCGTAAGTATAGACCGAATCTGTTCATCGGATTAAATTTACAATAAAATATAATTTAATTTAATAGATAAAATTTTTTATCTTTATATATATTTTTTATAAAAATTTATAAATTTTTATAATTATCAAATTAAATTTAAATTAAATTTAAATTGATACTGCAGGTGTGGAAAAATTGTATGTGCAGTGGAATAGCTAAACTTGCTAACGCCAAAGTTACAGTACCGAATCTGATCCATCGGCGAAACCCTGGGCCTCGCAGCTATGACTCTGTATTGGACAAAGTGGATTCTACTTACCTTTTTTTTTTGTCTCTCCTTTTCTTGGTGGAGTGGATTTAGTCATTCCTTGCATGCTGCAACCCCTTCATCTAAATTGACTTCCTGATAAATTATTCAAAATGAAAAAGTTCATTCGTGGTTTGTATAGATTATATTATTCTTCATCTGTTTTATATTTAAGTCGAGTTTGAATACTAATTTGGTTTAAGTTGAACTCAAATTTCTTGAAAAAAAAAAAGATAAATTTGTTAAAAAAATTAGAATAACTTTTTGTCCCTTTATTTCTAGAGGATATTTTCATATTAAATTATCCTTTTATTTCTTTTACCCAAATACTTCATTATTTCATTAATTAATTGAATAAACACGAGTATTTTACTAAACATATTCGAGCATTTTCGTACAATATATAAATATATATTATTTTTATAAGTTTATTTTTGTTTTATTTTTTATTATTTATGATATATTTTTATTATTTTAGTCGATCAATTCAAAATCTAATAATACTCTGAATCGTTCTAGCAATTTACAAAAATTAAATCCGTTGTACACAAAAAGATTCAAATTTTTAGTGACAAATAAAGAAACAAACTCAAACACAAATTCAAGTTCGAAAACTAAGCTTGAAAACTTAATGCTTGTTTACTTCAAATTCTAAGACAAATGAAAAGAGCATTATCTATTATCAAAGACACGCACACCTACACACGTACACACGCATTTATATTTCTTTTAACTAGTGGAAAGCAAAACTATACACCTCAGCAGGTAAAAGCATTTTTACTAGTATAAGTAGGGCAGGAGTAGGACCCTCATCGTTGTTGTTATTGTTGAGGTAAAAAACTAGAAGCAATACACTGCTGTTTACATTAAAATTCAATGGAAAAGGCTTTGAAATGAGTGTGGATATAGTTTCAAACTACTCTGTTTTTCCTTTTTCAAAGCATTTGAAGCAAGACCAAGCTCCATTTCGCTTTATAGTAATGTCTCTAGATGGTTTATTCCAGCCCTTCACAAGCTTAGGGATCTCTGGCAAAAGCACCTGCATGAAAATGGTAATTTTATTAATCAAAGTAGTTAAAATATGATACAGAACTAAAAGCAAAGAAAACTTGTAAATGGGGCAAAAACAAAGGCACCATTGTTTTCGTGTCATACAGTTCAAATTTTCTAGGGTAAAAAAAAAGGAATTCGCAGCGGTCCACAGGCATGATTTGGTTCGCAAAGAGGAGGGGGATGGGAAAAGATACTATTTATATTTCTTTAAAAAATATTTATATTTATTTTAATTTTATTTGATATAAAAAAATAGAAATACTTCTCCTTGATTGAATTAAAAAGTGAAAGAGGTAAGGAGAATATTTTATTATATTTATAAAAATACTTTTTTTTGAAATATCTAATTATAATAAAATTTTTATGTCCAAACTTAAATATTTTTAAATATGATGTAAAATTTTTCTTTTTGATAATTAATTATTTTTATTTTAAACTCATAAAAACTTATAATTTTTTTTAAAAATATTATTTAAAAACGAAAAAAATCTCAAAAATACAATACATAAATAGGATAATTAATAAAATTTATAATGTTTTAAGAAAAAATAATCTTTTAAAATTAAATACATCTCAATCTCTCTATTTTTGGACAAGTAGAAAGGAAAGACTTTCTTTCCATATTTTCTTTTCCTCTTTCTCTTCTCTTAACCAAATGTCAATTTACTTTCTCTTGTACTTCCCTTCCCTTTTCTTTTCCAACCAAACGAGGCCTCAGATTCAAGTGGCGTGTCTTGCTGAAACCATTATTTGTGCTGTCATGGCTGTGGCTTGTAAGACTCCTTAATGCCTTTACTGATCTGTAAGGCCTTTTTCCCTTCTGATTCCTCTGCACCAAAGGCCGCGCTAGCGCCACCACTAGGAGTAAAACGCCTAAAAAAATTCTCCCTTTCTCCCTACCCCTTCTCCGCCACCGCCACCAGAGTAGAACTTCAATGACTTTAAATTGAAGTTTCCGGTGCTAATGGCTCTATTGACCATTCTAATTAACATGTAGATCAAAAACTACTCGTTTAGTTAAGCAAGTGATCACCAGTCTTGAGTTCAATTGATTTTGCATACAGTTTGGTTACAAAGCTTCAACAAGTTGCCTGTCATTATACCCTCTTTAGAAGCTTTTGCTACTGTCCAGTTTCTGCAGTTGGGCAAAAAGTGCTGCAAACCCTTAAACTTTCTTAAATTCTCGATTTTAACACTTAAAACAAAGGGAGTGTTTTAACACAAAACTTTCACAAATTACGGATTTTGACCCTTCCTTCCTCCTCACCAAATGGCCGCGCTACCGCCACCACCACGAGTAAAACGATAACAAAAATTCTTCCTGTCTCCTACCCCTTCTCCGCCGCCCCCTTTCCCCGTCTGATTCCTCTCCTCCAACGGCCGCGTTACCGCCACCACCAGCAGAAGAACGCCTAACAAAAGTCTTTCTTTTTTTCCCTGCGCCTTCTCCGCCACCACCCAAAAAGCCAAAGCCCTCTGTCAGTGCTTCAAAGGTGAATTTGCAGAATGCCACTAGCTTTCTGTCAGATCTTTCTGTAATTTCGTTGGTTTTCAATTTGTTGCAGTATCGATTTAGCATTGTTCTATTTGTGCGTTCATAAATCTATTTATTGGTCTATTTTGTTTCATTGTGGCGTTGTGCAGTTGTGCATTTAACTAATTTTATTTGGTAAGAAGTGTTGGATTGTGGGTTGCTGAACTTCGTTTTTTGGCTTTTGTTCTTTTTCCCAGGGACGGTCGATTCTATATGGTTTTTTTCTAGTGCTTTTTTGGCTCTTCAGTTCTTTTCAGCTATTGAACTTACAAGTAACCACCTGAAGCTCTCAGCACTCCAGAGGTCACTTTTATATGCTTCCTTTCTGATTCCTGGAGGAATCTTTCATAGTTTGATGTTCATGTATTTGGCCTTTGTCTACCGCTATGCACCTTACGCATGTCTGGGATGCATTGGCAAATTGCTGCTTGAATTGATTACTGTTGCTATTGCCGCAGCATTGCGCGAATTTCTGGGATACAATCCTCTTTACCTTGTCTTCGTAATTGGGTTCATTATTAATGCTTACATCTTTGCCAGATACCTGCAAGTGGCATATGATGTCAGTCTGCTGGATATTTTACTGGAAGCGTTCTTGGTAGCTTTAGTTTATGTGACTGGTGGAAATTTTTACATCACACTTGTAATTTACATGCTCTGTGCTGGCCTGCTTTTGTTCCGGTTCCTTGTCCTACCCACCCCCGGTCATCCCTGTTGTAGCTAAGGAGAGATCAGAGTTGCTGCCATGTTGATCAGAGTCGCTCTATTGAACATCTGCTTAAACTTTTATTGTAGATTTATATATTTGAACATGATTCTTGAGCACGGGTTATGTGATTTTTTATATGTCCATGGGACAAAAGTAATCTGATTATTTATAATTAATTAACTTTCAATACCGAGTACAAACGAATTGATTACATATGCATGACCAGAAAATTTTCAAAATCAACCAAAATAACGAAGCCCTTCTTGAGACATAAGATAGTGCTACTTAGGAAAAAATGACAATAGAATCAAAAGCCAAGGACCCTTGATGATCAAATGAGGTTTAGGCCACTAACTAGCAAGTCATCAGATATAATTTTGTTTGCAGTTTCAGATGGATGAAAGGCATCCCAGAAGACATATTCCGATGCATTTGCACATGTTCCTGGGGACTTAGCATTGCATAGATACGATGTCTCTATTAGCCCTGTGCCACAACAAGCCTTTCTTGCTTCAAAGAAGCCTGCAAATATAATTCGGTCAGATTTCTCCGATTTAGACCTTTAAATTTTTCCCTGAGAATAGAGAGATTGGGACTGTGTATACCTTTATCTTGAGGTTTCTTGATCATGCCTAGCAGAGGCTGGTATATATCCAAAACAACAATATTGAGATCAGAGAACTTCTTTTGCAAGTTCTGGGAGGTCGAATTGAGCTTGTAATTGAATGAAACTGCTGCTCTATTCATCTTTTCAACACATTTGTTGCTATCCTCACTGAATAGAGTTATTGATGCTGGAAGACATCCAATTGGTGGCAGTGTTGTCACTCCAAGCTTCTTTGCTCCCATCTTGTACAATGCCTGTCAAAAGAGGATTACCTTTAATTCACTAACTTAGTAGTATATAAATTCATTCGAAGTCTCACTAAGTAATACCTAAATTCATTCGAAGTCTCACCAACTACTAACTCAGTAATTACACATGTCATTTTAAAAAATTGACGGGTTGTATAGGTGAAAGACGTGAAAATATTCATTCGTACGCGTGTAAAGAAAATGGTTGCCATCACAGTACATAAAAACACTTGGATACATAATATGTATTGTCATAAGCTAGCTTCCTTAAAATTTGAGAAGTAAAAATTCATGGGAAAGAAGGTTACCAGAACAAATTTTATGTATGATTGGATAAGAATGTCCGAGAATTGATCGGTTGTGTACTCCTTGTAGAGAAGAGGATTAATGTAATAGTTCTGAACAAAATCACTGCTACCAGCACTAAGAAGGTGGATCGAACCATTTATATTTGAAGAAGCATTGACTTTCCCAACAAGCACCACAAGTTTGTTCTGATAGTCCTTATAGAGCTGCAGCTGCTTGCTTAATGAAAGCGCATTCTGTATATAACACCAAAATCCCATTTTGTATTATCAAAGATGTAATCAGATATATTAGATTGGATAAAAAATGTATGTAACTTGCTAATAAAAGTTGCACTTACTGTTAGTTTTGCTGTTCCTTCATAATAACCTGACCCTGCTGAGGCAAAGTTGGCTCCAATCAAGAGGTTCTTCCCACTGGCTTTCTTGCTTAGATAAGGTAGTGGATATGTAGTGAAACCCAAGTTCTCAGCTACATTTCATAGGAAAATACTTGAGATATTGCATTTTGATTCGTAAATTTGAATGTAAGAAAGACAAATGTTATATTTTACATGTGAAATTCATTAATTTCTTAGAACTAAAAAATCATCTTACTAGCATCTAAACCATCCTATTAATGTTTACATGCAAGTATTTGAATGGTACTAAGAGACGTGAAATGTGGTATGTGTATCATAGACTCGCTAAAAAGATACCCTTTTCGAAATGAAGGTTACCTGTGAAATCAGTGGCAAGCTTTCCATTGCAGAACCTTCCAGTTGGTTCATGCTTGACGAAGTCTCTTCCATAAGGTGGGAAGTTGGCTTTAACAATGGTCTTAAGATAGTTATTGTTGCCAGCATCAGAAGCAGAATCACCAAACAAGAACAGAGCAGGAACAAGGGGTTGTGCATTAACCACATTGAGGACCAAAACTAGTAGGAAAGAAGTAATGAGAAAATTTGAAAGAGCCATTGTTTTCAGAGGTCTGATCAATAGTATAACTGAGAAAATGAGAGGAATGAGGATGAAAACAGACTAATAGGGACAAGGATTTATATAGTGGCTTCAAAGCAGTGTTCAATAGCCTTATTAGTTGAAATGCCTATATCTCAAGAGTTTTTGTTGATTTTTAAATTTAACCAACTTAACTCGGTTAATTGTACAGCTTTTTGCTGAATATCTTGACTGAGAAGTTTAAAGGGAGGCTTTGAAAGGTTCAATTTAACTTCTTCTTCTTTTTTTTTAAAAAAAATGTTCAATTAAAGTCGAGATTTTTTATCTAGCATATGCTCCAATTTTGCATATTAGTAAATGCCTAGGACTCCAAAAGGATAAGTTTCTTTTCTTTGTGTTGGATTGATTGCACCAATTTTGCATATTAGTAAATGCCAAGGACTCCAAAAGGATAAGTTTCTTTTCTTTGTGTTGGATTGATCAAGGTGGAGCGCAAGTTGGGCGAAATTTACGAAATATATCAAAATAATTAATAATTTTTATATCATGTCACAGTGAAACATCAAAATTTTAGTGGTGACGGAAAAGGTAACTAATAATGTCTATTATCAATCCACTTTTCTTGATTCTTATGCCAAGTCAAGTTTTTCAATATTCAAAATAATAATCACTAATTTTAACGTGTATAATATTAATATTATGGCTCTACTTGGATCAGGTTCTGTTATGGCACCTAATATAAATTTTTCACTTTTTGTTCCACTTCTTCTTTCACAAACAATTTATTTTTACGAAACTCAAAGCAAAAAAATTTAAATTCAAACATTATCTAATCTCTTCTTATATATCAATTTGTAAATAAAAGAAACTGGAACTATTAATCTATCTAGTGAAGCTGTTAATATAATAATAGCTCTAGATGGTTTATTCCAGCCCTTCACAAGTTTAGGGAGATCTGGCGAAAACTTCTGCATGAAAGTGGTAATTTTATTAGTCAAAGTAGTTAAAATATGTTACAGAACTAAAAGCAAAGAAAACTTGTAAATGGGGCAAAAACAAAGGCAACATTGTATTCATGTCATACAGTTCAAATTTTTCTTGGGTAAAACAAAAAAGAATTCGCAGTGGTTCATTTCCAACTCAGATTCAAGTGGCGTGTCTTGCTGAAACCACTATTTGAGCTGTCATGGCTGTGGCTTGTAAGACTCCTTAATTCCTTTACTGATCTGTAAGGCTAAATCCAGAAGCGTTGAGATACTACGGGCCAAACCAGACTAAGAAAAATACTCAAAAAACAACAGAAATGCATCGAATTATCTACGCACAAGAAAGATACTACTTTGTACGGTTGAAGATACATATGGATCATTTAACTTTATGTTTTAAATAACCTAAATGATTTGCTAAAAAAATCATAATTTCTTCTTGAAAAGAAATTTTAAAAACTACTCGTTCTCTTTCAAAATATAAGGTATTTTTTATACTTTTTGCTTGGATTAAGAAAGAAAAAAATAAGAGGTACACTTCCTATTTTATCTTTAAATAATTTAATTTATTATCTATTAACATTAAGAATTATATTCCTAAAAAAAGATAATTATAAAAAAATAATTCTGAAAATTTATAATATATCAAACATTTTAAAAAAAAAAACTCAAAACACCTTCTATTTTGAAACAGAGGAAATAATTGATTTGTTCGCTACTCTTCCAGTTGAAAATATATGTTGTGATGTTTAAACCTTGACAAGTGGATTAAGAAAGTTCTTAAATACCGTAAACTAATTATAAGGTAAAAGACGTGTTAATCAAGAAATTGAAACTAATTGATGTGGTTTAAGGGAATCACGAAAACAAGGGTAAATTTGCCAACGAATGTACTAAATGCCTTCCTACTCTTCCATATATTACAAAAGTTTTAAAAAAGAGTTAATAACAGAGCATAAAAAATAGTTTAAGTAAGATTAAAATATTGAGAGTAGAAAAAAAGTAGTTGAAAAAATAGAATTTGAAAAGAATCTTAATTTAATTATTAGAATTTGAGAATTTTTTCTTCAAAATTTTAAATACATTTAGATAAATTCAAGAAATAATAATTATTTGAGAATTTTAAAAAATCTCTTTTCTTAATACATCTTTAACTAAAAGCATAAAAAGAAATAATATTGTTTATGGATGACAGTTAAAAAAGAAAGGAGCAAAGTTTTATAAGGATCAGGAAATTTTTCTTTTGGATGATCTTCCAGTATTTTGGAATGAAATTATGTCTATTATTTTTTTTATTGTAAGATAAATATTTTTTTTATTTTGAAAAATTATATTATCATATTATTTTATTTTCTTTTCGTATTAATAAATCACCTGCACAACGCACAGACATCTGCACTAGTTAAACTTTAAAATGATGCCATTTTCAAGAAGAGGAAGCATGCTAGGTTCTATATTAATTTAGTATAGATTAGGTATTTAGTGATTCTAACACTTCGATTGCCCTAGGTTTATTGAGAGAGAGGGTAGGGTTAAGTTTTGATTCTATTCCATTTTTAAAGCAAAGTCTAAGGGTGAACTTGAATTACAACTCAAAGTAAAAAAAATAAAATTCTATCTAATTCAATTTGAGTTTCATTTTTTTTTCTTACAAATATTTTACTTTTTTTATTTTTAATAAATCTCAACTTAAAAAAACCATACTCAAAATACAAATTGACCCAACTCCATTGCTCCCTCACATATGCGGGAGTCATGACACAGAAAAATAGATAAAAACAATATTTTGAAACAAGAATAATTGTCACAATGTTGATAATACAGTGGAATAGGGCCATAGGGGGAGCGTAATTAACTATTCTCTTTTAACATTTTTTGTGCCAAATCAAACGTAAACATTCAACCATAGACCAAAGAGAACCTCAACTTGGACAAGAAAGAAGAGAAAAGAGGGCTAGAACTTTATTTATCTGATTACAGAAGAAAGTTACAACATTATTTTTTTCCAGTTAGGAACTTACGCTGAATTAGTTAGAAACCAACCCCAGACTAGCCCATCTGCCTTTGCTGGGAACCAACAAGCAACTGCTTCCAGTTTCTTCTTTACAACTTCTCCATCACCACTTATCATCAAAATTTTCCATGTCATTTGCCTCTCCTCAGTCCAGTATTCCAATGTCATATACCCTAGCGCTCAATATCCCTTTATCTCTTGAAGTTCCATGGCCATTCCTCGTCGTTGTTTCTTCCACTCTCCAACAAAATTCGTCAAATTCCCTTTAAAGCTGAAGGTTAATTTTCTCGGACATTTTCATGATATCCGAATAGATCCTATCACCTCCCAACTCTGTCCCGGAGGCTCCTGCTGCAACTCTTAGTACATCTTCAATCAAGGCCACATTTCCCATGATGTCAACGTGCGCGCCACTTTCCAGTCCCCTTCCCTCCAGTAGACTTGCAGGGGGCTTGTGCTTGAATTCTCGTATATATGTAGCAATTCCAGATGGATTGAAACGTGTTCTCCCTCTCCAGCCTTTGGCACACATGAATCCGGCACTTAAAACTGGTACACTCTCATCACCATCTGCAAAGCAAACTCCACCTCTCAAGCAGCCATTACTACTTCCATCTGCTGAGCTATCAATCTGGAAAGGAATGCTCTTGCAATCAGAAGCTGACAGCTTATAAACATAGGACCTTTCTGTAGGAATTCCAGTACCATATAGGCAATAAATTTCCATCTCGGGAGCATTAGGCAACCTGAAAGAGAAACATACTATACACCATCAACCGAATGTCATTGGCTATAGGTAAGTTTGATAAAGAAATAGATGCATCAAGTCATCTTACTTGGTTTCAAGCGGATTTGACCAGTATTTATGATGATCATACTTTGGATCGTCTAAGTCCTCAGCAATCCCGTGAGAAAAATGTGCCTCGGCACGCTGCATCATTTTTGGAGCCACAAACCGGAGAAGATCTAATATAGTTCTTGCTGTGTAGGCTTTGTTTTGAGCAACTCTCCTGATGCTCTCCTGGCTCATCTCATCGTACTCTGTCCATACCTCTCCACAAGATACATTACTAATGTCAAAGGAACTTTCCTGCAAGAATTCCATTAGGCCATAATTACTCCATCAATATCAGAACAGAAGGGAAAAGAAGGTAGCGGAATTGCTATAAAAGATTGTAGTTTCAACAATAATGGAACATCAGTTTCTTGAATCCATGAGGATAAACAGCATGCTATTTATCTTATTCCATATTTACCAGAAGAATAAATCACGATCACATATTAGAATGTCCAATTAACTAAAATCAGGATGCTATCTTCTACTAATTCAAGCAAGACTTGTATTGGGATATGCATATTCTGCCCATGCTGCATCTGCAGTAGTAACTCACTTTCCTATGCATCTTAATGAAGCAATTCCGAGTTGTATTTTTCTGAATTTACTTAATTCGAAGTCATCGGAGAAAAGTTGCATCTTAGAAACTTAATATTCTGTTTCATGTAAGCAGATATATCAACAAATGTGAATAACTCTATGGCAATAATATATTTGATTTGACAGGAGAAACACCATATGATCATTCAGATTTGAAGACAAAGTGTTTCAAGAAAGAAAAAAGGAAGCAGGATCATAACTGCAATTGCATTGAAATACGAAGTGGTTTAAATCTGACTGAGAAAGTAGATCCCTATATTTCTCTGAGAATAAAATGAAATAATACCTTTGTGGCAAGAGTGGAGAGCCCTGAAGAAGGCAATTCTGATGCAAGCTTTCCAAAAGAAACAAGTCTTCCATACTTTGTGGGCTCTTTTACTTGGAAAACTGCCCTGCTGTCACTGTTATTACTGTTATTTTCTTTTGAGGATTGCACTCGTCTTCTCTTCAATGAATCACATTCATAATATTCTTCAGGAGACGAATCCAAATTACCCCAGATGGTCTCTCCTCCTTTCGGTACCAAAGAAATGATGGAATCCCATGTTCGAGATACCCTCATAACATGTTCTAATGTCTGAAGGCCGAGGGTCCTGGAATCTATAAGACCAGGCGCAACTGACCTGCAAAATCAATCAGAATCCGATTATATAAATTAATGCACAAAAAAATGAATAAAGATTTACTTTCAATTTGTTCAAATTTTTCATTTTTCATACTTTTCCTCTCTGTGCTCTGCACATTTTATATGACCATTCCTTGTAGCTTAGCAAACAAGATCTTTATATTCTTTGGCTGAATTAAAAAAAAATCAAGGAGGAATGAATCCCGATTCTTTTCGTACAAATGAAAACAATAACTGCATCATGACTACTTTGATGTAATCTTGCATGATTACCAACCTGATAAAAGCAACATCTTTGCTCTCAGCAGACAACAAATTGCCAACAGCCTTTGGAACACCAAGAAATGCTGGACCAATGTTCATGACCGCTTTGATGTGCTTGTGGCACCAATCTGGACCGCCACCTCCCCCCATTGGAGGAGGTGCTTCAACCCATTTAAGGAAATGGAGAAAGTATATAACTCCCATGGAATGAGGGACAACCACCACTTTTTTGCGGCCGTTTGTCAAATACATAAGCTCAATTTTGCTCTTCAATCTACTTAGAGCTTGATCCCTTGTCTGCACATTTTCAAATTGCAAACTTAGAAAAACCACAATCCTAAGCCAACCTTCCTGTTTATCCATGAGTACTAATGACCAATACAGTAAAGAGGCTAAACACCATATGAAGAGTCAAGGGGTCAATTCAGAATCCAAAGTCCAAACCAAATGGCAAGATATCAGTCTTTATGATTCAATATACTTCAAAAGTATAGTGTAAGGACCCTTCATGCTTATTGCCTACTAGGACAGAGAGGTGATGGATGATAATAGTAGAGTATGGGAATCGTTTATTGCAGGTTTCATGAATTATTGGAACGGGAAAGAATATTAGACTATACAGAAGTTGATAAACTAAGGCGTCATTTATTGTCTGAGCTTAATTTTTGCTGAATTGAAGGCCATAATGTCGGCGGCAAATTCACCTCTCAAATGATTCAACTGTTTTGTTAAGAGGATAAGTCTCTAATAAATGCTAAATGAACTAGAATTTAATGCTACATCTGAAAGCTCGAGGAGCAAAAGGAACAATTGTGCCAAAAAAATGAATTCATTCTGGCTAAGAGAAGAAGAGGAAGAACCATTGTACCTCTGTATTCTGAAATGATAGCCTCCAATCATAAGCAGCCATGTACATATTCTTTCCCTCATAGCCAATTTTTGCCAGATTCTCAATGAGAATGGCCCAGACAAAATAACCAGGAGCAAAGTAGTCAGCTCCAACAAGTCCTGGAACAGCACGAAGTCGGATTCCTGGTGGATCAAGCCCTGTTTCATTGTCCAAAGAAAGATGCTCCAACCAGCACAGAGGCCTAAAATTTCGGGAGATTTTCTCAATTGAATGTCACAAGCTCAACCCAAATGCTAAAATTTCAAACTCAAAGAAACAAGAAATCCTAAAATGAAGCTCAAACCTCTTAAATATTTCAGTAAAGCTACCACCACCCCAGAGCCGCTTCCGGAATAAGCCCTCGGAACAAGGCTTGCCTTCCCAGAGCTCAAGGCCTCCAGTGACAATGCCGGGGACCAAAACCACCGGATGGAGAGCCGTCAAGCCTTCTCGTCTGAGCCTAGCACCAGGAGGTTCAGATGCTCGGAGCCCAGGCAAATTAGCAGGCAGGCAATTGTATAACAACATTAGCAGCCACCAAGCGGTGCACATGTATCCAATTACCCAACAACAATTATCTATACACCTCCATTCCCTAGGCTGCCTCTTGGGGTTCTTCTTCGGCTTCTCCAAAGCTGGCTCAACAATAGCAGAAACAGGAGTTATCCTCTCCTCTTTGTTTTGAATATTTGCGGCATCATATGATTGCTTCTCATCTGTGTTCCTTGGTTTGTCATATGATTCAAAACCCAATGTAGAACACTTCACAGGCTCCACAAAGCACAGCTTTCGAAACCGAAGAATCGAAGCCATTGCATAGAAATTGGACAGCGATCGCCAAATTTCTGAATATGATGATCAGCAGGAGCAATCCATTGATGGAAAGCAATCAAGAAAAAGTTGCCATCAGTGGCTGGGAAGAGAATGGGAGGTACTCTTTCTGTGAAATTGACTTAAATTCAGGGGGAAATGAAGCAAACAAGAAGAACCCATGAGGCGAAAAATCAGAAGGGACGTGAAGAAAAAGGTGATGGGCTAGTGAGTGAGAGACGTTACTGAGTGCAGGAACCACGTGGTGAAGAAGAAGATATGGAGGTGTCTGAAGGCTGAAAGTGCACCGCGAAAGTACAACAATACACGAGAGATAAGGGAAGAAAACAAGAAAAAAGAAGCATTAAGTCGATCTTGAATCACAGTGAAAACGGGGTTTGGTGTTTAACTTGTTGTGGCGTGATGAAACCAAAGAGCACATTCCTAATCCACAAAGCCTCTCACAAAGACACTTGTCTAAGCCTTTGCATGCAAAACTCTCAAAGTCTCTAAGCTGCCATCACTGCTTTCCCTTTGGTGACTTCTTTTTATTACCTCTCTTTCACGTGGACATATTTCAAGACCCCGTCTCTCCCTCTATCTCTCTCTTCTTTAATCTCTTGCAGGGCCAAAGGGGTGGTCAGGGACTGAAGAAAAACACATCAAAATGGAAAAGCCTTATGGGTTTTTCTGAAAAGTGAAGTACCGAGGTATGGAGCTGAAATAGCAGTTTGTGGTTACTGTTCACTGCTCAGAGAGAAAAGAATAACAGCAAGAGAAGAATGACGACTCTGTAAACTTTGATAAGAGAGAGAATCCAAGAGAAATGCACCCTCAATCATCGGAAAAATAGCACACACTACGAAGAACACAAATACCCAAATCGTCTATATGGCATTGGTGGACCAAATTGGCTGTCTGAGAATATTACATAGTGAGACAAAACAGATTGATGGCTATCCAATTAAAGTATGCAGAGAACATACATGAAAACGTGACTTTTCTTTTTCTTGCAAGAACTCAATACAAAACTCACATGATCTCAAATGATTATACTACTTCTTGAGTCATTGCTGTCCTAAAACTTCATGCATTTAACCCTAGTTTCCGGTACTTCTGCTGCAACATTGAGACCAATTCTTTTGACCTCAATAACCAAAAATGTCGTTTTTTCATTTTTTGTATATAAAATTCGTGGCACAAGGTTTAAGGAGATGGGAAGGGATAGTATGAAGACAACACCCTTTGTTTATGCTCCTTCTGTGGTTTCACCGCTTGAGGTCCGTTTCTGCTGGGTGAACAGTATGACAAAAACAAAAGACTTCCCTTGGAATTTAACGGTACGAAAAATGTGCTTATTGCAACATTAGAAAACTCTGAGTCATTTTTGCAAGAGAATGCGTTTCATCTTGAACTTTGTGGAGACCTTTTTCATCACTTGCTTTCGATGCCCATTTTTTAATTGGAGTACTTTGTAGCACTTCTAGTTCTCCAGAAACTACAGACAAAGCTGGAATTAGGATAAAAGTAGATAAATTTATATGATTAGTTTTCTGGATTTTTCATAGCCCTTTTGGATTGTTTTGGAGATCACTAAAGTACCAATAAAATGAATCTTAACTATTGGAGAACACTGGTGCATCAACACGTCGTTCTTGATTGCAACTGTTTGGCATCTAATTATGAACGGTTGGTCCTAGAATAGACTATCGAATCAGTAATTGTCGTTCTTATTCTTTGAAGAAGAAGGAATCTAATTAAATTAAGCCACCTAGGATTTCTATATCTAGTTAATCTTCGAAGCATTACAAATATTAAAGCATTGAACAATAGGTTTTATATACGGCTGCACTTTCAAGTGGGTGTAAGTTGAGATCTTGACCCTCATCCAATGTATATATTTTATATAGATTATCTTGTGCCAATATATTGGAAGTTTAATTCGTGACATGAGTTTATTTTTCTTATGGTGGAAAAATACTCCTACCTTATCGTTTCTATATTTGGTTGATGGTTTATACTCCCTCCCTTCCAAAATAAATAACATTTTTTATTTTAGTTTGTTTCAAATTGTATAATATATTTCTATATTAGAAGTTTATTTATTAATTTTTTTCCTATCACTTTAAGTACTTTTATTTTTAAAGCATTAAAATGCACCAAATCTAATTTTAAATTCTCAAAAGAAAAGAATGTTAACTTTTTAAAATGGAAAAATTAGTAGAATTGTCCACTCCATTTACCCATACATATATACACTCCCTTCGTTAAAGGAGTAGGAGGTGTAAAGAAGAGAGATAAAAAAAGAGCATTTGAATTTTAGTAAGAGTCAAACTATTCATTTAAGGGTGTTTTAGACATTTTGCTAATTTTTTTATAAAATTTATCAACACCCTATTAATCATGTAAAGATAAAATAGGTCATACATATTGAAACAGATGGTGTATTTGATTAGTATTGATTTAATTATATAATTTCTATCGATAGCATAATTTCGCTTATATCCATATGTCTATACTTTATTAAAAGTATATATGGAGGTCATAGGGATTTAAATTTTAGTATTTTTTTTTAAGCCTTTGTTTCAAAATCAAATAATTAAATTAGAAGGATAAAATGGTAAATTTGTTGTGATTTCTTTTAATAATTAGTAAATGTGTCATAATAATTATAAAATAATAGTTACATCCTTTAATAAGAAGAGCTAGGAATGTTTGTAACTACCAAATTTAAATATTTTAATTCATTAGTTATTCATAATTTCAAATTTTATATTCTAAAATATAATGTCACATGTAATAATAAAATAAAAATCTTAAAAAATAGCTAATATAATCAATAAAATAATTAATCTTAAAGAAAAATAAAAAAATTATTATTCTATAAATAATTAAAATAAATGTACGATATAACTTCACTATATAAATTAAAAATTAGTTTTAATTTTTAGCAAGCAAATTCTATTACCTGTGTATACACGTGAATATACTAGTATAAAGAAAAAAATGTTTATGTGTATGGCCGTCGCCAATCTCTACTGCAAGTTGAAAATTTATGGTGAATTTGGATTGATTTTTAAATAAAATTTTTTTTTTTTACTTTTTATATTTAGAATTCTACTTTTCTTTTAATAAATAATTTAATTTTATGATTCTTAATATAATTTAATTCAAATAAAAACTTAATCTAAATACACTTTGTAGAAAGCGCCAGAAAAGTGGATTAAGTAAAAATATGCAAGCTTTATGACACCAACGAGCGCAACAAGATAAGAGCGGAAGCAAAACGTTCCAAACACATTTGTAAGGTTCTTAGCGTCAGCTTGGACATTGGAGTGACGTCTGCTCTCGTTGCTTCTTTACACGCTCGCATCATACACACACATACATATAGGATGTGGATATATATATATATATATATATATATATATATATATATATATATATATATATATATATATATATATATAGAGAGAGAGAGAGAGAGAGGGATAGAAAATAAAATCTACACTTTTTACAAAGTGCATTTAGTAATACAATTAGATCTCACTTCTCTTTTAATAAAAAAAATTACTTTTGTAAAACTAAAGATAAAAAATTTAATTTTAAACTCAATCTAAATATACCCTAAGAGATAAATTACCATATTTTATATTTTTATACCTTATTTACATTACCTTGTACAATATAAGAAAATCTTGGTTGCTGAAAATGAAATTAAATTATATAAAGTACTTCTTTCGTTTCAAATTAAATGCTTTGGTACAAAAATTTAAAAAATAGTTTGATTATAAATAAATTACAATAATATTTTAATTAATTAAATATATTAGTGATAGGACTTTTTTCTTTTCTTTTTTTGGCTAAATAGATAGGACCTATGTATTGGTGGAGGTTGAATTCCTTAAACATAGGAGGTTAGTTATTGGGGTTTAGGAAGAAAATATGTATTCATTTTAAGAAAGTGGATATTCACTTTGTGACAAATTAAAATAGAAATGTAGGCATTCAATTTAGAATGATGGGGAGTATTAGTATCAGAAATTAATAATCTAATGAAAAAATATATGCAAAAATTGAGATTTGATGTTGTTAAAATTTTACTTATAATTTTAAAAATTTTGTGTCTATTATGAATTTGTTGCGCGCAGTAGTCGTTTACACAATAAAGTCGTAATAGTAATATAAAAAATTGAATAAGGAAACTATAATGAAGAAAATATGGAGAAAGAACACAAAACCTTTTATTGATTCTTTGAGAGTAAATGAATGAAGCAATGTGTGTATTCAATACATCAATCTAAAGCCTTATTTATAGGATTCAGGGATACATATCAATAAGAAGAGCTAGAGAGTAATCAGAAGATAAATCATATCACTAATTAAAGATGTGATAGAACTCTACCATCTATTTTTTGGATAGCTGGAATATCTATATAACTCTGATATTTGATTATCTCTTTGATATCAGATAATGGACATCCATAATATTAATTTCATAACACTCCCCCTTGGATATCTATTGCATAAGAGTATGTCTTGTTAAAACCTTACATATCAATAAGAAGAGCTAGAGAGTAATCAGAAGATAAATCATATCACTAATTAAAGATGTGATAGAACTCTACCATCTATTTTTTGGATAGTTGGAATATCTATATAACTCTACCATCTATTTTTTGGATAGTTGGAATATCTATATAACTCTGATATTTGATTATCTCTTTGATATCAGATAATGGACATCCATAATATTAATTTCATAACACTCCCTCTTGGATATCTATTGCATAAGAGTATGTCTTGTTAAAACCTTACTAACTAAAAAATTTAATGAGAAAAACTCTAATGAAGGAAAAAGAGTACACAATTCTTTTGCTATATTTACTCCCCTTGAAGAGATAAGCTTTGGAGATTTCTTAACTGATGCTTTCCAATCAAATGTTACTATTGGTAAGGTCTTAGTGAATAGATTCATCAAATCATCAAATGATTAAATTTATTACACATCAATATCAGATCTCTTTTAGAGTTCATGAGTAAAAATAATCTCATAAAAATATACTTTATCATATCTCCTTTGATATATTTTAAACTTTATTATCATCCAATAATATAGTTGGAATTCCTTCTTAGAGGACATAGATTCATCTCAAATACATTAATTATGATCACACACATTCTCAACCAACGTCATGAATTTCTATTTCTTTAACATAAGTTGAAGATATGATTGTTATAATCAACATATACTTATAAATGCATGGTTTACGTGAATCATATAAGTAAATTATACCTTGCATATCCATTTTAACATGAGTTAGATTTTCTCAATATTCGAGATAAACTATCTTAAGGAGATATCAAAAGCCAAGCTTAATATCATCTCAAAATTCATTGGGTAGAGAATAACTTGAATAGATATATATTTGCATGCAAATAAGTGTATTTATGCACTAAATTGCAGAGTTATGGTACTTCAAGACCAAAGAGTTCTTCAATATCCTTTGATAGATATAAAGGATCTTTATCATGTATAATAAACCATGATCATTGATGTACTTTGTCCATGTAAAGTATCTTCAGGACGTTCAATCAAAACAAAATGTTGACTTTTCGAAATGTTGATCCCCAATATTTGCTTCTCTAAATTCTTCAAGAAAAATATCTTGATCAACAAATCTTTTTCTTTTTTTGAGTAGTGGCGGAGCTATTAAGGAGCGAAAGGCCTCCCAAAGATTTTGAAGAATACTTTCAATGCCATATGTCATATGTGTTTTGAAGATAATTATATGTAGTTTTTAAAATATAAATTATTATCTATAAACGTGAATGTTTATAATCTTCGACTCATTTGTACTTCTTCTTTTTCTTAAGTTTTATTTTATCTAATCAAATGTTAAGTTAATTATTTTTTAAAATTTGATAAGTACAAGATATTAATACTTTATTTTTTTAAAACAATGTAGTAATACGTGTGAAAATAGATTTATAGCAAATAAAGATGCTCTAAATAGTTAAATTATGATTTTACTTCTCTAAGATTTTTCTTTTTTCGTATAAAATAACTTTACCTTTCCAAGATCACTAGGTGATAATATAAAACGATATCTATAAATTTCATCATATATAAAAATTAATAAAACTCTTGTCTTCTTGTCTCGAAAGGATCTCAAAAGAATTAATATATGTAGTCTTACTCGAAATCTCATTATGGGTAAAATAAAGATCTTAAATAAGTTAAGACTACAAATGAAAAAGGTATATTGTATTTTTGCTCAACCCCCTCAAAATTGAAATCCTGGCTCCGCTACTGCTTTTGAGGATTTTATTTTCAAAATCAAGAGATTAATCACACTTCAAGAGTGCATCAAAATCATATGGCTATAAAATTCATATATTTGTCCTGCTGGGACATCTATCCAAATAGGAATATTTATAGATAAAATATCATATTGACTCACTCTATAAAAGCCAGTCAAACAGTCGATTTGTAATTTTATGCAAATAAATAATATTTTGAACTTCTAGTTCATTAATACTTGTGCATAAATCAAGATAATGAGCGTCGTAAATGATATCTTCTTTTGATTGATGATTTTCTCCCCCTAATGTGGAGACACTATGCCAATCAGTATATTGTACAATGAGTATATCTTCTGACAAAGAAACATATATAGCAAGTATAGTTACGTATAGACTTTCATCATATATGGACATACTTGATTATCCCTTCAATAAGAATTCAGTAAGACAATCTCATTATACTCTACAGGAATAATTATATGTTTCAAGTATGTTGAGTTTATTAGGGACTTCAAATATATGTATCATTATCAAATGATAACGAAGATAAACATATATTAAGTGTTATTATGCACTATATATCCACTATTAGAAATATATTTCTTTGTAATTAATGTCACGTCTTACGAAAAATCACACATCATAAGTTATGACAAAAATTTATATTTATAATTCGCATTTTATAAGCAAATATTAATTACTATCTCTTTAAGATTACACTTCAGGTATATAATTCCTACGAGGAATACATGTACACTTCAAGTGTACTTGTGAATAGTTTGAACTTTTCATAGTTCTCACGCAAACTTTATCATTTCAAGTCTGTAGACTTTGATTCAAAATTTCTCATTCTGAATTAATATATTATGTGCATTAATATCATTGATATCATATAATTTTACAGTTTTAGCCAATCATGTTGAGATCCCATAATTGTCAAAGTTTTTAAGTACCTGAATTTCTTCTTGAAATAATATATTAATCATGTTTGGAAAAAAATTATACTGGAATTTAAATCTCCTTGTCTTAACATATATGACCATCTTAAATCTTTACTCTAATGAATAGCTTATATCCTTGAAATCAACTTATCTACCACGTTTCAGTTATGTCTCAAATTTATTTATAATGGTAAATTATCCTTTAGGGACATCAAATTTAATAGAACCATTTTCTACCGGATGTTGATCAGTTAATATACCTGACTATATAAATTATCCTTTGAACTTCTGGTTAAAGGTATCTTCTATGAGAAAAAATAGAAAATCAAGATGAGACACAAAGTAAAATATTTATCCAGCCTCACGTTATCTCCTCTTTATGTTGGGATAACATATTCAAAAATTAATAAAATACGAATCTCCCCTTTAAGATTCACTCCTAACATATTTGATAATTTATTTGAGAATCCGTCTTATTACCTTGTGGTGGAGCAACAGACATAGTACATCTCTAAATTTAGGATGAGAAATGTTTAGTTTCTGGCCACAAACGAACTACTATGAGAAAAATCATAATATGCTAGCAAAATACGAAACAAATGATAATATATCACAGTCATGAATATTCTGCAGGATGTTCAATATTTATCTTAATACAATCAATATTATTAAGACAAATTATATCATTAGAAGAATGTTAAAACATGAGCTCATTATCAATGAATTGCAAACTACATGTTACAAAAAACAATATACATACGACTATTTTGTTGATTCATCAACTAATAATTTCTTCATATTCATCCCAAAATAACACATTCAACTCCCAAAGTTATACTGGTAACATTTAAATAAAACAAGTAGCACATATAAATTTGTCATATTAGGAAGCTTCCAGTTTCATAATAAATTTATAATCATTCTTTGTATTTTAATGATCCGGGATAGTCTAACTGGTCATGCCAACTAATAAATTATTAATAAATTTCAGGTTTACTCAATATTGTATCTCAATTTTAAAAATTTTATGCAATATGAACTAGAAGAAATGAATGGTAGTATCTACAATTGACATATATATCTCAAAAGTCAATTCATTTAATGTATCAATGTAATGATAGTATTATTAAGGCTAAAATAACGAGACTATATGAAAAATTATGCATTACAGAATTGACCATTATATGAAGGTCATGTAGTTCTTCTGGAGCTTTTAATCAATTAACTCTTCTAGAGTTATTAATCAACTAGCTCTACAGAAACCTTGTACTACCATTTATACTTTGAACATATATTTTAAATTTATCCAAATAAACTACAAATATTATTTAAAAAAATTGTATCTTCACCATTCTTGATCCAAAATGAATTAAAATACTATATAAATATTAGAATATAAATATATAGTATTAAAACTTTTCAATAATAATCATAAAATCATAAAATAAAAAAAGTATCAATTCGATAATTCAAATTTTTTATTAACATTCAAAAATTTGAAAACACTTTTTTTAGATATTCAAAAGAATTGGGTGCATTCGCATGTGTCATATCAATATTATCGACACAAACAGCATTATTATCAGTAGTATAATTTTAAAAAATACAGCAATATCAATAATTAATAGAGATTCATAACATACTTGATGTACTACAAATACATAACAAACTTTCATATTTCATCAATAACATGTTAGAATTATTACTTCTCCTTTTTTCTTCTCATTATTTTCTCACTTCTAGTGAGTATCTATACACTGAGAATGAGTCATTCTTACAACGTAAGAACAAAGTGCATTTCTACTAGCCACTACCAAAAACTCTTTCACAAATATATTATAAGTTAGAATGACATTCACTTCAGGGAACGCTATAAAATCAGTTGGTCGGGCATCAAAATGTTTTATCAATGACTCATTTAGTTTCAAAAGATATAAATTTAAAATACTTTTGAAAAATTTCTTTTCGATATTACTACAATAGGAGCATGTTCGAGATATGAGAAAGAAAAAATCTTTTATTCATCACATTACTAGTAATATTTCTCCTTATAACTTTAATTGATGAGTAATTTTAAATGCGATAAAATTTTGCATACTGATAGACATAAAATCTTTTAGTCACACTTATAACAAATCATAACTAACATTTATATAGCAATCATTTTCTGGTGATTGTATGTTTCTTTCAGAATTTGCTAGTAATCCAGTAGCTTTAATGATTTGTATTTCTAAAATGGTGTCTTAATGACCCACTATATCTAGATATATCTATTTTGATCGCTATAATTATATAGATGATTCCTACCATGGTTGCATCTATGTCCACGATTTTGACCATGACCATGACCTCTTCCAATGCCATAACCATAGGTTTTAATGTATTCACTTACAAATTTAAAGTAAACTGTGAGTGCATCCAATTATACCGTACTTTTGGTAGAATGACCATCTTCTTGTGGTTAAATCTTTATTTTAGATTCGTCCACAAAATAAGTGGATCTCTTACGGTAAATATTCTGCCTTTAGATCATCATGGTGATGATGGCGAAGAAGATCATCGCTTTTGCACGATTTTGAGATGATAATGCATTATTTTTAACAATAGTGTCGACCATACCCATTGCATCTCGATAAATTTGAGCATCTAGTGTCCTTGACAGATAGTTCTTTCTAGAAATGTCAAGAGTTTAAAAAAATTAAGTTTTGTAAAGTTTTTCATGAGAATTCAAAGGTAGAAAAAATATTTTTTTTTGTCTTGATTAAATTTTAAACTCCAGTGATAAAGATTCGTGTTTTCTTGCCTTCATATAAACTTCAAAGATGCAATGGTAGAGTTTTATACTGATAATATATTATGAAGTTGTTGGCGCGCAGTAGTCATTCGCACAACAAAGACGTAATAGTAATATAAAAAATTAAATAAGAAAATTATAATGAAGAGATATAGAGAGAAACCACAAGAGTTTTTATTAATTCTCTAAGAGTAAATGAATGAATCAATGTGTGTATTCAATATATCAGTCTAAAACCCTATTTATAGGGTAAGGGTACATATAAAAAAGAAGAGGTAGAGAGTAATCAAAAGACAAATCATATCACTAATTAGAAATGTGATAGAACTCTACTATCTATTTTCTAAATAATTGGAGTATCTCTATAACTATGATATTGGATTATCTCTTTGATATCAGATAAGGGACATCCATAATATTAATTTCATAAAAGTATACAAGTAAATAAGATCTTTCTTCTTTTAACATATTGTGAAATGCGAATTGGTTTGAGTTGGTTGCATAGCATTCCAAACAATAATAACGTTTTTTTTTTCATACTACAAATATCAAACTTTTTTTTTTCCTTACACTATGTTTGGTTGGGATTGAAGAATAGAGTAAATAGGAAGAGAAAGTAAATAAGAAAGTATTTGAAGAAATGCACTTATTTAATTGGATGGTAATAAGGAGGGGCAGTAACAACTAAACCAACTCTTTCAAAAATGGAGGTGTTGGGAAGTATTTAATGAGAATGGTCAAATACTCGTAGAAATTTTTAGTCAGTACATAATAATAAATATATAAATTCGTAAAATAGTAAAATTATTATAATATTTTATATTTTTACTCCAGTCAAATAAAAAATATTTTTAATTTAATTTTCTTGCACTCATAATAAAAAAAATTAAAATAAATATATTTATTTTTCTCAAGTGAAGTAAATAATACCACTCACCCTCCCCCTTCCCTCGCCTCCCCGCTGCTAACCAGACAAAGCCGTAACAAGAAGTCCTCCTGACACAACCATAACTGCTTCATGTAAAAGATCAGTATATGACGAGAGATAAGATTTGAGATAAGAGTTTGGACCAAGAAATTTTCGTTACCTTGTGGATAATTCCCAAAAATATATACATATCGTACCATGAAAATAATATTATTAAAAGGAAAAAATACGGTTAGCAGACATAAGGGTTCTGCTCCAATTACGTAGGCCCAAGAAACTGGAATGAGGACTTTACAATTTAAAGAATCGGCCGTGGGGAAGCCCAAAAGTGTTGCTTTGGGGACTCTCGTATTGGATCTCTCCAGTAGGAGAAAACCTATAAAGAGCAGTTTCATCAGAGTCTGTTGTCGAAGCCTTCCTCAAGATTTGTGTAATTTGTGGGAGTCCAAGACCAGGCCCAACTTGTCATTTTCTTGTCCAACTTCGTTTTCGATTTTCATGCGCAACCAAATGCAGAATGTCTGTTCTATCCATTTCCCCAGTAAGTAAAATTCGACAATTTAATTTCTTTTATGTGTATATTTAAATATTTTAGGAATTTTTAATTTTTTTAACTTATTAAACCCTTTTAATTTTTTCTTTGAACATTACAAGACCTCTCAATTTTTTAAATTTATTAAGTCCCTATAAATTTTATGTTCAAATGCCCCAAGACCTCTTTAACTTTTTGAACTTATTAAATCCTTATAAATTTTACAAGTTGCTTACTGAATCATTTCAGGAACACCCATGGTAGTTTTTGACTACCAAAAACACATGCAACACACATACACGGCTTGGACGAT
Organism: Rauvolfia tetraphylla; assembly: GCA_030512225.1. Lineage (NCBI taxonomy): Eukaryota > Viridiplantae > Streptophyta > Magnoliopsida > Gentianales > Apocynaceae > Rauvolfia > Rauvolfia tetraphylla. Next base: position 2,700,918 of record JAJQKT010000062.1, read on the forward strand.
TGGAGTGACGTTTGCTCTCATTTCTCTCCATTTAAAGGGTAAAATGGGCATCACAACCCACTTCTTTATAAAGGAAACCACGCATGGACACTCCACGATGGGTTTCTTACCAAAAACACGTGCATCAACACATTCATGATTTTTTAATGGTAATGGGCATCACAACCCATCACTGCCAAAGACTCACTGATATTTGGACAATCTACAATGAAGAACGATTTTGGTTGATTTTTTCTTAGAGATTTGGGTGAGCAATGGAAAACGAATAGCTAGACTGTCCACTGGTGGTTTTCTTTGAAGGAAAATGGGTTATGATACTTATTTTACCTTTAAAAAATTATGCATGTGTCTTTAATTTTTAAAAATCACTGTAATTTTCACAAGAAGGAATCAATAATCAATTTATAAAAAGCATAGGGACTTAATAAGTCAAGAAAAATTAAGAGATCTTTATTAAACGTAAAAATTATAAAAATTTAATAAGTTAAAAAATTAAAAGATCCTGAAATATTTAAACATAAAAACAAGAAGGATTAAATTGTCTAATTTTCTCTTAAGTTACTTTATTTAAGTAAAAGATTAATGGTCCAGTGTCTTAGCTTAGATTTAAGAAATTAGGAATGAAATTCTAAAAATTTAACCTGTAACATACATTATTACCTTTATGGCCTCATGAAGGTGATTTTTAAGAAATTGCTTATGCCGAGGGATCTTAATCTAAATTCCTAAACTCAAACTTTATATATATTTCATTGAATTGTAGAATTGAATTGGCTAGTAATATCGGGCATCAATATTTCCATTAAATCCAATCTGCAAAAGAATAAAAGAACAAGAAAATAAAAACCTAAATCATGTTCCCATCAAACGGTCAATTATTATTATGCTGAGAAATGGACAACCAGGATTACGCGTCAGCCATGCTAGGCGCCATACTGTATCGCCTGGCCCACTCGCTGTCGCTGTCGTGCTTTTGTCGGTGCGGGAAAATACTTGCTCTGTCTCAAATTTCAGAATTAAACAAATATTAAAATTTATATAATTTAAATAAAAACTCATATTTTTTATAAATATATATATTTTTAAAATTTAAAATAATAATAACTAAATAAGAATAAAATTAATAAACTATTAAATATTTATTAATATTACAAATATAATAGATATTATAAAATAAATAAATATATAAATAAAATTAATATTATTAAAAGTATCTTTTTAAAAAATTAAAATAGTATTAGTTAAATAAAAATAAAAATTAAAAATTTATTAAAATATTTATTATATTAAAAATAAAATAAATATTATGAAATAAAAAAACATAAATAGAGTTAATAATAGTAGACGTACTCCACAAGGGACAAAGTAGTCCTACGATTAGTAGAAAGGTATACGCAGAACAAGAAAGTGAAAGACAAGAGCTGAACGTGAAACGTTACGTCGTTGCGAGAGCGTGACGGAAAATCGTTCGTCTGGATTATATTTTTAATTATGTGGCCTTTGTGGTGGGACTTTGTTTTGCGCGTCGGTGCCCGTCCCATGCATGAATTTTCTTTTCTTTTTTTTTTTTTTGCTAAGAAGGTGCCGATTGCCATGCATGAATTATTTATTTATCTGCAATTATAATTATCTCATGTCATGTTTCCGCAATCTCTTCCTCCTTACTCCATTCGCATACTTTTCTTCCACCCTCTTATTTTTTAGGATATATTTAGATTATATTTAATTATAAAATTTTTATTTTAAATTTTATAAAAATAATTTTTTTATAAAAAAAATAAAACTTAATTATATATTTGATTAAACTAGATACTATTTAAATAAATTTTTAATTTTTATTAATTTTTTTCTACATAGAATAATGCTTTATATCACTAATTTCTTATTCATGATTGTGATTAGTAAATATTTTTAAAAATTTTTAAAAATAGTTATATATTTTCCTCAACCAACAATCGGTATACCGAATGGTAATAAAAGTGATGGTAATATGTAATATAAAATCCATGTATCAAACTATGAAGCTACGTTCCTTTCACAAAAAAACAAAGGAAAAAGAAACTACGAAGTTTGCCTTTTTCCGCTACGAAGATGAACTTTCCAAAACCTAAATTGTAACCGAAAAAACACGCACACAACACAAGTTGAATACTGTGTCATTCACCGACAATATAATAATTTGTCGCCCTTTTCATCTCTTTGTTCGTGCTTTTATATACGGGTGCAAGTTTATTATCAAACCACAAAAGATACTAGGCAAGATCTTTCCCTTTTATTATTTTATTCATTTCAAAATCAAATATTTATAATTTTATTTTAATTATTATAAACAAATATTTATTTTATTAAAATAGATATAATTTTTAATCAGTAATCTCTTTAATTTAAATGACATAAAATTCATTAGTATATAGAACCAACCACTTGCTTCATGACTCTTAAGGATAACAAAGTAAAATTCCATATTATGAATTTATGATCAACTGCTTTTATATAAATCTTTGTCGGAAATGAGTTTCTTTCGGATTGTATTTTTCTTAATTAAATACGTAATTGATCTCACTTTTTTTTTAATAAAAAATTTACTTTTACAAAATTTAAGATAAAAGTTTTTCTAACTAAACACAATTCAAATACATCCCAAATTACATATTATGAACGTTCAAGTTGGACCGAAATTATGCTCACTAGTATCAATTCAACGCCATTTTCAGTAATAGAAGGGACAGAACTTTCACTCCATTTCCGGCCAATAAATATCTATTTGTCTTCGATCTACACAGTTAATTATTTTGGAGTCCACGGGATATCCATTTTTTCAGATGTCACTTCATTGTGTCATAAAAGAAGGCTATACTATATGAAAGTGTTTTTTAGACTATACATTGTGTAAAAAAATTTTATTATTTTTTATTTATTTATATATAGTGTGATAAATTTTTATTATTTTTTATTCATTTTGAAGAGTTCATAAAAATCTCGGAAGTATTCGAAACAGAAAAACTAAAATATACAAAAAAAGATAAATAATTTTTACGAAAAAATATTAGTTTATCAATGACCGATTTTGAAGTTGGCCACTTGGATGTCAAATTTCACCATTGTTTGACAGAATTTGACCGCAAATTCCGCCAAACAATGGTGAAATATAATGTAAAATTGTACCCCACAATAAATTCTGCCACCAAAAATTAGTATGTGGCGAAATTTGTATGCCACCTACTGACAAAATTTACAAACAAGTTCTACTATAATCTGGCGAAATATGCATGCAAGTTTCATTAGGTGATGGCGAAATTTGCATGCAATTTTGGCCATATATTGGCGAAACTTTTTGTCAAATTTCACCACTTAGTAGCGCAACTTGATGCAAGTTGCGCCACCAAGTGGTGAAAATGTCACAGAATTTCAAAAACTTCATACAAATGTGAATTTAAAGACTTTTTACCTCAAAATTAAGAGAATCTTTTGTACAATCTTTGCTCATTACCTTGTTGTAACTAAATTCACATATTTTTTATTAAAAATATAATTTTTAATGTATAGGTTTAGAGAGTTCTAAGATGTGAGAGAGAAAATTTAGAGAAATGAATATTTTTTACATTATATATAGTAAAAAAAACTGTATATAAAAATAACGTAAAATAAAATGCTATTTGAGGTTAATCGTTACATGAAAGAGTCATCATCAAGCCATTCAATACTCGGCTCATAAGATTCTTCCCACATATGTAACTAAATATTTCATGGCTTGATGAGGATTTAGATTATAGTTTAAAATAATTTTTTTTAGATTTTTGTGTTTTTTTTATGTGATTTAGGGTGAGATTGGATAGTTTTTTAATTTAAAATTTTTTATTTTAAATTTTGTAAAAGTTAATTATTTATGAGAGAATAAATATAACTTAAAGTAAAAAATTTATATTGAATTTCGTAATAGAACTTAGTTCAAAGTTTCCTTTACTTTTAACTTTTATTAAAGAGAAATATAAAAATTCAAAATATAAATAATAATAATAAATAAATAAAATAATATTTAAATTGAGAAGCAATCCAAATAAATACTTGTTAATACACACTTATGCTGGCGACAACAAAAATGTAATAATGCGATACACCTATATGATCCCATATAGGACGGGTATGAAACTTGTACTTTGTATATAAGCATAGGCTTACGAATTTATAGTCAACTTGGGATATCCATTTTGGCATAACAATGACAGTTGTCAAGTAGTTGGCCGCGAGTGCTGCCAAGCCTATGAGTTTCATCCTGTGGTCTTGAATGCGCCTAGCGAGAGGATGCTACGGCCTTAAGGGAAGTAAATATGAAACCCCCATATGATCCCATATGGAGAGGGTGCTAGGGCCTTAAAGGGGGTAAATGTGATATTCTCATATGATCTCACATGTGATATTCCCATATGATCCCACATTGAATGTGTATGAAACTTATGATTTGTATGAGGACACTTGCCAAGTAGTTGGTCGCGGGTGCTACTAGGCCTATGAGTCTCATCCTGTGGTTTTGAAGGCACCTAACGAGAGGATACTAGGGTCTTAAGGGGGGTAAATGTGATACCCCCATATGATTTCATATGGGATGTGTATAAAACTTGTGATTTATATAAGTAAGTTGTTCGTCATAGGTATTATCAGGTCCATGAGTTGCGTGTCCGAATCTGAGGGCTTGGAGCTGGACAAATAATATTGTTGCTTTTTTCAATTATATCATTCACGATCCAAATCGATCATTTCAAACCCCATAGTTATCTTCCCGAGCTCTTGAAGTTTACAGATTTATCGAGCACCTTAATAATGAGAGTCTTCCTTCGCACCCGAGGATAGGGTTGATGTCACGCCCCGTGCCCACGGGCCCGAGCGCGCGACTCATGGGCCTGGCAGCACCCACAGCCAACTACTTGGCAACCGTCCTCGCTATGCCAAAATAGATATCCAAAATTGACAGTGGTTATTTAGGCCCATATTCATATACAGAGTACTTTACTTACAGTTATCCCATATGGAATTGGGGGCATCATATACACCCCTCCTTAAGGCCCTCACGTCCTCGTTAGGCACCCCAGAACAGAATTTAGAATAGAATTAGCGCTAAGCGCCCAGAACAGAATCATTGGCCTAGGACCAAACCGCTTTGATACTATAATGTCACGCCCCGTGCCTACAGGCCCGAGTACGCGACTCATGGGCCTGGCAGCACCCACAACCAACTACTTGGCAACCGTCCTCGCTATGCTAAAATGGATATCCCAAATTGACAGTGGGTACTTAGGCTCATCTTCATATATAGAGCACTTTACTTATAGTTATTCCATGTGGGATTGAGGCATCACAATTGAACTATGCAATTAGAGAAGCGCTCATTGGAACAGCCTCTTCCACGGCCTTGGCCTTTGTTGTGTTGTCGCTACAAAGGCCATTGACTGATCGGAGGCAGCGCTATGAATTTGTTGAAGGCCCTGCTCATGATACAAGAGCTTGGAACGCAGGTCTTCAAAGGTCAGATTCACATTCTTGTTTCGATATACTGATTACTTGTTCAAGTATTTAATGTCACGGTAGAATGACGACAATTAATTGAAGTATTAGTAATTCCTACATTGACATGGAAGAATATTTTTGTCTTTCTTTTTGTATTGTTTTTATACTAAGTCAAATTTTAAATTAACGTTGTTGAAAAGCCAGCTATGATATTCCCCTAGAAGCTAGTTAGCTGGCTTGGTTTGAAGAATTTTTAAAGGAAGGTATTGAATAAGAAGAAAGGAAAGATTTACAATGAACATTACGTAAGCATATAAAAAGCCTCTGAATCGGGTTGCCCTCTCGCGTGGGACATATCAATAATTAGTATATATTTAAAAAAATGGTATGCCTTCATTTGAGTGAAAAACAAATAAGAATTTATTTTCGTTTAATTTTAATTTCAATTTGTAATATTATGTATTTCTAACAAATATTTCCTAGTGTAAAATATTTTGAATTCTCGTGTAAACTATAAGACGTCTCAATTTATTGCAGAATATTACAAATTCTGGAAATTTTACGAAAGGCAATTATGATTCGTGGACAATACTCAAAGCTAGCACACCACAAAAGAATATATTCATTTGAGAAACAATTAGACAAATACCTTTTCTCCCCCTTTTTGTTTCATCTTTTTCTTACTTTGCCCTCTTTCCCAGCAAAGAATAAAAGCCCACCTCAAATTATAATTCCAAAATAGATTTTTATAATGTCTTTTCCTAAACATACCAAAAGAAAAAAAAAAATGAAACGTGAATTGCATTTTTTCAAGCGGCAAGTACTTATATGTATTTGAATTGAGTTCTATTTACGAAATTTAATATAAAATTTTTATTTTAAATTTTATTTTTTTAAAAAAAATTAATTTATTTTTATGAAATATAAGATAGAAAATTTCATATTCAAATACTATCTAATCCCACTCTATGTAGTAACTCTTAAAGAGTAACTCTCATTTAAGTTTTTTTTTTGCTGAATAATTCTACAATTTAAGTTGGATTATTATGTTGCTTACTGGACCTTTAAAAGTGTATCTTACACTTACGGGCACCAATCATTGTGATTGAGCCCCTTTGAGAAAATGTGATTTGGTATAAATTAACAAATCAAATTTTAGTATTAAGTCTATAAAAAAGAAGTGCTTTTAGTAAATAAGATGGACGAAATATGAATTAAATTTCAAAATTTGTAATTTGATAAGAAGTACTTCAAATAATTTAATTCATATTTCATCATGTAATATGCCTATTTATTTATTTACTCAACGAGGCATTAGGGCCCGCAAAATTTATCTGATTTTTTAAGGATGAGATTGAACAGGGTTCTGTTTTGAATCCGAACCTAAAATTTTAAGTGTAGAATTCACATTTTTTCTCATAAATAATTTAATTTTATGAAATTAAAATAAAAATTTTAAAATTAAACTCTATCCAATCACACCTAAGACTGTAATTTCTGTCGTACCTTTTCCATCAATGGAAATATTTTTTCCTTAAGAAAAGAAAATGGCAAAAGTAAAACTTCCAATCCCATTCATTTACAGCCAAAGTTCATCATACCTCAACTGGCAAAGAAAGTTTGACCAACAAAAGGCAGGCAAAAGTACAGAAATAAGAGAGCCACGTGAGGATGAAGGTGGACAGCTCATTGGCTGTAGGCTACGCACATGACACGCTAAGGAGTGTTAGCCAATGGGCAAAATCTTTGGATTGGATTAATTTTTATTCTTAAATCAATTACAATTACAAATTAAAATTCATGTATTACACTTTTTTAACAATAATTTTTAGTTTCATTAAATTTAAGACAGAATCTATAAATATAAGCCCATCCAAATACACTCTATTATATATAAGAATAATATCATTCTACTCTCACATCTTTGACAACGTGAAAAAAAAAAGAAGAAAAATAGCAAACTAATATTGATATAATGATTTGGTATTTTGCTAGTAGCTTTTTTTTTTTGAGAAATATTCTATCAACACTTAAAGGTTAAATGTTTAGCTCATCATTAATATAACGGGTGAAAATGCATAGAAGTTGGATTTAAAATTTTTTTTGTTTTAAATTTTGTAAAAATAAATTATTTATAAAGTAAAAATATGAATTAAAATTTAAATAAACTTCAATTTAAATACAGGATAAAAATACTTTGGTGATCATTGTTGTTTAAATGATACTCCAATGGTCTACGTTGCATGCTGATAGACGCAGGAATTATGTTCGTTGCTGAGACATGAGGCACTTGCCATGCGTCAAGATATTAGTGGATACTTGAGCGGCACATCCTTTTTCATTTTTTTTCATTTTGAAAGGACGCGACTGGCAAATAAAGGTTTAGAATTCGGTCCGAATTTAAAATTTTTTAAATTTAAGTCACTTATTTTTTAAAATAATTTATTTATTTAAAAATTAAAATAAAAATTTTCAAATTAAAACCAGACAGTCTACAAAGCAAATCCAAATAATGGGAAAATATATTTTTAGAATAAGAAAAAACCTTATTAAAAGACATTCGCATAAGTGGTAAATGTTTCGTCACTTGAAAAACTAGAAAATAAAAGAGGAAATTGCTATATTTCCTTTTCTAGGAATATGTGAAAATGAGATAGAGGTGAAACAATAATATAGTTTGGGAGAGGGAAGAAAAATGAGAGAAGAAATGTCGATTTTGACTAAGTTTATGTTAATTTATATTTTCTCAATCAGATTCTCGTTCTGCTATATTTTTTTATAGAATCATGAGTTATATATTTGATTTCATCGGCAATGACTGGTTATAAAATCATACACTAATGAAAAGAAAACTTGTAATAAACGGGATAAGAAGAAAACACGTGGATAATGAAATATGAGAAAATCTATATATATATATATATTAAAGTTAAGATTGAATCATGAGAATGTGACATGTGGAATTTTTAAAGCTTTAGTTCACTCTAATGATGCCAAGTTGGATGTTTAGAATTAATTGCTTCATTGATTTATGTACCCACATTAACTCATATCTATATTTAATTACCTTATCTATGGTTTTTAAAAATAATATTAGATACTACATTAAGTGAATTGTATGTTTAATACAATGAATTCAACATATTAATTCTTATGATGAAAGACTATTGTACATACAATGAATTGAATTAATGGAATGAGATACATATCCTTCATTCATTAATAGAAAACTATGCATTGAACATGAAGTTAAATAAATATTAGAAGATAGACTTTAATTATTTCACAATATCAATAAGTTCAGATAAAATTCTTAAATTCATTCATAGATAAATACAATATTTAATTATATATTAATTTTTAATAACTATACATTAATTTTCATGAAATTCAATTCATTTGAAGTACATTGAATCTACTAATCATTTTAATGTTTAATGATATGTAATTAATTGTAAAAATAATGAATCTATAAATAATATTAAATATTAAACAATAAACTTTAAAATTTTTGAATACTACTAATTATTATGAACTTATCTTATATATATATATATATATAACTATAACTCTTTATTCAATTTATTTCTTAGTTTAAGTACATAACTGAAACACACAATAGCGTAATGACTTCATTCATAACTAATGGTGGAATAACAAAAAATATAGATAAAATTAAAATATTGAGTCAAAAAAGGCATATGAAAAGATTTTGAATCTTACTTCAATGAATAGAATTTGAAAAGATTTATAACTAAAAAAAGCATATGAAAAGATTTTGAATCTTACTTCAATGAATAGAATTTAAAAAGATTTATATCTAAAAAATGCATATGAAAAGATTTTGAATCTTACTTCAATTAATAGAATTTGAAAAGATTTATATCTAAAATTTTAAATAAAATTTGATTCCATTAAAAAAAATTTAGTAAATAATATTAATAATGAGCTACACTTTATCTTCTATATTAATAGAGTACAAGAAGTTCAAATATTTAAATATAATATTATCTATTAATTATTTTTTTAAAAAATTATATTATTTATTATTAAAAAAATAAGTAGATAAATATCCGCGCATGTGCGGGCTTTAACACTAGTTTGTTATAACAACCAAGCTTGCTGATAATCATATTGGAAAATTGAAGTTTGCTAGAAACGTTAAAGAAAATAATAATTGTTAATTGTAATACGTTAAATTATTTATTAAAATATATTATTTTTAAAAATTTTTAAGTCTAATTTCAAAAAGGTTACACAATGTGTGTCTAAGCATCCCGCCAACACTTAAAGGTTTATTTAAATTACATTTCTTCCAATCAAACACTTAATTGAGTCTCACTTTTTCTCTCACAAAAATTTTACTTTCACAGAATTCAAAATAAAATTTTTTCTAACCAAACACAATCCAAATACACCCTTAGAATCTTTGTTTTTTAAAATTTTTTCTTCCTTTTAATTTTCTTGCATTTTTTATTTTCTTTTTCAATTTTTTGTCTTTTCTTGGGGAGCCTTTTGGTTCTCCTTGCATTCCATGCATTTTTTTTTTCAATTTTCCTTTTTTATTTCTCTTGTTTCAATTTGTTTTTTAGATTCCACTTATATCTTGAAATTATTTAAAATAAAATTAAGTAAATTTAGAAGTTTTTTAAAATAAAATCAAGATTAAAACACTTTCATTCTATATTTTTAATTAATATGCATTATTTATTATCCATATAATAAATATACTAAAATATTTTAAAATTTTAAAATATTCAAAATAAACTTAAATTTTATAAAGAATGTTAAAAAAAATTTAAAATTCTTTTAAAAATAATTTAAATAAAAAAATAACGTATTGCAATTATAATATATTCCGCTGCAGTCAATAAATGTAGAAAATTGAGGAATCACCTTATGCCAACTTTTGGTTGTTCGTTATGCGTCCCCGTCCCATAACGGCGGCACTTTCATCTAAAAGGCTTTTGCTTTTTTTATTTTTCCCTTTCTTTTGATTTTTTTTTCAATTTACAATTTAATTATGGTGAGTAGATAGGAGTGAAATATATAAAATTGGTTTTTTAAGGGAATATAAAATTAGGTTGTTAGATATGCATGTGAACTGATTTAGGAACAAGAGATACATAATGACCTTTTAGTTTTTTTTTTTAGCAAATTACCTGTAATTTTGGTAATATATAAATTGAACTTAAGACAGCCAATAGAGACATGACTTTTGGCTTTTGTTACGTATACATTGTCATTTGCTTCCATTAACTTCCTGCAAATGAGAGAATTAAACCCTCTAGTAGAAGGTTGTCACTTAAGCAAATCTCATTGAGTAATAAATCACTTGTGGAATTTTTCCAAAAGATTCTTCTTTAGATGACATCAATTAGGATAATTCTAACAAGGCATTTTTCAATCTGGTAATGAATCTACCCATGACATTTAAAGTAAGGTACCTTTCTTTCTCTTTCTTTTTTTTTTCTTCTTTTATGAAAAAATGAATTAGGATAATCCTAACAAGAATTAGTGCTTTGTTAGGAAAATTTCACCTAATCCAGAAGAAGAGAAGCAGCAACTAGCAAGCTTCAGCCTAAGTAACCAACACAACAATCGATTTGCACGATTTTATACCCCGGTTCAGATCAAATACCTCGCAGAGCCATCAACCCCTGATTCAATTGCCTACGTGGACAAATGAAGCAGCGATTAATAGCCAACGTTCACAGTCGTGCGCGTAGAGAAATATCACCGTACGCCACACTGATTGCAGGTAGGGCCACGACGTCTCAGCACCTCTGCCTCCCTCCTTTTTCCTGCTTTAAATACATCCTCCTCCCCGTCCCTCCTCCACCGTCAAAGCCACCACTTCATCTTTCACACACTTACATGCTCGTTCTATCAAAACACATATCCCCACAGAGTGAGGAAGAGAGAAGAATCAATTGAAGCAAGGAGGAAAAGAAGACATCTAATTTTGGAAATGGCAGGAAGAGTAGATCTGGATGGGAATCCAATAAAGCAAATCACGATATGCATGATTGGCGCCGGAGGTTTCATTGGCTCGCATCTCTGCGAGAAGCTCATGACCGAGACAGAGCACAAGGTACTTGCCGTGGATGTGTACAATGATAAGATCAAGCACCTGATGGAGCCGGAATCGCTCCCCTGGGCCGGCCGCATCCAGTTTCACCGCCTCAATATTAAGAACGATTCTCGTCTCGAAGGCCTAATCAAGATGGCAGATCTTGTAATTCTTGCTTTCCATTGAGCATTTCTTTTTCCAGTTCTCTTTCGTTCTCCTCGCATGTGAACTTTTCTTCTGTTGTGGAATTTTCCGTTCTAAAATTGCAAGAGATTATATGTTTTTATGTTAGGATTTAGGAGTTGGATTATTTTCCTGAAAAGATGTGCTCTGCGCTTTTAGATTTACTACTGTTGTTACCGGAAGTTTAGATCTAGGGTCTCTGTAGTTTGATAGCAAATAAGTTTCTCTGTGGGGGTTTCTTTTCGCATTGCTGCTGCTTTGTTTGGTATTTTCTTTTTTCTAGAATGATTAAATGGATCCTTCTATTCGTTTGGAAGTTTAAGTAATCATTCAGAATATAATAACGTCTTTAAGATATATTTAATGTCTATTGTTATTTATTTACTAATTAATTTCCTTTGAATCCTACATGTTAGATTGGTTAAAGGATCTTGACTGCCCTTTTGAATTTTGTTTCTTCTTGCGTCTGTTTCAATGTAGACTATAAATCTTGCCGCGATCTGCACTCCAGCAGACTACAACACTCGTCCACTTGATACAATCTACAGCAACTTCATTGACGCTCTCCCGGTGGTAAAAAACTTTCTATTGTCCATCCTGATTTATAGACATGCATGATGTTTTCATGACTTTTGCTGGTCAATTTCAAAGTTGATCTTGATTAATTGATTTATGGCTTCGTGTAGGTTAAGTACTGTTCAGAAAACGGCAAGCGCCTTATACACTTTTCAACTTGTGAAGTTTATGGGAAAACGATTGGTAGCTTTCTACCAAAAGATAGCTCATTGCGGAAGGTGAGACTTCTTTTTCCTTTTCCTTTCTCATGTTTTGAGTAGAATTTCCTATTGTAGTATGGTGGCCTGGTTGTTGCTGGGATTTTGTTTCTTAGTCAACTAAATCTCATGGGGATTTTGGGCAAGTGTGACTAATCTGAACAAAATGTAGATGTGTAAGATGATTATCGATGTATACACATTATACATGCCACCATGCTGTTCGCTTCTGTTGAGAAGGCAGACTTAAATGCCTGGATTATTTGCTTGGATCATGTTTTCTCTAAATAAGCATAATCTGAAGTCTTAGAAGAGCATATTTTTTAATCTACTGAGTCTTGTTTCTGATCTTAAAATAGGATCCAGCTTACTATGTTCTGAAGGAAGATGCCTCCCCTTGTATTTTTGGCCCAATTGAGAAGCAGAGGTGGTCCTATGCTTGTGCAAAGCAATTGATCGAGAGGTTAATATATGGTGAGCTATATTTTTAATTGATATGGCTGTTTAATGATTATGATATGCACAGGACATTTCTGATTTCCCTCATTTTTGCAGCTGAGGGAGCTGAAAATGGTCTTGAGTTCACCATTGTAAGACCCTTCAATTGGATTGGTCCCAGAATGGATTTCATCCCTGGAATTGATGGTCCAAGCGAGGGAGTTCCAAGAGTCCTTGCATGCTTTAGTAATGTGAGCTCGATTGATACTCTGGCCAATTAAATCCTGTCATATGATCTTATCGTTATCATTAACGCTTTTCCCTTTTTCCAGAATCTCCTAAGGCGTGAGCCACTAAAGCTTGTTGATGGAGGCCAGTCTCAGAGAACCTTTATTTACATCAAGGATGCTATTGAAGCTGTTCTGCTGATGATTGTATGTCTAAATTCACTTCTTTTTGTTTCTAAGCGCATGGTAACGGTTTAAATTTGTAGCTGACTGGTCCAGTTCACCTCAGGAAAATCCTGCTAGAGCTAATGGTCACATATTCAATGTTGGTAATCCTAACAATGAAGTCACAGTTAGGCAGCTTGCTGAAATGATGACCGAGGTACGTGCTCTTCAATTCTATAAGGTTCTTTGCTTTGTTCTTTGTGTATGTATTGACTACTTGTCTAATTTATTCTCTACTCAGGTATACTCAAAGGTTAGTGGAGAACCTCCTCTAGAAGTGCCTTCTGTTGATGTCAGCTCCCAAGAATTCTATGGTGTAGGATATGATGATAGTGATAAGAGAATTCCTGATATGACCATAATCAACAAACAACTTGGTATAAGCTTCTCCCAGTTCTCGAATTAAGCTTCTTTTTATGTTGGTTATGCAATTTTGACGTTTGACTTTTGGTTGGGTGATTATTAGGATGGAATCCAAAGACATCACTCTGGGACTTGCTTGATTCCACCCTTACCTACCAACACAGGACATATGCTGAGGCAATTAAGAAGGCCATTTCACAACCACTAGCAAGCTAAAGAAAAAGACAGCACAGAACTTGGTTCTTTCACATGCCACCTGTTGGGCTGGTCTTTCAAATTTTTTCACCTATGGATCTTTAAGTACATCTATAAGTTCACTGTCCCATATACCCACAATTCTTTTCTTTTTCTTTTATAGCTCATAGTGTAAGGAGGTTTTGTATCTCTAATCCCAACAGTAAGACATCAGTCTCGTAGGAAATTATGCCATATTTTGCTGTAATGAGTGGCTAGAGCGTTTGGCTCAAGACACTTTGGGGCCAGGCCTTATACAAGGATTAGTCTGTATTGTTTTGTTCAGAGATTTGTTGCTATTCATCCGATTCTTGTTGCAATTCTATGGCCATTTTGTGCTTCAGGTCTTGCAGGGTCTATCTCTCCTTTCCATAATCTTTTCAGCCAGGGCAAGCATATAATTGCATATCTAGACCCTTCTATATTTCCGTACGGAAGGGGAAAAGTGCCTTTTTTTCCAGTGGGATAGAGAATAGGAGATTGAGTTCTTATCCATAAAAAAACAAAAAACAAAAAACAAAAAACAAACAATGGAGTTCACCCTGTCGAAAGAGAGACACCGAAGGTTCCTGAACTGGGAATTAGTCATTTCTATTTATTTGGACATAGGGGTGCTTTCAAGAAAGAAAACGTCAAGAAAAGAGATCGAAATGGGAAACTTATCTGAAGGTACTATTCTCTAGTGTGGCAGAAGTGAACACGATGAGGTTCAATGGAAGCTGGCCATTGGGGAGGGTACGAACTCATGTTATGCTTGTATAAATTCATCACGTTCTGCGCGTGTTCTTTTTGGTATTCAACCTTATATTGATTAATTGAGTTTTCAACCCGTGACCTGCTGAACACAATTATAGCTCTGATATCACTTACGTTCCAAAAGTTAGTTGTGAGGGTGATGGCACGAACTTCTATTATACTTGCACAAGTCAGAGAAAAAAAGCAATTTGGTTCCGTTTTGGATGTGCTTCTTGCAGCACAGGATTGGATCAGATTTCATGGCCTCTGTATTTATTTTTTTTAAAAAAAAATTCAAATTTTAGTAACCATTAGATCATATTTTAAATTTAATTCAACGGTTCAAAATTAATTTTGCACATGCTGCAAAAAGCACATGCAGAACTTGTCTGAGATAAAAGACCATATCCGCAGCTGGATGTTAACAAACAAGTCCTAGCGTCTTAACTTTGCCCCTTGCTCTGCTATGCTGTGTGATAAGGGTGCCACTGGAGAAACTACCTCTGAGTTTGACAATGATAACTATATATATGGCTAATAATTTATTCATCAAAAGAAGAAAACTATGTCAAGGACATTGGACATTGTTACTACAAAGCTTGGGGCAGAAGCCCAATTAATGAATTCGTAAATCCCGATTCATTAGCTGAATGGCCCTGGCGCTCCAAACATATGAAGGAGAGGGTCCTTTTTCAGTTTTTCCCAAAGGCAGTTGAGTAGTATGCTGAATCTCAAAATAAATAAAAAAGATAAAAAATAAAGAAAATTTTAAAATACATTACCATTTTATTAATACATAATTTTTTATTTTTAAAAAAAATTAATATGGCGTACCACCGAAAATGGGGAAGCCCAGTTCCCCAACTTTTTCTTTTTTTGTTTAATTTTTTAAAAAACTTTAAGTTTTTAAAATTTTATATTATGATTTAAAATTATAATTCAATTTCAATAATTTAAAAATTTTGATTACAGTCAATTATAATTTTAATATCTGATTTTTCTCTCTTAAATTTTTAAAAATTTAAATCGGTGATAGAACTCTATATCGATATAATTTAAATGAAACAATAAATCTTGATCGACCATTAAACCTTATTATATAGTGATTATTATAAAACGAATGAAATAAATATCACATAGTAAATTTAGAATTCTTATAAAGTATTTAAAGGATAAAAATATTAAAATTATTTAAAAATTATACTATATTAATAAAATTTATTTTATCTACCTATTATTAATTTTCTTGTTAAGAATCATGATTGATGCTTTGTCTTTATCTAGGGACAAAATTGTACCATTAGATCATGGTGTGGATGGCTGAGATTTCTCAGTGCTACTAAGAACAGTGCCAATTCGATTTATGACTTGTGAGCACAATATGAAGATGCGTTCAAGTGTTTGAGCGTAATCTGGAGATGCATTCAAACTGAAAAAGTCGCAAATAAAAGAATCAAAATGTAATTTCACAATGCGTCCTTGTGGAAAGGCAAGTTCATATTATATTCTAAAAGTCTTTGCAGAATTTTATGAACAGTGTAATGTGATATTGCACCTTTTGTCAATTGAGCCAAATTCAATTGTCAAATCTTAACCGTTCATTTTATCATCTAACGGCCCAATTTTACTCTAAGAAAAGACAAAAGCAAATTGACAAGTATCCCGTGCAAGGCAAGTAGTATTAATATTTTTATTAATTTTATGTTTTAGAATGACGGGGTATCTGAGAATAAAACACAATGAGAATAATTTTTAAAATATTTTCATATAAATTATTAATTTCTTACTAAACAAGTATTATATAAGCAAGTAATAAATATTAATAGTTAATAAATTTATCAATTAACTTTTATTGATGATAGTTAAAATTTTAATTGATTTTGAATGATTGTAATTGGATTATAATTTTAAATTTTAATAAAAATTTTAAAATTTTAAAAATTAATAACTACAAATTAAAAAATTAATAAAATAATATTTAGTAACTATTATTTTAAAAAATTTACATATTTACTTTCTGTATTATTTACGTACAACATAAAGAGTCCTTATCACCATCTCCTCGACAGAATCTGACAAATTCTTAGCACGAGCACTGCACATGATTCAGTAGAGAAGGATAAAATCGTTTAGGGATCTCATTTCCCCCAAATGCTATTGACCAAAACTCATTTCTCTTTCCCTTCTCTCTTTCTCTCTTCGAACCACTCCGTCTGCAAAACTTATTCTTGATCTAGATGGTAATAATTTTTCAGGCACACTTCCAAGCCAGATTGGTTTTCTTAGTGCTGCTCTTTTCTCTTCTTGCTTGCCGCTACAAGCTTTTCTTCCCCTTTGGCGAACAGTTTGCAGAGCCGTGAATGGGGAGGGTTTATTTATGAATTAATGATGCACCATCATAAACAACATTCTTGGCTTTAATTAACGTTTAAGGGAACCCACTCAAAACCAGATCACTCCGAGGAAGAATCCTAAAAAGAGGGCCTCACAGCTCAAAACCCCTTATTTTGGCAGATCTTTTCCCTCCCTAAATTTTCGTAACAGTAATATGAGCTACTAGCCATTGGTAGTTGGGCAGCGGCGCTCGTAAAAAGCGCTAGATGTCTAATGCTTATCTGTTGGCTCTCTTTTCGTAAATTACTGGAAAACTATAAATCAAACTCCGAGCTTAAGCGAATCCACGCACTCTTGATCACCTTTGGCCTCTCGAAAGAACACCTTTTTGCCTCAAAAATACTCTCTTTTTCTGCAACCTCTACTTCCGGCGACATTCATTATGCTTATCAAATTTTTCTTCAAATTCCAAGCCCATCAATATTTGACTACAACATAATCGTAAGGGGTTATTCAAATAGCAAAAAACCCAAACAAGCCTTTAGATTTGTATACTAGCTTCATTTGCCAACGCTTCTCAGCTCTAGCTGCTAGATCTCACTGTAAATGATTTTGAAGGACAGGTTCCAACCAATCTCGAAAATGTGCAAATTCTTCAGTGGTAGATGAGGTGGTTTGAAGAGAGATAGAGTGGTTCGAATGGAAAGAGAGAGGGGGCAGGGAAGAGAAATAGTGCTGTTAAACGGCTTGTGCGGGCTGAATAGTAAAATAGTATAAAATGGTTTGGCTGGCGGGTTGAAAGTTCTTAGTCCGCAATCCGTTATAATAAGTCCGCAGATTAAATGGATCAGCTCGCAAACTTTACAAAACGATGTTGTTTTGTCAAAAAGGATCAAAACAGTGTCGTTTTTTTAAAAAAAAATTAAAAATATTTTAAAAGTATCAAAATGGCGTCGTTTTAAGAAAAAATTTAAAAAAAATTAAAAAGAAAAAATGGACTGGCTCTTGCGGAGCGAGCCGAAAAAGCCCGCGTTAAAACGGGCCTATATTTAGTAAATCTATATCTGTCCGTATGCCTCAGCCTGCAGGTTGAGGCCCGTTTTTACAGCGCTAAAGAAAAATGAGTTTTGATCAATAGCATTTGAGGGAAATGAGATTCCTAGACGATTTTACCCCTCTGTATTGACTCATGTATAATGTTCATGTCAAGAGTTGACTGGATTCCAACGTGAAGATGGTGGTAGGGATTCTTTATGCTGCATGTAAATTTTTCAGATATTCTTAATGGTAAGATAAAAGTATTAGGAATTCAGTTGGCTAAACGTAAATAGTATATAGAATAAATAGGTAAATTTTTTATTATTTTATTAATATTAAAAATAAAACTAAAAATAAAAAAATTAAAAGTGGGGAGGCACTAAGCGTGATGAAATAGATGATTGAGATTTCTATGCTAAAGTGAGAATGCATTGTAAAGATAAGTCTAGATTATATTCAGAACTATTTAAGATTTATTTATTTGAATTTTAACTGAATTTTTTGGTTATTATGTTAAGAATTTACCAGACAAGTATTATAGGAGTGAGTAACAAATGTTAATAGTTTATGAATCTTATTAATTGACTTTTATTAATTATAGTCATATCTACAATTTTGTTTTCAATAGTTGTAATTGGATTGTAATTTTAAATTTTAAAATAAAATTTAAAAAAATTAAAAACTAATAACCATAAATTAACAAAAATAATAAAATAATATTTATAAAAAGTTATTTTATTACTAAAAATAAAAAATAAAAAATAAAATCTGAAGGCACCAAGCTTGGGCGTCACCCACTATGTTGTGATGCTTGAGTAACAAATCTTAGTAGTTCATGGATCTTATCAATTAATTTTTATAAATTTTAGTCAAATTTTTAATTAATTTTGAATAATTTTATTTTTTAAATATTAAATTAAAATTGAAAAATTAATAACTACAAATTAATAAAAATAATAAAATAAATTTTAAATAATTTTATTGTTAAAAAAATAATACTATTTTTTTATAAAAAAAAAGTAAAAGTGGGAGGTGCAAAGCTTGTGCGCCTCAACATAATGGCCAGTGCCCAAATTACAATAATTACACTTACCGAGCAAATTTCTTGACCATAGCGCGGCCCCTTAACTAGTATTTATGAAAATAAATCTTCGCTTGGCCCAGGGTCTGCACTGAAACAGGTCTGCCCTGGTTCATCGCAAAACACTTGCGTTCAAAGTTGTTTAAAATTTAAAGCCGGCGCTAACTCACGCCTGGTGGGACTCGAACCCACAATCGTCTGATTAGAAGTCAGACGCCTTATCCATTAGGCCACAGGCGCTTAAACACCACTGAGAGCCTACAAAATGCCTTTATGGAGTGACTCACCAACATACAAAAAGCATGGTTTCAAACAGAAACTGCTCCACCATTGATATTTTGCCTAAATCGATATTATATACTACTCGCCATCACCCGCGATGAAATAGCAGTAAGAAGTTAGTTCTAGTAAGATAGAAGTTAGTTCTAGTAAGATACTCTCAATTTTAAAATATATGATATATTTATTTTTTTACGAGAATTAAAGTTTTAATAAATTTTATAAAAAAAATTAATAGATATCTAAAGTATTTTTATTTAAAAATTTTAATTATTGTGTCAAATTCAAATTTAACATTAAGGATTGATGTTTAGGGTAATTGGATAGAAAATTAATGATTTTTAAAAAATAAAAGTATTTAAATAATTAGTTAGAGATAAATATAAATTTAAAAATAAAATAATAAATGAAACTTTTATATAGAACGATGACTTATATTTTGAAACAAACGAAAATAGAAAGTAAGACATATATCTTGAAATTGAGAAAGTAATAAATAAGTGAATACTTCTAGTACTTCTATCAAATTCATAATAATTAAAAAAAAACCTCAACCCAATTCAAGATATAAATGAAAAAGGAATGAAGTAAATATGGACATAAATACATTTTATCGATGTTTGATTTTAGTAAAAAGCAAAGGAAAAGTGAACACGCGGGGTAGTACTCCCCTTTCATATTACATTTTCTCTCCCCTCCAAATGAAAGAGATTGAGAGAAAAAATGAATTAAAAGTATTAATGATACATTTAGTTTTACTTTTTAATTTAAAATATTAAATAAAATAAAATTAAAGAATAAAAAAATAAAATTACTTAATAATTCTCTTTCATTTTCTCTCTTTCTCCCACAATACTTTTTTCCATACTAAATAAAAAGAAAGTAAAAAGAAATATTTTCTCATAACTTCCCCCTCCCTTTTTGTGAATCAAATTAACACCAAAGGATAAAAAAAAAAACATCAGCATCTCTCCAATTATTAATATTAGTAACACTACTACTTTTGCTAGTGCCTTGAGAGCAAAGCAAAGCCAAGGAATTTATCATTGCCACCACAATTCACAATAGGCTAAGCACCAATATTCACGTGGGGCGTGACCACCAGAAACCGAAGAGCCCCAAAATGGACTCCGCTACACCACGACCTTGCAAAAGACACCCATCAAAACACCCCCAGAACCCAAGGCCACACTCACATTGGATCCACAACATGTTCTCTCGATTTTTGCACTCAAATTCTCCCACCCACCATATATTCGACCAAAAGCATCAACCGGAAACCAAAATCAACACCCGCACAAGCTCCCTCTTCCTCTCCCTCTCTCTCTCACATATCATTAGCCATGTCCTCTTGTCCCCCATTTGCTTCTCTGCCGGCCTAAATTGCCTTAAGATACTAACTTCTCTACATTTGTGTACGTCTGAGGATTATGTAGTAGAACTACGAGTGTTAAGAAGGGGCCAAACCCCCCTCAAAAGAAATAATGTTAAGAAGTTTTGCATTCGAAAGTTCTTAAAAGATGATCTTTTCATGAGCCGGTTGCCCGTCGCGGCTTGTGGGTTTCCTTCGTAGGAGTGCTTTATATGTGTGTACGCCAGTTTACTAAAGTATTGTATGGACTATGCTGTTGCTATCTTATATATACGTTTGTAGGGGATGCAAAGAGCAGTGCGTTGGGCTTTTTGTGAGCAAGACTACAGGGGATCAGTGGCTGAGCTGTAAAAGGGGAGAAGGAGAGACGTGAATTGAATTGATTACTATGATTGCTTTGCCTTCGATTATATAATTTTGAAGGAACTGATTGTGGGGCTTTGGCTGTTGACTCGTTTTGACGCTGTTTTTTGTGGTTGCTATGGTTGGTGGCCTGCCCTGACTTAAATTTTAGGAGGGCTTTGCTTAATTCTAATCAAGTCTTGAGATCTTTCTACCCTTCTGATGGTCTGTATTCAATTCAAAAAAAAAATTCTATTCAGCAGAGAGGAAGTGAAGAGGTGAATTGACTTGAGTAAGTGATCCATACTTGAATACGGTATACGGAGGAGAAAGGTCAGGCAGCCTACTGAGATTTTAGAGTTTAGCCATGGCTCCGTCGGGGAAGACTACTGCGTTTCATCGTGAGGGAAATGACTGGTATTTTTCTCTCATCTCCATCGCTTTTGTTCCTGTTTTCATTTTTTGGAGTCAATTCCTGATCATACCGCAAGACACCAGCACAATATTAAAGTTGATACCTTTTACACAATTTTCGTCTGGGTTCTGATGTTATCTGATATCACGAAATAAATTGATAGTCCTTGTGAATTCTGCTATTATTATCCATGGTAATTTATTTCTAGAGAAGGAGGGATATCTCCTCACTGCTCAAGTGAATCCTCTTCTTGAATAGTTCAATTACCCATCTTAAAACCTGCTTTGAATTTTTAAAGCACTTTCAGCTGAATTGAACAGAAAACTGAGTGGGAAAGGGATAAAGGCTTGCTTGGAAAGCAATTAACTTTATAGCCCCATCTTTATGCAACTAAAGGGTATGCTGAGTTTACTTGGCAGACTCCCTTATTGAATCTGTGTTCAGAAAACCACATTTCCTTCTCCCAGATGTGCATAGAGTTTGGAAGTGCTATGAATGGGATGATAAGTATTAGTTCCACAAATATTTAGCATTTGAGGGACATTTGTGCTAAATGTGGTTCTATCGTGTGCACAACAGGTTTTGCAGTTCAAGTTTGCCAAGTGATATCACCTTGGTTGTAGATGATGTAAAGTTTCATCTTCACAAGGTATGCTCTGATTCATTTTGTGTAGCAGGAAGAGTTTTTTATATGCTGTGGCTGCCTGGCTTGTTTATTCGTAATTATGGATATTCTTCCAATTATGTGCCTTTAATTTTTCTGATACTGAACGTCTTCATTTGCATGGAGGTTGCGTTAGTTGAAATTCTACTAAGTTGTAGGCAGGTGGTAATGTTTTCACTTACTTCATGAATCAAAGTTTTCCGAATGTTCCTATTTAAGTTGTACTTGGAGCATGGTCATAAAAACTCAATTGAATTCTACATACTTTTCTTGTTTTGTCCTTGTTTATGTTTGTTGTTCACCTACTCTGGTTTTTAGGACTTTTATGTTTCTATTAACTGTTTGCAAATTATAACTCTATGCACTTTTCTACCTCATTCTAATTGGAAATTTGGATGATGCGTGCTATCTAGTTTCCAGTTATGTCAAGATGTGGCAGGATTGCCAAGATAATTGAGGAGTCCCAAGGTACCGGTGATCTTGTATCAGCTACATCTTTAGAAGAATTTCCTGGCGGTGCTGATACATTTTTTGTCACTGTGAAGTTCTGTTATGGTGGCCGGATAGAATTAACTGCAAGAAATGTAGTTATAGTATATTGTGTAGCAGACTACCTTGAGATGTCAGATGAGTATGGAGAAGATAATCTATTATCCAAGGCAGAACGTTTCTTCCATAATAATGTTTTAAATAATTGGAAGGATTGCATTTTGGCTCTCCAAAGTTGTGAATCAATTATTCCAAGAGCAGACAAACTCCAAATAATCAGTAGATGTTTGAATTCTCTATCGGTGATGGCTTGTACAGATCCTAGTTTGTTTGGATGGCCTATGTTAATGTATGGTAGCTTACAAAGCCCTGGAGGAAGCATTCTTTGGAATGGCATAAACACAGGTGCCAGGGTACAGAGCAGCACAGAATCAGATTGGTGGTTTGAGGACATTTCTTATCTTGGTGTGCATTTGTTTGTGAGGTTGATTCATACAATGGAAGCAAGAGGTATAAAACCTGAAAATCTGGCAGGTGCCATAATGTACTACTGTAGAAAGTATCTTCCAGGTTTGGACAGATGGCAGACTGGACAAAGTGGTAAAACTAGGACGGTTGCAAGTTTTTGCATGACACCAGCTGCTGTTGATCAAAGGGCTCTTTTAGAAAGTGTTGTAAAGCTGCTGCCTGAAAAGGAGGGGAAACCTTTTTGCCGCTTTCTTTTGGGACTTTTACGTGTGGCATTGATATTGGGTGTTAATCATACTTGTCAGGAAACTCTAGAGAGGAAAATAGGGAAGCAGCTGGATCTGGCAACCTTAGACGCTCTACTCATACCCAATTATGCAGATTCTGATATGCTGTATAATACAGACTGTGTGGAACAAATGATTCATCATTTTATGTCTTATGAACCAAGGCGAACTTCATTATCTCCATCATCCTTCGATCTAGAAACATTGCCATCATTAGACCCATTGAAGAGAGTTGGAAAATTGGTAGATAATTATATTGCTGAGGTTGCTTCTGATGTGAACTTGAAACCTGATAAAATACGTTCACTCTTAGAAGCCTTGCCAGAATCTTCAAGATCTTTACATGATGGCTTGTATCGAGCTCTGGATATTTACTTCAAGGTATGGTCTGGTTATTGATTCTCAGCTATGTTTTTGGCTTTCCAGCATGTATAAATATTTGCTGAACACAAAGTAACGGAATAGAACTTTACTTGGGCCTGGTGAATGATTGAATATTCTTTTGCTGCTTGCTTGATATTTGATTTTTATTGTACATATCCATAATTTTCTAGCTTCTAAATGTTTCTCTAAATCCACGCACCTTTGAGTTCTCTTTAAATGTAATTCAAGCCAAAGTTTTCCTGCCAAAAGTTAAGCTTCAAGGAAGAATCTTGTTTTCCCTCCTGTGGTAGTGATAGATTTTATCTTTTCATTTTCGGTTGCAGGTTTTACTTGTACTTGTGGGGTTTATTCTTTGTGTTATGCTGTTTTATTGCTTAATAATTAATGCTTTCCATACCTCCATTGCGATATTTCATGCATATGTAAATAAATACGTATCCATGTTGTGGCCTGCCGAGATGTACTACATATGCAAACAACCACTGCTCTCAAATTATTTTGATCGAACCACAGTGAAGCTTGTTGGGATCTAAATATAACGAATTACCAAGATTTTATCCAGGCACACCCATGGCTTTCAGACAAAGACAAGGAGCAGCTCTGCAATATCATTGACTTTCAGAAGCTCTCAATTGATGCTTGTGCTCATGCATCCCAAAACGTGAGATTGCCACTTAGAGTTGTTCTCCAAGTACTGTTCTTTGAGCAGTTGCATTTGCGAACAGCTCTTGCTGGCTGCCTGCATGTCTTGGATACTGAAAATGCTCCTGCTGCATCAGTAACTGGCCCAAGTGACACGGCAGGTCAGATTGTCCAGAGAGATGGCTGGATGACAGTTGTTCGTGAGAACCAGGTGTTAAAAGTAGACATGGAAAGGATGAGGTCTAGAGTTGGGGAACTTGAAGAAGAATTCAATAAAATGAAGCAAGAAATGAAAAGGGTGACAAAGTCACATAGCTATCTGAGTTCACCTCGTTTTATTGCCAGAAGGCTTGGATGCAAGCTGCTTCCCCAATCTTCAGATGCTCAGACAGATGTTGTTGAGAGTTCGGGGCCTACTCCAAGAGCATCAGCCGAACAGGTGCGACTTTCTCGTCACTCAAGACACCGCAAAAGTTTCTCATTCTTTTGAAAGCTGCAAAGAGTTATCTGTCAGTCTAAACCAACTGGGAGGATTGGGTTTGATGAGCCTGGTTTCAGCGCTTTTGTCTAGATGAGTTTGCTCCTTGAGCCTCGTCACCTTTTGACTTGCATATGAGCTGCTCTAAATTTCATTCTGAAGGCGTGTTTGAAGCTTGTCTGGGGTTTCAAGGAATAGTTATTGTGTGAAAGAGCCTTTTTTTTGTTGCACAAGTAAATACAACAGACCAATACGAAGTTATTTCTCAGAAGGTTGAGCAGAGAAGTCTGCAGTTTGAATTTAGCCTAGCTGAGATACAGACGTTACATCTCAATGTAGAGAAAATGTGAATCATATGTCTCGCAAGTTTTCGGGGTACATACATGTACAGATCTTTGA
Organism: Rauvolfia tetraphylla; assembly: GCA_030512225.1. NCBI lineage: Eukaryota > Viridiplantae > Streptophyta > Magnoliopsida > Gentianales > Apocynaceae > Rauvolfia > Rauvolfia tetraphylla. The sequence continues at coordinate 2,726,343 of JAJQKT010000062.1, forward strand.
GGTCAGGTGTAATTTTGTAGAGCAGTAGAAAAGAAAAATTTTCCACGGTTTTGTATTGGTCCACCCAAGTTATTTCTACAAGTTTTGCACCAAAAAACTACATTTAGTCGAAGTCTTTTTCCCTTAATGTTTTTAAATTCTTGGTACTTTGAGAATGAGCTTGTAGCAGGTGCTTGATTCCGTAGTATTTGGGTTTCTGCATGTTGCTTAAAACTGAACATAAGCCATGTACGGTTGAGATAATTTCGAAAGCACAATCAGATGGTAAGAATTAACATTGCTTTATACGAAGTACTATATTATCTGTGCTACAAAAACTATGGTGACGGGATAATTTGTGATCAAGAAGAACACACCTTCACCCTGAGGGAAAAAATGACAAACAAAAAATACGCATGAAGGTTTTTTAATGATGTCAATCGTAGATCTGATCTGAATTTATACTTTCTTGGTTTAAAATTGAATATTCAGTTTTTTATACAAAAATAAATAGAAAATTAGTATTCAAATTTCGGACTGAAGGAATATTTTACAAAAAATGATGAAATGAAAGAACAAACAATACGCAGAAGGCGAAGAGGGGAAAATGGGAGAATGGAAGAAGAGAAGAGGTTTGCTTTTTTCTTTTCTCCGATAATAAAGAATTAGATTTGTAATTTTTGATAAATTTGTCTTTACATAATAACTTAATGGCTGAATGTCTTACTATTAGCATTGAAGATTGAGAGTTCAATCTCTCAACACACGTATAAAAAGAATATTAATAAACTCAGCCAAATGAGCGGTATGTTTAAGAATTACTATGTTATTTATTTATTTTTTGGTCGAAGAGGAGAACCTTGGGTTTTTTTTTTTTTTTTGGTTATAAAGAAGTTAAAAAGATTTAACATATTGGAAGTGAAGTATAAAAGAAGCTAAAAAAGAAATACATATTGCTGATAAGAAAATTAGTAATAGAATATTTTATTCAAAAGAACTATTCTTTCTTGAGCATTTATATTTTTATATGAAATCGTATGTAAATAGTTATTAGAATTATTTTTTTATTTAAACTATAAATAATTATTTAATTCTTTTTTGTGATGAACTGCAAATGGTTATTAATGGTAGTAACTTCGATTTATAATAAAGTCAAAAACTCTTCTAGCTCTATTTGGACAGCTCAAAATTTCAAACATATGATTCACATCTTCTCTTATAAATAATTTAATTTTTAAATTTCAAGCGTAGAATTCACATCTTCTCTTATAAATAATTTAATTTTTACGAAATCCAAGATAAAATTCTCAAAATCAAACCCTATCCAAATTGTGCCCCAAAGTCCTAATCCTCTCCCAACCAATATAATACTATTATATAATAAAAAAAAAATTTAAAAACATAAAACCCTAAAAAAGGAGAGAATATGACTATAATTACACAAACTTTTTTTGCTTTGCTGATTTTGTCCAAAAACTTTTTTTTGATCTTTTAGTATACATAAAATTTTTACGGCTTGTTGAAATTGACCAAGTCTCATCGTCACAGTGGACTCCAGAGTCCAAAGGCATGCCACCTACACGTGATTTCCCTTTGAAAGGGTAATTTCAGGCATTTAGTCTATTTCCCTATCTCCTTATGGTTCAACTCACCCCATAAGCACGTATCCCTTTTTTCTTCAAAACCCTAGCCTATTTTCCTCCATTTACTCTTATCTCCAACCCCCATGTGAAATGAAACCCAAAAAACCAGCAACAAAACTATATAATTTGCACATTCCTTGAGTTGACCAGATCAAGATGTTACATTCTTTGAGTTCAAAGGGCTCCCCTAGCTCACAAAGATCTACAATTTATGACTGTGGGAAGTTAGGAAAATCTGTACCTCATGGATTGATTTATACCTATGTAGGCAGTTTTCTGCATTTGAATATGACATCGACCCACCATATCTTGACTTCTCATTGTCTTTGTCTCTCGGTCGAATCTTCATCTTCTTTTCCCCTTTGTTGGAAGCTTTAGTCCATATTGCAAATCACTGATGAATGGGTCGGCTTAGGTTTTATGATGTTTTGCTCTGGGATTTTTGAAAAATTATGTTTGAGGGTTAATTGAAAATGGGTAAAGGAGCAAGTTTTGGGTCGGGGCGGATTTGGTGCTTATGGGATGGGTTGGACCTTTGGGGAGGAGGAAAATATACTAAATGCCTGAAATTACCCTTTCAAAAAGGGATCACGTGCAAGTGGCATGACTTTAGACGTCGAATTCTACCGTGATTGTGAGTTTTGTCAGTTTCACCGAGTCATAAAATGTTTATTTAATATGTTTTGTATGCTAAAAGATGAAAAAAAAATTTGAACAAAATTAGCAAAATAAAAAAAGTTTGTGTAATTATGATTTTTTTCTTTTAAAAAAATAAAATAATATAAAGACATATAGTAATTCAAGATTGATGAAAGAGAGAATGGGGAAGTAATTTGGAAAAGAGGATGTTGAGTGCTTCTAAACAGTAATCATTAATTTCCAAAAATACTTATCACCTTAAAAGAATTTTCTAAACGTATTTTTGAGAACAAGAAGAGCTAACATGGTTTTTTGTCACTCCTTATTATAGAGGAAATGAAAAAACTAATCGGGCTAATACCTCATAGTAGTACCATCCATCTCCACATACCCGACCCGAGATTGTGTGTAATTACAAAAACATAAGTATCAAATATAATACGGTTTTATTAATACATAACTAGTTAAAAAATTTGTGCTATGCACGGTAATATATATATATATATATATATATATATATATATATATATATATTCAAATACAACTCTAATAGTAATGTGCCTACTAAAATTAAAAATCAATTCTAGGAAGCTTCAAATTTTTTTAATTAATAAATTAAATCATCAAATTACTAAATCATTACAACCAGTCTATTAATTACTTAATTAATTAAAATTTGATATCCAGTATGAAAGTTTTAATAAATGTTATTAGCAATTTTGTCAATCGAGCAAAAATAAAAAAATAAATACTATGATAAGTAATGCATAGTAGAGAAGCATAAATGTATTATTTAAAGATAATTTCACAAATGAATATGTTACATTGTGATTCTCTTTTGTAGATGAGAATATTTTTTATACCAATCAACACGTAAAACAAACATTATTTGTGTGAATTTTTGAAATTATGACATCATGTAATGCTCAAACCATTAATGTAAACGCACGATCTTTGCATGAATTGATATACTTATGAAAATTTTCTAATCTATTCTCTTGATACATAAATAATATAGTTTAGAGTTGAATCTATAAAATTAAAAATATATAAGCAATCCCATAACTTTTTGATGTGTTCAAAAAAAAATTGTTAAAAAAGTATGAATATACCAATACTTATCTTTGCGTTTTATTTTGGTGATCAGCTAAACACCTTAGTACAAATTCTGCATGCCTATCTTTGAGAGTGAAATTCATTTCTGTACTTTAATCTTTTATGATCATATTGACAGTATAAATACTGTTTAATCTCATCAACAATTCAATACTGTTGTTTGCCATTGTTTGATGTATTGACATTTACTTCAAGTAGAACATGTGTTCTATCAACTCCTTTGGTCATGTACTTGCACAAATATTTGGCGATACTCTTAAATTTTACTTTCTCAACATTTATGTGAGCATTCATCAATACCAACAAATATCTCAGATGAGGAATAACCCACCTATTATCCAAAGTAAAACTATTTATTGTCACTCTTTTACTTGAATCATTTCGGCGTCTGTATTCTATATATCAATCATTTTCTATTGTTGTAGTGTCTAAGAATTTTTTTGGGGTAGTGTTTTAAACATTTACCCTTTGTTATACATGGAGCATTTGAAAAAGTATCACCACATGGTCCATGGAACATGCATCTTATGATGATCTCATAAGCAATTGAATCAATTTCATTGTCTAGTATTTTAATTGATATAATTTCAGTTGATATAATTTTATCTACTAGATTCAGTGTATTTGGCTTATCTCCTAGTGCCAAAGTTAAAGTTAAATATGTAAGTGAAAGATCTCATTTTTGAAATTATATTACTGAGATATCTATATAAATAAAAATAAATCTGAAAAATAAAAAACTTTAAGGATATAGATTTATTATTTATAGAGGTAGAAAAGTAATTCTTGTAAGTATTACAGGTATTTTTTTGTTTTATGCAAAAGACTCATACAGCAATAGTTGGTTTGTCTTTAACACACTGACGTGGTATTCTCATTAACTTCTCTTCTATTTATAGCCATTTAGAATTACAGGTAAATATAATTAAAAGGTTTGGATGACCAAAATATCTACATATTGTCATCGTATCTTGATAGTGTTAAATCATATTTCATAGTCTTCTTGTAAATGATGAAAATAACACAAATCTTCTACCTACAGTCAAGGCATCAATATCTCCAACATCTATTGCATCTTCTAAACTTTGGTATAGATCTGCACGTAAATTTGATTGGTGAGTCCTTATATAATTCAATCTATTATGCTTAATTTACGCATAACAATCTACAAAAAATTGTTGAAATAGTTGGTTCCCTTATAAAAGTACATTTCATTCAAATTCACGACTTTGCATTCTAAATGCATAGAATTCCCTCATGGATATAAATCTTCAATGCTACATTTTAGCAATTGGAGAAAAATCTATCCCAATGCACCACCCATCTGTACCATACCAAAAAAACAATAGATATTGAAGTGGCACATAAGACAGATGTATCTCATTGATACGTTTCAAGTTTCCATCTCTTGCAAATACCACTATATCTTATTGATGGTTCTTAAATAATTTTGACACCAATCCAATGTCAATGTTGTTCTGTTCAAATTTTTGAATATCGGTAGCATGGTCGTCTTTTTTTTTTTTGAAGGAGTATGTACTTTCTTCCTGTAGTCTTACTAGCTTAGAATTAAAGTTTTTCTTAGTATGATCCAACATACTCAAACTCATATTGTAAAGAAAAGTTTTTAAAAAATGAATCTTGTCCAATAAAGTAAAAAATGATTACAAAAAATGTAAAAAATTAATTAACCATTCATAAAGGTAATAATAATGCATATGCTTGACCATAATTGTACTTTTATAAATACTTTATAATACATTAGAAATATGTAATAATAATTTAAATAGGTAAATAGGGGGAAAAATTAGAGAATAAAAAATAAAAAACATTACAGAAAAGAATTGAAAGAATTATTATCTTTTACTAAAATTACAATAATTGAAGTTTTTGGAATAATTGCAAGTGGCAGAAATTAAAGAAAAAATTAAAAATATTATAAAACAAAAGAAACATCACAGAAAAATAATTAAGAACAAAAAATTAAAAATTTACAGAAAATTTTGATGAAATTATTACCTTTTACCAGAATGAAACAATTGCAAGTGGCAACAATTAAAGAACAAAAAAATTAAAAACATTACAGAACAGAAAATACTTATAGAAAAATAATTAAAGAATAAAAAATATCAAAAAATTTGAAGTAATTATTATCTTTTACCATAATTGCAACAATTGCAAGTGGCAGTAATTTTAAAAAATTAAAAACATTCCAAAACAAAATAAATTACAAAAAAATAATTAAAGAACAAAAAACTAAAAAAATACATAAAAGAATTTTATCTTTTTTTCCTCATTTTATGTGATTTGGTGATAGAAATATTCAACTTATGATGTCTCATGGGCCATTAATAGTAAGTCTTTTTTTATTTATTTTTGATTCCAACCTAATTAAAATATTAAACACTGTAATTTTTGTTTCTTGTTGATAATTTTTCTTGTAGACACTAACTGAATGGTTTGTAATGATTGGTCACATGAGAAAGGTATGATATATTAGTGTGTTTTTCTTCATTAGATTAATTGTGTATGTGTGTCATATCAAGTGATACACATATAGAAACATTACAAAAAAATTATTAAAGAACAAAAAATTACAAAAAATAATTAAATAAATTATTATATTTTACTAGAATTGCAACAATTACAAGTGGCGGCAATTAAAGAATAAGAATTTTAAAACATTATAAAACAAAAAAATTACATAAAATAATTGAAAGAATTATTATATTTTTGTCAAAATTGTAACAATTGTAAGTGGCGGTAATTAAAGAACAAAAAATTAAAAATATTAGAGAAAAAAATAATTAAAGAACAAAAAATAAAAAATTATAGAAAAAACTTGAAGGAATTATTAACTTTTAGTATTGCAACAATTGCAAGGTTCTGGAATAATTACAAGTGGGGTTATTTAAAAATAAAAAATTAAAATATATTACAAAAAAGAATTGAAGGGGTTTAGGTGACAATTGCAAGTTTGTGAAACAAAAGAATTGTATGATAGGTTTCCATAAAAAAATTGAGTATGATAGGTTTTAGTGTTAAATAATGAATAAGATTTATGAAGATAATTAAGAAGGATTTATATTGAATTAGGAGATTTATAAGATAGTAATAATTTATCGAGTTTTATTAAGTATGAATTTTTATTCTATAATAAATAGGATTTATAAGATAACTTTAGAATTGAAAGTTGATATATAATATCTACTAATGAAATATTTTTGAAGGAATTTAAAAAATTAAAAAATCTAGAAATAAGGATGAGAAGTTTAGATGCATAACAAAGAAAGAGTAATATATATATATATATATATATATATATATATATATATATATATATATATATAGATGATGTTTAAATAATTTTGACATTTTTATCATTCAAACACTTTATAAGATCTCAATATTTATTTTATTTATTTTTTAATAATTAATATATAGTGAGATCTAATAGATAATCAGGATTTATTGTTTCATCTAAATTGTATCGATATTGAGTTCTATCACTTATTTAAATTTTTAAAAATTAAAAAATAAAATTCAAATATTAAAAATTATAATTGATTGTAATAAAATTTTAAATTTTGAATAATTATAATTAAATTACAAATTTTAAATCTCAATATAAAATTTTAAAAACTTAAAAATAAAAATAAAAATTAATATTATTAAAATTTAATTTTCATTACTGTTTTAAAAAATTAAACAAAAAAAAACTTGGGAAAGAGAGGTGCCCACATTCCGTCATTTAGGATAGGCCAACTTTTGGCGCATCGCTGAAAGTGAGGAAGGGGCTCAGCTTGGGCTCCCCACGCCAAAGTTATTTTTTTTTTTTCATTTTAGTTTTTTGTTTAATTTTTTTAAAATTAAAAATTATAAAAAATTAATTCGCAGGAAATGACGTCCCTCCCTGTCATTCTCTTCACCCGCGCAACTGCACGATCGCAGTCCTAGGCTCAGTTGACTAGGGTTTATCACTCTCTCTTCGCCACTCTATTCGGCCGGTTCCAGTTACAGCCTTCCTCGGTGAATCTTCTGATTTAATTTTAATACTTCATAGAAATTTGCGGAAATTATTGTTTTGACGTTATGGCCATTTGTTCATCGAGGTTCGCATTGCAAAACCTGTCGATTTCAACGCATGGCACCGTTTCAAGGAACCAAAGTACGACTCAGAACGTAGTTTTCCTCTTTAGAGTATTGGGATATTTAGAAAGTCCCAAAATTTTAAGTTGTTCAGGCAGAAATTGTTTTAATAGTGATTATAATAAGTCCCAGTTATTTAAGCTCAAAAGCAGTGAATCAGGGTTTGTAGGGAAAATTATAGAGGTGTTAGATGAGGCAGAAGAACCTAGGATTGATGATGGAAGTGATGGAGATGGGGGCAACGGGCGGTTTCCGTCTGGGGGCGGAGATGGCGGTGGCGAAGGTGGTGGAGGAGAAGGTGACGACAATGAGGAAATAGAGTTTGGGCCAATAATGAAGTTTGAAGATGTAATGAGGGAGGCCGAAATGCGACGGGCGACTTTGCCAGCAGATATGATGGAGGCTGCGAAGATCACAGGGATTAGGAGATTGCTTTTTACTCGATATTTGGATTTGCAGGTGAAGATTGCAAGCTCGAATGCTTGAATGGAGTGCTAACGTTATTATTCTTATTTATTTTGAAACCTGTTGATATTATTTTTATTATTTGCTTGATGGCTGGCTTCTTTGACAGTATTATTTCATTCCCACAAACTGTGATTGCAAACTTTTTCAAACCGTGAATCTGCAGGGGTCAGGTTGGCCGTTGGGATTTTTAATGAGGTACTGCTCAATGCTTCGGAATCGAATGCTTGCTGATCCGTCTTTTCTGTTTAAAGTTGGTACAGAGGTTAGTTAAAAGAGTTCATACTGGTTTCTAAATTGTTGGCTGAACGAACAAGTGATCCTTTGTGCTTTGATGTGGTGATCATAGATATATTTATGTCTATTTATTTCATAGTTTGTCAAGACTTTTTGCTGAATTTGAGCCTTTTGTCATGATTGATTGGCAGTGGTATATTTGTACTTCATGACTTTTAACTTGTTATGACCTTCTGTTGTCTTGCACTAGTAGAAAGTAAGATGTGCTTAATGTGGATTTTTAATCTGGTGATTTAAGTTTTTAGCTTTTCTGTTATAGATGGATCTTAAAAGTTCAGGTAGTGCCCTTTCTGATTGGCTTTTCATTTTTAAAATACATTAGGTCTACTGTTATTAATCTACTGCAAGCTTTAAGCTTGATGTTTGACTTATTATTTACAGAAGTTATCTGTTTATATTTAATTCATCATAGGTACTTATTGATTCTTGTTGTGCGACATTTGCTGAAGTTCAAAAGAGAGGAAAAGATTTCTGGTCAGAGTTTGAATTATATGCTGCAGATCTTTTGGTTGGGGTGGTTGTTGACATAGCTTTGGTTGGTATGTTGGCACCTTATGCTCGTATTGGGAAGCAGTCTGTTTCAAGTGGTGTTTTTGGGCGTCTACAGCATGCCTGTGCTGCGCTTCCCAGCAGGTATCTACGCCTTTAGTTTTAGGATCTTTAGATTTCCTGTTGCTACTTGAAGTTGTCAGCTTCTTCATTTGTCATTTAGAAATAGAAATGAGGATCAGGGAGACACATTGTGAAATGGGGATTTGGAGGAGATATTCTTGCTTAGCTTCTGAATTTCGCCCCAGGATCATCCCAAAGCTATAAAGAAATGTTGGGTAATAAAAGATTAATTGACTTCCTGCACTGTGGTCCCTGAGGTGGCATGTTCCATTTGGGTATCCTATCGTGACCTCTTTATTACCTTGTTTTTTAATTGTTCGGCTAGGTATAAGCCAGCAGTATTTTGTGCATTTATTTTTAGCTATTGCAGGGGATTGTTTAGAACTTTGATAATGACTATTATGGTTGCACAGCATTTTTGAAGCTGAAAGGCCAGGATGCAAATTCTCGCTGCAGCAACGCACTGCCACATACTTTTACAAGGTAATACAACACCTGGTTGATATATCTTGGATGATAACTACTTTAGGCTTTGCTGACCAGAAGTCCATAAAAGGAACACATCACCAATCATTTTCTTTCTTGTATATAGTGACAAACTTCTTTTGTTGAAAATTTTTCGTTTCTTATAGATTTTGACTTCCTTGTTGGGACCATTGGCTATTCATTTTTCAACTCTTGCACTTATGCTTCCTCTTTGAAGTCTGATTCTTGAACTTGGTTTGTGGCTGTCTGTTTTCCTTTGCTTATCAGTTACTGCTTTTTCTTGTGCTCAATCCAGGGTGTATTATATGGGTCAGTTGGATTTGGTTGTGGTCTTATTGGCCAAGGCATAGCAAATTTGATCATGACTGCTAAACGGTATGCTTCTTCATAGAGATATTCCTTTGTTAGAGCTTGCTTGTGTGCAATGGAAATCTCTTCGACCATTCAAAAGTAAAGTATTTATATGGTACTCCTAGCTTTTAAGAGATTTGAATATTTTTAGTCGTCAGTAGAAGAAACTTGACTAAGACTGGAACTACAAATTTTTTAATAAAATTTTCAGATTGTTTTAGGGTACAGTTTTCAGGTTAAAGGGAAACAGAAGATCAGTATGGGGTTTTTTTTTTGGTTAGTTTCCCTCTTTGTTTGTTTGGGAGAGAAAAAAGGGTAGCGCGGGGGGGGGGGGTGTTGGGGGGAATTGAAACTCTATGCAGTTGACCTATTTTACATCACCTGTACTTTCCTGATCAATTTTGGTTGGGCTTCTCGCTAGCTAATAATTTCTCTGGAGTGGACAGGATTTTTAATGTGTTTGTTTTTAACTTGACAGGAGCGTTAAGAAATCAGAAGAGGATATACCTGTTCCTCCATTATTCAAAAGTGCTGCTCTCTGGGGTAGGTTAATCATTTATTCTCTATTCCTCTTCTTCATACTGGTGCAGGTATAGGTATGGGGAGCCGAAAATTAATCTCCTAATTGACATGTGTCTCAAATTCTCGGAACTCCTGCTGAGGTTTCCTATGTCATGATTCTAATTGCTTGAAACTTTTAACTCTCTAGAATTCATCTTTGTTTTCCCTCGTTTCCTTTGCCTTTATATTCTTATATTTGTAATATATGTCATTAAAGTTAATTACATTTATGATTCTCTAGTAAACTGAAAGAGTTTCAATGTTAATCTATGAACCATAAGAGCCTATAGCATTCAGTTGGGCCTGTAATGGGACAGTTTGGTGGTTGCCTGTGTTGCTAGTGTTTGCTCAGACTCACTAATCTTGTTTGTGATACCAGGTATCTTTCTTGCGGTGTCCTCTAATACACGGTATCAGATTATCAATGGGTTGGAGTGCCTTGTTGAAGCATCACCTTTGGCGAAGCGGGTCCCACCTGTTGCAATGGCTTTTACAGTGGGTATACGATTTGCCAACAATATTTATGGTGGGATGCAGTTTGTGGATTGGGCAAAATGGAGCGGGGTACAATAGTAGTATCTACCACCCATGCTGTCCTTGGAATGGTTTAGATTTTTCATTTGGTTAGTTGATTTGTTGGCTTCATGCTCTATTTTGTTTCTTAACTTTGTTTTTGGATTTCCTCTCCTTTCAAGTGATAAATTCGTAAGTACTGCATGTCCTGTTGTATCCGCTGCTCCCTAAATGAAAAATAAATAGAGGAAAAAGCAGAAGATAAGGAAAGAAAAGGCAGAGGAGAAACAGCAGCAGCTGCCCTTCTTCAGAGAATCCACTATTTTATTTGTAAATTTTCTCTTAATAGGTCCTTATATTGCGTTACCAAAAATAAGTTTCATATTGTTTTAAAATTACCGTTATGTTTTGATTTATTATTATTATCATTCTTGTTCTTGTTGTTCCTGCTTTGGTTTACTGTTAACCTGGCGCTTCGTGTCTTGGATTCTCAAAATTCTGTGTGTTTTGGAACAGTCACTTCCTAAGAATTATTTATCGGGTCCAGTAATGTTTAGCATTTGCCAGTCCACGTCCCAGATTTCTCCCCAGCTACTTCCTTTGCAGATGAGCTAAGAATTGACGTTGTCTTCCTAGTTATTCTTTTCTTTTGATGGGTTTGTTGAAACTAATATAGCCGTGTGGAAATCCTAGGACTGTTCGTATAAAGTCAAAACGGTGGTACTTGTGGTTCTAGAGGCCAGTCTTTGTCGTAAGAAGATCTATGATCTTCCTAATTATTGAATAATTTGTATATCAGGTAAAATTTTGGTCCATTAATATACCAATATAAGTTACATTGGCGTTAATATTCTAAAAATAAATTGTGAAAAATAAAGGATTCGAAAGGTTAGACGAATCTTTAGCGTTTACATCCTCAAGTGGATTGAATTAGGCTCCAAATCTTCCAGTCTATTCTACTTTCTTTCCTGCTACCATAATAATCTAGAAACCAACGTCACTGCATATGACCCTGCAGATACTGATGGCACTACTTTAACCTATGGAATACACTAAGGCAGGGGCAATGGTGAAGCACTTGCTATGGTTCCAATTTAAGAACACCCCACGGGCTACAAGTGCTGCTCCAGTGGGTCAATAGCAGACTAGTCATGTTGGTCAAGTTTTAGTAAATTATCCCCCCACAAAAAAAAGGTAAATGGAAGTCTTCTTTTCAGCAATATTATCACATGAGGGAGAGACATTTCTTTTATTAGCAAACAATATACGCGAGCATGGAGTCTTCAAAGATGTACTAATGTTATATATGTCTAAACTGGCTTTCAACATGTCAGATCTGGCTTCTAGAATTTCTTGGGCATAGATGCGCTAAGATTGTGCATTGTCCCATGCACCATACCTTTTTTCTTTTATAAATAGGGTTAAGATATAAACCATAACTTTTTACATTTTCGAGTAAGTTTTTAACCATTAAACTTGGAGAAGTAGTTTTATAGTTGAATGAAAATTACAAATATCATTTACTGAATATAATATTAATGGGTGTAAAGTACAAGTAAAAGGTCAATTTAAAATTAATTGTCATTTTCAGTCGATTAACAATAAAAACGTAAATGTAAGTTGAATTTTGGCACTAGAAGGGTGGTTGAGATATCAATTTCCATCTGAAAAAGGGGAAGAATTTGAGGCTGGATTGAATTGCAGAAATCAGAGAAGAAAAGGTTAGCTTTTATAGTTAGAAAAAGTAGGAAGGAGATTATCAATTCATTATTCATGACTGGAGAATAACTCAACAACCATATATATATTTTCTTTGTTGATAAATATAACTCAACAAGTCCTTGCACACATTGAAAAATAACATTGATGGTAGCTTTTACTTCCCATCTATTTTTTTCTTTAGAAGGTATTCACAAATGGATGTAAGAATTATTATTATTATTTACTAGACAAAAATAGAGGGATAAAAATATTTTCTCTAAAAGTGACCTATAAATTTTGTTCTTTGAGTGGGAGAAGGAGAATTTTCAAATTACATCCAATGTAATTCTCGAAATTTTGACTATATCATTGTAGTAAAATCTCTTGACAGTGATTATAACTATTTATAATCTAGTATTTTTTTTTTGTTTGTTAAAATTTAAAATCTAAAACATTTGGTAGAAATTCTTTGAACTACCAAATAAATTTAAAGTTTTTAAAAATCCATTGCTGTAATTAATTAAAGAAAAAAATGACATTACCATAACATTTTAACGCATATAACATAGCCCAAACATTTCCGATTCCATCTCAAGCTCAAACAAAATAGAGCCCAATGCAGCTAATTCAAGCACCGGGCGTCCCACCGTTACACTTCAAGCCTCAGCAAAATTAGATTGTTTACATGCAACTACAAGCATTTACTTCCAAAAGATCCCAGAAAAAAGGAAAAGAAAAAAAAAGAGATTTTGAAACAAACCAAAATTGTTATGAAAACTGAAAAATAAATATGGATGTCCTTTAAGTTTTTAGAGAATTAAAAACATCATTTTATCCCTTCCCCTAAATCCTACGTTGATTGTAAGATAAAACTTGTGTTACGTAGTTTATGTTTTGGCAATAAATTGAGCCATAAATATATACAACAAGAAAAATATATTTTCTAGTTCTATTATTCTCTCATTTTCTTCTTTCTTTCATTATATCTTTTATTTTTATTCTGTTCAAGTATTACATCAAATTTACAATACGTTATCACTACGAATCTTTACTTTTTGTTATTTGGAAAAGAGCTATACTACCTTGGAGATTTGAAGGTGAATGTAAGTTTTTATATTACAAGTTTTATTTTTGTGGCCAATATTACTGAACTCGAGTTTGTAACTTTTGATATTATTAGAAAAAATTATTTACCTTGGACACTTGATGCTGAAATACATTTGCATACAATGGGTCTTGAGACACCATTAAAGAAAATAACACAACATCAAATAAAGATCGTGCCAAAGCTTTGATTTTTCTCGGTCATATCTTATTGTGAAAGATCTACTTATTTTGTGAAATAATTTAAAAGAAAGATTTAACCACATGAAAATAGTCATCTTTCCAAAGGTACGATATGATTGGTTGCATTTGCAGCTCCAAGATTTTAAATCTATCAATGAGTATAATTCAGTCATGTTCAGAATTACTTCTCAATTAAAATTATGTAGAGAGAATATTACTGATACTAATGTGGTGAAAAAATTATTCTCCATATTTCATGCCTCGAATATGCTCTTGTAGCAGCAATATCAAGAGAAAGGTTTTCAGAAGTATTCTGATATGATTTTATGTCTCATTGTGGCTAAACAAAATAATAAATTATAAATAAAAAATCATGAAACCTGACCAACTGGCTCCCCTCCATTCCCTGAAATGAATGCGGCTAAGGCTTATAGTTGTAGAAGAGGCCAACGTGGTGTTAGTGGTAGAAATATTCCCTATTCTCATGGTAATGAGGAATGTTCCTTAAAATAAAAAAGAAATGAGAAAAGAAAAATGAAAGAAATTGATCTAGTATGCGTGTTATGGATATGGACTGCAAGGACATTGGTCTTGCACCTATCATATAGCCAAACATCTTTTTGACCTCTATCAGGCATCCTTAAAAAGAAAAATAAAAATATTAAGACAAATTTTACTTCTCAGCATTTTGAAAATGATGATGATGATTATTATGATAATATTCCTGTTGATGTTACTTATTTTGATGTAGTTGATTTCTTTGAACATCTAGTAGGGAAGGTTAATCACTTGATTGGTGATGGACAAGTCCCGAAGACTTGATCCTTTATTTTCCTTATTCAGTTTTCTACAAATCTATATGAATTCTGACTAGTTTTATAATAAATAATACTTTGTGATTTTCATATTACAATAAATATCAATATCTTACTTTCTTTAGTTTTACACTAAAAATAAATTATTTAAATAATTTTTGTATATATTGAATGCTATATGGCTCTTATTCCCTTTTCTGAATTAAAGAGTAGAGATGGAGATATTTGTCTAATTGACAGTAGAATAACGCACACCATACTTAAATATAAAATATATTTTTCCTATTTAAATATGAGAAAAATAAATGTTCATACTATAAATGGTAGTGCAAAATTAATTGAAGATTCAAGAAGAGCTTGCATATTTTTACCTAAAGAACTATCCAATCCTAAATCAAAACACTATCCAATCTCAAATCAAAACACTATCCAATCCCACCTTACAAATCAATTGCTTAATGCTTTTGTAGACTCTAGAAGTGTTACCAAATTACATCTTCCAACTATAGATACTCTTATTTGGATAGATGTCCCAACATGATAACATGTAAGCTCTATAACTATTGATTCTAAAACACATGCCTGAAGCGTGGCAACCTCTTGGTTCTAAAGATAAAAATTCTCGAAAAAAAGAAGATTAAATGATCAAAGTGTTCCTCCTGAAGAGTTAGAACATATAGACCAACAAATAATTGATCTTAATGTTCAGGATTCTAAAAATAATAAAAATATGGAGAATTCCATAAATTTTGTTGTTACACATGAAAGTTGGAATTGAATAAATAAGATTCCTCATTATAATGTAGTACTTGATATTTTAAGTGATAAAGAAGATCCTGAACTAATGTTAGTTAAGGAATGTCGGTATAGACCTAATTGGTTGAAATAAAAAATACGATTCAATCGGAACTAAACTCACTTACCAAACTTGAAATTTTTGGCCTTGTAGCCTTGAACACTAGAATGTGTAAAATCAGGTGGTTATAAATGGGTATTTGTACGAAAACAAAATAAAGTTGTGAGATATAAAATAGACTTGTAGCACAAGAATTTTCACAAATACTTGGAATTAATTATGAGGAGACATATTCTTATGTGATTAATGCAATCACGTTTCGATATCTTTGTAATTCTGATAGTATTTGAAAAACTTAATATGCATTTTCTGGACGTAGCTACTGCATATTTATATGAAAATGTTGATAGTGAAACTTGCATGAAATTTCCTAAAGGATTTCATATGCCTGGAACATGTACATCAAGCACTCAAGAACATCATTCCATTAAATTGTAAAAATCTTTGTATGGATTAAAACAATCTAAAAAAGTATGGTATAATTATCTCAATAAGAGCTTAATGCAAGCCAGATGGAAAAATAATTCGATTTGTCGATATGTTTTCATCAAGAAATCTAAATCAAGTTTCGTGATAATGGTGACATATGTTGATGATATTAATCTTATTGGGACTCTTGAAATTAAGGATTTTGGAAGAACCAAGTTTTGTCTTGGTTTATAAATTGATCATCTAGAAGATGAAATCCTTATTCATCAATCAATATATACTAAAAAAATCTTTAAAATATTTTATATGAACAAGATACATCCTTTAAGTACTAATCGTTCGGTCACTGGATGTTTCTAAAGATGCATTTCAATCATGAGAAAAAGATAATAAACTACTATCATATCTTAGTGCTACTGGAGCACTGATATATCTTGCAAATAATACATGTCTTGATATATCATTTGCGGTAAATTTGTTAGCAAGATACAAGTATTTTCCTACTCAACGACATTGGAATTGTATCAAACATATCCTTTGATATCTCTAATAAACAATTGATTTTGGATTATTTTATTCAAAAGAGTTAAAATTTGTATTGGTTGGATATGCCGATGTTGGTTATCTATCTAATCTTCACATGACACTTTCTTAGACAGATTATTTATTTATATGTGATGAGAATGTGTGTGGTTGAGATCAATGATTCATTATATCCGAGAAAGTTGTGATTTGTCCTCTATATTATATGAGGATAATGCAACTTGTATAGTTCAATTGAAAGGATGATATATTAAAGGAGATAGGACGAAACATATTTTATCCAAATTCTTTTTTACTCACAAGCTCTAAAAGACAGGTGAAATAAATATGCAATAGATTAGCTCATGTAATAATTTGGCGGACTTATTTACAAAGACACTACTGACTACAACTTTTAAGAAGATAATCTACAAGATTGGTATATGTTGGTTTAAGGATCTTAAAGGATCATGTCAACAAGGGGAGTAAACATAAAGAATAGTGTACTTTTTTTCTTTCGCTAGATTTTTTTCATTAGTTTTTTTTTTATCTAGAAGGATTTTAACAAGACATATTATTTATGTTTAAGGACATCCAAGAGAGAGTGTTATAAAAACTGAAGAATAAATATGGATGTCCTTTCAGTTTTTAGAGAATTAAAAATATCATCTTATCCCTTCATCTAAATGCTACATTTATTGTAAGATAAAACTTATCTTACACAACTTATATTTTGGCTATAAATTGAGTCATTAGAAGAAGAAGAAGAAGTAGTATATAGAACAAGAAGAAGATATTTCATATTTCTATTATTCTCTCATTTCTCTTTTTTAATATATATTTTTTTATTTTTTGTTCAAGTATTACACTAATTTTATAGTAAAAATAAATTAAAAATTTCTCTAAATTTTATTTTTAATTTTATAAAAATTATACTTAAATCCCACAAACATAGAAAAAGTAAAAAAATTATTGAAGCAAAATTCAAGTATAGTAAGAGCTTTTGGAACTAAACTCGTTTTTTTTCTCTTTTTTGAACTACATTAGAAATAGAAATTTAGACATATATATATTAATAAAACACTTTTGTTCTCTCTTTTTCCCTTAAAGCTTTGAAGTATGCATTTTTATTTTTTAGAATTTTAAGTTTTTTTAATAGAAAAGATATTATTAGTTAGAATTTAAACTTTTAAACTTAAAAATCTCAGTTCTTAGCCTCACTTCTCTAATTAAATTCTCTAATTTGTATTATTCATGTTTATTATGTTTTCTCTTTCTACATCTTTCATTCTTTTTTTTTGTTTTGATTGGATTATGTACACTAATATATATTTTTAGTTCTTTTAATAAAAAATTAATAAATTTTTATTTTCTTTGGCAGGTTTTGAAGATTTATATATTCTAATAATTTTGTTTTGATCACAAATTTTTTTTTTTTTGAGTGTATGATTTAGAAATAGTTACCTATTTTGTCTTTTGTATCTATTACTCTAATTTAATACTTTATATGCTAAAATTTAAAGACAAAAGTATCTAATTGCTTATTAAAACATTCTGCATTAGATACATGCATTATTTTACAGTACATTAGACATAAAATATAATGGTCGAGGGTTTTTGAATTTTTTTTTTGTCTTTTCATCAAGTAGATTAAACGAAAGAAATAATTTTTGTAAAGTATAATAAGTATAATAATATTATGATTTTTTTCTGGTAGATCAAAAACACTATTTTTTGGAAAACTTTTGAGCTATTTTATGAGAATTTTCTAATTTTGAAAAATCTTTCTTTGAGATTTTTAATATAAAATACTAATATTTTTTATTTTATAAATTATTTATTTTTTAGAAGTAGAGAGAAATAATGAAGGGGAGAGGATTTTTAATATTCACCATTATTTTATTGTAAATATACTATATTTTTTCTTAGGTGAGGCTTTATTTAAAAATTAGTGTAAGAATATCACAATTAAAATAAGCTTACTTTCAAGTTTTAATATTAATGACTTTTTTTATTTTAAATTTTTTTCTTTGAGGGGATGGGCTTGTGAAACACAAAATATTTTGATAAGATTCATTATAAAAAAATGATAAGTAAGTGTGATATATCAATATAAAATTAATACTTTATAAATTATTAATCTCTTTTTGATGATTTTTAATAAAAAAGTGTCAATAATTTTATATAATATAAATAGTTTATGTTATTGTATTTACCAAAATTTTTTCTTAACTTACTAAAATGAATAGTTTATGTTGTAATCATTCAATTTTTGATGGATGGAGTAGTATAAAAAAGAAATTAAACTAGATATAACAATAGTTTTTTTCTCTTAAAGATTTGATCATGATAATATTTTAGGAATATTTTATAGTTAAATTATAATTAGTTTATTTTAAGAATATTTTAGTATTACAATAGTTATTTAAATATTTAATTTTTTATTTTTTATAAGTAACTTTAGAAATTAGTATTTAAAATTTAATTCTTTCAACATTCGTGCAAGTATCATTACCAAGCAAATTTATTTTTTTGCAAAAAACTCATAGTTATTTAAGTATTTAATTTTTTTATTTTTATAAGTAATTTATAAATTAATATTTAAAATTTTAATTATTTCACATTTTGTGCATGTATCTTTACCAGGCAGATTTAATTTTTTTTCTTTTTCTTTAAATAGCTCATAGTTGTTTAAATGTTTGATTTCTTTTCTTTCTTATTTTTATAAGTAACTTTATAAATTAATATTTAAAATTTTATTTATTTTATCCTTTGTGAAGGAAAGTTGCAATATTTCTTATTCAATTCTTTATTTATTTAGAATAACAAAGAAATAAGGTTAAACTTTTATTGTTATTTTTAAATACACAAAATAATAAACATCTATAGTTATTTTTACAACTTTTTCCTATTATTACATACAATTAATTTTAAAGAGAATAAATTTTTTTATTAAATACATAAATTTACTTTATAATTGTAATTTATTAAAATATATTTCAATAATTATTATTAAAAATAAAAAAATTAATACACGTACATATCTATACACACACTCAATGCATCTCTTATTATTCAAAAGATATTTATAAATTAATTATTTTTAAAAAATATTTCCTTTTTAAAATTTGTTGAGAACTTTTTTGTGTATGTGTGAGATGTTTATGAATTTATTTATTTTTAGAGAATATTTTTTTTGAGAACTTTTTCGGATAAAGGGTAAAATAGAAAGACTGTCCCATACATTTTCTTTTAAAATGAGCATGAGTATTATACATGTTATAGACATCAGACACATTTAGAATATTTTAATTTTTCATTCAAATAAGTATTTTAGTTTTATTATTTTTTAAATTTTAAAATATGTATTAAAGGCTTTTTTAGTTAGATCCTGCAAAATGAGATGTATGCACTTTTTTTTTTAATTTTTTATTTATATTTTTCTTCTTTAATATGAGTTTGTGTAATCATTTTTAAGAATAAAATATATTTTTTGAAACTTTTTGAATTTTTTTATTATTAACAAGTCTGCAAGTTGTACACGACTTTTATATGTTATTATTCCTTTGTCACACTTTTTGTCAGCTTCTTTTATTTTTTAGTTTTATTTTTAGCTTTATTGATTTTTTTCTCTTTTTACATCTTTCATGATTTTTTTTATTGAATGATATAATCTATTTTATATTTTTAATTATTTTAATAAAAAATTATTGAGTTTTTATTTACTTTGATAAGTGTTGAAGATTCAAAATTTTTTTTTGTTTATTTGAGGAAATGACTTCAGGAATATTTATCTGTTTAGGTCTTAGTATCTATTGCACCAATTAAATCAATATCTATTACTATCTAATTTAATCATTCATTTGCTAAGTTTTAAGGATAAAAATATCTAATTGCCTATTAAAATGATCTGTACCAGAATATGCACAACTTTGCATTACATTAGTCATGAAATGTAATAGTCTATAATTTTTATTTTTTTATTTTAATCTTTTTACTAAGTAAATATAAAAGAAAGAAATGATTTTGTAAAGTACATTAACACTATAGCTTCTTTGTGATGTATCAAGAATAAGATTCTTTTGAAAAAAAATTGAGTAATAATCTAAGAATCTTTTCATTTTGGAAAAATATTTCTTTGAGATTTTAATATAAAATACTAATATTTTTTATTTTTTATGTTATTTATTTTTTAAGAATGGAGAGAGACAAGTAAGGGGAGAGAAATTTTAATTTTTACAATGCTTTTATTACAAATATATTCTATTTTTTGAAAAGTCAAAATAAATAATGAAATAATAAAGAATTCTTTTTTTCTCTTACACATAATAGAAGTAGAAGATGAATATGGTAGAATAATTGAAAGACCATGCCGTAAATTTAACTTTCTTTAAAACTATAAAAAAATACAACTTATAATATATTTTTTATTTTTATCTTAATTAACTTATGATTAACGATTAGTGCATAGTTTTTTAATTAAATACATAAATTTGTTTAATATTTTTTGTAATAATTATAATAACTATTTATATAATAATACGTATTATTTTTTTGTAATAATTTTTAATAAAAAATTAACTTTGTCACTAAAAAAAATTAAATTTACTCATAGTCATACTATTAAAGATATTTTTTAATAATATTAAAAATAATTTTTTATTATATATATTTTTTAATAGTCATACTATTAAAGATATTTTTTAATAATATTAAAAATAATTTTTTATTATATATATTTTTTAAAAAATATATTCACCATGTAAAGTTCGAGCTTTATTCCAGTTTTGAAATATACTACTGTTACGCTAGGAGAAGGAAAGCCAGAGTTTAAAAAAGAAAAAAGAAAAAAGAAAAAAGAAAAATCCTGTCAAAAAGAAATGGAAAAAATAGTAAAATGAGACGAAATGATGACAATAATGTCGTTTATCGCTGTAAAAAATTAAAATTAGAAAAAAAGTCGTCTTTCTTCATCCACCCCGACGGCTTTCTCCAAATTTCTTCAGTCCACCTTCCTCTCTTCCTTTCTCTCTCTGGATCACACACAAACACACGGCACAGTCTTCTCTTTCTCTCTCTACATATATGGTCAAGGCATGTGCATACGCGATACTAAGTGCATTTTGTTTTCTGTATAGATTTCATCTCTAATTCATTCCAGAAAAAGCCCAGAGGAGATCTTAATTGTAATCGGGAGAGCTGTGAGCTTTTGGATCTGGTGTCGCTGGTGATCAGAACGGGAGAAGATGGCGTTGTCTGGCATGAGAGGGCTGTCAGTGTTCATCAGCGACATCCGCAATTGCCAGAACAAAGAGCAGGAGCGCCTCCGCGTTGATAAAGAGCTTGGCAACGTCCGTACTCGCTTCAAAAATGAAAAGGTGCAAATTTTCCCTGCGCTTTCGTACACAATTCTTATATGTGTCATTGTATTCCAGTATTTTCATTTCTTTGTTCTTTTGTGAAAGAATTTCTCAACTTTTAAATCTGAAACCAGCTATTTTAGCTGAAGAATCAACGAATTTTGTGTTCAAATTTTGCTACGCACTCATATATTCTGCTTGTGTGAAATAGTTCTTCAGACTAGTTAATTTGCTACGTGTTAGTTTAGCTATCCTGAGGCATATGGGGTCTTGTTTCTATTTTTAGGGCTTTGCAAGGGAAATGCATGTAGTTGGGATTTTAATTTGGATAGAATTTAGGGACAGGAGAAGGGGATGGACTTTGGTTTTTATTTTGAAAGGTTTGTGTGTTTTGTAAAACAATGGTAATAAGCTAACAGTTGATGGAAGTATTAATTGGCCGCGCAATTGTGTACTAGTGCTGGTCTAGTTGTGTATCAGCGGGTGAGACATTTTAAGAATCATAGAACAACGAATTCATAAACTGTACGTTCTAGGTTTATCTGGCTTTATAAATTTAGGCGTGTCCTGTAGGTAGAAGGCTTTGACAATGAGTTTATTATTCTAGAAAGCAATATAATGTACTTGTAATGGAATGGTCCCCTAAGATGTCTAGGTTTTTATTTGGCTACTAGATATGAAGTGATGAAATCACGGTTTCTTTCAAATAGACTGCTGAGGAGCACTTGATCATGCACTTGGAGGTTGTGCTAAGGTTAATGTTTGGACTACGTCAACTAAAATTCTCAGTTCATGTCTCTGTTCGTGTTTTAGAAGTTGTAGAATATACATGCATTGCTGCCATTACTGAATTTATTTAGGTCAAATTTGGTACTGCAAACTTCTTATACTCAACTTTTTTTTTGGGTGGGGGGGGAGCAAGCTAGAATAACCCATGCTACTGTTACCATTTCTCTTTTTCTTTTTAATTTTTTTTTAAAAAAATTTCTGGTGATCCCTGAAAGAAGGGGGATAGGATAGAAGGATGGTAAAGGAGTTTAAGAAATCTGGAGATGGTCAATGGCAATTGTGAGTAAAAAGGAAGAGCATGTAGTTCAGAGATGATAGGGAAATGAGACAACTCGATGTAGTTTGGTATATCAGTATAACAGGGGAGATTTTTGGAAATATATACATTCAAGTGGCACTATTTTGTGCTGAATGTCTGATGCAAATCTTGGTTTTGCTTTTTCCCTTCATACTACGTTGGGTTCGTGAAGAAAAAAAAAGGGGGGGGAGGAAATGGGGAGGGGAGGTGGAAACGAGGGAATTCTTTATGTTTATGTATTTGCTTCATTTTGTTTGTTAATGAGATGTGACCGGAAACAGAAAGAGAAATACTAGTCTAGTATATATTTTTACCTTTTTATCTCTGGCCCTAACTTCAAAATTCAAAATGAAAACATTTCTCTAACTTTGTATATTAACTCAAGAAACCCTCCAATCCAAAAGGAGAGAATGAAGTGGTAAATAATTGGCAAGGGGAAGGGAGATGATTATACACACTTTTATATTCACTCCACCTTCCAGTTGACTTTTCACATCCAATAAAATTAACCCTATAGCAATCCTGGTCAGTTTGTTTGATCTCAGAGCTGCTTGGGAATCGTTCAATACGTTGAAATTTCATGGTTTTTTAGTTATCTTGAAATGTTAGCTTTCTTCTTTGGTTTGGGTTATATAAGCACTCTCCAGGGAAACTGAGAAAAGTAACCAAATGGAAGAAAGTATTCTTGGAAGTCTTTCTGATAGAGCTCATTTTTAGTTCCATATGGACTTGACTACTGACTTTATGCCAGCAATCGGAATTTTTGATGGGTTCAAAAAATGTGCTATAACGCATTGAAGGTGGTGGAGCCGAAGAGAAAAAAGGCTAGAGTTTCAAATTTGAGTAAAACTTTTACCTTTTAGCTGCTGCATAAGAAACTAAGAAAAGTATATTGACCACAATTATAAGCCCTCACTGGTGCCTAGAAGTAAAGGAAAAATGTTTTACTGTATACTTTTCTTTTTCCCCATCATTTGAAGCTTCTATCTCCTTTTCACCACTTGACTATCTTTATCTAATTAATAGGACATTTAGCTACGTTGCTATGAATGCTACTCTTGTTTTCTAGTTTTTGATGAATTGAAGGTTATTAATCTCCAACTAGTGGAAGAGCTTCCAGTTTTTATGTCTGTGTTACTTGCAAATTTTGCACTTCCATTTTATGCCTAGACACTGAAGATTTTTCAGTTTTGAATTTGGAACTGAAAGAAACAGCAGAAGATATCTATAACAGAATGTACTTGAATTTCTCTTGTTGAGCTGGAGAAACAATCAACACTTTCTTGGTGCCCTTTATGGTTGGGAACAGGATGATAATGTAAATTTCTTATGTGATTGCTTAAATTAACCATCACTCAGAAAATAGGTTTGTCATGTTAGTGCAAGAATTGATATAGATCTAAGCACTGGAGTTTACTCATGAGTACTGAAAATTATTTTAAAATCCCAATATATGCAGTGTAGAGTTTGACATAATATTTGGGGTGCTTCAGATGGTCGGTTTTACCTTTTGGACCTGGAAGATCTAGAGCTGCATTAGTATTTTTCTAGAAATTCTCTGTTGGAAAGCTATTTACTGTACCAACTTTTCTTCTGCTATGGTCTTCCTTTTTTTTAAAAAAAAAATATTTTAACAGTGTTTTGGTAGTTTACATGCTGTTTTGACCTGTGCCCTTTTATCATAGAAGAGATGAGTTTTACTTTGATAAAGTCTATGATAAATTGAATTCTAGTTACTGAATTTATGCTTGTTATTCTGTAGGGTTTGACGCCTTATGAAAAGAAGAAATATGTTTGGAAAATGCTCTACATCTATATGCTTGGTTATGATGTGGACTTTGGTCACATGGAAGCAGTCTCATTAATATCTGCTCCGAAGTACCCTGAAAAGCAGGTATCTTAGAACTTCATATGTTTTATTCCCTTAATACTTTTTCCATAGTACTCTATAGTCTGTTTTGTTTTGGGAGCAGTAGTTTTTCTTGGGACTATAAGTGTGATCTACAATGGAGCATTTTGTTTGTGGAATTTATTTACATTTTAGTTAAAATGAACTTTTGTCCGGAACTAGGCAGCAATTTTACTTTGATTTTGGGCGATCTGATATGTGATGATTAAAGAACTCAAACTTTTTCTATGTTGGTTTGAAAGCCTTAGAAATATATGTTATACTAATTGTAAAATCCATATCCTCCATATTTTGCTGGGTTGGTTCTGTCTGATGTCATTACCTGTTATATTGGTCATGAGAGCTACTTCTTGTCATTTAAAATGTGTTGTCAGTCTGCTCATGTATCTTTGAGACTGTGCTTGTTAAGGAGAAGGATAAAGTGGCAGCTTCCTTCCCTTTGTAAGTTTTACAATGCTGGAAATTTAGTAATTTGTAGAGTATTAAAGAGAGGTTTTTAGGAAATTGGAGCCAAGATTCTGAAGTTTTTAGTTGTCTTGCAGCTTTGTTGTTCTCAAAGCATCCAAGGAAGTTCAAGGTTGATGGTCCTAGAGTTGTATCCCTTATTTGCTTTTGGGAACTTCTGTAATAAACAAATACTGCAACTTTTGATATTTGTCTACTGCCAGATCATCTGTTAAAATAACTTTCCTGCTCTTTGCTTGAATTTGTTTGCATTTTTTGTTTTGCTTGTAGGATGAGTTGTATTGCATGCGCTGCCAATTTTTGTCTTTTTAATTCATGTAAAAATGCTGATTTGAATATAACACTGGTTAAACTAACTTCCGTTGATCTATATGATTGCAGGTCGGTTACATTGTGACCTCATGTTTACTCAACGAGAATCATGACTTTTTGAGATTAGCAATTAATACTGTGCGCAACGATATCATTGGGCGGAATGAGACATTTCAATGCCTAGCATTAACTTTGGTATCCATTTTAATCCTCTGGCTCGCAAAAACTTTATTGTTTAATATCGCAATGTCTCCATTAACTTGGATAGTTACAAATTCTTTTTCTATATTTCTGCAGGTTGGTAATATTGGTGGCCGAGAATTTGCTGAATCACTAGCACCTGATGTCCAAAAGTTACTTGTAAGAGGACATTTTTCTCTAGACTTTGGTTGATATTTTACTTGAAAAGACTCTTAACAGTTTAATTTGCTCAGATTTCCAGTAGTTGTCGGCCACTAGTGAGAAAGAAGGCTGCATTATGCCTCTTACGCCTGTTTAGGAAAAATCCCGATGTTGTCAATGTTGATGGCTGGTAACAGATTATATCATTTATAGGCATATCTTGGGACTCCCTCAGCTGATGCTTATGTTAATTGAACTTATTTTATGTTGCAGGTCGGATCGAATGGCACAACTGTTAGATGAACGAGACTTGGGTGTCTTGACATCTTCTATGAGCCTCCTAGTTGCACTAGTGGCAAATAACCATGAAGCATACTGGAGTTGCCTCCCAAAGTGTGTTAAAACGCTCGAAAGGCTTGCAAGGAACCAAGATGTTCCTCAAGAATATACTTATTATGGTATTCCATCTCCCTGGCTACAGGTATGCTTTTTCTTTATGTTCAGTTAGAATCGCTTGGTATAGATGTTTTGAATAGTTGGCATAGATTAATTTAGTTCTTACATGGGAAATTCTGATTTATGACATAAACCTTGAATTTCAATGTCGCTCCTGTATGCTCTTCATAGTAGAGCACCTTCCATCTGCAATTCCATATTAGATTACCACCTCATCTGAAAGCTTAAGTTGTTACCAAATACTCTAATTTATGCATTTCAGCACTAACATTTGGTGAGTCTTTAAACAGTTACCAGAGTTATCAGTTAATGATGTTGACTGTTAAGACCATATATCTGTGTTTATGTTTTAGCTATCAAATCTGTAACACTGATTTTGTCCTATTCCATAATGGTTTATGGAGCATGGATCTATAGAATTTTAAAACTGAATTATTGGATCAGTGGACAATACAAATTGTATCCCAAGAACATGGCTGCATGAAAAAGGAAAATGTTATGTTCCTTGGAATTTTATACTAGAACACAAATTTTTTCCTGTTGTTGAAGTTCCCGTGCATTTTATAACCTTAGCATGAGTTTATCAAAAGAGGACAAGCTCTAAGTAAATAATTTGTATACACAGAATTTATGTTCTCTATACTGTTTCCCAAAAGTTCTCTCTTTGATTTATTTTATCAGACTTCATTTTTACTATTATGCAATTCAGGTTAAGACAATGAGAGCTCTTCAGTACTTTCCTACCATTGAAGATCCTAACACCAGGAGATCATTGTTTGAGGTCTAGTCTCCTCCTTATATGTGTGGTTTTAAAGCTTTTCTTCCTTGGACTTGGCCTGATACTTGATCTCATATTTGTAATGGATCTGTTTTGATTAATTAGGTTCTACAACGGATACTAATGGGAACAGATGTCGTGAAAAATGTGAACAAGAATAATGCATCACATGCTGTTCTCTTTGAGGCCCTTGCTCTTGTAAGTTACCATATTAGGTTTTTTTTGGTTAAAAATTACCATCTTAGTTGTGAGTGTAAAAGTTTGTTCTTTATGATATATATTGGTGGTTTCAACAAAATGTAGTTGACACAGACTGGTTTATCACTTGCTCCAGAGTTCTGTGCTTACTATTAGTACTAAGAGATACTTTGGATTATCTACTTTGCATATTGGTCACTTTCGCTTTTCTTGTATCAGTGGAAATTGCAACCTTAAGTACAACTTCAAGCAAGGAAGAGGCTTTTAATAAAGATTCTGTACCTCAAATTGTCAACCTAGCATTTTGGGTAGTGACCGCACCCCTATTATGTGGTTAAAAGCCTGAAGGACAAAATGTAAGAAAGAATAAAAGCTCTTGTTGCATGATAAGACTGTAAATTATTCTTAATATCAATATTCACTGTGTTACTGCAGATGCTAAATTTCTTGAGTTGGATGATGTTGCATCATAGTACTTCTGTCAAATTTTGAATCAGCAAAGCAAACTATACGAGAAAGCTTTAGTTTGACAATATAACTATAGAACATATCTTCCAACCTAACACCTGTAATCTTTCTCTAGCCACCATCTAGCACCATTGGGTTGTAAACTTGTAATCATGAGTTGTATCATGATTTGTTGTGATTCTTAGGTTGGATTTACAAACTACTCCTTTGTCCCCAATTGAATGTCTATTTTTATATCGGTCCCAGTACTGAACATCAACTTTTTCTATTTTCAATCTAAACTTCCATCACTAACCTCCCTAACTGAAAGGAAAGGAGAGATTAGGATTGTTAACGTGTTCTAGCATAAGTACTAAGGCTAGATGGTAATACATGGATCGTCCAAAGCTTTTCTCAAATTTTATGCAAATTCAAATTTTGGACATTGAATTTGTGGAGGGGGTGTATTTTATTTTGTAGCCTTACAGGATACTCTATATTATGCTTTGGTAATTTTTTTCCATTTCTTTTCTGAACAGAATGGTATGTGATTTATCCTTCTCTCTCTCTCTCACACACACACGCACACAGTGATAACCACACACGCAAACTCCGTCAACACCCTTCTGGGCACACAAACCTACATTCCCTCTGCACACGAGCACAAAAACAATCTTTGATAAGCATTTCTCCTTATCAGGGCATTTATTAGAACCTAATGGTTGTCTCTTATTTGCACCTCAGGTAATGCATCTTGATGCTGAAAAAGAAATGATGTCTCAATGTGTTGCATTACTTGGGAAGTTTATTGCTGTGCGTGAACCAAATATCCGATATCTTGGATTGGTAAGTTGCTCGCTTCAAATTGCCATTTTATTTTTGGTCTTTATGTGTCGAACCTCTGATGTTCAATCTGTCATCTTTCATTCTACAGTACTGTAATTAAATAAATTTAAGCATTGTTCTTTCTTTTCATATAGATATATGAGACCTGCAAACATATATTCGATTTGCCAGATTTTGTGAAAAGTTTGTGTTTTTTTTTTTGGGTGAATGAAAAGTTTATGTGGTTGCTTATTCTGATACTATGCTTTCTCTTTCTTAATTGCAGGAGAATATGACTCGAATGTTAATGGTTACAGATGTGCAAGACATAATCAAAAGACATCAAGCCCAGATCATTACATCGCTGAAGGATCCTGATATCAGGTAAAATTAATTGCCTGGTGTTTTTTTTTAAGAAAAAAAGAAATCTTGAAACAACCAGGTGGCAATTATTACCTTTACAGTAAGACTCAAACTTCTGTTGTCATTCATTTTTATGCATCTCTTTGTTTTAGTGTGCTATGTGATCTTAAAACTGGAGATGCTAATACAGAAAAGTTGCTGTTGGGATTTCATCACCAAATTATTCTCTTGTAACATGTCAAGCCGAATGGATTGTCCATTTTTCTAAAATGAATGATTCATTACCCAAATCTACACCACTAACATCAGTTCAAAAAAAGGGGGAGGGGGGTGGGGGAAGGAACATGGATGTGGACCACATGGGGCATGGATCCCATCACAATTCATCAAGAATAAAGTAATAAAACAATACTGGTCAAACACTCTCTTAGATTATTGCAAATGTGGACATTACAATTGGGCTGAGTGCGTATAAGTTTGTCAGCAGTTTTTCCCCGTTTTGATAACCTTGTTCTGGCCTGGGTCACATAATTATAGGATTGCTAGTTCATTTTGTTTTATTTCTCTTTTCTTTTTTTTAACCATGAATACTATCAACAGTATCCGAAGACGTGCTCTTGATTTGCTGTATGGCATGTGTGATGTTTCTAATGCCAAGGACATAGTTGAAGAATTACTACAGGTGCATAAATGCTGACTCATCCTTGCCTGTTTTCTGTTAAATATGTTAAGAATCTACATTTAACATTCTTCCAGTAAAATTGAAGTCTATAGAGATGATGAAGAAAACCATTAACTGTCATTTGTTGTTTCAGTATCTCAGTACTGCTGATTTTGCAATGCGGGAAGAGTTGTCTCTAAAAATTGCAATTCTCTCAGAGAAGTTTGCCCCCGATTTATCATGGTATGAAATTCTAGAAAATACAGTTTAACTGAATGGGAGTTATAGTTTGGCAGAGATCATACTGGTTTCTCAGCTTTCTAAACCTATAACTGGGGAATAGTTGTTTCTACTATGACCTGTAAATAATTAAGTAGCTGCTGATGTTGGTAAGAAATAAGTGCTTGTTTTATATAATTTTATGTGGCTGTGTGCATGCAATAGCACTATTCAAGTCATCTGCTGCTTATTTCGACTATTGTTGCTTAACGCTTTCAGCAGTGCAAACTGTTGCAAATATTGGAGATCAATATTTTAACCTTTTAGCTTCCTCAACTGATGAGTATGGTGTCTGAACTTTCATTTCTTGGTATTTTGTGTTTGAAATCAATTTGCGTACTTGAAAGTAAAACTCCAGCTTACTGATAGAAGATTGAATTTGTGCGTCATATAAAATGTGGAAAACTGAGTTTTGTCACATATGCTGGTGATATTTTCATGGCTTGTTGATATTAGACTCGACTCAATGCATGCATAACACATAGAAGCACACAAGTATTGATTCACTGTATTTATTTTTTATAAAATCATGGTTTTGGGTTCATTTTGTTGGTGTGGTTCAATACTGTTTGAATTAGAATGGTTTTGCCTAGGTGACTGACTAGGCATCCTATTGCTTGTTTAATCAAAATCATTCGTGAAACAAGATGAGTAAAGCTGGAGTAACCTTGCCCCTTCCAGACATTGCAACTGCAGGAGCCTCATAGGCCTTGCAAGCCAAGGTTTGCATTTTCCTGAAACCGACTGTCAATTGGTTCTGCCCTGGACACCTGGCCCGTTTGGCCCAATGTTAAATGGAGTTCGAAGCCCTAATCAGTCCGTCCCTAGGCCCGGCCCGGCCCGGCCTGTATACACAATTAAAGAAATTATACATATATATTATTTCATACATATATATATATATATATATATATATATATGTTTTGTATAATATATTACTGTTATATCTGTCTGTAATAGTAGTACAATTAACTATAATTTTTTATTTTTCTTTTTTAATTAAGCAACATCTAAGATTCAAATATCAGTTAGAAAAAACCTTAAAAAGTATAACACAACTATCCCTCAGAAAAACCAAAGGAGAGAATCCTTCTAGGGTGAACCAAAAAAAATTACAAAATGTGGAATGTAAGACATTTTATGGAAAAGGCCCGGCCTGAGCCCATGAGAGCAAAACTTGGGCTCATTGTTGCCTGAACATATTTGGGCCAAACTCGGGCTTGGCAGGGCCCAGCTGGTTGAGCCCG
The DNA here is from genome assembly GCA_030512225.1 of Rauvolfia tetraphylla. Taxonomy (NCBI): domain Eukaryota; kingdom Viridiplantae; phylum Streptophyta; class Magnoliopsida; order Gentianales; family Apocynaceae; genus Rauvolfia; species Rauvolfia tetraphylla. Next base: position 2,757,493 of record JAJQKT010000062.1, read on the forward strand.
ATTGACAAGTGAAACCCATCAGGAATGGGTGGTCCTCACAACATGAATGAACATTTTGTGTTATTAATCAGGTTTTAAAAATCTTCTTTTTGCTTGTTAGTCATGGTTGAGTAACTTGTTTATAGTAATAATCCAAAACCTACTAGCCACAAAAGGAAGCATCTGCGGAAGATTGTAGACATTAGTCAAAATAAATTGGCTAAACTGCAGATTAACATTTATGTGGTCACCTGATCTGAGCAAAATGTTTTATTTCCTCTAATTTTTAACCATGCCTTTCAACAACTGGAAGATCATCAAAAAAAATGTGATGCAATTTTTTAGCGTATACTTAGTAGGATAACAATTTCATGACCTGGCATTCTGCAGGTATGTGGATGTGATCCTCCAGTTGATTGATAAGGCAGGGGATTTTGTCAGTGACGACATTTGGTTCCGTGTTGTGCAATTTGTTACAAACAATGAGGACCTGCAGGTGAATGGACTTGCCCTATCTTTTTTTGTATTTAGCATCTTCATTGTGAAACTCACGCATGTAATAGTTACCTTTATTTTACGTCTGTTGGCAGCCATACGCCGCACTAAAAGCCAGAGAGTATATTGATAAGCCTGCGGTTCATGAAACAATGGTGAAGGTATGTTTATTCTGCCTGCAATTTGATAAATGAGGAAATTAGTATCAAGATATTTTGTTTCATGTAGTTCAACCTGATAACCTTAAGAAGGAAAAGGAAAGTTACTCAATTTATCCATTGCATGTTTGTGTACATGGAGACTTGTTAATGTTTTGATGCTTTTCACAGTACAGTTGCTGGGTTTATGTATTGAATATATTATCAATATCTACTAACTTTTATATCTGAAAGAGCTAAATTGTGGGCCTGGTATGAACAAAGATTCTTCATAATGGCTTCTCCTTAGGTATAAGTACTATATTTGTGAGCTAAGAAGTTGGCTCAATGCAAGAAAAGCCTGGTGTGAACAAAGATTCTTCAGAATGACTTCTCTTTTAGATGTTTCTTTTGAGCTATTAATCTATTTACCTTCTATTATATCTACTAAGAAGTTGTCACAAGAAGGAAAAAAGGTGGTTAAAGAATCTCTAGTTCTAGAAGTTTGATTTGGTTTTTGGAAACTTTCCATTTTTAAACATTTATTGCATTATATGTAAATATGTCTAACTAAACCCTATTAATTAAAGATAACACTAAATACGGTCAATACAATTGTGAAATCTTCTCGTGAAATAGGTAAGTGCGTACATCCTTGGAGAATACAGTCATCTTCTGACCCAAAGACCTGGGTGTAGTCCAAAGGAAATTTTCAGCATCATCCATGAGAAGCTTCCTACTGTTTCGTAAGGCCATTTAAAATTTTCTTTTTATCTCATCTCAACTTTTATAATAGTGCAAACCCCCTGATGTGAATAAATGCATTCAGGACTTCTACAATTCCTATTCTTCTTTCAACTTATGCTAAGATTTTGATGCACACTCAACCATCAGAACCAGAGCTACAATCTCAAGTTTGGGCTATATTCAACAAGTGAGATTGTTTTCTTCCAGTCTTTTCTACTATCAACTGCAAAAGTTCATTTTATTTTTCATCGAATGTCCAAAAGTCAAATTCTCACTTTGTTTCAGGTATGGAAGTTGTATTGAGGTCGAAATACAACAAAGAGCTGTTGAATACTTTGAATTGAGTAGGAAAGGTGCAGCTTTAGTGGATATATTAGCTGAAATGCCAAAATTCCCTGAGCGGCAGGTTTGCACAAAAGATTTGCCCTTTCCTTCCAGTTATCTGACATGGTTACTAAACCAGATTGGGCCATTTGGCTCTGTTTGATAGATTCCATATCTGTTAGCCTCTCACTATTTTGCAGATCTTGTTCTGACAAAAATTACTAACCTTTTATAATTTTTTTATAGTCTGCATTGATTAAGAAAGCTGAAACCTCTGAAGCCGACACCGCAGAGCAAAGTGCAATCAAGTTACGTGCTCTGCAGCAGACATCTAATGCTTTGGTGGTGACTGACCAAGTTCCTTCTAATGGAACCACACCTGCACCTGGTAGCCAGCTTGGTCTTGTAAAGGTGCCTGGCATGAGTAATGCGGTGAGATGAATCTCCATGAAATTTGTAAATTGAAAAGTTACTGCTTGGATTCAGTTAAATTTTTAATTTTCATATTTATGTTACAGGACCATAACCCACTAGATCAAGGATTGACTCAGGCAAATGGCACTCTCACTGTTGTGGATCCTCAGCCCCCTGCTACTCCTTCACCCTGATCTCCTTGGAGATCTTCTAGGTCCGCTTGCCATAGAGGGCCCTCCAGGTGCTGCTTCTCAGTCTGGGCAGGGCTTGTCCTCAGGCTTGGATGGTGCTCCAAGTGCAGAAGAAGCTTTGGCCATTGCTCCTGTTGAAGAACAGGAAAATACTGTGCAGGTACTTCTTTTTATGGGCTGTATATGTGAGGATCTTTTGTTGTGCCTTTCTGCTGCTACATACTCTGATCATGTATTACTTAGTTCATTATAGGTATTGTTGAACAGGTAATGTTATTTGCTTACTTTTGCAGAACTGGTGTTGTTGTTTCCGGCTAATGGTATCATATATAAGGATCTCAAAAGATTTTTCTCCCTACCTCTTCAGAATTAGTAGTGCAATTTGACTTTCTCTTCCATGATAGCTTGAAATTCTTTGCAAAGTCACCTTAAAAATGAGACCACATACTTCCCTGGGTGACTTAATGTATGAGGTAAATTGAACAGCTGAATTACTTGGTTGAATATGCAAGTCATAGATGGTTATTGCAGTAATCTGGGGTCACACCCTATTCCCCTCTAATAGATCAATGCATCCAGTACTTTTTAATATTGTAGTTTGACTGTTAAGAATTTGGTGTAGAGAGTAATACTAGAAATCAGTGGTAATTGTTTAGTTATTGAGTCTCAAGCCAAGTGCTTATGCCTATGAGACAGCTCCTATCCTGGCTTCCCTTCAGGTTGCTTTACATAGAACGTCAACTTTTCCCTCTCTAGATACACCATGATATGGAGCAAACAATGAAGTTATTCAGCATTGAAATGGATTAAAATAAAAAGTATGGATTATCGTGTTTTATTTGCTGATGATTTTTTTCTTCCATCTTGGTTGCAGCCAATTGGAAATATTGCAGAAAGGTTCCAAGCATTATGCCTGAAGGACAGTGGTGTGCTCTATGAAGATCCATACATTCAGGTATCCAATAGTTGTGTGATGGGTCATCCATCTGTTATGCTCTGAAGGGAGTCATGTTCCTCTTATGCTTTCTGGTAGCTTTAATATTTATTGTATATCAGTGCACTTATGATCATTTATGCCATTTAAATGATTAGATTGGCATCAAAGCAGAATGGAGGGCACATCATGGTCGACTTGTTCTTTTCCTTGGAAACAAGAATACTTCTCCACTTGTCTCAGTTAAAGCTGTAATTTTGCCACCAGCTCATTTAAAAATGGAACTCTCATTAGTACCAGAGACTATTCCGCCCAGGGCACAGGTGAGTTAATATTTGTTAGGGAATGTCCTCAGTACCTGCACCTAAGAAACTTGAGTTGGACCTGTTATTACTGTCAGCAATTTACTAATGCATGTGCATGTTGTGAAAGGGTAGACTAATCAACTAATTGGGTGCATTTAACTTTTGAAACATTCTTGTCTATTTTATTTCATTACTGGAATGAATATTTTGCTTGTTTAGGTGCAATGCCCCCTTGAAGTTGTCAACCTCAGGCCAAGTAGGGATGTTGCTGTTCTTGACTTCACATACAAGTTTGCAACCCTCATGGTATACATGCAGGAAATTTCTTGTGCATCTCATAAATGATTAGACAATGAATTGCAAACATTAATTGCTGTTTTCTTTGACATTTCCTCCCGTTGCTTTAACTCTGGTATTTTCCATATTTCATAGGTTAACGTAAAACTTCGCCTTCCTGCTGTCTTCAACAAGTTCCTCCAGCCTATACAAGTGTCTGGTGAAGAGTTCTTCGTACAATGGAGATCACTTTCTGGCCCGCCACTAAAGCTTCAAGAAGTGGTTTGTCTATATTGCATTGCTTTCAGAGTTGGTAAATTATTCACACATTCTAAGTTTTGTTACTAAATTGATCAGGTTAGAGGTGTAAGACCAATGGCACTTGCGGAAATGGCTAACTTATTTAACAGTTTAAGATTGAATGTTTGTCCAGGACTGGTGAGCTCCGACTTGGTTGACTCTTCAATCCAGTTGTTATTGTTACTTACATTTTTATAATGTATAAAAGAATGACATGAGCCTGAATTTTACATTTTTCAGGATCCAAATCCAAATAATCTGGTTGCCAGTACAACTTTCTATTCAGAAAGTACGCGAGCCATGTTGTGTTTGGTAAGCTATAAGGGATTTTGTACTTAAAACTAGTCTTTTTTGACTAACAATAATGCGTCCAATGCCATGTCCTTGTTTCTTTTAGGTAGTTTTATAGTTTAGCCTGCACATGGTAATGATGGTTTTATTGCCAAGTTCCAGAAAAATATTTGATCTTGTCAAACTTTCGCCTTCACTTTTTCCTGGGATGATGCAGGGGTGAATTTGTTTTCTGATCTTGGCCATACTGGCTGAGAGGATATATAGAAAGCCCATTTCTTATATTCTTTCACACAGATGCCCTTTTTTTTCTCCCTCAAGAGAACTTGTGTATGGTTGCTTTCTGATGAGCATTTTCTGTTGGTCATACACAGACGAGAATAGAAACAGATCCAGCAGATAGAACACAACTACGAATGACTGTTGCCTCTGGGGATCCTATACTTACTTCTGAGTAGGTTTCCAATTTTATTTTTACTTTCAATGTGACAAACAAGTGGGATTTCATCTTTTTGAAAATCCTCCCTCTAATTGCAGGTTAAAAGAATTTATCAAAGAACAATTAGTGGCCATTCCCTGCTTTGCTTCTCGGGTACCTGCAGCAGTGCCTCCGCAAACTCTGCCAGTCAGTTCAACTCCTGCAACAACAGACCCTGGTGCTTTGCTTGCAGGTTTGCTTTGATCGAGTGATCTCTTTTCTGGAGGATTCGACTCTGGGATTATTTGTAAATTGATAATACAGAACCTCCACCAGTCCAAGAAAGTTGAGGTGGGTCTTAAACACTACAATGCGGGGGCTGGCGGAGATAGGGATGGCCTGCATATGATCGGCTTAGCATTTCGAGTTGATTGTCTGGGAGGTCAAGTTTTTCAGATTCTTTTGCACAGTGAATTGTGCCCTTGCGTGAGGTTTCCTCTTTTTTCAGATTGTTGGTGGGGGGGGTGGGGTTTCAAATTATTATTATTTTTTATTTACATTGGATTTTACTCCTCTTTTGAACTAGCCAGATTTTACACCGTTGGTTTCTGTAATGTGAGATAGGATATGAGATTTGAAGGAAGCAGGACAAATTGTAAGTAGTGAACTTTTAGCTTGTATTTTTAGCTCAATAGTTTTATAAGGAAAGAAATTCGTTTTTCTTTTGGCTTGCGATCCTTTTTTGAGGATTGGAAACCTGTCAGCTTTGCGTAAAGTAGTTTTGATTTCTCTTATCATTGCATTGGATCTATTTTTCCTTTTTCCCTTCTTTTGGTGGGTGTAGTTCTGATCCCTGGATTCTTTATTAGGTATTACTTTTTCTCTTCTCCAACTGTTTGCGTTTAGCATATATGTTTAATTTTTTATGGCTGAATTATTTGAAGATTGATGATTTCTCATTTTTACAATTTATTGGAGGACAACAGCCATTCGAAATCAGTTTTGCTATGTTTTGAACTTCCCTCTCTCTTTTTTTTCTTTTTAAAAAGTATTTCCGAAGTGTTTTTGCACATTTCAGTTAGACATGGCAAACTATATGTAAAAATTATCATAATTAACAAATTTTCTCTGAAACATCAAAATTAATATTTCTGTGTATTCTTCAAATTTCATCTCTGTTCACTGGCCACAATATCTGGCTTTATTAATATAAAAGGCTACATTTTTAGTAAATATGATATAATTAATTAATGAACAGCAGACTTTTTAATTACAATACTTATACAAGAATACAAGTAAAATTTTTATTTTATAATTGAGAGGTGTCATTTAGCTTTTAATCTTTACCACTCACGTAAAATTTTCATGGGCATAATATTTAATTAATGATGAGAACTGTTGCATTCAACAATATACCTTTTACATGTAATTCTTGAGAACTTGAAATCCAACTTATTTAAAAAACTCGAGAAAATACATCCCACAATACACAAATCCTTAGTCACTTTAAGCTCAAAATTAGAATCACATCCATTGACGTCTGGCGTCTGCCTTCTATTAGACTCTTCATAGGAGTAATATTAAGGTAAGATTAGATAAAATTTGAGTTTAAATTTTTGTATTTCAAATTTTATAAAAATAAATTTTTTTTTAAAAAAAAGTATGACATAAAATAAAAAAAAATTTATATTAAATTTTACAACAAAAACCTAATCTAAATACACCTTAAATCTTTTTTTTTCTTTCCTAAATAGGGTTAGGTCTTCAAATTGGTGTGAGACAGGACCTCCAACATGAAGTCATAAAATCTTTTACAGATGCACAGAGAAGTAAGGAAAATACTTACTTGAAGTATGTTGCTTTATAATTAATTGGAGCAAAAAAATAGATAAATTTGTCCAAATATACAAGTTTTACCGCCCTATTTGCAGAAAAACCAATCGCTCCAGTTGACAACTTACCCTTTGTTTGCTTTAATTAATTGGAATAATTTGTTCCAACAAGTATCCTCTAAAAGTAAATGTCTGTTCATATTCCTTGATTTGATGTCTTTTGCTGAGTGATTTGATATGTTAACTTTTCACCAACACAACCCCGAATATTACGGGTCCACTCTACTATTTTCGAGCCCTAATTACATTTCTCAAATGTAATTTTCTCAGAAAATGTATATACCGTACAACTTGACACTCAAAACCTGTTCCTGCCTATAAAATAAATCTCCAAAAGTTATGCATGAATACAGGGCATAACAAAAACAACTGCAAAGAACGCTCTAATAATACGGCTTTACACTAAAAATGGCTTGAGATATCAATCAATTTATCAATATCATATGCCCAAACGAACTTCCGACCAGAGGTGATATTTTGGCATTCACAAATTATATTACCACCCACCCTCTAAAGTAATATTCCCTTAGAGATCTCAAGAATTCTTGAGAAATTTCTGCTTTATACAGCCAAAGAATCAGATAAGCACTAAAAAAATTCGCCTATCTATTGGACTGAGCAAATATTACAGCCTCCAAAAGATGCTCTCGCTTGAAAAGTTGGAAATGGAGGCAAAAATCTGTCTATTCTTATTAAACTAGCAGTAACCGCCTGGACACAGTCAAGCCATGCCCAACGGAAATGTCCTCACCAAATTTCTTACGGCATAACTGATAAGTTCAAGGAAAAGAACTTGCCCAGCAAACATGGATGCAAAGATAAGGGCGACCAATACCACCAGAATCGCACTGAGTTATCTGGAAGAAGGGATTCTGCCAACAGGCCGTCTCCAGCTTGATTTCTGTATGTTGCCAGCTTGGCCTCAATAGGAAGCATCTTCTCTCAACAAACTACAGGTACCAGTAATGCAATGTTGAACTTCTGTGGACGAAAAGAAACACCAATACATGGATGCGACAGCTGTTACCACTCTCAGCAGTTACCACATCTCCAGCAAATTACAAGTAGCAGTAAACGTCATGCTGAAGTTCTACGAACAGAAGAAACACCAAAAAGATCATTTCATCAGCTATCGCCACTCCCGGCAGTTTCCACATCTCCAGCCATCATCCTTGAATGATTGCTCATTCCATGGCGAACAATGACTGTGAATCATAAAGACCACATATCTGACAAGAAAGATCAGGAAAGGGTTCTGTATGAGAACACATCTTACAAGGGCACCATATCGACAACATGTTTGGTGAAAATCATGGGTTCTTGCTGATCATGAGATGCTGATGCGTGAGGAACTTCATCACTTGGGAACAGACACAAGTTCTCCCAAGTCTCGCCTACATTTCCTGATGATTCAACTCCAGCCGATGGGCCTCCATCATCAGATGCAAGCAACTCATTGAAAGAAAAGTAAGTCTGAGGCTCAAATTCCATATCTTCATAGTTAAGACCTTCGTAATCAAACATCACACCTTCATCAAATTCCTTCATAGAAACACCCCGTTCAGTGGAAGGCAGTAATGATTCCTCAGTAGGGTTCAAGGTTCCTCCAAAAGGTGACACCTCAATATGGGATGCATCACTTGCTAAAGAATGCAAATCTGTGTCAGCTTTCCCGCTTATTATGTCTTCTAACTGGCAGTTTTTGTGCCCCTGAGCCAGATGACATTCCAGCATTCCATTCATTACCAGAGTCCCATTCAAAGTTGGCAGTCAAGTCAAATTCAGCACGTTGCTCAACTCTTGGATGAGTAAAAAGAAGAGGATCATCAGCAGCTACATATGCAACTTCCTCCTTTTTGGGAAAAATGGTATTGACATGGTCCACCTTAACATGTTGAGGGGCAACAACTAATTCAGGGTTCTTCTCTTGACTTTCTTGCTTTGGCAGCCTTGTGCGGATCTTTTTTTCCTCTAATTGCTTCTTGTTGTCAGCATCAGAGTAAGGGCACACAGGAGACCTAATCCTGCGGCATCTGCAACACTTGAAACCAACCAGCATAAGAATCTTTGACTCGTCAAGTTCAACAGCTTCTGCATGATACCAAACTGCAAAACAGCCAGAAGTTGAATGCAAAATATTTTCTTTAAGAATCAAATTAACAAAAGAAAAAGAAACTTAACACAAATGCAAACTGGCTTACTTGAACATGTCTGGCAACGAATGTACATGAGATCAGGATTATAAGGTTTACGACAGAGGTGGCAACGAAGTCTGGATGGATCCATGTCTATATTGCCCTTGAGAAGAATATTTTTTAACCTAAAATCAATCCCAGTGTCTTCACTATTCCTCTTCCTCCAAATCAAACCCCAAGAAGCCATTTTGCGTTTGTTTTTGTCAGCTGACTTAGAAGCATTAATTGGTTTCAAGTTAGCTGGATGTTGCAATGCATCAGCAGAATGTGATGACTGATTGCCAGCTGCAAGCTTTTCAGCTTGGTTAACCAGAGTATCATTAGGAAACTCCTGTCCTTGTAGGAGTAAAGGACTTGTAGGAGATTCATAACTACTTTGACTGACTGCTTTATTCTGGTAACACTGCTTGCAAGTGATCAAGAACTCAACTTCTTCACTGATTTGAACCGTTGAGCTAAAAGCGCACTGTTCATGACAGATACCTGCAACAAATATTCCACAGGTGAACCCCAAAAGAATCAGAAACATTATGCCCAAATCAGAGGTGGCAAAACTTGGCTGTAAAAAGCTCCTTTTTTTTTCATTTCTTTCTTTTTCCCTTTTTTTGTGTTGGGGGGGGTGTTGGGGGATGGGGCGCTGTGGGTGAAGAGCATCCTCAGTCATACAAATCCACTTGTGCCATTTGTCAGGATCTACCCAATTTTATCTTTTACTTCATTTATCAATTAGTATCACTTTTTTTATTTCCTCTCTTTTTTCTCATCTCTTCATTCATTTATTGAGTCATCATTTCTCACACCTCTGGGTACAAACAACCCTCCCACAAAACTTCTCCATCCACCAGCTCCAGTCTGCAGCCCACCATAGCCAGCCACCCTGCTCTATTTTCCATCTTTCTCATCCTCTCTTTCATCTTCTTCTTCTATGCCTCAACAGTGGTTTGTGAAACCTTTCGTTGAATTTTGAAGGTATCACTGACTCTCCCACTCAATGATCAACAATCAGGTTTCAATGCGGTAATACAAGCACTAAATCATTTCCCCTGATGCTTCAACTACTACTTTTAAATGAATAGAGCAAATACAACCCTCCAAGAGAAAGAAAGCTTCTTTGTTATGTGGCTAGTTCCACAGTACATTTGTGCCCGAAACAATGCTAATGACATGACTCGTCTATTCTATCTTCCGTATCTCAGAATAACCGTAAGATAGATCCAGAGACATTGAAAATTAGTTTGAGCAACATCAGACCTAAAGAGGAAGATATATAGAGTTTTCATCTCAGAATGATCATTTCCAAACAAACGCCTATCACTTTCTCTCAACTATGCATTAGATTACAATGAAAATCTATGAGGAAACTGCTTCCAGAGAAAATCAATTTTTGTTGAGGTTCAGCTGACGTACTAACTAGATAAGGTAAGAAGGTTATCCATGGAAGGTAATAATTCAGAACAATTTTCCAAATTAACATGTCATTTTGAGTGCCCAAACTCCCATAAGTTAAAACAAATTAATAAATTCCACCAAAGAACAATGAAACCAGAAAATGTTTTTTAACAGTATTTCTGCCACAAAAGGAATTGAAGGATCAAAATTGGGGGAATAATAAACTTATGATTCACAAATATATCCCATGTGTTTTCCCTCTTTATTTTACCTATCCACCTTACTACTGTTTTCTTGATTTGGGTGGAAGTGTTTAACTCCAGATTCATCAAGAAGCCTGATTAACAAATAGTCCCTAAAATATCCGAAGCATGTTAAGGATCAAATATGCGTAGAAAACAAACTGCCAAAATAGAAGAACAAAACTTTACCTTCACATGTACTGCACTTTACCGCATCCCTGTCAATAATGACGAGGGGGGAAAAGAAAACATCAGCCGGTAAATAGCAGTTACAGGAGCAAAAGAAGAATATAGGAAGAATAGGCAAAAGAAATACCCTAGTAAAACATCCAGTTTGCAAACAGCACAATCATGCTTCTCAAACTTATCCCTCTTTTCGTGCAAGATGTAAAAACACATCTTTACGGGGAAACTCTCACACGACTATGCAATTTAGCTCCTGCATTTACAGGCATGTTGACTGACGGGGACAGAACTTTCATGCAATGTTCTTCGTACTCTTTAATCAAATACAAAGGAATGCGTGTTTCAGGAAACCAGTATTTCTCCTTTCCATCCTGGCTTTGCTCTACTTCAATTATAGTCTTCATGACACGGGAGGGAAGATGCTTCTGACTCCCAAAAGCAATACCATATCTAATTTCGTTCTCCATGATTTTCTTATCACATACGTAAGCATTTCGAAAAGCAGAAGCTTCTGTTTCTGGACCTTTTGTGTCCTGAACTGTCAATTCAGGCCGAACAAGATCATGCCACCTGACATAAAAGTCTAGGTATCTGACCTGATGCAAGAGCAAATTTATGTGTTACAGATTGTTCACAGATTAAAACAATTAGAATCATTTGCAGGTATAGCCACAAGAAAGGTTGGCATGAATACATAAAGCAAATAGCAGATGAACTAAGAAAATTTCACCTGTAGCGCAAGCTGGGATGTATTCCTGCTCGTTTCCACAGCAGTTTGCCAAACAAGTCGTCTGCTTCTTTTAGGAATCTCAGATCCTTCAGAATAGTAAATACCAGGTATCTTTTTCGAACCACCTGGAACTCTTGAAAAATGTTAACAAACTCATATGGGCTTCGAAATACTTATCACATTCACAAGAGAGTAACCATGAGGCTATCATCCAGGGAAAAAGGGAAAAAATAATTACTTGGGAAGAGTAACAAAGTAATTTCAATACCTTGGCGAGCAGCTTTCTTCACCAGTGACTGTGGAAGAGACCCTTTGTGAAACAAGAGCATTGAGAGCATACCTCCTCGCCACCAAGTAAAGTCAGTCAATGTATCCTGGCAATCATCAGTATTAACCTCAGTCATCACAGAAGGTTTTCTACCACGCCTCCCTGGCTTACGCTTCTGAGTTGATCCAACCACAGCTGTAGCATTCTGAATGACAGGAGAGTCAGCTAACCATCCATCAACCAACTTAAGCCAGTCCCCAGAAAGAGCGACCAGGCGAATATTTTCCTCAAGCTGCACAAGCACCAAGATCATACAATAAGCCACTACAAGCTCCATAGGTCTCAAGAATTGAGATTCAAAAGCAAAAGAAACAACTTTTGAACATTACAAAAATATTTTTTTTTAAGAAAATTGTAATAAGCAGAGCAAATGTCAACTTAAAAATGACAACTCTACCTCAAGTAAGAGTAGCTTTAATGCACTCAAGCTGTTAGCTTGTTCGAGCTGTCCACGCCATTGTCTTCTAAATGCTGCAGTTTGGAAGGGACCAAATGTTAAACCACTTAAACTTTCCTCCATAAAAATAATGTACGTAGCAATGCCAGGAAGTGTTCCCTCTCCACTCTTTAGAGGACGAAGTCCAGCAAGAGTCTTCATAGCACCCTTTATGGCATTTGAAGCAGCTGCATTCAGTAGACATCCTCTCTTGCTCACAACCTGAGCTTTACATGAAAGACACCAACTACACCTTTCCCTTGGGACTTCAATCAGCTTCTTCTCTGTATGTGGCCAGAAAAAGCGCATGGCTGCCAATGAGAATGCTTTTACTTGAAGTGAAAAATTAGCAGAAATACATTTCCGACGGTCCGAAGAATGGGATTCAGAAACTTGGTTTTCTTCAGATGAAAGAACAGCCAGATTAGCAGCAGCTGATGCAGCAAAGTCTCCATGTAGATAATTATTTATATATCCGTTACTTTTGAAGGAAGATCCCATGAATAAGTTACTATTTGCTGAATTTGAGTGATCTCCATCACCAACTCCAAGCTTTTCTCTATGACGAATCATCAGTTTTGTCATTGCTGGATTGCCCACATGTTCCTCAAGACTGCCAACCATGTTTCCTGCTGTACATGTTGTAATTGCCACACATGACTTTTCCTTTTGTTGTAAAATAAATGCATCAGCAACCTCACTTACTGGGCCAGTGGACTTCAATTGAATCTCTCCGGGCACCATGGCTTTCACAGGAGGACCAGCCCGCACTTCTTCAGCTCCTTCATTTCCATGCTGACCAGCAAGATCAAGGTTCATTGTTGCATTGAATGAGCTAGTATTGGTAGGGATCATGGTCCCTAAACTACCACCAGAGACACAGCTTAAAGTATCTTCAGTCTCAGTCATTTCTGAAACACTATGTCCTTCAGTACCCAAGAAAGTAGATTTGGCATCTTCTTTCTGCTCACCATTTACAGATGTTCCACAAAAGGAAATGATATCTGCAGGAATACCCCAATACTGTATAATTCCCTTGTATATCTCTGAGTACATGGAAATATGCTGCTCATTCAATTGAAGTGCTTGGAGGACATTCGGAATGTCATTTTGGTTGTAATATCTGAGGCAGGAACCTGAGTTCATGGAAGCATTTAGCCTGCAATTAAATATGTTACCAAAGATCATCAATGTACTCTGCAGATAAAGGAAAATAGACAATAATCCCAAACAGTATTTGAATAAAAATTTAAGGTCAAGCACAAGGACCAAGAGGCAAAAAGCTGTGAAAAGTTATCCACCAATAGATTACGATAAATAGATAAAACAAAGACATGTACATGGAGAGGAGGAAACATACACGAGTAAATGATCACATGCACCGATAAAGGCTTGTTCATAGACATCAATACCAAATATTTGTGCTCCAGTTAGTGTTGTACCACTGGTAAATCTTGGCCCAGACTTTTTCATCGAACACTCAGGACAATACCAAGGACCATCTGGTATAAACATCTTGCTCACTCCTATGCACCTAGAATGGTAAGATGCAGGGCAGCCATCACAGCAAAGCAATGTTCCATCCATACCACAAAGACGGCACTCATCACCATTACTGTCCTGATCCATCTCAGAACTAGCATCTTGACTAGAATATTTTGAGATAAATTGGCCAGCATTATAGTTAGACTTCATTTCATGATCCTGGCCTATAAACTCTCTCATTTCTTGATCCTTGCAAGCAGAAGTTTTGGAGTTCCTGGGATGAACCCTTCTAGGTCCATTTGCAGAAGCAACAACTGTACCTGTCTCTGAATCCATTCCAACTTCTAGTTCTTCACGCATGTCAATCTCTGCTCTTAGCTCTTCGGTGTCCAAAACATCATCGCACAAGATTTGCAAAACGGCAAGCTTCCTGCCAACTGATAAAGTGTAATAGTCCCTCTTCAAAGCATGACTATAAAATCCTTTCCACTCGGGACCATCTGTGTATCCCATTACGAATAAATATTGAACCACATAAACAGGCCATGTCAATGCATCTAGCAAACTCCAATCCACACATCTGTGTGCAGAAGGGAAAGATAATTAGAGATATAATCGTGAAGAAATGCATCTTCTGAAACAACAGGAAAAATATTTCACGTTATTTGAAAGTGATTAATTGCTTTGCGCATCGAACATCCATATCAGGCATACTTCAGCACAATTGCCATTTTTACGTAGCCACTAATAAATGCAAAAAGTCAATAATACCTAGAATAAGATTACTTTAGACGCTACTATTATGTTTTTTTTCCGAAGGACACGTGGTAAAAGGTAGAAAGGTAACGGAAAAGAAAGATCCATAAACCTATATGTGTAGAAACAGAAAATTTTCACATTAATTATATACTTATCCAAAGATGGCAACAAGAAGAGAAAAAAGACCACGTCACTATGCATGTAGTACAAATAAATATGGGATTGCTTGTCCAACTAGCACATCGTTCAGCAAAAATACAAATGAACCTCTTAATTAACAAGGTCATATAATTACCTCAAGCATTTTGATGCAAGTTCAGATCCTTCAGTTGAGAGTTTCTCAAAGTGGCGCCTCAAAGCACGCATGAGAGCTACGTGGATGGAGTCCAACAATGTATTTGGGACAGCACAGTTAAGTGACCCCCACAAAATCATCTAATTTAAATGGACTCAAGAACAGCTGAATACTAAAGGAACGCAGAAAGCCATACACAGAGAAAAGCTGTGAAACATACTCCTCAGGGATTCCAACATTCCCGGAAGAAGGCGGCAACTCTGGCTGTGGAACAGATAGCACTTCTGCCTCCAGACCATGGTCTTGCTCCATATCGTCCTCACATGAATCAGTTAATGAATCAGAATTTCCATCACTATTGACTTGAACCTCCATAGCACCATGATCAGCAAGAGCACTACTCAGTTCACAACTAGGATTACTAACCTCACTCACAGCTGATACTTCAACCCTATCATCTATAGAACATTTTACCAACTCTACTGGCGCCAAATTTTCAACGTCAGATTTAACTGAATCAGCAGCAACAAATTTTGATGACTCTACTGGCACCGTTTCCTCAACCTTGATATCGCATTTCACCTTCACACCTTTGCTTGATACTAAACCATCCAGCTTCTTCTTTCGTTCAAACCACTGGCCATTTATATCACTCTCCTGAATCAAATACTCCTTCACTTCGCTGCTCTCCAAGTCCTCGCAATCCCCATCCTCATAATCAACTCTATACAAACCTGAAGCATAAGACACAATCTTCCCCAGAAACAACCCACTTCCATCGAATTCCTTCCTGATATATCTACCCACCAACGCCTTCCCCCGCCCCATCACTCTCTTCTTCTCCTCCGTATCCACCTCCACATTCTGCACATCAATTCTTTTCCTTTTCCGCCCCCTCTTCCTCTCCGACCTATTTTCCGCATTTTCCATTCGAACAACCCAATTCAAATCAAACCCCAGATCAAATCCACCACAAACGACAGTCACACCTCCCTACCACTTCAAAAACTTCTTTTCCAGCAACAAAGTGAAAAAATTCAGATGCTTTGAAACCAACCTAAATAATAAATCCAAAAAATGGATACACAATCTTAGGGCTTTTCACAAAACGGATTACCACATTAAATCAAAACAGCAAAATCGAGCATCAACCGATGTTTCCATCGTTAATCCGATTTCAATCTCAGATACGAATCTATAAAAAAATCCTAGATTCGCTGCTTCCTTTTAATGCTTGCGCACTATACGGATAGACGTCTGTGTACGCAGACAAGTTTGAAGTTTTCCATACCTTTCAGAGATGACGATGCACCGCCACTGAAGAAGTAAAAAGAGAGAAGGAAGCAATGGAAAAAGCCCTAAGCTAAGGCCTCTCTCACCACACTCTTCTATCCATGGCCAAGGCCACAGTTATAATATGGAGAGAAGATCTCTATCCAGCCATGTTATTACGTGTTTCAATATTTTTTGTCCACTCGGACTAATAACTTCAGCCGAGTCCGGGTTTACGACTCGTGAGTTTCCCGAGTCACCCAGTCGGTGTTAGATTTTTCCTTTTTTTTTCCTTTTTTCATCATGAAGAAAGAAATTTTATTTCTATTTTTGTATTCTTATTATAAGATTTTGTTTTTGAATTTTTGCAATTGCAAGGGAGAACATAATAGTTTTCTTTATATACCAAGGTGTAAATCATCAACCATTTACTATAAAAGCATTTTCTTGCCTTTCTCTCAATTTTACTAATTTAATTGCATTAGAAAATTTAATGATATAAAATTAATATAGTAACAATTAATGAAATAATTATATGTAGATTTTTTTTCAATTTAGCAGAGGGACTGAAGAAAATTAAAAATCTTGAGTAGTATGAAAAAAAATATAAAAGTCAATTAATATAATTAATACTACAATTACATGATTGATAATAATTAACTCTATAATTACAAAATTTACAAACTAATGTATATATTTAAATTGTATAGAATCAAGAGTTAGTATTTTATTCTTTATGTAATTTTACAAATTAGAAGTATGGATATAATTTTAAGATTATTTTTGATGTTTATTTATTATATTATTCTATTAATATTATTTTTTAAATAATTTTTCTTATTAAATAAAAAGTTTGATTATATGCAAATAATAAAGTAATTATTTTTACCAAATAAAAAATAAAGTATATGTATTCAATAATTATACTAAAATAAGAATAGAAAGAATATTTTTCATGTACCAGTATTAACTTAGGATATTGATTATATTTTTTGAGTATTTGTGCTAATTAGTAGTTAATGAAATGAATAATATAAGATGAATATTTAAAAACCTCAAATCAGATGTATGGGACATCGATAAATCGGTTGACTGGGGAAATGAGTCGACTCGGAGACTCGGCGCTCTATTATGAAAACAATTTTAGTGGAGTTTTTTTCGAGTCGTAAGTTCCAATAAGACGGTACCTGGAACTATAGACGAAAGCCAATGTTAGATGGAATTGGCGGGAAGAGTTGTGCTGATTTGCTTGTTAGCCGCCAATTTTTTTAATTGTTTCAAATATATGAACAAATGCTTATTTTTTTGTACTAACGGTCGTTTCTTGTAATTTTCATTTACCAAATTTGCGTACCCAATTAATGGTAGTTTTGAATTATCTAAGTTATATTTATTATCGTCATTTGCATATTTCTTTTTAATTATTTGTTTTAAAAGACTTTTTTTTAAATGAATTAATTAAATACTATTTGTTAATTTTATTATTGTTGTGACATCTTATTTGTGTGTTCTTAGACTTTTTTTAATCTTATTTGTGTGATATTATAATATTAAGGTATATTTTATTAAATGAAAAACTTACATAATAATCAAATGTCAGTTAAAAATTTTATTTGCTTTATTATATTTTTGTTCATTATACTAAATATACATATGACATTGAAAAGAATATTAATATTTTTAAACCTTAAAAAGTATAAATTTTTTATTACACATGTAAAATTATACGACTATAAATATAAGTAAATCACTTATAGTTATAACCCTGTCAAAAGTTGTGAGTAACATTAATCGTTCTACTTGAGTTGTTTAGATAGCAAGTAGACTTCCTTTCTTCCTCTATATGTTTTGCATATATTTTGTGATATTGAGCTTAATTTCCTGCCCTCAATCACGAGCACTCTATTTAAGTGAGATGCTTATTAATCGCATTAAACTGCTAAGCGAAACGAATATGTTTGTAACCAATCCCCAAGTGTGTAAATCCCTGTTAGGGAGATAAAGGCCCAAATTTGTCTTTTTATTTTTTATTTTTTGTCTGCGTGGGTTGGGAAACGGGGGTGGGAGGGGAGTTAGGCATGGGCCTAAGTTTTATAAACGCATATCAGGGTTTACAGTAGGCCAGAGGTGGTGAAGTACCTCTTCAGCACAAAATTGTCAAAAATTTGTATACGTGTTACAAGATCAAAGGCATATTATTGGATGATGTTCACTTTCATAGTAATTATATCAAATCTTTAATACTTTCAAGTGAAGAAGTTCTTTCACAAGAGCTTTTGCATTCTTGTTTCTACGTATGGGAAATAGGACTTGAAAACTCTAGAGCTTTTAACTAATTAAATTACTAGTTTACAAGAAATAGTTTGCTTGAAAATTTTTTTTACTTATGATTAATTTAAAATGGTTCAGCCTTATTTTTTTAATAATTTATCATATTTTAGAATATAATAAAATAAAAGAAACTTATTAGTTTTAAACATGTTTAATTGTGATAGCGATACTTTGTAATTGAAAATTTTGAAAATTAAAAAAGATTATAAATGAATAACTCTATTTCAAATGCATAATTAGACAATTGAAAAGATTATGTTTTATTCTCAATTTTTTAAAATAAATTATTTATTACTTTATTTTTTTAAATCAAAAGCTAATTTTCATATATTTTCAACTATTTATTCATGTCAAATTTTAACTAAAATAAGTTGAATTTTTTTTTGAAAAGCTACTCTTGAGATACTTTTCAAAATAGTTTTTATTTATTAAAACTATTAAAAATAAAATTACTATTTTAACTTTAAAAAACGTAAGTAACAACTATTTTCATAAATACTTCGTTTTTAACAATTTGATACAAGTTTCGGCAATCAAAAATCGGCTCTAAATGAATTATATACGTGGTATTTTAGTATTTGACCAATAGGTATTAAAAAATGCAAGAAAACATATTTGATATGTACTAGCTATGCATTTGTGACATAGTATGAAATGTTTCAACTATTTTTATGTCTTATTTTCACTACATTTTTTGTACAATTAGTGTCCCAACTCATTTAAACATGGAGCCTGAAAATAATCACGCATATTTCTTACATCTCTGTTCAAAGAAAAGCTAAAGAATGACAGTGCAGAACATGTTTAACTTGTGTAATCTGAGATTCTGTCTTCTTTTATCCAATAAATTTCATTGATCAACAACATTCTTGTTGCAGTGTCAATGCAACAGTATAAATTGACAACAGAAGAATTGAGAACAAACATATAAATCTTTCACGTCTCGAAAACATTAGCCTAAAGGGGTTAGAGAAAGGTTGTTGCTTGGGGGAGGGGGTTGAAGAGCAAAAGAGAGAAGAAAAAAAAGCTCTCCTCCTGTGGTAATCTGCTGCATCATCGTTTCTTCTTCAACTTTTGTCCAAAACCTTTAGATCTAGGTCGACCTTTAGATCTAGTTCCAACTTTTTCCCCTCTTTCTGCTCTTCTTCTTCTCAGCTGCCTCCTCTTCCTCAAATTTTTACCCTAAACAAACACTGCACCAGCACTTAACCACCGTTCTTCTTCTTGTTAGCTGCCTCGTCTTCCTTAAATTTTTACCTTCGCACACACTGCATTTAACCACATTCCTATGATTATTGGGAAGAAGAAAATATCCAGCTGATAAATAGAAAGTAAAAAGGCAAACACAAGAATAAAGAAATATGTAAAGATATACCCTAGTAAAACTTCTAGTCTACAAGCAGAACACTGATGCTTCTCCACCTTATCCCTCTTTTGTGCAATCTCCATCTTATCCCTCTTCCGTGCAAGATATGAAAATACATCTTTATGGGAAGCTCTCAAACGACGAGTCCGCAATTTAGCTACGACATTCACAGGCTTCTTGGATGGTGAAGAAACAACTTTTATAGCACTTTCTTCATACTCTTTGATCAAATATAAAGGAATGCGTGTCTCAGGAAACCAGTATATCTCCTTCCCCTCGTGGTTTTTCTCTATTTCAATTATGTTCTTCATGACACGTGAGGGAGGATTCTTCTGGCTCTCAAAAGCAATACTATATCTAATTTCGTTCTCCACAATTTTCTTATCACGTGCATAGGCATTTCGAAAAGCCTTCATATCCTGAACACTCAATTCAGGACGAGCAAGATCATTCCACCTGATATGAGAATCTAGGTATCTTACCTGATGCAAAAGCCAATTGATATGTTAAGGATTGTTTATATCAGAGTAGCAAAATAAATTTCAATTCACCCAAGACCTGAATGCATAGGATAGCAGAATGTCCGGAGACAAGGAAGAAAGGGCATTATTATACACACCTGCAGTGCAAGCTGGGAAAAGTTCCTGCTCATTTCAACAGCAGCTCGCCAAACCAGTTGTCTACTTCTTTTGGGAGCCTCAGATCCTTCAGCATAATAAGTGCCCTGTATCTTTCTTGAACCACCTGAGACTCTCGAAAAAGTTTAGTTAACTCTCATCCTCTAGAAATACTTATCACGGTTAAAAATGCAGTAACTACAATGACTTGACAAAAATATATAATGAGTATTTCCACAGAACAAGAACAAAAAGTAATTTTGTTACCTTGTCGAGCAGCTTTCTTCACCAGTGTCCGTGGCAGAGAACCCTTCCGAAATAGGAGCTTTGAAAGCATACTTCCTCGCCACCAAGTGAAATCGGCTGATGGATCCCGGCCATCATCAGCATTAGCCTCAGTGGTAACAGATGGTTTTCTACCTCGTCTCCTGGTTTACGCTTCTGAGACGATCCAACT
Organism: Rauvolfia tetraphylla; assembly: GCA_030512225.1. Lineage (NCBI taxonomy): Eukaryota > Viridiplantae > Streptophyta > Magnoliopsida > Gentianales > Apocynaceae > Rauvolfia > Rauvolfia tetraphylla. The sequence goes on from JAJQKT010000062.1 coordinate 2,778,284, forward strand.
GCAGGCGTAGCATTCTGAGTGATAGAAGATTCAGTTGTCCAACCATCAACCAACTTCAGCCAGTCCCCTGAAAGAGCTATTGGTCGGATATTTTCCTCAAGCTGCAACAGAAACACCGGGACATATGATAATAATCAGAGAAATTAAGGGGAGTACAGCTGTACAAAGCAAGATGTGCATGACATGATCAGAATGTATTACTCGTTAAGGAAAATGAAACAATCAAGAAACACTATAAAATCACGAAGGCTTTCTTGCATTAAAAATCACACCAGGGGAAAGGTCTCTTCACTGAATGTTACCTGCCTCAGCTTATTAATCATACAGTTAAACTACCGGTTCTCTTCTACGCAACCAATTAAACCCTTTTAAAACTACATAATGCAAGAGGAAAGAAGAATTCAGAATATAAAAATGCCAGAATCTAAAGATACAAATTCGAAAAGCACCAACCACCCTATCATAAGCATCACTAAGCTACAGGTACTAGTAACTTTTTTCCTCTTTAATCAAGACAAAATTGTAAATGATCTCCACCGGGATGACCAAGTGACGCTCCTGTTAGAAGAATCAAAAGGTGAAGGAATAAGGCTATAAGAGGTTGAGGGAGGCCGGGGAAAATTTGGACGGAAGTGATTTAAGGGTAATATGGTTTTGCTAGATTTGGATGAGAGTATTGCCTTGGATAGGAAGGAATGGAGAGAATATATTCATGTTGACAACTAAAAGTAATCCTTTTTTTGGTTCATGTAGCCAACCCTGACTAGGGATTAAGGCTTGGTTGTTGTTTTAATGAAGATAAAATTGTAGAAGATAAAAGGGATTTGATGATGATTAAAAAATTTACTAGTATGAATAATGGAGAAAAACCCTAATGTCTTCATCTGAGTGATTTTTCTCCATTATTCCCTTGAAAAAGATTTCAGCTCATCATGCAAACAGAAGTGCATTGGATCATTTTATAAGACAAATTTGAATATAGTGTCAAAGTTTCAAGACTATGAGAGGCAACTACTGTGAAAGGATACATAGGACGCAACCCATAAACAAGGGATGCAAGCCATAAAAAACCTAAGAGTTCAATAAAATTAAACAACTATGGTTAATTCACAGGTAGGAAAATCGCTATGGGCTCCACTCAAGCTCAATAATGGACATTCAGAAGGCTAAATAACAGTAACAATAACACAGCATAACATCAAATAGATCAACATTTAAAAGGTATACTAAGAAATAACAAACTGGTAAGAAATATTCTACCTCAAGTAATAGGACCTTTAATGCACTCAAAATGTTGGCCTGTTCTACTTGTTTACGCCACCGTTTTCTAAATGTTGCAGCTCGGAAGGGGCCAACAGTTAAACCACTTAAACTCTCTTCCATCAACATAATATATGTAGCAATGCCAGGAAGAGTTCCCTCTCCACTCCTTAAAGGACGAAGTCCAGAAAGAATCTTCATAGCACCCTTTATGGCATTTGAGGCAGCTGCATTCAAGAGGCATCCTCTCTTGCTCCCTACAGGAGCTTTACAAGAAAGACACCAAGTACACCTTTCCCTTGGGACTTCAATCAGCTTCTTCTCGGTATGAGGCCAGAAAAAGCGAGTGGCTGTCGATGAGAATGCTTTTACTTGTAGTGAAAAATTAGCAGAAATCAATTTCCGGAGGTCAGATGCCTGAGATTCAGTAACCAGGATTTCTTGAGATGAAAGGGCAGTCATTTTAGCAGCAGCAGATGCAGCAAAATCTCCATGTAAATAATTATTTATATATCCTTGACTTTTGAAGGAAGACCCCATGTATAAGAAACCATTTGCATCATCATTTCCAACATTAGTTTCTCCATGCTGAATTGTCCCTTTTGTTACCGCAGCAGGACCATTTGCAAGTTCCTTCAGACGGCCAGCTGTATTACTTGATGTACATGTAGGGAACTGCTACGCCTGGTTCCTCCTTTTGTTTCAAATCTGATGGATCAGCATTCTCACTTAATGCACCAGAAGATATATTGGATCTCCCTTGACTTTCCCTAGCAGGATCAAGATTTGTAATCGCATTCAATGCAGTATTGATATGCACTATGGTCCCTAAACTACTAGCGGTGACACAACTCATAGTTTCCTCACTCTCGGTCATTTCCGAGATACTGTGACCTTCAGTGCGCAACAAAGTATTTGATAATGGCACAGCTGATTTTGCAACTTCTTTCTGCTCAGCTATTACAGACATGCCACAAAGGGAAAGCATATCTGCAGGAAGGTCCCAATACTTTACAATTCCCTTGCATATTTCTGAATAAATAGAAATGTGCTGCTCGTTTGATTGAAGTACTTGGAGAACATTTGGAATGTCATTTTGATTGTAATATCTGAGGCAGGAATCTGAGTTCAGGGAAGCATTTAGCCTGCAATTAAATGGTGTAACCAAAGAATATTAACAGAGAGGAAAGCTAAGGAACAACAGATAACAGCCTAAGACAGTAGTTAAATAAAAATTTAGGCTTAAAGGATAAGCCTATGTGGCAAGAAAAACTCAAAATTGTAATGCCAACCACAAAAACCGGACAAGTAGACAGATCAGAGGAGTGGGGCTAAGGAAGAAGAAACATACACTAGTAAATGATTGCAAGTAGCAACAAAGGCTTGTCCATAGACATCAATACCAAATACATCTACTCCTTTTAGAGATGTTCCCCTAGTTACTTTTGGCTCACTTTTGTTTATTGAACACTCGGGACAATACCAAGGCCCTTCTGGTATAAACATTTTACACACTCCAATGCATCTTGCATGATAAGATGCAGGGCAGCCATCACAGCAAAGCAATGTTCCATCCATGCCACAAAGACGGCATTCATCGCCATTACAGTCCTCATCCACCTCAGAACTAGCATCTTGTCCGTGAACGTTTGAAATCAATTCATCAGAGTTATAAAAAGACTTTGCTTCATGATTTTGAGCAATAAACTCTCTTGCTTGTTGGTCCTTACAAGCAGAAGTTTTGGAGTTCCTGGGATGAACCCTTCTAGGTCGATTTAAAGGTGTAACAACTATACCTGTTTCTGAATCCATTCCAACTTCTAATTCTTCACGCATGCCAATCTCTGCTCTTAGCTCTTCAGTATCCAAAACATCATCACACAAGATTTGCAAAGTCACAAGCTTCCTGCCAACAGTTAAAGTGTAATAGTCCTCCTTCAAAACATGGGAGTAAAATCTTTTCCACTCGGGACCATCTACATATCCCATTACAGATAGATAGTGAACCAAATACACTGGCCAAGTCAATGTATCAAGCAAGCTCCAATCCACACCTCTGAAAGAAGGATGATAAAACTGATGAGAAAATAGATGATGATGAACAAATGTACCTTATGATACAGCAGGAAAAAAAAATTTAATTAACTTATTATAACCAATTGCTTCCAGCATGGAACTGTCACATCAGGGCATACTTCAGCATAAACACAAACACAGAGAAGTACAGTAAATGCGGAAATTCAGTGGAGCAAATAATAAGGTTATTTACTACATCACTTTCATGGCATTCCCAAATGCAGGAGAAGTTTTGAAGATTGAGGAAGTTAATAATACAAAATTAGTAAACCTTCTGTTTAGGAAAGGTAAGAACAGGTCATTCTGCGGACAGGTCTACATGGATCTGGATTGCTTATACAACTAGCAAAACATTTATCAGAAAATAAATCCATATGCTTGTTCTTTCCTCGATTAACAAGGTAACATAATTACCTCAGACATTTTGATGCAAGCTCTGAACCTTCAGATGAGAACTTCTCAATGTGACGCCTCAAAGCACGCAGGAGAGTGACATGGATGGAGTCCAATAATGTATTTGGGACAGCACAGTTAAGTGACCCAACAAAATCATCCAATGTAAATGGACTCAAAAATAGCTGAATACTAAATGAGCGCAAAAAACTATACACTGAGAAAAGGTGCGACACGTAGTCTGCTGGAATCCCAACAGTTCCAGATGAAGATGGCAACTCTGGATGTGGGACAGATGGCACTTCCATCTCCAAACTCGACTCACTTGCAACTGATATTTGAACTCTATCCTCTGTGAATACTTTTACAGACTCCACTTGTACCCCATTCTTGATCTTGAAGTCAACTGGAGCATCAGCAAGAACTTTTGATGACGTCACCGGCACCATTTCCTCAATCTTAAGATCACATTTCATCTTGGAACCTTGACTTAATACTAATTCGTCCAATTTCTTCTTCCGGTCCAGCCATTCACCATTTATATCAGTCTCCTGAACCAAAAATACCTTGACTTTGCTCAGCTCCAAATCCTGGTAATCTCCACCCTCATAATCAACCCTATACAAATCCTGAATCATAGAACACAATCTTCCCTAAAAACGCCCCACTTCCTGCAAATTCCTTTCTCACGTATCTACCTACCAAGGCCTTCCCCCGAGTCCTAATCACCCTCTTCTCCCCATCTTTGTCCACCTCCACATTCTGTACATCAATTCTCTTCCGTTTGCGCCCCCTTTTTCTCTGTGATCTTATTTCTGTATTTTCCACTTCAGAAGTCAAATTCACTTCAGGAGTCAAATTCAAATCAAAGCCTCGATCAATTCCACCACAAGTCCCAGTAGCATCTGTCTCCTTCCCATCTTTGTCCTCTTGATTATTTACATCAATTCTTTCCTGGCTCTGCCCCCTTATGCTCTCCGATCCAATTTCGGTATTATCCATTTCAGGAAGCAAATTCAAATCAAACCCTAGATCAAATCCACCACAATTTTCAGCCATATCTAAAAAGGACTTCCAAAGGCCTTTACTTTCCCCAACAAGAATTTAGATGCTCCAACCTAAATGAATCAAATGGGAATACGATTTAGGGCTTATCTGAAAATTGATTACACAACCAAATCAAAACAATAACATCGAACAAAAACGGATATTTCAATCATTTATTTATTCCAATTTCAGATAAGAATCCATGCAATTAAGAATTATAAAATTCGCGGTGAATTTTTGTGCTTATAACCACCCTGAAACACGTGTAGGTAAATACATTTTCATGTGCGAATACGTCTTACCCTTCTTCAGAAATGATGCACCGCCATTGAAGAAGTATGAAGAGAAATGGGAGCAACGGCAACAGCCCTAGGGGAAGGCTTTTCACCGTATTCTTCTACCCATGGCCAGTTATAACGTGGAGAAGAAAGGAAGTGCTCTTTACTGATGTAATTCCGAGTTTCAAAATATTTTTTTGGCAAATAGTGATAACTTCAGCAGAGTCCAAAGTCCATGACTCGCGAGTTGCCCGAGTGAGTGGGCAATTTGTTTGCGTATATTTCACTTGGCCCCGTCAAACTTTTCTGCTTTATCATAAACGCCCAGTCGAATTTCCCCTCGTATCAATAAATCATAGAGTTAAATGCACTTTGTCCCCTCAAAGTTCTTTCTGAAAAGCATCTTACTCCCTTCAAAGATTGCTAACATTTGATATTGCGCCGATCAAATTCAATCGGTACCAAATCTAATTTCAAAAGACAAAATTGTTTACCTAATTACTAATAAAAGGCCATAAACAACCTCATTTAAAGATTGGATAGCATAACATCTAAAATGCATCGTAACATCTTACTTTTATTGTTTTAATATCTCTCTTATTTAATCTCTTTTCGATTCTCTATTTAATTAGCAACAAATAAAATGGTAGTATTTAAAATATTTAACTAAACTATATTCTTGATTACTTAAACTTTTTTAAGTTACAAAAAATATGTGTTCTTAAAAAATTATACTTAAAATTAAGATAATATTATTATTTTTTACATTTTCAATGAGAAAAAATTATTTTGAAAAGCATATCAGGATAACTTCTAAAAAATAACTATTTTTAACTTATTTAAATTATAATCATAAGTGAATAAATAGTTAGGAGATGTTTAAAAATAAATTTTAATTTAAAAATTTATAAATAACTTATATTAAGCCATTAAAAATATATTTTTAGTATACTTTTTTATTATTTTATGGGAATAGTTACAAAGATACCATTTAGGTATATCCAAACTACAAAACAAAACTCATCTTTTGAAGAAACTACTAAAAATATCCCTTTGAATTGCGGTAGACTTTAATATTTTAAACTCTATCTTTAGTCAATAATTTTTAATCATCAAATCCATTATAAATTAGCTTTAAAAGTCCTATATTACCTTTCTAAACTTAGGACTATCATATTATCAATGTTAATTATATATTGATTTAAATTATACTCAACCTGATTGAATTTTCACTCACAAATTATTTATTTTTGCACATATATCCCACTATCGAATAATCTTGGGAATGGTTCTTGAACGTCCATCAAAAGCTTTTCTCACTTCAAAAAGGTCCCTCAAGATTCACCAATATCTCCCACCCAACGTAATTAAAGCAAACAATAGTAATCCAAGTGTATCAATTTTAATTACGATCTCATACACTCATATACCCTGTACAATCAATTGCTACTCCAAGTTTCTTTAACAACACCTCCATTTGTGCATAATAAATGATTGCTTTCATAAGAACCTTCAAAGAACTTTCCTAATCAATTATTTCGAGCACCATTCTTGACTTGGAACATACTAGGTAATTAGAGAGGAGAAAATAAAGTAAAAGCTAGTTAGAAAATAATATCATGAAAGGAGAGAATAAAATATCAATTATTCCCTACAGAGAGAGAGATAGATGGAAGAAGGTATTACAAGCATAGACAAAGAAGAATATTAAAAAAAAGGAAGGAGAAAACGATGATTGTCTCCTGAATGAGAGAGAGGAAATAAGGTAATTGTAGGCCATGAGCTATAAAGAAGTTTAGGGTTGTGATGGCCTATGAGGAATCTAGTGTTATTATGACATAGGTTTTAAATTGCCATTCATTAACCTTTTAATCGAATAATTTACGTATGTGGTATCCTAAAGGATGATAGGGTCTTTTGAGTTTTATGTTATCAAAATTTAACAAATATTAGTAACATTGGTAATTTTGTATATTTATTTTATTACATAATGGTTATTTTGTATCTTGGACATGCATGAAGGTTATTTATATAATTATCCATATTTTTATATCTCCAAGTATATGGGAAATTTGGTATTTTCCACATACGATTTAAATTTTATAAAAGCTAAAGGGATTTATTAGAGTAATTAAACTGTATAACAAGGGTAAAGTGCATTTCAGGAAAAGTTTAAGGGGGTAAAAAGTAATTTTATATATGTATCAAATATCGATATAAAAAATAAGTATTACTAATATAAATATTTCTTACTAAAACTCTAACATTATTATTTGATCTAACTTAATTATCAAAATGAAGTTAGAGATTTATGTAGAGTTTTTAAATTTGTTGATAACTTTCAAGTCATCTTGTCACTAAATAAATATCTTGAATAAAAAAAAATTGACACAATAATTTTTTTTCATATGAAATCTGTAAGGATTTGGTAGCTTAAAATAGATTTAGCATTTTATGATATGTCAAGTAAATCTTTGATAATAATGTTAGACCATATAGATGAATTCAAATGAGGCAATGCAACAAATTATGAAAACCTGATGGGGCAATCTGAAATTTATCCTTTTTCGCCTATACCATTTGCGATATGGAAAACTCATATCATGTTGCAAAAGAATCAGTTTCCTTATGAGATGAGTTGTATCCATGGTTCCCTAAATATGAAAAACAATAAATTTCCACCGTAAGCAATAGAGGAATGCAAATTATATATTCATGTTTAATTATGATGTATATATTGTCTTATTCTCATTTTTAATCAATTGTGATGTAATAGGCTTTGATTTTTATTTGATCAATTTTTATTGAGGTTAAAAAAACGAATTTAAAGACGTCGTACTAAATAATTATAAGTTATTGTATAAAAAATTAAAAATTAAATATTTAGCCCTATGAATAAAAATATATACAGAAAACTTATCTCTTTTTTTTAAAATAAAAATAAAAATATAAAATAAACTTTATTAAATTTAAAAATATATTAAAATATCTCAATTGAAAATTGTATGTGTGTCAACTTTGATAAAGTGTAAAATAATAAAATAAAGTCTATGATTGAAAATATAAAAGTAGTTCAAACAATTATTTTCTTAATTGGTGTTATAAGTTAGTGGATTTAGAAATTTATTTTACTTTACTAGAAAACAAATATTTTTCAGAAAATAGTGTAATTTGTTATTTTAGTATATTTTTGTTAGCATGTTCCATATGCCAATATTGAATTAAGGTTTTCACTGAGTCCAATTATTTTTCTAACACTTTTTCCTTTTTTTTTCTTCAAAAAAGTTTGCAGACTGCACCCAAACAGAAAACCAGTTGACTCGAATAGGGTGAGTCAACTCAGTGAATCGGGCCTTGCAGATTATGGCAGTCCCTATTGGAGTATTGTACCATTTGGACTTCAAACTCCAAAAACACGGCAGACGGTAGACCGAACTAACCACCAACAATTTTTTTTTATTCTTAGCCGCCAGTTTTTTCATTTTCCCAGAAAACCGCCAAATTTTTTTCCATTGTTTTTTAATTTGTGAGATTTTTTTCTTTTTTGGTACTAATATCGTTTTGTTGTAAATTTTCAATTTTAGTGACCAATTGATGTGAATTTGAAACAATATGTTAGTCACACATTTACCATAAGGAAATATTGGTCACTTTTTTGTTATTTTATTTACTATGTTAATTTAATTTTAGTTTTTGAAATAAATACTCCAAATTTTAATTTTATTCTTCTTTTACGAAATAAGAAACTTATTTTTTCATTTATTAAAGAGAATCACAAATATCATATTTTGAATTTATTTGATATTTATTTATTCTTAAGTATATATATATATATATATATATATATATAATGAAAAGACATATATCTTTTGTAATTCTACATCATTATTTATTTTTTATAAATATATTTTATTTATCTCTATTCATTTATTATATTTTGACCTCTTAGAATATTTTTATAATACATTTTTACCATTACATGTATAATGTATTAAATTATTATTATATTATACATAAATTTATACGAACGTATAAAATTTAAAAAGTAGAAATAAAACACAATTTTTAATCACAGAAAACTGCTCTTTGGTAACATAGTGTAAAGGCTTTCATCTGATCATTGGATTGACATGAATAAACAAAATTTCACATCTTTCTCCAAATTTTTCTTTCTATAGTGAAGATAGTCGCACGTAATGACAGATCACGGCCATATTATTAAAAGTTTGTGGTAAGAATGGATTTTGTTCGAGCGCTCGAAAATAATATTCCAAAGCTTTCGTGTGTTCTTCATTACTTGTATGGATAAGGCATATATTATAGAGTATATAACTTCGATCATAGGGATCAATTTCTAATCGTATAGCTTCATAATAATTCTATAAAACTTCCGCATAATTTCCTTAAGATTTTGTATCATTTTAATTTCGTGAACATTAATATCTTATTTTCCTCTCAAGCCCTCTGTCTAATTGTAATATATACTAAAATATAAACTTGCAGGTACTAATAAATAAAAATCAGAGATTTAAATATCACCGACACATATGAATTATTTTTTAATTATTAAGACTATTTCTATAACATACTCACAAAGGAAGTGATTGGATAAAAAGTTTAATAAGTATGTTTACTAATTAAATTATTAACTTTAATTCTTAGTTTCAGGGAGTACAGTATATCTGAAAATTATAATAGGTTATTATTGTCAGTCATAGGTAGATTGCTACTCATCTTGTGTTAGTATTATTACTACTCATACTAGGTTATACTACGTAGAGGGCTGCCACTCATATGTAGATTGATCTCCAAATGGGTGAGACTTGTGCGGAATGGCTGCGGGCTTCGGGTGCATTGCCACAAAGATGGCGGGAAATATGAGGTACTAATCCCCTATGTATATAAATACCATTCCGCTACCTCCACCGCACTCGGTTCGGAAACCTCTTCAAGATTCACCATCTTTCTTCTGCTAACTCCTCCAAATTGATCCGCTAGGGTTTATCGATTCTCAACCATCCAAGATTCAAGAATTTAGAATCTTTTCCCCACTCAGCTCATAACGAACACCATTTTTTTGAAAAGCCCGTTTGGGGTTCACATTTCTTTCTCCTGAACATTCAAATTCACAAACTGATAGACTTTTCAATTATTCACCAGCCAAGAATTTATTATCCATTTTTTAGAAGTTTTGCCACATTTATTTGGGGTCAAGAATTTCAAGACCCAAATGGTTGTTAGTAAAGTCACAGATGAATTAGTTTCAACTGTCCGATCCGTGGTGGGCTCTGAATACTCGAACATGGATATAATTCGAGCTCTTCACATGGCCAACAATGATCCTACTGCCGCAATTAACATCCTCTTTGACAGTCCTAGCTTTAGAAAAGCTGAACTTCAGACGACTTCTGAGGCCTTAACTCGAAATATAGACCCTGAGCCACTAAGTTGTGGGAAAATTTTGAATAAGAATGGTAATAAGAAGACCCAAGATTTGGATTCAGGTCCGAGTTCAAATGGTTCTTTGAAAAGTGTGAGAGAGAACGGTGAAAAGGAGGAAGAGAAACTTGAGGAAGCGAGGAATTTGAGTTCCACCGAGTGTTCAAGTTCGGGAGGAAGCGAATGGTGGCATGTTGGGTGTTTTGAGCTTGCTGGGATGTCAACAAGTAAAGGAAGGAGTTTGCATACTGGTGACGAGGTGATATTCACATTTCCATTGGAGAAGAAATTGACTTCCCCTCCATCAGGCAAGTTTGGGGGTGGTCGGAGACAGATTGGTGCGTGTTCAGAGATTGTAAGGTTCTCTACCAAAGCTTGCGGAGAGGTATTTTTATTCATTTGATTATTTGTAAATGCTATGGCTGTTGCTTTTGATTCTAGTTTAGATGACCTTGTGGATGTAAGTTTTTTTGTTAGATGAATCAGGAGGTTATTTTTCAAAAACTAAATGTTACGAAATTAAGATTAAATATCTATTATCTTTTTCCTTGGTTCCTTTTCATGGCTGGGTCGTTTGATCTACTCTTTCTGTATGAAAATGAAGAAGCAATTTAAGGTTGTTGACTAGTGTTTGTGAACAATCTGTCTTTGTGAAGACGAATCTTGTATATGCAAATAACTTGATTGGTTGAGGGCAGGTTGGCCGCATTCCTAATGAATGGGCTAGATGCTTGTTGCCACTTGTGAGAGAAAAGAAAGTACGAATTCAGGGATTCTGTAAATCGGCTCCTCCTGTATTGAATATTATGGACACTATCAACTTATCTGTCAGGTATGCTTATAGTTATTGGATTTTGCATGAATCTACTTTTATTACTTTGGCTGAGCTTGCACGATGTGTAACTGCTATAGCATGTCAGACAGTTAATTCATCTCAGTTTTATTCTTTATGCAGTGTTTACATAAACAGTTCCATGTTCCGAAGTGCCCATCAAACTTCACTTAGAGCATCTGGCAATGATGAATCAGTTATTCATCCCCTTCCTACCTTGTTTCAGTTGTTAGGACTCTCTCCTTTCAAGAAGGTGATGTTTGCTCCCATTTGTTTAAATAGGTGATATTTGGATTTAGTAAAGCTGACCAGGTTTGCTGATTAGCTTGTTTTATTTGAAATAACTGTGTTGATGTATACCATAAGATTCTGTCAAGTTTTCAAATGTTGTAACATTCTTGGTCATCTATAGGCAGAATTCAGTCCAGGTGATTTGTACACACGGAAGCGGCCTTTAAATTTGGAGGTACAGTCAATGAGAGCTTACTGATAAATTTCTGTTGAACTAAAAATTAAAACTTCAGTTGATGTGAGCAGGATGGCTCTAATTTTCCTACCTCATTGTTGCAGATCACTAAGTTGAAGATCCCATCATCTCTGGGTGGTGATAAAGTTGAAAGTGAGGAGTCAATTTCTGAGAATGATCTAGACAGAATTGTTGGCACTGCTGATAGTTCAGAGTTAGAGGTGATGCCTATTTTTTAGGAAGTTATTTGTGAGCTTTTGTGCATCAGTTACTTATTTGATCTTACTATTTCAGGAAATGGAACCTCCTGCCACTCTTCAGTGTGAATTACGACCTTATCAGAAGCAGGCTCTCTATTGGATGGTTCACCTGGAGAGGGGAAATTGCATGGATGAGGCAGCATCAACTCTGCACCCATGCTGGGATGCTTATCGTCTTCTAGACAAGTAAGTCAGTGCTAAAGTTGTCTTAGTTATTTTTTACTTGGAACTCATCGCATATTTGCTGAGCCTATTTGTTTCTAGGAGGGAGCTTGTTATGTATTTGAATGCATTTACTGGTGATGCCACAACGGAGTTTCCAAGCATGCTTCAAATGGCTAGAGGAGGAGTATGGTTTTGCTTATGCTTTTATTTGTTGCTTTTTGTAAGAAATGCTTCAGTGTTTGACTTATGGAAATTTGAAGATTTTGGCAGATGCCATGGGGCTTGGGAAGACTATAATGACCATAGCTCTTCTTCTTGTACGTTCCAATAGAAGTGTGTCATTAGGAAGCCAGTCAACAGGCCAGGCTTCTGTTGAGGATGGTGGAACTAGCATTAATTCAGATCAGTCTCCAACTATTCCCAAAAAAACAGCGAAAATTTATAGTTTTGACAAGCTTTTCAAGCGGAGAAAGTCACTTGCTAGTGGAGGAAATCTTATCATTTGTCCTGTCACTCTAATAGGCCAGTGGAAGGTGTGTTGCATACAACGAAGGGGTTGCTTGCTGAAATAATTAAAAAAAAGTTTCACATGCTGAATTATTTTGCTACATGACATATTTGAAACTGAATGGTTTTAATGTTAACAGTTGGAGATTGAAACCCATGCACAGCCTGGAACTTTGTCTCTTTATGTTCATTATGGGCAAAATAGATCGAAGGATGCAGATATTTTGGCCCAAAGTGATGTTGTATTGACCACATATGGAGTATTATCTTCAGAATTCTCAGCAGAGGTACTCTGTGTTATTGTCTTTTAGACCATAACAGAAGTGCTTTGATAGTTTTTGACTGCTACTTCCCCAGGGGAATGTGTGTGGTATACGACTTGCTGTTGCTTTCTGAGCTGTGCAAAAGTTATCTTTTTCCCGTTCCCCTGTTTTGCTTCCTTTTATTCTATGGAGTAATAAATAAAAATAGTTCTGAGTTCAGTTAATTATCTAAAACATGTCTCTTTCTCATTCTGATGGTTTGTATTTGTAGAATATTGAGGCAAATGATGGACTTTTTTCTGTGAGATGGTTTAGAGTGGTTCTAGATGAGGCACATACTATAAAGGCTTCAAAAAGTCTGGTCTCCATGGCTGCTTCCACACTTATTGCTGATTGTAGATGGTGCCTTACTGGAACTCCTATCCAGGTATATTTGATGATTCTAACCTGGATACATGGTTTGCGCATATGAGTGTTTTGTCTGCTATTTCATAAGTATCTTGAAACCCTTTTCTGATCCATTCTTCTTGGGGAGGTCTGAGAATCGCTTGATTAAGTCTTCTTTTCTATCAAGCGCTTGATGGATGAGCTTCTCCCATGTGCAAATTTTGCTAATAAAGAATGTCATAAAAAGGACATGTATTTTATCCTACATCTATAATCATCAGAATCTTAGTTTTGTTTTCTGATCTGTAGTTTCTTGTGTAACAGAACAACCTGGAAGATATTTACAGTCTTCTTCGATTTCTGAGGGTTGAGCCATGGGGAAGCTGGGCATGGTAACATTTGAGTCCCTTCTTCTCTCAATGCACATGTTTACCTTTATCAATAATTTACACCATCTATTTGTTGTAAGGTCAATGTTATGGTTTTATTCTTCTTTCTTTTCTCCTTCTCTTTCTTATTTAAACACTGTCACTGCAATGATGGCATATTTTTTTCAGTTTATTTATTTTATCTTGTTCAATCATATTTTCAACTGTTAATATTTTGAATAGACTTCTCCAAGAGAATCACTTCCATGTGCTAAAGAATTTTGATTTTGCTTCATGTTTACTATGTTTTGAGTTGTGCTTCAAGCATTTAGTAGGAGTTTTACTAATACAATGACATATATTTATCTTTCAATGTAAATCCTGTCTGCCATTTTAAATGCAATATTTATTCCCTTAGAACTGTATTTGCCAAACAATCTTGACAAACAGGAATTGTTCTTGAAGTTTGATGACTTCCAATATTGCTTTTGCAGTTGCTGCTTGAAGCAGTGTTTTGAGGCTCTTCCTTCTCCTTGTTAGATATGCTTAGTTTCTATTGTGATTAAATGATGTAGGACTAGACCGTTCACCAAAGAAAATAAATAATAAAGAAAAGGCGAAGAGCTGTTTAAGTCTAGGAGATCCAGCTTCATTCATGATACGGTGATTTGTTTACTTAGCAGTCAATCATTAGCATGGACAATGGAGTTCTCTCTCTCTCTCTCTCTCTCTCACACACACACACACACACACACTCTCTCTCAGATCCTTTTAATTGATTCACCATGAATCCCAAGCCTGGTATTGCTGCTGTTTACCATCCGCCTGTAGTCGTGGTAGTGATGAGAGTTCATAACTGCTAGAAATTTTCTGGTGTGGAAAGTTCTCTGCTTGGGCTTGTACAACCACTTCAAAACATTTGCTGCTATCTCATCATCAACCCTGACTCCCCCTCCCCCCCCCCTCCCCCAAACAAAAAGGTCTTTTCACCTTTATTAAACATTCTGTGCAAACCCATCAACTTCTATCTCTTGAATTTTTTTGTTGCATACAACTTTTTTGGGATAATAGGTTGCGGCCGATGAAATTATCACGAATCACTTCCATGTTTTACAAGTGTTCTGATTGAATTTCATTAATTCTTTCTCCTATTTTGATTTGATCTTGTTTACCTTGTATATTTTGTGCTGGCTGTCCCAAGTCTGGTTATGTTGCCGGTTTCCAATTTTATGATTCTTTCTTGTGGAAATTATTTATTGCAAATTATGTGAAATTTCGTACTCATACTTGGAATGTTCTTACTTTTGATCTGGAAATATACTTTGAGTATTTCTCTTCTGCCTTTTGTCATTATTTCTTTTTTCTGATTTACGGACTCACAGAATGCCTATTGGTTTCTTTCATGTTTTGAGTCTTGCTTCTTTATATGTTGGATGCCTTCCCTTGCCTCTAGAAAGTGTTATCACGAGCTAGTATTTCTGTTTTTACTACAGATTTCTTAAACTATACTTAAATCCATAATCTTATTTGGTTTAGGTGGAACAAACTCATTCAGAAACCTTTTGAGGAGGGTGATGAGAGGGGGTTGAAGTTGGTGCAATCAATCTTAAAGCCAATCATGTTAAGAAGAACAAAATGTAGCACTGACAGAGAAGGCAGGTGGGAGTTGGCTAATAGCAATCCTCACGTTACATTCCTTGTATATTTGAAATATGATCAGTAGTATTTCTTCTTCTTCTTCTTTTTCTTCCCTTTCTTTATTGTCTCCTGCAGTAATTTCTCCTGTTTCTTGATTGCGGATATCTATGTTAGGCCAATAATAGTTCTTCCACCTGTGGATATCCAAGTGATATATTGTGAACGTACAGAAGCTGAGAAAGACTTTTATGATGCCTTGTTCAAAAGATCAAAGGTATCCTATCTTAACTAATCTCTTTTTTTGTTATTGTCAGTTCTCTGACATTTTCTTTATCAATTCTTATAGGTGAAGTTTGATCAATTTGTGGAGCAAGGGCGTGTTCTTCATAACTATGCTTCTATTTTGGAGTTGCTTTTGCGTCTTCGACAATGTTGCAACCATCCATTTCTTGTGTTGAGGTAGTCTCATATTTGCTGATGCTTGTTTAGGTTCCAGACTTTTAGCAATTTTGTTGTTAAATTCTCTAGTGCTTCTACCAATATACCTTTACTGGAAGACGAGATGTTATGATGTGCCACATAAATTTCAAAAGAGAGCTTTCTACCTTCTCTTCCTGTACAACTGAAAGAAAAATTGATCTCTGCTAAGTGAAAATCTTTTAAGGCTTACCTATCTCTTGTTGCAAAAAAAAGCAGTTTTACAGTAACTGCTAAGAAGTAAAATATGATGGACCTGTCTACCATCCATATTGTTCTAAACTATAATATTAATTGTCGGTTTTCAAATGAGTATTTTGATCCCTAACGTGAAAAATAAAAAGATAAAAGCTCCACAATGTGATTGCCGTCTTTGTTGTGGCTAAGCCTTTTTCTGTATTTCACTGCATGGAGCTTTAAAGATTCATTATACATTAACAAGTAGCACGCTATGAGTATGCAGACATCTATCCATAGACATATTTATCTGTATATCCTTCTAACTCAAGTGGTGTGAATTGTTTTTAATGGTTTCTTTTCTATGTCCAGTCGAGGTGATACTCAGGAATTCTCTGATCTTGACAAACTGGCAAAACGTTTCCTTAAAGTTGGTCAACTCAATGTAGAAGGGAAAGTTAGAGATATCCCTTCACGGGCTTATGTTCAGGAGGTAGTGGAGGAACTACGGAAAGGGCAAGTAGGAGAATGCCCTATATGTCTTGAAGCTTTTGAAGATGCTGTACTTACTCCATGTGCTCATCGCCTATGCCGAGAATGTCTCTTGGCAAGTTGGCAAAGTGCTTCTTCTGGTCTTTGTCCTGTTTGTAGGTACCATTATTTTTTGTTTTTCACTTGCTTAATGGTAAATAAACTTTTTCGTATTGATTTGACAAGTCAAGACACGCCTTTTCTCCCTCTCTTGATTGCATGCACTAGTGCATCATAAATTTTTTTTTGCATTTCCCAGAAAAACCATCAACCGGCAAGAACTCATCACAGCTCCTACCCAGAGCCGTTTTCAGATTGATATTGAGAAAAATTGGGTTGAATCATCTAAAGTTTCTGCTCTTTTGCATGAACTTAAAAATCATCAGTTGGCAGGCTCCAAAAGCATTGTTTTCAGTCAGTGGACTGCCTTTTTGGACTTATTACAGGTTCCTCTTTTGCGGTAAACAGTCTTTTCATTTTTCCCCATTTTAACCTAATGGGTTGCATGTGTTTTGTAGTACACCATTCTGGTATTCAGGCAATTTTTCTTTCTTTGTAAACCTCTGCTATCCTGTAAAAAAAGGGGGAAAGTAAGAAGAGTTGAATCTGGAGTTGGATCTGTAAATTGGAATAGGTTGTGCTAAAATTTCGGCTGTGTTATTGTGGTATAAATTATTCACATTAGAGCATCCTTCAGTTGTGTTGAGAGGAAAGACTGATAATGGATTGGTGCTTGGTTTTAATCATACATGCTATTCTCATTCTGTTGTTTGCTTTCTGGTGTTAAATCTATTGTGGTGTTATGTTCTCTATCTATTTGACGTGGTACTGCTATTGTTTGCCTTCAGTTTAGGAATTTGTTTGGAAATATTATAATTGTGGAGTCAATATCTGAATTTTCTTTTTATTCTTCAGGGATAATATTTCATTTGTCCGTTTGGATGGAACCTTGAACCAGCAGCAACGGGAGAAAGTAATAAAGCAATTTTCAGAAGATCAAAATATCATGGTTGGCTCTAGTTCTTCGCCTGCTAAGGAAATAAGTGATATTACTATTTATGCTCACTTCTTTGCTTAACTGTCAAAATAGGTGCTTCTAATGTCACTCAAGGCTGGCGGGGTTGGCATAAACTTAACAGCTGCATCCACTGCTTTTCTTCTGGTAGGCCCCTTTGTAATGCTGTGCATGTACTTTAACAAAGATTTGTTATGGGACATTCCCTTTTTATCCCATATTTATTAGAAAATATGGATGCTGCAAATGTTGTCAAAATCCTAAGCTGAAATGAAATACTTGATTGGATCTATGCTTTCAGTGGACTGGTCTCGTTTTTATTCTATTTTCTCCTATACTGCAAACTTGAATACTAGAAGTATATCTTGATTCTGGACTGTCAATAGGCCGTATGTTTCTCCTCCTGTTGAGCAATGGTTTGTTTAGGTTCTCGTAGTTATTACTGATGAGGAAAAATAATTACAGAATACTTACATAGTGGATATATGTAAATGTGCATGCCATTTTCCTATTGGAGGCCTCTGAAAATATTCTTACCTGAGTTGTATGCGAAGTTTGGAAGAAGGACTAGGCCAACATTTCATGCAAATGACTAGCAAAACTTTTGCTGCCGAGTGTTATATCAGGAACCAATTGAACTCAATTTATATCATGCTAAGATGTTTTGTATGTTCTTTTTCCTTGTCAAATAAGGGATGTGAATATAAATGGCCTCTTCCATTTTGATACATTCAATTTTTGTAGGATCCCTGGTGGAATCCTGCTGTGGAGGAACAGGCTGTCATGCGCATCCATCGCATTGGACAAACTAAAAGTGTAAAGATCAAAAAATTTATTGTGAACGTAAGAGAGTGAATTTGGTGCATCCCCTCTGCTCTCTCTCTCCCTGCTGCCGTCTTTTTGGTCTTAAATTCTTCTTTAGAAGCGAGCAGCATTGATTTTTACAATAACATGAAATGTCAATAGATGAAGCTAGTTATTCGCATCTGAGCTGAACATGATTCCCCTGTCGTGTTTCAACTATATATCAGCATACTATCATGGAGAATACTTGTATCAATAACTATCTTGGATGGCAGGATACGGTAGAGGAAAGAATGCTGGCAGTGCAAGCAAGAAAACAACGAATAATCTCTGGTGCTCTGACTGATCAAGAAGTCCGAACGGCACGCATTGAGGAACTCAAGATGCTTTTCACTTAAAACCAGGCAATGGTTACCTTTTCTTTCTCCTAGTTTTGTCCAAGGGAAACACTTACAGACATCAAATAGCTCCTGTTTCCGTGATACAGGACCTCTGAAACGAAGAAACTACTAGAAATTGCACCACTGGTTGCTTGCAAGGAGACGGGCCTCGATATCTTTCCTTGGCAGGGAAGCCTTTTTGTTGCTCATAATTGCCAGTTTAGTGGTTCCTTTCCAAGCATTGTAGCACGTGTAAATGAATATTTTTTCGTGTTTGGGTATTGTAAAATCGGAGACTTGTTGTATTCTCTCATATATATAAGTTGGTGTAAAATTGTGTAGCTTTGAACACTTGTTTGTAAAAGTTTTCATATACAGCAGACATGCTACCAAAGTATTAATGTAAAACAATACTACTACTAATTTATTTTCAGCAGGATTTGTTGAGGACTCCGATGTATTTGTTTGCCTTTGTAACCCTACAAAAGGACTATATATATGTTTAACAAGAACTCAAGAATCACTTTGATTATAAATGTGAGGTTATCTTGTGATTCAGTGGTTTAAGATTATTATTCTCAATAAACTCCGATAATAGTTCAAGTCAAAAAGAGTGCGTATGAACCTGTTTAGCCTTGGATATGAGATTAATAGTCTATTCACAGGAAGAGATTATTAATTGAACTGTTAATTTATTCTGTTGGGATTATTTTTTGTCAGTAGTTTTATGAAAGAGATAGGGTATTTTAGTTGCATTTGGGTTCTTTTTGTTTTAATAAAAATAAAAAATTTGAAGAAAAAAAAAGAAGAATTTTTTATTTCTTTTGTATAGTATTAAAAGAAGAAAAAAGGACTCCATAGGCTCCATAAAACTTCTCTCCGCACTCCGGCGGCGCGGGTTTTGATTTGTTAGACCCTTCGGAAACTGGGCGCATCCCTCAGATGCGTTCATAACCAGGAGATAGTGAACGCATTACTTAGGTGCGTTGTATTTTAAGAAGGCGTAAATATACAAGTAATACGTTTCAGGCTATCTGCGGAGCACAGTCAGGTCGAAAACATCCGCCGGCGGCGTTCTCGAAGAACATTTCTGCCTAAATAGAAGGGACAGCCCTTTCTTTGGTTGGATTGACGAGAAGCATATAAATAGAAAGGAAGAGCAGAAAGAGAAAGATAGAGTGACTGACTACTAGAGGGAAACTGTCCTCCTTTACATGTGAAGTTGAAAAAGAATGAGCTCATCGGAGAAAGCAGAAGTCTCCCGCACCACGCCGGAAATTATCTTGCAGCCCCTTCTTCGATGCCCTCTGGTTCTGCTATTGTACGCAGCTCTTCCTTGTCAGTTTTATACATACCAGAACTTTTATCTTGGGGCGAAAGTCTATCTTAATCTATACAAAGAAATTTTTCGAAAATGTTGGGAGCGAACTTGAAAACAATGTGACTACAAAAATAAAAAATTTATACCTAAAAAAGGGTTTTCAAAAATGTTGGGGGCCGGCACTGACTATCTACCTAGCATTGGATTCATTTTGATTCTTGTTTGATTTCTTGAATTCCACATATTTAATTTGATGTTATACTGATAAATATAAATTTAAATTAATGGTTTTAATGTGATAATGCTGTATCCGGTTTCGGTGGCTGCTTTTTCGTTATTCTATCTAATTTGATTATTTATGGACGGTAAATTTTGAATGCCGCTACATATTGCATCCAACAGCCAGCTGAAATTAACCAATATGAGAGCTACTGAAAAAGCCCCTTATGTTCTTCCAGAGGGAGGGGAAGGGGGGATCATGGAACTATCCATTTATGATTTTGTGGGGGTGAGTTTATCTAATGTTTTAGGAAGCAATGAAGTAGCGGACTGAAGGTGCTGTTGGCAGTTTTTTGTAATTTTTTGACAAAGAGGTAGTTAAACTTCCATTCTACATCTTATCATCAACTGGGGAAGAGCATTGCTTGGAATTCACATTGAGAGCAGTTTCCTACGTAACTGCTCAGGCAGTGTCCCCCTTTTTGGGCATGACCCAGAGCTTGGGATGGTTAGTTTTAAATCTTAGATGGAGTAAGAAAATGTATAGAAGTTGGTATTTGATTTTTATGGAGAAGGGAAGGAACCATTAATGGCCTCCCAATACATTTTAATGTGGCTTTTCATGTTTGCAGCCTGCTGTTATATTTGTTTAAGGTTTCAATGACTTCTGACATAATTTTTATGTTGCTGGAACTAGTAGTGGACCCTTTAGAATTGCTAAGGTTGATTGTCACCTTACTCTGGTTGATGCGGCCATAGTTGATTAAGCTCTTGAAACTACATCTCCCAAACTAAGAACAAGATCTTCCCTGACTAAAGGAATTTTTAGTTCTTGTTCCAGTTAATTTATGCCGATGCGGTGATGGTCTGTCTAATGCATTACGGTTTGTAGAGGAGTATCATTGGTGTTTTGGTTTGAACAACAAAAATCTTGTATTTGAAGTAATCACTTTTCTTCAGATGCTAAGTACTGACTTACTGAGAAAGATCTGTTTGGAGATGGTTTAAGCACAAGGAAACCAAGAAAAGAAGATAGGGAATATATTCCACTTTAGATTGAAGCATGAAGAGTTGCAAACAAGAAACATACTAGAATTAGATTTCATCAAGCCTTCAGTCTCATATGTTATTTGACATTGCAATATTGTTGATTGATATTGAAGAACAAGGCAAACTCCGGAATTGGTGAGCCAGCAATGTCTTCAAAACAGTGTTTATAGTTTAATAAGAACGACTTGAGTTCATTTAGGTTTATGCCTCGGTTGAACTTAGAGATCATTTCTAGAAAACAGAACTAGTGGGAAAAAAAGTTTCAGGAGGAAAATCAGGGTTTGCTCATTGTTCTATTCCTTTGGAAAAGTTTATGATATAGTACTTAGGTACTAAATGACATATTCTGCTTTGAGAAATTATTAAAGATATTGGTAGGAGCATTGTTCAGCAAGGTAACTTATGAGCCATATCTTTGCTCAATAGTTTGTAAAACTGAAGCAACTAATCAATGATATCAATGTTTTGAGACATGGATTCCTTAAAAAAAAATCTAGGCTATCGAAAAATTGTGCATTTCATCACTAGGGGCATGGTATCTGCTGGTTTAGAGAAAGAACTCCACAAAAATCAGAGCACTGAAAAGCTGCTGATTGCTGCATAGTTCTTATGATATCTCAAGGAGCTAAACAAATTCCAAAATTCTCTTCCAAGTTCTTGAGTATTCTAGTTGATTCAGAATTTTGAGGCCGAAAATAGAGCAATAAATCTGAGGTGTAGGTCATCCTTAACTCTACTCCTTTGCTTGTGCAGTTGCTGCTACATTTCTCTTACAAGGATACTCCTGTGCTTTTTATCTTTGTGATTTGATCATAAATACTAAAGCTGATTTAAAAAATAATCCCCTTTTTTTTCTAAGTTTGCAGCTTCTTGTCTTTAATTTAGAACATCAAGTAATTTCTTTTCTACAAAATTCTGAAATCAATGCTTAACTATATCTTTTTTCAGCTCCGGTCCATCAGATGCAACAATACTATCGCCTCGGGTCTCTTGACAATTGTTCTGCAAAGTGGAATGCACTGTTTGATTGTTTGAACTTGAAAACAAAAAGACCTTCTGAGGTAGAGGTGTGTCCTGAAATTTAGCTACAGATATGCATTTTAAGCCTCGTCCTTCTATTCCTATTAACTATGCAGGAAAAAAAGAAACAAGATATCTTTCTTTTTCAACCACATCTTAGCATTTCTAGTCTTGATCATATCAATGACATTTTAGTTTGAGCCTGTAAATTAATTTTTTTGTTTGAATGTACTTTTGCTCTATCAAGATAAGTGACCATTTGCTATCAATTGAAAACAAGTATCTTGATGAAGGGGTCACTTTTGCTAATAGTACAGTATTTATAAAGCTAATTTAAGGGGTAAGGAGATATAGATGGATTTTTATTATCCATTCTTCTGACTAATTGGTGGCTAAATATGCTCTTTTCAACAGTTCAGCTCCATGTATCTGAACTATAACAACCTTTTACGCTCATATTGCTTTTTGTTCTTCTATTTGATAAAGGATAATTTCTCTTTCCCCCTTTCAGAAACTTCCTACTGGTGATCAATTTGGGGGTCATAAGTTTGCTTTTTGTTTGATTGTAAATGTATACCCTGGAAGTTTTTATTGCAGCTGTTGGGACTCTTTATAAGATAGACTTAAATGCACAAACTGCTCCACAAAATGTGGACGGGAGTAATGTAATCTGATTTTTTTTTTTTTTTGAATCCATGTTGACCTGCACTTGATTTTTTCTAACTATTTATTTTTGGCCTGAAGGCTGAATAGTGATCATTTCCGCTACTATAAAATGATAAAGAATCACTTCCCAACCGCATGGATGAATCTTACCCTTTTGTGGGTGAAACTCTTGGTTAATAGTCTAGAGACAGTGTTTGCCCTGCTTCTTCTTCTTCCATCAAGTAACTAGCTATTATATATTTGAGAGGAATAAATATTTTCCAAATCCTAAAGGGAGTAAACAGCAGAGACAGCAGTGCCAAGTGGTGAAAAGAATAAAATAAACAAGAGAAAAACTTGGAATGTCTGAGAACTTAAATGATTAGATTAGAATTCTGAAGATCACTAATTGTTGCAGTTGATAGTGTCAGAGATGTTGGTTCAGATGATATGGAAGTCTAAAGTAATTGTCGGTGCTATTTAATTGTGATAGCACGGTTTACAGACTCACCATTTCCTAGTTTTCAGTCACTAGAATTTAAACCTTCGTGGACCAAGAGTGCTATAACTCTCCCACTGCTTCTTGCTAATGAAAAGGTCATGGTATCCTTAGTCAGTGCCCTAAAAACATGGCATGACATCACTTTTGAAACTGGTGATGAAAGCTATAGACTGGAGCAGAGTATTTCTGCCACTGAGTTGGTTGTGGTTGACATGCAAGGACATTATAGAGTGGAGCAGAGTACTTCTGCCACTGAGTTGCGAGAGATTGACATGCAGGGACATCTCTCACAGTTATAGGTGTCTGTTTTTCATTATGTTTCATCAGCAAGCAGTCCCGTGTATTGGAGTCAAGTTCAGTTGCTTACACTTTGCACTTAGCAAACAGTTGTTAAAGCCTCGAGCGAACTTAGGACTCAGGTTCTTTGTCTTTTCTTTTTGTGTTTCACTGTTTGGTGAGCCAGCGTTTGTCCTTAGTTTCTTGTTTCTCTGTTTCACTGTTTGATGATTGGATTATATGTATGTGTCTCTTGCGCGTGTATTCTTTTCCTTTGCTTATGTGGAGCAGTAAGGGGACGATTCTGAAACTGGAGACTCCTGTTTTGATTTGTTAGGATGTTTAATAGTTTGCTATTCTGAATGCAGGAAATCTTAGAAAGGCGTGAGAAAGAAAAGGCTCATATATGGTCCTTCCGCACACCTGAAGAAGCAGCTTCCAAGTGGGAAGAACTCTACGGGCATCTGGATGAAGTTGAATAAACTATTTTACTTCGTTATCGTGATTTTTCCCTTTTTTTTCCCACTATTGAACAGCAGCATAATGTCAAGAATTTATCTCATGTCTCACTATAAGAGGGATGGATGGGTGCATAGAGTCTATTGCATTCAAGAGTCGGAATTTCAATAGTGAGAAACCATTTCTCCTCTTTGCAATCAAAGAAGGGGTTAGGTTTTGGACATCCGTGACTTGTTAAAGAGGAAAACTAGTGTATCACTGATTCACGTTATTCTTTGCCAGTAAAAGGTCTTTGATTTTGTTGCCGGACATAGTGCAGAACGTTTTTGCCATTCCTTTTATTTATTATCTTTATACATATTGGGGAGAGGATGTAACTCGAACACAAATCAATTGCTTGCAAAGTATTCACCATTCTTTGGTTTGTTTGCTTGAGGATTTCCTATTTCCTTCAATATTGTTTCTGCAGAGTGTGTTTATTTCTTGCTTGTTAGCCTATGGAATCGATAAGATGATCTAAAAAGGAAAAGCTTTGATCTGGCTGAACGAAAAACTGAAAATCCGGATGGATTAGATTTATGATAAGAACGAGTTGTTTCTATATGTGACCTTTAGATAATTAATTTGGCATTTCATGGGTACTCTTGTGATTGAAAATAAAGTGGTAATTATAGGAATCATCTAATCACTGCTCATAGCATACAATATAAACACAAAAACAGCTTAGCTCAAGCTGACCTATGAATTTGAGGATACTACACTACTTTTTATCAGATATTGGCGAATAACTTATAAGTTTTGGCATCCAGACTTATTTGCCTTACTGCTGCAACCGCTGCAATGACTCCCAAGGTTGAAAAAACCACAGCAATGGTAGTATTTACCCAGAAAATGGGGCTTTTCTTTGATGGTTTGAATGTCAAGTTAAAGAAGACAACGGGGAGGACAAAATCAAGTGGCATGAAACCAAAAGCTCCAATCAGAGCATTGAGATCCCCAAAAAATGGAAGCATTGCTGCGATTGTAGTTGCTATAACCACTGACAGTGATCGAGATATCACTCTTGGAACTACATTTCTCACTGAGAATTCACTGCGTGTTGGATCTGCAAATGTTCTTTCTAGCACTTCATTTGTTGGCTGCAAATAAACCTGCAACAAGATGCCATATTACATATTCATTTCTCGAGTTTTATAACGTGGAATCATTCTTATTATGATATTCAACAAATTGAGTTCTAAACATCTTCAAATACAAATTATGTATTTAATAGTGAAGTAATTAGCTCGGTCGTATCAACAAACTTGGAGCGTAATTCATTGAGAAACATAATTAAAGGGCATGAAAATGACATCAAACAGGTGATTACCAAAGTACATAAATAGCTTACCACAGCAACTGCTGATAGTTGGAGAATGGTGAAGATGTTAGTCATAAAAATAAACCATTTGGGAACTAAAGGTCTTCCATCATCTGAGAAATTGCTAAGGACTAGGCTTTCGGCCTGATTGCCAAACGCCCAGTAGCCAGAAATAGCAACGCTGAAGAATGTCACGGAAACCACTGTATAACAAACACAGAGTCCCTTGAACATTTTTCCTTTCACAGGTGGTGCTAAAGTTGCCTGCCATCACAATTCGTTGAAACTGTTTGTAAATAGTCCTTTATCATTATTTATTTAGACAAGATTATTTATCTTCTAGTAGAAAATTTCAAACCAAAACAACTAAATAGGCTTGTAAAAAGAAGTAGCAATGACCTGAATTTCTGTAATGATCCCATTTCCATATGTAGTGGCAATGATAGCCAGTGAACTGAAGATGCCAAATATACGAGTCTCCCCATTGCTACTCAAGGAATAGTCCTTTTCTGGCCCTTCCGACGAACTTCCTGAAGAAGCACACATAAAACTGTTACAATTGGGTGTCCTTTTTGGGCATATACTATTGATATAAGAAATTTCAAAAGCATTTTCTGCAGCCATTACTTACCAATGTAAATAGAACCAGCAGTAGCACAGGCACTGTAGAGGAGACAAAGTAGCAATGAGATCAAGTTGATATGCCTTAGTGAGTGAAAAGATGGCATCTGAGCTAAGATCAGCATTATGCCTCCAAATATGATCACAAATCCATAAAGCTTCATTTCTCCGTTAGGATTTGACAACAAGTAAATTGCCTGCAATAGATCAGTTCTGGAACGCTTAAATGCTGAGTTCTTGGATAGGAACAGAAAGAAATTAGAAATTACTGTAAGACTACTAAGTAAGAAAGATCTTGTCATGAACTGAGTTTTTACAGATAAATTTTATAACAGTGTATTATGGGTATTATAAGTTGTATGCACGTAGCGTTAAAATTTTTAATTTACGAAAACATGACCATGTTTGGCATTATTATTGATCCTCGACTTGTTTCTAATAATAATACTAGTATTAATGAAAGTATTAGTTCTAGTTTTCAATCTGCTATACCAACACTAAAACTTATTTTAGGACGTTAAACAGTTATCTATTTTCTAGACTTTAACATACAATAAAGATACTTATTCTCAAAAACAAAGAAGAAAAGAAAACAAAAATGGTGTTGGTAATGGTGTTTGGAAGTGAACTGACCTTCATGCACTCCCCGCCCAGAAGAGTAGAACCCACAACTGCACCGTAGCAGACCAAGAATTGGAGTGGTCCTACATAAAAATCGACCCCATCTTGGTCCTGGCAAAATTTTGTGTTAATTACATTCTTAATCTTTAATTTGGAGGAGAAAAAATATA
Source organism: Rauvolfia tetraphylla (assembly GCA_030512225.1). Taxonomy (NCBI): domain Eukaryota; kingdom Viridiplantae; phylum Streptophyta; class Magnoliopsida; order Gentianales; family Apocynaceae; genus Rauvolfia; species Rauvolfia tetraphylla. The sequence goes on from JAJQKT010000062.1 coordinate 2,805,311, forward strand.
AGTATTCACCCGTTTCTCTTTTTATAATAATCTTCTTAGTCGTGGTTTTAACCATCCTCCTAAGTGTAATTTCAAATTTTGTAGAAATCGAAAGGGAGTTTTTCTATTCTAAAAAAACAAATTGAGGGTGTAAGAAGATTCCACCAGAATCGATATTTTTGAACCACAAACACTTCAGCAAGTCTTCCAGTTTACAAATACACGTATCTTATCTATTCCTGCTGGATGCATGCCAATGGGAGAAGTCAAAAATACATTACAGAGACGACAAGATTCACACATCACCGTTGATAATGATAATTGAAAACATATGGAAAATTAAGCAGCCAACAAATAGCGATTTATTGTTAAGTGGCAACTAACAGTCAAGTGGACGAAAACCATTTATCATTAAGACGAGAGACAATGATTTTTCAGAACCAGACAGTCCTAGGTGAGCATCGTGTTCTCTAATTTGACCAAAAAGGGTCTTAAAAATCAGTTTATAGTACTTAGATATTTGAAAATTGTTGGAAAAGAAAGAAAGAGCTTCACTGATGCAGCCTATAATACGATCCTAAAAACCAATTTCCAAGGCCAGACCAAATATGCTATTTACAGGCACACCTTGAGTATATTATTTAGATTAGATTTTTCTACGTAATTTTTTCACTTTTAATTTAACAATAAATATATATACTTATTTCATTCTTTATTATATTATTAGTAAAATTAATTAAAATATAATTTAAAAAATATTATTTATTTATTTATTTAATTTTTTTTAAAAAAACTTATATTTTAAAATGAAAAAGAAAGTATGTGATTAATTTGACCATCAGGTGAGACGGTGATGTCCAACATTACCAAACACTTGAAGTCAAACTTGCGCTCAACATACATGGCTACTAATATCAAGCCGCCATTAATCTTTCCATTCAAAAGAAAACTAAAAAAACTTTCATATTAGACATTTTCTAGTTGAACACAGTTTCATTTTTTCTTCAAAAAAAAGAAGAAAAAAAAGAGAGGAGCCACCATTAATCACATCAGAGATAGCCATTAGCTAAAGCCAAACAGATAAAAATGGGTTGCGTGGCCTACAATATAAACTAGAGATTTATGAAAAACTTTGGTACATTTTCTTCTGCATAAGATTTATTTTACTCCTAAAAAATAACGAGTATGAGAGTTTTCGACGTCAAGGAGACAGCGGGGCAAGTAATGTGATGTTGTGCAGGAACCGTATTACCATGATATACTTTTTTTTCTTTTTTTTCAAAATGAGATTAAGCAGCCGAGTATTTCAGTTTGTCTTTTGCTTACCTAATATGTCGTGGGCCATGTCGCGGAATCGGAGTTGCCGGCGACCCAACTGAGCATGGTGTTCGAGGACGACGGAAATAAGATTGTAGGAATAGAATGTGACGGCGCCCCCCACGACGAGGCAAATAACTCCGGCTACCCATCCCAGGGAAGCGAAAGCGAAGGGAAGACTCAATAATGCAGGTGCAACTATTGATGTCGTCAAGTGGTAACCACAGTGTAGCCACGATCCTGCAATATTTTGTTAATCACGTTATTATATTCAATAAAAGAAAATTTCCACTTTTCCTTGATCTTCACTTCATCCATTAGCTTTTAAATAATGGAAGACTTCCATTAATTTTAACTATTGATGTCTAATTGAATATTGGCATTCACAACTGCTAGAAAAGGACAACCTTTATTTCTCGTAATTTAATTACTTATATATTTTGCCTCACCTCCCCAAGGAAAAACAAAGGCTCTCTAAAACCTGAAGTAATGAGTTTAGGCAGAGACAAAATAGAGCAGTTGGGGACGGCTGGAACCTTAGCTTCTATGTTTAGGAGGATACTATGCAGCTATGCTGAAGGAAGAGGTGGAAACCTATTTGTCAGCAGAAATGAGAACCGACCAAAAATTGTAATTATTTACTTCTGCAGATTTTGATCTGCTGATGATTATCGGGGAAGGCATCTTTGTCCATGGTGAGCTATGTTTTCAACTATATCAAGCTCTGATGTGATGTCAAACAACCCTTTCTAAGCCCAGAAATGCAAAGCAAACCAAATCTTGGTTCTCAATTTTGCATCAAGAATGATCATGAGGGTCTGTGTTGGCTTCAAAATATTCATAGAGTACAGAGTAGAAGTTCAAGAGAAAATAATCAAACATATATAAGCAATAGTGGAACTATACATAGACAGGCTGTGATACATTACCTTTAGATTTAAGAACAAAAAGAGCACCAGCATCAAGCTCCTTCTGAGTGGCACTACTCGGTTGAACTGGAAGTTCGTTTAGCTCTTGTCCTGCATCTACTGCAACAGAACTCGTGCGGACACCACCCATCTCTCTCTTCCCTCTCTTTAGTTCCTCAAGCCAGCCCTTTGCGCTGTCTTGGCAGGTCTGGGAAGGGAGCTGGGGGAGGGAGCAGCGGTGATGTGTGTAGTCTGTTTTTTTTTCTTTTTGTGTATGTATGTGAGGGATAATCATATGCAGCATATATAATAATAGAAGATATGTAAGAAAACGGTCGCAAAGTCAACCATCTCGAGATGCCCGTTATTTTTTGACTGGCCACCATAAACAATAACGTCTAGTATCATCTTTCCAGTTCTTTTATTCCGTAGTTTCTCCACAAGGTAACTATTGAGTACAGAGGAGTGCTCTTTACATGAAAGAAAACAAGAAATGAGCAGTAGGGATCAAATGCCGCTCTCAGAATGGTACAAAATATAAATAACAATCATATATCAATACAGCACACACAAACATATAGATATATATATACATATATATATCATCTCTGCCATCTGATCTTTCTTTTTACTGCTATACACGTATATATGTCAGGTCTCCCAGTCATCATTCAATATGAGAAGCAGGAAAAGGGATCAAGGCCCTCCCACCGAACTTCGTAAGTAATCAGACAAGTGTTATTCTTTTTCTTTCTTTCCTTAAACGCACTTTTCATGCGTACGATTTTGAGATTCTTAAGTTGCTTAAAAAATGATTGTATTTATTAAAAAAGAAGTGAAATAAAAAAATTAATATTTTATTTTTAAATTAAACACAATATAAATATATATTTTACACAACTTTATGCAGAAGTATGATCATAATACAGAAGTAAATACTTGACATGAATTTTGTCTTCGTCAGAATGCTGAGGACGTGATTAATCTTGAAGAATTGAAAGTGATTCCTGTGGGGGTGCGTGTTAGGTCTTTTGCTCTTGTACTCCATTTTCTTGCAAACTGTACAATAAGGAACCAATGAAAGCTCGCAAACTTCCACTTCCCAGGGCATATGATTAAGGCTCTGTTCTGGAATATTCAAACTTTTAGGGGCCAACTTCCCCGCGTCATTTTCATATGTGATATAAAAAATTGATTTGAGTACATGTCTTAAGCAATAGTGTAAGTGTAACAGATTCAAATCCATAAATCACGTGATATATTAATTAGGCTCAAATCTCAAAAAATTTAGTGGTAGGTATAATTGTTTTTTCTTTTTCATTTTATTTTTGGAATAAATATGTATTAGGGTTGGTGTTCATCTTGGCTGGCTGGCATTAATGGTGTCCCATGTGTCTGGCTTCTGCCAAACCTTACCCTTTTCAAGTTGCTCTTGGTGCTGAGGATTAATTAGGCAAAGCAAATTCAGAGATGAGAAGTGAGTATTATCCAGTTATGTCTTTTTTTTTTTTTTTGCACTTCTATATTTGGTTTGTAAAGGCAAAATTATGATTTGTTCAATGATAATTAATCATCAACTTGTATTTTCTTCTCTATTGCATAGTATAAAAGCCTTTTGCTTATTTGCACAAAGGATTAAGGGTTCAGTGAATAAGGTAAAGTTTTTCTGTTATATCTTTAATAAATTCAACTTATTTTCTACTTACCATTTCTCTATTTCATATGAGAGAGAAAGGCTATTATGATGGGGATAATTTTGGAAAAAAAGACATTGAAATGATAAAAAAAAAACTTAACATTTTGAGAAGAAAAAAAATAAAAAAAAATTATATTATGAAGTAGAGAGAGTAAAAGTAAAATCAAATATCCAATACTATCAGATATAATATTATTAAGATGCGTAGAATAAATATCTAAAATGACAAATAATAACTTTTATTTATTAAATTTTATTAAAATTTTTATTTTAAATTTCTTAAATTACGAATAAATATTCAAACGCTAAACTACATGCACAGTTAGAATAACCCCAAGAGCTAAAGATCAAACAACGAGATCCGCCGAATTTTCCAAATTTGATTAAAGTCAAAACTTTTTCCGGCTCTCCAATATTGACCAAGTAGCGGAGGTTTTTCTATTATGGCATCATCATTTCTACCGCATTCATATCTATAAATATATAAAAGCATCATTTCTATCGCCGCAATCCAACAACTTAGTAACAATGCGTAGCATTTCACATCTTGAATAATCATTCTTGATGATGAATAGTCCGCGCTGGCAAGATACCCACCATACCTCTTCAGATAATGTTGAACAGATACTGGAATGTTCTCTAATAAATTTCACAGCAATTTATTTGATAAAAATAGTAAATTTAACAATGGCAACTTTTGTTAAAAGTTATTATATAAGGTCTCCTAATTTTTTTCACATTTTCAAAATACTTGATTTTTATCAATTTAAATTTTTTTTATAAAGGTATCATTACTTATAAATTTAATTTTTTATTCTCTTTCATATTAGTATAAAATAAAATAATTAATTACGAGTATAATAAAATTTTTAAAATTTTCTTCATTCTTAATTTATATAAATATAAAAATATTTTATTTTGAAATATAAATAGTACTTTGTAATTTATAAAGTGCATTCGAGACGAATTATTTATTTTTTAAAACTTAACACTTTTTTTTCAAATTAGTTATCATAAAAACCAATAAAATTTACCATTGTTTCTTGCTAAAACTTATAATTTTTTTTTGATAAATAGCAAAAACTTATCATTTTCACCATATAATAGTTGCTATCAAATCTTTAATTACTAGCATAAAATCCTGCTTTGCACAGTATATACATTACTTCTTAAAAATTAAGTATAATGAGAATAAATTTTTAAAAAGAAAAAATTTTTAAATATTATTAAAAAAATAATTTTAATATGATGATTATGAGTAAGCTTATTTTTTTAGTAACAGAGTTAATTTTTTTAAAAAATACCATAAAAAATTAACACGGATTACTATATAAATAGTTATTAGATTTATTAAATAAAAATATGAAGCTAATTTATGTATTTAATTAAAAAACTGTGTACTAATGGTTAATCATAAGTAAATTAAGATGAAAAGAAAAGAAATAAAAAATACATTGTAAGTTGTATTCTTTTATATCTTTAAAATAAATTAACTTTATAACATGATCTTTTAATTATTATGTCGTATTCACCTCCTACCCCCGTTATGTGTAAGAGAAAAAAGAATTTCTTATTATTTAATCATTTATTTTGCCTATTCAAAAAAATAGAATATATTTGAAACAAAATCATTGTAAAAATTAAAAATCCTCTCCTCTTATTTATCTCTCTCCATTCCGAAAAAATAAAAACTATTGACCATTACATTTCATATCTAACGTACTGCAAAGTTATGCATATTCTGGTGCGAAATGTTTTAATAGGCAATTAGACACTTTTATTTTTAAAACTTAGCAAATGAAGGCTCAAAGTAGATAGTAATAGATATTGATCAAATTAGTGCAACATATATCAAGAACTAAATAGATAAATATTTCTAAAGTCATCTCCTCAAAAACATTTTAAAAAAACTTAAACCCTCAAAACTTATCAAAGAAAACAAAAACTCAACAATTTTCTTAAAATAACTAAAAATATAAAATAGATTATATCATTCAATAAAAAAAGAAAATGCATGAAATATGTAAAAAAAAGAAAACATCAAAGAAGTTATCAACAAATTAAAAGAAAAGAAATATTTTTTAAAAAGAAATAATTCATAAACATCTTTTGAATAATAAAAGATACATTGAGCATTGATAAACTCATCAAGGAAAAAATTATTTCTTCAAAAAAAGAAAAATAAAATAAAATCTATAATACTATTTATCAAATTCAGAAATCAAACATTAAAGTGAAAGAGAAAAAGGAATTGAGTAAGAGCAACATGTATCAAAAAAAGAATTGAAAAGATTATCTCTTCAATTTGAAAAAAAATGTTAATTAGAGAAAAATAAGAAGATCTGACGATAAGAAACCTTATAAGGAAAAGTTTCTGAAGAAAGTGGCAATAGATAAATTTATGTAGAATTAGTGAAAAGTTATTAAGATTTTGATTTAAATTAAAATATTTATTTATAATAACTAAAGTATTTATATTATTTTTTCTCTTAACTAATGACAACTCTTCTAATTAATAAAAAATTTAAAATTTTAGAAATTAAAATTGAAAATTTGAGAGTTTTAGAGGAGGAGAAAGAGTAAAAGTATTTTGGTAATATATATATATATATATATATATATATATATATATATATATATATATATATATATATATATATATATATATATATATATATATATATATATATATATGAATAGGATTTGATTTTGAGATTTTTATTTTTTATTTTTTTAAAAAATTAAATTATTTATAAAAAAAATATGAATCTCATATTTTAAGTTTAATTTTAAAGTAGAACCTTGACGAATAATGACGTGTATCCTTTACTCGTCTTATTCAAATCAAAGGAGAAATATTTTTTGGAACAATAAAAAATTATGTTATGAATTTGTTGATGCGCATGATCGTCGTCGATGACAACAAAATCGTAATACTAATGTAGAGAAGCTTAATAAAGAAATTATAATGTAGAGAATAGGGAGAAAAAATATAGAGGGAAAATAAAGAGAAAGAACAAGAGAAAGCTTTTTATTGATTCTCCGAGAGTAAATCAATCAATGAATGAGTGTATTCAACACCTTTCGATCTAGAGCCCTATTTATAGGGGTCATAATACTGAAGTTTATGAAAACTCAAATTCTAATGGGAAAAAGGAAATCAAATCGATTAGGAGTCATATTTTGGGAGTTCGATTCTCTTCGAAAGCGATTAATATGAACATCCGCATATTATTTCATAACACTCCCCTTGGATGTTCATAACATAAAGAATATGCCTTGTTAAAACCTTACTAGATAAAAACCCAGGTGGAACAAAAAAACTCTAATGAAGGAAAAAAAGAGTACATTATTCTTTATGTCATTATTACTCCCCCTGATAAGAAAACCCTTTAAGGTTTCTTAACTGATATTTTTCAATCAAATGTTGCTATCGGTAAAATTTTAGTGAATAGATTTGCCAAATAATCAAATGATCAAATTCATTACACATCAATATCACACCTCTTCTGGAGATCGTGATTAAAAATATACTTTATCATATCTTCTTAGATATATTTCAAACTTTATTATCATTCAACAGTATATATATAATTCCTTCTTAGAGGATATAGATTTATCTCGAATACATTAATCATGATCACATATATTATCAACAAACATCATGAATTTTTATAAGTTGAAGATGTGGCTGTTATAATCAACACATGCCTATAAATGCATAATGTATATGAATCATATAGGTAACTTATATCTTGTATATCCATCTCAACAAAAGTTAAATTTTCTCAATATTCAAGATAAATTATCTCAATGAGATGTCAATAGGCAAGCTTAATGCCATCTCAAAATTCATTGGGTAGAGAAGAACTAGAATAGATATCTGCTTGCTTACAAACAAGTGTATTCATACTCTAAATTGCAGAGTTATGGTACTTCAGGACCAAAGAATTCTTAAATATCTTTTAATAGATATAAAGGATTTCGCATATAATAACCCAATAACAATTGATGTGCTATGTCCATGTGAAACATCTTTAGGATGTTCAATCAAAACAAAATATTGATTTTTCAAAACGTTTATCACAATATTTGCTCCTCTAAATTCTTCAGGAAAAATATCTTGATCATCAAATCTTTTTTTCTTTTGAGGATTTTATTTTCAAAAATCAAGAGATTAATCACGCTTCAGGCGTATATCAAAATCATGACTATAAAAATCATATATTTGTTCTGCTGGTATATTTATCCAAATAGAAATATCTATAAGTAGAATATTATATTGACTAACTCTACAGGAGTCAGATAAACAATCAATATGCAATATTATGCAAATAAACAATATTTTAAACTTCTAATTCATTAATACTTGTGCATAGATCAAGATAATAAAAGTCATAACTAATATCCTCTTTTAATTGATGATTTTCTCCCCCCTAATGTGGGGAACACTATGTCAATCAAAAGATTGTACAATGATGATATCTTCTAAGAAAGAAATACATATAGCAAGTATAACTACTTATAGAATTTCTTCATATATGGACATACTCAATCATTCTTTCAATAAAAATTCACTAAGACAATCTCATTATATTCTACAAGAACAATTATATGCTTTAAGCATATTGAGTCCATCAGGGATTTCAAATATAAATACTATTATCAAATGATAACAAATATAAACACATATTAAGTGTTATCATTCACTATTATATCACAGTCATAAACATTCTGCAGGATGTTCAATATTTATCTCAATACAACCAGTATTATTAGGACAAATTATGTCTTTGGGAGAATGTTAAAACATGAGCTCATTATTAATAAATTGTGCAAACTACATGTTGCAAAAATAACAATATACATATGACTATTTGTTGATGCATCAACTAATAATTTCTCCATATTCATCCCAAAATAACACATTCAACCCTATGTAGTACTGGCAAATTTTAAATAAAACAAGTAGCACATATAAATTCGTCATATTAGGAAACTTCTGGTTCCATAATAAATTCATAATCATTCTTTGTATTTTAATGATTTGGGATGGTCAAACCGGTCATGCCAACTAATAAATTATTTATCAGTAAACTTCAAGTTTACTCAATATTGCATCTCAAATTCATAATTCTATACAATATAACTCAGGAGAGATAAATAGTTGTATCTATAATTGCCATTCAAAATGCTAAAAACTCTTTCTGGTTATTCAAAAGAATTGGTTGCGTTCACATATGTCATATCAATATTATCGACACAAGCATCATTATTATCAGTAGCATAATTTAGGAAAATAAAGTAATATCAATAATTAATAGATATTCATAACATGCTTGACGTACTACAGGTACATGACAAACTTTTATATTGCATTAATAACATGTTAGAATTATTACTTTCCCTTTTTTCTTCTCATTATTTTCTCACTTTTGGTGAGTATCTATTCATTGGGGATTTAATGAGTCATTCTTATAGTATAAGAATAAAGTGTATTTGTACTAGATGCGACCAAAATCTCGTATATAAATATATTATAATTTCTAATGTCATTCACTTCATGGAATGATATAAAAATATTTGGTCGAGTGTCAAAATATTTTATCAAGGACTCATTTAGTCTCAAAAGATATAAATTCAAAATACTTTTGAAAAACTTTTTCTAAATATTGCTACTACAGGAGCATGTTAGAAATATGAGAAAAGAAAAATCTTTTATCCATCACATTACTAGTGATATTTCTCCTTATAACTTTAATTGAGGAGAAATTCTAAAAGTAATACAATTTTTACATACTGATAGACATAAAATCTTTTAGGTACACTTATAACAAATCATAACTAGCATTTATATAACAATCATCTTCTGGTGATTGTATGTTTAATTCACAATTTGCTAGTAATCAAGTGGCTTTGATGCTTTGTATTTCTTAAATGGTGTCTTCAGGACCCATAATATCCAGATGCATATATTCTAATCGCCATGATTATATGGATTATTCTTACCATATTCGCGTCTATGTCGACGGTTTCGACCATGATTACGACCTCTTCCAGGGTCATAACTATTTGTTCTAATGCATTCATTTACAGATTAAAAGTAAACTGTGTTTTTGGTAGAATGACCATCTTCTGGTAGTCAAATCTTTCTTTTAGACCCTTGCATAAAAAAAATAGATCTTTCACAGTAAGATATTCCGCCTTTAGATCCTCATGAAAATTATGGCGGAGAAAAATCATGGCTTTTATACGATTTTAAGATGGTGTCTGCCAGACCCATTATATCTTAATAAATTTGAGCATCTAATGTCTATGACATATAATTCTTTCTATAAATATCAAGAGTAAAAAACATGAGTTTTGAAAAATTTGCCTTGAGAATTCAAAGATAGAAAATACCTCTTTTTCTCTTGATTAAACTCTCAACTTCGGTGGCAGAGACTCGTGCTGATAACGTGTTATGAATTTGTTGATGCGCAGTCATCGTCGGTACAACAAAATCGTAATACTAATGTAGAGAACTTAATAAAGAAATTATAATGTAGAGAATAGGAGAAAAATATAGAGGGAAAATAAAGAGAAAGAACAAGAGAGCTTTTATTGATTATCTGAGAGTAAATCAATCAATGAATGAGTGTATCCAACAACTCAGTCTAGAGCCCTATTTATAGGGTCATAATACAAGAGTTTATGAAAATTCAAATTCTAATGGAGAAAGGAAATCAAATCTGATTAGGAGTCATATTTTGGGAGTTCAGTTCTCTTCAGAAAACTAATTAATATGAACATCTACATATTATTTCATAACAAATTAGAATTTTTAACATTAATGAGTTCAAAGTCCAATGGGCAATAAATACGATAAGAGAATCAACTTTCATGGGGGGCGAAACGAAATTTACTCTTCCCTTTAACAAAAAATTCGGGTGCCTGCGAAAGTGAGAAACCGGCCCTTCTTCTTCAAGGTTTTTGACCTGTTTGGCTTTGTCTGTATGAAAAAACGTAATGCGCTCTTCACTCAAGAACGCATCATACAAATTTTCAGCAGCCTATAACGCATTATTTGCGGCGAGTAAACATGCAAATGCTAATGCGTTAAATCATTGCGGCGCTCGCTGCCACTGCCATAACAGGGCCACACAGGTCAAAAACCTCCTCTTCAAACGCCGCGGTTAAACTGTTACTTTTCTCTTCCCTCGTCGGCGTCTGTTAATCTGTTATTAGTCCACTGAAAATTTACCCAGGTGAATTATGGTACTTAATTTCAACTTGTTCCATGTTTCGATTAGGTTAAGGCCACCTGTGTTCGATGTATGTCGAACTTATAAAATCCTTTTTTCCTGAGTATTTTTGCAGCATAGGCCTTAAATCCGTCGGAAATTGGACCCGGATGGTCAAATCCAAAAGCAACAAAGGCTTTCTATTCCTACGTTAAGTTATGGATCATTGCCTAAGAATTTGAGTCTTAATATTTCTTAGAAGTATGATTTAAGATACGGGATCGAGTGAAATGACCGTACGAAGTTCTGGGATAACTGTAATAGGCGTGATATTTAATCAAGAAAATGAATCGATTTGAAGGTGAAGATGAAGCTAAGGGTTCCCTGAACCCATGCATTTCATTTGACTTTCTTGAATATATTTGCTAAAAGAACTGCAATTTCTAAAATGCGGTAAAAAAAGAAATATATTGACCTCAAGTTTTATTCATTTTGTGGAATGCATCCTCTGTTACTCTTTTTTCTACTCAACTTTATTTTTTCATTAGATCTTCTAACACATTTTAGATGCAGATTGAGACAGCCGTGCTACTTTTCCACTCCCTTCTTTTTGTTTTCATGTATCTCTGTCTCTTTCCAAGCCCAAGCTATGTTGTTGGACTATCTTTGCATTGTCATGCATATTTTTTTGATGTTTTGCTGATTGTTGGATATAGAATGCTTATTCTCTACTTTGAATAGGTACACGGAGGATTGCTGGAACTTATTGCGGTATGCCTATAGCCAAAATTTTCAGTTTTCTACATTCTGTTTTATTCTTTGAAGGACTTTAAAGATTTTTTAGTTTCCCTTCTTGAGAATATTTTGTTAGTTATTTTTGGCTGGAGAAGAGTTTTGAATTTTAAACCCATGTAGAAGACAGAAAGAGCTGCAAATAATGGTATGTGGAAAAATTTCTGTTCTATTGCTATCAGAGTGTGTTGGCACTCTAATAATCATGTTGAATTGGAGTATCATCTCAATCAGATATGACTAGCGGCAAACTGCATGTGGCGTGTATGCACTTCAAATTAAATTAGAAGTATTCAGTGTGAACCTTTTTGTTGTATGATAACTTCGAAGTTTTATTGCAATATATGCTTCAGTGAACTGTCACAACAAAAGCATAAATTATAATTGTATCTCAGATACCCAATAGGAAGAATTATACATATATTATTGGTATTTTAGCAATTGTGAGTATTCTTGTTCCCAACAACTTTTGCTGATCCTATCAAAGATGTCTTGCTATTTTGTCATTAATGGAAAGGATTGGAAGTTATAGATTTCCACTTTAAGCCATGATTATGCCAGAGCTAAATATTGCGTTGAAATCTGTTTATTTAGTTGCATACATAGCAGGTGGAAGTAGGAGTGAACAAGTTTTTCTAATGTGCATCTTAACTGCCGTGGATTGATTTCAATCTGATTTGGACAAAATATATTCTAGATGAGCTGTATTTGGTTTTTAGAACTAGCATAATAAATGTGCACACATGTTTTTAAGAGTTCAATTAAGAAGTTTCTAAAAATTGATCAGAGAGGTCCGTATATGAGTTGATACAACCATTGCAAGGATTAGTTGAATGTTACCTTTTTATGGAACTTATATACTTTGCTTGTCTATATGTTTCATAGATTTGTGTTTGCTCATTAAATCATCTGACTGATGTTTGTAATAACTGCCAATCCACATCTTGTATAAAACATCTTGTGTATGTTCATTAAGCCTAATCGCTTCTTTTCCTTTTATAGCTTGCAGTGTCATTTACTTGAAAGCTGAAATTGGAAATGATATATTGAGATTCTGATATGGATGAAGCACATATTTCTCTGACTGGCGTTTTTGACTGAGTGGTACTGATAAGTAGTTACTAAATCTTCACTATGATGTATCAGTTTCACAAGCTAGAAGCCCCCTTCTTGGATTCAAATGTGTGCCAGCAGTAAGGGATCCCACAGGAAGCACTTCTGCTATTAGAGGATGAGGGAGATGCTCAGAAGAAGAAGACAATTTATACCCATCTGGGAAATGGTCTTTCAATTTGAAAGGATGTTAGAGAAGAACTATTGGAAAATGGGATTTATGTGATGAATTAGCCAGTTTCTGCAATATAGGTGGGATGACTAACAGTCTTATCTGTTTCCTTCCTTCTTTGAAATATTTAAAGCACTATCTGATTTTGCTCCTGGATACCATCCTTTATATATGGAGTTGCTATCTAATCATTCCCAAGTACAGTGAAAAAAGGATAAAGAAAGCAATATCTTGATTAGAGGGATTCATTGCCTCACACAGGATTTTAATATTATGGTTCAATTGCTCTATGTGGTCATAGGGTACCCTAGCATTAGTAATTCCCCCATGCAAATGGGACTCATGATCCTGAAAAGACGTTATCCACCTGAAGGTGCTGTGATAAGTAGCTTGTTTACTTGAGTCCTTGTGATACTTTTGAGTGTGTTAAAGTTGGGAGTACAAATATGGTTCAGTTTATTTGGCATTTAATCATTTGTCTGATACGTTCAGGCCTGTCTTGTTGTCTAAATATTTGGGCATATTTTGGCTCTCTTGCACCTTGTATTGTAATTAGATGTTGAAGAGGTAGCTGAAATTGATTGCACAAGACATGTCGTCTTTCCTGCCAAGGAGATTGGAGAAATATCTTTGAAAATGCCAGAATTTCTTCTTTCTGGGCACTGACCAATAATCTGAAAGAGAACTTTGATCCATTTTCAACTAGGCTTTCTCCATCCTATCGCATTCTGTGGAGGATTGTTGACCTAATGCAAGCCCTATAGGAGATAGCAGCCATTGAAGAATGGAAGCAATTGAAACCTGCTTTCCTGGAGGTTGCATTCAACATTTTCACTGGAAGGTTCTATGGACAAAATTCTGAATGACTTTTTGTGAGATTGTTATGCATACTTCATCCATAGAGATCAGCAGTGCGTAATGTTCACTCTGGAGGCTTCAGTAACTTGAAGCTGAAAGAAGTCGGGCAATTGATGATGGTATACTGACCCTACTTGAAGAGTTGCCTAGAAGCAGCAGGAATTATGTGTTTTTCTCTCCTCTCCATGCTGCTAGTCATTTGCTGAACGAGTGACTAAAAGAATAAACAATAAAGCTAGCTCAGGAGACACTCTAGAAAGATAGTGAGTGATTTAGCTATTTTGAGTTCTTTAAGAGCAGCTTAGTTCTTATTGTCGATTAGAGGGCTCCTTAAAGTAAGAAGATTCAGTGAATGGGGAGATAAAATGGTTCCACTTGCATGAGAATTTTGCTTCTGAGATACCAAAATTAGGTGTTGCAGTACAGATTATGTGCCAGATGTCTGACATTTCTGTTTGCCGTAAGACTTGTAATCATGTTTCTTGCAGAGAAACTGCCATAATGTAGGTACGTGAGAGAACACAGGATCTTTTGCCTGAGATCAGCATTCATTAAGCTTCAACATTTGAGAAACATAATTCAGATGTCTCCAAAGTTACGGCTTTTCCATGAAAATGCTGTTATCTCCAAGGTTAGGGATTTTCCAAGAAAATTCAGTTATCTCTAAGGTTAGGGCTTTTCCCTTCCGGAGTCAATTTATCGTAGCAGTGTCATCTGTTAAAGTCAGAATATGAACTATGTGCATGACAAGAGTACTTGTCCTAGTCCGCCGTTACTTTTTCACACGATAAAGTTAGGAATGCTGAATGTCTGATGGTAGTGCTTGTAAACTTCCAGAATCTTTTGCCAACAGTCATTGCTTGAAAGTGGATTTATTTCTTTTTCTTCACTTTTCAGTGGTTCTGAAATGTCCTTGTTACAGGTAAGCCACATAACAAAAAGGGATACGAAGAAAATAAAGGAGTTGAAATATTTGTTCGATATAATGCAGTATGTGTTCTTTTTTTACCTGAATCCTTATATCTGGCACCTTAATCTGTTACTTCTGCAAATTATTGTATAAAAACCTATTAGTTTATATAGTCTGCGGTTAAATTTCTTCCACTATGACCAGTACGACTCCGCACTTTTGCTTGTGTCACAAAAAAAGGCGTTCCCTCGGGTACGTATGCAAGCACTGGAAGAGGTCAAAATTGCAGTGGAAACATCATTATCTATATTTCTTCCGAGTAAACAGACTTCTGAAGATACTCAAATGAGTAAACAGAATAATCCATATTTCTTCTATGAGTAAATGTCTTTTGAAGACATGCATTAAAACGTATGTAGTGTTTCCAGCCAATTGCTGCAGTGCTTGTCTATCCCCTTATGGAGAATCATAGTTGAGGGTCATGTCTTAAGTAGGACTTTTAACTAAAATTCACAGCATTATACTTAGCTTGATCTCTACTCTTTGATCTCTGCTATAGCATAAAGACTCCAGAGTCAGCATGTGCAAATTGATACCCGCAGAACTCCTTACGAAGCTATGTCCAGGTCTGCAGCTTATTTAAGAAGCCACCCCATTGTTCCTGTCTTTATTATTATTAATTTGATACTGCTATTGAAAGCTTCTTCAATCTATCTTGTGTTCTCGCTTATATTGAGACTGTTAGATTCTTAATTACAAGTAGGGGCCAAACTTATTGGGTGCTCATTGGTTGTTTAGCAATATAAGACTCGGAACTGTTCATCCCACTCGAGAAAGGCACTAGTCTTTCGTGTCGGCAGCAGCCTAATCCTAGTCCATGATTTACTGCTACCGACGAGTAGGATTGGTCAGCACTGTTGCGCCACCCTGGGGATGGTGGAGGGAGCAAAAGAGAAAAGGACTTGATCTTGCTTCAGTAAAGCACAGATGAACAAGATTTGTAGTTGTGAAGACCGAAGAGAATTGGGTTCTTGGGATAACGTCAGTCAAAATTAGCCAGCAAAAGGTATCCACTAAAGAAAAAGTTATGCACGTAATGAAAACATGTACCCAAAAAAATTACACTAACGTTTTATTTGTGGAACCTAAAAATTTGAGTTTTATTTAAAATGGATTTTTGTTTGAATATTGTTTAGACAATATTAGAGAACTAGCAAAAAAAATCCGTGCTATGCACGGAGAAATAATTTATAATAAAAAATTATTACACAAATTATTTTAATAATAAATAATAAAATATAAAATAAATAATTAGAATGTCGAATATTCATAAGATGTATACATAAAATCAAGCAAGTTAAAATTGATAAGATGAAGTATTTGTTCAGTAACTCTTCTAATGTCTTAATAAAGAGATCATATATACAAAATTAATAAAAAAAAATTTCATTAGTTATATACTTAAGAAATTATAAGCATAGCAAATTGCTTAGCACCTTAATTTAATATAACATTACCTAATTGAATGTATCAAGAAATTTTGTACATTTTTGAATGTGTAACACTCTTCACACTAATTTACTTTAAAGACAAAAGTTATTAAGAGCGAAAAACTTTTATCTTCTTTGAATATATATGCACGCATCACAAATGTAAATGCAGAACCTATGTATAAATTTACATGGTCTTCTATTAACTTGTGTCTATTTTCCTGAATGCCATGTAAATGAAAATCTCTCAATGATACATATATTGTGTAGAATTTATAAATAAATATTGTAATTGATAAATTATATATTAAGAGATATATACACATATACATAGATCAATACATTTGATTGTAAATCTCATAAATAACTCGTTGGACAACAAAAAACAAACTCTGCATGTTTGTCTTTTAGAAAGGTATGCATACTTCCAGTAAAATATTTCAGTTGAACGAAAAATTAATATCTTTAATTTTTTAAAAAGTAGCACAATCAGTAAAAAGTAACAATATAATTTAATCTATATAGTAGTAGTTAGTTACCTTGATATTATTTCAACTGTATCGTTGCATTCAATATATACTCTATTACCTTATCACAATTGTTGCAGGACTCATACCACAAATTTTTAATATCTATATTATTTATATAAGCAACTATGCGAAAGAATCTTTCTTGAAAAAAAAAGAACAACATTTAAAAGTCATATTTAATTATCTTGTTCATTTGCAACAGTTTATTGCATGTGATAGTACTCGATAATCTAATATCTGTATTCTTTTAACATTCTAGATCAATAACAATTGTGTAGTAGAAAAATAAGCTCTCTTTATCCAAGCTGCAAGTGTCTTTGCACAACAATTTTTATCATATCTAAATACAAAAAAGCATACGTAAAGGAAAAAAGTAAAGCATAATGAGTTAATCTCAATATATATACAACTAATCATCGTCTAATGATATTAGCAAATTCTAAATTTGGGTTGATATATAATCTGCTTGATCTATTTGTGTAAAGTGATGGCCTTGTATGCAATAATTGGGATAACATGAATAATTTTTTTAAGATAATAATCAAATTAAATTAAGTAATATACCTTGATAATTTTTTATTATGGTCCCACATATCAATATAACTATATTTTTATTTACTACAACTGATAATTGCTCTACTCATTACAGGCAAAATTTCCCCATAGAGATAGTCTAACAACTGTCATACTGTTTTAACATGTAAATGAATTTTAATAAATTTATAGATATTGAAATACATTAATAAAAAATTTTCATTAATAAAAATACTTTTACTCTCCCTCCTCCTCCAAAACACTTTTGTACGGGATATACATTATTTTTTTTAAAAAAATAAGTATATAATGAGAATAAATTTTTAAAAAGAGAAATTTGTTCTAAATATCACTAAAAAAATACGTTTAATAGCACGAGTATAAGTAATTTTTCTCTCTCCTCCTCCTCCTCCTCCAAAACACTTTTGCACGGGATATATATTACTTCTTAAAAAAACAAGTGTATAATAAGAATATATTTAAAAGAAAGAGAAATTTGTTAAAAATATAACTAAAAAAATACATTTAATAATATTACCATGAGTATGCCTTTTTTTAGTGATAGAGTCAAATTTCGTTTTAAAAAAAGTACCATAAAGAAAAATTAATACGTGTTATTATATAAATAGTTATTAGAGATATTGCAAAAAAATATAAAACAAATTTATGTATTTAATTAAAAAACTATGTACTAATGATTAACCATAAGTAATTAAGCTGAAAAGAAAGAAATAAAAAAATACATTATAAGTTATATTTTTTAAAAAATATTTAGGTAAATTAACTTTACGGAATGATCTTTCAATTATTCTATCGTATTCACCTCCTATCCCCGTTATGTGTAAGAGAAAAAAATAATTTTTTATTATTTAATTATTTATTTTGACTCTTTAAAAAAATAGAATATATTTGTAATAAAATCATTGTGAAAATTAAAATTATTCTCCTCTTTCTTGTCTCTCTCCATTCCTAAAAAATAAATAACATAAAAAATAAAAAATAGTATTTTACAATTAAAAACCTCAAAGAAATATTTTCAAAATAAAAGTATTCTCAGTCATTGTTTAATTTTTTTTCAAAAGAATCGTGTTATTGATCTATCACAAAAAAATTATAGTGTTAATATACTTTACAAAATTATTTCTTTCTTTTATATTCACTTGGTAAAAAGATAAAAATAAAAAAATAAAATTTATCGATTATTACATTTCATGTCTAATGTTTTAATAGTAAATTAGACACTTTTATGATGGTATTATGGTGTTGAATGTTTTAATAGTAAATAAGACACTTTTATCCTTAAAATTTAGAAAATGAATGATCAAATTAGATAGTAATGGATATTAATCAAATTGGTGTAATATATACTAAGAACTAAATAGCTAAATATTCCTAAAGTCTTCCCTTCAAACAAACGAATAAAAAAACTTGAATCTTCAAAATCTATTAAATAAAATAAAAATTGAATAATTGTCTATTAAAATAACTAAAAATATAAAATATATTATATCATTCGATCAAAATAAAAAAAGAAAATGCATGAAAGATGTAAAAGGAGAAAGCATTAATGATACTAAAAATAAAATTAAAAAATAAAAGAAGCTGACAAAAATGGAGCAAATGAATAACTATATATGAAAGTCATATACAACTTGAAGACTTCTTGATAATAATAAAATTTAAAAAGTTTTTATATATATATATATATATATATATTATTTCTAAAAAAAATTACACGGACTCATATTAAAGAAGAAAAAATAAATTAAAAAATAAAAAAAGTTGCATACCTTTCGTTTTACATGATTTAACTAAAGAAGCATCTAAAACATATTTTAAAATTTAAAATAATAAAGCTTAAAATACTTATTTGAATGAAAAATTAAAATATCCTAAATGTACCTTATGCTTATAACGTGTATAACATTCATACATTTTTTCTCTATTTTAAAGGAAGAAGCATGGGATAGTCTTTCCATTTTGGCATCTATCCCAAAAGGTTCTTAACAAAAAAAAAAAAAAAACTCTTCTCTAAAAATAAATAAATTCATAAACATCTCACTTGTACACAAAGAAATTCTCAATAAAGTAAAGAAAATGAAATATTTTCTAAAAAAGTTAATTCACAAAATATTTAGAACAATAAGAGATACATTAAGTATTGATAAGCTTCTCAAGAAAATAAATTATTTCTTCAAAAATAGAAATAAAAAATCAAATCTATAATACTATTTATTAAATTTAGAGATTAAACATTAAAGTGAAAGAGACAAAGGAAGAAAATAAAGTAACATGTATAAAAAAAATTAAAATATTATTTTTAATTAAAAAAGACTTTAATCAGAGAAAAATAAGAGGATCGACGATAAAAAACTCATGAGGAAAAGTTTGTGAAGAAAAAAAATTTTGTGGAGAAAGTAATAGTAGATGAAGTTATGTGGAGATAGTGAAAAGTTATTAAGAATTTGATTTAAATTAAAAAAATATATTTCAAATTATAATAGTAGTAGAAGAATTTGTATATTATTAGAGTTGGAAATAGGCTTTGATTTTTTAATAGTAGAAGAGTTTGTATAGTATTAGAGTTGGAATTGAAGTTAAAAGGTGGGGAAATTGTTTTAATTAAAAATTAAAAAACTCTAGAAAATAAAATCAATGCCTTGGAAGATTTAGAGTAGGAGAGAGAGTAAAAGTGTTTTGGTAATATATATATATATATATATATATATATATATATATATATATATATATATATATATATATATATATATATATATATATATATATATATATAGATAGATAGATGTGTATGGGGCAGGGAATTGTGTATTTGGATTAAGTTTAAGTTTGAAATTTTGTATTTTGAATTTCATAAAAATAAATATTTTATAAGATGAGAAATGAGATTTAATTACACTAAATTTGAGATAAAATTCAATATAAATACACTGCACCAAGCTTTTTACAATTTCCTCTCCATTGTCTCCCCTTTAGGAGAGTAGAATAAGAATGGTTGCGGAGAACTTGGAATCAACTCTCAAAATAGAAGATGCAATCAAGAGCAGAGCAAGTAGTAAATAGAGAACTAGGACTGCAAAAATATGGTTTGCCTTATCGAAATAGTAATTTTGTAAAAATGATAAGAGTAAGTAATAGTTGAGTTGAGTACCTCTCCCTCGTCTCTTTTCCTATCCTCTTTCTTACTGCCGCGGAGTTGCCACATGGCAGACCCTTTTTTAAGAAAAAAAGTTAAATATATAGAAAACCACAGGAAATAAATTAGATAAAGTTATTAACAAAATTCAATCCAGCTTGGACATACTTTCTAATAAAAAATTATTTTTTTTTAAATTTTACTTTTTCTTTCACAAATAATTTACTTTTACGATTCAAAATAAAAATTATATATATATAACTCAATCCACTCTCAACCAACTACTTTGTTTGATTATTTTTTTCTAATTATTCTGTTTGAAGTATGAATTAGTTGCTGGAAAAGAAGATGTGTAGTGCTATTATGTTTATGTTCCCATTGTTCTTTCTGTTTTAAAGAACGAAATAGAGAGGAATGAAGAAGATATATCTTTGAGCTTCGTACCCACAATATTATATCTCCCAAAAGTTAAAAGGAAGCACTACAACAGCGTATACATATTTTTAGTCCAACTTTCTGCGGTGTTGCTTAATGCATCAGACATTGAAACCGGGTTTCAGTGTTCTTTTATGTTTCCCAAAGTATATCTCATTGGGATGATCAGACATAAAATTTTAGTTTTAGAGAAAATTTACTACATCTAATTTTCACAGTGATGATTTGATTCTAATATATATTTTTTAATTTCTTAATGGATATTTGATTCTCTCTTCTTTCTTCTCTTTGTAAAACTTTTTGAGTGAGATAAGTTGCCGTCACTCACTTTGACCATCTTTTTCTCTTCTTAATTTTTGTTTACTAATGATTGCTAATTTGTTTAACTCTACAGTCGTTGGGGGTAAACTGCATATATTTTGACTTTTGGTACTAAATTACCCCATCTCCAACTTTAAGGAGGTGTTTTGTAATATATAATTTTAGAAACAATTATGTAATTTTTCAACTCTAACTAATGGACTCTAAGGTAAATTGTATATATTTTAACTTTTGGCACTAAAGTGCAAGACCCCCTAACTTCAAGGAGGTGTTTTGCAATTAACCTCTTTTTTTTTAATATAAAGGAATAAAAAAGTAAACGTTGGAGATCTTATTCATTCAATCTAGAAGGCTCTGGGCCTCCTAATAAGAAGATTTTACTCATTCTTCTACCAATAGGAGGAGGAGGAAGAAGAAGAAGAGATGGTCATAACAAGTTGAAGATAGAAAATATGAAGAGTGAGCTGTTGTCATCAGTCCTTCTCGTTTACTACAAAGTGTCACGTGAGGGCATATGCCTCTCCTCCGCTCTCTGAGGTAATTGTTTGTCTGTGAGGGCATTGTTAGATGTCGTCTCGTGCGCAGAGCCCCCAAAGTTTTCATCAACAATTATTCACTTCACTTCTTGTCCTAAGCAACGGAATTTCTGGGTTGTATAAAAGTGACTGATGATTTCCTATTTATGACTCTATTTTAGAGATTATTTTTTATTTATCTCAAAGAATAAATATGATTTGAATTAAAAACTTCAATAGTATTAGTAACTTCTCTGTGTTCTCAACCATAAAGAATTATTTTAGACTAGAAAAAGTATGAACTAAGCATTCAATTGTCAGCTTACTGGCTTAGGGCTTGTTTGATAAACTAATTAAGAGCTTAAAATTAACTAATTAAGCACTTATTAAATTAAACAAGCGTATCTGATAATATATATTATTAAGTACTTAATTTTTTAAGTGTATTTGATAATAAATTTTATTAATTATTTAATAAATAAAATTATATTGATTTTTTGTACACAGTGTAATATTTCTAAAAATAAAAAATTTATTTTTAATATTTTTAGAGCAAAAAATAAATAAAAATATAAAATTTTGAAATTCAGAGTTTGAAAATAAATAATCATCATATATTAATTAATTCAGTTTTTAGATTCATACTTTAGCATTCAAATTCAATTTTCAAAATTCTTAATTTAAATATTTCAGACTTCAGAATTTAATTTTATCAAATGGGACCTTAATATATAACCATAAAAAGATGTCATAAATTTTTATATTTTGGTCTAATCTTATTAATTTGTTCTGGAGGGGGAAAAAAACAAGAAATTACCTTTGCTTTTCCTTAGAGAAATACTAAAAGAAAAAGGTTTTGCCTTGATTGGTTAATTATTTTCATGTTGTTTAATTATTCAAAAACATGTTGTCTTTTCTCCTTAATTGTGATTAAATAAGAGCTCTTTGACTGAAAGTGTTTTCTTTCTTACGAGTGAATTAATCTCCCGCATTTCCCGCTCATTAAAAGTCTTCTCAGAACTAGAAATTAGCCGACAATTTCAGCAAGAAATGAAGACAAAGGTTTATGAACACGTTTCCTACCACCTTGAATATCTTCAATTTTTTTTTTTTTGCTAAAATCTAATAAGACCACTTAGGAATCTGCAGTTTTTCCTTTCTAATAATGTTTTCTTGCCCTCTTGGAATTTGCAAATTTTTTCCTTTCAATCTTATTCGTGGGTTCTTCTGCTGCATCAGTTATATTTTATATGTTCTTCTGGTGTTGAAACAACTTTTAACAGGGTGTAAAATCTTGTTTTATTTATAGAACATCAGAATATTCTATCCTGTGCCATCATCATTTTTGGCTCTGTGACAGAGGAGCAATTAGTTGGTTCTATGAAAGCTCTGAAACTTCTAGTTCTAACACAAATTTTATAATTCTTGATACCAGATTTTGTCATTTGTGCTGTTCAAGTTGTGCTGGACTTCTAATGAAGATTCTAATCAGAGTAACTATTATGTTTGGATTAAGAGAGCAAATAAAGAGAGAGAAAAGGAGATTGGAGAGGAGTGTTCATGGTATGGATTGAGATGGTTTTTCTTTTTTCTTTTTTTCTCTCAATCTAAAAGAACCGGTTTTTAATTTAACCCAATCAATCCATTCAAAACCTTAAATCGTTCGGTTTGGATTACAATGGATTGGATTGGAATAAAATAGATTGACCGGAATTATTCATTTGAACAAAAAAAATACATAAATTATATGTCAATAATAGAAAAATCAATACATAAACTACATGTTTCTCCTAATCACTAAACTACCTTCACGTTTGGGACAAAATTTAACTTTACCCCATTACATTATTTTTGTATTATTTTAACCCTTCTGTTAAAGATACATTATCAATCTCATTTAAATTAATTAAATATTTTGTAATTTTAATTTTTTCCCTGAAGGTTTATTTAGATAGTGTTTAGTCCAACTAAATACACAATTAGATCGTACTTCTTCTCTCACAAAAAAAATTATTTTCACGAAACCCAAGATAGAAACTTTCCCAATCAATCACAATCCAAATGCACTCTTAAAGTTTGAAATAATTCTCATGTTAACAATATAATATTATTTTTGTATCAATAAATCACATCTATCAAAAAATCAATAATATAAATTTTCAATGCCTACAAAAAAATTAAAATCAATCCAAGATAGGATTGAAAGCATAAGGTTAGATTAAGTGGAGATCATAAATATTTTAATAAAAAATAAAATTGAATTAGATTATAGTTCTATTTTTTAGAAAAGTTTCATTCTATTTGGTTAATTTTATAAATTTAATATAATTATAAAATATAATTTTTTGTTTTGATTTATTAAAATTGAAGCGAACCTAAATTATCTTTAAATTTGTTAAAATTTTTGTTTAGTTAAAAATCGAATTGGAATAAGAATTTTATTGAATAATTTATAAAATTATCTTAAAAATAAATAAATAATTGATTTAAAACTAAACCAAATTAATTTGTTTCAATTTAATTTTAATAAAAAATTGATTTAGTCCAATTTTTATGAAAAGTTTGCAAAATCGAATGAAAACTAAAATTTCCAATCGAAAAATTAATGAATAAACCTAATAGAGATGAAATCAACATAAAAGTAGGGCATTGCTCCAAGAATGAATATTGATTAGTGTTGAAAGTAGCAAACTTCAGTATAAAAGAAAAAAAATTTAAAATTGATCGTATAAAAGAAGACATGTTAAACTTTTTTCATAAAAGATAAATGACAATTTTTTATTTTATCTATTTATATATATATATATTCAGTTTGGATTTGGGACAGTATGAAAAAATTTTTAATCCAATCTAATCCAGTTGAATTTTTAAAAGTCAGTCCAAATACAATATTTTTCAATCCAGTCCAACCAAAATTGCAAAATTAGATTAGATTGTGATGGATTGGATTGGAAACTTCAGTTTGTATATTTTTTGAACACCCCCACGGGGGAGCTAGGGAGAAGGGTTAACTGTTTATTGTGTTTATTGAGTTCATAAAGCAAGTATAAGTATTCTAAAGGGTAATTTAGTCAATAAAAAAAAAGTCATCCAATAACGTATTTGGATTGCAATTCAATCCTTCCCCCAAAAGAAAGCCTTCTACTGTAGTGTCAGATGTAACTCCACAAAAAATATCAAAGTAGAAAATTTCTAAATTTTTAGTTACAATCCAAAAACATTAGCCGATTCCTCCATCTCCGTTTCTTTCTTCCTATTTCCCTCAATTCAAATAGAACTTAATAAGTAAACGAGAGTATTTTATAAGATACGCAATGCAATTTCATTAATAGGACAGAAAAGTACTCCTTCTATTTTTAAAGTCAAAGTCTTCATTCGTATTAAAATAATAATTAAACTAATTAACTTACCTCTAATTAAATTTTTTCTCTCTGTCCTTACTTTATTGTGAAAGTAAATAAAAAATAAATTAATTTTTTATTTAATTATATTTATTTTATAATAAAATAAAATTTTTACAATGATATTTATATTGAGACGAAATAATTGAATGAAAATATAAACGGCAACTTTTTCGAATCAATTAATTCACTGAATTGAACTACAAAATGCTTTTCTGTAGAAATGGTTAGAGAAACAAAAAAGGACATTAAGGTATAGATGATTATGTTTCCATTTTATGAAGAAAGGGGAGAGAGGGATCGGTAGACAATTAGACATTCCGTGATTCCATAGATTTAACGCTAACAAAAGCAACTCCTAACCTTAATTCTTGAAATTGTTCCCAAAAGTGAAACACACTGAAACCACACTCCATGTTTTTGTAGAATTTCAGATCTCCAATTGTAACATTTATGGGAAATAGGGAAAGGCGTTTTGGGGACTTTTCTTCCAAGAAAGTTGAATTACTACTACAATGCCTCAAAGCTGAGTGTTTTTTTTTTAATTTTTTTTAATTACTGAACCCGAAACCACCCAGAGGAGCTTAAACAGGATTGGGATCGTGACATTTGTAATGTATTGAAAGAGGTGAGCTTTATTTGACATTTTTGGTATGAAAGTAGTAGTTTGGAAGAGGTTTCTATGGAAATGGTAATATGCTTTTATGCATTTGAAGCTAATTTGTTTGATAATTTTTTTAATTTTTTTTGAAGGTTTATAATAATAGTAAATATCAATAAAATTCACTATTTTATACTATCCGGGCAGCTAAATAAGCACTCGAACATTTTTCTCTTTCGCAAGAGAGGAGTGCATTCTTATATGATTAAAAACTCCAAGACTAATAACTTTTCAGGGCGCTTTTCTCCTTTTTTTTTATTTTTATTTTTTTATAAATATTTTATTTTTATAATTTTTAATACAATTCAACTAAAATCAAATGGCCAAAAACACGATTATTTTTTATTTTTTATTTTTTATTTTTTCACAAAATTATTGCTGAAAATAGTTTGGAGTAACGTCAATTCAATGAGGAAGCTGTAACGAGAGTGCGTGCAAGCAGAATCAGAATCTTTTTTTAAATCATAAATCTAATAAATTCTTTTTTTCTTTGGTGGCTGGGAATTGGTATTTATTTTAATGAGATACTCTTCATAAATTAAAAAGTCCAAGAATTCGGTACGATGCCAATATCAAGCATTCGGTACAATTTTTTTCCCTCCTTCAAAATTCTAATAGATGAATTCGTGACGCTAAACTTTTAGAAGTTGAAAGTTGTGGTTCACACGCTGCACACAAAGTGGGAAATAATTGGTTTATTTGACATTCTCTTTCATTTTATTGGCTTTTCCTTTTGGGTGAATCCAAGTTGAGTGTTGTATGCATTTTTTTTGTATTTATAAGAACAAGTAAAAAAAGCATCAAAGAAACAAAGAGAATCCAATGATGAAAAATACAAAAATGGATAGCGTTGATGGTTACCTCCTAACTGACTCTGAAAGGGCCAAGTCAGATAGGACCATACTGGATAGAAGCTTCAAAAATTCGAAACTTTTCTATAATCAAACAATTTAATGTAAAAATTTATTACACAAAAAATAAATGTTATCTTTAGTACAAAAATTAATAAGCACGACTATATTTTTTATTTGTTTATTTTTTAAAATCAGTATTCTTCCGTCTAAAATTAAATGTCTTATTTTGACTTAACAAAAAAAAAATTAAAAAGAATAATTTGATTTTAAATACATTATTAGTATCTTTAGTAGTTAAAAAATAAGTTGTGAGATCTATATATTAATGGTCTCTTAAATTAAATTAAGAAAGTCAAAAATATTTGTGACGTGTCTATTGTATTATTACAGTTTAATTCTTTTAAAATAAAAAAATTAATATTAAAATTTTTAATAAAATAAATATTTAATTTTAAATATTATAAAAATAAAATGTAAATATTTAATTTTAGCCAGAATGAAATAATATAATAATTTTTTTGTTTGTTATTGTTTGCCTATGACTTTTTCCAAAAAGAAAAAAAGAAAAGAAAAGCCTCACAAAGATTGGAGAGTTGATTGTTGGGCTTCAACAGATTCACACGTCCTTTTTTCTTATTTGTTAAAAGATTTACAAGTCTATTTATTCAGAGAAATTTGTTTTCTTTTTCAATTTGGGAAGGTGAAAATAGAGGAATGATTTGTGGGACCAGATTGTTATATCCAACGGTGAAATTCGTTGCCCACCAAACCGTAGGTTCCTCTAGCCCACTTTGTAGGAGATGTAAGAATGGGATTTTGTCCCTAGTTTGATTAACCAACAAGGGTAAAGAGGAAAATTTTTGTTTTGTGCTTCTTTTTTTTTTTTTTGTTGCTGAGTCCTTTCTTTTTTCTTTTTGTCTTGGTCTGGATTCAGCATTCAGGGGTCAAGCTATCCCAACAATCAAACTACGTGTTGCGTATGACCATATCTTTGCGGATGGTGTAAAAGTTACGTACACAGACGTTTTCCTCTATACACTTGCTTTAGGTGCCACGTCGAGTTTTCTAATTTTTAAGATTTCACAGAAGAAATTTGTGAAGAATATTTAGGTATATTTTTAATTGCTTAAAATAATTTTTTAAATATTAAAAGTTATTTTTGAGTTTTAATATAATATTTTAGAATTTTAATTTTTTCTCAAATTCATTCCCTCAATATTTTCCAAAATTTTTTTTAATATAGATTAATATTCTCACACTTCAAAATCAAAGTGTTGATTTTGTCTATGAGTTTATTCATTTATAACTTTATTTCTTTTCACATATTTGAATAAATACTCAAGTTTTAAATAATTTAACTTTTATAAAATTTTAAACAAAAATTTTAAAATCAAA
This sequence comes from Rauvolfia tetraphylla, assembly GCA_030512225.1. Lineage (NCBI taxonomy): Eukaryota > Viridiplantae > Streptophyta > Magnoliopsida > Gentianales > Apocynaceae > Rauvolfia > Rauvolfia tetraphylla. Next base: position 2,833,569 of record JAJQKT010000062.1, read on the forward strand.
CTCTATCAAATCACATCCTAATATTAAATGCTGAACTCTTAACTCTAATTTTACATATTTCTAAATTATAAAAGAAAATATGAATTAGCTTAATAATTGAATGTGAGAATACAACTTTTACCTCTAAATTCTCACCCTCTAGAAAAGCAAAAGTTGGGTACATTTTCTACTTTAAGAAAATACGTTGATCTTTGATTCATGTGAGTGCTTCAACATTCTCGGCGAGGGTCAGCACGACGAACAAAAGCTCTTGCTGGGGATTCTTTGCGTACCATAGAGATGTTACGGGTTTTTGGCCAGTTTCCCCCACACATTACAGCTTTGATTAAGGCAATAAATAGGAGACCTCAGCAGTAGTGATTTTGTACCAAAGAAAATCAGTCAGCGGGGCAGCAAATCTCGCATTTTTGTGCGGGCTGCTTTTCTCTTGACCCGGAACTTATTGGTGAGATGGAAAAGAAGCACGAGAAAATCATGAAATAGGGTTTTCTCTCTTTCTTTTCCACTTTATATTTGCGTTTTTTTTTTGTAAATTTAAATAAGAGAAAGCGGCAATCAATATGAACAATGTCCTCGAATTTACATATCTGTTGGAAACGCTTGTAAAGATTCTACTAATTCATTAATTCAGTATCTATTAATTCATAACACGAGAATTATGAATTTGTACTAGTTAATACATGATTGCAAATTTCTATAAAAAAAAGTACAAATTTTTGCTTTAAATTTTTATTTTTCACACAAATAATTTATTTTTTATAAAAATTAAAATAAAAATTTTCAAATACAAATCCAATATGTTGATACCATAAATACTGTCAAAAGGTGGGCAAATATATGGCCATTATTATATTTGTTTTCTTTGTCTCAATTGTATATGAGTGAAGTTATAGATATCATTATCTTTTTTCTCTCGTAATGAATAGGCAGGTAACCAATCTAATGTCAAGCAATGCAAGCAGGGAAGATCCCTCGAGTTGACTTAGTTGTAAAATCTGAAATTTCATAAGTCATCTACTCATTGGTGTAGAATGCTATTGGGTGGAGTGGAAATGGAAGTCCCAACTGCCCCCGAAAGGGGATAATCCCTCTTCATAGAAAATCAAAATCAAGTACCAACTACTCATTCCATGTTTGTGCACCTTTAATTAATTAAATCAAAATATAAAAGCAAATTGTATTCAAGAAAAAGACCACAAAGAATTTGGTATTTCCAGGCAATTCCTCCTTTCCCTTTTTCCAATTAAGGACAAATTATTAGGTATTAAGTTTCAACATTGACCCACAAAGGATTAGCAATAGTATTTTTAGGGTGTATTTAGATTGCGTTCGATTAATAAAGTTTCTGTCTTTAATTTTATAAAAGTAAATTTTTTATAAAAAAATAATACTTAATTATATTTTTGATTAAATTAAATACTATTTAAATAAATTTTTAATATATGAATAAATTCTACAAATAGAAAGTATATACTAGTGTTATTATACTGTCAGCGTCGTTTACCCAGAAAAAAAAAAGACTTTTAGTGTCGTAGACTGTGATTTTCTTCGTCTTGGTCTGCAATCCTTAATCAAAGTGATCTCATTTTGTCCCCTGCACAAGGCTCCGTGTATAAAATATGGAATAAACTATGAGACAAAATCACAAGTCAAACTTTTCTATGCAGTGTTTCTTTTTGTAGTTTTTACTATATGAGGAAAAAGTTTACTTGCGGCGTTTTACGGTCCCATAATTGTATCATCACTGGGATTCTTAAAGAGCGGACCCAAAGTTACTGCTTCACACAAGTTAAAATTGGGAAGAAGAAAACTAAAGTTACGCCGTGGGCTTTTAAAAGGTAGTCTGATTCATTATTTTGGGAAGGGACATTGCCAATTATTTCCCAAGGTCCCAGTCGTCATTCATCGGGGTCCACCAAAAAACCCTTCTAGGTTAGAGTAAAACTGAAAGAAAATATAGTGTTTTTTACTTGGTAAAAGTGTCATTTATCAAATTTTGAGTTAACCACTTGTGTGCGATAGCACATTCCCTCCCCGGGTACTCTCCAAATCCAAATCTTATGTAATAATGCTCTTGTTTAATACTTTCAGTGACACACTTAATTATAATATTTAATATTTAAAATTTTATATTTTTAAAAAATTAAAATTTATAATATATAAATTAAAATTTTTATAATTTTAAATATATTTAAATATGATTTATTTTTGATTTTTTTTTTAAATTTAATAAAAATTAAATTATTTATAAGATGTGATGTGATTTTTATATTTAAAATTTAAAATTTAATTTTAAAATTAAATACTGTCTAAATTTACTCTAAGAGTGTTAGAAATAATGTTATACAAAAGTGTTGCGGTAAATCCAAACTGCTCCACATGGTTCAGTTATCATCCTCTCTACAAAGCCATTTTGAGGCTGTTGATCGATCATTATCAAATTTGATCATTTGTTTGATATTTTTTTCAATATTTCAACAATCAAATGTTGATCTTTCACAGGTATTTGATGATTAAATGATGTGCTAAAGATAAGGTAGGAGAATCACCCATATTAAAAAAGCAGAAAAACTCCTTTCCTTCAAGAGAGAGAGAGAGCTATTTTTGGTAAAGAAATATATTAATTGAATGACATTAGCTTATCACATATTCTATCCATCTAAATTGGATGATCTCTTTCCTCTTTATTTCATTCTTTATCAAAAAATAGATATTCAAACCTATACTAAGAGCGCATAATTTGTTTTTAAGACAGTGAGTTTCTACCTTGAGCTGTCGGCATGGATCTAATCAACTACCGACCCTAGCTTATGACTCTCTCTTTCTACATATACAATGCTTTGATCATTTTGCCACTCAACCGGAATAGAAAAGAAAAAGAAAAGATAGGATTCCAATTTAATCACATTAAGTGTGTGATTGGATAGAGTTTGGTTTTGAGATTTTTTGTCTTAGATTTCGGGAGAGATAATTTTTTGTGAGAGAAAAAGTGAAATTTAAGATAAAAAATTATATTGAGTTACGTGCAAAACTTTATCCAACCACATCCTAAATTACCCAATACTTTGGCCCCATTCGGGTTTGTCGGTATATCAGTTAAAATAATAAGTGAGATGTAAAGCTTACCGGTAACCCTGCTTGAATTTGCAGTCATATGAGGTTGCTCCTGTGTAAGGCATCAAATAAAAATAGGATTCTTCTTCGCCTTTCTACTGCTCTTCCTCACATGAATCTTGCTCCTCATAGGTGGGTGGAGGTGTGGGGTGCTTTTCTTTACCCATACGTAAACCTTTTTTCTCATAAATTATTATTAATATACCAATCAGATCTTCCGTAACACTTTTTTTTAACACTTATAACATTTTTATTATAATATTTTAATTTTAAAATTTTATCTGTAAAAGTTACTACTTATCTTATTTAGTTTAGAATACATAAATAATTTTTTTATGATTAAGAATGTTAAAAGAGTAAAATGTAAAAATATTGTAGAGAATCCACACACTGAATAAACTTCTCTTTTTGTATTCTTTATATTTCTCACAGATTAGTACCAACAGTTATTACTATAACTTTCCCTACGTTGTTCCTCAAGTGCATCTTATATTTGTAATGCTCATTGGATGCGTCTTCTACAACGAAGTGCCCCCAACTTCATAGTTCAGATTTTATATTATAATAGGATGAAAATAAAAAAAAAATCACACTATTATAATGCGAAAAGAGTTAGATAAATATTGAACTTCATATTTTAACTTAGAAATTATAAAAATAAATTATTTGTAAAAAAAATAAAATATAAATTTAAAAAAATTAAAAAATTTTTACTTTGAATTGCAATCCGAACTCACAGTTGACTACTTGAGCAAAATAGATGTATTGAGATGACCACATGGAATGGGGATGGTGAAGATTCGAGATGTATTGATAGGATTAGATTAGTTAATATTGTGAACTTACAATAGATGTAGAATGCTAGATTCAGATGTATTGATTTGGACACTCATAATTTGACTGCGTAATTAGTGCTGTCATTTATTTTTAATCACTATATTTTGTTCCTTTCCACATAAGACTTTTCCATATTGGATAGGTACCTCAAAAATTTTCGATTATTCCTTAATTGTTCATTTAATATTCAAGCGCAGTTAGTTATGATATTTCCTGTTTAAGGAAAGAGCAAACGCACTCTGCCAAATTCATTAATTTTAGAGGTCGTTAGAGAAGCCCTTTCAAGAGAATTTAAATTTAAATTTTAAATATGATTATATTTCACTCAAATATATTACTATGATAAAAAATAATAAAAATTCAAGTTCAGGTGAAAAGAAAATCTATGTTCTTATTTTTTTAAAAGGTAATTTCTATTCTTAGGGTCTATTTGAATTGTATTTGGTTAGGAGAGATTTTGTCTTTAGATTCTATAAAAGTAAATTTTTTATGAGAGAAGAAGTGAGATCCAATTATGTATTTAATTGGAAGAAATACAATCCAAATAGAGTTTTAATTGCTAATGAATTAATGATTTCTATATTTTTATTTTCAAAATGACTTCTTAAAAATAATTATCTAAGAGTCAGGACATTAATTTAATTAGTTAAGTACTCTAAAAATTTTAGATTCGATTCTCGTTACGCGCAATATCCACCCTCTTTCTTTATGCTTAACAAATTTCTCCAAACTAGTATTTTCTTAAAAGCACATTATTTAATCCTAAAAGCATATTATTTATCAAAAAAAATTATTCCTATATGCATATTGACAATTTCCAGTCAAGTCTCGCTCTATTGACATGGCCTTTCTACCGAAATTTGTCGGTAGACAAAACTACGGCCGGAATAGCTGCCTGAGTCTGAATTTTGACTAAAAATGCCAGGTGTTGCACATGAAAGGTGGCTTGCTGCACTAGTAGTTGGAACAGTTAAGGCCTTTTTCATATCTTTAAGTTTTTTGCTCTTTAGTAATAAATCGAGTAACGACAGTTAGAGATTCTGAGAAATGGCATTTCACAAATAACAAATTGGACTAAATAAATATTTTCTTTATTTTAAAATATATGATATAATTTTATTTATAAAAAAAATTAAAAAATTTGATAAATATCTAAAATATTCTTATTTAAAAGTTATTGATTAGTGTTTTAAAATTAAATTTAATATTAAAGATTAATATTTTAAATAATTATTTAAAAATTAATAATTTTTAAAAAATATGTAAATGATTGTCATTGAAGGTAAGAATAAAATTAAAAAATAAATATTTTATATTAAAAGAGAATAAGGATATAATTAAATAGTAATTTAATGTGATATTTTTTACTTTAAACTAAAAAATAAAAATAAAAATAAAAAATTTATATAAATTTCGTAATAAAATATAATTTAAATTTATCATAAATATTTTAAAACAGAAAAAGAAATTAGAATGTCCCTCTCAGACGGAGGGAGTAGCAGGAAAGTGATTAAACGACGGTAAGAAGAAATCCAAGTACAATTTATACCACAAACTGACTATAAAACTCCCTCTTCTCTCTCTCTCCATTACTTGCTCCACTCACTCTCAACAGAGACTCTCAGCCCCCCTTCTCTGCAGAATGCCCCAGTACTGCTTTATCTCTCTTCTATTTTGATGTTATAGAAAGAAAGTGCAGTATTGGTTGGCAGAAACCCACAAAAAAAGAAATCTTGAAACAGTGAAAAAGAGGTGATTTCCCCCCCATTTCTTGAATCCAGATAGGCAGAAACATACAATTAGAACTGCAGTTGAACTGCTTCTCTTCATCTTCAACCAACCACATTGTTGGTGATTCATCATTGTGTGTTTGTACATTTGTGTATATGGAAAGAGAAGGCAGATCTTGAAAAAAACAGAGCAGGTTTTAGCATAGGATCCCCTGTTCTTGCTTATCTGTTTTCTTGAATTCTTTTGTACGAAAGAGGGGGGAAGAGATTCAAATGGCTGAGATTTCCGCGAGAAATTTGTTGCCCGATTCCTTTAACTTTAGAGGGACAACAACGGATATAGCTGGGCAAATTGGGTTGATTTGGGAGCTGATAAGAACGCCATTGATAGTCCCACTGCTGAGGCTTGCGGTGTACATATGCCTAGCGATGTCGCTGATGCTGTTTTTCGAAAGGCTTTACATGGGTATCGTGATCATTCTCGTAAAGCTTTTCTGGAAAAAGCCCGAAAAGAGATACAAATGGGAGCCAATGCGTGATGATTTGGAGAGTGGCAGCGCGTCTTATCCTACGGTTCTTGTTCAAATCCCCATGTTCAACGAAAGAGAGGTCTGTAATTCTCAATTCTCTCCCCATGATTTGCTGCATTATTGATCTTTCTTGCTTTTTGGGATCTTGGAAAATGAGAAAACAAAAGTAAGAACTCGAGTTTTCTTGCTTCTGAAACCTTGTTGGTCTGGCGGTCACAGGTCTACAAGATCTCCATTGGAGCTGCATGTAACCTTTCATGGCCGTCTGATCGTCTCGTGATTCAAGTTCTTGATGATTCAACCGACCCCGTCATCAAGGTATGCAAAATTGCACCTCAATTTCTGGGTTTCTCTTGAGAACCGTTTGTCTGGCTCTCAATTTCTTGGTTTTGGGTCATGGTATTTTGATTCGGTCTCTCCTTAGATGCAGGCTTGTTTAGTGTTATGGCTATGCCTTTCGCAGAAACCCAGCTTGCACTTTCTCCCATATATATTCCTAATCATCTCTGCTCCATTTTAAAGTGGTGCATTGTTTATCAGAATAAGTAGCTAAAAACTTTTGTCCTTAGGCATGTTGAAACTAATTTTAATCTTTCTACTAAGATGGAATAAACTTCCAGAATTGTCCTATTGGAGTCTTTTGAGCTTTGTGTACGCAACCAAAACGTGGTATAAAATTTTACAAAAATTTTGGTCATTACTGATCCTGTCAATTGTTATAGGATATGGTTGAGAAGGAATGCCATAGATGGGCAAGCAAAGGCATTAACTGCAGGTACCAAATTAGAGAAACAAGGGGAGGCTACAAAGCCGGAGCTCTTAAAGAAGGCCTCAAGCATGACTATGTCAAAGACTGCGAATATGTGGTAATTTTTGACGCCGATTTCCGCCCCGAACCGGATTTCCTCCACCGTGCCATTCCTTTTCTCGTCCACAACTGCGACATTGCTCTCGTTCAAGCTCGTTGGAGATTCGGTAAGCTTCTAATAAATTAGTCCATATAGCAATCAATTAAAGATTACTAAAGATTTTTAAAATCATGCTGATTAATCTTAAGCCCGAAGGGATATATTTTTAGACTCTCGTTTAGAATACTTGGGTTTGCTTAATACATTATTTGAGGGTATATTTTCGACATGGTGCCAATTGCAAAAGTGTCGGTGGTCTTACTCTATACTATTTAACTATATAGGAGTATGGTGGTGAGGTTGTTAGATAACGAGTTTTTTTGTAGTAGCTTCTTGGAGAGATTTGTTGCGGACCGCATGGGGTGACACGGGGTCCATAGCAACTCCATAGTCACGAGGTGGGGCCACCCGATTGCTGAAAGTGCGACCGTACATCACGGGGTCAGCCTAACAAATCCAAAATCAACAAATTTTGGAGGGAAGAAATAGCGTAACTATTATTATTCATAAAATAAGATATAAATATTAAAATATTAGACCGAGCTTCTAAGGCTTTTTATTCGTTTTCTGTGATTGAAGTAAGTATCATTGTCAATAGGAGTTGCTAAATGTGAAATGACGTAACTGTCGGACATTTATATGATGAGAGAACTGTTCTTCCCCGGATTAGCCGGCATAGAAGTGCTAAAAGCTTGGGGTAGGTTTGTCATTTCAAAGGACCAATTTGATTCGGTCTCAATTGATTACGCAAAATAGAGTGGTGGAAGAAAAAATATATACATAAGTACTGCATAGTTGGTCAACTATGGCTATTGAGGTTATATTGGTCATTCTGTCCGGCTACACGTGCTCTTATTCTCCGCCGGAGTACCCCCGAGGTAGAGTTTGCTGGACTTCAGTTAAGTGGAGGATGATACAGTGTGCACCGGCAACTGGACCTACCAATTTGGTAAAAGGCTTTTTAAAAGAATGTATGAAGGTAAATCCACGGTGTTAGAGATAACGTGGCATAACTTTTAAATTTAATTATTGGGCAAGGTCACGTGATGTCGGGAAAAGTAACCGTTCTTTCGTTGCTCATAATTGGGAGTTGGAACCTGCCCTGCTATGGTCCCTATTCATCCATTGCCCACAGGCACGTGTACATGTGTTCCGGTTTCTCTTTTTTAATTTTTTTTACTATATATATATTTATGGCAGTTAATTAAAAAAAAAGTCTTTTCTGAAACAATAACTCATTAAAACGTAGAGCCTTTAATTTCAATAATGAGTCGACAGGGTAATGCATTGTCCGATCTTTAGTAGGTTGCTTCAACCTTGCTGCAATTACAAGTCTAAACATGATAATACGACGGTATTCGTCATATATCGGATGTGATGGAAAATGTTTTCTTTTTTTTTTTTGGGTGAATGTTTTTTGCAGTAAATGCGGATGAGTGTTTGCTAACAAGAATGCAAGAGATGTCATTGGATTATCACTTCACAGTGGAGCAAGAAGTGGGATCATCTACTCATGCCTTCTTTGGCTTCAATGGTAAGTGAAGTACTTAAAAATGGTAGTAAGCTTCTCATTATCTAAAACTAGTAGTATTAAAATGATTTGTGCTGGAATCAAGCTCATATGCACATGCACTGCTTCATCATTAGGGTTAAATTATTTTATTCATCAGGCTAAGCAATTGACTTTCGCACCGGCTAGAAATTTACCATTCCACTCTCTGCTGCATTAATAATTGTGAATAGTACGTCCAATTTGCAGAGACTTTTTTCTTTTTTTGAAATTTTCTTAGTTGGAAATAAAAATCAGTTTTCTTTACTTAGTTTGCCCTTTTTATGAAAGGAAATTGATTTTATACTTATTGTCAAGCCAAAGTTTTTATTAGTAACTTGTATGAGAAATTTGAGTCACTCATGATGGGGTTAGCAGTTTGCACCAAATGAGGGGGGAAATTTTTGATATGCTAATCTTTCAATGTAAAAGTTGTGAACAAGACCTATAATTATCAAGATCCATATTGAGTTTAGTAATCAGAGTTATCCACATTGATAGTCTTGAATGACATTTCTAGCAATTTTTGTTGTCCAGTGAAATGAAACAACTGAATGAACAAATTAATGAAATGTAGGAACTGGTGGGATATGGAGGATTGCTGCTATCAATGAGGCTGGTGGGTGGAAAGACCGGACCACAGTGGAGGACATGGATCTTGCTGTACGAGCTGGACTCAAGGGCTGGAAGTTTGTGTACTTGGGGGATCTACAGGTATGATAGTTCAAACTTCAAACACGATTAGGTATGTAAAGCTAGCTTTCAATGTGTTTTCACTGAACAAGTTCTGCAATTTGTTTTACAACAGGTGAAAAGTGAACTTCCCAGTACTTTCAAAGCCTTCCGTTTTCAGCAGCATCGATGGTCTTGTGGTCCTGCCAATCTATTCAGGAAAATGGTGATGGAAATTGTTAGAAATAAGGTGAATTTTCTAAACCAAGGATCTGCATCATAACGGGAAGCATTTAAATACATTATTGTTTTAAAAAAACTAACTTATGATGTTATGAATTTGTGCAGAAAATTGCAGTCTGGAAAAAGATATATGTTATATACAGCTTCTTCTTTGTCAGGAAGATCATTGCTCACATGGTCACCTTCTTCTTTTACTGTGTGGTTCTTCCATTGACCATTTTGGTTCCTGAAGTTGAAGTTCCAAAGTGGGGAGCCATTTACATCCCATGCATCATTACGACATTGAACTCAGTTGGAACCCCAAGGTCTAGCAATATCATAATCAGAAGCCTGTTTGAATTTTTTCTCTCCCATAATTGGTTTGATGCATTCTTGTCTGCTCTTTTCTAATTTGAATTGCAAAATTACAGGTCAATCCATCTATTGTTCTACTGGATCCTCTTTGAGAATGTGATGTCTCTGCATAGAACAAAGGCTACCTTCATTGGATTGCTAGAGGCAAAGAGAGCTAATGAATGGGTTGTCACTGAAAAGTTGGGAGATACTCTCAAGAACAAATCAAATGCCGCAAAAGCAGCTTCAAAAGCACCAGCAAAGAAATTCAAGATCAGTGACAGGTGAACATTCTTGTGCTTTTCATCCTTAGATACAGCAAAATTTTCATACTCAGCTTAGCGTTTAGCATATTCAGTTATTAGTGATTGATTTGTTCGACTGATCCTTTGATATTTCAGAATTCTTCTACTGGAGCTGGGATTTGCAGCATTTCTGTTCTTCTGCGGATGTTACGATTTTCTCTATGGAAAGAACAACTACTTCATATACCTCTTTCTCCAAGTGATCACCTTCACTATTGCAGGATTTGGCTATATTGGAACTATAGTACCAAGCTCTTAGTATCAGCATCGGCAACTATACACATGTATTGGCAGATATAGCTGTCATCCTTCTGTATTTCTCTTGTCTACACAACAATGTGTATAGAAAAAATTTCGTATATCAAGATTTGATTGCAGTTACTACCTCTACAGATCAAGAAGACAAGCAGAATTAGGGAGAAACCAGAAGATTATAGGCATTCTTTCCCCAAAAAATCTGTCAGTATTAGGGAGAAACCAGGAAGCAATTGACGTTCTTACCAGCACATTTGCCGCCCACAAATAGTTGATGCAGCACAAGCCTGAGAAGATTAGAAAGCACACATATAGATGTTTATCTCAGACGAGCTTCTGTAATTGTGTGACATTATATTTATCTTGTTGAGTTGTTTGAATTCTTAAGTTTCCAGCTTCAAAGGAAAATAAGCTGAGGTGATAGGTTAAAATTGTAATCAAAGTTTTGGTTCTTTCAATTCTTCTTCTTCAGCCTCATCTATATTTGTATGTCAGGTAAGTGTATCTCACTTTTGTTATAGACAATCAAGTATAGAAGGTTCAATATTCTACCTCTGGCCCTTCTGAGAGTCTTTTCTCTACAACTCTTCATTACTTTCCAAAAACTTCATCATGCCAAAGAAAACATTATTGATCATTTTTATCTTGAAATTCTTCTTACATATAATGCTCAGAGATGTTCAAAATATTTTAGTGTAAAAAATCAGAAACATCACGAGTACACGGTTAAGTTAGATATTTCGTAAAATAAGCGAACAATCTTTAGGTCATTTTCAGTCCAGACAAAATCAAAAGCAAAACCATGAAGATCACATATGCTGTTCCTCCAGAATCCTATATGATAGGCCTGTTTTCCCATCTTTCATTTTCACATTTCCTTTCCAAGAACAGTTAGGTAATCAGTGGCATTATCTTCAAGATTACACTAGTGTTGTCTGATATTTAACCAATTATCATGGAAAAATTCTTTTAAAACAATACTAAACAACCATTAAGTATACCAAACAGGCTAGCTGGATTAAAATCTGTCGATGGTGGAATATTCAAAGTACATATAGCTGCTGCATCGACATTTTTCACATAGCAAGTCAACCAAAATAAGCCGATTCCTAACCAATCTTTTCCGAATTACCCTCTATTTTTGTGTTTCTCTACACCATCTAACGACCTCAGGCTGGCATAATCAACCTTGAGCATTGGTACCACATGACGTGCTTTCCACCAGCAAATCTGCGTAGCCTAACCTTTTCCCCTAATAATGCTTGCTGATGCAATTATTTCCATGAAAAACATTAGTCCAGTTCTTTTGTCCAGACGAAGGTCTTTGTTTTTGCAGTCACTATCACTAGGCAAAGGCAAGTCATTTGTGCATAATCATTCTTCCTTAAGAATCTTTCCAACATTATTTCCAGGGACAAGATGCCTACAGAACATTTTCATGTTTTTTATCCCAATCAAATATACAATTAAATTTTACTTTTCCTCTTACAAAAAATTTACTTTTATAGAACCCAAAGACAAAAATTTTTCTAATCAAATATACCCAAAGTTTGATTCAAGATCTTCTTGATTGTGACACTATAGGAATGATTTAATATTCATCACATCTTTATAACCCTCAAAGTTTCTGCAAATTTTTTATCGCGTTTGTTGACATTCTTGGTTCATATCAGTATATAATATTACACGGGAGTTCAATATATGATGCATCATTAGGCTCTTCTCCTTAAGCAAAGGATTGAAATGGATTTCTTATGATATGAGCTTTATTCTCAAGTTAAAGTACTTGCTTTTGCTTAAACCACCATCAAAAAGCAAAAGAATATGATTGTTACAGTGTTTAAATATCATAAACATAAAACTGTAGGATGCAACAATAGATCATATCATGCTTAGCTGCAGAAAGTTAAGAAATATTCGCAACCTTAAAGAATCAATACAATGAGAATAGAATTTACCATTTCTAGAAGGGCCTTACCAAGAGAACATTAATTGGGTAAAGCAAGGAGCAGTGGTTGGCTATTCTTTGACAGGTTAAAGGCATCTTATGCAGATTAAGTAGGAGAAGGAAAGAGAGACAAAAAACTTGCTTTTTGGTCATGGTTAATCAATAAATCTTTAGTTTTCGCATAGTTTTCACCAAAATCTCATTTTGATTGAAATCACTAACAGTGTCCGTTTCCATCTAACAAAGAAGAAAAATACATTATTTTTGTCTGAAAAGAAGAGTTAAAATCAATCATTATCAGAACCGACACTCAACGTAGAGTGCAGACCTCAAATGCTTCTATCATACAAGTCCCTTTGTTGTGCCTACAACATCGCTGGAGAATATAAACAAAATGTGCAAACATACAAATAATGTGACTCTTGAGTAGTGTCCATGAAATGGATCCTCTTTCCACAATAAATGGACAAGACAATCTATCTAAAATGCTATCTTTTGTACATTTTAGTCGATGATTAGTCCATAATTGCTTTGTTAAAACTTGAAATGTGCAAATGAGATGTAAAGCAGCAGAAGCCTCAAATTTAGTCTCTCAGAACCATCACTTTAGTCATCTTTTACTTTCCATTTTCTTTCTCTTTTTTTGGCTAAATATTCGAGAGTGTCGGTGAAACAGATCTGGCCTTGGTAGCATAGCTGCATAGTCCATTATCATATTTCTGCTGGCACTGACCAAATTATATCAGAACTGAATTCAAGCAGTCCCATCTCTAATTTTAGCGCCTGACGACATAGACCATTTTAGCTCATGGAGGGGGTGCAAGGCTGCAATTCAGCAAGATATTTATCTTTAGTCATATGATATGTTCCTTCAGTAGAATTCGCTACTATTTTGATATTCCTGCAATAATTGATGGCCTTTTCGCTGCAACAAAGGGAAGAGAGTGGGGTGGAGGCAACAAAAAGATAATGCTCATTAGTAGATATTGGCTTTAGTAGCATTGGTCTTCTGCTTTGCTTTCCTCAATATTGAGTTTAAATGGCCAGCAGAGAATATCTGTCCCACAAAGTCTCAAACATCTTTTGCAGAACCAAAGAACACTGTACCAAGCACGCCACTAAATGGTATTAGGATCTTAAGCTCTTTCTTGTGTCCAACTTGAAATCATGGTCTGAAAATTTCTCACAATTGTGGTTACAGATCTAATTTTGTCATACTTGATCATGAGAATAGTCTCAAAATTCTCACCCTTACCATCCTCATTCGAGAAAGCCTTGATCAAACTCAGCCAAACAGAGGTTACTCTTCATGTCCCCCTAAACTATAAAGTGCTCAAAGTAATGCAAAAGCAAAATTTAGGGACAATTTTCATAAACAAGTTCGAGATTCTGAATGACTAAGAAAACCAAAAACGTGGTCCAAATTCGCGAGGCAAAGGACAAGTCTTTGGTGTTCATCACTGTTGACACCATATGGGAGAAGCAGAGATCATTGGCTGAGGCCTTTGAGGAGTCCTCTCATTTTGCTGTCATCTGTGCTTTTGGTACTCGAAACTATTATTATGCAAAATGGTGTTGGCCAGTTTCAAAAACGACATCCAAGCCCCATTTCTCCGACAGTCTAATATCTTTCGGAAAGTATAGACTTTAAGACCCCATCTGTCCAATTATATGGGCTCATTCTTCATGGTTCATATACGGCACCCCAATGAGAATATTCCTACCTTGGAAATTAATAGTAACTTCCTATTTTCTTTCCCATTAAAAGTCTCACCAATTAGAATGGGGGAGTAAATGATAAGTTTAGAGAACAATCGAAAAACGTGTTCTTAGTTAGTGTTTGTTAGCATTATCGGTAGACAGGGAGGGGTCGTGTCCTTGCAGTTTTTGATCACTACCTCCATGATTATTTGGCTTTTTCTAAAATTCTTTTTTTTCTTTTGTATGATTGTTATTATTAAATTCATATATTTGTAGGTGTTGAAGTAATTAAATCTATAGTAATTGCTCTGTTGTCGGTAGGATATTTTGGTGTTTGAATATACAACTTTTGCATTTGTTTTATTATCGGTAGGTCACTTTGGTGTTTGAATGTACAAAAAAAATTTGCACTTTCCAATGGGGAAAGAACTCAAATTTAAAGCTACTCCCAAAATATTTCACACTGTTTGATATTCTTCAAGTTTTCAGGCTTCTACGGATTGTAACTGCGTTTGTAGTCCAACGGTTAGGATAATTGCCTTCCAAGCAATAGACCCGGGTTCGACTCCCGGCAGACGCATTTGTTTTGAATTCAGCTGTTAATATTAAAAAAAGAAATTTTGAAAAACGAGGCTGTTGATATTGGGCTTTCGTGATTTTGATGTCTATGACACTGGGCATAAAAATAACAGGCTTCTTGGGCTAACATATTGTGTATTTTCTTGGGCTCAACAAGCTTTTCTTCCTTTTGCAGAAGAAACTTGGGCCTTCTTCTAGTTTTTGTCCTCGATGCATAGGTCTGCCATGTCTTTTAATCTTGGATCGACATATTTGAGGTTGGTTTTTTCTCCAAATGAGTCCAAAATATTTGGCGCAATACGTTTCTTCAATCATTGAACCTAACGGTGCCGTGCCATTCAAATCTGTTATCCTTTGCATATCAATGGGAAGATCAGAAAGACAATTTCAGAAAAAGGAAAAGCAAAATCTAAGGTATAACGAGACAAACAAAACAGTATTTCTTTTAACCTTATTTCTCTTTTGGAATGAGGGAAAGGAAAAAGGAGTGACCCAAGTGAGAGAAATATTTGTTTTATTTTACCTTTTTAACCTTGTCTCTCTCTCTCTCTCTCTCTCTCTCTCTCTTTGGTGGATGGGGTGTTTCCACTCTATTTAATATTTGAATCTAAGAATGCAATTAATTTTGTCACCACTTTCTTGTTATTTTATTCAACAGGTCTTCTTTTTAGCAACCCTTGCAATTGCAAAGTACTCATATAAATTCCCTCTTTACAGCTTGCCGGATTGAAAGTTAATATTTCATGTAGTTTTTTCAGTGGTCCTACAGTCAAGGAGTGGCTTTGATTCGAATCTTTAGGTGTTGGATTGGAACTTGCTTTTTGGAATATCATGGATTTCTCATCAAGATCACATTGTCAATGAACTGATTCATGGTAGTACTTTCACCTCTCTATGCTTAACCATTGCTTATGAGTTGCGACTACAAGACGAGTCTTTTTGCATATTTGTTGGCCTTTTAGAAGTTTGCCCCAAAGTGACCACCTTTTCTTAGTGCTATCAAATGGATCAGTCGTACTATCAAATGAGCCAGCTCACACTGAGCGGGTTTGGCTAGTTTTTTCATGGGCTCAAGACTTTTTTTATGTATTTTTTGTTATTTTTATCACATATCATCATATAAATTTATAATTATAATAAAAATAATCTTAACTAATTATTAATATTTTTAAAATATAAAATAATTATTAATTATGCATATATAATTTTTAATTTAGATAAATTTATATAAGAAATATATCTAACATGATATAATGATACAACAAGAATGAAGGGATAGATTTCATGAAATTTTATAAAATTAAATTAATAAACCTCAATCGTAGGAACGCTTTCCTTTTCCTGTGATGTTTTTAACACTTAGAAAATATTAGACTTCACCAAACAATTCTATCAAAGCTCCATTAAACTCTCTAATCTCAAATTTTTTAAAACAATATCTTTAACTTAGTGTCAAAACTTTTACATGGGAGAATTTCATTAAATGTTTGAGTCAAAGTAAAATTTTAAAATTAAATTTAAAAGTTAACTTTAGTACAAAAAAAAGAGTGACTCGCTTTAACTTGTGGGCTAAACAGAGTTGGCCAAATAAAACGACATTTAAATAGACCTAAACAATAATGTATGTTCAAATTCCTTTATGCAGATAAATTGGCCTAATTCGCGAGCTATGACCATTTTGACAGTAATACTCTTACTTCCCAAGTACACTTTGAAATGACCAATTTTGTTTTGCCCTTCTTTGTTGCCATGAAATGCTATTTGTAGACCGTAACGGAACTACATTGATTCTGAGGGGGCATTGGGCCCCAATATTTTGAAAAATTAATCTTAGTAGCATATGGTTTATATATATTGATTTGTATTAGATCAAAATACATAATTTTGCCTCCTCGTCCACCCCCTCCCCCTCTCAAAAAGAAGCATTCTTTTCCATTGGCTCTTTTTTTACTTGTCAAATTTTAATAGATTGATATATAGATATCAAAAACTATTTTACACTTTAATATTTTGTTTTTTTTTTTCTGTATGGGGCATTTAATCTTGGAAGATAATAGAAAAGGCAGGTTTTTACTTTTATTTTTTCTTAAATTATTGAACATTGCACTTTTTTTCTATCAGCTTCTTTTGAATCTTAGCATTTTTCTACTAAAAATAAGATATTGTAAATTTATAATTTTTAAAGATTTTATTACTTCAAAAATTTTAAATATAAAATTTTTAAAGAAATTAAGATTTTAAAAAATAAAAAATAATTATCTTATTTTAGTTTAGCCCATCTAGCTTTGCTCGCATTCTACAAATGGCGGATTAGGCTAAGCAAGTCAATCAGCAACTACATGTTTTATATCTTAGCACAAAAAGGGAATTCAAATGTTTACGATACATAATATTTTCTAAGAAAGAAAGGAACACTGCTGTGTGTGATAGCGAATGATAAAGGATTGATCATCACATTTTGCTTCCTATTGACTGTCAAAAAATTCTTCAACTTCCTCTCAGGAAGCTCACGAAAGGCTTTTATTATCTATCATGTAAAAAAGGGAAAAATAGAAAACAGGAAATATTTCTAATTGGGACTCTACTTTCTCAAGTCTATGATTCAAACTTTGATGGGATCATTGAGATATTGATTATGGTTGGGGAATAAGTGCCTTGCTTATATTTAGGAACAAAATTGTAAGCAAAACCAAGCTCAAATTTAGGACATTTTACCAAAAGGAATATTAGCTTCATCAATATTACGATTGGAAAAATTAGAAAAGATTGTTGGACAATTCTCAAGTAATGTAAAAATATTTCAAAATCACCTCGGAAAACGATTGCATGATGACAGCTGTGGGGTTCGAACCCTCGCGCACATGTGTGCAGAAGATCTTAAGTCTTCCCCCTTAACCACTCGGGCAAACTGTCAAGCTACGAAAGTTGAATTTTTGTAACTTTTATAACAAAAAAACCGGAGAACATCTTTTTTTTTTGGTTGTGAAATTGAATTACACTTGTATCCTTGATATTTGTAGCAATTATCTTCTTGTTTGCAAAACTTGCAACTTTACCATGAAAAAAAAAAAAATCAAGATCTCAAAATATTTAAAATTTTCCATTAAAAGCAATGAAAATTTAGTATATCCTTCATGCACTCATCACTTAAATACTCTTAACGCTTAATAAACTTTTGATTTTGATAAAGCACAATACGAATATATTTTCTTATAAAAATACAATATGAAATATGAGCATATTTTTATAAAAATGGTATATTATGAAATATAATAGTCTTTATGAGTTTTGATACTGTGATTTGAGTAGGACTGTCAATTGGGTTGGGTCGGCTCGAGCCCGGCTCGTTCAGTCCTTTTAATTACGGGCTTAGGTTGATTTTTCAACTCGAATAACGTTTCGGACCAAGTTCGGACTGGAATAGGCTCAGTCCATTTTTAGCCTATTTTCTCAATCTGCTGTCAACCGGGTCGAGCTCGGGCTTAGCAAAGCCCGCTCACCCAACCCGATTGACAATCATAGATTTGAGTTACATTATGCAAAGATCACTTATCAATAATAGATTGACTATGTATAAAAATAATAATTAATTAACTAATTATTTTTTACAATAATTAATTGACTAATTATTAGGATTAAAACATTCAAATATGCAAGAGTTAAAATACAATTATTTTGTTTTATTATTGCATTCTCTCTATTCGACAATATAAATCTTAATATTTTTATATAAATTAAGAAAGAAGAAAATAAAAAATATTATTTCTATAATATTTTTAATTAATTTAATTTATTTTTCTATTTAACAAAATGGAAGATGAGAGTAAGAGAGAGATAAATTTTTTAAAAATAATTTTTAAAGTTAATAAAATACTAAATATTTTTAAAAGAGAAAAAAGAGAGATAAAAATTCATATATTTTGAACGGGAGAAAATATTTACAGGTTTCCAAACGTAAAGACAATTACGTAATTTAGGCAAACTTTGGGGCTACAAGTAAAATTGTGCCTGAACAAAAATTGTGTACTTCTGCTCAGTCCCTAGCTTCCCCCCAATCCCCCCAGCTTCAGAAAGCAAACCCTAGATTCTAGAACCTATTCAATTCGAATACAAGGCAGCAACAATTCCTCCTTCGAAGTAATCTCAACGCTGCAATTGGAATCCCGGAGGTAGAATCAAACAATGGCTGAGCACCTGGCGTCGATTTTCGGTACGGAGAAGGACAGGGTGAACTGCCCTTTTTACTTCAAGATCGGAGCTTGCCGCCACGGCGACCGCTGCTCACGGCTGCATACCAAGCCCAGCATCAGTCCAACCCTACTGCTCTCCAACATGTACCAACGGCCTGATATGATTACCCCTGGTGTCGATGCCCAAGGCCAGCCAATTGATCCCCAAAAGATGCAAGAGCATTTTGAGGTAGCCGTTCTGTCTATATGAATTTCGTGGCTCACGTATGCACAGAAAGTTCTTTGCTTCCTTTTTTTTCCCTTTCATCGGGGAATCTTTTCTATGAATTTCGTGGCGCACGAGGAGTGTTCTATATATGTTTTGTAGCGTTTCCCCAGTTCACGAATTTTTTTCTTGCACAAATGGATAGGAAGGGGTTTAAATTTTTTACGTATGTTTGATTATCTTTCCTCTGTTCATGAATTTCGTCGCGCGACTGGGCAGAAAGGGGGTTAAATTTACTTTATTTGTTTAATCATTTGTAACTAACAATGATTTCTAGCAGTAATCATACCTGTTGTAAAAAAAAAAAAGCATAACCTATCATGATAATTTCTGTTATCTGTAGTTACCGTGAGAACTTGCTAACTGATTTTCTTTTCTGGACATAAATTATTTGTAAGCTTTTATGAAGTAACTGGATATATCTTCCTCGCCTATGCTTATCCTAAGTCACTTCCCCAATTATTGCAGTGTTACTATTCCGTGTGCCCTGTACTTCTTGTTGAAGATGTTTATTGAACCAGCCAAAGAGTGATCGGTATGTGTTGTGTACGACATAGGGAATGTTGTTAAGTTTAAAGTTGTTAGTAGACGCCATTTATCATGGTTGATGCTCCAGCTATTCTTTTCCCCCTTCGAGTATACAGTAACGAGATTTCAAATAAGCGCCAAGTAATGCTTCTGATACCACTTTGAAGAATCAATTATTTTGCATGTAATACCTTTTGGGTTCTGCTGGTTTTGATTTTTGAAGCATCTATGCCATTTATAATATGTTTCCTTCAGCCCAATTTCCTTCAAACCATGTGAGCAGAGATAGATGGTTAGGCTGTGGATCTCTTCACCACCAATCTTGTTTTATGTCTTCCTTTATTGTCATGTTTAAAGGAATCATTTTTATGTTGAATGCATCTTTTTTATTTGTCTCCCTGGATTTCTCTTAGTGCTTTCTGAAACAACTTTTGATTGGGCAATTTCAGCCATTATTTATTATTTATAGCTTTAATAGTTCCGGGAACACTTTTGCGGTAATTGCAGGATTTCTATGAAGATCTCTTTGAGGAGCTGAGCAAGTATGGTGAGATCGAGAGTCTAAATGTTTGTGATAATTTGGCTGATCATATGGTAACTTCTCTTATCCAATAAATGGGTATTATTTTGTGGTTCTTACGGTTTGCATAAGTGGTGGATGGATCTAATTGGCGTTGTTTTCACAGGTTGGAAATGTTTATGTTCAATTTAGAGAAGAAGAGCATGCAGCTAATGCACTGAAAAATCTCACCGGAAGGTTCTATGCTGGTAATGTTGCCTCTTTGTTTTCTCATTTTTTGTATTTTTGATGAGGCAGGGAAGGAAGTTTCTCGCTATAGTAGCAGCCCCTTCTCTTTTAATGATATAAGCAACGCCACATGTTGACCTTTTAGGTCAGAGTATCTTTCTAGTGCTCCACAAAGTTGCTGACTTCGACTCTTCTACAGGTCGTCCCATCATCATTGATTTCTCACCTGTTACCGACTTCCGTGAAGCAACCTGTAGACAGTATGATGAAAATACTTGCAACCGTGGTGGATACTGCAATTTCATGCATCTCAAGAAGATTAGTGAGTAAGTATTTATATTTGAGTGAACAAAATCAAATATTAGTATTATTTTTATTTTGCAAAATTCTTTTCCTTAACTGTTTATGATTTATCATCATGGTTCCTAGTGCATTGGAGCGTCAGCTGTATGGTAGAAGATACCATAGAAGACGTCATCGAAGCCGAAGCAGGAGCCCTCACCGCCATCGCAGCCATGAAGAACGTCACCATCGTCCTAGCAGAAGATATGACGATAGGGATGCTTATTACGAAAGTCGAAGCAGGAGGCGTAGGAGTACTAGCCCTGGCCGCAGGGGAAGGGTTAGGAGCAGGAGCCGGAGCCCAGGAGGTTGGAGGGACAAAAGTCCGGTAAGGGAAGGTAGTGAAGAGAGACGTGCTAGAATTGCACAGTGGAACAGGGAGAAGGAAGAGGCTGAAGCTGCTAATAAAGGTGGTGCTTATGGTACCCACAATCAAAATGAAAGTGGCAGCAATGGGCACGTCCAAAAGGGCGATCAATATAATGATCAGCAGGCAACAGGGCAAAGTGGTCATGAATACTAAGCTGAGTTTGGTTCGTTTCTTTTCTCATACATGTGCATGTTGCTTTCCTCCTAGGCAGAGTTTCCTTTTAACAAGCCACCTGTCCTCTAAACGTAGCTTACTGCGCATTTTCCACTGTGCAGGTGGTGTGCAGGTTTTCAGTTGTCATATGGCTTGTGAAAAAATTCAACCATTTTTATGCCTTTCTTTCTTATTTGTGTGCTTGAATGTGGGGCATGGTCTTAGGGTGTTGGCCTTAATGCATTGACTACTTTGCATTCCTTTTCTCGTTTTGCACATCTGATTTGATCCTGGGGCTTAACAGTCTATCTTAAAGCAGCATATTTGATCATTTTTAACAAGTCCTTCCATTCCAGTACGGTTTATGAACTTAGAAAAGTTTTGATTTGTGGTTTCAAAGTTTGCCATTTGCTGAATGGCTTTTCTTAACCCCTTTGAAGAAGAATAGGGTTAGGGCTTAAAAAGGTTGCTTCTAAGATATTCTATCCTCTTATTATACGACTAGAAGTCATTGATAGCTGAACTCTTATAAAAACCTTGATGGTAAATATACTGTTTGTTTTAGGTTTTTCAAGAGGGATGTCCCAAGCCTTAAATGCTGTAGATGTCTGCTTTGAGGCCTTGATCCTGATAAAGATATGTTGCTTCAGCTTAAAGGCTTTAATTTTGGCCTCTTCCTCTCTAACATGACATGCTTATGTTTTCTGAAAGATCTGACTTCTTATGTTCACCTAAGCATTGTTTTATCTTCTAGCTTCCCTCAGCTTCTTCAGCTTTTCCTTCAACAAATTTCTTTTTATTAGGATCTTCTTGTAGTCCCTATTGCTAGAGTTTTCTATGCTTGTGTTCTTAAGTCCTTAGGTCTGAAACTGCTGAGTTTGTCATCCATGCAAAAAGAGGGGGGAGGGGGGTTGAGATAATGTAGGAAGAATTTCTTTATGTTGGTTTTTGGTTTCATTCTTTCTGATGCTTGCAACGTATGTTATAGTTATATGTGCAGTCAGGTATTCTGTAACAAGCACAAAGCCAGACTAGTGAGTTTTAACTTTTATTTTTGGTGCTCAGTTATTTCTTCAAAATTGTCTTACATTATTATGAGTTTTGCAGGAACAGGTTTCCCTGTTTAAAAGGACCAACGGCTTATCTTAATTATGGCTTACCATGAAATGTACAGGTGGTCGAAGTCTTCCAACAGGTTTGGTCTGACAGTGGTGTGATAGGAATTGCAGGGCAAGGCAGGAAGTTGAGGGAGCGACTCTGGTTCCTCATGTGATGTGTTGCGACTAAAATATCTTTGAGGTTGTAACCCGTTTTTTAGTTATGCAGGTCAGAACAATTGGGAGTTTTTCGGTTGAACAAATCTGATGTAGTATAGCCTAGTGTTGAGAATCATGTGAAGTTCAGAATTTCCTCCTATTTGTGCAGACCTATATTCCTCCAGTTTCTCTGATATCGTTCTGTTCTTGGGTTGGTTGTTTGTGATGTGTTTGTGGTGATATTATGTTTATCTTTCTTCATCTAGCTTAGCTATGTTGTGTTTCAGCCATGCTTTTCCATTTCGGAACCAGTTTTGAAAATCTTTGGGACCAAAAACCAATTTTAGCTTTGAGGATTATGTGGGTATTGAACACAAGGACACAAGTGCCGGTTCTAAGAATTGTGATTTTAAATGGGATTGCGTATTCGCGGTTGGGTGGGAATAATGTCCTGATGAGAATGCTATAGAGAAGTCTGGAATTCAGAGGTGACAATAAGCTCGGTCTGTAGAGCTATGGTGGTAAAGATTTTTGAAACAGAAAATTTGTAGAAGCCATAATCACAGTTTCGGCCCATGAGGTCGATACCAGATGAACCAGAACCTTTTCTTTTGTTTCTGTCTCTCTTTTCTTTTTAATAATAAAACATCTTTACATCTTCTCCTTGGGGGGGTGAAAGACTCGGGCGTCAATAGGAAAATGAAAAAAAAATAAATGACAGGGAGGTCCAAAAGGGTGTTGGGCGTAGTGGCGGAGTTGGGTGGCTGAAAAAGAATAGATTCATTTCCCTCCTCGCCGGGTTTTAGCTCAGTGTCTTGTATTTGGATTGATTTTTAAAATAAAAAAATTTATTTTTTTATTTTTTAAATTTCAAGTTTTATTTTTTATAAATAATTTTATTTTTATATAATGTTTAAATTAAAAAAATTACTTCTTTAATTTTAAGTTTTATTTTTATAAATAATTTATTTTTATAATTTTAATATAATTTAATTTAAATAAAAATTCAATTCAGCTATAAACTTTCATTTATGGGGTCACGCGAGCTTCAACAATTATATGCAATCATTATTCTGTCTGGAATGCATAACAAAGAATAAGATGCAATTCTGTGCGGATAAACTTGGAAGATACTTTTTGGAACTCAGATGATCGAGAAAACTTCACTGATATATTCTATTTGTGAAAGTTGTTTCCGAAGGTGCCTTGAGGACTCGGCCGGTGACAAAATTGAATGAGTAAAACGGGCAGTACTTCTGCAATTTTACACCATTGGTAAACATCCATAAATAAGGCATTACTTATTTATTTGTAGTATCTTCGCAAAATAAGGATGTGCGGGCTAGTCCGGATAAAGGGGAATCTACATTAAAGAGAAAGGGAGAGTATGACCGTCAATCAAGGATGTGAGTACATTCTTGATAGCCTGAGTCAGAATATCGATCCTGTTATCTGGATGGTTCCTTCGGGCTTGAGAATTTGCAATATTGAACCTATACCAATTCAAGACTTATTTTTTAAAAATTTTTTATATTAATTTAAAATAAGATATTTAATTTTGAAAAGATAGAATAAATTCTTTCTTCTTTTTGATAATTCAGTTAGATTTGATACAAAATAATTTCTCCCATTTTAATTCCCTTTTTCGTGGGGAAGTATAACATGCTCTTGATGTTGATGCAAGTTTTCACCAAAGAGCACCATCAAATGCCACTCCAAACTATACTAATGTTGCATGTGAAAGTCGGTAAAATGTTTGGGAATTTGAGCCGAAATTCTTGAAAATTCAGGCCATTTTCTAGTTTCAGCAGCCGAAAAAGTAGTGTCGAGTCCTTGCTAGATTATACTACTTTTTCAAATTTCAATTTTTTCTTTTAGGAAGGGCAATTCATTTGATCATACACGTGGTTTAGGGGAAACTCTTGAAATTTAATACTCGGTCTCTAACCAAGAATAGAAAAGGGCCACCCACACACGTGTTAGACTCTCGGACCAGCATTTTGCGGTCCAGTTAGAGGCTCAATATTGGGCCTTCAGATGAAGTTCCGGTAGGGATGAGACCCCAATCTAGAACAAGAGGAGAAAGGCAGATAAGTGGTCTTTGAAATGGGCCCCCACTCAATAATTTTTCAACCACTTGTAGTCATGACTCGTTGTTAGATTAGGTTGCGGCTTGGTTTGAAAGATTTTTTTTTTTTTTTTTCGAACGCGGATGGTTTGAATGTTAGATGACACTTAAAAGAAATTGGTCCCTAAAAGGTATAGAAAAAAATTAGAAAAATAGAAAATAGAAAAGGACTAAGAATTCGCTATATATGTGTACAACGTGAACGTATCCTGTGATCTAATTATTTTATAATAGTAGTGACAAATGTTAATAGTCGCAACTTTGAGCGCTAATAGGACATAAATGAAAGAGAAAGAACCGAAAAAGGAAAAATTGACACATCAATCAGTAAAAATCTCAACGAATTATCAATACTAACACTTAGGTGCAGCTTATACCAGTCGTGATGTGCAAGTGGTTGTGGCACAATTTGAAAAATATCACACTAGTAAATCAGGGAGATCAATATTTTGGCTATAGTGCTCATAACATATTTATTTCGAATTTTTTATTCAAGGATTAAAAATTTACATGTGATAAATGATTATTTAATTTTTTTTTCAACTTTGAGAATTCACATCTGAATTTTCGGTTATTGGATAAAAATATTTACTGATTGAGACCTATTTAATATGTTTAATATCGTAATCGAACCACTTGATGAAGGGATTGATTTTTTCCTTTTTTCTTTGATAAAAATACGCATGTATTTATTTGGTTCACATGAGTTTTATTCGTTCCATTATTTTTGAAATCAATGTTAAATTTGTGCTCACACCCTATTGAGGGTAAATTACGAGATCCAAGATTTGAGGAACGAGTGCATGTGCATACGAGTAACGAATTCTTTGCATTGGACACTTCTTTTCCACGCACCCCAACCCCCGCTCCTTTTTTGCCCGAAGAATAGAATGCCTAAGCTGCAATAACCAAAGGCCTGTCTACTCGGTGAAGATCCAAGTGACAATTTTCTACTTTTTCTTTTTCAGTTTTAGAACTAGAGGGTTTTTTTTAATGAAGCTCGTAGTCAAAGGGAAAAAAATCATTCGGATTTGGATTAATTATGCACAAGCCTGAAAGCGAATATAATATGAACATCCTATTGTCGTTGTTCTGTGAAGGCAGACCTGTCATTCTTTGGTTCATCAATGACCATTCCATTCACCTTGGTAACTCAGTCATCAATCATCAGCATTCAGCACACTATTGAGCTCTCCGCATATGAAGTACCTCAGCAAGAACAAAATCTCAAACTCAACATACACATAAGAGAGCTAATATAAGATAGAGAAGAAATTCACTTTATTCTTACATCTTAAAAGCTAAACCCCCCCAAATTGAACTGGCACTATATTTACATACATCTGCAGGGCTTCAGATCTCCTTCAATAATCGGGAATCATCTGAATCATACAAAAACTAATCAATTTACTAATTACTAATTTTACTACAAACGTTGTATATTATTTCTTAAACTCTATGAACTTCAACCATGGGATGCCGATCTTCGCCGCTTCACCAGCCTCCTTCGAACAACTACAAGAAGAAGCAGAAGACGACGCCGTATGTCCACCTTTTTCCGCGTCGCACTTCTTGGGACACAGAAAGAAGTTCCTTGACCCCAATTCCATCAGCTTCTCTTCCCTAGGCAAACCTACAATACAATCAACATATCAGTACAACCGTTCAACTATTGTCACACACGTGTCGCAGCAACTACCGAGGGATGGGAGAGCAGGAGAATCGGAAAACTGGGATTTAGTGCTCACTTTCTAAGCTAAATTGAGAGTAATGGAGACCAAATCCGGCGGCTTCCGTCGACGGCGGAATCGGACGTCTGCCTTCCTTCGAGTACTGCCGCAGAGCGGCTGATATTAAGTCCTCCACGGTCGCTTCCGGAGACATCAAGACCTGAATAGCACCTACGCTCCCCTGAATAGTCACATTCAAGAGCAACTTCGTCAGCTTCGGTGGCCGGAACCGCACCTCCGGCGACTTCATATCCACAAATCTCTCGCCGGAAAGCAGGTTCGGCACCGTCCTAGGCCTGGTTAGCAACATCGTTTCACCGACATTCCCGACCGAGGTACCCGCGTGAAACGAAAGAGCTTTCTCCGCCAATCTTCCCTTCCTATTCTTCTCCCCAACGCTTCCTGATCTCCGATGACTTTGAAACTTTTGATTCGGCATCGCAAAGTCGTATATATCTATATATGTATATCAAATAGTATATGTACAATTCACGCGTTTGCTTGCAACAGGTAGTTACCTTAGGCGACGGTAGCGGAAGAATCGAGGTCGGGGGAAGCCGAGAGCTGCTGCTACCACAGAGCAGTGGGGCCTCTCAGATTCCCGGTCTCCAGCAGTGATCATAACCAAAACCGCAGAAATTGTGAATAGGGAGCAAGCGAAGGTCTTAGAACTAAAAAAGCAAGAGATTCTTGAGGAAGGGAAAACTGGAGGCGAGGAATATGCCTATTTATATGATGAAGTGTGAGGAACTGTGAGAACTAAGGATTACAACTAGGAAACTGCATTCCATTTCATTATTGGTGGACGATGAAAAAAAGAATCCCTCCATTATAAGATATTATTTTTAATTTTTTAATAAGAATTAAGAATTGTGAAAGTAATTGAAATAAAATATTTTTTTATATTTTTAATAAAGAGAGAGAGAGAGAGGTGAGAGGCAGATATAATAATATGAAAAATCATAATAAATATTTTTTAAAAATTATGAAATAATTTTTTATTTAAAATAAAAGAATAATACCGAGTTAAATGTAAAAATAAATATCTAAAATCTTATGGAAATTTGTGGCATTATCAAAGTATGCAGCTTTAATAAGTTTTAACAGTGAAATCGGATGCAAAATCCTTATCATTTTACATTAGGAACGGAAGTTAATTGTAACTTTAAACCTATTGCATTTGACTAAATTGACCCAATTCCACCAAAAGCAAGTGGGAGGGGAGCAGATGAAAGGAAAGACTTTTCCTTTTTCTTCGCCTTTCGACGTCAGCGCAGCTGTTGTGTCAAGAAATAGAGTATGCGGCCTATTAAGAACTTTGGAAACTGAATTTCCTCCCTTCTTCTTTATTTGTTAAAACAAGAATCAAAACATTAGGGTGTGCTCGGATAAAGTTTCGCATTAAATTTTATTTTTTTTTCTCATAAAAAATTCTTACTTTCGAATCCCAAAATAAAAAATTTCAAAATTAAACTCTATCCAATCACACTCTAAAATTTAAGGAATTACAAAAATTTTATATGAATTAAATTTTTTAAAAAAATATCATTTTGCTTTTTTCATTAATTTAATTATAAAACAATTCACTATCTTCCTTAATCACAATTTAAAATATTCTTGAAATAAAGATATATTTAAAAATTAACTAGTTAAACATTCTTAAATTCATAAAATTAATAAATAAAAATGAACAACAGAATGTCTATATTTTGACAAATAAAAAGAGACAGCGGGAGGGAGTAGTATAATTTTGAAGCCTCTTATGAGGTATTAGATTTTTTGAAAAAGTCTTTTTCTTTTTCTTCCGGCATAAAGAAGTCAGTTGGGTGATTATGTGAATAAATCAGTTATATAATCTGTCGAGAATTCTCTTTTTCTATACAACATGAGAATTCCAACTCTACCCCCATTTTATGTAAAGGGTTCTTCATGTTTGACTGACCCTCTTAAACAAATTTCTCCATTTCATCACGAGGAGAGGAAAGTCTCTTAACTCAAACAAAACTTATGGTTGGAAAATTCTTTAATTTAAATTTATCTTTCTTGTATGAAGTAGAATTACGCTTAGCAAAAAAAAAAAAAAAAGAATTACATTACAACGTCAAGAACACAAAATGTTCAAATTGAATGAAATTCAAGCAAACAAAGATTTTTTTTTTAAAAAAAAAACACTTATTCTGGCCTTTTTCATCTAGGCTTATTTACCGGTCCACCTAAATTGCCAAACAATCATAACAATCGTTCCCGAGCCAAATATGTGGAAGACCATCAGTTACGGCTATAAGAAGATGAAGTAGGAAAAGAGTGTGGGTCGCTTTAATCTTGCTTTTCTTTTTCTTTTGTATTTTGTTACGTCTGACTGTTTATGTAATTTGTTTTTTTCTTTTTCCCGTATAATTATCTATATTAACAGAAAAGGAGACAATGACCGGAAGATCCACGAGCCGTCGCACGAATGGGAGGTAAGGAAAAAGCGAAAAACCTAGTTGCCGCCGCTGATTGCATTCTTGGAAACTGAAACGTGGCAAGTCACAACTGGGCACTCTGATATACAAACGTCACCCAATTTTGACCTAACAAAACGTCAAACATCAGCCTTTGCTCGATGTCGCTTGGGATGGCGGCTTTGGAGTGTGAGAAGCGTCGTGATTAGGCATAGATAATATATCTTTTTAAAATATGTTAAACAAATTTTTATTTTTTATTTTAATTTAATAATTAAAATTTCATATAATTATTAAAATTATTTATTTTATAATTATTTAATTATTTATAATATATAAAATTTTAATTATTAAATTCAAATTTAATAATTACTATTTATTAAAAAAATACTGTCGGATCGGCTTCCGAAACTCATCGCGTTCTTTCAGTGAAACGTGTACACCGGAACTCTACTCCAGCTACTGTCCGTGCGACGATAGAATTGGCGTCAGGAACCAACTCCGCAGTAGCAGCAGTGCTTCTTTACCTTTCAATATATTTGGATTTTTTAAATATATTTAATTTTTATTAATTTAAAATATAAAATTAAATTAAAAATTATTATATTCTTAATTAATCTTATTAATACAATAAAAATAAAAATATTATTTATAAATAAATATAACTTTAAAAATAATTTTTAAAAGATAAATATTTTAAAAATAATAAAAAATTTATATTTTAAAACGAAAAAAATATTTTCTTAAAATTTTTCTTACACTAAATATAATTTTTATTCTCTTTAAAATTACTTTAAAATAAATTTATTTAGTTAAGAATATAATAAAAATTTTTAATTTTTTAATCTATATAAAAAGATTTAAAATTTTTTTTGAGCTTTTACTATTTCATTTCTTATATTTGAGCAACAAAAGATAGGTGTATTCAGCCAAAAAAAAAAAACAAAAAACAAAAGACAGGATATACCGGATCGGTTAGGCGCGGAAGACAAAAGAGAAGGGGGACATGTTTAGAAGACTCGTGGGTGCTACTATTCGTTTTTAGTGGTCCAGCGAAATGGGACTTTTTTAGCTTCGGCGGAAGCAGTCACTCGTCATTGCTCTTGTAATAACGGTGCCGTAACTTTGGCGTTTTATGTGGTAAAGCAGGATCTCGGGACTTAACGCCAAAACAGCGATCGGAGGAAAAATTATGCGTAATAGTCCACAGAGCATTGCATGCTGAGCTAAAGGCAAGCAAAATGTTCCAAGACAAAAATTACTCTTAAGCTAATAATTCAATGATCGGATATCCAATTTATAATTAAGTGTGATTATGATGACATAATATTTTTTTTCAGAAAAAAACTTTGATAAAGAAAATGGACTTTCAATCTTGATCTCTAATATCAAAGCAAAAAAAACCATTGAAAGGATTAGTGGATTCTTTTTTTATTTTTTGAAGAAGAAGATACTTCATTAAAAATTAAAAAAAATTATCAAAACAATATTTTAGTACATTATTTTTCTTAAGAAAATAAGACAATTTGCATTAACACATAAATCGCAGGCCGATAAGGACAGCTAGTAGCTCAGCCAATTCCGCACTGCTACAGGGTGAAAGAAATTTGGAGAAAGCAACAAATTGGATCGCACCATCAGAACCTCGGAGAAGTCCCCCAACAGCTCCAATGCCGTGTGAATATGCATCATCAACATTTAATTTCCGTTTACCTGCTTCGGGAGCCCTCCAAGAATTGAGGAAACTCTCCGATGTAACTGTTTAAGGCGCCGATTCCGCACTCCCCATGAATTCTGCCAACATGAAAAAGCCTCGTTTTTTATTGCCTAACTAACATTTTAGGGCAAAAAAGAGTCAGGTACTGGGACAGCAAGACTAATACGAGATTACTGAATAATTATTGTTGCTGGTTTGGTTCTGGTCTTCTAATAAATCATGAATTCCGAGTAGGAAATGATTGAAGAGTCCAAATAGGTATACATAACACGTAAGGAGGGAGGGGGCGGCGGGGAAGAGAAATGTCGGCTTGGCAAAAAGATGATAAATTTTGCAGAAATTGTTGATTCCAAATAATGCAGGTAAATCCATTGTCCGTCTAACAATTTGAAAAGTCAGAATATCTCTTGGCTGTCACAATATTTTGTATTTTTGCAGCTAAGTTGGGTAACATTTCCGCAATTAACCACACTGTGAAACCAATTGAGCTCCCCGAGTAAATTCTATATCATCACAGTAACTCTTTCTTTTTATCTTTTGGGTTTTTCGCAGTTGTTTTAAAATATAAAAATTTTTAATATTTTTTACATAAATTTAAAACTTATTTTATCATTACTAATTTGATATATTATCTACTAATATGAAAGAATTGAAGAATTATATTTATAAGTGATGGTAAATTTAGAAAAATAATTTTTAAAATTTATTAAAGGTCAAATAATTTAAAAAATAAGAAAGAATTAAAAATGACTTATATTTTAAAATAAAGAAAGTAATTTATTTTAACTATCCAAACGTTTATTTTGGGATTCATTTTCTCTACAACTCCAAAATAAATATATTTATTATACTTTATTGTTATAAAATTAATATTATTATGGATGTCCATTATCAGAGTTATAAAGATACTCCAACTATCCAGAAGATAGATGGTAGAGTTCTATCATATCTTTGATTAGTGATAGGATTTGTCTTCTGATTACCCTATATCTATTTTAATTTGGATGTACCCCTAAACCCTATAAATAGGGCTCTAGACTGAGGTTTTGTATAATAGTGAATAGATACTCACCAGAAGTGAGAAAATAATGAGAAGGAAAAAGGAAAAGTAATAATTCTAACATGTTATTGATGCAATATGAAAGTTTGTCACATACCTATAATACGTCAAGCATGTTATGAATATCTATTAATTATTGATATTGCTTTACTTTCCTAAATCATGCTACTGATAGTAATGATGCTTGTATCGAAAATATTAATATGGCACATGTGTATGTAGCTAATTCTTTTAAATATCCAGAAAGAATTTTTAACATTTTAAATGTCAATCAAAATTTTAAATTATCGAATTGCTACTTTCTTATATTATTTTAGTTTATTTTGGATCAAGAATGGTGAAGATACAATTTGTCTAACTAATATTTGTTGTTTATTTTGACAAAATTTAAAATATATGTTCAAAGTATAAATTGTAGTGCAAGGTCCTGAAGAACTAATTGATCAAATAACTCTAGAAGAGTTAATTGATTAAAAACTCCAGAAGAGCTACCAGATCTTCAACTAATAGTCAATTGTTGTAATACATCATTCTCTATATAGTCTCGTAAATTTTTTTTATATTATCAGTATTTCGAGACATTAGATGAATGAACTTTTGAGGCATATGCATTACCATTATGACATGAAATATATGTCAATTATAGATACTACTATTTATCTCTCCTGATTTATATTGCATAGAATTATGAAATTGAGATGCAATATTGAGTAAACTTGAAGTTTACTAATAATTTATTAGTTGGCATGACCGGTTGGACCATCCCGGATCATTAAAATACGAAGAATGATTATAAATTTATTATAGAATCAGAAATTTCCTAATATGACGAATTTATATGTGCTACTTGTTTTATTTAAAAGTTGTCAGTATTACTTGGGGTTGAATGTGTTATTTTGGGATGAATATGGAGAAATTATTAGTTGATGCATCAACAAATAGTCTTATGAATATTATTATTTTTACAACCTGTAGTTTGCACAATTTATTGATAATGAGCTCATGTTTTATGATTCTCTCAAAGATATAATTTGTCCTAATAATACTGATTGTATTGAGATAAATATTGAACACCCTGCAGAATATTTATGACTGTGATATATTAGCACTATTTTGTATTTTTTCAAACACATTGTAATTCTCCTCATAGTAGTTGGTTTGTGGTCAGAAACTAAATATTTCCCATCTTAAATTTAGAGATGCACTATGTATGTTGCTCCACCACAAAGTTAATGAGATGGGTTCTCAAAGAGATTATTAAATATGTTGGGAGTAAATCTCAATGGAGAGGTTCATATTTTATTAATTCTGAATATGTTGCCCCAATATAAAGAGGAGAAATTATGAGGTTAGATAAAGATATTAGTATGTGTCTCATCTTGATCTTCTATTTTGATCTTCATAGAAGATACCTTGAACCAGAAGTTCAAAGGATAATTTATATAGCCAGATATATTAATTGACCAACATCCAGCAAAGAATGCTCCTATTTGATATCTCTGAAGGATAATCTATCACTACAAATAAATTTGAGACACAACTGAAATGTGGTAGATAAGTCGATTCCAAAGATACAAACTCCTCACTCGAGCAAAGGCTTAATATGGTTATATATGTTAAATCGAGGAGATTTAAATTCCAGCAGAATTTTTCTTCCAAAACATGTTTGATAAATTATTTCCAGAAGAAATTCAGGTACCTGAAAACTATGATAAATGATGAGATCTCAACATGATTGGGAACTATTGGAATCGTACAAATATATGACTTTAAAGATATTAATGCGCATAATATATTAAGGATTTTCAAATCGAGGTCTGCAGACTCGAAATGATAAAGTTCACATGAGAAATATGAAAAGTTTAAACTATTCACAGGTACACTTGAAGTGTACATGTATTCTCAACAGGAATTATACACTTGAAGTGCAATCCAAAGAGATAGCAATTAATATTTATTTATAAAATGCGAGCCACAAAAGTGAATATTGCCATGAGTTATGGAGTATGATTCTTCGTAAAACCTGACACTGATAACGAAGAAATATATTTATAGTGGTAGATATAATAGTGCATGATAACACTTAATATGTGTTTATATTTGTTATCATTTGATAATAGTATTTATATTTGAAGTCCCTGATGGACTTGATATGCTTGAAGCATATAATTGTTCCTATAGAACATAATGAGATTATCTTAGTGAATTTTTATTGAAAGAATGATTGAGTATGTCCATATATGAAGAAATTCTATATGTAGCTATACTTGTTATATGTATTTCTTTATTAGAAGATATCCTCATTGTACAATCTATTGATTGGCATAGTATTCTCCATATTAGGGGAAGAAAATCATCAATTAAAAGAGGATATTATTTATGACTTTTATTATCTTGATCTATGCACAAGTATTAATGAACTAGAAGTTCAAAATATTATTTATTTACATAATATTGCATATTGATTTTTTGTCTGACTCCTGTAGAGTTAGTCAATATAACATTATACATATAGATATTCCTATTTGGATAAATGTCATAGCAGGACAAATATATATATTCTATAACTATATGATTTTGATACACGCCTGAAGCGTGATTGATCTTTTGATTTTGAAAATAAAATCCTCAAAAGAGAAAATGATATGATGATCAAGATATTTTTCTTGAAGAATTTAAAGGAGCAAATATTGTGATCAACGTTTTCAAAAGTCAATATTTTATTTTGTTGAACATCATGAAGATGTTTCATGGACATAGCACATCAATTGTTATTGGGTTATTATATGTGAATCCTTTATATCTATTGAAGGATATTGAAGAACTATGTGGTCTTGAAGTACCACAATTATACAATTAAGTGCATGAATACACTTGTCCACATATAAGTAGATATCTATCTAATTCTTCTCTACCCAATGAATTTTGAGACGGCATTATATTTGTCTTTTGATATCTCCTTAAGAGAGTTTATCTTGAATATTGAGAAAATCCAACTCCTGTTGAGATGGATATGTAAGGTATAAATTACCTATATGATCCACATAAACCATGCATTTATAAGTATGCGTTAATTATAACAGCAACATCTTTAACTCATGTTGAAGAAATAGAAATTCATGATGTTGGTTGAGAATATATTTAATCATGATTAATATATTCGAGATAAATCTATATCCTCTAAGGAGGAATTCAACTATGTTGTTGGATGATAATAAAGTTTGGAATATATCTAAGGAGATATGATAAAATTTTTCTTTACTCATGAGCTCCTGAAGAGTGGTGACATTGATGTGCAACAAATTCAATCATGTGACAATCTGGCAGATTTATTCACTAAGGCATTACTAGCCGCATCATTTGATAAATTGGTGAACAAAATTGGAATGCGGCGGTTAAGAAACCTTAAAGGATTATCTCGTCAGGGGGAGTATATATGGCATAAAGAGTAGTGTACTCTTTTTCCTTCACTAGAGTTTTTCTCACTAGGTTTTTTATCTAGTAAGGTTTTAACGAGGCATACTCTTATGCAATGGACATCTAAGGGGGAGTGTTATGAAATTAATATTATTATGGATGTCTATTATCAGAGTTATAAAGGTACTCCAACTATCCAGAAGATAGATGGTAGAATTCTATTATATCTTTGATTAGTGATAGTATTTGTCTTCTGATTACTCTATATCTATTCTGATTTGGATGTACCCGTGAACCCTATAAATAGGGCTCTAGACTGAGGTTTTGTATACACTCATTCATTGATTAATTTACTCTCAGAGAATTAATAAAGATCTCTTATTCTTTCTCTCTATAGTTTTTCATATTTTCTGCGTTATAATTTCTTTATTAAACTCTCTATATTAGTATTATTATTTTGTTATACCGACAACGAGTGCGCGTCAACAAATTCATAACATTTATTAATATTTATATCTTTTTTTAGGCGTAATTGTATGGTATCCACTAATAAAAATACTCCTCTTGTAATCATAAAGCGGGGGGAAAAAAACAAAAACGAAAGAGAACCACTAGTCCTTCCATTAGTGGCAACAAACGCTAGTACTATAACTATCAATTATGGTAGCCAATTTCATGTGGCAATAAAATAGTGGTTTGTTTGGATGTCGAACCAAAGCTGTCGACACGAGGTTAATGCAGCCGGTTTAGGTATATATCAAAATCGACCCAACAATGATCATTTTCCAAACAAAAACGGAAAATAACTCTTGGCTCTGGCTGCGCCCTTCTTTGACTTGGTTTCTTTTTCCTTTTTTCTTCTTTAAGGAGAAACTATAATTTTATTCAACTTAGGACAAAGTCTGGAACTTTTGGGGGCATTGATGAGTTAAAGTTTATCTTTAGTAATCTATTTTTTTTTTTAAACAAAGGAACCCATAATTATTGCTTGAAAATGTACACGAAAAAGTAAACTACTAAGTACTACACGACGAGCTTACGAGTCTTGTGGTGAGACTTGTCCACCCACATTCCATCGAAGAAGGTCCCAGAACAATTCATTATAGGAGGAAGGATCTCATGACGTGCACATAAGTTCCTGTAGAATTCAGAAATCTGCGTCCTGTCCCTAATTTTCGAATTATTAATTTTACTTCAATACAGTTTTAGAATAGATTGATAATTTACCTTTTTTTCTACATTTTTTTCCCTTTCTGAGAAACTTTTGTTTTCATTATTAGAAAGACTTAAAAGAAAAAGGGGAAAACAGAAAATACTTGATATAGCAACGTGAAGAATTGAAGACCTAAACTGATTGACTTATGGAAGAGAGCTGAAAACATAATCGATCTGTGACTGCTCATAGGAGTTGAAAAGGCCAAAGAATATTTTTACATTAAATATCATCCTCAAGAAATTAAAGAAGCCGAAAATAACGTCATTTATCACATTATTAATTAGGACAACTCCGAATGGTCCAAACGTTAATGATTGATTTATAAACCTACTCGAGTTAATAAATTAATCATTTTCATCCAAGTTCATTCATCTCCACACCATAACTCCTAGTATAAAAAACTGCAAGCTTCCAACAGTCCACGTTGGTAATTCTTAGTTGGCCACGTAATTTAAGGTTAGCTCATAACTTGTAGGCAAGTTTATTGATTTGGATATTGACATTCGCTCACAATTAATTTTGAATTTGAAATTTTTTATTTTAAATTTTATAAAAATATATATTTTTTAAAAAAAAATAAGAAAAAAGTACTCACGAGTCAAGTACTTATTTGGTTTATGATTTGAAAAATATATATATTTTAAAAAATATGATGATACAGTATGATTTAATATTCAATTAATTACTTTTCTTAATTTTTTGTTTGGAAGGTGATACGTGGATGGCATTGAATATACTTTTTATATCTATAATGAGATTCATTAGTGATAATGCTTTCGTCTTTTTAAGTTTTAAGAGAGGTGACATACGGCCTTTTTTGCTTTTTTTTTTTAAGAGGATGTACCGTGTTAATTTTAAATATATCAAAAGCAAGAGATACAGATCGATGTGCCATGTCATTAGTATTGTTACTGTAATGAAGTTTATTTATTTAATAATTTATTTGTTTTAAAATATAGTTTTTATACTTTTGTATAAATTAAATTTAAAATAATAATTTTAAAATTTGTAAAATACTAAAAATTTTATTAAAAAATAATTTATATTTCAAAATAGAAGAAATAGGGTCCCGAGTTTTCCCCAATTGAACAGCTCCATAAGATGTATAATTCCATTCTAGTGGAGGGGTATAACATATTCAGGAAATGTTATGAATTATTAGAGAATATTGTTTTATAGAAGAACAATGTTATTTCTTTACTGGTGATAGCGTGGGAGATATTTTTCTGCAGAAATAAGGTTTGTCCTTTTTTCAAGGAAAAAAATAAAAAAAAATAGGAAGACCTGTATATATATATATATATTGGGATAAGTGGAAGACTTGAATTCAATTCAATTCTTCTCCCTTAATGTACTCCGATAAGAAATTGGAAGTGCATTATAGTTCCATGAATTGTGCTTGGCAAAATTATAATGGAAAAAAAAAAAGGAATAAGAGGAGGCATGTTATACTTATACGTGGTGTAGGTTAGGATCGAGGGCGGCATTATTGGGGCAGACAAAGAGAGTGCGGCTCCGGGGTCGAACCTAATGTCCCAAAACACACGGGAACAACCATACGGCCGGTTCACATCCGCTTTGGCCTTTGGGCCCCGAAAGCCACTTTTGCACTATTTTGAAGGTTCTCGGAAGGTTCAGACCTTTGTCTCTTGTTAGGCCGAATGTAGGTGCCGTTAAGGGTAGACTCGCATTGGTCGAGTAGGACCTCAAGAAATTCGGGTTTAAAAAGGAAAAAATTTTTTGTACAATTAGGGAGAACATGAATTAAATTTAAGAAATTTTTATTTTATGAAAAATAATTTTACTAATTAAACTACCTGTTTAATCATAATATGTTATTGAGCTAATTGCGATTATAATAGTTCTCCTTTGTTTTAAATAATTTCCTTAAATAACAACAGTATAGTTTCAATACATGAAATTACTATTTTTTGTTTAATATATCACGAGAAAAAATAAAATATAATTAAAAATTAGACACTTATTAAAAATGTTTTTGTCAATTTTGTTTCTTTTCTCGGAGTACTACTAAGAGTGTGATTGGATAGAGTTTAGTTTTGAGATTTTCTGTCTTGAGTTTCGGAAGAGAGAAATTTTTGTGAAAGAAAAAGTAAGATGTGAGATGAGAAATTTGCATTGGGTTCTGTGTAGAACCCAATCCAAGTAGACCCTAAATCTTATCCACAATGATACTTTTTACCTATGCGATGAATTGTGCTTGCCTGAATGCCTACCTAACTTTGGTAAGTTGGTTCAAATTCAAAAATTTTCACTTCTCCATTCCCATTTTTCCGTTAATGCCCCAAAGAAAGAAAATTTTCCCACATTTTCTTTGAGGATTTTCTCAGCATATAGTATATACACGGTTGATTATAGATCCGTATCCAGCCCCTCACGTTTAACTGATTAAGCAAACAAAGTAGTACCACTTATTCTATTTTAAATTTCGGTGAAAATAGATAGAGTTTGTATTTTAAATTTTATATATTAAATTTTGTATAAATAAATTATTTGTGTGTGAGAGAATATAATTTAAAATAAAAAATTTATATTAAATATTTTTTAATCTAAATATATCCCTAAAAGAAATAAAAATTCAAAAAATAATAAATATTGACCATGCATCGTAAGAGTGATTAATTTGAATTTGTAATACCACGTACGTAAGATTAAACAAGAACTTTTGACCTACTTGAGTTCCTTCATTTCGCTTTCAATTTCTTCATGATTTTTACACTGCCACGGCTGGCAACTTTTTGCGGATTGGCTTAACAAGTTTAAGAACGTCGTAATTGAATATTCTCTGCTTTGATCATTGCAAGAGTCATTTCATGGTTAGATAGAGTGATATATACAATTTTTAATTTTATAATATATAATAAAAATTTATTTTTATTATTAATTTTTTAACTTTTTCAAAATTTTTATCAAACTTTTCAAATACTAAAATTTATATATGAAGAAAATTACTTTGAATTTGTGTAAAAAATTATATTTATTTTTTTATCTTTGAATATATAATGATTTATAAACATTGATTTTAAAAAGGTCAAAAAGAAAATTTTGCATGATTGGTTTCTGTTCCCTCGAATAGGACAGAACAAGCCAGTGACTTCCGCGCTTCCAGGCAAAAGTGACCCACCTCCTTATGGTTCCACCCAAGTTGGGTGCTGGGCAAAACTCTTTCTATGCAACGTGGCGGAACTTCATGGTAGGTTTGGCAAAGTTGGAAAGAAATTTCTCTAGATATTAAAAAAGAATTTATATATTGATGTTTTTTTTTAGTTTTTATCTCAAAATTAAGGAAATCAGGTGTAAAACTGCCACTCATTGTATTGCATCGGATAATTTGATGCGTTTTTTTTTTAATTTTAGTGTTTTAAATTAGAGAGAAAGAAAAATAACTTTAAAAATAATAAAATTTTTAACTATGTATAATAAAAAAAATTATATATAACAAACTTGTTATATATAGAATGAGCACTATAATATACTAATATATGCTGACACTGAACTATAGCCTCACCAAAATAATGCAACTCTTTCCTCGTAGGTAAGGTTTCTCCTTAGAAGTCTCAAATTAAGTGGGAGATCTCTAAATTGCCCTCTAATGGTTTTGAACCTCAGAACTCGTTCACTTATCTTCAGAACTCAAATTTTCGACAGCCCCAATGCCAAAACAAGTCAATCAGGGGCAGTGAATGGTCAAAACAAAAGCAGAATACAACTCAAGCTCTGAACGTTAAGAGTACGAGAAATACACGACCAACCATTCTCACTTGTCTAATTTGCAGTGTTTCTGAAACTCCAAAATAGTATTCAAATCAATTAATTTGCTCGGCCAAGCCAAACTCAGGTGGGTACCAAAGATGTACAACACAACTGTGTTTGAAGGGCAGAAAGTGATCCGTTCTTGTGAGGCTGCTGAGCAAGTGGGAGATAATAAGTAGCTCTCGCTCTCAGAGGTCCCCCTGAAAGGATAGAAATTTATGCCGGTGCTAATGTACGAGCTGAGGATTATCCAGAACCTAACCAGTTAGGAAATAATAGGTGAATCTTGTCACACCTTCGTATTTGTCGAGGTAATGTTTGCATCTAAGTACTGCTGTCAATGCTACTCCGGACGAGTTGGTTTTTGAGAGTAACTGACTGGTCCATGTTCATCTGCTTCTTTCTAAAAGTAATTTGGTAGTTGCAGAGCTTTCAGACAGTGGCCCATGAATGTCTCATGCTTATATTATTATAGCCTT
Source organism: Rauvolfia tetraphylla (assembly GCA_030512225.1). Classification (NCBI taxonomy): domain Eukaryota; kingdom Viridiplantae; phylum Streptophyta; class Magnoliopsida; order Gentianales; family Apocynaceae; genus Rauvolfia; species Rauvolfia tetraphylla. Next base: position 2,874,087 of record JAJQKT010000062.1, read on the forward strand.
CTATGAGAAGGCCAAGTATTAGAGATAAACTCCAGAGTTAGAATATGCACGTTTATCTCTGTCACAATTTGCAGAAAATAACAACTCAAATATGGAGTTTGTCAGTTTTGAAAGTTCCAAAGTTGAGTATCAACTAATTAGGTAAAATCCATCTTCATTCCACTGTTCGACTGATAGTCCCACCAGCATCCAACAATGACCATATTCTACTTCTGTTTACTCCATTTTAATTCGACTGTTTATAACTTGAGGGTTTTTTTTTTCCATTTTAAAGGTAAATCACCATGTTCACGAGCAAAAGGATACCTTCATGGCTGCCATTTCTTTTTTCATGATTAAGTTATTTACTTTTCTTTGAATTTATGGATAATTGGAGAAGATAAGAAGGACGAGAGGTCATTAAGTTTATTGCACGAATTTGAAAAGCATTTACGGGGGTAAAAAATACAATAATTTTTCTATATAAAAAGTTATTTTTCTTAAAGAAGTAATACCGACTACTAAAATTTGGTTATCGCACTACTTCTAACAAAGCAAATTTTAAGCGTACGATTCAATTGGATTTCTTTTTTAAATTGGAAAAGAATGCAAATTAAATGGTGAATATTTTGTGTTTCGAAATTTTAATAATTTCTATAAGAGTTAAATCTGAACTGAGAAAAATATGATTAATTAATATGTACCATCTGCTATTAGTAACGACACTTGAAGTCAATCTTATTTAGAAGAAATAGAAGAACATGGAATGAACAAATCATGCTTTGTGTCCCAATCAATTGACGTGTTTCTGCATTGCCAGAAATGCTATGCTTTTGGGACAAGTGCGTTGCATTATGATGGTCCCAAAGAATTGTGAACATTTAGTGATCAATTTGACAAGTTGCTAAATTCTGAGCCCACGGAATAACTGATGTTGAAATTATTTTGAATCATACAAATTTCTTTCGAATCAGAACCACTATGATCCAGTTACCCAATTTTAGTATAAATACCCAAGTTAAACAATGAACCAGGTACCCTCTTGGTCAAGATCTCTACCTCATTTTTTTTCTTCTTTTTCCTTTTCAGCACTAACATAACTGTTTAATTAACTATTTCGTCATATTAATTTGATCGAAATATTGGAGGGCACCGGATAATTCGAATGAAGGCTGCAGTAATTTGCAGGAAAGGGATTGAGTTACCACTTCCCAGGGCAAGAAAAATGCAGAAGATCCATATTCCGTCGTTCTTTCCTTTAGGAAATTGCCAAGCAAAATCCCCAGGCCGGAACCGGAAGCGAAGCAAGCCTAAGTTGTGGCCGTGCACAATTACCATGCTTGGAGTAAAGAAAGATCATCATTTTCTACTAATATTCAAGGATTAAATTTTTAGTTCAGTTAAAAGAAAGCAACCTGAAATCAATAAATTGAACTGGACAATCGGGCATAGTCACTAAAATCAAGAGTAACTTCATGAACGTAAAATCTCCAGAAGAAATACTAACCTATGTCCCCCCAATTCTCTTGGCTTTAAATCAATACAATGTGCATCAAAAATTTTGATACCACGTTCTACAGGTGACAAGAGAAGAGAGTAAGATCGTTGGTTCTACTCATACAAAATTGATTGAGTTTAACTAGGATGGGGTGAGAGAGATAAAGAGAGAAAGAGAGCCGGGAGAATTGCTCACTGTATCTGTATTGGTCTGTGCAGGGATAAGATATTGATGGTTTGCTCTTCAAACTGTTCTCTTACTTTGGCATAGGCTTTCTGTTTTGAACAATTCCTAGGCCGCAACTTGGTAATTGGCACACCTTGCCGATGCTTTAGTCCCACCGCTCTCAAACTCAGACGCTTGCCAATTGTGTGTGAAAAAGTAACCAAACTTGAAGCCTGCCCACCAAGAGGCAAATGATTAGAGCAGGACTTGGCAGGAGATGAATAAGGCGCGTCAGTTTTCAATTTCCCCCTCTTCCACACAGAAAATGACTGCTGCAGAGATGATGGAACCTGTGAAAAGCAAATGTGAGCATAAACACGTTGAATTAATTTGATTCTCCACGGCAAAACATACTTGAATTGAAAAAAAGAAAGAAATGAACTTAAATTGATATCCCTTAATCAATTTAGATGGTAAATACCTAAATCACAAGCATGCCAATTCAGATTTTTATACTATCTTCAACATTTTACATTTGGATTCATTTCTAAATTTCCCTTACTATATAACGTAAATAAATAAGTAATCATGTCTCAATCATAGACTCAAGATATCTTGGGAAAGGAAAACAGGAAAAAAGTAACACAAATCTTGCAAAATAGATTAAGAGTTGTCAATGCTATTTGATCGCCTGTGCATCAAAAGTTCGGACATAGCATAAGCACTTTTTTCCTTTGCAGAGAATTTAGTTCCAATTTCCAGTATAGGCATTAATTTCGAAACATCCAAATAATCTACACGAACTAAACTCACCGTAGAAACAAGGCTAGAAGCACCAACAGACAAAGAAGATGCAGCAAAAGGAGATTTTCCATTTCCTTTTCCTTTCTGGTCATTTCTTGTCAAGTCCTGCTCTTCTATAGATCCAAAACTTGAAGAGCTAACATCTTCCTCATCCACTGCCTCATCATCTTCCTCTTCATCTTCATCCTCTTTGGCTTTGGTTTTCTCAACCTCTTCTGCTTGTTCAGGGAGCAATAAATCTGCTTCCTCTTGGAGACCCAATTCCACTTTCTTCTCCTCCTCCTTTTGCATCCTCTTCAGTTCCTCATCCATGTCCTCAATGGCCTCTTTCAGAGACAATTCAGCTTCTCTTAATCCAATCTCTGCTCTTTGTAGCCGAATCTTCATTTCACTTTCTTTCTTCTTTTCTTCTGTCCATTTCTCCAGTTTCTCAAACCAAGGTTTGCACTTATTTTCTATGGAGGTAACAAGACGCGTCAAAAAGCTTTCCTTTTTTACACTTACTTCTCGTCCATAAAACTCGTCAAAACCGAGGGGTAGAAATTGAACCTTATCGGGGTCCACGTCTTCCCCCTCTTTCAGAGGAGGCTGCCAAAATAACCTAATACCATGTTCCTCATCATCCACGTAGTTGATAATCCTCCCGGTTGGTGTGTGTAGGATGAGTGGGTCTTCAGTATATACAAGCTGTGATGGATCTTCTGGATCAGGCTCTGGTTCTTTGTTAATGAGAACAAATTCAGGCTCCTCGTCTGATGAAAATTAACAAAAATGAGCAAAGCATACGTTAGAGAACGCAGAATCTGAATACAAACGTGGACATGAATGAGTGTGAACTGATCCAAAACATATTTTGTTGGAGAAGAAAAATAGATAGTAGTGCACACAAAACAACCCAGATTGAATATCCTCGGTGAGTGTAGATAACTTTCACATATTCATGCCTGTGTTTTAACTTTTAGACCATGTGTATAAGACAGTGTTATTATACAGGATATGTGGCACACATTAAACATGCTTGTATAAAGATTTATGTGTTGATGTTTTACATAAATAAATCAATAATATATCATTTCCCATGATCTGTAGAACAAGTAATTCCTACAGGGAGAACTGCTCTTTCGGTTCCTCCAATATCCCAAAATTACTGCTTAATGGCTTCCGATCGACCTTGAAATCTTCTTTGGTATTCAATGGCAGTGAAAATAAAACTTCTACCTACCCCCACGCCCCAGCACTTGTTCACACAGAAAATTGGAATATCTTCTCTTTCCCTCTCCATATCTCTACAGGTTCTGCTTAGCATTTTTAATAGAGGGAATTTGTAATCAAATGGTTATAATGTTAAATCCACCTGCTTAATCTTTTCTTGCAATGAAGTGGAAAATTTCTGGAGAAAGGAGTAATAGTAAAATATCAAATAAACAAAAATAGCAGGCAGAGAATCCATCTGATATTTCTTTTAAGATTTAAACAGGTTCTAAGAAAGAGAAGAATGTGAAATAGCCAAAAAAAGGATATATAGGGTGTCTGCAGACTTATTTCCCGCAAAGAAAATCTCCAAAACCAGAAAGGATGGGGAAAGCTCGTACCTTTAGCCCACCAGTATTCAAGTTCAGCAGGCATGGGTAACCTCAATGGAGCTTTATAGAATGAGTTCAACCACATTTCCCTTTCTTCATCAACTTCATGCACGTATGTCTTCCAGTAATCAGGAACCTGCCACAACCATCAACGGTTTTGGTATTCTCAAGAACTCTAAAGAGGGAACAAGTTAACAACTTTATCTTCTAAAGAACTCTAATAACAGGACAACAAGGACCTACTAAAGCTTTGAAAGCAACTTACTTCATAAAACTGATTGATGAATCCTGGTGCCATCCATACATCTTCTTCTTCATAGAAGTATGGATGTTGAGGATCGCTATATGGACCAAACTGTTCTCTGACCACTGTGTGGAAGAGGAATTTCAAAGTTATGATCACAAGGAAACAACCAAAATGTATTGAATGCGGTGAGATGATATGGATAATAGTGAAGAGAAGTGGAAGGAAGCCGAGCTCCAAGAACTTAGTCTTCCAAGTTGCTGATAACAAGAATCCGAGTTTTGACTTGCAAATATGAGATCATAGAGCAATTTCTACAAGCTGGCATGGATAGCCAGCACATTCTTCTACAGGATTAACTCAGTTTCAGTATTAGAGCAAACAAGTAGCTCTACTTTATTTAGTTTTATGTTCATTGATGAGGTAAATCCACAATTCTTGCAGCAAGGTCAGGTAATAACTTATAGCTAAAGCAAGATGTCCTGATTTAACAACAATAAAGAGAAAGAGGAGGGAAGGAGTCCAACATACTTCCATCAGGCTTATTAACAAACATCCGTGCCTTAGCTGCGGCTACGTCTGCTATACCTGCATGCATCTGGAATAAAATGCCAATCAATGTCCATAACCTAGTAAACCAATATTTAGCATAGAAAGGAATGAACAAATTACCGCTGATATATCTGCATCACAACCATAAGTACCCTGTAAAAGTTCACCAAAATAGAAGCGGCCCTGCAGTGAAGTAAACTTTATATGAATAGGGAGATCTTAACAAGTGAGAGGTGGTAACACTAAAAGCACTTATAGTAAACTGTCTCTCATTCTTCCTAATAAGGATAGCTTCACAGGAATTTCATGCGTCAATACCCTGCAGCCCAAAAGATATATGTTTAACAATTATATAGCATGAATTCACCCAAAAGAAATAATTATATAGTATGAACTCTGGTTACTTGATAATGAAATTGGACTCTTACATATTGACTTTTCAAGAAAAGAACATCAACCACACAACAAAAGCAAAAGAGAGAAACAATATGTGTGAGTGTGTGTGTGTGTGTGTGTGCACAGACATATATAGCTACGGGGAGAAAGTTGTAATATTATTTTGACATTTCAGAGTCAGGATATCTTTCAATTCAAGTGATACAGATACAGAAGTGAATAACCATGCTATACATTCTATCTACTTACAAATATTGTACGTTCATTAACTTCATATACACCACAACCATGCATTCTCCCATGTTTCCATTGACCAGCATAGCGATATCGACCTTTCTCCCTGTTATCAAGACCAATCTTTAGAATGAATCACATTATTTTTCACACAAGAAAACAAAAGGAAGGTGTTTTTATTTAAAGAACCCAAAATCAGGAACACTTCTAAGAGAATAGATCTTGAAATCTTGTAGATTAAAGAGAAAAAAATAAATACATGAAGAGAAAAAAAAAAAAACAAACAGAAGTCCCCAAGCTGTATATATTTTCTACAATGCTAAAATGCCACTGAAATAGATTGACTGTTGTGAAGTCTATTTCATTTGTAAAAAGGAGAATATAGATCAGTCTTTAACTTTCCATAGACAGCTTGTACTAGCAGGTAGTAGTTGCAGGACAATTTCCAAAACTATTTATACCATGAACTACTGAGCTTGAAAAATGGGACATGCTTTAAATAAAAACATAGGCTAATACAAATCAATCTAAAACTATTTTTCAAGCCAACAATCTCTTAACAACTAAGAGAAACATAAATCACAAGCTTCAGTTCCCAATGCACAAATTCCACAATTCTCACTTTGATTTCAAGCTTGCAGAAGTTGGAAATCTTTTGCTCAGATGCCGAAGAAACGGCCACATTACAAACCACTAAATCCCCAATCACAAAAGCTGTGAGCAAATGAAACAAAGATAACACTCACGGTTTCTTTCCAAATTGTCGAATCCATTCATCATTTTCATAAAAGGGGATTTCACGGCTTCCAGCAGCTAATTGAATGCTATCTTCAATATCCATCTCCAGCCATTCTCTGTCTTCTGGAGTCATATAATCTCTTTTTATTATCTTGCCTTGGGCTCGCATTTTTGCCTCCAGCCTGTGAGAAGTTTGTTATTAGAAAATAGGTACAGAGTATAAGAATGCTTCAAATCTGATTTCTGCTCACACAGCATGCGTAGAGGACTTTCCACATACTTTGACCCTGGCAAAGGTTCTATATTAGGTATGTCAACTTCAACTACTCCATGGCCTTCCATGTTATTCTGAAGCCATTCACCTTCATACCTGTAAGCAAATAAAAGGTTTAGATGGCATAACTGAACATACTGCATAAAACCAAAACTTTACTTGCAACTAATGACTCGCATGGTGATATAAGATGTCATGTAACTAACAGACAAACCTGACCAGTCCCTCCTCTGCAACATAGACACCTTTCCCATGTGCCAAATCATCCCACACAGTGCCTTCATACCTTAAAACAAATAATATGTCATCAAGAAAGTTTCTTTAAAGAGATAAAGCTTATAAACAATAAGGCAATCCACGCAGCATGAGAGGACGGTATGCAGCAAAATAGGGAAAAGGGATTAATTTTAGTATTACAAAACTATTAGGTTCATCAACAATAACAAAAGAACTTGGTGCTCCGTGGATACTAATGTAGTACTCTGTCCAGATAAAAGGAGTGAGATTATCAAGACAAGCAAGGAAGGTTTCAAAATGTACTCTAGAGCCACATAGGTCATCCAGAAACTGTAAACTTTCCAGATAGAAATATTGGCCACAGACCTAACAGGTGGATTTAATTTTATAACCAGATTCCCAATCTTGCTACTTTATTCTAAGCAATTCCATCTTGCTCCTTTTTAGATTGATCAAGAGCTTGATCAATTTAAAAAATGAAACAAGCAATAGATTGGAACTTACTCCTTTTTCTAGAACTTGATCAATTCTCTAGTTTGGTTCCCTTTTCCAGACAAAGTTCCAAGATTCCATCCATGGCAATTGCTTTTCTAGAACTTGATCAATTCTCTAGTTCAGTTCCCTTTTCCAGACAAAGTTGCAGAATATTGCTTTCCTAGATCCTCTATTTTATAACCCAAACCGTTCCAGACACATTCCACTCTACCAGATAAAGAACAAGTTTCTACAGAAAAAGCACCACTGCCAAATTTGAAAAAGGAAGCTTGTACAGATTTCATGCAGCAGTTGCTCCATAACTACACAAAGCGAATATCTGGAGCTAATTAGGTCAGGAAGCTTTTAGGAGACCGCTTCTTTCTCCTCTGAATGTGTTATCATAAATGTTTTAGCAAATCCAACTAATGTAGCTTTATATGAAAATGTCTTCTAATCTGTCTACCATTATTTTTTTTCTTTTTTCTTTTTAATTTGAATATGATACCATTTCTTAATCACCAAATATGTTCAATTCTTATGTGCTCCGTGGCATAGAAACATACCATTCAAATTCTTGATTTTTTATTCATTGAATATGATAACAACACTCATCCCTTAATTGGAAAATTTCCAGATTCACAAGAAAGTAATCTTTTATCCTTCTATTATTAAGAAAATAAAACTCATCATCAAGGCCCAGCTGGGTGTGCATATGTAACAAAGCAAAGCACAGAAAGAGAGTTACCAGATAATCTAAATCTCACCTCCTTCAAAGACATAGTTCGCATAAAACAAATTGACTAGGCTTTAAGCTGTCAACCTTAGAGATCTTACATCAGAAGCTATCATCTGTGTATGCACTGTAATTTCATTATCCTTATCTCTTAGTTTCTTTCTGTCATTCTATTGATGACAATTTTCAATGATAGAAAAGATTGCATCATTCTGCAGTGTGTTTGCAGTCCATGTCATATCATCGTCACATCTAAAGATACATTCCTTCGCCGAACACTTCAGTGGTTTCTTACTCCCCTATTAACTCTTTGTCATTTACCATGTCTACATAAGTAAATGAATCCATTTGAATTGCAGAAACAAATATGCTGGGAAAATATGGCATGCACACATTCATTCATCAACAGGAAAATAATCCATGTTCACCCAATAACAGAAAGTCACAACTCTGTGAAACCAAAAAACACGATGGACTCTTACCATCTAATTCCATGCCCAATTAGTTTTCAGCACTCCAAATTAACCAAACAAAGTAGTATAACATTATATCTCGAAATGAGAGACGCAAACAGGACAAACTACCAATAGCAACAGAACCTCAATTTCTTCATAAGTATCATAGGCATTCACTACATACAGGCCACAAAGATTCAAACTTGCCCAAAAAACCTGAACCCCGCAAGAAGAGAGAACATCAAGATGATGAAGTATTAAAGAGTGGTGATAGCACTTACGTACTGCCATCAGGGAAAATGTAGCTAACCCACTTCAAGAACTCCTCAATCCTATCCAGCTCCTCAATCACAGACTTGGGATTGGAGATATCGTAGTGATTGTCAGGTATGACCGGAAAACTCTTCCTATAAGGCAAATAAAATGGCGCAATGGGCGGCTCCCGGCCCTCCTTCATTTCTCTAACGAGCTCTTCTATCTCCTCCTCATCCACCCAGTTAGGGTCCCATCCTGGCTTAGTCATTCCAATGGGAGCATCAGCCCAAAGCTCCTTCAAGTCTTCCTCCCTCCAATTCTCCTTATCCTTAGGAAAATCAAAGAGGTCTTCCGGGTAAACAATGTCCGCTTCTTCTTCTTCTTCCATCTTCTTCAGCCTCTTGGAGTTGAGAACTTTCATAAAGCGTTTGATGTTGGCTTCCGGGGAACTGTTTTCTTCCTCTTCGGTATCAACTTCAGGCTCTCCCTTTCGAACATAAGTCTCGGGTTCCGACTCTGAATCGGAGTCTGAGGAGCTGTCATCTTCTCTCTCTGGCTCCTCTTCTTCTTCTTCCTCGAGGAATTCATCATCTGGGGTGGGCTCAGTTCCTGGCTCTTGATTCTGGTTTTCATGTGCCATTGTTGATTGCTAAAGCTCTGCGCCCGCAAAGGGGATTGAAGAAGAAGGAGGAGGAGGAGGAAGAAAAAGATAAGGTGCGCACAAGGAGACTGTGTGTGTATTTATATGGGGACGATAGCAACAATGCGGAAAACGGCGAGGGAAACGGAAAAAACCATTGTCTCCACAACCAAACCGGATATCAAGTCTACTCAAAAATCAAACCGGACATCAAGTTGGAAAATTTTCTGTTCACGGTTCAATAGTCCAATCGCAGTTAAATTGTAATTGAACCGAAATTAATGTCATAATTTAAAATTAAAATTTTATATTTATTAAAAATAACAATATTTATCAAGAATAAGATAAAATTAAAGTTGAAATGAAAAAAAGAAAATGAACAGGCAAATCTATAAATAGATTAATGGATCAAAATCATAAACTATCAAGAAAAAATATATAAATAGCTAATACTCCATTACAACAAATTAAAAATGATCATCCTTAATTCCATACTAATACACCACTACAAATTATTCTTACTATTTAAAAATAAATATAAATTCTCGATTTTTTCTAAGTCAATTTTTAAAATCTTAATTATCGTTGATAGTTACATCACTACAAATTACTAAATTAGGGCGAACTTTGATTAATTTTTAAATAAAAAAATTATTATTATTATTATTATTTGTTCTTTTTACTTTAAGCTTCACTTCTCATCTTACAAATAATTTATTTTTATACTTTTCAATGCAATTCAACTTAAAGTAAAACTTAATCCAAATTTTGTTGAATTGGACTTCCAAAATCTTGATCTTCAAATTTTTTTGCTAAATTAGATTTCAAAATTCTTAAACTTTACAATCTAACCTCTTTATTTTATAATAATTTAAATTGACTTTTGCAATAATTCTCAATCCAAAATAATTTTTTATTTTTACAACAATTTTTGACAAAAACAGTCTACACCATTGAATCGAATCATTTTGAGTACCAATTTACAGTCTAACCAGTCTAACTAACGGTTAGATTAGATTAAAAAATAGCTAAAAATAATTTTTAGAATGGAAATGGGAGAAAAATAAAAATAGAAAAATAAATGAATTATTTCTGATTTTTTAATTTTAATGCGAAAAAGAAAATAATTTTCTGTTTTCATTTTAAATTTGGAGATTTTGAAATAGCTGCAGTATTTGAAGAGGGAAATTTGCGGCGGGCAAGGAGAAAAGGACGACGACAGTACCAATAATGTCTAGGTTAGCCATTGAAACAAAAATGTCCAGGTTAATAATGTCTTTGTCTTTTTTTCTTGGTAGGTTAATAATGTCTTTTAATTTCCTTAAACATACTGCAGTGGCTGAGCTTCATTTCTTTTGGACAATGAGTTCAAAGATTGTTGGAGTTCTATTTATTGTAAAAAGTAAAGCAAGGTAGCTAAATATTATTTCCTCTCGTTTCATAATATCAAGCATTTTAACACTTTTTGTATAAATTAATAAAAAGAAAAACAATGTGTATTTTTTACATTATATTTTTAGTTAATTTTAATTTATTTTCTATTAATATAAGAGAGAATGAAACATATGCGAGAGTAACTTTAAAAAAATAGTTACTAAAATTTATAAAAGACTAAATATTTTTTTAAAAAAATAGATTAAAAGACCTTAAATTTTGAAATAAATAAAGTATTTAATAAGATTCGAGTCTTTATCACCATGATGGACCACAACTTAAGTAGTCATTAAATTTTTTTACCTTTTTACATAAATTAAAAAAAATAAAATAAGGAGTAATTTTATTATTACATCTTTAACTAATTATATTTTGTAATAAAAAAATAAGATAATTATATTTATAGTGAAGCAACTTTTTAAAAAATAGTCATTAAAAATTTGAAAAGAAAAATAAGGCCAAAAGGTATTATATTTTAAAATAGAGAACATAAGACGTTACGTTTTAATTTAGATGAGCCAAACTTGGATATTTGATTAAAGATCTCATAAGTATGTTTCGTTATATATTTCAATAAATAAGTAAAAAATATTATTTTTATTAAATAATACTTTATTAAAATAAATAAAGCTTGAACTTAAACCTTTAAATCGAGCTCAAGTTTTAAAAATTTTATCTAATTATTACTTATATTTATTGTCCAAGATGAAGCAAAATTTTTTTTCCTAAAGTTCCGATAATTCGTCTTTTGGTATTTTAAATTATACATTAACTATTTAACCATTCAAAAATTACTTAAAGGCAAGATAAAATGAGTCTAGGAGTATTTTCCTTGTAGTACTTTGCTTGGCTTGGCAAATATATATCTCTATTTTTCAATTATATTTTTTTTACAAGTAATCTATTTTTTTATATAAAAGTTTTATTTTTTTATTCCAACTAAACACACAATTGAGTCTCACTTCTCCTTTCACAAAAAATTCACTTTCACAGAACCCAAAATAAAATATTTTCTAACCAAACACAATTCAAATACACTCACAATAATTGGCATTAAAAAACAATTTAGTCATAAAAAGGAAGGTCAACTTATCATCGAATTCACAAATTATTTTTTAATTTAAATTAACAAGCACAATATTCTCTTCCTTCAATTTTTTTATTTTATTTTTTTTGGGAATGTGGGCGGGGGACACATTGCCCCCAGTTTCAATGATAATTGATTTGAATGGACAAATTATATTAATGTCCCCTGAAGGCTCGAGCTGTACTCCGTGTAAACCTTGATCCTTTATTTCCTATTCCCTATCTCGAATTTTACATGTATATCAATAATAGATACCTCATGGCCTCATCTTCAAGAATCAAATGAAAATTTTCAAATTCGACATTAGAAGGAGGTAATATTTGAACTTGTAATATAAGAGTATTGATGAACGTGATTTGAAATATTTTACAGATGTGACTATATTGTTAGAATATATGTATAGAAAGTTAAATATTTACTAAAATTACATGTATATGAACTAATGCTAAATTTTATTTTTCAATTTTTATGGAAATATATTAGCTAACTTCCAGAGCCCAATCTAAACTCATTTAAGTTAGTTAGTTGGGTTCGGGCAAACATAAGTGTGCATACTTTTTAAACACAAATACAAAAAGTGCTACTATTAATAGAGATTAATATAATCGGTTAATAAAAAATAGTTTCTTAGTTACTATATCTATACAGGTAGAAAATATCATTATAAAGGAATAAAAAATACCACTATAATGTAGAGAATCTCTAAGGTTCCTATAAGTAAAAGCAATAATCTTATTACAATAATTAGTAATTGAATATCTAATTTATCAGTTTAAGGGTTAATAATTTCAAAAAAGAGGAAAAAGAAGAAGAAACGCCAAATAGAACTATCATTTTTCTTTTTTTTTCTTTTTCGTGCGAAGAGACTTTCACTTGCAATCATGGTTTCAGTGGAATTAATTAGAGGGATGAGTTTAACTCGCAAGTTCATGGGAGATTTTCCTTGGGCAATATCCCTCTACAATTTGAAATTCAAAATTAAGTGTTAGCCACAAGCTATTATTTCCTTTTTTTGATTAGTTATTAATTCTGGATATTTACTTTTTGAATTATGAATTAATTGGACTTTAATCAAATTAAACTTTTAAAAAATATTTTATCTAAAGTTGTCAAAAATTGTTTTAGATGAGTAGTTTTATTATGGTTACTGAATAATTTATAAGCATCACATAAGTTATATACATGACAATGAAAATAAAATATGTGGACAAAACAATCACATGAGATAATTAATTTTTTTAATGATGTGATTTTTTTGTCCACATATTTTATGTTTATTGTCATTTATATAACTTATGTGATACTTAATAAAACTTATCGTTTCTGCGAAACTCAGCTTTAGCTTCTATAAGCAACTAGCCTAAAAACCCGTGCTATGCACGGATATTAAAATTTTTTTAATTATAATTATTGAAATATATTTAATAAAAACTTAACAACTAATTGCATTATAAATTTAATAAATTTTTTATTTTTAATTACATAGCTAATAGACTATAAAATAAATTTATGTGTTTAATGAAAAAAAAATCCACTTAGAAGTGATCATGGGTAACAATAGGAATAAGTAGTAAATGTCCTCCAAAAATGTCATCACTCTTTTATAAAGTGCATTTTCAATATCAAGATTTTTTGGTAGAATTTTAGTAGATCATACTTATGTTGATTTAAGAGTGAAGTGAATTTTGGTTGAAATATTCGCTTTCTTACCCAACTATTATCGTCCACATATACAACCCATAAACATGCATGACTCATAATTTAATCACAAAAGGGGATTATTGATTCTTATTAAAAAAAAGAGTGGGTGATTAGTGAATGTAAAAATTTAGATATAGAGCACGAATAGAGAGCACCATAGAGATAGTTGAAAAAAGAAATTGATAGTTATGTGATAAAACAAAAATGGAATGAAGATGATTATATGTCCTATTTTTTAGTAAAATATCATCTCTATTTTATAGTTTATAATTTTTAATATCTTATCAAGTTATGATTCGAAGTATTTCAAAGTGAAACAGACTAAGAACAAATGTTGAGTTTTACAAAGAAAACAAATTAGAAGCATATTCAAAGGCTCGGATCCAATTGAATTCATATTAAAGATTTTATTTTTTATTTTTTAAAAAAAGAAGCACTAACTTATGGTATCTCCTGAAACCAATTAAGAGGTTAAACAACAATGAAGTTCAAAGGCTTGAAACCAATTGAATTCAGATTAAGGATTTTTTTTAAAAAAAGTACTAACTAATTGTATTTTTCGAACCAATTAAGAGGTTAAAAAATAATGAAGTATGTTTGAGGACAAAAAAGCATTAATAGAAAATGAAAAAATCATCTCTTAAATCTCTTAATTTTTTTATTTTTCTTCAAAGATAATTTTATAAGTGTATCATACAATAAAAATGAAAATTAAGAAGAGTTTTTATTAATCGTCTTTATTTTTTATTTTTTTTGGAGTTTCCTTTTAGACTATATAGATTAGGAAACAACTATGGGATTGATATCGTAGAATAAGAAGATTTTTTCATTTTTCATATTGGCTTATCATGTAAAGCCATAGTCTAATTTCTTTGACTTAAAAATCCTACAAAGTAATTTCCTGAAGTAATCAAATTTAAAATATTCTTCTTATCGTTGAAGTATTTTAGGTTATTTTCTCGGATCACCTGTTCCAATCCACGTCTACGTATACGAAGCTTAAATTCTCACAAAAAAAAAGATAAAAATGAAAAAGACAAATCAATTATTTTCTATAACATGGTTCAAAACTGTAACTTTTGTTATCGTGCATTTTTGCCTATTAAAAAAGCTAATCTATATTACGTGTAAGATTCTCCAAAGGCCTTAAATTTGCAAACAGAGGCAGCTGTGAGATTATGTTATATCCTCACAAAATCATTCTCACATATCATCGAAGGAAAAGAAAAAAATTAAATAAAAATTACGTCAAACAAACAAAAACATCAAAAAGCATACATATGAAGAGAAGAAGAAAATAATGTGCAAAAAGAATGATGATGATGTGCACTATTTATAGTAGAAATGGACAGATATTAAAATTTTATATTTAATAAATTTAGTTTAAATTAAGAAACTTGGTTAAACAAAAATTATAAATATAAAGATCATGTTGGTTGACAACTATTGAATAGTTAAAGTTTTACTTTTACAAAATAACTGAATATACATAATTTAATTTTTTAAAAATATATAAAATTTAAAATTTGAGTTAATATATAAGTAGTTTAAAATGATCCCAACCAATTTAAAAATTTTTAAGTAAATTAAATAATTAAAGTTTCATACGTTTACAAAGTAACTCAACAGACGGAATTTAATTTCTTCAAACAAATATATAATTTAAAATTCAAGTTGATATATAAGTAGTTTAAAATTATTTTAATAGATTGAAAATGATTCTAACCAATAAAAATTTTTAAAGTAATAATTAAAGTTCATATTATTATAAAGTAATTTAATATACGAAATTTTAAAATGAAATTAATGTATAAGTTAGTTTAAAGTTACTTTAATAGATTGAAAATGATCCTAACTAATCAAATTTTGAAGAGTAATTAAAAAAGAAAAAATTATAAGAAATTAGAATAATGTAAAATTCAAGTTGATATATAAGTAGTTTAAAATTATTTTAATAGATTAAAAATAATTCTAACGATTTAGGATGAGAGATTGGTAACCATAAGAAAGAAATGGTTACATTATTATTATTATTATTATTATATATATAATTATATATATATATATATATATACAAAATATAAAAATTAAAATTAATGTATAAGTTAAGAATTTAGTTTTAATAAATTTAGTTTAAATTAAGATATTGGATACACAAAAATGATAAAGATAAATAGTTTAAAGTGATCCTAATAGATTGAAAATGATCTTAACCAATCAAATTTTTGAAGACTAATTACAAAAATAAAAACTCTAAAAAATTAGAATGAAAGGTTTGAAGTTATAAGAATGAAAGGGTTACATTTCTATAATATATATATAGATTACCCTTAAAAAAAAAGAATTCATCAGTAATTTAAGTGTATTTGAATTGAAGTTCTATTTAAAAATTCTTAAAAGGATAATTTTTTTCTTGAAATTTGAAATGAACTTCAATCTAAATCGATTCGAATCTTGTGTAATATCCTTCCTAAAAGATTACTGTTGTAGAATTTTTGATCACAAAAAATAAACGTTAAACTTTAAAAGAGAAATTTTACATAAAAAATATTATAAAAGATATTGTAAAACATTGTTACGGGACACCCTGGTTGCTGTTCTACTGAACCACAACTGCTGGTCCAATAACAAGAAGTTGTAGTGGTTCAATAACCGTAGGAAATCAACAAATATACCATCATAATAAATATGTAGCAGATCCAAGTATTACACGATCTTTACCTACTGGAATAAAACATACAAAAAATGTGACCTTTTTGCTAAAAAAGATTAAATCAAAGAATTTCCAATTGCATATCGGAGTAATAATTTGACATACAAATTTAAAAGTGGATTGAAATGAGAAGAGAAGGGAGAGTTAAAACAAAATGCTCACCATTTTATAAAATATTACATACTCTCTCAATTTTATAATATTAAAAAATAACTAAATCAATTAAATTATTTTTAATTAAATATTTTTTTCTTATAAAAAATTACAACGTAAAAAATTATTATTTTAGTGTTATTATTTTATTATAAGAATAAATAAAAATAGAAAGTTAAATTTTATTTAATAATATTTATTTTGTAATAAAATATTTTTTAAAATAATATTTATTGTGAAACAAAAGAGTATTAAATATGTACTTGAAGTAAAGGAGATATAAGTCTAACTCTAATATTTAATTAAATATTTTTTAAATACATTTTAAAAATTTATAATTCAAAACGTTCAACTACTTTTATCATTAAATTAGCGTCTAACCATAACTAATTCAAACTACGACGACAGATAATCTTAAATGTTTTTTTTTTTGGGTTTTAAGATTGTAAATATCTGCCCCTGTAGGCGCAATTTTTAAGTTTTAACTCTGGTCTTATCTTTCAAAGCAAGACCCTCGCTGGACTATTACCCCAACGGCTTTAACGACCCCGTGGACCAGAGAGAGTACAGTAGAGATTGTTTCGATCGTTACTTAAGTTGTAATTAAGTTGTAATCTTTCAAATCTTTTACTTCTCCACAAAGTCTACAAGACCCGTTTTCTCCGTTAAGCTCTTCTCTGAAAACAGTGAAGCCATGGAAGAAGGTTTGCAGGGAGGCGGAGGTTTTTGCATGGCGGAAAATTTGCAGAGAATGGAGTGGTGGGAACCATTTACACCAGCAAAGTCTACTCCAGCAAGGCCAAAATCGGAGAGCACTGATGTTGGTAAGGAAAAATCTTTACAAAATTTTGATGCAGCAATCAATTCAAGAGAGGAGGGGGTCGAAGATGGTTTGAATTCCACTGTCACCGGAGAGTTGGATGATCATGAAAAGACACGTCCGGGTGGTGTTAGTGGATGTTTCTTTGATACAGAGGGTTCGAGTATTGGGGAAAATTCAAGAAATCAGTATTTTGGTGCAGAAATGGCCGAAAGGCTTGATATTAGTCGCATTCAGCAATTGCTTTGGGGTAATGCATGTTCGCGAAATCAAAATAACAATGGCTTAAGCAGCACAGTGAATCTTGTTGGTGGAATCACTGGTAATATGAGTCTCACTCCCTCTTGGAATTGGGATAAAATTTCAAAGACTTTTCCTGTTGTTGTCTTCCTTTTTCAGCTTGAGCTCAGCAAATGGATCAACTTTTTTTTTTTTTTTGGGGTGTCCAAATGGACCCCATTTTCTTGTTCAAAATTTTTTTCTCTTCTGGAGTATCAGAGTGGCGGCAGTCCATTGTTAGAACTATCTTTTACGAGATTAGACCGGTTAATTCTTTACCAGATATTTGAGTTTGATTCACACGAGCATTTGATTTTGAAATTTTTTATGTTACTTTTCACAAATTGTTTTGAGATACTCAATCTAAATACACCATATTATCGCTGTTTCCCGGAAACAAAAATTTTATCAATTACGTGAGTTCGACATACATTTTGTAAAAGTTAGTACTAATGCTGCTTAGTTTGCCCGGTATTTTGCTATGACATGATTTAAGTTGAAGTTACGAGTATTGTCTCAAAGTCAATCAGAATTTGTTTAATTATGATGTATGATGCCTGTGAAGAATAGGGCCCTTTTTGTTCGTTCAGGCTTAACGTTTGGTTGCGTTGCGTTGGCATTATTATTATTTTCAGTTTGGAATGAATGATTGCTATATACGTTTCTTGTCACAATTCTTAAGCTGGTTTTGAATAAAGTTCGTCTTTGACAACTACACCAAGCCTCTTGATCTTATGTGCAGATAATGGGAGATTTTCTTCTTTATATAGTGGTCAGGGCAATGGATTTGGTACTGAGATGCCGCAAAATCTGAAAAAGAGGAAGCGGAAGAACATGGCTACTGACTTGAAGAGAAGGCCAAGACTTCCTGTGAAGAAACATAGGCCAAAAATATTTGATGAGACGAAGCCAAAGAAGATTCCAAAATCTCAAAATAAGCCAAAATCAGAGAAGAAGAGAAACGACAACAAGAAGCCAAAAGTTGAGAAGAAGAGAAAGGAGGTAAAGAAGCACAGCATGTTGAAATCAGCCAATGCTTCACTTGCTAACTCATGTATTCCTGATCCTCGAACTCCCGAACCTTCAACACCAAATCGCATCAGTTCAAGTACAGGTTCAACCAGGTGTGTTAGCAGCTTTGAAGAACATAATGGAAAAGCATTTGATTCCTGTTCTGAACATATTACAACATGCAAGAGGACTCTAGTTTATGATCTAGACGTCGGACAAGGTGCAAGTCCAAGCCAGGATTCCTCAGATAAGATTGGTGTTTCCCAGTATAGAGTCTATACACGTCGGAGAAAATCTTTTAGAGAAATGCATTTCGATTTAAATTTAGAAGTTCAGGATTTTGAGTCTTGTGTTGAGCTGGGAAAAATAGTGTCGGAAGTCAAAACATTAAAATCTCAGCCAGAAGATTTTCCAGTAACAAGTAAAAGGATGCGGGTGGGAAGGCGAAAAGCAACTGCATATCCATACTTCTTGGAGGCTTCAAAACAACAGATGCTACCCACTTTAAAGCAGTTTGCTGCAGCAATTGTGGATCCAAAATCTTTTAGGTGTGTGCTGGCTTTGCAACCAGAGGTAATATCAAGAAAGAAAAGGTCGAAGAGACTTAAAAAAATAGCAGCTGCGACGAGAAGACTAGGTTTTAGCTCTTATAATTATTTATATTTCTCTTGGGCACTGGAATCTGTTTGTGACAAATATCGATTACGCAGAGAAATGCATTCTGCATTGCCCCCTTCAGATTGGCCTAGAAGAAAAAGATCTCAAAGATACAATAAGAGACATGCTTTAGCAATCTCTTCTTCAGCTTTTGGATCCAATCCTAATAAAATTGAAATTAAGAAGAGTCCACTGTCAATAGACCTAAATGCTTTTCCTGGAGATTTTGAAGAAGCTTTAGGTTTTGATAATGGATGTTCTGTTACAGCTGTTGTTGAATCGTCTGAGGTGATGTCTTTATCACTAAATTGAGAGGGAAGTAGAAAATAAAACTTCCTGAAATGAATCTTAACTTTCTCATTTTTCAGGTGAAGACACAAAATGCCCAAATTTGGGAGTGCCTCCCATATGAGGACACCTTTCATGGAATGCAGCTCCACATGTCTCACTATCAGGGTGTTATAGAACATAAGATGAAGCAACAAACTTCAGAGAACAAGAATCTGACAACCAATGCTGAAAGCTATCATCTAGAGGTTAAAGGTAATCATCAAGAAGTTTTTTGTGTTTGTTTTTGCTTTTCTTATCATAAAGACAATCAACGGATGTACTAATGAACTTTCTTGCAGGTCTGATTGCTGATTTGATAAAAAAGTTGGAGAACTTGTCTATCAGTAATGTATGTAAACAAATTCTGGTGGATGACCAAAGTTCTGATGGTGCACTGGTTCCTTCAAAAAGAAGAACCAAGAAAGAAAAACCACCTGAGGTAATCCCAGATGAAGATTCAATGAGAGTTTGGATGGTGCTAATGGAGGAGGAGGGAAGTGAAACCACTGAGGAAAAATATTGGGAAGAACAAAGGAAAATATTTTGTGGACGGGTTGATGTATTTATTAAACACATGCATCTTATCCAAGGTTATATCTTTTACTGATCTTAAAGTTTCTTTACTTCTAAATTGAAAACTAACTTGTTTCTATTATAATTTGTTTCTATTTTATTCAGAAGGATAATTTGTGTTTCTATGTTGAATGAGAAGCTCTCTCTGTGTCCCCACTGCCTCTGTGTCTCTCTGTCTTAATCATTTTCTCCCTTCATGTGTGGGTGTGTTTTTTTCCTCCCCCTGTATAAGATTGATTTATAACTATGTTCTTCTTTTAATATGACTCACAGTTGAGTTTCTGTGGCCTTGGAGGTTTTGAAACTTTATTGATTTGGATTAGGTTTAACATAAGGACTTCGTTGCAAACTGATACTGGAGCAACTTTTTTCACACAAGAAAGGAGTGCAGGATTATGGCTATTCAATAGACAGCTATAGTCACCTGCACAAACTGAAGGCGATAACTAATGGCAAATTTCTTTGCATAACATAAGAGATTAAACTCAACAACTTCATTGAAATCTTCTTCAATTGACCGTCCCTCAAATTCTGCTTGGAAATCAGCTACTTAACAAATTAAGATTTGATTCAATTGGATATGAATGAGAATATAGTGATATGTCATGGCGCCTAATTAAGTGCTAAAAATGGCTAACTAAAGTGAAATCTTTGTTCTGTTAAGGAAGCTAGATGTACAAGTAGGACTTAAGCAGACCTATACTTAGACCTTCCAGTTGCATGCACAAATCAAAGCAGAATAAGATGAATAGTTTGTATTTTTACTTCATTGAAAAAAGAAACTACCCTGAAGATAGCAATTTAGATTGCCATCTCCAGCAAAGGAGAGTAGTAAGTCATGTGATGTTCATCCGGATATTATTGATATATAGAATGCAAAAGTGCTCAATGTTTGGTATAAATATAGTGAAGAAATTAAAGTTCTCTTGGGAGTTTAAAGTTCCCCTTAAGTTACACTAGATTAATCCTAATTATGGACTACCTAAATGACACACTATAGTTAATAGAGTGAGCATTTTAGAAATCAAGACTGCCCACATAGTTTGGAAACTAAATTAACTCATTAACTCTCTTTGCATTTCTTTTCTTTTCTTTTTTTTTTTGGGGAGGGTGGGAGAGGGGGCCGGAGGGAGGCAAGTTTGTATGATAAATTATTAGAAATATCTTTAACTGGTATATGCATTTGTTGTGAATATAATACTCATAATGTGAGAAAAATAATTATGTAGTATTACATATTGCTGAATATGATGGTAAATGTCTCAGGTGATAGGCGCTTCTCACGATGGAAAGGCTCAATAGTTGATTCAGTGGTTGGAGTTTTTCTAACCCAAAATGTATCTGATCATCTATCAAGGTACACTTCAAACTTCTCAATGAATTGTTATTTCAAGACATTATTTTTGATAGTTTTTTGTTATTTCCAGCAATGCTTTCATGACACTGGCGGCAAAATTTCCAAAAGATCCAATTAAATTTGAGGATCAAACCCGTGATGCATATGAAGGTATTAAATTCAGGCAAGAATCAGTTGGGAGTAACATTGAAATAGAGAGACTAGCAACTGTTGAAGATGGTCGGCAATCATGTGCCTCCCAGATTCAGCAGAATACAAATGATCAGTTTATAGAAGAAGAAGAGAATGCAATCCTTAGAACAGGAGATGTGACGGGTTTTAAAAGCACGACTTTGAATTCTGATGCCTTGAGCAAGTATGAGGTATCCTCTGGTTCTTCCGTAAAGGAAGAAGAAGTGGTCAACACCAGAACGAAACATGGTTCCAACAATAATATGAAGGGTGTTAAGAAGAATGGAAAGAAAGCAATTATGTCAGATTCTGGAAAACCTGAGAAGAAACAGGAAAGCTCAATCAATTGGGATGACTTGAGGAAAGAGTTTGCTACTATCTCTAGACACATTGCGGGTGATGCAGATGATTCTGTTGATTGGGAAGCAGTTAGATGTGCAAGAGTTGAAGAGATTGCTGCAGCAATCAAAAAGCGGGGAATGAACAATGTCCTTGCAGCCAAAATCAAGGTAAAAGCCTTTCATGAAGAAGGTTAATCGCTAAGTATATAGAATCTTGTACTGCACCCAACAGGCTTGGAATCTTTTGCAGGACTTCCTTAATCGGATGGCTAGAGATCATGGAAGCATTGACCTCGAATGGCTACGAAATGTTCCGCCTGAAAAGGCAAAGTAAGCATGCGTCTAATGGTACTACTTGTGCTATGATCTACGAAATAATTTCCATTATGGCATTGGATGCTGTCACAAAAGTTATGTAAGATATATTTCCCTGGAAAAAACAAATTTATTCATCTGCACATTGTAGGGAATTCTTGTTGAGTATTCAAGGCATTGGGTTAAAGAGTGTGGAGTGTGTTAGACTTTTGACCCTTCATCAGCATGCCTTCCCAGTAAGATTTCTTTGGAAGTGGCAAAATTGGTTATGCCCTAATAGGGAACGATTCCAATCTTTTTTTCCATTCTTTTTTTCTTCCACAAGGTTGATACAAATGTTGGTCGAATAGTGGTGCGTTTGGGATGGGTCCCACTACAACCATTACCTGATGGTGTGCAACTTCATCTTCTAGAACAGTAAGTAATGTTAAACAACTACTAGAGTTTATTTTGAGGTTATGTCCATTCTAATGTTGTTCTCTCGTTAGGTATCCAGTGATGAATGCCATTCAAAAGTATCTATGGCCACGTCTCAGTGCCCTTAATCAGCAAGCACTGTAATCAGCAAGCACTGTAATTAGCATACTGAATTCTTTAAGATATTTTTCTCAGTTTGTTTATTCAATTTGTTGACACAGGTATGAATTACATTACCAAATGATTACCTTTGGGAAGGTACAAAATTAACATTCTAGAGATATTTAGTACATTAACTTGTCACTCTTCTGCATAACACATTCTTAACAACAAACATACTTTGAAAATATTGCAGGTTTTCTGTACAAAAGTAAAGCCTAAATGTAGTGTTTGTCCAATGAGAGGAAGCTGCAAGCATTTTGCCAGTTCATTTGCAAGGTTTGCACCAAAGTCATATGCTCGGCTAGTTGAACATTTTTTAATGTCTCCAAACAATGCTACTTATTCTACTGCAGGGTTGAGAGTACATCAAGTCGTCCTATGTTCTGATATTCAGCTCATATAACAAAGTCTCACAATCATTTATAAATCTTGCTATTACATGATAACAAGCTTTTATCAGTCGGGTAGATAAGATTAAATTGAATGGAAATGATAACAAGAGAAGTTTACTGCAATAAACAAAAGGTACTTATTTGGTCCTGTGTGATTTTTAAACTTTTAACTACAGTCATCCTCAAATGAATACAGAAATGGACAATTTTTCCACAGGATCAACTATAAATTCAGAACATTTCTCCAAGGCAACTTTTGATGATTAAGATTAACTAAATTCTATATATTTCATAAATTATTGTGTAGATTAGACTAATTATTGATACAATATATAGTATTTCTTTGAATATTGAATAATATATAGAAAGGAAAAGCAGTGAATGCTTATGTTATCCTTTTGCTGGATACTGATGCTATAAGCCTCATTTGGTTTATTTGAACTATTAACATTTTTATGATAGTGAGGGATCATAACTCTACTCTCATCATATTGAAGAAAGCTACTTAAAGTAAGGCATCTATGTATGTAAACGTTTGTAGCTAATTTCATATGTAAATGTTTCTGATATGTTGATATGTTGTCATGAATGTAGTTCTCAGCTATGCCTTCCAGGTCCACAAGAGAAAGGAATAGTTAACACAAAGGCAGATTGTACAGCTAATCAAGATCCTACTAGGCATGAAGCACCTTCGAAAGTGTCTTGCCTTGATGATAACTTCCTACAATCAAGACATGAATCTCAGATTTGTGAGCCCATCATTCAAATGCCAGCATCTCCAGAGCCAATAAATTGGCTAGCTTCAGAAATGGACATTGAGGACTTATGTTCCAATGTGATTCCAGAGGAAGAGATTGATGACCTATTTTGGGACTTAAGGGATAGAACCACCTTAAGATTTAATGGCAATGCTGAAGACCTTAGAGCAAGACAATCAGCAATTTCTCTGCCCACGCAATACACTGTTTCAAAAGCCCTTGTTCTAGCTCCTGAAGTCGATTCATTTCCTGCCCCAAAATTAAAAATTTTTGGCCGGTTACATACAGAACATGAAGTGTAAGTGAGCATGTCTCCACTTCCATTAGCACCTCAAGAATAATTCTTATATGTTTTATCCCTCCCTCCCGCCTCCTAAAGAAAAACAGAAGAAGATTTCTTTTATGAATCCTCTCCTGAATGGAAGTCTTGGGCAATTAATGGCAACGATGGTGATATGTAAAGCACATGACTGTTAACAATAGAAGTAAGAATTATTAGTTGTGTTTGTAGACCACACTCTTACCAAATTTCTGAGTATGTACTCTGATTTCTAGGTTTTAATTTCATAGTCCAGAAAACATCATGTATACTGATCTTGCCCTATTTTGATGCAGATATGAGCTACCAGATGATCATTTTCTTTTGGCAGGGGTTAGTTATATCATTCATTGATTGCACAAGAATAAAAAGAAGAAAAGATTTGTATGTTATATAGAAATTTGATCAGACAAGGAAGGGTATCATGGTTGGAAGTACTTCTATGTCACTTGTTCAACTGTTATGTTGATTCTTTTTTCGCATTTTTTCTTCTCAGTTTAGGAAACGAGAACCTGATGATCCCACCCCTTACCTTTTCGCCATATGGATAACAGGTAAGGTTTTTACCTTCATGCAATATGAGTAACAAGTAGGGAAGTTGTAGTTTTCTAACTAGAATAAAAATATCACTTCCTCTACATATTATGTTTCGAGAAAGCACTATATCCTTCTTGGCTAGCCTAGACAAGATGCATGTTTCTAAGGTTCATGTAAAAAATATCTTATATACTATTCCCTGGTTATTTGCTGACTTTGAAGTGATTTAAATGCGGAAACCTTTGCCTTGCTTACATATCCATATGTCTAGAATTAAATGCATGGTTTCATTTGTTCCAAATTACTTCTGATTCCTATTATCAGATGATACAACAAATATAATTGAGGAAAACAACGATCAGACAGTTTCTGGAACAATTCTGGTGAGAAAAACCACATTACACAAATGCTGTTTTTCTTTTTCTTTTTTAAGTTTTTGTTGTTGTAAGCAACAAGAATAATCGAATAACTAATTCCTCAATAAAAAATGAGCAGATACCTTGTCGAACAGCAAATGGAGGACGTTTTCCACTTGGTGGAACATATTTTCAAGTTAACGAGGTAATATTGTTTGATTAGCTTCTATTTTTAGAAGTTGAGCTCTAAAATTATCTTGAAGATAAAACTCAATATAATATTACAAAATTTATTTGTGCAGGTATTTGCTGATCATGAAACTAGTGAAAACCCAATTCATGTTTCTAGAGGACTTTTGTGGTATTTACGAAAGCGACGTGTATATTGTGCAGTCTCTGGGAGATCAATATTTACAGGTATGCATTGGATAAATATTTGGAGTAAGTATAACATTCTACTTTGTCTATTTGTAAGCTAACTTTGGAAATTTTCATGATTTTGCTTACCAGACATGTCACTGTTGGAAATTCATCATTGCTTTTGGAAGGGTATGAAATAGCTGTTTTGTGTTTTTTTTTTTCCTCCAAAATACTCATCCAATCAACTCTTTTTATTCACTATATCTGCAATGGTAGATAACACTGATTATTTTTTTTTAATTTGCCAGGTTTCATTTGCGAAAGAGGTTTTGATAGAAAAACAAGGGAACCACTAGATCTTCACCCAAGATTTCACATTCCTAAATCAAGAAGTGGGAAACCAAAAGATAACAATCGAAGCGAAATAAAGAGAACTAGGAAGTCAGGAAATGACAGTGTCAGTAAGATGAAATCCAGAAGAACAAAGAAAGGTATGCAAACCCTCAATTGTACGTGTAGTAGAAGGGAATAACAATAGGGTCATTTTCGTTATTGCAATATAAATCTCATTGCAGTAACTTTGTCTGAATGTTCTGATTATCATTTCGTAAAAGATGGAATGTTTTTGCTTTGGTTTTTGTGTTCTGTGATGAGATGTACCTATTATATTGGTATAATAAGATTTTAAAACCGAATTCAAAATTTCAAGTGTGAGATCCACATATCCTCTCACAAATAATTTAACTTTTACGAAATTTAAGACAAAAATCTTAAAATTAAATTTTATCCAATCACACCCTAATCGTCTAAGGAACTGAAAACTTAGGAGCCGAAGTGTTTATGAGGAATTAATTTCTCAAACCTGGATTTCTTTGTAGACATTTGCATATTTTAGTCATTATTCATTGAACACGGACTTTGCATATATTTATGCAATTGGATTGACTTTCTATTTGAAAATTTTTGTTTTGCGGACAAAAAATTTAAAGGGTTTATGAGGGGAAAGTGAAAAATGTAGGGCACTGATTTTCTCGAAATGAAAAAGTTCTCGAGCATTTGGAATTTCTTTGGAACTTTTTTGAAGGATTACGATTTGGATGAATACGTTTTGTTATTTGTCTGCTCCTATTGGCATCTCAATAAACCACAAATTGACTGTTTAGCAAGTTTTTTCTTTTCCAAAAATTATTTCTTCTTAGGTCAATTTTAACCTTGCATTTTTTTTCACAAAAAAATGAAAAATTTTCAGAAAAAGAAAATAACCATTTAAGTAGACCCTTTGATTTCGTGGAGGAAACACAGGGTCCCATTTGCCTAAAACGACATACGCGGGTATCATTATATCACAAAAAATGAAAAATTTTCAGAAAAAGAAAATAACCATTTAAGTAGACCCTTTGATTTCGTGGAGGAAACACAGGGTCCCATTTGCCTAAAACGACGCACGCGGGTATCATTATACATGAATGTTCAGCCTGCACGGCTATCAGCCCTCTTTAAAACAAAAAATTTGGACCGCTGCATCCCATCTAAATCTAATCTCACACCCTTCAGTTATATCAAATCAGTAATTGACTCTGCGGCCCATTTATAATTTAGCAGTGTAATAGCTTTAATCATAACTTAGTATGAATCCATTATTTAACTGATCAAATGTCATGAATCAAACTTAATAAGTTAAAAAAAATAAATCAAATTTGACTGCGTTGCGCTTGAAATTCACCGATAGATCAGTGATCAATACGAATCCCACAGGTCCTTCTGGTTGCCAAATTCTTTTGATTTTTTTTAATCGCGAAAGAATTTACAGGAAATTTACCTAGGTAAAAAAAAATTTTACCTTAAACTCTGTTTGATGGCAATTATGGTCGATCGGTTTCTCGAAGTTCGTGTCAGTGGTTCAAGAACTGAGCTCCTAAACTTGCACGGCAAAACTTGAGTCCTCCCACGTTTCGATTGGACCACCGGTTCCGGATCTGCGAACAAATACACCGTCGTCCATTGCCTCGGATTTACAGTGGATACATCAAAATCCTCTGCTGCGTCTCCTCCGCCTAGAACTCCTCGAATATCATATTCGCAGCGTCAATAAGCAAACCTATATAGTCTTCTCTCCTCTCCCTCATTCTCATCCTCGAGATCAAGAATGATGACTTCGTTATTTCCCTCACAATTCTTATTCTCGTCAACAACTCCACCTTCCTCCTGTTCAACCTTCCATTGGCAGCTATGGCTCTGCGGTGGCGGCTGGTGGGACAGCTAAATTATCCGCGTTGAGGTCAGAAACAAAGGATTTATCATCATTTCTTGTGTCATTTTGAGAGGACTGAAGCGAGGAGAATGAAGACGGATGATTTGGGGTATCGGGGTCCGGAGGAATCCACCGGGTATAGTTGTGTGTAGAATCTTTTGCAGCCTGCAGAGCTTTCGGTGCCGTATGAAGAATTCTGTGCTTGATCAGAACTACTGATCGACAATCCATCTGAGAAGAGACAGGTGATCAAGAAAAGAACTTAGAAGTCGAGCTTTATAATCATGAGAGAAGAAGAGGAGAGGACGAATGGGCGCAGACTGGAGGCAGCAAAAGGGGAGAAACAAAGTTATGAGGGAGACTAGAGTCAAGAAGAGGTTACAGGAGAGAGCCGCTCATCCATTTTGTGTATTAGCACAACATATTAATGCTGGGGATTAATTTGCTTCCAAAAAAAAAAATGCTGGGAATAAATTGCATTAAAACCTCAAAATTGTAGCATACCATTTGTAATTTGGCCAACATTGTTCTAGCATTTATGTCGCGACCCCCAGAATTCAAGTGTCCTTGAGATAATACGTTAACAAATTTTGATCTTGTGGTTGGCATAAACCAGAAAGTATAGGGGTTTTACCCAGTTTAGGCCATTTCTCCAAAACATAGACTACAGTGGACTGGAAATAATGGTCGGCGCACTTAGAATGGACATAACGCCCTTTGTTTTGGCGTTATGTCCTCCTTATAACGCCATCACGCCTGGCGTTATAGAAAAGTCTATAACGCCAGGCGTGATGGCGTTATAGATATGTATAACGCCAAACATGATGGCGTTATACGGTTGCTATAACGCCATCCCTTATCCTTTCCAGCCATTTTCAACCATCACTTTCAACTTTCAAACGCCGTCGTCTGTGAGCAGTTGCAGCGGAAACCCCAAACCCCACTTCGTCACCGACGCAGATAATTTCCACCGGCGACAGCGACCCACAAGTAAGGCAGGCCTCTCTCCCAAGTCAATTTCTTTTCCACCGTTGAAATATTGAATGCTTCTCTTCCCGCTGCTCTCTGCCGTCTCTCTTGCTCTGCTTGCGGCAGAACCCCCCACTCCCCCTTTTTTTTTTATTTTGCTGTTTGATTTTGTTTTATTTTCTTTTTGTTTTTGCATTTTTTTTATAACAGTCAACATATGAGATATTTTGTAATTTTTTGATATTATTTTTTTGTTTAATTTTTTTAATTTATGCATAGCCTATTATTCTCATATTTATTTATTTATTTTATTTAATGCATAGCATATTTATTTTGTTATTTGTGCATAAATTTTATTTAATATAATATTAAATTTTTTTAATTGACACTAATTTTCTAAATAGATAATAATAAGTAAGTAAATATTTTATTAATTTTTTAAATATTTTATTATTATTATTTAAAGGAAGTGCTTCATTAATTACGTATTACAAATAAATTTTTATTGATTGAGGTTGGAAAATGTGAGCCGTAGTTATTATTTAGTATAATATTGATAATTTGTAGTTGATATTAATTTGTAATTCGGTAAATTTGAAATAAATGATTTTGATCTATAAATTTGAAAGATATTGAATGGAATAAATTGTAGATAGATGCTAGTAGAGTTCCTGTAGTTGTGCATCCTGGACCGGTAGATCCGAGTTTGCTGGTTAGACAGTCGGAACATCGGTCAGCATTAGTATGGGAGGGCTATAGGGAGACTTTAGAGGAACCCCTGAGAGTACGTCGATTTGACCGTATATTTTATGATGCCTATGCTGCGGCCCCGGCTAGAGTTCATGAGATGATAGATAGAGTCGGGTTTGGAGGGCTTGCTCGAGTCGGGTACAGGTCCGTTGATCAAGCGCTAATCACAGCGCTGGTCGAGCGATGGCGTCCGGAGACGCACACTTTTCATTTGACGTGTGGTGAGACTACCATTACGTTGCAGGATGTAGCGATCTTATGGGGATTGCTAGTTGACGGTAATCCGGTGATCGGTCCTCCATACACTTATACTAAATCTGAGTGGATTGAGATAATCGACAGACTTCTCGGATTTAGGGTTACGCCATCTGACGTCGTGGGACATAAGTTGCGAAAGGAACCTCTTGAGTCATTTATTATGAGACCAGTTGGTGATCATCCATCAGAGCAGGATTGTGTGCGATTGACGCGTGGGCTGCTACTCATGCTCATGGGGGGTCATTTATTCTCTGACCATTCAAATAACCAGATACCGTTACGTTATCTTCGTCTTCTAGAGGATCTCGAGGACGCCGGATCATATAGTTGGGGTAGCGGAGTGCTCGGATACTTATATAGGTGTCTATGTGATGCCTCGTTAGGAGATGCCCGAGAGATTCATGGTCCTGTTACCCTAGTACGATTATGGGCTTGGGAGAGAATCCCATTATTGCGGCCGGGAGAGACTTCGACCACGTGTACCCATCCCTCCACATGCAGCGATACTGGATCTCGCTGGTCCGTTCCATTTGATGCCCGACCCTTATTGCCGACACACGTGTCTTGCTCACATCACAGGGACCCGATTAGATGCGATGTCTGATCAGCAGGTTCATAGCTATTCCAATAATTTATTACTCAACATTATATATTTCATTGATTATTTTTTATATAAAGTTATATTTATTTTATGTACAGTTTACCTGGTTGCCATATGCTGTCGGATCTGTCCCAGTAGATGATATCTGGCGGTCGGATGTCCCTTTAGTCTGCTTTGAGATAATAGAGTGGCATTATCCCTTGCGTGTGATGAAGCAGTTCGGTATGGAGCAGTCTATACCTCCGGACTGTGACACTCGTCGAGATTTACATCGCCATGGGACCCGCGGTACCAGTGGACGTGATTGGCGTAGAGTGCATTCATCGTTTATCAGCATTTGGGATAGCCGCGCAGACTGCGTGGTTAATGGCGTTTTATCAGCCTCTGCCAGCATTGCTCGACCGGACTACATGGAGTGGTACCGTGCCCGGACGAGATTACTAATAGGGAACCCTATCCACCGTCAGAGGAATGTAGACGGATACCACACCACTGGCTCTACTTCTACGATACTGGTATGATTATATAATTTCTCTACATTTATACTGTAATCATTTTTTGAACTAAATATTGTACAATAATTAATTACTATATTATTGGTAATCTTGTAGGGTGCGACACTACGGCAATGTATGAACGTAGCTTCTGACGCCATTTGTTCGGCCCCTCCTCATTCCCGATCCGCATTCCAACGGATACTAGAGCTGTGTAACAGAGGCTTGGCAGCAGCTGGAGATGTTCTGAGTTGCGGAACTATACACTGCGGAGTAGATGCTGCTATCCCACTATCGAGGCGACGGCCCCGGGATCGGATTCCGGAGCGGGGAGCGGCAGGTGTTCGCCGAGGCGCACGGAGACGAGTTGAACGTCGGGTGCAGGGACAGCCAGTTGGCCATCCTGGGGATGCAACAGACCTTCCCGAGGTCCCAGCAGATGTTCCCGATGACGCACCAGCCCATCCTGAGGATCATGCTTCCGATCTACCTCTGCCTGATACGAGTTTAACTCTCGAGACACCAGCGTCAGACTATTACCCAGTTTACACAGATCCGATCCCCGATGTCGCAGGTCCGTCAGGCACTGCGAATGTGCCTAACGATGAGACATTTATGTCTCAGGTTTTTGGAGAGCACTCGACCCCGGAGATGCAGTTGCGTAGGTCGACGCGCAATCGTTTTGGCCGTAATATATATACCCCGTCTGATTGGGAGTAGAGATAATTGTTTATTCATGTAGTTATTATTTATTATCATTTATGTATCTTAAACTTGCATCATTGGCCCTTAATGGACCATATTTAGCTTTGAATCATCTATTTTTTTTATTAATTTATTTTGAGGGAGCTATCGGGAGATTGATATAAAGCGCACACTTATTCATGTCGCAAAGAAATAAAGCAAATAAATACTTTTTAAATGGAAAGAGTACATAGTCATAGAAGCATGGAAATTTAAACATAATATAGCTAACTATTACTCGGTCCAGCGGGAGCATGAGCTGTACAATTTCTTCTATTATGGCCAACCTGATGGCAGTGCCTGCATCTCGGAGGAGAGTCTGGATTACGATAATCCATGTCGGATCGGAACCTCGATGTTCTGAGCCGGCCCCGATT
This sequence comes from Rauvolfia tetraphylla, assembly GCA_030512225.1. Taxonomy (NCBI): domain Eukaryota; kingdom Viridiplantae; phylum Streptophyta; class Magnoliopsida; order Gentianales; family Apocynaceae; genus Rauvolfia; species Rauvolfia tetraphylla. The sequence continues at coordinate 2,906,038 of JAJQKT010000062.1, forward strand.
GTTTTTCATATTCGGGAGATAAAAGCACATATGGAACGGTGCATCTCGCCAAACCGTTTCGTGCGGGACAGGATAGAAGCTAAGATCGTATGTCCTCTTGTACGCATCCGTCGCGTATATCGGCAAAACAAATTCCCCACCATTCCAACCTTTTTTATGGCAAACGGCCAGAGAATGCGAACAAGGTAGGACGTATAGGTGCCATTTTCCACATGTGCATGTCCTGTCTTCCATATGAACTGTATAAACATGGTTACCTCTACCATCACCTCTTATAGCTGATTGCACTGCTGTAGAGTCTGTTTGAGCATTATCTTGAACAACTCGGTGTGCCCCTGGATTTCCCTTCATTCGCAGCGTACTTATCCCAAATTCGTTTGGGAAACGGATGTCTACTGTTGTGAGCTTCTTTCCCCTGTCGTTTGGTTGAAGTATTCAACCATCTTGTGAAAAAATCATCTCCACGAGTGCTTTCACCGTAACGCCCTGTGACTTCTTCAAGACACTATTCAGCGACTCCGATAAGTTTGTTGTCGATCATTTCGCATCCGGTGGCCACCATCATGTATCAACGTCCATTTTTCAAATGGGATTGCCGCAAGCCAGTTGAATGCATCCGGACGTCTACTTCTGATTTCATTCATGAAGTAATTAAACTTTGAGACTTTAGTTGCCGTTCCCGCCTGCCACATCAAACTTTTAAGCTCTCTATTCTTGAATTTTAGATTGAAATTGGCACGAATGTGACGCAGGCAAAATCTGTCTGGGCATAAGGAGGTTGCCAATGATGCTGCTGGCTAATGGAGTTCAAAATTCCCTTGTGCCGATCCGATATCAAGCAAATTGGTCGGGTGTCAACAACACAGTCCCGAAGAAGGCCGAGAAACCAATTCCAGCTTGCCGAGAACTCTTCGTCGACAATTGCAAATGCTAGAGGATAAACATGATTATTGGCATCCCACCCGCTAGCAATTAGTAGAACTCCCTTATATACACCTCGCAAGTGAGTTCCGTCAACTGATATGATCGCCGACGAGTGCTTAAAACTCGCAATTGAAGGTTCAAAAGCCCAAAATAAATAATTGAACACATACCGTTCTTGTGTACTTGAGCAGTGGTGTAGCCATCTCACAATTGTGCCCGGATTACTATCTTGAATTGCTTGCATATACCGTGGAAGAACGGCAAACGTTGAGTTCCAATCTCCAAACAGCATTTCGATTGCAGCTTTCCTGGCATACCAACCTTTCTTGTAACTACAACCGGTTTGAAACAGAACTTGAACCTCATCTACAATCCTTCATGCACGGTGTTTCGGGGTCGAAACTCGTATGAGATGGGTAATGTGTCTACCGATGTAGCGACTTGATAGGTTCCGATGGTTGTTGTCTATCGCTTGTGCCAAGCAAGTGTGTTCTGCATTGTAGACAGTTATCTGCCACATACCGTGTGTAGCCTTTTTTATTATCCGTATATACCACGAACATATGTTCTCATCGCTCGACTGTGAACACTTCGCCGTCCATTGGTCCGACTTACTCCGCACAACTTTGAAAGCACGACCCACACGAATAGACCACTTCCGAACGGCATATACAGCTTCTTGTTTGTCCCGGAATCGCATGCCCCGCCTGAGTTCGTGGATTGACTCATTCCAATCATCTAATTGGACCGCATCTTCGCATGCCCAATCGTTTAACTGTGCTCCCGATCCCATATCTTGGAAGCACTCGTACATTCTGCGATCTTCTACGATGTGGGTGCTAGATCCAGTCTGCGGAATCTCGGTTGCATGATATGGCGTGACCGGTGGATGGAGTGTCTGTGGTTGGAGAATTGGCTGCTCTTCATCATCGTCTGAACTTTCAGCATCCACTTCAACTGGTACTTCTGACTCAGGATCACCATCAACGTCGGATGTTGGACCTAATGAGTCAGCAACAGCTGCTCCGTACAGCATTCTCGGTTCTGATGCCACGAGTCTAGTCACCTGTGTCGTATGATTCCCCGTCAATGGCTCGTTTATGGTATGGTATTCAACAGATTCATACCCGGTAAAATTTCTATCCGTGTTGACACCAATTTCCCCCTGCTGTTGAGCTTGAACCTGCGTCGGTTGAAAATCTACAAGAATGTGCACACCAGCACGTCCAAACTCTGGTTGGATATCCCACAGTAGATTCATTTGATCTTCATCATCTAAGGTAATAGCGCTGTAGAACACTTGATTGAATTCAGACGAAAAATATGGCCATCGTAGAATCATACGAACACACCACGCAGTGGGGTCCATATTTCTAATGCCACATATTTTTTGCATCAACTCATTGTAAGGGATTTTGCGCCTGAGGATCCAACTTTTCTGTGCTGCTCCAGGGAAATATGCTCCGTGATCATCGTGTTGAATTTCGGTATCCCAAAATAAAAAAATTCTCACTGAATTCTGAAGAGCCATTAAATCAGAAAAAAATTTACAACAAAAAGTTTAGATAGTTGTGAAAGCCGGACGATAAACTGCATCCGAGAAAGAGAAGGAGAATGAGAAGGCTCTGATTGAACTTAATCGGCAAATGATGGCTTTATATAGTTGCATTCCGCGTATATTGACAATACTATTACAGTATGTCATAATCAATTTATCGTCAATTGCGGCGGTTGTTTGTCACAAAGGACGGATTCGAATAGGGTTGTACAATCACGGGAGGCAGATAATGCAACTGATGGATTCGAATTGGGCTGTAGGTGAATAATGTACAATCACGGGAGGCGGATAATGCAATTGATGGATTCGAATTGGGCTGTAGGTGAATAATGCATAGTACTGTTGACATGTGAATCGAATTGGCCCTATAACGCCATCACGCCTGGCGTTATAGACTTTTCTATAACGCCAGGCGTGATGGCGTAAGAAGGACATAACGCCAAAACAAAGGGCGTTATGTCCATTCTAGTGCGCCACCTATTATTTCCAGTCCACTGTAGTCCATGTTTTGGAGAAATGGCCTAAACTGGGTAAAAACCCGAAAGTATACCAACTTGGCAATTTGTTCATGTCCAGTGCACATAATGTAGCAAAGTGGGCTAAGTCCCAAAACTAGTTTGGTGACATTCTCCTTTCCTCTATTCCTCCTGCTTTACTATGTGATAGAAAAGGAACTGAACCAGATGTATCTATTTTTCGCGGGTTTTTGCTCACTGTAGACCTCTTTTAAAAAAAGAGGAGTAGATTAGGCCGGGATAGAGGGGGGGTTGCCTATTCTGGACATAACGCCATCTGGGGTGGCGTTATGTCCAGGCTATAACGCCATCTCAGATGGCGTTATAGCTTTACTATAACGCCATCTGAGATGGCGTTATAGCAAAACCCTACCTTCTTCCTGCCGTCACTTTCAGCCGCACTTCTTCCCCTTCCCCACCCCGCCCTCTCTCTCGCGGAAGCTCGCCGACGTCCCTGCCTGCGGTCTCCGGTGACCATCACGTTATCCTCGGCGCGCTTTCCAGCCGCACAGCAAGACTGCCGGCGTGATTTTGTCGCTTGCTGTCGGATAACATTTTCATTGCATTTGTTGCATTTGCTGCCGCGGTAAACTCTTTCTTCCTTTCATCATTTTCTCCTTTTTTTTTTGTGCCGTTTGTTGCTTTTTTTTTTTTTTTTTGTCCATTGTACTTTATTTTCTTGCATTAGTTTTTATATTTATGTTTTCCTTACATTATATTTTGGGTTTATTTTGTGCTCTCAAGAGGAAAATTTTCTTAGTAAATTTAGAAGTAACATTAAAAATTTAAAATTTATATATTTGAGTAAGTTAATTTTAAGTAATTATTTAATTTTTTTATTTATTTTATTATGTTATTATTATTTTTTATTTATTTTATTATATTGTTATCGTTATCATTGAATATGTGTTATTTGTAATTTTTTATTTATTTTGTTATATTGTTATTGTTATCATTGAATATGTGTTATTTGTAATTTTTTATTAATATTAGTTAGAATATCTGAGACACAGTAATTATTTAATATAATTTAAATTTTTTAATTATCATTAACCTTTTAATTAGATAATGATAATAAATAAAATATATAATTTCGTTCGATAAAATTATATTTCATTAGATAGATAGAATTGTAGATGGATGTCAGTCGAGCTCCTGTGGGTGTTCATCCCGGGCCGATAGATCCGAGTTTGCTGAGTCGACAGTCGGAGCATCGGTCAGCATTAGTATGGGAGGGCTATAGAGAGACTTTAGAGGAACCTCTGAGAGTACGCCGCTTTGACCGCGTATTTTATGATGCATATGATGCGGCTCGAGCTAGAGTTCGGGGAGTTGATAGATAGAGTCGGGTTCGGAGGGTTGGCTCGAGTAGGGTTCGAGCCCGTGGACCACGCACCGAGTTACTGGCGTTGGTCGAGCGATGGCGTCCGGGAGACGCACTACTTTTCATTTGACGTGTGGTGAGACCACCATTACATTGCGAGGATGTATCGATCCCTGTGGGGGTTTGCTCTATCGATGGTCATCCGGGTGATCGGTCCTCCGTACACTCATTCTAAAATGGAGTGGATTGAGATTATTGATAGACTTCTCGGGTTTAGGGTTATGCGCTTCGACATCGTCGGGACACAAATTGCGAAGGAACCTCTAGAGACATTTATTACGAGACCGATTAGTGATCGTATATCGGAGCGAGATTGCGTCTCGGCCGGCGCGTGGACTCGCTGCTTATGCTTATGGGAGGACATTTATTCTCGGACCACTCAAATAACCCGAGATACCGCATTCGTTATTTGCGTCTACTAGAGGATTTAGGCGAGTCGGGTCATATAGTTGGGGCAGTGGAGTGCTTGGATACCTGTATCGGTGCCTTTGTGATGCCTCGTTAGATGCTGCCTCGTTAGGTGATGGCAGCATCTGCATCTTGGAGGAGAGTCGGGGTTACGGTAATCCATGTCGGAGCGAAACCTTATCGTTCTGAGACGGCCTCGATTGTTCTTCATATTCGGAAGATAAAAGGACATGTTAAACGGAGCGTCTCGCCACAAATTCTCGTTTGCAACCGGATAGAAACTCAACTCGTAAGTCTTCTTATATGATTCCTTTGAGTATATGGCCAATACAAATTCGGCACCGTTCCACCCTTTTTTCCTACAAACAGCCAGAGCATGCGAACAAGGCTGCCCGTGTATGTGCCATTTCCCACAAGTGCATGTTCTGTCCCCCATATGCACTGTATACACATGATTACCTCGCCCATCGCCTCTTACAGCCCGATTGCATGTTGTAAAGCCCTGTTTGAGCATTATACTTGAACCACCCTCGTGTGATCCGGCCTTGCTTTCATTTGCCGCGTACTTATCCCAAATCAGCTGGGGAAAGGGGGTGTCTACTAATCGTGAGCCTCCTCTCGATCTTTGGTTGAAGTATTCAACCATCTTGTGAAAAATTATCTCGACGAGTGCTTTGAGTGGTAATGCCCTAGACTTCTTCAGAACACTGTTCAGTGACTCCGATAGGTTTGTAGTAGCCACCGTCGTGTACCATGGTCCACTTCTCAAGTGGAATTGCGGCCAGCCAATTAAAAGCCTCCGGACGTCTTCTTTTAATTTCGTTCATGAAGTAATTGAACTTTGAAACTTTAGTTGCCGTCCCTGCCTGCCACATCAAACTTTTGAGCTCCCTGTTTTTAAATTTTAGATTGAAATTGGCCCTAATGTGGCGCAAGCAGAATCTGTGCTCTGCATATGGAGGTTCGGATGCCACGAACTCAGTCACCTGTGTAGTATGAATCTCCATCGATGATTCATTAAGGGTATGACTTTGGTGATAGTCAACTGATTCATACCCGTCAGCATATCTGTCTGTGTTGGCTGGAATTTCTCGATGCTGTTGTTCTTGGACCTGCATTAATTGAAAATCGACAAGAATATGCACACCAGCACGACCAAACTCTGGTTGGATATCCCATAGTAGATCCATTTGATCTTCATCATCCAGGACTAATAAGCACTGTAGAAAATTTGATTGAATTACAGCGAAAAAATATGGCCACCGTAGAATCATACGAATGCACCACAAAGCCGAATTCATATTTCTAATGCCACATATTTTTTGCACCAACTCGTTGTAAGAGACTTTGCGCCTAAGGATCCAACTTTTTTTTGCTGCTCCGGAAAAGTATGCTCCGCGATCATTGTTCAGAATTTCAACATCCCAAAATAAAAATATTCTAATTGGATTCGAAAGAGCCATTTTACAAACGAAATAAAATGACTCAAAATTTTAGAACGAAGCAAATTGATTAGCGAAATGAGAGGAAAGAGATTTTGAGTGACAGAGACTCAAAATTTTAGAACGAAATATATCTGAAGAGTGAATGAGAGGAAGGAGATTTGGAGTGAAGAAGCTCTTCGGTAGTTGGAGTCTTTTATAGGTGAGTTAAATGCCTTCAAGACAATATTATAACAAATGAAGATAGATTAAGAATCGCGAAGAATTCGAATGTGTTCTGTACGTGAGGAATTCGTATGGTCGGTATCGATTCGTCGGGAGAAAAATACGGCGCATGAATTGAATTTGTGGCGGTAAGGCCCGTGGCGTATAACGCCATCTCAGATGGCGTTATAGGCGTGTCGTATTGCGCCTATAACGCCATCTTGAATGGCGTTATAGCATAAAGCTATAACGCCATCCTGAAAGGCGTTATAGCATAAAGCTATAACGCCTCCCAAGATGGCGTTATGTCCACAATAGGGATCTCCTCCCTTTCCCCGGCCCATTCTAATCGTTTTTACAGAAACAGGTCTAAATCGAGCAAAAACCCAATTTTCGCTCTATCAAATGAAAATTTACTTAGCAAAAAAAAAAAACAAAATTTGATCTTTAAGTTTAAACCCCCCCCACACTCCCCTCAAAATAATAATAATAATAATAAATAAAGAAGAAGAAAAAAACTCAAACAAAATTTTGTAATTTTCCCTCTCTTTTCTCTCATAAAGATGAAAATTTTTATTAGCATGTATCAAGTCTTATAAATTAAGTCTCATAAATTAGTTGTTTGATTATTAAATTAATATTTTTTTACATTTTTAGTAATTGATTCAAGCATTTAATATTTAAATTATTACTTTAAGGGTGAGATTGAATAGTGCATTGATTTGAGATTTTTTTGTCATGAGTTTGAGAGATAGAATTGTTTGTAAGAGAAGAAGTGAGACTAAAATGAAAAATTTGTATTGATTTCTTTAATGAGATGTTGTCCAAATACACCATAAAAATATATTTTATTATATTTTGACACATGTAGACTATTTTTTAAAAAAATGTCTTCATTCTTACTAATTAATAAAATTATTTTAAATTTAACTCAAGTTACACTCACACAATTTAGCTCTTAGTTAGATAAAAGCCTTATTCAGAACTCTTTCGCCTCTTACGATGGTTATGTTTTAGAAGTAAGGCACACGATGCATTTGTGTTCTATTTGGCTGCCTCTTTTAACTTCATGTTGAAATGCCGTCGTATTGTGTTTTGTCCAGTTTCCAATTTGAGATCCTTTGCGATAGGCAGCCGTCTACTCCTTTTCTTGTTTCTTCCTTTTGTATTTGGAGTTTGGATTAATTCAACTTGTTTCTATTCTTAGAAATGTAATCCGCTACATATTTCTACAGTTGTAGGGTGTGATTGGATAGAGTTTTGTTTTGAGATTTTTGTCTTGAATTTCGTAAAAATTAAATTATTTGTGAGAAAAAATATAAATTATATATTTAAAATTTTGAATTTTGATTTTGAAACTAACCCTATCCAAGTAGGGCCTTACTAAGGCCTTGGCTCCAAATTTAATTAAAATTTTTAATTCTAATTTCATTTTATAACAAATAACTCACTTTTTTAAAAATAAAAATATAGACTTTAAGCACAAATTCAATTAAGATACTTTATAATCACTATTACAAAAGGGAGTATAATATCCAAAAATTATTAAAATTTAAAAATATAAAAAAAAGTTGTTAGAAGATTCAGAAACGGAGGGGTGAGAATGAAACAAATGCTCTCTCAAGTTTTCAATTTCTTTAATCCAATAGATAAATGAATTATGAATTCCCACGGAATTTCTATGAGAATCTGGGATTCTCTCCACTGGAGCTGTCAAGTGTTAATCCAGAAACGAATATTAACCAATGAACATGAACCATTAGTCGAGCTTAGAAACATTTATGAGTTGAAAGTTGTCAGTCCAAATACAATAGATGTACCCATAAGTTGATAGTCTCAATCTATTTCAAAATATATAACTTTTAATTTTTTTAAATAAATTTTAATAATCATTTTTAAAAAATTACTTTCATTATAAATGTAATTTTTTCATTTTTATTTTATTAATAAAATTAATTAAGAATATAATAGAAAAAATACCATTTATTTTTTTTAAAATATATATAAAAAATATTAAAATATCTTATATTTTGAAATAAAGAGTGCAGTACTTTTCAGGAAAAAAATTGATAGTAGTACAAATTACAAAATAGCTAAATAGAAAAAAATTTAGTGAAAGAAAGAAGTAACTTTTGAATTAATCGGAACTAATCAGTGAAATCTAGCTTACCACAACGGAATATTGACTAATGATAACTACATTATGATAATTAAGCTTGTACGATCTTGTTGATTACCTTAATCCATGATGGACTATTGGCTTGTAATATTAACCATAATAAGGATTTTTTTTCCTCTTTCTCTCTCTCTATTTTTTGACCGGGTTAATTAGAGTTTATTTTTAATTATTTAAAATAAGTTGTTGATATTTATTCTTTATTAACATGAAATAATATAAAAATTATATTTATAGAAGAGAGTAATTTTAAAAAAAGTATTTTAAAAATGTAGAAGAGATCAAATATTTTGAGAAGAGAAAAATATTTTAAAAAATCTAAAATTTTGAAATGAAGAGTAGAACAAAGGGGCATTAAAGTTAAGTTGGAAGCTTGAAATCTTGACATGTGAAAGCTTTTAGTCTAACTTTTATTTAGAAATTGACAAGTTTAATGGAGAGACAGCAAGAACCCAAGGGGGCAAGCGCCGTGGCCGCGCAGCTCAACGTCGCCCATACAACGTTCGGCACCATGGTGGTGATAGATGACCCTCTGACTCTAGTAAGAATAATGCCAAAGTGTTGTAATCAAGAACCAGACCCCCCCGCAACAAAGCGCAATGCAAACCCTCAAAAAAGGAAAATGCCAAAGGGTGCTGATTAATATCCAATACAAAAGGAACCCTTGCCTCCCCTCGGTGGCACCTTATCCCATAAGATCTAACTACATAAATTAATACGAAAATATTAAGTACAGCATTGTCCATTAACAATTATTCAAACAATTATCACTTCATTCTTGTGATTGTGTTTATAATTAAAACTCTTAATTATCTTCATTAATTAAAAACTCTGTCTGGCCACAAAGGAAAATAATAAATAAATTACGAATTAAAAGAACACAAAAGACGGGGAAAAAACTTCATTTATGTAAAAGGAAAACTTCACGTTGAAGCCTAATATTACATGATTTTCCTAAAATGGCAATGTACACCAACGTCTCAAAAGCACCCCCTTCTAAAAATAAAAAACTAACGAGCCAATCGTAATAAAATAAAAAGGAGAGAAAAAAAATCATAAATAGAAATTTTCCTCCTCCTTCAGTTCGCTACTTATTTTTAATTATTGTTAATCACCCGGGCCTACGTTTGTTGGAGCCATAGTTTGATGATGATCGGCTGTGACGTGACGACAGATGCGTCAACGGCTCGATAACAGAGTCTCTATACTTATACGGCAGCACTTGAGTCCTCCCCCTTTTCGACTTCACCACCGGCGACGTTGACACTTCTTCCGCCAACACCGCCATCACCTTCTGCACCATCTCCTTCTCCTTCTCCTTCTCCTCTTTCCCCCCAAGAGTCTTCCACTTCGCGGGCTGCCTTTTCCTTAAAGTCTCCTCTGCTTTTCTTGGTTCCCTCGGCTTACTTCCGTACTCCCCCATTGCGCATTCAACCGCATCAAGAAGCGCTCCAAACCGAATCTCGCTTTCCTTTTCTTCTCTTTCACCCACTCCTTTGGCCTCTTTTCTTTCTTCACTCTCAGCTTTTTCAAGTTTACCACCCAAAGCAACGTCGCTTCCCATTTCGTCCTCAAAGCTTTCGCTTTGAAGCATAGAAGTGTGCTTGTTCTCCGCGGGATTCCGCGGATTGCATTCTTGAACTGTCCCGGTATCGTGCTGCTGCAGCGGGCTCGGAGAATCCTGAGGGGTTTCTGGAGGAGGAGGAAGATTCAAGTCAAGAAAGCTGTAACCCATTTGAGCAGAGTCGTAGTCCGAGACGACATTAGATACTGATAAATAATAACTAGACGAAGACGACGCAATTGCAAATGGTTGTTCCTTCGAAGAACCACTAACATGGACTTGATGGAACTGATGATCAGCAGGAGTAGCGGAGATGTTGTTGAGATCAAGGAGGATCTTCTGCAGAGGCAATTGAGCTTTGGGAAGTCCGCGACTGCTGCTAGAGTGAGCGGAACTTTTTTCCCGATCGTTGCTGCTGTTGCTTGACGCCATTGAAGAAGTAGAAAGAGTGGAATTTCTGGAGTTGTTGTTTGCTTGTGGGTGAACAGAACCAAAGAGATCGTTGGTTATGGCTGCGTCTCTGCGTTATGAGTTGTAACAAGTGCGACAAAGGAATGGCAACACCCGATCCTAATGTGCTATAATGCTTTCTGTTTTCTTAGTATTTTTTAAGTAACTACCGAACTTCAATTTAATGCGCATTTAATACTTCTTATTTTTTTTGCTTTTCTTTTTTTTCCTGACTTGGCACTTGGGCTGCCACGTGTCATAAAAGAAATTTCAGAATCCAAATAATAATAATTATGGACGGTATTCTCTCTCTCTCTCTCTTTTTGTTTTTGTGGGATTCTTCCTTGCAGATATTAATATTAAAACCTTAATATCTATTTACATAAATACATTTTCATTTAATTTTTTCTGAATATAAATTTAACAAATGAATTAAGTGCCACCACTATTTTTTTCTATTTATAATGAGAAAATGATAACTAATCTATCATCTAAATATTTTTGTAAAGTTAAAATAAAAATGATTTTTACAGTAAAAGAGTATAAGAATATATAATATCATACATGCTTTGATTAGCTAATCTACAAATCAGGCACAGTTTCGTGTCCAACGAGAAATATTGCAAGCTTTCGAAGATTAAAAATTATAAATGGAATATCGTAGTCTTGAATGCTCCATCACCGTAGAACCCTGCAATGGACCCTTTCTAGTTCGGGACAAGTTTCCGTGTAACATGAAAGTCTTGGTGCTTCCTAAGGCGATTCTGTGTGATCTAGTGACCCTTTTCTATTTTCTCCAAGTGATAATTTTGATGACCTAATGCTTCCTTTCGCTGCATCACCTTTGGAATTCATGTTCATCACTCTTGCTTAAAAAGCATAATTCATTATTACAAAGAAGAAAAAACTGTTCATCAATCTTCCTTTTGATGACCAGCAGATCAAGGAGGAGTAAAAACGGGAAGATTCTATGGCCATATACATGCACCATTGGATTTGTCATTTTTCTTAATAGATGGAGATAAATATAAATCAAACTCAAAACTTATGATTATCTTAATCAATGCTGCAGTTACTAACTTCTAACCATTTGTGTTTCGGTTGATCTGGAGAAGGATGCATATTTGGGGCCGCTGAGATCAAAGGATGGGCCTTTTTTAGTTTTGCATTGGGCTGGATGCGCTAGCTTAGTTTATGCTGGCATTAGGAATTTACGATTACATGATCATGCTATTTCACGAGTCTGTTTCCACAGACAATTGAAAAAAGAACTTCGTGCCAGTTTCAAGAGCAGGCCCAAAATACACCATTAGGCATTTCGCCTTTCTCACTATACTGCCATTTTGATACCTTCTAATGTTACTGAATGCTAAGGATATCTATAATTTGCTGCTCAGGCTTGCGATTTTTTCAAGAAGACATTATCAGATGTAATTTTGACTGTGGTATCATTGGAAGAATGAATGACTTTCTTGTAGAGGCAAGTAAGGAGCTTTCTCTATATTCCTACAATTTGTAGCATTTTGCCGCTGAATTTGCATATCTTGCTTGTAATGATCTTAAAACTTGACAACAGAGTTGATCTTCGCAGGTTTGAAATTTTGACCAAATAGCAGAAGACAATGAAGTTCGCCACAAATTTCTTTCATGTAGTATACCTGGTATGTGGAAATTCAGTTTACCTCTCGTCCGGCGGTAATTGTTCACCCAAACTAAGTCACTAATTGCGCAAATACTTGGTTTTAAACTACTTGGTGTATGAAACCTTATTGCCATGTGTTAATCTCCATACTGTTACCAATCCAGCTACCTCCAGGTTTTGATGCACAAGGACAAGCAGTCATCTTCTGGTTGTAGAGACTATGATGAATCTGGCTCCGAGAAGTATTTTTCTTTTTCTTTTTCTTTTTCTTTCTTCTATCTGAACAAGAAGAAAATTCAGGGTAGATCAGATTCTTCTGTATAGTAGTTTTGCTTTAGATTAAAATTGTTATCTTTGGTCAGAAAACATATTTATCTGAGACTTTCGGGTCCCAAAGAAGATGACTTTGGATGCCTGTTCAGCTGTTCCTGATGATCAATAGTACTAGTCTATTTCAGTTTTACAAGAATGGACTACTGGTTGAATCTTTAACACCTTTAACCGAATGATTTGCTTACTAGAAAATTGCCAGAAATAGAACTCTAAATCTTCAGAAGACAATTCTTAACTTCATCACCTTGAAATACAAACGATTTTAAAATCTTTTAATAGTGTTGTTTCAACTTCTGTGTCGCTGATACTGTGATATAGAGTTCTATCCTGCCGTCGCTGAGTTTCCTATATCAGCAATTCTAGGACTTCTCTTTCTAGACATCACTAGCAGCAGCCTCATTAAAGTTTACGAGTAAGGGCTCGAACTAATACTAAAGCTCCTTGTTATAAATGAAGTACAGAACATGCTAACTTACATGTATGAAGGTACGCTTTTTTTGCGTAATAGGTTGCTTGTTGATAGTATGTATTTTGTTTAATATAGGCAAATTCATAGTATGAGGAAATTAAATTGAAAGCTTTTTCTGGATTTTCTGTCTTCTGTTTGCTGAATCTGGTCCAAGGAATCAATGTTTTTCCAAAGCCCAATTTTGGGATTATTTCTCCCATATCCCCGAAAGGGAAAAAAGTGAAAAAATTGTTGTCTTTAGCCTATTGAGCTCATCCTTTTTCGTAATATATTCTTTGGTTATGCAAATTTCTAGGGAGATTGAATCACCTGGCTTCCCCCATAATTTCTTGTTTAGTTGCTACAGAAATTTTTTCGATTAAAGAACCATTCTAGCCAATGTAGCCCTCTGTCCTCTCTGTGCTGTTGACAAGAAAGCATGGATCACTTTCTTTAAGTGCTCTTATGCAACTCTTCTCTGGTCCAACATGCAAATTCCCTTTTTGGTTCTTTTCAATCTACAATCAAACTCCCTGTTCTTATACAGCAACTCCAGAAGAATCCTTTTGCAATGAACTTGATCTAATTGGCTCTCTCAATATTCACATTTCAAGAAAGAAACACTTGAAATATCAAAAAACAGTTTTTGAAATTTGGAAGAAAACTAGTTGAAGAATCTTTTCATTAATCTGTTCAAGAAGTAGATTATGTTGACTTCCTGAGTTATGAAGTGAGTTATAAGAAAACTATGATTATGTTGACTTCCCGAGTTATAAAGTGAGTTGGAAAAGTACTCCTAATTCAATGGTATGTACTTGGGAGTCATTAGTTTAGGAATTGGTAATGGTTTTCTTGCAAAATATGTCCTCAAGTCAGTGCAAGATTCTACAGACTTTGACGTAACAAAGGGGGTACCCCTTTCATTTTGTAAACTATTTCTTGATTAAATTGATCAACTTCAGCGTTTACAACCAGCAAAAGGGAAAAAAAAAAAAAAAAAAGAAGCAGCAAAGTCATTCGTTATTTCTCAAAGTTAATAGTACTAGGTAAAAGTTAAATTTTACAGCAGCATCCAGTTCTTTTCCAAATTAACAGCTGTATACATTTCATTTATTTTCGTATATTTTCTATTTAAGACTATACTCACTTGATTGGCTGATTCTTTTTTCATCTATCACAAAGAAATTTGCAGACAAACTCGTGATCTTGGCACTTCCTTTGTCCAATATACTCATGATCTGGCTCATTTTGTACTTAAGAGAAATGTTGCAAGAGCCTCCAGTGGAATCAGAGTGATACTTGAAATCTCAAGTTATACGAATTCTTTTTTGAAGTTGATGAGTGAATGTAGATTAAATAACTTATTCATTATTTAAAGGACGTTTTCTATTTATCTTTTCGTTGAAACTATCATTCTTTTCCTAGGTTTCTTCACTGATTGCTAAGTTTCTTTATCATAAATTATATATTTACACATCTTATCAAAATAATGAGAGGAAATTGCCTTGTCACTCACAGGATGTTGAATTGGTCTTTTCCCACATAGAAGACAAATAGTTCCAGTCATTTGAGGTCCATCAGTCAATCATCCTCCATTATCGTTGAAAAAATGAAAAAGAAAACAGAGAAGGTTCCACTAGATTACGCTATATGATAAAGAAAATATGATTTAGAATTTTGCTTACAATCACTAATTTACATTATCTGAAAACGTTGATCAGATTGTGAAGAACTTTTGATATCTGCAGAATCCTCATCTCATTATCTTTGCTGACTTTCATGCTTCTGCTTGTGCAATAGCTGGAAATTTTGCTTTTTCAGGAAGTCATTCTAGACTATATGTAGATTAAGAAACTAATGTTGCATTTTCCTGGTCCTACAAGTACTATTTTGGCTCTGAATAGATGTTGTTTTGTGATCAGATCAAATTCTAGTCCATATGGTCTGGTCATGACCTATCTTTTCTGTTGTCTGGCTACTTTAAGGCCATTGAAATTGGACGTTTTACCTACTCTACTGAAAAATTTATTTAGCATCCTTTCTGTACCAAAAAGAGTTTATTTTTGTGAACTGAAAGATAGTACTGTTTGGTGAGAATATTTTTGTGAACTGAAAGATAGTACTGTTTGGTGAGAAGCTTATGTCCTCAACAAATCTGCTACAATTTTAACAGATGAAACACTGCTTAAACTTGGATAAATGAAAATATACATTTCGTATCCTCGTTCGGTCTAGTCTCGTCTCTACAGGTGTTCTGCTGGAACTTTCATGCATCCACTATGTTATACAATTGTCCAATAATATTAATATAGACAAATGTTAAAGAAGATCTATTCTAAGCAAATTCAACTCTGAACTTCACTTGAAATAATCTGATGAACACTTACTAAATGCTGATCCAAAGTGGATCCAGTAATTGTTGGTGCGTAGCATCATTGATGACTTCCTCCACCAGCGCCCAAATTTGTTCTTATTATTCCAAAAGAAATTACCGAACTTCTCAGTTATCTATTTGTGTTTTCCAAGTTTTCTGTTATATACAAGACTTCATTCTTTATGGGATCTTTTGAGTTGAGTGAAATGTGAGCTGGTTGAAAGCTTGGAGTACCTGAAGGTGGCTATCAATTCATTGTCTGGCTGGATTTGCACCCTTGCTAGACATCAAATGTGGTATCGCATTTGATTGATGCTGTTTGGAATATGGTTCTGCAAAACGGCAAGTGAATCAATAATTCTGCTGTTACTTTAGTTATACATTGTTATCCGTGTTTTGACATAATGCACTTCATGACCTTTTTTCTGCAGACCAAGCATTATCACCAACAGTCATCTAATTCAAAAGTTTTAACCATAGCACTTAGAATTCATCGCATATATCGCGGTTAGGAGCTCCAAAAAAGAGAGTACAACCAAAAAAAAAAAAAAAAAATTTGCAGTCTTGCTGACCCCATATTTATTCTTGGTTCTGATTAGACAAGAGAGAGAAAATGATGCACGTTGAACTTTGACATATTTCACAATACGATTGACAAGTCTCCAACAACATTTAGAAGACATATCCATTTCTCTTCCCAAACCACAAAATTTTCCTCCCAAGTTTTCTTTCTTTAGTAACTTTTGATCCAAAGCATTCTTGGTAGTGAAGAAGCTGAAAAAACTTGGCAGAACTTTAAGAAGCCACCGTGCTGTTTCTTGACATGTGTCTGACGTTAATAGCTCAAGGTTTTAAAGTTGATACCATTTGAGGCAGCATGACGAATCCGAACAAATGCTCTAAACTATCTTCTTTGGAAACATGCCAGCAAAGTCATCACCCGTGACTTCTCAACCGTCCAAATAAAAATAAACCACAACGTAATGTCCATTCTTATTGTCTTTGGTTATTCGATTACTGTTTTGAAAGATGAAGCTTGAAGCTCTTTGGTTGGTATCTTCTTCATCTTTACTGCTCTGGAAGTGCCTTTAGTTAGATGGATGATCTGCCAACTGATTGATTGCTCTCATACGGTGGATTGTGCACTTTAAATATCCATTAAGAGTATGAAATATCAGTGTTCCGGTATTCAAATTATATTCGAAACTATAACAAGTAGACAACACATAGTCTATTGATGTAGAGTAACTTGTACAATCTTTATTTCATGTTTCAGTAACGAAATTTTGTCCTTCATTTTTGTTTATTTTCTAACTTCACTTTTTGCATTTTACTTGGGAATAGCTTTGCAAAATTTGCTAACAAAGGAGTACTAGATAGGATATGAGTATATATATAGAAAACTTATAGTAAGTCGATCTAGTGACATAATTACTCCCAGTGGTCTAACCAAATAATTGAGGAAGAAGGCACCAGATGTCCTAGCTTTTTAGAGGAGGACTGCATCAAAGAGAATGCTTCAACTAGCTAGGCCTTGTGAGTTGTGAGATGGACAAGTTGATCTTTAGGGCTTGTGGTGCTGAGTGTATATGTAATCCAAGTGAGCATCAGCAAGAAACCTTCTCTTCAAGCACTCTTGGTCTCCACCTTCACAATCCTCCAGCCCCATAAGTCTCTGCCATCAGAATAACCATAAAATCAGATATAATTAATTGTAGAAGGAGGAGAAAGAGGAGGAGTAAACACAAGAGGAAATTACATTGAGAGAATCGCTGTCTTCAGTCTTGAGAAGAGAGTCTCCGACTGAAGCATCCTTGAGTTCTACCTGCCCTCCTGAAAAGTATGAAATGCTTTAGTTATTAACAACTCTTTATCATCAAAAGATGGTAAAGGATGAGGAGGAGGAGTTTCTGCTTCACCTTTTCTTGCTGTTAACAAACGGGCAGACATATCCGAGAAGTTGAGCAGGAGAACTAGTAGCAGGAGAAGGAAACAAGAATAGAACTTCTGCTTCATTTTCACTACCAATGAAACTACAAGAAGAGAGAGAGAGAGAGAGAGAGAGAGAGAGATTATAGGTACCAGGTGTGCTTGTTTGGAAGTTGGAGGTGGAGGAGGGGGCAGATGCCTTGTATAAATACATGCAAAAATGCAATGGCAACCACTGTTAGGAGTCACATGAATGTCCCAGAGAACAGAATGCAGTCATAGAGCCAGCATCATCATAGTATATTCATTCTAGTTTCTGACTAAATAATAACTTAATTGGTAAAATACACTCATTATGAAAACAACGGATGCTTTGTTCTATCAAGATCCCCTTCCCTTCCCTTCCCTTCAACAGAATATTATATTGACCATCCTCATATGACAACAGCAATAATAATCTTGAGAAAGAGAGACAGAGAAAGAGGCCTTTAGCCTTAGTCAATGTCAAGTAGTGGTCCAACTAGTCTCCAAAGACTCCAAAAATCAATGTGCTCTAGTGGCTGACAGGATTAGCAAGTCAACCTTTTTGACACTGTTGACAACTGTTTCCCATCATCACCTGGTTTTACTTGCACCATCCGCACAGATACACCTTTCTGATACGCAATAAACTATATTGTTAACCTATGTATCATAATTTATCAAACACTAAAACCATTTGATCAGAACTATCAAATGCATGCATGAAAGCTGTAATTGCTTCCCACATGTAAACAACCAATGCGTAAGTGGCAACTCCACCTCCTTTCTTAATGCACGTAATATCTGAGTAGCATCTTCTTGCAGCCTTCTGCTCTTTAGGTGCCTTCATACCAAACCTCAAAATCCTATCCCAATCGCACTTCATTTAAGTTTCTTGGTTGAAATGTGATTCACATGTAATGCCAAAGTGTTTTCCCATATAATTTTGACTTTTCAATAGGGTTTCTAAGCATCTCTTGATTATGAGATCTTGAGTTTTCAGTAGTCAGCTCTTGTGATGCCAGGGATGATTCATTTGTTCAAGCGGTCTGGTTATGTGTTAATAGTGTTTTTTCCAACACTGAATGGACCATCAATTTTCATATAGACATTTTTATTGATTCAAAGATTAGGAACTTACATGTGGAGGTGGTGAATAATTATTGAATTATGTGTTAGTTTTCAATTATTGAATCAAAATTTTATAATTAAGGATTTGTTCAACACATACTGAAAATTTTTCATTAGAATCTTAACTAAATTATTTTTCAAGGATCCAATTCCATTTTTGTTCTTCATTTGGAGGATTTTTTGATAGTTTGAAAGATGAAGAAAGATATATATAGTCTAATCCGAAGAGAGATGTTATTTTCTTGTTCGAAAATTATTCTCTGGAGAAGAGAGCATAATGTTTATAAGTATGTCTGCTAGTACCAGACAGACTATTAGAAAATCATGACAGATGATAGAGGTTTCGACCATATCATAATTGTTCAATTGATATGCTTTTATTTGAATTATAATTTTGCTTTTCCCCGGTCATGATTGAATATTGAGACATCATTTTTTGCAGCACAATAT
This sequence comes from Rauvolfia tetraphylla, assembly GCA_030512225.1. Classification (NCBI taxonomy): domain Eukaryota; kingdom Viridiplantae; phylum Streptophyta; class Magnoliopsida; order Gentianales; family Apocynaceae; genus Rauvolfia; species Rauvolfia tetraphylla. The sequence goes on from JAJQKT010000062.1 coordinate 2,924,991, forward strand.
GAAATGCTCATTGAAGATGGGACTAAAGCATATGATTGGGTACCCTCAGCAAAAGGCACGGTCTACAAACTGCTAGATTCAGTAGCATGTTCTTGTTACAATAAAAATATAGGTATGCTCAACTTTGCTTTCTTTATGATTAGGTCACAGGGAAAATCAAGATTTTGCACCCAACCAACCAGCAGGCCACCTCTTTTCTTCTCCTTGCTTTTCTAATTGCTGTTATCAAGATTTTCTTTATTTTGGTTTCTCTTGTTCTTTTGCCAATTGCCTTCACCCCAAATTGGATTTACTATTTGATTCCTTAGGAATTGGAGTTGTGTTTCTTATCCATTTCCACCCAAGGGTTGCTGTATACCTAAACAATTTATGTAAGCAATCTTAAATTAGATAAGTAACGTTTCCTCTGCCTCGTTCCCCACCCCTTCACCCCTTCTTCTTCTTTCGGAATTTTCGAATCGTCTATTCGTTTTAAAACTAATATTCAATTATTAAACTCTTAATTCAATAATTATTATAAAATTAATACTAGCATTTATGTCCCGTACATAAAAATTCTAAAAACATATGCTCTCTTTTTAGCTTTATGCCATTGCTAGTGGACACCAATAAACATAGAAGAGGGAATCTAAATTCTAACTCCAAGGCAATGGCATCTCCTTTTAATATACACTTTACCGCAGAAACAAAATCCATGTCCTATGCTTTTGGTGTATAGAACAATCAACAAAAAACTGTGGATGAAGATATGGCTTTGCCCCTCCACTTTATGGCCCTTGTGGGTGTCCTGCTAACAAGCACCACTAAGTTTGTGTTCCTTAAAGAATAGTCACTATGCTTTTTCTGCTTTTTAATATTTCCACTTAAGGACTCTCCCCCTTAAATCTTTGCACTTGAAAGCTTAATTAATCCTTCGTAATTACATGTCACTATTTTCTTAGTTCCAATTTGGTTCAGTAGGATAATGTATAGGTCCTTTTCGATAATTGGATCACCAACTATCTCTTAAGAATCTTCTCCCCTTAATCATATCCTAGCCGTTCATGTAGGAAGCAAAGAAAATATTAGGAAAAAGAATTTACCTCCAAAATTGCTTCTAGAAGATCGCAAGTAACATATTACCTTGCTTATTTTGTTATGCTCTAGTTTTCGTGGCCTTGTGTTTTAAGCCAATAGCTAAACAATATTCCTTTTGAAGTAATTATAAGTATTCTTTATCGAACAATACGTTCTACGTAGATCTATATATTTGTTTCCTTAATGTATTTAAAAAATAAATATAATTGCTTTTCGTGGATGAAAATTTTCAACTATCTTTTCTTCTTTCTTCAAAAAAAAATATTTTCTTACCTTCAAACTTATCTAATTTTCTATAATTACTTACTCGAGAGTGAAAAAAGATTGTTAGTAGGCCGAAGGAGATTATTCCATATAATTCCACCACTATGAATTGCCTAAATACTCGTCTGGTATTTGAGTTTAATCTAAAACATTTTTAAAGATCAATAAGATTTAATTTTAAATTGCATCTCTAATTTTATATTAAATAGAAAATTTCTAACAGAAAATCATCCGAATGCACCTAATTTGTTGAAAAATGTTCGGGCTGGTTGGCTTGTATTTATTTTGTAGTGGGCTATTCTTGTGCCCAGAATCATGATGCACTATTGGCTTCCCTAATTGGGCGTTCTTAGGATGTGAAAAAAAGTTGTCCAGAATAAGTGGCCCGTACCAATTTATCAGAGGCCCTTTAGAATAATTTTACATGGGCCAACCTGCAAACCTAGTGTCAAGGACAGCAAGATATGAATAATAGACTGGAGAGCACATTAGGACTCTCTTCTTCCTCGGGTTTTTAGTTTGGGTCGTGATAGGATGAGTTTACTGAATAACAGACCCACAGGATGGCGAAATTTGAGGCCCACCCGACTAAAGCTAATCCAGAATTCGATCCTTGTAGAGTGCATTACTCTTGATCCCTTGAATTACAGAGTTAGACATCTCATATGAAGTGATAGATTATTGGTAAAATTTACATCCCCTATCGTGGATCTATGAAGTTGTTTTTACATACATACAGATGCGAAAATCAAACCCAAAGCACTAGGTACGTATAGAAGTGTACGTACTTAATAATTTCATCCTTGTTGTTTTAATTTTTAGACAATTTAGTCCTCGTAGAATTCTTTTAATCTTTTTGATCCTTTACCCATTTTCCCATAAACTAATTTTGAATTTTGAAGTTTTTTTCGACAAAATCACGCACACTCCGGACATTTAAGACAAATTTAAGAGTAAATTAGGCAATGCAAGATGTATCTCTTTTAAAATGTTAACTCATGTGACTCATTTATCCTTTATTTTACCTAAATGTAGACAAATAAGGGCTAGACTCCCAAAAGATTCAATTTTCACAACTCCCTTCCAAGATTCCCTCAACCCCAAGTGCAAGAGTTGTGTGCTGCAAAGGAGTAGTAAGGATAACCCAAAAGAGCGTGAGGCAACAGCATTGAGTAATTGCCATTCTTGTTTGCTTATGAATAGTGGAGAAATGGCTTCGACAACAAACCCAACAACACGATGCTACTACAAAAATGCCATTGTTCTAAGGACTTTATGGACTGATTAGAATCTAGTAAAGAGGTTCTTGGGGTATGAAAAGTATACTGTAAGCTATTTAAATATAATGTTGGTACCTTTAATATTTGATATACACTCATGATTTATAATTTTTTAATATAATTTGTAGGAAAATTGAATCTTTTGAGAGCCTATCCCTCATTTGTCTACATTAAGTAAATTATAAGAGAAAGAAATCACGTGAGTTAACATTCTAAAAGAGTGGCAGCATATATTACATAATTTATCTTTTAAATTTGTTTCACTTGTATGACATGTACTTGATTTGGTCGGAAAACACTACGAAATTAATCGAAAGGACTAACTAGTTTGTGCAAAAATAGGTAAGGGATCCAAATAGTTAAAAAAATTTGATGAGGACTAAATTATCCAAGAAAGGGATGAAATTGTAAAATTATCCAATGGAAAGATGTTGAAGCAATTGAGAAATGAATGGAAAAAATCGATAAAAACTTGTAGTTCAATCTTCCCTTTGAAATATTTGGGCCACTGAACTGGCTAAGCGGTGAGGAATCCACTTTGGTTCTGGTTTGTAGGAATTGGGCTAATTGAATTTGGTCCATAGGTCAACATAGAGTGGTATCATTTGAGCTGTCACAGAGTCACGTTTTTTATTATTACCTACGAATTTTGGGAAATAATTAGTTTTTTAATGAAAATGAAAGTTTTCCAGAAAAAGGAAAAAGATAATGGAAGCTTTTTTCTCTTCTTTTTTCTTTAAGGTAGACAATTAATTGGTCAATAATTAATAATTGTATCATTGTACTTTTTTAATTTTTAAAATATAAGATATTTTAATATTTTATTCAAAAAATTATCCTTATAATAAATATAATTATCTCATTTTCTATTATATTAATATAATCGATCAATAATATAATAGAAAAAATATTACTCATTCTTTTTTAATTTAATTTATACAAAAAGAATAAAAAACTCTTATATTTTAAAACGGAAAAAGTAGTAATACCGTTTAGGATGTGTCTTCCATCTCCTACCTAGTCTTGTAAAGCTCCCATCTAATAAATTGAAGTGAAGCTCATAGTAAAAAATCTTAACTCTTTACTTTATTTTACCCAAATTATAATACTAAGTAACATATTTTATCTAAAATATACATGAAAATCTCTTTATCTGGGTTGGGACACTCAAAATCTTCTTTCTCATTCTTTCATTCATAAATCTTAAACTGCTATGTGTTCTCATATTATTCTATTCATTTTTTTGAGTTTTATATTTAAATAAAAAAATTATAATCATGTGATAGTATTATATTGGTGAGGAGAAAATAGAAAATGAAAACCGGATTGGATAGGGTTCTACTTGGAGTAAGTAGCCATCATCAATAAACAAAGTTGACGAACTTTCTATAAATTTGATATTTTCTCTTTTTGGAGCTTCTTGGAACCTCAAAGAAAATTCCATTTGCAAGTTGAGGAACTTTCCAACCTTATTCAGAAGAAACCAAGAAAGTTGTCTTTTCAGTCTACCCAATGTTGGGAGATCAGAAGAAAGCCAAGTCAAATTATAAGTCTCGTCGGACGACTTTATGTTGCAAGTGATTCAAGTACAATTACCACGTTTGTCATTAACATCATTCACCAAACACAAAATCACAAGAAGGCAAATTGGGCCCAAAAAAAATTTTGAAAAAAAGGCCAAATTGGGGAATTTTTATTTTTTAATTTTGTTTTTATAAAAAAGAATAATTTCATGCTTCTCGATGTGAAAATTCCAAACAAAGATACGTCTTTCTTTTGTTTCTTTAGTACATAGATGAAAGAGAAAGAATATTCTAACATGATACTCTTGAGGATGGAAGAAGCTTTTTCTAATGAATTTTATTTGTCTATATATTTTTAGGAATTCCCATAATTGTTACAAAGAAAAAGAGATGAACGCATACTTGTTGTGTTTAAAATTCAAAATCTGTGGTTTCATATTTTGATGCAAAATCTCAAATATGTTGAATTCATTAAGGATTCTCTCTCTCTCTCTCTCTCTCTCTCTAAGGTAAGAAGGTCAGTAGAAGCAACCTACAAGAGTAGTAGTAGGTCGGTTTCAGGCGTTGAGTTCCTAAAGGTGGTAGGTGAAGACCATTTCACACTGGATAGGATACCATTCTAATTAATTAGAAGAAAAAAAAACTGAAAAATGCAAAATATGAAGCCAAATTAGTGCTTGGGGCGGTAGGTGATGGCCCATTCAAATAGGGGTCCTGTCCAAACAAAAAAAAAAAAAAAGAATCAAGGGGCAACAATTAAAGGTTAATAATTATTTCTTCTAGGCTCATGTATATGTGAGTGTGAAAATTGTATATTTGTTCAAGTTTAGTGTAGATTAATGTAATCCATTATTTTTTTCCTTCCAATTTTTTTTTTAAAAAAATGTTTAGCATAAAAGTGTGTGAGAGTGTGAAAAATTACTAAAAATAAACTAACTGTTCAAAATTAATTCGTTGTAATAACAGTATAGTGCATCGGAATAGAATATAATAAAAAAATAGGGCAAAGCATCTTTGGCTTATCAGAAGGATTCACATTCACCAACCTTTTTTGGTATGAATTTTTGGATGACTTTTGGAGAACGTTAAAGTCTATCCATAAAAAGAAGTTTTAGAAAATGTCGAAGAAAAGAAAAGAATGATCATTGGCACTTCATTTTTTAACTTCCTCACCTTAATTGCATCTGATCTTCCGTATGAGGGAATCTTATTTGTCTTAATTGCACCTTAATATTTCTTTTATAAATTTGCAACAAATTAACAGTTTAGTTCGACTCATACTTTCAAGATGATGTTAGGATTTAGCAACCAAAAAGGGAAAGAATAAAAAAGAGTGATTTACAACTGGATCAGAAGAATGCGCGTGCTCAACAACTATTGAAGCAACAATTGTTCATCCAATGAATTTTCCCTTTTTCTGAATATGGGTACACCCAATGTACATCCAAATACACCCAAATTGGGTTTGAATCCGAAACTTAATGCGGTTAGACCTTATTTTGCTCTTTAAAAAAAAATCATTTTACAATATTTAAAATAGAAAATTTTAAATTCAAAATTATAAAGTATATACTCATATTCTTTCTCTCTCTTTTTTTTTTTTTTGAAATTTCTTATTGTCCCTTGCTCTTGTATGAGTATGTTAGAAAGTCAATTTTAAAGTTTTGGGTCAATATAGAAATGCATATAGGTCAATTGCCACAAATTAGTGAGTGGATACTCGTTCATGGTCCGGAAAAATCACCAAGGTTCGCGGGACTCCCAAAAAAAAAAAAAAAGGAAGATGGAAATAACCCAAACATGTAATTGTAGTTAAACAATTGATTTGAAGTCGCGCTGACCGGATCCGATTTATATATTAGTAAAGGAAGAGCAGTACTGGCAAATCTCCGGTTTTCCGCTTTGGATATGAAGAAGAAAGTGCAGGCCACATCTTTATTAGTATTAGTTTGCCGTACCATTACGCTATATTTCTTGTTATAAGATACTTTGAATGTTTATATTTGCTTTTGGAGAAAAACAATGAAATATATAAGCGGATTAAAATCTTGTCCAGCTGGCAATGGATTCGGCTCGTTCCAAGGCGACGTGCATTTTGTTTCTAATTTTTTCACAATATTTTTAAGAGATTGAAAATGTAAACCAAAATTTTAACACTTACTAATTGTCTGTTAAAGAATGTTATTACCCAACTTAAGGTCCATAATCGTTATAATATTTAAATAATCGTTATATATATTACCAATGGATAAGTAATTAATATATTCAAACTTCAGACTGAAGTCTCATTCTGATTTTATTTAAAATTAAATAATTAATAAAATTTGTTATAGAACACGTTTAAAAGATTAAGAGATTAATAGCATTTGTAATCAAAAAATTAATTAATTAATTTGAAGTTTTTAATTGAGTTTTCAAACAAGTCCATAGTTATTAGTTATTCACGGAAGCCGCATATTGATGATTATGAGAAAGCCGTGACATATTGATTTCCTAGGCAGCTTTAATTAGCTCGGGAAATAAGGAAGGAGGATTTACCTTAGCATAACTATTAACATCTACGATATGATTAGGCGAACGTGTATGAATATTTATGATTTAGGAATAAAGTACAAAATGAGTTAATATTGTCATTAGCTTTGCCTTATTCCCTAATGAATGCAAAGGAAAAAGGGGAGGGGTACTCGCCATTGGATCTTGAAATTTATACTCCAGTCCTTTCATAATAAGTTATAGATATTAAGATAATAATTAAATTAATTAATTTAATCTTAATTAAATATTTTTTCTCTTTATAAAAAATTACAATAAAAATATAATTATTTTATTATAAAAAGAAAAAAAAGTCAAATTTTGGTTAAAAAAAGGAAAGAATATTTTCTAATCTTACAAGGTCCGACTCTCTAGAGAGTAGAGAGGGACCATTTTAGTTATTTCCGGAGCTTGATTACTTTGAGGATGACATATTATTTTTGCTTTTATTTTGTGCACATTTTAGTTGTGGTTTTTTCTTGTGGGCAGTCCCATTCAAGTTGAAGATTGAAGGAATAGGCCGCGACGCTGAATTCACTGGATCTGAGTCGAAAGTCTCACGCGTTGGTTAGAGCAACCTCTACTTATATGTGGTACTATAAGTCAACAAGATAAGATAACTTAGGTGCGATGTAATAAAGTTTAGTTTTGAGACTTTTTCTCTTGAGTTTCGGGAGAGAAAAATTTTTGTGAGAGAAAAATAAAATATGAAATAAGAAATTTATATTGTATTATGTATATGACCCAATCCAAGTATACCCTTAATTACCAAGATACAATACATGCTTTATAACTTGCACGCTTTTGACTTCAAAAAAAGAAAAGAAAAAAAAGATTGCACGCTTTTTGGTTCATTTCAATAATCTAAGCACGACCTTACCTCCGAAAGGAAAGAAACAGTATAACTTATTTGCACTTTATAGGTATTTGACAGGGCTTCATGTGTTTTAATTTAATTGTTTAATATACCAATGAAATTACTTTAATATATAGCAAATGTTTTTACATTGGTCTATTACCACACTACTTCCGTATGCATTTGGGGTGATTGAATTTCGAAATTAATTCACCCACTTGGTAATAGACCTAAGCGATATTTAAATAAAATATTTTTCATTAATTAAAATTAGGGTAGGTTTCAATGTCATTATACTGCTACCAGTAAAAATATTGGTGTCCATTTAGTTCTTTGTCTAGCAGGGAATAAAAACAACAAAAAAGAAAATTAAATAATATGCAAAAAATACCCGGGGTGGCAAATTTTAAATTTTAAGAAGTTTTTTTTTTTTTTGGGTTTGTTTAAGGTCAGAAATCAATTAGTGGCCAAGAATTGAGTTGCGTCCGAAAGAGAGGATTGCTTTCATTTTCAACCGCCAGCAAACACATCTTCACCTACCACAAAAGAGAGATGTGTAGATTTTGGCGTCATCAAACGAAATCATGCCTTTCTTTGCTTCACCAAACCCGCCTCTTAACCCTTTTCTTTTCAATTTAAAATAGGAATAAAGCGTAATCTTCCATCATCATGGTTGAACTACTCAGGTCTCTGAGTTTAATTCGTCATACATGCGTGATAATTGAACAAAAATCTACATTTACAATGGAGTAACTCTGATGGTTTTTTTCACTGTCTTAGAATGCTTTTTGTTAGGTTTCAACTTGGTCCAAATTTGAGGCTACAATTTGAAGTCTAAAAATTGTAGGTAGTGTTTAAAAATTGACTAGTGAATTGTTAGGCAAAAAATTAGGCAATTCAAAAGTCAAAAATAACAACTTAAATTCAAGAAATTGTGGATGGCATATGCTTATAAATACCAACGCATAATGAGAGAATGTCATTGGTAATATTGGTGAGAGAATTGAAGGCACCAAAGAAAAAAGAGAAGAGAGAAAAGAGTGAGGGTTTTATCATTCTTTTTGTGAGTTTGTGTTTTATCTCTTTTCTTTGATATCCACTCTATTTTGGTGAAGATAGTTGTGTTACCTTCAGTATATCTAGAGGAATATTTGTTACTCCCATTTTTATAATGGAAGTATTGGTCAATATTTGGCTCAGTGGTTTTTACTCGTTTTGGGATTTTCCACGTAAATCTTGGTGTCAGAATATTTTCAAATTTTTGTCGATTTATTTACTCTAGGTGGTTATTGATAAATTCTCACTTTATCAATACTAGAGTTTTTGGGAGAGTCATTTTAATCCCAGTAGTGTGGGTTATTTATTTTGGGATTTATTTTTTCATTATTTTGTTTTTATTTATCCCAACCTCCCAACAAAGTGGTATCGAGCCTTGGTCAATTTTTTTTTAATGGAGGAGTCACGTTCTTCTTACAGTAGTATGATTAAATTGACTTCAAGTAACTATCTTTGTTTGAAAGCCTAGAATGGAAGACTTATTATATTGTAAAGATATGTATGAACCCATTCTTGGTGATGTTGCAAAACCAGAGGGTATATCCGATGTTGTATGGGCTAAAATGCATAGAAAAACTATTGGTCATATTAGGAGTTGGATTGACCAAAGTGTGTTCAATCATGTTTCAGGCGAAACAAGAGCAGATGTGATGTGAAAAAAATTAGAGACCATGTTCGAAAGAAAATATGGTCTTAACAAAGTTTTTTTGTTGAAACAGATTACACGGTTGCGGTACAAAGAAGGAGCAAATATGTCCGAAGCACTCGAATGATTTTCGGGGATTAATAAACCGCATCGATCTTTCAGTAAATCGAAGCTAGATGAGGAGAGTACAAGCACTCTTACTATTTACTTCACTCCACGATAGTTGGGAAACACTTGTTGTTTCGTCTTAAATTCTGCTCCAAGTGGTGGTGTTACATTGGAGATGGTCAAAGAAGCTTTGTACAATGAAGAAACCAGGGAGGAAGGATCAAGGATTAAATTCGAGTCTCAAGCACTTGTTGCTCGAAAGGAATCACCGGAGGGAGAAGTAAGTCCGGGAGATCCCCACAATGGATATAACGAGATCAAGAGGTAAGTCCAAGTCTAAAAGAGATATTGAATGCTTCTATTGTCACAAGAAGGGCATTACAAGAATGAATGCTGGGAAATGGAAGAAAGATCGAGCCAACACAAAAGAGAAGCCAAGGAAGAAATTTCGAAAGCAATGCCTGACAACAACCGATGATGAAATCGAACTTGTTTGTGATGATTCCAATGATTAACCTAGTCTGTCATAACGATGGTCGGGTTATTGACTCGAGAGCTTCTTATCATGTTACTTCTCACGAGGAATTCTTCTCATCTTACACACCAGGAGATTTTGGTCATGTAAAAATGGGAAATGATGGCTCTTGCAAAATAATTTCAGTATTGAGACATTCACCTTAATTCCAGTATCAGCTTGTCAACTAATTTTAAAGAACGTGAGACATGTATCAGGGATGTTCGTCTCAACCTCATCTCCACCAGCAAGCTTGATGATGAAGGTTATGCAAACAATTTCAACAACGGAAAATGGAAGCTGACAAAAGGAAATATTATCATCGCCAAAGGTACAAAAGCAAGCTCACTTTACGTGATGAAAGCAAAGCTGAGCAATGGAGAAGTAAATACAGTTTCAGAATCTTCCTCAAATCTTTGGCATAAAAGACTTGGCCACATGAGTGAAAAAGGACTCCAGAGACTTGCCAAACAACAACTCCTACCGGATGTAAAAGGTGTAAGTTTCAAATCTCGCACTCATTGTTTAGTTGGAAAACAACATGGAGTTGCATTTCAGAAATTTCCTCCATCTAGAAAATTATTTCCTTTGGAGCTGGTTCATACTGATGTATGTCATATGGGTGAAAGAACACTTGGTGGTGCATTATATTTTGTGACCTTTATTGATGATTATTCTAGAAAGGTATGGTGTTTTTCTTTGAAGTCAAAGGATCAGGTTATAGATGTTTTCAAAGACTTCCATGTCAAGGTGGAAAGAGAAACAGGAAGAAAATTGAAGTGTGTCAGAGCTGACAATGGTGGTGAATACAGAGGCCCTTTTGAAGCATATTGCAGGAGTCATGGCATCAGACTTGAGAAAAGTGTACCAAAGACTCCACAACACAATGGTGTAGCTGAAAGGATGAACAGGACAATTACAGAACGCATCAGATGCATGCTTTCTCATGCCAAACTGCCAAAACCTTTCTGGGGTGAGGCAATGAGAACGGCAGTTCACTTGATCAACCTTTCTCCTTCAGTTCCTTTGGGTGGTGATATTCCTCAAAGAGTTTGGACAGGTAATGAAATCTCTTACAAGCATTTGAGAGTTTTTGGCTGCAGAACATTTGTTCACATTCCCAAAGACGAAAGGTCTAAACTTGATAGTAAGGCCAAACAATGTATTTTCTTGGGATATGGACATGAAGAGTTTGGATACAGACTATGGGATCCTGTTGATAAGAAATTGATTAGAAGTAGAGATGTTGTCTTCTTTGAAGATCAAACCATTGAAGACATCAAGAAAGATGATAAACCAAGATCGGATCCAGAAATTCCAGTCAACCTAGACCCAACACCTCAACATATCAATCATGACGAGCACGGGGAGTTGAGGCGGAAGCGAGACAACAATGGTGATGTTCCACTAGCCGAGCCAGCAATACCACCAGTTCCCACAACCACAACCGTAACCCGTGAGATCCACCGGAGAAAGGAGGTCTTCCACCGGATACAATACACAAGAGTACGTGCTCTGCTCACCGATGGGGAGAACCAGAAACTTATGAAGAAGTCGTAAACCATGAAAGTAAAAATGAGTGGTTGAAAGCTATGCAAGAAAGAGATGAAATCTTTGCATGACAATCATACATATGATTTGGTGAAACTTCCGAAAGGGAAAAAGAGTCTTGAAGAACAAATGGGTGTACAAATCGAAGGTGGAAGAAAATATCTCCAAACCAAGATACAAGGCCGAGTTGGTCGTGAAAGGTTTCTATCAAAAGAAAGGTATTGATTTTGAGGAAATATTTTCTCCCGTAGTTAAAATGTCTTCTATCGTAGTTGTTCTTGGATTAGCAACTAGCTTGAACTTGGAGATTCAACAACTTGACGTAAAGACAGACCTTTCTTCATGGAGATCTTGAAGAAGAAATCTACATGGAGCAACATGGGAGGGGTTCAAAGTCAAAGGAAAGGAACACCTTATTTGTCAACTCAAGAAAAGCTTAGTACGGGGTTGAAGCAAGCACCAAGACAAGTGGTACAAGAAATTTGATTCTTTCATGTCGAACATGGCTATTGCGAGACCACACCGGATCATTGCGTGTTCGTGAAGAGATTTTCCGATGGTGATTTTATTATTCTCATTCTTTATGTTGATGACATGTTAATTGTTGGCCGAGATACTGCCAAAATTGCCAGAGTTAAAGAAGGAGTTAAGCAAGTCTTTGCAATGAAAGACTTAGGGCCAGCTAAGCAAATTCTTGGAATGAGGATCACTCGAGATAGACAAAATGATAAACTTTGGTTGTCTCAAGAGAAGTACATTGAGAAAGTCCTTGACCGTTTCAACATGAGCAAGGCCAAGACGGTTTCTACTCCACTAGCGAGTCACTTCAAGCTCAAGATGCGAAGCAATGTCCTAAAAGTGAGCAAGATAAGGAAGATATGAAGAAGGTTCCTTATTCTTCAGCGATTTGGTAGCTTAATGTATGCTATGGTGTGCACCAGGCCGGATATAGCTCATGCAGGTTAGTGTAGTTAGTCGATTTCTCTCTAATCCCGGTAGAGAGCATTGGAATGCGGTCAAATGGATACTCGAGTATCTTAAAGGTACAACAAAATATTGTGCAGTGTTTTGGAAATGCAAAACCCTGTATTAGAATGTTATACGAGATGCAGTACATGGCTGGAGACATTGATAATAGAAGATCCACGCCGGGATACCTAATGAAGTTTGGAGGTGCAGCAGCTTTCTTAGCAGTAGATCTACAAAAATGTGTTGCTCTTTCTACTACGTAAGCAGAGTATATAGCCACTCATCAAGCAAGTAAGGAAATCCTGTGGTTGAAGAAATTCTTACAAGAATTGGGAGTTAAGCAACAAAGGTATGAACTTTATTGTGATAGTCAAAGTGCAATCCATCTTTGCAAAAATTCAACCTTTCATTCTCGCTCAAAGCACATCGATGTTCGGTGATCATTGGATTCGGGATGTTTTGGAGTCAAAAGAATTAGTACTCGAAAAGATACACACCGATGAGAATGGTGCGAGATATGATGACCAAGTCATTGCCAAAAGAAAAGTTTGACTTTTGCAGTGTCGGGTTCAGTATGGTGAAACTCTCTCAATAAGTTGAAAGGGGGAGATTTGTTAGGTTTCAACTTGGTCCAAATTTGAGGCAACAATTTGAAGTCTAAAATTGTAGGTAGTGTTCAAAAATTGACTATTGAATTGTTAGGCAAAAATTAGTCAATTCAAAGTAAAAAATAACAACTTAAATTCAAGAATTGTGGATGGCATATGCTTATAAATACCAATGCATAATGAGAGAATGTCATTGGTAATATTGGTGAGAGAATTGAAGGCACCAAAGAAAAAAGAGAGAAGAGAGAAAAGAGTGAGGTTTTATCATTCTTTTGTGAGTTTGTGTTTTATCTCTTTTCTTTGATATCCACCTATTTTGGTGAAGATAGTTGTGTTACCTTCTAAAGTATATCTAGAGGAATATTTGTTACCCCCATTTTTTATAGTGGAAGTATTGGTCAATATTTGGCCCGTGGTTTTTACCCGCTTTTGGGGTTTTCCACGTAAATCTTGAGTGTCAGAATATTTTCAAGTTTTTGTCGATTTATTTACTGCTAGGTGGTTATTGATAAATTCTCACTTTATCAATACTAGAGTTTTGGGAGAGTCATTTTAATCCTGGTAGTGTGGGTTATTTATTTTGGGATTTATTTTTTATTGTTTTGTTTTATTTATCCCAACCTCCCAACACTTTTGCCAGGAAAGTTTAAAGGAAACAAAGCAATTGGCTTCCAAAACCAAGAAATGCCGCCATTTCACCAACTACCTAAAAATATACTACTAAGACAAACGTGTGTTTTGTTTGGTGAAATGGGAAAGGAAGAAAGATGTCTTGAATATTACCTGCATCCTAATCGACAGACTTTTACACTACTCCTAACAACTACTAAAAGGGATCCTTCCCCCAAATCAACGTTTTCAAATTTGCACCGGTCAAAGTCAAACAATCGATTTCCCTGTTAATCTCAATCAATTACGGAATTTGACTCGAGAATTTTATCTAATTAAAAAATTCTAAAGAATTCTTTTTACTTCTCCAAATTTTTAATTAAACCAGTCATACGCATCCCGTCCAAAGAATAATTGATTCTCATATTGCTTTAAGCATACAAATTAACTTAAACGTTTAAAATATACTAGAAATATCCATGTTGTGGTTTCTCACACATATGGATCAATCGCTTGAGAAGCTGCAATATCCAAAGTACAAAAATGACCAAAACCAATAAATATATGTTTAACTTCACACGCACAAACTAATCAAATGTTTGGAACACAAAATACATTATAATCAATATGGTGCTGCTTTATATCTTATATTTCGTATATCAATTTTTCAATATCTTGATTTTCTCTCAAAATTTATGTACAAAAATTAGCAAACAATTAATTGATTGCGTTTTTATCAAAAATACTTTATGAATTTAAGAAAAGCGATAACATTATTATGTAATTCAAAGAAAAGAGATAAAAATAATTAATTTATATGTTATCTTAAAAATAAAAGAGTTCGTACCTACAATTTGTATTTACTTTATTAAACATTCCTGACATATAGAAGAAAATGTTATTTATCTAATACTATTCTTTTTTTTATTACTTTTAGATCATTTATTTTAATAAAATACGGTTATTAAATTTAAAACTAATAATACTATTTCTTTTTTATTAGTTTTAGATAATTTATTTTAATAAAATACAGTTATTAAATTTTAAACTAAGTAAATTGTAATTTGTTGATATGCAATTATAAAGAAATATAGTAAGAAACATATCACAAAAGTATGCGTAACACATTGGCTGAGGTACTCACTTTGAAAGTGAGAGGTTTTGTGTTTGAATCTTACAAATCGTAACTAGCATAAAAATTTACTATTTAGAGTGTTGAAATATTTCATTTTAAAAAACTCTTCCTCTCTCAATCTCACTATCTCTCTCTTTAAATACTTAATTAAAAACATAAAATCTCTAAAATTTTAAAGTCTAATAGGGTTTTAAATCTCGATAAGTATCGAATCAACACTAGAAAATTTTAATTTTATGATAGTTTAAATTGTAATAAGTAATATATCGGCACAACTTAACTTTAAGTATCAAAAGAACTTTGTGAAAATATGGAACAAGTTCCGCCAAAGCCAGGCAGACGGAGCTTGTAAATGTTCCACCACGAGGGTGGAACTAGGCTGCATAATGTTTTTTTTACCTAATTGGCTGCAAAATTCAGAAACTTTCATTGGTAAAAAATTATTGCGTTTCTCTTGTACATATAGTTTTCTTCTTCAAATATGCTGCGAACAGCAAATTTTAAATTTTAAAACAATTTTTCATTTTATTTTCTTTAATAAAATTAATTTTTTTTGTATGTATTCGTGGCATTAAAAGTGTGCCACAAATTGTACTGCCAATATATTTGTGACACTTATGAAATGTCATTTAAAAAAAATAGCACCACTTTCAATGATATATTTTAAAGTGCTATAAAAGGAATTTTGTGTTATTTAAATAATTTTTTGTGAGAGAAAAGTGAAATTCAATTGTGTGTTTAGTTGGACCAAACACTATCCAAATTCACCCTGATTACATGCAATCAAAGATCAATTTTGCCATAGTGCAAATAGCTAACGGCTTTTGTAGCTCTTCTGATTGCTAAACGTTCTAAAAAAAGAAGGAAAAAAACAAAATTAATCGTTAAATGTGACCATCGGTCCGTATTAATTTGGACCATATCATTATGTAGATTTTCTTAGGAAGGTGTAACCAAACACGGACTCAGAAAAAGATGGAGTCAAAGCTTTCAGGAAAATCTGATTTTTTTTTTTTTTTTTGCTGAATCTGACTGAACTCAATAGTTATGAATGGAAAGTTTGCAAAAGCAGTTTATATATGAGTGAATGAGAATGATTCCTTTGAGTAGATTATCTAGTCAGCCCAGAAGTTAATTACCCCAAAACATTTTCCTAAAATGAAGCACATTCAATTCGAAACATATGTTTTATTCACTTCTTGTATTTAAAATTTTTCTGTTTTGAACGAGAGAAAATTGGCAAGGTCTAAAGTTTGATTTCGGAATAAAACTCTGTTCAAGTCGAGCTTTAAATATTTGCAGTAAAATTCACTCTTTCATGCAAAATTTGGTACTCCAAGTAAGTTTATTCTTGTAAATTACTAGTCAAGCATTTGACAGTCCAGTTTATACAAATTTTTTTATCGCGAGGATAGATGTCCTCTATCAGATGCCTTCTTTAAAAACCTTCACTTAGAAAAAAAAAATAAAAAAGAAGAAGAAGAAGAAGAAGAAGAAGAATTCATGCGTCTTCATTTGAAGAACATGATATACCTTTCTGTTAATGATAACAAATTTTCAGAAGATTGCCGATTTCCTTCAGGATTTTATTCTTACCTAATTGCATCATAGGATAGAAAACTAAGAGATTAACATACAGGTGGGATGAAGTAAGGATCATGCCAAACTTAACTCAACTTGTACAAATATAAAGATAATACTAATAATACAAATATAAATGCGCCAAATAGCAATCCAAATGATCTAAAATCCTTTTTTCTCATGAAATGGAACAAAAGAATACACCTAATCAGAGATACACTCATCATGAACCATAAGAATGAAACAAGAACATAGTCAACAAAAAGTGGTTGAAACAAAATGGAAACACATAAAAATAACACAAACCTAAAAGGGTTCCGCTGATGAAAACAAGGACTGAATCTTGAATTAGAAGCCCTCAACTCAAGAACGAGGAGCTCCTCTTCATTTGGAATCTTAACCACAAAACCAAACCATATGTCCTAATTCAAATAAGCCAAAAAAGTTCTGGTGCTGTTTCTACCATCAAAACATGTTTTGTTCATTCAGCCAAAAAAAAATTGTATATTTTGTTCATAATATAATTACAGTTTCCATTTCCAGCGAATTAACGATGAACTTAAATTGCAACTCAAGTTTTTTTAAAAATTACTTTTTAAATTTAAATTAATTTTTTAATAAATAATTTAATTATATGATTCTAACATCAAACTAAAAAAATATTTTAAAAGACTATCCAAATACACCACGCCAAGAAAGTGCAAATAATATCTTCCAATAAATTTTTGTTTCCATCATTTTCATTCCTGAGCCCAGAAGCGTTGGACGTCGTGAAACTATTCACATTCCCCGCACGTAATTTCCCACACATTTCATGGACAGCCTCAAGTAAGTACATTCTATTTACCCAACAATCTTGGTAATAATCAATAAAAAATGTAAAACGATAAAAAAAAACTAGAATATTACAAAGAAGAGAAATTCAATTGAAATTTTCTTGATTGAAATTCTCTTCCTTTTCCTTTTTCAGAGTAATAACAGAATTATTGGCAAGTGGGATTTCTGGAAATTAATTTGATGGACTCCACGGGGTCATATCCATCGGATAACTCCCCAACACCCTCAAGAAAGACGTGAATTCCTGAACCTCAGCCAGCGCGTTCTGAGCCCTCACATCTGCCATGGACGCCTCAAAATCAACGTAAAACATGTACTCGAAATGCTTTGCCGTCCCCACATTGGCGTCGTCCACCAAACGGATCGGCCGGTTCCTGTGTGGCCGGGACTCGATCTTCGTTAAGCTTATGTTGCGGAATGCAAACGCCGACAACACCTTGAACAACACGCTCGTCCCCTTATCGTGTGCGAACACGATGCTCGTCTTGAATGGCCGATCAATGCGCGGTATAATTGGCTCCCTCGCTAGCATCACGAATCTTGTCACGTTGCTGGAATCGTCTTGTATTCCATCCTCTAACACTTGCAGCCCGTACAGCTCGGCGGCGCGTGCTGATGCAATCGCCGCCGTGTCCCGTAAGTTGTTGGTTGCGATGAACTCTGCGGCTCCAGCCGTATCGTCCACGGCTTCTCGGGTTACGGTTAAGCCCATTTTAGTGAGCGTGTGCTCGCACTGGGATAGGGCTTGGGGATGACTGATTACGCGAGTTAGGTAGTCTTTGCGGACACCTGGGAGAGCTAGTAGGCAGTGGTGGACCGGAAGCTGGACTTCCCCTACGATGTGGAGGCGATGGCGGAGGAGGAGGTCGTAGTTGCGGTGGATGGAGCCGCCGAGTGAGTTTTCTACTGGAAGGACGGCGCGGTCTGCAATCCAGAGCTCCACTGCTTGGAATGCCACTTCGAATTGGTCACAAGGGATGGCCTCGCAGTTCGGGTAAGCTTTGCCGGCCGCGGCTTCACTGAAAGCCCCGGGGACGCCTTGATAGGCCACGCGGAGCTTGGAACCGTGCATCGGAGCCGGGGAGAGATCGGCAATAGTAAGCGGCTTGGGGAGGTTGTCGATAGGGACGAGATCTAGAGTCGTTTTGTGGCCATTTACGGCAGTGATATTTCCACCAGCGCCGCCACTCGTCTCAGTATCCTGCTGCTGAGATACCACCTTGCTAGCTAGAATGGCGCAGGAGCTCTGCCAGTCAGTTCGGTTGGTGCCGACATGGCCTGCGAAGCCGAAGCTGGAGGAGTTCGCATTCGCCGAGGCGGTGGCGTTACCATTTATACCCGGAGGATTGACATTAACGTTCGTGTTAACTGATTCGAAGCGGTAAACACACTGGACGACGAGTCGACTCGTTCGGGCCCGTTGAGTTAGGGTCAAACCCGGCGGCGAAGTCGTTGGCGATGGAGCAGTAGTTGTGATTCGGAATCCGGATTTGAGATTTATACCCGAAGAAGACGGTAAGGATACCATCGTTTTTCACAGCAACGGAAGCAAAGGGAAACAAAAATGTGGAGGGAAAAATGGAAAGAAGAAAAGAATTAGATTAAAAGTAGACTTGTTAATAATAATTCTTTCTTTCTTTGCTAAAAGAAAAGAAGCTTGTAGTTCTCTTGGAGAAGGGAACGTCCAAGCTGAGAAAGAAATGGAGAGAGGATGGGTTTATATACTGGGTGGATTTGCTGGGTAGAGATGGCCTGACAGATGATGAATCTGTGTGGAGATAGTTCGGTCAATCGCATACCTAACCCCTACCCTTACCCGTTTCCTCTTTCTCTTTGTTGTTGTTGTTGTTGTTTTTTTTTTTTTTTTGGCTATGTCTCTTTCCTCCTTCTCGCTCTATAAAGACTTTTTCTCTTCTATTTTTTTTATTGCTCCTTCTACATATACATGTAATTAACATGTATGTATGGTATGTAGGCGTGAAAACATCTCTTCCTCACCTACGCACTGCACATGGAAATTTTAAATTACAAGAAATGTGAATATCATATAATATATATAAATTGATGTTGTATGTGTATACATACATATTATTGCCGTAATGGTGCATTTGAATAAAGTTTCTTTAAAAATTTTTATATTGATGTTATTTTTTGATAAATAATTTTTTTAACAAATTAAAAAAAAATTTACGAATGATGCCACTGTCCTTGGTTGAACCCTTTGTTTTTTTATCTTTTTTGTGTGTTCTTATTTTTTATTTTGATTATAAATTACAACATATCTTTTTTTATGTAATTTTTAACAAAATTCAAGCCGCAAAGATAAATTTTTTTACTGATCTTTGCAAATCTTGATGTTTCTCTTCTCCTCTTTTGAGGAATCTATTTATCTGAACTCGATCTGAGTCCTCTTTTGGTGTTACGTCACTTTTTTAAGTCATTTTTAAAATCGAATCATTTATAGTTTTTAAATTGTTACCTTTTAAAGTAAATTGTTATCTTTTAAAGAAGGTGTAAAAACTGAATTTTGCTTACACTTGCGTTTCAAGGATGATGATAAAAATGCAACAAAGAAGATCAAACTATATTTGTTTATTATCTTATTAGTATTAGTATTATTGTACTTTACTCACCTTAGATGATATTTTTTGTTATCATAATTTTCAAACTATTATATAATTTTATTATTCTTCTTATTAGGTTATGTAACGACGCTGACCATTTTTATTATTAATCGATGATCCTTTATTCATCAAAAAGAAAATTCTTAATAGGGGAATGGGGAGGGTATTTGGTGGCAAAATTAACACCTAGAGGAATGGTAGTATGTTTTTGCATTTTTTGCCAGAATAGATTTGGCTTGAGACTGGATTTGGAAAGTTTGCTACTGGCAAACTATGGATTGGCTTATAACCTTGTAGCTCCTTTTCTTAAGAAAAGATCAACGTGATTAGGATATTGTATGGGATAGAAATTGGATTTTAAATGAATGCTTTATTTTCAAAATTAAGTCTCATTAATAAATTTTAGACACAAAAGATGTGAAATAACTAAAGATATCGATTGTCACTCTGCATGTCAAAGAATATTATATCCATGCTTAAACCATTTTGTTTAGATTATTTGAATTTGATTAGAAGAACACTATTTTTGTAGTATTATTTTAATATCAACTTAAAGGATATGCAAAAATTTGCCCCCTAAAGATTGGAGATTAGGGTGTCTGTGTTATTACAAGGGGGCAAATTTTGATTTTCAAAGTCTTTGTCAATTCATGGCATTATTTTACTCCAGTATAGTTAGATCAAAGTATGGCAGCGCCTCCATATAGCCCCTGTATGCAAGAAATAGTGATAAAAATGAGAATAGTTTTTTTCTTTTTTTCGCTGAATAGAAGAGCTTTTGGATTCTAAAGGCTTTGATTGAATGTTCATGGAGTAGAGGAGGAAGGGGAAGGGACGAGGGAATAAAACTATTTATTTCACTGGGTTGGAGTTAAAAATAAAAAAGATTATGATAATTTTATTATTTTACTCATTATATATATTTATTATTATAAATTTGTTAAAACTTGAAAAAATATTTGGTTATTTGGATAGTTCTTGGCCCAATCAAATACACAATTGGATTTCACTCGTTTTCTCACAACAAATTTATTTTTAAGAAATTTAAAATAAAAACTCTACTAACCAAACGCAATCCAAATATACTACTTCCCAACCCCTCCACTTTTAGAAAGGTTAGGTTTGCTAATGTTAAAGGGTAGCACATTTACTTCTCTTCCTTCTAACACTCTGACCAAAGAAGCATTTTGGCTTAAAGACATCCACATTTACTTCTTTTTCTCATTTACTCCCTCCTCTGAGTCCTCTCATCCCAACCAAATATAGCATAAGGGGGTATATTTAAATTGTATTTAATTGAGTAATGTAATTTTTTTATTTTGAATTTCACGTCATATTTTATAAATAATTAATTTTTACTATAAACTATATCTAAATATACTATATGAAAAAATTATAGTGATGTATTTTGTATGTGTTCCTTTAAAAGGAATTTGTTCGTGTTTTGGGGTCTCAAAGAAGCGTGAAAAATGTCATCGGAAAACAACCGTGAAGCTAGTAATCCATAAAATGTGGTTAGTCAAATAAATCAATGACTTAGCACGTGTCTCTTTCGTATGAGTTTTTCGTGGCATCAGCATTTTACTAAACAAAAAACACTGTCGACGTGTATCTCATGCGTACACGAAATATGATTGTATACTAGGTAATTTAGCACCAGTAGCTTCACGTATAGAACAGCGGCAAGTGCATTTGCTTTGAAGGCAGCAAATGGTTGTTGGCACTACTGGCTGCTCTACAAATACGAGTTTTTGTGTGGAGGACTTGGGGCAGGAGAATACTCCTATGGGGCCTTTTTGCCTGCAGGATCACCGATTTCAATTACATTTGCAGTTTCCATTTTGGATGTGAGAATGAGGAAGGGGTCCCAAAACTGGTTAAATGTCCTATTCCTTTGTTTCTCTGATTATTATCAGCCCAAATAATTTTTTTTTATTTAATTGGTAAGGTTTGATACTTGATCGCTTGAATTACGTATTAACACTTGATTTGTGGAGACTTTTTTTTTTCTTTTTCTCTTTAAGATCTCACTTGTTTTCTGAATTTTTAGAGTGAGTTTGGTTTAGGAGATTGAAACTGATTATATGGGATTCTCATGTCATTTGGGATAACTAATCCTAGCTTAGTTTGGTTCTTGAAAAGGGAAGGGAAAGGAAAAAGGAAGGGGCTAAGTGTTTGCCCGTTTTTTTTTTTTTTTTTTTTGGTTTAAGGAGGGAGAGAACGGGAAGAGAGAGGAAAGAGAAAATTTACTTTTTTATTCATCTTTTTTTTCCTCCTATTAATTGTTGAAATTAAAAATCAAAAGAAGTTAGTCTTATCATGAATCCATTTTGTCTTTTTAAAAATATTAAAAGGTATAATTAAATAATATTTAATTTTAAAATTTTTATCTTAAATTTTTAAAAAATTAAATTATTTATAAAAAATATAAATTTAAAATTTAAAATTTTAAAATCAAATATTATTCAAATTTCACGTTTAAATTCACCCATTCTGTTTCAACGCTTCGAGTTTGGAAATGAAAAAAATGTTGACTGAAAGTGGGGGATGGGGAGGAGCACTGTCCTTATTTTCTTTAAACCAAACACGTAAATGACAAATATATTTATTATTGACTGTTGCGCAATAAATTATGGGTGTAGACACTATCAGGACGGGAACACTTTTCTGCTGCCCTCATTGGGACTGTCGAGGGATACTCCACCCGAGGCCGCCTTCGAGGAATATTTCCACAGTACATTTCCTCCTCGTTTCTTTTTTTTTTTTTTTCTTTTCATCCTGAACAAAATACTAAGCTAGTTTGGTTCATATAAACAGAGGGGGAGGGGGACCAGACAAATGGAATAATTTGTTTTAATCTTTCTTGTTTGCTTTGAGGGGAAGATGAGGGGAATGGAAAAACGAAGGGCTGAAGAGAGAGAACATTTCACTTATTTACTTTTATTTCCTTTTTTTCCCTTAATTAATTTATAAAATAAAATTAAGGTCAATGTGTTGTTAATGATTTTTTTTGCTCAGAACATTTTTCTTTTCAAACCCCTCTAATTTTATTTTATTTTTCTCAAGGAACTAACCCCTCCAATTGGAGAAGAAAATAAATGTTAATGTGAAGGGTGAGAAATAGGCATTCCCCTTTCCTTTTTCATCCTAACCGTACAATGTAAGTGAGTCACTCACTGTTTTTTTTTTTTTTTTTGAGTTGAATATGAGTGAGTCATTCACGTTAACATTTAATTTTGCTTTTAATTTACTATCACATTTTAGCACTTCAATAAGAATAAATGAACTGCAAAGAAATAATCCTATTTGGATGGGGGAGATTAAAATTAGATTTATTGCAAATCAGTTTTGCCTCTTTTAACCAAAATTTCCTTATAAGTTTCAAATTTAATTCTTACCAGGCAAAAAATTATTTAATTCAAAACTTGTTATGAGCATGTTTCACGTGCTGTTCATTGATATGGATATACTGCCCCCTGCTGTTTTTTTGTGATAGAATAGGTACGCTCTCAGTCTCAGATATGGGCAGCGCCCTTTTGTAAGTGATACTCCTGTTCATCTTAAGAATAGTTCGACACGACTCGTGACGCGCCAAACACCGCTCGTCTCATACCTTGCCGCGGAAGCCGTTGATGAAGCTAGCCAAGCCGTTGCATATCAGATAGCAGTAATGGCTTCTGCATTTCTTTTTCGTTTTCATTTCCGTTTTAGAAGAAAATAGTAAATGGCTACCAGAGGTAAAGAAAAAAGATAGATATAAAGCGATCACCGAAAGTAAATATTTTATTGAGTGTGAACAACTGCTTGACATTTTTTAAATTTTAGATAAAATTTAAAATTTTAAATCTAAAATAATAATAAAATAACTTTTATATTTTATCTTAACATAATGACCCAAATCAATTACATTTTATTATATTCTAAAAAAACAAGTTCTACTTATTAAAGAAAGAAATTCATTTTTTTAGGAACTTCGCAACAATAAAAATAACTTTTTTAAGTAATTATTATTTTTATATAAATAACATTTTTTAGACAATTACTTTTAAAAAATTTTAAGATATGTATAATTAATTATACATACACAAAAATCTATGTATAATTAGCTAATTGAGTATATAAGAGTATAAGAGTATATTGAGTATATATAAGTATGTATTTGTAAGAGTACAATGTAATTTGATTTTTAAAGAAATATATGCTTGTGTATATGTGTTTGTGTATTTATTCTATATATATATATACATATATATATATTCTTTCAATAAGTTATTTTTTATTATTTTATAAATTAAAAGTAATATGTGCTGCATATGAAAATGTATAATATAATAAATTAGATATATAAATGGTAATTTTAGTTAGAAATAATTGAAGAAAAACAAGAATTGATGGAGATGGGTAATCAGCCCACTGCGATCCTTACTTAAAACATCCTCGAATGTGCAAAAGGCCGAAGACCATAGAAATATGAGCATGCTGATTATGTTTTTTTTTTTTTTTTTGCTTTGCTAAGTATATTGAGTATGCTTTCCGCTGATATGTTTCAGGTGCTCAAGAATATAACATCCAACTTAGCAATGAAAAGCTTGTCAAGACTTGTCCTAATGGGAAATATTGAGAATTTTCAACTAGAAGTTTAGAGTTTGACTTCTATTTAATACAAAATTTGTCCTCCTTTTCAATAAGGCTTTTTTCTTCTTTAATAAAATTTTTAATTTTGTATTATAATTAATTATAAATCATGTAATTTTTACCAATAGTATGGAATCTCTTGTACTAAAAAAAAAACTTAGTAATGCAATTTTCTCAATTTTTCTATCGGTACTTCTCATAATATACTCTTTTATACTATAGATGATGAATTAGTACTTATTTCCCAAAAGGTAATTTTTGTACTTGAAAGTAGCTAATTTGATAAAAACTGTAATTTGCAAAAAATAAATGATAAATTTGGTTTGTTTCTTTGAAGAAAAAATTTTGTTAAAATTCAACATTTTAATGCAGGGATCATATGAATTAGCAATTCTATCAGATGAATTGTTATCAAATTTATAGAAGTTTCCACGTCTATTATGTATTTAAATTGTGTTTGGTTAGAAAAAATTTTATCTTAGATTATGTGAAAGTGAACTTTTTATGAAAAGAGAAGTAATAACTAATTGTATATTTAGTCGGGAGAAATACAATCTAAATAGAACAGTACCCATTAAATATTTACATCACTAAATGCAAAGAAAGTTGCCAATAGGTACCCAGTAAGCATTACAAAGGATTTTCTTATATAGTCAGACGTATTTTCTCAATCATTCTGGGAAAATTAGATCCTCCGTAGCTATCATCTACGGAAGGAGAGACATAAAACTCAAATCTTCTGCCCTTTTCTAGAATTATATAATTTTTGATTTAATTTGTAGTAAAATATAAGAATACATGCAAAAAATACGATTACTATATTTAAAATTTAGTATAAATTTTTTACTTTAAAATTTATATTTTTTATAAATAATTTATTTTTATAAAATTAAAAATAAAATATTTTAAACTTAAATATTATCCAAATCATCTTTTGCTGTCTGCCGTGTGATGCGACTTGTTTAAAAGCTACACATAGCTAATTGGCCAAAAGATATGATAATTCATGTAATGTCCAAAAACTTTTTCTATTTTCAGAAAATCCTCAGATGCTGCCCTATATTGGCATTCATTTGTTAAATGGTGGGAAACACAAAAGGTGTGATTTGATTGGATTACACACGTAACTCAATGTAAATTTTTCTATCTCACATTTTACTTTTTCTCTCATAAAAATTTTTCTCTCCCGAAACCCAAGATAAAAAATCTCAAAACAAAACTCTATACAATCACACCCAAAATATGTGCATGAAGATAAATAAAGTCATGCCCATCAGAAGATCAAATCGGAGGGCCCAAAAATTTAAGGGAGAGGGGAGGAGTACAAATATTTTCTCTTACATCGTGGTCGAAGGAGCCCGCTCACTGACTATAGGTACAAAACTTGGAAAATGGAATATGCTTCTAGAGGATGTAATTATTAATGCCCATCCCATCCCGAATCCCCAATCTATCCTCTGTTATGCGGGCGGAACTAAGAATGTACCTCCACCTTCCGTTGCTCATGAAACACATGACTAAATAAGGATTGAGCTAAAAGTAAAAGAGAAGGGTTCAATTTTCTCATTTTATATTTTAATTATTATTAAATTATTACATGTTTTTATTGCAGAAAAACTATAAAATCTAAATTTTCATTTTTTTCGCTTTTTCTTGACTCATCTTCACCTTTACATAGTGTGGAATTTGAAGACGATATGTCACTTAAAATAGCATTGAGAAATGAAAATGACCATAAATAAGTAATAAATAAAATGATTAAAAGTACATGCACAAATTAATCTACTGTATTGTTCCTTTGTCCTATTTATTTATTGGTTCATTGTTTGGAACGAATGACTACCGCCTAAAAGATTTAAAACCATGAAAAGAAACTCGTCATATTTATGTGCCTAACAAATATCAAACAAAATGGTCAAAGAAAAAAAAAATAAAATAAATTTTGATTTGTCAAAAAGATGGGGGAAAATAGATTTTGATACCATCCGTAAACTGTGAATATTCACATCACTCACGCAACCATTTTTCTTTTTTTCCTTTTAATAAAAATATTTTATTAAATTAAAATAAATAAAATAAAAATAAAGGCATCCAATTTCGACAAGAAAATATTTTTATTATCTAATTTTGCAGCAGCATTATTCTTTATGAAAACAAATTTTTTATAACCAATTTCCCAAGTAAGAAATAAAAAAATAAGTTGAGTGGGGAAGAAAGAACGAACCGAACTGGCCCTTTTCAATAAAGATGAGGACTGCTATTATCAAAGGCCACATGTATATATGACTAAACACTCAAAGCTGCACGCAGCGCAGCGGAGCAGAGAAGAAAGAGAGGCAAGATCAAAAGGGATTTATATTCTTACACTATCTAGATAATTATTTATAAAAAAAAAATTCAAAGCTGCAGCCACACACCAACTTCAAGCAGTGATTTGCTTTTTCTAGAGAAAATTGACTTTGATCGTATGCAACTTTCCATAAGAGATTTAGACCAATAATAGACTACAAGTCCTTTAGAGAGGTCTTCAATATTCTTCCGTTACGACAGGGAGGAGGTTGTTAATTTGTTTCATTAAATTATACGGATAGTGCTAAATGGATCAACAAAATTATGGATCAATAGGGATTTTTATGTAAATTTATTAACAATATTGATTTCACACTCACCTTTTATTCATATCTAAAATAAAGTTTTGGTCAAGATTTGAATTAAAAATGAAGCATTTATTCCCGATTGTTGACATTTCTTAAATCAAATTCTGAATTGTTACTTCGTGAATTGCAAGGTGGGATAGCCAAGTCTGCTAGGAGGGGATATCCGAGACGGACTTGGCAACCCTTCAACAGCAATTCAACGCGGGGGCAGTCTAGTAGTGATGCCGTGCAACTTGAACTCCTTCCTGTTTTTTTTTTTTTTTCTTTTTCCCCCTAAAGTATAGTCACTTTTATTCTCATCAAGAACTCTTCCAATTCATTTTTATTTTTGGCTGAATGAACTTTAAATTCATTTATTTTGTTTGAAGGACTACAAATTTTGTCTACTGGTATTTAGATTTTAGATTCATCTACTACATTTATATTATTATTATTATTAAATTCACAAAGTTTATTTTAAAAATATTTTCATTATATCCAATTGAATATTCTTTCACTAGTTAATCAATACAAGATTTTTGAGATTTTGTATTTTATAATTTTTATGTTATTTTGTTACTATTATAAATTTTAACCATAGTTATTTTATTACCCAATTTATTAATGATTAGCTAATTAAATATACTTTAAGAAAAGCAAGAGATTAATAAATCATAAAATAAGTGATTAAACCAACCCAAATGACTATAATTAGCTAGTATTACAATGACTACTATGATAAAATCTGTTAACTATAGTTGATTTAGTTAATTATACTTCAATTATCAAATCAAACCAAATTACTTTAATTAGCAAATATTACCATTCCTTAAAAAGAAAACAAATATTACCACAGTTGTTGTTACCAAAGCCTATTAACAATATTTGATTAAATTACTTTATCAAAGTAAGAGATTAGTTAATTAACCATAATTAATCATACAATTACTTGGAATCAATAATATTGAACAATGGATACTTTATCAAAGTAAGGAGGTTAGTTAATTATTGCATACTTAAGTACGGCTAACCAAGCAATTACTATAAAACCAAGATCACCACAACTACGTAGTTAATAGTTGTAAGAGATTAATTAGTTTACTATGACCACATATTTAGAGTAAGTGATTAGTTAATCAATAATTAAGTAATTCACAAAAATAGTTTCTTAACATTTTATTTTGTCTTAAACACACACACACACACACACATATATATATATATATATATATATATATATATATATATATATATATATATACAATGTAGATTTCTATTGTTATTTGAAATAGAATTTCTAATATAAATAGGTTTAGTAGTCTAGACTTGAAAGCTCTATATATATGAATCTGTATCTAGAGTTATGTATGGTATGAAATCATAATTTAGAGATAAGTATAATGAGGACTTGAGAGAATCTTGAGAGATTATATTGTTTTTGTTATTTGGTTTTAGATTCTACCACCTTGAAATTTCTAGTCGATATATTTTTTTTAGATCCTTCAAATTGGTATCAGAGTCAGAATATCAACAGACATGGAAAGATTTTCTTTCCCTTTTCTTTATTTATTTTATGACAAAGTTTTTCTTCTCGTACAAGGTTTATCTTTGATAGAAAAAATAATTTTGAATTGTAGTGTCAATTTACGCAAGATATTCTTGAAGAAGTTGGAGTTTGATGTATTATTGAAGAAACTTTTGAACAACCTCCACCCAACACTGAATTAATAGAAGAAGAGAAGAGGAAAAAGAAGTAGAATACAATTGTGTGGTTTCATCTTCAAGCTACAATTGTGATAGATGAAGTAAAGAAGTTTTTCTATGCAAGATCAGCAAAGGAAGGTTAGACTATTTTAGTGCATTCTTTTGGAGGTAAGATTTATATTTTGAATTCGAGTAGAAAAGGAATAGTTGAGAAAGAAAAGGTTTTTTATTTTAAAAAAAAGTTGATGAGAACCTTGTTCTTGATGAGAAGAAGAAAAAAAACTTTACGTTCTCCAGATGACAGAAAAGATATGGTAAAAACTATTCAAGATGAAGTTGAATCGTCTAATCTGGAGAATTATAATTTGATTGATAGCTCTCCAGTTAGGTTAGAAGAAAATATTGATTTGAGTGACGATGGAAAAATTATCTTCATAAATTCTCCTTATTGTGATAGTTCAATTTCTTTGTTGAGTCCTACAATTGATGATGTGTTGGTGATTGAAAGCCTTTCAAAATTTGAAATTTTTGATTGGATAAACTGTTGCGATAATTTTGGATTTGACAAATTATTTGAAGAAGAAGAATTCGAGGATATTGTTGAACAACAAGGAAATTACGTTAATGAGTTGTTTCATATTCAAGCCATAAATAAGGAGAATGAAGGTTATCTTTATCCCAAGGTAAAAGAAGTAGAAACGTTAGGTGAAGCTGATCGTCAAGGACTAAAGGAAGTCCAGGGAATAGCAGGAGTTGCAATAGATGGTTTATTAGATGCTCTAAGAGAATAAGGAAAGACCTTGCCCTTGGTTGAAGAGATTGGACTCAGAGCAAATCTTGTTAGATTAAATGGCAACATAAATCTTTCTGGCACTGATGACAAGTGCATTCTAGAAACAACAGTTCAAGGAGGCAATCTCTTCATTGTTCCAAGTTTCTATGTTGTTTCAAAGATAGCTAATCCTTATGGTTTGATGTGGTTTGCTATCATCGTTACGCCCAATTCTAGTTTAACTCATTTTTCTAGAAGGACTTCAGCTTGAAAGGTTCCAATGGACTTCAACTTGGAAGAGTATATCGATCAAGATGAGTTAGCAACAAAATTATTTACAAAGTATCGAGTTTTCCACCTTCTCGTGTGAAAATGAAAATTATTTAAAATTTTGTATTGAGTAAGTTGTTCACAGTTAAAGAGTACACAATAGAAATTTTGGCTCACGATGGAATTGGACCTAATTTCTTTTCAAGCATGGTTTAAGGGAGGAAATTTTGGAAATATTAAACAAAGCAAGATTAGAAGATTTATTAATTTGACTTATCCTATTAAGTTTTGATTTAGTAGATTCCTATTTTTTTAAATAAAATTTCTAATGTAGATAGGTTTAGTAATCTATACTTGAGAGCTCTATATATATGAGTTTGTATCTAGAGTTATGTGTGGTATGGAGTTATAATTTAGAAATTGGCCCAATGAGGATTTGAGAGAATCTTGAAAGATTAGATTGTCTTTGTTGTTTACTTTTAAATCCTACCACCTTGAAATTTCTAATCAATATATTTTTTTAGATCCTTCAGATACTAATGTGCAAATTTTTTATAAAAGCAAGTAAAATTTAATAAATTTATCCTTCAACTCGAACTCACGTGCATGACATATGTAAATTTGAACCTAACTTCATCATGAGACAAACAGTAATAATTATATTCTTTTGAAAAATTTAAACTTGGGGCTAAAATTATAAAAATTAGAGTTAAAGGACATACTTAATACAAAAGAAATAGTTAGGAAACTATTTTTATGAATTACTTTGAATAATTAATCTATTAAATTAGTAGTTCATTACCGTTAGTATACTATAGTTATTATAACAAAAAAATTAGAGTTATTAAGTACCGTAATATAACTCGAGGAGATTCTTTGAAAGGTAAAAATAAGTGGCATTAATACCTATTAGTTCTAGTTTTTTGGACATATTTAATTATTTGAAAGTGTAGAATGTGAATAATTGTTCAATTATTTGATATGAAGATTTTTATTTTAGTTATTATTGTATAACTTGGATATGTTTTTAACTCAAATAATCCTTTAATCTTTTAATAAAAACTTAAATAAATAAACCTTCGTAGTAATCGTGAATAAAAATGAGACTATAGCATTAGTTAGAGCTGATCGCTTGACAAGACTATAAAGTAGGTTTTATATATATACTGTCATTTAATACTTAGTGGAAAAATATACTTATTCAATATTGTTATTCATATTAAATACTTTTAAAAAAACTTAGTAAAGAAAAAAAAAAGGAAAACGATTACCACCGTTACCTCTATTTTAGACCAAAAAAAAGAGAAGGAATTTAAAAGAGAGATGAGATGGCGAGACACTCTCCATAAAAAAAAAAAAAAAAAAGAGAGAGAGAGAGAGCGAGAGAGATGGTGAGACAAGGAGACAAAAGAAGCCTTAAAAAATTAAAGAGAGAGAAGGAGAGAAAAGAGCAACGTGGGACGGAGAGAATTTTCAATTCTCCAATTTCCGATGTGAGATGAAAGAAAATTGGGGAAAGAAGTTGAAAACTCCCTACAATTTTTGGGGGTCATTTTATTTTAGTAATTGTAAAAGGCATTTAACTGTCGATCCACCATTAGTTGGATCAACTTTGATCCAAAAAGCATTTCCCAAATTATATATCAATGACTTAATGCAATATGTATATGATTCATGAGATATTTCATTTTTTGTTTTGCCCGTTGTATGATGCACATTTCACTTACCATGCAACAAGAACGTGCGACGAAAACAAACCTAATTAAGAAGTAAGAACCCACATTTTCTGTCTTGAAAGCTATTCCTATGCATGCATGCCCGCAATATCCATCCAATCTCACAAGTGCATATGTATCAATAGAACTTTTTTGAAAATCGTTGGAATTTTTGTGATGAACAAACTA
Source organism: Rauvolfia tetraphylla (assembly GCA_030512225.1). Classification (NCBI taxonomy): domain Eukaryota; kingdom Viridiplantae; phylum Streptophyta; class Magnoliopsida; order Gentianales; family Apocynaceae; genus Rauvolfia; species Rauvolfia tetraphylla. Next base: position 2,956,682 of record JAJQKT010000062.1, read on the forward strand.
AACTCGATTGTAAAAGATGGAAGAATATTGGAACATGAACAAGCAGAAATATGCCAATCGTTCTCTTAGAATACAACTCTAAGCCTAAGTTTCGCCAGCGGACAAGTCTGAATACTCTATACGTACGTATCCAAATGGATGCAAAAACGATATTGACCTTACCGATTGATGTATTTTTCCAAAACATGAACTAATTCGAATCAACTAATTCTAGTACTTTAAAAGAGTAAGCTAGGTAGTTGGGAGACGTTGGATTAGAAGTTCACTCTCCATATTATTCACGACTCTTACCACTGTCTAATGATCGAACGTTTTCCTTCCCTCTATCCAGAAAACGCCCTTGAAGCTAAAGGCAGTCGCAAGCCTATCCAAAACGGGGAGACGACCGGATTGCTACTTCCCTTCTTGTTGTACAATTCCAGACATCAAAATTCCTGCTTTTCTTATAACAGGAACCGCCACGCTTTTCACTTCACAATACCAGCTTCGCTAGACTTCGGGGAAACATATAGCTGCAGGAATTGTACGTTCACGTAGGAAAGTAATATGAGGAAAATAAGGAAGAACTATAAAACTGTATTAATGTTGAATATGGAGAAAATGAAGGAAAACACGTAACGTGCGCAATCGTATTTGTCAATACTACTCTCGAGGGGTTCACCTAATTACATTTGGAAGGGTGATAATGTGTAGTTTTTGTTGACAAATGGATTAATTCACACACGAAAGCACAACAAGAAGAGGTAGGTGAAAGATTCTGCAAAACATTGCTGCCACCCTCCGACTTTCACCAGAAAGAAAAAAGTAATAATAAATTAATTAAGTAAAAATTTCTCACAGATAGGCCCCACGCTACACAACTCCATAATTCTCACGTCTGTATATAATTACAAGGAGATGCTGAAATTCCTTCATGCATATATGTATTGGAAGTATCTGCATCAACCTACGGCTGCAATTGTTTTCTTTCATTTTATCCTCAATTTCTGCTACAAAAAGGTCACTATTCCAAGCTGAGTCGCCTTCTGAGATCATAATTTCCTGATAGAAACATCTCCGTAAAAAGCTTGATAAGATGGACCTGTGTATGATGTTATAGAATTTCAACGTTCTGATGATAATGTCTCTAGCTTAGATGAGGACCATATTTTCAGAGTTCGTAAGAGATATTTCCAAGATGCAAAGTTACCTTCAAAAATCAAAGGAATTATATAATTTATATAATTTTTTTACAGGTATTCTCGATCATGTACTGAAGTAGAGCCTTAGATGATCATGAAGAGCAAGCAGTCTATCTTGTTATAATGTTCTTGAAAATGTGGCAAAAAGAGAAAACAAATAAAATCAGGGATTAATTATATAGGGTACAACAACCAGTGCGAGTACTATTTAAAGACAAAGCTTAATTTATGAAGAGTTAAAAGTTTCGAAAAGTGATTAGTTTCATGCTGAATCTGTCCTTATGAAACAAGTTGGTGAGATTTGATCTTTGAGGAGATGTTGGTCTCATAGCATTACGTCTGCCAGAATCTTTTTAGATATTTTTTAACTGCCGCCTGCCCTCAAAAATGAATAAATAAAGCTTTTGACACAATTAGTCTTCATGTGCCACTTGTAAATTATAGAATTATAGCCCACATATCCCCAAGCATACAATTAATGCTAATTCCCACCCAAAAAGAATTTAAAATAAAAATAAATACATCGATATATGCCATGATAGTATTTGAAAAGAAGAAATTTTAAATGTTAAATAATTGGAATATCATGAATTACAAATGATATACTCCACCCTTTTTGCTATTAGCTTAAACTCAAAGCCAGGAGTCTGTTTTTGTTTTTGTTTTTTTTTTTTAATGGACAAAGCCAAGTGGCAAGAAGCAATATTAAGCTTCCCACCAAACCGAAATGGTCTTGCATGAAAATATATACAAGTGGTTTGTTTCTTTGCCGACTACAGATTGAGGATTTAGTTAATGGTGATTAAAAATTAATTAAACCATAATCAAGATATCAAATCTTGTAGTTGATGATTATGCTTTCTTCATTTTGGGGTTGGTGAAATGATGTTTGATGACGCCACATGGCCATCATCATATATGTTCTCCTTTCAAATTACTATATTGAAAAAAGAAAGAGGGAAACATCAATCATACGGAAGTTACTTAAGAAGTTCAAATGAGTTTGATCTCACTAATTAATTTCAATGATACAAAAATTAAAGGAACAAAAAAGATACTCGTCAATTGATAAGATCTTTTGTTTCTAATTCTGTCGTCCTTTTGCTATAAAACTGTAATATAAAATATTTTTCCAAAAAAAAAAGGAATTTCTTACATAGTTCAAAAAAGAAATATCTCCATAAACTTATAAGAAAAAGAAAGCAACCCAAGACAAATTCTATATGACGATATATTTTGATTGAGTTTAATTTTTTATTTCAAGTTTTGTAAAAATAATTTTTTTATAAGAAAAGAGATAAAACTTAATTATATTGAGTTTTGAACGCAACACCAAATACACTTCTTTCAATAGATAGCTTTATAAGAATATAAGACACAGTGAATAAGAAAAGTGAGGAAGACAAATAGCTCAAAACGCAAACTCTTTGTCTTGCAGAGATTTCTGCGGTAACAAGCTTGTCATCCAGGTGATACCCATGTTGAAATGGACCGTTTCACAGAAAGGAAAATTTCTCATATATATTTACACTCCCGTATGGGATTATATATAGAGAGAGGATGATGTGGTGCAACAAATCTATTAAGTTTCTCCAAGATGAAGAAAATCAAGTATTTGGACTTGAGAAACTTCGAAAAAGAGATCCTATTTGAATTGTTTAATGCTCTGCTTTATCAACTAACCAGACTGATTGAATCCAAATCTGATGCAGAAAGAATCGTAGAGAGTCAAATAAACTTATGAAATTCTCTTCTAGAGAAAAGGAGGAGAAAAAGCAAAAGGTATTTATACAACTCAAAGCCCTTTAATGTGAAAAGAAGATTTGGCTACTTTTCTTTAGAGGAGTTGAGACATATCGTGAAGAAAGATGGTTGATGGCGGAAAGCAGCCCCACCCACCATAGTCGTCTTCTGCAATCATCAAAGCCATTTCAGAAACCAAAGCTGTTTTTCCTTTCTTCTTCACGGTGCCACAGTCCTAAACCTAATTTACGCATAATCAAGAAAATTTTGTCAAGCTTGTACTTAATTACATCCATTGATCATTGATCCAAAAACGAATGTCAATCTCAATGAAAAACAGGAACCTAGAAAACGTTGCCCGTAAGCAAATAACAGAACTTTTGTTTACTAACGTGAAAGTTTTTCTTTATTTATATCATAAGAGGTGTTTCTACCAAACTAACGTCAAGTATTCATTTAAGGGTAGGTCAAAAAATAAATTTAAGAAAAAATAAGAACTCAAACACCGGTGGCGTGCATCTTTCAATCGTCCCCAACCCCAAGTGACGCCAACCGTGGACTGGACCTCAGATCCGTTGAGTGTCAGGGCAGTCCAGAACTCACCCAAAAACCGAACAATCACTACATTGAACGTTACCAAACTTTTGGGCCTGTCCAGCCTATTTCACATTTGTCATCTTCCTTTACTTGTTTTTTTTTTTTCCCTTTCTTATTCTTTCTTCAATTGCTTGGGAGGGAGGGGGGGGGGGGGGTGCTTCCAGCAAAAGGGTCGAACCGTTTTTGCAGGGAAATCATAATCTAAAGTATATTAGAGTGGAAATACAGCCATTTCAATTTGAAAACGGCTTAATTTAATCGATTCCGACTCTGAATTAGGCCAAGAGATATACATACAAACTGTATAATAACTGTGACGAAGGGACTTCTCATCCCTTGCTAGAATGCAAGTGAAGAAATCCAACCGGGCATCCCAAAATTACATACAGGTTTACTGTTCATAAATTACAGCAGAGATTCTTTCGTATCCTCCAATGTACACAAATAACTCATCTCTACAAAAGGCCAACAGTCCCAAAATGTCCCAGAAGCGTGTAACTAGAAACTGTTCGATAGATCGGCATGTGAAGAAAGAACCCCAGGATCCTCTTGTTCAGTCACTCCGCTGCTGCAATCAAGCTCGGAGATGGCTGCAAATGGGGGCTAGAAACTAAAGGCTAAGGAGGCACTGGAGTCGTGTCCTTCCTCTAGAGTCCAACCCACTTTACCCATCTGAACATTCTACCCACTCTGAAGGGTAACCCATAATCTTTAGCTACAGCAGGCTCTCTTCTTGCAGCCTCAGAATCGGACCAGACATACACCCCGCGTTCCTGCTTACTGCCAGGTACAGTGTTGTCCAAAATTACGGCCACTAAGAATGCAATCACCATGTGAAGTGAAAGCAATGTATTCAAGAAATAGTTTAACTGCAAAACCATAGAGAAATTGAATGAGTACCTAAAGAGGATAATGTAGAAAATGAGAAGAAAATGTAGCGAATATTTGAAGTTCCTAGAGCATGGACATACCCCTCCAAACTTGGTACGAACAGGACCATGGGAAGCAACAATATAGGGTTGAAAATAACTTGGGACAGCCAAGTTACTATTGGGAGAGATGCCGTACTGCTGAAAGTAGGCTGGAATCGAGAGGGAGAAAAACAAAGATAGCCCAACAATGATTATGTTCCTTGAGCTTCCCGCCTCACTATAACGCAAATTTGACAAGCCTAGTGCAGTAAGCATTGCCCACATGAAACACAAGAGGGCTGCAACCATGACATCAGGAATTGATGCAATAAATCCACCTAATTTACCTGCCACAACGAAACATGGTATTTAGTGTAATAGAAACAGAAGACATCTAACATTTGACTTAGCATTGCCATCTCTTTTAAACTCCCTTTTGCAGAAGCCGCAGGAGTAGAACCTCATTACTTTTTCACTCAAAGAGCCCACAAATCGAACCACTTTCTGTAAGTTGGAAATCCATAAAATGCTTCTAGAAGTTAACTCTTTTATTTTTTTTCCTTCTCCTTTTCTCATCAATGATCAAAAGGAAAAAATTCATGAAATTATGAAGGTATATTTTACAGAAGTCCGATGATCTGATTCCCTTGGGGAAGTATTGAAGAGACAAGGTTCCTTCCTAGCTTCGAATGTGACAAAAATTTTGGTGCTCTATCACAAATTCCTTATTTGCTGACAGTCAAATAGTGGAAGAGCCGTGATTGCTGGTTCAAGAGTGGACGGATAATACTAAATAAGGCTAAAGCCCTAACTCTAACCAAAGAAGGATGCACTACATCACAAATTTCTTTCTTTTGCTAATCAATTAAAGAATCAAGGACTAGTGGAGTGGAGACATGAGAGAGTTTGACAAGCAGGCCCCATTACCCACCTGAATGTTACAAGTGAGACTAAATGGGATGAAAATCACATCTGCCCACAGAGCACTCTCATGACAGATTTCTTTCTTTTGCAAGACAGTTAAAGAACAAAGAAGTAGCCAATAGCAGGTTTGATAAGCTGTACCCACACCATCTTGTCCAGGCAATTGCTGTCTGGAGAGTGGGACCAGGAGGGATTTATAAAACACAACTCCTAACTATCCAATTAGGACAACTGAGATTGAATTGTGGCAGAGACACACATCTGACTACCGAAGAATCTGGTCATGATAGATTTCTTTATTTTGCTAAGGAATTAAAGAATCAAGAAGGGAAGCCATGAATGGGTTAGCCAAGTAATATTCACATACCCACCTCATCCAATAAATTGCCAAGCAGAACCACAAACCCACATCACCAGAGCAATTGTTGAGAGGGATGAGGTGGATTTGTATTCCCCATTGGCAAACTAGTTCAGGGCTTTCCACCTCATTGAATCTTTAATTGCTTAGCACTATAAAGAATCTACCATGAGCAGACCATCTTATCAGCAGGAAGCAGAGCTTTCACCCGAATCAGTCTCACAAATCCCTTAGAAGGGTACTCAGTCAGAGGAGCAATGAAACAAGAATTATGCTTTATGTTCTGTTGATTTAATTAAATTGTCCCATAGTGTCTGCTAAATCACAAAAAAAAGATGCAAATCTAGGAGAACCTGCCCTGAATTTCTTCCTTTTCTCTTGAAATACCATCTATGTCCATAACATAGCAAAATGAAACATGCATATGCTGTCGTTTGGAAGTTATCTTGCTCTGGCATCATACTTCATTAAACATTGCATAGTTAGAAGAAAACATACCGATAAGCGAAAGGAGAATTAGAACACATGCACCCAACTCAACTGCTCTGCGACTGCCCATTTTAGTAACAGCAATGGTGTGCACATTTTCAGTTAAGGTGGTCGAGCCTGTTCCCGTGCCCCACAAACCAGCCAAGATACTAGTAAGGCCTTCAAGACCAATTCCTCGACTTAAAACTCCTGGTGTTGGAGGTCTGGATGCCACTAACAATGATGATGCATGATATGAGCCAACCTAGAAATCAGTGAACATAGTGTCCAAAATCAACTGAAAGTTCATGACCACATACCAGATTAAATTCAGAAGGCTTTCCAGAAAAACGAAATTCAACAAATTCATTTTTTTATGCAAACTTGTCGCTTATTAGTACTTCATGGTTCTTCAGCTCATAAAAGCCAAATCTAACACAAAAAGACTATTTAATATGAAGACAGCCGCATTTGATTTCCAGAAAATCAACCAGCATGAGTGCTTTTATATAAAATTGAATAATCTGTGGTGTTGGTATGGAATTAAGAAATCCCAGTACATCTGTGTGTAGAAGGAATTCCCACTGTTTCCATTTCGTATTTTCTGATATAACATCTGTTATGTCCAAATATACCCTGCATGAATTAAAGCATCTGCACTATCTTTAGCTTTCACACATGTCAACTAATACATTTTTAAGGAAAAACCAGAAACTATTAAGGAATCATTATTAAGTATTTTGGTACTATATAAAGGTAAAAGCACCAAGCAAATACAAAGTACCAGATCTTTCATATGTAACAATGAAGACAATTTAACAACGAAGGAAATGGACCAACAAAAAGAATTCAAACAAGAAGAAAGTAAGACTCTCCTCTAAGAATATAAAACACAGGACAACGAGAACTCACTGAATCCACTGATGATATTATAGAGACCATGCACATCACAAGAGCCATTTTCCAGTGAAAGACAGGGGTACCCCACTGTAATGGGTAAGGAAATCTAAACCATGGAGCAGATCGTAAAGCATGAGAGGTATCTACTCGACAATGCTTCATTCTGGAAACATGCTTTCTGCAGTGATCAGATATTATATTTGAAGCTGGTACATTCACATCACAACCTTTATAGTTGTAGGCTCCAACTTCAGTCAGAAGGAAAGCTGCAGCCCATGTAATTGCTAGACCCAGTGGTACCTGCATATTTATTCACATAAAAATAAAGGAAATAGTTTAGAAATGCAAAACAATAATTTCCAAATAAGAGACAAAAGAAGAAATATACATATAAAAAATGGACTCACCGCATATATTAGAAATACACGATGGCCCAAAATTGAGATTTTACGAAGATACTGCAGCAAAGAACACACTCTGATTAACCAAGTGAGAGAAACTGTTATAAATTAATCAATATCCAAACAGAACAATTTAATCAACAGACAATGACATTCTTTGTAAAAGTAAGGTTGATTTTGCAAGAGAAAATTCGAAAGGGTCAACTCACAAGAGAGAAAATAATGACCAGCAATATCTGCACTGCTCCAATTTCAATACAGGCACCAACACGTGGGAAACCATAACTGTAGAAAGAAAGTCCCACAGCTGCTATTGTAGGAGAAACCACTACAGGATTAATCAACCTGAAATAAAGATGTAGTTATAAAACATGAGAATGAACATATTGGAAAAAATCTAGAATTAAGGAAAGAAAGATGCAGTCCTTTAAATGAACAGAGCTACACAATCCATAACCATCACAGCCATGACAATATAGTTTAACCATCACAGGACTTGAGACTCTTATCACATATAGTAACTGTTACCCAACAGAGAATAGTCTGTAAGCCCTAGGAACAACAGAGAATAGTATGCAATTAAACCCTCCATGTCACACATGGAAACATAAGTAACAAGCTATGAGAAGCATTACAATAGCACATACTGTTTTTGTCCTGAAGATTATATATAATTGACAAAGAGCTTGTAATTTTGCTTTCACAAGTTTGCCACAGAATAAAATTTGCTTAAAGTAAAACACTTGTGTAAGCATTTCTGTACCAACTATCACCTGACATCCCATACTCCTAATTTAAGCATTGAATTTAAGTAATTGCTTTGACTATGTTATCCATTCAACAAAATCTTGTATACTAATTCAGTTCAATCTTTCAAGAAATGAATTTTCTAATTGTTAAACAATGTATGTTAGCTTCAATTCTTAAATAAAAAGGTCGGCATTGAATCATGAAAACAACGAATGCCTGCTTGACCAAGGAAATATTAGAAAGTCTATTCATAGGAGTTATCCATCCAACATATGGCCAAGATTTAGGATTCGAATTATTAATCATGAACATGAAAGGGATTGAGAGTCCCTATCGTTTCCACACTAGGCATTCTGGGAATCCCTATCCCTTCCTAGAAAAAGAAACATCACTATCCTGACAAATACTCTCGAAACCATAGTCGATTCATCAGAATTGTTAAGGAATTTGAAAGACTAGCCAAGCACAGATAACCAGAAACAGGTGATTCTAACAGACATCTAATAACAACATCCTCCATAGCGAAGCCACTACTTATTATCATACACCTCTTTGGGCATCATCGGTAGTAAATATTTAAGAGCCCTGAACTATCTACTTGCACCATTCGCCTCGTATGACTGCTTAACTAATTTGCTAACTGATCAACAATATATAGTGTAACACGAAAGACAAAAGCAAGTGCCTTAATCCCATTAAGTGCTAATCTGGAAATGCTCAGTAAACATTAGCATTTGGTTTATCTTTTACTATTTTTCTTTTTGGTAAGAGGAAGAAATCCTAAGTAGTTTGGAAAGGACGAGGAAATAACAAATTAGGAACAAGCAACAACTGTTTTTAAGTTCATGAGCAAATGGTGCCTGGCCATATATCTTTACTGCAATGGTCAAGCTACATCAACCAAAATGAAGATCCTCAGCTCATGCACTGAAACATATAACTAACAACTAAAATGAACCGACAGCACACTGTATCTAGTAACTTATGAATAGCTACTGCAAATACCCAAAAAACAAGAAAAAGAAGATTTTTAAGGACTGGCTTTACAAAAAATGCTGCAATATATAATAATATTAGACTACCTCAAGAAACCTTTACTTGCTGAGACAATGATAAAATATAATTTGCCTTAAACAGAAGCAGTAAAGAAGAAATTCATACTTTAGAAGCATTGTCATCAAACCACTGTATCCCAGTAATGCTTGAAAAGCTGAACCAATAATTATAGCTCCCTGTAGCTCTTTCATAATATGCTTGAAATTCTGCACATTAGAATAAGAAAGTTCACAAAAGATTCAACTGACTTGACCAAAGAAGCAATTTTTTTACAGTGTGTATAAAAGTACAGTTACCCACAAAAGATTCAACTGAATTGACCAAGAAAGAAATTTTTTTACAGAATGTATAAAAGTACAGTTACCAACCTCTTTCTGAAGGGGAAAGAAGAACAAAGAACAAAAAAGAAATTAAAGAACTGAAGACCTTTGCACTAGGAAATAAAGCAATTTTCAATTTCATCACTTGTAAAAGAGCTTTATTCTTATACAGCCTCATATGTTGTCCTGAGTTGGGAACACAATCCCAGTTGCATCATTTAGTTTGATGAGCATTTTGGACTCATAATACACCATTATATCGTCGAAATTATCCAATCTACAGTATAATTAAATCTTCCAAATGACTGATAATCTTGCACCTGAAACGCTGCACTACTTCAGATATTCATTCAACTCTTTCAGAACCATGAGCTTTAAGAGTTCGCTGAACAAGCTTTCACATGAGGCATAAGTAGACAAGTTCCAATTAACTATCCATTCAACATCAGAGCTTTTTGCAGATTTAAGTCTACTCAGATTGTTATGTCTATCGGTGTCAAACTCATAGAAAAGTTTTACGGCAATATGAAAGGATAATTGTATGTGGCACCAACTGATAACTAAAAACTTTTTCCTGGTTTCTCCAAGAATTTTTCTACAGCATACCTTTCTTATAAATCAATAATGCTCTTAACAAAAGAATGCTTGTTTAGGGAGATGTTTAAATATAATGAACAAATGAGGAACCTACATTTCCATTCAGCCCCAGAAACTCAGGGGAGTTGATTATTGCAAGCGCAGGAGCAAGATACACAAATGATGGACCCTGAATTAGGGGCAACCTTGATCCAAATGATGTATGCAAAAGAGTTGTCACCCCCGACATGAAAAGTACAGTGGAAACTACATTTGCTGTATCCTCCTGAACAACTAATTTGAGTTAGTTCAAATTAATCAGGATAATAAGACAATCGAATGTATAAAGCTTATGGTGTGCTCACATAGTTGCCGCCCATTGCTGGAACTATTACAAGAGGAATTAGTATCAATGACCCCAACATTGAAAGATAGTGCTGAAATCCATATAAACCAATAGGAACTGAAAGAAACAGCAACTTGCCATTAGCATTTCTATAGCCAAAAATAACACCAATGCATAAGTACTTGTGACTGATCCAACCAAAATTTCATCTACTCTCTAGCAGCACACTATAGTCGAGAAAACAACAAAGATTTTTTGGTTGGAACTGGCGCCATTCGCAGAATTAGAAGCCTTTGCACAATTTGCTTATGGCAGAAACCCAACACCCAAAAATCAATAACAATAATAACGGATTCAAGTGTCAGTAAAATTTATAGCTTTTACATATAAAGTAAAAAAATAAAATAAAATAAAAGAATATTTGGCAGTCACAAAAAAACCCCACACAAGAATATTTTGAAATCAATTTCCTACTTTCTAATTTATAAATTCCGTATTGCCCAAAGATTCAATGTTTCCACCACTTCTCGGATTAGCACTTAACCAATTACGGACTCTTATCTAATGTAGTATTTGCAACAGTAAAATCACATTAATAACCAAAGCTCACCAAGACCAGGTGTATCCCTGAGCTCATACTTCATATGTGAATGCCTCGACACAAACCCATCGTCATCTGCCAAAGTCTGTGGCAACACATCCACAACCTCTTCACTTCTCGCCCCCCTCCGACTTCCCCCCTCCACGGGTGCCACCGCTCCCGCAGCTGCTTGCCCATCAGCACCAGAAGCCTTAGTCCCCGGGGCTGCTGGAGCACCACCACCTCCGTCAGAATCCCTCCTTTTCCTTACTGACTGCTCCTTCTCTTTCTCCTTCTCCTTTTCCTTATCCCTTTCCCTTTCCTTCTCCTTATCCTTCTCAGGAGCAGGCTTTGGAGGTAATGGAGCGGGCTCCCCGTTTGGAGTCGGGCCGGGCCGCAGGCGGCCAGCTTCAAGATCGATGTTGGCGTCGGGCCCCTTGGGTTTCGGCTGGGAATGGAGCAAAATAGAACCCGAGTCATTGGCATTGGCCTCGCCAGAGAATTTAGGACGGAAGCCAGTGCGCTTGGCCCAAGAAGATGGCGGCATTGCAGAAGTGGATTCCGGAGCAGGTGGCCATGGGCCGGGTCTGGGTCGCTTACTCAGGTCGGAGCTCGCCATTGCTGTATTCTAGCAATTCATACTTGTACCGAGCCAAATTTACCAAAATGCAATATCTTCCGCTTCGAAACCTGAACCGAAAATAGATCTGAAGTGTCGTTTAGGGCTTCCAACTGATTCAAATCAACTCCGGAAGATCTGAGCCGAAGTTAAAAAGAACCGAGAGGGAGTTCTTAAGCTTAAGAGAGAAAAAAAAAATGAGAGAGAAAGCTCAGACACTGCGAGTGCGTGCGGAAGTGTGAGAGAAGCAGAGAGAGAGAGAGAGAGAGACTGAGAGGGCGTGTGGGTTTTTGACTGAGAGAGCCGAGGAAGACAAAAGAGGCGAACCGCGTTTCCACGCTGTTACACATTATACTGACGTAATCAATTAAAAAGTAATTAATTATGATAATGCCCCTTGTTTTACTACTACTACTTGATTAATGGTGATTTCTTCTTCTTTAGGCTTTGTTTGGTTCGCGGATGGAAGGGGAAGGAGAGAAAAGGAGATTAGCATCATTTACTTCACTTAGAGATAGGGGTGGCCAATCGATTTTTGATTCGGTTTTCGGTTTTACTATTCAGTTTTCGGTTCGATTTTTTTAAAAAAATAAGAACCGAACCGAACCAAACCGAACTAAACTGGTTCGGTTTGGTTCAGTTTAGCTCCAAACCGAAAAAAAAAATCTCAAAAAAAATGTGCAAAATTAGAGCAAAGAAACACCGGAAAAAAACCTCACAAAAGAAGTTCCAAATTAGAGCAATGAAATAACTAAGACAGTGAGTCATAATGCACAAAAAAATTACCAAATTAACAGCTTAATGTAGAGGACAGTGAGTCATAATTATCAAAAATCGGTTTTCGGTTCGGTTTTCGGTTTGATGATTTCAACCGAAAACCGAACCAAAATTTAAATAAATCATAAAAACCGAACCGAACCAAACCGTTTAAATATAAAACCGAACCGAAATGTGAAAAACGATTCGATTTCGGTTCGGTTTTCGGTTCGGACCGATTTTTGCCCACCCCTACTTAGAGAAAGTAAATATATTAATTTTAATTTTATTTAGTATAGATAAAATAAAAATAAATTATAAATATTTTTTTTATTTATTTAGAATAAAAAATAAAAAATTTTAATAATTTTATCATTTTATTTATTACATATATTTATTATTTAGATTTACTAAAAATTCTATCCCAATCCATCCGCTATTTGAAGTGTTGGTTTTGTTAATTTGGAGGGAGATATCCATCTAGATTTACTCCTCTTTCCTTTAGCATCCTAAACAAACAAGTGTTTTTACTTAAATTACACTCACATTTTAGTTTCCTTCAACATTTACTCCCCATCCAAACATAGTGTTAATTACCGGGACAAACGAAAGTGATTGGTGGAGATTTTCATCTCTGTTTCCGCCTTTTAAAGTTAAATAGCCGTTAGTTCCTCAAACATTACTACATGTAGCAAAATTTTAGTCATCTATCGAGAACTTCCGCAAATACAAATTGGATAAATAATTAATCCTTATATATATAATATGATTTTGTTTTACATGAGCATCAAATATAAACTTTTCAAAGTGCAAGTAAAATATTCAGGGGGTGATTTGATAAGATTTGGTTTTAGAATTTTGTTTTTAATTTCGTAAAAATTAAATTATTTGTGAGAAAAGATGTGGGTCTTATAATTAAAATTTTTTTATTTGGTTTCAAAATCAACTCATGTCCAATCACACCATCAATTATTGTGTGACTAATTATTAATTATAAAATATGAGTTAGACACTAAATTATTGTTCTTTAAGATTGTATTAGTATTAGTTACAATTCTTAATTATGTTTTAAATAGATAATTTTGTAGAAATTACTTTTTGTTTTAACAAAATTATGGTTTCTTTTTGTTTTGAATATTTAGTAAATATCCTAACTTTGGAAATGAGGGTTCCTCCAACCAGTGCAATACTTTTTTTTTTAATTTCAAAATATAAGATATTTTAATCTTTTTCTTCCTTCTCGACAGGTTTGGCCTTTTACTAATTTTAAAAAATTATTTTTAAAATTATCATCACTATAAATATAGTTCTTTTACTTTTATTATATTAGTAAAATTAATTAATAATATAATTATAAAAATATACATTTATTTTCCCCTTTTTTTAATCCATGTAATAAAACTAAAATATTTTATATTTTAAAACGGAGGGTGTATGAATCTGATTAGGAAATAAGTAACATCAGAATTCGGAACTTTGTGATCTTGATTGTTTTTGACACTGGACCTTTTATAGGTACTCAACTAATTATGAAATCTTCAAGTTGAATTTGTCCCTCGAGTAGTAATTTTGTGAATGAGTTTTCACATTTCTTATTTTCGAAAATATGAATTACATTTTTAAAAAAAATAGAGAAAAAGAAAAATAAAATTGCGTATTTATTCATGATCAAAATGGTTTTCTTTTCCCTTTAGAACACCAACATCTGCAGCAATTTCATTCTTTAAGCTTTATTCCCCTCTTTCCAGATCATGAAGCAAACTTTTTATTTGTTCTTTTCTACATTTTTGCACCTTATTTCTGAAGAATTTGGAAAGAATGATACCTATTTCACTTGAGCAAGCATTGTTTGTTAGAAAGTTCCAATCACAATCGATCAAAAATGTATCATTACCCTAGTTTCCTTCTTCTCATGCTATATATTCTATTTACACTGCTAAGATCGAAAACCAAAACAATTTTTACCATTTGATTCTCCAAAAACTAATGAGCAATTTCTTATTTTTATTGTTGTAAAAAAAGATTAGTCATGACTCGAGCTCTTACGTGTATTTAGATTAGATTAGATTCGTTGCGAAATCTAATACAACTTTTTTATTTTGAATTTCACACACTTTCTTATAAATAATTTACTTGTATAAAATCTACAATAAAAAATTTGAAACTCTATCTAATTACATCCTTAATTTTAAAGCAATGCATGAAATCTAATAATTTAAATGACAATACGGCACTTGGAAGAGTCCAAAAAATTCTAGTAGTTCTATTAAAGGAGGAGGAGGAGGTCTTTGTTGCTAGCTGGATATGGGGAGATCCAGACCCCAGTTGAGAAAGCTACATTCTATTTTGGAATTTCAAGAGCATCTAGCAAGGCCAGCTACGTATATAAAACGCCAAAAGTTCATCGCATAGCCGTTGATGATTGAAAATGACTTATGTGCTTACGTTCTGGGCGCTATTCCAACTTGTAATTTTGCATTATCCGTTTGCACAGGTGTATTTTTTTCTTAACTTTAAATTTAAATATATTTTTCAAATTTAATATTTTATATAAGAATATTTATTTAAAATAATTATGAAAAATGATACGTGCATTATTAAAAATATATGAGTGTGAAAAGTACTCCTTCCTTCGTGAATTAATATTTTATTTTGATTGGATAAAAAATTATGAAGAGTAATTTAATTATAAATAAATTATTATATTCTCTCTCATGTTAGTATAAAATAAATTAAATTTGTAAAATTTATAGTAAGAAAAATACTTTATATTTTCTTCTTATTTAATCTATACAAAAATAAGTTAAAAAATCTTATATTTTAAAATAAAATGAGTATTATAATATTTTTATTAATTAAAAATCAATAATATGTACGATTTATACAAAAATAGATCAAAAGTCTTATATTTTGAAATAAAAATAAGTTTATAATATTTTATTAATTAAAAAACTAATAATAAGATTCATATATTAGTGAAACTAAAATTTTTTAAATCAATTGATTTAATTTGGTAAATAAATAAATATATAATTAAGCATACAATAAGATAAATAACACCAGATTGCTTCTTTTTCAATCTATGTAAAAAAAGAGCAGAAAAGTATTATATTTTAAAATAGAAAGAATACTATAATATTCTTATTATTAAATCAAGATATTCAAAGAGTTTAGTTGTAAAAATTTAAATAGAATATATAACTATTTTTTAAAAATAGATATTTATTTATGAATATTTTGAAAAGAAAAAATAAACATTTATTTTCAGAAAGAGGGAGTATATAACATTATAATATTATGTTAAAACAAATAATTAATAATTTAAATATATAAGAAAATAGAAATATACGCAAATTACAAGCATGCACAAACGTTACTGGAAGAAAAAAAGGGCTTCATACCTAGGAATGGTGATGGGGAGACGGGGGAGCGCAGACCCCGGCTCCGGTCCAACCCTACAAGTGGGGATAAAATTAAATCTCCATCCCTGGCTCAAGGGAAAAAGTATTAAGTCCCCATCTCCGGCTGAATTGGCTCAATTCCAAGTAGAGATTACGGATCAATTCCCTATCGGGTCAAGGGAATTGGAGAAAAATTCCCCCAATCCTTGGTTGCTATACAGTATTTAAAAAACTTAATTGAAAAAAGCAATTTGAAGATTTTAGATAATAAAAAATAAATTTACACTTGAAATGAATATATAATACAAATAATATTTTAAGTAGATTTATATTATTTTAAAAGTTAAAATTATTTTTTATATATATCTAGGAATGGGCTATATGAAGATGAGTGGAGAAATGTAAAAACAAAATGGGGATGATTGGGGACGGTGGGGACTGAAAAGCAACTGGTCCTGGCTCGGCCCGCCTCAGGGTGTGGGGAGGATATTTCTGCTCGCTCCCGGCTTTCGGTCAAACTGGGGTCTCCTCTACTAGTCTACCAGTATTGGACAGCAGTTTATAACCTTAACTAATGAAGACCAAAAAGTCGTAACTTTCCCCCGGAATGTTTCTGAGGAGGAGATGACACACTCCGGTTCCGTGCAGGACATGACGAATCCTAACCTTTAAATTAGATGAATGAGCTGATTTAATAATTGAGTTGATTTTTTTTAATTTTTTAAAAATACTTTTGAAAAATAATTATTAGATTAGATCGCCATCTAATTTAACTATTATAATCCGATTAAATAATTGAATTGATTTTTAAATTTTTTTAAAAAAATTTTAAAAATAATTATTATATCAGATCGCTCATTTAATTTAATGGTTTAAATATGCTTTAGAACATCCAGCAAAAAAGACGTCCAAGGATCCAAAATTGAGATGACAAGCAAAATGGAAGCCTATGAAGGGCCGTCCAGGCTTTCCCGGTGGAGAGGCGATCTTGTGTTTCCAAAAGGGTGCTATAATGACGGATACAATTTAGACTTATTAGCCTTTTTTGTCCTTCGAATTTTTACAAAAACGCAACTTTTCCATACTTTTATGAGTTCTAAAATGGACTTGAAAGTAAATTTCGGATTTTTACCAAATTTGGACCCCTTTTGTGGAAAATGAACTAACGTGGACTGATGTGGGTGGTGGCGGAGTAAAATGGACATAACGCCATCCCAGTGCTATAACGCTATCAGGCATGGCGTTATAGCTTTTTATATAACGCCATCGGTGATGGCGTTATAGAGCTATAACGCATACAGCAATGGCGTTATAGCATTGTTATATCCGTCCCACCCAACCCACTTTCACTTTCACACAGCGGTCCTCTCCTGCCGGCGGTCTCCATCGCAGATTTAAGCCGACGCCGACGCCAATTTCAGCCGTAGATCTCCGCATAATGAAAAATTACATCTCACATTTTCTAACAATCACTAATGAAAAATTACAAATCATACATATTTAATTTAATAAAACATCCTCTTTCAATAATAATAGTAATATAGTAATAAAAATTAAAAATTATTTAATTTCTTATTATTACCTAATTAAGATATTAATGCCAATTAAAAATTATTACTATTATATTAAATATTAAATTTGTACAAAAGAAATGTCCTATGCATAAAATAAAATAAAAATATTATATGAGCATAATTTGTGTTGCATCAAATAATAAAAGTGGACTATAATACCAAAAGAGATAAAATAATAAAATAACAACATTAAGCAGCAAAGCAAGATAAAACAAAAAAAAAACCCAAAAGTGCAGCAATCAGCAAACCGGCTGAAATCGGCAAAAAAAAAAAAAAAACACAAACAGCAAACCGGCAAATAGCCCTTGGGGCAGAGAATTTGGGAAAAATTCGGTGGAAAGAGAAGCCATAGAAAAGGAGAGTGAGGGACGGACCTTATGCGGAGATCTGCGGCTGAAATCGGCGTCGGCTTCGGCTGAAATCTGCGATGGAGACTGCCGGCAGGAGGGGATCGCTGTGTGAAAGTAAAAGTGGGTTGGGTGGGACGGATATAACAACGCTATAACGCCATCACCGATGGCGTTATAGCAAAATCTATAACGTTATCCGTGATGGCGTTATACGACTGGACATAACGCCATTTCAGATGGCGTTATGTCCATTTCACTCCGGCCCAATCTCAGATCGGTTCACTTTAGTTCATTTTTTATAAAATCGGTCCAAATTTGATAAAAACCCTAAATTTTCCATAATATTGAGAAAATAAAATCGTTCCACAGTCATTCTCTAGAAAAACCAAAATATCAAATAGGGAAAGATAAAATAAATCACCCATTTACATCAGATCACAATTCCTTTTCAATCAAATCACATAAATCACCCATTTACATCCACCATCCTTTCCTTCTTTACTATCTCTTTATACCACAATCAAACTATGCCTTTTTTTTTTTTTCCTTTTGCCAAAGGTACATGTTGTATTGTTTCACTATGTTGCAAGAATGACACTTTTCGTGTCAATTTTTATTGTTCTACATACAAGAGAGATTGATGAAGATAGACAGTTAATTTATAAGCCTAACAACTTTTATTTGGTCCTACAAGTGGATGTCATCGGATTTAGAATTGCAGCAACAATTAACTATTAGTATTTAATACATCTCATACGTTGTTGTTATATAAGATATTATGAATAAAAATTTACCAAACACACCTAATACACACAAGATGTAAAATGCATCTTTAAATACTATTTGAATACACTCATGAGTCGTATATACATATGCGAGTGTAGCAAAGAAAAATGATCTCGATTGTAATGTTTTTCTTAACTAAAAATTTTTATATTAAATATGTTATATGGAGAATTAGTTTTTTAAAATAAAGTTAGAATTTTTAATTTATTGCTTAACAAAGTGATAATCAGAAATTAACAGAATCTACTTTGGAAAAGCCGACTGCTACCAATTACTAAGCTCATGGGACCCTTGGGCCTTTTTGCGGTCAAGCTCCGCCATACTTGATAGATGGAGGCCAGAAAAAGAAAACCATATGATTACTGCGAATGCTGCTTCATAGCTTGGAAATTACTGTCATCAACGCATGCTCTACATTTTTCCCACGCTGCTTCATTCTCTTGCATTGCATCACTTTTTGCTCGAGAGGAAAACTATTCACCTAGCTTTTAACAATTTTACCTCAACTGTTTTTTTTTCTTTTCCTTTCTTTTCCCCCTTTTCCCATAAAGAATGAGATGTCATTAATCTAAATCTCTTGATGTACGTACTAAATTATTGAGATAAGGCCTCACTCTGAGATTCTCTAAATTTTTGTTATAACGTGATCTTGTGTTAACAAAGTTGAGTTTCTACAAAAAAAAAAAAAGGTAAAAAATGATTGTTTGAATCAGTGCTCATTTCCAGCTGATACCAGATGTTCTCCACCATGTTTGCTGGGAAAAGACCAGCTGAGCAAAGCAGTGTTGTCAAGTGGGGATGGTATTGAGTAGTGAATGTGACCACAAGAGGCCCAATCTTAGCAGGTTTGAATGATCATTACATGCCTCCCTCAGTTCCCTTCCCCCTATGCTATAAAAGGGGTGGGTGGAGAAAAGGAACTTCTAGCAGGGCTGCTTGTATATATTGCAGAATTAATAGAATACAAGAAATTGGAGTTTTTGTTTTGGGTACAATTGGATTGCTACTATTGATGGTCTTGTGTATTTAGCATAACAGGATTCTACACTCGGTTTGTTCTTTGTCACATAATTATATCAAAGAAATAGTAAATACAAGCATACTTAAAACTTTTGATTAGCAACTGAACTATAGATTAGTCTATCTTGCTCCTGTGGTGCTAAAGGTCGAGCTTGGGATGATACCACGTTTTATTCTATTCTTTAACCGTTATTGAAGTATGAAATGCCATTTTAAGGCTCTGTTCTTAATTATTGAAACTTTTTTTAAATTGTTTTTGAAAATTAAGCATTTTGGAAAAAAAGTATCTAAAACTAAAATAAAATTATTATTTTTATAAAATTAATAAGTAAAATTATTTTTAAAAACATCTCCAAATAAATTTTGAAAATTATTTTTTAACTTATTTAAAATGATACTATGCCTAGAAGATGCCTTAAAACAACAGCGAAAAGTATGGCTATTGAGTGGAGTATATAACCTGTTATTCAACATAAATGAATTGAATTTAAAAAGTATTTGGAGAAAAAAATGGAGAAATGAAAGCTTTAAGCATGCTATTAAACCATTTTTGAGAAATTTTGTTTTTTTGTAAGATTTGTTGCCGGAAATAAAAAAAAAGAGTGGGGGTGGGGGGAATCCAAATAAAAGTTGCAGAAACACAATCCAAGTTCCCCAGACCCCAGAGGCTCGAGTTTCAAAAGCCACAATTCCCCATTGAAGTAAAAAATGAAAGTAAAAATAGTTTAAAATTATATATAGTCTAAAAATTAAATCTATTTGCTGACTCTACAAGAGTAACAAAATCGCATTTATCAACTATAAATATTCATATATTGGTTGAAGTCCCAAAAAAATAAAATCCAACACCTATAGCTGTTGAGTTTAAATCACGCTAGAAGTGTGGTCAACCTCTAGGTTCAAAAGATAGAAATCCTCAAAAGAAAGAGGATCAAATGATCAAGGTGATCATATTGAAGAATCTAAGAAAAAGGACAAAAAGATAACTGATGAAAAAATTCAAGATTATGAAAATAATATAGAGATTTTCATTAATTATATAACTTCTGGTAGAAGATGTAATCGAATGGAAATGATTATTGATATCTCATTTGCTTATAATCATTTCCTTATAATGTAACACTTGATACTTTGAAAGATAATAAGGATCCTGAACCAACATCAATTGAAAAATGTCAAATAGAGATGATTAGTCAAAATAGAAAGATGCAATTCAATGAGAATTAAATTAGCTTTTGAAATGTGAAGTTTTTTTTACATGTAGTCTGAACATCTAAAGGTGTAAAGCCCATTAGTTATAAATGGGTATTTGTACGAAAGAGAAATGAGAATAATGAAGTCATGAGATATATGGTACAACTAGTTGCATAAGGTTTTTCGCAAAGATCATATATCGATTATGATGAGACATATTCACATATAATAGATACAATTCTATTTCAATACCTTGTGAGTTTGATGGTAAATGAAAAAGTTAACATATGTCTAATGAGTGTAGTGACCGCTTATCTATATGAGAATATTGACAATGACATTTATATGAAAATCCCAAAAGGATTCAATATTCCCTAAACTTGGTTGTCTTAAATATCATTCCATTAAATTACAAAAGTTATTGTATCATTTAAAGAGCGAAGCAAAGAGAAGAGGTAGGGTAGAGAGAGAAATTGAAATGATTTAGTTTTTTTGACTATATATAGTCAAAATCAAAACTGTACATAGCACCCTTAATAATTATTCAATGTATTGTTGATGTGAATAATTATTTAAAAATTATTATGTGAATTTGTAGTTAGAGGTGTTTATTATTTAGTATAATCTGAAAAATCAAAATGAATTTGTTATTTCGATTCAATTCAACTAGATTTATGAAAATTCTGTATAATTTGGTTTGATTTTCAATTTTAGTTCTCAAATAAAAAACCTAAAACTAAAACCAAACTGAATTGAAAAACAATTTTTTTAAAAAAAATGATTCAAAAAAGCATTAAAAAATACATTTAACCAAAAATCTTTACACACACACACACACACACACATATATATATATATATATATTACCAAAACACTTTTACTCTCTCTCCTCCTCTAAAACTCTTAAATCTCTAATTCTAATTTTTAGAATTTTAAAATTTTTTATTTGTTAAAAAAGTTATCATTAGCTAAGAGATAAAATAATATAAATACTTTAGTTTATCCTAAACAAATTCTAATAATTTTTCACTATCTCCACATAACTTTATTTACTGCCACTCTCTCCACAAACTTTTTTTTCTTCACAAACTTTTCCTCATAAGGTTTTTATCGTCAAATCCTCTTATTTTTCTCTGATTAGGGTCTTCTTTTTTTCAAATTAAAGAGATAATCTTTTTAATTTATTTTTTGATACATGATACTCTTATTCTCTTATTTTTTCTCTTTCACTTTAATATTTGACATCTGAAATTGATAAATAGTATTATAAATTTGATTTTCTTGAGGAGTTTATCAATGCTCAATGCTTCTCTTATTGTTCAAAAGATGTTTATAAATTAATTATTTTTAAGAAATATTTCTTTTTCTTTAATTTATTGAGAACTTCTTTGCATACATGTGAGATGTTTATGAAATTATTTATTTTTAGAGAAGAATATTTTTTATTGAGAACTTTTTGAGAAAGAGACCAAAATAAAAGACTGTTCCGTGCTTTTCTTTTAAAATGGAGAAAAATGCATGAGTGATATACACGTTATAGATATCAGATATATTTAGGATATTTAAATTTTTTATTTAAATAAATATTTTAACTTTATTATTTTTTAAATTTTAAAATATGTCTTAGAAGCTTCTTCAATTAAATCTTATAAAATGAGATGCATACAAATTTCTTTTAATTTTTATTTATATTTTTCTTCTTTAATATGAATCTGTGTAATCCTTTTTAGAAATAAAATATATATTTTTAAAACTTTTTAAATTTTCTGATTATTAACAAGTTTGTAAGTTATACATGACTTTCATATATAGTTATTCCTTTGCCCCCCTTTTTGTTAGCGTCTTTTATTTTTAGCATCATTGATGTTTTCTCTTTCATGCATTTTTTTTTTATTTTAATTGAATGATATAATTTATTTTATATTTTTAGTTATTTTAATAGAATATTATTGAGCTTTTGTTTTTTTATAGGTTTTGAAGATTCAAACTTTTTTTTTAATTTATTTGAGGAGATAACTTTAGGAATATTTATCTGTTTACTTTTTTGTATCTATTACACCAATTAGAACAATATCTATTACTATCTAATTTGATCATTCATTTGTTAAGTTTTAAGGATAAAAGTGTCAATTACCTATTAAAATATTTTACACCAGAATATACATAATTTTGCAGTACATTAGACATGAAATGTAATAGTCGATGGTTTTTATTTTTTTATTTTTATCTTTTTACCAAATAAATATAAAAAAAATAATTTTGTAAAGTACATTAACACTATGACTTTTTTGTGATGGATCAAGTTCACGGATTTTTTTTTAAAAAAATTAAGCAGTGACCAAAGAATCTTTTCATTCTGAAAAAAACTTTCTTTGAGGTTTTTAATATAAAACACTAATATTTTTTAGAGAATTGGCAAAAACAGTCTTATAACTATTTTGTTTGTCTTATAACAGTCCTATAATTTTTATTTCAAATATTTTAGTCCTAAATATATTTTTTAAAGAAATAAAAATCTTCACCGCCAGTCTTGCGGTGGAGTCCCACCAGTCAACCACCACTGCTATCAGTCTTGCAGACTTCGGGCGGCGACATCGCCATTTTGATCAAATTCGGCGTCAACTTCTCCGAATTTTCATGCAGGATTTCGTATCTATTCCAGTCATATTTCTTACCTTTGGTTTTTCTTCAAAACTTGATGTGGGAGGTTGAGTCCGTAGAGATTGAAAGAAGCTTGGTCTAGCATCGGTACTGATGGCAGCTGTGGATGCATTCCAAAATGGGGTGTTGTTAGAGAAATGCAGTTGACCATGGGGTGGGTGCTTTGAAGGCGACGTCCTTAGGAACTGGGGAAATTTAGACCAATTAGAATTACTAGGCACGAGCTGATCAGCAGTGTTGATGACATAGCTCGATGGGTAGGGATAATTCATTGATCGGCTATCAAAAGTTGATTGCTGGGGCTGATTATCTGATACTAAAATCCTTGTAAAACATTAGGACTGCCGTATGAAGCTGTATCCACCTGAAAATTGGTGTTTAAATCCTGAGATGTTATGGTGCTATTGTTGGAGCTCGTATGAGGACTATACTGATGTTGATCTAATGAAAGTGCCGATTGAATTGCTTGAAATCAGTAGCAGACAAATCCTGATCAGAACTTCCACCAAATAATTTCTGTCTCCACTGGTCTTGAGAAGCTGTGGCCTCTTGCTGAAAATTTGCATTTTCTTGTTCGAAGAAAATTCGGCGTCAACTCAAACTCACGGGTGAGTTTTGATCGGACTCCACCGCAGGACTGGCGGCGAGAATTTTTATTTCTTTAAAAAATAGATTTATGACCAAAATATTTGAAATAAAAGTTATAAGACTGTCATAAGATAAGCAAAATAGTTATATGACTGTTTTTACCAATTTCTCTATTTTTTATTTTTTAAGAATGAAGAGAGACAAGTAAAGGGAGCGAAATTTTAATTTTCACAATAATTTTATTACAAATATATTATATTTTTTTGAAGAGTCAAAATAAATAATTAAACGATAAGAAATTTTCTTTTTCTCTTACACATAATTTGAGTAGGAGGTGAATACTGTAGAATAATTAAAAAATCATATCATAAAGTTAATTTATTTTAAAAATATAAAAAAGTATAACTTATAATGTATTTTTTATTTATTTCTTTTTTATCTTAATTTACTTATAATTAACTATTAGTACACTTTTTTAAATTAAATACATAAATTTACTTCATATATTTTATAATAACTCTAATAACAATTTATATAATAATCCGTATTAATTTTTTTTTATGACACTTTTTAATAAAAATTAACTCTATCACTAAAAGAAATAAATTTACTCATAATCATACTATTAAATATATTTTTTAATAATATTTAAAATATATATATTTTTAAAATATATTTTTATTATATTTTTATTTTTTAAAAAATAATACATACACCATATAAAGTACTGACAATATACTAATTGAATTAAACTAATATATATTTTTATATTGCGTTCTTCTTCTTCTTTTTTTCTTATTTTTTCTTTAAAAATTTAATTTAGAATCGAATCAAATTAATTTATTTAGTTCAATTTGATTTGGTTTTTAAAAAAATTTGGTTCGATTTGAATTCCAAAAAAATTACAAAATCAAAATGAAAACTGAAATTTCAAACTAAAAATCGAATCTCACCGGCAGATCAAAATTTCAAGATCGAATATGTTTAAACAAAGTGTTCTTCTGTACACTGTAACCGGACAGCAAAAAATGACATTTACGCACGTGTCTATCTCCCTCGCTCTTCTGTGTTTCCGATTGAACCAACGGAAACCACAGGAAATAACTAACACTGTTTTTAGCGCCAAATCAAGAAAACATTCAGAAAACACTTCCAACCAACATAACAAAATCAAAAACATGTTCTCCATTTCAGTTACCCCAACATCGATTCCAACCCAAAATCATCATCTACTTTATGGAACGCAGAAATTCTTTCACTGGAAAAGATCCTTAAAATTTATTGTTCGGTCGTCTTCCACCAGCTTGCAAGAACAAGTCGAAGAAAAATCATCTCTAGATGGTTACAAGGAGAGCGGAGAGTTCTTGAAGAGTAGGAAGGGTGGTCTGGTTGAATTTCTGCCACCAATAAAGGTGGCGAAGAGGGTTGTGCTGGTGAGGCACGGCCAAAGTACTTGGAATGCAGAGGGTCGGATTCAGGGCAGCTCTAACTTCTCAGTTCTCACCCAGAAAGGTGAGGCTCAGGCTGAGACGTCTCGTCAAATGCTGATTGACGATTCTTTTGATGTCTGTTTCTCAAGGTGGGTTCAATTTTCGTCAGTATCGTTTTTCGCTTTCATCTTCTTTTAATTTTCCCACTTCCTTTTGGTTTTTGGTTGTTTTCTTGATCAAGTTGCTTGTGTGGGAATTGAGATTGTTATTTACTGGGATTAAAAAATGAGGATGTGCCTATTCGTTCTGAAGTTGCTGTTGGCGAAATAATTAGGACGCAAGGGTTTCTGTTAAGTGCTGTGATTGGGAAGAACTTTAATTGGAATTTCGTTGATATCTTAAGCTTTTCTTCGGATTCACTGATAGGGAGCCTAGTGTTATTGCTAAATTAGTGATACAGCACTTGTCAGAGGTTTCGAAACTAGACAAGCAGACTGAGAAGATATAGAAAAGAATGTGACTGAAGCCGTTACTACTGTTTTTGGGTCGGTCTACACTCTGCAGGAGAAATATTTTAAACAATCCGTTTGCTTTTAGACTTAACTGCGATTAAGTTAGTAAACATGCACTTACGGCATGGATTCTTCTTTAGTAGGCGACACACAATAAGGGAAATTGTTAAATTCCCTATTGTAGTGTTATTTTCTTTTAAACCATTAATTTGATGGATCAATTGCACATTATATAGTTATTTGAACTTAAGAAATCTTTTACCTGAAATTAGAGTGAGAATATCAAAATATATGCCATGTGAAAGCAGATATTACCAGTCAATGGTTGTTGAATGTTTTAAGTTGAAAGCATAGAGTAAGTAAATAATCCTTTCTGGTCTGGATTGAATGTGTTGGCAAGAAATTAGTATTGTAAAATGATCTGTGTCGCCAGCTATGGAATTGTGGATTTAGATATATGTGTATGATGTGCATTAGAATTACAGTTCAAACATCTGGTAGTACATAATGATTAAGCCAATACCAAAGAATTCTAAGATTTTGCAAATTTGTGATTTTACTTTTAATCTAAACATTCTCAACTAGTCATGAGATAAGGTAGACTACCTCTTGATTTATTCCCTATGTTTCCTTTCCCTGCCTGTTGACCAAGTTGGATTATATATTTCAGTCCGTTGATTAGATCAAAGAGGACAGCCGAGATCATATGGAATACCCGTGAGGAGGAAATAATCGCTGAGCATGACCTGCGAGAAATTGATCTGTATTCATTCCAGGTGAGTTTAATTTTCAAAATAGATGTCAACTGGTCAAAAAATGTTCATACATGGCGCTTAAGTATGCATGGATGTATTTATCTGGGTTACTCTTTTCTTGGAAACCAAGTTATTCTCCATGAAAGTAATATTACCTAGCAGTTAGATTCAAGTTTATAATTTGCATTTTAGCTTTTTAATGTAGTTCATTCTGTATTGGCTACAGGGGCTCCTGAAGCATGAAGGAAAAGCTAAATATGGCTCAGCTTATCGTCAGTGGCAAATAGATGCTGCAAATTTTAATATCGATGGTCATTATCCTGTGAGGGAGTTGTGGGACCGTGCTAGAAACTGCTGGAACAAAATCTTAACTCATGATAGCACGTCCATACTTGTTGTTGCTCACAATGCTGTTAATCAGGCTCTTGTGGCAACAGCTATTGGTATTCTTTATTTGGATCCTTCTTAATTGTTTACAGGTCTCGTATGTGTTTGCAAAGTTATTGCAGTTCAATCATTTTATTCTTTTATTTTATTGTCAATTAGGATTAGGCACTGAATACTTCAGGATTTTACTTCAAAGCAATTGTGGGGTTAGTGTGTTGGACTTCACCCCACGGCCTGAAGGTAGTTCCCCAAGTATATGTCTTAATCGCTTAAACCAGGTATGTGGTTATTCATATCCCTTATAGGCTCATATGTTGCTCTTCAAATGGGATCATGCTTGAAGTTCCTAATGTGCAAGGGTGGTAGAAGTAAAACTCTTAATCCTGCTTTCCTTTATTGAGAAGAAGAAGATGTTTGGAGTTATTTAGATGGACGTTATTTTCATAGTCTAGTTTTCTTTTATCTAGTGATTAAATTTTGCTGCATCTGGGGTATCTGTTCAACGGTTACACAGATATGCTTCTAAACAAGGACCATAACTTATAGCAACTGAACCTTGATCTCTTGGGAATTTTTGAGGTTTCAATCTCCACCTTCAGGCGTACTTAATTTCTCTTTTGGTGACTCGAATCCTATTAGGCTGTTGTGGACACTATTCGCAAACCCAGCACAGTTTTCAATATGAGCTTGCCCCTGGACACATGAGGCAAAGTCCAAGAAGTGATGTGATAGAAACCCTATGAGAATGCCTTCACCAATACCTTTTGTGCTGCAGAAGACTATTGGCATTTGGTTTTGTGACTGAGAACAAGTTAAAGTATAGATATTTAGTAGACTATATTACCCTTTCCATTCGGGACAGAGTTTTTAAGACTACCCTAGTAACCATAAGTTTCAAAGTCACCTCCTGCAGAAACAACTTTCAAGTCCTTGAACTGAGATGTTACACTTTCCAGCATGCTGCTCTAATGGCAGAAACTTTCCAATTGCTCCTGATGGTGGAATTGCTGATGAACATAGACTAATTTTAACCTAGAAATACACTGTTCTCTGTTGTGCGCACAGGTTAACACCACTTTTCCTTCTATCTCTGATATCCCTTATTGAGTAGTTAAATGTAAGTTAAGAGTTTGGCTTTGTGTGCATTTGTGTCTGTTAGCTCAAACCTCTAACAGTGTCCAACTTGCAATGGCCGTGTGCATTTCCCAAGTTATTTCCTTTGCTGATCTTCAATTTAACTTTCATTTTCATGTCCTTTGTAGGGCTATATTCAATAAGATTACATGCTGATCAATAAATCCATGTCTCTTTGTGATTAACATACCCTTCTTTTTTACTTTTCTTTTTGTCCTTGAATTTTTATCTAGACTATATTCTGGTTCTTGTAGGTCTTGTTTGAAGTTTATCCTCTATTTAAATGTAAATGATGCAGACCCCAAATTCGCCTATAGCTGCCAGCAGTTCTGGGGGCAGGAAAACCAGCATGCGGATCATACTTGTCTGTCATGGAATCTCCCAGAGTGATTCTGAGGTATGACAAAACCTTGCAGGGGCCAAGAAATAGTTTATTTATGATTTGTTTTTCTACTGTTGCAAGGGATGAAATTTGTGGGCTATCATAATAGGCAGAACAAGTTGAGCTACGAGAAAAAAGGGCATTTTAACTTCTTGTATGACTACAAAGCTTCTCTGAATGGGCCTAATCCCCACAACTATTTAAATGGCTGGAGCAGGATCCTTTACATAAATTATAAAGAGATGTTAGACATAAATTTTAAGCCTCCATGGTGCACACTTCAACAGTATTCATATGATGCTAAACTATAGGCATTCCAGGAACTCTGGAGATTTTTTATTTTCAGCTGACTACTTAACTTGATTAAAAATTTTTAAGGTGGTGAAAGAAATTAATTGCCTACTTCATAAAACACTCCCTGATCAAGGTACAGGAACCGAAAAACTTTTTCTGAAGTTTAAGAAGAGAGAAGTGCTAGAGATGTGTGGTTTTAGCTAGAGTAAAAGTGTTAGAGATGCATGGTTTTACCTTTAGCCTGTGCTGCTTTTGGGTTATTTTTGTTTCTGACAGCAAAATGCTTGACTTGTAAAGGACATATTGGAGGAAAGTGCTGCATTTTTCCTTTTCATATTGATAGATAGTATGATGCATTGAACACATATTCACAAGAATGAATAGATATCATTAGACGATTAACTTCCGTAGGAGAAGTGTTCTTAGGATGGTCAAGATGTTTTCCAGTTACAATATGTGTACCAATTGGATATTACTATGTTACTTTTTTTATCCTTTGTTTGAATTTTATTGAAAAAGAATTTGACTTTCTTGTTTATCCAAAGATGTTGAGAAATCTAAGATGAGTTCTGATATGTCACAAGGCTTCTCTGTGTGTGGCAATCAATTGATGACTAAATGCACGGGCTTTTCTATGCCTGTTCATATGTTTAAGCACTTTAGGACTTATTTTAGGAAAATTATCTGAATTAATCTATTAAAATCTGATTCTATCAAAAATAATTTCCACGGAAAAGGACTCTTTTATTTTAATGATGCTTCATTAAGATTCTTGAGTTCATAGGACTATAAAATGGTAGGTATCTCGGAATTATTTGTAACATATTTTCTTTACTAACAAGTAAGAAGTAGCTTTAGAACTTTGGCTACTTTCTTGGGGTTCTTAATCCATGATATCCGCAATCATTTACTTTCAAAACTGATGATTCGCACTCCAGTGATTCGAAAGGCAAATCATTTCTAGTAGTGGAACCTCTGGATTTGGAATCAGAAATTAGGGAAAGGGCCCCCAAAGAAAAAGAAAAGAAGATACAGAAAAGTTTGGGAAAGCAGAAGATGAATCGCGATTGAAGTGTTCATATTTTTTCATTATTGTTTGACAGTTTTCTTTCCCTCGTTCATGTTGTCCTTTTGCCATTAGACAAAGAAGTGAAATGAACTTGCTGTTACGGAATGGCAGGGCAGTATCTCATATTCTGGGGAGAGCCCGATGAACATGCTTGGAATTATACAGGTAATAAGAGAATAATTGCACCAATAGTAGTCAGATTATGATGGTAGGATCTGATTTTATTTCATAAATTGGGACAGTCACAGAAAACGGCTGAGCTACTTCTTGACCTGAAGTTAAATGCTATAATAAGCAGTCCCAAGATGGCGTCAGTAGAGACAGCTAATGCAATATCCTGTGTAAGATCTTTTGAATATTCATGACGACATTTTTAAAAAATTCCTTTCCATACACAATTATTTGCCTATGCAATATCTTGAAATGAGAAGAGTGTAGGTCCAAGAAGCTGCTGATTGCCTGGGTGCTGACTGTGTTCCGCGATATGTGGAGATGAAACAGATGGCAGACCTTGATGTTGAAAGCATCCTCAAGAAACCAAAAGAGGCAAGTGATTTTACCATTTGTACTAAAATCATATAGTAGGAATACTTAATATGAAAGCAAAAATAAATGGAACTTGATAATGTCTGTGTCAGGCATTCCATGAAGACAATAGAGTCAAACTAAACCAAACTGATTTTCCTTTTTTCAGTTAGTGGTTACATTAAAAGTACCAGAAAAGAAATAATAATATTTAGTCTAAAGATGATGTTCTGTCTGTGGAGCTGCAGGTTCTGTTTCTTAAACATTAAAATGTATTTTCTTTTTGTATTCTTTTTCATAATCTTTTCATTGACTCTGAACTCATTCCTCATTACTTTCCACCATTGGGGTGTCAATTGATTTTTATTCTAAAAGAGGACTAACCGAACATGTTATATAACAGGTGATTGTATAAATTTTTCATTGGACTGATGTGGGCTTCACTTTCTTATTGGATTTTCTTAGTTCATTTTTCCAACTCTCAAAAGTCTTTTTGTTCAATCATCTTTGGCAGTTTCAACCTTATCAGCCTGGCTGGTTAAATGGATTTGAAGATGAAGTTACAACGGCACTATGGAATCGATCAGGTGATGCCTGGAGGCAATTGTTACGTGTGCTTTCATCTGAAGGTTCAGAACAGGAAAATGTTGTCGTTGCAGTAGGCCATCCCGCAATACACATTGCAATGTTGGGGCACTGCTTAAAGCTGACAAAGGAATGGCTAGGATCATTTCATCTTGATGCGGGCAGTATCAGCGTGATTGACTTCCCGGATGGACCGGCTGGTAGAGCGGTTATCCGCTGCATAAATTACACTGCCCACTTAGGTAGGTGGTCAATTCCCATTACAAGATCATCACCAGAAGATCAGGAGTTTTAAGTCTTAATGTCATCATTTCATTTCAATACATATGTGAGAAGATTCATTTATTTGACAAAAAGTTCTTGAATTAGACGTCTTGTAAGTTGTCCAGTTTGGATGATATTACAAGGCAAGAAGAAGGACAACAGAGCCAGCAACAAGTTGATTTTGGTCTACTCTGGTCCATTTTGGACCATGGTTCCTTGATCAGTACCAATCATATTTTCTTTCTGTATTCTTAACAATGAGAAAAACCATATCCTTTTCTATTCAGTTGGGTTAGGTATCTACTTCTGTACTAATATCTTTTGATTTACCCCGAAGAAAGGGAAAAGAATCAAGAAGATATTAAAGCTGTGGTTGGGAAACCTAACTTGTTTGACCTTTTTATTATTATGCTATATAGCATCTTGGTCAACTTTGGCTCCAATCAAAGACTGATATCTTCATCACCATTGGTGTAATTGCCCTCTTTTTCAGGCACTACAGCACATAAGAGTGAAAAAAAAAAAAAAGAAGAGAAAATTTAGTTGAGATATGCGTGATGGTTATTGCCATTTTGTTTTTCTTGGAGCCAAGAGGCCGGAACTGAGAGCGCTTTATTTGGCAGCCATTTCCATTTGTAGAAGGAGGAGAATGATTTTCATCGATTTTGCTAGTATTGGGTAGCCACTATTGAGAGGATATATGTCCCGTTAATTACTCTCATATTCAATACTAACCGTTTTGTTATCCCGTTCTAGTTGCAAACTTTGAGAAACTCTTATAATAAGAACAAAGTAATTCGATTGATTAAAATTTTTTTAAAAAATTTGTTATTAAATGATAAGTATTAAATTTAATTTGTTCGTGCTCTTTTTATATAATATTTTTAAGAAAATACAAGGGAAGAATCATATATGAACTTTCTCAAATTGGTAAAAATTTTCTTGGTTTATATCATATAGATCATAAATGAAAGCATCTTAATGTAAATAGCATAATAAAATCAAAATAATAAACTCTTTCCTTAATTTTGGAAAAAAACTTCTACCCTTTCCGGAACGGCATTACTTTTAACTTTAATGACAAAAAAGTTCTGAGCTAAACAATTATTTGAAGATATAGCAAGGAAATTTCTTTGGCCCGAAAAGGAACGTGAAGGATCGGAGGAAATCACGAGTCCCTTTCCTCACTCTTTTTAGGCGGAACGACAGAGAAAAGCCAGAGACCAGACAGCTTCCCAGAAGAGAGGGAAACAAAGTACACTCAGTTTCTTTCCCCCTCTTAAGTTTTTTATTTTTATTTTTTGGAGAAAATAAAAAGTAGAACGCCCATTAATGATGATAGGTTCTTTGACTCTGCAGACCCATTAATGGAGCTCAGAAGGCGTTTGCAAAATTAACAGTTTAATCGGGGTTTCGATATGCCGTTGCATTGCATCCCACTTTTCAGTATAGAAAGGAAACCCAAACACATTATATTGAAATCTTAATTACAAAAAAAAACATGTCTTAAAGTTCTATTATTATAAAGAAAAATTAGCTCTAAATGTTATTAAAGAAATGTATTACTATCGATCGTTACTATTAAATTTTATTTTTGTTATGAATTTGTTGACGCGCATTCGTTGTCGACACAATAAAATAGTAATACTAATGTAGAGAGCTTAATAAAGAAATTAGAATGTAGAGAATAGGAGAAAACTATAGAGAGAAAATAGAGAGAAAGAACAAGAGATCTTTATTGATTCTTTGAGAGTAAATCAATCAATGAATGAGTGTATCCAACACCTCAGTCTAGAGCCCTATTTATAGGGTCATAATACAAGAGTTTATGAAAACTCAAATTCTAGTGGGGAAAGGAAATCAAATCTGATTAGGAGTCATATTTTGGGAGTTCAGTTCTCTTCAGGAAACTGATTAATATGAACATCCACATATATTATTTCATAACACTCCCCCTTGGATGTTCATAACATAAAGAATATGCCTCGTTAAAACCTTACTAGATAAAAACCCAGTGGGATAAAAAACTCTAGTGAAGGAAAAAGAGTACATTATTCTTTATGTCATTATTACTCTCCCTGATAAGAAAACCCTTTTAAGGTTTCTTAACCGCCGCATTCCAATTTTGTTCACTAATTTATCAAATGATGCGGCTAGTAATGCCTTAGTGAATAAATCTGCCAGATTGTCACATGATTGAATTTGTTGCACATCAATGTCACCACTCTTCAGGAGCTCATGAGTAAAGAAAAATTTTATCATATCTCCTTAGATATATTCCAAACTTTATTATCATCCAACAACATAGTTGGAATTCCTCCTTAGAGGATATAGATTTATCTCGAATACATTAATCATGATCAAATATATTCTCAACCAACATTATGAATTTCTATTACTTCAACATAAATTGAAGATGTGGCTGTTATAATCAACACATGCCTATAAATGCATGATTTATGTGGATCATATAGGTAATTTATACCTTACATATTCATCTCAACAGGAGTTGAATTTTCTCAATATTCGAGATAAGTTATCTCAAGGAGATGTCATAAGCAAGCTTAATGCCGTCTCAAAATTTATTGGGTAGAGAAGAACTATAATAGATATCTACTTGCACGTGGACAAGTGTATTCATGCTCTAAATTGCAGAGTTATGGTACTTCAGGACCAAAGAGTTCTTTAATATCCTTTAATAGATATAAAGGATCTTATATATAATAACCCAATAACTATTGATGTGCTATATCCATGTGAAACATCTTCAGGATGTTCAATCAAAATAAAATGTTGATCACAATACTTGCTCCTCTAAATTCTTCAGGAAAAATATCTTGATTATCAAATCATTTTCTCTTTTCAAAATCAATAGATCAATCACGCTTCAAGCATGTATCAAAATCATATGACTATAGAATTCATATATTTGTCCTGCTAGGACATTTATCCAAATATGATTATCTATAAGTATAATGTTATATTGACTAACTCTACAGGAGTCAGACAAACAATCAATATGCAATATTATGCAAATAAACAATATTTTGAACTTCTAATTCATTAATACTTGTGCATAGATCAAGATAATAAAAGTCATAAATAATATCCTCTTTTAATTGATGATTTTCTCCCCCTAATGTGGGGAACACTATGCCAATCAATAGATTGTACAATGAGGATATCTTTTAATAAAGAAATACACATAGCAAGTATAGCTACATATAGAATTTCTTCATATGTGGACATATTCAATCATTCTTTCAATAAAAATTCACTAAGACAATCTCATTATGTTCTACAGGAACAATTATATGCTTCAAGCATTTCGAGTCCATCAGGGACTTCAAATATAAGTATTATTATCAAATGATAATAAATATAAACACATATTAAGTGTGTTCATGCACTATTATATCCACCACTATAAATATATTTCTTCGTTATCAGTGCCAGGTTTTACGAAGAATCATAAGCCATAACTCATGGCAATATTCACTTTTGTGGTTCGCATTTTATAAGCAAATATTAATTGCTATCTCTTTGGATTACACTTCAAGTGTATAATTCCTGCTGGGAATACATGTACACTTCAAGTGTACTTGTGAATAATTTAAACTTTTCATATTTCTCATGCGAACTTTATCATTTCGAATCTACAGACCTCGATTTGAAAATCCTCAATATATTATGCGCATTAATATCTTTAAATTCATATACTTGTGCGATTCCAATAGCTCCCAATCATGTTGAGATCTCATCATTTATCACAGTTTTCAGGTACCTGAATTTCTTCTGGAAATAATATATCAATGATGTTTAGAGAAAAATTCTACTGGAATTTAAATCTCCTCAACTTAACATATATGACCATTTTAAGCCTTTACTCTAGTAAGGTGTTTGTATTTTTAGAACCGACTTATCTACCACATTTCAGTTGTGTCTCAAATTTAGTTATAATGGTAGATTATCCTTCAGAGATATCAAATATAATAGGAGCATAATTTGCCGGATATTGGTCAGTTAATATACCTGGCTATATAAATTATCCTTTGAACTTCTGGTTCAAGGTATCTTCTATGAGGATTAAAATAGAAGATCAAGATGAGACACATACTAATATCTTTATCCAGCATCATGATTTCTCCTCTTTATGTTGGGGCAACATATTCAAAATTAACAAAATACGAATCTCTCCCTTGAAATTTGCTCCCAACATATTTAATAATTTCTTTGAGAACCCATCTCATTACATTTGTGGTAGTGCAACATATATAGTGCATTTCTAAGAATGAGGAATATTTGGTTTCTGACCACAAACTAACTACTATGAGGAGAATCAAAATGTATTGGCAAAATACGAAATAAGTGCTAATATATCACAGTCATGAACATTCTACAGGATGTTCAATATTTATCTCAATACAACCAGTATTATTAGGACAAATTATGTCTTTGGGAAAATCTTAAAGCATGAGCTCATTATCAATAAATTGTGCAAACTACAGGTTGCAAAAACAACAATATATATACGACTATTTGTTGATGCATCAACTAATAATTTTTTCATATTCATCCCAAAATAACACATTCAACCCCAAGTAATACTGGTAACTTTTAAATAAAACAAGTAGCACATATAAATTCATCATATTAAGAAACTTCTGGTTCCATAATAAATTCATAATCATTCTTCGTATTTTAATGATTCAGGATGGTCTAACCGGTCATGCCAACTAATAAATTATTTATCAGTAAACTTCAAGTTTACTCAATATTGCATCTCAATTTTATAATTTTATACAATATAAATCAAGAGAGATAAATAGTAGTAAATATAATTGACGTATATTTTATGTCATAATGGTAATGCATATGCCTCAAAAGTTCATTCATCCAATGTCTCGATATACTGATAATATTATCAAAGCTCAAAAAGTTTTACGAGACTATATGGAGAACAATGCATTACAGAATTGACCATTGGGTGAAGATAATGTAGCTCTTCTAGAGTTTTAAATCAATTAACTCTTCTAGAGTTATTTTATCAATTAGTTCTCCATGAACCTTGCACTACCATTTATACTTTGGACATATATTTTAAATTTTGTCCAAATAAACACAAATATTGTTTTGACAAATTGTATCTTCACCATTCTTGATCCAAAAATAAACTTAAAATAACATAGGAAATTAGCATATTCCATATCAAAATGCTAAAATCTCTTTCTGGATATTCAAAAGAATTGGCTACGTTCACATATGCCATATTAATATTTTCGACATAAGCATCATTACTATCAGTAGCATGATTTAGGGAAGTAAAGCAATATTAATAATTAATAGAGATTCATAACATACTTGACGTACTACAGGTATGTGACAAACTTTCATATTGCATCAATAACATGTTAGAATTATTACTTTCCCCTTTTCCTTCTCATTATTTTCTCACTTTTGGTGAGTATCTATTTAGTGGGGATTTAATGAGTCATTCTTATAATATAAGAACAAAATGTATTTCTACTAGTTACGATCAAAATATCGTATATAAATATATTATAATTTCTAATGTCATTCACTTCAGGGAATGATATAAAAATATTTGGTCGAGCGTCAAAATATTTTATCAAGGGCTCATTTAATCTCAGAAGATATAAATTTAAAATACTTTTGAAAAACTTTTTCTAGATATTGCTACTACATGAGCATGTTAAAAATATGAGAAAGGAAAAATCTTTTATCCATCACATTATTAGTGATATTTCTCCTTATAACTTTAATTGAGGAGAAATTCTAAAAGCAATAAATTTTTTTTTTTTTGCATTCTGATAGACATAAAATATTACAGGCACACTTATAACAAATCATAATTAACATTTATATAACAATCATCTTCTGGTGATTGTATATATCATTCACAATTTGCTAGTAATTAAGTGGCTTTGATGCTTTGTATTTCTTAAATGGTGTCTTCAGGACCCACAATATCCAGATGCATATATTCTAATCGCCATGATTATATGGATTATTCTTACCATATCTGCATCTATGTTGACGGCTTCAACCATGATTACGACCTCTTCCAGGGTCATAACTATTGGTTCTAATGCATTCACTCACAGATAAAAAGTAAACTGTATTTTTGGTAGAATGACCATCTTCTGGTAGTCAAATCTTTCTTTTAGACCCTTCCATAAAAAAAATGGATCTTTTACAATAAGATACTCCGCCTTTAGATCCTCATGGAAATTATGGCGGAAAAAAATCATGGTTTTTATAAGATTTTGAGATGGTGTCTGCCAGACCCATTATATCTTAATAAATTTAAGCATCTAGTGTCTATGACATATAATTCTTGTTATACATATCAAGAATAAAAAAACGAGTTTTGAAAAGTTTGCCATGAGTATTCAAAGGTAGAAAAAATACCTCTTTTTCTCTTGATTAAACTCTCAACTTCGGTGGCAGAGACTCGTGCTGATAACGTGTTATGAATTTGTTGACGCGCATTCGTTGTCGACACAATAAAATAGTAATACTAATGTAGAGAGCTTAATAAAGAAATTAGAATGTAGAGAATATGAGAAAACTATAGAGAGAAAATAGAGAGAAAGAACAAGAGATCTTTATTGATTCTTTGAGAGTAAATCAATCAATGAATGAGTGTATCCAACACCTCAGTCTAGAGCCCTATTTATAGGGTCATAATACAAGAGTTTATGAAAACTCAAATTCTAGTGGGAAAAGAAAATCAAATCTGATTAGGAGTCATATTTTGGGAGTTCAGTTCTCTTCAGGAAACTGATTAATATGAACATCCACATATATTATTTCATAACAATTTTTAATATTTCATGTCATTGAATATTTTTTTATTTTTTATATCATTCTATAATATTTTTTAATATTTTATGTTACTAAAAAACTTTTCATATTTTTTTATATCACTCCATAACTACAAAGAATGCCTTATTTAGTAGTATAAAAAATATGCAAATATTGTTCAGTAGCATAAAAAATTATAAATATTATGAAGTGACATAAAAGAAATATAAAAATTATTGATAGAAAAAATTAAAAAATAAAATTTAATGTCACACGATCAGCAATAGAATATTTCTTTAATGATATTTATAACTAATTTCTTCATTATAAATTAAATGTTACGAGCATATATGCTTTAACAAGCACAGAATCGGAGAGTTTTTAATTTCATAAAGAAAATTTAACAATTAGATATTATTAATTTTAGAAATCTTTTGTTTCTATAAAAATAAATTTTATTCAACTCGAAAGTATATGATATGATGTGCAAGCATCATTATCGTTATATTGGCGTTTGAGATATGCAAAGATTAGTTATGGATTTTTGACTGAGTTTTATGGCTATTATACGGACAAGAACCGGGTCTCATGGACAAGAACCGGGTCTTTGGTTTCTTGTCATATTAAACTGCAAACATGCAAGATATATACAAACAAAGTAAACTCAAATAAAAATAAATTGCTTTGCTCACCAGAACTGATTCGTTCACATCACACTGTCCAACCAAAATAAATAAACCAAATGTAAACGTACCAATTGTTCTAAATTGTTTTCTGATTATACTGTTTAATACCTGTCAATTTAGATTAAATATCAGAGGATAAGATAGTAGTTTAGTTAAAAGATCAGTCGGATTTAACAAGAATTTGCTGTTTCCAAAGCAGAAGCATTTTCAATTTTTTCATTTTTAAAAAAATTAAATGCAATAAAAAATCTTATGCTTGGAGCAATCAAATCATGATGGTTTCAATATTACAAATCACACACTCGAGCCTTGAGCTACTGGGATACGTACATAAGAGAAGAAGATAAGGATCGAATCAAAACTTTCCGCAGCTAAAAATCACTTTTACAGACTAAAATACCGTCTTAGCACAAATTATGAAAATTTAATCAACTTTTTCTATTTCTTTGCGTGGAGAATAATTCAGTTCGAATGTGATCCCATTTTCTCTCTTTTCATTGTTGGCTTCACGTTCTGAGGTTGAAGTGTAGGCACTTGGCAGCTGTCTTTAGAATGTGGTTGTGGGGAGCTTTCTTTCTTAATTCTTTCAAATTTCTGCCGTCTTATATTCTTAAAATATGAGCAGAAGATAAAGTGGCAATTGGTATTTCGGTTACAAATCGCCATCTTCAACTGTGCCTTGAGCATTTGGAATTTTTGATGATGACAATGCTTCACTTTGGCAAGCTAAAGTCCAGAAGAAATTGAAAATGTCAACAGCCCTTACTCTAAGTGCTTTCTAAACTAACTTTGGAAAAATATGATGCGAGATTTACTTTTCTACACTAATCATTACACGTTTCTTCCAATCTACTATTACGAAATTTTGAATAGAGTTTAATTTTAAAATTTTTATTTTGAATTTTATAAACGATATGTTATTTGTTAAAAAAATATGTGTCTTGAATTTAAAATTTTACACTAGGTATCAAAATGAACGGAATGGAGTCTAAATAGATCAAAGGTGGAAAAATGTCTTAATAGCTGTTGAGCTAAGGTGGAAAAAAAAAACCCTAATTGGGGACTGGAAGATGGGTATTGGTTGGGAAATTAGAGGGTCAACTTTAATGCTGGAGCAAGTTCAGGATCATGTTCCTCATTTAACACCAAATTGGTTAAGCATCTTTGTTGAAGAGTTTACGTATAATTAAGAAGCTACCGAGCAATAGTTTCATAAAAAAACAAAGATAAGCATAATCTGGGACCCAAACTGCTCCCACCAGCACAGACATTCAAGGCCAGCAAAAATAGAGCTAAGGTTGATACAGTCGAACACAAACCACTGGCCAAGTGCTTCTAACCACTTGCAGTGAAATTTACAGTTTTGCTTCTATTATTCTTTGTTCTCCTCTTTTGCCATAAACCCAAATTTCCAAAAGAATACCCAAAAAATACTCTCAAGTAACTAGATGAGTTCATGTCCAATTCTTTTGATGGTTCCTTTACAGATTTGGTTTCTTTGGGTATCTAATTATTATGTGCAATCTACTTGTAGGTCATAAGGGGGAGATATGCCCCAGGACTGACCGTTTTGTGTCAGTAACATCCCCACGAGAATGCCTCTCTTTCATCTCAGCTCTTGTAGCCTTAAGAGAAGTGGTAATGCCCACATTGAATATTTTTGTGCTACTCTGGTAGATTCCCCATGCCTCATCATCCATTCACCAATTCTCAGAATTTCATTGTCTTGTGTTTGAAAGGGAGGTCTCATTTGTTGGTAATCATAATGTCACAAAGTTGAAATTATTTTCTTCTTCTTCTTTTTTTTTTTTGGATCCATATATACGTACTTTCCAGCTTTCTTTGATCTTTTAGATGGCTTATCTAAAGTTCCTCACTTCTAAAATCCATCCAACTTTGAACCAACCATACCACTTTAGCTTTTTCATATCGCTTACTTCTTTAGGCTGCCCTAATTGTATTCTAGTCATCCCTTCTTTGGGATTCGCTTCATTTTTTATGGCTAGTTCATGTTCGAGTAGTGAAAAAGGTCATCGGGATCTGTCTTCACGGAGAGATTATTGAACATAATGTAATATACAACCTTCATTAGGAGAAGTTAAAAGGAGGGTTAGCAAGAAGAGAAGGCGGCTGACGAAGGCTGAAACTGCCAGCGGATGGAAGAGGATACAAAGGGAAATTTCATTTAATTAAATCTGTTACAAATAGGATTGAGTTTCCTTTTCCCCTTTCAGCTGTCATTGAGTATTAAATTATACAGCAATAGAAAAACCGTTACAAAATGATCTTTTTTTTACGTATTAAATGCTCAATTATTTCATTGCAAAAATGTGCGGATCAACACCACAAATATAAATCATTATCTAAATAGAAAAATGGAATAAAGAAAGGGGAGTAGAAAGAAAGTTAGAAGCTCACATTATTTCTTTGGTTTTTGATTATTAGAATAGAGGAAGTAGCAAGTAGGAGTTGGTGGGTCAACAGGCTTGTGTCAATTTATGGGTCCCAAATCTCTAATAATCTCACTGCCCACAGCACCACCACCAGTCCACCATGTGTCCTTAATAAGTTCTTGCATAAAGAAAACCCTATGCCTAACTCTCCTAGCAAGCCATTCCCAGACATCCAACAGTAGAAATTAGTTAATTTTGCATCTTCTCTTTAGTTTATGGGGGAATGGTAGTCAATTCAAAATCCCAAGTCATATAGTCGAGACAGTAACTCAATTGTTAAAAATTTTCTTTTCAAATTGACAAGTCTTAGATTTGATATTCATTGGTCTTACTTGTTTCACCTTTATTAGTATTAATAATTACATTAATTCCTTACTTGTCTGTTGTTTCAGTATCTCAGATGAACTGGCAAGAAATGGATAAATAAAGAAGGAAGAGAGT
Source organism: Rauvolfia tetraphylla (assembly GCA_030512225.1). Taxonomy (NCBI): domain Eukaryota; kingdom Viridiplantae; phylum Streptophyta; class Magnoliopsida; order Gentianales; family Apocynaceae; genus Rauvolfia; species Rauvolfia tetraphylla. The sequence continues at coordinate 2,998,487 of JAJQKT010000062.1, forward strand.
TTCTGTCACAGAAGTTCCATTCTTTCCTTTGTTATAAGATGCAAATTTTAAGGTGGCAGAATCATATTTAATACATATATGGGCCTGTCAGAAAACTGGATTTGATTTCCCTTCCTCTCATTTAACTTCCTCTGAATTTCCTCTTTAGAATACACCCTTCTCCAAATCCTTTTGTCTTTGCATCAATTTAATCCCTTCATTTTTTTTGAAAGAAATTCTATTTAATCCATCCTCCCTTATCTTTGCAGTCTTGACAATTTTGTTTCCAATGAGAGACTTTGGTTCTTGTATTAGCGAATATGCTGTGCAAGTTTCTGATACTTCTTGCCCTAGCTATGCAATCGTAAACAATTCTTGTATCAATCCAAGTTTGATCCCGTCAATCCAAAATGCAGTGATTTGTTTGTATAGAACCATTCTTTCAACTCAAAAGCAACTTGATATCAGAGTCACATGGTGCAGGAATGCTGTAAGTCAAGGCCTGAGCATAAATTTTGGTAATGACCCATCCAGTTCTTTCAAACTCAATACAAATTCTGGGTTGTTCCGAAAGAAGAAAGGCAGCAAATCATTTGAACATAGTGATTCCAAAATTGAAGTCTTTTGGGATCTTTCTGCAGCCAAGTATCAAACTGGTCCCGTACCTGTTGATGGCTATTATGTCTTGATCACAGTAGATTCAGAGCTTGGCTTAACACTTGGAGATATGGCCGAAGAAGTATCCTTGAAGAAGCTCAAAAATGGAACTCAACTTGCTAAGTTCTCTCTGGTTTCGCAGCAGGAGCACTTTTCAGGCAACACTCTGTACTCAACCAAGGCTCAATTCTCTGATACTGGCACTGTCCACGATATTCTGATTCGTTGTAGCGGGGACAATGAGGAACAAAAGCATCCTGTTTTATCAGTTTGTATTGATAGGAAGACGGTAATTCGAGTAAAGAGGCTGCAGTGGAACTTCAGAGGAAATCAGACAATTTTTCTTGATGGTTTGCTGGTTGATCTCCTGTGGGATGTTCATGATTGGTTCTTCAATCCGTCATCGGGCTATGCCGTCTTCATGTTCAGAACAAGAACTGGAATGGACAGCAGTAGATTGTGGTTGGAGGAGAAAGTTGTGCAGAAAGATCAAGAAAAGGTTGAATTCTCATTGTTGATCCATGCCTGCAGGTGCCCCTAATACATAATCTTCTTGCTCATTCATTAACTTCTTTCTCTAAGATTTTCTTTTCATCACTCATGAAAATATGTAGAGAATTCATTCTTTTCTTGATAACTTGGAATAACTTGGGGAGTGCAAAATCGTTTTCTTTTAGTCTTGGTCGAATTTTGAATGTAAATTTTCAACATTGAATTACATCACAGAATAACCCCTCTGGCTCTTTAAGTCCGATAAGGTTTTGAAACGATCATCATGTTTTCAATCAGAGATTTTTCCTTTCCTGGTGAATCTTAGACAGCTCCTGATTCATTTTCTTTAGTTTTGGTTGAAATTTGAACTTTTGGTTGAAATTTGAACTTAAATTGTCTACATTGAATTGTATCACAGATCAATTTCTGTCTCTAACCCCTCTGGCTCTTTCAATCTCTTAGGTTTTGAAACGATTTTTATTTTTCCCAATCATAGATTCTCCTTTCTTGGTGAATCCTAGACAGCTCTTGAATCATTGCACAAAAAGAGACTGATTAGGAACAATATAAAAGAAAAAGGGCCCAAAACGATATGAAAATGAGCTTTTGAATATGTATGATTTGATAAAAGATTCCTTCTCTTTGCTTTTCTTATATATCAGAAAGACACTTTGAGCTTCAAGGAACCAAAAAGGATTGAGCATCTCTCAGACAGTAATCTGCTTTCTTTAGTCTAAAAGATTGCTATTTCCTGCTTATACGCCCTTTAGACGTGAGCAATGGTGGAACGAATGGGTGGATACATTGTCTAAAAAAAGAAAAAGAGATGACATAGTTAAACATTACTTCAATTGTTAAAGATGCGAAGGTCCTGAGTTTCTTTTCTCAAGAGGTAACAAATGACGGCAAAGATCTTATCACAGAGTGGGTGTGTTCATGGCCAAGGACCATATCAATGCCCCTGGACCACAGTTTTTTTTTTTTTTTTTTTTTGGGGGGGGGTTGGGGGGTGCGGGGGTGGGGTGCATTTCACTGTTCAACGAAAGCTTTTCCATGGCTTGACAGCAAGAACCACGGTGCAAATTTGAAGACATTTATGAGCATTCCCATCATCCTTGTACTTCCTAAATTGCCATTGCAAATTGCCCTTGCTCTTTGTCTATTTCCCTTCACATTAGGCCTTTATTGCACACCTCAACTTAATCCCGGGGTCTTGTCTGCCTCCTAAAAACTATGGATTATTGGACACGAGCTAGCTCAATTCATTAGGGCCAAATACTTGATGGTCTCTGCAACTTTCTTGTGCTTTGGGATAAATTTTACTACTACTACTTGTACATAGCTCTTCTCACGATCAGCATTTGTATTGCGGCAAGAACTAGCCTTTGTACCATTAAAACTTGCCGTGGAGAATGGGGGAGCAAGAATCCCATATCTTTACACAAGGCAAAACCTGGTAGGTGCAAACTCTTAGTTTAATATAAAGATCGAATCCACCTAAAACTTTTTTCGGTAAGAACGTACGAGTACAAATTTCCCCACAAGGCAACGAGAAGCCGGAGCTGGGAGGGATAGATTTTAGGCTCCAGATTAAAAGTTGAACAGAGAGCTTCAAACTCTTAATACAGAGGTGGGGTCTCTTTTAAAGCGTTCCGATAAGAATGTAATAAGTAGCAGCCCAAAACCGTACCATATCTCCTCACAATATAGACAATGAAGAATGCAACCTAAGCCAGTTTCTTCATTGTTGATGATGACCCACAGAATCAAAGGAGAGAGTGCTGCAGGAATCATTTATGTGGAGTTTCATTCTAAGTGCATAGACATAAGGCTAATTGCATTTAGAATTGAATATTTTTATTTTTATTTGATACAAAAATTAAAAAAGTAAATTAATTATAAATAAATTATTAAGATAACATCTTTCTTAGTTAAAAAAAATAGTAAAAGAATTTATATATTACTGGAATTTAAATCGCTTAAAGCAAAAGAGTCAAATAAGTTAGTGATGAGACTATAGTATTAGCATATATGAATTCTTTTAAATTAAGAAGGTAAGTAATAAAAATTTTTAAAATTATATATAATTATTTTTTTATAAATATAATATATATATATATTTATTTATTTATTAAAGTTGAGGTTGAATCATTAGGATGTGACACGTGAAATTCTCTAAACTTAAGTTAAATATAATGATGCCAAGTTGAATGTTGAGAATTTATTATTTTATTGATTAATATGCCCATATGAACTCATATAAATAACTAATCATTTTAATTTTAGTAAAATTTAATTTATTTTAAAATATATAAATCTACTAATTGCTTTAATATTGATAGTATGTAATTAATTATATAATCAATAAATCTTTAAACAATATTAAACAATATACTTTTAAACTTTTAGATACAACTAATGATCTTAAATTTATTTAAATTTAATATATAAATAACTAATCACCTTAATTTTGGTGAAATTTAATTTGTGTTAAAATACATAAATCTATTAATTACTTTAATAATAATAATATGTAATTAATTATATAATCAATGAATTTTAAACAATATTAAACAATACACTTTTAAACTTTTAGATAAAACTAATGATTTTGAATTTTTCTTACATCTAATATATAAATAATTAATCACCTTAATTTTGGTGAAATTTAATTTGTGCTAAAATACATGAATCTATTAATTACTTTAATAATAATAATATCTATTAAATTTATTAATAGATAATCACTAATGCATTATCTACTATAGTAAAGTTATTTAATAAATTTATGAAATTTATAAATTTATATAAGTAAATCAATACATGAATTTAATAAAATATTTTCAATTATTTATATTTAATATTAAATAACATTAACAAGATGCGTAAGTACATGTTCATCTTATTATTATTATCATTAATATTAAAAACACAAATACATGAACTTAATAAAATCTATTTAATTATTTATATTTAATGTTGAATAACATTAACAAGATGCATAGTACATGTTTTTATCTCATTATTATTAACATTAATATAGAATTCACATATTTTACGTTACATGTGTATGTTACATATTTTATATCTTTTAGCTATTAGATATATATATAACTAAACAAAAGAGCTAATGAGTATGCACAAAATGAAATTTAGATTAAATTGAAAAACTTGAAATGAATGAAAAAGAATAGGTAAATGAAAAGACAAAAATTTAAAATACTATTTTTAAATCTATACTTATCTAATTTTATTCTTTCAAAGCGTCATTGAATTACAAAAGAGTAGTTGAAATATTTTTTCACTAAAACAAAAAATTTAAAATTGAAAAGACTTGAATTTATAACGTTTATATTTTAATGGCGAGAATTAATTAAAGGATGATAGATATTTTATTTTATAGTTATCGGATTATTTGGAGTTTAAGATGCTAGACTATCATTTCTACTCCCTGGCCTATAAAATAATGATGGTGAGGATGTTGAGAGATTAAAGCTCCCTTTGACGTCACCTGAAAATGAAGATGACTCTTCTACTCCATCATTCACGATCACAGTGGTAAGTTAATTTTTTTGCAATTTCACTTCTTACCTCTAAATCTCTGTTACAAAATTGTTCTCAATTATTTTAAAATTTTGTTTAAAAAGTCTCTTCTTATTTCTTTTATGTGTTTAAATATGATTAGAATGTTAGACTGGGAACAACTACTAGTGCATCAGTTTTAGACAGGTCAAAAATTATCTTAACTCTCCCTTCATCCGATTTATTTTTTACGTTATATTTTTTATTTGTATTTAGTAGTATTGCCCCATTAATTTTTTTCTATTTTCTTTGTTTAAAAAAATTGTGTCTTTGATTTTTGTAATTTTATTAAACTTATGTATTTTTAATTCTTTAGATTTTTAATTTTTTATCTATTTTATAATAACTTAATATAATTTATTATTTACTTTTTTAAAAATTAATACATCTGTTACAATACAAACAAAATAACAAATCACGCGCTGCACGCAAGTACTCACCCTAATATATTAAAAATTTCTAAACAAAAAAGAATACCGAAACTTGTATTAAAATAATGGCGAATTTGTTTAGCGGGGACTTTGAGGGGTCACACACGCACACGCTGTGTGCAGGGCGTAGTATGGTATATTTAAGAAGCATGTGCCCCATATTTATACATTATTACTATATATATATATTTTAAATTTAACTATATATAATTAAAAAATAAATTATTTTTAAATTATCTCTTCATCTAACCTCTTATCTCTTTATAATTTTACTAAAATTATTGAATATTGCATTAAACCAAACTATATAACATAATTAGATGAAGAACAAAATCTTAAACTTGAGATTTTGAAATAAAAAACTGAAAAAACTTTAAAAATCTAATTTTTTGTTGAATCCTAAACCTCCAAAGGAAACTTGCTCAAAATTTTTGAATTTTTTATTTAAAAATCGATAGAGTCTAATATAATTTTTTTATCTAATTATATTGTATAATACGAATTAATGCAATATTTATTAATTTTAATAAAATTGTAAAGAGTGGACGAGAGAAAAAATATTTGATAGAGATGACGAAAAATTAAAAATAATTTAATTTTTAATTATATATAATATAATTTAAAATTATATATATTATTTATAAACATTAAAAGACTATCTCCTCGTGTTATGTATTATTTCTTCTTCTATTTAGTACTCTTTTGTATTGTTGCACCTTAGACTGACTTTGCAGTCATTGTAAGGCAATATAATAGTGGTAAAAATATTCTTTGCCGGAGAAAAAGTGCTAGTTGGAGCCAAATGACTTCTTCACCGCCTTGGAAGTAAAGAAAATTGATAATTTGACTAGACAAGGAGGGAATACCTTCTTAGTATGAGTCCCTTTTGTTCAATAAACTTCTTTCGAAGAGCAACAAAAACTCCTAGGAGTTGCTGCGTTTTTTTGTTATAGGATCAAAAATTTTCCTATTGGGTACATTTTGGTCAAGAGAAGACAGACGGTCATATGCCGGACTCATTATTGTTCTCCAGTTGAATGGAATTTTCTTTTTATTTTTTAAGCCACATATTCCATTCAAATCATTAGAGTTGAGTTGAGTTAGATTAATTTTATTTTTATATTAAAAATAATAAATTTCAATCATTAGATTTTAATTTAATAATTAAAAATTTAAATATTATAAATAATTATTTATTTTATAATTAAATAATTATATCAAAATTTGACTGATGAAAAACTTTTCAGTTTATACTGTTATAATCGAAGTAGTAATTTGGCGCAAATCTTTTTAGTCCACGGTTTTGTTGAACAAAGGTCCGCTATTTGGGGCCTTTCTTCTCGTGGAAGACACAAAAGTCCTGCCAAGTCTTCTTCAGACGAGAACAAGATAAAGTGTGTTAATTTCATTTAGGACCGCAGAGATGAAAGTGCACCTCAGGAGAAGAAGTTGTTTGAACGATAAAATCCTTTTTAAAGTAACTTTACAAGAAATATTTTAATTAATTAGAAAAGGCAAAACTAAAAGAAAAAGAAAAACAATTGGAACACATTAAAATTACTTTTACTTTAGAAAATGTTGAAACGCACCCTTTTTTTTTGTGTTTTCTTTTTGGCTCAATGTGAAATGATCTTAAACCTCGAGACACGTACTGAAACTTTTGCGGGTTCTTTTGTTGAAGAATCTCCTTTTCCCAATAGTAAAAGGCACTTTCTTTATTTTGGTGCACTTTTGAATTAGTTTTTTTGGGAAAATTTTTGAATTTATTTTTATAAAATTAAATTATTTATAAAAAAATTTACAATGAAATTAACTCAATTCTGATTTTCTGATTTATAGGATTCATGAATAATATTTCATGTTGATAAGTTAAGGTGATCAATGACAAGTCGTTAGTGGACTCAATAGCATATTCAAGATATTGTTGATGCCATTGTAAAGAAAACAATGTTATTAGTTTTATTTGTTTTAAAAAAATAAAGAAAAAGAAAATAGTATGATTAGTACTCAATTGAAATATTTTTTTTTATTTTTTAATTATTAGTTGAGTCATCTAAAAAATAAACCTCACTAAAAGTCAAAGAAATAGAGAACTTTTCATCAGTTGCATGTAGTCTCAGGCCTAGTGGAGATTCGAATTTTGTCAGGGTCACTTTAGGGCCTACGCCGCGACCTTTGGAACCAAAACTAATTTGTTTATTTTTCGTACCATTTGCAGTTTTATTAATGAGAAGTCCATTGGATTCAATAATCATCACTGGGCTTTTTATTAGCTCTGCTTTTGGCTGATCCACATCGTAAAGGCCCATATACTACATGGCAATTCTCGTATAATTGATGGGGTTGCTATATCCAATTTGAATTTGACTCTATATAGATAATGAAAAATTAAATTATTTTTAACTTCTTTTTTTCTTTACTTAATATCTTTTCTATCATTTTCTTTCTTTAAATTTACTAAAATTAATGAGTATTGTAGTAAATTATATTATACAATTAAATTAGATAAAAAACTATACCGAACTCCATCAATTTTGAGATAAAAATTTAATTTTTTTTAAAAATTAAAAATTTTAAATTCTAAGTAAGTTTCCGCCCTCCAAGGCAGAATTTATAGTAGAGTTCTACCCTTCTAGCCATAATTAAAAAATTAAAAATTTTTAAGCTTTTTAATCTCAAATTAGATAGAGTCTAGTGTAAATTCATTATTTATTAGTTCATATAGCTTGATCTAACAAAATACTTATTAATTTTAATGAAATAATAAAGAGAGAATGAGAGAGAAGAGATTGAGTAAAGAAAAAAAGAAGTTAAAAAATATTTAATTTTTAAATTGTATCTAATAAAAAATTATATATAATGATGATGTAATTTATTAATAATTGGGACACTATTTAGCTATCATAAGCATGATGATTTTTCATTTTAAGCAAAAAAAAAAAAAAAAGAAAATAACATAGTTTACTAGTTATGTGGTTCATTACCTTTTCTAGTCATGATAAAATGGTGATTCGATTAGTTAAAAAGTATTTTTTATTTGAGTTTGACTTTCATCAACATTTTAATTTTTTTTTGATAATTTTCATCAAACCTTTTATTCAATTTCCTAGCAAATGAGACTTTGAATTTCAGAGTTGAAGAAAAAAGAAGACACATTGGGCAGTTGCATTATCTGTGGATCAGAATCCATATCTTGTTACAGCCCTTGGTCCCAAAGGTTCTATATCCTATCTTGAGATCACATTCATTGACTACTTCTTTTCCTTTTATTTTCTAGTTGATACATCCATACCCATTTGGTTTGATAAAAGATTTTTCTCTATACTCCCCCCCTTTCAAAACATAAAAGTCATTTTGACCTCTCGTAAAAGCAATGCAAGAATTTATAACTATAAATACATTTCTTTTTTGATAATCTAGGTTTCTAAGCTAAGCCTAACTATTCTTGAACCCCATAACCTTGCCCCTAAGCTATGGAGTATGTAAATCGCGGATGTGCACGAATTGAGTCTCAGGTTTCCAAAGGTTCCCAAAGCCCCTATATACTACTGGCGCAAGAGACCCGCTCCAAACTGATTGTTCTACTATATCCACTCAAATATAGTTCCCAGGTTCCCTGCATGAGTCGAGCCCCCACCCTGCCATTGGCAGTGAGAGTACATTGATTGTTCTACCAGCTCGCATGTGCCCGGGGGACTGGATGCCTCCGGTGGGATTTGAACTCTCAACCTTTGGGTTGAGGGTCAAGCCCCTTACCAACCGCGCTAGCTCCCTTTGGCTATAAATACATTTTTTATTCTTAATAAAATAGGGAGAGGGAGAGAGAGAGAGAGAGAGAGAGAGAGAGAGAGAGAGAGAGAGAGAGAGATAGAGATAGAGAGAGAGAGAATAAAATAAAAGGAGAGAGAGAGAGGAAGATAGAAGTAGAAAAAAATATAATATGACTAATTGAAATTTGTAAAATAATTTATATTTATATTTTTAAAATAGAAAGAATATCGCTTTGACGTTTTAATTTAGTCAAACAATAAATACTGTCTTGATAATTTAAAGTGACAGAAATAGAAAGTATTCAATTTAAACAACATCTAAGTTCAAATAAACGGCGCATCTGTTTTCCTAATTTATTTTGACAAAAAATTCATTTAGGATAGCGTACAAAATATCGATCCTAAGTTGTTTAATAGGGTTGATAAGTTCCGTGAAAGTGCAAATTGATAGGTCAGGCGCCGAATTCGAACCTCAGCCCCTCTCTAACCTAAATATTATCTTATGGCCATTCAGGAAAAAGTCCCCTGCACTTTCAAAGAAAAAGAAGGATGTGTTATGAATTTATTGACGCGCAGTCATTGTTGGCACAACAAAATAATAATACTAATGTAGAGAGCTTAATAAAGAAATTATAATGTAGAGAATAGGAGAAAAAAATAGAGAGAAAGAACAAGAGATCTTTATTAATTCTCTGAGAGTAAATCAATCAATGAATGAGTATATCCAACACCTCAGTCTAGAGCCCTATTTATAGGGTTCAGGGGTACATCCAAATCATAATAGGTATAGGGTAATCAGAAAACAAATCCTATCACTAATCAAAGATATGATAGAACTCTACCATCTATCTTCTGGATAGTTGGAGTATCTTTATAACTCTGATAATGGACATCCATAATAATATTAATTTCATAACACTCCCCCTTGGATGTCCATTGCATAAGATTATGCCTCGTTAAAACCTTACTAGATAAAAAAACCCAATGGGAAAAACTCTAGTGAAGGAAAAATAGTACACTACTCTTTATGCCATATTTACTCCCCCTGATGAGATAATCCTTTAAGATTTCTTAACCGATGCTTTCCAATCAAATGTTGCTATCGGTAAAGTCTTAGTGAATAGATTTGTCAAATTCATTACACATCAATATCACATCTCTTCTGGAGTTTGTGATTAAAAATATACTTTATCATATTTCCTTAGATATATTCCAAACTTTATTATCATCCAACAATATAGTTGGAAATCCTTCTTAGAGGATATAGATTTATTTCAAATACATTAATCATGATCAAATATATTCTCAACCAACATCATGAATTTCTATAAGTTGAAGATGTGGTTGTTATAATCAACACATGCCTATAAATGCATGGTGTATGTGAATCATATAGGTAACTTATACCTTACATATCCATCTCAACAGGAGTTGGATTTTCTCAATATTCGAGATAAATTATCTCAAGGAGATATCAATAGGCAAGTTTAATACCATCTCAAAATTCATTGGGTAGAGAAGAACTAGAATAGATATATGCTTGTATGTAAACAAGTGTATTTATACTCTAAATTGAAGAGTTATGGTACTTCAGGACTAAAGAGTTCTTCAATATCCTTTAATATATATAAAGGATCTCATATATAATAACCCAATAACAATTGATGTGCTATGTCTATGTGAAATATCTTCAGGATGTTCAATCAAAATAAAATGTTGGCTTTTCAAAACGTTGATCACAATACTTGCTTCTCTAATTTCTTTAGAAAAAATATATTGATTATCAAATCATTTTCTCTTTTCAAAATCAAGAGATCAATCACACTTCAGGCATGTATCAAAATCATATAATTATAGAATTCATATATTCGTCCTGCTAGGACATTTATGCAGATAGGAATATCTATAAGTATAATGTTATATTGACTAACTCTACAGGAGTCAGACAAACAATCAATATGCAATTTTATACAAATAAATAATATTTTGAACTTCCAGTTCACTAATGCTTGTGCATAGATCAAGATAATAAAAGTCATAAATAATATCCTCTTTTAATTGATGATTTTCTCCCCCTAATGTGGATAACACTATATCAATCAATATATTGTAAAATGAGGATATATTCTGATAAAAAATACATATAGCAAGTATAGCTACGTATAGAATTTTTTTATATATGGACAAACTCAATCATTCTTTCAATAAAAATTCACTAAGATAATCTCATTATGTTCTACAGGAACAATTATATGCTTCAAGCATATCGAGTCCATCAGGGATTCCAAATATAAATACTATTATTAAATGATAATAAATATAAACACATATTAAGTGTTATCATGCACTATTATATCCACCACTATAAATATATTTCTTCGTTATCAGTGCCAGGTTTTACGAAGAATCATACACCATAACTTATGACAATATCCACTTTTGTGGTTCGCATTTTATAAGCAAATATTAATTGATATCTCTTTGGATTACACTTCAAGTGTATAATTCCTGCTGGGAATACATGCACACTTCAAGTGTACTTGTGAAAAGTTTAAACTTTTCATATTTATCATGCGAACTTTATCATTTCGAATCTACAGACCTCGATTTGAAAATCCTCAACATATTATGCGCATTAATATCTTTAAACTCATATACTTGTGCGATTTCAATAATTTCCAATCATGTTGAGATCTCATCATTTATCATAGTTTTCAGGTACCTGAATTTCTTCTGGAAATAATTTATCAATCATGTTTTGGAAGAAAAATTCTGTTGGAATTTAAATCTCCTCGATTTAACATATATGACCATATTAAGCCTTTGCTCCAATGAGGAGTTTGTATCTTTGGAATCGACTTATCTACCACATTTCAATTGTGTCTCAAATTTAGTTATAGTGGTAGATGATCCTTCAGGGATATCAAATATGAGCATTCTTTGCTGGATGTTGGTCAATTAATATACGTGGCTATATAAATTATCCTTTGAACTTCTGGTTCAAGGTATCTTCTATGAGGATCAAAATAGAAGATCAAGATGATACACATACTAATATCTTTATCCAGCCTCATAATTTCTCCTCTTTATGTTGGGGCAACATATTCAAAATTAACAAAATATGGATCTCTCCATTGAGATTTGCTCCAAACATATTTAATAATCTCTTTGAGAACCCATCTCATTACCTTTGTGGTGGAGCAACATACATAGTGCATCTCTAAATTTAAGATGGGAAATATTTGGTTTCTGACCACAAACCAACTAATATGAGGAGAATTACAATGTGTTGGCAAAATACAAAATAAGTGCTAATATATCATAGTCATAAACATTCTGCAGGATGTTTAATATTTATCTCAATACAATCAGTATTATTAGGACAAATTATGTCTTTTGGGAGAATCTTAAAATATAAGCTCATTATCAATAAATTGTGCAAAATACAGGTTGAAAAAATAACAATATTCATAAGACTATTTGTTGATGCATCAACTAATAATTTCTCCATATTCATCCCCAAAATAACATATTCAACCCCAAGTAATAATGGTAACTTTTAAATAAAACAAGTAGCACATATAAATTCATCATATTAGGAAACTTCTGGTTCCATAATAAATTCATAATCATTCTTCGTATTTTAATGATCCGGGATGGTCTAATCGGTCATGCCAACTAATAAATTATTTATTAGTAAATTTCAAGTTTACTCAATATTGCATCTCAAATTCATAATTCTATTCAATATAACTCAGGAGAGATAAATAATGTTATCTATAATTGACATATATTTCTTGTCATAATGGTAATGCATATGTCTCAAAATTTCATTCATCCAATGTCTCGATATACTGATAATATAATCAAAACTCAAAAAATTTTACAAGACTATATGGAGAACAATGCATTACAGAATTGACCATTGGGTGAAGATCATGTAGCTCTTCTGCAGCTTTAAATCAATTAACTCTTCTAGAGTTATTTGATCAATTAGTTCTTCAGGATCTAGAGTTAATTGATCAATTAGTTCTTCAGGAACCTTGCACTATTATTTATACTTTGGACATATATTTTAAATTTTGTCCAAATAACCACAAATATTATTTTGAAAAATTGTATCTTCACCATTCTTGATCCAAAATAAACTAAAATAACATAGGAAAGTAGCAATTCCATAATTTAAAATTTTGGTTGACATTCAAAATGCTAAAAACTCTTTCTGGATATTCAAAAGAATTGGCTACGTTCACATATGCCATATTAATATTTTCGACATAAGCATCATTACTATCAGTAGTATGATTTAGGGAATTAAAGCAATATCAATAATTAATAGAGATTCATAACATGCTTAACGTACTACAGGTACGTGACAAACTTTCATATTGCATCAATAACATATTAAAATTATTAATTTCCCTTTTTTCTTCTCATTGTTTTCTCACTTCTGGTAAGTATCTATTCACTGGGGATTTAATGAGTCATTCTTATAGTATAAGAACAAAGTATATTTCTACTAGCAGCCACCAAAATCTTGTATTTAAATATATTATAATTTCTAATGTCATTCACTTCAGGGAATGATATAAAAATATTTGGTTGAGCGTCAAAATATTTTATCAAGGACTCATTTAGTCTCAGAAGATATAAATTCAAAATACTTTTGAAAATTTTTTTCTAGATATTGCTACTACATGAGCATGTTAGAAATATGAGAAAGAAAAAATCTTTTATCCATCACATTACTAATGATATTTCTCCTTATAACTTTAATTGAGGAGAAATTCTAAATGCAATAAAAATTTACATACTGATAGACATACAATCTTTAGGCTCACTTATAACAAATCATAACTAGCATTTATATAAAAATCATCTTATGGTGATTGTATGTTTCGTTTACAATTTGCTAGTAATCAAGTGGCTTTGATGCTTTGTATTCCTTAAATGATGTCTTCAGGATTTACAATATCCAGATGCATATATTCTAATTGACATGATTATATGGATTATTCATGCCATATCCGCGTCTATGTTGACGGTTTCGACCATGACTACGACCTCTTCCAGGGCCATAACTATTGATTCTAATGTATTCACATACAGATTTAAAGTAAACTGTGTTTTTGATAGAATGACCATCTTCTGGTAGTCAAATCTTTCTTTTAGATCATTTCACAAAAAAAGTAGATCTTTCACAATAAAATATTCCGCCTCTAGATCTTCATGAAAATTATGGCGAAGAAAAATCATGGCTTTTATACGATTTTGAGATGGTGTCTGTCAGACCCATTATATCTCAATAAATTTGAGCATCTAGTGTCTATGACATGTAGTTCTTTCTATAAATATCAAGAATGAAAAAAAATGAGTTTTGAAAAGTTTTTTTTATGGGAATTCAAAGGTAGAAAGAATACCTCTTTTTCTCTTGATTAAACTCTCAACTTCGATGGCAGAGACTCGTGCTGATAACGTATTATGAATTTATTGACGCGCAATCATTGTCGGCACAGCAAAATAATAATACTAATGTAGAGAGCTTAATAAAGAAATTATAATGTAGAGAATAGGAGAAAAATATAGAGAGAAAATAGAGAGAAAGAACAAGAAATCTTTATTAATTCTCTGAGAGTAAATCAATCAATGAATGAGTATATCTAACACCTCAGTCTAGAGCCCTATTTATAGGGTTTAGGGGTACATCCAAATCAGAATATGTATAGGGTAATCAGAAGACAAATCCTATCACTAATTAAAGATATGATAGAACTCTACCATCTATCTTCTGGATAGTTGGAGTATCTTTATAACTCTGATAATGAATATCTATAATAATATTAATTTCATAACAGGATGAATTTTGTCCTTTCCATTTATCCTTTATACTTTTCTCCGCTGAATCATTTATTAATTACTTTTACTTGTGATGTAAAAGCCGGGAAAATCGTTTCAGCAAAACTTGCTGAAAGTGGTGACACGGGCCTGGTTTTCTCAGTATATAAACTGCCATAACCACTCCATCTTTGGGCCTAGATCATTGTTGGAGTAGCCCAACTACTCTAGAAACAGAACTTGCCTCACTTCGCTCTTTACCCTTTTTGTTGGGAAGGGGAGAGATTGGAGTCTTTTTTTTATTTATTTTTTTATGAATATAGATTGGAGTCTTTTCTAAGACATTATGCACCCACGAAGTAAAAGGAAAAAAAGAAAAAAATTGTGACACTTTTTTTTTTCCAATTTTGATAAACACGGGCTCGGGACGAGGAGGAGAATTAAGGAAAAATTTTGCACAAAGATTTATATCATAGAAAATTTACTCTTGTTAAATTCAAAAGAAAAAAGTACAAATTCAAACTATATTCAATTACACGTTTACTTATAATATAAATTTCAAAATGTTTGCAACGACTGTTCATATTAACTCGTCAATGGACCCTCTGAACTCTGGTTTCTCAGGTTTTACTAATGCCCAGGATGAAGCTGCCCTCAATTTTCAGGATCTCAGGTCTCTACTCCCTTGGAAGTCATGATTCATCGAAGAGGAACATGAAAATGCTGAAGCTAAGTAAAGAAAAAATTGTACCACCAAAATGGTTCAACATCACACCGCGGGAGATCACCTTATCCTCTGCATAAATCACCCCAAGAAATTCATCACAAATTCAAAATAACTTAATCTCAATATAAACATATAGACGTTTGGATGATGATACTTACTGCACTCTTTAAGATGGCAAATACATCTCAATCCAACTCCACAATTACCATTAGGCTTTTTGCATTCATCACAAAGATTAGGCACGTGATCTGGAATATCAAATGAAATTCTCGTCCCCAATTCGTATGTCTTGTTACTTTTATCAGCCGAACCATTTCTGAACAATCTGCTGTAGTGTGTACAATTCAGTTCCTTGGGATCAAAATTAAGATCCAATTTCCCCACATCATCGAACACAAAGCAACGTGACAAAGGTGATGACGAACCTCCACAGCCATTAAAGTAAATGCAGTTACGAGTGAAGGGTTCGGCAGAGTGTTTTGTGCTCGAGCAATTGAAGAAAGCCAACGAGTTAGGCTGGGGAGGAACAGGAAGTCCTGCTGTTAGATGGGTAGGAGATATGAAGTGGGATGTAGAAGAACAAGAACTGTGTGAAACAGTCAGAAATTTACTTGAATAATCGATGGAAGAGATCTGGAAAAGCCCAAGTGAGGTTCTGAAGTATAGTTTCTGAGATTTGCAGAGAAGCATGTGGTTCAAGATGGAAGAACGTGTCGTATTTTGAGGGTAGAAAGGAGTTGGGATCCTTAAGCTACCACAATACCTAACATGTGATGTCTGTTTGGATATGGAGATTGGAAATGACACATGAAGCAATAGAAGAACTTCAAGAAGATGAAATTTCTTGAATTGCATTTCCTTTCCTTTCATGTCCATGAATGTCTCAGGCTTCTGCTTTGAGGGAAGAAGTGATGAATATGATGAGAAGATGGTGAAAGGATCAAAAAGAGGCCTCAAAACAGAGAATCCACGTTTTTACTAGTGTGGACAATCTTTTCATTTCTTGAAAAGGGCAGCTACCTCTATTATTACAAATTGAATAAACAAAAGCGGAGCTACCTTTATAAATTCCTTATTCTCTGGCTCTCACTTTTCTTTAAAACCTATTTAACACAATGAAGTATGTTGATCAAGTTTAGAATAACAAAGTTAAAATTGCTCGAATATTCCTTTTACAATAAAGAAATTCACCTTTTCTTTATCCAGATACTTCTTAGTTTCTCTGGAAAATGAAAACTATCGCGTGCAGAAGGTGGAAAACTTGATTTTCCATTTTTATTGTTGATGTAATTGGAAGTAATTGTCTTAGGACCCTCAAAATAGGCAATTGACCTCTTGCATATGCAAATCTAGATTAGGATTCGCACGTTATGGTCCACGTAAGTTGTAGATGGCTATTTCGTCTACCTCTCAAACGTATGGCTCTGTAAAAAATTCTCTAAAAGAAGCAAAGAAAACTTGCTATATATAGTACTCTTGCTAAGGACCATCTAGCTATCCCAAATTCCATCTTTCTTTTTTTTCTCCCCTGCCGTTGAGAAACATACACCAGTTCGGATGTACACACCGAAGAAGCTCATGTATCAGTGATATTTCATGGTAGTATAGCAGATGCTACTTAGATTAGACACAGAAGCAAACACAAAGAAATGCATTAATGCATACAATAATTTTCTTTTATAGGCAGTCTTCTCGTTGATCAAGCAGGAGCCTTGACAGTAACAGCAGGGAAATCAAGAAGAAGAGCCTTCTCAATTGCAGTTGTAAACGTAGCTGAGAATTCCACATGATTTGGATGGCCAAGGAAGGCAGTGAACTCCTCCTTGCTGTTGAATGTCATCATGAATGCGTGTGTATAGCCTTGTCTAAGCATGTCTTGGCTTTCAGTGTCCTGTCCCCTGTGGCAACATATACAAAGGGAAACAAATCCCAGATTTTAAAGAGCTTTGCATGCAGTAAATAGCTTCATCATGCTACTTATAACAGAGCTTGCAATACTAAAAATATTACACAGTAATTAACTACTTACCAGACGAAAGACTTAACAGATTCGATCTCTGAAACCAGTTTCTCCAACCCTTTCAAGATATCTCAACAACCACATCTTCCTTGAACTTAACCAGCACCAAATGCTTGAATTCAGCCATTGCAGCTGCTTGAATGGAGCAAATCGCTTAGCAAAGGCAATATCAATATATAGACAATTTTTGGGTCAACTTCAGCAGTCCCATGTGTTGCACTGTTGTACCATGAATGTCAGGCTCTCCTTTAAAAGACAATATCTGCAATCCAATATTTGGAAAGTTACAATTGCACGGGAATAAAGACCCACAAAAAGCAAAGCAACATATTTTCAAGACTATTCATAAAAAAAAAAAAAACACATATTTTCAAGACTCACAGTAATCGACAGCTCAACTGTTCGGCTCCGCTGTCTTAACCTTTGTTTTCACACGAATGGGGTCCTTCTTGATGAAACGCCATTCTTCTTGGGGTTTGAGTTTAAACAGCAGAATCATGATGACTGAACTTTTTATCTTTACATGGCTGAAGTTGTGAATTCAGACCAACCTTTTTCTTCTCACCAATATGATTCGTTTTGGGTCTGAAAACTTGAACAAAAAAATTGCTTGATCGTTTGGTGCAATGACTTTTCTGCTGTCCCTCCCATGTGCAGTGTTAAAAGGTAGTAGATATGAATAATTGAAGGTTGACAACAAGAATGACATAACGTGATAACGTTTTCACTTAAGGAATCAACACAGGTTCTCTGTCATCTTTTTGAACGAACAATGTTGCAACTATTTGCAATGATTTTAGCAAATTCTTCGTGCATAATCACTTTTCATTGAAACGGATAATTCACTCGAAATATTGTAAAAACATATACAAAAAATCATACATTATATTAGTGAGTTGATTACAACCTACATCATGCAACGGCGATCATTTAGACAGGCGATCGAGGTCCCTATTCAAAAAAGAAGTAGGAGTACAAATGCTTGAAGTCAAGAAGCCCATAACACAAACAAAGAAATTGAAAATCCAGACAACACGTTTCTGACAAAACTGGGGCAATCCTCCGTGCACATGCACGTGCAGATACAGCATGCCCATTCAAATATAAAGACTTTTTTAGTTATTTTCTTTCTTCTTAAGGTATTTAATTTTTAATAATTTTGAAAACTATTTGTTTAAGTTATTTTTACCATAAATATAATTTTTTATTCTTTTATTATATTAATATAATTAGTTAAAAAAATAATTAAAAAATATTCTTTATTTTCTTATTCTATAATATATTATTATTATAAAAGTATAAATGTGAGTTATGAAAATATAATCTTCTATGTGTTTCTTTCTTTTTTTAATAGTCTAAAATACTCTTAGAATTTAACTAGCTACTATTATAATCTTCTGTGTGTTTCTTTCTTTTTTTAATAGTCTAAAATACTCTTAGAATTTAACTAGCTACTCTTAGAATAGAATTGCAGTCAGCAGAGCGTGCAGACCACAGTGAATGATTCCAAAGCCCGCAGGGGACTGTTGAATTCTTCATAAGAAGGTAGAGAAAGGAAGACTGTAAAGTTAGCGACAGAAGAAAATGGACAAAATTGGTTAGAATAGGGATGTAAGTGTTCATACTCATTACTACACTGCTTCTGTGCTCAGTCTGTGGATCTTGCTTTTGCTTTCTCTATCAGATTTCAGTGCCATATTCTTGTAAGTTTGTGGCGATGGGCTTCTGGCTATCTACTTTGAAACGTTGCGAAAAATTTTACAATAATTGCGTAGATCGGGGTGTGGCTGTCGGGTGATGTTTAAGACATGATTAACATAGGTGTGGACCAGAATCAACAAAAGATTATCATCTCTAATCTAATAATGGTTTTGGTTTAGTCAAAAAGGAAAGCCTCGGGACGACATCAGCGGATGCCATTTCAATCAGCTCCATTTTCTTTCTTTTCTTCTCGCTTTCTCTCGATCAGCTCCTCAATGACCTGCATAATGCTTCACCACCATCTCTAATATTTTATCCAATTAAATCAAATTCACGACGCCGGTAATAGTTGATAAGCATCCAGAAAACCACATGATTCTGCTTAGGTAACTCATACTTACCAAGCCTTCTTCATGTTGGGAGATTGGAACTAATTCAAGACACAATAAAATAATAAAATAAATGATTTATATTATTAGAATTAAAAATGACTCTTTTGAAAACTTCAATATTAATCAAATAAGAATTTATCAATAAATACTAATAAAGATAATTTGATAACAAAAATATAAAAAATATAATGACATCACGATTTAAGTGAAAAATTTAAAAATCGATCGAAAGTTTTTATTATAAAAATAAGATAATAAAATTTTCACAAAATAAAACACTTTATTTTTTTATTACTCTCAAAATTTTCTGTTGTTCTCTCCTCTCTTACTCTATCCTTTTTATCTTCTTCTTAGTGATGCAATTCTCTCAAAAGATGCATGGTATTTCTAGGCCGAAAACTGCGACATTTTTCGCCGAAAATGGTACTCCCATGCTGTTCGGATGAGATTTTCAACTTTTACAAGCAATAGTTTGTGAAACACTATTGCTCTACAGGAAGGAAGCCAAGCTCTGTAGGAAGACTTTGAATTTACTGTATGGGGTCGATGAGTTGAACAGAGTATTTAAATAGTATTTAATTAAATTATATTTTTTATAAAAATTTTATTTTTAAAAAATTTAAGATAAAATTTTTAAAAAATAAATACACCCTATATATCCGAGTCCTTTATAACTCCCTCTCGACATTCTTTAATTTATAATATTCTCTATTATAAAATATATATTCATCTTGGAATACTTGAATTTTAAATTGTAAAAAACAAATCATAAATTTGAAAATATTTCATATATAGTAGAAATGTAAACACCGGGAAAGGAATAATGAGTCTCTTTGTCCAATTTAGTGTCATTGTCATTAAAAATCTTTCCCTTTGTAGATTTACTTAGTGGATTTTGCCTTTCGCAAGTATATTTTGCTCTCCTCGAAAATATTTCTAATTTGTTAATAAATATTAAAAATATCAAACAAATTTTTAAAGTTGGCAATTTTTGAAAATTTAATTCTCTTATATTTAGTAAAAACTATTTTGTATCTTTATTTTAGCTTGACCTTTGATTGAAATTGGTCCCTTGAATAGTGAGTTCTATTTTATTTTCCTTCTTCAAATAAAATTGAACTGTTTGGATGGAAAGATTTGGAAAGAAGAAAGGAAAATTGGAAAGAATAGGAAATCTGCATGAACAAAAAGAGAGGGATGGTAAACATCTTTTAAGTAAAAAATTGAAATTGCCCAATTTACTCATAAATAATTGTGTTTAAAAATTTTAATGAACAACATGTCCTAGTCTAAGACATATGATGTTTCTTATAACATTTCTTCTCACTTCTCTCCAAACTTCTAAATGAAAAACAAACTATATATATATATATATATATATATATATATATATATATATATATATATATATATTTTCATCCAAAACTCCTTTGAAGTAAATTATTTTATAGAATTTTCTTTTCTCTTCTCTCATAACAAAAGATTTTTCTTGTTTTTTTCTCCCGTCCTAAACTTCCAAACTAGGCCTTAGCCTTGGTTCTTCGCCCCCAGTAGCGAAGTCCTGGATCCCCTTTTGATTAAAACCTTTCTGTTTAATGATAAATAATGAATAAATCCTACAACCCTTTTAAAAAAAAAAAAATTTAAAATATGCTAAGCTAGTTCTTCTCGAAAGAAAGAAAAGACAAAGGTAGTTAATTCAATTTGCTTTCGAATCGAAGAGAGCAATTGTCTTCTCTCCTATTCTTCCTTCCTTGCTAGCACCCCGCAGAACATATCGTGGTCTTTCCTTCTTTCTCCGTCGGCAGTACTTCTCTCTGTCTGAGTGTGCTGTGCGTTGATCCATTGCTTCTTCCTTACGATTTGGTCACCTCAAACCACGCTCACAAGAAAACCTCTAGTGGGAAAAACAGTGAATTGGTTCTTGAATTATTCCCAGTACTACTTTTTTTTTAATTCATTTAATTTGATAGTTGGAAGCACTTTAGGCAGTTACTACAATTAGATATGTTTTCTTTTTAATTTTCTTCAGTCAATTACTCAACTTATATATGACAAGGTCATAATATGAGTTTTTCTCGAAATAGATGATAGATGTCTGTAGCATATCCATTCTTGTTCTCAATTTCCGGTAATATTTTTCTCAAAGGAAAAAAACTCGCATTCATATAAAAATTAAACAAAAAACAATTATTGAACAACTAAATTTCCAAAAACCTCTTTTGTTCAAAATATGTGTAGCGGGCCTGAGTCCAGATTTTGAGGAATCCAACCCCATTTTAAAGCCCATTCTTAACAAAGTGTACCCCAAGAAGCAAAGGCCAATGTCATTGAGGAAAATTATCATATGGATCTCATCTTTGTAGAGTATTCATAAGAATGCTTTGCTCCTTTTCTGTTTCCTTCCCCCTCACCTATTCCTACCCGTACCCCCAACCCCCCCGCCCCCCCTCCCCCTCCCCCCCCCAAAAAAAAAAACATGTTGTGCACCTGGATTACCCAAAGTAATGGTCTACACAATATTTAGAAAAAAATTTTTTAAATGGTTAGACATTATGAATTAGCTTTAATGAGCCGAAATTCACACCCCTTTCAGTTCCTAATGTATCCCCCCAAAAATTAAAAAAAAAAACGTTAGGCTTATGTGGGAAATATTTTATATCTGGGTAGAAGAAAATAGACCATTCCTCAGCACTTCAGAAGTACCTCGTATCCTTCTTATTGCAAAATTCTCTACCCTTCGTGTCCTGCTTTTAACAACTTCGCAATGGCTGTCAATCAATTGCATCTTCTTCATCTCTGAAATCCAATTTGTCCTTTTCATTGACACGTACAACCACCGCCCTTTTTCCATTGTTTGCTAGACTTTTGTTGAGTAGACCACATATTTTTACAAGTCAGGCAAGACGAGGGAATGAGCATTTGCACCTAACAAATATGAAAATGTCGACATCCTGCTGGATGGAAAGTATTTTATATTGACATCTCTAATGTAATAAAAAATATTTTGCTAACAAAACAATTATTTTTACAATATATATAATCTTGTCTTATTTATTAGTAGCCACTTCCTTTTTTATACATTGGGTAAAACATGTGTTTCTCCACAAAATATTTTCTCCTCATCTGTTACAATTATAAAAGTATCTACATCTTTTATGTGATAAAAAATATTTTACAAACTGAACACTTATTTTAACATTTTAATTGTTACGCTGAATATATACAATCTTGCTTTGTTTATTAGTAGTCACTTCCTTTTCTATGCATCGAGTACAACATGTGTTTCTCAAAAAAATATTTTTTCCTCATCTGTTACAACTATGAAAGTATCGACATCTCTTATACGATGAAAAATATTTTACTAACTGAACATTTATTTTAACATTTTAATTGTTACGCTGAATATATACAATCTTGCTTTGTTTATCAGTAGTCATTTCCTTTCTATGCATCGAGTACAACATGTGTTTCTCAAAAATATTTTTACCTCATATGTTACAACTATGAAAGTATCGACATCTCTTATACGATGAAAAATATTTTGCTAACTGAACACTTATTTTAACATTTTAATTGTTACGTCGAATATATACAATCTTACTTTATTTATCAGTATTCATTTCCTTTCTATGTATCGGGTACAACATGTGTTTCTCAAAAATATATTTTCTCTTCTGTTTCAATTATGAAAGTATTGACATCTCTTATGTGATGAAAAATGTTTGCTAACTAAACACTTATTTTAACATTTTAATTATTACACCAAATATATAAAATCTTACTTTGTTTATCAGTAGTCACTTCCTTTTCTGTGCATGTGCAAAACATGTGTTTTTGAAAAATCATTTTCTCCTCATTTGCCGCAATTATATACTCTACGAGAAAAACGTGTTCAGTTCTTTATCAATGTCCTCAAACTGATAATGGATTGACCTTGGCACAGCACTAAAACAAGAAAATGGATCAGTCAATTCCTCATTAAGATAAGGACAAGAGGAGGCCTCAAAAAGCATCACCTTTCATAATATATAGTACGGCACAAAATTTAAGCAAAATATAGTATTTGTATATTATTTTGTTCAATCAAACAAATAATTAGATCTCACGTTTTCTCTCAAAAAAAATTTATTTTTACTGAACTTAAGAATAAACTCTTCCAACCAAATACAATCTAAATACACCAAAATATAAGCAAGCCATTTATCCAACTAAATAAGGTTCTCGTAAAGTGTTTGAACTTGCACTAAAAAATGGAATAGGATAGCTTGTAAATATTGTTTGTATATTGTATTCTTACATAAAAAGTGTGATCTTGGTCATACGTATATTTAGCAGGTTCTAAAAACAAAATTCAGCAATATTTAGTTTATATTACTAAATTTTATTTTTTTATCTTTTTAATATTACTGGACTATTTTTATACTCCTTTTCTGGCAAAAAATGACTTGTTCATTTTACGTGAATGACAATTATGCTCTTAATAAGTTATTTACATACGCATAGATGTGTCATTTTTTGCTAAATTCCTTACATGCAGAGTGACGAAGTAGCATGGAGAGGGGTATGAAAATATAGTCTAATGATCTAAACAGATAAAAATAAAAATATGAATGAGGCCCAAGTCTGATTCAGCTCAAATGTGCTAATGAAAAAGCTTGTGATTTTCTTGATTGAGCTCCTCATATATGCAAATTGAGATACTCATGCCAATAAATCTGGAATCTATAGAAATTGAATCAAATACTTAGCATTTTGGTGAAACGGTGTACTATATATATATATATATATATATATATACTAGTTTAAATGCCCGCGCGATGCGCATGTGTTTTCTTGGGTAAAAATGTTAAAATAAATAATTTTTAGTTTTATATTTAATGCATTTTTTATAATTAGATATTATTAAATATTTTATTCAATCTAGTGTAGAGTATATTTGGAACGAAAACAAACAATACATATTATATATTTAATTGCCAAGTTATATATTTAATTTTAAAGTGGATAAAGAATATTGAATGAAATAAAGAAGTATTAAAATTTTTTTATACATAAGTCAATATTTTACTATATATTTTTAAAATTTCCATAATTTATAACATTAATATTAAATAATCATCATAATATACAAGTCATCATAATAAAATAATAAAAAAAATACAAATATTCATGAATAATCTAGAATCATCAATAGAAAAAATGTGGACAATCTATTATATTATAAATTATAATAATAACCCTTCATGAATAATGTAGAAAAAAATTAAAAAATCAACAAAAAAGCTCATGGAGCTAAAAAGCATGATACTGATGTAGTTGGAGTATAACGGATTCAAACAAAAAAATAACGCCTGAAGATAAGGACAAAGCGAAATCAATTGGATATTGTACAATATAGTGCCATCCCAATTATAAAATCTCAGCCATTTATTTGACCATCTAACGTCTGAATTTCACTTCAAGATGAAGACAAAACAAAATGATTGCAAATCCTCAACAAGCCACTTCAAAATGAAGACAAAACAAAATGATTGTAAATCCTTAACAACCCATTTAATATATAGGTAGCTAATAGGTAAATTATTATACTTTAATTTTATTCATCAATTTTTAACAAATATTAGCAACACAAATATTTAATATTAAATTTAAATTTGATACAATAACCTGTTATTTTTACAAAAAATACATAAATAAAAATTTTCATAAAATTTTATAAAATCATAATACGTATAGTGCACATCAATTAATTTTATATATAAAATAATTACACAATTATATATAAATTAAATTATTTGTAATACATAGAGTAAAATTTTGGCATGCGTATAAAAATATAAATTGTATATTGTGAAGTGAAACGCACGAAAAGTTAAAATAATTATCACATAAAAATTCATGTACTACGTTGTATACTTAACATAAAGCTAAACAACGATTAAATGTATCATTATAATAATATTTATTTCTAGGCATGTGTTATAATTTTTATTTTTAATTTATATGTACATATACATATTTTTCAAAATAAAATATTAATTAATTAATTATATTATGATCTCAAAGCAATTATTATTTAAACAATATTATTTTAAAAATTTTATCAAAATTTTAATTAATAAATTATTTGTAACACAAATATTTAATAATTAATATTAAATTAAAATTTGTGACAGTCAAATCACAACCCTTCATTAAACAATTCAAAGGTCCAATTTTATCTAAAAAAAAATAAACATTACATTTAATTTTATCATGGTCTTAAAGTAATTATTATTGAAGTAATTTTAATTTTAAAAATTCATCAATTTTTAACAAATATTTGCAACATAAATATTTAATATTAAATTTAAATTTGATACAGTAACCTGCTATTTTTACAAAAAATACATAAATGAAAATTTTCATAACATTTTATAAAATCATAACATAGTGCATATAAATTAATTTTATATATAAAATAATTACATAATTACATATAAATTAAATTATTTGTAATCATATAGCAAAATTTTGACATGCGTACAAAAATATACATTATATATTGTGAAGTAAAACACACAAAAATTTAAAATAATTATCATATAAAAATTTATGTACTACGTTGTATACTTAACATAGGCTATACAACAGTTAAATGTATCATTATAATAATATTTATTTCTAGGCATGTATTATAATTTTTATTTTTAATTTATTTATACATATACATATTTTCAAGATAAAATATTTATTTATTAATTATATTATTGTCTCAAAGCAATTATTATTAAAAAAATATTATTTTAAAAATTCATCAAAATTTTAATTTATTTGTAGATATACATATTTTTCAAAATAAAATATTTATTTATTAATTATATTATGGTATCAAAACAATTATTATTGAAACAATATTATTTTAAAAAATTCATCAAAATTTTAATTAACAAACTATTTGTAACACAAATATTTAATAATTAATATTAAATTAAAATTTGCGACAGTCAAATCACAACCCTTCATTCTACAATCTAAGGGTCTAATTTTTTCTAAAAAAAATAAACATTACTTTTAATTTTATCATGGTCTTAAATTAATTATTATTGAAATAATTTTATTTTTAAAAATTCATCAAATTTTAACAAATATTAGCAACACAAATATTTAATATTAGATTTAAATTTGATACAGTAACCTGTTATTTTTACAAAAATACATAAATAAAAACTTTCATAAATTTTTATAAAATCATAACACGTATAGTGCATATCAATTAATTATATATATATATAACAATTACATAATTAAATATAAATTAAATTATTTGTAATACATAGAGTAAAATTTTGACATGCGTATAAAAATGTAAATTGTATATTGTGAAGTGAAACGCACAAAAAGTCAAAATAATTATCACATAAAAATTCATGTGCTACGTTGTATAATTAACATAGGCTAGACAATAGTTAAATGTATCATTATAATAATATTTATTTCTAGGCACGTATTATAATTTTGATTTTTAATTTATTTGTACATATACATATTTTTCAAAATAAAATATTTATTTATTAATTATATTATGGTCTCAAAGTAATTATTATTGAAACAAAATTATTTTAAAAAATTCATCAAAATTTTAATTAACAAACTTGTAACACAAATATTTAATAATTAAAGCAAAAAAAGACAAAGCCAAATTGAAATTCTCTAATCAAATCTCAACCCTTGATCAACAATCTAATGGTCCAATTTTCACCCAGGAAAAAGAC
The DNA here is from genome assembly GCA_030512225.1 of Rauvolfia tetraphylla. Classification (NCBI taxonomy): domain Eukaryota; kingdom Viridiplantae; phylum Streptophyta; class Magnoliopsida; order Gentianales; family Apocynaceae; genus Rauvolfia; species Rauvolfia tetraphylla. Next base: position 3,025,830 of record JAJQKT010000062.1, read on the forward strand.
AAAGTAAAATCAATCCAAATCCAATCAAATCTCAACCCTTGATCAACAATTCAATGGCCCAATTTTAACTCAAGAAAAAGACAAAGCAAAATCAATTCAAATCCTACACAAGCCAATTAATAATAAATAGATAATAGAAGTGACGTTTTGTTTCTGATTAGGGGACAGAAGTTTTTATGAGTGTCCCCATTAGTCGTCTCTCTATTTTTGGATCAGCTCTCACTTTTTGCTCTATTCTCTTGGCGGAATACCCATATTTTCTTTTATAGAAAAAAGAAAGAAGACTGACCACAAAGTCCAGGGAGATCTTTTCCATGAGGAGAAACAGAAACGAGAAGATCATATCAAGATGGTCGTGCATCACGTGGAACTTTGGAGCTGCACAGGTCCTTAATCCTTAATTAATTTCCACTTTTCTTAATTTGGTTGGTTAAAATGTGGCTCAAACTGACTTCTACTTTCATACTGTAAGAGTTGTGGAGAAAATTGCTCATCCACTGAGTATAAAGTTCATTCTACAAGTTAGGATTCCATCTCTGAAGTATACATATCTATAGAAAGGGCAACGAGTTTGAATAACAGAAAAGTAGAAACTGCAAAATAATGGCGTGTTTCTAAAAAGTAAGGTCAATCCTCCTTCGAAATGGAGCTAATATTCCTACTTCTAACATAGATATATTTGTATTTGATTGATGATATGATCTTCATCGTGTCTCCTTCTTGTACGTACGTATGCAATCCATATAAAAACCTAGAATAGAAGGTAAAAAGTCATTACATAGTTACTTTAAGAAAAGAGATCATTTAGTATATAATGTTAAACGTGAATGTAATACTTAATAATAGGTAAGATTCTAGCCAATGAAAGTTTGTTTTTTCTTGAAAAAAAACAAAAAAGAAAAGGTAAGGGGTCAATAGTTTACCTGAATTTTGGAGGTCTTTTCTAATCAAGAAAATAGTAGCAAGACCTTTTGTAAGTAATTAGTAGTATTAATAAACGAATTTTAAAAGATGAGGAGCTTATGTGCCCTCAAAGTATTTATATTATATTGTTACTCAATCCAAAAAAAAAAAAAAAAAGAAGAAGAATAAACACTTTTTGTCAACTTTTTTTTTTTATAAAAAAAACATAAGAGGTACTACGTTATTAATAAATATTAAATCGTTAAATACTCTTATAATACTCTTTGTCACACTTTCAATTATAGTATTTGATTTTTAAAATTTATCTTGTATAGTTTAATGTTTATTTTACTTAAAATTTGAAAGTATTACAAAGAATTTAATCAATGACTAGCAACCCTTACTAGAAATTGAATTCTCAATTTTATAATTGAGAGATTTCAACGTTTGTCACTAAAACAATTCTTCACGGGCTACTTTATGGTCAACTCTTGCTCCTGTCTTTTCTCAGTCAAAAGCCATATATAAATCCCAGAAAAATAAAAACAATTTGAGTTTGAATTCGCATCAAATGAAATTCAATGATTGTATCAGCCTGGAGTATATATATATATCCAAATATTATTTCGAATCCCCTCAAAAAGAAAATTCCTGTTTTGAATTAATCAAATTCAACGTAGAACCTCTGTCCTTGAAGGTGTCTCCTTCCTCATGCCACGCAAAGTCTGTGAAGTCTGTATTGGAAAGTCAAAATACACTCCATAACTTCTCCCTCTTACATTATTTTTTCTATTAATAAAATATAATCACGTGTTATTAACTAAATTTATTTCTCATAAAGCTTTCTTATTTATAGTAAGGATTATAATTTATAATTTTTTATATAATAAAAGTTATTAAGGAACAATATTATATTAATAGAAAAGGAAATGAGAAAGAAATTTAAGAAAGAGGATCCAAATCAGTCAAAATACAGGTTTGCCTTTTCATTGACTATCTCCATGCAACCTCCATTGGTATTCGTCTTTCCAGTATACTACTTCTACGTTTGCTTCTACAAGAATTAGAAAAGCAACTTTTGCTTTCCTTAGTTATTAGAGCGATTATCCAGCAAAAGACACAAATGGCCCAGAACCAGAATGTGTAGAGACCAGTCCCAGAAATATTCGTTTCGTTTACACGTTGTGCATGCCCTTGTGGACACCAAAGCCATTGTGATCACCATTTTCATTGGGACCGTAGTTTAGAAATTAAATTTTGTGATTTCTTTGTTTCTAATTCGTGAGGGTCAGGTTGATCGACGCCATGCAAACTCCGTGGATCTGTGTTCTCAAACAAAATTTTATGAGAAAGAAAGAAAATAAAATGCAATTCAACAGAACTTCTGACGTTGTGGTAAACTTAATGGGTTCAATTCTCCTACTTCTTCATACAAATTTACGCAAATCAAAGTGGAATCAGCCTCGCGGAAGAACATTCATTAGCCCGATCTTTCATATCTCATTCCAAATATTGATTCTTTTGTCCCTATTGCAGATAGGGTTGATCATAACTCCATATATAGGCACCCTTCGAGATCAGGAAAATTTGCTGTTAAGAAGGCTTTGAAGCTAACCTGCAGGTTTGGTTCAACAATTGTAGTCTATATGGTTTGCAGAACAAAGTTTGTACAAATAGGTAAGTTGAAAGCTCGATCTTCGGCGCAATATGATGCATGTGTGTACCATTTTTATGATGAGTCAATTGAACAACTTCTTTTTGGTATTCAGCAAGAAAAGAAGAACAACTTCCTTTTTGGTGCTACCATTTTCTGTATCCTTGTGATGTTCTTGGGCCAGTTTTGAAGCAATTAGTTGCAAGACTTTCTAGCTTCCGGTGGGACGGTTTGGCGTTATTTAGAAGTAGTAGAGGAATGGGAGTTCTCCATGAAATGCATTCATCAATTGGGGAAATTGTGGGGCTGCATTTGCAAAGTTCTGGGACTAAATGTAATTAGATAACGTTCAATTTAATATAAATTTTTTTAATAAATAATTTTTAAATAAATTTTAAAATAAAAAATTTTAAATTAAAACGTTACACAATTCCATCTTCATTAAAGTTTCAAATACTCATCAGTTACGTTGAATTTAGCTTAAGGCACAAATCTTTGAAAAAAAACGAAGTCAAAGTTGATTTCAAGATCAGCTCCTATTTGCCAACATGAAGGAGAAATGGTCCTACGAGCTAACTATTGGAAGTTGCAAGAAAGTCTCGTATTCCGCAGCCCTCAGTTTTTCCTTCTCTTGTTTTCCACTTCCATTGTTTCAGCTTTTCTTCCTTGTTCAATGAGTGCTCCCTATATCTTGGGACCTACTCTCTGGAAGTGCTTCATTGCATTTTTCTAACGTAAATTTGTATAGTTGCAAGTGTACAATGGATCTTGCCGGGTCGGGGTCTTTGATGTATTGCATGTTCTAGCCGCCTTGTCAATCATCCGGAAATGATGTAAAACTGATTCTCTATTACACTACATTCATTTACCAAAAAGAGAAGGTTGGATAAGATAGCAGTGGTCGGAGCCAAAATTCCAAGCCGACCATTAATAGCTGTCTTTTCCAACTTTATTATTTTCTTTCAACTACCTATTTCAATATTTTTTAAAAAAATTATTAATTTTTAACCAATCAATATTCAAATTACAATTTTAAAATTTTTAATAAGATATTTTAAATATCTATCAATTTTTTTATAAAATTAACTAAAATCTTAATTCAGAAATAAAATGAGAGTAGGTAATTATTTTGAAAGGAAAAAAATAGTATTTTGAAGCATAGAATCAACATCGATCCCTTTAACCAACTAATTAACAAAGTTATTAGGAACCTTTAATTATTGATCAACCATCATCACATGCTTCATTTTAATCAAATAATTACTCGTACGCAACTTATATTATAACTAATATACAATAATTAAAATTTTAAAAAATATTAAAATAAAGTGTTTTTATATCCTTAATAAATGTGAAATGAAATAAAGAAATAAATAAAATAAAAATTTCATAATAAATATTTTTATAATATATTAAAATATTACTTATATTTTGATAAACAATCGTTTCTAAGTTTCTTTAAAAGCACCTACTTTTCTTACGGAGGAAGAAGTCTGAGAGAAGACTGTGTTCAACGTCAACGTTTTTTGAATAGTAGTCCTGTCAATTGGTCAACGGTGTAGTTCATACTACATCAAGAACCGACGTTTTTTCTGGTGCCCAGTTAGGGAGGCAACCAATTGAATCTTGTTTAGGAAAAATAAAAGGTAGGCCTTACTTGATTGATACTTGATCCAAAATTTCTCTTAATTTTTTAAACTTTAAATTTTATTTTATTTTATTTTTAATAAATAATTTATTTTTATAAATTTTAATACAAATCAATTAAAAAAAATCAATCCAATATCATATACTATAAAATTTTATTTTTAATTTAATTTAAAAACTAATGCAAGTGCACCTGCTCTGCCTTTGGATTCTTCGTGGTTAGGTGTTCTTTTTTCTTTCTTTTTCTTTTCTCGGGAGGGAGGGGGGAGATTGGAACAACAAGAAGGAAAGTATCAATTTGAAAAGGAGAAGGAAAAAAAAAAGTGATCCAGAGTCAACTCCACGAGGATCTTCTGCATATGATATCGATTTCATTTAGCAAGAGAAAAATAAATTAATGAATAAAAAAGAAAAGATAAAATGATCGTGAATCATGTGGACCGCGGTTGGGCTGCTCTTGCCCGTAGCCTTCTAAATATAGAATTTCTTTTTGAGGGGATAACATAGAATATATTTAATTGGTTCAGTGTTGGCGCCAGTCGTTCCTCACCACTCCAGCCCTATATATATATATATATATATATATATATATATATATATATATATATATATATATATATATCATAACGGCTTCAGAAGTTGAGGTTTGTGGAGATTTTTTATTGTCCTGCATTTTTTCCGTTTAAAATTGAATCTTTATTTTTAAATATAAAAACAAATAAAAAAGGAAATAAATTTTCTTGAATTGATGGAGTAAATTATGTTACTTTGTGAAACCACGATACATTGTTCTGGAACAACACAAGAAGTACAATATATTTTAAGCTTGTGTCATACTTCCTCTGCTCATTTTTAAGTTGTCAAAAAATGGCTTTTCTCTAGGTTAATTTGGAATTTTTGTAAAAACTTTAATAATTATTTATATAATAATTTATATTAATTTTTATGATATTTTTTAATAAAAAATTGACTCTTTCACTAAAAGAATTAGGCTTACTCATGGTCGTATTATTAAAGATTTTTTCAATAACATTTAAAATAAAATTTTCTTTTTAAAAATCTATTTTTATTATACACTTATTTTTTAAAAAAGTAATGTATACTAGTAGGATATGCATAATATAATTTTCCAACATATTTTCTAATTGAAGGGGTTTACACGTGGATAAAATAATTTAAAATTTAGATAAGTGATTGAAAGGTAATTTGAATAGATATTTCTAAAGGGAAAAGCCAAGGAGAGGTGTTGAAGACTTATATAGAATATTTTATACAATTTTTGGTATTTTTTCTTATAATATTTCTTTAAAAATAAAGACCCAAATTACCGTGCAAATGATAGGTCTTATAGATAGGGAGTTTTTGGTGTTACTGCTTCTTTAACATATAAGGCACAAGAAACAACAATATCTATTCTAGAGGAAGTTTTTTACTATGTCATAATAATGATTTTATTTATGCATAGTTCTTTTTTTAAAAAAAATTAACTTAAATATTGTGGAAGGTTTTGGCAGGAACTCCTATCATTACCAAAAGAAAAGATAGAAATAAGAGAATTTTAAGCACTTATATTTTCAATTGAAAATAAAGTAAATTAGACTATAGAATGCAACACACTACACTTATTTATTTATTTCAAGGAGGAGAGTGGAGGTAGAATGACACACGTAAAATGAACTTATATGTCTATGGTACCTTTCATCGAGAAATTTTTAACTCAGTGAAAAGCAATTAGATATTTCAAGTGATAGGATATTTTACTTGGTCTACACTTCAATTTCTAACTTTCTCAATTCTTTACAATTACTATATTATGATATGTATGTACAAAGAGAATGGATCTTAAAGATTTTAAATGCATATTGATTCATGCCAAGATCATATGCTATGCACATGTATTACATTTTTATTTATAGACTTTATCTCTCAAAAGTTAGTCACATATAAAAGTCAAGCACTTTTTTCCCAACAACTATCGTATAGGTGGTGGCAAGTTATATTGAGTTGAACAAAAAAAAATTTACGTATATTAAAAAAGTAAAAAATGATTGCGGATTTGAAAATAATTAAAGGGTATGTATAATTATTTTTATATTTTTTATATATAATTTTCTACTTCTCTTTGTGAAAATTTACTATTTCTTCTTATTGTTACATATAATTACTCTTAAGTGAATAAAATTTTTTAATTAAATACATAACTTTATTTCATAATTTACTAACTATGTAATTAAAGTAAAATTTTATTAAAATTTTAAAATATAATTTGCTTCATTTATAAATTTTTATTAAAAATAAAAAATTTAATATCCATATATAGTACAGATTTTTACTCTATTAGAACTAATATTTCAAAATGAAAGATATAGTAAATTGAGGAATACTAACCCAAATTCATGTCTCACTTTTCTAAGAGAGGAATATTTTTTTTTTTATAAAAAAATCCCATGGCTCATGATGTTGTGCATCCGTACGTGGCATCCAACACCACCAACGTTAAGCTTAGGGTAAGTAGGTACTATTGCTAATCACAAGATCTACTACCATCTCTCTTCACTCCACGAGTCCACGTGATGGATCCACGAGATATTCGATCCGTTCATTGATCATTGGAGTCTAAATATTTGTGCTTGGGTGAGCGTCCTTATTTATTTTTTTATAAGTATTACTCTTTTATTTTAAAATATTAAATTTTTAAATACTTTTTATATAAATTTAAATAGAGAATTAATAGGTATTTTTATTATATTTTTAATTAATTAAATTTATTTTTTATTAATATAACATAAAATAAAATATATATAAATGTAATTATTAAAAAATAATTTTTAAAATTTATAAAAAATTAAATATTTTGAGAAGGAAAGAAAGACTTAAAAAGTCCTATATTTTAAAATGAAAGAAGTATACACTACAACCCAGAAGAAAGAAAATTAATATATATATATATATATATATATATATATATATATATATATATATGGGTTCATCAACTTTTATAAATTTTTAAGTTTTTTGAATTTCAATTGTTTTTTAATTTGATGAAAACCCCAAAATGTGGCTAATATAGTGAAATAGAGAGAGTACTATAATATTCTTATAGTTATAGATTTTTTAATAAATTAAGGATTATAATGTGAATCAAACTCGAGATTTAATTATTAATGAAAGATATTTATAACCGAATTATTTTTTCATTAATTAAAAATTTAATAGTAATAGTAGAATTCTTATATTAGTAAAACTTATATTTTTTAAATGAGTGAAATTAATTATTAGAATTTTAAAAATTTATATTTTAAAATAAATATTTAAAGTTGGAGGATGAAATTGTAAGCAAAAAAGTATCCATTATTTAGAAAAAAATTAAAAATTAAACCGAACTGAAATTTAATTCAGTTTTCAATTTATTTTTTTTCAAATTTCAGTTTGAAAAAAATTTAATTTTTTATCTCTAAATTAAATTTCTGTTTGGTTTCAATTTGGATCCAATCAAACAAAAAAATTAAATTTTTTTCAAATCAATAATTAAGTATAATTAAAGGTTAATAACTTTAGTTAAGTTTGTTCTTAATTAATATTATTTTAAAATTTAAAATACTTAATTTTTATATATTTCACAAATAATACTTAAAGACTAATAAGTCAAACTAAATTAAATTTTAATTAATATTATAATTAATATTAAAATATAATTAATATTATTTTAAAATTCTTAATTTCATAAATTTCAATTTTCTCCAAATTAAAATATTTTAATTTATAAAAATTTTGATTTAAAAGTAAATTAATTTTGATTTGATTTTTATAAAAATAAAAAAAATCATTTTTTTAAATAGTAAAATTAAAATTTTTTAAAAATTGGACCGATGAACACCCTACTTACAAGTTACAATTAAAACCAGACAAGCGGCTTGTAACAGTCTTCCCACAGACCCAGTCCAGTCAACCTCCGGAACCCGGAGATGAAATCACCCAGACAACCGTCCTCTGGGGTTGTCTGGGGTTGCCTTCGGCGCTTTTCTCCACGTGATTTACTACCAAATAAAAAATAAATTCCCATTTATTTATTCACGTGCCTAATGGCCGCAAACGTCGAACCCCGAAGGAAAGTAAAAAGACTAGTATTCTCTAATCATCACGTGTTTTTGCGTTACATACTTTGTGCACATTCAGTAATCCGTGACGCAGACACATCACCCATGCTCCAGTCTCCGCCATTGTCTCTCTCCTTTCCAATTATCCATATAAATGCTGCTCGCTGCTGCTCAGAGAAGCTCCGAAAAACGCTCAGAATGGATAACAAAAGAGTTCTGAATCTAAACACGACGTTTATGGATTGCGAAGACGAGCAATCTTCAACCTCGTCCTCTTCTTCCGGTGCTCAGTCGACCAAGAATTTGACGCTCAAAACCCATAAGAAGAAGGCCGGGAGGAGGAAGTTTAAGGAGACGCGCCACCCTGTGTACAGAGGAGTGAGGAGGAGAAAGGGGAGCAAATGGGTTTGTGAAGTGCGGGAACCGAACAAGAAATCAAGAATTTGGCTGGGGACATTTCCTACCCCGGAAATGGCAGCTAGGGCACACGACGTGGCTGCCCTAGCACTTCGCGGAGACTCTGCTGCCTTGAACTTTGCTGACTCCGCTTGGTGTCTTCCCCGAGCTCAGTCTTCTTCTGCTAAAGACATTCAGATTACAGCTTTCCGAGCTGCTGAAGCCTTTCGACCAACAGAAGATACCGCTAACCCTTCTTCTCCATTGGGCTGTTCTTCGCATCAGAAGCATGAAGAGCAGATCACTTCGGTGCCCGATAACAAGACGCAACAGAATCAAAATACGGGCTCGGAATCAGTCGATGATTCACAAAGGGCTTCTTATCATTCTGCATCGAAGTTCATGGATGAGGAGGCCATGTTTAACATGCCGGTATTGATCGATAGCATGGCGGAGGGTATGCTACTAACTCCACCAGCTATGAAGAAGGGATTTCATTGGGACGACACGGGAGATGATTTTGAGTTCAATTTGTGGAAGGACTAACAAGAATGAGCTAGCCGAGGGCTTCAAAGTACAGCAGTTCTCTTCAGTTTCTCTTTTTATTTTTTTATTTGGTCTTCCTAAAACTATGCAATCTTTCTTTTTTTAGAAAAAGAAGATTTCAGAACTCAAATGATGGGTCTTCTTGAAGTATAATTGAAATACTTGAATGGTTGATCGTATTATCTCAACGGCCGAGGAAATTATACTCTCGTATTTTTTGGTACTTGTTGCCAGTTTCTTACAATATGCTTCTTATTTTCTTCATATTAATATACATTTGTCATAGCTTTACTCTCTGGATGGGATTTGATTATGTATCGCTGTAGTATCACTGATCAAATTACTGCAAGTTTGGTCAAAATCATTTGTTTTGTTAAGTTAAAACCAACTTTCTTAAAGTAATCTAAAAGTGTTAAGTGTATTATGTTAGATTATTAATCATTAATTGTTAATTAATGAAGTTTCTGTTGGAATAACATGATTGCACGAGGGACTTTTCAATATTCTTCCTTTTGTAATATACGTAACTCTTGTGACTTACCAAATCTTAAGAGAGAGCAATAAGGTAGTTGTCCTTCTTGCCTTGAGGGATTGCTGCTTGGGGACGGAGACACATCGTGGAGTTTACTACAAGGGCCTGGAGCATCGTCAGTCTCTTACATGCAAGATGATAACCCAACTGCGAGGACTGACGGTTGTCTTGCAGATGCAGGATGGAATTAGAATGGAAGGAAATCTAAGCTGTAGCTGCTTTCTGGTGTTGGCGTAATGCGCAGTTGTTTTCTTCAGACTTATTTCGTATATATGCCATTACATTCTAGAGTCGAGGAAATTTTAAGGAGAGTGAAGGAAGTGAGAAGTGCACCGCCAGCCAATGGGATGGTAAACACTTTGGTTTTTATACCCCTTGATCTTTCATTTCCCACAATTTTTGTGGAGAGTCATTAATCTATGTTGGCTATAGTTTTATATGTTCTAAAAATTTCTTCATTTAGTGTGAAAATTGGTTTTGGCACAAAAATTTTATTTCTTAATTATATAATGATCAGCTCTTTGTGTGCTTGTAGCAACATATCTCTACATTTAATACTCAGTTTTGAAGGAAATATTTTGTCAAGGATGCCGTCTTCATAAAATATAAGGTTGGAGATGTTATAGCTGTTCTAATACGTATAAGGTATATGATACAATCGTTAAAAATTTGTAGTCCACAAAGATCGTATTCGTAATCATATATTTTTGTCTTTGGAATATAGAGTACAATGTTTGATAACTTTTATCTTACCTTAATTGACATCAAAATATAATACATTGCAGAGCATCCAGCGTTATATATGTTGAATAAGAAGCTCTCTTAATGCTAACCCCATCCAAAAAAAAAAAAAAAAAAAAAGAAGTGGTCTCATCCAAAATTTCAGATTAACTAATTAAGAGTTTTATCCGGCTAAAAACGTCCTTTTTTCCCCCTAATCGAAGCTAAAAACCTTTATTTTTCACTAAATAAACGATTTTCATAAATCCACGTGCATGCTCTGCTTTATTAAACAACCATCGACCACAAGTACGTCTTGTAAGAACATATCATCATTCTTTTGGTGGTGCAATCTGAAAATTAATTTGTTTATTCATAGCACACTAGAACACCAAAAGCATGCTAGACAAGAAAAATTAGAAATTTTAGGAGAGAGAAAAAAGGAACGGATTCTCATAGGCGAAAAATGTACATTGCAAAACGTTAATAATAGTTTTTGTGCAACCCACAAGAAAAACAAAAACGCAATCACAAAGTCCAAAATGGACATCAACAAATAAGAATGTTCTCCAATGATTGTTGCCTCTTGAATGGTGGGAATTTCCTCGTGGAAATCGAGTCAACGAACTTCGATCCAATTCATATCGAAGGAAATGACATTTTAAATTACTTCTTTTTACGTGTTCCAAATGACGAATATTTATAGTGCATGGCTAGAGAATTTTTGCCTTAAAAAAAGTAGGTGGTTAGAGAAAAAAATAATTAGGCAGAGTTGATTTTTATGAATAACATGTCTTAAAACTTGTAGTAGTTCATAAACACATTGTACATCGTTAAAATGCTTGATTTATAAACAGAGCGCGTCTAGCTAAGACATCATTTTCGAATCCTAAAATTTACAATTTAGATGGGCACTACTTTGGCACCATAATATTTTGCACAACAGATAGGTTCTTGTTTCATATTGATAGAAATGGCATTGTTCAAATGATGACTTGTACATAATCCATATTAAACTCCATTAATATTTCTTTTTTTTTTCCTTCTAAATTCGTCGGGCTTTGACTTTTAGGTCTCTATACTACGAGTTAAGGATGCATATGGATTGGGTTGGTCCTAAACTCACTAAAACTGAGTCTCACTTCTCTTTTTTTTTAAAAAAAAATTACTTTTGTAATTCAAAATACAAAATCTCAAATTCAAACTGAATATATATAAACTCCTAACATAATTCAATCAATCTACTCTCTATGTTTCAAAATATGTAAGTGTCTTTGACACTTTTTGCATAAATTAAGGAAGAAAAAATAAAAAATATTTTTTTATTTTATCCTTAACTAATTTTTCATATTCTCTTCTTACATGAAAGAATTGAGGACTAATATTTATAGGTAGGGTTATTTTTGAAAAGCAAGTTTTAAAATTTACAAAAAATGAAATATATTTAAAGAAAATAAATGACCTAAAAGATTTTATATTTTAAAACAGATAGAGTATTACCTAAACAATAAATCACAATTTTTAATTACTAAAATGTTCGGTAGAAGAGGGCATGCAAATTTTTCTTAAACAAAAGTAAAATTTAATACTCGACCTCTGACTTTTCACTTTGAAAAATAATATCGAACAAAAAAGAGAAAAAGAAAAGTATACTTCGCACGATCACACTTACGGGAAGCTTTATAATGCTCTCCATGCAGCAAATGATCCATCATCATCAGGGAATCTAGTCTTTTTCGTCTAGTAATTTCAAAATTTTCTCGCCTCTAATTTGTCTAAATATAATTCTCATATCAAACATAAAAAACGTTTTACTTTAAAAAAAAACTTTATTAAGAATTCTTTCCTCCGCAAGAGTTCTATCCGTGAAATAAATCGAATTAGATGTACATGTGGACACGGGCAGACGCATGATTAAACGCTAGGAAGGACCAATATCTTTTTTTTTTTCTCTCACCAAAATTTGACCTTTGGTCTTTTAATTCTTAGGTTATTATTTTACGATAAAAATTAATATCTAATTTATTAAATATTACGTAATTAATTTAAATAAAAATATAATTAATTAAAATATATATGATCGATCTTTCAGTGTGCAAAAATAATCTATAAATGAACATACACTTAATTTGTTTTATTGACATTTGGTGGGTAAAAAGAAACCAAAAAAATTATTCTTTTCTTATTAATAAGAAAAATTGAAAAGCAAAGTTTTCTTAAAAAAGTGAGAGTTTCCTTCTCTTGAAGAAGCCACTTTAAGTATATATATACCCCATTCCATGTATTATATACACATCTAAACATTAATTTAAAAAAAAAATGGAAGGGGACACCAGTGGTCCGCCTCTGCATTTGGAGTATAAAACAAACACCAACACCAACCAAAATAATAAAGCGACAGCCTTCCATGCTAACTTTATTGGACAGTTTCCCGGGTTCAGATTCAATCTTCATACCATTTTTTGGCTAAGATTTATTTATAATTATTTAATATTTTTTATCTAACTATTGAAATAATTATTCTTCAAGAATTTTTAGCCATTAGATAATAAAATTGATCAAACAGTCACAAACAAATAAGTTTTTTAAGAATTTTTAGTTATTAGATAAAAAAAATTAATCAAACAAATAATGGGCATATTACGAAATAGCTAGACCTAAATTGCAATTTCCCACCACGTGTTTCGTGCCATCCTAGGTTTCACAATATTTTTGACTAAATAATTTTCCGAATCTTCCAAAAAGAAAAAGACAATTCATATTTCGATCAATTTAGACTCACTTTTTTTCCGCTCATTGTTTTTCTTTTTAATTTTTTTCCTTCTCCGGGATTTAGCACCCTTTCTTGGAAGTATTCAACCATTTAATATATATATTAAAGAGAATCCACTAAATTTTCTTTTTAGTGAAATTCTCTATTACTGAATCTTCGTACCATCCATCAATTATAGTTTATTATAAATATAAAACAAGCGAGACATTTTTGGAAAATTATTTATATGCACCCCAAACTTTAAAAAGTTGTATTTTGTCTGCACAATATGAACTGTATTGTGATTTGTACAATAATTTGGCACATGAATAATCAAATCATGCACCAAAACAAACCTCAAACATGTAAAATTATATAGGAAGCTACACGTGTACTGCCACCTTCAAGAAACTCCCTCCGATTCAACAATAAGCGTTGTATTTTCATTGGCAAAATGAATTTGTGATGCCTGGGTTTTTAAGTTAAAACCAAATTAATTGATGGAGAAAAACCTTTTCAGAATACGAAGGGAATATAGTGAAGTAAGTGCTCTGGATTGAGGAGTAAAAATGCAAGTGTCTTGAATTTGCTGACATCATTAAGGCTTCAAAAATGAAGTAATTTGATCATTGGTAAAAGCTACTCGTTGAAAAGAGTAAATTTATTAATTTTGTAGTTCATATAGAGATGTAAGAAGGTCGTAGTTATGTTTTATTTGATTAATATTATTTTTTCTCTCTGGAATTGATTAATATTTTCTCTCTCTAATTAACATATGACAATTCAAATTATTAATATTTTCTCTCTCAAATTAAGATATGATAATGCAAATTAAAAATGTTGAATCAGTACTTTCAGGAATTCTTAGTATTCATTAGGAACCCTACTTATACAAAATCAACTTCATTTTTTAAAAATGAAGAACCTAATTTTGAACCTTACCACCGTATGTTATTGTACCAAATTTCACTAGTAGCATAAGATCTATTGGAATTGTTTATATTTATGATAAGAATTTATGAATTCTACGCGCGCGCACAAAATATAAATATAAATATATATATATATATATATATATATATATATATATATATATATATATATATATATATATATATATATATATATATATATATATATATATATATATATATATATATTATTTATTTATTTATTTTTAAAAGACAGTTATTCTGGTCACAATTATAATTTTAAATATTATAACGTTAAAATAATAAATAGACCCATTTAATAATAATTACAATTCAAACAAAATATTTTATAATGAAAAAACTCCTTATTGTCAATGCACCGTATTTTAACTTATCATTTCTTCCGCTTGACATGACAAACAAAGCATAATTATTAAATTTAAAATTTTAAATATATGAATTCACATCTTCTCTTATAAATAATTTAACTTTTACGTAATTTAACATAAAAATTTTAAAATAAAAAATATCTAATCACACATCCAAAGCTACGTGAATCAACTTGTAAACCAATATAGATTGGTGTTGTCTAGTCGTTGTGCCAAGGGCTGCTACTTCTAGAAAACCTTTGCATCTAGTCTTTAGTCCTCACTCACCATCATCCGGAGGCGAGATCTGTTTCTTTTTCTCGGCCTACTATCCAACCAAAATTGAATCTAACTTCTTCATTTGATTCCAACTAGAGAGCTTGATAGAAATATTCACGATTTTCTTGTCGTTTTCTCTTCTTTTTTAGACACGCGATTCTCATTGTTTCTTCTTTTCTTTATCTTCGATCCTTTTAGGTTAAATAAAATCCCCAGAACCATATCCAGTTGGACATACTGTTCGCCAGCGATATCTGCCCAACTTTCTACTGGTAGTCGCGTTAACCATTAGATAGCACCAATACATATCCTATCGAAATAATCTTCCTCTCACGGTTTTTTTTTGACTAATCAAGCATGGCGGGAAGCTTCTCTCAGCCACATTCAATCAAACCATCATTATTGGGTGAGTTTGGACGGCAACTCAAAAGGTAAAAATAAAAAAATTAGATTTTTTCAATCTAAGTTTCATTTATCCTCTCATAAGCATTTCTTTTTTACGATTTTCAACACAAAAAAAAAATTAAACTAAAACACAATCTAAATACACTCAAAATTATAAGTACTCGAAATGTTTAACAGAGAATGAGAACGAAACAGAAAGGCAACATTTCTGAAAACATCCTCCTATGGAAAAACCACTCAAACTGGCTGCAGAATAGGTAAACGTTCTCAATCCCAAATTCAGACATCCATCCTCAGTTGCTTTGGGTAGAAGCTTTTGACCAAATAATGCATAGTACTGTTGAACCGACGGTTATTTGACGTCCGCCCGTTTTTCAGGATTACAACAGAATGGAGGCCGCCTGAACTCTCGCCAGTGTCAGCCCAGGCTGGTGGCCGCAACAATAGACCAAACCCACCAAGGGATTGAATGCCACTGGACGCAAGGCTGAATGCAGTAATCAGTTACAAGGCAACTACATCCCATCCCAAAGGGGAGAGAAGACGCGGCAGCTAAGAGGGAAGCTCAACCGCAGGACATTGATTGATTGTCGCCCTTCACAAACAAACTTCTAGATTTCTTAAGCCGAGAAATTCGCTTGCGATGGCTACGGCCCTGTTTATGTTGTTCCCACTCATGTGCACCTCGCAGCACTTTATTGCCACATGCCTAGTAGGATTGAATAAGATCATTATCTATTACATGAAAATGAAAGAATACACCAGGGAAAGGCACAGATGGGATGCATGAAACAGGGAACAGGGCAGGAGGAGAACCTTTATAGCTATCACTAACCTCGCATACATATTGAGTCCAGAGGTCCCCTTGGATCAGTTTCGTTTCTTCAGAACGAATACAAGGCTCTTCTGAACAGGCTTTCTCATCAAGAAAAGATTTGATTATTTCCACAGAGGGTTCAACCACTTGTGCCTCCCATATCTCATCAGAAAATTCTACAAATCAAGACATGCCATCTAATTGAGACTAATAGGTCGAAAAGGCATCTTCTAAGGGATTCCGAAAGTAGAACAAGCTAGTGAGCTACTAAAGAATTCTAAAAGCAACTCCTGAAACATAAAAGACATACGCAATATCGCTTCTGTCGAATCGACATAGTCTATCTTCCATCCAAACAGCATTTGAAGTCGTTTAATCCTTCTCTTCTGTGGGTAACGAGGATATGTAAATAAATTTGTAATAATCAAAACAAATATCCCATGTTACCTAGAAATAGTCCAAAAGCAACAGTGATAAAAATTACACAAATACTATTTGCTGGACAGACAAAATAACTTATGCCTCATCCCTTGTACAAAAGACTGAAAATTGACTTAGTCGAATGAAATTCTAGAGATGAATGGTGACAGTCAACTACATCCTTAAGTGGCCATTTTCTGTAATCTTTATTTCCACCAGATTAAAGGATTTCTCACTGATTATTGTGATAGAACATCTCCATCCATCGGCAACATATTTAAGATTCGGATTCTCAAGTCTTTATTTATTTTTTTTTAGTTTTATTTTTTGGCATTTGAATTGAACAATCCCAATCACAAGTAGTGAAGGTAAGCAGACAAGGCATTCATGAAACTGAAAAAAGAAAAAATATAATGTTTTATGATCAACTGATTATTAAACGTGTACCATGGTAATTGATGACGGTCATTAGGAATTATAGTGCAAAATGAGGATGCAAGATGCAGTACAAAACGGAAATTACAAACTAGCAAAATCCTTAGACTTGCAAAAGAATTTAAACTATTAATCAAAAGAAACTAAGAGAAATATAAGGCTTACTTGACGACGAACAAGTCGCCTGGTGTTTAGCTTTACTTTCTCAATGGCTTCAGTCAATAGAAGTTTCTGTTGGTTCTCATTTGAAAGACCCAGGATTTGCCGCAATTCTTCTTTCAATGCCTTATCTGCTGACAACAGGGAATAGGAACCGCTGCTACTATTTGGAGGTTCAAAGATGTAACACCTTAGAAAATCTGCAAACTCGCGAACACCAATTGCCTGTCGTATACCTTTTGTATAATCTGCATTCAATTTATAAATGTTGGAAACTTCATCTAGCAGACTAGAAGCAACCATACAATCAACTCTTTGGCCAACATATTGATCCAGTGCTGGCAGAGACGCATCTACACAAATAAAGCAGCAATCGTATCTGGAGTTGTCAATGTGACCCCAGTTCTGTCCTGCCACATGCAGCAAGAAAATCATCTAAAACTTGTAGTCAACTTCACGTATCTCATCCATTCCAGTAGTTGGTAAAATAACTTTAAAGTTGGTTTTTGGAGAGAAAACAAGGTAGCTGGAAAAGACAGCAAGGTACACTTAGGATGTTGTGGCAGCAGAAAAGGAAACTTCCTAGCTAATACTAACAAGGAAATAGAACTTTTTATGCAAGTAAAAAGTTAGAAATAAAGTAATATAGGTATAACCTATTTGCTTCAATACACATATAGGTTTCTTCTCAACCGAAAATCAGAAATTAAATACTTATATATCAGGCATAGTGAAAGCTATGATAGAAATAATTATTTTTAAAAAATAAAGAAAAGATTCACAGTTGCAAACTATCACCATGCGGTAAGAAACAATAAACAGGAACAAACCTGAACGGTCTTTTCCTGTAGAAATTTACTTGGAAGAACACCGAAACGTGCATACAAACTAAGGTAATGGGAGATCTGCATTATACAGAAACAACAACAGGATTACCCACAAAAATGATTAAGAGAGCAATAAACTATGATTGGCGAAGTTCAGAAACTATCTTGAACATTTTTCTTGATACCCTTTTTAGATATTTGAATAGTGTCCTGCCATTTAGTAGCAGCCTAGTCAAGGAAATATCCTTCACAACTCTCAAAATCAATTTCCGAAAATTTATTTTAAATTACATTTTCAAACCTCTGGACGTTTCCTCAATTTTCTATCCCGCACCCCACACATAAAACTTTCAACCATCATAAAGGAGCTTCACATTTCAGGTGACGAGATCATGGAACTAAGCTCATACTTTCAAGAGAATTGTATCGAATGGTCACCATAATTGGAAAGAGGACCTCCATACACCCACCTTTCTCTGATCATTAGGATGTATTCGATTCGCTGCAGTTGGATCAAGTTCTTTCAGACAATCATAAGTACAATCAGATCTCCCCCCTTCAAATTCAAGTTCAGAATCTGGTTCATCATCTCCTACAAAATATATAGCACATCATAGTACAATGCTGACGCAAACTTATCTCCTTTCCGCATGCATAATTTAATGTAATTACAAAATACAGACCCTTACCAGGATGACTCCAAAAACAGTTTTCTTCAGTTTCATCCACAGAATCATCCAAAAGGAAAGGACTTACAAGAGCCTGAACAGAAAGAGAATATACATCTATCACCAGACTATGGAGTCAAATGGCTAAGATAAAACATTTAGATATAAATACTGGTAAATTCCTTTAGAAACTACAAGGAGAAGAAGACAACAAGGAAGAACGACAAGACTTATAACTGTCTATCAAATAGTTTTGAAACTTCAGGTCCTACTTAAAAGCATAAGCATCTTGAAAATGTTGTAATGTTTTCGGCAGGCAAATTGAGGTATAGAACTATATAAATATTGCTCCTAATTGCATTTAAAAATTTCATCGGCACCCTGTGACTTGAAGCTGCATTGCATGATGAGACACTCAGAGGGACACATATAAGCATTAATATAGGAAAAAGAGTATGACAGAGATGAACCAGAAACAATCACCAATTTTATCATAACTATTACAAACAAAAGGAGATCTACCTGAATATAATAATTTGTTCCTCCAACAATGATTGGTAATCGATTCCGGGACCAAATCTCATCGATTAGCTGAAAAAACATACAACCAATAATAAAGAGTAACTCATAACCATGACATTCAGACATCAACTTGAATGAATAACAGAAGTAGAGGTAGAAAATTGGACTAGTCTATTTCAAATAAACAAATGCAAACACATATATGAGTGACTTGTCATCAGTCGGTCAAAGAAGAAACCAATCTATTCTCATCCGGCCACCAGCGTCTGGAATTAGATTAAAGAACTATGAGAACTGTAGGGGGGCAGCTATTCTTATCTGGGATGTCTTTTACTCTATAATTAAGTCATCAGTCGTTCAAAGAAGAAACCTATCTATTCTCATCCGGCCACCAGCGTCTGGAATTAGATTAAAGAACTATGAGAACTGTAGGGGGGCAGCTATTCTCATCTGGGATGTCTTTTACTCTATAATTAAGCAAACAAAATTTGACCACATAATCTAATGAAAGAAGTATCCTTATTCATATTTCATTAGTTCATATTCATAAACTATCATTTTTTATCATTATTTTGTGGGAGAAGGGGGAGGCGTGGGAGTGAAGCATAGCTATTCATAGGTAGCCAACGGCTGTAAAGTTTTCAGCAATCTACTCTGGGAGCTTCTAATAATCACTGAAGCAGACTTGAAATGGTTCTATCTGAGAAACAAGAAGATTGAAGACTTGACTTTCATCAGCTATGCCACTTGGAAATAATTTAAGCATAATAGTGTAACCTCAGCACGAGCATGCAGAGAAAGTAATGAAAGAAGGAAATGATGCAGACACTATGACTCTGTATTCAAGTAGAATACTTTGCATGTATGCGGCATACTATGTAAAAGGACACTCTGCGCTGGATACAGTAATGATGCATGCTCCAAAAACCTTCAGAATCAAACCATAATTTCTATGCATACACGGATACAAAGAGCAAGCAAAAATCAGAATTGCAAATAAAATGCCATTTTCTTTCAATTAAGTATATATCTTCATAAGAAATTCATCAAGGAGACAGCAGCACATCATAGACTGTTTCTTGGAGAATTTTTGGCACCCTTCTTGATGAGAGCCAGAAGAAAAAGAACCACTCAAAACCAATTAAATTCCTATATAAACACCAGATTTCCACCAAAACGTTCACAAGTACAACTCATAATTTTCCACCAAAATGTTAGTAAAAATAATAGAATCCTGCCACTACAATAATCAAGGATTTTCAAGAGAGAGACTCACAGGAATAGCAGCATCTCGGAAGTCCTTTGCTGTAAACTCAACATTTGGACTAACTGTACCCAAGAGATGGTGCGGTACTCCTGCTCCAAACATCAAAATTAACACAAAAAATAAAATCAATAATCAGGATAACTAACAGGCACAAAATCTATAGACTCAGTAGAGAAGGCAACAAACCCTTCCGATCTTGGAGAGGCACCTTATTGGTAAGTACATCCAATCCACTGTAAACCTGGCAACTTATACCTCAAAGATGAAATTTCATAACAAATAAGGAGCAACAGAAAGCACTGTAAATCGATAGAAATACATAGACAAGAACATCTGAACAGAAATATGTCTCCTTTAAAAAATACAGTAAGCAAAAATTCATTCCGTGATGTTCAAACCACCGTAATCAAATATTCACACAGAAATATGCATTCTGCGAAATATAATCAGCAGCCCACTTTGGGAAACTTACGGGATTACGATGGAGAGAACAAGAATCACCTGCATGGAGTCGGCATTAATGATTTCAATGGGGAAATGGTAGACAAGGTCTATGGCAAGTTTGGATTTGCCAGACCCAGTTGCTCCCATGATCACTACTATCTTGGGTTTCGAATTTGAATTTGAATCTAGGTTTTCTTCATAGTTCCTTAGTGTTTCTTGCAGAGGTTTGCTGCCGCTTTCCATCTGTCCGTTCAATTCCCCTCACGGGCGGAATAGTTTGGAAGAAAACACCGGCTGAACCCAAAAAGAATCAGATTTATACCACCAACGAAATTTTGGAAGTTTTTTTATATTAGTATTTTTTAATGAAAAATAAATTATATTACATAACTTTTTTATTTTAATACAAGATGTATTATACTAATGATAGAAATTCCCTGGTAAGGGAAATAGTTGCTTTCACCTTATCTTTGTTTGGTTGAAAGAGAGGAGGATGAGGTGGGAAAAGAAAAAAAAAAATTAATTTATTCTTCCATTCATGTTTTTTATAGCATTTATTCATTGGATATGCAATTTTTTTACAGACTGTGCATAAGAGATTCCTTTGGCCAAAACATCTTCTATTATTTTCTACAGCTGCATTTGCCAAGTACTGGACATCGTTACTAGATTGCATACCAGCAAAATCTTCACTGACAAGCGGAATACTATCTTTCACTTCCAGATCAACAGGTGGGATAGCATGACTTGCAACTCCCTCTACTGCTCATGCTTGATAGCTATACAAAACACGGCTAACCAAAGGTAAAGCTTACTTAACCCGAACTTGTGATCTTATACTATTAAAATTTCATTTAAACCTTTTAGAAATCTTATCACACATTCAACATCATAATTCTTTTGCTTGCTTCACATTTATAGGTAGGTTCACACACACACTCACTTAGGCAATGGCCTTAAGACACAAAATTCATCCCAAAGTATTTTCAATTGAGTTTAATATTCATTTACAATCTTACTTCCTTATTTCATATTGTGAATTCCTTCTACAAGATTTGATAGATGATATCAATCATAACTACAATACTTATCAAACAGATCATCCCAAACCTCTTTCGTTGTGTCAAGCCATATAATACTTTATACTATCGTAGTATCCATTAAATTTACAAACTAATAGAATATAGTAGTATTTATCTACTGCTACAGAATAAAATTTCTTGAACCTCATTGTGGTGGTTCAATGGAACTATTAACAAACCCAATCTTATTCTTTGAGATCAATACCATCTTCATTGTTATGCTCCATGAGTAATAATTTTTCTCTGTGAGCACTGGTTGCACCAAAGGCTAAGTTGAATTGTCATTCAGATTCAGATACATTGCATTGATAGGAATTAATTTTGCATGTGCCGTCATTGTTACCACCTCTAGTCAATTCCAGAAACTTCCTCTACAACAACTTCAATATAAAACCTCATATACGGACTCCAAATCAATAAACTCACAAAACAAAAATAAAGAAATCAGTCGAAAACACAAGAATTATGCTCTGTTACCACGTTAAAATTCAACCAATTGCAAGCTAACTAGAAACTATCTAAATGAACTAAGCAGAAAAAACAAATTGAAAGGGAGAGAAACGCTCAAAATAGAGAGAGAAATTCCATATCTGGGAAATGCTTTTGGAATACTTCTTTTGTTTTAAAATATATGAAATATTTCTCTTTTATACAAAAATTAAGGTTTTGATAAATTTTTATTAAAAAAAATTGATAGATGTCTAAAATGTTCCTATTTAAAAAATTTTGATTAGCATGTCAAATTTAAATTTAACATTAAGAATTAGTATTTAGGGTAGTTGGTTAAAAAATTAATAGTTTTTAAAAAATAAAAGTATTTTTATAGCTAGTTGGAGATAATGATAAAATTAAAAATAAAAAAATAAATAAAATTTTATATAAAAAAATTTAGATTTTAAAATAAATGAAAGTAGAAATTAAAATTTATATTTTGAAACTGAAGAAGTACTGCATTAAGCCAAAAATGATTATTACAAAACTATATATACAGAAGCAACAAAGTGAAAAAGCTCCACAGCTGCACTTATACGCTAACCTCAGTTATATACAAATATACAAATAATTTAACGAACAAAACTAAAATAGCCAAGTCAGCTGCCATGTCAGCTCTGAGGTCCAGTTGTCATCCAGCTGGCCGAATTAACTTGCAGACCATGTCAGCTGCATCAACATCTTCAAGAAGCACAGGCCCAAAAAAGTCTCCAAAGACAGCTATGACAAAGGAACTGGAAACTCAACTGGTCCACAAAGTAGCTCCATTGTTCTATCTATGCTGTCTTGCCCCAAGAATTCTCTTATTCTCTATCTAACCCTTCTACTCATTTTCAATCTTCTAAAGCAGAAGTTCTAATGGACTCCAAACAGCAAACCTGCAGAATCTTGATGCTGCCATGGCTGGCTTATGGCCACTTATCACCATTCTTGGAGCTAGCCAAGAAGCTCACGAAAAGAAATTTCCAGGTGTTCTTCTGTTCTACACCTGTTAATTTGAATCCCATCAGAGAAAACCATATTCACAAGCACTTAAGTTCAATCCAATTCATAGACATAAATCTTCCTCCTACCCCAGAACTACCCCCAGATTATCACACCACGAGAAACCTCCCGCCCCATCTCATGCCAGTCCTCAAAACTGCCTTCGATCGGGCAAAAGAGAATTTTCGCGAAATCATCAGGGCAGTCAAACCAGACCTTCTCATCTATGATTTCAGTCAACCATGGGCACCAGAAGTTGCAAATCAAGAAAATGTAGAGGCTGTGGTTTTCATGACATTTGGGGCTGCTGCTGACGCTTTCTTATTTCACTACATAGAGAATCCTAATGAGGATTATCCTATTACGGAATTTGGTTTCCCAGAAAGTAAGTGCCAGAAAATTATTCAGTTCATGGATATTGTATCAAATGGCCTTTCAGACAAGGAGAGGTTTATACAAAGCGTGAAGAAATCAAGTTTTGTAATGGTTAAGACATTGAATGAGATAGAAAGTCCATATGCTGATTACTTCTCTCAGGTAGTGGAAAAAGAGGTAGTTCCTGTTGGAGCTCTGGTTCAAGATTCTGAAAGCAAGTCCACTGATTCAGGAACCATGATCGACTGGCTGGACAAGAGGGATCCTTCTTCAGTTGTTTTTGTCTCCTTTGGAACTGAATATTTCCTCTCCAAAGATCAAATTGAAGCAATAGCTTTTGGATTAGAACTCAGCAATGTTAGTTTTATATGGGTGATTAGGTTTCCTGGAGGAGAAAACCTTAGTTTGCACAAAGTTTTACCCGAAGAATTTCAGAAGAGGGTGGAAGAAAGAGGTATGGTGGTTCAGGGATGGGCTCCTCAAGCCAAGATACTAAGCCATCCAAGCATTGGTGGTTTTGTTAGCCATTGTGGTTGGAGTTCCATCTTGGAGAGCATAAAATTTGGTGTACCAATTATAGCTATGCCTATGCAGCTTGATCAACCTTTGAATGCAAGATTGGTTGTACATGTTGGAGTTGGAGTAGAAGTCCAAAGTGAAGACGGCGAATTCAAAAAGGATGAGATTGCAAGAGTAATCAGAGAGGTTGTTTTGCTTGAAGAAGGAAAAGAAGTGAGGAAAAGAGTTAAAGAATTGAGTGCCAAGATCAGGGAGAAGGGTGATCAAGAGATTGATCTTGCAGCCAAGAAACTTTTGCAGCTGGCAAAGGAGTAATGAATTTTGGTATCTCTGCACACTGAGGCAATCTGGTTCCACAGCACCAGTTGAATTTAATTCATGTCATATTAATAATAGTATTTGAAGAAAACCTGTATTTTGCGTGTTAGAGATTCACGATAGCATGCATAAGTCTCTGGTTTACATTGGCAGAAATCTTCACTTACTTTTAACGAGCTTCATGAAGGTGGCAAGATTAGACAATCCCAAAAAAGACACTGTAGTTTTTAATTTCCATTGCTTTTCAGAGACGAACTATGGTATAAAGTCCAAAGACTAAATAAAGGCAATATCTTCCCTAGACATTCAAAGGGCAAGAAGACAGCTGTGGTTTGTTATTGCAATTGGATCTGATTATGAATAGTTAGTGATTTTCTAATTCTTTGGATTCCTCAACGAAGTTCTGCAATCATTAATGACTCCCAAGTTCTTGGATTCTCTTTCAAGTTTCAATATCAAATTCTTATCCAACATAATCTAACAAGAAAGAAAAGAACAGAAATTTAGTACAGATGATCTTCTATGAAAACTCAAAAAGCCAACATACAAGAAGAAAGTGATATACAACATTTGACGTCCTGTCTCACATTTACAAAAAAGTAGAAAAGGAAGTTCATTGTCATGGTTTTCAATATGGCAAAAATGCCAGAGAACCTACAGAAAATAAAATAAGAAATTGTAAAAAGGAAAACAAAAGAAAAGTAAATAAGAAATCCCTGTTGATAAAAAATGAAACACCAACAATCAGAATTCCTAGCCAAATCCAACAGCAAAAGTTATGGTAAAGTGCAACCAAATCTTGCTTCAAATCTTAGGAAGGGAATCTATGTTCTTGCTCAGCTCTTCAAGTTTCTTCATCCTTAGCTTTTCGCTTTCACTTACCAACTAACCACAGTTTATACAAGAAGAAAGAAAAAGGCAAAAGCATCATAGTTAGCGTAATCTTAGTCCACAGAAAAAAAGGGTTTGCCAGACAAGAAGAATCAATGTATCTCTTCTCATTAAAAACCTCAAGGGCCTCTTTGTATTCTTTTTCCTGTTCAAAATTAGAAAAACATGAGCCTACTGAAACTAATAATACTTGTGTACAAAGACGAAAATCCTTTCAGCATTACAGCAGATATTCACTATAACTCCTCTTGAAACACAACCTAAACACAACCTAAGTACAGAGTTCAATATGTTTCAAGATTTTGTGCTGAACGCTGTCTGAATTCTGGATAATAGACAATGGACACTCTGAAAATGCAATAAAATTCTTCACCTTTTTCTGACAGGTCAGTCCCAATGGCTTTAATTCTCTGTTAATCAGATCGATCCTCTTGCGAACAAGTCCAACTTCCTTCCTCGTTGGATCTGCAAGAGCTTCAAGCTCCTACTAGATTTGCAAGAACATACATGGAAACATAGGTATTTGTCAATAAGGCCTAAGTAGATATGCATTTTCTTGCTACCAAAAAGGGCTAGAATTTCATTGCCTGCCCTACAAAAAGTGCTCATTATTTCTCATGTTTTTAGGTGATCAATAAGATTAAAATCTGGAATCAAACATATAAGCTCAGCATATGTAGAAAAATGCTCTCTTACCTCACGAATTTCAGCCAACTTTTTGGTTTCTTCTTCCACGCGGCCTAACTGAGCCTGAACTTTCTCGCGGACTGCAGCCTTCTTTCTCTCGATCTCTTCTTCCTTAGCACGAAATGCAGACAATGCAGACTTCGTCATCTCCTCCTCTTTGTCTTCATTCAATGGACTTCCACTGTAATTGAGCACGCCTGAGTTCTTCAGACGCATCATTTGCAACTGCTGCTGCTGATCAGCCTGTTTCTGTGTTGACATTGATGTCAGTGCAAAAATCCTTGTTATCCTCCTTGTAATAGGATCTTTATCTTCTCTTTACTTTGCCTTTTATACTTTGAAATGATGCTTGTTTTTTCGCTGTTGCAGATGCTTATAACTAGGCTGTCATTAAAACAATCAAACTCTTTATACTTCTTTACAACAAATACTACAACCAAAGGAAATGACAAGTGTGCCCACAAGAATAACTTATTCAACAAAGAAATTTACTGTTTTACTGCCTAATGATGTGATTGGCATCTTTATGGCCAGCAAATTTCTTAAAAGTTCACAGTAGAATATGGCTAGATGGACCCCCTTTTCTGGTAAAACAACTATTTTCTGAAGTAGGTACCACGGCAAATTCAGGTAACCACTACAGTTGATCTTCTAATATTATCAACTAAATGTTCTCCTAAGAAGATCTTGTTCTAATTCATATATGATCATAAAGTTTCCCGTCTGGGATCATATATAGAGGGGAATTTAACATTAAAAAAATACATTGATGAGCAGACCTGGAAGGCATTGTAGAATTTCATGTCTTCTTTTTGTACTGTGGAAATATATGAATTTTGGACTGCAAGTTTGTGTTCAAAGAGTTGATAGTAAACGTTCACCTACGCTGAAATAGACGAGAATTGAGAGCCTTAGGTGCCAAGACAGGGTAGGAGAGAAGTTCAAACGGCAGATAGCTTTTTCAGGTATGATTAGCTTCCAGCTTGTACAAGAATCTCCAACTTCGCCATCTTTTTTCTTACATACTCTAATATTTCATTGTTCTCTTTGTTTCTTTTTCCAGCAGTTCTTTTTTTGTTACTTTTCTTGCATAAAAAACGTAAGATATGGTAGCTACAAGTTTACATTTGAAAACAAATAATTTTAACACAAACAGTTCGAGTTTAAAAAGAAATACATAATACATGAAATTTATATTTTAAAAACACGAAGCATTAGAAATCAAGAATGCTATAACAAAATTTTCTGAAATATGTTATTGGAATCAAGAATATATGATGGCTTTGCCCATTCAATTTAGCTTTTGTTTCAAGGTAGATATAAAATCTGATGGCATAATGTTCCAAGAAATCTCAAGTATGTTGGATCCTATGTACCAATCAAAGACGACAAATACCAAAATGGAATGTGTTTTGCATAATGCCCAATATCAATTTCCACTATCTGATTTCATTGTCTGCGGAGTAAATAAGATATCTGTTTTTTTTTTTCTCTGCAGGCCCACCTTGGCTTTGTACTAGCACAATTTTGGAAGCTGAGATCCCTAAATGGGATTCGCATGTTTTTTTTTTCCACTAAAAAATTTCTGCAGTTTTATGTATAAATAAGCGATTATCGAGAAGCAGAAAAGGTCATATTTGGATTTGGGGCTCTTCTTTTATCCTTTTCATAATTGATAAGCAAGAGAAAACGTGATTAATAAAGCTAAGGTGAATATATTTTTAATTTGTTTGTTTCAACTCAAATAATTCTTTGTTTTTTCTCAAAAATTTTAACTAATTCAAGTTTTGTCACAGTAGTCAAATTTCCACTCCAGAGAAAATGAAAATTTTTAGACTAAAATCCTAATCCAAAAACAAGCAATATGATGACAAGATAATAGCTTTATTTATTACAAACGCCTATGCACTAGATAATAAAATTTGAGCTAGTTTTAAATCTCATCCACCCTACGTATAAGAAATAAATTTTGGCACCACTAGAATGGTGATCCAAGTAGTTAGAGCTTTGTCAACCGCTTTAAACATCGAGGGTTCAAACTGCACTAAAAACGTATAACTCTTCCTGCAATGGGGTATTATGAGATTGTAGTTGAATTGAAATAATATAGGGTTGTACTTGAATTGTTGGTCCACAGTACTAATTTGACAGAGCAAGTTTCTTTTCACTTGAGCTTTGATAGGATCGTACCTGAATTGAAATACTACGATATTGTACTTGAATTGTTGGCATATAGTGCTAATTTGACAGGGCAGACTTCTTCCTATTTGAGCTTTGATGGTGTTTAGCTTGTTGTTTGATACGTTCGTAGAAGAACATGCAATCTCAAATATTGGATAGTGAGAGTTATTGGTTCGCTATCTCAGAGTTTATCCTTTTACTCATAAAAAAATAATAAATTTTGGTACTTGTCATGATAGTGAGCAAAAACAATATGAAAGAACACATGCCAAACTAATCATGTGTTGGATATTCCAACATTTTGGAGCAGCTCTTAGCGAATGGAGGATTTCCAAAGACTCTCTCATGATTTACAACCTATTCCCTGATTCAAAGAATGGGATGCAGCAAACAAATTATGTCTTTTTGCAACTTCAGCAAAGTCTGCAAAGATAGAATGTGCTAAACATGAAAATGATTTTTTTTATCACCAACCTGATAGTGATAATTAATTTATATAATCAGTTAAAAATATTTAGTGTATCAAGTATTTTCTATAGTACTTTTATAAGATTGTATACTTAAAAGGGTAAGCTTGGATTATAATTCAAAGTAAAATTGCATAGTATTTTTTCAGTTTAATATTTATTTTTTTAAAACTAATTTACTTAATATAACTAAACTGTGCGTCATAATATAATTTTCAGCGAGAATTTTAATTAGGCTTGACGCAATAATTAGCCTGTTGCCACCCTCAGAGGGGAAAAGGGAGGGAAAAAATGATGAGCCGAGTTCTATGGTTCTTCTGCTGCCCTGTGTCATGCATGGTATGAATTGTGCCTGTAAAGATAGTCCTCAGTAGGAGTGTTCACTATATGGGTTGATCCGAAAATCCGAACCGATCCGAACCGAATTTAAAAATTTGGTTCGATTTTTTATCAATTCGGTTCGGTTCGGTTTGGTACTGTTTGTAAAATTTCGGTTCGGTTTTCGGTTCGTAAAATCGAACCGAAAATCGAACCGTAAAAACCGATTTATAACACAAGAACGCATTTTTATAATGCGTTCATTGGTTAAGTGAAAAGAAATTTGAACGCATTATTAGCATGCGTTTATTCGCGATAGAGGCAGGTAGAATTAGGGCTTTCAGTGAACACCCCTCAAACCATTATCTTCTCTTCTCACAGCCGACAATTCTCTATTCGTCAAACATCGACATCGGCATCACCATCTTCAGCCAACGCCGCTCTGGCCGTAGCTGGAGACAATGAGTCATCGCGTGTCGCCGCTGGAACTTCATTTTCTGGTTCTGCATTTGATTTCATTTTCTGGCTAATGTTCATTTTCTACATCTGCCTTTGATTTCTATCTCGGGTTCTGCCTTCAATTTTCTGGTTCTGCATATATTTTTTGAATTTTCTGACTGAATTTCATTTTATGCATCTGCCTTTGATTTCATTTTCTAGTTCTACATTTGATATCATTTTCTGGCGAAATTTCATTTTCTGCATCAGCTTTTGATTTTATAATGCTGTGCTGCCTTATTCTCAAAGCTTATATTTTACAATAGATTAATAAGTTGAAATTCTATAAAAAATTGAAAGCCAAGGTGCCCTGATCCTTTCTTTAAACTGAAAAACATATGCTGGTCATTTCCTATAAGTGCTTTAAATTGAAAAACATATGCCTCAGAGACTTTTTCTTCTTTTTGTGGATATCTTTCTAGACTTATCTTCTTTGGACTCCTCTATTTCGGTGCACCTCTTGCTTGAGAGATTCTATTCATATGCATATTCTGCAGTGTGATATTGTTGGTATAACATATTCCTTGGTGCTATTCTATTTCCACTCATCATGTTTTCTGGTAGAGGTAAGATATTCAAGATGGTTTTTTTCCTTTTCTATTCAGGCCTTACTGCTAAAGTTATAGACAGAACCAAATCCGTGGCAGATGTCTATGGTGCTTTTTCTGATTTCTCATGTTTGCTGCAGTCTAAGGTAAGATTTTTCATGATTGACATAAAACAGCCTGAATCTTTGGCAAGTGTGCCAGCATCATAGTTATACAAACATTTGATTTTGTTTGTTTGTCCTTTGACCTCAGCTAGAAATTAGAAGCTGTGTGCATAGCAAAGCCAAGAAGAATCCCTTGTCAAGTGGCTTATATTTTTTTATTCAATATGTTGCTCAATGAAACAAATCTCTGACTCTATGTATGATGCCTCTGTTTCCTTTTCATCCAGTGATATTTTCTACTCAGCTTTTGATTTCATTTACTCATAATTTGTATATCCTATTAGCATTTGTTGCTTTTTAATGATTGTTTCTTTCATACATAGTTAGTTTTTTCAATTTCAATTTATAAAGAATTTTTTTTAATATCACTGAATTTCGGTTTTTCCCAACCCGAACCGAACCGAAATTTGTAATTCGGTTCGGTTCGGTTACTGTTCATAATCTGGTTCGGTATTTTTTCAAAAAAAAATTAAAACCGAATAGGGAAACTGAAAACCTAACCGTAATCCGTTTGAACGCCCCTAGTCCTCAGTGTTTGGAGTATCGGTTTGGGCAGGCTGAGGCCAGTTTAATCCAACAAACTACATTCAAGTATTGGATTAGGGCCCAGTTGAGTTCGGTTCTAAATTTCTCTTTGAAACTTTTTTGGTTTGGACTAAAAGGAGCATTTCTTGCTTTGCCAATGGCATCCTTCATCCTCTCATTATTAACTCCCCAAGTTGCTCAATAAAGCATCATGGACAAAGCGAGAGAAATAATAAAAGAGGCAATACTTGCAAAATGCACTATTCTTTTTCTTTTAATTTGCAAAGGGAAAGCTTATTACGAATTTGGATTAATTTTTTTTAGTTGAGTTATATTAAATATTATAAAAATAAATTATTTGTAAAAAAAATAAAATTTAAGTAAAAAATAAGAAAAATAAAAATTTTTAAAAAATAAGATTTAAGTAAAAATAAGAAAAATAAATTTTTTATAAAAAATAATTGTAAATATTTAATTATGGAAGAAAGAAGTATGATTTTTTTTTTTTTTTCAAAACAACTGAGCTTAAATCGAAGAAAATCCAAAGCCCAAAGTGGAAAAGTCCAATTTACCAATCCCAAAAAAAAAAAAAAAAAGGAAAAGAAGAAAAGGAAAATCGTATCACAGAGGAACATCTGCAAACTGTAAGTATTAAATCAACCAAATTCAGAAGCTTTACAAAATCCTATGATTTCTTCTTCTTCTTTTTCCCCATAGCATCATCGTCTGTTTGCTTCGCTTTCGAAGGTCTGAAATCTCACCTCTACCCTCTAACTATGAGCATATTTCTCATCAATGCGCTTTGTCTTCTTTTCTAGGGTTTATTCTTAAAAAAATGCCGAAGTGATCAGAAGAACCATAAGAATGGAAGCTAATATATTCGTTTCTTTCAGCCTGACGTTTTGTCTTTTCTTTCTAGGGCTAGGGATCCTACCTATTCGTGCTTGGACTTTGTGCAATTATTTTCTTTGGTGATATTGATTGAGTAGCTGATCAATATGTAAATTGGTAGGAAGTTTTCTTTCATTTAATCGAAGTTTTGAGTTGGGTTTGAGTTAGCAGTAGATTATTGGTAAATTATTAGGATGAAAATGATGAGGGATAGGAGGTACGCAGAGAACTCTAGGCTTCGCTCTCCATCTCTGCCGCGAAGAAGGCCATCTCCGCTGAAATTTGGGGACTGTGGCTACTCCATGCGGCGTCACCGTGATAATATGGACATGGAGGAGGGCAAACGAGGAAGAAAGTATTCCAGGAGAGACTATGATAGGCGTTGTTGCGAACGTGGAGACAGGGATTACGAGAGGAATTATGATCGCCGCGACGGGCATTATGAAAGGATTTATGAACGTGGGAGAAGAAATCATGAAAGGAACGTTGACCATGGGGTTAGAGGTTATTGTAGGAGCTTTAATTATGGAGGGGAAAGGATATCAAATTTTGGTGGTTGTGATAGAGACGGATATATAGATAGAGAAGATGATGCTGGAGCTAAACGTTCGCAATGTACGTATAGGTTAAGCATCTGTCAATCTAGCAGTGATGCGGGGTATTCAGGAAGAGAGTTAAAATATGGCGAGGGACTGTCGCAAGGGGAATCAACTTCAGCCAAATTTCACCGGGATCATCTTCTGTATGAACCCAAGAAATCTGATAGCTTTAGGAATTCCATTGATCGTGGGATTGGTGGAAGTGGGATGAGAACTGAGTTGAACTATGGTTATCAGAGGAGTAAGTATTTCAGTAATGGTCGTGCTGAATTTTTACTAGATAGTAAAACTGCATCTATGGACGCTGAGAGGGGAGGGGATTATTCTTCCTCGTCTTATCAAATGGATCTTGGGGTTCTACCTAGAAGCTCTAACCAAGCTAATGTAGTCGGAGGTTTCAGTGCAGTGGCATCACGTTTTTCAGGTAGTTATCTTCACAGAGATGAAGATTTCCATTTTCATGACAAGCCTCGTCTGGACAAGTTAGTTGCTGATGGGCCCATACTGAGGGATCAGTTGGGAAGAGAAGCTAATCCCTTGCGCTATTCAAGGGATAATGTTGATTTTATGGCATCATCCTCTCAGTCAAAGGCTTTTGACGTTGTTCCCCGTGGAAGTTTCAAAGTGGAAATTCCTGGTTCATTAATTCCTTCTGATGGAGTTAAAGTGAGCAGCGGTATGAGCACCAATTACTTTAGGTATGATGACAGTGGTGCAAAATCACGAACCAGGTCTCCTTTGGAGCCTGGAGGAAGATTGGATAATTTCAAGAGTTATTCGCGGCCATATGTTGATGATGCTATAGAAAGAAGCAGCAATTTTTCTTTCCCTGAAGTTGGTCAAAATGAGAGAAGTACTATGGTTACTATGACCGTAGGGTTCTGTGGAAAGATGGAGGGTGTTGGAGAACATTATAGCCCTCAAGATATGTTAAGGGTGGGCATGTCAGGCACCAAAAATGATAAATTTGATGGGACCTTTAATCAGGCATATTTGACAGGGAATAAACTAGGGGAAATCCCTCCTACTTCACTGGAACAATCATCGTCCGACTACCATGATGCACAAGAATTGTTATATCCAAAAAAGCAAAACGTGCATGATCAGGGTCTTGCAAGTTCCAGACCCTTATGTGAAACAGAGTTTTATAATGGCCATGGAAGCTCAGTACTTGGAGAGCTTCATCATGATTATGAGTTGGGTGGAAGTTCATTTTCCCCCGAGAAACGAGCAGATGGGTTGTCACCAAGAGATTATGATCCAAGCTTAGGCAATGTTGATGGTCGACCACAGCAAGAGTTGCTATTGGATCATGTCAGAGTTCCCAGGCCACCTAAGAAGATCTCCAAACGAAGATATGACACTGAGAAGCATATCAACAATAATGATAGTATGGTTTATGATACAAGGGATGCTGGTGAGTTATGGAGGGATGATATGGATTCTAATATGCTGTCAAAGAAGTTGAAAGTCACGACTTCTGAAAATAGGAAGACTAGAGACATATCAAATGTGATGGTCCTCCAGCAGCCATCTCGCTCAAATCCAGTATCTGTGACTAGTTATTCAGGCAAACCTTATAGATTTGGTACTAGAGATATAAAGAATCGGCTGGGACCTGGTCCTCGAAAAGTTCAT
Source organism: Rauvolfia tetraphylla (assembly GCA_030512225.1). NCBI lineage: Eukaryota > Viridiplantae > Streptophyta > Magnoliopsida > Gentianales > Apocynaceae > Rauvolfia > Rauvolfia tetraphylla. The sequence goes on from JAJQKT010000062.1 coordinate 3,059,797, forward strand.
GTTTCACAACGGCTCACTCAAAAGTTAAAACCTTCAATAAAAAAACGGCTGGGGCCTGGTTCTCAAAAGGGTCATTTCAGTCTTCCACCATGGGTGAAGAATCTGAAGGCCCATAAATTGCGAGGAATTGAAGATGCTTCAGGTGGAAGTCATCTTGATCTGGGGGCAAAGCCTCAAGGAGATATTGCTCCTCCTGCAAAGCCAGAACCACCTGAAAACTCTGAGGAGTTCAAGCAGATGGTCTTTAGCGCATTCTTAAAGTTTGTCAAACAATTGAATGAGACTCAGGCTAAGAGGAAAAAGTACAGGGATCAAGGAAATGCCGGTAGCTTAAAGTGCATAGTTTGTGGCAGGTCTGTGTTTTACATCCTGAACTGTTAATTCATAGGCAGAGAGATCATTTCTCTGTTCTTATTAATTGTTTTATGCGCTGCAATCAAGTAAGTTATTTTTTACTGATTTTGTATCTTTAACTAATGTGAGGAATCAATAAGGGTTTCTTACAGATTATGTTGCTAATTGACTGTATTCTTTGTAGCCTTACTGTTCCTGACCTGTTTTAAATTAAGGAATGTATTGCAAATGACTTTGGAGGAATAGTTTCCTAAGGTGATGCGATTGGATAAGTTTGAAATTTAGGACTCTGACTATCCTGAAAATTTTCTTTTAGGTTTGTCATAGCCACTTAATATATTGAAGTTCTGGGAATTTTGCTTGGCCTATCTCCATGGTATTGCTGTTCTTGTTGCAAAATTTATGCCTTCTGGCAATGAATTTAGGAGCAGATTGTACAGTGGTGGTTAGCCTTGGCTCTGTACTTCATTCAATTACACTGGTCGAATAATTCTAGCAAGGAGAATGGGAGAAAGGAGAGGAAAAAGAAATATAACATGTATTTACTCCTTGCTTCAGCTCTGTAGGAAAAAGAGAACAGGAGGAGGAGGAGGAGGAGGAGGAGGAGGAGGGGGTGATCTTTCACCTGGTAGTTGTACTTTTGCAGAGGTAGCCAGGTTTCTGGAAGTGGTTGTGGAATGATATCTATTGATTCTGTAAGCTAACCTAGTGCAGAAAAGATGGAGTGACAAGCTGTTTGACTGTTTGATGTTTTTCTTGTCTGCGTGAAATTACATATGTCCTTGACATTTTGTGTTCTAGAACTTTTCCTATCCATAGGATAACGGGGATTGACCTATATATTAGGTTCCAAAGTTAACTTTGACTGGATTGAGCCTGAAAAGTCAGGTTGTATGAGAATTGCAAGTGTTTATAGAGGGGTCTTTTTGAATGGAGGATTATATAAAATCTTCTTAACTATGATGGAAAATAGGGGTACCTCTTTGGTACAGTACAAGAATGATCTGAGGATTGCTGTTGAAGTTTTGACTCTAGTATGACATCTATTGCTCGTCCTTAGATAGTCTTTAATGGGAAGGTTGCATTTGTTCTTCTTGGGTGTTCTTGTCAAGTCCTCTTAGCTTGTGGATGAGAATATTTCGGGGAAGCATTTCTTTGGGGAGTAATGTTCTGGACAAATAGCCCTTAATTATTAATTTATTGATTTTTGCTGGAGGCTTTGGTTTTCCTCTGGTTTAATAATTGATGAGGTGCATCGGCATATTGCAGTTATTTTCTTTTACTTTGAGCAATCTCTGTTTCAGTTTTCTTGTCCAGTTATTCAAACATGTGATGTGAAATGTACGCAGTGCTGGTCAACCACTGAATAACTAGATATGCTTAAATAGGACCAATGAACTTCGTGTATTACTGGGTAATAATGTTGAAAGGAAAGCAAAATAGTCACAGATGTTGTAATCTTCCGTTGACTTGGCAAAATTTGATTTTTGTTAAAAGAACTCTTTCTGGTCTAGATTTTTCCCCAAAAACTTTATTTTCCAAAAATAGCAACCTTTTTGTATTTGATTGAATCAATTTTCATTCTTGAGCATGAAATTAAATTTTTAACGTGCCTATGTTAAAAACCTTTTTGAACCTTCTCAAGATTGAAAAGAAGTGTGCAGTTGTGACCCAAGATGCTGTTATCATTGCCTCTAAAAACCCAAATTGTTAAAGTTTTTATTTGACTGGTGAGGAACCAAACTTTGACTTTTAGTTCATAATCTGTTCAATTAAGCTTCTTTGCATCATTGCTTTTGTTCAGTACCATATTGCATCATCTGTACTAATTGTTCACCTAAGCAACCGTCAAACAAGTGTCTCTACATATTTTCCAATTGAGTGTCTGAAATTATTCTCAAGCTATAGCTAATCTTTTGGTGATTTGTGACTATGTTCATTGTGCTATTTGAATGATATTTCAGCAGCTCAGATGAATTTGGGGATGCGGAAGGTTTGGCCATACATGCATTCACATCTCATAAAGGTCTCAGATCGCAGCACTTAGGCTTTCATAAAGCACTTTGTGCACTTAAGGGGTGGAAGGGTGCAGAATCTGTCAACAGAGTATGGATATGTGAAATGTTGTCTCATTCTGAAATTTTATGCATAAGGGAAGACCTCATTTTGTGGCCTCCAGTCGTAATTGTCCACAACAGTACCATTACAAACCAGAACCTGGACCAGCGGGTTATTATAACACTGGAAAAGCTCGAGGCTAGGCTTAGAGGTAACTTTTATGAAATTGAGACAGTGTTAGTGTTGTGGCTTCTGTTTTCATGAAAATACCCCGGAATCACATTATTGATGGAAATGGCTTCTATGTTTGTTCAACATATCTAGTAGATGTTTTTTTTATTTTCTCCCACATTATTCATGCTAAAGTGCTTAGTGAGATTCTCTACGAGCCACAGGTGGATATTCAATGGAATGAAACATCAATGATGCCTGTTAAAAGTAGTGGCGCTAATGGATCTATTCTAGACTGTCAGAATTAAATATGGAGTTGTGTCTGAGCTTAAGATGATTCCAACGTTACTAAAATAATTCAGGTGTAAATTTTTCGTTTTAGGACAGGAGAGAAATCATATACCCTGTCTAGTGAAAATGTATTATGGCAGGGGATGACTCTTATAGGAAAGAACGTTTCTTTTTTCCGTTTGACGTCAGAAGAGCTTTTTGTTTAGGTTCTCCTTGTGATCATCTATTTACTTATCTGAGTTATATTGCTTCGGTAGTTGCTGATAATGTCTAATTCATGAAGTTTGGTCTATTTTGTTGATTATCTCAATGTGTTTTATACTTCGTCATCCTGCTCTCTCTCTCTCTGTTTTTTTTCTTTTTTATTTTTGGGGCTCTTTTTTATTCTTTAAACTTGCAGATATGGGTTTCAGGGACAAGATGAAAGTACACCGTGGGAAGCCTGCAAATCAAAGTGTCATGATTGTGCAGTTTGGTGGTACGCTTTCTGGGTTGCTAGAGGCAGAGAGGCTTCATAAGATATATTCCGAGACTAAACATGGCTGGGCCGAGTTCCAGCAGGTGAAGTCTTGTGATAATGTTAGCCATAACGGGGAGACTACCAAAGAGATATTGGATAACAATCTGGAGAACATTCTTTATGGTTATCTGGGAACTGCAGAAGATCTGGACAAACTTGATTTTGACATGAAAAGGCGATGTGTTATCAAGAGCAAGAAGGATATCCAGAATATAGCAGAAGCACAACTTCAAAAATAACAGTGAAGAATATTGGCATTTGTCTCAACAGCTTTTGTGTTTAAATGTGGTTCTTCAAAAATACAGTGAAGAAGATTTGGCGACCGCCTTAAAAAAATACAGAGAATAGAAATACAGTGGTGAGCCGATGCTTTTGTGTTTCTGCTCCATGGCTGTGTAACATATTGCTCTAAGTTAAAAAATGAACGTTTTGGAATTTCAGTTCTCTTTTAAGGTAAGTTCATTAGTGCAGTTGGACTCATTTATTTGCAGGAGCATGAGTTCAGTAATTAAGGAGATTTTTATTTTATCTTCTAATGAAGAATTTAGTTGGAATCAGTCTGAGCCAATATAGGAGAAAGCTTGATGAAAAAATTTATCGTGGATGGATAACTGAAGCAATGAAATTTTCACAAAGATAACTGAACAGATAATTTTTTCCCTTTTTCCTTCTGGGGAAAGGGGTTAATTCTGGCTGCACAAGTGCACCTCGTTTATTTTTAGATTTAATTCCACTTTAGAACCTTAGGAGTGTTATCAATTGTGTATCATATTTTTTAAATTGTTAATTAAGGGTTAAATTAGCTTGGTTGGTTACTTTAAATCGTCAAAAAGTGTAAAAAGTTGTGTTCTTTATTCTTTTTAGATTAATTTTATTTTAGTATTCCAAAGTTAAGGGGTCTATATTAATTGAGTATCACATTTTTTAAAATTATCAATCAAGAGATAAATTTTAATTGATGATTAAATAATTTGATAAAAAATACTTAAATGGTCAATTTACTTTTTAAGTAGAAATTAAAATTCTAACTTTATTATTTTATTTGACTAATCAATAAAAAATTTTAATTTAATTTTTTTTAAAATTAATCTATTAATTTTTTTTCTAAACTTTATTTTCATATCTTTCCTTTCACTAATAACTATTCTTGACCAACAATAATAGCTGTTGTCGCCACTTGGATTGTTTATGTAAATTTTCTTGAATTGTTTAGAACATTGAAATTATTAAAAAATTTAATGAGTTAATACAAAAATTATCTAATTACTAATCTCTAAAATTTTAATGAGATAATATAAAAATTATCTAACTATTAATTTGACTTCATGGAGATTTTTTTAGATTGGTTAGAACATTAGGTAATTTGTATGTTTGTTGGTGGTGCATTTGGTGACAACTATAATGGTAAGGGATTTGGGTGATTGCAGTAAAATTTAAGACAGTTGGTTGTGGAAAGAGGAGTGGCGAAGAAGAAAAAAATAAAGAGGAATGGTAGGGGATTTAGGTGATTGCAGTAAGATTTATGACCATTGGTTGTGGAAAGAGGAGTGGCAAAGAAGAAAAAAATAAAGAGGAGGCAACAAAAGATATTTTGAAATAGGAAAGGGTGGTTGGTTCAAGTGGTAGAGGCGGCAACAGTAATTATTGCAGGTCAAGGGTGATTTAAGATAAGGTTTAGATGAAACAAGTTAATAAATTATTTTTAAAAATTTAAATTAAAATTTTTATTAATTAGTTGAGTAAAAGGATAAAATTAGAATTTAAGTTTGTACTTAAAGGGTAAATTGATAATTTAAGTATTTTTGACCAATTATTTTGTTGTAAGTTAAAGCTTGTCTCTTAATTATAATTTTAAAAGACGTGATACTCAATTGATAACACTTCCTATTTTAACGTATAGTAAAATGAAATTAACCCTGCTTTTTATTGCAACGTTAGATTGCGTTAATCAAGCTGCCACAAGGCTCTAAGGAGGAACCAAACATGAAATAGAAGATAATGAGTATGTGCAATTTGTTCACATGAGGCACAGCGATCAGTTAAATATTTCCTTATTCAATTTGGCATCGTTTCTGAACCAACATTGTTCCTGCTCCTTTGAACGAACCTCCTGCAGAAAGTCTGCAATTCCTCTCCTCTCAGGACATCTAAATCCTCTGTGTTCTAAAAACAGGAGAACATTCTCATGCGGAACTTCATAGACAATATAACCATCTGAAAGGAGGATAACATCATCAAATGTCTCCGGAGGGAGCTGCAGGAGAGAGATTGACCATATTTATATCATCAATGTGAGCCATCCGCCTCATGAACTTGGTGATCTGGAATAAGAAAAATGCTTTTGCTTGGAATACCCACATTTCGCCTGTATTTGAAATAGATGCTGTCTTAGTCGAGATTTCAGTAGTCTAAAAGCATAAATGCAGTGCGAATTCCACATTGAGAAAAGATTGCAAGAGCCATCAGCTAGTCAATAATTACAAAAAGAAAACAAGGAAAAAAAGAAACATTTACATTTTATCAAAAACTAAAAAGAATTGAAAAGTAATTATATTAATTGTACGGGACTAATACCAATACAATTCATGAGAGGTTTAGCACGCTACCAAATTACACTACTAGCCTCAGAGGAAAATAATAAGAGAAAATTATTATTAATTTTATAAATAATTAAAACAAATGCATTATATAATTTCATAAAAATAAATTAAAAAATAATTTTTGTTTAATCAAAATTCTAGCACGTACGGATGACTTTAACCGTGCTAGTAATTTATAAATATAACTTTAATACTATTACACTACAATTTTCTTCAATAGCTTCATAAATTAGTTAAACTTTCAAAAATCATTCAAATTAACACTAGCTCATTTTCCTTTTCCCCAATGCTTGCTTTCAAATACATTTTAAAATCCTTCAAACTATTCTTATTGATCAATTTCATTATAAATACAATTTTTTTTTTACTTTAAATTTCACCTCTCCTTTTGCAAATACTTACTCTCAACAAACTCCAAAAGAATAAAAAAAGATCAAAGGTCCACTTATATAGTCTTTAGGACTAATGTACATGGCAAATGCACCGAAATGTAAATAAAAGAATTTTAAAACCCTGTGCTGACGAAAGTTGTCCTTCGAAGCAAATAGGAGTAACTATAAGGATTTTTGAGAAATTTGGGCCGTGGCTAGAAGAAATAACTAATTCAATATATAGTAGGTGTTATGAATTTGTTGATGCGCAGTCGTCGTTGGTACAACAAAATCGTAATACTAATGTAGATAACTTAATAAAGAAATTATAATGTAGATAATAGGAGAAAAATATAGAGAGAAAATAGAGAGAAAGAACAAGAGAACTTTTTTTATTCTCTGAGAGTAAATTGATCAATGAATGAGTGTATACAACACCTCAGTATAGAGCCCTATTTATAGGGTTCAGGGGTACATCCAAGTCAGAATATGTATAGGGTAATCAGAAGACAAATCCTATCACTAATCAAAGATATGATATAACTCTACTATCTATCTTCTGGATAGTTGAAGTATCTCTATAACTCTAATAATAGACATCCATAATAATATTAATTTCATAACACTCCCCCTTGGATGTCCATTGCATAAGAGTATGCCTCGTTAAAACCTTACTAGATAAAAAAACCCAGTGGGAAAAACTCTAGTGAAGGAAAAAGAGTACACTACTCTTTATGCCATATTTACTCCCCCTGATGAGATAATCTTTTAAGATTTCTTAACCGCCAGATTCCAATTTTGTTCACCAATTTATCAAATGATGCGGCTGGTAATGCCTTAGTGAATAAATCTGCCAGATTGTCACATGATTGAATTTGTTACACATTAATGTCATCACTCTTCAGGAGCTCATGAGTAAAGAAATATTTTATCATATCTCCTTAGATATATTCCAAACTTTATTATCATCCAACAACATAGTTGGAATTCCTCCTTAGAGGATATAGATTTATCTCGAATACATTAATCATGATCAAATATATTCTCAACCAACATCATGAATTTCAATTACTTCAACATGAGTTGAAGATGTTGCTGTTATAATCAACACATACCTATAAATGCATAGTTTATGTGGATCATATAGGTAACTTATACATTGCATATCCATCTCAACAGGAGTTAGTTTTTCTCAATATTCGAGATAAACTATCTCAATGAGATTTAAAAGACAAGTTTAATGTCATCTCAAAATTCATTGGGTAGAGAAGAACTAGAATAGATATCTGCTTGCATACAAATAAGTGTATTTATGCTCTAAATTGCAGAGTTATGGTACTTCAGGACCAAAGAGTTGTTCAATATTCTTTAATAGATATAAAGGATCTCACATATAATAACCCAATTACTATTGATGTGCTATGTCCATGTGAAACATCTTCAGGATGTTCAATCAAAACAAAATGTTGATCACAATACTTGCTCCTCTAAATTTCTTCAGGAAAATATCTTGATTATCAAATCATTTTCTCTTTTCAAAATCAAGAGATCAATCACGCTTCAGGCATGTATCAAAATCATATAATTATAGAATTCATATATTTGTCATGCTATGACATTTATCCAAATAGGAATATCTATAAGTATAATGTTATATTGACTAACTCTACAGGAGTCACACAAACAATCAATATGCAATTTTATGCAAATAAATAATATTTTGAACTTCCAGTTCACTAATACTTGTGCATAGATTAAGATAATAAAAGTCATAAATAATATCTTCTTTTAATTGATGATTTTCTCCCCCTAATGTGGGGAACATTATACCAATCAGTAGATTGTATAATGAGGATATATTCTGATAAAGAAATACATATAGCAAGTATAGCTACGTATAGAATTTCTTTATATATGGACATATTCAATCATTCTTTCAATAAAAATTCACTAAGATAATCTCATTATATTCTACAGGAACAATTATATGCTTCAAGCATATCGAGTCCATCAGGGACTTTAAATATAAATACTATTATCAAATGATAACAAATATAAACACATATTAAGTGTTATCATGCACTATTATATCCACCACTATAAATATATTTCTTCGTTATCAGTGTCAGGTTTTACGAAGAATCATACGCCATAAATCATGGCAAATATTCACTTTTGTAGTTCGCATTTTATAAGCAAATATTAATTGCTATCTTTTTGGGATTACACTTCAAGTGTATAATTCCTGCTGGGAATACATGTACACTTAAAGTGTACTTGTGAATAGTTTAAATTTTTCATATTTCTCATGCGAACTTTATCATTTCAAGTCTGCAGACCTTGATTTGAAAATCCTCAACATCTTATGTGCATTAATATCTTTAAAGTCATATACTTGTGCGATTCTAATAGTTCCCAATCATGTTGAGATTTCATCATTTATCATAATTTTCAGGTACTTGAATTTCTTCTGGAAATAATATATCAATGATGTTTGGAGGAAAATTCTGCTGGAATTTAAATCTCCTCGATTTAACATATATGACCATTTTAAACCTTTGCTCCACTAAGGTGTTTGTATCTTTGGAACCGACTTATCTACCACATTTCAGTTGTCTCAAATTTATTTGTAGTGGTAGATTGTCCTTCAGGGATATCAAATATGAGCATTCTTTGCTGGATGTTGTCAATTAATATACCTGGCTATATAAATTATCCTTTGAACTTCTAGTTCAAGGTATCTTATATGAGGATCAAAATAGAAGATCAAGATGAGACACATACTAATATCTTTATCCAACCTCATGATTTCTCCTCTTTATGTTGGGGCAATATATTCAAAATTAACAAAATACGAATCTCTCCCTTGAGATTTGCTCCCAACATATTTAATAATTTCTTTGAGAACCCATCTCATTACTTTAGTGGTGGAGCAACATACATAGTACATCTCTAAATTTAAGATGGGAAATATTTGGTTTCTGACCACAAACCAACTACTATGAGGAGAATTACAATGTGTTGGCAAAATACGAAATAAGTGCTAATATATCATAGTCATAAATATTTTGCAGGATGTTCAACATTTATCTCAATACAACCAGTATTATTAGGACAAATTATGTCTTTGGGAGAATCTTAAAACATGAGCTTATTATCAATCAATTGTGCAAACTACAGGTTGCAAAAATAACAATATACATACGACTGTTTGTTGATGCATCAACTAATAATTTCTCCATATTCATTCCAAAATAACACATTTAACCCCAAGTAATACTGACAACTTTTAAATAAAATAAGTAGCACATATAAATTTGTTATATTAGGAAACTTCTGGTTCCATAATAAATTCATAATCATTCTTTGTATTTTAATGATTTGGGATGGTCCAACCAGTCATGCCAACTAATAAATTATTTATCAGTAAACTTCAAGTTTACTCAATATTGCATCTCAAATTCATAATTTTATGCAACATAAATCAGGAGAGATAAATAGTGGTATCTATAATTGATATATATTTCTTATCATAATGGTAATATATATGTCTCAAAATTTCATTCATCCAATGTCTTGATATATTGATAATATAATCAATGCTCAAAAAGTTTTACGAGACTATATGGAGAATGATGTATTACAGCAATTGACCATTAGGTCAAGATCTGGTAGCTCTTCTGGAGTTTTTAATCAATTAACTCTTCTAGAGTTATTTGATCAATTAGTTCTTCAGGAACCTTGCACTACCATTTATACTTTGGACATATATTTTAAATTTTGTCCAAATAAACACAAATATTATTTTGAGAAATTGTATCTTCACCATTCTTGATCCAAAATAAGCTAAAATAATATAAAAAAGTAGCAATTCGATAATTTAATGTTAGAATTATTACTTTTCCTTTTTCCTTATCATTATTTTCTCACTTCTGGTGAGTATCTATTCACTGGAGATTTAATGAGTCATTCTTATAGTATAAGAACAAAATGTATTTCTACTAGCTATGACCAAAATCTCGTATATAAATATATTATAATTTCTAATGTCTTCACTTCAGGGAATGATATAAAAATATTTGGTCGAGCGTCAAAATATTTTATCAAGTACTCATTTAGTCTCAGAAGCTATAAATTCAAAATACTTTTGAAAAACTTTTTCTAGATATTGCTACTACAGGAGCATGTTAGAAATATGAGAAAAGAAAAATCTTTTATCCATCACATTACTAGTGATATTTCTCCTTATAACTTTAATTGAGGAGAAATTCTAAAAGCAATAAAATTTTTGCATATTGATAGACATAAAATATTACAGGCACACTTATAACAAATCATAACTAGCATTTATATAATAATCATATTCTGGTGATTGTATGCTTCGTTCACAATTTGCTAGTAATCAAGTGGCTTTTATGCTTTGTATTTTTTTAAATGGTGTCATCAGGACCCACAATATCAAGATGCATATATTCTAGTAGCCATGATTATATAGATTATTCTTACCATATCCGCATCTATGTCGACGGCTTCGACCATGATTACGACCTCTTCCAGGGCCATAACAATTGGTTCTAATGCATTTACTCACAGATTAAAAGTAAACTATGTTTTTGGTAGAATGACCATCTTCTGGTAGTCAAATCCTTCTTTTAGATCCTTCCATAAAAAAAATGGATCTTTCACAATAAGATATTCCGCCTTTAGATCATCATGGAAATTATGGCGGAAAAAAATCATGGCTTTTATATAATTTTGAGATGGTGTCTGCCAGACCCATTATATCTCAATAAATTTAAGCATCTAATGTCTATGACATATAATTCTTTCTATAAATATCAAGAGTAAAAAACACGAGTTTTGAAAAGTTTACCTTGAGAATTCAAAGATGGAAAAAATACCTCTTTTCCTCTTGATTAATCTCTCAACTTCGGTAGCAGAGACTCGTGCTGATAACGTGTTATGAATTTGTTGATGCGCAGTCGTCGTCGGTACAACAAAATCGTAATACTAATGTAGATAACTTAATAAAGAAATTATAATGTAGAGAATAGGAGAAAAATATAGAGAGAAAATAGAGAGAAAGAACAAGAGAACTTTTTTTATTCTCTGAGAGTAAATTAATCAATGAATGAGTGTATACAACACCTCAGTATAGAGCCCTATTTATAGGGTTCATGGGTACATCCAAGTCAGAATATGTATAGGGTAATCAGAAGACAAATCCTATCACTAATCAAAGATATGATATAACTCTACTATCTATCTTCTGGATAGTTAAATTATCTCTATAACTCTAATAATAGACATCCATAATAATATTAATTTCATAACAGTAGGGTAATTTTACTGTAATAATTTTATTATACATATATTGTTTTTATTAATAAGTAAATAATTATTGAGATATTACGGGACAAAGCATCTCCAGTTCTCCAACCAAAAGAAGCCATGTGGCTTCTGAAATTGAAAGAAGGATCTTCTGCACAATTGAGCGCGGCAGTTCAAAGAATTACCGGCGCCGAACAGGAATGACCGCCGCCGGTCAAACAGAGCAAAACAGAGACAAGAATTCCAGGTTGTGGGCGTTGACCGCCGCCGGTTCTGATTTCTATGGTTAGTTTGACAGTCCAAAGGCAAATTTTTAAAGATTTTACACATTTTAAATTCTTTTCAATTTCTTCCAGTTTTCTAAGTCACTCTTTGGGTTTCAAAATAAACAATTTTTTTATAAAAAATATTTAATGTTTTGTAAATTTTAAAGATTATATTTCTATCGTTGCCTTCATCCAAAATATAGTTTTCTCATTCATTGTTGTATTATTAAAAATATAAAAAATATAAAAATATAAGAGTATAATTTTCCTTAATTTATGTAAAAATGATCAAAAGCCTACATTTTGAACGGATAGAGTATTATTATAAATATATTTGTTTTTACATTAGTTGAGTAGTATTTTAACGTCTTTGAGGACATGAAGCAGCTAAAGAAGATGGAAGAAAATGATTCAAATTCTCTCATTAAAGCTTAATTTTTTTTATTTTTTAATTATTCTTTGTAAATTTAATGATGTTCTTGGAAGTTGTCATGGGTGTTTCGGCTAGAAATCCTTTTAACTAGAGCTAATATGAAGACTATGTGTTTTTATTAATGTAATTGATTCAAAATTTATTAGGAAACATGGATTCATTTACTTCTTTGCATTAGCTCAGTAAACGAAGAGATGTCTTGAGAAGAATTTAGGTTGGGGTCTGTATGAGTCAATATACAGGTGAAAACCTGAGCAAAATATGTTCATGATTTTATCGCTGACAGGTAACAAAAGCAATGAAGTTTTTCGTTTTTTCACATTCAGGTAGAGGAGGTCAAAGAACAGCTTTTTCCAGTTATTTTGGTTTTCATTGCAAAATTGATTTGTCTTAATCAGACTGCAGCGTTGTTCCAAGAGGAAATGGAGCCTAAAAGAATACATCACTTCACATAAAACACAGAGATAAGTAAAAGATTTCCTTGTTTAATCGGCACAACAAGAATTATAAACAATGTAGTATAAAATTGTTGAGTAGTGTCATATAAAAACGAACCCAAACTGGAAGAAAAAGATACAAAGAGAAACATACGCAGAAGTTGAACTTTCCTACCAAGCTACCGTATATACAAACTTCAATATCTTTTGGACTCAAAAAGAACAGCTCAGCAAGGATTGCAGTTCCTCATCTCCTTTGGAAGTTAAGGAACTTGATTGCATACGCGAAAACGAAGAAGAACAGAAAAAGCCAGCCGATATGGGCGAAAACCACTGCAATGAGGAAGTCATGATCAAATCCTAAAGAGTCTTGTAGGTACTGCCTAACGGGGGTTGTTCCTCCTGCAAGAAGTTGAAGTGGTTCATTTATGTCACCAAATTGGGACGTCAAAACTCCATAAATTGTCCACGCGACTGGATTGCACCAGTAGTACCACCTCCACCAAATTGGGATCAACTGCAAAAGTTGAGAGGACAATGATATAAGTATAGGAGGAAACTCTCTGGTTAAACTAGACAAATGACCATTTCATCTAGTTCTCAAGATAAGTGCATCGATTTAAGAATTTCAGGGGTTTCATTCACATACCGGGCGTGCGATGAGGAAGCCAGAGAACAGATTCCAGAAGCTGAAGAAGAAGCCCATGACAATACCAGCAAGTTGATATGCAGGTGTCAACGCAACAAGCATCATCCCAAACATTGAGAACATGATATAGCACATGAAGATGAAGTAGTAAAAGTAGAAGAACTTTTCTGCAGTCCATTCTAACCCAATCATGGAGTAGAGGATCAGGACGTATAGTAGGGTCTGGATTGCAACATAAAGTGTTTCTATTACAACCTGCAACATTAGGCAAAACATATTTGTCAGATATGAAGGGTGGCAACTTTGCAAAATAACAAGACAGCATAAAATCGTTCATATTACTCCACCTGAGCAAATGCATAAGGCAATGCTGAATACATTCCAGCTGCTTTTTCGCGGTAAAAGACTGTTCTCTCAATGGCAACGACGCCCTGCACTGCCATACTATTGGTAGATCCGAGGAAGAAGACAGCAGCATAAGTAGCTCCAAACAAATTAGACAGGTCTTGTTGTCTACTTCTGTAAAAATAAATTTAGTATTAGAACAATTCGGTAGGTTTCTTCATCTTTCTTTTGAAGTTGATACTGTAAGATAAAAAAGAAAAGTTGGACTTACATTTGGCCTCCTTTGTCCCAATATATTACACCAAAAAGAAGTCCAATGACAGTCGTCATAAAGAATCTAGCAATGTTAAATTTCGAGTCCCTCCAGTAAGACCAATATTGCTTCCACAAACAAGCTCGGAACTGAGTTGGGAAGGACTGGGAGTATTTAGTAGGAAAGTGTAGATCCTTAGAACCCGGTGGTGGGGTGCTTAGTTCTGCGATTAGCTCCTGATTTCTCCTGTAATAAAATTCAAGAAAGAAGTCAGTGATGTCAGAGAAAATAGAGAATTCTATGCTTCTCGTATCAGAGAATTTTGTAACTTCAAAGCGAACCCTCTTGGTCTTACCTATAAAGATCAGAATTTGCATATATTTCTGCAAAATCAAGATCATGCTGAACCTCCATTGCAGTAGTGCTGACGTCCAACATCCAGGTGGCTGGATTATAACCGTCTTTTATCTTAGGAACAGCTGGTATAGCCTGCAAGATTAAAAGGAATCAGTTATTTGGGATACTAGACTAAATTCTTAAGCAGTTTAGGTTTTTCAAGAGAAGCATTAAGAATAAACATAGTCATCTAAGGTATAAAAGAGGGATTAAAGTATAAAACATGTGTCCTGTAGTGTTTGAAGCCTGTATCTATTTAAGAGATGGTACATTGCAGATTTCTGTTTCTCTATGTGAGGGAGGTTGCACAAAAGATACGTTTTCTTTAACAAAAATTACTCCGTTGGAGGAGAATCTAAAGGGGACCAAGCAAAAGGTTGAAAAGAGTTTAACCTCAAAATATTCAACAAGTTTATGAGAATGGCGGCCGAGCTCCCCAGCGTAAATGACTTGCCCTCCTCTCTTCATCAACAATAACTGTAGCAAAAATGGAAGATTAGTTCCAAATAAAACAGAGAGCAGGAAATTTGAATTAGAGGAGAAGCTATGACAGAAGATCATATCATACCTCATCAAAAGCTTCAAAAATATCTATACTTGGCTGGTGAATTGTGCAGACTACAGTTCGACCAGTATCCACTGTGTTTCTTACTGTACGCATGACAATTGCAGCAGCCCTAGCATCAAGTCCTGATGTGGGCTCATCCATGAAGATGATGGAAGGATTGGCAACTAATTCAACAGCAATGGTCAGCCTTTTCCTCTGCTCAGTTGAAAGACCATCCACTCCTGGAAGTCCAACAAGAGCATTTCTGATAGGACCGAGCTCAACTAGTTCCATGACTTCTTCAACAAACATCTGGAAAATGTAAACAATATTTCAGTACAACAAATCTCCTTCAGTCTGGTATGGAACAACGCCAGAAATAGAGGGAAATTAACAGAGCTGATATTGCATTAATGCATAGGGATGAAAAGTTGTGGAATTTTCTTGAGTCACACACCTTACGGGTTTTTGAATCTAGTTCAGAAGGAAGACGCAGCCAGGCAGAATAGACTAGAGATTCGTAGACTGTTACATTCGGTGAGTGTATGTCATTCTGTTCACAGTAGCCACTGATTCGAGCGAAAGTTGCTTGGTTCTTTGGGTAACCTGAAATGCTTATACTTCCTTCGATATACCCACCAGTTTTTCTGCCTGCTAACACATCCATCAAGGTACTCTTTCCAGCCCCGCTAACACCAACTAATGCAGTCAAAACGCCTGGCCTGAAAGCACCACTAACATCTCTAAGAAGTTGCAGTCGATCTTCTGTAACTCCTTGATTCTTCATTTCCTATTACCAACAGCATCACAATGAGGATCAGTTTCCTATTCTCATTTTATATGAATAAATATACAAATGTAGATAAACTCAAGTCACTAGTTGGTAATGATCAAAACTAACAGCTGGCATATCCACGTAGTAATTGACATGATTAAATGCAAGTGAGAGTGGTTGAAAGGGTAAAACCATCCCCCTCTGTGATTCACTGCCCCGTGCACTAATAGATGAGCTGCCATCTTCCTGAGCATTTCTTACAGCCATTTGAACACCTGTAACAGTAGAAAATGCAGCAGAGAGAACCAGAAATTATGTCAGACTTGGTTCTTAAGCACATTAAAGAGAAACAAACTAATAGATGGATGATGTCATGTTTTTGAATATAACATTACTTTGAGGCCTCCAAATCATCCATGTAACTGTATAGTATAGAAATTTTTGTTTATTTTATGTTGAGATAAATTGAGTAACTTTATGTCAACTAACCTTGAGCCTTAGATGCTATTTGCTTCTGAGATTTTTTTTCACCATCCTCGTCACTTCTGGCTGATTTTGTATCTCCCAGAGCTGAGATTTTGGTAGAGATTAGTTTAATGTGTTTTTTCTAATGTTTTATAACGGCATAGATGCTGATACAATTTGATGGAGTAATAAACTTACGATCAAGATATGTCAAAGATGCAATAAAGAGAACGTTGAACAACAGAGTAAACCCGAAGAGAGCTCCAATGCATATCCAGTACCAGTACGCATCAGTAAAAAAACCTCTATCCTTGAGAATGGACAGTCCCATTGTAGGCCGAGAATTGTTTTGAACTGGCTGCGGACCAGAAAGAGCAACAATTAATCACAAAGCAACATGGTTATTAGAAAGAACAAATTCTCTTCAAAGCCTAAAAAAGACTTACAATAGCCCATCTGTCATCCAGAAATTCATTGATGGCGATAGCATTTTGTCCATACATCATTGGAGAAGCGTAAAAGCCCCAAATCATCCAGTCCTGGATGTCATCTGGAGAATTGGAATAGAAATTTAAAACATTTAATCATATTATTCGATACTGAAGCAACCACTTCAACTCTAGCATTATCAATTGGTCAGATCACACTATTCAGAACGAAATTGCATCAGAAATAAACAATTATCTGACCTCTTGAGACCACAAAACCTCCTAGCACAAACACGGCCATCAACATAAACATTCCAAATGTGTTTGCAATGACTAGCGATCTTCCGATGGCACCAATACAACGAAACATAGAGAGAGCCATCTGATGAATCCCAATGTATGCCAACAACTGTTTGAAAAACCTGAAAAGTTTGGAGAATTTTCAATCAGAGAAAGATATATTTGAAGATTGAAAAATAATGATCGACCAAGAGAATGGTGATTTATTAAGCATTGCACTTTACCTGGATGGGGCAGGAGCGAAGCCAATGGTATAATATGTTAAACCAATCCATATTACAGACTCTGACACAGAAATAGGAATACGGAGGAGTGCAATTGGTAGAGCAAATGCCCATCCTGGGTAGAACAATGAGTCTCTTTGCTTGTAAAACACAGGAAGCCTCATAACTATCAATACTAGTTCTCCCACCCCATTGAACATCACATTAATAAGCCCAAAAAGTAAAGCTCCGAGAAATTTAGAAGAATCCTCAAATGTCCCAGGTCTCATTTCAGTCCTCAGATACACAGTCAGTGTAAGTATTCCCATGATTGTTAACTGGACCGTTTTGAAGATGTATATAAAAGCACTCCGTTTCATCAGCAGCCATTCACGTGAAAGGCATGCCCTGAGGAGTTCCTTATTGGAGATACCGTATTTCTCTGTCACCAGCGCTGCAGGGTGCATCCTGTACTTATCATATGGAACTCTAAGATCAGAAGCTAGTTGTTGCCCGACATGAAATGAACTGAATGCTCGGGTAAGCTCCTCTGCTGAAATGAATCTATAAGGCTGGTTCTTTCTGAACCAATATTGTTCCTGGTCCTTCTTTGAAGTAACCTCCTGCAGAAAGTCTGCAACTCCTTTCCTCTCAGGACATCTAAATCCTACATTTTCAAAGAATTCAAGAACATTCTCACGTGGACCCTGGTAGACAATATGTCCGTCTGAAAGGAGGATAACATCATCGAAAAGCTCAAATGTCTCAGGAGGAGGCTGCAAGAGAGAAATGACCATAGTTATATCATTAATGTGAACCATCTGCCTCATGAACTTGGTGATCTGAAATGTGGTCGAACTGTCAAGTCCTGTTGATATTTCGTCCATGAAAAATGCTTTTGCAGGGCCTACCAACATTTCACCTGCATTTCAAATAGAAACTGTCTTAGTCCAGACTTCACTAGTCAGAAAGCATAAATGTAGTGCATTATGACGTGAGTTCTCTATATTTTGGACGAGAAAGATGTCAGGATCATTAACCAGAATTGCAATTCCATATTAAAAAAAGATTGCAAGAGTCATCTTCTACTTATAAGTCAAATAGCAAAATGAAATTCTGTTTATTTATCATCAAACAATTTGCACTTTGAGCGTATAAATGCAATAAAACTGCCCCCAGAAAAGGAAAAACAAAAAGAAGAAAAGTTTCTCCTTTTGAAATTCTGTGTCCACTGAACAAGTTATTTGTCTAAGGGGTAGTGCAATTCATGCATACCAGTAGTAACACGTTTCTTCTGTCCACCAGATATTCCCCTTGTCATTTCATCTCCAACCATAGTATCAGCACAAATGTCTAGTCCAAGTATCTGTAGTGACCATCACTGGTAGATTAGGACTGAATAGAAACTAGAAAGCTAAGTGGCTGAATATAGAAGAAACAAACCTTGAGTACATAGTCCGTATTCAAGTTGGTTTTCTGTCCCACCACGGCCGTTGCTTTCATGAATGCGTCAATCTCAGGATCTGGCTTAATGCCAGCTTCTTTCTCTCGTCTTGACAACTCCACCAGCATGTCATATCTTGTTCCTACTCCCAGGCATCTACCAGCAAAATCTAGTGTCTCTCGAACTGTCATCTCACCATAATGGAGATCATGCTGGCTAATATAAGCACTTGTTCTCTGAGGAACAAATTCACGGAATTCATGGCCACAGTAGGTGATTTTTCCTTGTATCTGTTCATAAAATTAGATCAGAATGTGTAAAGGATGTAATATTATTATTGTTAGTTCTGAGAAGATCCGGTAATAAGGAAGAAAACTGAAATGAAGAAGTGTATTTCTTTTTGTTTCTCTTTCAATTACATGGACAATAGAGGGAGAAAGCAAATTGATTGAACAGAACACACTGGAAGCGAGGCAGGGAACATACCCTGAGATCCTTATCTGCTTTGCCTGCTAGTGCTTTGAGAAAGGTTGTCTTTCCTGAACCAGGGGGCCCAAGAAGCAGTGTCAACCTGAGAACATGTAAGAGTTGATCATAAATTAGCACACCAAAGAATTCCAAACGCCAAGTCAAGCTTAAACCAGAGCAACTCTAAAATCATAAATCTGTTGGCTCAGTCATAAAACTGCCTGCACAAATGTTTTATTCTTGATTGTATCATATATACCTGGAAGGTCTTATAATTCCACTGACTCCCTGAAGTATTTTAACCACCTGTTTCTTTGATGGGGAAAGCCCACATATTCCCAGTGTAGACTGCTCAATTAACCAGGTCACAATTAGAGAAAGGTTCAGAATCCTCATATTGCGAGAACGAAAAGAAATTACAAAAGAGAATGGTTGAATATAAGAATGATTATCCCAAAGCCCTAATGATTTCACTGCAACAAAGCACAATTAACCAAAAAGGAATAAAAGAATCTTTTCTTTACTTCTTCAGAATGCTTTCAAGATTTATTTCTCACTTAAAAAGCATAGACTAATATACTTAAGATGCGTCTGTCGTACTTGGAATGGTGCATAAATCTAAGTAAGGATATAAACTAGAAAAACAAAACTAAATCTCATTATAGAAATACCAATCAGTAAACAATAAAAATTCCTTCAAGAAGCATTTACCTCCGCTATATTCAGGGTTGTGTTGAGTAGAGTTGGAAGAGCTCTTGTTCCAAGATGTGCATCCCCCTCAATAGATAGGTTCTCAAATCTCACTTCAATGGTTGGAATCTCAATTCCCACCCTGTTTCCCCAAAATATTAAGCAGTCAATACTTTGTATGACATCATAATTATCTATTTATTAGAACTACTCAAGACAGAGAAAGAAAAAGACTTCAAGATTTTCGACTCCCAATAATCAACGAAAGAAATTTTGTTAAACAAAAAAAAAAAATCACCTGTCAGCTCGATTTCTGATTCTTCTAAGAAGCCTCTCATTATCATTCTCAACAACCTTGAGAATGCTGTCCATCAACTCCTGCTTATCCTGAACTCCAAGCCTGGTTACATCAATCTCATTAAATACTCTTCCTTTGCTAGTCACCTGCTTAAGAACACCCGTCCTCAGTCGATCATAAGTAGGCAATCTCTCAATAGCAGCCCACTTGAGCTCTTCTTCGTCATCCTCCCTTTCACTCCTCCTTGTACTGCTCCTGGCAAACACATCAGGTGGTCCTTGCCATATCTCCCTCACACTGTTCGATTTCCAACTCCTGACACTCGTCCCTCTAGTCAAATCTCCCTCCATGATGAAACCCAATCTACCCAATCTTCCTGCTTAACTCCCACTGATATATATACTAATCACAAACACAAATCAAAAGAAACCCAGTTTCTATGAACACCAGAATCAAGATGAACAACTCAGAAAAGAATACAACTCCAAGAAATCACAACTATGATTATCTTGACTCTACACAAAGACAGAATGAAACCTTAGCTGCATGCAGATGTTGAGGCAGCTGTTTTTCTTGGTCAAATGGAAACAGAGTAGTACTGCTTTGAAACTAGCAGGAGAGGAGTTTATTTATAACTCGCATGTGGTGGCGTGCTGAGCTGCTAAGACCAAGCTTTATCTTCTTTTTTTTTTTCTGTTCGATACATCAGGATTTAATTAAAATATTCGGAGCATTTAAATGTGGTCAAATTAAGAGGGCTGAATTCAAAGTCGTTTTACTTTGCGGATGTTGAACACAAGAAGGTTCCCTGACCTGATCCTCTGCCGTGCTACATAGGGAACGTACTTGAGTGGATGCATCCCGATTGCTAGTCAACGATATACAGTGATTGATCAAGGGCTCAGATTACTGTTACAACCTGCCAAAAACTGTTCCTTTTTCAATATTGATCGCGACGGAGTGCGTGATTGAGGTTGAAGAATGGGTAAGCTTTACTCAGGTACTAACGAATAATTTTTCCTCTCTGTGTAAAAGGGGCTGATAATCGGGTTGTTGAGTTGCCTGTGAGTTGTGCCATCTTATTCTAACAACAGTATTAACGACTTTTAATTAAACGTTGGGGACTCGATTTTTATATAATATAAAATTTATTTTTTTAGTATAATATTTTATAAAATTTATTATTGATATTTTAAAAATATATATTTTTATGATTAATTATTAAGAATTTTATTTTTTAACTACCCAAGAAATAATATTACATTTAACACATATCCGGAGGACTTGGAATTTCTCTCTTACCTCTCTTGTTGCATTTTTAGGGATTTCATAAATTTATAAATTTAATCTTAAAATTATTTTATTCATCTTATAATTATTCTAATCCTTGTTTTTATTCCTAACTAAGCTCCAACTAAGATTAATTAAATTGAAATTAATAAAAGAGAAGATTCCAACTCCGTTCCGCAAGAATTAAAAAAGGCTGATAGATGCCACGAGATGGACACCATTATTTAGGCCTTTATAACGCTAGCGCCTGGCAGAGGACCCACTGCCTTCCGCATCAATAAGAATTATAATAATATAATACAACAACATGGCGATTTTTATATTGTCGTCGGCGAATTATTACAACAAAATGATCTTTTTTTTTCTAGAAGAGAAAAAATTATATAAATATGTAATTGTTCCGTTGGTTGTTGTTGACTAAGCGGGGGTGTCGGGGGAAACAGTGAATTCGGCCTTACCAGGTCGTTTATTTTCCTTTTTGTTTCTTTTTCTTCTTTTTATTATAATACAAAAATGAACCAAATGGAATCGCCGCCCATTTTTTGTCCATGATTGGTTTTTTTTTTTTTTGTGGCAATAGTCTACCCATTTAAATATTAAAACTTTAAAAGATGAAAAATTAAGTAGAAAATCTCATTTCCAGAGGCAGACACAGGAAATCATATCAGATGAGGGGATGAAAGTTACAACACATAAGTATCCACTTGTCAAGCAAAATCTTCAGTGCAAACAACTGTCCATACTTCTTCAAAAAAAAAAAAAAAAATTTGTCCTCAATCACTATTGCCCCATCCATATGGGAGGATAGCCGCCACGGGCATGGCTTTAATCGCATTAACTACAAGGAGATATTTTGGAAACCGAAGCTTGGGCTGTGGGGTTAGAGGAAAGGAAAGGAACATCTCTGCTGTCATAATCCTAAAAATTTTATTTTATAAAAATTAAATTATTTATAAAAAATAATTAAATACCAAACTTGGAAAGATGTCTTGATTTTCGAGATGGGATCTAATTCTTTTATGGTAGAGAAGTGAATTTACTTCTTTGTTGGTTACTAGATAATATTATTTTATTAAATATAAAAAATTTGTTTCAATAAATAGTACTAAATTTAAAATTAATTAAACTTTAATTTATTAATATGCAATATAAACAAGGACACCTTTCACAAGGCACTCATCCTTAAAGTGCCACATAAACAATTTTCCGTGACACTTATTACATACCACTATGGGTCAAAAGGTAACTAAAGCAAGTGGTACTCCAAGAAGAAATGAAGCATAAAAGAGAGGAGGATGAGTATATGCAGTTTATTCACTACTTCACCCGAAGCCCAGAATCAGTAAAAGATATCCTTATTTAATTGGCACAACAAGAATTACAATCACAATGTAACATAAAATTGTTGAATAGAAAAAAAATGTAAAACATTCCTCCCAAACTACTTAGCCACGCTCAAGTATACACAAGTTTAATATCTATTTGACTCCAAAAGTTGCGGTTCCTCATCTCTTTTGGAAGTTAAGGTACTTGATTCCATAGGCGAAAATGAACAAGAAGAGAATAACCCAACCAACATGGGCGAAAATCACTGCAACGAGGAAGTCATGTTCCATTCCTAAGTTGTCTTCTAGGTACTGGCGAACGGAAGTTTGTCCTCCGGCTTGAAGTTGAAGTGGGTCGGCTATGTCACCAAATTGGGATGCCAAAACACCATAAATTGTCCAAGCGATTGGGTTGCACCAGTAGTACCACCTCCACCAAATTGGGATTGTCTGTAAAAGTTAGAGGACAATGATATGAGTACAGGAGGAAACCCTGTGCGTTTAAACTAGACTAATAATGATTATTCATCTAGTTCTTAAGTTCAGTGCATGGTTTTGAGTGCTAAGAATTTCATTGGTTTGATTCACATACCGGGCGAGGGATGATAAAGCCACAGAATAGATTCCAGAAGTTGAAGAAGAAGGCCATGAGAATGCCAGCAAGTTGAAATGCAGGTGTCAGTGCAACAAGCATCATTCCAAACATTGAGCACACGGTATAGCACATGAAAATGAAGTAGTAAAAGTAGAAGAACTTTTCCGCGGTCCATTCTAACCCAATCATGGGGTAGAGGATGAGAACGTATATTATGGTCTGGATTGCAACATAGAATGTTTCTATTAGAACCTGCACATCAGGCAAAACATATTTGTCAGATATGAAGAGTGGCTACTTAGCAAAATAACAAGAAAGCATAAAATCGATCAATACTACACCTGAGCAAATGCATATGGCAATGCTGAATACATTCCGGCTGCTTTTTCGCGGTAAAAGACTGTTCTCTCAATGTGAACAATAGCTTGCACTGCATTAGCATTGGTAGCTCCAAGGAAGAAGACGGCACCATAAGTAGCTCCAAACAAATTAGTCAAGTCTTGTTGTGTACTTCTGCAAAATTAAATTTGGTATTAGTACTATTCATTAGGTGTTTCATTACTCCTTTGGAGTTCATGCTGTAAGAAAACAAAGAAAACTTTGCACTTACAATTGGCTTCCTTTGTCCCAAAATACTAAACCAAAAAGAAGTCCGATAATGATCGTCATAAAGAATCGGGCAACGTTAAATTTCGAGTCCCTCCAATAAGACCAATATTGTTTCCACACACAAGCTCTAAACTGAGTAGGGAAGGATTGGGAGTACGTAGTAGGGAAGTGCAGATCATCAGAACCCGGAGGTGGGGTGCTCAGTTCTTTGATTAGCTCCTGATTTCTCCTGTAATAAAAATCAAGAAAGATGTCAGTGATCGCAGAGAGCATAGAGAATTCTGTGCTACTCGTACTGGAGATTTTGAAACTTCTAACTGAACCCTCTTTCTTGGCCTTACCTATAAAGATCAGAGTTTGCATATATTTCTGCAAAATCAACATCAAGCTGAGCTTCCATTGCAGTAGTGCTGACATCCAACATCCAGGTGGCTGGATTGTAACCTTCTTTTATCTTAGGAACACCTGGTACAGCCTGCAAGATTAACAGGAATCAGTTATTTGGGATACTAGACTAAATTCTTAAGCGCCTTAGGTCTTTCAAGAGAAACGTTAAGAATAACCGTAGTCGTCTAAGGTATAAAGGAGGGATTGAAGTATGTTCTTAAAGAATAAAACTTGTGTCAATTGTATTTGAAGCCTGCATCTATTTAAGAGATGCTATATTGCAGATTTCTGTTTCTCTACGTGAGGGATGTTGCACAAATGTTTCTTAAACAAAAACTATTCCATTGGAGGAGAATCTAAAGGGGAGCAAGCAAAAAGTTGAAAAGAGTTTTACCTCAAAGTATTCAACGAGTTTATGAGAACGGCGACCGAGCTCCCCAGCATAAATGACTAGCCCTCCTCTCTTCATCAACAATAACTATAGCAAAAAAGGAAGATTAATTCCAAATAAGATAGAGAGCAGGAAATTTGAGCCAGAGGAGAAGCTATGACAGAAGATCACATCATACCTCATCAAAAGCTTCGAAAATATCTATACTTGGTTGGTGAATTGTGCAGACTACAGTTCGACCAGTGTCCACTGTGTTTCTTACTGTACGCATGACAATTGCAGCAGCCCTAGCATCAAGCCCTGATGTAGGCTCATCCATGAAGATGATGGAAGGATTGGCAACTAATTCCACAGCAATAGTCAACCTTTTCCTCTGCTCAGTTGAAAGACCGTCCACACCTGGGAGTCCAACAAGAGAATCTCTGATAGGACCGAGCTCAACTAGTTCCATGACTTCTTCAACAAACATCTGGAAAGTGTAAACAATATTTCAGTACAACAAATCTCATTCAGTCGGTATGGAACAACGCCAGAAATAGAGGGAAATTAACAGAGCTGATATTGCATTAATGCATAGGGATGAAAAGTCGTGGAATTTTCTTGAGTCACACACCTTACGAGTTTTTGAATCTAGTTCAGAAGGAAGACGCAGCCAGGCAGAATAGACTAGAGATTCGTAGACTGTTACATTCGGTGAGTGTATGTCATTCTGTTCACAGTAGCCACTGATTCGAGCGAAAGTTGCTTGGTTCTTTGGGTAACCTGAAATGCTTATACTTCCTTCGATATACCCACCAGTTTTTCTGCCTGCTAACACATCCATCAAGGTACTCTTTCCAGCCCCGCTAACACCAACTAATGCAGTCAAAACGCCTGGCCTGAAAGCACCACTAACATCTCTAAGAAGTTGCAGTCGATCTTCTGTAACTCCTTGATTCTTCATTTCCTATTACCAACAGCATCACAATGAGGATCAGTTTCCTATTCTCATTTTATATGAATAAATATACAAGTGTAGATAAACTCAAGTCACTAGTTGTTAATGATCAAAACTTACAGCTGGCATATCCACGTAGTAATTGACATGATTAAATGCAAGTGAGAGTGGTTGGAAGGGTAAAACCATCCCCCTCTTTGATTCACTGTCCCTTGCACTAATAGACGAGCTACCATCTTCCTGAGCATTTCTCACAGCCATTTGAACACCTGTAACGGTGGAAAATGCAGCAGAGAGAAAACCAGAAATTATGTCAGATTTGGTTCTTGAGCACATTAAAGAGAAACAAACTAATAGATGGATGATGTCATGTTTTTGAATATAGCATTACTTTGAGGCCTCCAAATAGTCCATGTAACTGTATAGTATAGAAATTTTTGTTCATTGTATGTTGAGATAAATTGAGTAACATCAGGTCAACTAACAAAGAAAAGAGATCAGTAGCAGTGGCTTGTTTAGTCTACAAACCTTGAGCATTTGATGCTACTTGTTGCTGAGGCTTGTTTTCACCATCCTCATCACTTTTGAGCGATTTTGTATCTCCCAGAGCTGTGATTTTGGTAGAAATAAGTTTAATCTGGTTTTTCTAATCTTTTATTATGGCATATATGCTGATAATATTTGATGGCGTAATAAACTTACGATCAAGAAATGTCAAAGACGCAACAAAAAGAATGTTGAACAACACAGCAAACCCGAAGAGAGCTCCAATGCATATCCAGTACCAGGTGGCAGTAGTAAAAAAACCTCTATCCCGGAGAATGGACAGTCCCATTAGAGGCCGAGAATGGTTTTGAACCGGCTGCATAACAGAAAGAGAAATAATTAATCACAAAAAAGCATGGTTGTTAGAAAGAGCAAATTCAGTGCAAAGCCTTAAAAAGCCTTACAATAACCCATCTGTCATCTAGAAATTCATTGATGACGATAGCATTTTGTCCATACATCATTGGAGAAGCATAAAAGCCCCAAATCATCCAGTCCTGGATGTCATCTGGAAAATTGGAATCGCAAATTCAAAAATTTTAATTATATTCTTCGATACTGAAGCAACCAGTTCAGTTCCTAGCATTATCAATTGGTGTGCTCACACTATTTAGAATGAAATTGCATCAGAAATAAACAATTATCTGACCTCTAGAGACCACAAAACCTCCTAGCACGAACACGGCCATCAAGACAAACATTCCTAATGTGTTTGCAATTACTAGCGATCTTCCTAGGGCACCAATACAACGAAACAAAGAGAGAGCCATCTGATGAATCCCAATGTATGCCAACAACTGTTTGAAAAACCTGAAAAGTTTGGAGAATTTTCAGTTAGAGCAAGATATATTCAAAGATTGAAAAACAATGATCGACCAAGAGAATGGTGATTTATTGAGCATCGCACTTTACCTGGATGCTGCAGGAGCAAAGCCAATGGTATAATACGTTATACCAATCCATATTACGGACTCTACCACAGAAATAGGTATACGGAGGACCCCAATTGGTAGAGCAAATGCCCATGCTGGGTAGAACAATGAGTCTCTTTGCTTGTAAAACACAGGAAGCCTCATAACCGTCATCACTAGTTCTCCCATCCCATTGAACATCACATTAATAAGACCAAAAAGTAAAGCTCCAAAATATCTAGAAGAACCATCGAATGTCCCAGGCTCTATTTCAGTCCTCAGAAACGCTGTCATTGTAAGTATTGCCATGATCGTTATCTGGACTGTTTTGAAGATGTATATAAAAGAACTTCGCTTCATTAGCAGCCATTCTCGTGAAAGGCATGCCCTGAAGAGTTCTTTATTGGAGACACCATATTTCTCCATCACCAGCGCTGCAGGGTGTATCCTGGACTTATCATATGGAATTCTAAGATCAGAAGCTAGCTGTTGTCCCACGTGAAATGAACTGAATTCTCGTGCAAACTCCTCTGCAGAGATGAATCTATAAGGCTGGTTGTTTCTGAACCAATATTGTTCCTGGTCCTTCTTTGAAGTAACCTCCTGCAGAAAGTCTGCAATTCCTTTCCTCTCAGGACATCTAAATCCTGTGCGTTCGAAAAAATCGAGAACATTCTCACGCGGACCTTGATAGACAATATGACCATCTGAAAGGAGGATAACATCATCAAAAAGCTCAAATGTCTCGGGAGGAGGCTGCAAGAGAGAGATGACCATAGTTATATCATTAATGTGAACCATCTGCCTCATGAACTTGGTGATCTGGAATGTGGTCGAACTGTCAAGTCCTGTTGATATTTCGTCCATGAAAAATGCTTTTGCTGGGCCTACCAACATTTCACCTGCATTTCAAATAGATGATGTCTAATTAGTCCAGACTGCAAAAGTCTAAATGCATGAATGATGTTAGGATCATTAATCACAAATGCTAATTCCATATTAAAGAATGATTGCAAAAGCCATCTTCTGTTTATAAGTCAAATAGCAGATATTTATTTATTGCTAAATACTCCTTCCGTTTTAAAATATATAATATATTTTTTATTTATACAATTATTAAGGTTTGATAAAGTTTATAAAAAATAAATAAAATATCTAAAATACCATTTCTCTCTCTCTTTTCTTAATTAATAGTGATCAATTCTACTAATTCCTTCTACTACAAAGTCAACATTCTCTTTATTAAAAATTTAAAATTTAACATTAAAATTAGTGTCTTTAATTGTTTTGAAAATTAAAGTACTTAAAGTGAATAGTTGAGACAAGAGCAAAAATAAAATAATAATAAATAAATAAATCTAAATCTCTAATATAGAAATAGATCATGTAATTTAAAACATATTAAAATGAAAAATATATTATTTATTTTGAAACGGAGGAGTAATTTCAAATTTGTACATACAGTTTGTATTTTTGCAATAAAACTGCCGCCAAAAAAAAGGAAAAGAAATAAGTTTCTCCTGTTGACATTCTGTATTCATTAAACAAGTTACTTGTCCAATGATTAGTGCAATTCATGCATACCAGTGGTAACACGTTTCTTCTGTCCACCAGATATTCCCCTTGTCATTTCATCTCCAACCATAGTATCCGCACAAATGTCCAATCCAAGAATCTGAAGTGACCATCATTGGTAGATTAGGACTGAACAAAAACTAGAAATCTAAATATCTGTATATAGAAGAAACAAACCTTGAGTACATAGTCCGTATTCAAGTTGGTTCTCTGTCCCGCCACGGCCGTGGCTTTCATGAATGCGTCAACTTCTGGATCTGGCTTAATGCCAGCTTCTTTCTCTCGTCTTGACAACTCGGCCAGCATGTCATATTTTGTTCCCACTCCCATGCATCTACCAGAAAAATCTAGTGTCTCTCGAACTGTCATCTCACCGAAATGGAGATCATGCTGGCTAATATAAGCACTTGTTCTCTGAGGAATAAATTCACGAAATTCATGGCCGCAGTAGGTGATTTTTCCTTGAATCTGTTCAAACACATTGGATCAGTGGTGCATAAAGAAGATAAATTGTAATGCATTCCTTTTTGTTTGACTTTCAGTTTCCTGGTCACTAGAGGTAGAAAGCAAATTGATTGAACAAAACACACTGGAAGCGAGGCAGGGAACATACCCTGAGATCCTTATCTGCTTTGCCTGCTAGTGCTTTGAGAAAGGTTGTCTTTCCTGAACCAGGAGGCCCAAGAAGCAGTGTCAACCTGAGAACATGTAACAGTTGATCATTAATTAGCGCACCAAAGGATTCCAAATCTCAAGTCAAGCTTAAACCAGAGCAACTCTAAAATCATAAATCTGTTGGCTCAGTCATAAAATTGTCAGTACAAAGGTTTTATTCTTGATTGTATCATATATACCTGGAAGGTCTTATAATTCCACTGATTCCCTGAAGTATTTTAACCTGCACTTTCTTTGATGGGGAAAGCCCACATATTCCAAGCGCAGACTAATCAATTAAGCAGATCACAATAAGGGAAAGATTCAGAATCCTCATATTGCAAAAATGAAAAGAAAATTACAATAGCGAATTGTTGAATGCAGGAACGATTGACCCAAAAGTAGAATGATTTCACTACAATCTATACTTTACTATAAAAGTATGGAAACAAGTCATGTTGATTTAAACATATTTTGTTTTTTCTTTTTTTTATAGTAAAAAATGTCTTGAGTTTTTTTTTTATTTTGATGATCCAAATATCTAAATTTACATATGGAATTTGAACACTTTATTTGGTGCCTTAAATATTCAAAAGTAACATCTAGATTTCGGATAATGAGAATAATTAATAAAATAATTTTAAAATAAACTTCAATCTTTATCATTACAAAAAAGAAAAAGAAATATTATTATTTTATTTAAAAATTAAAATAATCAAGAAAATTATTATGTTAATTGAAATCTCAAATGCTAATGTATTTAATGTAAAATATAATTGCATAAGATGTAAAAACAAATTTCCTAACCTTCATGAAATAGTTTACATAATTAGTACAACCATACATCTTGTTGGAATGTTATAAAAATAATCCTCTATTACTAAAAAATTAAAAATAAAGAAAAAATTATTTTATGAAAAATTCAAATAAAATATTTAATACATGTAATTATACGTGCAAGGTGCTAGTATATCAAAAGAGTTCCATTTAAAAATATTAGGAATGAAAACTACGTAAAATTCTCTCAAATATACCTCTACCAAATCTAATTATTTACGATTGAATTTGAAACTGAATTATGATTATATATTATAAGTGATACTTATATGAATGTTTTTTTTATAAAAATATATAAGATTTAATGAATTTATCCTTCAAATCAAACTCACGTGTGTGACACATGTGAATTTGAGCCCAACTCTACCATAGGAGTTGCGGCAAGAATTGTATTTAAAAAATAAATTTAAAATTAAAATTACATAAATTAAAGTTAAAGGATATTCTTAAGACAAATAAAATAGGCATGAGGCTCTTTTTACAAATTACTCTATATCAAAATTAACCAGGAGGAATAAAATTGACCATTTTCTTTGCTTCTTCAAAAATGCTTTCCTAGATTTATTTCTCTTAAAGAGCATAGACTAATATTTTCAAGATGCTAATGTCATACTTGGAAAGGTCCATGTATCTTAATTAAGGATAGAAACTAGAAAAACCAAACAAATCTCATTATAAAAATACCAATCGGTAAACAATAAATTCCTTCAAGAAGCATTTACCTCCGCCATATTAAGGGTTGTGTTGAGTAGAGTTGGAAGAGCTCTTGTTCCAAGATGTGCATCCCCCTCAATAGATAGGTTCTCATATCTCACTTCAATGGTTGGAATCTCAATTCCCACCCTGTTTCCCCAAAATATTAAGCACTCAATACTTCGTATGACATCATAATATATCTAGTATTTTTGAGAAGACTCTAAACAGAAAAAGAAAGAGTTCAAGATCTTACTCTCCCAGTGATCAGCTGAGAAATTTTTTTATTTAAAAAAAAAATCACCTGTCAGCTCGATTTCTGATTCTTCTAAGGAGTCTCTCATTATCATTCTCAACAACCTTGAGAATGCTGTCCATCAACTGCTGCTTATCCTGAACTCCAAGCCTGGTAACATCAATCTCATTATATACTCTCCCTTTGCTAGTCACCTGCTTAAGAACCCCCGTCTTCAGTCGATCATAAGTAGGCAATCTCTCAATAGCAGCCCACTTGAGCTGTTCTTCGTCATCATCCCTTTCACTTCTGGTGCTGTTCCTGGTAAACACATCCGGCGGCCCTTGCCATATCTCCCTCACGCTGCCCGACTTCCAACTCCTAACACTCGTCCCTCTTGTTAAATCGCCCTCCATGATCAAACCTACAATTTCTCTCCTCAACTCTCACTGATATATATACTAATCACAAACACGAATCAAAAGAATCCCAGGTTTTATGAACACCAGAATCAAGGTGAACAACCCAGAAAAGAATAAAACTCCAAGGAGTAACAAATACAATTATCTTGATTTTGCACAAAGAATGAATGAAATTTTAGCTTCATGCAGAAGCAGAAAAGCAGCTCTCTCTCTTGGCGAAATGCAAAGAGAGCAGTATCTGTTTTAAAACTTCCGGGGGCGGGGTTTATAAATAGTTCTCTACGTGGGGCGCCTAAGCCGTTCAGACTAAGAAATTTCTCAATCGAGATATGGTAAAAAATAAGAGGGGTTGAATCCAGAGGTGGATATTTCTCGCGTATAGATGGCTGCATCAGGATGGTTATTCAACGATATATAGTGATATGGTCAAGGGCTCAGATTAATATTACACCAAACATAATTAGCATGCATAATTGTTACTTTATCAATATTGAACTTTAATAAAAAAACATTATTTTCTTTCTTTTGAGAAAAAAAGAGAGTTATTCTATTAAAAATATTCTACTAATAAAATAGAATTAATTACATAAAGAGTAGCTCTTATTCATATATTAAAATAGTAAATGAATGGTGTGTTGGATAGAGTTTGTTTTTGAGATTTTGTATCTTGAGTTTCGGGAGAGATAAATTTTTGTGAGAGAAAAAGTGAAATGTGAGATGAGAAATTTACATTGGGTTTCGTAGAAAAAAAGTGAGATGTGAGATGTGAGATGAGAAATTTATATTGAATTTCGTATGGAATCTAATCCAAGTGAAGCCTAATATTACACAAGGATGCACATATTTGTTTTTAGCTCTTATATTCAACAAAATACATCCGCTTTAATAAGTCTAAATGAATTTTGTTTTGTCCAGTAATTTTCAAATGCTTTCTCTCCTAAAACTATTACGAATCCTAAAAGTCTCGAATTAAGGCCGCCGTTCGGTTCACTTTCAACAATCCCAACGTGTTTAATATTTCACGCGTCTGAGTTTTGAAAAATATCATCATCTAGAAATTTGAATTTCCCCTCCACTTTCGCCTATGATCCTCTAAGTCGGACCAAAAAGATTTTCCACGTAAAAATAAGCTTACGTCCTTAGTATATGCAACGAAGTAAGCAGTGATATTTTTCTTAATTTGTACTACTTACATAGTCCTAGGACTCACGTACGTGGCAAATCTACCACAGTGGAACAACATCAACGTAAACGAAACGTGGAACCTCGTGCCGTAGAAATTTTGCCTTCGAACCAAATAATGATGACTCAAAAGGAATATTTCTCTCTCTCAACAAATTTCGGTGGACAAACACTTTCCGGGCATTTTCCGCTTTCCCTGCTTTAGGAAAAAATGGGAATGTGGGGCCAAGAGGAAAGGAAAGGAAAGGAAAGGAGTATTTGTGGTGGCGGCGGAGGCATTCATGCATCTGTTGTTGAAATATCTGCCGCAGGGTCAAGCCCGACTGCTAAATTACAAAGGCGACTGTTTTTATATTTTTGTTATATAAAACTTTCATTTTAATTTTGATATTGTCTCTAATTAATTATTTAAATATATATTTAAATTAAATTTTTATTTAAATTAAATTATATTATGACTCATAAAAATAAATTATTTATGAAAAAATAAGTAATGTATAAAGTAAAAAAATAAAATTTTTTATTTAAAAATCAATTCAAATATACTCTAAGTATGAGATTATATTGAATTTTTTGAATTAAATTATATTAGGAGTCATAAAAATATATTATAAGAAAAAAGTAAAATTTAAAGTAAAAAAAATAAGAATAAAGTGAGAGAAATTTAGATTGAAAGTCAATTCAAATCGATCCTAAATGTTTTTATTTTTTTAAAATTATTAATTTTTTAATTAATTATTTTAAATAATAATTTTTAATATTAAATTTAATTTTTACACAATAATTAATTATTTTTAAATAAAAATATTGTATACATTTATTAAATTTTTATAGAATTTATTAAAATTTTAATTTTCATATAAAAAATATAGATTATATATTTTAAAAAAGAGATATTATTTCGCTTTCCTTAATGTTCCATTTTCTCTCTTCTTGGTTCTTTTTTCCTTGCACGTGAGCAATCCCGTCAAACGTCCAGTTGCCGGAGATCACGACTTCATCAATAACCCGCTGCCTTTTCTGAACTGGGAGAGATCGAATTTTTTTTCTTCGTCTTTACAAAACAAAAAGAAAAAAATAGGAGTAAGCTATGTCACTAAAACAAATTCTTTTGAAGCCAATTATTTATTTTAAAAAATCAATAAACTTAACACAAAATAAATGAACGACGGGAATTGAAGCTGCACATGGTGGATTCACAATCCACTCCCTTGATCCACTTGGCTACATCCGCCCCCTTCACTCTATTTCTATTTATTTCTTTCCTATAAGAATCCCCTTCGTTACACGATTTCTTCTTCATATAGATAGATATAGGATCTATGGAGCAATTACTTAGGAGTACATTTTGCACCGTTATAATCTTTTTTCTAGTATGCCTACTAGTGAACTGGCTCTAATCACCTCAAATTAGAATAGCTCAAGAAAATAAATTAGGGGCCTAATTGGATTGAGATTCAATTCAAAATTTTCTCCACTTTTTTCTCATTCTTTTTATTTTGAGTTTTATTTTTCTTTTACAAATATTTTTTTATAAATTTTAATATAGTTTAACTAAAAAATTCAATCCAATCTTATCCTAAACATTCCAAGATAATACAAAAAATACTCCATCTGTTTAAAAATATAAGTTTTTTTTAGTGTTTTCTATCTTCTCAAAATATTTAATTTTTTATAAATTTTAAAAATTATATTTTTAAAAGTTTTTTACCATAAGTATAATTTTTTATTCTTTATTATATTAGAAGAATCAGTTAAATATATTCTTTATTTTCTTCATTTTTAATTTTTATAAAAAAAGACAAAGAACTTTATTTTTTAAAAATAGAAAGTAAATATATTCGTTCTACGTATTAAGTACTCAGTTTATACGAGTATTTGTTGCTCGGTAGTACTTAAAGTCTTGGGGTCTATATCTAGACTTCTAGCGTTAGAACCTTCTATAGTCATAAGAAGTTACCGCATAAATGTTGGAACTTTGAAAAGTCACAACCGTATCCATATTATATGTATGCGTGCTCATGAAGGAACATTATTTTCTAGAATAGGACGCGAATACATGCGTTTCTTGTGAAGTAAGTAAGATTCTTGATTGCATATTCTGCTCTATCTTCTAGGAAAAAACCAAGATTCTAATATCGTTCTCTAACGTTAAATTTTCCATCCTGATATTTTTAAAATTCATGGTAGTGTATGCCCGTGCTGCAGTTAATCGCTTATGTATGTTTTTGCGAATATGAAATGGGCCACAGTGTGTTAATCACTTATTTCCATTGTTGCAGCATTGCAGAAAAGAGTGTATGGCCGTGCTGCAGTTCATTGCTGTGTCTGATTGATTCTCTGGTAGGCCAACATGGGACGGCTAGCTGAGGTTCCAGCTGCAGGTTAAGGGCTATTTCGTTTGAGTTTTTGTTTAAGTCATATTATATTAAGAAGTGTAGAAGCGAATTATTTATCAAAAGAAAAATGAGATTTAAAATTAAAAAAAAAAGCTCAATCTAAAAACTAATCTCAATAGGCCTTTTAAATCTTTTAACAGTGGCGCCCAATATAGAGCAAAGGGCAAAGTCGCACCTCCAACATGCATGCTTTGAGGGTTTCGGTGAAGTTCTCTGTTTCTCTTTTAGTGATCTGCCGGTTGCGCAGATGGAGGAACTCGTCATGACGGGGCATTGGGAGATATCGGGCAGTTGTGCTCTTTAGAGACATTGCTGTTTCTGCAGTGTTTACTGTGGATTTATCACAAGGACATGATCGCTCAAAGAAACCTAAGCCTTAAGTAACAAGTGATAATCATCTTGTTTCTGTTCGTTTCTATCTTTCTTAGTAGTTAGTTACTCTTTGTTTTTGGTTTCTCTTCCGTTTACTTCAGTTTTGGAATTCTGTTGTATTTTGTAAGTAAGCCGAAGGAAGGAGAAGGCCGAACCCACCAGGTTTATAAGAGGGATCCCGTAGCTGGGGAAGCCTCGAGCAGGAAAATGTCACTACCTCAAGAGAATGGGCTTGATGTGGACTTGCTTGAACCTTTGGATTGGGCTGAATTTAACGATGTTTAAATACTTACGCAATCTAGACAAGCGGAGAGCTGCTAATTCTTTTCTTGTCAACCAAGAGCAGACGCCGTTTGACTTTTCGGTCATGAGACGAGCAAGTAGTATCAATTTTCGGTCTTTAGTTATCGATTAAAATAGTTTAGAAAAATTAGTCGAACTTTGACCGAAAAGGCCAAAAGTGTGTTCTTTAATTGGAAAGTAGAGACGTAAGACCCCAAACTTTTATGAACAACCCGACATCTAGAATTGCTAACTTGAAGTCGAAAATCTAGTTAGAAGTTGGAAACCAGAATCTGCCAGGCAAGTACTTTGTTCTTCATTTCATACGTGGAGTTTTAGAAGTCAGATTAGGGCAGGCCCAAGTGGGAAAACCTTATTTGGAATGCTATTTAGAGTAGGAAAATTTTTAAAGTTTTTATGTTTTAATAAAATATAATTTGACTTTCTGAGACAAGTTGAGATTCTGAATAAAAAATAAAGAAAAGTAGAAAAAAATTGGGACAGAAAAGCAATCCAAGTATCGCTGTAACTTTCGGGGAAAAGTCCCAACTCCTAGCGCTGTCCTCTGGATGTTAGCGAAAAGGAAATTTCTTTTTTTTTAAAAAAAATTAATTTTAGCTAGAAGAAGCTTTGACCTTGCTGCTTAAGTAATATCCATCTTCTAGAAATTGAATAATAAATCAGGAAACAGGGGATTAAACTTAGGTAAGTTATTTCCTTAAAAAGATGGTAATTTTTTTTAAAAAAAGAACTTTAATTCTCGCATGATCGATCTAGTTAACTGTTGTAAAAAATAAAAAGTGATTCATCTTTTTTTTCCTTTTTTTTAAATATAAATTTTATTTCAAATACATACTCAAATTTAGATTGAGGATGTAAGGATGTGATTTCATCCTTGGTAAGTTACTAGCCGATAGAACAGTTCAAATTGCTAATAAGAGAGATTAATGATTATGTTCCGTCTTCAAATAGTAATCTCTATCCATATAGAATAAAATTATACAAAATTTTCTTACAAACTGATGAACACTTGTTATAGGATAGGATTAATTACAAACAATTCAACTCTACAAGAAAAATAGAAACAAACGGCAAAATATAAATGAAATATTGCTGTACCTAAATGATGTACACTTGATGATTTGTGGTGAATCTAAAGAA
Organism: Rauvolfia tetraphylla; assembly: GCA_030512225.1. Classification (NCBI taxonomy): domain Eukaryota; kingdom Viridiplantae; phylum Streptophyta; class Magnoliopsida; order Gentianales; family Apocynaceae; genus Rauvolfia; species Rauvolfia tetraphylla. Next base: position 3,096,693 of record JAJQKT010000062.1, read on the forward strand.
AACTACTACATGAACTGAAGTTCTCTCATCTCCTTTGGAAGTTAAGGAACTTGATGCCGTACGCGAAAACAAGGAAGAAGAGAAGAACCCAACCAACATGGGCAAAGACTACTGGAATGAGGAAGTCATGATCATAACCTAAGTAGTCTTTGAGGAATTGGTTCACTGCAACCTTTTGTGTGCTTCCGGGGAGTTCAAGTTCATCAGTTCTGTCGCCTACTTGAGATGCAAAAATTCCGTAAATTGTCCACGCTACTGGAGTGCACCAATAGTACCACCTCCACCACACAGGGATAAGCTGCAAAAGTTTTTGAGGACAAAAAGGGGTAAGCATTATGACTAATGATCATTTCATTTATTTCTGAAGTTTATTGAATCTTTTTTCCTGCAGTTTTTAAAGAAGCTTGTAACTATAGAAACGAAATGCTAGAGTAGGATATTGAATTAGTTTACATACTGGACGTGGAATGAGGAAACCGGAGAACAGATTCCAGAAGCTCAAGAAGAAGGACATGACGATAGCAGCAATTTGATATCCGGGAGTCAATGCGACAACCATCATACCATACATTGAGAAATAGGTGTAGCACATGAAGATGAAGTAGTAGAAATAGAAGAACTTTGTGGCCGTCCAGTGGAAACCAATCATGGAGTAGAGAAGAAGTGAGTATACTAGTGTCTGAATTGCAACATAAATGGTTTCTATGGCCACCTGCAAAATAATAGATGAACAGCTATGTTAGAAGTGAAAGTTATGGTTGATGTTCCAGTTAAAAGAAATCTATGATGAGTAGGAAGCACAGAAATGATCTTAACGCTTCACCTGAGCAAATGCATACGGCAGCTCTGAGTACATTCCTGCTGCTCTTTCACGGTAAAAAACAGTTCGCTCGATTGCAACTACAGATTGAACAGCAGAAGCATTGGTAGCTCCAAGGAAAAGAACAGCAGCATAAGTAGCTCCGAGTAAGTTAAGTAAGTCTTGCTGTCTAAACCTGCAAACAAACATGGGCAATTGGATATGGAATTAGTCCTATGAAGCTCTATATCCCGGCTGCTCTGTCACCATTCAGGCTTAGATTTCTGGAGTTATTATGTTATGGATGAAGAAGAGCGGACTTACATGACGTTTCCTTTGTCCCAAAATATGACTCCAAAAAGAAGTCCAATGACAATTGTCATAAAGAATCTAATGGCGTTATATTGCGAGTTCCTCCAATATGACCAGTGTTGTTTCCAGAAACAAGCCTTGCACTGAACTAAAAATTTCTGGGAGTATTGGGTGGGGAAGTATAAATCTTTAGAACCCAGTGCTGGGGTGCTAAGTTCCTTGATTAGCGCCTGATTTCTCCTGGAAACGGAAATTAATAAAGAGGTCAATAATCTCAGAGAACATAGACAGCCATCAGCTGTTCACTGAGAATAGCTCTGCAACTTTAGCAAAACCTGTTTTCTCTTACCTGTAAAGATCAGAGTTTGCATATATTTCGGCAAAATCAGCATCAAGTTGAGCCTCCATTGCAGAAGTGCTGACATCCAACATCCAAGTAGCTGGATTGTAACCTTCCTTTATTTTAGTAACCCCTGGTACTGCCTGCAAAATTAATAGGATTCAGTAATTGGATTCTCGGGAACAAGAGAGGAGTGCATCGTATTAGGAAAAAAAAAATGTTTTTCCTGAGGGGCCATAATTGTTGCTGAAGTTTGCAAATTCATACACATTTTAAGCAATTTTAAAGCATAAAGTTAGAAGTTTCTTCATCAGGGATGTTGCAGGAAAGACATTTCGGTGCGACTATGACAGGTGTTGGTATAAAGCCGGGATAGAAACCAGTATAAACTTGTATATGAGAGAAGCTTACTTCAAAATATTCAATGAGTTTGTGAGAATTGCGACCAAGAGGTCCTGCATATATCACTTGTCCTCCTCTCTTCATCAGTAGCAACTGCAGTTGAGGATTGATGTCAACAAAAAAAACTCTATGAACTTACAATTGGTAAAGAGCATTGACCATTGATCATACCTCATCAAAAGCTTCAAAAATATCTATACTTGGTTGGTGAATTGTGCAGACAACAGTTCGACCAGTATCAACTGTGTTTCTTACTGTACGCATGACAATTGCAGCAGCTCTAGCATCAAGTCCAGATGTTGGCTCATCCATGAAGATGATGGAAGGATTGGCAACTAGTTCAACAGCAATCGTAAGCCTTTTCCTCTGCTCGGTTGAAAGACCATCAACTCCAGGAAGTCCCACAAGAGCATTCCCTAAAGGATTGAGCTCAACCAAATCCATGACTTCCTCAACAAACATCTATAACAAGATGTACAGAATTTTTGGTCAAAAAGGCTATAAATGATTGGCATGAAAGAAAGCAGCCAGAATTTACAATAAATTTTTGGTGCAACTGATTGAAGCAAGATCACAGATTTTACTTCATATACATGCCTTTCGTGTTTCTGTCTTTACATCAGCAGCAAGACGCAGCCAAGCAGAGTAGAGCAGAGATTCATAGACAGTTACATATGGCGAGTGGATATCATTTTGCTCACAGTAGCCACTGACTCGAGCAAAAGTTTCTTGTTTCTTTGGGTAGCCTGAAATGTTTATGCTTCCTTCAATATATCCACCAGTCTTTCTTCCTGCTAAGACATCCATCAATGTGGTTTTTCCAGCACCACTTACACCAACTAGTGCTGTCAAAATACCAGGCCTGAAAGCACCACTAACATCTCTAAGAAGCTGCAATCTTTCATCATCTATTCCTTGAGTCTTCATTTCCTGATATGAACAAAAAACAAGAGGTTACAAAAAGCCATTAGGTTCATGTACTGAAATTGAATGCACGAATCTTCAATTGCATATATTCTGTCAGGATGAAGATCAACACTTACAGTAGGCATATCAACAGAGTAATTGACATGGTTAAATGCAAGTGAAAGCGGTTGGAAGGGTAAAACCATCCCTCTTCTTGATTCATTGTTTGCAGCCCGGACAATTGAGCTACCCCTTCCTTGGGCATTCCGTACAGACATTTGAACACCTGTTATAACTAAAAGCATGCCCAGGAAGACAATTAGGGATTCTCTTCTTTGCAGTATCAAGTATATTGAAATGCAAACGTGGAAAGCAAAAACACAACTAAAAGAGGCTGAACTCTTCTAATAACATTAATGCTTTAAAGATATTTCTTCGACATGCTGCAAAAGAAAGTTCCAGGCATAATTGCTAACTATTCTTCCATTTCCAGGAAACCAGCCCTGGAAATGTAGAGAAGATAAACATTTCTGTGCTCACACTGATACCAATGGAAAACAGTATCAAACCGTCACTTAGCATTCCCATTAAAGCAAACAAGATACTGATGTTTATTAGACTACAAACCTGAAGCACTTGAGGCTGCTTTCCATATATTCTTGTTTTCATCATCATCCTCAAGTATGACAGCTTTTGTATCTCCCAGAGCTGAGATTAATTTCATAGAGACATTAACACAGGGAATTCTTATGTTATAATAGAGGACACATGCTGATAACATGTTATGGTAGACTTACGGTTTAGAAATGTCAATGCTCCAACAAAAAGTACATTGAACAACAGAGAAAATCCAAAAAGGGCAGTGACACAGATCCAATACGAGTACTCGTTAGTAAATAGGCCTCTGTCCTTGAGAAGGGTCTTTCCAACTGTAGGCTGAGAGCCATTGGTTGGCTGTGGAATAAACAAAATAATGATTAGTCCAGTTCGATAAATTATTGTTGGAAATGATTGATAAGTTGATAAGCTTAGGAAGTCATACAGCACTCCATCTCTCAGAAAGGAATTCATTGACAGCAATAGCATTTTGCCCGTACATCATAGGAGACACGTAGTAGCCCCAAATCATCCAGTTCTCAATATCATCTGTCAAATTGAACAAAATGTGAAGTGTAAATATTTGTGCTTAACAGAAGCAGCTACTGCCACATCTTACATTATCAGTTCTTTGATGCAATTCAGTATTCAGGAACATCATCCAATTAGCATTAGGTGTGTCAATATGTGTAGAAGTAAACAAATATTTTACCTCTTGCAACAATGAAACCGCCTAGTACAAAAACCATTAACAATGTAAATGTTCCAAGTGTATTTGCTACAACTTGGATTCTTCCAGCAGCTGCAATGAAACGAAACAAAGAAAGAGCCATCTGATGTATCCCAATAAATGCCAACAACTGTTTGAAAAACCTGAAGCATTACAAATTATTGATTAAGGATTGCAGAATTGAGTGACATTTAAATACTGGACCAATATAACATTTGTAATAAATATCAGATGATATTGAACTTGCCTAGCTGCAGCAGGCGCAAATCCAATGGTGTAATATGTAAAAACAATCCATATTAAGGACTCTGCGATTGAAAGGGGAATGCGGAGGACCCAGATTGGCAAGGCAAATGCCCATGCAGGGTAGAACAAGCTGTCCCTCTGCTTGAAAAACACAGGAAGCCTGAAAACTGTCATTGCAAGCTCTTGCATCCCGTTAAACATTACATTGATAAGACTGAAAAATAGTGCTCCCCAAAATTTAGCTGAATTTTCAATGGATCCAGCTTTCATTTCTGTTCTTAAAAACACTGTGAGGGCAATTGTTGCCATGATTGTAATCTGAGTTGTTTTAAAGATGAAAACAAAAGAGCTTCGCTTCATCAGTAGCCATTCTCGTGAGAAGCAGGCTCTGAAGAGTTCCCAATTGGAGATGCCATATTTCTCTTTCACTAATGCTGCAGGGTGTGTTCTAGACTTATCATATGGCACTCTAAGATCTGAATTTAGTTGTTGCCCTATATGAAAAGAACTGAAGGCACTGGTAAACTCATCTGCGGAGATATATCTATAAGGCAGGTTCTTTCTAAACCAATACTGTTGTTGGTCTTTTTTTGAGGTAACTTCCTGCAGAAAGTCTGCAATTCCTTTCCTGTCAGGGCATCTAAAGCCAACGTATTCAAAGAATTCAAGAATATTCTCACGGGGACCCTGGTAGACAATGCAACCATCGGATAGTAGGATAACGTCATCAAAGAGATCAAATGTCTCAGGTGCTGGCTGTAAAAGCGAGATAACCATAGTTATATCATTAATGTGAACCATCTGCCTCATGAACTTGATAATCTGGAATGTGGTCGAACTGTCCAGTCCAGTTGATATTTCATCCATGAAAAATGCTTTTCCTGGTCCTACCAACATTTCACCTGTTTTTGCCATCAAGTTGCAGAAGCACAATCAATTTATTAATTCTTGTTTAGGCTAGGTTCTGTGATCAAAGATGACAGGACCATTTATCAAAAGAAGAAAATGCCATTGTAAAAAAGATATACAGAAGTTAACTTCTTTTTATTGGTGAGACAGCATAATAGGACCTTGATGATTTTTGTTATATATGTCATTTACTCAAGAATGATGAGTAATTCACACACACCAGTAGTAACACGTTTCTTTTGTCCTCCAGATATGCCTCTTCTCATATCATCTCCAACCATAATATCAGCACAAATATCTAATCCAAGAATCTGACAGAAATATGATACATATGTTAGCCTAAAAAGCAGAAAGCAAGATGACTAAGCATTCAAGGAAGAGAAAAAATTATAGAAGCAACAGACCTTGAGTACATAATCTGTAATCAAGCTTGTTTCCTGCCCCACCATGGATGTGGCTTTCATGAATGCATCAATCTCAGGATCTGGCTTAATACCAGCTTCTTTCTCACGTCTTGACAACTCCACCAGCAGGTCATATCTGGTTCCTACTCCTAAGCACCTGCCAGCAAAATCTAGTGTCTCTCGAACTGTCATTTCACCATAATGGAGATCATGTTGGCTAATGTAAGCACTTGTTCTTTGAGGAACGAATTCATGGAATTCGTGGCCGCAGTATGTGACTCTTCCAGCAACCTGCTCATAAATTTATGATTAGGAATGCAAAAGAAGTCAATTTAAGCATTTTGTTCCTCAGAATGGGGTTTATTTCCCCCCTTATTCCCTTTGCAAAACTGATTTAAAGAGATACTGAAATAAAGGCGGTGAATTACCCTCAGATAATCATCAGATTTTCCTGCCAGTGCTTTTAGTAAGGTTGTCTTTCCTGAACCAGGAGGCCCAAGCAGCAGTGTCATCCTGAGACCAGTAACAGTTTAGCATCAATCAAAATAATGCTATTATTCGTAAACCAAGTGAGCAGCATAATGAAATTCCTCTATTCAATTTAAAGTAACACTAAAAATCAGGTTAAGTTCACCAGGATTTGTTGCGATAGTATACTTCTTTTTGTAATTCTTAGCAACCTAAGTCAATTGTCTGATTGTGTGACAAACAGTTTTCACTAGTAACATACCTGGATGGCCTAATAATTCCACTCACATCCTGAAGTATCTTCACTAGCCTTTTCTTTGATGGGGAAAGACCAATCATTCCAAGAGCAGACTGGACAATTGAACCAGATCTAATTTAGAGAATGTTTCTGAATTAAAGTAAAGCAAAAATCTAAAGAAGAAGATATACAAGAAATATTTCAAATTAGAACAGAGTGATTTTATTCAACCCTGAATATTTTACAAGGAAAAACCAAATCTTTCCTTGAAAAAATGAAAGAATGGAACTGTATTCTTCACTTCATAGATCAATATATTCAACATTTAGACTTCAAGATCAATAAGCCAAAGAAAAATTTATAAATTATAAATAAGAAAGTTCTCTCAACAAACCAGGGGAAGAAAAAGACAATTACCTCTATTGCATTTAGGGTGGAGTTCAGCAGAGTGGGAAGTGCTCTTGTTCCAACATATGCATCTCCCTCAATAGACAGATTCTGAAATCTAACTTCAATCTTTGGAATCTCAATCCCAACACTGCTTTCATTAATTCTCAAGCAATTAATACATCACATTATCTCACGAGTAATTAAAGAACTCAAAACTGTACTATTCTCTGAAAGAACTTCAGAATCAGCAGTGGATTAAACACCTAGAACAGTAAAGTCATCAAAAAATTTAAGTGAACTGCAAATTTTCCATATCCTAAATAGCTTTTCTTCTTCCCATCATAATTTAGCAGAAATAAACTACATTCTGACAATGCAAAAGCAGAAAGGAACTCACCTGTCTGTTCGATTTCGGAGTCTCCTAAGGAACTTCTCGTTATCATCTTCAACAACTTTGAGAATGCTCTCCATTAACTGCTTCTTGTCATGAGCACCAAGCCTTGTAACATCAACCTCATCATGAATCACTTTCCCTCTGCTGGTTACCTGTGTAAGCATCCCCTTTCTCATTCTATCATAAGTAGGCAGTCTTTCAATTGCAGCCCACTTGAGCTCCTCTTCATCATCCACCTCTCCCCTAGTACTATTCCTAGCAAACACATCAGGTGGCCCTTGCCACACCTCCCTAATACTTGCAGACCTCCAACTCCTCCCAGAACTCGTCGTCCTCGAAAAATCCTCTCCTAAAAATGCAGCCATTTTTCCAAACTCTCACTCCCCCACTGATCCCAAGTTCCCAACTCCAAAATCAAGACGACCAATATTACACAGAACCTACACCAAACTAACAACAAAATGCAAACTCAAACCACAAGAGCCTAGCCAATATACGAAGAAACGAATTGATTCTTGAGGTCCTGTTTAATTTGCATGTAGTTTCTCAAGCAGCCATTTTTGGCGGAAAGGAGAAACTGGAGCTGGTACAAATTCTTCATGGGAGAACTTTATATATAAACTAAAATATACACAGACAGAATCAGAGAACTTCTACTTCATGATCCATGGGATTTTAACCGTTAAGCTAAGCAAAGATTTCTTTTTCTTTTTCCTTATTTTTTGGATATTTGGGTTCAATTTTTTTCTTCACTTTATTGCTAAAGGTCTCTCAGGTCAAACTGATGCAACAAACTCTTTCCCGCGGTGGAGCATCGGAAAATGTTTCGATAGTTAAAAAGGAAGTTTGAAGTGAGTGGATTTTGACCGTAGATCTTAAGATGGAGGGCCGTGATTAGGGGGGTGTGGGGAATACGAATGGCTGAGATTATTGAAGTTGGAGTAGTTGTAGTGTATTTTTCGTTGGCTGAGTTAGAGAAGCCTCGCACTTACTCTCTCCCCTTCAAATACTTATGGCATAGTTGTATGTTGTTCCCCTTTTAACGTACGACTTAAAGGGCGCGGGCCGACTAATAACTTCACAACTGTTTTCTTTTTTTTTTTTTTTGACGTCAATAACTCCCCAAGTGTCTCAAATAGAATCCTTTTATTTTTCCCTTTTCTAATTTATTCAATAATAGTGAATTATACAGTTTTTTACTTTATTCATTTTTTCCAAAAAGGCCAAGGGACACTTTTTCTTGCGATGTTTTTTATTTTAAAAAAACAGAAATATTGAAGAAACCAAAAGAAAAATTAGTAGTACTAATAAATATATAATTATAAACATCAATCAGGACTTCCTGATTCTTTTTGAAACATTCTCAAAAGACTTTGGCCCTGTTGAAACCTTTTTTAAACTATTAAAAATAAACACTTTAAAAAAAGAAGTATTTAAAAAGAATATTATTATTTTCAACATTTTAATAAATAAAAGCTATTTTGAAAAAACCTGCAGAATAGCTTTTAAAAATTTTATTTTTAAAACTTATTTAATTAAAATCAAAAGTAAATAAAAAATAGAGATATTCTTGCTCATCTTTGAGTCACTTTATTCTAAGTAATGTTTGCAAACCCGATTTAACAAGTAATTAAGGTCCCAAACTGTAAATTTTGTGGATGTTGGCACACAAGTCCCTTCAGCTATTGCATGCTCATCATTACATTTGTACTCAAGTTGCATATTTTCCAGTTTTCTTGGTTTGGGGAGGGGGGGTGTGGGTTTAAATATAAGGATTGCAAGTTGCATATTTTCATTTAAAATCCACAAATGTAGTTTAGAGTTGGATGAAGATGAGATGAAAGATCCCTTCATTTTCTTCCTTTATTACTACTACCATTAGTGGAGAGCTGTCGATGTGTGTTTTTGTATTATTTCCACGATCAGAGGTACATGAACCAAATTTAATTCCACAAGGTTGGCATAGTCTTCGATTGGCTTAGAAAGTCAAATTGCATGTTCATACCACCCAATTAGGGTTTGGTTTAGTACCAAATTTTGATTTCCAGAATGGAATCTGACTATTGCTATTTGCTAATTAAACATATCCCTGATTGTACTTTCTCCCTTTCAAAATATTTGATTTTTAATTCTTTTTTTCTTCTCAAAAAATTTGACTTCTTATAAATTTTAAGAATTATCTTTCTAAAATTACTATCATCATAAATATAATTCTCTCATTTACTATTATATAAATAAAATTAATTAATAATATAATAAAAAATACTTCTTATTTTTTTAAATTTATACAAAAAGAAGTTAAAATACCTTATAAATTAAAATGACAGTATATAATATATATATATATATATATATATATATATATATATATATATATATATTATTTTTGTACAAAAAAAATCTCCAATCTGACATAGTTAAGGTGGGATTAGTGCTTACTTTCTACAAGTGGTTTTCACTTTTTGATGCATCAAGGAACAAGAATGTGTGTTGACTGCTAGACTCACTACCTCATATGTAAACAATGCTCACTAAAATCAACAGAAGTACCTACTCTTTACACTAAAAATTGACCTCTATTTCAATCCCACCTAATTGATTAAGGATTAAGTCTCAGACAATAGTCTTAGGATGACAGGAAACTAGGATTTTGTTAATCCCAGTGTTTTCAGAATTTGACCTTAATTGGATTCCACCTAATTGATCAAACACTAAAACAAAGTAAACTTGTTCCCGGTTCATTTGATGTGGACAAAGAACCACAGTTAATCTGGCTAAATATGTTATCTCTTATTAAAAACCTGATTTCAAGTAAACTACCTTGTACATAGGACTTGAAGATGTTTGTTAGCTGCTCTTGGCTAGCCTTACTATGTCATATTTCGAACACGGCCTAGGTAATTCATCTATTAACACTTCTGTTTTCTTCAGTTAATGATGAATTTACCGAGTAAGTTTAGACGTAGAAATCCCTCATTACAATAACTGAAGGGTTGAATAATTTATTCTTTAACTCAACAAAATCGCAATAAGATCTTTTCCATTAGATACTGTTAAAATTCTCTGCAATACTTATAATTATAAAAACTTTTATTTACATATGCTAAACAAAAAAATAAATTTTAAATATTAAATACTATAATTAAAAACGTTACAAAGAATATTACAAAAGATCTTGAATGCATATGACATTAATAATATATTTTCTATTGCAAAGAGAGATGCAATATTTCAATGGCTAAAAAGATCAAGAGGTAGAAAACATAGGGGTGTTCAAACCGGATTTTGGTTTGGTTTCAGTTTTACTATTTTGTTTTCGATTCGATTTTTTTTATTTTTTTGAAAACTAAACTGAACTGTTTTACTATTCTATTTTTCGGTTCGGTTCAATTCGGTTTAAACCGAAATAATACAAGAATGCATTATGGTAATGAGTTCTTGTATTTATTTTTTAAAAATAAATATAAAAATGTATTACCATAATGCGTTTAAAAATAAATACAAGAACTCGTTATCATAATGCGTTCTTGTATTTTTTAAAAAAAATTTTAGTTTTTTGATTCGGTTTTCGGTTTAAGTTATTGAACCGAAAATCGAACCGAAATTTATATAATTTTAAAAATCGAATCGAACTGAAAAATTCGATTAAATTCGATTCGATTCGATTCTATTTTTGAACACCCCTAAGAAAACCTAGGGAAGTATAACACCTACAGTCTGTTATTCTGGGTATTTAACAACTAAGGTGCTTGGTGCTAGGGAAAAAAATTCCACCCGGATGACACTGGAGTTAAGCGTATGAAAGTGCGGAGTTCACATTTCTAAGGGATGCGTAGGTGCGGAGAAAATATTGCTCTCACAGCTAAATGCAAGTGACCAAAAGACTAGTAAGTTTGAACATGTCAAAGGCCAAAAAAAAAAAAAAAGTTCTAGGAAACGTTAGTCGAGTGTCAAATTGAAAGGGAAAAAAGGTCATGAGAATTTATCTCTCTTAGATTCACATTCATAAATTGAAAAATAAACAATAAATCTCTTGATATCAATTTTGCTCGTTTGTATTTACATAGAATAATAAATAGTTCTGTTTAAAATATATATTACGAAAAAAGTGATAATTAGATGATAATACAGTTATCAGTTAAATTAAAGTTACTGTCTAGAAGTTTAATCACAAAAAATAAGAAAGAAATCCTGTTTACAAGTGATCTGATCGTCAGTTCACAACTCTATGTAATGATCTATGTTTAGGTAATGGTCCAAGGAGTAGTTTTTTGTGCCAAACAGACGCAATAAAAGAAGGTTCCTGAGCGCAGTTGAATGGTTGCCAACTCTGACAATCAAAGCTTTTCCGTACTTAGGCCCTCAGGCAGCGGTCCGATTACGGTGCTGACTCCCATTTTTTCCGTACATGCAGATAAGTTTTACACCGTTAGATTGGATAATATTTGTTATCTTTTGATCCAACGGTTAGGAAGCATGAGGGGTATTTTGGGTAAGCAAAATTATGGGAAAAAAAAGAGAAAAGTTTGAAACGATTTGAAATCTACTTTTTCACCTACTTTCTGACACATACTTTTTTCACCCACCTTCTTCAACCAATTCCACCAAATTCTCTCTCTCTTTTTTCTCTCTCTCTTCTTTCTGTCTTCATCTCTTCTTTCTATCTTCTGTATTCTCTCCGCTACTGCTCTGAAAGTCTTCAAATATTAAAGAACAAAATGATTCATTCTCTTCAAGATCGTCATTTTGTGTTAAACGGTTTCGACGAACCTTCAAGTTTTCTTTCGAGCTTAAAAATTATTTTTTCAGATTTACTAATAGTCAAAATAAAGTTAGATATTATGAGTTTTTGTTAGACTGTTGGTGACTTCTAGGCTATAGAAATCTTCACTAAAAATAGATTTATGGTATGCTTGCGGAAGAAGGAAAATGATGTGTTAATTTTTTTGGTTTGAAGAATGATTTCGCGATGGAACACTCTTATGACTACAAAGAATGATTTTGATGGTAGAAAATTTGGTCAGATATTATCTTAAGAGTGAACAGTTATTCTCCGTTAAGTGAATAATTATTCACTTAAGAGTGAATAATTAAGTGAATAATTATTCACTTGACATATCAAGTGAATAGATCTACTATATCAAATAATTATTCATAAAAATCGAATGGATATTTACGTAAAACTAAAAATATCCGATTTGGTCAAATGTTATCTTAAGAGTGAATAGTTATTTTTTGCTAGCGAATAATTATTCACTTAATTTCGATTTGGTCGGATGTTATATTTAGATTGAACAGTTATTCTCCGCTAAGTGAATAATTATTCACTTGACATATCAAGTGAATAGATCTACTATATCAAATAATTATTCATAAAAATCGAATGGATATTTACGTAAAACTAAAAAATATCCGATTTGGTCAAATGTTATCTTAAGAGTGAATAGTTATTTTTTGCTAGCTGAATAATTATTCACTTAATTTCGATTTGGTCGGATGTTATATTTAGATTGAACAGTTATTCTCCACTAAGTGAATAATTATTCACTTGACATATCAAGTGAATAGATCTACTATATCAAATAATTATTCATAAAAAATCGGATGGATATATACGTAAAACTAAATATATCCGATTTGGTCGAATATTATCTTAAGAGTGAATAGTTATTTTTTACTAAGCTGAATAATTATTCACTTAATTATTATTTGGTCGGATGTTATTTTCGAGTGAACAATTATTCTCCGCTAAGTGAATAATTATTCACTTAAGAGTGAATAATTAAGTGAATAGTTATTGCTTTGGTTATTAGTTAGTTAGTTACGATTCAATGTACAAAAACATTTACTATACATAAACTTTGATCTGTAAATGGCTAAGTTTTTATTTTATTAACTCTATGATGAATAAATATTCACCAAATAGAATATCGTTTACATGGCTAGGGGTAACATCGACGTAGTTATTCGATTCGGACACTCCATTTCGCATTCTTTTGAACAAGGCCTTTCTCTTCGCCGCAATCGCTCTTGGATACTCCCCTGAGCCTTTTTCCGCGATCTATTTGGGTTATTTCGGGATTTGATAGCCTTGCCAAGCACACGGCCGTCCCTCGTATCTTGGTTGATGTTGTGGATCTAACATGTCAACAAAGAATAAAATTATTATTCACTCCGACAAACGGAAATTAAAAAAATCATAGAGTGAATAATTATTCTCTCTTACAAGCTGAAACGTAAAGAATACAAGAACGAGTAATTATTCACTCTTACAAGCGGAAATGTAAAGAATTATGGAGTGACTAATTATTCACATCAATCACTTCAGCAAATAATTATTCGCTCTTACAGATCAGATGCGGAAGATAATCCAAGAGGGAATAATTATTCACTCTTTCGATCAGATCTGAAAAAGAATCCAAGAGCGAATAATTATTCACTCTTACGATCAGATCTTGAAGAGAATCCAAGAGAGAATGATTATTCACTCTAACAGTCGGTACTGAAGAGAATCCAAGAGAGAATAATTATTCACTCTAACAGTCGGTACTGAAGAGAATCCAAGAGGGAATAATTATTCACTCTAACAGTCGGTACTGAAGAGAATCCAAGAGGGAATAATTATTCACTCTTTCAGTTGGTACTGAACAGAATCCAAGAGCGAATAATTATTCACTCTTACGATCAGATCTTGAAGAGAATCCAAGAGAGAATAATTATTCACTCTAATAGTCGGTACTGAAGAGAATCCAAGAGAGAATAATTATTCACTCTAACAGTCGGTACTGAAGAGAATCCAAGAGGGAATAATTATTCACTCTAACAGTCGGTACTGAAGAGAATCCAAGAGGGAATAATTATTCACTCTTTCGATCAGATCTTGAAGAGAATTCAAGAGCGAATAATTATTCACTCTTTCGATTCAGATCTTGAAGAGAATCCAAGAGTGAATAATTATTCACTCTTTCGATCAGATCTTGAAGAGAATCCAAGAGAGAATAATTATTCACTCTAACAGTCGGAACTGAAGAGAATCCAAGAGCGAATAATTATTCTCTCTTACAGTCGGTACTGAAGAGAATCCAAGAGCGAATAATTATTCACTCTAACAGATCAGATCGAAGAGAATCCAAGAGCGAATAATTATTCACTCTTACGAGTCAGATCTGAAGAGAATCCAAGAGCGAATAATTATTCCCTCTTTCGGTCAGATCGAAGAGAATCCAAGAGCGAATAGTTATTCACTCTTTCGGTCAGATCGAAAGTACATCCAAGAGCGAATAGTTATTCACTCTTTCGATCAGATCTTGAAGTGCATCCAAGAGCGAATAGTTATTCACTCTTACGATCAGATCTGAAGTGCATCCAAGAGCGAATAATTATTCACTCCGACGATCGGTGTAAAATTTACTGAGCCTCCTCTATCTGTTTTGAACTCCCGTTTCTTGAGTTATTCAACGTTGTCTGGAAAACATGCACCAAATAATTATTCATTTGCATGTGAACAAGTATACATCATGTAAGAGTGAATAATTATTCAGCGTATTTGCTTTTACCCGATGGGGAGAGGAGAGCTGAGTTGATGTTCAACGACCGATTCCACTAGGATCTCATTCCCGATGACGTTGTGATTCGGATCGAGCATCATTCGTTTCCTTCTTTTTGGCCATGCAAAGGAAAATAAGAAAATATAACCAACTTATTTAATGCATCCAAGAAAACAAAGAAAATACCATCGATCGAATCCATCCGAAATGCGAGATTTCTTGGCCAAGATAAGCGTTCTTGGCTTTAAGAGAGGAAAAATAATACCGGAGAAAGATGAAAATGGAAGAATGGCAGCCCAGAATGGAAGATTATTTAATGCATCCAAGAAACTGAATCCATTTCAAATGCAGGATTTCTTGAAGACATGAGCGTTCTTGGTTTTAAGAGAGGAGAAATAACACCGGAGAAAGATGAAAATGAAGAATGGCAGCCCAGAATGGAAAAGATGGGATATTTAGGCGAGAGTTGGTAGAAACAGTGACATGACATTTGTCCTTCTTGATTTGATAGTTTTAGGCGGGACTTGAAAAATAAATTTGGCTCCAAAATACCCCTGGTCTCTCACAGCCATCGGATCAAAAATTTCTGATCTAATGAATGTGGATGGCAGCCCGCACATGCTGAAAAAAGGTATGCCCAGCATATTAACTTCTCCGCTCAGGCACAATGGTTATTCAGATATTTTCTCTTGTAGTGGTGGGTTAGAAAATGTCCGGCATTTTTGGACGTGCCAATGCTGACCTGGACTGATAGCCCAATTCGATACTCCTTCGCGACGACTGGACCTCATCTAGAAGGTCTTCTCAGTGGACTTTTGACAGACTAATTAATTTAACATAAACTAATAATTAATTTTGTATAATGGCTGTATCAAATGACTTTCCTCACCTTAAAGCATTTGCAGTAAGTGTTCCGGGCTGCTTCATTTTTTTCCAAAAAAAAAAAACCACAAATTACTGCATATTTTAAAACGGAGGGAGTAGTACGCAACTCGTGAATTCCTAGTTCATTTTAGAATATTTTACACAAAATATTTTAGTACGCAATTCAAAAAGAGTATTCTTTTATACAAAATATTCGATGTGAATTTTTGTTTTCACTCAAAGAACATGTGTATAAAATTTTCTTTTACTAGCTAATGTCTCTGCGCATAGCGCGGTGATTGATAAGTAATCTAATCAGTTATTTTATGGGCATATAGTTATATTTTGCATGTATTAGATAATATGATCAAATGGAATCAAATATTCAAATAAGATTTTATTTGCTCTTCAATAAAGTAAAACAAATAGTAAGATAAAGTAATATCATTTACAATCAAATTTAATTGTAGCTGAGAAATATTTAAAATAAAATTATCTATCACAGAGAAAATGGGATCAAAATTTATTAAATTGTTTATTTTTCAACTGGTTAACAATTTTATTATTAATGAAAGTAAAAAATAAATAAAATAATCTTTCAAAAAAAAAGCTACGTGCAGAGATAGATCAATGATCTAATTAGTGATCTTATAGACATATGATCAGATTTTATGTACATGATATGATCAAATGGAATAAAATATTAGAATAAAATTTTATTTAATCTTCTCTAAAGTAAAGCAAAGAGTGAGACAAAGTAATATCATTTACATACAAGTTTAATTGTAACTATAATTGCTAAAAGCAAGTTAACTTATTAACTATTTTATATTGATGGATATTCTAATGGTATAAGAATCTAATTTTAGAGCAACGATTAATCAATGACTCCAATTGCTAAAAACAACTTAAATTATTAACTATTTTATGTTGATAGATATTATGGTGGTATAAGAATCTGATTGTAGTGTGAGGATTAATCGATGATCTCAATTGCTAAAAACAACTAACTTATTAAATATTTGGGGGGATGAGCGTTAAAAAGTAGCATGTTATTTGAATGTATTCATATTAAAACTAATGAATTTCTATTATTCTCATACATAATAAATCTGTTGCAAATAATAAAAAATTTTACGACTTTAAATGTTAAACTTTTGTTTCTACATGTGAAGAAATAATGAACAAGAAAAAAGAAAGGAACTCCCTTGAATTCTCATTATTGCTTTATTGTCAATTTGGAGGAACATATATACAAAACAAAAGAAAGTCCTAGCTCTTCTAATTCTGAGATAAATATGACAATACAATATACAAAGAGATCATTGAGATCAAGAGTCCTTATGAGGAGTATATTGCTGGATTCCAGAGATGTGTTTGCTTTTGGCTTTTGCAAGTGTTCCAACACTCCCTCCGCATAGTCGGGACGGGGGAAAAATACTATGCAAACCTAGCTGCTGGAGTAAGAAATTAAACCGAGAAGAATCCAATGCTTTAGTGAGATGTCAGCAGCTTGGTGGTGTGATGAAATAGGAAGCGGTTTCACGAGGCCGGCTTGAGCCTTTTCACGAACAAGATGACAATCAATCTCCAAGTGTTTAGTGCGCTCATGAAAGACAGGATTAGCAGCAATGTGGAGTGCACTTTCATTGTCGCAGAAAAGAGGAATAGCAGAAGATTGAGGAACCCGTAAGTCACAGAGAAGATGAAGAAGCCATAAGATTTCACAAGTAGTAGAGGCCATAGTGCGATATTCAGCTTCAGAGGAACTCCTAGAAACAGTTGGTTGTTTCTTAGACTTCCAAGAAATGAAAGAAGACCCAAGAAACATGCAATACCCAGTGACAGACCGTCGAGTATCTGGACAACCCGCCCAATATGAATCAGAAAAAGCAGTAAGCTTCAACGAAGTGGTACTGGAGAAAAACAAACCTAAAGTAGGGCAGCCCTTGAGATATCTCAAAATGCGATGTGCGGCTTTCAAATGCAAAAGAGTAGGCTGATCGAGAAATTGGCTAAGTCTTTGTACAGCAAAACTAATATCGGGGTGTGTGTTCGTGAGATAAAGAAGTCGACCAATGAGACGTCGGTAATGGGTGGAATCAGAAAGAAATTCAGAATCGTCGTTAGCTGGGACATATGAGACATCCATGGGAGTAGAAATGGGTTTAGAACCCAAGAAACCATATTCCTCCAATAAGTTGAGCACATACTTACGTTGGCAGAAATTTATTCCTGATTTAGAGCGAGCAACTTCCAAGCCTAAGAAAAATTTGAGAGGACCAAGGTCTTTTATCCGAAACATGTCATGCAGGAATTGCTTTAAAGCCCGAATTGCAGACATGTTATTGCCTGCAATGATAAGATCATCCACATAAACTAAAACTGCCATGACTGCTGAAGAACTATGACGCAAGAAAAGGCTAGGATCACTCGCGGCTGGCTTGAAACCTTGAGAAAGTAAAGCATGGGTGAGTTTGCTATGCCACTAACGACTGGCCTGTCGGAGTCCATACAAGGACTTATTGAGTTTGCACACAAGATTAGGAGGACAAGAATAACCAGGAGGTGGAATAATGTAAACGGTCTCGTCCAAGTCACCATGTAAAAATGCATTATTGATGTCAAGTTGTTCAAGATACCATCCTCGAACTGCAGAAATAGCCAAAAGAGTGCGAATGGTTGTCATTATGGCAACAGGAGAAAATGTTTCTAAAAATCAATACCCTCTTGTTGCGTGTACCCCTTGGCAACTAGTCTGGCTTTGTAACGTTCAATGTGACCATCTGCCTTGTATTTAATCCGATAAACCCATTTGCAACCAATGGGTTTTATTACGGGTGGAAGTGGAACCAGGCTCCAAGTATGATTATCCTTTAAGGCATTTAGCTCCGCATTCATAGCTTCTCTCCATTTCTCCTGTTTAACAGCAGTAAAAAAAGAGCTAGGTTCCTCATTAGTTAACAAATTTAATGCTAAAATTTTGTGCTCCGGAGATAATAAATCATATCCATGTGTGAGGGATAATAAATGCGGAGTACATGAAAGTTCAATGGGTGAGGTATTTTGAAGAAGATTACAAGCATATTCCTTGAGATAGGAAGGTTGCTGTCTTGATCTACTTGAGCGCCGCAAAACAAGAGGAAGAGAAACTGATGAATCAGGCTGAGAAACTGCTGGAATTTCAAGAGTATAAGAAGTAGGAGGTGCTGATTCGATTTGGAATTCAGATGAAAGCGGAACTGAAGAGGAGTTATTATAAGGCATCGGCAATGGAAGTGAATTATGAGATGCATTCGAATGAGAAACAGAGTAAGGAAAAATAATTTCATAAAAATTCACATCCCTCGACACAAAAATTTCGCGAGTATATAAATCTAAGAGAATGTAGCCTTTGGTGTGAGCTGGATATCCCAAGAAGACACTTTTTCTCCCCCTCGGATCAAATTTTGAGCGGCCATGAGCAGTAGTGCATGCATATGCTAAGGAGCCAAAAACTTTGAGATTATCAAAAACAGGCTTTCTAGAGTACAAGACCTCATAGGTACTTTTATTATTTAAGATTGGAGTAGGTGCATAATTGACAAGAAGAGTGGCATGCTGAACAAAGTAGCTCCAATAGGCTAATGGAAGTGAGGATTGAAACTTTAGAGAACGAGCTACATTCAAGAGATGTTGATGTTTGCGTTCCACAATCCCATTTTGTTGGGGTGTTTCAACGCATGTAGTTTGATGAATAATTCCCTTAGAAGCATAAAATGAGGACATTTGAAATTCTGCTCCATTATCACTACGAAGGATTTTTACGGAGTGTTGAAACTGATTTTGGACAAAAAAGCAGAAGGATTGCAGTAGACCCCGTGCCTCAGACTTTTGTTTCATCAAAAATGTCCAAGTAAAACGGCTAAAATTATCAACAATAGTCAAGAAATAAGAATGTCCATGAATACTCTTGACTTTACTTGGCCCCCATATATCAGCATGCACAATTTCAAAACAATTTGAGGTGGAATTCTTATGCAAAGGAAAAGAGAGACGCCGTTGCTTTGCAATTGGACAAATCGGACAATATGAATGATCAACATCCTTTATTACTGAATGAGAATTTTGCAGTAACTTGAGTCTAGAAGTAGACAAATGTCCTAATCTATAGTGCCATAAGAGGGACTTATTCAAATGACCAGAAAAAACAGAAGAAGTGGAAACTGCAGCATCCATAGATGATGAAGAAACTGGAAACTCTGAGTGAAGAATGTAAAGACCATTTTCTGCTCTAGCTAATCCAATCATCCTCGAAAAAGTGAGGTCCTGAAGCATACACATGTTAGCGTGAAAAATGGTGCAAATATCAGAATGCCGTGATAACTGGCTCAAGGAAATCAGATTGTATTTGAAAGTAGGTACATACAAAACCTCATGTAATGTCAAATATGAATTAATGGGAACATCTCCTTTGTGAGTAACAGACAGTACTTGACCATTTGGCAAGTTAATATTAACTCCATGCATTCGGGTAATTGAAGAGAAAACAGACAAATCACATATGACATGAGTAGTAGCTCCAGAGTCCAAAATCCAAAGCATTAAAGATGAAACTGGAGGTTTACCTTTATCCTTGGCATCAATGGTATATGTCATAGCATGATGATCGGAAGACGCAGCAGGTGTAGACCCAGAAACAGAAGTTGCAGTGTTCAATCCTTGCAACATTTGAACCAATTGATTTATCTGATCTGGGGAGAAAGTTGGCAGATTTGAATCCGTTTGCATGGAAGCAGCGCCTGTGTTAGAAACGTGATTCACAGTGATAGAAGATTTGTTTCTGCCTTTAATGTTGGGGGGAAATCCATGCTTCCTATAGCAACGGTCATGCGTGTGTCCACTTTTTCCACAAAAAGTGCAAACCAGATTTTTCTTCTGCCCCGAATCCATTCCTCTTTTGCCAGGATTTCCTGCAGCTTGAAAGATAGGCAACGATCCAGTGTTATTGGTTGATGCCGCTAGAATACCAAGTTCACTAGTAAAAGCTAATGTTGAGACATGTAATTGTCTTTCATGTTGCACTACCATACTGAAGATTTCTTTGATTGAAGGCAAAGGAGAGATGAGTAGAATCTGTGAACGAACTTGAGCAAAATTGTCATTCAACCCCATAAGGAACCGAATAGCATACTCGGACTCCATATATCCTCTCAGAGTTTTGAGAGCACCGCAATCACAAACAGGCTCACATACACAATGAGGGAGAGGTTGTAGAATCAAAATTTCATCCCAAACGATTCTGAGACGTGTGTAGAAATCAGTGACGTCTAAGCTTCCTTGCTTCACGGAGTGAAGCTCTGCCAAAAGATTTGCCAAGCGAACTTGATCACCCTTAGCATATCGACCCCGAAGATCTTCCCATACATCTAATGCAGTTGTCATCCACATCACACTGCGCGCAATGGTAGGATCTAAAGCTCGGGTAATCCAAGCAAGGACCATGCTGTTGCATTGAGTCCATACTGAAAATAACTTATCTCCCTTCGCCGGTTTTTTGATTGTTCCGTCAATGAACCCCTTTTTATTCTTCGCCTCTAAAGCTGTTTCCATGGCTCTGGCCCAAGAATGATAGTTTGAAGATGTCAGAACAGGTTGAACAAGTAACAAAGAGGGATTTTCATTAGTGTTCAGAAAATATGGACTAGAGGGAGAAATTTCTGCTATAGCCATATCTAAAAAAAAACAATCAACGAGTATATATC
Source organism: Rauvolfia tetraphylla (assembly GCA_030512225.1). Classification (NCBI taxonomy): domain Eukaryota; kingdom Viridiplantae; phylum Streptophyta; class Magnoliopsida; order Gentianales; family Apocynaceae; genus Rauvolfia; species Rauvolfia tetraphylla. The sequence continues at coordinate 3,117,983 of JAJQKT010000062.1, forward strand.
ATAACAGAACTCGTACTCTATTGCTCTGATACCATGAAGAAATAATGAACAAGAAAAAAGAAAGGAACTCCCTTGAATTCTCGTTATTGCTTTATTGTCAATTTGCAGGAACATATATACAAAACAAAAGAAAGTCCTAGCTCTATATAAAGTCTTCTAATTCTGAGATAAATATGACAATACAATATACAAATAGATCATTGAGATCAAGAGTCCTTATGAGGAGTATATTGCTGGATTCCAGAGACGTGTTTGCTTTTGGCTTTTGCAAGTGTTCCAACAACATGTACATAGCAATATTTTTGTATTTTTTTATTTCACATCCTCAATATACTGAAAGATTGTTTGAATCGCTAGAAAGATAATAAAAAAATGGTGGAAACAAAAGAAAAATAAGAAGAAAAATATTGAGGTAATACTAATTAATGTCGTGTCATTGATCAAAATCAATACCTTCACGAAGCTTAGCTTTGAACTATCATCAAATTTTACAATTTTGAAAACCAAATAAATGCTAAATTTACATTAGTTCAAATTCACACATAAGTATGTTTTAATAATGAATCCCATGTTTAAAAAATATATATATAAATTTACACAAATCGTTAACGTGTCTTTGTTATGTTTCAACAATAGCCATATCTAAAGATCATTAACACAATTGCGATGCATTTGGTATAAATCCAACATTGTAAGTTCAATGATCTCACAGGATATATTTTCTATGAACACATTTTTATAGTTCCAAGAATGCATAATTGCATTCTTGAAAATAATTTACAATGCATCTTGAAATATCACAATGTTAAAATCGGCACAAGCAGAGGTGCATACAAGATTTAACAAATATTACGTCATATGAGGAATTTTTTCTGTCATTCAAAATAATAAGCTAACCTTTTAAAATAAAACAAAATATTAGAGTTACATTTTACTTGTACCACTCTAATCTAACTAAACAAACGAATGAGAAAAAATACTATCATTTAAAATGAAATTAAATTGTATCCACAAAAAATAAGTTTTAAATAAAATTATGCATTACAAAGAAAAATAGATTAAATTTTATTAAATAATGTTTTCTTTTAATTTTATAATAACTTCACTATCAATGAAAAGTAAAAAATAAATGAAATTATCTAATTATTAATATAAAAATTAAATTTTCTATTATTCAAAATAATAATTTAATATTTTATAAATCTTTTTAATGAAATAAAATATTAGAATTACATTTCATTTGTGTTACTCTAATCTAAGCATATTAATGCACTATCGTTATGCATTCATATGTGAACACGTTCAAAGTAATGTGTTCTTTTGATACAAAATTAAAAAAAAAAAGTGACTGCGCGATATAGAAATGTATTGACGACCACCAAAACTCTCTCTTAGTAGTATCACTTAGAACAATAAGCAGGAGTATGCATTATTAGAGTGTGTTCTTTGACGCAAGAGGAAAAAAAATAAATAAGAAGACTTACAGGAAAAAAATTTTAAAAGAAGGAAAAAATGTAATCTAACAAATGGAAAATGTGAAAGACAAAAAAATTGTCAATCGCAAGAAAAAAGCATTCAACTTAATAACGCATAATGGTAAAACGTCCAATTCGTGAAAGATTGATGGTATTAAGTTCATGTCTCCGAAGTTAGATAAAAAAGAACTGAATGCATCACGAAAATATGTCAATGTAGAAAAATATTTAAAACATTCAAACATGTAATACATTATAACAACGAATTATCATAATATGTTCAGAGATAAACATGTTAAGTTAATACGTCCTTATTCTACAAAAGTCAAAAAAGCTAACTGTGCATAATAAAAATACATTGAACATTGAACAATTATCAAAACTCTATACCTACAAAAATACAAAGTACTACTTAGTAAATTTGAAAATTATTGAATATGCAGAAATCAGTAAACCCAATCCAAGCAGAAAAAACCCAATTAATAAATTTCTCATCTGGTTCGGCCTGGAAGCCCCAGAGTAACCCTTAGGCCCAAAATTGAGCCCATTATGTGGCAGTTGAGTGCAACTCATCAGCTCAACCGAACTCGAATTTACCGGACAGAACCCGATCCACGCCCCTAATCTTCATTCTGCGTATAGGGGCTTTTTTAACTTCTCGAGAACGGGTGACTTCACCAATCGCCGGCTGCCATAGTTCATTGCTCTCGAATCTCTCGACTGTGCCCTTCTCTTATTTCAAGTAAGCCCTTCGATTCTCCTATTCTAGGTTTATGTAATTAAAGGAATATTCAAGAAAATGGAATAGAATTGAAGATTTTGCTCGTATTTAATTGGGTTGCTGTTGATTAAGTATTTTTTTTTCTTTTTTAACATTTATGCAATGCGATTTTCTTTCACTGATTTTGTTCTGGGTTGATTAATTGGATATGGTTACCTATTTGTCTTCTCGTTTTAGTTAATTGGCGTTTCTCTGCTGCATAGATTTACTATGCTTCTGATATTTTTATTGTAGATGATTTGGTTTGGTTTATTTGAAATCAATCGTGGAAAAAGATGTTTTTTTTAGGGCTTCCGAGAGCTTCCAAAATGTGCCAAAACTAGTAAAGATATACGCCTTTATTGGGGTTCAATGATATGTTGATTTGAAGCCTTGATGTGCATTCTGATTAAGGACGTTTATCTCTGAGAAGCTTGTTTTGGTGCCTATTTAAATTACGGTATGTGGTGGCTTACCTAGATGTATACAAAAATGTCATACTACTCTTTAAGGTGCGTTACCCAGATGTTATTGTTTTGGGAATGGTTGATTGTGAGTGCAGGCTGTGGGAATATTAACTTTCTGAAGGAAAATGTAGAATGATTTTTATGGGCATTTACTAAGTCAATGATGAGGCCAATAGCATCGTCTGCACCATGGACCTAGATGTAGTTGCGGATGCATCCCAAGCATATGCATATATCTGCATCCGGTGTGCAGCTGTAGGTTAATGGCCAGAAGTTGGTGAGAAACGAGAGACATTAGTGCTTTTGAATTGGGATATGATATACTGTTGGTCGGTTGGCTTAGGTTGATATTGCACGAGTTTTGCTGGTTCGTCCCGAGAGAGCTAAGGGGATGCTGTCATGACGTGTTCAGTGATGGTGATGCTGACTTAACAGGATTATGTTGTTCCGCTGGTTTAAGAATTAGGAGTATGTGCAGGAAAACTTGGTGATCATAGTATATCAATAAGTCTGTGAACATGCATCTCTATTATACTTGATTCCCTTTTTGCTCAACCTGTATTTGGATAGATACTTGTAATTAGCTCGGGAAGGCTACTCAAATTTAATCTAGCCCTTGATGGTTTGCATCATTTAGTAGCTAGTGTTTTGGTCAGCAACTTGAAAATTTTCCTTATTATAATGGCCTGAGGGACTTGTTTAAGCTTCACTCCAACTAACTAGAATTAGATAATTCTGGTCTTGTGCATCCATATGATGAGTTACTCTTTTTTAAAAAAAAAAAGAAAAAAGAAAGAGGAAGTATGTGGCAACAGAATAGTGTAAAAGCTGCAACAAGAATGGAAAAGTTTATTGGATAAGTTTGATTGTTCAATGTGTAATTGCATGTTTTCTGGGGAGGAAAATTGTTATTTGTAATTCTTTCTCTTTCATCTGTTAGTAGAAGAAGAAGTGCCCGAAAACATAATTAACTTGCATTTTGTGGAAACTTTACAGGATGTTGGAAACAGAAGCACCATTCAGGCCTAGAGAAAAGCTAGTTGAGAGGCAAAAGTATTTCCAGAGTATTCATAAGCACACTTACTTGAAAGGTCCATATGATAAGATCACCTCAGTTGCTATTCCACTTGCTTTGGCAGCTACTTGCTGTTACATGATTGTGAGTTCGTTGTCTCGCAGATTGACTTTAATAAATTCATCTGCATTAGTGCTAATGGATCACTGTGCTAACATCCTTAATTTGTTGACAGGGGAGAGGGATCTATAATATGTCTCATGGGATTGGAAAGAAGGAGTAGGCATGTACCTGTTGTTCGAAGGCCCATGTGAGAGTTTGCGCACTTTAAAATGGGACATCTTTTGCTTTTCCTTCCAAACAATAATAATTTGTTCAGTTGCAGATATTGGAGCTGGAATATATTTACCCTTTGTGGTTTGATGCATCTATTTTCTTTTGTAGAACATGTTTCGTACTTAGTGATCAATTTCTCTTAATTACTTATTTCAATCTGCCTAAAGCAACCTTTTCTACCTTGCGTACTGGAGGATAGCTCTCTGGAAAGCATGCAATTTACGTACAAATGATTGCTAAGGTTTGACTGGTACAAGTTGTTTCCCTCTTTTGGTTCAAAAAGGAGAAGGAAAACAGTTTCCCTCTTTTATTGCGGATTGCCATCTGAATAATGGGGGTTAAAGCATTTTGCCTGCCCAAATATTACTCCATTTGTACGATATTCCGTTAGTCGATTGTTAAATTCTAACATGTAAAGACAATTTTACCCTTTTATGCTTTTGTTTTTATTTTCTGCACCCTTTTCCTTTTAGTCCCTTAGCTTATTTCTTCTTTCTCTCATTTCTTTCTCCAGTGTCACTGTTAGGGAGTTTTGTTATTGTGCTGCATGTATGGTTTTTTTGCACGTGCAGCACTCGGATCAAATTTCGGATTTAATTTGATAGTTATAAAATTTTATCAAGTTTTTCTTAAGAAATACATATAGGAATAAAAAATATGATCAGTCAAATTAAATTTTAAATTTAATTTGATAGATTAGATTTGATTTTGTACGTATTGCAAATTATATATGTAGGACTGTAACTTTAGCGATGGTTAGGAGTGTGTATTGATTTGATTGGTAGAAATTTTAATTTTTTATTATTTTTTAAAAATCAAATCAAATTTAATTAACTTTAAATTGAATTTTTTCAAATTGAAATTATTTTAATTTGAAGAAAATTAAAAATTAAAAATTTTTAAGTAACCATGGTCGTATTTTAATTTAGTTTAAAATTATTAGCTATCAAATAGAGTTTGTAAAAATATATAAAATTATGTATTTTAAATTTTAAAATAATTTTAAATTAATATCTTATGTAACTGGAGTTGTTAATTTTTAGATATCTTAGTTATTAGTTACATTAAATATATTTAGTTAATAAAATTTTTTATTTTTTTAAAATCAAATTAAAATTTAATTACCTTTAAATTGATTTTTTTTAAAATTGAAATTTGAAGAAAATTTTAATTTTTTTTCAATTTTTGATTTGACCAAAATTGAAAACCAAATCTATGAGGCAAGCATCTTTAAGCAGAAAATAGAAGTTGAAAAATGGATATCTAAATTGAATATACCTCTGTTTGATGGAACTGATCCGAAAGAACGGATTCTTTATTGTGAATAGGTTTTCCAGTTACATGAGATAGATGAACAACTTAAATGGGGGATAGTTGACTGTTGCTTGAAAAATAAATTGTGTTGTTTTATTCTTTCAAAAACACTCACACTAATTTTGATTGGAGTGAGTTTTCTGCAGCAATATGTCAAAGATTTGGAAAAGACGCTGCAGAAATTGAAAAATGATCCTCAAATTGGAGAGAAAATGAAACTGTTACCATAAGAGAAGGTGAAGTAAGGTAGAGTAATTGTTCGATAAAATTCTTGAAAGAACTAAAGAGCCAACTAAGAAGGATTTGAATGACAATCTGGGAGACATAGATAACATTTGCTGTAAAGCAACCTCGATTTTTGGAAATGATTATTTTTTTCACGAAGATTGGATGATTAATAAGGGAACAATAGCAACGACCGAAACAAAGGAATTTAATGTGGAAGTGAAGGCAGTAGCAGGGGGTGCCAGTTTAGTGCAGGTTTCTATTCTACAAACTTAGTGAGAGGAGTTGTTTTTGCAACCACCAGCTTTGGTGATAGATTGAAGCAAGGTAAATTGCATATTCCATATATTTTGCTTACTAACAGAGTTGAAATTGGTTTGGTAATACTATCCTGGTGGTAAGTTGAAAAATGTAATGGATATGAGCTTTGCAAATTTATGTTGGATTGAGTTTGCTTACCCGAGCTTGTTCAAGGTCCCTGATTTACTTGTTGATGAATTCTGGAATAAAAAAAAACTGTACTTGCAGAGGCTTTTGCAGGAAACATTTGATGGTATAAGAAATATCACCATTGTTCTATAGTTGCCGAATATTGGTATCATAAAGATGAGCTTGTCCTCAACTTTGTTGAAAGACACTTGGATGAGATGCCAGTGAAAAATATGGTTTCATGGACATTCATGATTACAAGATACAGGAAGTATGGTATTGATAAGTTAGCTGATGTTGTTGCTCTTATTTTTGTTTCCAGTGGGCAGGACATTGCGTTGAATAAATTTGAAACTCCCATAATGGTTAATGTAGGCGTGCCTATTGGCCGACCCAATGTGTTGCTTGCTGAAGATGACCAATGGTTCAGCTGGTGACAAAAGAACTATTAGGGAGCTAACATGGATTTGTCTAGAAAAGGTATGGAGTCAATTGAGAAGTGATTTGAGGGGTGTAAAAATGGACAGAAGTAGTGTCCCGGATGTTGAGCTGGTTGTGGACTCAAATGAGGATATCAAAAGTTCAGCAATTATTGTAGGACTTTTTCAATGGTGAGGAATTAAGTATGAGCATTAGCCATGATGAAGTCGTTGCATATGGTATAGCAGTGCAAACTGCAATTCTGAATGGTGAGAGCAACGAGAAAGAGTAGGAGCTTCTGCTGTTAGATGTTACTCTTTTTGTCTCTTGGTGTCAAGCCTATAGGAAGAGTTATGCCCATTTTGATTCCCAAAAATTCTTCTATTCCAACTAAGAAGGCAAGCAGTACAAGTAAGCAAGAGATCTTCATTTTTTACCATGGAGGTGATAATATTTATGCTTCTCTTTCCTCTGTGGGAGAGGGTACTTTTAAATTGATGGTCCAAACTTCAAGGACAAGAATCTTGAGGGGGAAGAATTGTCATGAAGCTGTCGCGTTCAATGATTCGTACAAGCTAACTTGGTTTTCAGTTTATGCATAAAGACACGTTCAGTTATGTTTTTGATCCTGGTGGAAAAAACTGGAAGAGTAGTTACTTTAAACATTTATTTGGCGAAATGCTTGAGCTTTTCAAGTTTGGAGGGGAGGATGTACATGAACGACCTTAGGGTATTTGCTTTGGTTTTCTGCAAAAACAGAGTTGTTGCAGATCTATTCCAGCCTTGGGGTCACGGCTGTTAGAAGGGAGGGGCAATGTCATGAAGCTGATCTTATTCGATTATTGGGACGATGGCGTTTTGTGCTTTTTGGTGTCGTTTTGCTCATGGAAACAGTCGGGAACTTTGGACTGCTCAGATTACGGTGGTTATAACTTATAAGTAGATTGCTCAGATTTTATCTTCCTTCTCCAGCTGCACATGAGAACCAGACTTCAAATTTTTTAAACCACCGGAAAGTTTGAGAACATTTGTCCTTCAGCTTTGCTAAGAAGTTTCTCTTCCTTCTTCCTTCTGATTCTCTACTCATCTTCTAATCTCTCCATTGTAATTCTCGTCAATTTGATTGTTCAATTAAAATTAATTGGTGCGAACATGACAGAAAGCAAGGCGGTGGATCTGTAAAAAAAATCGATGATTTCTAGTAGCACCACGGAGACGCAGGCCCCGTTCGTCGTATTGGATGATACTAATCAATGATTATGAAGAAGGCAAAAGGAAAAATGCAGAAAAGAGAAAACAAATTTAGCCTTAAAATTATTGACAGGGGAAGTTAATCAAACACTATTTCTCATCTGTACTGCTATTCCTCAATGATGTATTTTACGTGTATTTAAAATACATGATTCTCAGGTTCTCCCAAATTTTCTTGACGGCAGTTTCTCAGTGTTTTTCAAAGGGAAAGGTCTCCTAGGATTTGGATATTCTTCTTGCCCTTATCCATAGTTATACCATGAATTGATGTTAATATGAAGAATTAACCACGTGATAATTGCTCAGTATATCATAATATATTTATCACGAATATCCAATTCATGAATATTGTCCCTTCTCATTCCTACTCCCATCAGTCAATTCACTTTTTTATTTATTATACTTTTGAGAGCGAATCCCACCAGACGATAACCGAGCTCAACCCATTCTTTTTTTCTATAAGAGCCATTTGCATACATTCAGTTCAGAATTTGTTCTGATTATGTTTGGTCACGCATAAATAGAAATTCATTTAGTTAATATTGTTAAAGTCTGGATTAAGACAGCTTCTACATCAAATGCAGGTGAAATGTTGGTCGGTCCAGCAAAAGCATTTTTCATGGACGAAATATCAACAGGACTTGACAGTTCAACCACATTCCAGATCACCAGGTTCATGAGGCAGATGGTTCACATTAATGATATAACTATGGCCATCTCTCTCTTGCAGCCTCCTCCTGAGACATTTGAGCTTTTTGATGATGTTATCCTCCTTTCAGATGGTCATATTGTGTATCGCGGTCCGCGAGAATGTTCTTGAGTTCCTTGAATACGTAGGATTTAGATGTCCTGAGAGGAAAGGAATTGCAGACCTTCTGCAGGAGGTTACTTCAAATAAGGACCAAGAACAATATTGGTTCAGAAAGAACCAGTCTTATAGATTCATCTCTGCTGAGGAGTTTACACGAGCATTCAGTGCATATCATGTGGGCCAACAACAAGCTTCAGATCTTAGAGTTCCATATGATAAGTCCAAGATGCACCCTGCAGCGCTGGTGAAGGAGAAATATGGTATCTCCAAGAAAGAACTCTTCAGGGCATGCCTTTCGCGTGAATGGTTGTTGATGAAGCGAAGTTCTTTTATATGCATTTTAAAAATGTTCCAGATAACTATCATGGCGATACTTGCAATGACAATGTATCTAAGGACAGAAATGAAGGCTGGGAGATTTGATGATGCTTCTAAATTTTTTTGAGCTTGTTTTTCGGTCTTATTAATGTGATGTTCAATGGTATGGGAGAGCTAGTTATGACAATTATGAGGCTTCCAGTGCTTTATAAGCAAAGGGACTCGTTATTCTACCCAGGATGGGCTTATGGTCTACCAGTTTGGTTACTTCCCATTCCTGTATCAGTGGCAGAGACTGTAATATGGATTGGCAAAACAAATTACACCATTGGCTTTGCTCCTGCTCCATCTAGGTAACATTGATGCTTAATAAAACATTATTCTACCTGTTCATCCTTGTCTTGTGATCTTTTTATATCTTTCTCCAATTGAAAATTCTCCAAACTTTTCAGGTTCTTCAAACAATTATTGGCATACATGGGGATTAATCAGATGTCTCTCTTTGTTTCGTTTCACTGGTGCTGCTGGAAGATCCCTGGTTATTGCAAACACATTCGAAATGTTTATCTTGCTGACGGTGTTTATGCTAGGAGGTTTTGTTGTCTCAAAAGGTTAGAGAATTCTTTAAATCTTGCACAAATCTATCGTGTATTGCTTACCATTTGATAATGCTAGGTACTGAACTGGCTCTTTCTGCTCAGAAGTATATGATTCAAATATTCAAAAAATTTTGTTCAATTTCTGCAGATGACATCTAGGACTGGATGATTTGGGGCTATTACGTGTCTCCAATGATGTACGGACAAAATGCGATTGCCATCAACGAATTTCTTGATAAGAGATGGACTGTTGTAAGGTACTTTAAAGCTTCTTACTGAATTTTCTATTCCTAATGCCAACGTTGACCTGAGATTTATCATCACTTTTTCTGCTGCATAGCCTACCAATGGTTCTCAGCCTACAATTGGAAAGACTCTTCTTAGGGTAGAGGTTTATTTGCTCACAAATACTGGTATTGGATAGGCGTTGGAGCTCTCTTCGGGTTTTCTCTTCTGTTCAATCTTCTATACATTGCATCATTGACATTTCTAAACCGAAAGTCGAATACTCCACCACTTTATCAGTATATATGTTGCAATGAAGATGAGAAGCATCAATATTTTATTTTTCTCTATGAAATTATCGTAGCCTTCGGAGATATAAGATCTGTCACAAGTGATGAAGATGATGAAAACAAGCGTCAGCAGCAAGTAGCATCAGATGCTCAAGGTTTGTAGACTAAACATCAGTAATCTTGCTTTTCCAATACAAGGGCGATTATCTATCTGCTCTGGTAGTAGGAATAGAGTTACAAATTAATATCAACATAGGCCGAGCAAAAGATTTATCTGATAAAACTAAGACAATTTCTGGTCTTTTGTCTGATGCACTTTCTGCCATTTCAGGTATTTCAGGTATTCAAATGGCTATAAAAAATTATCAGGGAGATAGTAGCTCAACTGTTGGTGCAACAAATTGTGAAACAAAAAGAGGGATGGTTTTCCCCTTCCAACCGCTCTCACTTGCATTTAATCATGTCAATTACTATGTTGATATGCCAGCTGTAAGTTTTATTAATTACCAAATAGTATCGTTAGCTTATATGCATTTCCAGATGTATGCTGATAAAATCAATTCAGGACCTTAATCTTCATTGTAATTTTGTTGGTATAGGAAATGAAGACTCACGGAGTTCAAGAAGATCGGTTGCAACTTCTGAGAGATGTTAGTGGTGCTTTCAGGCCAGGCATTTTGACTTCATTAGCTGGTGTAAGTGGTGCTGGAAAGAGCACCTTGATAGATGTCTTTGCAGGTCGAAAAACTGGTGGATATATTGAAGGAAGTGTAAGCATTTCAGGTTACCCAAAGAACCAAGCAACTTTTGCTCGAGTCAGTGGCTACTGTGAACAGAATGATATACACTTACCAAACGTAACAGTCTATGAATCTCTTCTCTATTCTGCCTGGCTATGTTTTCCTTCTGAACTAAATACAAAAGCACGAAAGGTGTGTATGGGAACAAAAGTCCACAACTTTCCATCACTTTTCAATACCTGTTCTGTCAATTTTCCTCTATTTCTGCAGTTCATTCAATCCAACCAACTAATACTTGTATGACTGCTATAATGTTTACACCTTTCACAGTTGTTTGTTGAAGAAGTCATGGAATTAGTTGAGCTCAGCCCTTTGAGGAACGCTTTTGTTGGACTTCCAGGAGTGGACAGTCTTTCTACTGAACAAAGGAAAAGGCTAACCATTGCTGTTGAATTAGTTGCCAATCCTTCTGTCATCTTCATGGATGAGCCTACATCAGGACTTGATGCTAGGGCTGCTGCAATTGTCATTGGTGCAGTAAGAAACACAACAGATACTGGTCGAACTGTAGTCTGCACAATTCACCAACCCAGTATAGATATTTTTGAAGCTTTTGATGAGGTAAGATATGATCTTTTGTCATATTTTTCTCACGTAATTCTAGTTTTCCTGTACCGTGTTTAGTTTGATATTGCTGTTTTTCCTACAGTTGCTCTTGATGAAGAGAGGAGGACAAGTCATTTATGCTGGTGATCTAGGTCGCCATTCACACAAACTTGTCGAATATTTTGAGGTAAAAGTCTTCCCCAAACTTTTTCTTTCTCCATTTTGGACTATATTCATAAGAATACCTATTTGTTAAAGCAATCTTATCTTTTCAACATTCCTCAGAAGAAAAGTAGTGTTCTACAATTCAAAAAATCTCTTACATTAAAGTACTACAGTAGGACAAAAATTCAATCTCTCTTTAATACAAGATCCCATTTCTTGATAGCTATGTAACTTAAATGACTGTTAGTTTTTGGTAATGTTTCTCTTCGTAGGGATGAAGTGCTTAAGAATCTAGTCTAATATCCCAAGTAACTTGATTCTTATTAATCTTGCAGGCCATACCAGGTGTTCCTAAGATAGAGGAAGGTTATAATCCTGCCACTTGGATGTTAGAAGTCAGCACTACAACAATGGAGGCTCAGCTTGAGGTTGATTTTGCAGAAATATATGCAAGCTCTGATCTTTACAAGTAAAACCAGAAGGCCTCAGCTTATAAAATTTTCTTAATCGAGTAGCATTTGTTTCTCCATGGTTTATGACATCAGTGAATTCTTTCTTGATTTTATTCCATGAGAAACCAGGTGCTAATCCAGGAACTAAGCACCCCACCACCAGGGTCTAAGGATCTATACTCCCTACCAAGTACTCCAAGTCCTTTCCAACACAGTTAAGAGCTTGTTTGTGGAAACAATATTGGTCTTACTGAGGGACTCAAAATTTAATGTGGCTAGATTCTTTATGACAATTATCATTGCACTTTTCTTCGGTGTAATATATTCTGGGACAAAGGAGACAAAATGTGAGTCCAACTTTTCTTTTTCTTACTATATGAACTCTAAAAGAATGGTTACATGAATACAACTCAGTACTAAAACCAAATTCCATTGTCTGTGTTCGTTTGCAGATATAGACAATAGACAACAAGACTTGTCTAATTTGCTTGGAGCTACTTTATAAGTCCTAGTTGTTATCAACATTTAAAAAGGTATATTATGAAAAGGGATACTATATACCCTTTTTTGTTTAACTATATATATTAATAAAACTAATTATTTTTTAAAGATATTATTTCTCCTCTCTCTTTTTTCCTCTCTCCTCCTAAAGTGCAAATTCAACGAATAACACTTCAAATTCTACAAAACATTATAATAACTAGCAATTTTACAAAAAATTAATTACATTTCGAGACAAAAACTCTGAAAATCATAATATTGCAGCCCGCTTAATAATTTATTTGAGAAGGATAGCGGGACCAACAAGAACTCCCCCAAATTTCAGACAATTGCTAATTTTTTGAAATACAATTTTGTTTATTAAATATTATTAACGAAATAAAATATATAAATAGTATATTTTATTGTAATGCAAATGAGAAGTTAAAGTTGTATTAATTGTGAACAATTGATACATTAGCAATAGACTAATTCAAGTTTCAGTAAGTGTACAAAAACCCACAATTCTAACATCTAACGAGCGGTCACATCTTATGATCGAGGCTTGTCATTAAAAATTCATCCTTTATTTGAAACTATATAGTCAGCGTTATTTGGCAAACTAATCACTATAATTATAAGCAAAGAGGGGGATATATTCAGGATATAATTGGGATAAACAAACGAAAGTTGCGTTGTATGTTGTCGCTACCACCCAACCCATGTTGGGCATTGTGATCAATCAATCAACGAGGTCGGGTCTATGAACATCATAATATTCCAACTGGTGTAATAGTGTCATGATACTATTCAATCCCCAATGATACTCTCGTACAACCCATAACGATTGTGAATCTCCTACCATAACTTTTGTTGGACCTGTAACCACGTGTCTTCACCTCCGTATCGCAAATGGGAGATCACTTGAAATTCGCTATTCCCATCCGTCATAACACTAACCCAATCAGATATAAATGGTACGATATATTAAGGAAACCAATCTCCTTAAGAAAAAATAGCACTTCTCGTATCTCTATAGACAGAAGCACCCGTAGAGAAATCAAAACCACAATTGCTCGACACCGACCCTTGCCTCTAAAACCATTGCGTCCTCAGGACCTGTTTGATGAATAGCCAACTTTGCCTCAGGAATCACTACTACCAAACACTTGAAGGCACTGTGAGAAACTTGGATGTATTCTCAATGAGACTTATCCCTTTTGATCGAGTTACTTTTTGTTCGGCTCTTTGTCTCCTGGATGGCAAGTTCTTGAAGACTATTGTATTCGAAAAAAAGTATCTGACTCATCTAAATCGTAAATAGTCGGTGTTGTTCCCAATCTCTCTTTATCATCAACTTTGTAAAATGTTGATCATCATAAGGATGCGGTGAAGAATTATTGAGATACAATGAGGCAAGCATTGAGAAGTCAAGGGCGCTACAAAATAGATTCAAATCATTAATAAAAAAAGGTTGTTCGCTGGTCATATAGATAAGTATATCGTAAGAACAAGGAATTCCATTACTATGCGCAACCAACATCGGTAAAGATTGAAGTCATGTTGTATCTTGTTTACACGATCTCTCTTATTTAAAATTATTTGCAACACTTTGTACATTACTCTATAGTATAGGGGACCCAAGATGGGATGCAAATGGATCTTGTACTTGTCAAAAATTGACACTACTCCAACATACCCCTACTCTCTGCGATTTGAACATCGATTATGGAATAAACCTTCGACCAAACAGTGTCGAATGCACTAGAAGTTATCCCGAGATAAGACTTCATAGCTGAGTGAGTGCTCTTGGCACAATTTGTTGTTTTCATTCTAAAGTATAAGATTTGCCCTGTCCAAACTCTAACATACTACTTCTGATGTGGATCCAATCATATCTCATCCAAATACCTCAACATATTCAGGAATTGCGACCAGATGACTGCACGATTGAATAATTAGTCTGATGATTCTCCTTTGTAAGGGAATCAATTAACTTTCTCCACAACACATTATAACATCAATGATCAACATTTTTTGGCGAAGTGCAACATACACACCACATGTTCAGAATTGGAAAAGGCATCAGTTAGGACCTGTATTAGCCCGAACTCACTATCAGTCACGATAACGTATAGGGAGCAACCTCTATCAAAGATAATCTAAACATACTGCAATACCCATCGGTAACTGTCCATCTACTCATTGCTCATCCAACCGCCAATAATCAAAACGTTTCATCCAATCAGATAACAGCAACGATCTCTTAGTACGACACGTCGTTCTTATTTCAAATGAACTATAATACATAAGAACACATACCAAATTTGGCCCTATGTTTTTAATGGTATAATATCATATATAATTAAAATAAGATAATTCTATATTAGTAATATAACGTACCGATTAGTCTTGTATGTCGTATCTATTATAAACACCAATAGATACGCACGAGTAAGTGCACATAAATCTGGGTGCGTAAATACACAGTCACACATAATTTCAGCTCCTGACTCTACTCTGTGCAAATGAATGTGTCCATGGTCAATGAAGAATTTGAGAAATTGTTGAACCATTGTCTGACTTTTCATACTCGTCACCCTTAACTTGTGTCTAGTATTATACAAAGTCTTTGGCTTGCATCAACCAGTAAGATATGTTAAATATACTACCGGCATATGTTAATACAAATATGTACATGAACCGATAAGAAGCATGATTAAGGTATTATCAAATAACAAACTCGACGGCACTTCTCAAGTTCTCCTGTTTCAAATGATCTAATTTATTTTTCGATTTTGACGTGACATTTACTTATTTATTCATATATTTTCAACTCTCGATCAGTCATTATAGCTATTAATGCAAGATCGTGGCAGGTCTTTCTCAGGTCATGATTGTGTTTGATGTATATTACCGCAACACTTCACACTCCCTTATAATGCTCTCTATTCACGCTCCCTCATAATACTCTCTACCTATTAATTTCGGTGGATATCACATTTCTTCTTACCCTTAGACTTTCGACCCATGTTTTCCTTTACTTCTGATGTCCCTACCTCTGTGGTTGGCTCATTCTTGGGCGCAGAAATAAATTTTCAGTAAGCTCTACCCGCTCACACTTAAGTTTGATAAATCTATTGCTATTTTTATAGCCTCGTTTTAAACGAGCAATTATCAACAAAGTTTTCACCTACAATGCCGTTGTTTTCACTTAATTTACCAACTCTTACTTACTCAAAAATATATCATGTGTTTTCAAAAAATGACTCAAATTGTCAACTTTATCAATATTTAGGAATTTTTTACATGAATCTTACGACGATAACAGCTCTTGACCATCCATATAAAACTTTAGATGAAATTTCATTTTGAGGCTTTGTTTGTACTCTTGCAATTTATATATTGAGTTTTGTTCCATATATGTTACTAATACTTGCCACATTACAAAAAAGAAATAAATTACTGATGCAACTGATTAAGACAATTACTACAATTTTAGCTTGACAATCACATTACAATAAAATATACTAATTATATTAGTAATTTTATTAATAATATTTAAATAACATTTTAAAAAATTCAAAGTCAAGTTTCGCCACATATGAGGTCCAAGGTCTGCCTAAAATTGACAGAACTTGCTCAAAAGTTCCATCCATATGCGGCAGGAGACAAAATGGCAAAAAGATTAAGATTTTTAAAAATTTTTACCTCAAAATCGAGAAAATAATTTGTATAATTTTTACTCATTGAGTTGTTTTCACTAATTTTGTACGTTAGAGGAAAGAGAGATATTTTATTTTAAAATAATTAATTTTCTTAATATATATAATTCAAAATTATATATATATAACATATGTCATGAAATAACTAATAAAATATTTAGATATCTATATTAATTAGTTTCTTTGAAAGAATTAAAATTTTAAAATATTATTCATAATTAAATTTATTTTTTTCTTATTAAAATTTAAAATTTCATAAAATCTTCTATTATAAATTTATAAATAAAGATGATATGAATAAAGATTAATATAAAAAATTAGTATTAATTATTAAATTTTAATTTCTCTCCCTATATTCTTTCTTATTTTTCACTCTCTAATTTTATATTACTATTATTTCATATATGCACTCACTGTCACTCAAATTTATAACACTAGTATTAATATTGTCTTCCTTAAATTCTACTCTTCTTTCATTAGCCGGAGAGTGGAGTCGGGTCGGGCAGGATAGACGGAGACGACGACGACGACGACGACGACGACGACGACGACGACGACTCAGGATGGATGCTCGATAGTGGCGGAATATAGCAGACCTCTTCTCTCTCCTTTTCTGCGCTAAAATGCGCTCCAAGGATAGAATCTCCTACTTTTACGACGGTACGGTTCGTTTCTGTCCCGCTAAATTCTCAAAGCTTTTCGATATCTCGATTCCAGTGTACTTCTCACGTTTCTATGTAAACCCTAAGCCCCTATCTTCTCTTTTTCCCTTCGCAAGATCCATATATACGCACCCCGATACGGATTACATTTCCGTTCATGTATGGCAATTGGACTAACTTTAGAGAACTGCAGGGGACGTGGGAAATGTCTACTTTGGGCCAAACCATCCGATGAAACCGCACCGGTTGTGTATGACTCATCATTTAGTTCTTTCTTATGAACTCCACAACAGAATGGAAATTTATGTTAGTTCCTTTTGCTTTGAGATTCTGCTTTTTGCGTGTGCCTTTTTTAGGAAAAATTAATGATGGCAGTAATTTTTTTTTCTTTTGCTGCTGCTGAAATGTAGAGGCCTCATAAAGCATATCCGGTGGAGCTTGCTCAGTTTCATTCGTCAGATTATGTTGAGTTTCTGCATCGAATTACTCCGGACACTCAGCACCTATTTTCTAATGAATTGGCTAAATGTAAGTGTTGAATTTACAGCAATCTCACATATATTTTCATGTATTTGATGAGTGCTATTGCAATTAGATTCTGAACTAAGTATCCATAGCTGGACATAAAGTTCAGTTACGCTGTCCAGAAATTGAAATTTGGCTATGAATTAGGATTTGGAAATGGTTAGGTCGGTTTTATAGCTCTATTATCATTTCTGGTGTTTTAGTTCTCTCTTTGGTCTTTCAGCGGGATGAGACATTTAACATCTGTTATCCAGCAGTTTCGCTTTGGTTGTTTGAATTGTGAAGTCTTGACTAGAAGTTGAACTGATTCTATCGCTTAGAAATGAATGCTGGGAGATTGTAGATTTGTTGTTTGAATCAGATTTGGCATCCATAGAAGGCTTCATGCTGCTTTAACTGAAAAGTGTTTTGTGCAGCCTGGTCCTTACATTAAATTGCATGCTTATGTATGTGCTGTATATGACATTATCATCACCCGCGCACTTCTAAAATGAAGCTTTTATTTTGTGAAGTTCGAATCCCGGGGAAGCAAATTCTACTCTGGACGTGATTCATCAGCTGATATCCTGAAATATATTCAGAAAAGATTGTATCTTGTGCCTCATATTGTTCTACAGTTATTGGAGGATCATTTTTATATGTAGTTTAGAAGAGACTGCTGCAAAATGAGTGATTGTGAAATATTTTCTACTCCTCGTGGCCTAAATTCATGTCCACATTTGCCTTGGCTCAAACATTTAGAAGTGCATTTGAGTTCCTTTACCTTTACTCCCTCCATTTCAAAATATGAGTCATTTTAGTTTCAACAATGAAATGTTTAATAAATAGTATATATATATATATATATATATATATATATAGAGAGAGAGAGAGAGAGAGAGAGAGAGCAAAATAAATAAGGAGAGATAAGTGGATAGAATTGGAAAAAACATAATGAATACTCCTTGAAAGGTGCAAAACGATTTATATTTATGAAACAACTTTCTCCATCTAAAACCACTTACATTTTGAAACGGAGGGAGTATTAATTAAGGATATTAGTGGTTGGACCTATTTGTTAGTTCATTATCGCTTAAGGAGGTTGGTTATGGAAGTTATAGATGGAAAATATGTTTATTTTCATTTTGGGACAATCTAAAATTTAAATTTGCAAAATCAACTTGCGATTAAGGAAGTTTACCCTTTATCTTATGCTAAGTTAAAGCATTATCTTCATCTGGTTTCTAAAATGCAGAGAATGATTTGGAAGGTTTCAACTATGGGTTTTCATATTATTTTGTTGTTAAGTATTCTCACATTCTATTGGGTTGCAGATAATCTCGGTGAAGATTCTCCTGTATTTGAAAACTTGTTTGAGTTCTGCCAAATTTATGCTGGTGGAACAATAGGTAATTGGCTATCATGATTCCAATCTGGAGGTTTAGTTGCATCTTTCTATTGACATTGTGTTGATGTTTACCTGCAGATGCTGCACGCAGATTGAATAATAGGCTTTGTGACATTGCTATAAATTGGGCTGGTGGGTTACACCATGCAAAGAAGTGTGAGGCGTCTGGATTTTGTTACATTAATGATTTAGTACTTGGAATATTGGAGCTTCTTAAACATCATGTTAGAGTCCTCTACATTGATATCGATGTGCATCACGGTGATGGTGTAGAAGAAGCCTTCTACTTCACAGATAGGTAATAAAACATTTTTCTCTTAGTAGGGAGAATCAAAGAACCTTGTTACTTGTAATGCTAGATTGTAATTAATGGCATTGCTGCTGATAACTTCTCTTCAATAATATTTATTTTAAAAAAAATCTGAGACATGTGAATCCTGGTGCTTATCCATGCTGTTAGAAATTCTGGAGAAAATGGTTGCTTATCTGCCACAAAATTGGACCTACTGTTAAGAAATGGAAGGAGCTAGATCGTTTTTATTTTTCTGGTCCAATACTTTGTGAAACAGCTGTTTAGTTCTTTTTTACTGTAGTCCCTGATTTACTTGAGGAACTGCTGATTGAAATACTGTCTTACTAATTTTGTTACATTTCTGTCTTGTTAGGTTCTAGACTAGTGTTATGCGTATGATATGAAGATAAATAAGCTTCTTCTATTCAACCATTGTGTTTTACCTTCTGTTTGCATTACACTTAGCTCATAACATTGGAACTAAGAGCTAGATGAGAATCTTATTCTTATAAGTCTCATTACGCACACAAAAAGGTTTCGATTTCTGGTGTCATCCTACTGCGATGCCCCAAAAGCTAGTTATATCACATCAAATGCATATATACTTTTCAGCATCACTAATTGTTATAAATGATGTTCCTTTGTGGGGAAAGGAGACATGTCTTACCTTGAGAATGTTATCTTATGATGTAATAATTCTTTGTCCACGAATATGTCTACCCTCTAGAAAACCAGGATATCAGCTAGTGTATGCAGAATTATTTTTTTTCTTAAAGCTCCACTACCTCATTAGGATATTTAGCTACTGGTGTGCCTTGAATTATTTATGTATTTGTCTCTGAGGATGAACTAAATTGGTGAACTTGGATTTTGCAGAGTAATGACCGTGAGTTTTCATAAATATGGGGATCTGTTCTTTCCTGGCACTGGGGATGTCAAGGTGATATTCCGGCCAGATTTTGCTTCCTTTCCTTTCTGATTTTTTGGGTAATAGCTGACTCAGCATTATCCGGTTTGTCAATAGACATGGGAGATTCCGCTTGCCATTGATGAAAATGTTGCTTTTATTTTAGTTAAAAATGAATTTCTTTTCAAACCAACTATTAAATTGTGGGTGTTCTTACAAAATCTGGATCGCAGTGAAGTGTCCAAAAATGAGTTATATCTTAAGTTTACGCTTAGTCCAAAAAACGTCCACAAGCATGTTCTTGTGGTATAAGGTTTGAGTTTATCCTCTCTTGTCCTGCTGCTGTGACTGTTGATTGCCTGTATATTGTTGGCAGAGCTACTTTCCATGTGGTGAAATAAGTGGATTAGCTGAATTGTTTCAACTTTGTTAAAGCATCTTATAGTACAAGCTACTATTTTCATCTCCAGGTTTTGTTTTGTCATTGTAGATTGTTCTTCCCTTTCATCTAAACCTTGACTGAAATAGTTGAGTGCCTAAATTTGCTTTATTATATTTGAAAGGACCTTCTTTCTTTCTTGTGCCTTTTCTGTTGCTGTTTTGGAAAAGTGGCAACTTTTTTTTTTGGGGGGGTAAATGAAGATTTATTTTTCATGTGTGGAAATTCACAGTAGAAATCCAATACTTTGGTGAAAGAACCCATTGCTCTTACTATTCCCCAATCACAACAAACAAAGCCAACTCTGCAACTTTATGCTTGTTGAAATTGTTCTGTTGGGGGGGTTCAAATTTCTTGCAGTTTGGATGTGTTAAATTCTATTTTGAGCTTGATAACTATCTTCCAGTGCCCAATCTCTGTTTCAAATTTATTTGTTTTATCAATCATCATATATATGGGCTTAAAATTTAATTTAAGCAACTCTAGTTCTTATCCTTTGTAGAATGTCTTTTCTTCAATGTCTCTATGTCATTTGGAATTTTCTTGAATACTTGTTGTTTTAGTTCCCTCAGTATGGTTTAAGGAGTGATATTCATTTAGTGAATCTATTTTGAAGGAAATAGGAGAAAGAGAAGGAAAATTTTATGCTATAAATGTTCCTCTCAAGGATGGAATAGATGATTCCAGCTTTAATCGACTATTCAAAACAGTGAGTGGATGTATAAACTTTTAGTATTGATCTACTTCCTTCTATGTTGTTGATAATTCTGTGTTAGTGCAACTTTTAAGGAAAATTTTTGGTAAATCTAATGCAAAAAATCTTGCTTGCAAATGTACTATAGATTATTTCCAAGGTTGTTGAAACGTATTTACCAGGGGCAATTGTTCTCCAATGTGGAGCAGACTCACTTGCTGGTGATCGTTTGGGCTGCTTCAACCTTTCTATTGATGGTGCTGCTCTATTGTACTGAAACATACTTTTCGGATCTCAAATTTATTAGTAATTTCTGATCCTTTGTGCATTCCTTCTTAAACTATTTTCTTCTAATCCTTGTTTTCCTATTCTACATATTTGATAGGCCATGCTGAATGTGTTCGCTTTGTGAAGAAATTCAATTTGCCTCTTCTGGTAGGTTTGCTTTTAAAGAGTTATGCCATAGATGGCTATATTGTCCCAAATGTTAAACAAAATGGCTTTTCTTTCCACAGGTTACTGGGGGTGGGGGGTACACAAAGGAGAATGTTGCTAGATGTTGGGCTGTTGAAACTGGTGTGCTTTTGGACACTGAACTTCCTAATGGTATGCTGTGTTATTCTCTCATTTGGTGGTTTTCAATGGCTCTGGCATCAGCACATTTCGATCAAAATGCTTCTCCAACGTGATTTATGTAATTTAATTAAGGGGCATAAATATAGTCTGCTCTTATACATCTTGGCTTTCGAAAAATTATCTGGATTGAAAATCAATACTCTTGATTGCATTTGTTATAAAACTCTTGATTTGCTTAACTTATTTGTAGAAAAGTTTTTGGTATGACATTTTCTACTTGACAGTACAAAGTTTTGAATCAATCCATTTTGTAGTCTAACTCTTCTCTGGCAGTCCAATGTTAGTTAAATGGGTTAATGTTGTGTGTCACCAAAATCGGTCAATGTAATTCTAGTTTCATTGGTTTGACCTAGAGTATGCATTTTTTAGATTTTTTTAGTGCATTTAGATGTGTTAATGCTATATAATTTTCATCTGCAGTTAATACATGATAGGTGGATTAGTTTTCAGCGATAATTTATGCTGTAGTAAATTTGCCTGATAGTTTTTTTCAGTAATTAGTTGGGAAAATGGAAATTATGCACGAGGTCAAACTTTTGTTATTTGTGTGCTGCCTCTTCTAGAAATTTAAACTATATAAAAGTTCAAGATTTCAAAATTTATGTGGCACTTTTTTTTTCAGTAGTTAATTGAAAAATGGGAATTGTTCATGATGCCAAACTTCTGTTATTTGTCATGCCTTTTTCTAGAAATTTAAACTAAACAAAATGTATTTGGATTTTTATTTATGTAGTTCTGGAAATTCAATTAAACACTAATAAGTAAAAAATTATGGCAAGGAAAAGAATATAAAATGCAGTAAAAATGTGGATGTTTTAGTCATAAAAAAAAAAAAAAGTGGATTTTTTTCTGGTTCTAAAATTAGATGCTAAAACTAAAAATCAAGACAAAAATATTAAAATTTTTGAAAAATTAAAATTGAAGCAGATCTTTCTTTTTTCTTTCCCCTTTTTTGGGGTGGGTGGCAGAGATGGACCCCAGGCATTCCCTAGGCAGATAATTGTGTTATGGAGATGTTTGCTTTGTTCCTATGCCTTGTAGTTTCTTCTTGAACTGCCTTTGGGCTAGCTAATTTTTTCACAATTGTGATTATTGTTTTAATTCTCTCATTATTCTGGTATTTTTTACTACGCATATGCAGTTGTCTTGATTCTGCATCCTAAATGCTTTAATAGTAATTTGAAATTATTTTTCATGCAGAGATCCCAGATAATGAGTACATAAAATATTTTGCCCCTGATTATTTGCTGAAGATTCCTGGTGGACACACAGTATGAATTTTCCAATTCGTTAATATGACTTATGGTAGTACCTGTGCTTGTAGTTCAAATCTAACTTGCACTTCTGTTTCTCTATTGTGCAGGAGAATTTAAATAGTAAGTCTTATGTTAGCACAATTAAAATGCAAGTGTTGGAAAACCTTCGCTACATACAACATGCTCCTAGTGTACAAATGCACGAGGTAATTAAAACTTCATATTGGAAGTCCAGGGTAGCCTCATTTTTAAAAAACTCAAATGTTTCACAATATCAATTATATGTCACGATGCAAATTGAACGCATTTACCATTTGAGTTCCATGAGCTTTCAGGTTATTCTTGCTATCTTATCCATGCAGTGTGAACTAATGAGTGAATATTAGTGAGTCAAAATGACGTATCCAATGAAGCATGTTATGTTCTCTTTCAGTATAAGTAGTACACAAAATCAGCGATTAAATTTTAGTCATTTTTTAGTTATTCTGATTTGCCCCAGGGAATTTATCATCACTACTAGTCATGAAAAGTGAACTTCGTAAGGCATCCATGATTTGAAGGACTAAACATTTTATCTAAATTTTTTAGGTACCTCCTGATTTTTATATTCCTGATTTTGATGAAGATGAGCAGAATCCAGATGAACGCATGGATCGTAAGTTTAAATTCCATGAGCAGAAAAACACTTATAAATTGCAATACACGCGCACAGTTTTACAATTCCCTTATGATAGGCATGGTTAATCACGTTAATTACTTTTCGTTTGACTGGCCTTTTCAGAGCACACACAAGACAAGCAAATCCAGCGAGACGACGAATACTATGAAGGTGATAATGATAACGATCAAAACATGGATGACATGTAAAGGATGGAGTTAAAAGGCGGGATGTTCTATTCTTTGGGAAGAGTAGGTCTAAGCTTTTAACAGACTAGAGATAGATGAAGACGAACGGTATCAAGTAGGACTTTAGGTGAAACTTTTAAGAAGGTCTAATCTTTTTTTTTTAATTTTATTCTTTTTAACTTTTTGAGTAGCCAATTTACTCGTTTTACTTTTATACTCAATATATTATTGCCTTTTATTGTTAATAGATAATAGCATCAATTCACTTAATCTAGTTATTTACGACTTTAGTTAATTTCATTGGATTAGCACAATTTTTTTTGCTAACCATAGAAAGGTTAATCTATTATGCTATATTATAGAAGTTAATGTTTTAAAAACTTTTTGTTACTTCAAAATATTATCGAATATTGGAAGGCCATCTTTTAGGTGGGCTTTGATCGCGGAAGGCTCTCCACATCCCCCGGATAGATGCAATTACCATTTTTAGGCACAATTTTTCAGCTCTGTTTATATTCCTTTTTGAATGTCTTCTAATGTTATAATGGTCGGTGACACTAGGGCTGTCAACGGGTCCAAATGGGTCCGGGACACCCTGTCCCGGACCCGGACCCGATTGACATTAATGGTTTCGGACCCGGACCCGATTACCCGATGGGTTCAAATAAGATGGACCCTTGACCTCTACCCTATAGTGTCTCTGGTCCCAGGGTTCAGTAGACTCGATAAAATTTTTTAATATAAATTTATAAATAATTAACCGTTGATCAAACACATCTAACGGTTATAAAAAATTTAAATATATAAAATATTTATTATTTAAAATTTAAATCGGGTAATCGAGTCCGGATACCTTTCTCCGAACCCTAGATCCCTATTAGAAGATATATTATCGGGTCCGGTCCGGATCCTGTAAATGGGTATGACCATTGTTCCGACTCTGAGTTATCGGGTCGGGTCCCTGCCTGGTCCCAGTAAACGGGCAAAATTGATGATCCCCTAGGTGACACAGTCGGATATGATAATTTTGGCATTTTGGGTGGGCGGGTGGGGGGTTGGAGAGGTGGGAATTATTTAGATTAAGTTTTTATTTTTTTTGAATTGAATTGTATTGAGAATTTTAAAAGTAAATTATTTGTGGGAAGAGAAATGAGGTTTATAGTAAATGAGTAAAAAGTAAATTTTTCTTTGTTTAAAAATTAATTTAAGCACACTCCTAGTTTGTTATAGTAAAAAAGAAAAATTTGCATATGTTTAAGGGTTTTGTTATGAATTTAAGTGTTGATAACGCAAAATTAAAGTAAAAGCATTACTTAATATGTTTGTAGAATAATATAAAATTAAGAAAAAGAGAAGATCAAATATAGAGAAAGAAAGTAGAACTTAAGAAACAAAATTAATATCTGTATATTATTAATGTCATCATATGGTCTTATATATAGATTCATAATACAAGAGTTTATAGAAACTAAAAATATAATAGGGAAAGGAAATCAAATTCGATTAGGAGTCATATTTTGAGAGTTTAGTTCTCTTAAGTAAACTAATTAATATGAACATCCATATATTATTTCATAACACTCTCCTTTGAATGTTCATAACATAAAAAATGTGTCTCGTTAAAACCTTACTAGATAAAAACTCAGTGGAAAAAGATTCTAATGAAGAAAAAAGAGTACATTATTCTTTATGTCATTATTACTCTCCCTGATAAGAAAATCCTTTAAGGTTTCTTAACCGATACTTTCCAATCAAATATTGCTATTGGTAAAGTTTTAGTGAATAGATTTGTCAAATAATCAAATGATCAAATTAATTGCACATCAATATCATATCTCTTCTGTAGATAATAATTAAAAATATATTTTATCATATCTTCTTAAATATATTCTAAACTTTATTATCATACAACAATATAGTTGGAATTCCTCCTTAGAGGATATAGATTTATTTCGAATATATTAATCATGATCACACATATTTTTAACCAATATCATAAATTTTTATAAGTTAAAGATGTAGCTGTTATAATCAACACATGCTTATAAATACATGATTTATGTGGATCATATAAGTAATGCATACCTTGCATATTCATCTCAACAGTAGTTAAATTTTCTCAATATTTGAGATAAACTATCTCAAGGAGATTCAAAAGCAAGCTTAATGCCGTCTCAAAATTTATTAGGTAGAGAAGAACTAGAATAGATATCTGCTTGCGTGCAAATAAGTGTATTTATGCTCTAAATTGTAAAGTTATAGTACTTCAGGATCTAAGAGTTCTTCAATATCCTTTAATATATATAAAGGATCTCACATATAATAAACCAATAACTATTGATGTGCTATGTCCATGTGAAACATCTTCAAGATGTTCAATCAAAACAAAATGTTGACTTTTCAAAATGTTGATCACAATACTTGCTCCTCTAAATTCTTTAGGAAAAATATATTGATCATCAAATCCTTTTTCTTTGAAGATTTTATTTTCAAAATCAAGAGATCAATCACGCTTCAGGCGTGTATCAAAATTATATAACTATAGAATTCATATATTTGTCCTGCTGAGACATTTATCCAAATAAGAATATTTATAAATAGAATGTTATATTGACTAACTCTACAGAAGTCAGACAAACAATCAATATACAATATTATGCAAACAAACAATATTTTGAACTTCTAGTTCATTAATACTTGTTCATAGATCAAGATAATAAAAGTCATAAATGATATCCTCTTTAATTGATGCTTTTCTTCCCTTAATGTGGAGAACACTATGTCAATCAATAGATTGTACAATGAGGATGTCTTCTAATAAAGAAATGCATATAGCAAGTATAGCTACGAATAGAATTTTTCATATATGGACATACTTGATCATTTTTACAATAAAAATTCACTAAGATGATCTCATTATGTTTTACAAGAACAATTATATTCTTGAAGTATATCGAGTCCATCAGGGACTTCAAATATAAATACTATTATTAAATGATAACAAATATAAACACATAATAAGTGTTATCATTCATTATTATATCCACCACTAGAAAAATATATTTCTTCGTTATCAGTGCCAGGTCTTACGAAGAATTATACACTATAACTCATGAAAAATATTCACTTTTATAGTTCGCATTTTATAAGTAAATATTAATTGTTATCTCTTTGTATTACACTTCAGGTGTATAATTCCTGTTAGGAATACATGTACACTTCAAGTATGCTTGTGAATAGTTTAAATTTTTCATATTTCTCATGCAAATTTTATCATTTCGAGTCTACAGACCTCAATTTGAAAATCATCATTCTGAATCAATAGATTATACGCATTAATATATTTAAAGTCATATACTTGTGCGGTTCCAATAGTTTCCAATCATGTTGAGATCTCATCATTTGTCACAGTTTTCAGGTACCTGAATTTCTTCTGAAAAATATATCAATAATATTTGAAGAAAAATTCTACTGGAATTTAAATCTCCTCAATTAAAGTATATGACCATCTTAAGTCTTTACTCTAGTGAGGAGTTTGTATATTTGAAACTGATTTATCTACCACATTTCAGTTGTATCTCAAATTTAGTTATAATGGTAAATTATCCTTCAGGGATATCAAATATAGTATGAGCATTATTTATTGGATGTTGGTCAATTAATATATCTGGCTATATAAATTATCCTTTGAACTTTTGGTTCAAGGTATCTTCTATGAGGATCAAAATAGAAGATC
The DNA here is from genome assembly GCA_030512225.1 of Rauvolfia tetraphylla. Classification (NCBI taxonomy): domain Eukaryota; kingdom Viridiplantae; phylum Streptophyta; class Magnoliopsida; order Gentianales; family Apocynaceae; genus Rauvolfia; species Rauvolfia tetraphylla. Next base: position 3,145,466 of record JAJQKT010000062.1, read on the forward strand.
AAGATGAGACACATATTAATATCTTTATCCAACATCATAATTTCTCCTCTTTATGTTGGGGCAACATATTCAAAATTAACAAAATATAAATCTTTCCCTTGAGATTTGCTCCCAACATATTTAATAATCTCTTTAAGAACACATTTCTTTACCTTTGTGGTGGTGCAACATATATAGTGCAATTTAGAATGGAAAATATTTGATTTCTGACCACAAACCAACTACTATGAGGAGAATTATAATGTGTTGGAAAAATACGAAATAAGTGCGAATATATCACAGTCATGAATATTCTACAGGATATTCAATATTTATCTCAATATAACCAGTATTATTATGACAAATTATGTCCTTGAGAGAATGTTAAAACATGAGCTCCTTATAAATAAATTGTGCAAACTAGAGGTTGCAAAAATAACAATATACATACGATTATTTGTTGATGTATCAACTAATAATTTTTTCATATTCATCCAAAAATAACACATAGTAATACTAGTAACTTTTAATTAAAACAACCAGCACATATAAATTCGATATTAGGAAACTTTCAGTTTCATAATAAATTCATAATCATTCTTCGTATTTTAATGATCTTGAGACGGTCCAACTGGTCATGCCAACTAATAAATTATTTATTAGTAAACTTCAAGTTTACTCAATATTGTATCTCAAATTCATAATTCTATGCAATATAAATCATGATAGATAAATAGTTGTATCTATAATTGGTATATATTTTATGTCATAATGGTAATGCATATGACTCAAAAGTTCATTCATCCAATGTCTCGATATACTGATAATAAAAAAACTTTACGAGACTATACAGAGAATGATATATTACAACAATTGACCATTATGTGAAGATTTAGTAGCTCTTCTGGAGCTTTTAAGCAATTAACTCTTCTAGAGTTATTTGATCAATTAGTTCTTCAGAAATTTTGCACTACCATTTATACTTTGGACATATATTTTAAATTTTGTCCAAATAAACACAAATATTGTATAGAGAAATTGTATCTTCACCATTCTTGATCCAAAATAAACTAAAATAATATGTAAATACTGGAATATAATATTTAAAACTTTTCAATAATAATCACAAAATGATAAAATAGTAAAGTAGCAATTTGATAATTCAAAATTTTGGTTGACATTCAAAATGCTAAAATACTCTTTCTGGATATTCAAAAGAACTGGCTACGTTCACATATACCATATTAATATTTTCGACACAAGCATCATTACTATCAGTAACATGATTTAGGGAAGTAAAGCAATATCAATAATTAATAGAGATTCATAACATGCTTGACGTACTACAGGTACCTGACAAACTTTCATATTGTATCAATAATATGTTAGAACTATTACTTTACCTTTTTCCTTCTCATTATTTTCTCATTTCTGGTGAATATTTATTTATTAAGGATTTAATGAGTCATTCTTATAATATAAGAACAAAGTGTATTTATATTTGTCGCGACCAAAATCTCGTATAAAAATATATTATAATTTCTAATATCATTCACTTCAGGGAATGACATATAAATATTTGGTCGATATCAAAATATTTTATTCAGTACTCATTTAGTCTCAAAAGATATAAATTTAAAATTCTTCTGAAAAAATTCTTCTTGATATTGCTACTACAGGAGCATGTTAGAGATATGAGAAAGAAAAATTCTTTTATTCATCACATTACTAGTGATATTTCTCCTTATATCTTTAACTGAGGAGAAATTCTAAAGGTAATAAAATTTTTGCATACTATAGACATAAAATATTATAGGTACACTTTATAACAAATCATAACTAGCATATATATAATAATTATCTTCTGGTAATTGAATGTTTCATTCAAAATTTGCTAGTAATCAAGTGGTTTTGATGCTTTGTATTTTTTTAAAATGGTGTTTTCAAAACTCACAATATCCATATGCATATATTCTAATCGCCATGATTATATGGATTATTCTTACCATATCCGTGTCTATGTTCACGGCTTCGACCATGACTACGACCTCTTCTAGTGCCATAACCATTGGTTCTAATGCAGTCACTCACATATTTAAAGTAAACTATACTTTTGTTAGAATGATCATCTTCTAGTGGTCAAATCTTTTAGATCCTTCTACAAAATAAGTGGATCTTTTACGATAATATATTCCACCTTTAGATCCTTATGGAAATTATGGTAGAGAAAAATCATGGTTTTTATGCGATTTTGAGATGATGATGCATTATTTTCAATAATGGTGTTTGACAAACCCATTACATCTTAATAAATTTGATCATCTAATGTCTATGACATATAATTCTTTCTATAAATATCAAGAGTGAAAAAAATGAGTTTTGAAAGGTTTTTCATGGGAATTTAAAGGTAGAAAAAATACCTCTTTTTCACTTGATTAAGCTCTCAACTTCAGTGACAGAGACTCGTGCTTTCTTGCCTTCATATAAATTTCAAATGTGCAGTGGTAGAGTATCGTACTGATAACGTGTTAGGAATCTAAGTGTTGGTAATGCAAAATTAAAGTAAAAGCGTCACTCAATATGTTTGCAGAATAATATAAAAATTAAGGAAAAGAGAATATAGAATATAGAGAGAGAAAGTATAACTCAAGAAACAAAACTAATATTTGTATATTATTAATGTCATCATATGACCCTATATATAGGCTCATAATAGAAGTGTTTATAGAAACCCAAAATCTAATGGGGAAAGGAAATCAAATTCGATCAGGAGTCATATTTTGAGAGTTCAGTTATCTTCACAAAACTGATTAATATGAACATTTATATATTATTTCATAACAGGTTTATTATATTTCAATACTTTTAGGTTAGAGGGTGATTTAGTCCACAATATTAAAAAATAATTTTATGTTATAACTTCCTTGAAAGAATTATTTAGATGGAAAAAAATATCCTCATTTTTATATAGAAGAAAAATGTCATCGAAATAAACTATCCATAAATTAGGAGTCTTGCACTGTAGTCTTAATTCAAAATCGTTTAAAATTGTGCATCTATAGTTTATTTGTTATTGATTAACTGTTTAATAGATTCATTTATTCTCAATATATTGATGTATTAGTTACAAAAAATTAAATCGAAAAAAATAAAAATGTTAAGAATTAGTCTTTAATTAGATAGAGGGAATGAGGTTAGTAAGAGGAAGATTAAAAAGACAGTGACAAATGATTGGTTACAAAATCGAGAGAGGAATATGGATAAAAGATAAAATGACTATGGTGACTTAGGTAATGAGAAGTGATTAAGGGTTAAATGTTGGTAGAACTAGTGACAACAACAATCAATTATGGTGGTGTTATTGGTAGTGATGGTGTTAACTAGTAGTTAAGATTTTTATTTTTTTTAAGAGATTGGTTAGAATTTTTATCAAAGATAAAAAAGGAACGAAGAGGAGAAAAGAAGAAACAAAAAGAAAGAAATTTATTCTTTAAGGAATTTTTTAAGGTTTTTTATATAAAAAAAGTCTTAAATCAAGTGACAAATGTGTCAACTCAATAGTTGACTAAGTTGACCATTATTGCATAATTTGGAAGAAGTGGAACGGATGTGCAAACTCTCCTAATTTAGGAGCAGTCGATTACAATTAACTCGTAAAATAGGCATTGCGATTTGGTAAATTTATAGAATAAAGTAGGGATAGAGACGACATTCTAATGCCCAGTAAACGGTAATTACCATTGACTAACGGTCAATGGACTGTAAAGGTTCGATTTTGAACATTGCGGACCAAAGTACAAGAGCTTCTTAACCTGGGGTACTAAAATGCAATAAAACCTATTTGTAAAAATCCTCCAGAGGTCTTGCCATTAAATCTTGCTTATGGCGAGTTTCACAAGATAGGATATAATTTGTTCTTTTTTTTGCAATTTCCTTTGATTATAGTGACTGCTACAAAAGCTGTGCGGCTTCAAGTTAAACTAATCAGGCACCTATGGTTCAATAAATGCTATTCAATTATATTGGATATTTTCGATGATTAAATAGAATGTAGTTAAAAAAATATTTTTTAAAAAATTTGATTATTATAAAAAATTAAATGTTAAAGTATTATAAGCTTTTATGAAACTATATTTTGTAACGGATTAATTTCTTATATAATTTTTATATTTATTATAAAAAATATTAATGATTATTAACTTGAATAATACAAAAATAAAAAAGAAACAAGACGATCTTCTAAATACATTATTTTTTTCCATATATTCTCCATAATATCACGAGAGAATAATTAGATAAGAGTATTTCATGAACTTTTGAATTGGCAATAATTTCATTGAATGAAGTACTGTTTCAATAAATACAATTACGATACTAAGGGGAGAAGTGTATTTGGACAAAACTTTATTTTAAAATCTAATGAAAGATTTTTACCTTCACTCTGATATATTTTTACAAGCACCTTCTAAGAAATTTAAAACAGAATTTCCAAATCCTATCGAATATGTTAAAAGAAAAACTAACCAATCTCCCGTGATTGCTGGGATTATTTGAGCCAGGTGTCTACAATTTGTTGCCGCGGGTTCCATGAAAATGCTAGGATTGAGTTTAGCTCCGCTTAGCAATTCTCAGGCTTCGCCGTTGGCTACTCAGCTACCGGAGTTGAAAGCTGTCTGAATTCTTGAACCCTGCCTCCCCACCGCCCTTTCCTTTTGGCTGTAGGAACCCAAAACCCGTAAGCTTTTCCCTTTTATATTCTTCAGCTGGAATACACTCTATAAGCTCCAAACTCTTGTATCAAGTATGCAAAAACCTCCAACTCTGTAATTGTCGAGTCTGTCATTTAATCACTATCCTGTCTTAATGAATTTTGATTTCGCTGATAATTTCGTTTGTTCAACCCTGTACTATTCTTTGTCTTTCAGTTTTGTTTATCATGTCACTTCTTTATAATTCGCTTGAGCAGAGTACTTGATTCAACGGCTTATTTCTATGTATCTTTTGAAGGGCCTGACGAGCATCATCGTATTGTATTTTCCTGTTGTCAATAATGTCGATCGGAACTTCAGAAGCAACACTTCACGTTGCTTCAGGGGCCTTACCATGCCAGTTTCTTGCCAGTTCATCTTCTGCTAGATCAAGTTCTTTTCTTTCCTTCAAAACCTATGTTAACAGCAGAAAAGGAGGTTTCGGGGATAACCAAGTAAAGGGACGTTTGGGACTTGATAGATTCTTGACGGTCTATGCGAGTCATGTTGGAAATTATTCGTGTAATGGAGGGAAACGAAACCAAAGTCCTACCTCGTTACGCTGTAAATGCCAAAGGGCTGAGAGCACTAGCCACGCACTTGTTGATGGTGAAAATGGGAAAATAGTGAACGGCGAAGAAAAAGCTTTCAGATTTCAAATAGTTGAGGTGCCTAAAGAGTTGAATAATGAGAAAGGAAGTCCTGTCTCTGATGATGAATTGGCAACGCCTTCAGAAATGAGTGATACACTGCAGGGTTTTGGCATTAACACTATTGAGGATGAAGCATGGAATTTGTTGAGAGCATCTATTGTGTATTATTGTGGTAATCCTTTGGGAACAATTGCTGCTAATGATCCAAGTGCTGCTAATATCCTCAACTACGATCAAATATTCATCCGTGACTTCATACCTTCTGGAATAGCTTTTCTACTGAAAGGGGAATATGATATTGTCAGGAATTTTATTCTTCACACCCTTCAGTTGCAGGTAAAAATATGTGCCCAATACAATTTACATGCGCGAATTTCAATTTTTAATTTTATGGTACAACTATGTATTGGCCGCATTAACTGTCCAGGTCTCATATCTTCATCAAATGGTGAAAGAGGTTTTCACTCTATTTAGTTAGAAAAATTTCCTTCTTGTGTTAAATTTCCACTTCTATCTGGAATTAACTTCTAGGTGAATATTCTTAAACATTTAGAAATATTTGTGGGCCCTTTAATTTTCCAGTTCCAATTCCCAGTTCTTCGAGTCTTCAATGGGATTGATTATTTTGTTGACAATTAATTATGCTCGCTGAAATTCATTGTACTATTCCTATTGAGCATATGCCTCATCAGTTCTCTTGTTCATCAAGGATGGTCTAGAATGCTTTGGGATTACCATTTACATCTTTGGATATAGGCTGATCTTGCAACCTATAAAGAAGCTTCGTGATATTACCTAACTTTAGCAGCAGGATATGATAGGCAATTTGAAATAAAGAGGATGATTACAACTGCAAATTTGGAAGTTGTTTGAAATACTCAAGTGTGTTATCTGGAGTACAACTTTTAAAATGTGGTGTATTCCGCATTTTATGTTATTAGATGCCTTTTATGAAATGATAGAAATGCAATTGGACTTTTAGTTCCTTCTGGTAGGAACATCTGTACCTGACCTTACTATTTTAAGCTCTTGTCTGACATCTTTAACCTTACTGATTAAAAGCGTAATTAAGGTACAATGCATAAGGCTTCTTGCCAGTTGATTACTTTTTCTTTTTTTTTTTGAAAATCCGTAGTTTTATTGACACGTGAAAAAAATTTTTTGTCAGCCTTAAAATGATGATCAGCTAAAATTGACTCTGGTCCTTGGAGAGAAAAACCAGTGGTATTGAGGGTTATTCAGTCTGTCCACCAGGGAAATTCATTCTCTCTGATGTCCCATGTTTTCACGTAGTCATTAATTTCTCTAGTGTTGGTTATGAGAATTGCCTCCTTAGCTGCTCAATTTTGAATCTTGGCCTGCTGATGGTCCCTGCCAAATGCACAAGAATTCTGGCTAATTTATGTCATTGAGTAAAGAAAACAACACCATAAATGAATGTGGAGACAAGAGCCTTCTGGAAATTGTTGGGAGTAGCCAAGAGATAATCTTTGCAACGTCAATGGCAGGATATTTATTATGTTTTGGATAACATCATGGGCAAGAGGAGCAAAATACCATCTGAATCTTGATATTGTGAACTTGAATGCAGTATGACATAATTTCATCATGAAAGAACTACTGACAGATAAAAGTGGTAGATCTTCTATGGACTTTTAACTTCCAATCATCAAAACTCTCTTTTATGTGGATAGAGCTGGGAGAAAACAATGGATTGCTACAGTCCAGGTCAAGGACTGATGCCTGCCAGCTTTAAAGTGCGCACTGTTCCACTTGATGGTGTTGAGTCTGCAACTGAAGAGATTCTGGACCCAGACTTTGGTGAGGCAGCAATTGGTCGGGTAGCACCAATAGATTCTGGTATTTTATTTCTCTTGTTTAGCACAATCTTTGTACTGTATCTAACTTTTTCGAAGTAAATTCCATCATTTCACCATTCCTTTGTCTTCTTTTCTTATAATTATTTTCCTAAAGGATTGTGGTGGATTATACTGCTGCGAGCATATGGAAAGTGTTCAGGAGATCTTTCTGTTCAGGAAAGGATTGATGTACAAACAGGAATTAAGATGATTTTGAAGCTGTGTCTAGCAGATGGTTTTGACATGTTTCCAACTTTATTAGTCACAGATGGTTCTTGCATGATAGATCGTCGCATGGGAATTCATGGCCACCCACTGGAAATTCAGGTCTCCCTTCCTCTTTTATTTTCCTTGTATTTCTGTTAATCTGGATCTATACCTGATGTATTTGGTAGTTTCTTTGATTTTGGGTTGGTTTTGGTACTCATGTCTTTAGTTAGTAACCTTGTTGTATTCCCTTCTTCTTTCACCATTTTTCGATGCCTCTCCTTTTGGGACTCTGATTTTGGTCTTTGTGCATCAAAATTGTCCTTGATGACAACTCAGTCACTGTCTAAGGGTTTTAACTATCTCAAGTTTCCAATGCTAGTAAGAGAAGTGTCATAAGTTAATTTGGTTATTGCTTTGATTTATCTTCCTCCAAATCCCTTTCAATTTTTGTTTTCACTTTTGTTTTCATGAAATGAACGGGTTTGGAGGTCAGTCTGTGATTTGATTGCCAGCTGTTCCAATTGTGGTTTCTCCTTCCCCATTGGAGCCAATGATAAAACATCTGATTCAAACTGAGTTAGCTGCTTCCTGAATTGCTCAGAAATTTGTTGAAGCCCAAAAGATAATCTGCTCAAGGGAATCCTCCAGTCATTAAATGATTATTTAAACTGAAGCTGGAGGATGTGAAGAGCAACTTATTGCAATATTGTTTCTTTTTTATGGGTATAACTTTTATTCTTGTACTTTACATGTCTGTAAGGATATACCCAATCTTTAGGCCATTCAATACCTTAGGTTGACTTAACAGTATGCAGTAATTAACCTATGATACTTTATTCCATAGTTTTTCAATAAAAGCTCGCTTAAAATTAGTTTTTATTAGCCATGCTCAAACGTTATATTTCCTTAATTCTGACAATGAATTCTTTGTGGAGCATGGTAACAGCCTAACAGAAGAATGATTGCAAAACTAGCGTCTTTCCTCTAGGTAGCTGATGATTCTTGAGTGACACTTGTCTCTGCAATTCTTGTTGTCATGTATTAAATGCTCTTCTTACCTTAACATTCTTTTAGCTGTTGAACTCAACTAGTTTTCTGTGCTTTTACTTGGATGTAGAACATTCTAAGATTTCAAGTGTGTCTTTGGAGTCATTTCCTTTATACTGGGATCTAATGTCCAAGCTGGAAAAGGCTGATGGGACATATTGATGGTTACTTATGCTTCACCTGTTCAATTCAACAAATTATGAAGCCAGAGTAATAGCAACTTGCAAAGTTTATCGATTATCTCTCAGTCTCGTTAGATGGTTCCTGTTGACATAGGAAGTGCAGATTTCCTTCTGACTACCACATAAAGTAGGACTTGTGTAGGATAGTATTTTTTTATTGTTTGATATATAGCTGGTTCAAGTCCTGCTATAATACCCAAAACTACCTTAGACTCTACTACTAGTAAGAATGTGTAGTAGCCTTCAAAGATTCCTCTTTGTTTGATGCCCTTAGCCCATATAGAAATATCTCTCTTTGAGATACTGATATTGGTTACTGTGTTAGGCTTTGTTCTACTCAGCTTTACTTTGTGCTCGTGAGATGCTTATTCCTGAGGAAGCCTCGGCTGACCTTACCAAAGCACTGAGTAATCGTCTAGTTGCATTATCGTTTCACATCAGAGAATACTATTGGCTTGATATGAGAAAACTCAATGACATCTATCGATACAATACAGAAGAATATTCATATGATGCTGTTAACAAGTTCAACATCTACCCAGATCAGATTCCTTCTTGGTTGGTGGAGTGGATGCCCAGCAGGGGAGGTTATCTTATTGGAAACCTACAACCAGCTCACATGGATTTCCGTTTCTTCTCTCTTGGAAACTTGTGGTCTATTGTAAGCAGTCTTGCCACCAAGGAGCAGTCACATGCCATATTGGATCTTATTGAAGCCAAATGGGAAGATATAGTGGCTCATATGCCATTGAAGATATGTTATCCTGCTCTTGAGGGTCAGGAATGGCGACTAATCACAGGCAGCGATCCAAAGAACACGTACTGTTTCTTCTTAGTCTGTTTGTTATTTTCATTTGTAGAAATCCCATAATGTTTCCAAAAATGTAAATAGGTGTTTCCTTTTTATGCAGGCCCTGGTCTTACCATAACGCTGGTTCCTGGCCTACTTTGCTCTGGCAGGTTATTATTATTATTATTATTTTCTCTTAATCTTTGAATTTCTCCCCTGATATATTCCTTTTTCCCTTATACTTCTTCTCTGATGCCATTTCCCTTTTTGTGAGCTGAAGTTCAATAGTGTGCTACTATAATACTTATAGTTTCACAACTTTTAACAATTTTGTCTTAGGTATGTAGGTTTAAGATTCACCTTTATCTTGTTTTCCATCTTTGACAAGCATTTTTGCCACTATTGTGTTCTTGTGGTTGTGGGTTGCATATCATAGGAAGTTGCTTGCCTTGTTCGATTTTTATAGGGATGATTTTGTGGAGGAGTATGAAATCTAGATCTTCAACCTCCCCCACACCCTCTCTCTCTCTCTTTTTCCCCCCTTTTAAATTTTTGCTAACTGTTCTTTCATTGGCTAGAAGAGGAATCCATTCAAAAACTTTAAAAATATGCTCATTTCTAAACAATCGACAGAATTTTCGTTGAGAAGTTTCTAGGACCCAATTTGAGTTATCATAAGGACGGTTTGTTATAGTTGCCTCATCTTATTGCAATACATGTTTACTTGCTTGTCGATAACAACATTCCGGTCCGAGATTTGCAGTTAACTGACGCAAGTTTGTGGTAGAACGATTTTCTAAGCATCTGATATTTGCTGGAAATTGATTGATTCAGTAATAAAAACGTATGTACTTTTCAGTTGACGGTAGCATGCATAAGGATGAACAGACCTGAGATTGCTGAAAATGCAATCAAGGTTGCCGAGAGACGCATAGCCAGAGACAAGTGGCCTGAATACTACGACACCAAGGGAGCAAGATTTATCGGGAAACAGGCACGCCTCTTCCAGACTTGGTCTATTGCAGGATATCTTGTGGCAAAGCTCCTTGTAGCAAATCCAAATGCAGCAAAGATGCTAATCAATGTGGAGGACTCAGAACTGGTGAGTGCATTTTCTTGCGCTCTTACTGCTAATCCAAGGAGGAAACGGTCTAAAAGAGGACTGAAACAGAGCTTCATAGTATGATATACATGCCACTTTCCAGATGATGAATATCTTGAAATTTTGTAAATCATGTTTCTTTCATGCACATTTTCAGAATAGAATTGATAGACCATGCGGTATGTGTAAGTATCAAATGACATAGTCGATAACCTCTATTGTTAATATTATACACATTAGTGTGAAATTTGTAAATGACTATATAATGGGAGTATCAATTCTGGGGCTACGGCCGTTGCAAATGTTAAAATGAGGTTAATTAATTCAAAGATTAATCGTCTAGTGTGATCATTGTGTCTCAATCCGCAAAATGAAATTAACCTGGCGCTCTCACTCTAGTTTGATAAATTGACAAGTATTTTAGGATAAGTAATTAGTAATTATTTGAAAGGTAATTTGAGATAAAAGGGAGTATTGCTCTGCTTAATTTATTTATACTATACTAAAAAGGGGATTGTATGGATTTAAATTTATTTTGTTTCTTGTTATTTTTGAATGGTAAAAAGTGTTCTTTGGTTGGATTACTTATTTTGATTTTAGTGGTACAATATTCAAAAGGTACATATGAAATTTGGACAATTTATTTTGGTGTTCAATTTGGTCAATGTACTAAATGATCCAATAATTGTTAATTTATTTTAAAATTAATAAAAAAGTTTATATAATTATTTAATAATAAATATACTAACTCTCCTACTTAAGTTTGAAATTCTTTTTAACCCCCAAAGTTCATATAATACAATAAAATACATGTTTACTATATATATATATATATATATATATATATATATATATATATATATATATATATATATATATATATATATATATATATATATATATATATTTAGACTATATACATTAAAAAACTATCATTTTTTTAAGAATTATCTCTCTTCTTTCTCTTTCTCCTCTCTTTTTCTAAACTAGAAATTCAAAGAATAGCACATTAAATTGGTCAAAACAATATAATAATTAGTGATTTTATAAAAAAAATTTTCATTTATGAGTTAAAAACTCTCAAAATCATCGACAATAGAGCCTGTTTTATTTATTTATTTATTTTTGAAATTTAGAATTTTATTTTATTAAACATTATTAATGAAATAACTTATGTAATCAATATATTTTATTATAATGCAATTGACAAGCTAAAATTATTGTAATTACTTTATTCATATAGCAGTAACATTAAAATTTTGTAATTTCGTACTAAAACTAACAGTTATTCAACAAAGCTCGATACATGAATTGTGGAAACAGGAACAATACTGCAGAATGAAATTTCGTCGTGCGTTCTATAAGAATGATCAGGCACTATCATTGTCGGACTATTTTTTTGAAGAATTTTTAAAACTTAAAAATTACATTTGTAGTCATAATATTTTGAAAAAGAAAATCCAAATACTATTAAACATGAGTCCAAATTGCAAAAATCTTATAGTATAGATTGGTAGAAGTGAGTCAAATACTTGACAAATTTTGATAATAATATTTAAAAATTTTGAAACTTATACAGTAATATAAAAAAATTTCTGAAATTCACTTATTCAACAAGAGATAAATATGTTTTTATAATATTAAATTCACTATGGTCTTGATATTAGGCTATTAAACTAATAATTGAAATGACAATGACTGAGCACTATATTGTTAATCGGGAACTCATTCTATTTATATGTTTCAATTTTTTTGAATAATTATGAACTAAAATTATTAAATTATATTTTTTTACTTTTATTCAAATACTGTTTGTACGTTTTATCACAAAGAATGTGCCTAAAATGAAAGATGCATGGTATTGAACGTAATTGTATTAGACTTAAACATAGCACATAAAATTGTATGACATAGAATCACATCTTAACAAGGTGTATTTGAATTGATTTTTAAAATTTTTTTCTGTTTATATTTTTAAATTAATTAGCGTAGGGGAAAATTTAAATTCGTGGTTAACTTTTTTCTAAAAAGGTTACAAATATTTTGCTTAGGGGGAAAAATAAAAGGTAAAAATAGGGAAATTTATGTAAAAATAGGACTGTCATTGAGGTTTTTCTAGGAGGAGAAACTGGTGTTATTCCTTTTAGACCGAATTGTTTATTCTACTTGAAGTGACACATCTTATTTTAGAGTGCGGACCTTAAGACTTTTTTTTTTATATCTATTCAAAAAGCATTGCACAATCCACTTTTTTCAGAGACGAGGACAAGAAATCCCTATAAATTCACCTATTATAACAAATGCGTCATTAGTTGAAATTCATCTTACAGCTCTGCAAGATCAAAAACTGGAAGAAATTCTCACTGACATAGTGAGAGAATTATTAGAAGAAAAGCGCAGAGCAAACTTGAAGATAAAGAAGCAAAATTTGATTTGAATTCCTGAAACAGTCTGTACAAATTGTGTTATATATACTGATGGAATAGAACCGACTTAGACAACGCATTTTGTACACAAATTAATAAAGCTATACAACGCATTACTTGCACATAATTAAACTAACTAATTCTGAGCTAAAATGCAACATCAGATGCATCAGTTTTCTATGCTGATCTTTACTGCATTATCTTCTCTGGTCTTCACTGCACTTCATGTACTTCACTACAATCTGCATTCTGCTTTACTGCATTTGCATTGTTTGCTGCATTAGTCTGCTTCACTATAGTTGCATTGTCTTCTGCAGCATTGTCTTCTGCAATACTACAATCTGCATTCTGCTTCACTGCATTTGCATTATCTTCATTAGCCCCCCTCAAGCTGGTAGGGGCAAAAAGATCAAACACACCAAGATTGCTTAACAAAGAAAAGAACCGAGGGGCAGCCAATGCCTTTGTAAACAAATCAGCCAGTTGTAAAGAAGAGGTAATAGGCAATGGCTTGACCAAACCAGTTTGAAATTTATCTCTAACAAAATGACAATCCAATTCAATATGTTTAGTCCTCTCATGAAACACAGGATTTTCCACAATGTGAATGGCAGCTTGATTGTCACAATATAATGGAATGGCAGAAGTAAGAGGCAATTGCAAATCTTGAAGAAGATAAGATAACCACTGAAGTTCACAAGTTGCAGTAGCTAAGGCCCTGTATTCTGCTTCTGCAGAACTCCTGGAAACTGTGGACTGCTTCTTAGCTTTCCAGGAAATTAGAGCATTCCCCAAAAAAATGCAGAACCCTGTAACTGACCTCCTTGTCTCAACACAACCTGCCCAATCAGCATCTGCAAAGGCCTTAATATTCAAATCAGATTCTGTGGGAAAACACAAACCCTGTCCAGGTGCTCTCTTCAAGTATCGCAGAATCCTATGTGCTGCCTTCATATGATGTTCTGTTGGTTGATCCAGAAATTGGCTCAATTGCTGGACTGCATAACTGATATCAGGCCTAGTAATGGTCAAATAGAGTAATTTGCCAACTAGACTCCTGTAAGTAGCATGATGTGGTAAAAGCATGGAATCTGCATGTTCAAATTTAGCATTTGTCTCCATTGGTGTGTTGACTGGTTTACAACCAAGAAATCCAAACTCTATTAAAAGATCAAGAGTATACTTCCTTTGAGATAAGACCAACCTAGTGTTACTGCGAGCTACCTCCAATCCCAGAAAATACCTCAAAGTGCCCAAATCCTTTATTTTAAATTGAGCATGCAGAAAAGATTTGACTGCATCAATGGCATCCAAACTATTGCTTGCTAAGACTACATCATCAACATAAACTAAAAGAGCAATAAAAGTAGATGCAGTCACTTTGGTAAACAATGAGTAATCACTCTTGGACTGATGGAATCCAAGAGATAACAAGGCTTGAGTGAGAGTAGCATTCCACTGTCTGCTTGCCTGTTTCAACCCATAAAGTGATTTATTTAATTTGCACACCAACGATTTATCTGCACTTGCAAAACCTGGTGGAGGTATCATATAAACTTCCTCTTCAAGAGCTCCATGTAGGAAAGCATTGTTCACATCACATTGATGTAAATGCCACCCTTTAGCTACTGCTATAGCCAACACTGTTCTAATGGTGGTCATCTTTGCTACTGGGGAAAACGTTTCTAGATAGTCAATTCCAAGTTGCTGAGTATACCCCTTAGCTACCAGCCTTGCTTTATACCTTTCCACAGTGCCATCTGAATTATATTTCACCTTGTACACCCATTTACAGCCTATAGGACGTTTACCAAATGGCAAAGGAACTAAATCCCAGGTTTTGGTCTGTTCTAAGGCTGCAATCTCCTTTTGCATAGCTTCTTTCCAAACTGAATGTCTAACAGCTTTCTCATAACATTTAGGTTCAGCATTAACAGAAATATTCAAGGCAAAAGATTTGTAAGATGGTGCTAGTAAATCATAACACATGACATTGGCCAAAGAATGTGGAGAAGAGAAAAATTGATTACAAATGTAATCACTAAGATAAGCAGGCCTGGTTTTTGGTCTAGTTGATCTGCGAGGAGTAGTTGTTGTGATTGGACAATGAACAAAACTAAAAGTAGAATCAAGAGAAGAAGTTAACATTGGATCAACAAGTGTTACATTGTCTGAAGTACTAGCAGTGATTGTATCAAAATTAGTGACTGGAAAAAAACCAGTAATGGGAAAAGAAGAATTACTTGTTGACTTTGATTGATCAGAGACATCAGATGTGGAAGCAGGAAAAGATTGGAAAGGAAAAATGTTCTCATAAAAGACAACATTTCTGGAAATAAAGACAACTTTAGTGAATAAGTCCAGTAATATATATCCTTTACTGGTTTGTGAAATCCCTAGCAACACAGATTTCTTTGCTCTAGGATCAAATTTGGTTCTACCCTGTTCTAGAGTAGAAGCATAAGATAAGCAACCAAAAACTCTAAGGTTTGTGAAAGAAGGATCTCTACCATACAACATGAAATAAGGAGTTTTGTGATGTAAAACAGGGGTAGGAAGTCTATTGATCAGATAAACAGCATGTTGAACACAAAAACCCCAATAAGATAAAGGAAGATTAGATTGAAGTTTGAGAGCTCTTCCAACATTCAAGATGTGTTGATGTTTTCTTTCCACTATCCCATTTTGTTGTGGTGTTTCAACACAAGAAGTTTGATGTATAATGCCTTTGGACTGAAAGAATAAAGGCATATTAAATTCAGAACCATTATCGAGTCCCGATAATACGAATTAGTGTGGCAAATCGTACTTTCGACAAATGTACAAAAGTCTTGAACAAGTTTTCTAACTTCTGTTTTGTCTTTCATTAAAAAAATCCAAACAAATCTGTTGTAATCATCCACTATAGTCAAAAAATATTTCTGTTTATATATAGTGGATTGTTTATAAGGCCCCCAAATGTCCATATGAACTAATTCAAAACAACTTGAAGTAGTAGAGTCTCTCAAAGGAAAGGAAAGTTTCTTTTGTTTAGCAAGAGGGCAAACTGAACAATTTGAATCATAAGGAAGCACAATATCAGGCCAAATGCCCTTGAGAATATGCATCCTTTGAAGAGAAGGATGTCCTAGTCTATAGTGCCAAATGTGTCCTTTGTTAGAACAAGAAGTATTCTGAGAACAATAAGGAAAAACAGAAGATGAAGGATTACAGGAATTAGCAATATTGCAGTAAAGCAGATTGAAGAAGATAAACCGGGAAGAACATCCTTCTAGATAGTAAAGATCATTGCAACACTTAGCTGATCCAATCTTCCTCAAGGTTGCAATGTCTCGTAACAAACAACCATGGGGATGAAAAACAAGATTGCACAAGTTTTGTTGAATGAGCTTATGCACTCGAAATTAAGTTGTATTGAAAAGAAGGAACATATAGGACCTCATGCAAGTACCAAATGTTCAGACAAGTTCACTTGGCCTTTATGAGTAACAATAACGAATTGGAATTGGGCAATTTAACGAAATGTCATGAACAGGTGCAAAAGAATTAAAGAATGTCAAAGAACAAACTATATGATCTGTAGCACCAGAATCCAAAATCCAATGCCTGGAAGTTTCTGTAAAACGTTTACCTGTATATGCTGCTTTATCAAATTTTGCTATGAGTGCAGTAACCTGTCCTGCAACTGGTGAATGTTCTGTTGAGTGACCAACATTTTGGACCTTCATGTTCTGTAACATTTGCATCGGGACTATGATATTGTTCCCTGTGTTATACTCGCATTAAGATCTCGCAACACTTGATACATTGTTATTTTCATTCATCATCACATAATTCGCCCGATTTACGCCTCAGACACCAAAACCAGATGATTGTACCCACCTTCTCTTGATCTAAATTTAAAATTAGGTGGAAAACCATGTTTTCTATAGCACCTATCCATCGTATGACCAGACTTCCCACAAAAACTACACTGCAGTAGATTTTTGGCCAAAATTTCTCCCCTGTTATTACTGCACTACGACATTGCTCGGAGCACCTGAATCCCTCAGTTGATAAACCTGGATTTTGTAGCATTTTCTTTCCATTTCCATCTTTAGTACGATTCACATCTAAAGGCTTTGTTAACATTACTTGCACCTCTGGATTTTGACTAGATGAGTAATTAAGTTGTCTCTCATGCTTGATTGCCATAGAAAACACATGATTGATCAAAGGCAGTGGTGTCATAACCAACACTTGTGATTTTAGACTGTCAAATTGTTCATTAAGACCTTTCAGAAATCGAATAACACATTCTGCATCATAATACTCCCTTATTTTCTTAATTGCACCACAACTACAGGGTAGGGTCGACAAACACATGAAGGCAGAGGTCTCAAAGCATAAAGTTCATCCCGAGTATTCTCAATTGAGTATAATACTCATTCACAGTTTTAGTTCCTTGCTTTACATTTTGAATTTCTTCAATAAGATCAGATAAATGATGCAAGTCACCACCAGAATAACGTTCATACAAATCCTCCCATACTTCCTTAGCAGTGTCTAACCACATCACACTTTGAGCAATAGTAGAATGCATAGAACTAATCAGCCAATACAAAACAGTGGTGTTTACTTGCTGCCACAAAGTAAAATTTCGAGTACCTCTAGCTGGTGGTTCAATGGAACCGTCAATAAACCGACTTTGTTCTTTGAAATCAACGCCATTCGCATTGCTCTACTCCAAGTGTGGTAATTTGCCTCTGTAAGAACTCGGTTGAACCCAAAGTGGGTCGGGCTTGAACTGTCATTAGGATTCAAGTATAAAGGATTTGTTGGTAAATTCTCCACATTAGTCTGCCATGTCTAAAGTTCGGTTGAACAAACTCGGGAATTGCAAGGAAGAAGAATAAAAAAAAAGCAAAGCTTTGTTGTTCGAATTGAGAACGTAATCAACAAAAACCAAAATGCTTGCTCGATACCAAGTTGAAATTCATCTTACGGCTCTGCAAGATCAAAAACTGGAAGAAATTCTCACTGACATAGTGAGAGAATTATTAGAAGAAAAGCGCAGAGCAAACTTGAAGATGAAGAAGCAAAATTTGATTTGAATTCCTAAAACAGTCGGTACAAATTGTGTTATATACACTGATGGAATAGAACCGACTTAGACAACGCATTTTGTACACAAATTAATAAAGCTATACAACGCATTACTTGCACATAATTAAACTAACTAATTCTGAGCTAAAATGCCACATCAGATGCATCAGTTTTCTATGCTGATCTTTACTGCATTATCTTCTCTGGTCTTCACTGCACTTCATGTACTTCACTACAATCTGCATTCTGCTTTACTGCATTTGCATTGTTTGCTGCATTAGTCTGCTTCACTATAGTTGCATTGTCTTCTGCAGCATTGTCTTCTGCAATACTACAATTTGCATTCTGCTTCACTGCATTTGCATTATCTTCATTATTGCCTCCAAGCAAACATAACGCATTGTGTTTTGCCTTCTTGATTATAACCTCATCTTTCGCAGAAGGCATCCCTTCCATCATACAACCAATAAACCTTTGTCCAAGAATTCATTTATTGGCCGAGGAATGGAAAAGAAAAGGACTTTTATTACACAATTAATAGAGATTTTTCATTTTAAATTTTACTTTCTTTAGAAAAGATTTACTTTTTTGACATATAATAAAAATTCTTAAATTCTTAAAGAAGAGGTTTTAAAGATTCTTGCTTGAAAAATTAGATAATTTAATTCCTCTTATTTTCATATTTAAACACTAAAAAGACATTTTAATTTTTTTGACATGTTAAGTTCCTCTTATCTTTACATATGAATATTAAATGATCTCTCAATTTTTTCAACTTATTAAGTCACTCTTATTTTATGTTTGGACACTTCAAGATCTTTTATTTTTTTAAAACTACTTAAATTTCTATAATTTTTTTTTTCGAAAAGATTTAATAAGCAATTCATAAAAATTGTAACGACTTAAAAAATTTTAAAAAGAAGTTCTAAAGTATCAAAACTTATAATTTATTTTCTTGAAAGAATTTAATAAGCGGTTCATAAAAATTATAATGACTTAAGAAGTTAAAAAATTAAGAAGTTCAGTGTCTAAACCTAAAAAAGAAAAAACAAGAGGGATTTAGCATGTGATTAAAAAAAGTGAGAGGTTATTTATTGTCCAAACCTCAAAAAGAAAGACAGTTTAAAAAAATTAAAGACCATTTATTGTTCAAATATAAAAATAAGAGTACAAAATTATCTAATTCTCGTTCTTGCTCTGTATTTTCATCGCTGCCTTGCAACCCAAAACTCAGGGAAGAGAAAAACCCCAAACCTGTTTCTTAATACACGAAGAATCTACAATTGCCAAGCGCAGAAGCAGCTGAAATCATGGATGGTATGTAAAACCCCTTATTTCCTTTTCAATACCCTTTTACTGGTTTTTCTTCTTGCTAGATTTTGTAGACATGCAGCTTCCTCTCCCCTTTTGCCCAAGTACCTGTTGATTCTACAATTACATTGATAATGGGAGGAGCTATTGTTCTTGTCGCTTTTCTCTTCAATGGTCCTTTTCATGGAGGTTATGAAAATCAATGATTTTTAGGAATCATAGTTTGTGTTAATAGTTGAGTCCGGATATCATCATCAATTTGTGTTGTTTTATTACCTCGCCATACACTCGGGAGGGAAGCTTTCATTTTCAAAGTAGATTTTCTTCTGAACTAATACTGCTATGCATCTACTGATTCTTTCTACTGGTTATGTGTTTCTCGCTTGTAGTTGATTCGCAGCCGACTATGGAAGAAACTATCCTGGTGGGAGATGATCTGATGATGGGGCCACCATCGCCTCTTATCCCTCCAGAAATTGCATCGCATGTCCTTGAAGGTGTGGATATGTGTGATGGGATTTTGAGGAACCTGTTTTTGTGTAAGTATTCCTCTTACAGTTTTTCTTGGTTGTGTTAGGGCCAAGTTTGCGTAACAAGCTCTCCTTGAATTTTATTTCAATTGTTAGAGCCTAATTGATATTAGTCATACTTAAACAGTTCGATATTATTTTGTAGGTTTACAGATCAATGATATTGAACCATTCTGTCAGGATGAGATTGCTCTCTATCGGCAATGTGCAGAGAGAAGGGTGAGATCATAAACTGACCATCTAGATTTTTTAATTGCCTTGTTCTTTTGCAGTCAAGTCTTTAGAAATGAGGTCCCCTATTTTTTGCAAGCAATATTTGTATTAACTGCTTCATGTATGCATTTGCAGGACAAAGAACTAAGAAAAAAGCTTCAAGATAGTGAATGTAAATTGGGTATGTCAATGCCCTTTCAACAAGTAAAACAAAGAGCTTCCCAGCTTGAATCAGAAGTGACATTGTTGGAGAGGTAAACCACTTCTAGAACAAAGAAATGTCAGTTAATAACAGAGGAATTATCTTCGCCTCCTTCTGGTAATAGTACAGATGGCATTTCATAGGTGCATTAGATCCCTTCTCTGTGCAATTCCCTGATTGGTTTTTGCTGCTATTTGCCAAGGGTGGGGGCTCCAAAACTACATTTGGTAAATTTTTGTAGCTATAGGTTGGCTTTTGGAAAAGAAGGCTACACTAAACTAGAATAGACTTGTAGTGATGGAGCAAAACGGTATGGATCACATTATGGACACTTTTAAGCCACCTTCAAATTGGATTAGGGGAAAGAATGTATTGGAAAGGCCAGAAATAAGCATTTCCTTTTGCCTTCTCTAATCCAAAATTATAAAGTTCTTGTTTGTACAAGCCTGGATATTGATCCTAGGAAAAGGTAATAAGAGGGGAGGAAAAGAAAAAAAGAACTTATCATTTCAAATGGTACCTGCTTTTCTCTTCCTTCCAGGCCAAGTTACAACACCAACTTATCATTTACTCTCAATCTCCGTCAATACCAAAATTACAAGACCATTTCCTGATGAAATTGCTGAAACCACATCAAAGCTTGTATTTTGATTGTTCTGGAGTCAGTTTGACAATCTGTACATTTGTGCTACTTTTATTTGCAACTTCACTAAGGGCCTTTAAATTAAATCCATTTCTGATGCATCTACTTATTCTTGTTTTCCCCTTAAGACGCTTAATTCTGGCCAGTGGAATGGAAGGTGAGGAGGGGTTTCGACAAAGATGGAGTTTGCACGGACAGCTTACAGATTCCAAGTAATCCTATGTTTACACTTCAGTTTATGTACCTTCAAATAATATAGTGGAGATCTAAGTTCGTTGTTAGACCACTCTTGGTAGTCCAGATGGCAATGTCATAAATAGCTGCTTCTAGTTTACATCTTGGGATAGACATTTAGAATTATATCTTTGCATGTCCTGGAGGAGTAACAGCACAAATTCCGACGATCATCTTTTGGCCAGTTCTATCTTTGATATCTTTTCTAATAAATTGATCTTGGTACAGGAAACGGCTTGAAGCTTTGAAGCAAGGAATGGAAAACAGAAAAAGGGACGAGCCAATTGCAGATACTAAGACCAAAAAGAGATGGTTTTTCTGGTGAAAGCTGGTATTAATGTTATGGAGTACCTTGGTCACTTGTGAAGGAGTATTCTGGTAGACCCTCATCTGCAAGCACAAACTACTCTGCTGCCTTTCATATTCACATTCAGCATGGCAAAAATTCAAAATCTTTTTAGCTCCAAGTATTACTTGATAAGCAAGTGCAGTGTGCCAACATACTGGGGCTTGATTTGTCTCGAGAGGGGTATCGGGAACCGTGTATCTCTTTGGACGCATGTCATAGCAATTCAACTAAATGAACGACATTGGGTTGGTCATGTGGAAAGCAAGAGGCAGATGCTGTTTCTGTCAGCGCTTTGGTGAATAACTTTTAGTTTCCGTTCAGTCATCTTTTTTTTTTAAGAAGGGTATAAATATTCGGAGATAAAACTTTGTAAAGTGGCCCACAAAAAAAAATTCTCTCTGTAGGAGGTTGGTTGTAACTGTTACAGCTTCTATTTCTTGGGGTTGAGATGCCTGTTCAACTAGCTCTGTTTATATAATGAAATTAGACTAACAAAAGGGGTTGAAAGTAACGGAGTATAGGAAACCAAAACCTTACAGAAATAAGACATCTCAAGTACCAAATAAAGGTTAAATAATTAATCGGACTAAATAAAAGGCGTTGGCTCAGTATTCTCACAGAAGTCATGTACACGGGTATTCTCACAGAAGTCATGTACACGGCGAGAGGAAAAGCCATTGATAGCTACAGATTAAATTCAGATATGGGTGAAGAGAGTTGACCCACCCTCGGGGACTATATACAAACAAGAAGTATTATTTACAAAATGCTGCATGCTCACTACATTCTTCAAGGACCAAAATTCTGTTGGAACTTTACGGGGACTTCACCAGCAAGCATAATGCCATGAGAGCTAATTATAGCAGTATCCTAAATTAGTTCTAACCAGCGTCCCTATGAACCTGCCAATCAGCAGATTCACAAAAGAAACCCTGAAGCTGTTTGATCCAGTTGCAGAACCAAGTTTCAAAGAACCAGCAACAACTCCTTAGAGTTCAAAGGCTTTCCATCTTCAGGACTGTCCATCTGTGATGATAACAACTTGGTTGATTGCCAGCCTCTTTAAGATGAGAGAATGATCTCTAATTCCGCCAACTATCTGACTTCCAAGATCCAGGATGTACATTCTTGGAGCAGGTGAAACTTCTGATCATGAGCTACGTTTAAGAAAACTTGCATTTTCTTTTGGAAATCAGAAAGATCTTCCTTGCACTTAAATGATCCAGCACATGAACAATGCTCTGATAGGCGTGAACATTTAACCTGCTGGCATTTGAGGCATACAAGGTCCTGCAGATGGTAAAGTCGTTCTCTCTGTCGTGCAATCTGAAGAAAAGCATTCTCCATGATCCCATGGTCATAAGGTTGGCCACACTGGGTTACAGAACAGTGCCATTCCTGACCATGTAAAGCTTTGTCCTGGCACAAGTCTAGATCTCTACAGTCGTTGCAATAGCTGGCAATAGACAACGTGGAAAATTGAGAAATACTAAATCTAATACTCAAACAGGGGGGAAGAAAAAGAACTAGACTTGGAGCATATTATATATATCAACACTATCAAGTATTATAATATAAATCAAGAAATGATAAGACTTCCTTTGTAGCAGCCTTTCAATTAGAAAAAAATAAATGGCCTACTTCGTACATTCATTAACTCACCATTTTATGTGAGAGAAGATTGGGATTCCAGATTTATCTTCCACAAGTTCAAGGATTGCCATCTACAAGTGACTCTCTCTCTCTCACACACATCTGATGATATCATATACTTTTTTGGGAACCTAAAGTACATCAACCAAATACTGTATCTTAAACTTTCCATAGCCGAGCCAGCCAAGCACCACATCTTAGCCAAATGCCTAGGTACTTGTCGATCCATGTTAATCAGAAAAAAACTAAAATAGAATTGTAATATCCCAAAATGGCTAAATGAATAACTTGAACGTCAAAGAGATTTCTGAAGGAGACTTCATCAGTTGTGCTGAAAATATTCACTAGGGTATAGTCTTTTTTTTTTATCGGAAAGGGATCAATGTCATAACTAAAAATGTACAATATCAGATTACAAGTACCGTTGAGGTCTAGGTGAGCAAAAATATCAGCAAGGATCAGGATCAAAACTACTAGTCGTAGAGTCCGACTAGGGTATGGCTAAGTGTTCCTGATATAGACTACCATATGCATCTGATATTAAGAGTCAGACAAGGATTTATTTGATACACATTTTCTACCATTTTTCTTTAAGTACAAGTATTATGTCAATACTCTTGTGCCCAAAAAAAAAAAAAAGTATTATCTCAATATTCATGACCAAGATAAAGGGTTTTTCCCATTCTGTACCTGCAAATGACATTTGGTAAAATGAAGGATGCTGATGCAGGGCGAATTTCAGCCTCTGGTGCAAATTCTCTCACCCGAATAAATTTGAGAAGATTCTTCCTCATGATCTGTTCAACAAGGGCAATAAAGTAGATTGGATGATAGATAAGTACTTGAACTCTTAACAGAATCCTTTCTTGACACTATGGGTTCACAAATATCAAAGTTCTGTAGAAAATAATATGAGCAAGTCATGCTCAGATCAACCATATTTAGGAAATTAGGAATCAAATATTGGTTTATTATATATATAAGAACTAAGGTTAGATGTTTATACTGTTACCTTTGTTATAACTATATTAATTTAATGAGTAGATATTCCATTAGTCTTTGACAAATTTGAAACCGACTTTAACTTTTGATTGCGAGCATAAACATCTATCATCAATGAAATAAAGAACTTTGACGCAACATTTCACATGCACCCAAGACAGTCTCCGTTGACCTGATGAGAGACTAGGTGCTCCATTGCTTTAAAAAAATAGTTAGCCAGTTTTAAATCTGAGAAAATCTCATAGTACACACTTTAGATCCAAGTCATTTGAAGATAAAATGCAATCTTCAGTTTACAGTATGATAGTAATTTAAAATCAGTTTGTAAATAAGCCTTGCCTCAGTGACCAAAACGTTCAAGTTTGCAATATACAAGAATGCTGCAATTCAGAAATTGAGAAAATTGTGAGGCGAAAAAACTCATCCTACAGTTTTTAACTACAATTAGACTGGTTAAAAGTTCTATTTTTAATTTTCCTACTAAACCTTAATACGATTTATGGAAAACAATTAAAAAAACAGAACAAGAAACCAATCAAAGATAAAATATGTTAGAGCATAGAAATTTAGATGTCCTGGAGAAGATACAGAAAACATACAACATTCAAACTGAATCACTCTTTACATTAACTAATATAAAGAGAATGGTTTTCAGTGTATAGTTTACACATATGTATGTGCATATGTATGTTTGGATATATGCATTTATGTGTGCGCATGTGTGCTTGTATAATTTAAACCATATGTATGTATTACATAAGCGTATATACTATTCTTTGGGGAAGAGGAGTCTAGGTTTGAAATCCTGATATTCTGGAATGGGCATTAGATCACAGGACTACAATATCACTGCTAAGTTTAGAGAATCATGGTAAGAAGAAAAAGAGGGGAAAAAGGAGAGTGGAGGTGGGCAAATAAGGGAGAGGATATTTCAGACTTGCTCCAACAACAAAAGCATATATACAGACTAAGAAAAACTTTTGTATTTATGGATTGTGCCAAAAGCATATAAAGAATATGAGATGCATTACCAGAACCTCATGCCCAACACTCTTGTCAAGAGATAAAACTGCACAGACATGCTTAATGAACTCCAACACAGGATCCCCCTTACAGATAGTCTGAGAAGATTGTTGATTTTCTTTTGAGATATTTTGTGGATCCTGATGGCTATTCTCCTTTATATGGAGACTGGGATCACAAACAATTTTTAGAAGCTTATATGTGAAGTAAGACCCAATCTGCAGGATTGACAATCAACAAAAATCAAAATTTAGGAATTGCTGGGAAACTGAAATTTTTTCGAAATCCAATTGCTAAGAACCATTGTGTTTGATACCTTCTTCTTTAGTTCTTCTGTCATCTGCAATTCAAAAGATTCTGAGATGGCAGCTGGGACTGATGGAGTGCATAACTCACGATTCCCCTCAAATGCTCGATTTGCTGCTTGCTCTTGCGCATATTTCCAGGGAATATACAAAAACTCCGATACAATCAAAATGAAATGTTCCTGAAGATAGGTGCCATATCAGAAGATTTGGGGACAAGTACTCGTAGAGTTGATAATCTATGTTGCCATATATTGAAAATGATCCCAAATTCCATACCATGATCCCTAAGTTAGTCAATTGAACAAATCTTCACATAAACGTTCGTAAGTGAATGACTAACCTGAATGGACTTTGGCAAGTTGTCTGCATTACTCCAGTTTGATACAATCGCTACTTGAGATTCTTCATTGCGTGGTCTTAGTTCATCTTCAAATGATCCCTCTTGAAATCTAGCTTGAATGCCACCATAGTTGTACTGTGACAGGGATAAGAGACAAAAAATAAATAAACAAAGAACTCAAGAGAGGCCTAATCATGGTATTCATAACAAAGTATACATTGGCGTTGTCACTTTCCTTGCGGTTCATGTCCTATTTATCCCTTGTCTAATATTTGGCATCAGATCAGACCATCTTTCTTTGATTTATAACCTTTTGCCATGGGAACAAGTGTTTACCAGTTATCAGATAAACACAATGGTCCAATTAGTCAGTAGACAGACTTCATCAGATTTTCATCCAAAAATATCATTTAGCATTTCATTTTTCTTTTCTTTTCTTTTTTTGTGGATCAAGTAGGAAAAAGATTAAAGATGAAGAGTTAGCAAAAGCCTCAAATATACTATAGGGTGCCATGGTGGTGGTACGGAAGCAAAGGGGAAAAAACGCATATTTTGCAACCATAGACCACAAAGAATTTTCATATACAGCTCACAAGTTATACAGTTATGTACAGCTTGAGTAATTCAAAGAAAAACAATCACAATGAACCACCTTCAGTGGCTTACTAACAAGACTAAATCCAACAACATCAACCACACTGATAAAATAGATGAACAGCATATGCATATATCAAAAGATACAGGGGAAAGCTAAAGATTTTCTAATTTGCATCTTGCACTAGATGCATATCAAAAATCATCTCATTAGATTTAACGAAGCTCCAATGATATATATTATATTTTGAAGTTTGCTTCAAATATTAAGGGATCTCTTAGGCGATACAAGAGGAATGAAACTAAGAAAGTAGAAACAAATATGACAATGACAACATCAAACTGTTAGGCTGAAGTTACCTGATCCATGAAGAGCAACGAATGCCAGAACTGCAAGGGCTCAAACTCTATCCACTGAAATAAATCTCTGCAAATGGGCAAATGTTAGAGGGTAAAGGACCAGGCAAAGAAGAAGTTTGATACTTTAGAATTCTTGGATTCTCAGCAGTGAAAAAGAAAATAAACCTTGTTTGCAGAGTTTTGAGCAAACTATCGCAGTAAGCTTTTGCAGCAGATAGATCAGATTTTCCTGTGTCAATAATGAATTTTGAGAAGCTTGCAAAAACAATGGTTGCACCCAGTTTGCGAAACTCGGCCATTAGCACTGTAAACACTTTTTGCATAACCTGCAAAGAGAAATGTTAAGCCAACCAAATTATTTTACCACCGCTCAATACCAATTACTCTAAACCAGTCCTGGTATGCTGAATATATCAGCATCTCTCAGAAATAGAATTATTTAATGAGCATACTTTTTGCTACATTTTTTACCTGAAGCATATAGTTCCATACAACTGCTTTCATGAGATTCATAAGATGTTCATTGAAATCAATGAAAGAATTGGATAAGTGAAAGGACCAACCAGATGAAATTCAGATATGGAGTCAGGGAGACATAAAAGAATAAAAAGAAGAACTCAGATGATTATGAGCATTCTTTAGGGATTGACAGTAATTACCTTATGCAGCATATGATAAAGAGCAGGATCATGCAGTTTGGACTTTGGGCTGCAATATAATGGGAAAAAAAAATAAATTAGAGTGTAGGAAAACCATAAAAGAAAAAGAAAAACCGGAAGTATTAGTAATATGTAACAAATATACCTGCAAAGCCAACGGAACAAGTTTTGCAAAATTGCATCGGCAAATACATTTCCGGATGTAACTGCATCTTCAAGGCATCTCTGGATCAACTGTTTGAGCACACGAAATGCATGTTTACATGAGGTCACCTCATCCAAGAAATACTGCTTATCAGAAGACTGTATCCCGAAATTCGTGTCTTCATCCAGTCCAAAGAGAGTGCCACCTTCTATCTCATTTACTTGGTTACTTTTAAGAAGAGCGTCAACAGCTAGGTGATGGATCTGAAGAAAACAATAGTAAAAAAACAACATATAAACATGTGTATAAAGGACGCACTAGGATTCAGAGGGGAAATAAAAATATATGTAGTTTGAACCTTAAGCTCCACAGTAACTTTTCTATATGCTCCGGGATAATTACAAATAGGCTGATTTACCTATTAAAAACAAAAAGGTTAGCTGACAAAAATACTACCAGATGATGAAACTTAGGCTGCCGAATTCAAGGGTTGAAAGGAGTTAGGAGGCAATTAATTGTAAGTGGGTTGTGAGAAAAGTCTCCGCTCACTGTCTCCAAGAAAGAAAAAAGGAAAAAAAAAAAAATGCTACGAACTGACTTCATCAATGAAGCTTGATAATTCTTCATTTGCACCTCCTAGGTCCGGAATTCCATTATCAGAAATCCAAAGAACCTACAGAAGATCAGCAGAATTCAGCTTTTAAGAGTTGCTTAAGTTCATATTTACAATAAGGACACAATTAAAGCAACAACAGGAATTTGCTACAAAGTTCTGCACAAAACTGCAAAATGCTTTGGGACATGCACCATAAACTGTACATAAGTAAATCTTGTCTGTCCTCGAATATAAGAGATGATAATCAGGTAATGATAAAAATGCTGAAACCATATAGCAGCAAATCCATCGACAATTATGTAAATCAATATGCAATTATTGCAATAACCTGTTGTTGATCACGTAATGCTCTGGAAAAAAATATATCTGCTGTATGAATGAGCCAATCAACCTCAAAATTCCCAACCGGAACCTGCTCCAGGTAGAAGATTAACCAAGTGAATAGAAGTCTGCCAATATATAAATTGCCAGAGAGGATATAAATTATTTTTACATGGGCATATCGTGAGAGAGCGATTCTTTCACTCAACCACTGTGATGATGCAGCACAACGGTGCATCCCAATTTTTGCAGCAATAATTTGCCAGCCAAGAGCCTGAAGACAGGAATGCATTAATAATTCTTTGAGTAACGCATAAGGTGAAAACAAAGCAATGGTACCTACTGGAGCAACAACAATTGGAACTGCATTACCTGATATTGACTATCACAAGCATTAGCAGGAATGCTCAGGCAAGGACAATTATCGAGTGCTCGTATACTAGACTTCAGGGAATCGGAATCAGGGCACTCAATGACAGCAATTACAGGTCCATGATGCTCATATCTATCGGTTATCATACAAACAATTAGACAACATAGGGATATTCTGGAAATGGTAATACAAAATCACACAAGAAACATGAACTGCTCAAGTTACTAAAAAGATATGAATTCTGCTACTGCTTAAGCACATAGACATGACAAGCATGAATCTAGTTTTTATTACTGATTTCAGACGAAATAATGGCCTTCCAGAAATTCAGATGAACTCCTTGAGTCTCTCTTCTTATATTTGATAAGTCCTTTTCCAAAGGATCTAGGAATATTATTATGTAGTAGAGTGTTTCTCAATTATCAAGCATGGTCATAGTATTTTTAAGTGCATAGTCTTCCATCATAGATGCCAGACCTGACTGCATATACAGTTAAAACATTGAACTTCTCAAGCCCAGCCCCGTAGCCTCTCAAAAATGATGTATTATTCATGGGCATCTTCTCCTTGGAATAAGGAGCAGTTAGAAAAGGAGGACATTGGAAATGAAATGGAGAAGATAACAGAGCATTTTTCTGAGATGCAGGATAAGACAATGGCCCTAAGATTCAGGTTCAAGTTTAGACCATTATAAATTAGATTATATGACATTTCCAAAAGAAAACAGAAAGATGTACTAAGGAAGCTACTATTATACGTTTAAGGAATTTGAAATCAAGCTTTTACACGTTTCAATTTATGTTATCGGGGGTAATCAAAATTTGCTACAGTTATGTTACTGAACCTTATAAAAGGTGTTTTGAATTGTTTAACATTTCACATCAAAACCATGCTGTCAATACCACTATTACTCTTAACTCTAAAAGGATCAAATCAAATTGGGTAATAATCCTACTTTGATAGAGACAAGTGGCAACAACCAATTAAGGTTTATAAAAGGCGGCTAAAAGATGCCTCTAACACTCAAACCTTAATTTGGCATACTTATGGGATTTAGAATAGTTTAGCTGGATAGCTGGAATTTTAGCATAAATGTCTTTTGTTAATTTTAAATTCTTGCAGTCTCTTAATTTATTTTTCCTAGTTTCGATTGATTAGGATTTGGTAAAGATTCTTTCCTAGATAGCATAGGATTTGGTACAGATTCTTTCCTCCATAGTTTAGGATTTAGTTTTAGAGTATATAAATGGAGGGTTTCTCTATATGTTGGCTATGATTTTCCTACTCAATTAATAGAACCTACAGACTGTTTCTGTAAATCTTGATTGTGTGACACAATCAAACCTCAGGTGTGATGCCTTACGGTTCCTATGTGATGCCTAGGGTTATTCCCTAGTGTGATGCTAAGGGCTTTCCTTTCTTTACTGCAATTTCACTGTTTTCAGCACTAAATTCAGACACTTTGTTTTTGACTAACATAGCAGAATTTGGTGTCTCTCTAGGGGATAGCTTTGCTGAGTTTGTCCTGCATCATGCTTATTTGCAGAAAATTAAGCATATAAATAAATAATTCTGAGCATAAATCATAACACAAAAAATGAAAAAAGAGAAGTCATCAGATTGGCCATTTTGAGCCAAGTATTCAGAGGAATTAAAAGATATTAAGAATGAATTATTGTACTCCCTCAGCCCTATAATATTAGCTCCATTTGCACTTTTCACACAAAATAAGGATTCCCTAATATCTCTAAAATTCAAAATAAAAAGACTCATTTCCTTCTTTGCCCATAGAACACATTAAAGACATCTCTTTGGAAATTGGGATAGTAGTTAAAGAAGGGTAAGAGTGGCAAAAACATATGAAATCTCCATTAGTATTACAAATGGAGCAAATATTATAGGACAAATGAAAAGTGCAAACAGAGCTAATATTATGCAATGGAGGGAGTAATTATAGAACAGAATATATTTTACAAGACAAAGTATTATCCCAATGTGTGTAGTTTGGTAACCAATCAACAAATTTTCATTTTTCCATCGAAGAAATCCTAATAATTATGTGATCCATTATGTTATAAGGTATTCAATCCAACTTGTATAGATTTGGGTGGATTTTAGTTGTATTTGCTTAGGTACTTTCGAGTTCCTCATTGCATACAAATCTAGACAAAAGATGCACCTGCTCAGTTGCTCAACAAGAAGTCCAAACTCAAGATTAAGGGTGCATGCTTTGGCTAAAGTTTTCTACATGATCCAATTAAAACCATGCTTTTGGCTAAAGTTATTGTGTTCTCGATCCAATTAAAACCATGCTTTGGCTAAAGTTTTCTACATGATCATCTATCAAACTTGTTTAGAAGCAACCTCCGGTTTCCCTTTACACTTCTCCGGGAGTAATTAACTAGAAGGCCAAATAATTCTCACATGTAACAAATACCAATATGGTAAAAACAAAGAACTGGTCAGATTCCTGTTTACTGACAACTAATATCATTGTTCCGTCCTTTTGCTCTTCAACTCATGTTATTTTAACATTTCAAAGTTTCTAGTTTGAACATACTCCCTCCTTTTCAGAATGTAATATACACAAGTATTAAGGGTCTCGAGAACACAATAACTTTTGAAGTGAAGTACCTTTCATACCCTTAATAAATTTTTTGGGGGGGGGGGGGGAGAGATAAATTGGGATAAAGAGATGGGTAGAGTTGGAAAATATGTAACAAATACTCCTTAAGATGTGTAAAAGGACAATTATTTGACAAGGCCATCCAAACCTAAGGGCTTATATTTTGAAAAGGATGGAGTGGAAAATAGATATGAACTTTCTAACTTAAATTTTCCTTCTGGCATGGATCTAGAATGCCCTAATTCCCACTTTGTGACCAGATTCAAATTGCAAAATCTTAGTGGTGCAGGTAAAAAAAATGCCTCATCGAAGTTTGTGTCTATCAAACATGCCTATTACTTTGGGTGAGAAATAATATAATTGCCAAAAGGCAGTAAAATTAAAAAGATAAATTATTTTATAGTTGAGATAAATAAGGGGTTTCAAGGAAGTATACATATAAGCAGAAAGAAAACCTGTAGTCATTTATTGTTCTTTGAATGTTCCTTTCGGCATCCTTGACATGCCCAACGTACTCAATCTGAACAAAAGCAGGTATCACAAGGTAATGAAAGGAATAGGGTAAAAGCACAAAGATATGATTTTTGCAAAACAATAAGGGTCACCTTGAAACTAATTCCTTCCCTTGAAATAGGATCTTGAGTAGACAATGCTTGACAAGCTTCACGAAATAGTCTTTCAAGTACTTGTGGTGACAATTCCTTATTTTGAAAGGGATTAACCACCACAACAGATATTATTCTGGATGAAGGAAAGTATCCAACATATATTGCTCTTGCCTCAGAAATACTGAAAATAGAAATGAGACACCGTAATTTAGGAGAGAAGAAATAAAGTTAATGCTCCAATATTTCCTACAGAAAGCAAAAATGTGACTAATAAATGGAATCTTAGCCAAATATCAAAGAAAGCATTTGCAAGTAAGACAAAATCATCTCCAAATGAAAAGCAATGCAATAAATGTGTTTCCTAGTTTGTTGGTACAACTGTTTTCAGCTAACTAAGAGTTCCCCTTCCATAAGCAAGAGAAAACATGATTGCATGCCTTGTTCAAATCTTGACATGGCTAAAGTCAAGAAGTAACTTTAGCTGAAAACAAACCAGAGAAGTCAGAATTAAGATAAACATGTTTGAAGATCATTTCCACTCCTTTGCCTAAGGATGGATTTAAATGGATCATCCATTGGGTTAACTTCAATGGTCCAAAACACATCTCATCTCATTTGAGTAATAAGGGCGTATATGTTCTTATGTGACTATGATTATTTCACCTAAAAGTTTAAAGAAAAAAAAGAATAATATTCATATGAAGCTATAAACCATGTTGCTCCAGGCTAGGGTAGTGGAATAAGAACAAGAGAACACTTAATATTTGTTTCATCAGTGAAAATTATGCCTCTGGTTGGATAAAATAAGCATTTTTGAGCCGCATGAAGCCTCGCCCTACATTATTGTCTGCATCTTCTTATGGCAGCAGAGCATGGACATACTGATTTTACCACAATGCTGAAATCAAATAAGACCAACATACTCCCTCCGTCCACAAAAAACTGTCACTTTCTAAGATTTTTCATGTTCGCAATTATCTGTCATTTTGCAAAATCAAGATGGTATTGCTAATTTTGTTTCTCAACTTTACCCTTAGCTTTATTACTCACCAAACATTGCCTTAATCAGATTTCAATTTTCAAGATGGTAACTTGGTCTTTTGACTCATTACGTCAAACCAATTTGATGATTTTATTAATTTGTGTGAAACTTCAAACAGTGACAGTTACTTGTTGGACAGCCGGATTACTTCATAAGCATAAACGGAAAGTATTCAAACTGTTTGTAACTTCTTAATCCCTAGGGTTAGATTTGGGCAGTGGAGAGGAGTCTTGAATAAAAACCTAGATTAGCTGGTACCAATTGTTGCAATATATGAATCATTAGTAATACTTATGTTTTGCAAGTTAATGAAGAAATAAACAAAGGAAAGATAAATATCCTTTCCAAATATGATCACATTGCAATTTTATTACATC
Organism: Rauvolfia tetraphylla; assembly: GCA_030512225.1. Lineage (NCBI taxonomy): Eukaryota > Viridiplantae > Streptophyta > Magnoliopsida > Gentianales > Apocynaceae > Rauvolfia > Rauvolfia tetraphylla. The sequence goes on from JAJQKT010000062.1 coordinate 3,179,076, forward strand.
AAATAATTAGGGAAAAAAGTATCTGTATCTGCAACACTTTCATTATTAATGGACATCTTTTGAACACTAGAAAACCCTGTTCCGCTCTTTTAGAAATTGTGACCCACGTTCAGGCTACACCAGTTTGACCAACAGATATGAAGATTAGAATGCAGCAAATGAAAGTTACTAACTGAAAATTTACCTGTGATACAAGTAGAAGAAAGAGGGCAATTCTTCCAGATAGGAACACTCAGTTGTTGTCTTCATATGCAGTTCACCTAAATTCCAGCCATCTTGAGCATTTCGTTTTTTAGCTGCTTTATCGACTTTACAAACACAGCCAACTTGAAGGATAGTATTAAACACCAAGGGAATCTTGGTTTCATATATTCCCTGACCAGAACTTTCCACATAAGTTAGCATTCTAATAGCATGAATCATTAAAGTGTGCACCCAAAGTACTGACATCAAATCATATTTAAATTTCAGGTTCCAAGCACACCATTTTGCCATCAGATTTGATGTATTTATGTCCACACAATATTGGAATTCATTTCTAATCTTAAACCAATTGTATTTTTAGTTACAAAAGCACGAAAAGGGTTCCCGCTTCTCTATGGAAAGGGGCAAGAGAAGTTAGACAAGTAAAGGAAAAGTTAAAGTTTCAGGATAAGGTCTACCAAATAGTTGAAACTTCTGAACAGGGAGAAGAGAACAATCTGACTACTACTATGACTCTCCTCTCCTGGAAGCACACACGCTGTGATTCCACTGAGGTCGAATCACTCCCTCTGAACTTTTGGGAATGGGATGCTGCACATGCTGAACTATCAAAGCTTTTCTGCCTGCCTAAAGAAAGCCAGCTCCATTTTCATGGATCCTAATCAGATCAGATAAGGGGTTGGGAAGCCTTTTGTTAAACCTTGCATGAATGAAATCCTTCCCTCCTTCACCTTCCTCCTTTTACTTCCTCCAAATCAAAAAGGAACAAGCCAGTGTCTGCATATTCAGGTTAACTACAACAAAGAGAAACTAAATGGACTACTTAGCCATGGTATAATACTTAGAACATCAGCAAGGCCATAATCACTGGAAACCAAGAGAACATTAGGAAGATAGCTTCATCCCTTTCCCCTCCTTCCTTTTAGGTTCCTAATCTACAATGTTCTTCAGCTGCGCTTGTGTCCTATGTAATAATCAAACATCATAAAGAATTTCTTTAGATAAGAAAAGGTTGTAGAAGGCATTGTGTCACTCAATAGTCAGTATTACAAAGAAATAACATGACAATAGGCAATTTGTAATGCAGCATGCTTGTGCTCTAGCATTCTGACCTCAACTTCCGGATCTGCAAGGTGAACAGCCAGCTTCTTGCTTTCTGTCCTAAGCAGATCTTCCTCAATTTCAACCTGCAGAGATGATGAATAGGCTGAGGAACTTTTTAAAACTTCCACATTTAGACCTAGCCATTTAGTGGAATTTCTGTACCTCAATCAGATTGCTACGACATCCATGAGGAATAATTTTGTTGACAGCCTTTCCAGGAAAGTCCTCTGTTACAGAAGCTTTATATTTAAGGTAAAATACTCTAGGGACCATTATAGGAATCTTTTGCATAACTCCTTCTGCAACTACCCAAGCAAAAAGTTGCCCGTGCTGTGCACTTGGTATGAGCTGAATTATCTGTGTTAAACAGTGACAGGATTAAGAAACAACATAGTTGACTGCTTCGTAAGTACACAGACATGTAAAATTGAGTCACCTGCCAATGGCTGCTGGTGAGTGCCAATTGTTGCCTCTGAAAATAAGAATTGACCCCAGTTCGACCCTGAGCCTTTCCATGATTGGCCTTGCTACTGGGGATCTGAGGAACACCATCAAGTAAATTTGTTCTCCTTGAGGCATCCAACCTTGCAGAATTGAATGATCACAATTAAACACCGCTAAGCAAAAGGTATACAGACATAAATGTGTCCAGCATATAACTCAATTTCCTCAAATGGATGTGAAAAATTTTACTTGAAGCACTTAAAGATATAATAGACCCTTGACCATGCATTCTCATAAAAGTCCATAAGTGAAAAGGGTAAGGTTACAGATTAGAGATTAGAGATAAAGGACGACGGACGAAGGTGCATAATTTCATTGTTAATTGGTGGACTTGGTTCCACAACTATTCGAGGGAGTTTAGAAAACCGTGTGTTGTGCTCATATATCTGAAAAGTTGAATATACAAGTTTTATTCATTCATCAAGCTCTACTTCCTCTAAAAGCTGTCTCAGGTCCTGGACAGAATAGGTGCAATAAGGTAGATCCTCCTTCCAAAGGATCCCTAGAGAAAAGACAAGAGGAAGAAAATGGTTCCCGCTCACCCACCCCCTAAAGGACTTTGGAAAATAGAAGTTTCTAAGGATTACAATACCAACAAATATCATTTGCAATCCACATGCTAACTCCACTGTCACTTTCAGTCCATTAAAGTTAAATAGTTTGGGAAGCACCATAGTCATGAATACATGAGCAAAATATGTTTATTTCAGCATCATGAGTAATATATCTGTTTGCTGTTACAATTTCAAAAGCACCCAAATAAAGATATACTTTTTGCAACCAGAGAAGCAAGGTACCTTTGCCGCTTCCTTTTCTGAAGTGGCTCTTTCCACTTCCTTTTCTTCAATTTCAACCATCCTTCATAATCTACATTCCTATCAATGTTTTCCTTAGAAGTATTATTTTCTTGTAAAGATTCCAATACTTGACACACTCGACCACTACACTCACTTTCTTGTTGTGGACAATCCATCTGATGAATTTTCTTAGATGGACACTGCTCATTATTGGCAGCATGACAGCGAACAACAGGTCTAGGTCCACCAAGCAAAGTTTTACTTCTGGTCCTGATATCCTCCATATCTTCAACATTCTGATCATCTGTTGTGTGTCTAATGGCACGAACGTCAGAGCCTACTTCTACATCATCATTTCTATTCCTGAAACCAAAGATATCAACCAATTTCCTCTGGCGAAATTTATCCTCTTTCTCACGAACCTTTTTATGAAGCCAATCGGGATGAATAACCCGAGGCACTGGATTAGAAACCTGAAGATTGGGCAAGTTGTTAGCAAAATTTAAACAGAAAAGGTAAAATGTGTACAGTCATATGCACCAATGTTTTTCACCTTTTGCATTGCAGCAGGAATGGTAATAATTTTCTGAATTGCTGAACAAAGCCGTTGTTTGTAATAGGACCAATCTATAATTGAGCGGATACCAACTTCTGATGATATTTTGCACCACTTGTTTACATAAAATTTCATAATCTCTGAGATGAAAAATACAAGAGCAATTGTTGGTAGGATTAAATTGAAGAGCAAAACGAAAGAGAACCCCCCAAAGAGAGAGACAATAAAAAGTTACCAGATTCAGTTTCGAATATAGCAACTGGTATGGCACGCTCACTTACAGCGTTCCCCTGTCCAAATCAACAGCCAGTAGCCATGAAATCCCAAACTCATTAACAGCTTGTAAAAGACAAAAGGAATGACCCAACCAACAGAGAGAAAGACCATGAAATTATGACAATGCCACATTGTGAGATATCTCGGCAGTATTAGATCAAAATAACACGAGTGATCTATACCTAAAGAACATTCATAATGTCACAATGCAGCTTAAGAAGCCAACCTGTATCTATGAGGAACATTCATTATTTGTTTTAAGTTGTAAAGGATTAGAGAAGAGAAACTCCTTGAACAATAGCTCAGAACAAAAAAAAAAAAAAAAAGGGAGTGATGAAGGAAGGTTCATGCTTCAGGATTGGTAAATAAAGAAATTATTACATTGGTGCTCAACATGATTTTCTGTTCTGTCTTTTGTTTTTGTTGTATAGATATAATTTAATTTTCATACCCTTCCACTGATGAAACATTCTATAATCAGAATAAGTATTTAAAACAAGCCACATCCAAACATTCGGAAAGCTTTAATGAAGCATTTACCTTATTCCATAATAACAAATAAACAAAATTTTAGAACCCAGATCACTTGCATTCAGATACATTCATACCTTTTCACCAAATAAAAAAAAAAAGATACATGCATACCTTTGGTTCACATGCAATAATATACTGGCAAAGTAATCCCTTGTCTTTGACCATTGTATCTCCTAGAAAATCAGCTAGGCGCTTTGCCGTAGTTACAGCACAAGACTTCTGTTCACCATAGTCTACTAAGGACTTGCTCATTGTGCTTGACTCTGATATGTAATCTAGCAATTCACTATCTGCAATGTCTTTCCCTTGATTCTGTGAAATTTAAGTTTTCGTCAAACATTTTACCAATTTAAAATCTTAGCTCAGCTTTTATAAAACAAGGGAAGAAGTAAGTTCAACTTACATCGAGAAGATCAAGCCATCGGTTTGCAACAGAAGCCACTGCCAGATAGCATTCTTCAAGGGTCGATCCATGAAGAAACTTATCAAAAAGCTCAGCCTACAAATTTTGATATATATCAGCAATAAAAATGAAAAATATTTCATATTACTTCAATATGCCCCATAAGTTTAGTTTGCAGCCTGACATAAGCAAATTAAGACTAGCAAAAAGTAACAGTTTAACCAAATCTTTAACTACATTATAATATCTCTCTTAAACTTCAGTCACCAAATGAAAGTAAATGGGCATAAGCTAAAGGGAATAGCAATATACAGATATGCACACCAAAAATGGATGAGAACAACAATCTACTGGAATAGCAAGACTACTTCAAGCAAACGTTGGTCATTCAAGATTTAGAAAGAATGTTCTATTTAACCAGATAATTATCATTGCAATTATTTTCCTTTTTTCCCTCAAGGAATGAACGTTATAATATTAATAGCTGAATGAAGTACAAGATCCGCCTACATGTCTGGCCACCTAGGTACCTATATTTCCATATATGCAAACACACAAAGATACTCGAGACTCTAAAAGAGCCACTATCATCCCAATAACTGGAAGCCAATCAAAACAAAACATCACAAAAAAGGGTTTTTATTCTGTCCATCATCCTGTGCAACGAATTCAAGATGGTAAGTTAAAGGCAGAAATTAAAGACTAATGCACATTTGTCTACTGCATTATAAGTGTCTTTTCTTCTTTTTAGAGTTACAAGAAACGGAAATGACAAAGGAATCTGTGCCTGCAGAATCATGCTTTGTCTTTTAGTTTTATTTTGCTCGCTTCCAATTACAGACTAGCATATATCAAATTCATGCTTTCTGAATACTTCTATCATGGAAATTTTGATTCCCAGATATGCAGAAGACAATGGATAACATGCAAAGAGGCCCATATTGTCCAAGTATTCCTTTAAAATGAAGCATTGACCACCTTGCTACATCAAGCTCCACGTTTTCTCAGCAAAATTTCTTTTTTTTTCCCTTTTTACACTTATACTGATTGAGAAAGGGATAATACTGAATGCTTTTACGGCGCAAAAATCTACATTTCAAACAAACTAGTACACAAACAGAAACACGATCATAGACCTGACTTGTCAACGTCATGGAAACAATGGTAAACAAGAGAAGTTCAGCTTAGCAAAAGAGGTCCTTTATTAGAATAACTAGCTATTGAAACTACTCTTGATTCATTTATAATATTGGCAACCAATCCTAGAGAAAATACCTGCTACTTTGCAATCTCAAAAATGTGAAAGAACATAGTCCAGTTCTTCTTGCTGCAGACTCCTACTCCAAGAAATTTTGTAGTCAAGCACTAATTAAATTAGAAGATTACCTGGAATACTTTGATGAGCTTTAGTTCACCTCGCCGTTTGATTTCAAAACCTTTCAGCTCAGCCAGGGTTCCGTCATCATTAAAAACTGCATAACGCTTTTTTATCAAGATTCCTTCTTCCTTGGAAGCAGGGATAATCATCGCCTACATATAAAATAAAATACAAATAAGCAAATGAGTTCAAATTTGAAGTAACCAAAAATCATGTTTGAGTACTTGTCAGAATTTCATATTAGTTTGTGGATGAAAACCACCCACTGCACCTTGTAGGGTCCATCCACTTCAAACTCAATTGAGCATTCACTGTGTGTTGTATAAGTCATATTGATAGGATCTTTGAGAGTCTGCAAGAAATTACAGTTAGAAAGAAGTTATCCTCATCTACAAGTTATTGAATTCAAAAACAAAACACCAAGTGCTTTGAACTGTTCATCTGATAGTAGGATACTAGGTATGTTATCCAATAAAGAATTTTAATGCATTGTGCTGAACTAACAAGGGAAATAATGAAGGAGAAAGCAATAATTCACTCAATAACCTGGTATTGATCATTGGTGTTGTTTCTGGCAACGTCGACATTAAGCATAACACAGGGATATGAGATAGTCAGCTTCTTCTTTGAGTCTCTGAAACAAGTGTTCCATGAAAAATGATCATTGTCTCCCCCAATATAGGGTATGTTCTCAATTGCTTAAAATAAGCCGCTTATAGCTTTTTTCAAGCCAAAAGCTGTTTTTGACGGTTTCTCAACTGATTATTCATTTCTAGTTTTAGTTTAAATAAAATGAAGAAAGCCATTTTTAAGAAGCTACTCTGAAGATACTTTTCAAAACAACTTTTGCTTATTGAAATTGTGAAAAATAAGAATGTTATCTTAATTTTAGAAATAACTGTTTTTATAAGCACTTCTTTTTCAATAGCCTAAAAAAAAAATTCGGCAATCGAGAACAAACCCATATAATAAGAGAACCCTCTTATTTCTTGAATAATTCAGTAGCAGAACAATGAAAAGTTTCTAAAACAAAAATAAGATGAGAATAACTATTAGTATACCTTGTTTTGAAAGTAAAGTTCTCTGGGAATGTCCCGGGCAATGCACACCAGATTCCATCTGTGTCTAATTCAAGGGGTCTTCCAATTCTTTCGATCAGCAACCTAGCATTTTGAATAATTTTTGCTCCTGTATATGTAACAACTCCTGCCATTTCCATGGAATACCACCGAGCACCCCTACAAAGAACCATGCTCATAAATATCTAGAATGCACAGTTTTCATATAGGAAACAAGCTTGCAAATTAAAACCAGATTTAATTAATTAATCACGTACTTGCGCATGACATATCCATAGAAGGAGTTCAGAATACACTTATGAGCCAGCTGTAACGAATCATAGAGAACTACCATGTCCTGTAGAAGCCAGTAAGAAGACAAGCAGGAAATTTAGTCATGCCAGAGACCAGCTTTACACCAATTCAAATAATGGATCGGGGATGCAGGAGAGAAAGATACTTGTGCTTCCTGGATCTTGATATGATTTCCAGTAGCCTTTGCCTCAGATAACTTCCCCTTCCACACTTTATTAAGCCCTTTGTATTCATACCTTCGATCTCGAAAACTAGAGAGAGAGAGAGAGAGAACTGGTTACTTGTGTGACAACCTAAAATGGTACTTCCCATATCTCTATAAGCAAAGAACTGCATGTGCTACTTGTTAAAGCAACAAAAGGCTGTTGTACAGTTGAGTTAAAGTGACAAATCAAAAGATGTCAAACATAATATTCATGTACAACTTGAACGGAAGCTTACCTACGCACAGTGTCAATATAGAAGGAGTTTTCCCGCATGCAGATCCCGGCTTCTCGAAGCCCAGTAACTGGTTTGTCCAGTACTCGTTTGTATGCCTTCAGATTGAAAAGTAAATTTGCAGCTTTTCAATTGGTCTTGGATATACCTTATTGAAGTGGCACAATAGGGGAAAAATATACCTTTTGGCAGTATTTCTTGAGACGTTCTTTCAGTTTTAATTGTTGCTCGGCTTTAGGCAATTCAAGGAAAGTTTTTGACAATTTCCCATCTACATTTTCAAAAAGTTCTGACTCTAGTTGCCTCTTCAAGTGATAGTAATCACTGATATTCAGGTTGATCCCAAAAAATACAAATATATATATTAACAGTTGTCCCTGTATAATTGTCCAGATTGTAAGAATTGAGTGTAAAAGTAAACCTTCTCTTTGCCATGTAAGCCTCCCCTCTCCAAACCCATTCAAGCTTTCTTAGACAATTTTTTCCTGGACGGTTGAAGTCGCAGGCAGTGCATATTTCATCCGAAACAATTGATAGTGGCTGGAACTCAACAAAACCACAAGTTCGATCAGAAACATGCATTCAAGTAGAGCAAAAGTCTAAGCTGAAATCAGAACCAAGAATTATACAAATAATTACATCAACTGAATAAAGAGAGTAACTCTTGAAAATAAATATGTGAGAAAAGAAGAATGGTGAGAGAGGGAAAAGTACCTACTACTGCCACTTCTGGACAAGGCTAACTAAATGAATTGATTTCAGAGTACACCAAGAGATAATTATTCTTGATCTTAGTGAAACAGTGAGGTATGCAATAAATAAGAATTCTTCTCCTTCCATTTCTTATTCGCTAGATTTAAGAAGAAGTCGAATTTTTGCTGAGTTAGAAGCAGGGTGGGGAACCAAAGTTAGATTATATAATTCTCTGAACTACAAGTTACTTTCAGATTTGGGGCATAGCTATCTTCAAAACATTCTAATTAGGAATATATCAAACATATCCTGCTGTGTCTCCCCCTTGAACCGTTCTTATTACAGAAACTGTGGCCATCGAATCGACATGTTCCATTTCAATTTGTAACCTGGATCTGGAAGAGGACAATGTGAGCTCCTCAAGTTGCCATCATAAGAAATGTTAATTGGTCATCAGTAACAGGTGTCCCACTTCAACTGAAGGTATAGCACTTCTACAAATGTGCCTGATATTCAAACCTTCTGATCTTAAGTTGTACATGAGAGAGAACATAAACAATATGTTGGCCAGCAGAGACAAAGAGAATATCTTTAAAAGAATTCATGTTTACTTTATGAGTTCAATAATAGCACACCTGAAATGCTTTAGTATATGTAGCTTAAGGAGATTACTTGAATAATCTATCACTGGCTCTGGCTCCTGAGAATTCAGAGCATGTACATTCTCAATGAATGATTGGATCAATTTCGTCTGGTTATAACTCATTCTAGTAGTGTCTATTAAAATTCGATCTGTCAGTTAGAATTGGTGGTCAGTAAAGAAACTTGACAAAGGATAAACGTGAAGGAAAGACATTTTTCTTCTGTTTAGTTTGCTTTTTCTACAGGAGTTGCAAACTGCATCTTGTGTATATAACAATTTTCAAGAATTAAACACAAAATTTGAAGGGAATAAAAGTTCTGGGAACTTGATATTCTCAGTAGATGTAAAATCGAGTATGAAACTCACAGGACGGATTTGGTCTAAAAAATAAAAAGGCGGGGAGAGGAAGCATTGGCAGATTCCATTTCAATCTATCTGAATGGTATTCTGCAAGAGGCCTTCATGAAATATCAGACACCTTCCTATCTTCATATGTGCCTCCCAATCTGCTTTAATATCTAATCCTTCTGACTTCTACGTCAAACATCAGACCATTTAATTTTACAGGCAAATTTTCTTACAATGTCATTGGATGATTTCTCTTGGTTATTGGCTATGCTAGTGAAAGTAAGATCAAACTTTAGCAGCTTATAGAACATAAAAAGTTGCTAAAACCATATTTCCAGGATTAGAAACTAAAATAGGGACATACCTTCTAGCATAAGTTAAAACAGACCAGCTGACTAAGAGCCTTCCAATCTCAGAAAACTGTGTATCTCCAAACGTGCATTCAAATCTGCTTTAATATCTAACCCTCCCTCACTTGTACATATAAGATCAAACTTATAAATTTTACAGGCATCATTTCTTATAATGTCATTAGATAATTTATCTTAGCTATTGGCAGCACTAGTGAAACTAACTTCAAACTTTAGCAGCGCTAAAGCTATACAGCTAGGATTCTAAACTAAAATAAATTCAAAAAAAACTTTAGCTGAAATTAAACTAGACCAGATGACTAAGAGCCCAGATTGTGTCAAACTTTGAGCAGCTATCTCCAGAACTTCGTCTTCATCACTTTTCATCAATTTGTTGATTTCTATGTTCGACACTTGTGATTTTGCTTATTAGTTTACAAAGCTTAATCCCATCATCAAAGTTAATCAACAAGTGCACCAAAACAGTCCCCATTTGCACTGTCCATAGTGCAATGCTTAAGCAATCTAAGTCCAACCTAATGCATTCCAGCACTGAGTAGGAAAGCAAACATAGTGATAAACTTTGATGCTGCAAAATAAGAGGCCTTTATTCTTTTTGCCCTTTTTTTTATCTTTTAACTTATTGAGAGTTGTGGAATGTCCTTCCTGTCCAAATAACAAAGATTGTCCATTTGTTGACATATACAGCAGTAAGTTTTTGCCACTGACTTGGGTTGCTTGAGAAAAGGCAAATAAAACTGAATATATATGCATAAAATGCAGTTATTCAACATGCATACCTGAAGCCTGTTTGTCAATATAATGTTTGGATACATAGCAGCCACATCAAGATGGTAAATCAGGGGACATTCTTCTCGTACAGGTGCATCCCTCAACCTCATAAGCTACATGCCAGGGTGGGGATTGCAGATGTTATAATGTGAATACAAATAAAAGCTTGCATTATTTAGAAACCTTTTCATGTCTATATTATTGGTGAAGAAAACAAACTAAAGCAAACATATATTCATCCATGAACAGATAAAGTTATCATAATCTGTCAAATTTGTGGCATGAAAAGATGTTAACATTCAATTCTGTGGAGAGAAAACAAAGCTAAGATTGCAAATAAAAGTTAACAATTCTGGCATTCAAAAAATTATAAAGTGTCAAAAAGATTAATTAAGCAAATTTTTGGAAAATTCAGCAAAAGAAAAGAAATTTTTGTATATATATACATATATATACTTAAAAAAAATCTTGAGGGTTTCACCATTCAGCTTCGTAGAAACCAGAAAGATTGATACCTTTTCCATGATGGCTGTTTTCACTTCATCATAGTTTGAGACACATTCCAAATCCAACTTTCCCTCTACTTTAATAGCATATTGCAGATCACGATCAAGATTGTCGATTAGTTGCTGAAAAGATAACAGGGTGTATATTTGTAAGTGATAATCATGGATATGAGGGTGCTATCTCCAAGAAGAACATAAGTGAACAAAGTGGAAGAGCAATAGTTTGTTGCAAAATTAGTTAAGAACTTGTATCAACGTCTATTACCTTCTCCATTCCTTAAAAAAAGATAGTAAGGTATGCTCCTGCTCCCTCTGTCCCAAGTTGAATATCCCCTTTCTTAAAATAAGCTTACTTTTCATTCAAAAGAAAAGAATTGATGCAAAACCCTTACAACACATGGATTACAATTCATTAAGGGTGTTGTGCAAAGATGATCAAATACAATCCTAAATCTTTAGGTCAAATCAGTTTTGGACAGTCAATTTGGGACATAGTAGTAACTAAATTTTACCACATTATCATTATGCACCAAAAAGGAAATGATATAGCTTGGCAATCTGAGCATATGGGGATCAATGCAGCAAAATGAATCAATAATGATAGACAGCAGTCTAAAAGCAGTTATCAGAAAAGAGAAAAGGTCAAAAGTTACAGATTCATCTCTAAATGGCACATGTTACCTAGCCGATTACACCCAAAACAAAAATCTAAAAGTATCTTGCTGAGAAACTCATCAATAAATTTAATTTGGTTAGGAAAATCAAATAAACTGATTATTGGCTTAATTGCCACAAGCCAAAGGACACATGAAAGCGTGCCTTCTGCAAATGGTTATTAACAAAATAGATTGGACTTTTATTCTTTTTCTTAGATAATTAGACCAATGCACTTGTGCAAAATAATGTCATCAAGATGTGTGCAGCGAAGCATGTATGAGTCTCGGAATTTGTCCATTTGTCCTGAATTTCTTTGAATGATCTACCAGACAGTTGAATTGTCTAACATAGTTCAGTTGTCAAATAAATCACGCAAGATGACTCATGAAATGCCTAAAGAAGTGATTAGTGTTTTTCAAAAGGTCCAGTAGACAGTTGCTTCATTGTTTCTAAAAGCTGTGAAATAGGAAAATCCATCGATGAAAAATGCCATTGAAACAGTGATTTAGATGAAAATAAATTTCCTGGTTAATCATTTTTCTATTAATAGAATCAGCAAGAGAGTGATCTTCCCACTGATAATTACAAGGAGAATCATCTTTGTGCACATAGGAAATACTGAACATTGCCTATTCACTTGGATGTTAATACACCATGCAGTCAGTACTAAAGGAGATGGAAGAAAAAAATTTGTCTGTCAGTGCATAAAGAAATGTTCAGAAAACCGAAATGGTTGAATAAATTACGCTCAAAAAAGACAAAAATAACTACCTGGTAGGCAGAAGGATCAACTTTAAAGCTAGTTGGCAGATCAGATCTGAAAACACCACTTTCTAGGCATTCAACATGGCCACCAATGTATGTTTCACTCTCAAGCAGTTGATTATTATAGAACTTCTCTGGATCAGATTGGTGTTTGTTTGGACAAATAACATTTGCTTTGTAAGCCTGAACGTTAGGTAAAAAAACAATTTAGTGAAACTGGATGCTGTTTAACAAAAGTCATATGTATTTTTCCAACAAATTGAGGGGAAGGACAGGAATGAGTGAGTCAGTGAGTGTGTGTGTGTGAGAGAGAGTGAGAGAGAGAGAACAAATGTTGATATCTGAATGTTACAATGGAAGCGTTTAACCAAAGATGGAAGTTTCAAAACCATTAATGAATGTGAATGCTTATAAAATATGTATTTTGAACCAAAGAAATTTTATGAGACAAATCAAAACTGAAATCACCCACCTGGACCATAAGAAGCATTTCACATAGAGTTCCACTGCCTTTGCGCAATACTTCATCTGGAGGCATGGGTATTATAGTTGCAAGAGAGAAGATGAAGGGGTGTACGTAGATCATATACAAGTAATAAGTAGCCACAGCATCAGAAACAGAATAAGAAGCCATCATCTGGATATTGATTTTGAAAAAAATGAACAAAAAACATCAGTAGTTACTCTTAACAAGCAAAAAAGACAAAGTTGATACATTTGTTTCTAGCCAGTCTTGAAAAGGTGCCAAATCTTGAAGTGCAAAAAGTTATCTTTAAGTAGTCATGAATACAGTTCATCTATGCCTGATCAATTAACTAAGGTATAAGACGCAAGTCTCACAATTAACATTTTGCTGCCGATCAATTTTACCAATAGAGTGTAATAATAGTATAGTCTATAGTGAAGTTTTCACAAGTAAATAACTACTCATCCCTTCTGATGCAGTATCCATACTAGCAATTGAGCTACACATACGATTTCTGAAGAATCACCTTTTTGTCTTTCGTCCATTTATGAAGGAAACACAACTTAAAAGAGGAAATCATAATTATTCACACAGATAGGCAAATTATAGTACTGCCCAAACAATTCTTTCATTTCAGACAGAAAAATATCAAACAGTTCAAAAATGCACCAACAGTCCTTGCCCGAATGACAAATATAGAGACTCTACCTGGGGCTTTTCCTTTGCAAACCGAACCATATCCTCAGGATTTACCTCCAAAGGATAATAACCCAATTTGGCCTTGGTAACAGCCTGACAAATGGTAAAAAAGAATAGCTACTTAATATGCAATTTTAAAGATCATAGGGAAAAAGGGACAGAGAAGGGTGGGAACAATACATAAGTCAGCAGATCTCCAAACAAAAGAAGTAAATGTGCTTAAAGACACTTTGCCAGTACAGCTAAGAATATATGCTATCATAAATATGTGGTAACTTGCCCTGAAGACAAAAGCATAAGTGAATGAAATTATAGATGGTCAAAACCATGGGAAAAGGATGAATAGCAAGAATTACCAGTAGAACCTTGGTTCCCAGGGTTCACTAAATTCTTTCAAAGCATATCACAAAAATGTCAAGTAGTAGGGACAGGGGGAAAGAAAGGGATAAAAACTTGGAAACACGAATCAGAATTCCCAGAGTAAAGACATGATTTTAAATCACTTCCTCAGGCAAAGAAATATACTTACTACACTGCATTAAATATTTATTTTAGACACTAGTTTATAATGGCCAATTTTTTCACTATTCGACTAAGTCCAAAAAATTTACCTAATCATGTAAAAACCCAATGACACAACACTTGTATTTCTACAAACGAAAAAATTGAATCAAGGAAATAAATATAACATATCAGTTTTCTATTTTGAAGATCGGTATACAATAATGGTGTGCCTTTAAATTCCTAAGTACAAAATCTTCAATGTGTTTTCTGTCTAATAGTACCGCATCATTCAGAAGATGCAATACATTTTGCAAGCTTGGTCATATGCAAGCTAAAAAAATACAGGTGTGTGTGTGTGAGAGTATGTGTATACAATGACCAATGAACTTGATGTGTGACAGTAAAGTTGTACCTTTAGGCCATGGCTTCCTTGGGGAAGATAACTATCACGTTTGACCCATGCAAAGCAATCCAGATGACAAGCAAATTTTGCACGACATTCACCCTGATTCTTATCACACTGAAATCCAAGCTCCTATAGGCCGAAGAAGAAGGGAAAAAAGGAATAAAAAAATAAAAATTATCTGTGAGCCTCATGGATCCGTAACAAGTTTGAGAAAGAAGTAATATCCCAAAGCCGGCACACAGCATGCAGGTGCAAAATGCAAAAAATGATATCTGAATCAAACAGATGAAACTCAACTTGTTGAACAATTGATCACTGGATGCATATATTAGAACTAAGAAAATAGGCACACACTAGAACCATACAAATTAGGTTAAAAGATTTTAAATTTTGAAAAAGAAAAGACATCTTTCACAATGTACATTGTCTTTTCTTTTTCTTTTTCTTTTTTTTTTTTTGATGAATTCACAATGTGCATCGTCAATCTACTGGGTATAAGTTCAAAGAGAGAGAGAGAGAGAGAGAGAGAGAGAGAAGCAATTTGGCTTAAACCTGAAATTCCTGATTATGCTTGATCGGCTTAGAATACTTTTAAAAGAATTCCATATTTGGAGAAAAAGATTCCCGCAACAGAAACAAGTTCAAACAACATTCATGAGCAAGTAAACCTAAGTGCAAATGGCAGTATATTCAGCACATACATCATGCATTCTGAAACCATGGTACGCTGCTCTTCTTTCAAGGAATGGCCAGTCAAAGAAGTCACCGTTGTATGATACATAGATGCCAGGCTTCACCTCTTGCATATGGGTAAACCACTGTCTAAGAAGCAGTTCCTGAAATCAAAACCAAAGTTATCAGCACAAGCCTAGGGATGGCAAAAAGCTTTTCTTCTCAAAAGAAACTATGACAATGACAGAATACTAATACCTCATTTTGAACATTTGTAACTTTGAAGTGCCCCTCAAACTCTGGTTTTGGCGTGTACTCTAAGTCCTCTATATCTTCTCCAACACACTGTAAAATATAAGAAAATTTCAGTAGCTTATTCTGTTATCTAAAATGAGCAAACTTTAAATGATCATGAAGGCATTTTGTGCACTAAACATGTATTTCCTCATACATTCTCAATGGTGTTAAACCAAGCTCATGTTTCAAAAAGTAAAGCAAAAATTAGCTCTAGAGCAACTATTAGACCATATTATCTAAACCATAAGATGCACTATTGGGAGGAAATTTGTGACTGGATAATCTTGCAAAGAATCTACTTGATGGAATTAATCATTTGACTGTCACATGCAGCAAAACTCGACAACAAAATCATGAAGCCAGCTTAAGAAATTGCAATACACTCTATTTTGAAATACTATCAACCAATTAAATTAACATGGATCTCCAAAGGAATTCAAGGTTTAAATGTTTCTGTATCTCCACAAAGGATTAACAATACAAGCACGCATAACTAATATTTGAACGAGTTCAAGTTTTGGACAAGTTATGATACAACATAACCAACTACTATGACACTTATAATGAATTCCTGCATAGATTGTTGCGAATTTTTTGGATAGATATGAATGAATCATTTTCAAGTAGGAAACATAACATTCATTCATCTGCAGTTCCTTTATATTGTAAGTCCTATACAGTAGTTATCCAGCTCCGTTTCTCAACTACATGTATTTCAGCAGTAACAGAAAATTTTTGAGTAAAAAGAAATTTAATCCATCTTAATCTAGTTCAAAAATAGAAGCCTTAACAAAACAATTTTTCATGATTATAACCAATCTTCAACATCTGGTTTCTTATTCTTGATCAATCTATTCCTGGATATATATGCTTTCACAAGTTTTCACACTAGAACTCAACGGATTTCATGTCTAAGGCTTTAAGGTACACTTAAGATATTAGCTTTCCTCAAACCAAAAAGATCTAATATGGAAAAATACAATCTTTATCAAGGTTTCATCTCTCCAACAGTTCTTTCAAGACTGTATAACTTGTGGCTTCTTGCATAGTAATTATTGCACCTACTGTCATCTAGTCAAGCTTCCATCTAAGATAACCTTGGCAAGCACTAGGGCAGTAACGGAGTCTTCCTTTTCAGCTCTTTTTTGAGTACATTTGTTCTGTAACTTCTAAAAGAACAAACTCTATCAAAAACTGAGAAAATATGTCATTCACCACTAAGATAAATAAACATCAAACCTAGTGAACTGTAGAGGCATGAGTCCTTAAAAAGGCATTACTGACTGGAACATCATGACATGATACAATTACACAGAATGAAATTTAAAACATAAACTACTGTAAGCACCTCTCTGTTAATGATTAGATAACCTTGCCCATCAATCATATAGGAAATCATCATTATTGAATCATATTCAGCATCTGGAAATTTCAAAGGAAGCTTTGTCGTTTCAATATCAAATGCACAAACATGAACTTCAGCACGTTGCAAGAGATCTGCCCTTCTCTCAAGTTTAACCTCGGCACTAGATACATTAACATCATACCATTGCCCACTTCTAATATCTGAGTTACATGAAATTCAGATGTTAGATAGAGCAATCCCAAATTTCCAGAAAGAATTGGAAACAAGCAAGAACTGCAATAAAGAACCGGAAAAGGATATTACCATTATCAACGGCAAAGCGAACATGATAAGGAACATCATACTCACGGAGATCAGTGATACAATCTATGAAATCTTGAGGCTGTTTTTTACTGTAAGTAACAGACACCAAAAGAATACTTGACTACTAAAACATGAGAACTGTATGAATCAAATAAAACCAACAAAAAAACACTCACAAGAAATTATATGTACAGATTTTTTAGTACAAACCTCTTAAAAGGAAAAGGGTACTGAGTTTTGAACGAATTATTCAAAGATGATACCAATTTAGAAGAAGTCTTACCTTCTTCCAGTCAAGATAAACTCATATACTTCAGCAGCATCAAACTGCGATTGATTTCTTTCAACAACATGCATTAGATCATTCTTGATGGTCATCAATTGTTGAACAGTGTCAAAGGATATTTTTAGATAAGATTTCCGCAGTCCAGAAAGATGGTTTTTCTGTATGGGCATACCCAAAAAAAGAAAGGTGAACAAGATCTATTTTTGATTCAAAGCCACACAGACACCAGTTTTTTAGAAGAAAAATGTGAATCTGCCATACAAAGATGGAAATATACAGAAGAAAAATCATAAAAAATTATGAAAGCTCAAGGAAAACCGGTACTTCACTGGTATAACCACATATTCCTTAAGTTATGCCTAATACTATCTCTTCATCCACTAATGTCTCATAGTCTAAGGTCAGATTGATCTCCATTGGCGCTGTCAGCTATTGAAGACTCTAGCAGTTTTGGCAACAGTGGCAATTTTTGAACACCTTTATGTTTATCCTCTGAAACATATTGTCTTCAAAAGGGAAAAAGATCGGCAAGCTTGAATCTAATAGGAAAGTCAAGGATAATTTTAAAAAGAGAAAAACTAGTGATACTTTTCTTATGCTGTAATTGAGGCTAAGACTATACCAGTAACCAACATCTTATTTGAATGCTTCCAATTACTTGCTTACCAAATAACAGAGAGACGGAAATGTCCAGCGTAATTATTTTTGTTTCCTTGATTTTGCAAATATATTTCTAAGTAAATTTATAATTCCAGTCTTGTAAGCAATTTAATTTAACTTATATAATTTACATTTATCTTTTGTATGATACTTTGCACGCTTGTAGCACTTCAGATAAAGGCCATGTCCTATCTATCAAAATGCAACATTCCAACAAGCATTACAGTAGAAGCACCAAGATCCAAGGGTGCAGCGTTTTTCATGCAAGACGTCATATTATCAAACGGCAACTATAAATTTTGAATGGCTTACCAGATCAAGGTCCTCTTTCTCTACAATGTCAATGTCTGCAATTTGACCCTCATATCTTCTTCTCAAATATGCCTCCACATCCATTTCCATTTTCTCCTACAAAACATATAGAACAAAGCCCAAAGTTAAGCGTATACAACTTGCAATTCATGATTCACTGATTTTAACAATAAAGTACTTACCTTGGTGGCCGCATAAAAATAAGGCCGATACTTATACTTGGCTTTAAACATTGAACCATCCTGCCACAAAACTTGACGTCAATCAAAATCAGAAGAACAAATTTTTTCAGAGTGATAGTAAAAACATAAGATCAATCAAAATCAGAAGAACAAATTTTTTCAGAATGATAGTAAAAACATACTCTTTTCAACTTTTCTGATTCGAAAAACAAAAATAATCTGACCCTTTCACGAAGTTTTTAACTTTTACCTGGGAAACGAAATACAGGTCGACGCAACTATAAACTTTATGGGTCTCTTGATCCTCCCAAGAAGACTAAAATTGCGAGCAAAAAGGAAAAAATTTAGTGCATATCAAGCTATATGGAGGGCAATTTGGAATATAAAAGATACTAATAAGCAATAATATTGATGCATTCGCTCCAACGAAAAAATAAATAAATGATTGGTGCATACAGAAGAGAAAGTGAGAAGCCATCCGAGGCGTTTATCCCCTTCTGTGAACAGATGGAATCCAAGCTTTGATTCGAGCTGCTCTTCCGCATTCAGGATGAGCTTCTGCTTCTTCGAAATCCTTGTGTCTCTACGATCTCGTCTTCGATTTTCACTGCCACCCATTTTCTTCTACCTTTTTCTGGATAAAGTATTGGAGGAAATGGCGACTGGGGTACGGATCTTCTAATGGTATGAGAATGATAACTGAAGAAAACGGCGGGACAAGGAGTTTGTAGGAAAGATTTTCCCGCGCTTTGATAAGTGACCAATTTGACCCATTACCCGCGGATAGTTATTTTTCTTTTTTCACCGAAAAAGTAAACTACTTCATTCGAGGAAAAAAATTACACATATAGGTTAAAAATTTATGAGAATAGACAAAATATTACAAGTACCTTGGGTGAGTAATTTATAATAAAAAATAGCAACAATAAATATACGTCGGTCTTCTCTTCAATATTTTCTCTACTATTCTTGAATCCCAGTTAGGAAATCTAACTTCATAACTTTTCTTGAATAGCAATTTGAAAAACTCTAAATGTATCAATTACATTAAAAATCACCTAATAAGAAAATGAAAAATGGTCCAAACTAATATGCGTATGAAAGAAACTCTGAAAACAAGGAGTATCAAATACCAATTAATAAGGATTGACTTCAAATTATGTCATGAAACTTTAAATTTTGAAGAAGAGCATAGACGAGAAATATCATTATGATTCATAGACAAAACAAAATGCAACCCAAATATAACCGAGGCCAAAGCTCTAACTAATGCCAAAACTTCGATCTGGCCAGAGAGAGACTGGATTGCAATAATGAGTAGGACCAAAGAGCGGCTGAAAGAGGGGAGAGAATGAAGATTAGCATACAGATAGTGGGTTTACTATATAATCTTGCCAAAATATTCTGCCCAAAAACGATCCGGTGGCAAGAATAGATGCAAGCACATAGATGGAGACGCACATGCATGTTGCATTAGAAACTTATAAAATGGTAGATTTCTTCCTTGGAGAAAACGAGAGAGAGAGAGAGAGTTGGGCCCAATACTATTACTACACTAATGAGGCATAGCGAAGAAAGATTTTATATTCAAATTTGAGTTTGATCATATACATTTAAAAATTAAATTATTTTCAACTTCTCTCTTTATTTACTCAACATATTCTCTCTTATTCTCTCTCTATAATTTTACTAAAATTAATGAGAATTGTATTAAATCGAATTATACAATGTAATTATATTAAAAAACTACACCATACTCTCTATTTTAAGATAAAAAATCACAAAAATTTAATTTTTTTGAACTATAAGCAAGTTTCTCCCTCCAAGAAATTGTTTTAAATTTTTTTGAAATTTTGCAAGAATTCTGCTAGAAGGGTGGAACTCTATGAATAGAGGAAATCATACTTGAGTTGTACCATTCTAGAAGGAACTCATACAACTCAAGCATGAGTTCTTCCACCCAGAAAGCTGAAACTCTACCATGAGTTCCACCTTGCTCAAAATTTTTAAAAAATTAAGTTTTTTGAGTTTTTTATTTCAAAATCGATGGAGTATAGTGTAAATTTATTATCTATTACTTTGTACAACCTGATATAATATGATACTAATTATTTTTAGTGAAATTATATAGAGATAATGAGAGAGAATATGTGGAATATGGAGAGAAAGAAGTTGAAAATATTTGATTTTTGGATTGTATATAGGAATATGGAGATAAAGAAGTTGAAAATATTTGATTTTTAGATTGTATATATTAAAAAAATTATTTATAATAGAGATGAAGGAAAACAATGCAGACGAGTACCAATTGGATAAATAGTATTTTATTATAGGGATTAATAATTACGGTAATTTTTTTATAGGTGAGGTAATCATTTTCTACTTTCGCACTTAGCATAAACTTACATTCTGTTTTCTATACAAAAATAAGCTGTCTACCATCTTTATTCTATATTTAATTGGAATTAAAAAATTTTGAGATGGGTTCTCTATCTAATTTAACTTTGATAAGTTTTGAAGTAATTTTAATGTAATAAGAGTACAAATTATTAACTTTAGGAAAGTTTCACCAAAGTTTGGGAAAGTCCCTTTGGAGCTTCACTTCCAAAGAGAGCTTCGCCAAACTTTGGTGGAACTTTAAAGAAAGCTTCACCCATGCTTAGTGAAGTTCTATTAGCTTGATCATGCCATGATTTGGAGCTTTACCACAACCACACCTTGATAAAGCTCTATTTGATCCTTTTTTATAAAATTTATTTGTAATTATATTTTTAGTTCTTATTTATAAATTTTATTATTTGAATTAACAATTGAAGCATTTTCTATCTAATTGTACTTATGAATTTATTATAAAATTATTATAATATGAAGAGTAGAAAATAATCCAACAGAAGACACAAGATTTACACCCTTCTAATTTGTTTTTAATTTAATATTTTGAATAAGAGTGTTGATAGAAGAGAGAATATAGGAATAAGAGAAAAATGACTATATTTGTATAAAAGGATAAAATATAAATATGATCATTGTGTATATAAAAAACTCATTACATTTATTAAAAATAATTATTAATTGAAAATTCCACTTATTGTACTTATAAAAAATATATACATATATTTTACTCAATATGTTGCTACTTGACTTTGATCTAAGGGAAGAAAATATCTTCATAACAAAGTTCGTGCCATTGATGTAGTAGCCATTTTATATAAACCTTTTTATAATTTAAACAGGTATTTTAATTATAAATGGTATTATATTATGAGTTTGTTGGTATGCAATACTTAACGGCACAATAAAATCTAAATAACAACTAAGAAAATTATAATGCAATGGAATAGAGAGAAACTTGTAGAGAGAAAATAGAGAAAGAATGTAAGAACTTTATTAATTTCTCTAAGAGTGAACGGATCAATTAAAAAATTCAGTCTATAGCGATATTTATAAAGTTCAGAGTTACATATTAACAAGAAAATATAAAAAAGAATTAGAAAATTAATCTTATCAATAATTAGAGATGTGATATAACTTTATTACCTAACGTCTAGAAGGATATAGGATCCATCATTATTATATATAGTTTTTTTACTATATATAGTACATTTACATATCATTTTTAAGAATTTACTCTATCAAACTCACTATCTCTTCAAAGAATCACTTAAAATACATCTAATCTTTGAGATTTTGAATTTTAAGTAGATGTAAAATGTAATGAGCGATGAACTTACAGCAAATAACTTTGATTATAACATAAGAATTAGAAAAAAAACTTAAAAATCTATATTTTTAAAAAAATGATGAAATTCATGCAATTTTTGCCAAACTGGAGACTTGCACTAGATTTTTTAATTCTTTTATTTTTGCTATTTTAAGGTAAAACTTTATGAATTTTTTAAAGCACAAATATAGAAATTTAGATGTAGTTCAAGTAACTTAACTCCTTTTTGTACAAATTCGAAGTAGTTTTTTTTATATTTGAACTTGAGTATCCAAAAATTTCAAGAGGGAGTAAAAAGTTTAAAATGAAGTTTTTTATACTGTGTATAGTCATATTTAAAACTATATACAGCACTCCTTAGATTATATCTCTCTCTTATATTGAATTATCTTTTTAATATCAAATAATAGACATACATCATAATATTAATTTCATAACATATTACTTTTTTCTCATTTTTTGAGAAATATTATTAAGTGGAAGAGGTTTAAACATTCAAGGGTAACAAAGTAATTAACATAAATTATGGCTGATTAGGTACATTCTTTTTAAACTCTAAGTAACAAATCCTAATGTTCAGGATTAAATTATTCTTTTTTAACAACATGAATTAAAATGCTCTCACACCATAACAACACTTTTTTTTTTTTTGCAATAAACCCTTAATATATGGTAACAAAGCTATTAGTTTTATGTGAATAGGGAAAGGAAGGGAAAATTATCTGGTGCCAAGATGCTTAATATATTTATTTAATAGGAAGCAAGATGGTACCAGTGTCTTATATAATGGAAAACAACTAATTCATTATTAATTGTTAATTTGTAAGTTTTAATTCATCATATTTGTTTGAAATTATAGGATAAAGTCTTCAATTTGCAAATATTTGGTTTATTTTAGGAATAAAAATATACAAATATAATACATATATATGTGTGTATAAATAAATGCTAACCAGGCTACGAAGAGATAATTGTAAGTAACTTTAATAGGAGAATGAAAGAAGCACAGCTAGGAGTATTGTAACATTTCACAAGGGAGTTGAACCATACTTGCCAACTTTGAAACGAGCACTAATCATGTCCAAAACATAATATTAACAGTAAATTTGGTACATTAGAATGAAATCGCTTTTCACCCAGAATAAGCATGAAATCATTTTTCTATTTCATTGTTTGGAAGGAAAAGTTAGAATGGAATAGTAATTCTTTATTTGTGATTGGTAAAAATATCATTCAGTATTAAATTGAATAAATTTTTACAAGATATGTCTGAAATGCCCTACTAGTAATATGGTGTCAATATCGCATTAAATATATGTCATATACAAACTCTCATCTAAATAAAAGTTATATTGAAACTTTAAAATAAAACATTTTAAGTATTGAAACATAATTTAATCATAAAAACAATTCTTATTTGGATCAAAGTTAAAGGAACCTCCATCAAGAGAAGTAAAACAGTTACGAAATTATCATTTTCACCTATTAAGCTTTCTTATCATAATCAATTGTAAAACAAAATTGAGTTAAGTCACGATCCCGACCGATGATTGTAGTTGCCAATATAATCTTAATTTATAATTTCATCAAAGTAACAATTACCCCTGAAATATTCAAATTCAATCCATAGAATAAAAATATCTAATCAAGGCAAAAAATGCTATAAAAATATAAACAAATAGAAAATTGAAAAAACGAAAAAGAAATTTCATACATTGTTTAGAAATTATTTTTTTTTAAATTAGAGCTTACACCTTATTTAGGCTTTAGTTGGATGCAGTCCCAACCGTAGCCCATTTCAAAAAGAGATGGGTTTTAAAATTTATACTATTTGGGCTACAGCTGAAATGTAGACCCGTTTTGCTGCAAAAATCTTACGCGGTGGGCTTGAACATTTTTGTTTTACTATGGCGATATTTTTGTTTAACTCGACCCATACAACAACAGTAACAACCGCATGAAAACAATCCCAAAAGTTTAACGTGATTAGTAATTGCAACCCCCTGAGGACAACCACCATTGAAGAGGAGTAACTGACGAGTAATAGTTTGGCCACCTACCACTATATAAGTGTTTATTGTAAAGAGTGCCACTATTGTAAGAGAGAACAAATCTGTGGCAAATTTGGGGTTTGAATTAGAGGACAAAAGAGTGCCGACCAGTGAAGAAAGCAACACATCCACTGCCGATTGCTGGGTAAGTTGTTCAGAAAACATTTTCGTCTGCAAAATTTTAGTTGTTTGTATTTGTCCATTCTGAACCCTTTACTATTTCACCCATCCTTACCTAATAAGAAACTGGGAATAAGTTTAACATATGCTGAAATTGTCGGCGCCATGTTGCCGGCATATCTTTTCGTGCTTAAGTTCTACAGCGATTGAATTGGTTATGTCTAAAATCCAAGTGAAACATTTTGATTCTTTGCACTTCTTTGAACTCTACATTTCCTTGGAGGTTGCTACACTGTCCGCCGCTATTTCTCAATTTTCCTACTTTATATAGTAGTTTCTCATTAGTTATTGGGTCTGATGATGATCATTTGCTTTATTAAAACAATAGTGAGTAGCTAACTTTCTTTTTTGCACATAAAGGTTGCAGAACATTCTCTATAAAAAAAAAAAGTCTTCACAACACATAAAGGTTTATGCTGTTGATTTGTGTATGTGAAAGACCTAAGAGGGGGGGGGGGGTGAATTAGGTCTTTGGCTAATTATCAAAATCTTTTCCTGTTTTGCAAATCCTTTGCCTTAATAAAAGCTCTTCTTCAAATTTACAAACTCTAAGTTTATATGTGATTTAATGGTTGAGACAAGATGATCAAACAATAAATTCACAACCAATCAATCAACAACTAAGAACAAATAATAATAACATAAGTATGTAAACAAGTAAAGTTATGAACAAATGAACACACGATTTATAGTGGTTCGATCTCTCCAAGATCTACATCCACTACCTTGAGTCCACACTCAAGGATTTCAATCAATCCACTATATGCTCAATTTCAACAATTACATAAGAGGCTCACCACACAATGGTTTTACACTCACAACCTCTTTTAGTAATTATACAAACAAGGTTCACCCTTCCACAAGGGTTTTATATCTAAAGACAACCTAAATACCAATATAATCAAAGGCTCACCCACAAACGGGTTTTACACCACAACCTTGATTAATCTAGTCTATGGCTCACCCTAACACAAAAGGGTTTTATGTCACAAGATAACCTTGCAAATGAGCTAGTAGAAAACACAATTAAGATAAGAAAAGAGAGAGTGTAAGATGTTACCACTTTGTTGGTAGATGATTACACAATGTTCCACCTTCACACTTTGTTGCCTTTGGAATCTTGAATTTCAATCTTTGAGCACAAGGCAATTTGAGAGATTTTCAATTCAATTTGATGTAAAACAAGTTAGAGCATGTAGGATTTGTTAAGTTCAAAGTTCTACTAAAAAATCTGGAGTTTATGACTTTTATAGAATTCAAAAATCAGTTTAAACAGTCATAAAACGGCTAGGTTCAGAAAATACTGTTCATGTGAATAGTGGTACTGTACATGCACTGTTCATGTGAATAGTAGTAATGTTCATGCACTATTCATGCACCGGTCACAAAAATTCGAACGACCGAATTTTCCAATTTCGTCCGAATTTCTCTGGAAGAATAGTAAACGGTTCAAATTAATAGTATACTGTTCACGTGAATAGTATACTATTCATGCATTGTTCACTGTTCACAGTGCAGAAAAAATTCTTCACAAAATTCGAACGACCGAATTTCTTCTGCATGCGTCCGAATCTTCTTCCGAAGTTTTAAAACTTTGTCAAAACATATCCAAATCATTTCAAACAAGTTGGAAAACTTTTTAGCCTTAAAGATAAGTCATTAAAGACCTTTTATGTGCAAAAACCATTTATGAAAACTTGATAATTTAGGTAAGTTCAAAACCATTGAAACCATTTAAATCAAGTTTTGTGCTCTCAATTGCAACTCATAGATTCCAAGACTTAAGAGTGTAGGGTTTACAATATTTACCTATAAACCACATGTCACCTACACTTCATGTCTTCAAAGCCTTCATTAATCTTGAACAAACTCTTCAATCTTTAATCACTTTGACATATTTGAGTTGTTCATGCATTGCTAGCTCCAAGGCAATGAGACTTCATACTTCTTAATCCAACAATCCTATCACACAAATGACATGCATATTAGTCCTCATCAATATTTGTCATTAATCAAAACTACATGATTTGCCCTTAGGGCTAACAGTAGGTTTTGGTATGCCTATATTTGATTGGAACAACAGTTTGATTATTTGGAGAATTAAATGTTACTGAACCTAACTTCAGGGACTACAGATTTTTTCCCCCTTTATAACTTGTGTAGGATTAAATTATTTTGACAAGCAATACTGACTGAATGCCATATCTTTTAAAGATGTAGAATTTCAGTATAATGCATCATGTACAGAGTTTGTCAGGATACTTGTTCTAATTACTATTTACATCCTATAAGTCGTAAGTAATATGAATGAATTTGAACTGATCACAACGTCCAATATATAATACCTCATTTACTTATAGAACGTTCATTTTAAATACATGCAATCTTCACTGCCTACCCTCCCTGCCCTCCTCTTCCCTATTGCCTGTTGGCAAAGAGAAGTTATTCATACTGTAATTTGGATCAAGTGTGTAGATATATTTTTCACTTCAGTCGCACCGAACCTAGTAAATTCAATTGACTCTTGACTAAATAAGATTTAATATTTAGAGATATAGAATAATTTAGGAAGGTCCATCACAGAATTACTATTAACCACAGTGTTTAGCCAAGGTTAATACACCATAGCCCTCAGTAGATGCCTGACTTTAGGGAAGTAAGGACTTCCTAAACAAATTTTTAGAATTTTTGGAGGAGAAATTTTCAGTTGGATTCACGAAAAGCCTACTTGCTGCATATCTATGAGAGTTTTTCTTATATGTGCCCTCAATATACATGTTAATTTTGATTAAATATATACGTTGTAGGCCCCAAATGGGTTCAAATTTTTCATGTCGTGTAATTTTGAAAAAGAAATATGTAATGTGCACGTAATTGTATAGGAAAATACTATCTTATCGATACGAGGGTTGCTAATCAGCCGGGTTTTCTCGCACCATTCAAGGGCGAGTGGTATCATAAGAGTGATTTTATAGGTGCTCGACATTTTCAAGGAGCACGAGAATTATTCAACCGAAGATATTCTTCAATAACAAATGTAATAGAGCGAAAGTTTAGAGTGTTGAAGAAGCGGTTTCCAATATTGACTGAGAGAATGCCGCCCTATAGTATGACGAGACAAATAAATGACATAAATAACCATTTTTTCTGACATAAATGACCATTTTTTTTGTGATTCCAAATGAATGACTCTTTTTTTTTCTGAGATTCCAAATGAATGACTCTTTTTTTTCTGAGATTCCAAATGAAGTTGGAAATACACACATTCGTATGCATGACATAAATGACCATTTTTTTCTGAGATTCCAAATGAAGCCTCACAACGTCTCCCCTACATTGTAGATGTAATGCAATGATGGACGTCTACGCAACTTCGAGCGTGGTCGGACTTCAGGGATTCGTTAGCTGAATCCCTATGGGTAAACTATACTGCTGGTGGGATACAATGTAGTTTCTAAGAAGTACAAAACTTTGATATGAAATTATGTTGTTTCAACAGAAGGGTTGCTGGTACAATATTGTCCAATTTATGGATTTCTGCCCATTCGAAAAGAGCAGTTGAGGAAGCTGAACAACTCCTGTTCGTTAGTGAGAAAAAAACATGCTCTATGGATTGCCAATTCTGGAAGTTTGCATCATAACTTTTTTCATTGACTAGCGAGTGAAATAAGGGTTTAACATTGGAAAGGGCAGCATGTGTTAGTTTTGTGAATTTAGTCAGTTATTATATCTTCTCTTTTCTTTGTATGAATGCAAATTTATAGTAATAATTTTTTTTTATTAAAGAGAGTTCTGTAAATGAGACAGTAAAAAATGTGACTTTTTATGTTTTGATTTTCTCCGTGGAAGGAATTCCCTAAATGAACCTTTAGTGGGAAGGCATTTTTCGAGATCATAAAACACGGAATTCAAAGTTGCTTTGAGGAGTAAAAATTGTAGGCATGTGTTTAAGAATATAATTCGTAATGAAAGAATTTTTTTACAGTGTGATTGAATATAACATGTTGTGTGAAGTTTTTTATATGTATTAAATTTTTCTAAAATTATAAACTCTGATCCAACGTTGAAAAATAATAAAATATACAAGATGAAAAAAAAATGAATAAGAGCCAAAAGTTATTTGCATAAAATCACTTGCAGCTGAGCTCTGTTTGTTCTTATGGTAGATCAGCTAGCCAAAAACCCTTCACACAGCATGTCCATTGTGGATAATTTTAATTGACTCTTCCGGCTCATTTACCTTACCCATGCACACCTACCTGCTGTATGGGCCTCAATGCAGTCGGGTCACAGACAGGTTAACCCCGAAAGCACCAAAATTTTTCGGTCCAAATAGCCACCAAAAGTTTTGGAGCATGTCAGGCGCAAACGGATTACATGGTTCTTTTCGCGCCCATTTGGAAACTGAATTGGAATTTGTGACTTCTGACCCAATTCAATCCAAGCCTTAGAAACTATTCTTCTTCAAATGAAGTTTACAACTGGGTTTAAGTACTTATCATTAAATATTATTAGGGGTATAGTAGTCACAACGACATTTTTTTTGTTTCCTACTTCTTCTAAAAAAGTCTTTCATTTGGTTTTGGTGCAGAAAGGTCTTTCTCACTTTTTCCTAGATTGGACTTTCCATAGGAAAACTCATTCTTACTTCAATTTTATTTACCAAACACTGGAATGAAAAAATAAAGTAAGAAAAGTCATTTTATTCCATTTGAGCATACCAAACACACAATAAGTGTATTTGATTTGGATTTTTATTTGAATTTTTTCTCAATTTATTATAAAAGTGAATTGTTTATAAGAGAAAAAGTAGGATTAAAATGCAAATTTTATATTGATTTTGAAAGTGAAAAGATATATAGTGAAATGACACATTAATTAAATGATACCTTACTTGATCTTCTTCATTCAAGAATGAAATGCCTTCTTCCCATCCAAAATATAATTGATAAATGTTTGAGAAACAAATTGATCATTTTATTGTTAATGAACAAAAGTAGCCATACATTAGTGAAATGGTAATTTAATATTTAAATAACAAATTCATAAATAGGAGTATTCATTATTATAAAAAATTTAAAAATTGAACCAAATCGAAATTTAATTTGGGTTTCAATTCGATTTTTTAAGTTTTGATTTAGAGAAAATTTAATTTTTCATCTCTAAATTAAAATTTGGGTCAGTTTCAGTTTGGACAAAGCCAAACAAAAAAATTTTTTCAAATTTTTTTCAAATTAATAATTAAGTTTAATTTAAGGTTATAATTAAGTTAGATCTTAATTAAAGTTATTTTAAAATTTAAAATACTTAATTATATATATTTTCACAAATACTATTTAAAAATACTAATAACTCAAATTAAATTAGATTTTAATTAAGAATTATTTAAAATTTTAAAATACTTAATTTTATATATTTTCACAAATATTATTTGAAGATTAATAACTTAATCTATGGTAGAGTATAATCAATATTGTTTTGAAATTTAAAATTTTTAATTTTATATATTTTAATTTTTTCCAAATCGAAATATTTTGGTTTATAGAAAATTAAAAAAAAATTGATTTGGTTTGGCTTTGAAAAAAATATAAAAATTTATTTTTTTTCAAATAATAAAATTAATTTTTTTTAAAAACCAAACCGATGAACACCCATATTCACAAAAATATGTTAAAAACAACATTGTTTCTTTCCATTTCAATCTAAATTCAAAACTTTGTCTTGAATTAGGTTTGCTTTGAAACTTTTTATTTTGAAAATCGCAAAAATAAATTGTTTGTAAGAGAAAAATGAGATTCAAAATAATATTTTTGGTTTAAGATAAAATCTAAATACACCCTAAGTAAAAGAAAACAAAATTATTATTTCTCTTCCCCAGACTTTGTAACAACACTAAATAAACTTTTCTTTTCTCTTCTTCTTATTGAATTATTTTCTTATTTTCTTTTGTATGTGCAAACTAATTGTTATTTTTCCATCTTTATGCTAATAAAATCTAGCAAGAGGTCTAAATCAGTTGATGAATACTCCATATGTTTCAAAATATAACACCTTTTTGCATAGATTAAAAAAAGGAGAAAGTAATGTGTATTTTTTATTTTATCCTTAACTAATTTAATTTATTCTCTACTAATATGAAAGAGAATATATAAATTATATTTACATATGAGGATAACTCTAGAAAAGATAATACTTAAAATTTATAAAAGATTAAATATTTTAAAAAGAGAAAAAGTGTCCAAAAGGTCTTATATTTTGAAATGGAGGAGTATAACTTTGCTAAATTTTTGACCAAAATCACTTTCGTGTTTATGGTTAGTAGGAATTACAAAATTGATACTTTGCAAATATATTCTTGGTTCTTCGTTTATAAGATAAAGATTGTGATAAATTGTTAAATCGTGAAACTTTTGAAAAAAATAAAAATAATTAAATACATATATTCCTGAATATAATACTTAAAGTATGCTTAGATTATAACTTAAAAATAAAAAAATTTCACATTTTTCAACATAAATTATATTTTTTTACAAATAATTTACTTCTATGCAAATTAAACTAAAACCTAAACCTAATACACCCTTAGTCCTGATTGTTCGGGCAGACTGGCACTCAAAGCGGACATTTTCTATTTAGCCAAAAAAAAGAGAGGATATTTTCTGGATTACGAGAGGATAAGTAGAAAAGACAGAGGGCAGTAATGGAACACAAAAATTGAAGGGTCATGATCAAATCAAAAAACATGTCTCGTCATCGAAACCCTGGCTATATATAGTCAATGGAGATCCATAAAATCTGTCGAAGCCCCCCATTGCTGCTCTTCTTAAAACCCTAGCAATCTCATTAGTAGCGGCAGCTTCCGCAGTTTCCACAACTCACCTCTGTTCAAATCTCATTTCAAGTATGCAACCTATTATTCTCTCTCTGTTGAATGCTTCGTGATTCAATTGTGAATTTCTGCAATTTGTCCTTTCAGGTTTATGTGATGTAATTTTTGTGTTCTTTCATGTTCCAGAAATGAAGGTGATCGCAGCTTACTTGTTACTGGCTTTGGGTGGCAACAGCTGTCCCACCGCCGAGGACATTAAGCGCGTCCTCGGTTCAGGTATCTATCTGTGTAGAATATTCACGTTTGTGTGAGTGTGTGTGTGGTTCTTTTTTTGGATTTAATCAATTTGTGCCTATTCCGACCTTGTACGCTTATGGCAGTCATTATCGTATTCGCTATATAGTGTCGTAGACGCTTGTAAATTTACGTACAGTGTACGTCTTCGTGTGTTTGCTATAGATTGGTCCTTGTTTTACTGGAAAAACAACCGCATAAGAGTATGGGACTCACAAATCCATTTTATTTTGCGGTCAATAGAGAATTGGTTTTAGAGTAATTTGGTTAATTGCACAAGGTTTTAAATTTAAATATGATTTCTGAGCTCTCATCTGTTCTTGAGAAAATGCATTTCATCTCTGTTCCTCTGTTCTGCATTTTATTCGTTGCCTTTTCAATTCAGGGATCCCGTTGTGTCAAAAGGTGAAGTATTTTTGTCCAATAAGTATTTACTTAATCTGCTGTTGTAAAAGCGCTTTGCTTTTGGAAGAAGTCCTTTGGCATGTGGTCTGGCACATGTACTAATTTTGGGAATTTCACAAGTATACACTGGGGTTTAACCTCGATGAACCATGAATTTATATTACCCAAGTTTGGTGTTGCCTGACATCCATGGTATCTGAATTGATTCCAAATCAGTTGGATATGGTTCCTTTTCTGAGTGTATCTCAGTTTATTCATGGTGTAGCTGACATAATATTGCTAATTTGAATGACTTGTTTGTGCTAACTTGGCCTTCTCCCTCCCTCCTTTTTCTCGAAAGTGGGGGATGGGTGTATGAATCTGTTTATAGTCTATGTTTAGCTCGGATGATTAGCTTACAAGTTTTCCTTTGTATTGATTCTACAAATTATTCTGTACATATCCTTTTCCGTCGTGCAGTTGGAGCTGATGCTGATGACGACAGAATTGAATTGCTTTTGTCACAACTTGAGGGTAAGGATATTGCTGAGGTAATTGCAGCTGGCAGGGAGAAATTAGCTTCAGTGCCAGCAGGTGGTGGTGCCGTAGCAGTTGCAGTTGCTCCTGGTTCTGGCAGCAGTGCCGCCGATGCACCTGCTGCTGAGGCTAAGAAAGAGGAGAAGGTGGAAGAGAAAGAGGAGTCTGATGATGTAAGCCTCTTGTGCCTCAAGTGGTTTGACTGGAATATAGACTTGATTCATTTGGATTCATTCAGCCTCTTTCATTCAATTGATTTGAGTTTCTTCTGATTCTTTTTGCAGGATATGGGCTTCAGTCTTTTCGACTAGAGATGTTGCAATGTTTCCCTGTTTGATTTAGAACT
This sequence comes from Rauvolfia tetraphylla, assembly GCA_030512225.1. NCBI lineage: Eukaryota > Viridiplantae > Streptophyta > Magnoliopsida > Gentianales > Apocynaceae > Rauvolfia > Rauvolfia tetraphylla. The sequence goes on from JAJQKT010000062.1 coordinate 3,211,892, forward strand.
TTGTCTACCCTTGTCTTAGTTTAGTTTAGTTGGGACTATGAATTTTGTTTAGCCGGTAACAGGTATATTTTCTTCTTCCAAACTTGTGATTTCTGTGTTATTGATCAATTGTGCACCTATATTTTTGGCGAAGAATGCAAAATATCATTATAAGTTCTTATTGGGTGCGTGTTTACTATTCTTCTGCACTCTCTGATAGCTTTGCCCTCGATTCTTCTTTGTTCAGTATCCGGTTAGGGCTATCTACTTGTTATTGTACTCCAATAGCGCTTAGGTTTTAATAATTTTTTTTTGCTGTGCTCTTATTTTTCTTTAGACAAATAATTTGTTTTTATTATTTTTAAAATTAAAATTGTCAATTTATCCAAGAAAAGAAGAAAAGACAAAAATTTTCAAAGTAAAGTCTTCAACTTAAATCAATTTAAATGCACTATATCTTGGAAATATTGCCGCGATGCTTAGGATCTTTCTGAAAAAAATCCCTTAGCCGATATCTTACCAGTATTGCTACGAGGTCATCTCGACAGTTTATTGAGAGGAAAATTATTTATTAGTTACTGATGCCAATTCATATCACATTGGAACTAGAATATCTTTATCCTAGAACGAGGTCTTTTTATGGGGTGATTTTTGTATTCTTTCAAGTTGAATTTCCAAAGATTTTGAAATATATTTTAACGCTAGTATTTTTCCTCTGAATTTTAACACTTTCAAGTTACTGCGATGTGTGAGTGAAGTATGTTTATTTTTTATGAATATTTATTAACAAAGGTACGGTACAATATTTGTACCGTAATAATGTTACTCCATAAAAGATTGTATTCAAAACAGAAATTAGTGGATTAAACCTATCTACACAACTTAAAAAAGATTTAAATTATTTTCTTGAGCTTCGAACACAAGAAACACAAAAAAGATCCTCCGAAAGGAAATAGAAATGAGTAATGATGATGAATCCATGCAATGAAACTGCAATAAGTCCGAAAAACCATGGATCAAGATGATTAAATCCAGATATTCGAGAGGAAGGAAAATTTGGGACCTAAAGGAGTGCCAAAAAGGAAGCTCTTGGATTTGGATGGGAATCTGGGAAAGTAGAAACTTGTTACCCAGTGGATTATGCTATCTGGTGGGGAGAAACTCAAACCAAGGATCAAAGAAGCCCCGTGGATCTTAGGGTTCTATGAACCCACACCTCCAGAGGAGATACAATCCCAACCCCATGCATGTGAATGAAGTCAAGGACTTAATGCAACCTGGTACTTATAACTGGAATTCTGACATCATCAAGAGTGTGTTTAGTACGGAAATGGCACAAGTCATTCCTAGAATCATCATTCCTCCTCACTCGGAGCAGGACTCCCTGGCATGGACCGTCTTGAAGTGGGGTGGTTCTGTAAGAAATGCCAAGGAAGGTAGGTTTCAAAAAAAACTCTCTTAAGGTTCCTCGAAGTCTGGATTAGGATATGGACTTCCACGCTCCATAACCGTCATAAACACTTACTCTGGAATCTTCTGTTCATTGCAATGCCATCAAAGAGTCGAATTAGTGACGTGTTTGGATTGGAGACCGTTCATGTTGCTTTCGTGAGCAGGCTACTGCCGACTACAATTGCCTGTTCCTGCAATGCCCTTTGGCATTGATGCATTGGCTGAACTCAAAGTGGCTAATCCGTGTAGAGGGCTTTAAGGAGCGTCCAGAACAGGAGTGTCTTGAGAAGCTGATCAATGAAGAGAATCTATTCCCCCTACAACTGGGAGAAAAGACTTAAAAAAGTCTCAAAGCATGGAGCAGGTATGGATATGTAGAGACCAATCAAGATTGGGAGGAGAAATCCAACGGTACGAGGAGACCAGCAAGCCCGTTAACTCCACGGCCCAGCAGTTGCTAGCAGAGATTGTGAAAGGAGCTTCCAGGTAGTTTGGATTGGCCAAAGTTCTGTAATGGATGCTTATGCAGCAGAGGCAAATGCAGCACTCCATCCACTAGGCGATAATAGAGAAGTTGATGCCTCAAACGTAATCCATGCAATGAGAGGTCACTCTGGCATGATGGAACGGACAGGAAGCAGCTACATCGAAGTAGGGAAGAGGATGAATGGCCAAGTTCGAAGATAGCCCATACACCTAGACTTAGTACTAGGGTAGCTCGCAAGGTTGCCAAATGGGCACCTCAATTGAATTTTTGTGGATACATAGAACCATCTAAAATCCCACCTGCTGTCCTACGTGACAGAGGATGAATCCTCATCTTGTACGTTTGATGATTGCGATTCTAATTCTAATACTCACCAAAAAAGATAAAAAAGAAAAACAAAAAGAAAACAAAGAAACTCCGAGAATGCTTTCTTTTAGCATCCTGTAGCAAGTACTTTCAAAGTGCCTTTTGGAAAAAAGAAATGAAACACGGTTCGCTACAACCTTGATCGATATCAGCGTAGCAACTAACAATGAACTATCCTCACAAGGTTTAACTTTCAGTGAAACCCCTCCTCCCTTAAAGAATATCCCCACTTCAATTGCTATCTATGCTTAAGAGTGGATAAAATGACACAACATATCGATTGACCATTATTGAGAAATCTTGACTGCACGGTTGAAAGTTGCTTGCATAAAACAAAAACATCAGTTATATCTTCCAGAAACATGTACTAAGGAGTAAGGAGAGATCCCAGACCCTTCAATATCTGAAGACCGGTTCCGATGGATAAAATTCCAAGGTAAAATTCTACAGCGATGAAGAACCACAAAACTTGGGATTAAGTGGTAAGACTTTTGAGCGAGCACATACCACAATTAATATGCTTAAGGAATTCATAGAATAAGATACGAAGTTCTACAAGCAGAGAATTAAGGCGCAATGTCTAAACCAAAGGAGAAAAAAAGAACAAAACACAGAGAACAGTTAACACGCCGAGGTTTCTGCTTATTACTCTTGCAGGGGCGGCACATATACCTGTTGAGCAACAAAAACTAGCTAATTGTATACCATGAAAGAACACAAGATAGGAAAAAAAGTGAAGTGTTTAACACTATTTAATGTACTAAAATGTAATAAATTTCAAGTAAACTCTGAAGCTAATCCAATTGAAATGAACAAAGAGTTTAGGGCTCATCCTCTTTTCTTCTATTGCACTGAATAGACGAACAGATTCTTTCTTTTGGAATTCCTGTTCTAAACGTCAAAGTCTGGTCCATTGTGTCCGTTATTTTCATCTAAGCACAAAAAGTTTCAAACTCATGTCCTCATCTACCGCTCAGATTCAATTGGACACTAACCAAAATTAAGTCATTAAAGAGTTGATAAAAATAAAGCATTCTTCCTTGTGTTTTCTGCAAACCCTCCCCCCCCCCCCCCACCCCCAAAAATAAAAAAAAAAAAAAAGAAGAAGAAGAACCTCCTTTTGACCTCTATTTTCTTACCAAATTGTAAAAACTTTATGCTTCTTTGTTTTGAACTGTTATAGGTAGGCCCTCAAATTCATTGGAAAGCTTTAGTTACATTCTTGAGTATTTAGTGTATAAAGATGATCAATAGTCTTCTTTAGACTCCCCCCTCATGACACCTGTTTGAAACTAATGTCAACACTGCAAGCTTCTTAATAAAGATCTTCTTAACTAATGTCTACCTCGTTTATATTTAAATAAGGTGGCATGTCGATGACCATCATGACAGCAACAAAAGCTTCAGGAACAAAATAAAAAGGAAAAAGGGTGGTGGTGGTGGGAAAGAGCAGTAAACTAAAAGTCTGATAGTGCTAAAAATGCACAAAATTTCTCAGAGAAACATACCACGGATTTGCATGATGCTGCATACTCTGTTCAGTCCTTCAAAGCAGTAACATGTAAAATCTTTACATATTGGAGTGACTTTGGAACACCAATGAAGGCGCAATAGAAGATCGACTGTAAGATCAATGGAGACCAAAGAACAGATGTACTATAAGATCTTGCCTATGACTTTGGAATAGTTACGTTTAAAATCTTTACATCTTGGTATGGCTTGTCATTCTTCTTGTCTGTCTTCACCTTTTCTATAGCCTGTAACAGAGACAAGTTCAATTACTATCTCCAGGGAATGCAGGTCAAATAGCTATTGGCTATTCATATATTGCACATTTTATGCACTAAGTATCAGCATTCATTTGAAGGCAACTATTGTTGCAAGTACATTGGAACCTCAAAAGAAGAAACAGAATGCTTCTATCGGCATAATGGAAGATCATAAATGCATAGATTTTCTGCATGCAATGGCTACCTATAGTACAACATTGATTAGTCATTCCAAAGAAATACCTGCACAACATCCATTCCTTTCACTACTCTGCCAAAAACAGTGTGCTTATTATCCAACCATGGAGTGGCAACAGTGGTTATAAAAAATTGAGAGCCATTGGTGTTTGGCCCAGCATTAGCCATTGAAACTGTAAAAGGCCTGTCATGCCGCAAACTGCAGAAACCAGCATAAAAAGGTGTCAGCAATAAACTCAAAACCTAAAAACCACAAAGCTAACCTGGAAAGTTTGTTTTCTCAATAGCTTGCTTATCACCACTCAATATCTCCCAACAACATTACTAAGGTAAGTGAATAAAAGTTTGCAGAAAGTTAAAGAGAATTGGAAGCTAAAAATTTGCTAAGAAAAACAGCATTACTTTTGCAGCTCTGTGGTTTTCATAGCATTACATTGGGAATTATATTTTCTACTCTAAACCTCACTATTTGATGTTTCACCTGGCTACTAATAGTAGCCCACATCCAGATGCTCCAGCAAAATATAGGCAAGAGGTTAACATTATTCACTCATAACGGGCCGGACATACTTAGGGCATGAGTGCTTAAGAATCAACAATCCTCCAAGGATCCTAGATGGAATGTCCAACATTCCACAGTATAATTTAACAGTAAATATAACTTTTAAGCAAGAAAAACAATAAAAATGCAATTGTGATAAACTGACTTCTTTATTTTCCTGAATGGTCAAAGTAGTGACACAAGAGGCAAAACTTGTATGTCATATCCATGTAGAAATCCAGAAGCTGCATATATATTTTATTTTCACTTCGTTTTGTTTGTTCCTTCTTGCTCTGAGCTAAAGGTGGAAACTTCAAATCTCAAATTGTTATAGTAATTGAACTCCAGAGGTACATCACATAGCATTAAAGGTTTTGGTGTGTTTGGGGTTGGGGATGCTCCAACAAAAAAAAAAAAAAAAGAGGGTAAATTCACAGGGTAAACAAGGAAAGCAACATGAGGAGATATGAGAATAATCATAAATTAGCAAGCTTATCAAAAAGGAAATGCAACGCAAATTAACTTTACATTGACGATGCAAAATCTAACCTTTTGTGGAATTCATCTTCAAATTCTCTTCCCCAAATAGATTGCCCACCGGTGCCATCTCCCAATGGGTCTCCTGTCTGAATCATAAAGCCTTTGATTACCCGGTGAAAAATCAGATTATCATAATACCCATTTCTGCAGTGTGTTGTGAAATTCTCTACTGTTTTTGGACACTCCTCAGGGTATAGCTTCATGTGAATGTCACCCATACTGGTGTGAAGAATCTAGAATACAGGGAAACGGAGAGTGAGAAATGTAAAATTCGAAAAGCTGAATATGAGATATGAATGATATAGTTTACAAAAGCACATGAGAGAAGATTATGCTAACATAAAACAAGGGCAACATCAGGTAACACGGAGCCCCATTGACCAAGTGAACTTCTACCCCTAGAAGATAAGGAAGGGGGTGGGAGGAGATACAATTTTTCAGTGAAAGCAAGCCACTCTTTTTATCCAGTATTTCAGCTTTGGCTGAATTGCACTTCTGCCAGCCAGACATCTCTACCACAATGAGTTTACTGTAAATTGAGTAGTATCAATAGGCAAGGGCAAGCCTTGGCATAGTCATAAGGATCGGACTGTGATGAGAAGGTTACACTGTCCTATTGGATCTTCTTCTTCTTCCCACTTTTTTTTTTTAAATATGTGTGTGTGTGTGTGTGTGTGTGCGTGTTGAGAATACTGTCTTGAGTTTCAGATATGGAAAATGGATTGTAGAACCAAGAGAATTTAGTCTTAAGGGCAATTCTGCCTGACTCATAAATTTTGCAAAGCAATTCTCTTTTATACAGTTATGATCAACTCATTTAAATTGATGACAGAAACTGAAAACAAACACACATTTTAGATTATGCAAGGCACTTCAATCAATTAACAAAGATTCACACAAGTGTATTTTATGTGCTCGATCGTGTGCAACTAGCTCATTGCCTTGCTGAAAATGCGGGAATGTCATACCACATTGTCCGGAAGAGACGACGTAATGGACTTTCCTATATCTGATACAGCCAAAAGTTCATCAGCAGGGGGCTTTTCATTGAATACATCTCTTCCTTTGGTTGGGTCTTCAGGTTCCTCAGGTTCTCTCCGACTACAAAAATAACACAAGATGGAAAAAAATTATATTATCAATTCTAATGGCTGAAATTCACAACTGGGGGAGTTCCCAACTATTATGCATAAATGAATTCAAGAAAGATAACTGTATCCAGAAGATCCAATAGAAGCTTAAATGGGACAGCGGAATCATACCAAGTGCATTTCATAATATAATTCAGAATTTGGATTGGTTATTGACTTAATACATGTCCAAATGATTCTACTCATGCTTTTCTCTTAATCTAGACATGTCAAAAGATTTGAATACCTGAACAAATAAATTCTGTGTTTCTTGAAAGCACAGCATAAGAGGGTTGGATCTATGAGAGGCTCCTTGCTTCCATTAGCATTTGCTGCAGCTGAAGGGATCTTCCTTACCTTTTTACTGCTTTGCTCACCTTGATACAAAGCTATCTTCAAAAATCTGTCATTACTCTCTACCTTCCCAAGGATTCGGGCAATTTTATTGGTATGAAGATTTACAATCTACAAAAGTAAAAATGAGAACTTAGAGAGGAATACTAGGATAGATAGAAAGTGCAGTACGTTTTAAAAAAGGAACTCAAATAACATTTTAAGGAATTATTACACAATTTATCCAGGTAGTCAATTGAAATGTATCCTCCTTCGCATAATTGGACATTTAAAGTCTTACTTTAATTCCAAGAAGAGTTGCATATATAAGGAAGTTTGAGCTTTCATCAAAAACTGCATTTGGCTGAGGTGCATGTTCAGTTTTCTCAAATTCTTTTTCTACAGCCATTCTTCTCCCAAAATCAATAGCTTCAAGTCTGTAGAGAGGAACATCACTTCTCTGGAGATCTTGGGCTACCTACAATACATAAACTCTGCAGCTAACATTCCAATCTCAGAGAACAAAATTCCCAAAGAAAGGGCTTCTGTAAAGCAAAACTTATTACCTCAAGAGATTCATCATAAACACGTCTTAGTTTACCGGATCTAAACCAGAATATTCGGATTCGACGATCAGGGGAAGTAGTTGAAAATTGCTTGCCATCTGGGCTGACCTGAAAAACAACATAATGCAGCATGAGTAACCTAATTTACAATGGTGGACGCGGTGAAAACTTTGTTGGGCAACAAATGAAAGCAACTGACTGTTTCTCAAGTGGTATAATAAAAACAATATACATGTACAACATTCACATTCAGAATGTCCAATTTGATACTGAGTAATTTTGTCTGGCATGAAACATTATGTTACCTCAATGGCTGAAACAGCAGTCTTGCACTTCACGATTTCAAAAAGATTAGTGTCACTTTTCAATTTAAAACTAACCCTGCATAACATAGAAGTATAAACATTAAAATACAGCCTGGAAAGAATAAGATCAGGAAGCTAATTCTGAGATGGGACTCCTAGATGATAGGACTACAAGGAATTAACAATATTCACAATACTCCCCAACAAAAAGAGATGGAGAGTGTACGAAGAACACAAGAAAACTATGGCATAGCATATATAATAGTCAAAAACAAAAAAGTTCAAAAACTGCTAATACAAATCCAACATTATAGATGTAATATTATTGGCTTGATAAGTTCGATTCTGAGCAAAATAATTCTTGATGGCCTGATTAGGAAAATAGCAGTTGCTGCAACTACATACCATGGACCAAGAAATTTAAAATAAAATTGTCTGGAAAAGTGGTCCAAGTATGGCGACATGATCAAGAATCCACTAGGAATACAGTATAAGTTGTGGATTTGTGCAACATATATTTAGTTCGTTAAAGCCCCTGCTGATTGCTTAGCATTTGGTCTGGTCCGGGCCTTAATGGTTGTAATTATTTCACATGTCAATAAATGCTGCAATTTAGCTAAAAAGAAAAAACAGTATAATTGTTATACAGGGATCAAAATTTATAAATACATACCCATCCTCTGAAAACTGAAGAGTAGCGGGATTCCAGTACTCAATAATTCCTTTATCATCTGCAGAAATCACGGTATCAAAAACGTGGTTGTACTTCATTACTTTTACTGGTCCAAAGTGTATCTATAGGAAAAAATTAAAGAGACCATTACAAATTATCCCAAATATGTAAAGCAGAAGGTATGATATAACAGAATATAGCTACGGCATATAGCAAAATACCTGTGTAGATATAATGGCTTCGTTGGATCCCGATCTTGCATCATATACGTGAACAAATGAGGAGTTACGGTCACTAACAGCTAGCTTGGACTTGACATCCCCTTGTTTATAAACCCATTCAATACAGCCAGGTATAAATGCGAGGCGTACCATGGCCATCATATCATAGTTGACCACATCATATATTTTTACAGATCGATCATTTGAAATTGTACCACAAAGCATACCATCCACACTGACCTGCACATCTGGAACAGGCCAAGGTCAAGTTGATGAATGTGATGGGGGATTAGAATAATTTAAATATGGAAACAAAAGGGACCATCACTCCAGCACCCCTCCAGAAATAATTAGGATGGTTTATCAGAAGTATTATGTAAGTGATAAATTGAAATAAAAGTTTCTGCATTGCTAGTGAATCACAGCACAAAAATTGAGTCATGGATCCAGGTCATCATATCTGTCCTGGGATTACATTATGCAAGCCCAGCAGGTTGTCATTTATCCATAAAACTAGATTTCATAATGACCTCATGCTTAAACCTTGAATAATGCACAGACGGAATCCACTGGAAAAACATATTACAAAATCATAATCCATTAAAGTAGTGGCGAACTTCAACAAAATTTTGGAAATTCCTCATCGCTCAATCCTTAATTAAGCAATAGTTAATAACGAACACAGACACAAAAATAAAGAAATATAAAATTAAGATGTTACGCAAAAGAAAGAAAGAATAAAAAAAAGGGCATGGTGTGAATCATCAAGACCATCCTGCCATTTAAGATGATATTCAGATGCCTAACTGTCAAAATTGGCGAAACTATTCCACATATAACATTGTCGAAGGATGGAAGAAAAATGTGAAAAGAAGTTTACTGAGAAAAGCCCTTTCTCCCCCCCCCCTCTCTTTCTCTCTCTCCCCCTATCTTTTTGGGGAGGGAGGGGGAAGAAACATCATAAGCTAGTGACAACATGCAGAGGCCAAGTTTCCCACCATAACTCTACCCCATTTCCCCCGCTTTTTCTCACAATCACATTTTCCATGCATGAGAAGCAATTGAGTTTTCAAAATAGAGTGCTAAATGCAAATGCTAGCTCACTAATGACAAGGAAAAGTAAAGAAAGCAACATTACTTGCAGCTAGACCATAGGCCTTCAATAAGACAAAGCTAAAATGTTTTGCAAACTCTGAAAAAAAGTATCAACCTGTTTCAACAGATAATATGATAAGGAGGACGAAACATATTACAGTAAACTTATGGAGCACATTCCCAGAGGATAGAGGGGCAGAAGCAATTATGCCTAGGAACAAGATGCGGTGCTTAAATCCTATCCTAGACGTACCCATATATTCTGCTTACTCACAATCACATTTTCAACGCAGAAGAGCCACAGAGAAGTTCATGCCCAAAATATCTTTTTTATTTTCTCTTTTTGATAAATAATGCACAGGGGACAAATGAGAGACTCACAGCAAGGCCTTCAATTGGTCCAAGGTGAGATCTAAAATGCTTTGCAAACTCAATGCCAATAGGCCTTTTTTTCCAGAACTTCAAATGACCTGTGAAACAACCATCAATAAGCACTAATCACTGAATGAAAGATAAACCCTCAGTCCATCACTCAGAATAATAATCTTGATTATCACAAAAATAAAAAAATTATTTGATTTTGACATTCGAATTTTTGTGACATGTGAAAGTGAAAATTTCTCGGCCATTAAAATGCAAGGAAGAACAGTGCATAGAATATTTCATGAAACATCTCCAGGAAAAAAACCAGTACTGCAGTATTCCCGGAATTCTTCTTCCAAGATCAAGCTTCCATCATTTAAAATTTTCTTATTAAGCTTACCAATTTAATAGAGATTTATTTTGCTATTGTTTTACAAAGGAAAGAGTTAATGCAATTCTACCTCCTATTTCGCAATATCTGTCATTTTGGCTCAATCCAAAGGTGTTCAAAAGGACATTTATTTATTTTTTTCCAGCTATATCCTTAAATGTTAGATCTATTAACCACCACACTAATGCCAATAACATCCTTGACCAATAGTTATAATACTTCCTTTCCAAAGCTTATTAGACTACAGTTCCCAAGTTCACTAAAACGTCATTGTGTCCTTTTAGCTTAAAAATCATTATAGTAATGAATTTCTTAATCTCTGTTTGTTTTCCAAATTGATAGATGTAACGAAATGGAGGTAGTAATAATTTTACTGAATACACTGAAAACTGAAACGATTTATTCAAAATTTTTCCTCCAAAGCTGCGAACAAAAGAGAGTGATTGGTATAAATTAAACTCAGTGAGGAAAAAATGTGATGAATAGAGTTTGAACTAACATGGACAGCCAGCTAAATCCAAATACCAACTTGGAGGGAAAATCTAGAAACAAGCTGAAATTCTTAGACATTTTACTTTCTTACCATCAGCACTTCCGGTTATAAAAAAGTCAGCAACTGAGACAGCAACATGTGTAACCACATCCCGATGCATGTAACTCTTCTCATACCTGCCAGATATTATAGTCACAAAACTCAGTCTCCATCTTGCTTCACTATGCATCTTACTACCATAAGCCAAATACAAAGAACTAGAAAGAAGCAGACTTTTTCTGTTTAGCTCTATGTTAAATTAGCATTGCAGGTACATACTTTCCTATACTTTTTGACGTTTCTTTGAGACCCTCTTTTTCCTTTTAATTTTTGTAATTAAAATATTTTCCAGTTCCTTTTTTTTTAAACAAAAAATTCTTTTCCTTTTTGAAATTATATTTGTATGAGATATAGCATTCAACATGTTCCCTACAGGTCTCTCTTTCTCATTCCCTGAGATATGTCATGCAAATGTACCTACTGCCATATTTCTGATTCTTATCAAATTGTAAGCTATCCAGCCAGATGCGCATTCATCAATGCACAAAGGTAAAAAGTGCAGTTTCTTTTATTATATCAAACAAGGCTTGTCCTCTATATCATTATTTACACTAACATCCTCATAGGACCCTGAACATGTCCAACAGGTCTATTTCTCAAATTTCCAGGAGATGTTGCCTGTTTTCATTGTTTGTCCTTCTTATCCAGCAATTCGCAACACATATATATGAAAGGAATCACTGCAACAGGCATAACTTAGTAGAAAAATGTAATTTCTTTTCACTAAACATAGGTACCTGTCCCCATATCACATTGTAAATGTTAGTAGAAAAATGCAATTTCTTTTCACTAGACACAGGAACCTGTCCCCATATCACATTGTAAATGCAGAAATTTAAAGAAAGGAACAAAAAGAAATGAAAAGGCAATAGAAACAAATAAAGGAATGCATAGAAAGCATCGAGTTAATGATGGAAAAAAGTTACTCCCTCCATTCCATTTCAAAATATAGGTCATTTAAAACCTATGCACATATATTAAGAGTCCCAAAAACAAGATTATATATATATATATATTACCCTTTCGCTCTCCTCATTTTTTTTTTCTCATTTTCAAAAGCAATATCACATTACTGGAAGACTAAATGGAGGTAATACTAGAAGAAAGATGCTTATGGATATGAATGAAATAATTTATATTTTGAGAAGATTTTCTTCTCCTAAAATGACTTATATTTTGAAATGGAGGGAGTATCATTGTTTCTCAACTTTTGCATGAAGGGTATTGTCAGTTTCTCATGAACTATTGTGAAGGTTGCATTCTTTCAAACTACATACTCTTGGAATGAAGTAAAAGTAGGCAAATGAAAATAGGGATAAAATATGAGAGAGCAGGAAGAAGCTATAAGATACACAGTATCTCATCATCATAGAGACTGGCTACCAATTTCACTAATACTTTCCACATAGTTTAGCTATGACGTGGTTATAGATGAGTTTAAGTAAACCAAAAGAACATTCTTATCAATAATGACTATCTTCCAAAAGAGTAATGATATGGTTTATCAACTTATAATGTACTCTCCAAACAATGCAATTGATGAAAATAATTGAAAATGGATAGTCAAATGTATTCCACATAGGCGTTAATCGGTGTTACACCCACTCATCATCAAAATTTGTGTATTGCCTATCTTGGATAGGGAAAAAGAGTACTCGTAAACATAAGTTTGCTCATCAAGCGAGTACAAGATTAACCTTTGTAACATTTTTAGCTATATGGTATTGAGGAGGAAGAAATCAATAACTTAGAGCACTTTATGAGGTTAAAGTCAATGACAACTTTGGTATCATGCGGTGTGAAATGGGAAATAAAGAGGGAGATCTTGTAAAAGTCAATATAAGTTCCTGTAAAAATGGAAACTTCCACTAAAGCACTCCTGCAAATTAAATTTTCCTCCCAAAATATTTTTTGAAAATTTTATAAGAAGCTCTCCAACATGTATGCCCCCATCTGGTTTCTGCAGCTTAAAATTATCGCTCCAGAAATGACCAAAAAATGTAGTCTTTAAAAATCGAAGAAGATATAGCTCAGAATAGTGGCAAGATTTATTTCAAAGGTTCACACCAAGTAGCCACAGACTTGTCCTTTTATCTTGCAGCTAATACAGCAACGTTAACTGATACAAGACTCGAATATTAGATTTTCTTTTGCTAGCAATTAAAAGCAAATTATTCAAACTCTCGGATAGACTTGCATCAACTAGATTAACCATAAAAGGCAGAAAACGTTACTCAACGACAGTCCTTCTGCAACAATACAAACACTCACAGAAGGCTCTCCGAATCGCAACATCAACCTAACGTAAATTCAAACAATTGAAAAACCCTAAACCCCTGAAATTTGAAGTTCATGAAAAAATTTTCAGATAAATAAACAAGTTAGACAACGGAGGTGCAAGTTCAAGCTTACATGTTTGCAGAGGGAAGCGAATCTAGATACGCCTGCTCAAACTCAAGAGGACGCTTGGGGCGAGCACGAGGAGGCGGGACCGGACCGGGCCCTATGAGTGGTTCGTCGTCGATGGCATCCGTCATGGATGATTCAGCAGCTGAACTTCCATTGTCTATCTGCTCTTCTGCTTCCGCCATACTTCTGATAAAAATTCAAACTTTTTGCGAGGAATTTCTTGCTTCTGTATACAGATTCCTGCTAGTATATATATTACACACCAACGGCACAGTGAGCTTCGGATACTCATTACCGCCATAAAACACTTCGATGTGGTTTTCTTGAAATTGCATATCTCCCCTTGATTTTTCTGTTAATTATTTATGTTCGATTGGGCTATCTGAATACGATTATTTCACATTTTTTTTATTTTTTAACTATTTAAATTGGTCAATTGAATTATTTTAAATTGTAATTGATAATTTAAAATGATGTGCTACTTGACAGTATTCCTCTATTTTATGGTACTAAGTGGAGCAAGCCATTTTTCCTTTGTCGTTGGGGCAAACTGGGCTATCTGAATCCGATTATTTCTTTGCCCATTAGCTGTGATCTGGTAGACCGTGTGAATTTGTCTATTCCCATTTGCGAATGCATATTTAGGGCCAAAATAAATATAGAAAAGTAAATACTCTCACATCCTTCTGCCTTTCAATCATTTTCCCGCACATGAGAGGGGAAGGATTGGTGAATCTGGAGAGAACCAAAGTGTTTAGACAAATGTTTATGTAAATATTAACACATGAGGGGAGTATGTAAATTTTAATTTTATTTTATAATATAATTAGTACTTATGACCCTTTTTTTATTAATTAAGATATTAATACTAGACTGATTAAATTTTTGATCTTGTATTAAGTCTTGCCACTCAGGTAAGACAGATTACAACTATATTAGTTGAATAAAAATAATTTAAAAATCTTAAAAGTTAAAAAAAAAGTAGTTTAAGGACATTAACCTAAATAAAAACTAGTTTAAAGATTAAAATAATTTTAATTATAATTGATTATTTGATTTTGTTAAGACTCTTTTTACTTTCTTTGCAATCAGATTGAGATAATACTTACAAAAACAGATTAATGTTGGAGAAATCCTAACTAGCTTCAATCTATAGAGCGAGGATGCATGACAAAGTCTTCTAATTGCTGATATTTTATGGTGATTATAATTATACGTTTTATGTTCATACTATTAAATAGATATGACGGTCAAATTTGAAACTTTGTTAAAGGGGTTTATAAATTGTTTTAGACTAATAGGTGGAGGAAAAAGTACAATGAGCTTAGATATCCTTTCACCTGATAGTTTAGGATTTTTATTATTCCTTTTGAAAACGTTCAATTTTAATTACATTTACTATTACTCTATTTGTCTAAAAGTCACTTATTTATTTATTATATATAGAAAATAAAAAATTTTAATTTTGAACCGAATAAGTATTAAGGAGTTAAAATAATCAGTAACTCTCAACCAAATTTAAGGTTCTCGTGAATTCTTAATTTTTTTTCTTTTGATCAATAGATAAATTCTTGATTAAGAATAATATGTACTATAAATCTAACTATCACAAAAACTATGAAAAAAATGTAACTCAAGTAGTAATTGATCTTACTCATTTTGGCTACGCAACACCAATCGCAGCTATTGAATTAGATGGGCAATCTAATCTAACTACTATCTCCTAAAAATATTTTTTAAAGAAATTAAAAATTAATACAATCGTTAAATTAAATTGCCTATATTATTCGAGAGCTGCAATTTGGTCTTGCACGCGTCCTGAAACGGATTGGATCTTACTTGGGTCTATCTGAGTTGGAATCACTATGGAAATAGGTGGGAAACCACATCCGCCAAAAAAATCTATTTATTTTTTAAATTTTTATTTTAAATTTCATAAAAATTAAATTATTTATACCCAATCACACAAGTCTTCGTGTTTTTTTCTCTCAGTCCAAATTTTTTAGAACATCTCCAATAACATTCTTCTTCTAACATCTCAATTATAAAATTCTCATCCATAAATAATAAATTATAGATAAAAATTCTATAAAATAAAATGTCATAAAAGATATTATAAGAAATATTATAAAGGATTTATTGTATTTTTATTCTCTATTTGAATTCTTTATAATATTTTGATATAATATTCTCTATAATACTTATAATTATAAAAATTCTCATTTATTATTTTTTAAAAGAAATAAAATAAATTTTAAATTATAAGAAATACAAATTAATTATTATAATTTAAAATATTATGCAGAGTGTTATATTACAAAGAATTCAGAGTATTTCTACTAAGTCCAAAGAAACACGATTGAATTAATTACGTTAATCCATCATCATCCTTTTAGGGGTCATGATTAGACGGACACAAAGCAAAGTTCCAAATGGCATAAAAATCCATGCAACAAAAAACAAAGCACGTGGGTGGGGGCAATGTTAGGAGTCCATTAGGCCATTCCCATGCAAGGGCCCCTCCCTCCTAAGGCTCCGGGAATCCATGGACAACTGTAACTATTTGCCATCGCCCCATTTTCCATTGCCCAGTTTAGGGATCCGCCGGCATTGACTTCTACATTATTTTTTTAAAGTTAATTTTCACTTCAAACGTACATTGATCAAGAAGCTTCTTGGCCCCACTCTTTTCTTCTTTTTTTTTTTAACACCTCATTATCATATCAACCACAATCTCAAAAGTCATTTTCAGTAAGTTAGGAAATTTCGGATGTCCGTCTAATCTTGCAATGCGTACGTGCTCTTAATGTTTTACAAAAATCGAGTTCCATATTAGCCAGAATTTTTCAAAAATTAAATTAGCAGACAAAACTTTCTTTATTAAATCCGGCAATCTTTAATCTATAATAAATTGAAATTATATCATCCTGTAAAGATAAAAGGTCGGATTAAATAAAATTTATATTTAAAATTTTTTATTTAAACTTCACAAAAATAAATTATTTATATATAAAAAAGTAAGATTTAATATAAACAATTTGTTTAAATACACTCAAAATTTTGTAAAACGCTAAACAATTGAACTACTAGTTTGCTTAAGTAACATAATTTAAACTCATAATTTTATTGATTGATACTAGTAGTATTCCACGGTGGTATCTGGACAACTTTCCTGATCAGAAAGAACATCTCTACTAAATGAAGGAGGAACAAAGGGAGGAGATGTACATCTCAAGAGTGCCCAATTAACACCTTGGAAGAAGGGGTGGTGCTTGATGGCCGAGGCACCCATAGTTGATCCCATCCGCCTAGCAGGATCCTTAACAAGAAGTTGTGTTATCAAGTCTTTCGCACCGGCTGGCACAGCTGGCTCTTTCGGGAACTCGAGTGCTCGAGCAACGATGTTAGCCAAGGTTAGCTCGTGGTCTATTCCCCGGAAGGGTGTCACGCCATAAAATAGTTCGAAAATAAATATCCCTAATGTCCACCAATCTACGGCACTGCCATGCCCTTCGCCGGACACAATCTCCGGTGCCAGATACTCATGTGTCCCAACGAAAGACATGGATCGCACGTCGATTGGCTCCGCAACAAACTCGGGCCCATTGTGTTGCCCTGGCTTCTTCTTCCTCTTTCGCTTAGAGTGGAAGCACGACACGGCAGGGACTATACAGTTTGGAAGAATGCAAGAAGCGGACGTAAAGGGTGGCGGATCAAGGGCGTACTCGTTTGGCAGAGGTCCGTTGGGAGGATTCTGCTTCGAAATCACTTGAGCTGGTGTTGAAGTAGAGGTGTCGCATTTTAGAGAGAGATCAAAATCAGTGAGCATGATATGACCATCTGAGCGAACCAGCACATTCTCTGGCTTCAAGTCACGGTACACAATCCCCATCATGTGAACGTATTCAAGAGCAACCACCACTTCTGAAGCATAAAATCTGGTCACACACCGAGATAGATTAAAATTTTAATTAGGGCTCAGAATCCAGAAGGTTTAGGTCAACATCAGAATCCAGAAAAAGTTTTAGGTCAACAGATTATGAACCGGGCTTGGACAAATAGAAATGCATGCTCCGCTATCTGCAAACACACACAAAATATTCGTATCGGAATTCAATAACAACAATTTCATGAGAGCCTAATTGCAACAGGCTCCCAATTATTGACCTAACATAAGCGCTATTGTGATTATCAAAATACAACTGCAAACTAGATTAAATTCACAGATGAGGCTAATAAAGAATTAGGTAGTTTATCATTTGGTAATAGGGACCGACATGTTCCCTAATGGCCAAACTTTATTCCAAGGGATGTCTAGGACCCTCACAACAATTTAGCAACTTATGAAAGGGTAGAGGGGCTCCTCTGGCTACTGAATAATGGCATAATGGCATCAATCTCTTTTTCCTTTTTGTTCTCTTTCTTTGGTTGCTTTCTAAAGGGTTGCATGACTGCATCAAGATGATACAAAAGATGGATGAAATGATAACAACTCTTTATAATAGAGCAATTTGACCTAATCAGAATATCCATGACAACACCAATCATGTACCACACATGCTTTTCTTGACTTTGATATCTTCATGAAAACCAAAGTCTATCTATTGCTTGTGAAGTGAAAAATCAACTATATAGATTGAGCTTTGAATTGAAATTTGCTATTTTGGTTTTACAAAAATGAATTACTTGTTAAAAGAAAAGTAGAAGTGAAGTGAAAAAATTTATATTAAGTTTTAAAATAAAAATAAAACTCAATCCAATTGCGCATAATAACTCTTGCCCTTGTGCATAGATTGTAAAGGCTCCTCATCCCCCCCACCCCCAACTTGCAACGATCTAATTTCAGTCAAATATCCAGATTGTTGTTTAGAAGGTTTGTTCCCCGTTAAAAAGAGAAAGCACCATACCACCATGTGCTTCTCTCTAGTCCAGGTGTGGGCTTCATCTTGGAATTTGACCATTCTATTTGTTTTATCACCTTCTGCAATGTAGACTTGCTTTGCACCAGGGGGTTAAAGGTAAAATAGAAAAAGGAAAACAAGACATCACTAAGGAAGAGAGGACATTCTATTTTTTGGTATGTGGCATACCACTATTTCACTAGCTCATGCCACATTTTTCGAGGTTTGTAAAACATCAAATCAAAGTAAACGAGTACGCCGTGTACACTCAAAATCTCTTGCTAAATATAGCTAGGCAAACGACAAATAAAATACGAAGCACGCTTCAATCCCTCGTACAATATGCCTTCTTCCCATTCCCATTGTCTAATTTGTACTCCCACTTGTGACCTTATCTAATGATTTCGTATCCAAGAGTTTCAGTTTTTTCCCATTTTTTTGGAAATTATGAATTAATTATTTTATCATAATCATAAAAATAATTTATTTTTACATAATATAATCATTCAACTATCTATACAAATTCAAATGTACACCCAACATCTTACTCCCACATTATGGCTAGTTAAAAATGTTTTTATCTAACCCTTTTACTATCTTATTATTCAAGATTAAAGAAATTGGACATTAACCATGGTGATAATTATTAAAAAAACGGATATTCTTGAAACAAAACCCCGAGAATTCCGCAAAAATTAACGGAACTAATTTGTCTATAAGCCCTAGTTCTTGGCAAATAATGATGGACAAAACAGAAAGTTCCTCAAATTTTTTACACCCCACAAAAAAAAAAAAACCACGTGGTATTCTGAACTCATTCCAAGGTCACATGTTCTACACAAGGTCAACCATAAAACCCCTCAACTGCGACTAATAATCAAAGCCATTGCAGTGCGAACAGAGCATTAACTACGCACTGTCCTCTCTAGCTGGCTTCAATATTTGTCAAATTTAAATTATTCTAAAAAACACGTATCGATTTTTTGTTGGATTCTTAGAGTGCAACTGTAGAAATATACGCGAACTTGCAATTCAGCACGTTCGAAGCTACAAGCGTCTTTTACCCCAGAGCTCCTACGCAAATATACACTAAAATCCCAGTTTAACCCGGTAAATTTCAGTAAATTATGAGAAAATAACAGGTTGAGTTGGGTCCTACAACTGACACTGTCACTCTCCCGGGTACCTGGTCGTGGATCCCACTCGTTCGAAACGGCACATCATCCCGTTAAGAGTCATCGCGTCTATCATCATATCCAAACTCAAAAAAACAGGGAAAAAGTTTTTGCAGAATAATTTTTCATGGACGCAGTAATGTAACGGGGTTTTGATGAATTTATGTTACCTGACGGCTGATTCCTGGAAGCGTTTATTGGGCTGACGTTGGCGGAGGACATGGAGGTCGCCACCGGGACAGAACTCGGTGAGCAGACATGACCATTTGGGGGAGTCGACGGCGGCATAAAGAGTGGGCAGGAATGGATGGTCCAGCATTTCGAGAATTTCCCTTTCTGTCCTTGCTCTTCCTTCTTTATTACGGCTGGCGAGCTCTTTCTTGTCCATAACCTTGGCGGCGAAAAAAGCCGGTTGAGAAGACGGCTCCGGGGATTTGATCTCTGCAAGGTATACAGAGCCAATATCACCGGAGCCAAGGCGGTGGAGGAAGCGAAGGTCCGTGAGGGATAAAGTGGAGGAAGGTGAGGAGAAACGGGCGCGACGGATTGCATCCCAGCATGGGTCGCCGGAAGGAGTGGCGCAATGGGGCTTGGTAGAGGAAGGGGGAGGGTAGAGGTAGTGGGCGGAGGACGAGGATGAAGTAGTTGCAGTCCAAGTGGTTTCGGAACCGGAACTGGTGGAGCGGTGGATGTCAGTGGCGTTTGTGGCCGTAGTGGTGGTGGTCGTGGTGGAGTTGAAGCTCATGCTTTGGAGATCGTCTGCTAAGTCGTCTAGCCATGGCTCCATGGCTATGGAGAAAGAGAGGAAAAAAGAGTGTGCTCCAGCGAGCAGCGATGGAGGAGTGTGATTTTGAAGGTGACTCTCGGGGAAGGAAGTGTGGCTCTAAATGGGCCGAAAAAAGGGGCCTTGGGCAATGCAATGTCCAATTTGGGCACCGGATTTTGTGGGCAAATTGGGTAAACCTTGGGCCCCGATATGTATTTCGTCTCTGACATAGAACCGTCTTTTATTAATAAATAATTTCTGGAAAAGGAAAATCTATTTTCTAAAGGAAAGAGGTATATATATTAGATGACTATTGCATTTGAACATCTTATTAGGAAGAGAAAGAAGATCGGAATTAGCTTAGACGGGACGGGATGAGCATCGAATTTAAAATCTCTAATCTTAAGAAGATTTTCAAGAATTTAACTCCTTTCTTTTATATAAGGAATATTAGAAAGAAGCTATATTAGCTTAGTTCAATTGGATATAAAAATAAAAATACTTTTGAAAAAACTGTTATAATTGCTCTTAAATTATTTTTAGTTTTATCTTTTTGTTCAATTTTTTAAATCTTTTTTACACACAACGATTTAAAATATAATTTTTTTTATTAAAAATAATGACGTTAAATAATAATATAATTACCAAATAGAAACATAAGATGATTTTAGAAACAAAGAATTTATATAAATTTACGTTTCGGTATGCTAAATGGTCCAACTATTTTATATTTTTATTTGCTAAACAATATGACTCAAACGCCAATTGAATTATGCAAACGCTTCCATTAATGAGTTTTTAACTGAAGAGAAAAGTTTTCTTCAACAGTTACATCAAGACATCAATTATGGGTCTAGGCATTAAACTCTTAAGGGGAAATGAGTTAAGAGGTGACATTGACAATAGTGATAAAAATGTATACTCTCTCAGTCTCAAAATATTAGTTTTATTTTTTATTTTTTATTTATCTCATAATATCTATTCTATTTATAATGTTAATAAAAATTTAATAAATTTTTTTATTCTCACCCCTCTTTAATTACTACCAATCCCAATTTTCAAGTACTCTCATTAGTTAAACTACAAATGCTTTTCGTGTTAAGAAGAGGGTATCTAAGTATTTTATTTAAAAAGTTTTATATATTTCAGTAAATTTTTAATATATGTGAAAGTAACAGATGAAGCTAATATTCTGAGACAAAAGAAACAACTCAATTGATTTAACCTAATATTTATCGGAGTCTTAACAAAGTTGTCTTAAAAAAAAGAGTCTTAACAAAATTCAACTTTTTATTAAGTACTAATTGATATTCGGTAGTGTGAAAAAAAATGAAAAAAGAAAAAAGAAAAAAAAAGGCCACATTAATGTGAGTGAAGTGTATTTTGGTCAGCAATGGACAGCACCGCTGAAGTAAGGCAATACAATTATCCTGTATATTTCAACTTATCTTTCTCAAGATATTCTAATTTTGCATTTTAAAATCTCATAATACTCTCCCAAGGGAAGAAAGAGAAAGAGAGATGTGTTTATAATTGAAAAATTATTAAATACATGGTGATTTTATTGATACAAGATGATTTTTAATAATTTTAACATTTTTTAATTTTTATTTTTTAAAAAAAATCAGCTAATAATGGGGATGCCCAATTTGAGTGCTCCCTTTCTATCGGTTGCGCCCATTTTTTTATTTTTTTATTTTTATGTATTTTAACAACAAATAATAATTTATTTTGTAATAAATATTGTTTTATTAATTCTTTTGTTTCTTAATTTGAATTATTATTTTTAATTTAAAATTTTGTAAATGTTATGTTAGAATATAGAATTACGAATTACAACCCAATTTATAATAATTCAAAACCAAATAGAGATTTGATTATAATTAATAAAAATCAATTGATAAGATCAATCACTGTTTAGTAAGAAATCAAGAATTTATTTTAAAATACTTTTAAAATTTTGATCATAATGTCTTATAATCAAACATTATGTCATTCAAAAAATGTAAAATTAACACAAAAATAATAATACTAATTAATAATATATATTTTAAGAGAATAATAACACTATTAATAAAAAAAATTTATTTAATGAGTTAACATAATAATGAAAAAATTAAATAAATATAGAATTCAATTAAAAAGCTAAAATAAATAATTATTATATAAATATAAATATAAATAAAATGAATTAATTAAAAAATAAATAAATACATAAATATTAAAATTTAAATAAATAAAATCAAATAATAAAAATACATAAATAAATTTAACAACAAATTATGTAGGATAAATAGATATGCAAATTGAAAAAAGACAAAAAAATAAAATAAAATAAAAAAACTTAATAATTAAATTAAAATATAAAAGATCTCCCATCAAACATATGTAAATTTAAAATATATTAAGTAAAATAAATAAAACTTTATTAATACAATTTGTTATTTAACATAAATAAATAAAAATAACTAAAAACAAAACAGGAACAGAGTCGGTGGCGCCAAACATTGGCGCCACGATCTGTGATGGGGCACTCCAGTGTGGTGCGCCCCCGCATAGATGCGCACAAATTCTGATGCAATTATATTTTAAAAAAATATTTAACAAATATTTAAATAATAAAAATATAAATATTATTTTATTTTATATTAATAAAATTATCTTATGTTATAATTACATATTACAATTGTCATAAATTTTGATGTTATTGACTCACATAGATAATAAAATATTCAGACTAAACGACTAACGATATTAAAAAAATTCGAAACTACAAATTAAATACTCAACTAAAAAATTATTAGATTAACAATAACACTAAAGCAGTGAAGCTACATCAGCTTAGTTTATTTGGTATATTGAGCAAAGTTTTGCTACCAAATTTAACACAATCTAACCTAAAATGACTATTTGTGGAACCGGAAGAGGGAATAAGTGAAGGAAACATGATTCCATTAACCAAAATTAGCTTTCTGATTTTAGAATCACAGTTATACACAGCAACGGCATCAATCGCTTACAAAAATTCGATGCTGAAAATGGTTTTGGTCCCAAATCACTTTTTCTCCACTAATTACGACACCGAGATGTCTCTGTCATTCTTGTATGCTTTGATATTCAATACTAACAATCAAAGCGGTATTGGTTCCCAATCATTTTTCCTCCATTTACTGCAACACCCAGATGTCCGTGTGATTCTTGTATGCTTCTTCGCAAGGACCATGAGGCCAGATTTACAGTGTTCCAGTATGTAGACCAGATTTAAGCCACTACCTTGCCTCTCTTCTTCCTTTTGTATAGTAGAGGAGGAGTTTTTGAGCTCCTTTTTCAATTTTTCATACTCCTCTTATCTTTGTGATTTAAAAATATTGCAAGTCCCTAATATAATAACTCTTTCACATGACTAAAGAAAGGCATTCAATAAAGTGCAAACAAGGATATTTTAACCTTCTTCAATATTGAAAATTAGTTAATATGGTTTAAGGCAATACAGGCCCTGCAATAATGTTTTTGTTTCATTCTCTTCCTCTTCTTTTTTTTTCTTTTTATTAAGAAATATATAATCAAATAGTGAACTCATAGTGGCAGCAAAGTGGTCACAGCCTGGGAGGACTAGAAAAGATTAAAAAAATATAAATATTTTAAAAAAGTTAAAGTAATAGTTTTAGGTCTATTTTAGCAAATCAAAAATAGTTGATTTCTCCTTTTTTTTTTTGCTCTAAGAAGAGAAAAAAAAAACCAGACAATTACAAAAATTCCAAATCAATCAAACTACAAGTATAAAACCTCTACTAAGAAATCTATTAATAAGCTATTTAATCAGTTTAACAAGCATAAAATTTGGGCAGAATGGTCTTTGCATAGACTAAGTATGGAATTTTTTTTTCCTTCTATCCAAGAATAAATATCTTCTTTCATATTTATTTTATATAGAAAATAAATATTTAATTTTAAACGGACAGAAGAGTATTTTTTTAGTAAATACGCATACCTGTCATATTTTATTGGTAAAACAATAATGATAAGTAAAATATATCATTTAAGAAATAAAAAGAAAAAAAAAACTCTGTACCAGAAAGGAAAACGGGGTTTCAATCAGAATATATCGTAGCCCAAAGTTCCTCTCTTGTATTGGCCCAAAGTTACGTCTTTATTGAGATACTGGGATAGAGATAAGAGAGTCCTAATTGGCCCAAGTTAAAATGATTTTTATTTTTTATTTTCTGCATTAGTTTTCTTTTTTAGTTTCCGTTTCTTAAAAATTTAAGCCATGGGCAATGCAGAGCATGTTATGAATTAGTGTAAAGGTGCGCATAGTAAGCTTGGAATGATATTAAAAATGATTAATTACATTTGTCTCCTTTAGGCGTGTTTAAATTACAATTCCATCACTCTATTTTGAATAAATTATAAAAACTTATTTTTTGTTTAAAAATTCATAACTAATAAATCTTGACTATTAATTGTAGTAAAATATTTGTTTGAGAATAACAATTTTGTAACAAATAATTTATATTCTTTCTAAAACATCCTTTTGTGAACCTAGGTATTGTCTAATAACATATGTTAAGACACTAATACTTTTTCCTAAGATATTCTTTTAAGAGGCTAGTTTTTCTAATGAAGAGTATTATTATCTTAATCTATGGTATTGAATAAGAAGTATCCTCATGAAGGGATATTTTAGGAAGATTATAAATTCTTTGGTATGAGGGCATTATTCTTTGAAATTTTTTTTACTGCAATTAATAGTAGATATTTATTATTTATGAATTATATAAAAAAAAAAATTCAATTATAATTTGTTCAAAATAAGGGGATGAAATTGTAACTTTGGGCAAACTTGAAGGAAGAAATATAAATAACCCTAACAAAAATACATTTTTTTATTGTTTTTCGTCCTTTGTGGGATTTTCCCCATCTTTGTAATCGAATATAAATCTTTTTCCTTCACATTTTTGCATAAGATGATAAATTATTTTCCTTACCATATTTCCTTTTATCTCTAATCCCTGTCGTCGCACGAGGTAAATATTTAATCATCTATGAAGATGAAGTAATCAAGAGCAATGATGGTAATAAACAGTCTTTGAGTTTTGCTTTTAGGATGCTTGCTGTAAAATGTTGAAGATGTAATCCCATCATCACAAGCATTAATAATTTGGCCACCCATGTCTTGAAATAGCATATTCTATTTCAGTAATTCATATCATCTATAAACAGTAAAACCCCAACCCCAGCCATATAGACGCAGCCAAAAAAGATAAAAGAAAGAGAAGAAATTAACCTAGGTAATTAGAAAATTAACTTCGATAGGCTATAGGCATGGTTTCTCCTTTTGGGTTGCAGGTATAGACTATTCTAGATTTAGGTCAATATTCATCATTAAACAATAACCTTTCCATCATTAGATAAAATGTCTTTACATATCACAGAACATGCTGCCATTTGCTTGTATATATGAAGATCAAATATTGATCCATGGACTATGTTAATGAGAAAAAAGATTTATATACATAGTCATTTGCTTGATTATAGGAAGTAGTGTAGCAATCTGATTACGACAAATATTATAATTATAACGTTATTTTACCTTATATGTTAGTAAGTAATTGTACTAAATGAATGATGTGATATATCATAATTGTAATATTGCGCGCCATATTTATTGGTGAAATGAAAATATCATTAGGGCAAATTAATTGATTAAAGGGCTTACGAGTTTTGAACTCATGGAATTTGAATGGAAAAGGAAACTATGTTGTACTCATTCAGGAAAGTTCTTTTTGACTAGTTATATGAGAGGCCTTTTTGTTTAGATTACTGCTAATAATGAGCCACACCAGACAAAAGTGAAGGAAAAACAATAGTACTTAGCTCACTATTTTTATCAGTATTTTTTTATTTTAGCTTTCCAACTCCAAGCTTTATCTTATATTAAAATTGCAAAAAGCTAAATGCATTTTTAAAAAGGGGAGAAAGAATATCTCTATTCTATGAAGGTGAGAGGAATTTTGATGTGATATGAAAAGTTAATGCATTTAAATTATTCTATTAAAAATATATTAACAACCTTTTGTCGGGGTGATGCACAATAGAACAATTTTATCTATGATGTGGAAGTCAAAAAATGCTCCGACTACCAGGTAAAAAGTATGTTTTACTGATCTCTTTTGACTGTAAATGCAATTTTCTATAGTATAATGCCAAAGAATACAACAGTAAAAGTAAGGCAGATGGATGTGAAAACATTACATTCTCTTCAGCATTTCGATGAAACACCAAGGTAAATTTCCATTAATTGCAAAAGCAGACAGAAAAGGGTGGTCATGAAGTGCAACTTAGCTACCTTACATCCCTGATTAGTATCTATGTTCAAATGATTTAAATTTCAAGAAGAAAAAGGAAGATAAGAAAAATGTATTTGAATATTGTAGTAGTCTGATAAAATTCGGTTTTAATAGTTCAACGAGTTATCTATTCTAACTAATCTCACTTGTTATTTTTATACCATTCAAAAATAAATAAATAAATAAATAAAATACAATCAATTTAAGATGATTGAATCTTCAATATATGCTACCAAAATTTTCTTAATGGCCCAGAAAACCTATTCGAATCAAAATAGACCAATAGAGCTTCACAGTTTTTCCTTTTTTTTTTTTTTGGGTTGCTGAATTAGAGCTTCACTGTCTTGCATATGTGTGGAGATACATAAATGGGACAAGAGAAGTTAGAAAAATACTAAGTTGTAAACATACATAAACGCTCCAAAATTTCAAGAACTTTGCCTTTTGTGTCAACTTCGTCTTGCCATGGGCTTGATATATAATGTTTTCATATCTGGGATTCATAGAACTTTGAGTTTTGTATATGGCTCCACAAGTGAGAAATATCAAAAGATGAAAAAGAGACAAAAAAGAAATATAAAAATATTATTTTCTATTTTTATTATAAAAGAGCACGTTAAATAGAAAATAAAATGATAGTAAATCGTGAGTACTAATAAGCTATTCAAAGTAATGGGAATTTAAATTCAAGCATGCAGATGACATTCTTCAAAGGCTTGGAAGATAATTGGCAGGCCTTCGATCTTCAGCTCTGAACATATAGGAGAAGAGAAGATGATCAATGCAAGGAGGAGATCATATTCAGCTATATGGACCAAAGCTCTTAAAGGCCGCATTGCATGTGTGTAGTTGGAGAAGAGGCCGTAATTGATATCCACTGTGTTCTACCATAGTCAACTATGTAAATGCCCCAAATGAAGGACAAATCCTTGAGGTACATTTTTTTGATGCCTTCTTCCAAATGGCATATTGATGAAAAACCCCAAACTCTATCAACAAGTCCAGCTGTTTTTCTTCTCTACTTTCTTCTCCTTCTTGATCTTTTTCCTTCATTTTTTTCTTTTTTTTTTCATCTTTGATTTTGAAGGTCTTTCTTTTTTCTGCATGGTTGGGGAAAGGGGAGAGAGAAGCACTGACTCTTCGGGGATATATTTTTGTGCTTGCCAAGTTTGCAAGTTGTAAAACGTCTCTCTCGTATTATGATAAAAGACGAGACAAGTTTATTTATTTAATTCTTTTATATATATATATATATATATATATATATATATATATATTATATTTTTTACCTATATAAAAATTTCATACATATGTTGCTATGCATTATCAATTACATATTTCTTGACCACTAGAGATGTGGCTTTTTGAAAAGCCAAGAATTGTTCAATTAATTTTAGCAAGGCTCCCATTTGGATATGGTTATTTGGTAAAGGTACTGAATAAATCCATGAAACTTGATCTTTGCTTTCATAGAGATGAAACAGTGGAGCTGAGAAATATTGTGCTATATTCGGCCAAATCTTCTGGAATAAAAAAGAGAAAGAAAGGGCAAATCATACATGCTTTTAGTAGACTATATTCGAAAATATACACCTTTTGTTTTAGATTTTAAAACTAATTTATTTTTATGACACTTAAATTTAATTAAATACACTTTAAATTAAATTTATGAATACAACATAGGCCACAAGGTGAAATTAAAAGTGAATTATTAAGGTTAAACTCAAAATAAAAATTTTATTAGTGCAATATCACTGATACTGTTTAAAGAAGGAAAGAGATTTAAAATAAAAAATTTTAAAATATTTTGAAAAATTTATTCAAGATTTAATAGTTAATTATTCTATGACTCCCTCACAAAAAAAAAAAAAAAAAAAACTACGGCAAAAGGCTTTTTGATTATTAAATTCCCGGCGAATCTACCTATGCTGCGGATAAGAAGGCACGGAGAAGTTAATATGCTGGGCATACCTTTTTTTCAAGATGTATGTGGCAGCTCTCCATGACCATTAGATCGTAAATTTTTGATCCGATGGTCGTGAGAGACTAGGGAGTATTTTGGAGCCCAAATTTATTTTTCAAGTCCCCGCCTAAAACTATCAAATCAAGAAGGACAAATGTCATGATCACTTTGTTTCTACCAACTCTCGCCTAAATATCCCATCTTTTCCATTACTAGGTGCCATTCTTCATTTTCATCTTTCTCCGGTGTTATTTCTCCTCTCTTAAAACCAAGAACGCTCATGTCTTCAAGAAATCCCCGCATTTGGAATGGATTCGAGTTTCTTGGATGCATTAAATAATCTTCCATTCTAGGGCTGCCATTCTTCCATTTTCATCTTTCTCCCAGTATTATTTTTCTCTCTTAAAGCCAAGAACGCTTATCTTGGCCAAGAAATCTGCATTTCGGATGGATTCGATACGATGTATTTTCTTTGTTTTCTTGGATGCATTAAATAAGTTGGTTATGTTTTCTTATTTTCCTTTGCATGGCCAAAAAGAAGGAAACGAATGATGCTCGATCCCGAATCACAACGTCATTGGGAATGAGATCCTAGTGGAATCGGTCGTTGAACATCAACCGGCTCTCCTCTCCCCCATCGGTAAAGCAAATACGCTGAATAATTATTCACTCTTACATGATGTATACTTGTTCACATGCAAATGAATAATTATTTGGTGCATGTTTTCCGGGACAACGTTGAATAACTCAAGAAACGGGAGTTCAAAACGATAGAGGAGGCTCGTGAATTTTACACCGATTGTTAGAGTGAATAATTATTCGCTCTTGGATGCACTTCAGATCTGATCGTAGAGTGAATAACTATTCGCTCTTGGATGCACTTCAATCATCGATCGAAAAGAGTGAATAACTATTCGCTCTTGGATGCACTTCAGATCTGATCTGAAAAGAGTGAATAACTATTCGCTCTTGGATTCTCTTCGATCTGACCGAAAGAGGGAATAATTATTCGCTCTTGGATTCTCTTCGATACTCAATCGTAAGAGTGAATAATTATTCGCTCTTGGATTCTCTTCAGATCTGATTGCTAGAGTGAATAATTATTCGCTCTTGGATTCTCTTCAAGATCTGATCTGTAGAGAGAATAATTATTCGCTCTTGGATTCTCTTCGGTTCAACTGTTAGAGTGAATAATTATTCTCTCTTGGATTCTCTTCAGATCTGATCGAAAGAGTGAATAATTATTCGCTCTTGGATTCTCTTCAGTACCGACTGAAAGAGTGAATAATTATTCGCTCTTGAATTCTCTTCAGTACCGACTGAAAGAGTGAATAATTATTCGCTCTTGGATTCTCTTCGATCACGACGAAAGAGTGAATAATTATTCTCTCTTGAATTCTCTTCAAGATCTGATCGTTAGAGTGAATAATTATTCCTCTTAGATTCTCTTCAGATCGCATTGTTAGAGTGAATAATTATTCTCTCTTGGATTCTCTTCGATGCCCGATCGTAAGAGTGAATAATTATTCGCTCTTGGATTCTCTTCAGATCTGATTGTAAGAGTGAATAATTATTCGCTTCTTGGATTACATTCGAGTATCAACTCGAAAGAGTGAATAATTATTCCCTCTTGGATTCTCTTCAGATCTGATCGTTAGAGTGAATAATTATTTCCTCTTGGATTCTCTTCGATCAGATTGACGTTAGAGTGAATAATTATTCTCTCTTGGATTCTCTTCAGTACCGACTGTTAGAGTGAATAATCATTCTCTCTTGGATTCTCTTCAGTACCGACTGTAAGAGTGAATAATTATTCGCTCTTGGATTCTTTTTCAGATCTGATCGAAAGAGTGAATAATTATTCCCTCTTGGATTATCTTCCAGTCTGCATTGTAAGAGCGAATAATTATTTGCTGAAGTGATTGATGTGAATAATTAGTCACTCCATAATTCTTTACATTTCCGCTTGTAAGAGTGAATAATTACTCGTTCTTGTATTCTTTACGTTTTAGCTTGTAAGAGAGAATAATTATTCACTCTATGATTTTTTAATTTCCGTTTGTCGGAGTGAATAATAATTTTATTCTTTGTTGACATGTTAGATCCACAACATCAACCAAGATGCGAGGACGGCCGTGTGCTTGGCAAGGCTATCAAATCCAGAAATAACCCAAATAGATCGCGGAAAAGGCTCAGGAGTATCCAAGAGCAGTTGCGGCAGAAGAGAAATGCCTTGTTCAAAAGAATGCGAAATGGAGTGTCTGAATCGAATAACTACGTCGATGTTACCCTAGCCATGTAAACGATATTCTATTTGGTGAATATTTATTCATCATAGAGTTAATAAAATAAAAACTTAGCCATTTACAGTCAAAGTTTATGTATAGTAAATGTTTTTGTACATTGAATCGTAACTAACTAACTAATAACCAGCAATAACTATTCACTTAATTATTCACTCTTAAGTGAATAATTATTCACTTAGCGGAGAATAATTGTTCACTCTGAAAATAACATCTGACCAAATAATAATTAAGTGATTAATTATTCGCTTAGTAAAAAATAACTATTCACTCTTAAGATAATATCTGACCAAATCAGATATTTTTAGTTTTACGTAAATATCCATTCAGATTTTTATGAATAATTATTTGATATAGTAGATCTATTCACTTGATATGTCAAGTGAATAATTATTCACTTAATTATTCACTCTTAAGTGAATAATTATTCACTTAACGGAGAATAACTATTCACTCTTAAGATAATATCTGACCAAATTCTCTACCATCAAAATCATTCTTTGTAGTCATAAGAGTGTTCCACTGCCGAAATCATTCTTCAAACCAAAAAAATTAACACATCATTTTCCTTCTTCCGCAAGCATACCATAAATCTATTTTTAGTGAAGATTTCTATAGCCTAGAAGTCACCAACAGTCTAACAAAAACTCATAATATCTAACTTCATTTTGACTATTAGTAAATCTGAAAAAATAATTTTTAAGCTCGAAAGAAAACTTGAAGGTTCGTCGAAACCGTTTAACACAAAATGACGATCTTGAAGAGAATGAATCATTTTGTTCTTTAATATTTGAAGACTTTCAGAGCAGTAGCGGAGAGAATACAGAAGATAGAAAGAAGAGATGAAGACAGAAAGAAGAGAGAGAGAAAAAAAAGAGAGAGAATTTGGTGGAATTGGTTGAAGAAGGTGGGTGAAAAAAGTATGTGTCAGAAAGTAGGTGAAAAAGTAGATTTCAAATCGTTTCAAACTTTTCTCTTTTTTTTCCCATAATTTTGCTTACCCAAAATATCCCTCATGCTTTCTAACCGTTGGATCAAAAGATAACAAATATTATCCAATCTAACGGTGTAAAACTCATTCGCATGTGCAGAAAAAATGGGAGTCAGCACCGTAACCGGACCGAAGAAGGCACACCTAAAAGGCAGGCGTCTGACTGCTTTGGACTTGCTATGTTGAAGGAAATGATATATATTCAAAAGTCGAATTCGAATTCACTCAGATTAACAAGCATAGCTAACAAGAATAGATACATATTCAATTAATCCCTAATAAAAATATTTTTATTTAATAAAGAATATTATTTTTATCTTAAATTATTCATCAAATGACTACTATTAAATTTTTATTCTAAAATACTTGTCAATAAATCAATTTTAAAAAATATTTACTCATTTTTTAACTTTAACCTCACATTTGTTAATTTATCAAATACAAATTAACTATATTCAAAATTTCAAAATAATTTTCTTTTATCATTCAACTCAATAAATAAATTTAAAATATAAAAAATTTGTATTTATCTCAATTAAATACGTAATTAAACCTTATTTTTTTCTCAAAAAATTACTTTTACAAAATTCAAATTAAAATCTTTTCTAATCAAACACAATCCAAATATATCATAAATATTTTAAAATATTTCTCCCATTTAACAAGAAACTAGTTGAATTGAAGAAAGGATGGAACAAGATTAATTCCCCGTCTAATCACTATAACTTTTCCGATCAAAGAATTCCAAAAATTCAAAAATTCCCAACACCCATAATCTGTGAAACAGATAACAATGGACTTATTAGTTCAAAATAAAAAATGAGGTTATGATTGCTTCAACATTTCCGGCTTCCACGATGTTCATAAAAGAGAGTCAATGCAGGCCACCCCCAACACCTTCCCAGCTCTACGTGCACCAATACGTATAATACTGCCACTACGACCACTGCTACTACTACAATGCTCTCTCTCTCTCTCTCTCTGGGCTGTCTGTTGGAGTCTTCTTTTTCTTTGTTTTGTTTTGTTTCCGCCAATTTTAGAGCTACAAAAGACGAAGAAAGAAGAAGACGAGGAAAGAACGAGAGTGATGAATGATACTTCTCGTGATACGCTTAAAGAAGGGGGAGAAATTTCTCCAAAAGTACAATGAAAAAACCCCCACTTTTCTCTCTTCTAGCTGTCTCTTTCTTCATTGATTTCTAGCCATGACTTGTATTTTCTTCACCAACCCGAACCTTTCTTCTCTCGTGCCCTCTAAAAATCTCTCGTTGTATCAATTATGTCGGTACAGAATAGGGTAGCAAGTGGGGGGTGACTTCTTAGTATGTCTACTATTTGTATTTCTGGTATATTTTGCTTTCCCTGTTTGAACTTTCAAGCTTCGTCTTTTTGTAGGATTTTTATTGGTTCCTTCTCCCTCTTTGATGCCTCTGTTTGATTCCCTTTCTCTTTTACGTTCAGAATTCTGGGTCTTTTTGTTAGCTTAAGGTGAAGGTGAACGGAATTCGCTGCTCGCTTTTTGATTGCCGTCGTTCTGTTTCAGGCATGCTCTCTCTCTCTCTCTCTCTCTCTCTCTTTCTTTTTCTGAGTGTCTAGTTTATGTATGGGTTCTATGTGAATTTCGTAGTCATTTCTAATTAATTTCTCGTCTATAATTGCTTGCATGATTGAAAGTGGCAAATGGCCTTGTTTCCTTCTTTCTTTTTTTCATGCTTATGTTGAAATATAGGAGAGGAATTTTCTTTCCTTTGTTATCCGTTTTCTTTAAACCTGTACAGGGAGGACCTGGGAAAGTAGATAGCTTTTTCTGTTTTTTGGGAGTATTTTGCTTTTCTACTCCTTCTTGGTCATGAATATTATTTTTTTTTGTTAATAAGTTGATATGAAAATTTCCCGTTTTAATTTGGTTTGCGTTGTGAATCAATCGACGACAGACAGTTCTTATAGTGAACTGGACCTGATCTTCATATGTTGATTATTTGAAGAATTTAACTCTTTTCCTTTCCCAGATTCTGATATGCATTCGTGAAAGAAAAATTTAAAATGGGAAAAGACTGTACCATGTGCAGAAAAGATCTTAGGTCCGATTTCCTCCTCTTAATTCCCAAAAGGTGAAAAAGCCAAAGGATGAGATGGAGAGGAGAAGGGTAAGAATTCCTAGTTTGTTGTCTGTTTTCTTGAACCTTGGTGTTCGCAACTTGAGATACTTGATGAGTATGAGTTAATTGGAAATTGGCTACTTGCGATTGTGTACTGAAATTCAAGTCAATCACATAGTTTGCGCCCATCAAAAGTTATATGTGTCACTTATGTCCCATCTAAAGTTCTGATGGTAGTTGAGGCAGAAGTTCTTGGGTACCTGTTGTACTGTAGCTTAGGTTAGCATGATAGTTTCCTAGGGTGTACATCATATTTCTCATGATACCACCTGTCAAGCACTTCTAGTCACATCATGCTAGCCTAATTGCAAACATTTCATATGGAAAGACATTAAGTTCATTAGCATATCCAATTTCTCGTATTGCATTTATTCCGGAATTACTATTTTTTCATAGCTTGCAATTTCATTATTTCATACTCTAATAGAAGTTTGATGCTGCAAAATTGGAAGCAGTCAGGGAATCTTTGTGCACATGTAGACTTTGGCATTCACAATGGTTGAGGACTATGATGGAGGATTTGCATTGTCCCTTGTGAAATGTGGCTGTTCTTATCTCCATCTTGCGTTGTCAGAAATGGGTTAAATTAAAGCATTGAGCTACTATCCTAGTTTGTTTTGTTTAGCTTACCTAGGAAAAATGAGTACAATGGCTGGTTTTAGTGAAATAGTTGAGTCTTTGGAAGAATCAGAACTAGATGAAAATGATCAGAAGGACAAGATGGTGAGGCCCGGGCAGAAGTATTCTATAGAGGAAGATATAAACAAACTTTTCGAGGCAATAGATATTAAAAATACACGTAAAGTTTTGGGTCAACAATCTGAATACAGATCCAAAGATGCTCTGAGTAAGAGTGCCATGAAAAGACCCATGAGAGTTGGTTCGGTTCAAGCATCAGGTATTGGAATTTCAGAGTCCCTCAGTTTGAAGCAGGCGCTAAGAGGATTATGCATTTCTCAGGCATCAGAAATGGCCGCTATGAAGAAGCGGTTGTCGAGGTCAACGCGTTCATCTGGGGTCTCTGAAGCAGGAACTATTAAGAGACTTTACAGGGCTGTAGTGGTTGAGGCTAATGAATCTGGTCATCCAGTTAATGAAGGCAAAGGGAATTTGGTGGCGATAACTCTCATTCCTGAAAGCAGCACATCTTCCAGTTTCAAACAAAATATGCCTTCTTCTGAGGAGGAGCATATAAATTTGGATGCTAATTTTTCTTCCTTCTTACCGGATCCACCCACAGAAGTAAAATTGTGTGAAGAACTGCCTAAAGATGATATAATTCCTCTGTCCACTATCATTTGTAGTGATGTTTCTGATGCAGGGTTTGAGCAGCACAAGAAAATAGAAGTACAGTGTTCTTCAGTGGATAATTCTACTGAGAAGGATCCCCCTCTACTATGTGAGATTGTTCCAGCATCAAATGAAGTTCAAACTGAACCAATGGCAGAAAAGAAGCGAGAGGGCAAGGTGTCCTCTACATCTTGTTCATCTGTTGTTGATGTTGGAAGTAAGGCTAGTAAATCGGCTATAAGTAGTCCACACTTACTGAAACCACTTTTCAGGAGCAAAAGCTTTGTTAAGAAGAAGATTATGGCAAATTCAACTCCTCTTTTTAGAGGTTACTCTCAACATAGTAGTGGAGGGAAAAATGATTTGGGTGGTTGTAATGGTGAAGAAGTTTGTCAAACTCCAGGTTCTTCTATGGAAAATGTGCGTGGAGATAATAAAGTTTCTCCTGAAACAAGTAGTTCAAATGGATCCTTTGAGTTCAGCTCAAAGTATGTTGCCTCTAGCGCCGGTAAGCCGGGTCCCATTTCAAGTTATTGCAAGAAAACTAAAAATACAGTTACTGAAGTTGATGAGAGATCAAGATCAAGAGAAAAGGGTGAGATTTCTCAAAGCTCAAAAAGTAGTGTTGGGGATTATAGCAGCACCACAAGCACTAGTGAAGAAAGCTATCTCAGCATGTCAAGCCGTAGTGGCTATAGGCCTCACATGTCAAAAGACTTGAGATGGAAAGCTATTCACTGTGTTCAGAAACAGTTTGGTAACCTAGGTATTAGACATTTCAAGCTGCTCAGGAAGCTTGGTGGTGGAGACATTGGCAATGTTTACCTTTCTGAGCTAATTGGCACAAACTGTTTATTTGCTTTGAAAGTAATGGACAATGAGTTTCTGGCCAGCCGCAAAAAGATGCCAAGGGCTCAAACTGAAAGGGAAATACTACAAATGCTTGATCACCCATTTCTCCCATCGCTCTATACCCATTTTACAACAGATAAATTCTCTTGCTTGGTTATTGAATATTGTCCGGGTGGAGATCTGCATGTTCTCCGACAAAAGCAACCTAGCAAGAGTTTTTCTGAACAAGCTGTGAGGTAATTATTTTCTTTCAAGCTGGAGTGCTAATCTTAAGTTTAATTGCTACATTCCTATTGATCTTGAACTGGGCTTGGACTCAAAGATAAGTCACTCTAGTTTCTTTTTAACTTATGGTTTCAATTTCCTGTGCTACGTGTGCTCGCAAGCCTTTTGTTTTGCGGGTTTTGGACTCGACTAAAGTTGGCTTGCACCTGGTCAGATCAGGCATGCAAGAGCAGCTTGTGAATGAACTAATATCATTAATTTTTCTAGCATGTGCTGACTAGTAATGTTGGACCCTTCCTTTTTTATGTGACAAAGAGGTTTTTGTTTTTCAGGAGTGGTAGAACATGTATCTCTGAGGATTGGATTAGTTGGAACTTTGTGAATGATTACTGCTTTTTAAGTTATTGACTTCAAATTTATGACTGAATGCTAAATTGGATAAATTAACTAAACAGGATGAAGATTGTGTTGATCTGAAATTAAGCCAACCAATATATGCAGCAAAACGAATGGGAGGACGTGTAATAAAGAAACATGTGAAGCATTTGAAAATTGATTATGTGGAAAATGTTCAACTGTCAAAAGGTAAGATGGACCGATGAAGCATTGTATTGCTACTTGCATAACCTTTCACATGCTCTATTAAAAATCTGGAAATGGATGTGTAACACCCTTTCATGAGATGTTATTCGGCTCATTACTAAGTAGTTAGTAATGAGCAACATTTTGCTATTATTGTCATGTAGGGTTTGACTTTGACACTGGCTTTCTTGTGCTAATTCAGGTTTTATGTTGCTGAGGTTCTTCTTGCATTAGAGTACCTTCATATGCTTGGAGTTGTGTACCGAGACTTGAAACCTGAAAATGTGTTAATTCGCGAAGATGGTCACATCATGCTCACTGATTTTGACTTGTCCCTTAGATGTGCTGTAAATCTGGCATTGGTTACATCGTCCTCACCAGCTACTGAACCTCCAAAGAAGATGCCAAGTCCTTGTTCAGAATCTAGCTGCATAGATCCTTTCTGTCTTCATCCATCTTGGCAAATGTCCTGTTTCAATCCTAGATTTCTATCTGCTGCAGCAAGAACCCGCAAGCTGAAATCGGAACTTGCTGCCCAGGTCAGCCCCTTGCCGCAGCTTATAGTGGAGCCAACTAGTGCCCGATCGAACTCCTTTGTGGGGACGCATGAATACCTGGCTCCAGAGATCATAAAGGGGGATGGCCACGGGAGTGCTGTAGATTGGTGGACTTTGGGAATTTTCCTCTATGAGCTCTTGTATGGCAAAACACCTTTCAAAGGGCCAGTCAATGAGGATACATTAAGTAATGTGGTCTCTCAGTGTCTTAAGTTTCCAGAGAGTCCAATTGTGAGTTCAAATGCAAGAGATTTAGTAAGACGGCTATTGCAGAAGGAGCCCGAGAACAGGTTGGGTTCTGAGAAGGGTGCAGCTGAGATAAAGCAGCATGCTTTCTTCGAAGGTCTGAACTGGGCTTTAATACGATGTGCAACACCTCCAGAGCTGCCAAAAAACTGTGACATTGGGAACGTGATCCCAGACATTGCTTCACAGGATAAGGAGATCGGCAAGAACCCAAAAGAATGTAGGACCATAGGAGAGGATATAGTGTTTGAAATGTTTTAGCAATATATATGTGTGGGAAAGAATAGGTTCAGTTTTTCCCTTTAACTTGAGGTTTCTCACCTTCCTTCTAAACTGACGGAAAGAATATATTGTACATTCATGTGGTGAAAACTAGTCTAAGTATATACATCTCTATAGAATTGTTATTCTACTGAATCTAACAATTTCTTGATGGATGTTCATAGGCGACTAAGGCCTATTATTAGTTTTTTCTTGAACGAGGGCAGGATATCTTGTGGATTTTGTTGCATGAGAATGCTGTAATGGCAGAGCGCAAGAATGTCTCTGGTAGTAAACTTCTTACCAAACAAAAAAAAACTTAGTTGAAGATTTATGGTCTATTTCGATTGTGTTATGAAATTAATATTATTATGGATGTCCATTATCAGAGTTATAAGGATATCTCAATTATCCGTAAGATAGATGGTAGAGTTTCATCATATCTTTGATTAGTGATATGATTTGTCTTCTGATTACCCTATATCTATTCTGATTTGGATGTACCCCTGAACCCTATAAATAGGGCTCTAGACTGAGGTGTTATATACACTCATTCATTGATTAATTTACTCTCAGAGAATTAATAAAGATCTCTTGTTCTTTCTCTCTATTTTCTCTCTATAGTTTTCTCCTATTCTCTACATTATAATTTCTTTATTAAGCTCTCTACATTAGTATTACGATTTTCTGTGCCGACCGACGATTGCGCATCAACAAATTTATAACACGTTATCGACGACGAGTCTCGCCACCAAAGTTGAGAGTTTAATCAAGAGAAAAAGAGGTATTTTTTCTATCTTTGAATACTCATGACAAATTTTTCAAAACTCGTTTTTTACTCTTGATATTTATAGAAAAAATTATATGTCATAGAAACTAGATGCTTAAATTTATTGAGTTGTAATGGGTCTGCAGTACACTCATTGTTGAAAATAATACATCATCATCTCAAAAATCGCATAAAAGCGCATGATTTTTTCTCCGCTATAATTTTCATGAGGATCTAAAGGCTGAATATCTTATTTTGAAAGATCAACTTTTTTTAATGATCTAAAAGAAAGATTTGACTACTGGGAAGATAGTCATTCTACAAAAAAACACAGTTTACTTTAAATCGTGAGTGAATGCATTAGAACCAATGGTTATGACCACTGAAGAGGTCGTAGTCATGGTCGAAGGCGTCAACATAGACGCATATATGGTAAAAATAATTCAGTATAATCATGGCAATTAGTAATATATGCATCCTGGATATTATGGGTCCCGAAGACACCATTTAAAATAATACAAAGCATCAAAGCCACTCGATTACTAGCAAATTGTGAATGAAATATACAATCACCGAAGATGATTGTTATATAAATGCTAGTTATGATTTGTTATAAGTATGCCTATAATATTTTATGATCTATCAGTATGCAAAAATTTTATTACATTTAAAATTTCTCCTCAATTAAAGTTATAAGGAGAAATATCACTAGTAATGTGATGGATAAAAGATTTTTCCTTTCTCATATTTTTTAACATGCTCTCGTAGTAGCAATATCTAGAAAAAAGATTTTCAAAAGTATTTTGAATTTATATCTTCCGAGATTAAATGAGTCCTTGATAAAATATTTTGACGCTCGACCAAATATTTTTTATATCATTCCCACGAAGTGAATGACATTAGAAATTATAATATATTAATGTACTGAGATTTTTGGTCGCGGTTAGTAAACATACACTTTGTTCTTATGATATAAGAATGACTCATTAAATCCACAGATGAATGGATACTCACCGAAGTGAGAAAATAATGAGAAGGAAAAAAGGGAAAAATAATAATTCTAACATGTTATTGATGCAATATGAAAGTTTGTCACGTCACTGTAGTACGTCAAGCATGTTATGAATTTCTATTAATTATTAATATTGCTTTACTTCCCTAAATCATGCTACTGATAGTAATGATGCTTATGTCGAAAATATTAATATGGCATATGTGAACGTAGCAAATTCTTTTGAATATCTAGAAAGAGTTTTTAGCATTTTGAATGTCAATCAAAATTTTAAATTATGGAATTGCTACTTTCCTATGTTATTTTAAGTTTATTTTTGATCAAGAATGGTGAAGATACAATTTCTCAAAACAATATTTGTGTTTATTTGGACAAAATTTAAAATATATGTCCAAAGTATAAATGGTAGTGCAAGGTTCCTGAAGAACTAATTGATAAAATAACTCTAGAAGAGTTAATTGATTTAAAACTCTAGAAGAGCTACATTATCTTCACCCAATGGTCAATTTTGTAATGCATTGTTCTCCATATAGTCTCGTAAAACTTTTTGAGCTTTGATTATATTATCAGTATATCGAGACATTGGATGAATGAACTTTTGAGGCATATGCATTACCATTATGACATAAAATATACGTCAATTATATTTACTACTATTTATCTCTCTTGATTTATATTGCATAAAATTATAAAATTGAGATGCAATATTGAGTAAACTTGAAGTTTACTGATAAATAATTTATTAGTTGGCATGACTGGTTAGACCATCCCAAATCATTAAAATACGAAGAATGATTATGAATTTATTATGGAACCAGAAGTTTCCTAATATGACGAATTTATATCTGCTACTTGTTTTATTTAAAAGTTGCCAGTATTACTTGGGGTTGAATGTGTTATTTTGGGATGAATATGGAGAAATTATTAGTTGATGCATCAACAAAGTCTTATGAATATTATTGTTTTTGCAACCTGTAGTTTGCACAATTCATTGATAATGAGCTCATGTTTTAAGATTCTCCCAAAGACATAATTTGTCCTAATAATACTGGTTGCATTGAGATAAATATTGAATATCCTGCAGAATGTTCATGACTGTGATATATTAGCACTTATTTCATATTTTGCCAACACATTGTAATTCTCCTCATAGTAGTTGGTTTGTGGTCAGAGACTAAATATTTCCCATCTTAAATTTAGAGATGCACTATGTATGTTGCTCCACCACAAAAGTAATGAGATGGGTTCTCAAAGAGATTATTAAATATGTTGGGAGCAAATCTCAAGGGAGAGATTCGTATTTTGTTAATTTTGAATATGTTGCCCCAACATAAAGAGGAGAAATCATGATGCTGGATAAAGATATTATTATGTGTCTCATCTTAATCTTCTATTTTGATCCTCATAGAAGATACCTTGAACCAGAAGTTCAAAGGATAATTTATATAGCCAAGTATATTAATTGATCAACATCCAGCAAAGAATGCTCATATTTGATATCCCTGAAGGATAATCTACCACTACAAATAAATTTGAGACACAACTGAAATGTGGTAGATAAGTCGGTTCCAAAGATACAAACTCTTCACTGGAGCAAAGGCTTAAGATGGTCATATATGTTAAATTGAGAAGATTTAAATTCCAGCAGAATTTTTGTCCCAAAACATGATTGATAAATTATTTCCAGAAGAAATTCAGGTACCTGAAAACTGTGATAAATGATGAGATCTCAACATGATTTGGAACTATTGGAATCGCACAAGTATATGAATTTAAAGATATTAATGCGCATAATATATTGAGGATTTTCAAATCGAGGTCTGTAAACTCGAAATGATAAAGTTCGCATGAGAAATATGAAAAGTTTAAACGATTCACAAGTACACTTG
This sequence comes from Rauvolfia tetraphylla, assembly GCA_030512225.1. NCBI lineage: Eukaryota > Viridiplantae > Streptophyta > Magnoliopsida > Gentianales > Apocynaceae > Rauvolfia > Rauvolfia tetraphylla. The sequence goes on from JAJQKT010000062.1 coordinate 3,253,593, forward strand.
AAGTGTACATGTATTCCCAGCAGGAATTATACACTTGAAGTGTAATCCAAAGAGATAGCAATTAATATTTGCTTATAAAATGCGTACCACAAAAATGAATATTGCCATGAGTTATGGCGTATGATTCTTCGTAAAACCTGACACTGATAACGAAGAAATATATTTATAGTGGTGGATATAATAGTGCATGATAACACTTAATATGTGTTTATATTTGTTATCATTTGATAATAGAACTTATATTTGAAGTCCCTGATGGACTCAATATGCTTGAAGCATATAATTGTTCCTGTAGAACATAATAAGATTGTCTTAGTGATTTTTTATTGAAAAAATGATTGAGTATGTCCATATATGAAGAAATTGTATACGTAGCTATACTTGCTATATGTATTTCTTTATTAGAAAATATCCTCATTGTACAATCTATTGATTGGCATGGTGTTCCCCACATTAGGGGGAGAAAAACTTCAATTAAAGAGGATATCATTTATGACTTTTATTATCTTGATTTATGCACAAGCATTAGTGAACTGGAAGTTCAAAATATTGTTTATTTGCATAATATTGCATATTGATTGTTTGTCTGACTCCTGTAGAGTTAGTCAATATAACATTATACTTATAGATAATCATATTTGGATAAATGTCCTAGCAGGACAAATATATGAATTCTATAGTCATATGATTTTGATACATGCTTGAAGCGTGATTGATCTATTGATTTTGAAAAGAGAAAATGATTTGATAATCAAGATATTTTTCCTGAAGAATTTAGAGGAGCAAGTATTGTGATCAACATTTTGTTTTGATTGAACATCCTGAAGATGTTTCACATGGACATAGCACATCAATAGTTATTGGGTTATTATATATAAGATCCTTTATATCTATTAAAGGATATTAAAGAACTCTTTGGTCCTGAAGTACCATAACTCTGCAATTTAGAGCATGAATACACTTGTCCACGTGCAAGTAGATATCTATTATAGTTCTTCTCTACCCAATAAATTTTGAGACGGCATTAAGCTTGCTATTGATATCTCCTTGAGATAGTTTATCTCGAATATTGAAAAAATTCAACTCCTGTTGAGATGAATATGCAAGGTATGCATTACCTATATGATTCACATAAACTATGCATTTATAGGCATGTGTTGATTATAACAGCCACATCTTCAATTTATGTTGAAGTAATAGAAATTCATAATGTTGGTTGAGAATATATTTGATCATGATTAATGTATTCGAGATAAATCTATATCCTCTAAGGAGGAATTCCAACTATGTTGTTGGATGATAATAAAGTTTGGAATATATCTAAGGAGATATGATAAAATTTTTCTTTACTCATGAGCTCCTGAAGAGTGGTGACATTGATGTGCAACAAATTTAATCATGTGACAATCTGTCAGATTTATTCACTAAGGCATTACAAGCCGCATCATTTGATAAATTGGTGAACAAAATTGGAATGCGGCAGTTAAGAAACCTTAAAGGATTATCTCATCAGGGGGAGTAAATATAGCATAAAGAGTAGTGTACTCTTTTTCCTTCACTAGAGTTTTTCCCACTGGGTTTTTTATCTAGTAAGGTTTTAACGAGGCATACTCTTATGCAATGGACATCCAAGGGGGAGTGTTATGAAATTAATATTATTATGGATGTCCATTATCAGAGTTATAAGGATACTCCAACTATCCAGAAGATAGATGGTAGAGTTCTATCATATCTTTGATTAGTGATAGGATTTGTCTTCTGATTACCCTATATCTATTCTGATTTGGATGTACCCCTGAACCCTATAAATAGGGCTCTAGACTGAGGTGTTATATACACTCATTCATTGATTAATTTACTCTCAGAGAATTAATAAAGATCTCTTGTTCTTTCTCTCTATTTTCTCTCTATAGTTTTCTCCTATTCTCTACATTATAATTTCTTTATTAAGCTCTCTACATTAGTATTACGATTTTGCTGTGCCGACGACGATTGCGCATCAACAAATTTATAACAGATTGTTTTTTTTTTCTTTTTCTAAATTTTTTTCTCTTTTGGGGTATAAATTTGATATTGTGAGAGAAAATGTAGATTTTAGAGTTAACTTCTCAAAAAAAGTGAGAATTTGTTTTTTTTTCTAAAACTAGCCTTTGTTTCTTGATAATGATGCTTCAATTGTCTACAAATAAAAGAGTGCTATAATTTTATAAAAAGAATACCGTTGCGCAACCAAAGAAAAGGAAGAATGATATAATGTGATAAGGGAACTTCCTTCATCCAAAAAATATCCTATTTTCCATCTTTTGCATATCAAGAGAAAAAAGAATGCTATATGGCTCTATAGATAGACATGCCTCTATTTGGATGTGCTACTTGCAAACTTCTGTTAGAATTTTTCTTTGAAGAATGGTGTTTTGTTTACAATAAAACTAGCATAAAAACCCGTGCTATGCACGGATATTAAAATTTTTATTTCTAATTATAATTATTGAAATATATTTAATAAAAAATTAACAACTAATTATATTATAAATTTAATAAAAATTTTATTTTTAATTACATAACCAATAAACTATAAAACAAATTTATATATTTAATGAAAAAATTCAATTAGGAGTGATCGTGGGTAACAATAGAAATGAGTAATAAATGTCCTCCAAAAATGTCATCGCTCTTTTATAAAGTGCGTTGTCAATATCGATACTTTTTTTTGTAGAATTTTAGTAGATCATAATTGTATTGATTTTAGATTGAAATGAATTTTGGTTGAAATATTTACTTTCCTACCCAACTATTATAGTCAACATATTCAACCCATAAACATGTATGACTCATAATTTAATCACAAAAGGAGATTATTGATTCTTATATTTTTAAAAAAGTGAGTGATTATTGAATGCGAAAATTTAAATGTATAGTACCAATGGAGAGCAACATAAAGATAGTTGAAAAAAGAAACTAATAGTTATGTGGTAAAACAAAAATGGAGTAAATATGATTATATATACTATTTTTTAGTAAAATATCATTTCTATTTTATAGTTTATAATTTTTAATATATTATCAAGTTATGATTTAAAGTATTTTAAAATAAAACACACTAAGAACAAATGTTCAGTTTTACAAAGAAAACAAATCAGAAGCACATTCAAAGGCTCAGATCAAATTGAATTCATATTAAGGATTTTATTTGTTATTTTTTTAAAAAAGAAGCACTAACTAATGGTATCTTCTAAAACCAATTAAAAAGTTAAACAATAATGAAGTTCAAAGGTTTGGAACCCATTGAATTTAGATTAAGGATTTTTTTCGAAAAAAAATATACTAACTAATTGTATTTCTTGAAACCAATTAAGAGGTTAAACAATAATGAAGTATGTTTCAGGACAAAAAAGCATTAATAGAAAATGAAGAAATCATCTCTTAAATATTTTTTATTTTTCTTCACAGATAATTTGATAAGTGTATCATATAATAAAAATAAAAACTTGTCATACTATGATTTGATGGACATGTAAGGACACTCCAAAAGTGGATTTATTTAACTCAAAAGTTAAAAAACTTTTACCTTGTGCGCCCTTGTAGAAAATAGAGAAATTAAAACCATCAAATCTAGTAATTCTTCCTTCTAACCTTGTGTTCTCCTAGCTAGCTTGCCCTTGTGTTCTCTCATGGTTTCACGTTTCTGCATTTGATATAAAAACCCAAATACAAATGTATCCGAAGTAATATAGATATACTTATAAAAAACTTAAACATTATATTAGAATCAAACTTGGTGGAAATAAATAGAGTACTATATTTTTCAAATTTGTCCTTTTAGACTATATAGATTAAGAAACAACTATGGGATTGATATTGTAGAATAAGAAGAGTTTTTCATTTTTCATATTGATTTATTCTGTAAAGCTATAGTCTAATTTCTTTGACTTGAAAATCCTGCAGAGCAATTTTCTAAAGTAATCAAATTTAAAATATTATTCTTATCGTTGAAGTATTTTAGGTTATTTTCTTGAAGATTAAAGGAAAGAATTATTTATATGGGAACCTCGGATCACATGTTCTAATCCATATCTACGTATACGAAACTTAAATTCTCACTAAAAAAAAAAAGATAAAAATGAAGAAGACAAATCAATTATTTTTTATAACATGGTTCAAAACTGTAACTCTTGTTATCGTGCATTTTTTGTCTATCGAAGAAGCTAATCTATATTACGTGTAAGATTCTTCAAAGGCCTAAAATTTGCAAACAGAGACAACTGCGGGATTAAGTTATATCCTTATAAAATCGTTCTCACATATCATCGAAAGAAAAGAAAAAATCAAATAAAAATTATGTCAAACAAACAAAAACATCAAAAAGCATACATATTGAGAGAAGAAAATAATGTACAAAAGAGAATGTGATGGTGTGCACTATTTGTAGAAGAAATAGACAGACATTAGAAGTTTAGATTTAATAAATTTAATTTAAATTAAAAAAACTTGGTTAAACAAATATTATAAATATAAAGATAATGTTAGTTGTCAACTGAATAGTTAAAGTTTTACTTTTACAAAATAACTGAATATTCATAATTTAATTTTTTTAAAAAAATATATGGAAATCAAAATTTAAGTTAACATATAAGTAGTTTAAAATTATCTAAATTAATTAAAATTTTTTTAAGTAAATTGAATAATTAAAGTTTCTTATTTTTACAAAGTAACTCAATATACAGAATTCAATTTCATCAAAAAATAAAGAATTTAAAATTCAAGTTAATATATAAGTAATTTAAAATTATTTTAATAAATTAAAAATAGTTCTAACCAATAAAAAATTTTAAAGTAATAATTAAAGTCTCATACTTTTACAATGTAACTTAATATACGAAAATTAAAATTAAAATTAATATATAAGTTAGTTTAAATTTACTTTAATAAATTAAAAATAATCATAACTAGTTAAATTTTAAAGACTAATTAAAAAGTAAAAATTATAAGAAATTAGAATAAATCAAAATTCAAGTTAATATATAAGTATTTTAAAATTATTTTTAATAAAAATAATTCTAACCAATCAAAAATTTTAAAGTAGTAATTAAAGTCTCATACTTTTATAATGTAACTTAATATACGAAATTTCAAAATAAAATTAATGTATAAGTTAGTTTAAAGTTACTCTAATAAATTAAAAATGATCCTAACCAATTAAATTTTGAAAATTATTTTAAAAAGAAAAAATTATAATAAATTAGAATAATTTAAAATTCAAGTTGATATATAAGTAATTTAAAATTTTTGTAATAGATTAAAAACTATTCTAACCAATCAAAAATTTTTGAAGTAATAATTAAAGTTTTATACTTTTATAAAGTAATTTAATATACATAATTATAAATTAAAATTAATGTATAAGTTAGTTTTAAATTATTTTAATATATTAAAAATGTTCATAACCAATCAAAATTTAGAATACTAATTAAAATAGTAAAATTTCTAAGAAATTAAGATAATTTAAAATTCAAGTTAATATATATGTAGTTTAACATTATTTTAATATATTAAAAATAATTATAACTAATCAAAAAATTTTAAAGTAATAATTAAGATCTCCTATTTTTACGAATTCAAAATTAAATTAATGTATAAGTTAATTTAAAATTATTTTAATAGATTGAAAATGATTCTAATTAATAAAAAATTTTTAAAGTAGTAATTAAAGTCTCCTAACTTAATGTACGTATTTTAAACTTAAAATTAAATATATAAATTAGTTTTAAGTTATCTTAATAGATTGAAAATAATCACAACCAATTAAATTTTTGAAGAATAATTTAAAAAGTAAAAATGTTAAGAATTTAGGATGAGAAGTTTGTAACCATAAGAAAGAAAGGGTTAAATTTATATATATATATATATATATATATATATATATATATATATATATATATATATAATATACAAAATTTAAAAATTAAAATTAATGTATAAGTTAAGAATTTAGCTTTAATAAATTTAGTTTAAATTAAGAGATTGGATAAACAAAAATGATAAAGATAAGTAGTTTAAAATTATCTTAATATATTGGAAATAATCTTAACCAATCAAATTTTTAAAGACTAATTAAAAAAATAAAAATTTTAAAAAATTAGAATAAGAGGTTTGAAGCCATAAGAAAGAAAGGATTATATTTCTATAATATATATATATATATAGATAAACTTCCATGATAAAAGTTTTGATTTGCTCCCAAAAACACAAAAAAAAAGAAAAAGAAAAAAAGAGAAGCATTAAAGATTTGAAGACAAAGGAATTCAAGAAAGCAACTTATCCTGTAGGCCAGGAGACTATTCTCTTTGTTTATCTTGATAAGAACGCTTAAAACCATTGAAGAACAATGTTTTCTTCCTTGCAAATTGCCGAATGTGAGGGAAGAAAAGGTAAAGAAAGGAACGGGAAATTGGAAAAACAATATCTAGTCGTTTGGTGTTGTAAACGCGAAGCATTGGGTTAGCTCAACCTCCGAAAAGGACAAAGAGAGAAGTGCATACTGAGTGCATTATTATTATTTTTTGCTTGTAATATTTCATTAACATGAAAAAGATTAAAAGCAAGTTAAAAACCTCATAAACATGGAATTTACCTCGAACACAAAATAAACTAAATGCATGGTGTACACTATTTTTCCTTAAATCAAACATATTCATCATTTATGAATTCTGAAATTTCATAATTCCTTTTAAAAAAAATAAAAATCTGGCATTTTGTTGTAGGAAACGGAATAATTTATACAAAATTGATAATTTTAGACCACCAAGATGGCAGCAAATTTTCCTACCAGGCAGCTTGTGTATTTGGAACACCACCCAATCTAAATATTTTCTATTTTTTTACTATGAATCGCTATACTCTTTTACAAAATTAAAAACAAACAGTTAAAAGCACAAAAAATTTAAAAACTTTGCACTTTGCTTAGGAGCCTTCCATAGCCCCCAACCTCATATACTAGCAAAAAAGTTATTTTTGTTTCTTTCATTTTCACATTTTCTTTTATCATTCGTGCAAGATATTGCTGAGATTCTGAAACCTTGAACTTTGGAGGCAGCCCATTATCTCAATATCCCAAGAAAGGAGAGATGGAGCGGGCCTTGTACTACTGTACTTCAGTTGTTCCCTCAACCACTCCAAAATTACAATTCAGCCATCTGCCTTCCTTCTTTCACATAAAATTCCCATTTTCTGTTCAAAGTTCCAACACTTTACTGAGTCAGAGAAGGCCCTTAAGCTTAATCAAAGCAACCATGGCTTCTGCACCCTCAGCTGCAGACTCTGACCCAAAGACTAAGCCTTTTTCTGTTCTTTTTGTCTGCCTTGGCAACATTTGCAGAAGTCCAGCTGCGGAAGGTGTCTTCAGGGACTTGGTCAAGAAAAGGGGTCTTGATTCCAAGTTTAACATTGATTCTGCTGGAACCATCAATTACCATGAGGTAAGTATATGATTTTCCCCATTTAATGCCTGATTTGATTCGGGTCGTTGGGGTGTTTGACATTTGTACTGTGTCTTTGAAGGGTGATCAAGCGGATGCAAGAATGAGGGCTGCCTCTAAAAGGCGTGGAATTGAGATCACTTCGATATCAAGGCCTATCAAACCCTATGATTTCAGAGATTTTGATCTTATTCTGGCAATGGACAGACGGAACAGAGGTGTGCCAACAGTGCTTGAGAATCATGATATGCTTGCTTGTTTGCTTGTCTGATTTTGTATATCTTGTTGTATGCAGAGGATATACTTTCAGCGTTTGAGAGGTGGAGGCATAGAGAATCTTTACCTGCTGATGGAGATAAGAAGGTTTGTAGACCACAAAGGTTGTAAATGTGGAGTGGATTTCACTGTTCAATGTTTAATCTATCTTCATCGTGCAGGTGAAACTAATGTGCTCCTATTGTAAAAAGCACGATGAAACTGAAGTTCCAGACCCCTACTATGGAGGAGCACAAGGTTTTGAGAAGGTAATTTACATAAAGATCTTCATTGGGAGGTCACATTTCTTTATACTTTTTCTCTCAAATATTAAGTAGAACCGCTAGCTTGCCACTTAGAGATTGCAGTAGTATTTTTTCATTTGATACCTTTTCTGATTGTTTTCAGAGCATCAAGATTATAAGATAAAAAGATCTGACCATGAAGCAAAGTAACAGCTTCTGTTAATAGGAGTTATGCCATCTTCAAGGTTTCAATTAGTTGATGTGAGTGTACATTTAGAGATTGAAATAGAAGGTGTCCTATATGAGATTGCATTTACATATTGCCTGCTAGAAGTTTGTTCTTGATCCTAATGTTTCTAGTCCAAATTGTCATCTATGGAAAAGCCATCATCATTTGTCTAAATTAAAGGACTGATTTCGTGGATTTGAAATTTACTAATCTTGAAAGCTTAACCAAGGCATGTACATGATTATTTTTGTTCTTTCTTCTACTTTTGTGTCCTTAGCAATTAGTTTCTCTTTCTTTCTTTCTTTTTTTTTGGGTGGGTGGGGCGGAGATGGTTAGAAGTACTGACTGCTAACTCTACGAAATTAAAGGAATGGTAATTTAGGTTGTCTACTTCTTATAAATGATAAAATTATTATTTGCTGACATCGGATGGCATTAGATGAATTATTAATGTGGATACTTTTGCTAACACAACAGCAAGCTAACTGAGTTGGCTTATAATGCTGATTTAGTCAAAGAAGCTGCTATCATCAGTAAAGAGGAGGGGTTTGGGAATTTTAGGTAGTAAGCTTTTGTAAAATAGAGAAAAGAAGAGGGAACATGGAAAGAAAGTTAACAGCGAGCAAGCTTTTAAGAGAACATACCAAATTTAATTAATTCTTCACTTCATCATACGTCCACCTACTGGAAGTTACTTTTGCAACCATATATCTAGTGAAAGATACTGTAAAGACTTAGACTATTCACGAGCTACGGAGCTTCATAGCTGATTGAACACAAGGTTAGGAACATTCAGTAGACTGGCAGAAATTTCTTTGCACGTGGAAGCCCTGTTCTAATATCAAGTTATCTAGTCTTGTAAAAGAATCTGGGGCATAGATTTTACTGCATTGGTTGAATTTCCCTGGCACCTAAAACTTAGGCTGTATTTGGATTCGATTCATAGAGAACTCCTAATATTCTATGAATCATTGAGGATGGTTGGAGAAATATTGATTGGATATATTGAAATCCCCTTCTTTCTCAAATAAATTTTAGGTTAAGATCAGGTAATCCCCTTGAGGTGTCAGTTTTAATCTTTGGCTTAACTGATTGAAATCTTTAGCCATTAGATACAGTTGCTGCATTGCATATTTAAACTGACCTCGTTACCAACCCCCAAAAGAAAAATGAATGAATAAATAAATAAATAAAATTTTGGCAAAGTTTTGACGATCTAGAATTATGTTTTCTTTAAACAAATAAATTTTATCTGAAACTGACTTTCTTAAAGCTGGAAAAGTAAACAATTTTGTAGACTTTCTGTGTAACAGAAAATGTTGTCATATTTAGGAGAAGAAACTGACAATAAAGTGCTATTACATTTGAATATCTTTTAGATTGCTCTGCTTTGAACTGCTGCAAACAGCGCTTAAATTGCCCGTGGTTAGATATGTACAATGTTTATAATACTCCGTCATTCACAATGCCGAGACTTGTTTACCCATTACAATTTGCAAAAGGATTATCCACTTTCCTTTCTCAGAAATGAATTATCTTATTGAAGTAATATGTATGAACATATAGTTTATGAGCATCTCATGCACCAAAAAAGGTTGTTGCCCTGCAATTCTGCAGTGCCTCAACATTTACTTAAGGGTTTCTACAACCCACTAAAACAATTGTTTAGTTTGACGTTAGCTGCAAGCCCTTCTATTGATCATATTTACAAGCTGGGTGCCAAAAGTGGAGGAATACTAGAAGAACTCATAGGAAGATCTAGAGCTTTTACTTCTACCCTATAGATCATGTGCTCATCATGAATTCTGAAGGACTCTTAATGATTGATTCCATTTTGGAAATGATTGTACGAATGGATACTTTTCTTGAGTGTGTATCTGTATGTCTTGGGTTATGGAGCAAGTTTCATTGGCTAGAATTGCAGATATTTACCAGAGCCTATTCAAAAGTTGCATGTTTAGAATTCTGATGGAAGGGAAGTATATAATATCGTTGCACACACGCATAAGAATCAGTAGAAACAGAAAAGGCAAACTAAATCGGCAGTATAATCTCAATGGAGACTTGTGTGCTTGCTTTTGTGTTTGTTCTTGTACTAGCGCTCTACAAAATCAATCAATAACTTTTGCGGCATTTTAAATTTCAAAATTTGAAGCTAAAGAAAGATGATTGAATGCAGGTTCTAGATTTGCTCGAGGATGCCTGTGAATCACTCCTTGAAAGCATTATTCAACAAAATGAAAATATTGTGAATTCTTAGGATCTTCTTGCAGGTAAACTCCTCTGAGTAGTCACTATTCTTGTGGATCCTTTATCAGTCACGCCAAGAAATATTTTGGCTCCAATGTCAGTTTTGTTATTGAAAGTTAGGCGAAGGAATTGAATATGGCTGGTTTTTAGATCTAAAATTTGGTGCACCTGAGAGTTTATGATGTTGTCTTCCAATTATCTGGAGACATACTTGATTGTAAAAAATTTCTGATTGAAAGTCAATGTATACAATCATCTTCCTGCTATAGAACATTCCCTTCAAAATTTTCAGCCAACCCCATTGGGGTTCATAGTTGTTTACTTTTTAGGTGAAATTATAATATATCTGCTAAAAGAATCTATTACTACCCCAATACTTGATCAAGCTCAGGGTTGAAGGAAGCCTGCAAAATGAATCCTAGTGATTATTGATTTTTGTTTTTCATTGTTTAAGAGCACTTTTTAGCTTCTGCTTAAAGTAAGAAGAGGTTAAGAGAGGCTGCAGTTAAGCAATGGAAACCAGACTACCATAATCTCTCTATGCTTTAAAAGTGTGGATGGAGTTAAAATGATTTATATTCTAAAATATTTTCTTTTTTTTTTACCCGAGAATGGTGTAAAATGCCTGAATTAATCATCTACTATTCAAAAGTGAATGTACAATAATTTAGCAGTTATATTTTCACCTTATGGGGATCTGTATATTACTATATGTTGATAAAAAGAGTATAAAGTTACACACAACCAGGTGGTTGTGCATACTGGATTGGTTGTTGGATCTCGTTTTTGTCAGAGGTCTAGTGCAATTAGGTTTCATCTTTTTTTTTTCTGGTAAAAAAATTGTAAAAAATTATTTTTTAAAATTTAAGATAAAAAAATTTCAAATTGAAAGTCAATACACTCGAGAATCTTTTAGTGGTTACACAATATGAGAGGAAAGTTGAAAAAGTCTCATTTCCAGAAACACCAGTCAGATAACTCTTGGTTAAAGAAGCTTCATATATTCAAAAAGAAATGGAGATTTTTTAGGAAAAAAGGTTATAAGAGTAAATCTAAATTTGATTACTGTTACATTTGTTACTAGAAAAGTCATTTTACCAAAAATTGCCCTAAAAGTTCCAAACAGTAACAATTCATGAACCAGATCTCTTTTAATCTAAACTCAGGTGAATATTCAGACATTGAATCGCTTTTTGATCTCTTGGATGAACTAATTTCAGATTCTTTCTTAGCCATTGCATACACAGATGATGAGTGCACAAGTGATAATTCACATTCAGAGGCGATTAGATTTGGATTTACCCTTATGACATTTTTTTCGAAGAAATCCCCATTTCTTTCTGCATGTGCGAACCTTCTTCGGCCGAGAGATATCTCTTAATGATGTTTCTGGAAATGGGACTTGACCCAGGCCCACTTGTAGCTCAAACTTCAGAATTTTCATGGTGGAATTTTGAGTAATTATATTACTATTTGGGCTTTTTATTTAATAACGTAAAGTTATGTCCCTTGTTTTTTTGTCTAGAAAGAATGGTTTTTCTTCTTTTTCTGTTTATTCTCGTTAGGAGCTTTTTTTTTTCCGTTTGTTTTATAAATAATCCTCTTCGGGAAAGTCGGGGCTAGGACTATCCACTGGTCCTGGCCCCATACTTTTTATTAAAAATTTGTTAAAATTTTTTTCCTTAATAAAATTTTTTCTCCCTTCCAACTCATGTGTCGTATTTATCTTCCATTTCTTTTTTATTTCTCCCATTTTCTTCAATATCTCATCTCTCTCTTTTGTCCTTTTTGTCTTCTTTCTTTCCCTCTTCAATTCCATCTTCCCCCTTCTGACATTTTTCCCCTCATCTCCCCCCCTCTCTCTCTAAAAGGAAATAAAAATTATGATCAATAGGGGAAGGCAACACAAAATGTTACTGGGTAAATATAAAATAAATTATTCAATTTTACATTTTTAGAAGCCTTTTTTAGCATATTTTTGAAATATATTTTTAATAATATTATTATTTTATTAATTATTAACTTCATATTTCTTCCATTATTCATTGATGTAAGCAAACTTATATAAAATATCAAATTTTCCTTATCTATATACCAAATCGTAATTATTACCATCTTCAGAATTTTTGAAGGAGTTTTCAACTCATGAAGATTGGATTCCTTGTTTTATTTTTTTATGCAGATATTTGTACAGATTCTTTTGCGGTAGAGCTTGTTTGTTTTTTTTTTTGAAAAGAAGTTTTAGAATATGTTGATCTTGGGGGGTATGACAATGTCATGTACTCAAACCGTGCGTTATATAAATTATGTGATATGGTTTAACCTAATTTTTTGATGAGTTGATAAGTGAAGAGAAAGAGAACAAAAATTTCATAATTAAACTAGTTAATATAAGTACAAAATGTAATGAATGCTTAAAACCTAGAATTGAGAAAAACAAAACTTGAATTCTTTATCAATCACCATTTGTCCACCAAACGAAAATCATCATATACTAATTTAGTGAAATATATTATAAATAATTAGTATGTGAAACTTGCAATTAACTTCCTTAATCTCTATGCAATATTCCAGAAACCAAAAATTGGTAAATATTATGTAGGACTTGTGTTTGATTTCCTTGATCTTGGAAACTGATTCCAACGCATGATATCTCGAAGTGCTCAATCATTTAGATGAATCTCGAACTCACCGGATGAATCCTGTGTAAGTTGTAATATCAAAATAATAAGAATTCTACATGCATAATAGTAGTACTTTCAATTTATTTAGGATGCTCATAAATGATGTTTGTGCTCTAACATCACATAAAGCGCCCATAATAGATTGATGAACCTAATTTTATAACAAACATTTTAAATATTCTTTAGGGAGAAAAAAGTACTAAATGAATGTTTCATAGTATATGCCTTACTCTCGACTCAGGATATGACTTTTGCAGTTCACTTGGTTTTGCTTATTTCATTTTCTCTCTTCCTGTAAGGAAAAAAGGACTTTATAAAATGAGTTACGAAAACACATGAATAATGACTTTTTGTTGAGAAAAAATATACTTGGAGCCTTGGTTGTCTTTGTAACCTTTCTCTTCTTGTCCTAATGACTTTTAATTCTCTCATTTGATATTCCCTTTGGTCTAACATAAAGAGGATCAAGCACTTGAACCATATTATTTTTAACCTCACTTTCACAGTCACAACTATTCACATTTCCAATGGATGGTCGCCTATCCAAGTTCATATTGTTCAAATATTCATCAATATTGTTTGATAGAACTTCAAATGCATTACTTAACATGTTTCTTGTAACAACATGGTCCTTACCACGCATAACCAAATCATAAGCATGCTTCATCATATGATTCACAAATATTATTGCAGCCTCAGTTTCAACCCCATTTCTTTACAACTTCACCATCATCTTTAATTTTATTCAACATCTTCTTTGCATGAACAGTCCAATGCTCAAGAATATATTGAAAAGGAATATAATTGATTCCTTGGGATGAAATACCTTCAAAATGTGTGCACAAAGAACTCCCATGGATTCAAAGTAAAAGCAACTACATTTAGTATCCATAGTTCCTATGTTTAGTTCAACCATCCTATCTCTTTCATTTTTTTCTTTCAAAGCAATCTTATACCTTATGATCGAACCGAATTGAAGTTATTCTTCAATGGTAGAGCATAAAACACCTTCTAAATACTCATACTGAAAGCGTTTATAAATCTTGAAAGTATACAAATTGCACCATGTTGCAATATCTCACAATTTTTATGCATAGGAATAGGCTTACCATTTTTACAATTCAAATCTTCATCCCTTTCATTGTTACACCATCTCTTAACTATCTCTTCAAAACTCAACATAAAGTTATAGAGTGAAGTGGTTCTATTGGCAAGAATATTTAGGACATGATTTGTACTCTCACTCCTTGAAGTGGCTTTTACTTGCGCATGAAAGACATTTCTATTAGAAGTACAAGACCATTTATGACGAAGATCATACATGGTATTTAACAACCAACCCTTTGTTGCCTCTATGCTGTCAGGATGATTCAATAACTCTTGCCATGTCTCTTCAAATTCTTCTTTTGTCTCAATATAGCACATACATTTACAAAACAATTTAAGAACTTTACCACTAACATGTGATGGAGCATTTCTATTAATGTGCCACTGGCAAAGGAGATGACATGTATTAGTAAAAACCTGTTGAATTGGCTTCAACATTGCCTGTGCTTGATCTATAAAGATGGTCTTTGGTGCTTTACCAATCATAGCATCCATGAATGTCTGAAATAACCACTCAAATATTTCAGAAGTTTCATATGAAAGAAATGCACATCCAAATGTCACATTTTGCCAGCGATGATTAATCCCATCAAATGAAGAATAAATAAGATTATACTTATTTGTTCTATATGTGATACCTCCAACCCCTCCACTAGGTTCCACTGTAACTGAGTAAGGTACTAGCATGCCTCTCGACACTGATATGTACAAGTACTAGTGCCCGGAAAAGAAATAAAAACTAAACATATAAAATAATATAATAAACAGAAACAACAACAAAATTTTTTATATATACAAAAATAGATCCTTAATACAATTTTTTCTCTTTCTAAAACTAGTGAAAGTGAATAAAATATACAATATGTTTCAAAAGTACTGATACATAGCAAAAGATCTTCTTCGAGTTAAAGTTATAGTAAACATGAAACTCACTGCTGGGTCACTGGGTGTAGTCCATCTGAAATAGATATTAAAATAGGTGTGAGCCAAAAAGCTCAGTGAGTTTACGTGTGTGCTTGTGATTTCAAACTGATATGGATAATTGCATATGCATGATAGTGTACAAATTCTTTATATGCAATTAAATATTCTTTTTACTTTGAATAAATATGCACAAACCGATGGTGAAGATTGAGCATAATTGGAAAGTCTGAGCGAATCAAGACACATCAGCATAGTGCATCAATCCAAATTTTCAAACATGACAAACAATCAAATGGTGGCTCAACGGTAAATCTACCAGAACCAATAACGAGGTCATCAGGAAACAAATCTTAGTATCCCGTAGTCAATACCAGCCATACACCAGTACGAATATTCGATTTATAGACTATTTTACGCCTTCTTAAACAGAAACCAAGCTAAGGATCTGGGGCACCTATCTGTCCAACCCTGGTGATCAACCTTAATATTGAGCCACTCATGACTCACTGTTAGGTGATCGCAGACAGATAAACGTAGTATCAGTTGGACCACGCCCTCCCTGACATACCACGCTTCTTTTTAAGTGGATCCATAATACACAGTTTGTGTGTTCCACGCCAGCGGAAAAGGTATTAGTATGGGAGACTAGCCACGTACAGTGCAATCCACTGATGCTTCAAGTTCATATCATATCCAGTCACGTCATATCTAAATCATATCTGGTCGGGACGGAGTTTTTATGTACCGTTTCAATATTGTTTGATAGAACTTCAAATGCATTACTTAACATGTTCCTTGTAACAACATGGTCCTTACCACGCATAACCAAATCATAAGCATGCTTCATCATATGATTCACAAATATTATTGCAGCCTCAGTTTCAACCCCATTTCTTTACAACTTCACCATCATCTTTAATTTTATTCAACATCTTCTTTGCATGAACAGTCCAATGCTCAAGAATATATTGAAAAGGAATATAATTGATTCATTGGGATGAAATACCTTCAAAATGTGTGCACAAAGAACTCCCATGGATTCAAAGTAAAAGCAACTACATTTAGTATCCATAGTTCCTAATGCGTTCTTGTGTTTTTTTCTAAAATTTCAGTTTTTCGGTTCAATAATCTAAATTTATATAATTTTACAAATCGAACCGAACCGAACCGAATAACTATAAAAACTGAATCGAACCAAAAAATTCGGTTCGGTTTGATTATTCGGTCTGGTTCGGATTTTGAACACCCCCAGAAATAACCATGGATTCTATGCATCCGCCTTGTGCAATCGTAGTTTGTCAAGCAGACCTCAACAAATGTCTTTCATCCAGGTCAGCCATAGGATGATTATGCTCTTTTACAAAATGATGAACTCTCCATTCACCATCAAAAATGAAAATTGTATCATTGCTAGGCACCTAGTCCTAACATCTCTATAATTTTGAAAGGGCATCTTTTTAGATAATTCCCTTTTTTCATCTTTCCACCATTCCTTTGAGCAAAAAAATATCTTAGATCTAAGTTAAGTAGTCCCTTCAAAGTACCACTGCTTATCTTTACGAAAGCTGAAATCCTTCGCGTGTGCATAGTCACATTATACTTGAAATGCTTCATATTCATCGTGAACTACAATACTTAACATATTTGGTTTCATATTAGAGATATAGTCATTATTAACATCTTTCCCTTCATCTGGTTGTACCACACGATTATCATTATCTTCCAAATAACTTACTTCACCATAATTTCCTTCTTGTACATTGAAGGATGACATTTCTTGCAAAGAGAAATAAAAAAGGACTTTAGCATCAAAATAAATCATTGAATAGATTAAATAAAAAAATTACAATACTATATCTCATCAATGATTAATAGAATTGAATGCATGTTGTCCAAAGATAAGATAATTGTTTTTAATAACTATCAATAAAATAGAAATACATCAAAAAACTAATTAAAAATGTAACAGTTGAAAAGTTTGAATACATAAAATACTAGAAAAAGGCAAAACTATTGTAGTATGAGCAATAACTCTAAAAAAGATAAGTAATATCTAAATGTAATAAAAACAAAAAAAAAACTAGCTAAAATAATTCTTTCATTCCTCTGTTTCTTGTAAAGGAAAAGGAGATGGTGAAAGAAAGAAGACAAAAAGCTTTATCAATAAGAGAGAAAGAGGGGGAGAGACAAAAGAAGGAGGGAGAGAGGGGAAAAAAGTCAGAAAGGGGAAGACGGAATTGAAGCGGGAAAGAAAGAAGACAAAAAGGATGAAAGAGAGATGAGATATTGAAGGAGATGAGAGAAATAAAGAAGAGACGGAAGATAAATATGACACATGAGTTGGAAGGAAGAGAAAAAACTTATTGAACAAAAAAGAAGATTTAGTAAATTTTTAATAGAAAAATATAGGACCAAGACCAGTGGACATTCTTAACCCCAAATTTTCCATCTTCTCCAGTAGACAGGCTTCCAAAACAATTTATTGTTAATTTCGCAAACGAGAAATCATCTGTATCTTGCCTTTTCCTTGCTAAGTTCAACTACCAAATCACAAAGCATGCCATATTTGTGCAGTTGGGATTGAAAGCCAGTAAGCATCAAGACATAACGAAAATTGATGCTTTTCTGTTGCTGCATCACTGCAAACAACTCGAACCAATGAAAATTCTCAACACCATATATGATACTAGATGTAAATGGTATGCACAATTCTATTGAATATCCAGCCACTATTAAATTTTGAAGATTGCACCGACCATTACTACTAATTTTGAAATTTGACCACCAACCACTTACCTCATTTTGACTATAAATAGAAGGCTTTCCTGGATGAGTTGTGAATTCAAATTCCCAGTAGATGAATTAATCCCTAAATAGTAGATAATTTTGATAGTTTTTGTAAATTCTATTATGTTGATATAGAAAGAAAAAATTTTCTCACATTTGTGTGTTTCTAAAGCGTATTCAATCTTGAGTATTTTTAATTTAACAAGTGATATCAGAGTTTTAGGTTTTAAGCTCGCTGAAAAGTTATCAAAAAATTTTTAGAATTTTCAACTTACTCAAATTGTATTTTTGAGTATACCATTGGATTCCTTGTGTCGAGAGAAACACAACATAATTTTCGGAGGATAAAACGGAGGTCTAGAGAGTTCATAAGAGCAAAAACAAAATTACTCTATTTTTATTTCTTCCTACAAATTTTTCAGCGAAAAAGAAGAAGTCCAATCAGTTGCAACGTCATCGCCCAGTCAACTACCACGTCACTACCATATCATCGATACACTAGTACCATATCAGCAACACTTAAGCACCCGTATCAGTGCCAAGTCATCGCTCTGTCATTGCACAGTCAGGGCCATATGGCAGACATTTAGAAAATTTTGGTATATTTTTTTGAAATTATACTATGACCCTTAAAGTGTTTTGAAATTATGAAACCACCCATAAATAGATTTTTGATTAACGAAAAGTCAAATCTATATTTTTGACTATTTCAGACTCATCGGTGATGTCTATTTTTTAGTAATTCAACTCTGTTTTTAAATTAAAATAGAAGAATCATCTAGAGCAATGATTAAACTTAAGACCAATATTTACACGTTGTGAAAACCTTAGATGGAAGATCTAATCAACTGTAAAGACCTCTATGATCCCATTGAATTGAAGGGTGTCAAGCTTGATGAATCTAAGGAGACGAATTGGAAGAAAATGAACTGAAAATCTATTAGTCAAATCCGGCAATGAATTGACAATAATATCTTCCACAATGTTGCACATGAGACAGATGCATATGCTCTTTGGAAGAAGCTCGAAGATATGTATTAGGTCAAAATAGCTCGTAATAAGGCCCATGAGGCTATTAGTAAACTTGAAGCTCAAGGATGGAATTTCAGTTACCAAGCACAACAGTAAGTTTTAAAACTTGATAAATTAATTATCTTCTGTTGAGATGCCACTTGCAGATGAGATTCAGACACGCTTTCTACTCATATCTCTACCCGATAGTTGGGAAACACTTGTGGTGTCCCTTAGAAACTCGGCTCCAGATGGCAAAGTTACCATACCTATGGTACAAGATGCCCTGTTCAATGAGAAGGTCAGAAGAATGGACATAGGCACGAATCATACCTATGCTCTTGTATCAGAAAATTGAGGAAAACAACATGGGAAGCTACAAAGAGGAGGTAGAGGCAGAGGCAGAGACAGAGGTAGAGGAAAAATAGAGGCATATCCACTGATGGTAAGAAGCCGACCTACACATGCCATCATTGTGGCACTGATGGTCACATGAAGAAGAATTGTTATAAATGGCTCGAAGAGTAAGACAAAAGCAATTATGAGTCGAAGATAAGGGTGGAGAAAAGTTAGTCATTATTCCTGAAGATGTAATATTTTATTATGCTCTTGACAATGTATGACTTCATATCTCAAGAAAAGATTCAGAATGGGTGGTAGATGCTGCAGCATCCTACCATGTGACTCCCCACAATGGCTACTCACAACATACCAAGTTGGAGACTTTGAAACTGTGAAGATAAAAAATTCTACTTCCTCATGAATTGTAGGAATTGGTGATTTCCAGATCAAGACAAACATTGGGAGCACCCACTGAAGGATGTTTGACACGTACCTGATCTTCGACTTAATCTTCTTTCAGGTATAGTTTTTGACAAATGGAGTTGTGATAACTATTTTAATAAAGGTAAGTGGAAGTTGTCAAATAGTGCTTTGACAGTCGCTTGAGGATACATTTGCGGTATGTTGTACAAGACTCATGTAAAGACATGTACAAGAAGCCTCAATATTGTAGAGAGGGAGAATTTTCAAAATTTATAGCATGAGAGATAGGTTACATCAGTTAGAAAGTGTTATCTTCTCCAAATGAGAAAAAACTTATTAATATTAACAAAGATGCTACCATTAATTCTTATAGTAATTGTTTGTTTGGTAAACAATATCGAATCTCCTTTAATATTTTCTTAACAAGAAAATCAAAGCTACTTGATTTGGTGTACTCTGATATTTGTGGTTCCATGGAGGTTGATTCATTAGGAGGTAATAGATATTTCATATCTTTTATTAATGATGCTTCTCGGAAAGTATAGATGTATTTCCTTAGATCAAAGGACCAAGTTCTGAACTACTTCAAGTAGTTTCATACTCTGGTGGAACATGAAATAAAAAAAAAATTGAAGTGTCTTCGAACAGATAATGGAGCGAGTATACTTCTAAGATATTCAAAGCATACTGCAAGAGTTATGGCATTAGACATAAAAAGACAGTTCCTCGCACCCCGCAACATAATGGTATAGCTGAGCGAATGAATCGTACCATTATGGATAGAGTCAGAAGCATGATGATCAAGGCAAAGCTGCTAAAGCTATTCTGGGAATAAATATTAAGGGTTGCATGCTACTTGATCAACAGATCGCTATCAGCACCATTGAATTTTGAAGTTCCGGAGACACGTTGATCTGTAAAGGATTTAACATACTCACACTTGAAAGTATTTAGATATTTAACATATACACATATATCTAGTGAGCTCAAATAGAAGCTTGATGTGAGGACTACTCAATGTTCTTTCATTGGTTATGGAAATGAATAGTATGGATATAGATTATGGGATCCAAAGGAGAGAAAAGTGATCATAATCAGAGATGTCGTATTTTATAAAAATTAGACAAGAGAAGATATTGAAAAGCCCACAATGTCTCAAGAGTCAAGTGTTGACACTCAATTCTCAAATGAAGGACTAGACCATCTGTGATCAACAATGATGCAATGCTAGAAGACATGCTAGAAGCAGATGAAGATGAAGATGATGAAGAAGAAAGTGTTGAGCAGGGGTGACTCAACTCACATCTCTAGAAGTTTTGAAACCATCACAAGGCCAAGATGATAGTAAATCTTCTCAAATCGCTCCACATGTTCGAAGAAGCTGAATGACGACAATTCACTTTTCCGAGATATTCGATTTTGAATATCTTTTGCTCACTAAAAATGGAGAACCTAGGAGCGTTTCTAAGAAACAATATCTCATAAGGACAAAGAAAAGTAGTTGTTTTCAATATAGAAAGAGATGAAATCTCTACATAAAAATTAAACTTATGAGATTGTCAAACTTTCCAAAAGGGAAGAAGGCATCGCGAAATAAATGAGTATTCAAGCTGAAGAAAGATCTCAACGGAAAGGTAGTGAAATACAAAGCTCGATTAGTAGTTAAAAGATTCCAACATAAGAAAGGAATTGACTTTAATGAAAAA
Source organism: Rauvolfia tetraphylla (assembly GCA_030512225.1). NCBI lineage: Eukaryota > Viridiplantae > Streptophyta > Magnoliopsida > Gentianales > Apocynaceae > Rauvolfia > Rauvolfia tetraphylla. Next base: position 3,275,031 of record JAJQKT010000062.1, read on the forward strand.
TTTTCACCAATTGTCAAAATGACATCTACTAAAATTATAATTGGCTTGCTTGCAAGTATGAACTTGGAGCTTGAACAGATAAACATGAAGACAATTTTTCTTCACAAAAATATAAAAGAAGAAATCTATATGCAGTGAAACTGGGAATGATTTGAGATTTCATGTGATAACCTCGTTTGTAAGCTTAGGGAAAATTTGTATGAATTAAAGCAGGCACCAAGACAGTGGTATAAAAAGTTTGACACTTGCATGATAAGACAAGTATAAGAAGACTGCTGCAGACCAGTGTGTGTATATCCAAAAATTTTTAAATGAGAATTTCACTGCTCTTTTACTATATGTAGACAACATGTTGATCGTGGGACAAGACACAATGAAGATCAATCAGTTGAAGAAAGAGTTGTCTAAGTCATTCGACATGGACTTAGGACCGGCTCGACAGATTTTAGGAATACACATTGTTCGAAACAAAAACAATCGAAAGTTATGGCTATCACAAGAGAAGTATATTGAACGAGTGTTAGAAAAATTCAATATGAACAATGCCAAACCATGTAATATTCCGTTTGCAAATCATTTCAAGTTGAATAAAAATGCATGTCCTTCATCCAAGGAAGAGATTAGAGAGATGTCATCAGTACCATATTCTTCAGTCGTTGAAAGTCTAATGTATACAATGATATGTACAAGGCCCAATATTGCTCACTCAGTAAGAGTAGTAAGTCGTTTTCTCCCCAATCCTGGAAAGGAGCATTAGGAGGCAGTGAAGTGGATTCTCAAGTACTTCAGAGGTATTACCAAAATGAAACTTTGTTTTGGGGAGCTGATCCAACCTTGGAGGGCTATACGGATACATATATGGCAGATGATCTTGGTGGGAGAAAATACACATCAGATTTTATCTATACTTTTACAAAGGAAGCTATCTAATAGCAGTCAAGATTGCAGAAGTGTGTTACTTTATTGCAGTCTCAAAAACTGGCAAAGAGATGCTGTGGTTAAAACATTTTCTTCAAAAGCTTGAGATTAAGTAAGCTAATTACAAAGTATATTGTGACAGTTTGCTCTAAATTTGAGCAAGAACCCTATGTACCATTTCCGCACAAAACATATTGATATTCATTATCATTGAATACGTAAAGTAATTGAGAAATAACTATTGAGACTAGTGAAGATTCACACGAAAGAGAATACAACAGACATGTTTACAAAAGTAATTATACGAGATAAACTAAAACTATGCAAAGATATAGTTGGAATTGCTATTAGGTGAAACTTGCTTCGAGATGTGGGCTGGAGGGAAGAATTATTGAATATCCAACCACCATTATTAAAAGCCACAATTATTGAAGTTTGAAGCCACCGCCGTAAATTTTGAAGACCACTAACCATCACTACTAATTTTGAAATTTGATCACTAACCACTTACCTCATTTTGACTATAGATAGAAAGCTTTCCCTAATGAGTTGTGAATCGAATTCCCAATAGAGGAATTAATCCCTAGAGAGTATATAATTTTGAGAATTTTTTGTAAATTCTATTACATTGATATAGAAAAGAAAAAATTTTCTCATATTTGTGTTTCTAAAGCTTATTTGATCCCTGAGTATTTTTTAACTCAACAAATCTATCACTAAAACAGTGTGTGCAGTTGGTAATCTGGGCAGATCATGCACGCCTGTATTCGTCTCCACAGTCTCCAATGACTTTTAGAAGATCTCTCCCCTTACTTGAGGCTTCTTTGATGCTGCTGATATCCTCCTCATCAAGAATCAGTGAAAACACAGCATTGGTATCTTTGATGTGTTCTGATAGACCAAGCCGAACACCAACCATTGATCCTGCTACTCCTGGCTGCATTAAAGAGATGCAACGAATTGAATTAGGAGATTATCTTTCAATGTAGATGAGAAGATTTTGAATGGCTGATACAGACAAGGAAATTTCTGTTTATTTTCAGCACATTAGAAATGAATAAAAGAAAATTTAGAAATCATTTGACCTGATCCAGTATATATCTTACAGCAACTGTTGGAATGGAGACCCCATGTTTTGAGGCTACTGTCTTCATGGTCTTGAGCAAATTTTGGAACAGACTCCATCCTCCCCAAGCGTCAACCATCTATATTTTCCAGTTCAATAGAAACATCTTGTTACCGTTAGAATCTTTACTTGAAAGAAATTCCTCTGCTGCTGTTTCCTCAGTAGGACTAATTTTTTTGTGCACTCCCAATATAGCCATCTATTTCTAGCTCATTTTCAAGGGGCTAATGTAAACACATTAGTAATTAACTTTTTGAGTAATTTTCCATTTTTTCCCCTAAAAAGATCTTAGTTTAGTTTTTCTCTACAAAATAGTTCATCAAGTAATAATCTCTAACCGATCTATCTTAATCCAAGGATAGTGTTCCTTAAGCTCACTTTCAAATCTCTCTAACTTTGACAGAGTGAAAAAGAAAGCAAGCTTAATTACAGTTTGAGGAGTGAGCATCTATCAAAAAGACCGGGATCGGGGAAAGGGTGAAAATTGAAACTTCTGCTGAAAGAACATACCCTTTTGTACTTCTGCAGTGAAGGAGTGTTTAGTGGAGGGCCAGCAAAAGGAATTGTTAAGTTGGTATCAAGGAATTTTTCAGACAATAATCCACCCATAACTGTGCCATACCTGCAGATTGAGATCCTAAATGAGGACTAGAGAAATAGAGGAATCTATATGCATCTTTAGATCGTACTAAAGACGAAAGTGCCATCAACTCGTATCCACTGCAGCTTACTATTTTTCTGGATCCGGTTCATATTATTAACTTCAAATGAAAAAGTTTGTGACTTCTAAAGAACCAACAAAAAAGACACTGAAATGCATCACATATAGAATATAATCCCCATGGTAACCTGGTTAAGAGCCAAAGACTGCTATGTGGAATTTGATCTAAGTAAGCCAAGGCATAAAGAAGACGTTAGAACTATTATATATAAGTATTATCAAAGAAACTGTTGCCTAAGATAAAGTAAATACATCTGATACTTAGGCTTATACTACCAGACATGTCTATGCTACAGTCATAGGGGCGACAGAAACTATCAGCGCCTCCAGATATGTGAATGTATATAGAGTTACACACAATATCTGATATACATATATGAAAGAGAGAGAGAGAGAGACGTTATAAGTTTTACTCCAGCAAGCAGACAAAGTTCTGCCATTTTCTGTTGAGGGCGCATGTCAACAACTGAATGTTGTACCTGCAGAAACAAACGTATTCCAAAACTCAATCAAGTAGTCATGTATTTAAGTGCTGAGAAGGAAAAAAAAGAAAAAAAAAAGAAAAAAGAAAAAATCACTCTTTGGTTAAGTGGATGAACCTGGTTGCTCACAACTGGAATACCATTCTCTAGAATTTTCTGCAACCTTTCCGTATCAAAGTTTGTCAAAGCAACAGTCTTAATCTTACCTGCATGCCAATCACTGAAGTAATCCACCCTAATCAAGAAATTTGGCAGGCATGATGACACAGTAAGACAATTGGCTTAAATCAAACCTTCGTCTTTGAGGTCTGTAAGGTGTTTAAGTGCATCAAGGTAGCCAGGATTAGAATAGTCCCACCTGGTTCAAGAAAAAAATCGAGTGAGCCAGTTTGATATTTGCAATACCACCATGCTGTCCTTGGCCCACATATAGATCTTAATTTTAGGAAATGTCTTATTTATTCAACACTCTGTGCATAACAAGTGTAAGCCCTGTTTATGTTGAAGATAAAGTTCAGGTGAAACGGTGAATGCAATAATGCCAGCTAGTCTACATTTTCAAGTCCCGCCATATATCCCTCAGTGGTGGTTCTGGCATCACTTTTTTAGGTAACTAGTTAAGCAGCAAAAGATACAAAAGATGTGCTGTTCACTACCAATGAAACTGAAGCATGTCCAAACAAGCAACATCCATCCTCCTCCTTGAATTGTTAATGTTCTCCCGCACATAGCTGCTAGTCATCTTGACTGGTGGGGGAACCCATTTTGTTAAACTGCACGAAATGAAGCAAAATTAGTAATGCGAAAAAATTCTTTTTCGTACTCTTCTTGTTCTGTACTGCACAATTGTATTTTCTTTCAAGCGCCAATTTACTCTAAGAAAGGAACAAATCTTCATATTCCCTAACAAATATTCACATAAGATGGTAAATCCAAAACATATTTATCACCAATCTCATAAATTAATGCCGAAATTGACCGTGACTCACGCTCTGATATTTTCCAAAAACTCAGGTGGACGCTCTCGACGCACTCTATTAATGAAGATCCCATATAGATCTTCGGCAGGTCCATCTGCAGAAAAAGCGTAAGAGCTTATTTAGGTAGATGACTAACACAATATACATCAAACATGCACCAACTCCATTACACCTTATCTTTAGTAAGTTTATACTAGTAAACTGGCTAAAACAATTGCTCAAGTGCCCTGCCATATTGATAGCAGACTAGATATGCCTCACAAGCTTGCTATGCATTATGTGAATACTGCAGTAGTAACTGAAAAAAAAATTGTAACTCTTTCATTCTTTTGCATTCCAGTAGAGTTATCCTATCATCGTCCCTGCCTCAGCTCCCTGCCATATGTTTTGCCTTGATATTTACATTTTTGCCCTTGTGCCAAATTTTGTTTATAGTTTGCACTATAGATGTACTAAAAAAGGTGAAAATTACGTTCTTGCGCTGTGTCCATATCTATTCTTTTCCAAGTTTTCATTTTTTGTTAAAAAAAAACTAATTTAGAAGAAAAGCCGGGGTGACAATGTAATTTGACAAAATCAGTTCTTGAGCCTTACAATGGTCAGCCATGTCGAAGGTGGTTAAACCAGCATCAGCATACTTAAGCATGGCCTCAACGGCGTCGTCTCGGTCAATTCTCCCCCAACCACCAAGCACTCTGCATATCTCCAAAGAATCATTCCCATTCTTCAGTGTTTCCGACCTCTTTTTTTTCTCTATCTCCGCAACCCCAACTTCAGCGGCCACCTCGCACCTCACCGTTCCTCCGACTCTTCTACGCCCACCACCGCCACTGCCGCTGGGCCAAACTTCGACTTTAATGCTGCTTTTGTTCCTAGTTGATGATTTGCTACTACTTGTAATCAGGTCATGGGTGGAGAAAGAGCTCTGCACTGACAAAGCAGTGGCAGCAGCAGCCATTTGTTTCGTTTCAAGAATTTCTTCTTCTTGGGAGAAGCTTTCTGGTTTGAATTGATTTTTCCTGAACAATATATACGCAAGATAAGGTGTGTTTTTCTATTTGTAGCATTATTTTCATTTTTAATTGGTAAATTGACTGTCCTGCCCTTGTTTGTGTATCTCGTGGCCACAAGTTTTTCTTTTTTTAAAATTTCATAAACTTTCTATATACCAATTTTTTTTTCACTTGTAAATATTTGCTCGAATTCTTCGTCAAAGGTCAACTCAAGTTAGTTACAAGTTGTATTTAATTCTTGATGCTTTCCCTTTCATGTTTCATAAAGTATTAGTAGTTTTGATTAGAGGAAAATGGTAGGCATACAAGAAAAAATTTTATATAATTTTTATGGATTACAAAATTTGAAATGAGATAATAATTTTTGGGTTTATTTGGATTGTGTTTTGTTAGAAGAGTTTCTATCTTCGATTTTGTAAAAGTAAATTTTTTTATGAGAAGAAGAGTGAGACCTAATTGTGTATTTGATTTGGCTAAACACTATCAAAATAAACTATTAACAATTATCTTATGCAATTAGATTCTGTAAAACTAAATTTTTTATGAGAGTAAGAGTGAGACCTAATTGTGTATTTGATTTGGCCAAACACTATCAAAATAAACCATTAGCAATTACCTTATGCAATTATTTTATAAAAGTCAAGTCCACATACTTATTTTTTTCTTACTTTCCATTTTACATTTTAAACTATGCACAAAATAGTAGTAACTGCTTTTTTTATATTAAGAAAGAAGAGAGAGATATGTCCATGATGTATTGAAATAATTGTATAATTTTTATTATTTTTTGTATTGAGTTATTCTAATTCTTCAATTCTCCTCCTTGATGTATTAAAATAGAAATTTAAGAATTGTTTTAGTTGTAATGTATTAAAATAAAAATTTAAGAATTGTTTTAGTTGTAATGCTCTTGACCATTTTCGCTATTAATAAATAATCTTCTTACTTAACAAAAAAAAAAAAAAGAGAGAGAAAAGTATTGACTTCTTTTATTATTGAAATTCACTTCTTTGTTCTTTTCTGGGAAAGTTTTCTTCATTTGTCGTTTTATTTTTGATATTTCACTATGACAGAATTCACAGAGACACATGGAAAAATCTATCCATTAGTACAAGCGGGTCTCTGATCATCTAAACAAAAATTACACTAGGTCGAAACTTCCTTCTTATTCATCTACTGCTGCACCCATCTTGTGCTCCCATTTCTTGCATGATCGTGCCTCACGGCTTCTGCTGGTTCTACTGTAGGCTACTCAGGTTCTTGTATTACCGGAGCCTGCTCCTGTTCTCCCATTTCTGCAGCTGCTGCTAGCACCTCTAATGCAGGGCCATCCTCTTGTTCTTCTATTATTGGAGCACGTCCCTGTGATCCCATTTCTGCAGCTTGTTCAAGCTCCAATGGAGGCTCTTCCTCTGGTTCTTCTATTATCTGCTCCGGTCCCTGTTCCTCAATAAATCCGGCTTGTTCTAGCCTCTCTGCTTCTGCTGGATCTAACTCTCCTATTACAATCCCTGGAGTTTCTTGGCCTATTTGCTCCAACATCACGAGCTCGAGCATTTCCCTGTGAATTTCAGATAAAATTGTTAAGAGTTCCCTCTACCTTTTACTAGACATCGAAATCATTTACGTAATGCAGATTTTACATGTTTAGCACAACGAACTCCTCATTGGATGAGCATCGAATCTGAGAAATACAGCGGTTAAGATTATTGCATGTCTTGGCTCATGCATATGTAATTCTGGGAGATGTTTCTGCGTCTTACACATTTGCATCCTATAAAATCTATGCAATTGACACAGTGGATGTCTGCAACAACTATCTGTATGAAACCATCCATCTGCTGCATTTCTTGATCGTAACAAAAATTAATACTGCAGATTACAGAAGAAAATTTTGAGTGACTTACACTGAATTCAAGATTATCATGAAAAGAATCAAGGTTTTGCAAATCTAAGTAAAATCAACTAAAAAATGAAGAGCAAAGTTTGAAAACCTACAGAGAGAAAATGTGAAATTGAGAGAGAATTCTGGAAAGAAGATTTTTTTAGTAAGTGTAAAATCTGTACAAAAGGAAGTTTATACACTACATCAGTTTCAGGTTGTGCTGCTTCCCTAGACTAACTGCTCCAGAAAGAAACCGAAAAATACATAAAATATTCCCGCCTTGAAGCTTAGTTTTGCCAGGCGTCAGCTCCACCTCTGCCACACCAGCTGCCACATCAGCTTACATATTTTCGACATATCAAATTATCACTATATATCTCAAAAGATTCTGACAAGGACGAGTTCAGTAATTTGATCTTACACGTTTACGAAGGCTCTCCTCTCCAGTCCACTGTCCGTTAGCTAAGAAAAATTTGATCAAATAGTATAATTAGAACAAGGGTAGAATAATTATTTCTCATCCTTAGAAAAATCTAATTTTAGTCCCCAAACAATTCTCCAGTTATTTTCAGAGCTTCAAATATTTCTCCAACCAATTGAGTTCCGCTCATTTTATTTGAATTGTAACTCAATAAAAAATTAACTCGACTTTTGTTTTATCCTTTTTGTTATGGACCCTATTTTCTTCATGGCTTGAGCTGAATGAATTCCAAAACCGGGAGAGTTGTAGTATATAAAGAAGCTCATCCTCATGCCAAAATCAAGTCAAACATCAAAGTTTCTCACTATTACACACTATTACTTGAACATCCCATTTCTCTTTCTTGTATTGACTTTGCAATATTTTAAGTATCTTAAATCATTCTTGTTGTTTCCAAGTAATAGAATAATTACTGTATCGATTGATTCTTGCATCCTTACATTACATTAGACGGCTCGGTCCGCATCGCATCTTGAAGTTTTCTTTGTCTGAATTTTGGATGGAAAACTCCATTTAAGGATCTGGAAGCTTCCAGAAGATGATCGTGGGTCCATCCGAGATCACCGGAGTTGTATCTCTCGTTCTTTACTTTGGTTGTTCTTTGCCTGCGTCGGCGACTATCAAATTTGCAAATCTACAAAGCCAAAGCCAAAGCCATTCCCAGATGTCGAAATGGCCATCAGACCTGGAATAAATAACGAGTTGTATACAATGGCTCTCCACTCAGCCGCCGCAACTACCTGCGGTGATGGTGGCAGAGACAACAAGGACAGCGGCCAAGCCGGTGAAGGAGGGCTGGCGGTAGCTGATGACTCTCCTTCAACATGCCCCGTCCACCGTCTGCAGTAATGTTCTGTTGAAGAAACCTTCTAAATGAGGGAACATTTCACGATTCTTTCTTTCAACGAGGCCTAGGAAGAGTTGCGGCCAGCAAATAGGTCTCTTAATTAGAAGGTCGGGTGTTCAACTTTTATTTACCGTCAGTTTTATTATTATTTTTTTGATAGGGACAACTTGTTAACTGTATATAAGTTTATTATTTTTATTTAAATTTCTCAAACTAGTTTTGGTTTTCATTTAGCTGTGGTTTAACTGAGATGCTTTTCTTTTTCTCCTCTAACAGTGTAGAAATTCTTTAAACGAAGAAAACAAAATGCATGTTGTTTTTGTTCCCTTGCATCAAGTACGAACTACAAGGAAAAATAATTTTTGCGACGGCAAAGTCCGTCGCCATTTTGCAAAAGATTTGCAATAAAATGACTACAAACGAAATAAGTTGGCAAAAATAGCGACAGAAAGAAAATAGTCGCAAGTACATCGTAAATTGTAACGAATTTGTAACGAAAATATAAAAATAGATATTTAAAAAAGTTTACATATATTCTGTCGGAAAGTCGTCGCAAATTCGCTACAGAATTGCAACAGAAACGAAAAAGAAAATATTAAAAAATAATTTATTTTTCATCATAAATTCGTAGTCAAATGGCGACGGATTTATGACAGATATTTCCGTCGTAATATAGTTACGGATTTGCGACGGAAATAAAAAAGAAAAAAGTTTATATATTCCGTCGCAAATCCGTCGCTGCATAGCTATGGATTGCGACGGATAGGAAAATAAAATATTAAAAAAAGTTTTTCCATGCCGTCGCAAATCCGTTGCCATTCAGGTATACGACAACAGTTTTGCGACGAAAAGAATAAAAAAATTAAAAAATTTGTAAAGCAATAAAAAAATGTGACGATTTTATGATTTTGCGACGAAAATATATTTTTTAAATGAATTATAAAAATTTGTCGCAAAATTGTTACAATTTTGTGACGGATTTGCAACGAGTTTATATTTTTTTTAAAAAATAAAAAATTATGTCGCCAATTAGTCGTAAAATTATGACAAATTTTATTTTTTTTTCGTCGTAAATGTGTCGCAAAAAGATGACTAAATTGGTCAAAGTAATTTCGTCGCAAATCTGTCGCCGATTTGCGACAATAATCATCCGTTGTAAATTTACGACTGACTATTCCATCGCAAGTTATATTTTGCGACGGATTTGCAACGTAATATTCCGTCGCAAAAATTTAAATTTCTTGTAGTGGTGTTTTATTTATATGTATAATTAAATATAGAAGTCTAAGTTCTTGCATAAGTTTTAGGACTTTTTGCACCGATATACTGTAAATATTGATTCCAATAGGTATAATTAATTGTATAATTGTGGATGACTTCCAAATGATCCAGATGCTATTGTGGGGTTATTAATTATGTGTCTCTTTGGACCAATTTTAGCGTGGACAATAATAGGTCATATATTAATCAAAATACATCATATAGTGATTGAAGTAAACTAATAGTTTAAGTGTTACACAATCAGTAATATGAAGCTTTAGTATATCTAAGTAGTGAATTGTTAATGTATACATCATTGATGGTATATCACTTATATTATTAGCGTACTTCATTTGTTATATGGTATATTGATTGGGGCTGCAATTTGGATTCGAAATCAAGGGGAGTGAAAAGAGATTAGTAATAAGATTTTTGTATTAGTGAAGCTTATTTCTTTTAAATTAAAAAAATTATTAGTAGAAGTAATTAGATAAAATATATAACTAATTTTAAGAAAATGAATATCCAATTTTGGACATTTTTAAAGAAAATATAGATATTTAATTGTGGATGAAGTGAGTACTTTTTTCCTTTTCTTATTGCATAATGATCCTCCGCATATCACATTGCAAAAGGTGTAAACTTAATTTGTGTGCTGTCACATTCAAAACAAGCGAGGACCAAAAACAAAGTTGGTTCCTAATGAATTATCCTTTTTCATTTTACCCAAAATTCAAATTCGCAAAGCCAGAGAACACAGATGTAAAGTCCACAGGTACCATTCAATATCATGATTTCAACAGACAAATAAACTCAGAAGAGTCACTAAAGGCTTTACACCTGATGAACTTCTTCTCTCAACTCAGAAGATTCTTGAATTTGAACAGTTCTGTCATATCCATTCTCATAGTCAATAATCTTCCTCTCCATCTGCAAAATCAGAAAGTGACAGACATTTGCATGCAATAAGAAGAATAATAAAATGACCTAATGCATGAGGCTCCAGCAACTTTGAGGTCTAAAAACAGAATGGTGGACGAGAAATTACACTTGTAAATGAAACCAGACGAATTATGTATATCTTTGAGGCAAAAAGTTAAAAGAAAGTCAAACAAGGATATTATAATTTTGGAAAGAAAGGGGGTACGTAGATCAAACGTGCAGTTTCATGTGTCAATATAAGATCAGACTTGCTATCTGATTCCTCTAAAGTATGCTACGATGCATAACGGGTAAACTTGTAATTAATAGCTGCATGCCATCTGGTGAAAACCATTGCAAATGACTTCTTTCGTATAACAGAATAGAGCAAACTCTTCAAATATGTTAGTCGACAGGCATAAGACTGAAGTTTCAAGTAAAAATTTAGAGAATATTATATACTCTAGCCATTAGAAGTTTCTATGCAGTCAAGTTTACTCTGTAACCACAAACGGTCATTTTATACCCCGGAAAACTCAAAATCTATTGATTATATCCAAACATGAAGTATTTTCAAAGATGAATAACTTTAATTACTGGCATAAATATTTGGGAAAATATCCTCGTTAATGCTTTTGTCTACTGTGGTCATGTTAAATTTGTCCTTTTAATAGTTTTGTGTCACTCTTAACCACTTTTTAGTCGGAGGGCAAAAACTGGATTTTAGAAAAGTTAAAGAGTAGTCACCAGAATTTTTTACCCATCATTTAACTCCCTTTAAAGCCTGTCAAGAATCTCAAGGTCGTCATTGATGAAACTCTTATTTGCCAACGGCATTATGTGTTTAATCAAAGTCATAAAACAAGAAACTGTGAATAACTAATTTATGGTTGCCGAGAGTGCAAAATAAGAAAAAAGGAACCACAAATACAGCATACAGGAGAATTGTGAATGGACTCAAGAACAGGAGCTTTTCATATGTGATAAGAAGCAGAAGAAAATCTGAATAGGATTTTAAGTTTAACGTGTCGAGTTTTGACAAAAGCATCGATATGTCATAGAACAATCGTGCAAGAATAGAAGTTATCACAGGGTAGACCTTCAGAAGTATCTCCAACTTAGTTCGCAGCTTTCCGTACTCATGCTTTGTGCTGTATAAAGCTCTTGCACAGCTGAGGAGTTTCCATCATCAGAAGAAAAAGAACAAAAAGCAAGGGCAACAAACAATAAGGCAGATGCGCTAACTATCAAGAGATTGAAGTAAAGGGATAACAATGTACAGTTTGACAAAGAAAGGACAAATTCATTTTTTTTATTTTGAAAATTTATGAAAAATAACTGATTTGGTCCTTGATTTTCGACCTCGTCATCGTTGGTTATATAATTTTTTTTAGTTTTTATAATCCTTAAACAATTTACGTGTTACTAAAGTAGTATTGTTACTATTTTCTTTAGTGAACTTTTATTGAAAAATAATATGCACTGAAAATATAATATTACTGTGAGGGCATATTTATCTAAAAAATATAAAAAATTAAAAATAAACCATTTATATGAGAGTTGCTACATTTTGAAATAAAATAGACTATCTTTTAAGTTTTTAAATATTGATTGGATAAATATACTTTTATAAAAATATCACGTGTTCAACATATACTATTTTTTGACAAAATAGAAGATTAGAGACAATCCGTTTAAAGAAAAGCTTTACAAAGGAAGGATAAACTCAATTTTCTTGTATTGAAAATTTATCATGGGTTTAAGATATCAGAAAGGCAGAAGATTAAATGGGACATGAAACAGGTTAGAAAAGATAAAAGGTCTTTCCCAAGACAAGATAAGACCCTACAATTGAAATTGATGCAACGTAGGATGGTTTCCCAAGTAGGAAGGCAAGGAAAGAAAACTGGGTGTTTTCACGATAACTGGACAACTATTACTTCAAATATTAATCAATCCCAGAATTTTAATCGGAATATTCAAATCTTCACCATGTGAAATTCACGAATGGGTTTGCAAAACATGCACAAATCCTTGAACTAATCAGAGAAAATAACTTTTAGAACTGAAGCATTCCAGCCTAGATCAAATAAAGTCTTTCTGAAATATGCCTTAGAAAAGGAAACGGAACAAACGATTCATAGAAGCAAAGCGAAAATTTTCTGAGACAAAATTGAAGTAATACAGCATATACATACGTGAGGTGCTTTTTACAGCAATACCACAAACAAAGATTTCGAGAAAGGAAGTTGGAAAAGAAATCTCAAAGAAACTATTAGAGCATTAGCCACAAGTGAAAATACAAAAAAAAAAGGGCAAAAAAAGACTACGAGAGCATTAAAACTCAGTCGGATTTAATTTGCTTACTAGTCTTTACCGAGTGCTCGGCAACCTTCAACGATATAAGCACATGCAACCCTGACACTCTCCGCTCCAATGCTGCAGCACATAAGTTTGAATTCTCAAGAATGAATTTTCAACTCGAAGAGAGGTAAGAAGCCTAATCATCAACCTCAAATAGGAAACATGGTACAGCAGTCAAACAATTGCGGAGATAATCAATCAGTAATATCAGTATATTTGTAGACCCTTATGGGGAAATTGAAAATTAAAGAATAAGCATTGCTCCTGAAACAGAAACATTACTTGTTACTTCTATCAAATAGATCACATGCATGAAGCTCAACCTTTGGAAAATCCACAGCCCTCTCCTCCCTACCCCAAAAAAAAAAAAAAAAGGTAAGAAACTGAACCCATATCAAGAAATTAATTTCCCAAAAATAATACATTAGAACGCTCATCGCAGTGAACAGATTTTTGACTGCTTGGCAGTAGGCAACGACTTCTTTTAGAACGAAGTCATTTTTCAACTCTTTCAGAGTTTGCAAGTAGAGGAAATGGCTGTTTACATGTCCCTGAAAATACAAAAAACCGAAGAATTCATCAGCAAATTAAGAGATCTTGGGTTTTTCAGGTTTCCTCTAGGACCCAGAATCCCATAGCAACTATCATATAATTTCGTGGAAGAATAGTTTTGTAGTTTGATGAATACTTCTCTTTTTTACGTCCTGCTACGTGATGAATACTGCAATTTCAGTTCTGGCTGTTTGTTCAAAGTTTGTGTTTCTCCTCCCATTTTTGCTGAAACGTCTCTTGTAAACCCACCTAAGTTTCCACTCTGGAGCAGCTTGGACTTCTTAGACTAGCTAGTAGTAGACACTAGTCACATAGTCAATACTTCCTCGTTCCATTTCAAAATATAAGATATTTTAATATTTTTTAAAAATATTTGACCTTTTATAAATTTAAGGATTATATTTTTAAAATAATTCACACTATAATATAATTATATTATTTTTTATTATATTAATAAAATAAGTTAAAGATATAATAAAAATATTTCTCATTTTCTTCTTTATTAATCTATGCAAAAAAAAAGTCAAAAAGTTTTATATTTTGAAACGGATGAAGAACTTCAATAGTTGAGCAAGAATTTGACTAGGAAAAATTATGCAAAATTATAATGTACTAAAATATTTTTTTATCAACTTTAAGAAAGTTTCAAACAAAAAATGGAGAAGAATTTTTCATTTTCTAGTTCGATAGAGGTTACTTCTGCAGCGCTATCCTCACTCTACTGTGCCCTGAGATACTATTTGAGTGCCATATTTCACACCACTTTAGTTCTTGTAAATTTCTATGCTGTTATTTTTGCATTTTGGGGTTTGCTATTGTGAACTTAACTTAAACGGTTGCTACAAGATGGAAAGAAATATCTATGAGTTACGTGGGCATATTTCTTTTTAATTTTTTTTCCTTTTTTCCTATTTTTTGAAGTTTTTTTGGGCTAAAAATAATATTCTCAAATTAAAGAAATAGACACAGCTATTTTCTAAAATGGATATTACTGTTACATTCTATATAAACTCAAAATATTATATGGAATTTGCAAAGAATATTCCTCAAAATATATTAAAGTTTTTTTATTGAAAGAAGTGGAGATTTGTTGTTTGAAAGTCTTTTTACGGAATTTAAAAAATAATAATAATAGAAAACATATAAAAGAACTTCTAGAAACCATTCACGATTATGCATAATTTTTTCTTTTTTTAAAGAAATATAACACAAAATAATTACTATGAAGAATCATAACCTTGAGAAAAAGTAGGCAATGTTTTGTTTTCGTAATCAACATTGTATTCAAATTTTGAATTGAAAGATAAGGCCAAAATTCAATAAAAAATTTGAAGAGGGCATAGAACTTTTTCTTTGTGAAAATTTTTAACTAACCCCCATGCTTTGGTTTCATCATATTTAGCCACTGAAATAGTTACATTCATGAGATTATGAAAAAGTCTCGATGGTATTTGGGATACCTCAACTAATCTAGCATGGGAGCTAGGAGCCTGTGACGGGAGACCCTCCAGATCTACGGTGTACGATCAACTACAACATTAATTATTATCGGGGTAATTTAATCTGAAAAGTTTGCTAATGAAACCTACTAATGAAAAGTTATGTGAAATAGCGCAAATGAACTCTGCCAAGCCCTCTTGTCACATTCATGAGTGGTAACTTTTGTCAAGATACCCAAAAATTAATTCGAGAAAGAAAAAAAATCTAATAATGAAGGCAGCCAAAACCTGACTAATAATGCTTGCAGCAATTAACTGAAACGGGAAGTCCAAAATTGAAAATTAGTTGCAAAGCATCACCTGGCGAATTTTCCAAAAAATGCTGTAGCAATTAATTCAAATCTAGAATCCTAATACAAATCCCTACAGCACTATTTTGATTTCTGCTTTCAACTAAAATGAAAAAAATATCAGTTTGTTGTCTGTTGTCTCCTCTGATTACAAGACTTTAGGACAAATCTGGAAGAAAATATTAGTTGTCAATTGAAAAATCACATCCTCACTGTGAGAGATGTAGATTTAGCCTTTCTTTAATTTAAGACAAAAATTGGTAGCTGACCACAAGAAAAAGAAAAAACAAAAATCACCGTATATTTTACTTGCATAGAAGAAACTGCACACATGATGCACAACACTTCAAGACTAAAAATTTTATTCAAATAGTTGTGACAAAAGGGAAAATTTTGAGCACCAAGAAAATTTGAAATTCTTTATTTAAGGGCTTCTCAAATTTAAATCAAATTTCAACATGACAAAATCTTCCTTTCCCATTTTTTTTCCTTATAATTCAAATCGTGCCCAAGTGATAAAATTGGTAAAAAAAACCCCTTCTTGAACCAAACTAAAGCATTAAAATTACCAAAATGAAACATAAAATTAAAAGCTAAGTTCATGATTGTGCACACATATACCTCCTCAAACATCTTTTGAACAAATTGACTAAGCTCCGTTTTGTATCTCTCCAATGCCATTGCCTGAGATGGAAAACTTGGATGAAGAGTTGCAAAGAGAAAGAGAGACAGAGAAAGTGCATATATAAGAACCGAAATGGTTAAGGGCTTTTATATGTGGACTTACAATTAACACATTGAAGTACCATTAATTTCCTTGCTTGTTACTTGGTAAAAGAGGCATGTGGACCTCAATTTCTTTTCCTTTTCAACATTCTTCTTTAGTTTTTGAATGTATTACAGTTTACAGTCTTAGTTAATATTTATTTAAAATAGCATTCGATAACTTGTGAACATATTATTGGCTAAACATACAAGGAAAATTACTCCATTATTTATAAAGGCCAAAGTAAAATAAAAAGAGCCCCAATCTAGTAATTTTACTTCACAAAAATTATGCACATGCTTTGCAGTCGAAACTCTACCCTTGTCCCTCTTGTTCCTCTTTTCACAAAATGTGAATAAATTTATTCGTTGCCTCTTTGAAGAAAGATACAAGGAAAAAATTAATCCATCTACCAAACATTTTAAAGTACTCAAGATTAAGAGGTATCCAATTGAATGATCATCTGGAAATTTTATTAATAAGATCAAATGATAGTTTGACGATGATTTTGGAGAAACTTTCTAAGCATTGAGTCAATCGCTCAACAATTAATTGAGATTCAAAATCTAAATTTTATAGTATAAAAACAATTGTACAGTCATCTTTATATGGATTCTAACCCTTGTAGCCTCATTTAAGTTCACTTACAAGATTTAAAGTCGATTACTCTATTTGAAGAATTTTATCTACTATGCAAAAAGTATAAATTAAACCTCATATTTTTTAGCAATCGATTTTTTTTTTAGCTATTTCCTTGAAAATGAGGCAAAAGAATGAGAGTCCTAATCAAAATAGATATCTAGTGAAAACTGGTTGAAATATTTCTAGACTCATTAATTTTACACATTTGCTAACTACAATGCGATTACTTTATATTTATTCAAACTATTTTTCTCTCTAAAATTTTAAAATTCTCTAGCCTTTCTTTAAAATTTAAACTCATTTTGAAAATTTAAAATTCTCTAAAATATTTTAGTATATCTATTGCATTGGATGATAGACAATATATACTAACTAATAGAGTAATCGGTCCTAATTCTCTCATCACTCTCCATCTCACTTGGTTTTATTTCAAAGAATTCCCAAAGAACCACACTTTGAATTAAATTTTTCATGCAAGTGGAACCAAAATGTTATCCAAGAAAAAAAAAAGAAAAATGCAAGGAGGAACCAAATCACTTTTGGTTCCCCAAGAAAAGAAAAAAGTAAAAGAAAAAACAATATGGTTCCCCATAGAAGAATAAACAAGCAGTTCGCAATAAGTATGATCCGATCAAATTTTGTCCTGCACATATTGAAAAAAAGACGTGCTATCCTGGATCCTGGGCCAAAAACAAGTGCAGAATCGGGCAGTTCCCAACAGCCCCCGATGGTGCTGTCATGGGATACTGTACTGCTTTTTCTTTTTTTTTTCTCTTCGGAACCAGAAATGGTTCCCCTTGATTTTTTTTTTTCCTTTTTTGTTTTTGTTTGGGAACGAACTTTTATTCCCTTGTATTCCTTTTTTTCATTTTGTTGTATTCTTCTTTTTTTAAGATTTTATTTTTATTTTTATGTTTGTTTTAGATTTGTGAGTAGATTGAAAATTTTTTAAGAAGGATGTTGAGAGAATTTTAAAATTATGAAAAACAATTTTGATAAATTAAAAATAATCACATTGCAATTAGCAATTTAGAATGTTGCAGTGAGCGTGTGAAACATATTTCAATATTTAATACTTAAAAAAGTTGATTGGAGCAAAGTTTATGCTTTAAAAGTGTCAAACAACATTTCAACTTCGTATAGTGCACAGGTTAGCACATTTCGTATGCATATATATAGATTCAAATTTATAATATAATTTTTCTTAAAAATAAAAAAATATTGAGAGATTTGAATTTATAATATCGATTTTGTAACTTTTACCTTAAATAGATTAGAAGTAAAATGAAAGATTAGCTATTTTTTATTTTAAGTAAAAGTTCAAACACTCTAAATGGTCTCGTTTTTTCAAAATATTGTAGTACGTAAAATATATTTTATCTTCCACATTGAAATTTTATGTATAACAGTAGTAAAATAAAAGGACTGTTTTTTTAATCAAAAAAGATCATATACTCATCTTCCTTCCCTATAGAATAACGTGTGCTTAGGTCAATATATTCTGTTTAACATAATAAATATTATGTTTCGTAAGAAAGTTGTTGCATCGGATCTAGAACCCATAGTTTATAATTATGCATAGTTTACTGAAATTGAATATTATGATAATATCATATTTATGTTATGAATAAATGGGATGACATCTTTAGTCGCGTTTAGGTTTGGAGTGACAGTGAGGAGTAAGGCCACAATTTTCCCTAGTAAATTATGCGTGTTTATTTATTTCATAAACCTGAAATTAACTTTAATTTAGATCAATTTTAATTCATATACATATGACTATTCATAATAGTAGTAATAAGACTATGGTTTATCCACAAACCATGCTTAGTTATGAAACATGATTATGTTTATTATGTCAATCAGAATATATATGTCTAAAATCATTTTTAGAAGAATACTATATTCTAATTCTAACACTGCATAGTTAATTAAGAATACAGAATTAACTAAAACCTCTAATAATGAAGAGGCCTTAAACAGATGGACTATTTCATCTATAGATTACAAAAAAAAAAAAACCAAATAGGTACTTTTGATTTTAAATAAAAAACATATTAAATTAATGGAACAAATGATAACCCTGGATAATAACATCCAGGATATTAGGTAACTATTACCTACAGATTTGCAGTCTTATAGACATCAGAGTTATAAATATATTCATATTGGTTTAGTCCAGATTGCTTTCAAACATCTAACGTTGGCAGGTATAAACTCTTCAATCCTAGCAACTCTAAGAGATGCTAGATGCTTGGATTATAAACCTTTCATAATGGGAGTGTTCTAGACCAGTCTTTTTCATTGACCGATATACTTGGATGTGCACCACAATCAGAGTCTTTAATTATCTGATAAAAATCTGTATGAGGTAATATCCCTCAAATACATACCCATGGATATAATTTTATCCCTGGTTCAGAGACAGTAGCAAAATTCTATAGAATCCATTTCAAAGTAATGAACACTCTATATCCAAAATCTAAGTGTACTAGCTTTGAAGGACAGACAATCATAGTTGAATCCAACCTATTGACATCAAATATAACGAACTAATAAGTTGTTAAAATGGGAAGAAATAAACTTTTCAGAATCATGGTTGTTGCCTGATGAAATAGTACGTAGACCAATCATTAATTCAAATGTTGAACAAATAGTTCAGTATGATAATGGAGATGTAGAAATATCCTTCACTTTACATAACAAGATCAAGTTATCCAGATCCTAGTCTAGCAGAATTCTTTATAGGATTTCTAAACCTCCCTCAGTAATTCCCACAAGATCTTCTGTTTTAGATTTTGTAGGAACCTCTACAGAAGAGGTAATTTATGAGATCCAATTATCCCATCAAAAGATTCCCTATGAAATCTATAGCATTGTTCCTAAAAGGGAATCTCTAACACCATAAGAGAGGAGCTTTCATATTAATTAATAGATATAGCTCCAATTGACCCTGAACAATTAGAGATATGGGTTACTTCTTTACCATATCCTAATTTATTTGCTTATAATTTTCAAAAGGGAGAAATATATTATTTCTCTCCAAGAAGTTCAATTAGAATATTATTTTCTAAACAATTCAACCGAGAAAAGAACAAACCCTTTAGGGATTGGTATTTTCAAAGTTAGATTCAAACTTCATAAAGAAGCGAAAGATGAATACTATAATCATCTGGAGAGATACAATATTATATTATATTTTATATCTTGGTTCATAGCTTTTTATGTGTATTCACAGCAACAAAATCTGAACATGATTAGTAAATCATGAAAAAACAGAGGAAGAAGAGTAATAAACTCTGTCTATCCTCCAATGGAGCCTTTATCTCTCTCTAGAGATAATGAGAATCTAGAAGCCTTTGCTTTTATAAAAGCCAAAGAAGATGTGAAAAAATTTTGTAAAGGAAATTTCCAACATATATAAGAAATTGAATTATACAAATTTGTATTTTTCAGCATTTGGAATCACATATTGAACCCCTTGAGGCTTATTTAATTAGGCTCTCGTCTAATATAGACAAGAAGGAGATAATATCTCCAAGTCGATCAAAAAGAACCTATAATCAAGCCAAGAATTAAGGTGTACTGGATTTAATTTTGGTTCTATTTTCAAAACATTAATCGATATTTGGAAGAAAAAAAATTGATGAGTATGGAAATCAACTCATTAGGTAATAAGAAAAAAATTTTCTCAAGAAGACAAGGAATTACGCTTGCTTTTTTTTTAGTAGAAGTAGCTACGAGGAGAATTTCACGCTCTTCCTTTTTGGGAAGGGAGGATTAGGGAAATTCTATTGATTGCGACTTTCTCCGGACCTCCGGGAAAAGCATGACAAAAAATGGCTCAAATGGTATGATTGAGAATTCAAGTATTGCATACGTCATTAGTCTGATCCTTTGTAGGAACTTCCCATAACAAATAACTTGCAAAATGGATCTATTTATCATAAAGAGATTTATCCGGTGAGGCGATGGGGCACTTCATCGTCGAGAGGGAAACAACCCTTATTCCATGGTATTTACATGAGGTTCCTCTTTAAGAAAGTTGCTTAGAGGGCTCTGATCCATGATTTAGATTTACGTTTTATCTTTTGTTTGTTATTGAACTGGCTATTGTTTCATCAATCTATTGTAATTTTAAATCAACTCATATTAACCAATCGAATTTGTTCAATAAGTAATATTAATCGGAGAAATTCTAATATTCCTAAAGAAATTTGAATTAGCGTGAGTAGGAACTTAGCTTCCGTTTGGGTATGCAACTTTGGATTGTTGTTGCATGTTCAGCTCTTGTTGCAACCACAAGTTTCTTGATCTACCCAATTGGTCAAGGAAGTTTTTCTGATGTAGATAAATGTAACTCTGTTGAAGTAAGGAACTTCGACATATATATTTAGAATAGATTCCATTTTGAGAGAGTTAAAAAGTACTATCTCGTTGAAAAGTTCTATACATTTGTCTTTTCTGGATGCATTTCTTTAGACAAAGATGTCATTTTTTCACTTTTCAAAATATGGAGTGTGAATCAAACCCCGAAAATTTTAGTTCAAACCCATCACTATTGGGTAAAAGATGCCCCCTTTTTGCACTTATTATGATTTTTTCTTCACGAGTATTGGAATGGAATAATCTTTATTGCCACAAAGAACCCCAGTTTTTCTTTCTTAACAAAAAGAAATCAAAGATTCTTCTTGTTCTTATACAATTTTTATGTGTGGGAATACGAATCCATTTTCATCTTTTTCCCAAATTAAAATTTTACACCTTTGAGCGAGCATAGAACCCTTAATTATTCCTTGCCGAAAGTTTGATTGTTGTGAATAGCGTAGCGAAGCCACTTCATTCACTGGATCTATTAACTTATTATTAGTATTAGAGTATGTATCCTCCTTGTTATAGTCATCAATGAGAATCACTACGCGTTTGGCTTTTCTTGATTGAATTTGATACTGGACTAGCATGTTTTTCTTGATATTTGCTTATTTATTATTCTAAATCAGTGATTAATTTGTATGACCATTGAGGGACTTTTTTACTAATTTCTTTTATTCTAATAGATTCTTTAATAAATTTCTTTGGAATTTTTTGATCATTAGTATGCGTTACAACAAAATTGAATAAAAATTTGAAAATCTTTCTTTCTTTTCAAACCAAGAACACGGAAAAGTTAATAAAACAATAATTTTTTAAACTAATAGTGTATTTGGATTGTTATTTTTAGAAGAAGAAGAATAGAAACAAAAAAAGTAAATTATTTTATTTTGAGTTACAATCCAACCTCACGCTAAATTGTTATATAAATGGATCATTTTAAATTTTAAACAAAATGAGCTAGAGATCTACCCGGATCAGTTCATGGGTTGAATCGGCCCATTAGCCATTTTTAATGGCAGTTTTAACTAGTGAATTAGTATCGCCTTAGTTGTTAGTTGTCTTGAGCCCATGGTGTGATCTATTAACATACTGGTATCTTCTTGAGCGGCCCACCCAGTTAAAAAGTCTTGGGCTAATTCCCCACGAATGTCCCAAAATAGAAGTCTTTAAGTCCAGCCCAGTAGCAGGTATATATATTTGCCCCAATTATGCGGAGACTTTTAAAATTAAATTATTCTATTATGCATTGGTCTTTGTGCATTAAAAATTTTAAAAACTGTTATATATTTTTTAAATATATAATTTTTAATTAATATAATACAACATTTTAAGGATTCAATTTATAATAGAATTTTTTTTCGAAATTAGGGGCACATTCTGCACTTAGGGTTGGCAAAGGGAATCTAGTGGGGGGTATAAGGAATAGAAATCCTTTATCTGCCTCCACTTTTTGTCCTCCGTAACCGCGTTCAAGAGTGCATAGAGATCTTCATGCCGACCCAGTGAGGACAAAATTAATTCCATGGTTGCCCCAATTAGGGGTGTTCACAATTTAAAAAAATCTAAATAATTGAATCAAATCAAAATTTAATTTAATTTTCAATTCAGATTTTTTCAAAAAAATTAGTTTAATTCAGTTATAGTATCTAAATAAAATTTTAGTTAAAATTTTGAATTGATAATTTTCCAACCCGAACAAAATCGAAAACTAAATTTCTGCTTCCACCACTACCTTGCACAGTTGCACTGCTTTATGGCCATCATTATTCATTCCTCATCCGGCCATCATTCCTCTGAGGCATCCTAATCTCAATCAAGTATATTCTATGATGTTGATGGCCATCATTATTCATTCCTCATCCCTAAATTAAAAATACAGGACCGTCAATATTCAATAAGTATAGCTGTAAGGTCTTTTTTTCTCTAAAATTCAGGGTTTTTTTTCTCCCTCCTCTTCCTCCTGCTGGCTGCCACGGCCTATTTCTGATTTCCAAATCTTGAGTTTTTCAGAAATAAAATCATTAGGCGACAGTGACCTCTGGGAGAAAGGCATTGCAGTTCCTTTTCTTCTGGAAAGATCTCACGTAAGTACACTTACACACGGTTTCTTCAACATAATTCTTTCTTCAACGGCATATATTTTTTTACTACAGTTTTCTTTGTATTTGTACTTTGCCGCATGTGAAGTCACCAAGAGTTTTCAGGTTGATAGTTTTATCCTCAGTTCGATTCGCGATTCATGCAACAATTTTTATTTTTCATTTAGTTATCATAGTGAAAATAACTCAAGCGTGCTGCATTTTGGCAGGCAATGGCAATATATGGCTGCTCACAATGGTTGCTCACACTAGAATCTAAAAAAAGTGCAATTTATTGTATTAGCAAAAAGGTTGTCTATGGTTTAATGATACTCCCTTGGTTATGTTATGGGATATTTTGTAACTTTTGAGTTTTGTCATCTAAGATTACTGCTAAAACTTGTACAACTTAAAATCATTCTTACTTGTGATTTTTTATTCTCTTTTTTTTCCTTGTAAAATCTTAATTGAACATAAAATTTTTATTATATTTCTATTTTACAAAATTGTGGATTATATTTTTTTCCCCAAAAATTTAGTTTTCTCCAAATCAAATTTCTCCAAACTGAATTAAATTCAGTTTGGAGAAATTCAGTTTTAGTACTAATTAGGTTTGGTTTGGTTTTTGAAAAAAATTAAAAAAATAAAAATTTCTCCAAATTGTCTCACCGAATTTTCTCTAATCCAAACCGATGAACACCCCTAACCCCAACCCTTAGGGAAGAATTGGGAACAAATATTCCGATGGGCCAAAAGTGGAGAAATGGACCCAAAAAATATATCTTAACCACTATACAAAATTTAAAAATACAAATTTAGATAAAAATAATTATACAACATTATCTATCAAATATTGGGAATTAATATAATACAAGTTTACAAATTACAACTCAACTCAATTGAACAAAATACCCCATTAGAAAGTGGAAGTGCAGTAATCATTATTCAACATCAATGCTACAAATTTTTGGTCCAAAAAATTTGATATTATTGTTATATTTTGTATACTTATGTTTGTTTTTAAAGAGGAGATAATTAAGCGTATGAAGCTTTTACTGACATAAGAAAATTTTTAACAATTTTAACTATTTATAATTTTTTACAATTAAAATAAACATAAATAAAAAATAAACAAAAAATAGAAAACAAGAAAAAAAAAAGAAAAAAGAGTGGCGCCCAGCACAATACGAGAGGTACCCAGCTTGGGAACTAACCTTTTTTTCTTTTTTTTATTTTTATTCTTTCTTTTGTTTTATTTTTTTTAAATAATAACTTATTAAATATTTTGAATATATCAATTATGTGGATATTCATTATCTCAAGTACTAATCTATATATGAGATTATGAAATATGAAAAGTTATTGGTTATGACCAAAGTTGTAATACCCATCTTTTATAGACCACTATCTACGTTACCTTCATTATTTTAGATAATATGGAGATCATGAAAAATATACTATCAGCACCATTGAATTTTGAAGTTCCGGAGACACGTTGATCTGTAAAGGATTTAACATACTCACACTTGAAAGTATTTAGATATTTAACATATACACATATATCTAGTGAGCTCAAATAGAAGCTTGATGTGAGGACTACTCAATGTTCTTTCATTGGTTATGGAAATGAATAGTATGGATATAGATTATGGGATCCAAAGGAGAGAAAAGTGATCATAATCAGAGATGTCGTATTTTATAAAAAATTAGACAAGAGAAGATATTGAAAAAGCCCACAATGTCTCAAGAGTCGAGTGTTGACACTCAATTCTCAAATGAAGGACTAGACCATCTGTGATCAACAATGATGCAATGCTAGAAGACATGCTAGAAGCAGATGAAGATGAAGATGATGAAGAAGAAAGTGTTGAGCAGGGGTGACTCAACTCACATCTCTAGAAGTTTTGAAACCATCACAAGGCCAAGATGATAGTAAATCTTCTCAAATCGCTCCACATGTTCGAAGAAGCTGAATGACGACAATTCCTTTTCAGAGATATTCGATTTTGAATATCTTTTGCTCACTAAAAATGGAGAACCTAGGAGCGTTTCTAAGAAACAATATCTCATAAGGACAAAGAAAAGTAGTTGTTTTCAATGTAGAAAGAGATGAAATCTCTACATAAAAAATTAAACTTATGAGATTGTCAAACTTTCCAAAAGGGAAGAAGGCATCGCGAAATAAATGAGTATTCAAGCTGAAGAAAGATCGCAACGGAAAGGTAGTGAAATACAAAGCTCGATTAGTAGTTAAAAGATTCCAACATAAGAAAGGAATTGACTTTAATGAAAAATTTTCACCAATTGTCAAAATGACATCTACTAAAATTATAATTGGCTTGCTTGCAAGTATGAACTTGGAGCTTGAACGGATAAACATGAAGACAATTTTTCTTCACAAAAATATAAAAAGAAGAAATCTATATGCGACGTAACGGAATGATTTGAGATTTCATGTGATAACCTCGTTTATAAGCTTAGGGAAAATTTGTATGAATTAAAGCGAGCACCAAGACAGTGGTATAAAAAGTTTGACACTTGCATGATAAGACAAGTATAAGAAGACTGCTACTGAGACCGGTGTGTGTATATCCAAAAATTTTTAAATGAGAATTTCACTGCTCTTTTTACTATATGTAGACAACATGTTGATCGTGGGACAAGACACAATGAAGATCAATCGGTTGAAGAAAGAGTTGTCTAAGTCATTCGACATGGACTTAGGGACCGAGCTCGATGATTTTAGGAATACAGCATTGTTCGAAACAAAAACAATCGAAAGTTATGGCTATCACAAGAGAAGTATATTGAGCGAGTGTTAGAAAAAATTCAATATGAACAATGCCAAACCATGTAATATTTCGTTTGCAAATCATTTCAAGTTGAATAAAAATGCATGTCCTTCATCCAAGGAAGAGATTAGAGAGATGTCATCGATACTATATTCTTGATCGTTGAAAGTCTAATGTATACAATGATATGTACAAGGCCCAATATTGCTCACTCGGTAAGAGTAGTAAGTCGTTTTCTCCCACAATCACTGGGAAAGGAGCATTAGGAGAGCAGTGAAGTGGATTCTCAAGTACTTCGAGGTATTACCAAAATGAAACTTTGTTTTGGGGAGGCGATCCAACCTTGGAGGGCTATACGGATACATATATGGCAGATGATCTTGGTGGGAGAAAATACACATCGATTTTATCTATACTTTTACAAAGGAAGCTATCTAATAGCGATCAAGATTGCGAAGTGTGTTACTTTATTGCGAGTCTCAAAAAGCTGCAAAGAGATCGTTTGTGGTTAAAACATTTTCTTCAAAAGCTTGAGATTAAGTAAGCTAATTACAAGTATATTGTGACAGTTTGCTCTAAATTTGAGCAAGAACCCTATGTACCATTTCCGCACAAAACATATTGATATTCATTATCATTGAATACGTAAAGTAATTGAGAAATAACTATTGAGACTAGTGAAGATTCACACGAAAGAGAATACAACAGACATGTTTACAAAAGTAATTATACGAGATAAACTAAAACTATGCAAAGATATAGTTGGAATTGCTATTAGGTGAAACTTGCTTCAGATGTGGCTGGAGGGGAAGAATTATTGAATATCCAACCACCATTATTAAAAGCCACAATTATTGAAGTTTGAAGCCACCGCCGTAAATTTTGAAGACCACTAACCATCACTACTAATTTTGAAATTTGATCACTAACCACTTACCTCATTTTGACTATAGATAGAAAGCTTTCCCTAATGAGTTGTGAATCTGAATTCCCAATAGAGGAATTAATCCCTAGAGAGTATATAATTTTGAGAATTTTTGTAAATTCTATTCTGTTGATATAGAAAAGAAAAATTTTCTCATATTTGTGTTTCTAAAGCTTATTTGATCCCGAGTATTTTTTAACTCAACAAATCTATCACTAAAACAGTGTGTGCAGTTGGTAATCTGGGCAGATCATGCACGCCTGTATTCGTCTCCACAGTCTCCAATGACTTTTAGAAGATCTCTCCCCTTACTTGAGGCTTCTTTGATGCTGCTGATATCCTCCTCATCAAGAATCAGTGAAAACACAGCATTGGTATCTTTGATGTGTTCTGATAGACCAAGCCGAACACCAACCATTGATCCTGCTACTCCTGGCTGCATTAAAGAGATGCAACGAATTGAATTAGGAGATTATCTTTCAATGTAGATGAGAAGATTTTGAATGGCTGATACAGACAAGGAAATTTCTGTTTATTTTCAGCACATTAGAAATGAATAAAAGAAAATTTAGAAATCATTTGACCTGATCCAGTATATATCTTACAGCAACTGTTGGAATGGAGACCCCATGTTTTGAGGCTACTGTCTTCATGGTCTTGAGCAAATTTTGGAACAGACTCCATCCTCCCCAAGCGTCAACCATCTATATTTTCCAGTTCAATAGAAACATCTTGTTACCGTTAGAATCTTTACTTGAAAGAAATTCCTCTGCTGCTGTTTCCTCAGTAGGACTAATTTTTTTGTGCACTCCCAATATAGCCATCTATTTCTAGCTCATTTTCAAGGGGCTAATGTAAACACATTAGTAATTAACTTTTTGAGTAATTTTCCATTTTTTCCCCTAAAAAGATCTTAGTTTAGTTTTTCTCTACAAAATAGTTCATCAAGTAATAATCTCTAACCGATCTATCTTAATCCAAGGATAGTGTTCCTTAAGCTCACTTTCAAATCTCTCTAACTTTGACAGAGTGAAAAAGAAAGCAAGCTTAATTACAGTTTGAGGAGTGAGCATCTATCAAAAAGACCGGGATCGGGGAAAGGGTGAAAATTGAAACTTCTGCTGAAAGAACATACCCTTTTGTACTTCTGCAGTGAAGGAGTGTTTAGTGGAGGGCCAGCAAAAGGAATTGTTAAGTTGGTATCAAGGAATTTTTCAGACAATAATCCACCCATAACTGTGCCATACCTGCAGATTGAGATCCTAAATGAGGACTAGAGAAATAGAGGAATCTATATGCATCTTTAGATCGTACTAAAGACGAAAGTGCCATCAACTCGTATCCACTGCAGCTTACTATTTTTTCTGGATCCGGTTCATATTATTAACTTCAAATGAAAAAAGTTTGTGACTTCTAAAGAACCAACAAAAAAGACACTGAAATGCATCACATATAGAATATAATCCCCATGGTAACCTGGTTAAGAGCCAAAGACTGCTATGTGGAATTTGATCTAAGTAAGCCAAGGCATAAAGAAGACGTTAGAACTATTATATATAAGTATTATCAAAGAAACTGTTGCCTAAGATAAAGTAAATACATCTGATACTTAGGCTTATACTACCAGACATGTCTATGCTACAGTCATAGGGCGACAGAAACTATCAGCGCCTCCAGATATGTGAATGTATATAGAGTTACACACAATATCTGATATACATATATGAAAGAGAGAGAGAGAGAGACGTTATAAGTTTTACTCCAGCAAGCAGACAAAGTTCTGCCATTTTCTGTTGAGGGCGCATGTCAACAACTGAATGTTGTACCTGCAGAAACAAACGTATTCCAAAACTCAATCAAGTAGTCATGTATTTAAGTGCTGAGAAGGAAAAAAAGGAAAAAAAAAAAGAAAAAAGAAAAAATCACTCTTTGGTTAAGTGGATGAACCTGGTTGCTCACAACTGGAATACCATTCTCTAGAATTTTCTGCAACCTTTCCGTATCAAAGTTTGTCAAAGCAACAGTCTTAATCTTACCTGCATGCCAATCACTGAAGTAATCCACCCTAATCAAGAAATTTGGCAGGCATGATGACACAGTAAGACAATTGGCTTAAATCAAACCTTCGTCTTTGAGGTCTGTAAGGTGTTTAAGTGCATCAAGGTAGCCAGGATTAGAATAGTCCCACCTGGTTCAAGAAAAAAATCGAGTGAGCCAGTTTGATATTTGCAATACCACCATGCTGTCCTTGGCCCACATATAGATCTTAATTTTAGGAAATGTCTTATTTATTCAACACTCTGTGCATAACAAGTGTAAGCCCTGTTTATGTTGAAGATAAAGTTCAGGTGAAACGGTGAATGCAATAATGCCAGCTAGTCTACATTTTCAAGTCCCGCCATATATCCCTCAGTGGTGGTTCTGGCATCACTTTTTTAGGTAACTAGTTAAGCAGCAAAAGATACAAAAGATGTGCTGTTCACTACCAATGAAACTGAAGCATGTCCAAACAAGCAACATCCATCCTCCTCCTTGAATTGTTAATGTTCTCCCGCACATAGCTGCTAGTCATCTTGACTGGTGGGGGAACCCATTTTGTTAAACTGCACGAAATGAAGCAAAATTAGTAATGCGAAAAATTCTTTTCGTACTCTTCTTGTTCTGTACTGCACAATTGTATTTTCTTTCAAGCGCCAATTTACTCTAAGAAAGGAACAAATCTTCATATTCCCTAACAAATATTCACATAAGATGGTAAATCCAAAACATATTTATCACCAATCTCATAAATTAATGCCGAAATTGACCGTGACTCACGCTCTGATATTTTCCAAAAACTCAGGTGGACGCTCTCGACGCACTCTATTAATGAAGATCCCATATAGATCTTCGGCAGGTCCATCTGCAGAAAAAGCGTAAGAGCTTATTTAGGTAGATGACTAACACAATATACATCAAACATGCACCAACTCCATTACACCTTATCTTTAGTAAGTTTATACTAGTAAACTGGCTAAAACAATTGCTCAAGTGCCCTGCCATATTGATAGCAGACTAGATATGCCTCACAAGCTTGCTATGCATTATGTGAATACTGCAGTAGTAACTGAAAAAAAAATTGTAACTCTTTCATTCTTTTGCATTCCAGTAGAGTTATCCTATCATCGTCCCTGCCTCAGCTCCCTGCCATATGTTTTGCCTTGATATTTACATTTTTGCCCTTGTGCCAAATTTTGTTTATAGTTTGCACTATAGATGTACTAAAAAAGGTGAAAATTACGTTCTTGCGCTGTGTCCATATCTATTCTTTTCCAAGTTTTCATTTTTTGTTAAAAAAAAACTAATTTAGAAGAAAAGCCGGGGTGACAATGTAATTTGACAAAATCAGTTCTTGAGCCTTACAATGGTCAGCCATGTCGAAGGTGGTTAAACCAGCATCAGCATACTTAAGCATGGCCTCAACGGCGTCGTCTCGGTCAATTCTCCCCCAACCACCACTAGTCTGCCACAGTCCGTTAAGCACTCTGCATATCTCCAAAGAATCATTCCCATTCTTCAGTGTTTCCGACCTCTTTTTTTTCTCTATCTCCGCAACCCCAACTTCAGCGGCCACCTCGCACCTCACCGTTCCTCCGACTCTTCTACGCCCACCACCGCCACTGCCGCTGGGCCAAACTTCGACTTTAATGCTGCTTTTGTTCCTAGTTGATGATTTGCTACTACTTGTAATCAGGTCATGGGTGGAGAAAGAGCTCTGCACTGACAAAGCAGTGGCAGCAGCAGCCATTTGTTTCGTTTCAAGAATTTCTTCTTCTTGGGAGAAGCTTTCTGGTTTGAATTGATTTTTCCTGAACAATATATACGCAAGATAAGGTGTGTTTTCTATTTGTAGCATTATTTTCATTTTTAATTGGTAAATTGACTGTCCTGCCCTTGTTTGTGTATCTCGTGGCCACAAGTTTTTCTTTTTTTAAAATTTCATAAACTTTCTATATACCAATTTTTTTTCACTTGTAAATATTTGCTCGAATTCTTCGTCAAAGGTCAACTCAAGTTAGTTACAAGTTGTATTTAATTCTTGATGCTTTCCCTTTCATGTTTCATAAAGTATTAGTAGTTTTGATTAGAGGAAAATGGTAGGCATACAAGAAAAAATTTTATATAATTTTTATGGATTACAAAATTTGAAATGGGATAATAATTTTTGGGTTTATTTGGATTGTATTTTGTTAGAAGAGTTTCTATCTTCGATTTTGTAAAAGTAAATTTTTTTATGAGAAGAAGAGTGAGACCTAATTGTGTATTTGATTTGGCTAAACACTATCAAAATAAACTATTAACAATTATCTTATGCAATTAGATTCTGTAAAACTAAATTTTTTATGAGAGTAAGAGTGAGACCTAATTGTGTATTTGATTTGGCCAAACACTATCAAAATAAACCATTAGCAATTACCTTATGCAATTATTTTATAAAAGTCAAGTCCACATACTTATTTTTTTCTTACTTTCCATTTTATATTTTAAACCATGCAAAAAATAGTAGTAACTGCTTTTTTTATATTAAGAAAGAAGAGAGATACCATTGATACGTCCATGATTTTTTAAATTGACGGCTTTTATGGAAAAAGTATATGCTGAATTTTATTTGTCTCTATGTTTTAAGTATGGTGATGCAGCTGCAGTGAAGAAGATCGAAATGTATTTATTTATTTTAGTTATAATATTAAAAATATTATATTGTATTTACTTTAAGTATATATGGTATATATGGTGTGAAATATTTTCTATTATCATAATTTTTGAATAATTGTATAATTTTTATTATTTTTTATATCGGGTTATCTTAATTTTTCAATTCTCCTCCTTGATGCATTGAAATAGAAATTTAAGGATTGTTTTAGTTGTAATGGTCTTGACCATTTTTACTATTAATAAATAATTTTTTTACTTAACAAAAAAAAAAAAAGAAGAGAGAGAAAAGTATTGACTTCTTTTATTATTGAAATTCACTTCTTTGTTCTTTTCTGGGAAAGTTTTCTTCATTTGTCATTTTATTTTTTATATTTCACTATGACAGAATTCACAGAGACACATGGAAAAATCTATCCATTAGTACAAGCGGGTCTCTGATCATCTAAACAAAAATTACACTAGGTCGAAACTTCCTTCTTATTCATCTACTGCTGCACCCATCTTGTGCTCCCATTTCTTGCATGATCGTGCCTCACGGCTTCTGCTGGTTCTACTGTAGGCTACTCAGGTTCTTGTATTACCGGAGCCTGCTCCTGTTCTCCCATTTCTGCAGCTGCTGCTAGCACCTCTAATGCAGGGCCATCCTCTTGTTCTTCTATTATTGGAGCACGTCCCTGTGATCCCATTTCTGCAGCTTGTTCAAGCTCCAATGGAGGCTCTTCCTCTGGTTCTTCTATTATCTGCTCCGGTCCCTGTTCCTCAATAAATCCGGCTTGTTCTAGCCTCTCTGCTTCTGCTGGATCTAACTCTCCTATTACAATCCCTGGAGTTTCTTGGCCTATTTGCTCCAACATCACGAGCTCGAGCATTTCCCTGTGAATTTCAGATAAAATTGTTAAGAGTTCCCTCTACCTTTTACTAGACATCGAAATCATTTACGTAATGCAGATTTTACATGTTTAGCACAACGAACTCCTCATTGGATGAGCATCGAATCTGAGAAATACAGCGGTTAAGATTATTGCATGTCTTGGCTCATGCATATGTAATTCTGGGAGATGTTTCTGCGTCTTACACATTTGCATCCTATAAAATCTATGCAATTGACACAGTGGATGTCTGCAACAACTATCTGTATGAAACCATCCAGCTGCTGCATTTCTTGATCGTAACAAAAATTAATACTGCAGATTACAGAAGAAAATTTTTGAGTGACTTACACTGAATTCAAGATTATCATGAAAAGAATCAAGGTTTTGCAAATCTAAGTAAAATCAACTAAAAAATGAAGAGCAAAGTTTGAAAACCTACAGAGAGAAAATGTGAAATTGAGAGAGAATTCTGGAAAGAAGATTTTTTTAGTAAGTGTAAAATCTGTACAAAAGGAAGTTTATACACTACATCAGTTTCAGGTTGTGCTGCTTCCCTAGACTAACTGCTCCAGAAAGAAACCGAAAAATACATAAAATATTCCCGCCTTGAAGCTTAGTTTTGCCAGGCGTCAGCTCCACCTCTGCCACACCAGCTGCCACATCAGCTTACATATTTTCGACATATCAAATTATCACTATATATCTCAAAAAGATTCTGACAAGGACGAGTTCAGTAATTTGATCTTACACGTTTACGAAGGCTCTCCTCTCCAGTCCACTGTCCGTTAGCTAAGAAAAAATTTGATCAAATAGTATAATTAGAACAAGGGTAGAATAATTATTTCTCATCCTTAGAAAAAATCTAATTTTAGTCCCCAAACAATTCTCCAGTTATTTTCAGAGCTTCAAATATTTCTCCAACCAATTGAGTTCCGCTCATTTTATTTGAATTGTAACTCAATAAAAAATTAACTCGACTTTTGTTTTATCCTTTTTGTTATGGACCCTATTTTCTTCATGGCTTGAGCTGAATGAATTCCAAAACCGGGAGAGTTGTAGTATATAAATAAGCTCATCCTCATGCCAAAATCAAGTCAAACATCAAAGTTTCTCACTATTACACACTATTACTTGAACATCCCATTTCTCTTTCTTGTATTGACTTTGCAATATTTTAAGTATCTTAAATCATTCTTGTTGTTTCCAAGTAATAGAATAATTACTGTATCGATTGATTCTTGCATCCTTACATTACATTAGACGGCTCGGTCCGCATCGCATCTTGAAGTTTTCTTTGTCTGAATTTTTGGATGGAAAACTCCATTTAAGGATCTGGAAGCTTCCAGAAGATGATCGTGGGTCCATCCGAGATCACCGGAGTTGTATCTCTCGTTCTTTACTTTGGTTGTTCTTTGCCTGCGTCGGCGACTATCAAATTTGCAAATCTACAAAGCCAAAGCCAAAGCCATTCCCAGATGTCGAAATGGCCATCAGACCTGGAATAAATAACGAGTTGTATACAATGGCTCTCCACTCAGCCGCCGCAACTACCTGCGGTGATGGTGGCAGAGACAACAAGGACAGCGGCCAAGCCGGTGAAGGAGGGCTGGCGGTAGCTGATGACTCTCCTTCAACATGCCCCGTCCACCGTCTGCAGTAATGTTCTGTTGAAGAAACCTTCTAAATGAGGGAACATTTCACGATTCTTTCTTTCAACGAGGCCTAGGAAGAGTTGCGGCCAGCAAATAGGTCTCTTAATTAGAAGGTCGGGTGTTCAACTTTTATTTACCGTCAGTTTTATTATTATTTTTTTGATAGGGACAACTTGTTAACTGTATATAAGTTTATTATTTTTATTTAAATTTCTCAAACTAGTTTTGGTTTTCATTTAGCTGTGGTTTAACTGAGATGCTTTTCTTTTTCTCCTCTAACAGTGTAGAAATTCTTTAAACGAAGAAAACAAAATGCATGTTGTTTTTGTTCCCTTGCATCAAGTACGAACTACAAGGAAAAATAATTTTTGCGACGGCAAAGTCCGTCGCCATTTTGCAAAAGATTTGCAATAAAATGACTACAAACGAAATAAGTTGGCAAAAATAGCGACAGAAAGAAAATAGTCGCAAGTACATCGTAAATTGTAACGAATTTGTAACGAAAATATAAAAATAGATATTTAAAAAAGTTTACATATATTCCGTCGGAAAGTACGTCGCAAATTCGCTACTGAATTGCAACGAAACGAAAAAAGAAAATATTAAAAAAATAATTTATTTTTTCATCATAAATTCAGTAGTCAAATGGCGACTGATTTATGACGAATATTTCGTCAGTAATATAGTTACAGATTTGCGACTGAAATAAAAAAAGAAAAAAAGTTTATATATTCAAAAGTCGCAAATCCAGTCATTTGCATAGCTATGGATTGCGACGGATAGGAAAAATAAAATATTAAAAAAAGTTTTTTCCATGCCGTCGCAAATCCGTTGCCATTCGAGTATACGACAACAGTTTTGCGACGAAAAGAATAAAAAAATTAAAAAATTTGTAAAGCAATAAAAAAATGTGACGATTTTATGATTTTGCGACGAAAATATATTTTTTAAATGAATTATAAAAATTTGTCGCAAAATTGTTACAATTTTGTGACGGATTTGCAACGAGTTTATATTTTTTTAAAAAAAATAAAAAATTATGTCGCCAATTAGTCAGTAAAATTATGACAAATTTTATTTTTTTTAAAGTCAGTAAATGTGTCGCAAAAAGATGACTAAATTGGTCAAAGTAATTTCGTCGCAAATCTGTCGCCGATTTGCGACAATAATCATCCGTTGTAAATTTACGACTGACTATTCCATCGCAAGTTATATTTTGCGACGGATTTGCAACGTAATATTTCGTCGCAAAAATTTAAATTTCTTGTAGTGGTGTTTTATTTATATGTATAATTAAATATAGAAGTCTAAGTTCTTGCATAAGTTTTAGGACTTTTTGCACCGATATACTGTAAATATTGATTCCAATAGGTATAATTAATTGTATAATTGTGGATGACTTCCAAATGATCCAGATGCTATTGTGGGGTTATTAATTATGTGTCTCTTTGGACCAATTTTAGCGTGGACAATAATAGGTCATATATTAATCAAAATACATCATATAGTGATTGAAGTAAACTAATAGTTTAAGTGTTACACAATCAGTAATATGAAGCTTTAGTATATCTAAGTAGTGAATTGTTAATGTATACATCATTGATGGTATATCACTTATATTATTAGCGTACTTCATTTGTTATATGGTATATTGATTGGGGCTGCAATTTGGATTCGAAATCAAGGGGAGTGAAAAAGAGATTAGTAATAAGATTTTTGTATTAGTGAAGCTTATTTCTTTTAAATTAAAAAAATTATTAGTAGAAGTAATTAGATAAAATATATAACTAATTTTAAGAAAATGAATATCCAATTTTGGACATTTTTAAAGAAAATATAGATATTTAATTGTGGATGAAGTGAGTACTTTTTTCCTTTTCTTATTGCATAATGATCCTCCGCATATCACATTGCAAAAGGTGTAAACTTAATTTGTGTGCTGTCACATTCAAAACAAGCGAGGACCAAAAAACAAAGTTGGTTCCTAATGAATTATCCTTTTTCATTTTACCCAAAATTCAAATTCGCAAAGCCAGAGAACACAGATGTAAAGTCCACAGGTACCATTCAATATCATGATTTCAACAGACAAATAAACTCAGAAGAGTCACTAAAGGCTTTACACCTGATGAACTTCTTCTCTCAACTCAGAAGATTCTTGAATTTGAACAGTTCTGTCATATCCATTCTCATAGTCAATAATCTTCCTCTCCATCTGCAAAATCAGAAAGTGACAGACATTTGCATGCAATAAGAAGAATAATAAAATGACCTAATGCATGAGGCTCCAGCAACTTTGAGGTCTAAAAACAGAATGGTGGACGAGAAATTACACTTGTAAATGAAACCAGACGAATTATGTATATCTTTGAGGCAAAAAGTTAAAAGAAAGTCAAACAAGGATATTATAATTTTTGGAAAGAAAGGGGGGTACGTAGATCAAACGTGCAGTTTCATGTGTCAATATAAGATCAGACTTGCTATCTGATTCCTCTAAAGTATGCTACGATGCATAACGGGTAAACTTGTAATTAATAGCTGCATGCCATCTGGTGAAAACCATTGCAAATGACTTCTTTCGTATAACAGAATAGAGCAAACTCTTCAAATATGTTAGTCGACAGGCATAAGACTGAAGTTTCAAGTAAAAATTTAGAGAATATTATATACTCTAGCCATTAGAAGTTTCTATGCAGTCAAGTTTACTCTGTAACCACAAACGGTCATTTTATACCCCGGAAAACTCAAAATCTATTGATTATATCCAAACATGAAGTATTTTCAAAGATGAATAACTTTAATTACTGGCATAAATATTTGGGAAAATATCCTCGTTAATGCTTTTGTCTACTGTGGTCATGTTAAATTTGTCCTTTTAATAGTTTTGTGTCACTCTTAACCACTTTTTAGTCGGAGGGCAAAAACTGGATTTTAGAAAAGTTAAAGAGTAGTCACCAGAATTTTTTACCCATCATTTAACTCCCTTTAAAGCCTGTCAAGAATCTCAAGGTCGTCATTGATGAAACTCTTATTTGCCAACGGCATTATGTGTTTAATCAAAGTCATAAAACAAGAAACTGTGAATAACTAATTTATGGTTGCCGAGAGTGCAAAATAAGAAAAAAGGAACCACAAATACAGCATACAGGAGAATTGTGAATGGACTCAAGAACAGGAGCTTTTCATATGTGATAAGAAGCAGAAGAAAATCTGAATAGGATTTTAAGTTTAACGTGTCGAGTTTTGACAAAAGCATCGATATGTCATAGAACAATCGTGCAAGAATAGAAGTTATCACAGGGTAGACCTTCAGAAGTATCTCCAACTTAGTTCGCAGCTTTCCGTACTCATGCTTTGTGCTGTATAAAGCTCTTGCACAGCTGAGGAGTTTCCATCATCAGAAGAAAAAGAACAAAAAGCAAGGGCAACAAACAATAAGGCAGATGCGCTAACTATCAAGAGATTGAAGTAAAGGGATAACAATGTACAGTTTGACAAAGAAAGGACAAATTCATTTTTTTTATTTTGAAAATTTATGAAAAATAACTGATTTGGTCCTTGATTTTCGACCTCGTCATCGTTGGTTATATAATTTTTTTTAATTTTTATAATCCTTAAACAATTTACGTGTTACTAAAGTAGTATTGTCACTATTTTCTTTGGTGAACTTTTATTGAAAAATAATATGCACTGAAAATATAATATTACTTGTGAGGGCATATTTATCCAAAAAATATAAAAAAATTAAAAAATAAACCATTTATATGAGAGTTGCTACATTTTGAAATAAAATAGACTATCTTTTAAGTTTTTTAAATATTGATTGGATAAATATACTTTTATAAAAAATATCACGTGTTCAACATATACTATTTTTTTGACAAAATAGAAGATTAGAGACAATCCGTTTAAAGAAAAGCTTTACAAAGGAAGGATAAACTCAATTTTCTTGTATTGAAAAATTTATCATGGGTTTAAGATATCAGAAAGGCAGAAGATTAAATGGGACATGAAACAGGTTAGAAAAGATAAAAGGTCTTTCCCAAGACAAGATAAGACCCTACAATTGAAATTGATGCAACGTAGGATGGTTTCCCAAGTAGGAAGGCAAGGAAAGAAAACTGGGTGTTTTCACGATAACTGGACAACTATTACTTCAAATATTAATCAATCCCAGAATTTTAATCGGAATATTCAAATCTTCACCATGTGAAATTCACGAATGGGTTTGCAAAACATGCACAAATCCTTGAACTAATCAGAGAAAATAACTTTTAGAACTGAAGCATTCCAGCCTAGATCAAATAAAGTCTTTCTGAAATATGCCTTAGAAAAGGAAACGGAACAAACGATTCATAGAAGCAAAGCGAAAATTTTCTGAGACAAAATTGAAGTAATACAGCATATACATACGTGAGGTGCTTTTTACAGCAATACCACAAACAAAGATTTCGAGAAAGGAAGTTGGAAAAGAAATCTCAAAGAAACTATTAGAGCATTAGCCACAAGTGAAAATACAAAAAAAGGGCAAAAAAGACTACGAGAGCATTAAAACTCAGTCGGATTTAATTTGCTTACTAGTCTTTACCGAGTGCTCGGCAACCTTCAACGATATAAGCACATGCAACCCTGACACTCTCCGCTCCAATGCTGCAGCACATAAGTTTGAATTCTCAAGAATGAATTTTCAACTCGAAGAGAGGTAAGAAGCCTAATCATCAACCTCAAATAGGAAACATGGTACAGCAGTCAAACAATTGCGGAGATAATCAATCAGTAATATCAGTATATTTGTAGACCCTTATGGGGAAATTGAAAATTAAAGAATAAGCATTGCTCCTGAAACAGAAACATTACTTGTTACTTCTATCAAATAGATCACATGCATGAAGCTCAACCTTTGGAAAATCCACAGCCCTCTCCTCCCTACCCCAAAAAAAAAAAAAAAAGGTAAGAAACTGAACCCATATCAAGAAATTAATTTCCCAAAAATAATACATTAGAACGCTCATCGCAGTGAACAGATTTTTGACTGCTTGGCAGTAGGCAACGACTTCTTTTAGAACGAAGTCATTTTTCAACTCTTTCAGAGTTTGCAAGTAGAGGAAATGGCTGTTTACATGTCCCTGAAAATACAAAAACCGAAGAATTCATCAGCAAATTAAGAGATCTTGGGTTTTTCAGGTTTCCTCTAGGACCCAGAATCCCATAGCAACTATCATATAATTTCGTGGAAGAATAGTTTTGTAGTTTGATGAATACTTCTCTTTTTTACGTCCTGCTACGTGATGAATACTGCAATTTCAGTTCTGGCTGTTTGTTCAAAGTTTGTGTTTCTCCTCCCATTTTTGCTGAAACGTCTCTTGTAAACCCACCTAAGTTTCCACTCTGGAGCAGCTTGGACTTCTTAGACTAGCTAGTAGTAGACACTAGTCACATAGTCAATACTTCCTCGTTCCATTTCAAAATATAAGATATTTTAATATTTTTTAAAAATATTTGACCTTTTATAAATTTAAGGATTATATTTTTAAAATAATTCACACTATAATATAATTATATTATTTTTTATTATATTAATAAAATAAGTTAAAGATATAATAAAAATATTTCTCATTTTCTTCTTTATTAATCTATGCAAAAAAAAAGTCAAAAAGTTTTATATTTTGAAACGGATGAAGAACTTCAATAGTTGAGCAAGAATTTGACTAGGAAAAATTATGCAAAATTATAATGTACTAAAATATTTTTTTATCAACTTTAAGAAAGTTTCAAACAAAAAATGGAGAAGAATTTTTCATTTTCTAGTTCGATAGAGGTTACTTCTGCAGCGCTATCCTCACTCTACTGTGCCCTGAGATACTATTTGAGTGCCATATTTCACACCACTTTAGTTCTTGTAAATTTCTATGCTGTTATTTTTGCATTTTGGGGTTTGCTATTGTGAACTTAACTTAAACGGTTGCTACAAGATGGAAAGAAATATCTATGAGTTACGTGGGCATATTTCTTTTTAATTTTTTTCCTTTTTTCCTATTTTTGAAGTTTTTTTGGGCTAAAAATAATATTCTCAAATTAAAGAAATAGACACAGCTATTTTCTAAAATGGATATTACTGTTACATTCTATATAAACTCAAAATATTATATGGAATTTGCAAAGAATATTCCTCAAAATATATTAAAGTTTTTTATTGAAAGAAGTGGAGATTTGTTGTTTGAAAGTCTTTTTACGGAATTTAAAAATAATAATAATAGAAAACATATAAAAGAACTTCTAGAAACCATTCACGATTATGCATAATTTTTCTTTTTTAAAGAAATATAACACAAAATAATTACTATGAAGAATCATAACCTTGAGAAAAGTAGGCAATGTTTTGTTTTCGTAATCAACATTGTATTCAAATTTTGAATTGAAAGATAAGGCCAAAATTCAATAAAAATTTGAAGAGGGCATAGAACTTTTTCTTTGTGAAAATTTTTAACTAACCCCATGCTTTGGTTTCATCATATTTAGCCACTGAAATAGTTACATTCATGAGATTATGAAAAAGTCTCGATGGTATTTGGGATACCTCAACTAATCTAGCATGGGAGCTAGGAGCCCTGTGACGGGGAGACCCTCCGGATCTACGGTGTACGATCAACTACAACATTAATTATTATCGGGGTAATTTAATCGAAAAGTCGCTAATGAAACCTACTAATGAAAAGTTATGTGAAATAGCGCAAATGAACTCTGCCAAGCCCTCTTGTCACATTCATGAGTGGTAACTTTTGTCAAGATACCCAAAAATTAATTCGAGAAAGAAAAAAAATCTAATAATGAAGGCAGCCAAAACCTGACTAATAATGCTTGCAGCAATTAACTGAAACGGGAAGTCCAAAATTGAAAATTAGTTGCAAAGCATCACCTGGCGAATTTTCCAAAAAATGCTGTAGCAATTAATTCAAATCTAGAATCCTAATACAAATCCCTACAGCACTATTTTGATTTCTGCTTTCAACTAAAATGAAAAAAATATCAGTTTGTTGTCTGTTGTCTCCTCTGATTACAAGACTTTAGGACAAATCTGGAAGAAAATATTAGTTGTCAATTGAAAAATCACATCCTCACTGTGAGAGATGTAGATTTAGCCTTTCTTTAATTTAAGACAAAAATTGGTAGCTGACCACAAGAAAAAGAAAAAACAAAAATCACCGTATATTTTACTTGCATAGAAGAAACTGCACACATGATGCACAACACTTCAAGACTAAAAATTTTATTCAAATAGTTGTGACAAAAGGGAAAATTTTGAGCACCAAGAAAATTTGAAATTCTTTATTTAAGGGCTTCTCAAATTTAAATCAAATTTCAACATGACAAAATCTTCCTTTCCCATTTTTTTTTCCTTATAATTCAAATCGTGCCCAAGTGATAGAATTGGTAGAAAATCCCCCTTCTTGAACCAAACTAAAGCATTAAAATTACCAAAATGAAACATAAAATTAAAAGCTAAGTTCATGATTGTGCACACATATACCTCCTCAAACATCTTTTGAACAAATTGACTAAGCTCCGTTTTGTATCTCTCCAATGCCATTGCCTGAGATGGAAAACTTGGATGAAGAGTTGCAAAGAGA
This sequence comes from Rauvolfia tetraphylla, assembly GCA_030512225.1. Lineage (NCBI taxonomy): Eukaryota > Viridiplantae > Streptophyta > Magnoliopsida > Gentianales > Apocynaceae > Rauvolfia > Rauvolfia tetraphylla. Next base: position 3,316,794 of record JAJQKT010000062.1, read on the forward strand.
AAGAGAGACAGAGAAAGTGCATATATAAGAACCGAAATGGTTAAGGGCTTTTATATGTGGACTTACAATTAACACATTGAAGTACCATTAATTTCCTTGCTTGTTACTTGGTAAAAGAGGCATGTGGACCTCAATTTCTTTTCCTTTTCAACATTCTTCTTTAGTTTTTGAATGTATTACAGTTTACAGTCTTAGTTAATATTTATTTAAAATAGCATTCGATAACTTGTGAACATATTATTGGCTAAACATACAAGGAAAATTACTCCATTATTTATAAAGGCCAAAGTAAAATAAAAAGAGCCCCAATCTAGTAATTTTACTTCACAAAAATTATGCACATGCTTTGCAGTCGAAACTCTACCCTTGTCCCTCTTGTTCCTCTTTTCACAAAATGTGAATAAATTTATTCGTTGCCTCTTTGAAGAAAGATACAAGGAAAAAATTAATCCATCTACCAAACATTTTAAAGTACTCAAGATTAAGAGGTATCCCAATTGAATGATCATCTGGAAATTTTATTAATAAGATCAAATGATAGTTTGACGATGATTTTGGAGAAACTTTCTAAGCATTGAGTCAATCGCTCAACAATTAATTGAGATTCAAAATCTAAATTTTATAGTATAAAAACAATTGTACAGTCATCTTTATATAGATTCTAACCCTTGTAGTCTCATTTAATTTCACTTACAAGATTTAAAGTCGATTACTCTATTTGAAGAATTTTATCTACTATGCAAAAAGTATAAATTAAACCTCATATCTTTTAGCAATCGATTTTTTTTTTTTGGCTATTTCTTTGAAAATGAGGCAAAAGAATGAGAGTCCTAATCACAACAGATATCTAGTGAAAACTGGTTGAAATATTTTCTAGACTCATTAATTTTACACATTTACTAACTACAACGCGATTACTTTATATTTATTCAAACTATTTTTTCTCTAAATTTCAAAATTCTCTAGCCTTTTCTTTAAAATTTAAACTCATTTTGAAAATTTAAAGTTCTCTAAAATATTTTAGTATATCTACTGCATTGAATGATAAATAATATATATTAACTAATAGAGTAATCGGTCCTAATTCTCTCATCACTCTCCATCTCACTTGGTTTTATTTCAAAGAATTCCCAAAGAACCACACTTTGAATTAAATTTTTCATGCAAGTGGAACCAAAATGTTATCCAAGAAAAAAAAAAGAAAAATGCAAGGAGGAACCAAATCACTTTTGGTTCCCCAAGAAAAGAAAAAAGTAAAAGAAAAAACAATATGGTTCCCCATAGAAGAATAAACAAACAGTTCGCAATAAGTATGATCCGATCAAATTTTGTCCTGCACATATTGAAAAAAAGACGTGCTATCCTGGATCCTGGGCCAAAAACAAGTGCAGAATCGGGCAGTTCCCAACAGCCCCCGATGGTGCTGTCATGGGATACTGTACTGCTTTTTCTTTTTTTTTTCTCTTCGGAACCAGAAATGGTTCCCCTTGATTTTTTTTTCCTTTTTTGTTTTTGTTTGGGAACGAACTTTTATTCCCTTGTATTCCTTTTTTTCATTTTGTTGTATTCTTCTTTTTTTAAGATTTTATTTTTATTTTTATGTTTGTTTTAGATTTGTGAGTAGATTGAAAATTTTTTAAGAAGGATGTTGAGAGAATTTTAAAATTATGAAAAACAATTTTGATAAATTAAAAATAATCACATTGCAATTAGCAATTTAGAATGTTGCAGTGAGCGTGTGAAACATATTTCAATATTTAATACTTAAAAAAGTTGATTGGAGCAAAGTTTATGCTTTAAAAGTGTCAAACAACATTTCAACTTCGTATAGTGCACAGGTTAGCACATTTCGTATGCATATATATAGATTCAAATTTATAATATAATTTTTCTTAAAATAAAAAATATTGAGAGATTTGAATTTATAATATCGATTTTGTAACTTTTACCTTAAATAGATTAGAAGTAAAATGAAAGATTAGCTATTTTTTATTTTAAGTAAAAGTTCAAACACTCTAAATGGTCTCGTTTTTTCAAAATATTGTAGTACGTAAAATATATTTTATCTTCCACATTGAAATTTTATGTATAACAGTAGTAAAATAAAAGGACTGTTTTTTAATCAAAAAAGATCATATACTCATCTTCCTTCCCTATAGAATAACGTGTGCTTAGGTCAATATATTCTGTTTAACATAATAAATATTATGTTTCGTAAGAAAGTTGTTGCATCGGATCTAGAACCCATAGTTTATAATTATGCATAGTTTGCTGAAATTGAATATTATGATAATATCATATTTATGTTATGAATAAATGGGATGACATCTTTAGTCGCGTTTAGGTTTGGAGTGACAGTGAGGAGTAAGGCCACAATTTTCCCTAGTAAATTATGCGTGTTTATTTATTTCATAAACCTGAAATTAACTTTAATTTAGATCAATTTTAATTCATATACATATGACTATTCATAATAGTAGTAATAAGACTATGGTTTATCCACAAACCATGCTTAGTTATGAAACATGATTATGTTTATTATGTCAATCAGAATATATATGTCTAAAATCATTTTTAGAAGAATACTATATTCTAATTCTAACACTGCATAGTTAATTAAGAATACAGAATTAACTAAAACCTCTAATAATGAAGAGGCCTTAAACAGATGGACTATTTCATCTATAGATTACAAAAAAAAAAAAACCAAATAGGTACTTTTGATTTTAAATAAAAAACATATTAAATTAATGGAACAAATGATAACCTGGATAATAACATCCAGGATATTAGGTAACTATTACCTACAGATTTGCAGTCTTATAGACATCAGAGTTATAAATATATTCATATTGGTTTAGTCCAGATTGCTTTCAAACATCTAACGTTGGCAGGTATAAACTCTTCAATCCTAGCAACTCTAAGAGATGCTAGATGCTTGGATTATAAACCTTTCATAATGGGAGTGTTCTAGACCAGTCTTTTTCATTGACCGATATACTTGGATGTGCACCACAATCAGAGTCTTTAATTATCTGATAAAAATCTGTATGAGGTAATATCCCTCAAATACATACCCATGGATATAATTTTATCCCTGGTTCAGAGACAGTAGCAAAATTCTATAGAATCCATTTCAAAGTAATGAACACTCTATATCCAAAATCTAAGTGTACTAGCTTTGAAGGACAGACAATCATAGTTGAATCCAACCTATTGACATCAAATATAACGAACTAATAAGTTGTTAAAATGGGAAGAAATAAACTTTTCGGAATCATGGTTGTTGCTCGATGAAATAGTACGTAGACCAATCATTAATTCAAATGTTGAACAAATAGTTCGAGTATGATAATGGAGATGTAGAAATATCCTTCACTTTACATAACAAGATCAAGTTATCCGGATCCTAGTCTAGCGAGAATTCTTTATAGGATTTCTAAACCTCCCTCAGTAATTCCCACAAGATCTTCTGTTTTAGATTTTGTAGGAACCTCTACAGAAGAGGTAATTTATGAGATCCAATTATCCCATCAAAAGATTCCCTATGAAATCTATAGCATTGTTCCTAAAAGGGAATCTCTAACACCATAAGAGAGGAGCTTTCATATTAATTAATAGATATAGCTCCAATTGACTACTGAACAATTAGAGATATGGGTTACTTCTTTACCATATCCTAATTTATTTGCTTATAATTTTCAAAAGGGAGAAATATATTATTTCTCTCCAAGAAGTTCAATTAGAATATTATTTTCTAAACAATTCAACCGAGAAAAGAACAAACCCTTTAGGGATTGGTATTTTCAAAGTTAGATTCAAACTTCATAAAGAAGCAGAAAGATGAATACTATAATCATCTGGAGAGATACAATATTATATTATATTTTATATCTTGGTTCATAGCTTTTTATGTGTATTCACAGCAACAAAATCTGAACATGATTAGTAAATCATGAAAAAACAGAGGAAGAAGAGTAATAAACTCTGTCTATCCTCCAATGGAGCCTTTATCTCTCTCTAGAGATAATGAGAATCTAGAAGCCTTTGCTTTTACAAAAGTCAAAGAAGATGTGAAAAATTTTGTAAAGGAAATTTCCAACATATATAAGAAATTGAATTATACAAATTTGTATCTTCAGCATTTGGAATCACATATTGAATCCCTTGAGGCTTATTTAATTAGGCTCTCGTCTAATATAGACAAGAAGGAGATAATATCTCCAAGTCGATCAAAAGAACCTATAATCAAGCCAAGAATTAAGGTGTCTGGATTTAATTTTGGTTCTATTTTCAAAACATTAATCGATATTTGGAAGAAAAAAATTGATGAGTATGGAAATCAACTCATTAGGTAATAAGAAAAAATTTTCTCAAGAAGACAAGGAATTACGCTTGCTTTTTTTTTTTTTTAGTAGAAGTAGCTACAGGAGAATTTCACGCTCTTCCTTTTGGGAAGGGAGGATTAGGGAAATTCTATTGATTGCAGCTTTCTCCAGACCTCCGGGAAAAGCATGACAAAAAATGGCTCAAATGGTATGATTGAGAATTCAAGTATTGCATACGTCATTAGTCTGATCCTTTGTAGGAACTTCCCATAACAAATAACTTGCAAAATGGATCTATTTATCATAAAGAGATTTATCCGGTGAGGCGATGGGGCACTTCATCGTCGAGAGGGAAACAACCCTTATTCCATGGTATTTACATGAGGTTCCTCTTTAAGAAAGTTGCTTAGAGGGCTCTGATCCATGATTTAGATTTACGTTTTATCTTTTGTTTGTTATTGAACTGGCTATTGTTTCATCAATCTATTGTAATTTTAAATCAACTCATATTAACCAATCGAATTTGTTCAATAAGTAATATTAATCGGAGAAATTCTAATATTCCTAAAGAAATTTGAATTAGCGTGAGTAGGAACTTAGCTTCCGTTTGGGTATGCAACTTTGGATTGTTGTTGCATGTTCAGCTCTTGTTGCAACCACAAGTTTCTTGATCTACCCAATTGGTCAAGGAAGTTTTTCTGATGTAGATAAATGTAACCTGTTGAAGTAAGGAACTTCGACATATATATTTAGAATAGATTTCATTTTGAGAGAGTTAAAAAGTACTATCTCGTTGAAAAGTTCTATACATTTGTCTTTTCTGGATGCATTTCTTTAGACAAAGATGTCATTTTTTCACTTTTCAAAATATGGAGTGTGAATCAAACCCCGAAAATTTTAGTTCAAACCCATCACTATTGGGTAAAAGATGCCCCCCTTTTTGCACTTATTATGATTTTTTTCTTCACGAGTATTAGAATGGAATAATCTTTATTGCCACAAAGAACCCCCAGTTTTTTCTTTCTTAACAAAAAGAAATCAAAGATTCTTCTTGTTCTTATACAATTTTTATGTGTGGGAATACGAATCCATTTTCATCTTTTTCCCAAATTAAAATTTTACACCTTTGAGCGAGCATAGAACCCTTAATTATTCCTTGCCGAAAGTTTGATTGTTGTGAATAGCGTAGCGAAGCCACTTCATTCACTGGATCTATTAACTTATTATTAGTATTAGAGTATGTATCCTCCTTGTTATAGTCATCAATGAGAATCACTACGCGTTTGGCTTTTCTTGATTGAATTTGATACTGGACTAGCATGTTTTCTTGATATTTGCTTATTTATTATTCTAAATCAGTGATTAATTTGTATGACCATTGAGGGACTTTTTACTAATTTCTTTTATTCTAATAGATTCTTTAATAAATTTCTTTGGAATTTTTTGATCATTAGTATGCGTTACAACAAAATTGAATAAAAATTTGAAAATCTTTCTTTCTTTTCAAACCAAGAACACGGAAAAGTTAATAAAACAATAATTTTTTAAACTAATAGTGTATTTGGATTGTTATTTTTAGAAGAAGAAGAATAGAAACAAAAAAAGTAAATTATTTTATTTTGAGTTACAATCCAACCTCACGCTAAATTGTTATATAAATGGATCATTTTAAATTTTAAACAAAATGAGCTAGAGATCTACCCGGATCAGTTCATGGGTTGAATCGGCCCATTAGCCATTTTTAATGGCAGTTTTAACTAGTGAATTAGTATCGCCTTAGTTGTTAGTTGTCTTGAGCCCATGGTGTGATCTATTAACATACTGGTATCTTCTTGAGCGGCCCACCCAGTTAAAAAGTCTTGGGCTAATTCCCCACGAATGTCCCAAAATAGAAGTCTTTAAGTCCAGCCCAGTAGCAGGTATATATATTTGCCCCAATTATGCGGAGACTTTTAAAATTAAATTATTCTATTATGCATTAGTCTTTGTGCATTAAAAATTTTAAAAATGTTATATATTTTTTAAATATATAATTTTTAATTAATATAATACAACATTTTAAGGATTCAATTTATAATAGAATTTTTTTTCGAAATTAGGGGCACATTCTGCACTTAGGGTTGGCAAAGGGAATCTAGTGGGGGTATAAGGAATAGAAATCCTTTATCTGCCTCCACTTTTTGTCCTCCGTAACCGCGTTCAAGAGTGCATAGAGATCTTCATGCCGACCCAGTGAGGACAAAATTAATTCCATGGTTGCCCCAATTAGGGGTGTTCACAATTTAAAAAAATCTAAATAATTGAAATCAAATCAAAATTTAATTTAATTTTCAATTCAGATTTTTTCAAAAAAAATTAGTTTAATTCAGTTATAGTATCTAAATAAAATTTTAGTTAAAATTTTGAATTGATAATTTTCCAACCCGAACAAAATCGAAAACTAAATTTACTGCTTCCACCACTACCTTGCACAGTTGCACTGCTTTATGGCCATCATTATTCATTCCTCATCCGGCCATCATTCCTCTGAGGCATCCTAATCTCAATCAAGTATATTCTATGATGTTGATGGCCATCATTATTCATTCCTCATCCCTAAATTAAAAATACAGGACCGTCAATATTCAATAAGTATAGCTGTAAGGTCTTTTTTTTCTCTAAAATTCAGGGTTTTTTTTTCTCCCTCCTCTTCCTCCTGCTGGCTGCCACGGCCTATTTCTGATTTCCAAATCTTGAGTTTTTCAGAAATAAAATCATTAGGCGACAGTGACCTCTGGGAGAAAGGCATTGCAGTTCCTTTTCTTCTGGAAAGATCTCACGTAAGTACACTTACACACGGTTTCTTCAACATAATTCTTTCTTCAACGGCATATATTTTTTTACTACAGTTTTCTTTGTATTTGTACTTTGCCGCATGTGAAGTCACCAAGAGTTTTCAGGTTGATAGTTTTATCCTCAGTTCGATTCGCGATTCATGCAACAATTTTTATTTTTCATTTAGTTATCATAGTGAAAATAACTCAAGCGTCTTTCGCATTTTGGCGAGCAATGGCAATATATGGTTGCTCACAATGGTTGCTCACACTAGAATCTAAAAAAAGTGCAATTTATTGTATTAGCAAAAAGGTTGTCTATGGTTTAATGATACTCCCTTGGTTATGTTATGGGATATTTTGTAACTTTTGAGTTTTGTCATCTAAGATTACTGCTAAAACTTGTACAACTTAAAATCATTCTTACTTGTGATTTTTTTATTCTCTTTTTTTTCCTTGTAAAATCTTAATTGAACATACAATTTTTATTATATTTCTATTTTACAAAATTGTGGATTATATTTTTTTCCCCAAAAATTTAGTTTTCTCCAAATCAAATTTCTCCAAAGCTGAATTAAATTCGGTTTGGAGAAATTCAGTTTTAGTACTAATTAGGTTTGGTTTGGTTTTTGAAAAAAAATTAAAAAAAATAAAAAATTTCTCCAAATTGTCTCACCGAATTTTCTCTAATCCAAACCGATGAACACCCCCTAACCCCAACCCTTAGGGAAGAATTGGGAACAAATATTCCGATGGGCCAAAAGTGGAGAAATGGACCCAAAAAATATATCTTAACCACTATACAAAATTTAAAAATACAAATTTAGATAAAAATAATTATACAACATTATCTATCAAATATTGGGAATTAATATAATACAAGTTTACAAATTACAACTCAACTCAATTGAACAAAATACCCCATTAGAAAGTGGAAGTGCAGTAATCATTATTCAACATCAATGCTACAAATTTTGGTCCAAAAAATTTGATATTATTGTTATATTTTGTATACTTATGTTTGTTTTTAAAGAGGAGATAATTAAGCGTATGAAGCTTTTACTGACATAAGAAAATTTTTAACAATTTTAACTATTTATAATTTTTTACAATTAAAATAAACATAAATAAAAAATAAACAAAAAATAGAAAACAAGAAAAAAAAAAGAAAAAAGAGTGGCGCCCAGCACAATACGAGAGGTACCCAGCTTGGGAACTAACCTTTTTTCTTTTTTTATTTTTATTCTTTCTTTTGTTTTATTTTTTTTAAATAATAACTTATTAAATATTTTGAATATATCAATTATGTGGATATTCATTATCTCAAGTACTAATCTATATATGAGATTATGAAATATGAAAAGTTATTGGTTATGACCAAAGTTGTAATACCCATCTTTTATAGACCACTATCTACGTTACCTTCATTATTTTAGATAATATGGAGATCATGAAAAATATACTATCAGCACCATTGAATTTTGAAGTTCCGGAGACACGTTGATCTGTAAAGGATTTAACATACTCACACTTGAAAGTATTTAGATATTTAACATATACACATATATCTAGTGAGCTCAAATAGAAGCTTGATGTGAGGACTACTCAATGTTCTTTCATTGGTTATGGAAATGAATAGTATGGATATAGATTATGGGATCCAAAGGAGAGAAAAGTGATCATAATCAGAGATGTCGTATTTTATAAAAATTAGACAAGAGAAGATATTGAAAAGCCCACAATGTCTCAAGAGTCAAGTGTTGACACTCAATTCTCAAATGAAGGACTAGACCATCTGTGATCAACAATGATGCAATGCTAGAAGACATGCTAGAAGCAGATGAAGATGAAGATGATGAAGAAGAAAGTGTTGAGCAGGGGTGACTCAACTCACATCTCTAGAAGTTTTGAAACCATCACAAGGCCAAGATGATAGTAAATCTTCTCAAATCGCTCCACATGTTCGAAGAACTGAATGACGACGAATTCCTTTTCCGAGATATTCAGATTTTGAATATCTTTTGCTCACTAAAAATGGAGAACCGGAGCGTTTCTAAGAAACAATATCTCATAAGGACAAAGAAAAGTAGTTGTTTTCAATGTAGAAAGAGATGAAATCTCTACATAAAAATTAAACTTATGAGATTGTCAAACTTTCCAAAAGGGAAGAAGGCATCGCGAAATAAATGAGTATTCAAGCTGAAGAAAGATCGCAACGGAAAGGTAGTGAAATACAAAGCTCGATTAGTAGTTAAAAGATTCCAACATAAGAAAGGAATTGACTTTAATGAAAAATTTTCACCAATTGTCAAAATGACATCTACTAAAATTATAATTGGCTTGCTTGCAAGTATGAACTTGGAGCTTGAACAGATAAACATGAAGACAATTTTTCTTCACAAAAATATAAAAGAAGAAATCTATATGCAGCAACCAGAATGATTTGAGATTTCATGTGATAACCTCGTTTGTAAGCTTAGGGAAAATTTGTATGAATTAAAGCAGGCACCAAGACAGTGGTATAAAAAGTTTGACACTTGCATGATAAGACAAGTATAAGAAGACTGCTGCAGACCAGTGTGTGTATATCCAAAAATTTTTAAATGAGAATTTCACTGCTCTTTTACTATATGTAGACAACATGTTGATCGTGGGACAAGACACAATGAAGATCAATCAGTTGAAGAAAGAGTTGTCTAAGTCATTCGACATGGACTTAGGACCGGCTCGACAGATTTTAGGAATACACATTGTTCGAAACAAAAACAATCGAAAGTTATGGCTATCACAAGAGAAGTATATTGAACGAGTGTTAGAAAAATTCAATATGAACAATGCCAAACCATGTAATATTCCGTTTGCAAATCATTTCAAGTTGAATAAAAATGCATGTCCTTCATCCAAGGAAGAGATTAGAGAGATGTCATCAGTACCATATTCTTCAGTCGTTGAAAGTCTAATGTATACAATGATATGTACAAGGCCCAATATTGCTCACTCAGTAAGAGTAGTAAGTCGTTTTCTCCCCAATCCTGGAAAGGAGCATTAGGAGGCAGTGAAGTGGATTCTCAAGTACTTCAGAGGTATTACCAAAATGAAACTTTGTTTTGGGGAGCTGATCCAACCTTGGAGGGCTATACGGATACATATATGGCAGATGATCTTGGTGGGAGAAAATACACATCAGATTTTATCTATACTTTTACAAAGGAAGCTATCTAATAGCAGTCAAGATTGCAGAAGTGTGTTACTTTATTGCAGTCTCAAAAACTGGCAAAGAGATGCTGTGGTTAAAACATTTTCTTCAAAAGCTTGAGATTAAGTAAGCTAATTACAAGTATATTGTGACAGTTTGCTCTAAATTTGAGCAAGAACCCTATGTACCATTTCCGCACAAAACATATTGATATTCATTATCATTGAATACGTAAAGTAATTGAGAAATAACTATTGAGACTAGTGAAGATTCACACGAAAGAGAATACAACAGACATGTTTACAAAAGTAATTATACGAGATAAACTAAAACTATGCAAAGATATAGTTGGAATTGCTATTAGGTGAAACTTGCTTCAGATGTGGCTGGAGGGGAAGAATTATTGAATATCCAACCACCATTATTAAAAGCCACAATTATTGAAGTTTGAAGCCACCGCCGTAAATTTTGAAGACCACTAACCATCACTACTAATTTTGAAATTTGATCACTAACCACTTACCTCATTTTGACTATAGATAGAAAGCTTTCCCTAATGAGTTGTGAATCTGAATTCCCAATAGAGGAATTAATCCCTAGAGAGTATATAATTTTGAGAATTTTTGTAAATTCTATTCTGTTGATATAGAAAAGAAAAATTTTCTCATATTTGTGTTTCTAAAGCTTATTTGATCCTGAGTATTTTTAACTCAACAAATCTATCACTAAAACAGTGTGTGCAGTTGGTAATCTGGGCAGATCATGCACGCCTGTATTCGTCTCCACAGTCTCCAATGACTTTTAGAAGATCTCTCCCCTTACTTGAGGCTTCTTTGATGCTGCTGATATCCTCCTCATCAAGAATCAGTGAAAACACAGCATTGGTATCTTTGATGTGTTCTGATAGACCAAGCCGAACACCAACCATTGATCCTGCTACTCCTGGCTGCATTAAAGAGATGCAACGAATTGAATTAGGAGATTATCTTTCAATGTAGATGAGAAGATTTTGAATGGCTGATACAGACAAGGAAATTTCTGTTTATTTTCAGCACATTAGAAATGAATAAAAGAAAATTTAGAAATCATTTGACCTGATCCAGTATATATCTTACAGCAACTGTTGGAATGGAGACCCCATGTTTTGAGGCTACTGTCTTCATGGTCTTGAGCAAATTTTGGAACAGACTCCATCCTCCCCAAGCGTCAACCATCTATATTTTCCAGTTCAATAGAAACATCTTGTTACCGTTAGAATCTTTACTTGAAAGAAATTCCTCTGCTGCTGTTTCCTCAGTAGGACTAATTTTTTTGTGCACTCCCAATATAGCCATCTATTTCTAGCTCATTTTCAAGGGGCTAATGTAAACACATTAGTAATTAACTTTTTGAGTAATTTTCCATTTTTTCCCCTAAAAAGATCTTAGTTTAGTTTTTCTCTACAAAATAGTTCATCAAGTAATAATCTCTAACCGATCTATCTTAATCCAAGGATAGTGTTCCTTAAGCTCACTTTCAAATCTCTCTAACTTTGACAGAGTGAAAAAGAAAGCAAGCTTAATTACAGTTTGAGGAGTGAGCATCTATCAAAAAGACCGGGATCGGGGAAAGGGTGAAAATTGAAACTTCTGCTGAAAGAACATACCCTTTTGTACTTCTGCAGTGAAGGAGTGTTTAGTGGAGGGCCAGCAAAAGGAATTGTTAAGTTGGTATCAAGGAATTTTTCAGACAATAATCCACCCATAACTGTGCCATACCTGCAGATTGAGATCCTAAATGAGGACTAGAGAAATAGAGGAATCTATATGCATCTTTAGATCGTACTAAAGACGAAAGTGCCATCAACTCGTATCCACTGCAGCTTACTATTTTTCTGGATCCGGTTCATATTATTAACTTCAAATGAAAAAGTTTGTGACTTCTAAAGAACCAACAAAAAAGACACTGAAATGCATCACATATAGAATATAATCCCCATGGTAACCTGGTTAAGAGCCAAAGACTGCTATGTGGAATTTGATCTAAGTAAGCCAAGGCATAAAGAAGACGTTAGAACTATTATATATAAGTATTATCAAAGAAACTGTTGCCTAAGATAAAGTAAATACATCTGATACTTAGGCTTATACTACCAGACATGTCTATGCTACAGTCATAGGGCGACAGAAACTATCAGCGCCTCCAGATATGTGAATGTATATAGAGTTACACACAATATCTGATATACATATATGAAAGAGAGAGAGAGAGAGACGTTATAAGTTTTACTCCAGCAAGCAGACAAAGTTCTGCCATTTTCTGTTGAGGGCGCATGTCAACAACTGAATGTTGTACCTGCAGAAACAAACGTATTCCAAAACTCAATCAAGTAGTCATGTATTTAAGTGCTGAGAAGGAAAAAAAGGAAAAAAAAAAGAAAAAAGAAAAAATCACTCTTTGGTTAAGTGGATGAACCTGGTTGCTCACAACTGGAATACCATTCTCTAGAATTTTCTGCAACCTTTCCGTATCAAAGTTTGTCAAAGCAACAGTCTTAATCTTACCTGCATGCCAATCACTGAAGTAATCCACCCTAATCAAGAAATTTGGCAGGCATGATGACACAGTAAGACAATTGGCTTAAATCAAACCTTCGTCTTTGAGGTCTGTAAGGTGTTTAAGTGCATCAAGGTAGCCAGGATTAGAATAGTCCCACCTGGTTCAAGAAAAAAATCGAGTGAGCCAGTTTGATATTTGCAATACCACCATGCTGTCCTTGGCCCACATATAGATCTTAATTTTAGGAAATGTCTTATTTATTCAACACTCTGTGCATAACAAGTGTAAGCCCTGTTTATGTTGAAGATAAAGTTCAGGTGAAACGGTGAATGCAATAATGCCAGCTAGTCTACATTTTCAAGTCCCGCCATATATCCCTCAGTGGTGGTTCTGGCATCACTTTTTTAGGTAACTAGTTAAGCAGCAAAAGATACAAAAGATGTGCTGTTCACTACCAATGAAACTGAAGCATGTCCAAACAAGCAACATCCATCCTCCTCCTTGAATTGTTAATGTTCTCCCGCACATAGCTGCTAGTCATCTTGACTGGTGGGGGGAACCCATTTTGTTAAACTGCACGAAATGAAGCAAAATTAGTAATGCGAAAAATTCTTTTCGTACTCTTCTTGTTCTGTACTGCACAATTGTATTTTCTTTCAAGCGCCAATTTACTCTAAGAAAGGAACAAATCTTCATATTCCCTAACAAATATTCACATAAGATGGTAAATCCAAAACATATTTATCACCAATCTCATAAATTAATGCCGAAATTGACCGTGACTCACGCTCTGATATTTTCCAAAAACTCAGGTGGACGCTCTCGACGCACTCTATTAATGAAGATCCCATATAGATCTTCGGCAGGTCCATCTGCAGAAAAAGCGTAAGAGCTTATTTAGGTAGATGACTAACACAATATACATCAAACATGCACCAACTCCATTACACCTTATCTTTAGTAAGTTTATACTAGTAAACTGGCTAAAACAATTGCTCAAGTGCCCTGCCATATTGATAGCAGACTAGATATGCCTCACAAGCTTGCTATGCATTATGTGAATACTGCAGTAGTAACTGAAAAAAAAATTGTAACTCTTTCATTCTTTTGCATTCCAGTAGAGTTATCCTATCATCGTCCCTGCCTCAGCTCCCTGCCATATGTTTTGCCTTGATATTTACATTTTTGCCCTTGTGCCAAATTTTGTTTATAGTTTGCACTATAGATGTACTAAAAAAGGTGAAAATTACGTTCTTGCGCTGTGTCCATATCTATTCTTTTCCAAGTTTTCATTTTTTGTTAAAAAAAAACTAATTTAGAAGAAAAGCCGGGGTGACAATGTAATTTGACAAAATCAGTTCTTGAGCCTTACAATGGTCAGCCATGTCGAAGGTGGTTAAACCAGCATCAGCATACTTAAGCATGGCCTCAACGGCGTCGTCTCGGTCAATTCTCCCCCAACCACCACTAGTCTGCCACAGTCCGTTAAGCACTCTGCATATCTCCAAAGAATCATTCCCATTCTTCAGTGTTTCCGACCTCTTTTTTTTCTCTATCTCCGCAACCCCAACTTCAGCGGCCACCTCGCACCTCACCGTTCCTCCGACTCTTCTACGCCCACCACCGCCACTGCCGCTGGGCCAAACTTCGACTTTAATGCTGCTTTTGTTCCTAGTTGATGATTTGCTACTACTTGTAATCAGGTCATGGGTGGAGAAAGAGCTCTGCACTGACAAAGCAGTGGCAGCAGCAGCCATTTGTTTCGTTTCAAGAATTTCTTCTTCTTGGGAGAAGCTTTCTGGTTTGAATTGATTTTTCCTGAACAATATATACGCAAGATAAGGTGTGTTTTTCTATTTGTAGCATTATTTTCATTTTTAATTGGTAAATTGACTGTCCTGCCCTTGTTTGTGTATCTCGTGGCCACAAGTTTTTTCTTTTTTTTAAAATTTCATAAACTTTCTATATACCAATTTTTTTTCACTTGTAAATATTTGCTCGAATTCTTCGTCAAAGGTCAACTCAAGTTAGTTACAAGTTGTATTTAATTCTTGATGCTTTCCCTTTCATGTTTCATAAAGTATTAGTAGTTTTGATTAGAGGAAAATGGTAGGCATACAAGAAAAAATTTTATATAATTTTTATGGATTACAAAATTTGAAATGGGATAATAATTTTTGGGTTTATTTGGATTGTGTTTTGTTAGAAGAGTTTCTATCTTCGATTTTGTAAAAGTAAATTTTTTTATGAGAAGAAGAGTGAGACCTAATTGTGTATTTGATTTGGCTAAACACTATCAAAATAAACTATTAACAATTATCTTATGCAATTAGATTCTGTAAAACTAAATTTTTTATGAGAGTAAGAGTGAGACCTAATTGTGTATTTGATTTGGCCAAACACTATCAAAATAAACCATTAGCAATTACCTTATGCAATTATTTTATAAAAGTCAAGTCCACATACTTATTTTTTTCTTACTTTCCATTTTATATTTTAAACCATGCAAAAAATAGTAGTAACTGCTTTTTTTATATTAAGAAAGAAGAGAGATACCATTGATACGTCCATGATTTTTTAAATTGACGGCTTTTATGGAAAAAGTATATGCTGAATTTTATTTGTCTCTATGTTTTAAGTATGGTGATGCAGCTGCAGTGAAGAAGATCGAAATGTATTTATTTATTTTAGTTATAATATTAAAAATATTATATTGTATTTACTTTAAGTATATATGGTATATATGGTGTGAAATATTTTCTATTATCATAATTTTTGAATAATTGTATAATTTTTATTATTTTTTTATATCGGGTTATCTTAATTTTTCAATTCTCCTCCTTGATGCATTGAAATAGAAATTTAAGGATTGTTTTAGTTGTAATGGTCTTGACCATTTTTACTATTAATAAATAATTTTTTTTACTTAACAAAAAAAAAGAAGAGAGAGAGAAAAGTATTGACTTCTTTTATTATTGAAATTCACTTCTTTGTTCTTTTCTGGGAAAGTTTTCTTCATTTGTCATTTTATTTTTTTATATTTCACTATGACAGAATTCACAGAGACACATGGAAAAAATCTATCCATTAGTACAAGCGGGTCTCTGATCATCTAAACAAAAATTACACTAGGTCGAAACTTCCTTCTTATTCATCTACTGCTGCACCCATCTTGTGCTCCCATTTCTTGCATGATCGTGCCTCACGGCTTCTGCTGGTTCTACTGTAGGCTACTCAGGTTCTTGTATTACCGGAGCCTGCTCCTGTTCTCCCATTTCTGCAGCTGCTGCTAGCACCTCTAATGCAGGGCCATCCTCTTGTTCTTCTATTATTGGAGCACGTCCCTGTGATCCCATTTCTGCAGCTTGTTCAAGCTCCAATGGAGGCTCTTCCTCTGGTTCTTCTATTATCTGCTCCGGTCCCTGTTCCTCAATAAATCCGGCTTGTTCTAGCCTCTCTGCTTCTGCTGGATCTAACTCTCCTATTACAATCCCTGGAGTTTCTTGGCCTATTTGCTCCAACATCACGAGCTCGAGCATTTCCCTGTGAATTTCAGATAAAATTGTTAAGAGTTCCCTCTACCTTTTACTAGACATCGAAATCATTTACGTAATGCAGATTTTACATGTTTAGCACAACGAACTCCTCATTGGATGAGCATCGAATCTGAGAAATACAGCGGTTAAGATTATTGCATGTCTTGGCTCATGCATATGTAATTCTGGGAGATGTTTCTGCGTCTTACACATTTGCATCCTATAAAATCTATGCAATTGACACAGTGGATGTCTGCAACAACTATCTGTATGAAACCATCCATCTGCTGCATTTCTTGATCGTAACAAAAATTAATACTGCAGATTACAGAAGAAAATTTTGAGTGACTTACACTGAATTCAAGATTATCATGAAAAGAATCAAGGTTTTGCAAATCTAAGTAAAATCAACTAAAAAATGAAGAGCAAAGTTTGAAAACCTACAGAGAGAAAATGTGAAATTGAGAGAGAATTCTGGAAAGAAGATTTTTTTAGTAAGTGTAAAATCTGTACAAAAGGAAGTTTATACACTACATCAGTTTCAGGTTGTGCTGCTTCCCTAGACTAACTGCTCCAGAAAGAAACCGAAAAATACATAAAATATTCCCGCCTTGAAGCTTAGTTTTGCCAGGCGTCAGCTCCACCTCTGCCACACCAGCTGCCACATCAGCTTACATATTTTCGACATATCAAATTATCACTATATATCTCAAAAAGATTCTGACAAGGACGAGTTCAGTAATTTGATCTTACACGTTTACGAAGGCTCTCCTCTCCAGTCCACTGTCCGTTAGCTAAGAAAAATTTGATCAAATAGTATAATTAGAACAAGGGTAGAATAATTATTTCTCATCCTTAGAAAAATCTAATTTTAGTCCCCAAACAATTCTCCAGTTATTTTCAGAGCTTCAAATATTTCTCCAACCAATTGAGTTCCGCTCATTTTATTTGAATTGTAACTCAATAAAAAATTAACTCGACTTTTGTTTTATCCTTTTTGTTATGGACCCTATTTTCTTCATGGCTTGAGCTGAATGAATTCCAAAACCGGGAGAGTTGTAGTATATAAAGAAGCTCATCCTCATGCCAAAATCAAGTCAAACATCAAAGTTTCTCACTATTACACACTATTACTTGAACATCCCATTTCTCTTTCTTGTATTGACTTTGCAATATTTTAAGTATCTTAAATCATTCTTGTTGTTTCCAAGTAATAGAATAATTACTGTATCGATTGATTCTTGCATCCTTACATTACATTAGACGGCTCGGTCCGCATCGCATCTTGAAGTTTTCTTTGTCTGAATTTTTGGATGGAAAACTCCATTTAAGGATCTGGAAGCTTCCAGAAGATGATCGTGGGTCCATCCGAGATCACCGGAGTTGTATCTCTCGTTCTTTACTTTGGTTGTTCTTTGCCTGCGTCGGCGACTATCAAATTTGCAAATCTACAAAGCCAAAGCCAAAGCCATTCCCAGATGTCGAAATGGCCATCAGACCTGGAATAAATAACGAGTTGTATACAATGGCTCTCCACTCAGCCGCCGCAACTACCTGCGGTGATGGTGGCAGAGACAACAAGGACAGCGGCCAAGCCGGTGAAGGAGGGCTGGCGGTAGCTGATGACTCTCCTTCAACATGCCCCCGTCCACCGTCTGCAGTAATGTTCTGTTGAAGAAACCTTCTAAATGAGGGAACATTTCACGATTCTTTCTTTCAACGAGGCCTAGGAAGAGTTGCGGCCAGCAAATAGGTCTCTTAATTAGAAGGTCGGGTGTTCAACTTTTATTTACCGTCAGTTTTATTATTATTTTTTTTGATAGGGACAACTTGTTAACTGTATATAAGTTTATTATTTTTATTTAAATTTCTCAAACTAGTTTTGGTTTTCATTTAGCTGTGGTTTAACTGAGATGCTTTTCTTTTTCTCCTCTAACAGTGTAGAAATTCTTTAAACGAAGAAAACAAAATGCATGTTGTTTTTTGTTCCCTTGCATCAAGTACGAACTACAAGGAAAAATAATTTTTATGACGGCAAAGTCCGTCGCCATTTTGCAAAAGATTTGCAATAAAATGACTACAAACGAAATAAGTTGGCAAAAAATAGCGATGAGAAAGAAAATAGTCGCAAGTACATCGTAAATTGTAACGAATTTGTAACGAAAATATAAAAATAGATATTTAAAAAAAGTTTACATATATTCTGTCGGAAAGTCGTCGCAAATTCGCTACAGAATTGCAACAGAAACGAAAAAGAAAATATTAAAAAATAATTTATTTTTCATCATAAATTCGTAGTCAAATGGCGACGGATTTATGACAGATATTTCCGTCGTAATATAGTTACAGATTTGCGACTGAAATAAAAAAAGAAAAAAAGTTTATATATTCAAAAGTCAGCAAATCCGTCATCTGCATAGCTATGGATTGCGACGGATAGGAAAAATAAAATATTAAAAAAAGTTTTTTCCATGCCGTCGCAAATCCGTTGCCATTCGGGTATACGACAACAGTTTTGCGACGAAAAGAATAAAAAAATTAAAAAATTTGTAAAGCAATAAAAAAATTGTGACGATTTTATGATTTTGCGACGAAAATATATTTTTTAAATGAATTATAAAAATTTGTCGCAAAATTGTTACAATTTTGTGACGGATTTGCAACGAGTTTATATTTTTTAAAAAAAATAAAAAATCATGTCGCCAATTAGTCGTAAAATTATGACAAATTTTATTTTTTTTTTTCGTCGTAAATGTGTCGCAAAAAGATGACTAAATTGGTCAAAGTAATTTCGTCGCAAATCTGTCGCCGATTTGCGACAATAATCATCCGTTGTAAATTTACGACCGACTATTCCATCGCAAGTTATATTTTTATGACGGATTTGCAACGTAATATTTCAGTCGCAAAAATTTAAATTTCTTGTAGTGGTGTTTTATTTATATGTATAATTAAATATAGAAGTCTAAGTTCTTGCATAAGTTTTAGGACTTTTTGCACCGATATACTGTAAATATTGATTCCAATAGGTATAATTAATTGTATAATTGTGGATGACTTCCAAATGATCCAGATGCTATTGTGGGGTTATTAATTATGTGTCTCTTTGGACCAATTTTAGCGTGGACAATAATAGGTCATATATTAATCAAAATACATCATATAGTGATTGAAGTAAACTAATAGTTTAAGTGTTACACAATCAGTAATATGAAGCTTTAGTATATCTAAGTAGTGAATTGTTAATGTATACATCATTGATGGTATATCACTTATATTATTAGCGTACTTCATTTGTTATATGGTATATTGATTGGGGCTGCAATTTGGATTCGAAATCAAGGGGAGTGAAAAGAGATTAGTAATAAGATTTTTGTATTAGTGAAGCTTATTTCTTTTAAATTAAAAAAATTATTAGTAGAAGTAATTAGATAAAATATATAACTAATTTTAAGAAAATGAATATCCAATTTTGGACATTTTTAAAGAAAATATAGATATTTAATTGTGGATGAAGTGAGTACTTTTTTCCTTTTCTTATTGCATAATGATCCTCCGCATATCACATTGCAAAAGGTGTAAACTTAATTTGTGTGCTGTCACATTCAAAACAAGCGAGGACCAAAAACAAAGTTGGTTCCTAATGAATTATCCTTTTTCATTTTACCCAAAATTCAAATTCGCAAAGCCAGAGAACACAGATGTAAAGTCCACAGGTACCATTCAATATCATGATTTCAACAGACAAATAAACTCAGAAGAGTCACTAAAGGCTTTACACCTGATGAACTTCTTCTCTCAACTCAGAAGATTCTTGAATTTGAACAGTTCTGTCATATCCATTCTCATAGTCAATAATCTTCCTCTCCATCTGCAAAATCAGAAAGTGACAGACATTTGCATGCAATAAGAAGAATAATAAAATGACCTAATGCATGAGGCTCCAGCAACTTTGAGGTCTAAAAACAGAATGGTGGACGAGAAATTACACTTGTAAATGAAACCAGACGAATTATGTATATCTTTGAGGCAAAAAGTTAAAAGAAAGTCAAACAAGGATATTATAATTTTGGAAAGAAAGGGGGGTACGTAGATCAAACGTGCAGTTTCATGTGTCAATATAAGATCAGACTTGCTATCTGATTCCTCTAAAGTATGCTACGATGCATAACGGGTAAACTTGTAATTAATAGCTGCATGCCATCTGGTGAAAACCATTGCAAATGACTTCTTTCGTATAACAGAATAGAGCAAACTCTTCAAATATGTTAGTCGACAGGCATAAGACTGAAGTTTCAAGTAAAAATTTAGAGAATATTATATACTCTAGCCATTAGAAGTTTCTATGCAGTCAAGTTTACTCTGTAACCACAAACGGTCATTTTATACCCCGGAAAACTCAAAATCTATTGATTATATCCAAACATGAAGTATTTTCAAAGATGAATAACTTTAATTACTGGCATAAATATTTGGGAAAATATCCTCGTTAATGCTTTTGTCTACTGTGGTCATGTTAAATTTGTCCTTTTAATAGTTTTGTGTCACTCTTAACCACTTTTTAGTCGGAGGGCAAAAACTGGATTTTAGAAAAGTTAAAGAGTAGTCACCAGAATTTTTTACCCATCATTTAACTCCCTTTAAAGCCTGTCAAGAATCTCAAGGTCGTCATTGATGAAACTCTTATTTGCCAACGGCATTATGTGTTTAATCAAAGTCATAAAACAAGAAACTGTGAATAACTAATTTATGGTTGCCGAGAGTGCAAAATAAGAAAAAAGGAACCACAAATACAGCATACAGGAGAATTGTGAATGGACTCAAGAACAGGAGCTTTTCATATGTGATAAGAAGCAGAAGAAAATCTGAATAGGATTTTAAGTTTAACGTGTCGAGTTTTGACAAAAGCATCGATATGTCATAGAACAATCGTGCAAGAATAGAAGTTATCACAGGGTAGACCTTCAGAAGTATCTCCAACTTAGTTCGCAGCTTTCCGTACTCATGCTTTGTGCTGTATAAAGCTCTTGCACAGCTGAGGAGTTTCCATCATCAGAAGAAAAAGAACAAAAAGCAAGGGCAACAAACAATAAGGCAGATGCGCTAACTATCAAGAGATTGAAGTAAAGGGATAACAATGTACAGTTTGACAAAGAAAGGACAAATTCATTTTTTTTATTTTGAAAATTTATGAAAAATAACTGATTTGGTCCTTGATTTTCGACCTCGTCATCGTTGGTTATATAATTTTTTTTAGTTTTTATAATCCTTAAACAATTTACGTGTTACTAAAGTAGTATTGTTACTATTTTCTTTAGTGAACTTTTATTGAAAAATAATATGCACTGAAAATATAATATTACTGTGAGGGCATATTTATCCAAAAAATATAAAAAATTAAAAATAAACCATTTATATGAGAGTTGCTACATTTTGAAATAAAATAGACTATCTTTTAAGTTTTTAAATATTGATTGGATAAATATACTTTTATAAAAATATCACGTGTTCAACATATACTATTTTTTGACAAAATAGAAGATTAGAGACAATCCGTTTAAAGAAAAGCTTTACAAAGGAAGGATAAACTCAATTTTCTTGTATTGAAAATTTATCATGGGTTTAAGATATCAGAAAGGCAGAAGATTAAATGGGACATGAAACAGGTTAGAAAAGATAAAAGGTCTTTCCCAAGACAAGATAAGACCCTACAATTGAAATTGATGCAACGTAGGATGGTTTCCCAAGTAGGAAGGCAAGGAAAGAAAACTGGGTGTTTTCACGATAACTGGACAACTATTACTTCAAATATTAATCAATCCCAGAATTTTAATCGGAATATTCAAATCTTCACCATGTGAAATTCACGAATGGGTTTGCAAAACATGCACAAATCCTTGAACTAATCAGAGAAAATAACTTTTAGAACTGAAGCATTCCAGCCTAGATCAAATAAAGTCTTTCTGAAATATGCCTTAGAAAAGGAAACGGAACAAACGATTCATAGAAGCAAAGCGAAAATTTTCTGAGACAAAATTGAAGTAATACAGCATATACATACGTGAGGTGCTTTTTACAGCAATACCACAAACAAAGATTTCGAGAAAGGAAGTTGGAAAAGAAATCTCAAAGAAACTATTAGAGCATTAGCCACAAGTGAAAATACAAAAAAAGGGCAAAAAAGACTACGAGAGCATTAAAACTCAGTCGGATTTAATTTGCTTACTAGTCTTTACCGAGTGCTCGGCAACCTTCAACGATATAAGCACATGCAACCCTGACACTCTCCGCTCCAATGCTGCAGCACATAAGTTTGAATTCTCAAGAATGAATTTTCAACTCGAAGAGAGGTAAGAAGCCTAATCATCAACCTCAAATAGGAAACATGGTACAGCAGTCAAACAATTGCGGAGATAATCAATCAGTAATATCAGTATATTTGTAGACCCTTATGGGGAAATTGAAAATTAAAGAATAAGCATTGCTCCTGAAACAGAAACATTACTTGTTACTTCTATCAAATAGATCACATGCATGAAGCTCAACCTTTGGAAAATCCACAGCCCTCTCCTCCCTACCCCCCAAGGTAAGAAACTGAACCCATATCAAGAAATTAATTTCCCAAAAATAATACATTAGAACGCTCATCGCAGTGAACAGATTTTTGACTGCTTGGCAGTAGGCAACGACTTCTTTTAGAACGAAGTCATTTTTCAACTCTTTCAGAGTTTGCAAGTAGAGGAAATGGCTGTTTACATGTCCCTGAAAATACAAAAACCGAAGAATTCATCAGCAAATTAAGAGATCTTGGGTTTTTCAGGTTTCCTCTAGGACCCAGAATCCCATAGCAACTATCATATAATTTCGTGGAAGAATAGTTTTGTAGTTTGATGAATACTTCTCTTTTTTACGTCCTGCTACGTGATGAATACTGCAATTTCAGTTCTGGCTGTTTGTTCAAAGTTTGTGTTTCTCCTCCCATTTTTGCTGAAACGTCTCTTGTAAACCCACCTAAGTTTCCACTCTGGAGCAGCTTGGACTTCTTAGACTAGCTAGTAGTAGACACTAGTCACATAGTCAATACTTCCTCGTTCCATTTCAAAATATAAGATATTTTAATATTTTTTAAAAATATTTGACCTTTTATAAATTTAAGGATTATATTTTTAAAATAATTCACACTATAATATAATTATATTATTTTTTATTATATTAATAAAATAAGTTAAAGATATAATAAAAATATTTCTCATTTTCTTCTTTATTAATCTATGCAAAAAAAAAGTCAAAAAGTTTTATATTTTTGAAACGGATGAAGAACTTCAATAGTTGAGCAAGAATTTGACTAGGAAAAAATTATGCAAAATTATAATGTACTAAAATATTTTTTTTATCAACTTTAAGAAAGTTTCAAACAAAAAAATGGAGAAGAATTTTTCATTTTCTAGTTCGATAGAGGTTACTTCTGCAGCGCTATCCTCACTCTACTGTGCCCTGAGATACTATTTGAGTGCCATATTTCACACCACTTTAGTTCTTGTAAATTTCTATGCTGTTATTTTTTGCATTTTGGGGGTTTGCTATTGTGAACTTAACTTAAACGGTTGCTACAAGATGGAAAGAAATATCTATGAGTTACGTGGGCATATTTCTTTTTAATTTTTTTTCCCTTTTTTTCCTATTTTTTGAAGTTTTTTTGGGCTAAAAATAATATTCTCAAATTAAAGAAATAGACACAGCTATTTTCTAAAATGGATATTACTGTTACATTCTATATAAACTCAAAATATTATATGGAATTTGCAAAGAATATTCCTCAAAATATATTAAAGTTTTTTATTGAAAGAAGTGGAGATTTGTTGTTTGAAAGTCTTTTTACGGAATTTAAAAATAATAATAATAGAAAACATATAAAAGAACTTCTAGAAACCATTCACGATTATGCATAATTTTTCTTTTTTAAAGAAATATAACACAAAATAATTACTATGAAGAATCATAACCTTGAGAAAAGTAGGCAATGTTTTGTTTTCGTAATCAACATTGTATTCAAATTTTGAATTGAAAGATAAGGCCAAAATTCAATAAAAATTTGAAGAGGGCATAGAACTTTTTCTTTGTGAAAATTTTTAACTAACCCCATGCTTTGGTTTCATCATATTTAGCCACTGAAATAGTTACATTCATGAGATTATGAAAAAGTCTCGATGGTATTTGGGATACCTCAACTAATCTAGCATGGGAGCTAGGAGCCTGTGACGGGAGACCCTCCAGATCTACGGTGTACAGTCAACTACAACATTAATTATTATCGGGGTAATTTAATCTGAAAGCTGCTAATGAAACCTACTAATGAAAAGTTATGTGAAATAGCGCAAATGAACTCTGCCAAGCCCTCTTGTCACATTCATGAGTGGTAACTTTTGTCAAGATACCCAAAAATTAATTCGAGAAAGAAAAAAAATCTAATAATGAAGGCAGCCAAAACCTGACTAATAATGCTTGCAGCAATTAACTGAAACGGGAAGTCCAAAATTGAAAATTAGTTGCAAAGCATCACCTGGCGAATTTTCCAAAAAATGCTGTAGCAATTAATTCAAATCTAGAATCCTAATACAAATCCCTACAGCACTATTTTGATTTCTGCTTTCAACTAAAATGAAAAAAATATCAGTTTGTTGTCTGTTGTCTCCTCTGATTACAAGACTTTAGGACAAATCTGGAAGAAAATATTAGTTGTCAATTGAAAAATCACATCCTCACTGTGAGAGATGTAGATTTAGCCTTTCTTTAATTTAAGACAAAAATTGGTAGCTGACCACAAGAAAAAGAAAAAACAAAAATCACCGTATATTTTACTTGCATAGAAGAAACTGCACACATGATGCACAACACTTCAAGACTAAAAATTTTATTCAATCTTTAAAAATGAAAAGGAAAGACAAATAGTTGTGACAAAAGGGAAAATTTTGAGCACCAAGAAAATTTGAAATTCTTTATTTAAGGGCTTCTCAAATTTAAATCAAATTTCAACATGACAAAATCTTCCTTTCCCATTTTTTTTTCCTTATAATTCAAATCGTGCCCAAGTGATAAAATTGGTAAAAAAAACCCCTTCTTGAACCAAACTAAAGCATTAAAATTACCAAAATGAAACATAAAATTAAAAGCTAAGTTCATGATTGTGCACACATATACCTCCTCAAACATCTTTTGAACAAATTGACTAAGCTCCGTTTTGTATCTCTCCAATGCCATTGCCTGAGATGGAAAACTTGGATGAAGAGTTGCAAAGAGAAAGAGAGACAGAGAAAGTGCATATATAAGAACCGAAATGGTTAAGGGCTTTTATATGTGGACTTACAATTAACACATTGAAGTACCATTAATTTCCTTGCTTGTTACTTGGTAAAAAGAGGCATGTGGACCTCAATTTCTTTTCCTTTTCAACATTCTTCTTTAGTTTTTTGAATGTATTACAGTTTACAGTCTTAGTTAATATTTATTTAAAAATAGCATTCGATAACTTGTGAACATATTATTGGCTAAACATACAAGGAAAATTACTCCATTATTTATAAAGGCCAAAGTAAAATAAAAAAGAGCCCCAATCTAGTAATTTTACTTCACAAAAATTATGCACATGCTTTGCAGTCGAAACTCTACCCTTGTCCCTCTTGTTCCTCTTTTTCACAAAATGTGAATAAATTTATTCGTTGCCTCTTTGAAGAAAGATACAAGGAAAAAATTAATCCATCTACCAAACATTTTAAAGTACTCAAGATTAAGAGGTATCCCAATTGAATGATCATCTGGAAATTTTATTAATAAGATCAAATGATAGTTTGACGATGATTTTGGAGAAACTTTCTAAGCATTGAGTCAATCGCTCAACAATTAATTGAGATTCAAAATCTAAATTTTATAGTATAAAAACAATTGTACAGTCATCTTTATATAGATTCTAACCCTTGTAGTCTCATTTAATTTCACTTACAAGATTTAAAGTCGATTACTCTATTTGAAGAATTTTATCTACTATGCAAAAAGTATAAATTAAACCTCATATCTTTTAGCAATCGATTTTTTTTTTTTGGCTATTTCTTTGAAAATGAGGCAAAAGAATGAGAGTCCTAATCACAACAGATATCTAGTGAAAACTGGTTGAAATATTTTCTAGACTCATTAATTTTACACATTTACTAACTACAACGCGATTACTTTATATTTATTCAAACTATTTTTTTCTCTAAATTTCAAAATTCTCTAGCCTTTTCTTTAAAAATTTAAACTCATTTTGAAAATTTAAAGTTCTCTAAAATATTTTAGTATATCTACTGCATTGAATGATAAATAATATATATTAACTAATAGAGTAATCGGTCCTAATTCTCTCATCACTCTCCATCTCACTTGGTTTTATTTCAAAGAATTCCCAAAGAACCACACTTTGAATTAAATTTTTCATGCAAGTGGAACCAAAATGTTATCCAAGAAAAAAAAAAGAAAAATGCAAGGAGGAACCAAATCACTTTTGGTTCCCCAAGAAAAGAAAAAAGTAAAAGAAAAAACAATATGGTTCCCCATAGAAGAATAAACAAGCAGTTCGCAATAAGTATGATCCGATCAAATTTTGTCCTGCACATATTGAAAAAAAGACGTGCTATCCTGGATCCTGGGCCAAAAACAAGTGCAGAATCGGGCAGTTCCCAACAGCCCCCGATGGTGCTGTCATGGGATACTGTACTGCTTTTTCTTTTTTTTTTCTCTTCGGAACCAGAAATGGTTCCCCTTGATTTTTTTTTCCTTTTTTGTTTTTGTTTGGGAACGAACTTTTATTCCCTTGTATTCCTTTTTTTCATTTTGTTGTATTCTTCTTTTTTTAAGATTTTATTTTTATTTTTATGTTTGTTTTAGATTTGTGAGTAGATTGAAAATTTTTTTAAGAAGGATGTTGAGAGAATTTTAAAATTATGAAAAACAATTTTGATAAATTAAAAATAATCACATTGCAATTAGCAATTTAGAATGTTGCAGTGAGCGTGTGAAACATATTTCAATATTTAATACTTAAAAAAGTTGATTGGAGCAAAGTTTATGCTTTAAAAGTGTCAAACAACATTTCAACTTCGTATAGTGCACAGGTTAGCACATTTCGTATGCATATATATAGATTCAAATTTATAATATAATTTTTCTTAAAATAAAAAATATTGAGAGATTTGAATTTATAATATCGATTTTGTAACTTTTACCTTAAATAGATTAGAAGTAAAATGAAAGATTAGCTATTTTTTATTTTAAGTAAAAGTTCAAACACTCTAAATGGTCTCGTTTTTTCAAAATATTGTAGTACGTAAAATATATTTTATCTTTCAAATTGAAATTTTATGTATAACAATAGTAAAATAAAAGGACTCCTTTTTTAACCAAAAAAAAAATCATATACTCATCTTCCTTTCCCTATAGATCAATAATGTGTGCTTAGGTCAATATATTCTGTTTAACATAATAAATATTATGTTTCGTAAGAAAGTTGTTGCATCGGATCTAGAACCCATAGTTTATAATTATGCATAGTTTACTGAAATTGAATATTATGATAATATCATATTTATGTTATGAATAAATGGGATGACATCTTTAGTCGCGTTTAGGTTTGGAGTGACAGTGAGGAGTAAGGCCACAATTTTCCCTAGTAAATTATGCGTGTTTATTTATTTCATAAACCTGAAATTAACTTTAATTTAGATCAATTTTAATTCATATACATATGACTATTCATAATAGTAGTAATAAGACTATGGTTTATCCACAAACCATGCTTAGTTATGAAACATGATTATGTTTATTATGTCAATCAGAATATATATGTCTAAAATCATTTTTAGAAGAATACTATATTCTAATTCTAACACTGCATAGTTAATTAAGAATACAGAATTAACTAAAACCTCTAATAATGAAGAGGCCTTAAACAGATGGACTATTTCATCTATAGATTACAAAAAAAAAAAAACCAAATAGGTACTTTTGATTTTAAATAAAAAACATATTAAATTAATGGAACAAATGATAACCTGGATAATAACATCCAGGATATTAGGTAACTATTACCTACAGATTTGCAGTCTTATAGACATCAGAGTTATAAATATATTCATATTGGTTTAGTCCAGATTGCTTTCAAACATCTAACGTTGGCAGGTATAAACTCTTCAATCCTAGCAACTCTAAGAGATGCTAGATGCTTGGATTATAAACCTTTCATAATGGGAGTGTTCTAGACCAGTCTTTTTTCATTGACCGATATACTTGGATGTGCACCACAATCGAGTCTTTAATTATCTGATAAAAATCTGTATGAGGTAATATCCCTCAAATACATACCCATGGATATAATTTTATCCCTGGTTCAGAGACAGTAGCAAAATTCTATAGAATCCATTTCAAAGTAATGAACACTCTATATCCAAAATCTAAGTGTACTAGCTTTGAAGGACAGACAATCATAGTTGAATCCAACCTATTGACATCAAATATAACGAACTAATAAGTTGTTAAAATGGGAAGAAATAAACTTTTCGTAATCATGGTTGTTGCTCGATGAAATAGTACGTAGACCAATCATTAATTCAAATGTTGAACAAATAGTTCAGTATGATAATGGAGATGTAGAAATATCCTTCACTTTACATAACAAGATCAAGTTATCCAGATCCTAGTCTAGCAGAATTCTTTATAGGATTTCTAAACCTCCCTCAGTAATTCCCACAAGATCTTCTGTTTTAGATTTTGTAGGAACCTCTACAGAAGAGGTAATTTATGAGATCCAATTATCCCATCAAAAGATTCCCTATGAAATCTATAGCATTGTTCCTAAAAGGGAATCTCTAACACCATAAGAGAGGAGCTTTCATATTAATTAATAGATATAGCTCCAATTGACCCTGAACAATTAGAGATATGGGTTACTTCTTTACCATATCCTAATTTATTTGCTTATAATTTTCAAAAGGGAGAAATATATTATTTCTCTCCAAGAAGTTCAATTAGAATATTATTTTCTAAACAATTCAACCGAGAAAAGAACAAACCCTTTAGGGATTGGTATTTTCAAAGTTAGATTCAAACTTCATAAAGAAGCAGAAAGATGAATACTATAATCATCTGGAGAGATACAATATTATATTATATTTTATATCTTGGTTCATAGCTTTTTATGTGTATTCACAGCAACAAAATCTGAACATGATTAGTAAATCATGAAAAAACAGAGGAAGAAGAGTAATAAACTCTGTCTATCCTCCAATGGAGCCTTTATCTCTCTCTAGAGATAATGAGAATCTAGAAGCCTTTGCTTTTATAAAAGCCAAAGAAGATGTGAAAAATTTTGTAAAGGAAATTTCCAACATATATAAGAAATTGAATTATACAAATTTGTATTTTCAGCATTTGGAATCACATATTGAACCCCTTGAGGCTTATTTAATTAGGCTCTCGTCTAATATAGACAAGAAGGAGATAATATCTCCAAGTCGATCAAAAGAACCTATAATCAAGCCAAGAATTAAGGTGTCTGGATTTAATTTTGGTTCTATTTTCAAAACATTAATCGATATTTGGAAGAAAAAAATTGATGAGTATGGAAATCAACTCATTAGGTAATAAGAAAAAATTTTCTCAAGAAGACAAGGAATTACGCTTGCTTTTTTTTTTTTTTAGTAGAAGTAGCTACAGGAGAATTTCACGCTCTTCCTTTTGGGAAGGGAGGATTAGGGAAATTCTATTGATTGCAGCTTTCTCCAGACCTCCGGGAAAAGCATGACAAAAAATGGCTCAAATGGTATGATTGAGAATTCAAGTATTGCATACGTCATTAGTCTGATCCTTTGTAGGAACTTCCCATAACAAATAACTTGCAAAATGGATCTATTTATCATAAAGAGATTTATCCGGTGAGGCGATGGGGCACTTCATCGTCGAGAGGGAAACAACCCTTATTCCATGGTATTTACATGAGGTTCCTCTTTAAGAAAGTTGCTTAGAGGGCTCTGATCCATGATTTAGATTTACGTTTTATCTTTTGTTTGTTATTGAACTGGCTATTGTTTCATCAATCTATTGTAATTTTAAATTAACTCATATTAACCAATCGAATTTGTTCAATAAGTAATATTAATCGGAGAAATTCTAATATTCCTAAAGAAATTTGAATTAGCGTGAGTAGGAACTTAGCTTCCGTTTGGGTATGCAACTTTGGATTGTTGTTGCATGTTCAGCTCTTGTTGCAACCACAAGTTTCTTGATCTACCCAATTGGTCAAGGAAGTTTTTCTGATGTAGATAAATGTAACCTGTTGAAGTAAGGAACTTCGACATATATATTTAGAATAGATTCCATTTTGAGAGAGTTAAAAAGTACTATCTCGTTGAAAAGTTCTATACATTTGTCTTTTCTGGATGCATTTCTTTAGACAAAGATGTCATTTTTTCACTTTTCAAAATATGGAGTGTGAATCAAACCCCGAAAATTTTAGTTCAAACCCATCACTATTGGGTAAAAGATGCCCCCTTTTTGCACTTATTATGATTTTTTCTTCACGAGTATTGGAATGGAATAATCTTTATTGCCACAAAGAACCCCAGTTTTTCTTTCTTAACAAAAAGAAATCAAAGATTCTTCTTGTTCTTATACAATTTTTATGTGTGGGAATACGAATCCATTTTCATCTTTTTCCCAAATTAAAATTTTACACCTTTGAGCGAGCATAGAACCCTTAATTATTCCTTGCCGAAAGTTTGATTGTTGTGAATAGCGTAGCGAAGCCACTTCATTCACTGGATCTATTAACTTATTATTAGTATTAGAGTATGTATCCTCCTTGTTATAGTCATCAATGAGAATCACTACGCGTTTGGCTTTTCTTGATTGAATTTGATACTGGACTAGCATGTTTTCTTGATATTTGCTTATTTATTATTCTAAATCAGTGATTAATTTGTATGACCATTGAGGGACTTTTTACTAATTTCTTTTATTCTAATAGATTCTTTAATAAATTTCTTTGGAATTTTTTGATCATTAGTATGCGTTACAACAAAATTGAATAAAAATTTGAAAATCTTTCTTTCTTTTCAAACCAAGAACACGGAAAAGTTAATAAAACAATAATTTTTTAAACTAATAGTGTATTTGGATTGTTATTTTTAGAAGAAGAAGAATAGAAACAAAAAAAGTAAATTATTTTATTTTGAGTTACAATCCAACCTCACGCTAAATTGTTATATAAATGGATCATTTTAAATTTTAAACAAAATGAGCTAGAGATCTACCCGGATCAGTTCATGGGTTGAATCGGCCCATTAGCCATTTTTAATGGCAGTTTTAACTAGTGAATTAGTATCGCCTTAGTTGTTAGTTGTCTTGAGCCCATGGTGTGATCTATTAACATACTGGTATCTTCTTGAGCGGCCCACCCAGTTAAAAAGTCTTGGGCTAATTTCCCACGAATGTCCCAAAATAGAAGTCTTTAAGTCCAGCCCAGTAGCAGGTATATATATTTGCCCCAATTATGCGGAGACTTTTAAAATTAAATTATTCTATTATGCATTGGTCTTTGTGCATTAAAAATTTTAAAACTGTTATATATTTTTTAAATATATAATTTTTAATTAATATAATACAACATTTTAAGGATTCAATTTATAATAGAATTTTTTTCGAAATTAGGGGCACATTCTGCACTTAGGGTTGGCAAGGGAATCTAGTGGGGGTATAAGGAATAGAAATCCTTTATCTGCCTCCACTTTTTGTCCTCCGTAACCGCGTTCAAGAGTGCATAGAGATCTTCATGCCGACCCAGTGAGGACAAAATTAATTCCATGGTTGCCCCAATTAGGGGTGTTCACAATTTAAAAAAATCTAAATAATTGAATCAAATCAAAATTTAATTTAATTTTCAATTCAGATTTTTTCAAAAAAATTAGTTTAATTCAGTTATAGTATCTAAATAAAATTTTAGTTAAAATTTTGAATTGATAATTTTCCAACCCGAACAAAATCGAAAACTAAATTTCTGCTTCCACCACTACCTTGCACAGTTGCACTGCTTTATGGCCATCATTATTCATTCCTCATCCGGCCATCATTCCTCTGAGGCATCCTAATCTCAATCAAGTATATTCTATGATGTTGATGGCCATCATTATTCATTCCTCATCCCTAAATTAAAAATACAGGATCGTCAATATTCAATAAGTATAGCTGTAAGGTCTTTTTTTTCTCTAAAATTCAGGTTTTTTTTTTCTCCCTCCTCTTCCTCCTGCTGGCTGCCACGGCCTATTTCTGATTTCCAAATCTTGAGTTTTTCAGAAATAAAATCATTAGGCGACAGTGACCTCTGGGAGAAAGGCATTGTAGTTCCTTTTCTTCTGGAAAGATCTCACGTAAGTACACTTACACACGGTTTCTTCAACATAATTCTTTCTTCAACGGCATATATTTTTTTACTACAGTTTTCTTTGTATTTGTACTTTGCCGCATGTGAAGTCACCAAGAGTTTTCAGGTTGATAGTTTTATCCTCAGTTCGATTCGCGATTCATGCAACAATTTTTATTTTTCATTTAGTTATCATAGTGAAAATAACTCAAGCGTGCTGCATTTTGGCAGGCAATGGCAATATATGGCTGCTCACAATGGTTGCTCACACTAGAATCTAAAAAAAGTGCAATTTATTGTATTAGCAAAAAGGTTGTCTATGGTTTAATGATACTCCCTTGGTTATGTTATGGGATATTTTGTAACTTTTGAGTTTTGTCATCTAAGATTACTGCTAAAACTTGTACAACTTAAAATCATTCTTACTTGTGATTTTTTATTCTCTTTTTTTTCCTTGTAAAATCTTAATTGAACATACAATTTTTATTATATTTCTATTTTACAAAATTGTGGATTATATTTTTTTCCCCAAAAATTTAGTTTTCTCCAAATCAAATTTCTCCAAACTGAATTAAATTCAGTTTGGAGAAATTCAGTTTTAGTACTAATTAGGTTTGGTTTGGTTTTTGAAAAAAATTAAAAAAATAAAAATTTCTCCAAATTGTCTCACCGAATTTTCTCTAATCCAAACCGATGAACACCCCTAACCCCAACCCTTAGGGAAGAATTGGGAACAAATATTCCGATGGGCCAAAAGTGGAGAAATGGACCCAAAAAATATATCTTAACCACTATACAAAATTTAAAAATACAAATTTAGATAAAAATAATTATACAACATTATCTATCAAATATTGGGAATTAATATAATACAAGTTTACAAATTACAACTCAACTCAATTGAACAAAATACCCCATTAGAAAGTGGAAGTGCAGTAATCATTATTCAACATCAATGCTACAAATTTTGGTCCAAAAAATTTGATATTATTGTTATATTTTGTATACTTATGTTTGTTTTTAAAGAGGAGATTCATATTTTGTTTATGTTAAATATGTTGTTTCAACATAAAGAGGGAAAAACAAGAGGTCGGATAAAAATATTAGATTGTGTCTCATCTTGATATTCTATTTTGATCCTCATAGAAGATACCTTGAACGAGAAATTCAAAGGATAATTTATATTACTAGGTATATTAACTGAATAACATCTGACAAAAAATGTTCATATTATATTTGATGTCACTAAAGGAAAATCTACCACTGCCAATAATAAATTTGAGACACAATCAGAATATGGCAGATAAGTAGGTGGATACAAACTCCTAACATTATGAAATGAACAGAGACTTAAGATGGTAATATATTTTAAGTCGAGGGGATGTAAATTTCAGTAGAATTTTTTTCAAACATAACTGATATTATCTTTTGAAGAAATTCAACTTGAAAACTGTGATATTAATGTGATCTCAACATGATTGGAAACTACTAGAACCATTCAAGTATAAGTCGTCGATGATATTAATTGACACAATATGTTAAATCAAAATGAGAATTTTTTGAATCAAAGTTTGCAGACTGTATATATTAAAATAATACAAAAATGCATTACAAGAATGTACTCATATATTATTTTTTAAAATTTTAATTTTTGATTCGATTTTCAATTTAATCACAAAAATTGAAAACTGAATCAAAATATTTATGAATTTTAAAAATCAAACCAAACTGAACCAAAATATCAAAAAATCTAACCCAAATGAAAATTTTGGTTCGGTTCGGTTTGATTTTTTCACACCCCTATGATTTTACATAAGACCTATCACAAATTATGAAGAAATATATTTCTAGTAGTGGATATAATAGTACATGATAACACTTAATATATATTTATCTTTGTTATAATTTGATAATGGTTCTTATATTTAAAGTCTCTGATTGATTCGATATGCTTAAAGCATATAAGTGGATTGTTGTTATTGAACATTAATGAGATTTTGTGAATTCTTATTGAAAGAATTATCGAATATGTTCATGTATGAGTAAATCTATACGTACCTACGCTTGCTATATATGTTTCTTTGTCAGAAGATGTTCTTATTGCATAATTTATTGATTAAAATTATTTTTTTTCATATTGGAGTGACTTTCTTTATCTTTATTTATGCACAAGCATTAATGAATTGAAAGTTCAAAATATTGTTCATTTGTATAAAATTGCAAATCGATTATTTGACTGACTTCTGTAGAGTTAGTCAATATGATATTCTAGCTATAAATTTTCTATTTGGATAGATATCCCAGTATGACAAATATATGAATTCTATAGTCATTTGATTTTGATACAAGCTTGAAGCGTGATTGATTTCTTGATTTTAAAAATAAAATCTTCAAAAGAGAAAATGATTTGATTATCAAGATATTTTTTATGAAAAATTTAGAAAAACAAGTATTGTGATCGAAGTTTTAAAAAATCAACATTTTATTTTGACTTAACAGCCTGAAAATGATTCATACGGACATAGCACATCAATGGTCATTGAGTTATTATACGTGATAAAGATCATTTATATCTACTAAAAGATATTGAAGAACTCTTTAGTTTTGAAATACCATACTCTATAGTTTAGTGAATGAATACACTTGTTTAAGTGCGAATAGATATATATCTATATTAGGTCTTCTCTACCAAATAAATTTTGAGATGACATTAAGCTTGCTCTCTGATTTCTCCTTGAGATAGTTTATCTCAAATATTAAAAAAATTCAACTCTTATTGAGATATATATACAAGATATAAGTTACCTATATAATCCTTACAAACCATATCATTTATAGATATGTATTGATTATAACAACCATGTCTTCAATTTATGTTGAAGAAATAGTGATTCATAATATTGGTTGAGAATATATGTGATCATATTAATATTTTGTTATATTCGAGATAAACATATATTATCTAAGAAAGAATTCTAATTTTATTATTGGATGATAATAAAGTTTGGAATATATCGAAAGAAATATGATAAACTATATTTTCACGAAATTTATTTTACCTATGAACTTTAGAAGAAATATGATATTGATGTGCAATAAATTCAATTATTTGATGATTTGACAAATCTATTTACTAGGATCTTAACAATAATAATATTTAATTAGATAGTATTTGTTAAGAAATCTTTTATATTTTAAAAGATTATTTCATAAGTAGGAAAAAATACTATGTAAATAGTATTTATATTTTAAAAATTAATAAGTAAAAAATATATATCAATATAAAAGTGTGTGTGTCTATATATAAGTATTTACATTACTTCTTATCCAAGTTGAAAATGCTTTAACCACATGTTAGTGTGTGTGTGAGAGTGAGAGTGAGAGAGAGAGGTGAATGCATGACGTAACCATGGTAGAATAGTTTGAGGGTTAGAAATGCGAAAGCAATTTTGAAGGATATACTTAATCCACGTTGCCTTTCCTTTCCTTTGACAAGAAATATTTTCAAGTCGCTCAACAATCATTAATCAACTTTACGAGTTAATAATAATAGGTTTTGGGGACAATTTTATTGATGTAAAATTTATTTAAATAATAAATAAAATAAGTATTATATTTTAAAAGTTTTATAAAATATTTAAAAAGTAAAAATATTAACATTATATAAAAATTATTTAATATTTAACATTTATATAACATCAATCACTAATTCCAAAC
The DNA here is from genome assembly GCA_030512225.1 of Rauvolfia tetraphylla. NCBI lineage: Eukaryota > Viridiplantae > Streptophyta > Magnoliopsida > Gentianales > Apocynaceae > Rauvolfia > Rauvolfia tetraphylla. The sequence continues at coordinate 3,353,363 of JAJQKT010000062.1, forward strand.
TATGTCAGAAAAAACGTCTCACGTTAATTCTCACCTAATTGACTTTAATTAAAAGAATGCCACCGACCCCATCATCTCGAAGATATTATTGAACTGAATATCCAACGAAAACGGATCAAAGTCCATCTTGTAACAACATACTAGTATTCTATGACGATAGTAAAATGGTGGCTGCGGCACATACCATCAATATATATACAGAGCACCAGCTGGAATTCCAACCTCGTGGTTATCGAATTCTACAGTGAAATTATATTTTCGTACTCGTAACCATATATTAAAGAATCTTGAGACAAGTTGTAGTACATTGCACATAGCACATATATTCATGTCCCACGTGCACATCTGCGAATCCCAATTTAAATCACACATCGAGGGTTGACAATATCTTTTTAAAAACAGGAAAATGCTTTATGGATCAATGTTGATCCAATTAATTGTGGATCAATGGTAAATACTCTTTCAAAACAGCTCTCTGAGAGAACTATGATAACTGAGGAAATTTCACCATTTTTTCAACCCTTTCCTCACAGCTTTGCATAGGGAAATGGAGATCCTCAGTAAATCTCCCTCCACTGCCAGTCCACTTTAGCCGTTATCCCTCTCTCTCTTATATTCCTTTTTTCTTTATATGGTGTTGACTTAATTTATTAAATAAATATTTAATTATTTGAAGAAGTACAAATTGTGTTTCCAACTATATCTCTATACATAAGAGATTATATTTTTTGTTCCTTTATATTTTAATTACTATAGCATGACTTGAATTTTTTTTACTCAAACAATACGTTAATCTTTTAATAAAAAATTATAAAATGAATTTCACATTAATCATGAATACAAATGAGCCTATAGCACTAGTTGCATCTTAATTTTCAAGGAAAATATATAATAGGTTTTGTTGAGAAAAATTCATTTTTATTTAATCATGCTACTTATTTAATTCTTTTTTAAGAATAACTATAGTCAAGTTAATCAAGTACTAGTTAGTCAAATTAAGTATATATAATTAACTAATCTCTTATTCTAATTAAGCGGTAATGATTAATCAATTAATTTCTTATTTTTACTAAGTAGCCATAGTTAATAGAATGTGTTCAGAATACTTTCTTGGTAAATCATGATTAAGCAACCAATTGTTAATCATAATAAACAACTAATTTCTTGCATTGATTAAGTGGCCAAAATTGACTCTCAATAACAGATTTTGGTTAGAGGAGTAATTGCACGACCAACCATGGTTTATTAACTAATAGCTTATTTAAGTAGCTTTAATCAACTATAGATAATAGGCTTCATTAATAATAAAATGATAATATTTACTAGTGAAAGTGATTTGGTTTGATTTGATAGATTAACTATATGATTAATTATATTAGCTATGGTTATAAAAACTTCTTAGAATAACCATTGCAATACTTGTTGATCATAGTCATTCGGTTTGGTTTAATTAATGATACCATGATCAATTTATCCTTTTTTGTCTTTTTGAAGCAATCTCTTACTTAAGTAACTTTTTTCCCGCAAAAGACACTATTCTAAAAACATGGTTCAGTTAGCTGAGATGGTTAGTAATTCAATCAGAGTAACCATTATCGAGATTTATAATTTTAATTAAAATGATATAAAATTAATAAAGTGACCAAAAGTTTTTCATTCATTAAACAATGAAGCGATTGACTATAGAAAATAAAGTAAAATATTTAAAAGAATCTTTTGTGCTTTGAATAGTAAGTAAAAATCTTTAAAATAAATATTAATATAAATATATTTCCTTTTATATTCAAGACATTCTACAATATTAATTAGTTTTTATAATTTTAATTAAAAATAATGAAAGTGTAACAAATATAAAAAAACTACAAATGGAAATAATATGAAAAAAGGTTATTACCCTATTCTTGATTGTTAGAGCTTTCATTAAGCTGATAAAAATAAGTGTATGAAAAAACAACAAACTAAAATAACATTTTTTGTTATTTTTTATAGTTTCAATGTGCAATAGCTATTTAGAAAAGTGCCTTCAAGATAGCTTATAAAAAATAGCTTATTTCATCTTATTTAAACTAAATTTAATATATTTTATTTTTAAATTTTTGATTAATAAAATTATCATATTTTTATTATTCACAAATCATTTTTGGGATGAAGATGATGATAATAGTCGCCGTGCCGCCTGAGGAGGATACTGGTGAAAGTAAGGTGCTTCTCCTTCTTGAGGTTAATAATGCCATTAATCGCAAGAAATGTCGGGGTTTGATTGGTTGACTAGAAAACGACAAAGAAAAATGGCACTGGCCTGTGGAAAATTGAAACATGAATAAATGCTTCATCTTTAATTCAAATCTTGATCCTTTTACATTGAAATTTTATTCGAAGATGAATAAAGGGCAGTTATGGAATACTAGATCAGTCTTCCTAATAATTTACATAAAAATCTCTAGTGATCCATGATTTTGTAAATCAAGTTGATCCATTTAGCAACTATCCTTAAATATATTGGGGACTCTATGTGAGGTCCTGAGTGGCAAAATCAGCATTGTCTTTAGGGTTGTCAATGGGTCGGGTCTTATCTGGACTCGATTTGGACTCGGCCCGATAATCTCAAATCCGAGATAACAGTCATACCTGTTTATTTAGACCCGGACCCGAACCCGATAATACATATCTAAATGGATATAGGTAAGGTACACAAAGTTCTGGACTCGATAGACCCGATTACCCAATTAAATTTTGAATAATAAATATTTTATATACTTAAATTTTTTATAACCGTTAGATGAGTTTGATCTAACGGTTAATTATTTATAAATTTATATTAAAATACCTTATCGGGTCTACACGAGTCCACCCTATTTGGACCCGTCGAGTAATCGGGTCGGGTCCAGTACTAATAATGATTAATCAGGTTCGGGTCCGGAATAAGGTGTTCCGGACCCGATTGGATCCATTTACACCCGTAATTGTCTGCCTACAATCAACTATGTCTCGGGGCGGGCAGGGGAGGAAGGAAGCTTACAATCAACTATTTAACAATGAAGATCCAATTAGCACTCTTTCAAAACAAAAATTTGCCTTAATGTTATTTTTTTAACAAATAATTTAATTTTTATAAAAATAAAAAAATCAAGCGAAAACTTATTCCAAGTACAACCGCACCGCTCGATCTAGTATTAGGCCTCAGTCTTCTGCTGCTTTTTTCTTTCCTTTTGATTGAAGGCACGAGTATTAGGAGGTGTAAATAAGTCCTAACGGGTCCGAGATATCTTATCTCAGACCTAGACTCGATTTATTATTTATGAATCTGGACTCGACCCTATTACCCAGCGAGCTTGAATGGAATGAATATGGACCTTACCATATAGGGTCTCGATTCAGGTCTGATAGATCCGATTATAATTAAAAAATAAAAATAATTATAATAAATATAAAAACAATTCAAATATTATACCATAAACTCAAAAAAATAACAAGTTTATTGTCTTCAATTACAATCCTTAAGTATACTTATTAACCAAATCAAAATAATAAACGCAATGTCTTCAACTCAAAAAAAATAAATATATAAAATATTTATTATTAAAAATTTATTCGGGTCCCGAGTTTACCACATCAGAAACTTTACGTATCGTACTCATATCCATTTAAAAGATACATTATCAGATCTAAATCTAGATAAACGTATATAAATCTTGCACTGTAACTGAGTTTGTCGAGTCAGGTTGGGTCGGTCGGATAAATTCTGACCCATTGACAGTCTTAAAGAGTATGACAAACTTCGGAGAGAATTTGGAGCCTCAACGATTAAGGCACGAGTATTTGTTTCACACGGAGCTAATTATTCATATTTTCTTTAAAATATTATAAGTTTAATATTTATTTTTTAAAAATAACTATATCTTTCATTTAATTTTTCTTTACTTAGAAAAAAGTTTGACTCTATCCTAATCTTAACGACCTATTATTTATTGAAGCAAAAGGTATTGCTAGGGTGCAGAGAGTGGTACATAATTGTAGGATCTGTGAATAAGTTATTCTTCTGAGTTGAAGAGATACTTGCTTACTTAATACTATTTTTTTATTATTTAACGGTAGATTAATTTGATATTTCAGTAAATATTCAAACAAAGTATTGAGTTAAAAATTTTCAAACTCACTTTGCCTAAGTTTTGTGGAATGAATACTTGTCATTGTATACTCATATGTACACGAAAATCTTTATCCTTTTTCTTTTCTCCTTTGGGTCACCAGAATCAGATTGTATACACCAATGTATCTTCTTATTGACTGATGAAGTCAGAATCTGATCGCGGTCTTCTTCTTTCTTGAACCAATACCGGAAGACCACCTCTCATGGTGGCCGTAAGGCCTGGCACGAAACGTGGCGACTGACCTTTTGAAACGGAGACTTGGATGTCAAATTGTCTGAGTAATGCTAGAGCAATACTTTTCATTTCCACCAGGGCCATTTCCTTGCCTAGACAAACCCTAAGGCCAGCTTGAAATACCGGGTAGTTGAAAGGATTCACCGGCTTCAAAAAGCAGCTTTGCAGCCACCTCTCCGGCTTAAACTCAAGGCAATCTTGGCCCCAAATGCTCTGCATTCGTCCCATTGCATAAGGATGATAAGTCACCCTGGTCCCCTTCTTGACGAACGTTCCATCAGGGAGAACATCATCCTCTTGACAGAATTTCGAATCGAATTGTACCGGCGGATATAATCGGAGAGACTCGTATATTGCTGCTTGCAAATAAGGCATCTTCTGCATTTGTTGGAAGCTTGCAAGGTCCCGTGTTTGCCCCATGACTTCGTCTGATTCTTTTCTAATTTTTTCCTTCACCTCTGGATTTTGAGCTAATAACCAGAAGAAACAGGCCAAGGAAGAAGCTACTGTGTCACGGCCAGCTAGAAGAAAGCTAACTACGATGTCCCTGAGATACCTATCATCATTGACGGTGCCCATGAACCTTGAAAGGAGGTCTTTGTGCTCGGAAAATCCCCCTTTGCGCTTCTGTGCTATCACCTGTTCGGCGAGAGCATCAAGCAATTTGATGGCTTCTTTCAGTTTCTTCTCCGAACCTAAATTCAGGAGCCTTTTGAGCTTCCAGATAAGTGGAGAAGCCGACATTGCTCGCTCTGCAGATAATCTAGTGGCAAGATCAAAAGCCATTGCCAATTCCGAAATGGGCAACGACAACTCAAGGCAACCGGGGTCCAAACCAAATGAAAATCTGCAAATGGTGTCGAAGGAGAATCTTCGAAAGACGTCCTGCAAGTCCAACATTGATCCTTCTTTACCACAAACGGATGATAAAAGAGGAATAAGCCGACTCCGAATCTCCGTGGTGACAGTCTCAAAAGCGTAAGACCGAACTGAGACACTTCCCAGCTCCAAACTAGCCATTTTCCTTTGAAACTTCCATGAATCGCCATCAACATTGAAAATCCCCCGACCAAGAAGATCCCCTAATATAGTAGAAAACTGCTTCCCTTTCGGGTAATTCTCGAACCTCGTTTTGAGCATATACTCAACATTTTTGGGATTGGCCGTGATTACATTTCCAAGAACATGAACATGAATTGTCCCGGTTGAGCTTTTCTGCAGCAGATGAGCATACCAATCACACAAATTCCTGAACTGCGTAGTCCAGCTGGAGTTCAGATAAGTCTTGCACAAATCACAGCTGCACCATGGCTTTATTCTCGAGACGAAAAGCAAGATGGACAGAAGAACAAACAATACTGTGAAAGAAAAGAACAAGAAACAAAAACCCATCTGCAAGAACTGGAACCACACGAAACCAGATCGAAAACCCATATGCGAAGAGAAAGAAACAGAAGAAGATGAAGAAGATACGACTGATTGAATATTGAAACAACTGGAGGATTTTGAATTGATTATATAATGGTCTTGGCAAGCAACTTGGGTTTTATGGTTGGATTGTGGGAAGTGGGAACAACAAAAAGCGACAGCGGTTGAGTTGATGTCAAATTTCTAAATACCAGTTATATTTTGTTTTACTTGACCTCAGTTTTGGGTACACGAACTCAACGCAGAATTAGGCATAAAAAACGCGTGCGTTAATATTACCTTCATGTTCGTTGTTCCTTTGCATTATTGAATTCCAAACACGTGCTATAACAATTTTCTATTATATATCCATGTGCAATGCCATATGATTGAATGTCGATTTACTCTGTAACATTTTCATTTAAAATTTTAATATAAAATTTTTATTTTAATATTATTTTTTAAACAAATTTATTTTTAATTATGAAAATTAAAATAAAAATTTTAAAACACAAGCGTCCTACCATAAGAAATTTCCATGTTTCTAGATATAATAGAGAGTGATTTAGAATAAGTACGAAGGTAGAAATTGTGCATTTACTAATTGTGACTATAGAAAATCAAGATCAAGAAGCGTAACAATTTTACGCATTTTTTGATTTATTTTAATATAATTTTGAATTGTAAAATGTTTGAAAAAACCATCCCATATGCTTTTTATTCACATGAAATATTGTTTAGGTTATTCTACTTTTATCTTTTGGAAGGAAGAAACAGCCATCACATATCTTTTGGATGGATAGTATTTGGCTGGGATAGAAACATGATTAGTTCTTTTTTTTTAATAAAAAAATTATTTTTACCAAACTCAAAACAGAAATTCTCCCAATTAAATACAATCCAAATACAGTCCTGCAAATTTCCTTGTGATGTGCTCAGTTGTTGCATAATATTGGGATACAAATATATTAATCCTTTTAAGGTATATAATATATGCAAGTGCCAATATTTTTAAATATTAGCTGGGAATTAATGTCAAATAAAGTAGATGGAATTCAATGTGGAGTCAAATATTAAAGCAATAATTAACATTATTTACCAAAAATTTATTTCAAAATTTAAAATTGAATACCCAACACCCCATTGATGGTGACATATTGCAATAAAAAAAAAGGTATCGGTAGCCCATTAATTCTCATTAGAAACATGCATTATTATTAAATTCATGGAAAATAAATGATGAAATCCACCAAGAAAAGAACTTAATTACTACTAGACAATAAAAAAAGCAGGAAGCAGAAATCAGTGGAGAATAAAAATATCATCCTCAGATTCGGAAATTTCTTTCAGTCAAAAGAATTTATAAATTATTTTTTATAAACAAACCAAGAGTTTACTTTTACTTTTGACTTCTTGTCTTCTTTTTTTTTTCAATAAAAATGCTAATTTTAGTTTCGACAACCAGTGCTCGATTATTTAAAAACAAATGCAGAAATTAAACTGATTAAAAAAGAGTTCCAAAGGGGTGCGGGGCAACACCCAAATCTTCTTTCTGCAACTTTGCTTCTCTGTTTATGGCCATCCATATATTCTCTTGAAGTACTACAACACAGTCAAGAAACCATAATCCAGCAGTCAGTAAGAATTTATGTATTGAATTTTATAAAAATAAAATTTAATTATGTGCTATTCAAATGAACCTCAAGTTTTCCTCCTCGTTTCTCAAAATTAACTGCATAAAAGATCACTTTTATGCACTTCTTCTTTTAGCTTCAATATGGAAATACCATATAATGACGCCATTAAGTGTGAAAACCACGGAGATGTTCGATAGAGCACGCCGAAGACCCCATACAAAAGTGCTCCACGTGGTCGCTTTTGTCGACAGCAGCCACGACGAACAAGAATTTCCGCTGCCGCTGCTCCGTTCGTGAGAAAGTTTAATCGCGAAGAAACTGAAATTATCATAAAACAAAAGCCGTCGAGAAGCCGTACGTAGAATTAGGATGTCGGTGACTTTTTGACTTTCGTCTCGGCAGTTTCGGAGAAACTTTCCGGCTAGATGAATTCCGATGTCGGTTGGGTCTAAGATACATGCATCTTTCAATTTGTAAGAGTTTACGGCAGAAAAACTTCAGAAATTTCGGACAAGTGTGTCCCCTAATCTCACCGGCGTGCCATGTGCTTTTTTAGTTAATAGGTTCAACTATATGAATGGAGGCTACATTTTGTTACGCCGTTACATCAACTTCGTCCTCCGCCCCCCTGTTTCGTAATTGGCTACAATTAGACATGATACGATAATGATCTTTTATGGATTTTGTTGTACATTCGATTATACATTTGATTGTGGAAACGCCACTTCAAAGGGTAAACTATGTTGATTTTCTAAAAATGGATTCCCTTTTGATATGTCGATCTGGATATATTACTGATAATAAGAGACTTACCTGGATTTGCCACCCTTGGCGTGCAAGGCAGACCACCTTTTGATAGAGCAAAATAGGACACGCCATCCTTTAAATTCGTTCCCCCTTTTAGATTGCCAATTCCTGTTTAAAATTGTCTACATATCACTTTTTTATAATTTGTCATCAATTTTAATATATATATATATATATATATATATATATATATATATTTGCTCTTATTAATTAAGCAAATAGATCATAAAACCACATATTTGTGTCACCTTTTTATTAAATTAAAAAAATTAATTATAAAAAAATTAAAATATCATATATTTTTAAACGGAACGCAAAACTACTCTTTAGTTCTTCGGCCGACAATAACTCAAAATTTCGTGGGCAACTCGTGCATATCCTCCCAGAATGCATGGTACCTGAACCTGGACAGCGAGAATTACGAAAAAGATAATATCTGTTACTACCCACAGTATATACAAGACGGCGAAAAGACGAAAAGGAAGGCAGAGAAAACACAAGTGGATAAGGTTGAAAGTTGAATCGCTTCCCGTCGTGGGGTCCGTTCAAAGGACACATTTTGCACGTTTTAAAGATTGCTTCGTGTTTAACGATGACGTCGATCGGAGTCGTATATCCGGTGATATCACTGGAATTGTTATTCGATATTGCTCGCGGGCAAAAATCGACATCCAATACAACCGCGAGACAACCTAAATCCAGAGTTCTATGTCGGCCTTTCGTTTTGGCTGGTATAACGACACCGTCGCTGTCTCTTTCAAAGCATTTGATTTTTTTTTATCAATTTAAAGAATTATGAATTTTTTAAAGTTATTATTATTTATAAATTTTGTTTTTTACTCTTATAATAGTATAAAAAATAAATTAATTTAATTTAAAATATAATAAAAATATTAATTCTTTTATTTTAAAATATAATATTTTTAATTTTTTAAAAAATATTTAATTTTTTATAAATTTTAAAAATTAATTTTTAAATATTATCTTCATCATAAATATAGTATTAAAAAATTTATATTTTAAAATAGATAAATTTACTGTGCAAAAATGAGGCAAACATAGTTCATGTTACACAAGATATTGATGTTAATAAAATACTCAACACAAGTCAAAATTAAATGTTCAACTTTGTATCTTAATTTGTTTAAAAATAATGTTCCTTTTTAAAAATAAAGAGAAAATAACATATTTAATATTAAAGTTTAAAACAAATCATATTATGATCCTCAAAATTTTTGTCAATAGTTATTATCTTTTAATAAATTTTTGTTCTGCCAAAACATCTTAACTACCAATTTATACTTAAATATTTGATAAAAAAAAGTATATAATCATTACGTATTAATTTTTTAAAGTAAATTATGCATCACATCTCATTTTTTTCAAAATTATCTCATCTATCAAACACGTGATCACATTCAGCTATTATGTCATCTATTTTCCATCAATCTAGACGTCTTCTGTATCTATTATCATTAGCGTACATATATATATATATATATATATATATATATATATATATATATATATATATATATATATATATATTATCTAGAATATAAGTGGAACAAATTAGGTAAGAAAATATATACAAAATATTTGAAAATATACAGAAAATAATATATACCACTAACATCCCCACAATCAGAATGAGACGAAGGCGAACAACAAACCGAAGTGAGGAACGGACGTGAAGAATACCGATTTGACTAGGGTATAGATAATATATTTTTTAATTTATATAGAATAGATTCTCAATCGTCATATTTTGATCTAATGGTTAAAAATTCACACATTAAAAATAATTATTCCTATTAGAATAATTATTAATTCCATACGAAATAATTATTCTACTTGAATAATTATTTTTAACATGTAAATTTTTAATTATTAAATTAAATTTAACTATTAAAATTTAATCTATATAAATTTTAAAAAAAATACTATGTACACGCTAGTCAAGTCCAAAAGTGTACACCCTAGTCAAGTCCAAAAGAGTACCAACACTAACTCTGTCGCGCACGAAGTAGATATTGATCTTCTGTTTAGCGCGCGGTGCGGCTATGCTGGACCGAATTAGAAGCAAGAAGTGTGGCACTAACATTATTACAAAAGACCAAGGAGGTCCAAGCCCAAATTGTAAGGAGTGAATCCAGGAACGTTCAGAGATAGTCAGCCTCACGGCCCTCACCAGAAGAACGGAAGGCTGTGGATTGTCATTTAGATGACTATGAAATTGGATTATTGTCAAGAAATATACTATAGTCAAAGTAGACCAATCAGCATCAAAAATATTGAGACACGTAACGTGGATCTTCACCTCCTAGAAAGCCCAATAACTTCATATTCTTTATTTACTTATAACAGTGTCTTGGAAGATGGTCCAAGCCCAGTAAGTCGGATCTCCAAGGAAAGACATTAGCCTGGCCCAATAAAAGTCAATTGGAGAAATTGCCCAGAAAGTTTGTGAGAATAAGAAACAAAAATGGACCAATAATTCATTTATTTTTACACCATTATTATATATAATTTTTTAACCATTTATAGTGCATTTACATCTTATTTTTAAAAATTTACTCACTCTTTCTCTAAAAATTAAATTAAAATACGTCTAATTTTTAATATTTTAAATTTTAAGAGATTATAAAATATAATGAGTAATGAATTTATACCAAATAATTTTAATTATAACATAAAAATAGAAAAGACCTTAAAGATTTAAAATTTAAAAATATAGTTAAATTTCATGCAATTTTTGCTAGATTGAATGGAACTTGCATGCAAGTTCTACCGGTCTTGGCATAAATTGCATGAAATTTCCGCCAGAGATGGCGAAAAATGCATTCAAGTACCATTGCTTCATTTCCTTTTTTTTTTCCTTTCAACTGCATAGAAGGGCGGAAATTATGAAACACTTTTGCCCATTGCGGCGGAATTTTGCAGCGTGTTCTGTGGAACACGATGGAATATGTACTAGATTTTTCAATTCCTTTGTTTCGATTGTTCTAAGGAAAATTGTCATGATTTTTTAACTCACAAACATAAAAAATTAGATGTACTTAATTCATTTTATACAAATTCGAAGTAGTTTTTTCTAGAATTTTGGTATCCAAAAACTTTAAGAGAAAATGAAGGAGTTTAGAGAGTGAGTAGTTTAAAATGAAAATTTCTAAAATTACATATAATCAAATTGAAAAATGTATATAGTACCCATATGTTTAACCTTAGAAAAAACACTATGATTATCTTTAAACTTTTTTTACTTTTTTCACATTGTCCATAAACCTTTTTAATCTTTTCATATCTATAAACTGTTTTTTGCAACACCCTGATCTAACAAATCTTGACACCCATGGCGGAATCTGGTCAAACAAAATCATGATTCCTGCACATACATTGTTCTAAAGGGTATTTTTGCTCATTCAGGGCACTCTCTCTAACTCCAACGATCCAACCCACTCCAAAGCAGGTCAACCTCAACCGATTTTAAACTTAACTAGTAACCTACTTTTTAATTCATAATGTCAATTCAAATTGCCACTATCTCCCAAAATTTTTCAATTTTTTGTTCACCATACTAAGACCTTAATCCAAATTAAAGCATCCATTCATCAAAGGCGGAGATTTCCATTTACAATTTGAGTTGATAGTTCAATTTGGGGCCTAAAAGAGATGAAGATTCGAAAGAGAGAGAGGCATAATGACACAACGAGATACTGTTAGTTATTCTTTACCATTTGAAACCCTAAATGTTGTTGTATGGTGCCTTTAATACTCTTTTGTTTCATCTTTCTAAATGTACCTCGTATTAGTCATTTTTTAAATTGCAATATACTTAGTTTTATGGTATTTGTCTTTGATTCAGTTGTCAAGTGGTCCCAATCTTTGTATACAATGTTGTCTTATGATTCCTTTCTACTCATTTTGTTAAACATTTCAAGTTCGAAGTTGTCGAGTGGTCATATCCCTAATAATGTTTTTCACTTCTCCTCTGTCCTATTGGTGTAGTAGACCTTGGTTATGGGTTTTTTCACTCTAAAAGTACATCATGGAGGTAAGTTTATGGAAAATAAAAATAAGAAGAAGGTATACGTAGGAGAGGTAGTGGACTATATTGATCATTGTAATGTGAATAAGTTTTCAATAGAAGACTTGGATCTACAATGTAAAATCTTGGGATTGAAAAGGGTGACTGGATGTTTTTACTATGTGGATGGGACCTGTGGACAAATATACTTGACAATAATTTTGTCTGAGACTGACGTGCCAATTATGTATGGGTATGGTGCTGCTAGAGAGGAAACATATGTGTTTGTTGTAGAATAAATGTCAATTTTGTCCCTCAAAATAAGTGTTTGTCTCAATCAAAGATCTTCTTTTACAGAAGTCCATAAAGAATCTCTACAAATATTATTCTTGTGCCAATGAAGGACCCATCAAACAGATCGTTAAGACTTTAACGATCAGAAATAGGAGTCTAATTTTTTGGGGTAAAAAAGAATAACAATACTTTAGGGAAGAGTAAAGTAGGTTTTTCACCACATGCTTGGTGTTGTGCATGCCAGCCAAGTCTACTAAGCTTGTTTCCCTCCACAACCGTATCTAGACATTGATAGGCTAACCCTAAGTTAAGAGAGAGATGAAAAGACAGGTTGAGTGAAGTAGGAAAAAACAACGAAAGTGACATTCAGTCGACGAAAATCGAAAGTAAAGCTCAGTATAATCTTTGTTTGCAGAAGAATCACAGTAGCAGTTTGCAATTTTTGGATTCTGTGGTGGTAAGAATTGCAGTAGCAGTAGGAGTTTGTGATTTTCAAATTCTGTGGTGGTAAGAATTGCAGTAGCAGTAGCAGTAGCAGTTTGCAGAAGATAGCTTGGTTCCTTCGAGATGTCACACTTCATGTCGATCCGGCAAAACAAGGCTCCATATACGGTAAACATGTTAAAATGTGTCATGTTATGTCATGTTTTACACTAATTTTTTGAATCTAATGCTGTTATTGGATGTGTATATGACATGCGTGGTGGGGTTCTTGGATATTGTATTTATTCCACGAACACTGTACTTTTGTCCATTTCTATTTGGCATGAGTATTGGGTTTCAGAATGTCTTCTTCCTCTGCACTTTTTCGCCCCCTTAGATTCTCCCTTTTGTAGATGCTTAAAATGTTGGGAGTTGTTTTGGTTTTGCATGTCAAGTGGTCCCAACTCTGGATTATGTATGCATATTTTAGAGTTTGTGAAAATAAAAGGCCAATAATTGATGATGTATGTCGTAAAGGAAAGGCAGTAAAGAGTGGGTGTGCTGACAAAGTAAATTAAAGAACTGATAAAGTTTTTTTCCCTCAAATAAAGGTAGTTCACGATATACAATAAGAATGCATTACAATGAAAAATTTATTGGAAAGGACTTCAAAAGTTACGTGGGAGGCAAAGTTAGTCACTTTGATAATTGTGATGGAGATATGATGTCTCTAATTGAGCTAAATGAAATGACCAAATTGCTGGGATGCTCTGGTTTTATGAATTACTATTGTTTTATACCAAGAGAGGGATGGAAGTTGTTGGAGAGTGATATTGATGCTGTTGAGTCTACCAAATGGTCAAAAAAAAAAAAAAACAGTGTAGTGGATATTTATGTGGACCATTTGGATGACAAACCTGTTCATGTAACTAGAAGTACAACTATTCCTATATTAGAGTTGGACAATTCAGAAGAGGAGAGAAATAGAGAATCCGATTTTGAGGATGAGAATGAGGTTGATGGGCCATTGGTGGATGTAGAGGATATGTTAACCATCGATGTCATTGATGATTCATTAGTATATAATGTTGTCAGCGCTGAAGGTATTGCAAATTTGACTGATGATGATATTTTTGAAGTTGCTTCTGTTGCTGTTGAAACTGTGGAATTGGGAGAGGCTTTAGTTGATGCCTTTGGAAGCTGTTCTAACCAAATAGTTGGGTCTGTCCAAGAAAATTTGCTACAACAGAGTGTAGATGGTGATCCAGATGGAATAATTAGTGATTCTGATGATGAGGATCTCTGTGATGAAGAGGTGTAACCAAAGAAATATAGTAGGAAATTATTTGCCTCTCCCAAATACGTTGTGTTTAACCAACAAACTGACATGTCAAATCCTACGACTCTTGGCATGAAGTTTGACAGCACTGCAACATTAACAAGAGCCATAATTGAGGCTGCAATTAAGGAAGGAAGGGAAGTTTGGTTCAGCAAGAATGATGCAAGAAAGGTAAGGGCAAGATGTGAAGAGGATTGTGAGTTTGTCATGTATGCATCTAGGGGTAAGAATAGCCATACTCTCCAATTAAAGACCCTAATTCCCCACACCTGCAACAGAACATTCAAGGTGCCATTGGTGAGTAGAAAGTGGTTAATGGAGAAGTATGCGTATAGAATCAGATCAAATCTCCCAATATCCAGCAAAAGCATTGAAACAAGACATAAAGAAGGAGCATGTTTTGGATATGTCAAGATCAATGTTGTATAGGGTGAGAAAGGATGTTGTAGCTGAAATGTTAGGATGTGACAAAGAGCAATATAAACTGTTATGGAGCTACTGTGCAGAAATAATGAAAAGCAACCCAAAAAGCTCATGTGTCATAAAGGCAAAACTCTTGGGTGATAATTCGGCTTTTTTTCAGAGAGTTTACATATGCTTAGGTGCTTTAAAGATGAGGTTCTTAGAAGGTTGTTGGCCATTCATAAGCCTTGATGGATGTTTTTTGAAAGGTCAACCAGGAATTTTGCTAACTGATGTGGGATGTGATGCAAATGGGTAGGTTTATCCATTTGCTTATGCTGTGGTTAAGACGGAAATGTATGCATCATGGAAGTGGTTCTTGGAGAATCTGATCAAAGACCTGGGGATTGAAAATGATCATTGTTGGACATTTATGAATGATAAGCAAAAAGGGTTGCAGATTGCAATTGAAGAGTTGTTGCCTAATGCAGAACATAGGCATTGCCTAAGACATTTATACAATAATTTCAAGCTAAAACACAAGGGTTTAGCACTTAAGAGACTCCTGTTTGATGCAGGAAAGGCAACAAGGAATTGTGATTATCTTAAGGTAATGGAGAAAATGAAGGGTGCCAATGAAGCTGCTTATCAGTGGTGCCAAGCTAGATCTGCAGTGCACTGGTCAGAGGCTTTCTTTAAGACACACTGCAAGTGTGACCATTTGTTAAATAATTTAAGTGAATGTTTTAATGGTGTGGATCAAATCATAGAAGCAAGAAGCCTACCGA
Organism: Rauvolfia tetraphylla; assembly: GCA_030512225.1. Lineage (NCBI taxonomy): Eukaryota > Viridiplantae > Streptophyta > Magnoliopsida > Gentianales > Apocynaceae > Rauvolfia > Rauvolfia tetraphylla. Next base: position 3,368,872 of record JAJQKT010000062.1, read on the forward strand.
TCTTGAGCATGCTGGAAAGGATTAAAGAGTATCTGATAGAAAGAGTCATGAATCAGAGAAGGGCAATGATGAGATACACAGGGAACATATGCCGTGCAGTGCAGAAAAAACTGAATGACATAAAGAAGGAATCAGCTGCATACATACCTAATTGGAACGGGAGTTGGCTTTTTGAGGTCACAGATAGGGGAATTGAGAGTAGGGTGGTGGATCTAGAATCCAAAAACTGCAGCTGTAGGGTGTGGGACTTAACAGGTATACCGTGTTGCCATGCGGTTTCAACCTGCTCCTATTTGAGAATTGCACCTAAAGAGTTCGTTGATGAATGTTTTGCAAGATCAACATTCATGAAAATCTATAACAATCCATTAATCCCTATTCATGACAAGGACATATGGCTTAAAACTCCTTATAATGAACTGCTACCTACATGTGGCCTAAAACTCCTTATAATGAACTGCTACCTCTAGCAGTGACAAGACTGCCAGGCAGACCCAGGGTTATGAGAAGAAAAGAACCAGCTGAGATGGAACAACAGTAAGACAAAGGTAAGCTCAAGAGAGTTGGGACAAGAAATAAGTGTGGAAAGTGTGGAGAAATAGGCCATAACAAAAGTGAGTGTAAAAAGCATAATGTTAACCATTCATCTATTGAAAACCCTAGTCAAAGTAGAGACTCTGATCCATATACCCAACTCAGTCAGGCCCCAATGACCAATCAGGCTACTCAGCTGAATTAGGTACAACCATTCTAGGCCAAATATTAGATTTTTGTTCATTTTCAGAGCCATATTGACATATCTTGGTTGATGCAGACCCAGTTCCAAGCAAAAAGGAAGCAAATTGTGTGACATAACCTTACAGGTAAGTCTATCCCCACTATCCTATCTATTTTAATTGTTCTAATCATTAAATTGTATTTGTCTCTCACAGGTAAACGAATAAAGTTCAACATTTAATGGATGGTGCATCTTTTTTGGCTTGGCTTATGCTGTTATTTTGGCTATAATACCATGGCTGCTACACTTTGCAACTTGACTGATGGATTCATTTTTTGGGATACTATAATCGTGCTGAATAATTTATTTATGACTTATGTTTTTGGTGTAGTATGGTTTGTGATGCTTGTAGCAACTACCAAGTTGCAGAACATGAATTAACTTCAAGTTTTTCTGTCATAGGAACTGCTACTGTGTTGTCAACCTGGATCAGGATGTAACTTTTTGGATTGCTAATTGAAATGGAAGCATCTTTTGAACCACAATTTTTCATTTGCTTCTGTTTTGGCAGACTTAATGTATTCCATCTCCAGTTTCTGTCATTTGTCTTTTTACTTTTTATTATAGATATTTGCAAAAAAAATTCCCCTAGAGTTTATATTTTTTTTTTGTTCTTTCTCTGAAATTTAAACAATGGTAAAAACAAACAAAATGATACAAAAAAAGACAAGAAAAATATCTTTATAAAATAACAAACAAATAAAATACACAAAGGGGAACACTTCATTCGACCATCATGAACATATTAAAGCAACCCCATTACAATTGGTTTTCCCCCACTCTCAAGCTACTTTTCCATCCCAGATACCAAGATACAACCAATTTAGACCCATAGTATCCACATGAAGATGAGCCAAGAAAGGGTCAAAGTTGACTACAACCTCCTTTGTCTTCTCCGTGCCACAACAGTATCATTCTCCAACTTGTTAATCTTCCTCAACAAACCAGGAATTACAGCTTCACTTCTTGGGCAAATGGGTGGGTAAAACCATTGAAAATATCGACACCCGTTTGCCTTCTACTGGGATTGAATCAAGAAAATATGATAGAAAAATAGAGAATTATTAAACATGTTGATTTTGAGGTTAAGAGTAGGAAAAATCATGAAGATTTACCTCATATCTTGAACAAGATTTGAACCTCCTCCCTGGATTTAAATCTATCCAAGAAGTTCTCACCTGCACTGGTAGGCGACAATTGCATTCCTCCATAGCCTTCTACCGAAGAGCACTTACCTCAAGAATCTTATGTCTCTTGCTCAATGTCCAGATATGGTTGTGGAGGGAAACAAGCTTAGTAGACTTGGCTGGCATGCACAACACCAAGCATGTGGTGAAAAACCTACTTTACCATTCCCTAAAGTATTGTTATTCTTTTTTACCCCAAAAAATTAAACTCCTTCATTGACACAAGAATAACATTTGCAGGGATTCTTTATAAACTTTTGTAAAAGAAGGTCCTTGATTGAGACAAACACTTATTTTGAGGGGCAAAATTGACATTTATCCGTTTGTTGTACAGGAATCTAGTTCTATTCAGAGGTTGTCAAAGTAGGATAAATTGATAAAAAAGGACATTGGAAGAAAAGCTAGAACTAAGAAAATAGGGGAGGGGACTAAAGAAAACCTGAATTTGGAGGCAAGTGAGCTAGTAGAGACAACAGTGATTCCACAAGAGCATAGTGGTGAGTGGGTGAAGGGGGAAGAAACGAACAAAGAAGAAGGGTAAAAGTATAAACGTAAGTGCTAATCAATTGGGGGCATCTTGTGGGAGGAAAAGAATCCTACATAAGAATGATGTTGCTAAAAAAGGAAACATAAGAGAAAATGAGACGTTTGCTACATGAAATGCACAGACATAATTAGTGATGCCACAAATACAAATTATGCAGATAATGCTGGAAATCTTGAACAAGTTCATGAACCTTCAAATAAACAAGTGTGGACGGTAGTAGGAGTTGGGGCATAACAAGAGAACATGCACAAATGAGGTTAGAAATGGATCAAATTGTCAAGCAAAAGAGGAAGATGTAGGTAAGACTGTAACAAAGATTACAAAGAGTCAATTAGATTCTTATATTTCACAAATATTCATCAATCAAAAAAGCTTCATATATTTAGTTTGCTTTATTACAGATTAGTGCAATAGATAATTAGCCTTTAAATGTAGAAGTCAACATCGAAGGGACGCAACCAATCTTCTAAGTGACAAATATAAGTGGTTCTCTTTTTCCAGCACATTCTGTTGAACAAAAAGACAACAATTTACCCTTTTTGTGTGTAAAATTCAAATTTATCTACTCATTGCAGCATGGTAAAGGGAATGACAAACTGGAAGGTATTGGGGATAAAGAGAACAATGGGGATGACTCCCTAGAAGATGTTGAGAATGACAATTCAAGGGTACGAAATTTAATAGGCTTAAGTACACAGTGGATTTTTTCTGAGTAATGTTTTTGCCTATGCAAGATTCTAATTTATACTATAACCCTATACAACTTGAGCATGCCCAGAAGAAAGTTAGGCTATGCGAAGTTTGTTTCCAGCCTGGCCATAATAGAGCTACATGCCTCACTGAAATGGGTTAGTGGATCAAGCATAATTTGTCTCACTTCTGAGTTTCAATATGTGAGGAGGGCTTTAAATATATGTTTTGAAAGCTAATATATTGAATGCTGCTAGCCTTTTTTTTTTTGGGAGAAATGTATTGAAGGCTGTTGCCTATATTTTGAACCAATATGTCATATTTTGGTGCATTAGACTAGTAGATAACTTTATGAGCAGATGATATTTTTTGGACACACCTTATCATATTTTGCAGTTACAAATGACTTTCTTTATACGAATAGCATATTACCCTTTACAGTTTTATTGCATATAATAGTTCGAACTTAATTCTGATTAGGAAATGGGCAAGCATGTGTATTTTTTTTGAGCTAGTTGAGTAATTGAACTTGCCACTTGTGTTGAAACAAAGACAAATATCACTCAAGAATGACATTAACTGCACACATGACAGTCATTTGGCATACAAGCAAATTGTACAAACTTGTTATTCCATAGACCTAAACCACTAGGAATTGAAGCAATTGTACAGACTTGTTCCACTACTAAACTACCAAGAACTACAAAAGTTTCTAACATCCAACGCAATTGATGCAATTCATTCTTTTGTACACTAACATTACAACACAAACAATAGTAACAACACAAGATATTACAACGACACTAATGTATTCTGGGATCCTCTTAGCCATTATTCTTCGTTCTGCTTCTTTCCTATCTAGCCACCTCAACAAGCCTAGTATTACTATCTTTAGGCGACTGCATATTGGAGCATCATACCACTCAAAGTAGCTATATCCCCCAACTTGCCATTGTGATGAATTGAATTAAAAAAATGGTGAAATTAAAAATAGAAAATTTATAACATTTCTTTAAAAAACACTTCTCCAACATTAGTAGCTAATTTCTTACCCCAGAATTCTCATAGCCCCATGAACCTCCTACTTGGGTTGAAATCAATCCATGAGGTACGAATTATGGCGAGCTTCCCACAAAGACAAATTATATATCTTGATGGGTTGCAGGACCACTTCAAACTCAAGGAATGGGACATCTTCTTTTGCAAACGCAAGGGATTAAAGGGCAAAAAGAATTCTTAGGAATTCTGGGTTTCACTAATTGGATGGAGAAGGAAAGCAACAATCTCTGTGATTTAGACACAGAGGACAAGTAGGGTTTTTAGAGGAGAAGGGCACGCATGTTTGGCTTTGGGGTGGAGTGGATCGTTGGAGTTGGTTGGAGTCTCTTGAATGGACAAAAATACTCTATAGAAAGGTGTCGTGTTCTAGGAGCATGATTTTGTTTGATCGGATTCCGCTAGGGTGTTAAGATTTGGCAAATCGAGAGTCGCAAAAATAGTTTATGAATATGAAAAGATAAAAAAAAGGTTTATGGACAATGTGAGAAAAATTAAAAAAAAAATTTAAGGATAATTATATTGGTTTTCTCCTATACTTATGAACACTTTGTGAAATTTACAAGTTGAGTTTTATATTTAATAATTTTGAAAATATTTTTTAAAAAAATTTTAGTAGTAAAATTTATGATATTTTCAATTAATTCATCTTTTGTTGAGAGTTGATAGAGAACAAAGGATAAAGTAATCGATTCACTTATGGTCTATTTTCATTCTTTTCTCATATAAAATTTTTAAAATAACATAAATATACAAACAACAATTTAGAAGAGAAAAGTAAAATGAAAATATTTCAATTATTAATTATCTAATTTTTTATTAAAAAAAGTAATTGTACTGCATGAACAAAATAAAGAATATAGTTAGTAGCTGGTAGATGAATATTGTTATATAATAATATAAAAAAATTAAACTTAAGTATTCATGATAAAAAGAAAATTGTTTATAACAACTTCTATAGAAAACATTTGGTATACCAACAATTGGTGGTTTGAAAAAGTCATCTCAATAATTTTTTTCTTTTCATTCTAAAAAAAATGTAATTATTTTTCTTTTCATTTGAGAAAAGAAAAGGTTAATATTAAGTAGATTTTCAACAGATTAGGAGGTAAAATTTAACAAAAGAAAAATATGGAAGGAGGGGGGTGACCAGCAAATGAAAAAAAAAAAACATTTCTTTGGAATAAGAATTTTAAAGGTAAAATAAGATCTATTTTTTAAAGGGAAAATAAGATCTTTTTTTTTTCTAAAAGAATAAATAGGATCTTATAGGTCTAATACACTCCGTTCGCGCGACGGCTAGAGACAACGAGGTCCCAACACAACGGCAAACCGCCAGCGCTACCACCATGAACACCAATAACGCCGCCGTGAATAACAAGAAGAACAAGAAGAAGAAGAAGAACCTGACCCCGGAACTCCAGTTCCGGTTAAACCTCGACCAATGTTCTAAAACCAAAGACCTCCCGGCCGTTATTTCCCTCTTCGAATCCGCCACCAGCGCCACCGCGAATCTCCACCTGACTCAGCACCACTACAATTCCCTCCTGTATATCTGCTCCAACTCAGTTGCTTCCGATGACGCATCAGCTAATGCCTCCGCTATTGAGTTCGGCTTCAAGGTTTACAATCATATGGTTGCCAATGGTATCACTCCCAATGAGGCCACCGCCGCTGCTTTCGCGAGGCTGGCCGCCGCTAAGGATGATGGTGATGCCGCGTTTGAGCTCGCCAAGGGCGTAGGCCAGTTGGGGAAGTTGAGGACTTATGGGCCTGCCCTGTTCTGTTTTTGTAGAAATGGAATGGCTGATAAGGCCTTCGAAGTTGAGGACTGCATGATTTCATTGGGGTTGCAACTACAGGAACCTGAGCTTGCTGCGTTGTTGAAGGTGAGTAGAATGGATTGGACTTAGCATTTCTGTGTAGGAATATATCAATGGATGTATAAGGAAATGCTGTATTCGATACTTATTTGAATTTTATATTGGGAACTAATTGTAGTTTTGCTTCTATAATTAATTCCTTGGTCATTAATAAACTTTCTAAAATTTATCATGAATATATAATATGTATGGCACAGAAGCAAGTTGTAATCTTTATAGTCTGGAATCAGTAGGATTTATGACAGCAGATATCTGCATCAATCAATGCTATAGTGTTGTACACGGAACAAGAAACCTTTTTTTCCCCTTGAAAATCAAACTTTTGTTGCTTGATAGTTTGACTGCTCATGAAACTGGTCCATTCTGCGCATTCTGGGCATTGTCTGATCTGTCCTGTACTGAAATTTCAAACTAATTTAGTGTTTGTGATGATTCGTTTTGCATTACAAAAAAGAGTCGTTTTTTATATTATTCCCTCGTCTGCCTTTTGAACATGTTGAATTTGCAGTATCATTTCTTTCACCAGTCTTTTTATTTTCTTTTCTTTTTGTGTAAATTGAGAAACACTGACAACCTGTTCTTTACGCTTCTGCAATTTGATACTATGTGGAAGTCAACTGTTGATGTAAATTGTTCAAGGCATGATACTGTTTTCAGATGCTACTAAGTGTTGTATTGAAAAATGTTCCATTTGTTAGTCTATCCTAGTCATATTCTTGTAAAACTACTTGGTGATTATTATTTGTTCCATCATTATTATTCTTACAATGGGGAGATATATGTTTTACTTACGTGTTACTAGTATCCTTTAAGGTAAGCATGGAGAAGAGGAAAGGAGACAAGGTTTATGAATATTTGCATAAGCTCAGAGAAGCTCTTCGGAGTATTAGTGGGTCAACTGCAGATGCCATTGAGGGTTGGTTTTGTGAGGAAATCGCTTCGGAACTGGGTCAGGAGAGTTGGGATGTGGGTCAGGTGAAGGAAGCAATGTTGAGGAATGGAGGTGGATGGCATGGACTAGGGTGGCTGGGGAGAGGAAGGTGGATAGTGCAAAGGGCTAATGTTGCTACAGATGGGAGATGTTTTGCTTGTGGGGAGCGGTTAGTCTGTGTTGATATTGATAGGACAGAAACTGACCAGTTTGCACAGTCTGTTGCTTCCTTGGCAATGGAAAGGGAAGTACAATCCAATTTCAAGGAATTTCAGGTTAGTAGATTCTGGTTATTGTTGCATAAGTTAAATGACTGATTTGAACTCTCAAATTATTCCTAACATTCCTTTCGACTTCTGCATAAGATTTTGATGTTTGATAATGACTGCAGAAGTAGTGTGTGCAATATTTTCTTTGTTGCTTTAGAATAGATGTGGAAGAAACTACATATGCGAAGGCTGTTTGATTACTTGGGTAGATCCTTTGAAACTATATCTTATCACAGAAATAAGGATTAAAGGGAATTGTAGAATTGGTTCAATCTCACTTGAAAATATTAACTGTCAACTGCAGACACTGAACAAAGATGGACAGTGAGTTCGCTGCTGATTAATGTTGGTGAATAGGAGAAATTGAGGAATTCAGTTACCCATTCAAAGGCCCCTGTTACAATTTTTTGTGGACTGATTGGATGTGAAATTCTGATCCAAGAAATAATCTGCAAAAGATGCAAAAAGTGGACTTTATGAATTTTGGACTTGAAGTTTGTACCAATCTGCCAAGGATGCAAGAGTGGACTTTATGAATTTCTGGACTTATTTGAAGTTTGAACCAATGTTCATGAGATTTTGCATCTTGAATTTTGATACTTCTCCCCAAATTTATGATGGATTAGCTTTTAATCTTTTTGAATTCTAATCATGAAAAAGTAAGATATTTCCTCAATCTTCAACTTTTGTTGAACTTTTCTTTCTATTTGTAAAAATTATTGAGGGATGGCTAGAAGAAACTTCAGGATTCGAGGCTATAGTGGATGGAGCAAATGTCAGCCTATATGAGCAGAATTTCGAGAATGGTGGATTCTCTGTTTCTCAGGTTGAAAAGCTTTGAGTAATATTTTCTGTAACTTTGTCTCTTATATTTGGTTTTTGCATGACTGAAATAACCTTGACTAATTGATTTATTTTTCCGTTTCCTGATAATTTTGATAGAGCAGCTTGATGACGTTGTCAGAGAACTTTATAATAGGAGCAAGAAGTTACCACTAATTGTCTTGCACAAGAGACGTATTACAGCACTTTTCGAGAATGCTTCCAACAGGAACTTGCTTCAGGAGTGGATAAATCAAGGAGTTCTTTATGGGACACCGCATGGATCAAATGATGATTGGTAATATTCTGTACTTCTTGCAGAATATCGGAGTATTGTTAATTCTGACTGGATTTGGCACTATAAACTGTTTATTTCTCATGTTCAATCATTTGAAGCAGTTACCTTTTTCCTGTGGGAAACTGATTGATATCTTTTTTCTCCCATTGGCGAGATTATAGGTATTGGCTATATGCAGCCGTGAAGTTTAAGTGTCTGCTTGTTACAAATGATCAAATGAGGGATCACATATTTGAACTTCTCGGAAGCAGCTTTTTTCCTAGATGGAAAGAGAGACATCAGGTAGGCGTTCTCTGTTTAAGCTTTTTCCTATTTCATCTTCCTGAATATGTTAGTGTTACCTTGTGTACTATTCTCTATAATCATTGTGCAACAACTACATTCCTATTGAATGCCAGTTTTTTTCAAGAATTTAATTCAATTTTCCTGTCAGATTGGGTAGGCACATGCGCCGTCCACCTACACCACAATATAGGATCTTTAGAAAATAAAATAATAGAAATGAAAAGATTTTTCTGAAATACTGCAATTAGTATGCCTTCATACTGAATTTAGTGGTTCAGATCTTCAATTTTAAGCTGGAGCATGTGACTACTGCTAAATATTACCTCCTCTGCTAATGTTGCAAAAAGGTAGGAGTAAATTATTTAACTGAAGCTTTTTTTTTTTTCTCTTTCATTGTCTTTTTTGCAACTTAACCTAAAAGGAAAAGGAGTCTGTTTTCTCTGAATCTATTAAAAGCTGTGGGACAGTGTGTACAATACTGCAAGAAAGACCAATGTGAATCTTTGGTTACTCGAAGCTCTTAATAGGCCCTTTTCTAAGATTAGTCATGATGAAATAATGTGATGTAGCAAAGGAAAGTTAGATTCTTGGAGCCTTATCTCGTAAAATAATGCGAGGAACAGGTTACTGAGAATCTACCTCACAAAGGAAACAAGTTTGATGGGGAGAAAACCCAGGAATGTGGAGAGTTCTCAATTGTTTTGTTTTCTTCCTCCGGACCAAAATCTACCATGAAGCTGATACTGTATCAACAATGAATTGTCCCAGGCACTATACAACCCCCCTTCCTCCCTTTCTTTTTGTTGACTCGATATGTCTTGATCCTGGGTTTGATGATCAGATTCTGATGTGTAGGAGTGTGTACATGTAATATTTGAAGTGGATTCATGTTGTTCACAATTTTTCTTGCTAATGTCATGGACAGTTTGAACTTTTTAAACTGTCTATGAATTGTGGAAAATGTCCGTTCTAAATTATGGAAATGCATTCATTAGTTGTTTTGCAGTCTAATATGACGTGCACTGAATATCATAATTTTACTTAGTAATGGGTTGTAGAACTCAGTGATTTTATGTGAAACAGTTTTCTATGCTTGATGTTACGGTTTATGATGCAATCTTTTTACATATGTGCTCTACTAACATTTCCTGGTTATGACTTGGCAGGTTAGATATAACTTTGTAAAAGGGAAGCTAAAGCTTATCATGCCACCCGCATATTCTGTTGTTATCCAGGTATTCAGGAACTCGTTCAGTGTTATCAGCTGTTCAGCTGTTTAACTTTGCATTCGTGGAACTTCTTTTCTGTCTGTTTTTTTGCAAAATGCAGCTGAATTATATTTCATATACATCGTTTCTTGAGGCAGGCTTATTTAGTTACCCTTGGGATCAGACAGAATAACCGATGGATGGTTGTGCTAAGTGGATGTTTCCTTCTTTGTACTTATCATTGGATCCCTCCAGAACTTTCGAAATGTGTGTTTTTCTTTCTGGCATTGTAGTATGAAAGTGAATGGGATGAGAGAGAATTCTACTTTAGCAGGCAAAAGTTTTGGATTCATCTGTATTCTCGGCCCTTGTATATCCAAAAAAAAAAAAAACCCCAAAAAAAAGAACACTTTTCCTCTTACTCTGATTTAATTTGAAATGATTCCCTGGGACTGGCCATTGTGTAGAATCATGAGCTGTTCCCCTTATTGCGCATTCCAGAATTAGTTAGGTTGTTTAAGACATTTGTTTGTTTGACAGCTGAACAACCAATAAGATAAAACCGAAAAAATATAATATTCCCCGTTTTGGACAACATAAGACAAGGAGGAGGCACTTAGGCTTAATCTGCAGGAGCAAACACGAGCAACCTTCCCCCCCCCACCAAAAGGGAAAAAAAATAAAGAAAAAGAAGCCCTAAAATAATTGAAACAATGAAGAGAATATCTGCACGCCATAAGTAGGTTTTTGCTGTGCCAAAGAGAAGGAAACAACTACTTGTTTGACTAAAATCCCAAAGCATATAGGAAACAAATAGTTAAAAAAACAGGAACGGAAAACACCAAGTTACTCAAGCGTGAACTGTAACTTCCTAAAGATAAAATTTGAATTTAGACTGCCTTCCTTTTTCTTGCATCACTGCCCATGTGGTTTGTCATCATGCTGCAGTTTGTTTCCTTCTATTGTTTCCATGGGTTGATCATTATTGTGTCTGTGAAAACTTTGAGACATTCCATTTCTGGTTCTAAGAGGGAGGCTTATCAACTATTTTTGGTTTCAGGAATCAGAAAAAGGATCATGGCATGTGCCTCTAACTGATGAAAGTAATGATGAGTCTTCTAGAACTTGGCTCTGTATCACCAGACGAAGCTCTTGTGAAGCTTTAGAAAATGGAGATTCAACTGCTGAAGCTCCCAAGCTCTGCGAACTCAATTCAAATGACCACTTGTTGAAGCCTTGCAATTTGGAGAGAGTTTCACAGGGGAACAATTTCAACGGAAATTCTGATTCTTATGAGGATGTTTGCTCCCAATCCCAATCTGTGACAGGCAAAAGAAAAGAGAGGTAACAGTAACCGGTTCGAGCTGTAGCTGCAGATTGAAATTTCATCAACTTTGGCCCTCTTCAAGATCTTGAATTTTTGATGAAACAGAGAGAGCTTCCTAATCTTTCAAGCACGTGAATGAGATCTTTTTACTGGTCTTCTATTTATGGTGCAGGATGTTTGTATAACCATGTTTTTGGTTCCCTTTGGAATGAGAAGTGGAATAACCGCGTAAAAAGTTGTTTTTATATCGAATTTTACTATGTCAACTCATGTTGTATGGTTATTATTATCATTCAGTAGCTAGGGATCTCCAAAACGAGAAAAGAATTCACATTACTTAGATTTTCTGGGGCTCTTGAAACTTGTTTAGCATTTGTACATTATGGTGGATTTGTGACAATCCCAAACAACAGTTGCACCACATCTCAAGTTAAATCTGCCTATTTCTTGGAACAAAATAGTTAAGCCAATAAAATAATTAGTCAATTTCCTTAGGGTTTGTTTGGTTCGAGGATTTTTCTGTGGAAAGGAAAACACTTTCCGTAAAAAATGTTTTCTTTTGATTGGTAATGAAGGAAACTCTAAAGAAAATAAAATGAGGAAAATTAGTGAGGAAATGTTTAATAGAAAGTGTTGAAAATACTATTTTACATAAAAGTATGATGAAAAGGAAAACACTAAAGAAAAATTGATTGAAATAAAAATATAATTTAAAAATTAATATTAACTTCTAAGAGGTATTTTTCGAATCCAACATTCATGAACAAAGATAGTTTGTATTTTATTATTATTCATTTATTTATTATCGGACTTAAGTATAAATATAAAAAATAATTTGTTTATTAATCGAATGAACACAATCTTGTTGAGAAATAAATTCAAACGTTTGTAAACATATATATAAATTTATTATTCATATATTTTATGACAAATTTTATAATTTTATTTAAAATATAATTTTTATTTTATTATTAATTATTTATCTTTTATTATTTTATTCAAACAACTTGAACTTAAACACTATTCAAATTATTCGAACAACTCAAAAAAATTAAATAAATTTAACACTAACGAACTTTGAATTTTACAAATAAATAAATAAACGAACTTGAATAAAATTTCAAGTTTGAAAAACTAATCGAACAGATTCGAGCAGTATTTAAATATTATACATGCTGAGTTAAAAAGTTAAATGGTCAGTTCAGTCGTAATTGAATAGAACTTTATTTCCAACTCTTGAATTTACAAGTTGAATCTAATTAAAAGTTATTAAATTATTAATTATTCAAATTATTATTTGTTTAAATTTTCAAAAAATAATTTTTATTTTTTAAGAGATTTTTTATTTAAAAAATATTAATATAAATTATTTATTTTTTATTTCTATCTTAAAATCTCACAAACCAAACAAGGAAATTGCTTTCTTGAAAATTATTTTTCATTTCTATAATATTTTCTTAGTAAACTAAACAACACACGAGTTTTTATTTTTCTAAAATTTTTATTTTCTTTTTTCTCATTTCCCTTTTTCTTAATAAAATTCTTGAACCAACCCTTAAGTTCGAAGCACTTCAAATTGAAAAATTTAGGAAAGGCTCTTTCCCGATGCACATAAAATTGGAGATCTTCCAGACTTTATCTCACAAGCAGCCACATCGGCCAATGCCTGACGAAATAAATTGGAGATCTTCCAGACTTTGACTTCACAAAGCAATCAGTAAATGTTTTATTAAATAGTTAAGAGCAAATCTTATGGATAATCAACTTCAAAGAGAGAGAAAAATTATAAGGATAATTATAATAAATACCAATTACAGGAAATCATCAAATATATATTAATATAACATACACAGCATTGACGCTTCATAAATTAAACCATATTTCCTTGACAATTCCTCTGTGCTATGCATGAGGATGAAAATCACAGTAAATATACATTCAAATGACATGTATATATATGTATGTATATTACAGTTATATTTTCTCTTTAATAAATAGCAATTGATTAACCTAGAAATTAATACCAATTCCTTCCTGATCAATCATCCATATCTGTTCCTTTTTGTGAGCCTTTAGATCATTTGACCACATATTTCATCACTCCAGGAATGTGTGTGTTCATGAAATAGTCATCCCACTTAATTTTCTTGGGATCAAAGTAAAACACGCTATCCGCCCCACTCTCTCGTGCAGCCTTTAGCAGCTTTTCTGTGTTCATATCGTCATAACTGCACGTACAAACAAAGTAATTAAGTACTCTCTGTACGTATATAGATCCAATGTCGTAAAACCACCTTTAATTACTAAGTTTATATGATAGTAGAACTTACAATGCCTTAAAGAATAAGTAGGGGCCATAGAGTTCTACCATTCTCATCACATACTTAATCTTTCTGTGAAGTTCATGATAAAATCCTTGAAAATATTGACAAAGAGCTACATTCACTACTTGTAAACCCTAAAAAAGGAAACACAGAAGAATACGAAACCTTAATTTAGCAGAAACTCAAGGAAAAGAACAAACAAAGGAAGGGGAGGAGAGAAAGAAAGAGAAACCTTCAATGGGAGGAAGTAACGAATGGCCATAAATCTGTGGAAGCTAGCCATGGTTTTGAAAACTGTGATTTTGCCGACTTTTACGGGCTTTCCTTCTTTATTGATCCACGGATGCTTGGTGAAGTATCGAAAGCCGAAATCTTGAATAAAACTGAACTTAATGGGATTTGAAACAGATGATCCAACTTGATAGATAGTCTGATCACCAGGTTGATTGGCATGAGCCGCCATGGCAACGATCATTGCATTCACCACCATGTCAGCTGGGATCTGCAACATTGCATTGATCATCATGAATATACGCAAATGCTAACGTTGTTACCTTTCCAAATCTAGAAGACAAATATGGTTTAAATATTACCAAATCCACCACGGTTTTGGGGTCTCCAAGGAAGCATGTTATTCTTCCTTTAGCATAACCAACAGCTAGGCTATCAACGGTCCTGCCATTGCACCAAAGAGAGTGGACAAAATTTTATCAGAGAGCATGGAAAATAAGTATTGATGAAAGATTAAGATTCCAATTTAGAAAGTTCGATCTTACAAGGGTTAAAGAAAGGAGAAAAGAAGAGGAAGAAGTATGAAGAATCACCTGATACCTTCAACCCAACCAGGGAAAGGCTCTTTGTAAGTACTGGTAATGATGGTAGGACGAACAATGACGAGGGGTATATTGTCTTTCATCTGCCCCAAAAGCATTTCTCCCATTGCCTTTGTAAACACGTACGTGTTTGGCCACCCATACTTCTTTGCTCTGTGTGTAAAGATAAACATAAATCAAAGTTATTATAATTATCATATTAGGAAAAAAAATAAACAAATAAATCAATTTCCAGTACAACATATGAAAATATTATACGCTGATTGTGACTGCTCACTCTTACTCTTCTTTGCTCTTAGGTTGTTCACCTAAGTTCTAGTTTCCTGTGTAATTTTCGTGCTAAACTGTTAAGTATATAGAAAACTTGTATTTTATTTTTAAAGAATATTTCGTAATTTAAAAAGTATAATTTTTTAATTTATAATCTATAAATAAAAATTCTAACTATGTAACATTTTAGTCGAATATTTAGTCACGTTTTAACTTCTCTCGATGAAATCTAAAAATCAAAATTGAGAGAGAAATGTGAACCTTCGGATTCCAAGATCCTTCATGGCTAAAGTAACAGCTTCTTCAGAAATATTATCAGCTCGAAGCTCTTTCAGCTTTTCTTCCATGAATTTCTTCTCGGCGTCAATGTCCAGGCCTGATGTTCCGTTTAAGGTCTCACCCATGGCATATGGGGTTTCCAGTATCAGTCCTTCTTTTTCACCAGACACATAAGCTGATATAAAAAGGGGGAAAAAAAGTGTCATTTGTGAGAAAATTATGGGGAAAAAGCCCATCATTTTCTTGTAATAAATCCATCCGCTTACCAGTTGATACATGAAGAAGCACCTTCAATTGAGGGCATTTTTTGGCAAAGTTCAACACGTGCTTAGCTCCCATTGTATTAATACCAAGAGAAACATCATATCTACAGAGGAAAGTTGAAGAGGAAAAGGAAAAATAAATGCTGTTAATATTTCTTTCTTTTTTGGGAGAATAATGCTTCCTTCCTCCAGAATTTAGAATTTAATGTTCACTTTTTCATTTATTTAGTATAGAAAAATAAACGTCAATTCAAAAGGAAGTAACTATTATTAGTTGACCAACACTTTGGCAGAACTTACCTTTCGTCAAAGTTTGTTGTTGCAGCAACGTTAACCACAACATCTACTTCTCGCCACATCTCTTCCTCCAAACTAGAGTCCTTCACTCCCAAGTTCTCACAAGTGATATCCCCAGGAACAATTGCGACCCTTTCTGAAATAAAAGAATTCAAATTTGGACCATATTTCTCTTTTACCACCTTGAACAGCTCCTTTGCCATGATCTACAAAAGATTGCGGAAAAAAGTGTAAACATGGCATATCAAAAGGAAAATTGCTAAGTAATGGAGTACCTCATTGTTGAAACGCTGCAAGGCTGACTTGCTATCTGCTGCTCTCAGAAGAAGATAGAGCTTCTTCACATTCGGTTGAACCCTTAGTATCTTCTCCGTAAAAACTGCACCCAACATTAAAATTCACGTCACCTTAACATTCTAACGTTGATGATCCAAGAATAAACAGAGAACGAATAGAGAGAGAGGGTACTCTTTGCAAGAAACCCAGTGGCCCCAGTGACTAATATGGTCCTGTTCTCAAGAAACTGGAGAACATTACCCAACTCCATTGGAAGAATGAATGAGGATGAGAAGCAAGAACCAAAGGAGAGCAAGAAAAGTTGGAAGTACAATCGAGGGATATTTGGGCTCCAAGTGGAGCAAGAACATCTTATAAACCAAATGGTTCTTGGAGCATTTCACATGTGGAGTAGCTAAGGGAACTAAAGTGTCCTCAAAAATGGTTGGAGTGCACGCAAGGACTTTGAAGAAAATCCTTAGGTACGTAGATTGGTACAGTTCTAGTTGGAAATTACACAATTTCCTATTAAAAAGGTCGGTTACAAAAATACAAAAAGAATTTGCTCTCTTGCTTTCCAATTGTGGTGAGGTGACCTACATTTTCTTGGTCAGACATATGTGTCAAGACTGTATTACAACTTTGGAAACTGCTGGGATTGGGAGAGAAGGTTAGCTTTATTTGGTTCGATGAGGTCAAGATTCTTACCTAATTCCTAAAGATATCAACAACAGCACCAACATGGGATACAAATGCAAATGCATGTATACGCATTTATTGTCCTTCTCGTGTGATCTCAGTGAGTGTGAATATGTGAATCACTGCAAGAATCAGTCCAGTAGTTGTTGCATCAGCTCATATGCATGTGGCCGTTCACCATTTATTGATAAAGCTCACAGCAGATGGGACTTTGTTAAATGGACCACCATTCTTTGTTACCGGGTCAATTGTCTCCACATGTACTCTTGGACTTTTTTCGTGATCTGGACATGGGCATCATGCTGCAACTCCTCCTACCTCTCCTTGCTAGGACACTTTTTTTTTTTTTTTTACTAAGTATTCCTAGCTTGAAGTACTCTTGCAAGCGTAGTCGAGAATTGGCAGTAAGGAATTCACATATGAAGATTCAGAAAAAATTAATGGTATATGATTTGAAAGACTCAAGATCTTTGTACACTAGCTAGTTTATGGAAGCCTAAGTAATCAATATGAGAAATTTGTGCTTAATATATAACTTAGATAAAATAAAAACTTTAATTTTAAGAGGCGAGAACCTATTTATATAAAAAAAAAATCTTAAAAAATCGTATGGAGCAACCGGCAACCCAGACCCGTCCCTCTATGAGCAGAGGAGTATATGAACCGTATGTTGTATATATCGTGTCATATTGATTTTAGATTTTCAATTTCACGGATCTTGGTCAAAATCTTGTATTGGGTTGGACGTTGTAGAGCCTCCGAGTGACAGCATGTGGACTGACCAAACAAATCCCTTATCCGACAAATTTTTATATTTATATTCTCTTTTATTACGATAAAAATATTATAATTTTATATATCTTTAGAACCCCAATCAGCATGACGTTGATTGATCTTAAAATATATTTGTGAACTACGTGAATTAAAATGCTAATATTATGCGTCTTAAAACGATATGTACCTAAAAATATTTTCAATTGATCTAATTTCCTTCGACATTTTGGTGCCCCTTTCCTCTTATAGGTCTGCGTGTCCATATCTATGGAGTCCTCAGATTGGAGCACAATATGCTTAATACATATCTAATCAATTAATTAGGATCTCTTTTTCTTTTTTCTTTTTTGGTGATATATACCAGTTAGGAGCTTATTGCTCACCTACCAAACTATAGTTCTCAGAATTTGCTCACCCTACACTATAAAGGGTTTACTAAATGCTTTTGAAAAAAATAATCAATCTGTTTTCGTTAGCCAAAAAGGAAAATAATAATAATAATAATAAGGGAAAACAAGGGCAATAAGTGGTTGAATGTGTATGGTCATAATTAGGGGTGGGCAAAAACCGGTCCGAACTGAAAACCGAACCGTTTTTCACATTTCGGTTCGGTTTTATATTTAAACGGTTTGGTTCGGTTCGGTTTTTAGAATTTATTTAAATTTTGGTTCGGTTTTCGGTTGAAATCATCGAACCGAAAACCGATTTTTGGTAATTATGGCTCACTGTCCTCTACATTAAGCTGTTAATTTGGTAATTTTTTTGTGCATTATGACTCTCTGTCTTAGTTATTTCATTACTCTAATTTGAAACTTCTTTTGTGAGGTTTTTTTCCGGTGTTTCTTTGCTCTAATTTTGCACATTTTTTGTGAGATTTTTTTTTTCGGTTTGGAGCTGAACCGAACCGAACCGAACCAGTTTAGTTCGGTTTGGTTCGGTTCGGTTTTAACCATAAAACGGTTTGGTTCGGTTCTTATTTTTTAAAAAAAAACCGAACCAAAAATCGAATAGTAAAACTAAAAACCGAACCAAAAAACGATTGGCCACCCCTAGTCATAATTGAAGATTTGGTAATTCGTAGCCATCAGACATTATGCGGCATACTTTCCAACAATATGATCTCTTAAGTTAATTATTCTTGTTTTTCGAATAAAAACGTAAAGTTGTACTACTCGTTCCTAGCTAACCACTTATCTTTCAACCTCATATGAAGCATATCACCTAGCAATGTCAATAACGGCCCAAGCTCGCGGGTTGGCCCGTATATACGGACTTGGGCTTAGTATACCTAAGCCCGTTTAAAACACGAGCTTTTGGGCCCGTCCCGTTTAGCCCGCGGGTTAACGCGGGCCGAATGCGGGCTAGCTCGTTTTTCTTTTTATTTTTAAAAAATATTTTTTAAATAAAAAACGATGCCGTTTTGATGTTTTTAAAATATTTTTTAAAATTTTTTCTCTGAAACGACATTATTTTGATGTTTTTTGACAAAACGACGTCGTTTTGAAAAACTCGCGGACTTATTGTAGCGGGCTGCGGACTGAGAGGTCCCAGCCAGTGCCAGCCCATTTCAAAGTCGGGCCGGACCGAAGCGGGTTGGCCCGTTTGACGACACTAATATCACCATATCTTCTTGGTTAATAATATTTTATATGCCTACACCTAGGGGTGTTCAAACGGATTACGGTTCGGTTTTCGGTTTTACTATTCGGTTTTCGGTTCGGTTTTTTTAATTTTTTTAAAAACCAAACCAAACCGTAATTTTTTCGGTTTTACTATTCGGTTTTTCGGTTCGGTTTAGGGTAAAACCGAAAACCGAACCGAAAAACCGAAATTGTGAAAAAAAACAAAGAACGCATTATGGTAATGCGTTCTTGTATTTTTTAAAAAAAAATAATACAAGAACGCATTATGGTAATGCGTTCTTATATTTTTTAAAAAAAAAAATACAAGAACGCATTACCATAATGCGTTCTTTGTTTTTTTAAAAAAAATTCGGTTTTTCGGTTCGGTTTTCGGTTTGGTCACCTAAACCGAAAACCGAACCGAATTTTTTAAAAATTTAAAAACCGAACCGAACCGAACCAAAAAATTATAAAAAACGAACCGAACCGAAAAATTCGGTTCGATTCGGTTCGGATTTTCGGTTTGATCCGAATTGTGAACACCCCTACCTACACCTATTCTTCATTGTTGATTTTTATTAAAAATAATTGCTGAAAAAGGGTATTTAACTATGAAGAAAATTATTTTTAAAATTAAAATAATATTCTTATTTTTATCAGTGTCAATAAGCAAAGGTTATTTGGAAAAGTATCTCTACAATTAATATTTTTTTCAAAAATAGGTTTTTTATTTATTTAAACTAAAATAAAAAATAAAGATACAGCTTAAAATATTTTAAAATAACTTTTGACTTAATCAAATTATAATAAATATATTTTAAACAATTAAGAGCCGACCTAAACTGGCGGCAATTTAATACTTAGTTTTAAATTTCATTAAATAAGCTCCTCTCTCTCCCGTTTTTTTTTTATAGGTAAAGGATTGTACCATCTCTATCGCAGAGGGCTGCGGGGGTAACTGGGACTGGTGAATCTCTCCAAAACAATTAGCCTCGTTTGCCCACAGGTAGGGGTGTTCAAACGGATTACGGTTTGGTTTTCGATTTTACTATTCGGTTTTCGGTTCGGTTTTTTTAATATTTTTAAAAACCAAACCAAATCGTAATTTTTTCGGTTTTACTATTCGGTTTTTCGGTTCGGTTTAGGGTAAAACCGAAAATCGAACCGAAAAACCGAAATTGTGAAAAAAAAACAAAGAACGCATTATGATAATGCGTTCTTGTATTTTTTTTAAAAAAATAATACAAGAACGCATTATGGTAATGCGTTCTTATATTATTTTTTAAAAAAAATACAAGAACGCATTACCATAATGCGTTCTTTGTTTTTTTTAAAAAAAATCGGTTTTTCGGTTCGGTTTTCGGTTTGGTCACTTAAACCGAAAACCGAACCGAACCGAACCGAACCAAAAAATTATAAAAACCGAACCGAACCGAAAAATTCGATTCGATCGGTTCGAATTTTCGATTTGATCCGAATTGTGAACACCCCTACCCACAGGGCACTACTATTGGCAAATCTACATACATAATTAATTTTCCGCAAACCATAGTAGATAAGATGTCCTTTCCCCTATCAGTGATTGACTTCCATTCCCATTCCTCTGGGTTTGAGTGCCCATTCAATGTTCTGATCCCGTTGAGTGTATTTTCTTCAAACACTGGTTTTTGCTTCCCCAATTCAATGCGCTCTGCAGGGCAGCGATTGCGTCAACCGTGTATGCATCGCTTCTTATATCCAAGTCTGACCAACTTCCCAATACAGTTCCCTCATGGTTTCTGGCGATGCATGCAGTCACTACCGCCCCATCCATGAATGGAGCATCGAAATTCAGTTTGATCCAGTCTTTTGGGGAATTCGTACTGGCGACGTATTTTTTCAGCTTTCTTCTAATATATATTTGCATCCCAATACCCTTTTGCCTTTCTGTTGATGCCCTATGCGAGCTCTTCCCAGGTGTTTAACGTCTTCACCCACTGATTTTGTTGCGATACTGCCACAGCTGTTCCATCATGATTGGTTGCGTAGTTTAAAATTTTTTATTTTAAAAAGATTCACATTCGATTCCAAACATTCTATAAAAAAAATATAAATATTTAATTTTGAATTGATGGAGTATTATTTTCTTCATAAATTTTTTATACCGGTAATATTGAATAGAATTTAAATTTAAAATTTTACAAAAGTGAATTATTTGTGAAAAAGAGTAAAATCAAAATAAAAAGAAATTTACATCTAAATATTATGAGTCCATACATTCAATAACCTAAATCCCAAGCAATTTAAAGAATGAAATTTGGCATCGCTATTGGTTTCTAGATGGCTTCTAAGCGAGTTCAATCCAATTATGAGTTTGATCAATTTTCCCTGTGTCTTGTAGCATGCTAATTGAAAGATGTAGCCGTGACGTGAATGCAGAAAGGAAATTTTTTTCTCGTTTCTTCTTTCTCTAGTTCTCCTCTTGGAAGAGTTAAGTGGGAAAAAATATATAATTCGATGTATCAATTTATATCAATAACAAATATATAAGCAACAAGTGTAACAAAGTTGGTTGAGTACAAGAGCTGCGTAAAAGATTTTCTTAACGTGTTATATGGATCATATTGGGGGATTTGAATTGACAAACTATAAGCAGTTTATTTAAGTAATTGAAAATATATCTTTAAATTAATTTTAATTTAGGAAAAATTTTTAAGTGAACCCGGTACACGGTTCTACATGTAGACCGAATTTATCAGGTTGCGTCATATGTCCCTTTAACATAATTTCTTAACCTAATTATCGACCGGAGTGGAATCAACAAATTGAACTTTGATGTTCTTTCTTTGTCGTATGGAAGATATAATCCTAAGAACCAAAAATAACAAGCCACAAAGAAGGGAAAGATTAAAGAAAAAAGTTAAAAAGAAACCTGCAAAAGAAGAAGAAAGATATTTAGCAAAAACAAGAAGTGAAAAGACAAATGAAGTTAGAATTTTGGGAGAAAAACATGGGCAGTTAATAAATTATGTCAAGATGACAGATGGCACAATCTAGTGAATTCAGTGGACCGTAGATCGAGTTCACGAAGAATTTTCCGTACTTAAGATATAAATTTCATTAAACAAGCCCCTCTCCCGTTGCAAAATGTTGTTTGAAATGGTCCATTTTGCCCTCCCCCCGCGCCCACGCGCCCCACCTTTATTCTTCTGTGCCAGCTTCCGAACCTAGGCGGCCATGGCCATCACCTACTGCAGCTGCCATACGCCGCCCCAAACCATTCAAACTTCTTTCTGCACCGACCATGCCAGCTGTGAAGCAAAGGGTATGGACTTTGAGACGATGGATGCAGTACAACTTGTGCTTGAAGTTTTGGGGGAATGTATATCCAACATCGTATAGTACATGTTTTGACAGGTCGTAAAGTAATGCATGTCAAAGACATGGACATGAGAGTCTTGGAATTTGCCTGGAGTTTGAAGTTTTTTTTTTCAAATATCCCTCTTTTTCTCTTTCCTACAATAATTCCACTTTGATATATTAATATTAGGCATGTAATAGTCAAAATATCATAATTAAAATACTCTCCTTCCACTATCCTGTACAATTAAATAAGTAAAACTATTTATTATTTACTCCACTTTCATGAATATCAAACAATTGATTGGATGGTGTGAGAGTGTGGGTCCCTCTTAGTCCTACCTTTTTTTTTTCTTCTGTGCTCCGTTGCGTCCGGTTGTCCATGTGGTCTGTCTCTTCCCTTCCCCGTGTAATTATCTATTAAAAAAAACAATTGAATATATATTTATTTACTGTCCTTGGGAAAGTAAATGTGTCCTTCCTTCTCCCCCTTCCACGAAGCAAACTAAGCCTAAGATGCACTTTCAAAAAATGCAATAAATGGATTTCATAGATTATTAATTGACTTATGCTGGGATATAATTGGTGAATATTTTAAAGTGTTTTGTTAGGTCAACAACTGCCGGAGGCACAGCCACTCTGCACAGTGGCGGTGATTGGTTCTGTTCCAAGCATAGACGGAACTAATTAAGAGGGCGGGGACGGCCGCTGCCCAGTTCACATTTTTTAAATGATATATAAATGATTTAACTAATTTCTAAGAGAACTTTAATACTCTTTCTATTTGTAATGTATTACTTTAACGTGGTATAAAAATAGAGTAATTTATTTATACATAAATTATTATTATATTTTTATTAATTAAAGAGATTAGAATTGAGACTAATAAATTAATAAAGTTTAAATTCTTTAAATCAAGAAAATCAAACAAGTTAGTGGTTGGACTATTATATTAATGTAACTTAATTTTTTTGAATTAAGAATATTATAATAATATAAGTTTTAGTAAAATATATTACTATTTTAAAAAAACAGACATTCAATTTCAGATATCTTAAAAAAGAATATATAGACATTTAACTAAACTTTTTATACTGATGGAATGGATGAAGTATGGGTTTGGCTGACGATATTGCAAAAGCAATTTCCCACCTGCAGATCAATTTGCGCTCAAAGGCCAAGGCCGTCTCTCTTGGTTATGAGAGAAAATATTGAAAATATTAGGAAAAAGAAGATTAGAGATTAAAGACTGACCAATAGGGACAGCCTTGTCCTTTGAACACAAATTGCTCTAGCAATATCACCATCTTTGAGTTTGAAATTTTTTATTTTAAATTTTATAAAAATAAATTATTTTTGAAAAAAAGTAAAATTTAAAAAAAAATTGCATCTAAAGAGTATGAGTTCATGCATTCGATAACCTAAATCCCAAGCAATTTGAATAATGAAATTTGACATTGATCGCTATTGCTTCTAGATGGCTTCTACATGAGTTTAACCCAATTATGAGTTCATGCATTCGATGTGTAAACATTCTCTTGTTTCTTTTCTCCAGTTTTCCCCTTGGAAGAGGTAAGGGAGAAAAATATATAAATGAATATATCAATTTATATCAGTAACAAATACAAAAGTAAGGAACATAACAAAGCTAGTTGGTGCATAATTGATTTTCCTAATGTGTGGTATGGATCATTTTGAAGAATTTAAAGTGACAAAAATGAGTGAATGTGGAAGTTTTGGTGTGGAGATGAATGGGAAAGGACTTGAAACTGGGTGAGATTGGACAGGGTTCGATTTCAAAACTGAACTCAAAATTTCAAGTTTAGAACCCACATCTTCTCTCACAAATAATTTAACTTTTAAGAAACCCAAGACAAAAATTTCAAAACTAAATTCTATCCGATCACACTAATTTATGATTGTAATACAATACATGTTTTTCATTGATGAAAGGTTAAATCTAAGAAAATAAGAGTAGTTTGCCCCCAAGACTGTTAATTTTCTATCTATGGTGGTAATTGGCCGCTGGAGTAGAGGACATACGTGCAATTTCTCAGTTCTTAAAGTAGTTTTTTTTTTTTTTTGATAAAACTAGTTTTTATTTTAAAAATTTAAGACACTTCAAATAAAAAATTATTATATATTAATTTAGTTGCTAAAAATACTTTTTATTCAGCGATAGACATCTCTTCCCCCAATGTATCATTATTACATGCCAAATGAAACTTTGTAATTTTAAATAATTCCTTAGAATTACTAGTCTTTGTATTTATAGTTCATACTTCATAGAATTATTCTACTAAAGTTTCCAAGTTATAAATAGGGTTATTCTCACTAAATGCCTTTATCTTTAGTGTGATTTTCAATTTAGTACTCTCAAGTTATTTTCTTATTAGTTAAGTATCCTTGACTATTAGTCAAATAGATTACTTCTGACTCAAATAGATTATTGGTTGTAGGAGAAAATTAGTGGAAAGATTACCAGAAGTTGACTATATAGATTGAGAGGTCAATAATTTCTTTTCTTGATAGTTTTGTTATGGATAAATATTTCAATATTTTCTAAAAAGTGGTTCCAATAATGGATTGAATAAGTTTTTTCTAGATAAGAGATGAGAAGTAGAAGAAAAAGAAAAAGGAAAAAATTTTACTTTTAAAAATTAAAAAAAAAACAAATGGGCATTTTGGTGAAAATGATTATAAAATAACATGAGAATAGTAAAGTGAAAATCACCTTAAGGGTGAGGGTATTTTAGTGACATTAACCCTGATGAATATGAGGAAGTATGATGGGCGCAGAAAGCCAGGTACAGCTTGTTGATTGATCCTGCGTGCCGCTAGTGAGTTACAGAGACATTGTCGGAAAAGGACAAATCTTCTTCGCTCGTGGAGACAAGTCGTGTGTGGTAAGCAATCGATAGTTCATATCAAACTTTCAAGATTGCAGTCTTTAACTGTCCAAAAATATGATAATGAAATCGACCTTTTTGGCGGGAAAGAAGAATAGAGGTTAAAGACAAGACTTGACATGAAATCTTTTAAGTTTCTTGCAATTTTCCAAAACAATAATTGACTCTACTATTCATTAATGACGTTTAATTTTAAAATTAAATGTAAAAACTTTGAGTACGAAATTTATATTTTTATAATTAATTTAATTTTTATAAAATTTAAAATAAAAATTTTAAAATTAAATATTATTTAATCACACTTTTAACCTGGCAAACCATAAAGTAACTTTCTTTCTTTCCTTAAAATTGGTTTGTACAATGATGGGCAAAATCTCTAGGTTAATTTTCAAATAAATCTTTAAATTTCAACTCAGTGTTATTCAAGAAATATTAGTAAGGGATATTAAAGTCAATTCATTTAAAAAAGAATAAGTATCAGGGAAGTGAAGAAAATATCACTTCCCAACATTGAACAGAAATGGGAGTCAAAGTATTAATATATTGAAGTTTTTTTTTTTATAGATAATTACACGGGGAAGGGAAGAGACAGACCACATGGACAGCCGGACGCAGCGGAGCACAGAGGAGAAAGAGAGGCAAGACCAAGAGGGACCCATACTCTCACACCATCCAGGTAATTGCTGACTGGAAGGGGAGGTGTGGACTCTTATGAATTGCTTCTCAATTCTACTCTGAATATATTGAAGTTTATCATCTATGTTGGTGGGACTTTGCCGATTAATATTGCTCTCTACCCCAAGCAAAATATTTCTGGCCTTATTATCATAATTATTAAAAGGCAAAGTAATTGCATTAGGTAAGCAGTAAATGCTGATCTTTTATTTGAAGGTAGATGCTTGATTTGTGACAATTATTCTTTAAGACAGTGCAATCTTAGATTCTTTGCAGCAAAATCAACAATCTTTGTAGTATTGGTTTAACCATACATAGTTTATTGTGCTATATGTGATTAGTTCTTGATATTGGATGAAGAAGCTTAAAGGAATATGAGAAAGGAACACAGGTTTTAATTATTCAATTGGTCATTTTTTAGTGTGCTACAAGTTATATGCCATTTGTCTCTCTTGCAGGGATCCAAAATGCAGTTGTTTCAGACGATGGAAAAGAACCGCTTCAGCTTTACACTTTCGGTGCAAATAAATTTTTACCCAATCAATGTTCCCATAACTGTGGTTTTATTGTCGATACGGATCCTCTCTCCTATCATTTCTCTCACCAATTACGTAAGATTTAAAAAATATATATAAAACTTTAAACAAAACAGAAAAATTCTAAAAGAAATAAAGTAATATAAGAACATGCAACAACTTAGAAAATTTTAAAAGAGAATGGGAGAAAGGATCCTAAGTGTTTTATTGTTCTAAAATAGCAAGCAAAGTATGCCCAAAGGAATTTATGGGATCTAATTGAAGTGCTATTGATTAATGGAAAGACCAAACTTTTTTATTCCCTAATGTTTATTTTAAATTACATTCATTATATAGTAGATGATGTATCATGAGCTTGATCTCTATCATTTACATTTTAAGAAAATCTTAACCATAGTAGAAATTCCTTTTTGCTTTGTTCACTTGAAGTGCATGATCTCTCAAGTGTTCTAGTAATGTATTTGAATTGAGTTCCAATGCAAAATTTAATATAAATTTTTTATTTTAAATAATATTTTTTTTCTTACAAAAATTTTACTTTTTCACAATGTAAAAGAAAAAAATATCACTCTATCCAAATACACGTAAAATTAAAAATTCAAAACTCACCCCTTAGATAAATAATTCAACTCTCACAAAATTTAAACATAAAATTTTCAAACCAAATTCTATTCAAGAAAGGGCCACCAACTTCTTTCTTTACGTTGAGAGTGTGATTAGATAGAATTTGTTTTTGAAATTTTTATCTTGAGTTTCGTAAAAGTTAAATTGTTTGTAAGAAGAGATGTAAGTCCCACACTTAAAATTTTGAGTTTAATTTTAGAATGAGATGTTGTCTAAGTAAAGCCTGAGTTTGATCCCTTTCGGCTTAGACTGTTATCTCTATCCATGCTTGGACCAAAACTAAAATGGCCTCAAAGAAATTAAGTTTAGTTTCAATCAAATCCTCAATGCAAATACCTTTATCGTTTTTCCAAAAGCAAGTAAATATAATGGATTACGTACATAAATTTAAAATAATGTGAAGGAAAAAGGGTGAACAATGACACGAGCTGTTTCCTTCCAATACCCACTCTACTTTACATACATCTGATATGGCTGTCAAGGCTACAACTTGAAACATTTCCGGGAAACTGGTCCTAAGCTGCTTATGGTATCAATACAAGAGAAAGTGGATCAAAAACTGCTTCAAAACACAATCAGTTCACGATCGAGATGTGATTCAGAAACAGTCATCAAAATGAGGTTAATTTCAGCTGTTAAGGCCCTAAGCCGAGATTCTTCACAGGCTAAAAGCTGAGGATAAACTAAAGGATGGCGAAGAAAGAAATCTCCACCAATATCTAAAATGTCAGAATTAGTTAAAAATCGGTTCACCTTTCAAAGAAATCAAGATTCTTTCTCTTTTGCTGGAGAAGTTGGGCCAGGATTCTGATTTTCTGATGCAGGCAGTACAAGGTTCATTTCATCTGTCGTCGGAGGATTGGATTCAGCTTGGTCTGTTTTTTCCAAGTCCAATTCCATCTGATCTGTCACTTGTGGCGTAGAATCAGTGTGGTTGACACTTTGCAAGGCAGTCTCATTTTGCTCCCTTGCTTGCAGGTCCGGGCAAGGTTGAGCGTCTAGGGCAGGTTCAGAAGTAATTTGTTCCGTCATAGGAATGTCAGAGTTCATTTTATCTGTTGATGGATGGGATGTAGTCGCAAGATTTTTCATTTCTGAGTTTGGTTCACTTACTTCATACTCAGATAGAAGATCCATGTACTCATTCAGTAACCGTTGGACTTTTCTATTTGATGCCATGGCTGGAAGAATATCTTCTCTGAGGAGCTTGTGCTTCTTCATTCCCTGTATCCGTGCAGAAAACTTTCAGCTTAAAGATAATAGACAATGAAAGAGAGGAAGCAAAAGAGTGAATTAGTGCAAGATGCTAAAAAGATCAAATAAAGACACTGGGAAGAATATCATGAGCTCTAAACATTGGTTAAAATAGCTAAGCACAACAAGAATTTTATTGCAGTTAACAGATTATCAGCATGTGAAAAGTAAGAGAAAGTTGTACTGAGATTCTAGTTGTCAAACACAAGTTGATGATACGAGTTTCTGAAGCAATGAGCATAGGCATAGCTACATGCAATACCATGTACGAGAAAGAAGAAAGTGATAGTAGCTCCAAATCATACATCAACTATAACAATAAGGAGATGGAAATCAGCTTGATTTCTAATACTCCAGTATATAATCAGACTCAAAAGCTCTATAAGATCACTGTTGAAACACAAATACAATGAAAAAAGAGGGTGGCATTCAAAGAGCCAAGAACATGTGTTCAATTCTCAATTTCCTCCGAGTATCAGCATATTATTACCACTGTATAAATCTCTCTCGCGATCTGTCTCTGCAGACAACAATTCTTTATATGCTGGCTATTCAGTATCTTTCTCAAGTGTTTTGATACAGAAAACCAATTGTTCTCAATGTTTTTATCGTATAATAATTCAAATACAAGATCAACGTATGACAGAAGACTTGCACCTTAAACATTATTCAAGAATTGATACTCAATCCAAAAAACTCCAATTTTTTCACTCTAGTCCAACCTTTTCTCTCAAAAAAATCAAACGTATAGCCTACAAAAACTCAAAAAAAAAAAAAAAAAAAAAAAAAAAAAAAAAGTAACCACTTTTTTCAAGTTGAGTTGCAATCCAAATACATAATAAATCAGTTTAAAATTTGTTATCCCAGAGGTTTTCATGTCTTGAAGCAGCAAACTAGAATCACAAGTACTATAGGAAATTACAATGATACTAGAAGTTATTCCATTTCTCTTCTGATCATCTAAAATCACAGAAAAGATCACTATATGTAAGTCAAATGCCAATCAAGTCAGGATAGGAGAAAACAGGACATTGTTATATTTATATATAAAATATTTTTTAAAAAAAAGTAATTTGAAATCGTAAACTGCTAGGAGAACTGATCCAGCAGTCAAGCAGCCTAACTAGAGGTAACAATGCAGCCATCACCTTTTACCACTAAGATTTATACTTCATTCATCTTAACATCATTTCAAAATGATGTAAAAAACATTATTAGGTTGAAATCAAGTAAGAAAAAGAAAAGCTTTTCCTCAGCTTTGATTTAAGATTCCTAACTTTTCCAACAAAACATGTCTTATTTACTAACTTAAAAGTTTTTAAAATTTAAACCTTAAAATTCCAAGTATATGCATATTGTAATAATTTCTTACTACTCAAAGTTTAAACATCGGAATCCAAATCAAAATGAAATTTTCAGTAAACAGAACATTAAATTTCATTTTTCTCATTAGAACGGCATCTCATATCTGCCTTTAATATTTATTTAAAGCGTATTCTTTTCTTATCATGATCCTAAATTGTCAACATGGAAGAACCATAATATCATGAGGTTTTTAATACCAAAACAAAATATTTTTACATAGACAGCAAAGAGTCTGAAGACTCAGATAAACAAAAATTTTCTCCTTATAATGATCACGCATGGTATAACCTTAATTTCCAAAGTAGCAATAATACAAGAAATGCAAGGTGGAGAATGAAAGGCCATACTAGGACACAAGGGTCCCATGCCGATTTCAAGTCAGAAGATGTTGCTTCAGCCATTCCAGTAGGAGGACCAAGAAAGTTCTCACAAACCTCACGTAAACGAGATTCATCAGCTTCTCTGCATTTAGAACAAATTATTTATCAAAGGATGCAATATAAGATACAATGCACTTTATATCAACGCACAATGTATTAAGGTTAAAATGATAATCAGGAGCCACAGCCTTCGAACTTAATACAATCATATGAATGTTAATAATTTTATAATATTATATGGGTCGAAAACCAAGCTACAAAAGATCCAGACTCCAACAAATTCAATTCAACTAAAGAATCGTCTCACATAGTAAGAAAGACTGCAGGATCTTTCATACACGCGCAAGAGAAATAACTGAAAAAATAGCATCTAAAATGATCTTCATCACAACAGACCTTGCTAAAAAGCGTACATAGGAAAGAAGACATTGACGATATTCGTTTGGGGATTTCAATGCCATTGCAGAGGCCAGTTGAGTCTCCAAATGAGCACGTGTCTGGACTCCATCATCAGTAACCCTGTTCCAGCATAAAATATAAGGGTGAAGTCCACAAAGAAGGAACAAGAAAGATATGTTGAGTAGCAATTCAATTAATCAGTGGCGCAAATAAGAGTCAAACTACCAGGCCATCATGCAAAGCTGAGAATTCAAGGAATACTCCTAAATTTACAGTTTGTGCATACAGTGGGAACACAGAAAAACTTGTCAAATAATTGCCCATGTGATGTGAATCCAATTAGGTGAGAACAAGGCTCCATTTAAAAGTTAATGCATTAATACCTGCTCCATCCCGGCTTTCTAGCCACGAACTTCCTAACATCCACCTGCAAGGCAGCCAGTTCTCCTCCATGTACTGAACCCAAATTCCAGGAGCTTGCAAAATTTGAAGCAGGGAAACCATCATCTGCGACTCTCAACCAACACATCAAGCTAGTGTCATAGAGATATGCATGCCGTGTGGCCAGAACAACAAGGGGAAAACCAGATCTCGATAATTTTGCAGATATCACTTTAATAGTGCCTGCAAACAGGTGATACAGAAGGTGTTAGAGTTACCAGAAAAGTGGTTATTTTTGTAATAGCTATGCCAAAAGAAGGAGAAGCCCACCAACATCTTAATAAAGATGCTTTCATAAAGAACCAAAAACACTTTTAAGTAATTCAAATTTGTACTCTAACCTGCATCTTTAGCATTGGACTTAATGTCAGTTGTTGTCAGAGAGGCTAAAGAATCCTGCAGGAGACATTTCCTATGGAACAGATCCCACACATACAATGATCCCTTCCTAGTAACAAGCAACAACTTCCAAGCCTCATCACAATCTATAAAAACTGCAGCAGAACCGATCATCATTGTTGGCATGGCCCGTCTCCCACACTTGGTGTAGATCTTCTCAAGGAAAGACAAAAAAGAGTATTTAAATATTTAATTAGGTAATTGAGAGGAATACTTTTCAGTTTTATGCACATGCTTGAACATAGTTTG
Source organism: Rauvolfia tetraphylla (assembly GCA_030512225.1). Lineage (NCBI taxonomy): Eukaryota > Viridiplantae > Streptophyta > Magnoliopsida > Gentianales > Apocynaceae > Rauvolfia > Rauvolfia tetraphylla. Next base: position 3,400,360 of record JAJQKT010000062.1, read on the forward strand.
GCTAAATATGCATAAATATCAGTAACACCATGGTTCAGAGAGAGATCACTATACAAAGTTAACTAAGAATGTGTAAACGTATTTATCCAAGAGGCAGCCAGCCCACATGTACTGATGTAAGGTTGAGAGCATCAGTGTTAACCTTATATTTCTCTTTCATAGTCAATATTACTAGGGTATGAAAGATGAGAACAATAGACTACGTTGTCAATTTAGCAAGAAAACAAGAGTCTAATATGTCAATAATAAGTTGACATGGAGTAATTTAATGTTTAAGATTTAAACTTTGTCTTGTCCAAATAAAGTTCATTTCAAGCACTCCCAATCATTTTAAGTGCATATATCAACGGACTTTTGTTCTTCAAAAATAAGAATTTCATTCTCAACACAAATGACTAAAAGAGGACCAGCATGGACAAACAAGCTCTAACAATTGAGATAAGAAACTAAGTCATTTTTATAAACTCCATACAATTACAGAGCCAGAACATTCTTCCAAGGACTAAACTTAGAGAAAATAATCAAAGCAGGAAAGGCAAACAAGAAGGCAGAAACAAAGAGAAATTGAACGAGAGGAGAGAGAAGAGGTAGAGTATAAAGCATCCAAGAAATATAAGATTGTTGAAAGAAAACAACCTTGCATGCGACAAAAATAAGATGAATCATAATTGAAGTTTTGACTCACCTGCAGAGATCCATCTTCACAACCAACAGCCCAAAAGTTGGCATTTCCAGCCAAGACAGTTACCTTCCCAGAAATTCTATCTGACCAAAGAGTTTGACTTCCCCTTGTGCAAGTAATTTCTGTTTCTTTCATCATAGATGTTGAACCTGTTCCTAAAATATCATTCACAGCATGTTCTCTGGGATGAGACTCCAAGCAAACTGGTATTGTATCTTCCCCTTCTTTCTTATCAAAAACCCTTATTGAAAGATCACTGCCTGGAGTTACAGAGCCCTGGCACTTTACTAGCCCACTCTGTTCAATACTAATGTTCCCATCTTTACCTGCAGAGGCTGGAACCTTCTCAATAACCAGGCTTTCACTAATAGTAGCTCTGGCAGTAACACCTGAACGCTCCTTCATGTCAGAGTTTCCACCAACTATTCTCCTCACAGATGCCTCTCTAACACCAGAATCTAAATGTAGTCCATTTTCACTTTTCCCATGGTCTGAAGAAATAGGAAAATCAGGGACTTGAGACTGAGCACTCCCAGATAGGTTCTCCTGCTGAGCAGGCATGCCAACTGCTTCAGGGATTATTCTCTTCCTACCATCAGGACGCCTATATTCTCTTTGCTTCACAGGACTCGACATTCTGGGGGCAGATTTGTTTAGCCCATCATTAGTAGCTCCATCACTCTTCTTTACATCATCACTCTTGGGTTGAGGAACCGTAGCTGTAATCCCTAAATCAGTAGAGGGTTTCACAGACGTCTGTTTCTGCGAACCATCAGCAGTCAGCTTCTTGTTCAAGGTTTGCTTTGCAGCAGCAGCTTCAAGCAATAACTGAGCAGGACTTTCTGCTAGATTAGCCTGTCGACCACGGACATCACCATACCGATTCCTCTTCAACTCATCTAGTTCAGCATCACTCAGCCGATTCCCAAGTTCATTGATATCAAAGTGAAAAGTGGCCACTGTTCCATCCAAGGAACACGCAAACAGTGAATACCCATCAGGGGTCCTGCAACAGGAGAATAGATTAAAACCTGAAGGTGGCAAGCAGTAGTACTATGAAAGTAGAAAGCAAAATCAAGTATTTGAATTAGTTAAGATATACATTATCTTAGGTCCTGATAGGAAGAATTTACCCACAACAGAAATAACTTACCATGATAAATCGACAACACTTTGAGAAAAGAAATGCTTAGCCACAAATAGAGGACGAGGGCTCGCTGTTGTCCAGACAGTTATAGTGCGATCTTGACTTCCTATAGCAATAACATTATAGGGTTGACCATCTTTTCCTCCAATCTTGGAAGAACCATTAGTCCAACCAACAGATGCAACTTTCAAATCCTGAGTATTGTTAGAGTTCCTCCTAAACATGGAATGATTGAACTTCACCACAATGACTGGAGCATTGTGTCCTAAGAAATCAAAAGTAGCCGACCATTCACCTCTCTCCAAAACAGGTGCGGAATGTCTTGGCTTTTGGAAACCATGAGTGGTAGTAATAAAATGGCCACAAGGTGACCATCCCAGTCGCCTAAAGAAAGTAGATCCAAGCTGAAAGAGAAACAGGAGAAGAAAACCTCATTAGTATACAGAATGTGTGTCTGTTTGCCAGTGTTTTTCCTCTTTTTTTTTTTTTAATTTCTCTCTTGGGGGGAGGATTGAGGGAGCAGGGAACAGATTTGTAATCATGTAGAACATACGGATTTTGCCCAATGACCATCAGTTCTATGAGCAAGGCTCCAATCACTTGTTCGCCAAATGATAACAGTTTTATCATCAGACTGACTTGCTATAAAGGAACCAATTGGATCCCAAGCAACCCCTTTGACCAGACTAGAGTGACCCCTCAGCACAGCAGTGCAGATGCCATTGCTCATGTCCCAGATGTGAATGGTGTTATCCAGACTCCCACTAGCCAATGCAGAGTCATCTGGAGACCAATTAAGATCCACCTACTTCAAGCATGGAAAAGAAAAGCAAGTCATGGTTAGAGAGCACAGGGTAGAGATGGCAAAACCTCTTGGACTATACGGTGAACGAGTAAGACCAAGCACATGTACATATGAATCTCATCAATGAAGCACTTAGTCTAGGTCATCTTTAGTTCAAGCAGAAAGTTAAAATGTTTGGAAGTAGAATCTAGAAAGTTAAAATGTTTGGAAGTAGAATCTAGAATGCATGATTTTATCTATTCACCAAGCCCATTAAAAATAAATAAATAAAAGTTCTCAATAATCACACTTATTACCACATCAGCAGTATGTCCCCTCAAAGTCATAGCAACTTTCCAGTTCTCAATATCTGGTGGTTCTCCACTACCAAACTCAGTGGTTCCTGAACCAGGCTTGCGCTCATGAATCAGAATCACCTGGTCATCAGACCCAGACGCAACATACCTACCATGTTTCGCCCATCTAACACAATTGACTGACCCAAAATGGTCACGGATAGTTGCAAGCAATTTTGGCGTTGATGGTGCATCAGTATCCAAGTCCCTGCCAACACATTTCATGTTCCAAATGCGAACCTACAATCATATTTCAAAAAAATATAAGATGTTAGAATTGTCCATGTAAGCACAGATAAATCAGAAACCAATTATTTTTGGCTTGCAGAAAAGCGTAAACTAATGAATTTAAGAAATTTTTGTTATTCATTGAGAAAAGATTATGCCAGTACTGAAATGCGGACAACTGGGGGCCTTAAAATCAGCTCCAAAAAGTTGAAAAAACTTATGGACCGTTCAGTTCAAACTTGCATTACAAGGATTGCGTATCAAACAAGAATGCAAATCATGCCTATTGATTCTATCATTGAGCTATCAGTGATTCCCTGTTCATATAAATAAAGTACAGACCAGATATTGTTTATCAACTAGTTACTGACACCAATTTGCACTCATTACAGTCAGAGCAGCAAAAAGCAGTACTCAAGTGAAACAGTAAGACAAATGGGAAAAATCTCATAAAAGAAGTCCTAAGGGTGTGTCTAATCGTGAGAGAGAGAGAGATATAGAGTGAGAGAGAGAGAGAGAGGGGCACATGCAAGTGCGCTTCCACTCTCTGCCGATTATTAGGATTGCAGAGGTTAACACTCTGTGAAAGCAATTTAATACCAAAATGTATAAACACATCAGGAAACCGGGAGTTGAATGTGTTAGCTCAAATTTTTCTCAGACATAAGCAAAATCTTCAAGGAAAGCACTCTGCTTCCGTGTTGAAGTTCAAATGTCAAAAAAGCAAAAAAAAAATTAAGCATGTAAAATTGCAAAACCTAAATTAACGGAGATTAGGTATTAACTCTTCTCGTCACAACTTCTAAGTAATAGCAGTCTGCAAAGGCTCCTTAATAGAAAAGAAGTATACCAAAGAAAACGCGCATTATTAGTAAAATTGAACAGCATATTCGAAGGCATGGATTCTTAAAATTCCAAACTTTTCTAGCATTGCTAAGTTCAGCAATCAAAAGAGCTTTTGTACAGAAAGAATGATTAGAGCTGAGAGCAACCAAGAAAATAACATGACAAAAATGAAGATAAAACGAATAAATCAGGAGGCAAAGAACTATACCTTGTGATCACCACCCCCAGTAGCAAACCTAAGGCCACCAGGCTGAACATCAACAGAGAAAATCTGCATACCCTCATGCCTAATCCAATTGGGCTTTTCCGCAATCATCTTCAGTTCCTTTCTTTTCTAAACCCCTAGAAAGAACTAAAGAAGGACAATTATGAACGAAAGCCTCTTTGAATCACCAAAAATCCATAAAACCCACTTGAAGAGTCACAAAGTTCATGCCTTTTTTAGCCCCAAACTAGACAGTTCCACCATGAAATCTTGAGAGTAAAGACAGAAACGGAAAAGTTAAAACCCTAATTCAATTTACCTAGAAAGAACCCAGAATTTTACCCCCCCAGAAAAATTTAACCCAGCACTTTAACTACCGATAGGAACCCAGAAAAACCCAGAATTGGGTTAAGTTGAAAAAAGCCATGAGGAAACTAAACACTAAATAGGTTATATTATTCCGAGAAAAAATCAAAAAGAAAAGGAAGCTTATGCGCAGTTCGAGAAAGAAACCTAAGGCCAGGCGACGATTGTTGTACAATGCAATGAGGGTGATGTAAGAATGGGTGTATAATACTAAAGATAGATACTTGCTGACTGAAGATTTCGTCCTATTTTTTCTTACAAAAACGGTTAAATCTATCAAGAAAAGGAAAAGGAAAAATATTGGGGTTCTAGTTTAGATAGCGATAATGATATATACTACGAGTACACAGCAAGAGGCAGAACAAAACTACAAGGAATCTGAAAAAGGAAAGAATCAAAGGGGGGTAAGTGCACACAGTCAGTATTGGGGAATTGGGAATAGTCACCAAGGTATACAAGAACGACCACTGAGATTCAAAGGCTTGGGTGACGATGGAAAGGAGCGCTGCTCTTGCTTTGACACCATAGTTGGATTTTCTTTTCTTTTTTTTTTTTTTCCTCTCCCTTAAGGAGGTGTTGGGATTATAAAGGCAATCATCAAATTAGGGCGTATTTGGAATGGTAATTGTAAGTTAATTATAAGTTAGGTGTTTATACTTTAGGCTTTGTTTGATTAATAAGGTTTCCGCACTTAGAAAAATAATATAATTCTTATATATTGATACTTTTTAGTATTTTATAAGAATAAAAATAATTATAAAAAAAATAGTTATAATAATTTTTACTATTGAAACGGTTTAAATACTTCCACATAATGTGTGCGATATATTTTAGGATAGCATAATTTTTTATGAAAATTATTAAATACATAAAAATTTTATTAATTCAAAATAATTTTTGACAATTTTAATTTTTTATATTTTTTATTTTTTAAAAAAAATTAATGTGCTTGGGCCTCGCGGCTCTGAACCCATACCTACGGGGCGTCCAAGCTGGCGTCCCCCTTCCCCCAAGTTTTTTGACTTTTTGTTTCTTTTTTAAAATTTTCTAAAAATAATAAAAATTTATTTTTAATAATATTATTTTATTAGTTTTTTAATTTTTAGTTATTAATTTTTATTTTTTAAATTTTTAAAATTTTATATTAAAATTTAATATCATAATTTAATTATAATTATTCAAAATTAATTTAAAATTTAATTACAATCAATTACAATTGTTAAGATCTTATTTCTCTCTTAATTTTTAAAAATTTAAATAGGTGATGAAACTTAATTTGGATTTCCTATTTTTATCATATTTCAATAATATTGATTAATAATAATTTTTTTAAAAAGAATGATAGTTTATTTCCAAAGAAAAATTATATTTACTAAACTCAATAAAATAAAATATTATAATACTTATACATCCTCAAAAAATTTAAAATTTATAAACCTCTCTATATATTTTCAATTGGTTTAAGTTGAATCCTTGCTCTGTTACAATATCGACAATGTCACTTGAATATTTTCTATGGGTAGGATCCATAGTTTTGTACGATAGCTTGATATGCTTTTTTGCCCTTTTCCTTTGAGAAGCTTGATGCACAAAATTTAGAAAAATCTAACTGAAAGTAATAAATTTGACTAGCTCTCTATTTTCATTTTTTAATTTCTATTTTTTAAGAGAATGATAAGGCTATTATCAAATAAATATTTATTTAATAAAATTATTAACATAATAATAAAAAATTAATTAAAAATTAAAATAAAATAAAATATAAATAAATCAAACAAAGAAATAAATAAAATGAATTAATGATATAAATTAAGTAAAATAAATAAGTAAATACATAAATAATAAAAAAAGAAAATTTAATTAAATTAATTAGGGCAAATATATATGTAAATAAAAAGTGCAAAAAATATTAAGTAAAATAAATAAAATATAATAATATAATATAAAATTTTTTTAAAAAAATAGAGAATTATAAAAAATCTAAGAAAGTCAAGCTCTTAATGTAAATTAAAGTAAGATAAAAAGTTTATTAAATATAATAACAGAATATATAACTTAAAATAATTAAATAAATAAAATTAAAAATTAAAAAAGGGAAAAGGAATGGTCAGATTGCTTGGCACCCATGTGGGTCGCCAACCCTCCTTAGAGGCACGCCTTCACCTTGAGGCATGCCAGATTTTGATGCGCCATAAGGCTCACTAATTTTTTTAAAAAAATTAAATTAACTTAATTATCTCTTATATAATTTGAACATTTCATCAAACTTTTCTATTTAGCGATTATTATAAAATGAATAAAATAAATATCACGTAATAAATTTAAAGATCTTATAGAATGTCTGAAGAATAAAAATGTTAAAATTATTTAAAGATTATCCTGTATTTGTAAAATCATCCTATATTTAGTAATTATATTTTTTCCTATGTGAATCATAAAGATTTGTTTTACCTTATATATTGATAGCTTCATAATGTAATATTGGAGAGCTAAAAACTTTTACATGCATGTTTTGATGACCATTTGGTTTTGATAGCATCCATGTTAATCTATTGTTTGAGGTTTGATTCTCTTATAACCCATTCGTGCTTACCATTTGCTGTCTAGATGAGTAGAGGAATAGAATGAACATTGTGCACTAGATGAGTAAAGAATATATATAAGATAAAAACTAAGAGATCCTTTATATGGAGCTCGGTCCGGGGCCATGTACAACCTCTTCTTTTTCTTTTATACTAATTAAATTAAATTTATTAATTGATATACAAGAGAGTTTGGATACAATTAGGTTGTTATCTATGAAGTTTATATTATTTCAACTCTTATAATCTCAATTTCAATCTCCAAATATACTATTATAATATCTTTTAAGGAATCTCAAGCTTATAAATTCACTTTTCCATCCAAATAGCGTGTTTGTTCATCATTTGATAAATTTATTATTTAAATCATTTGAAGATTTCATGAGTAAGCGGCCTTCCAATTGATGCCTCCAAAATGCAATTGATTAGAAAATTCCATTAGGGTCCAGAGCCAAATGCTTCGGAACTAGATGAGTAGCCATTCATGACGCAGCGCTAAGGCCATTATTTTCAACCTTCTTTGCATTGAGAAAACGGCCTTCAGAGCAGCCGCAGTGTGGGAGTTACATCCAAAGTGGATCGGATCGCACCATGCACTAGTCCTCCTACCTCAAGAACTGCTGAGTTACCATGGTTTACCCCTCCACAACTTGTCGGGTCAGGGTGTGGGGCCCCTGTGGGCGAGGAATTTGCCTTTTGGGAACAAGAAAACGGCCTTCAGATCCCTTTTCCTTTCTTATGGCATGTTGATGACGAGATTCATGAAGACACGACTAATTAATAAAAAAAAGAACAATAACATTGTAAGTGAAAATTTTTATTCTAGATAGCCAAATTATCGTGACTTTTTTTTTCAAATTATCATGACTTAGTATCTAAAAGCCTGACAGAGGAACAAATAATACTAACAGCAGAACAATTAATTACCCTACAGTACAAATATAGTGCATGATATATCTTATTTATATATAAAAAAGCAATGCCTGATACATCATAATATTACTGTATTATTGTAAAATTCTAGTCACAATGATAAAATAAGAATAAACAAGACTTTAAACTCTAACAAAGAGAGAAAATAGAACTCAAGGAATATATAAGTTAACATTTTATTGAGATTTTTTTACACACACATTCACACTCTTACAAGCTCCTATTTATAGCGTTGGAAGTGATTCTTCCCATCATAGGTTATTAGTAGCCTTCTCCATAACTTACATAACTTACCGCCCATGATCTTTTATGATTTATAAAATAATTGAAGTAAGAGAGTTAGTGGTTTATAAAGGATGAATGTTACAACTTTGATTGTAACTCCTAACCTTTCATATTCCATAAGTTAAAAGAATTATCTATTGGTATAATTGACATTCATAATATTTCATAATACTCCCCCTTAGATGTCCATTACATAAAGAATATATATTGTTAAAACTTCACTAGATAAAAAGTCCACTTGAAAAAACTCTAGTGAAGTAAAAATAGTACATTACTATTTATGTCATTCTTACTTCCCCTGATGAGATAATCCTTGAAGATTCCTCATCTGACGCATTCTAATTTTGTTCATCAATTTTTCAAATATTGTTGTCGGTAATGTCTTAGTAAATAGATCTGCTAGATTATCATATGATCAAATTTGTTTCACATCAATTTCACCACTCTTTTGGAGTTTATGAGTAAAGAAAAATTTTAGTGATATATATTTTGTCCTATCTCATTTAATATATTCTCCTTTTAATTGAGTTATACAAGCTGTATTATTCTCATATATAGGAGTTGGAATTTTATTTCCAATGGATAATCCACAATTCTCTTGGATATAATAGATCATAGATCTTAACCATACACATTTTTGATTTGCCTCATAAAGAGTTATAATTTTAGAATGATTAGATATGGTGACTACCATAAATTATTTTGCAGAACGCCATAAAATGGCAATACCACCATAGGTAAATTTATAACCAGTTTGAGAACTTGTTTTATGTGGATTAGATAAATATCCAACATCCGCATAACCAATTAACTTTGGATTGGTCTTATTTAAATAAAATAATTCAAGATCTATGGTACCTTAAAGATATCTAAGGACATATTTAATACCATTCCAATGTCATCTTGTGGAAGAAGAACTATATCTTACTAATAAGTTCACGAAAAATGATATATTAGGTCTTGTATTATTAGCAGGATACATCAGTATACCAATTGCACTAAGATAAAGTACTTCAGGACCACATAGTTCTTCATTTTTTCCTCGTGGTCGTAATGGATATTTAGAAACATCTAGGGACCAGACAACCATTGGAGTATTTAAAAGATGTGTCTTATCCATGTAAAACCTTTACAAGACTTTTTCAGTATATGTTGATTGAAGAATTACATCTTCTAGATGTTCAATTTGTAAACCAAGACAAAACTTAGTCCTTCCAAAATCCTTAATCTCAAATTTCTTTTTTAAAATAATCTCTTACTTTCAAGAGCTCTTCAAGAGTCCTAATGAGATTAATATCATCAACATATATTGTGATTATCACAAGCTTAATTTAGACTTCTTAATGAAAACACATGGACAAATCGGATTATTTTTATATCCGTCTTTTATCAAACTCGCACTTTGATGATTAAACGACCATATTCTTCCAAATTGCTTCAATCCATATTGGAATTTTTATAATTTAATGGAATAAATTTCTCAAGTGCTCTATGTACATGCTTCAAGCATGTGAAATCCTTCGAGGATTTTCATTTAAATTTCACTATCAAGATTCCTGTATAAATATACACTAACTACGTCCAGAAGATGCATGTCAAGTTTTTCATGTACTGCCAAACTTACAAGATATCGAAATGTTATTGCATCAATCACAGGAGAATATGCCTCCTCATAATCAATTCTAAGTATTTGCGAAAAACCCTCACGACTTCATTTTGTTCATTTCGTTTTCATTCAAATACCCATTTATAACCAATTAGTTTTACACATTCTGGTGTTCTAACTAAAGGTCCAAAAACCTCACATTTGGTAAGTGAATTTAGTTCTGATTGAAACACATCTTTTCATTTCAACCAATCAGGTTTATGACTACATTCCTCTACTGATCTTGGTTCTATTATATATAAAAGTATGATAAGGAATCTTATTTATTTGATTCAAACTTTCACCTGTAGCTATAAAGTTTATGAAATTTTTCATATTTTTATTATTTTCAGAATCCCGAAAATTAAGATCAGTAATCTCTTAGTCCTTTTGTTCTAACTCTTCAGGAGGAGCACTTTAATCATTTAATCCTTTTTTCTTAAATTTTTTATCTTTAGAACCAAGAGGTCGGCAACGCTTTAGGCGCGCTTTAAAATCTTTAGTTGTAGTATTTATATTTTGTCCTACAGGGACGTCAACTCGAATAGGAGCATCTACAGCAGGAATATGCAATTTATTTACTATTGTAGAATCAACAAAAACATTAGGTAGTTAATTTGCAATTTTTTATGAATGAATGATCTTTTGAACTTATAGTTCACTAGCGCTTATGCGCTGATCAAGATGATTTAAGAGGATGTTGCCCATGAAATTTCTTGTTTTTGCTACTTATTTTCTCCACCTAATATAGTAAAAATCATCTCATCAAATTGACAATCAACAAATCTTGCAGTAAATACATCTCTTGGTAATGGTTCAAGATATCTTATTATAGATAGAGATTCATAACCAACATAAATTTTCAATCTTCTTTGAGGGCTCATTTTACAGCATTGATTTGGCACTATGGGAACATAAACAACACACCCAAAAATTCTCAAATGAAAAATATTTGGTTCAAAATCAAAAACTAATTGAAAATGAGAGTACTTATGATAATTTGTTGGTCTAATGCGTACAAGTGATGTTGTGTGCAAAATAGCACGTCCCCAAATTGATGTAGGAAGTTTTGTTCTCATTAACAATGGTCTACCAATCAATTGCAGACGTTTAATAAATAATTTAACTAGTCCATTCTGTGTACAAACATGAGCTACATGATATTCAATAGTAATACCAATGGACATACAATAGGCATCAAAAGTATGAGATGAATATTCACCAGCATTATCTAGACAAATTTTCTTAATTGAATAATTAGAAAATTGTACTTTTAGCCAAATTATTTGGGCAAGTAATCTCACAAATGCTAGGTTATGAGATGATAATAAATATACATGTGACCATTGAGTCGATGCATCAATTAAAACCATAAAGTATCTAAATTGCCCACATAGTGGATGAATAGATCCACATATATCTTCATGAATCCTTTCTAAAAATACTAGGGATTCAATTCACACTTTCATTGTTGAAGGTTTAATGATTAACTTCCCTTGAGAACAAGCAGTGTATAAGAATTCGTTAGAATTCAAAATTTTTTCATTTTTCAATGAATGACCATGCGTATTCTTAATAATTTTTCCCATCATTATAGATCTAGGATGACCTAATTGTTCATGCTAAATAATAAAATTATTAGGATTAGTAAAATTTTGGTTTACTAAATGATGCATTTCAATTGCATTGATTTTGGCATAATATAAGTCAAAAGAAAAATATGGTCATTTTTCTACAACATGTTTCTTTTCTGAAATAAAAGTAGTAATATATAATAATTCACTACCACTTTCTTTAATTGTTTTAAAATAATTATTTTTAAAACTTAATAAATTTCTTCGAGATTTTTTAGAGAATAACATATTTTTTATGATCAATATAGTACTTCTAGGTAAAAGGATATTAGCTCTTCCGGAGCCTCTAATTAATTTTGCACTACCACTTATGGTATGCACTTTGTTTCTCACATATTCAAGTGAGAAAAATATTTCTATGTGTTCAATATAGTGTGTATTGTTCCATTATTGATAAGACATAAATCATCGCCATCGTTTTTAATAGATTGGATGATAGCCATATCTAATAAAAATATAAATTTTATAATTGAAATAAAACTAAATAAGATTACATCAAACTAAAATAAATAAAGTTACAATCAAATAATTATTCCAAAGAAACTAAAAAAAACATAATAATTTTAATTTTTTCTAACATACCTATCACTAATCAAATGGTCCATCTTTCCTTTTGGATGCTCAAAAAAATTCGTTACATATAAATGTGTTATATCAACATGAGCATCGTCAATATCAGAAGGGGAAGTAAAATTGGCCAAAACACTTTTATCTTTCCTTTTAAGTGAAGCATGATAAAGTTCAACAAGGCGTTTGGTCGTACGACAGGTACGTGACCAATGTTCTTTCACACCACATCGATAACATTTATCTTCACGGGTTGTTAAAATAGTATCATTCCCATTTTCATCAATTTTCTCATTCTTTTGGTGATTTTGATAAGACATATATTTATCGTGACCAAGTCCACGACCAAGGTCATTGCCACGACCATGACTAAGGCCTCTCCCGTGGCTAGAAGTATTAGTTTTAGTTGCATTCACTTCAAGAAGTGCAGCATAACCAGTTGGTCGAGTCTCATAATTATTCATGAGTAATTAGTTATTTTGCTCAACTATGAGTATGTATAAAATCACCTCAGAATATTTAATAAATCATTTTTCTCGATATTGCTGTTGCAGGAGCATATTCGAGGCATGAAATGTAGAAAATATTTTTCTAACATATCTTCTTCAGTAATTTTTTTTTCACATAATTTCAATTGTGAAGTAATTCTAAATATAGTAAAATATAATTATATTCACTAATAGTTTTAAATCTTGTAGACTCAAGTGTGGTCACTTTTAATGAGCTTTTGGTAAAACGACCATATTTAGGTGATCGTACATTTCTTTCAAATTTTATCAAAGAATAAGCAAAATTTTCACCGTAAGATATTCAGCCTTCAGGGCTTCATGAATATGGTCATGAAGGAAAATAATTGCCTTGGCACTAGGGGTGTTCAAAATCCGAACCGGACCGAAAAATCGAACTGAACCGAGGTTATTGTAGTTATTCGGTTTGGTTCGATTCGGTTTGTAAAATTATATAAATTTCGGTTCGATTTTCAGTTTAGGTTATTGAACCGAAAACCGAACCGAAAAACTGAAATTTTAGAAAAAAACACAAGAACGCATTATGGTAATGAGTTCTTGTATTTATTTTTAAAAAATAAATACAAGAACTCATTACCATAATGCGTTCTTGTATTTATTTTTAAAAAATAAATACAAGACTCATTACCATAATGCATTCTTCTATTATTTCGGTTTGAACCGAACCAAACCGAAAAACTGAATAGTAAAACCGAACAATAAAACGGTTCGGTTTGGTTTTCAAAAAAATGAAAAAAAACCGAATCGAAAACCGAATAGTAAAACCGAAAACGAATCGAAATCCGTTTGAACACCCTTACTTGGCACGATTTTGATTTGACTTATTATTTTTTTCTCTAATGGTGTCTCCAAGAACCTATTACATCAAGATGGATTTCGGTATCAAGAATCCATGATGAATAATTCTTTCCTATGATATCAAGAGTCACAAATTTCAAGTTTAGTAAGATTTGACATGATGACAAAGAAAAGAAAGAATTTTTACCTAAATCTTCAAAGAATCATTCTTCAGGAAATAATTCCACAAAGAAACTTCAAATAATAAAGCCCCAGACAATAGTGCAAATAACGTATTGTAAAATTCTGGTCACAATGTAAACAAAAATAACTATCAAATAAGAATGAATAAGACTTTAAATTATAACAAAAAGAGAAAAGAAAACTCAAGGAATATAAAAGTTAGAATTTTATTGGGAATTTTTCAGACATACATCCATACTCTTACAAGTTCTTATTTATATAGTTGGAAGTGATCCTTCCCATCATAGATCATTAGTAGCATTCTCCATAACTTACCGCTCATGATTTCCTATGATCTATAAGATAATGGAGGTAATGGAGTTAGTGGTCTATAAAAGATGAATGTTATAACTTTGGTTGTAACTCCTAACCTTTTGTATTTCATAACTTAAAAGAATTATCTACTAGTATAATAGACATTCATAATATTTTATAGTAAGTATTAAATTGTTATTTAAACTTTTCAACTCTTTTTTCTTTTTCTTTTCTCACAATAGATTACTTTTTCTATTTGTTCCTTCTATATATCAAATTTTTAACTTTTGTAGCTTTCTTTGAGATCTAAGACTCTACTAGTTTAAAAATAAAATCACTTAAATTTAATTTTTTTTAAAAATGTAAGCATGTGCATTACACTGGCGGATAGCAGTTAAAGAAGTTAAAACAAAAGAGAACTAGAGAAGTAGTCACTTCCATTTTAGTGTCTGGATCGGATGGAGGAAGAGAATGAACATTGTGTACTAGATGAGTAATGAATTCAAAATTATTTTATCAATTAAGCTGCTTCTTTAACTCCTAGTTCTATCTCTATTTTTCAAAAAACAAAAAACCAATTGTTAGTACTCATTTGAAGGAGCATTTCCAGAGCTTAAATGGGCATTTAAATTGCAAACATGGTTTCTTAACCATTTGGAAACTGTAACAGCTTTAGCTTTAGCGCTTGAGAAATCAATTGATTGGCAATATATATATATATATATATATATATATATATATATATATATATATATATATATATATATATATATATATATATATATATATATATATATATATATATATATATTAGCTCTTCTAATCATGATTTTTTTTAGATTAGGAAAAACTGAGATAACTAACCTTTGCTGCTCGTTATTTTCAAATGTAATATTTAATTATTAGAGATAATTATGCTAATGCTCTTGTGGTTTATCCCAACTACCAAATAACCATTGCATTTTGGAAAAAAAACTACAAATATATCTTTTAAACTGCTCAAATTATAACATTTTTATCCCTCACATCAGTCATATAGCATCTGGGGTGCTTGTCTTGTTTTGTATTTGTTCTATTTAACAGTTCCACCGGTTCTCTTCCCAAACCATCACAAATACATCGGTATTGTTGAAAAAGACAAGAATACCAAAACAACTTATTTTATAGCCTCCAACACCATTAACTCTACTGAAAATCTAGGAGCTATATTTAATAGGAATATAGTGGAACAATCAGTTTGAAACGGGTCTCTTGTGCGCAATAGTGTACAGAAGCCTTGGGAACCTGAGACCCAATTCGTGTACATCTGCAATTTACATACTCCATAATTTAGGGGTAAAATTATGGGGTTCAGAAATATTTAGAATTAACTTAAAAATCTGAATTATCAAAAATAAATAAATAAATAAAAGACAGACGGGGTTGGGGGTGCCTAGGGCCAAAAAAAAAAAGAAAAAAAGAAAAAGAGTGAGGTGACACAAATAGACCCAGCGAGGGTACTCCTATTTAAAACATTGGCTCCATTTTCTTTACGGTTACACAATCCTCTGAAATTGCCATGCTCCTGAGACCCTCTCTGTGGACAGTAAAATCTTGCAGACATTTTGGTTATCCAATTCAAACCCATTATTCACCTAAATCCGGTGCCATTGCCCTCAACTCCATTATTTTATCGAATTTCTTCAATCCAGGTGACTTCTACCATGGACACCAACTGTTTGATGAAAGTCTCCAACAAGACATTTCCCACTACAACAGCTTGCTTTTTCATTACTCTCGCAATGATTTAAACATTGACGCTTTGAATTTGTTCAAGGTGATCCATCGGTCTGGCAATTTGAATGAGTCAAGCTTTTCTTGTGGATTTAAGTCCTGTGGATGCTTATTTGATGATGTAGTTGGGAAACAAGTGCATAG
This sequence comes from Rauvolfia tetraphylla, assembly GCA_030512225.1. Lineage (NCBI taxonomy): Eukaryota > Viridiplantae > Streptophyta > Magnoliopsida > Gentianales > Apocynaceae > Rauvolfia > Rauvolfia tetraphylla. The sequence continues at coordinate 3,416,339 of JAJQKT010000062.1, forward strand.
CCAATGTATCAAGTTTGGGGTTTTTGGAGATGTTAGTGTTGGAACTTCGCTTCTTGATATGTACATGAAGACAAACAATGTTGACGAAGGAGAGATTGTGTTTGAAGAGATGGGAGAAAAGAATGTTGTTTCTTGGACTTCATTGCTTGCTGGTTTTACGAGGAATGGGTTAGCTGACAGGGCAATAGGAATTTTCAGTTTGATGCAAGTGGAAGGAGTCAAACCAAACCCATCTACCTTTTCCACTGTTCTTGGAGCTCTGGCTGATAAAGGTGCAGTTGAAAAGGGAGCTCAGGTACATACAGTGGTTGTTAAGAATGGTTTTGAGTCAACTACATTTGTTGCAAACTCTTTGATTAATATGTACTCGAAGTCTGGGATGGTTATAGAGGCGAGAGCTGTCTTTGATGGTATGTTGAATAAGAATGCTGTTTCATGGAATGGGATGATTTCTGGTCTTGTTACCAATGGGCACGATTTGGAAGCTATTGATTTATTTTATAAAATGAGACTTGCTGATGTCACGCTAACGGAATCGATTTTTGTTACGACTATTAAGATATGCGCGAACCTCAAAGAATTAAGTTTCTTAAAACAGCTTCATTCGCGGGTTATAAGAAACGGATTCAGATTTGATCTAAACATCAGGACAGCTCTTATGGTGTCTTACACCAAGTGTAGGGAAATGGATGATGCTTTCAGATTGTTCTTCGATATGCATGGAGTCCAAAATGTAGTGTCTTGGACAGCAATGATCAGTGGGTACCTGCAGAATGGGGAAAAGCAGCAGTCAGTTTATCTTTTTTGTCAAATGAGAAGGGAAGGGTTTTCACCCAATGATTTTACTTATTCCGCTATTCTGGCTGCCCATCCTATATTACCTTTGCTCCAAATCCACGCAGAAGTGATCAAAACCAACTATGAGAATTCACCTTCGGTAGGAACTGCACTAGTAGATGCTTATTTTAAGATAGGGAATACTAAAGAGGCTGCTAAGGTGTTTGAGATAATTGAAGAGAAGGATATTGTGGCATGGTCTGCAATGCTGACTGGTTATGCACAAGCAGAAGACACTGAGGGAGCTGTAACAGTTTTCTGCAAAATGGTAAAGGAAGGGGTCAGACCAAATGAATTTAGCTTCTCTAGTATTCTCAATGCCTGTAATGCACCTGTGGCAGCAGCAGAGCAGGGGAAACAGTTTCATGCGTGCTCTATAAAATCAGGATATAATAACTCCTTATGCGTAAGCAGTGCTCTTGTGACTATGTATGCAAAAAGAGGGAATATAGAAAGTGCGAATGAGGTTTTTAAGAGGCAGCAGGAGAGGGACTTGATTTCATGGAACTCCATGATATCTGGATATGCACAACATGGTTTTGGAAAGAAGGCTTTATTGGTTTTTGAGCAAATGAGGAGGGAAAAAGTGGAAATGGATAGCGTAACATTTATTGGTGTAATTTCTGCCTGTACTCATGCAGGAATGGTGAAAGAAGGTCAAAGTTATTTCGACATGATGGTTAATGATCTTCGAATTCTTCCAACAATGGAGATCTATTCCTGCATGGTAGACCTATATAGTCGAGCTGGAAAGCTGGAAAAAGCCCTAGCTCTTGTTAATGGGATGCCCTTTCCAGCTGGTGAGACCGTTTGGCGCACACTCCTAGCAGCATCACGCGTTCATCGAAATTTGGAGCTAGGAAAATTTGCGGCAGAGAGACTTATTTCACTTAAACCGCAAGACTCAGCAGCATATGTCTTACTTTCTAATCTATATGCTGCAGCTGGAAACTGGCAAGAGAGAACAAAAGTAAGAAAGCTCATGGATGAGAGAAAAGTTCAAAAGGAAACAGGTTACAGCTGGATTGAAGTTAAAAACAAGACTTACTCATTTGTTGCAGGTGATGTTTCACATCCCTTTTCAGATCGCATTTATATGAAACTTGAAGAGCTGAGTATCCGACTGAAGGATGCTGGATACCAACCAGACACTAACTATGTCCTTCATGACGTTGAGGATGAAGTTAAAGAAGTCATTCTTTCTCAACATAGTGAAAGATTGGCTATTGCTTTTGGATTAACTGCAACTTCTCCAGGTAGTCAGATCCAGGTTGTTAAGAATCTTCGAGTTTGTGGGGACTGCCATACTGTGATTAAATTGATATCAAAGATAGAAGGGAGGGATATTATTGTTAGAGATTCAAATAGATTCCATCATTTCAAAGGGGGATTATGCTCTTGTGGGGATTATTGGTGATTTTGCCACATCCTTGAGGTTCAGATTCTGTGGAGATGTTATGCAGCAAATTTTAAAGGCTTAGCTGTTGCAGAAACTTTGCACCATTGAAAGATTTAAAAAAGCAGCATGCCACTTATGTCATTAACATGGAGGCAGCATTTCTCTGTGTCACTAGCACTATCAAAGGTCTTTGAATCCTTACAAAGTGATAAGCCTAAATCTTGATTGTACCACAATATAGCTGAGCAAGGAGACTTCAATCCTGTGGGCCCAACAGTAATATATTGCAGAAAAGCTATGCAAGTCTAGAAGGAAGAGAAATTTTCAGGACATTTTGCATTGCGTCTTCAAGTAAATGAAAGAAGGGTTAGGTTACATTACATGCAGCTGGGACTAGACACTTGTCTTCTACTGCTGTCAGAAGTTTGCAAGAAACTTTTAAGATTGAGAAGTTGCAAAAATAGAAGATGAATACATGAATAAACCTTGTTGGAGAAGGTTTTACTGAATTCAGTTGGCCAACAGGAAGCCAGTTGCATGTGCTTGGAGATTTATTACGTCATTGAGCTACATTTGATATATAACAGTTGCATCTGGTAGTTGATCTAAAATATTCCACTGGATGCTTTAAATGAAGTGAAACGGAGAAAGAGCTCCTAGCTTGACACCAGAGACTGGATAATGGGAATATGCTGCTGAAAATCTGCTTTCTCAACAATGTAAGTCCTACTTTCTCAACAATGTAAATCTGTCCTCTCTTATGGATTTTCCGTTCAGAGGTTGGTGGTACTTGATGGATGACATGTTATATAAGTGTTTGATTGTTTTGATGCTTTATCCTTTAAAGGCTGAACAAAGGAAAACAGTCATCACTCTGATGAAAAAGGTATCTGGAACCAACATAATCTTCCACATTGTATGATCTTTCTGATGAAAAACATATCAGGAACCAACTTAGTCTTCCACATTGTATGATCTTCCAGAAGTCTGGTGGTGTCTGTTGGCTGAAACTTTCAATTTTGATTCACTGACAGTGGTTCATAAAAAGGAATTTGAAAAGCTGTAGGGGGAATGCAGTACTATCAAAGACGAATCATGGAGAGGAAGTGAAAGATCATCAATTACCTTTTGATGGAGTGGCAAAGTTTTGTCTGTGAATATTGGCAGAGCTGTTCTTTATCCATCGGATCACTTGACAGTATGTGGGTAGTGCTTGCATATTCCTGATAAAGCGAGAGGTGGACAAATACATTTCTTTTCCGGTAACAATTGGCAATTTTCTGTATATTTCTTTTTCCTTTCCTGAAATTCTCTGTATATGGCATTTAGCAGATTTTTGTATCTGCAATAGAAATTATAATATGTACTGATAAATTATGCCATAGATTCGCCTGTTACTTGTTTCAAAAATGGTTGGAAGAACATTCCATTTAGCCCTTGCTAATATTCTGTATAAACCAACTGAACTTTGATATTCTTTTTTGCAAGTTTTGCTGTCTAAAGAAGTAAGTACATTGCTTTATGCTGCTCCTCCACTTCCTGTACTTGGTGGTGCCCAAGTGACCATTTTGTGCAATCCATTATGATCTTTACTTCTAGAAATATTCTAGTAGCCTTCTTGAAATTGTATTAAGAAACTGAATGATTACGCTGGAGCATTCTTTGGGTTTCTTTTTCCCCTTTTCTTTGGGGCAATTTATACATGCCTAGTTTTAGCATTGTTTTATCCTCACAGATTAGGATGTATATTTACTGCATTAGTTCCTCTATGAATTAGCATGTCCAATGGCAGTCTAGGCTATTTGTTCATTTTAGTTTCAAAGATATTAATGCTTGCCAATTTTGGATGTTGATTTTGTTCTATTGGTTCCTAGTTCAATTAGAACATTTGGTAATTATGTGCCCTTAACTACGTCCTTTTCCTTTAAATGAACAAATATTGCATTCCCCGTTGACATCCACACTGTAGTAATATGCATTATGGGTTTTAAATTCGTGGGTTGAATATGGTCCTAATTCAATACTAAGAAAATTTACGACTTATGTAAAAGGAGAGGAGGAAAATTTGAGAAAAAAGAGAAACTCTAAGAGAAATACAATTTTCTTGCATATTCCTTATGAGTTTTATTTACTCCCTTCAGTTTGAAATATGTGTCTGTCTTCTATTTTGCATTAGAATTAAGGTTTTGATAAATTCATAGAAAAATTTGATAAATGTCCAGATTGCTTTTGTTCAAAAGTTCTTGGTTAGTGTTTCAAAGTCAAATTTAACATTGAAAATTGATAATTTAAATGGTTGATTGGAACACTAACAGTGTTGTAAACATAAAAGCATTTAAATGGTTAGTTTGAGACAAGGGTAAAGTTGTAAAAAGAATAAAAAATGAATCATTATAAAGAGAAGAAATATTTTAGAACAGGCCAAAAAGAAAATTAATACATATGTTTTGAAACGGAAGAAGTATTTAGTAAAAGATTATATTATGGACCGAGTTCAAATGCAGTGACTCAGCCCCCATGGTTTACAATAGAGCACAATCTCTTTTAGAACCCAATGTCACAAGAACACTATTCGTTAATTGTTCATGAGAAAACACCTAGTTTTAATTCTAACGAGGGAAATGCTGCAACTTAAGACTGACAATGAACCATAAAATGTGATTGATTGGTAACAATAACTATGTTCTATCAAGAATTGAATCCCGCAATTTTGAGAGAATACATTGCCAATAATAATGCTGTAAATGTTTATTCCTACACAGAGATCACATTGAGTGCAATGGGAGTCCTGACCTTGTGAATCCCGTTAGTCCATGTCAAAGATCCAAAGACAAAGCTTCCATTGCTGCTCTTTGAAGGTACAAAATCTAACCTGAAAGACATTTTCTCCCCCGTATTTGTGAACTTTAGAGCATAAGGGGTGACCAGAACGTCTACACCAGCAGGATATTCTATATCTGGAGTAAATATTGTTGGTCCTTTACCACAATAGGTAACTGTTCGGTAGACTGACAGTTTACCTTTCATGTTTGAGACTCCAATTGATGGATAATTTAGATTATAGGAAGGTGTAGGATTGTTCTTGCAAGCTAATGTCTCTCCACTGAGGTTTTTCAGCTGGGCAGGACTTGCACCATTGCTGCACAAGAAATCAATGATGTCTTTGGAATCAAAATCGTAGATGAGTCCCGGATCAATTGCTGCAACCAGATTTATATGTCCGGATCCATAGTCGAATGGTGTTGACTCACTGTCATCTGGATTTCTACTGATAGGATTTACAGTGTTGTCCACTATCCATGCTGTCACAAAAATTAGAAGTAGTAAACGTTAGGTAAGTAAGTAAAACTAAACTCATTTACCATGATTTTTTGATCCAGAGTTACCCGTTGTCATAATTGCAGACTTCACTGCTGCAGGACTCCAAGAAGGGTGGTAACCTTTGATCATGGCAGCAACTGCAGATACGTGTGGGCAAGACATTGAGGTACCAGATACTATGTTATAGTCGATTGACAGACCATTAGTTTTATCAATGGATACCGGAGACCATGCTGCAAGAATGTTGACTCCTGGAGCTGTTACATCAGGCTGCAAGGGACCATACCAAGCCGTTATAGTTAGCAAAGTTTTTCTGTTTACTTTGGACAAGCTCAATGTTTTACATAATCTGGAACTGAATTATCGTACATGGGTAATCTAATTCATCTGTAAACTAAATGTGATCATGAAAACAATTAAAAATTAACTACGGAAAATTGATGAGAAAGCATACTTTGATGATGTCTGGAGTGATGATATTTGGACCCTTTGAGGAGAAGGTTGCCATTTGTGGTGCTGGTCTCGTGGGCAAAACTGTTGTTGTTTGATATATACTGGCCACTGGATTCCTGCAATTAACAAATCGTGTTAATAGTAGCACGGGAATTGCTTGTATTAATTTTTTTTTGAATTTTTAACAGAGCTCAGAAATTTACTTTTCTGCAGCTATATACGCTTCAAGCTCTTCTGCTTCTTCTTCTCCGATTAGAATGACATGGTTTTTGAAGTGAAACAAAACGTCTTTTGCAAATGGAACGGCAACTATAATCCCAACTCCTCCACTCCTGCTGATGTAATCAACTAATTTATTCCGATCAACTGAAAGATTCTCAAGTCTGCAGACGACAATCTTCCCTTTAATCAAGGTAGGGTCTAATGAATTGATCTGGCAAAAGCTGTGAGAAGAAAAGAATGTAAAGTCACATAAAACTTTTAGAGAAAAGCAGAAAGTCATGACTAGGAAATGACAAACCTCGCATTTAGACTGGGAATTCCAGGAGCGGCAGCACCCATTCCTGCTACTAAACCATTAGCACTCTCCAAGTTGGAAGGATTTAGGCCAAAGCCCTGAAAAGAACATTTCATTTTTGATTAACTTTGAACTTTTAACATGCAATCCAGCCGAAGTTCGGAGAGGTAATCTGTTGCTAGCATATGCTTCTTGCTAATTACCTTTATGACTTTTGAGTTTCCAAGATAAATGTTGGACTGGAATTCGCGGTCTATAGTGCTTGCAGCAACAGTAAGAATCCAGGGAGCAACATTTGATGCTGTTTGAGGTAAGAATCTGTTCCCTGCTGAGGCAGAAACAGTAATGCCCTTCTGAAATGCATGAAAAGTTCCCACAGATGCTGCATCCTCGAAATAGTTAGATTGAGGTGGATCAGGCCCTAGAGACATCGAAACAATGTCAACACCATCACTAGTGGCATCATCAAGAGCAGCTAGTATATCTGCATCATTGCAGAAGCCAAACCAACAAGCCTTGTAAACGGCTAGTCTAGCACTTGGTGCACCTCCTCTTGCATTGCCTTTTGCTTGCCCGAAAAAGCTGACATTGGAGACTAGTGCACCGGCAATGGTTGAGGCAACGTGACTTCCATGTCCATCGCTGTCTCGAGGTGACAGGAAAAAAGTAAGGTTGAATGATTCAAGAGGGCCATTTTCTGCAACAAATCCCTTGTAATAGAATCTTGCTCCTATTATTTTTCTGCCAAAATGTTCAAAGGGAGTATCTAAAATTGAATCACATCGCAAACAAGAAGAATCCTTGAGGAAATTCTATTGTGAATATGTCATAGTTACCGGTTGCAATGGGCTAATGTGAACATTTCCCCAGTCTCACATTTTCCCCTGAATTTTGTGGGAACCGGACCTAAGCCATAATCGTTAAAACTCTTGGATTCTGGCCAAATTCCTGGAAGAATATAATTTTACTGTGAACTTTTTCATTGGGAAGCAACATATGGTATCAAAGGAAAATGTTTAGGTGATTGATTGACTCAAGGAATGAAATCTTTACCAGAGTCAATGACACCAACTATTACATTGGATTTGGAATCCATTGGTAACTGATTGTACTGTCGAGCAAAGTCTATATTGAGAAAATCCCATGAGTGGGTCGTATGAATCTTGTTCATCCTGCTTTCAAACACCGAAATTACAGAACCACTTTCTGCAGCAATACAAATTGACTAGAGTAAGAGACTAGAATAAGAGTTGGGACGTTTGTTATATGAGCTTGCAATCTAATGGTAGCGTTCCTCATTATTGAAATGAAGTTTCATTACAAAAGGAATTTTTTCTCAGTTGTTGAACTTCTTTTAGCTACTGAAAAGAAGTTGCTTTTGGAAAAAGCTATTTTAGAAATTAATATAATATTCTTGATTTCTAACAACATCAATAAATAAAAGCATCTGTAGGAGTGTAGGGTGTATAAATGCACTTGCTATTTTTATACTAAAACAGAATTGAAAGGTCAATCAAGATCAGCTTCTAGATTAAGGAAAAATCGAAGCAGATTATTTTGAGCAATCGAGAAGAGGACCATAGCCTTTGTGAAGGCGAAGTTAAGGGGCGAATGGAAAAAATTCAAGAATTACAATGATGAAAAAGAAAGAAATCCATACTAGCCAGCTTTTGAGCATGTTCAGGAGTTAGCATAGCAGAAAAGCCTCTAAAGCTTTTTGTGTAATGGTGAACTGCCACATCCTTTGCTCCTTGGTGACTGAAAAACAAATATGAAAAGTATAATTAATTCCATTTTTTAGGGGAAGAATTAGAAGTATAGCTTTTAGATGCTTGCCTTCCAAGTAATGAAGATAGCACATCAAGGTTAGCATTGATTACAGACTCGGAGCTGGGGAGGGTATGATGACCCATGTAGACAACGTAATGCTGCAACGGTAATTGGCAAAGTCATCCAGATTAATCGCAGATGACTTCAATCACTTTACCATAAGCATGAAGAAGTAAAAGAACTGATCACATTTCCTCTTACCTTTTTACTGGAGATGGCAGCATCTGCGGTTGCAAGGCTAACCAGTAGCACAAGACTGAAAAGTTTGGCCAATTTCATGGCAATCAAATTTGTAAGACCACAAATAGGTGGAACAAAAGCATATGTATATGTATAGTACTTGTCCAAGAAGAGCAGAGAAGTGATACCACCATATGGATAATGCAAACCTTTTTATATCCACACAAGTTCACATTTCTGTTCCTTTCATCTCAGAAGAATTTAGCTCATTGCCGGCTTGGTCAGAACTGCACGACAAACATCAGTTTTGGCGCAGCTTATGCCTAAATATAATTGCCGGCGCAGGCTGGAATTGAAATCGGCATTACTATTTTCAAGATGCCAACATTTTTTGTATAGTTTGGCATGACAAACGTAGCTTGAAGGGATATAGCATGGAATTGGCAAACTCCAAAGTTTTCTTTCTTCTTTTTTCAATTCAATGAAATAGATTTTACATCTGTATATAACGTGAAGCCGGCAATTATAGCGAATTGTAGTAAACCTTCAACTGTCAATTATGGCCTAGAAGCTGTTTAGGCTCTAATGCGATGTAAAATTTTCGCCGTATGAAAAAGTAGTCTTCATTGAAAAGTTGAGGAAGAAAATCCATTTGAAGACTCCTTATTTCAGCCTTAAGTGCATGTTTTCATCATCTAAAGACTAATGCTGGTTCTGTTTGTCCTATTTCAGTTTCCAAAGATTCCAAAGAAAATCTTCTTTTTCATCTCTCAAGACTTAGCTTCAGAAACTTGTGAGATGTTATGAAATTCTTGACATGAAGAAACCCGAGAAAGCCAAACGGTGTTTCTCGGGTTTCGGCTCAGAACTTGCAGCCTATGGAACTAGTAACGCCATTGTGTTTATTATTCTTTTGCCATTCAATCTCAAAAGAAGAAGATTTGAAAAATAAGCGATCGTATATAACTTGTTTCTTTAAATTACACTTTTTTCTTTTTTGTCTGAACTTAAATACTCATTACCCACGCTGAACTGAATTCAAAAATCTACTTTTGTAGAACCAAATACGTATAATGAAGTGTTTCCATTTTGAGCTGTTGAACCGGTTGTGTAATTATGCTTTCGGCTTGTGTTCCGGCAGTGGAGTGAACCAGTCATCTCTTCAAAGATTACCCAATCTCATACAGTTGCTGCTTATTCATCAACCAATAATAGATGTGATCGACATTGTTAGAGTTGCGACTTCTTCTGTCTTGAATATCGAGAATTTGAAAACTTCCATCTTCAATATTGAAGATTCAAAATTCACTAAAAATATAATATTACAATTTAATTACCAACCTATAATATTATAATTCTCTCCACTTAATCTTTAATAGTACTACTTTACTACTTTAACAAAACCAATGATTGCTTATAATGTTACGATTCTCTCAAACTCGTTAAACTTTAATAATGCTGCTCTAAAAAAACCGGTACTTGCGCTCACTAATTATCACTAATTATTTAACTTATTTAATGCGTTTATCGCGATCACGTAAACCCAAACATGAGGTACTGAGGCAAAGGTTATTTGTCCTCCATTTCCAGATCCACTTTTTATCTATCCCCAAATAAAAAAAAAAAATCAAGGTACATATTTACATGTGTTGCAAAAATCTAGAAAACAGAAATTGTCTGCATTTCTTTCGCTTCTCTTTCAAAAGATAAATACCATCATTCATTGTGCTGCTTGTCTTATTCTTCTTCCTTATAACTAAATGTACAAATAGACACCTGATGTCAATTTTAAGCAATACCTACAGTTCAGAGAGCAAGATGTCGGTAGCCCCTCCATCCTCAGATTTCTCTTTCCTGAGATTCTTTTACAATGGTAAATAGCCAAAGCCAAAGCCAAAGCCAAAGCAAAATAGTTCCCTGGCAAGTGAGGGACTAATAGTATCTAATAAGCCAACATAATCCAGTTGCTAACCATGTAATCACTAAAACAAGAGCAAGGAAAAACATATAAGAAATTATTTGCCCTAACGTGAACTGAATATAAATCCAGCAATAGTGTTTGAAATGGTTCGGAGCATACGAGAACACAATATTCCCGGTAACGGATTTCAAGCGGAACGGGGATGAAACCACCATATCCAACAACATTTGAAGCCAGGTTCACAACACCATTTTTCACATTAAATAAATACATGCAATTGCATCACCGATCATTTTGCTTACAAGAGGAAAGGCAAAGTCATTTTGTCCACCAGAACTAGTAGAAGAAAGAAATATAGAATACAAATGACAGCAGTACCATACTGTGTCTAAAGTCCCACCTTTAGTTCACCCTTCCTCTCCAAATTCCTTTGTGAACCTCTCATGTATCTCAAGATCAGCTTTGCTGACTGTTGGCCTCTGTCTCGCCAGAACCTTGTGGAAGTCCATTTTGGAAATTGGAGGCGGGATAATCTGCATGGATATTATTCCATCCATTAAATTGCACATTCTTATATTGATACAAGAATATTTCAAAACCGCTAGTACTCCAAGATTTTAAGGTAGTCTCTCTATCAAGTGACTACCCTCTTCTATGGATCTAAGCTTACCTGAGCAGCAAGTCCTTGACCAGCAAGCTGCTGCATACTTATTTGGACAGCACCCGGTTGCCTTGGTCCACATGGCATCCACATGCCATTTGGCGTCTTAACAAAATGCATGGCATCTTGCGTCTTTCGTACAGGTTCAAAGAGGACATCCTTGACCTATTGGAACGAATAACAAAGGTAAGTCACAGGGAGGAAGGGGCAGTAAGAGAGATGAGAAAAATACTGTCCATAAAGAAAACTTCTTAACAACAAACAAGGATTTCTATTAGGTGCTAAAGCAACTAATCTAATCCAATACTTACACAAACAGAGATATCTGACCCAGAAAAGCCATCTGTCCTACGAGCCAAATCTTCGAAGTCACTCTCGGTCAAGTTGTGAGGTGTATCTCCTAAATGGACCTGCAAGCAATAAGTTCTATGAAATTAACCACCAAAACAAGGAAGCAAGTCTCCTTTCCTTGCAGAAATTTTCATAAGCAATCTTGCATTTGCTGTTCGCATTTTGTTTTTTGTTTCCCTCAAGAGGCCTCAGAGTTCCTTACTTTGAACATATGTTGTCGGGCCTTCAGATCTGGAAGAGGTATGTAAATACGCTTGTCAAATCGTCGCCGAATAGCCTGAATAAAGATCATCCTTATTAGACGAAATCCTGTAAAACAGTATTGCATCTTTAAGCATGTGACCACCCCTTCAAAGTTTGAAGGTCACCTACAAACCAAAACCAATAGTAATAAATTACCTGATCAAGGGCATAGGGTGTGTTTGTTGCTGCTAGAACAAGAACTTTATCATCTCCATGTCCAACCCCCTGAAAGTATAACTCTGTTTAAGATATTCGCTAGCCCAAAGAGTAAATTCATAGATCAGATCATTTCAGATTAAAAAAGTTAAAGATGCATGTGTCCCAGGTAAAACTGCTTGCAAAATTAGTATGAGCCCGTGGAAAGGGAATATCATGACAGCTAGCAAATGACCATGTGAGGAAGTACCAAGAGAAGTTTCAAAAGAAGTTTAAGTCCACTTTTTCCTTCTAAGGAACAAGACTATCCACCCAATCCTTGCAAACAAAAGATTTGGGCTGCAACTACATAATCATTGGTAACTCATTTAAGAGAAAGGCCCATAATTACAATTTAAGGCACTATGTTCCCTACTAGTTCTGCAACTTCCCTATCTCGCCCCCTGCAACCACCCTACCCAGCCATGCCACATCCCAACACAAGAACAAAACAAGAAAATGAGTACCCACCTTCAAGAAAAAGAAACCCAAAGGAATTGCAAGTAAACAAAGAACACAAAAGAAACCCAAAATGCATTAGTCCACCGAGCATATTCACAGAATAAGGAGAACCTGTAAAAAGGTCCAAGCCACAGGCGAACAGTATGAGACAGTCTATGATAATGACTGGTGTTATTTTTTTCTAACAGCTCGATTCAATTTCTTACCTTGTCACTGCCCAGCTTAAGAGACCCAGGATTATATGCAGCTCAGAAAAATGGAAGCTTAAAAATTCTAATCACATAAGAAACCTGAAAATTCTAAACCAATTCACTGGCTTCCTGCCCTTCCCAGAAGCCAACTACATTCTGATGAAGGTTGAATGCTCAAAAGAGGTTATTGGAATAGACCAGAAACCAATAAAAGTCCAACATAATGACATCTCATCACAGCTTATTCTACTCAAGGCTACATCTTAAAATCTCAGCCTAGTTACATGACGGCCATAAAGGCAGATTAAATGGCTAGCCATATATAATTACAAAAGCAAAATTTGATAATATAACAGAATAGCATGTAAATCAAAATACAAGCCATCACAAGGGCTCTTGCACAGCAACCACCTCTCATCCTAAAAGATGCAGTTTCTCGGCCTATATGAGATGGGAGGAAATGTAATGCACATGAAAAGTAATTGACAAAGTGCTATGCAAAAGATAGATGGAGACGGTGCAGATGAAAAGATAACAGATGAATTGTTCAATCCCAGAATTCAAGAATTACCTGCATCTGCACAAGGAGTTCTGTTTTGATACGTCTTGAAGCTTCACTCTCATTTCCTTCTCCTCGCTGGCCACATAAGGAATCAATTTCATCGATGAATATGATGGAAGGAGAACTATCACGAGCCATTTGAAATAGATTGGAAACTAGCTTTTCACTCTCACCCATCCACTTTGAAACTAGATCTGAGGAAGAAACACTGCACAAAAACAGCAGTTGGCACTTGCCAACTTTATTTCCTAAGTGCTTGAGAAAGGAATAGTCAACAAGACACAAAGGTATGCAAGCAAGGAGCAGAAATAAAAATACAGCTTGCAAAATGTGCTTAAAAATAGAACTTTCACTCTTCGTGAATGGATCACATTGCAACCATCAAGAGGCAATCTCCAAGTGAAGCTAGTCAGCATACTCAAAAGAATTATATTAATGCAAAAGAACTACATACGTTTCATGAAGCATTAAAGACTTCACTTACCAAAAATGAAAGCAAGCAAATCCATAGAAAAACGTCAAAAATCATCTACATGCGGGTCATTCAAGCACATCAGAGTGCACTGAAGATTAACACGCATAGACGCAGGTAACCCTTCAAACTCCTGGAGATAGGCTTTTACTATAAAGTTATAAGAAAGTGAAATGAAGAAGCGCAAAATCAAAAGCCTGAGAAACATTGGTTCACTTGGACTTTGATTTGCACAAAAAAGGAGCAATGCCTTTTATACCCTAATTACAACATGTGATCAGGAGTAAGACTAATAAACCATGAGCTGAAAGCCGGCTTCTGTGACAGACTATAAGTTAAGTCTTGAACTTTGCAAATCCATGAACCTCTCATCCAATAATCAAATTCTAGACCACTCATTTTCTTACATCTCATCTAATGAGCATTTCTATTGGTTTAAAAATCTAATCAGAGCATTACACTCCAGTGCATTCTGATAAATTTGGGCTTCAGGCAGGAGAGTTGGCCCAAAACAAACCAACTTTTAGTCTGTAGATTTTGAAATATTAAGTAACAGATTACATTTCTCATATGCCGAATCATTTTTCCATTCTAAAAAATTGGATAGTCTTACTTCCTGCCCGCATTTTCAACTAACATTCTACGATGAGTTCCTCTTCTAAATTCACCCTCCAGAGTCAGAGGTTTATGCTTTACTCTGTTTCAAGCACAATTTACAACCATGCACCCTTGTATCACGTCCAAGAAAGCTACAAAATTATATCACAGGCAGTTAAACCGAGTAGGACTACCTAGGATGCCCTCAAGACATCTTAAGGATTACAGTCTCTGTACTAGAGAAGCACTGAAGTAACTTCCTCCACATAGGAAAAGAATTTCACAGAAAGTAAAACGGGAGTTCTAACGGCTATGCTTCCATACACTAACAGAAAAAGTCAAAGATATGCCAGAGTTTTAGTAACTAGTAAAATTAGAAAAGAAATTGAGAATGGCACTTATAACCTTAAAGGTAACCATGTAACCTATTTCACAGGCTGAATCAGATGTAATGAGCTAAGATTTCCATAGTTAACCTACAACTTACCTGAAAAATGTGGAGTCTGCTTCCGTGGCAACAGCCTTAGCTAAGTATGATTTTCCCGTTCCAGGTGGACCGTACAAAAGAAAAGCCTTCCATGGTCGCCTCTTGCCTAAGAGCAGACAACAAAAGGAATTAAATAAGTATATAGTGTAAATTAATTAAATCCTTAACTTCAACAACATGAAAGAAAAAGACATAATAATCAAATCAGATAATGGAAAAACAAATTGATCAGATGCAAGAATAACATGATCCTCCAAAAATTATGATTATTATTCATTTTCCCAACATCATGCATCATAAGTTTTTGCCTTTCCTGGCTACTGTCATTTCTTATATTGAATGAGAAATGATAGCTTGGAACTAGAGTTTACACCAGTCCAACAAAATATAATATGGAGCTTAAATTGAAAACAGAAGACGAATTCACAGCTCAAGTGGTCTAGATGATGCCAAACATACTCTTCTTGAAATTTGCACCTCAACCTGGTAAAAACATTTTGTCATACTATTCCAAATGCATATATAGGACCTATAGTGAATAACCAGATAAGGGAAAATCTAATTCAGAGCGCAAGCTTATAAAGCTATAAGAAAATGTAGGGCAATAATAACTGAGATTACACTACCAAAAACTTAAAATTAACCAAGCATTGGATACAAGCTTCACAAGTTTAGATATTTAACTTACTTACATTCCAAATAAATGGAGATGAGAAACAAACGGGCCAAAAAAGAAAATTTAAAAAAATGCTAAAAACTGCTTGATTACTAAAAAGGAATGTCATGAAATATGCCATAGGTAATACGCTTCTGATGTGAGACTAGGCTGCATTTTCCCATGGTTTTTCTTTCTTTCACAACAGACAGACATTATCATCTTACTCAACATTTAAAAAATGGAAGAAAAGGATGTATGTGTATCAACCATTAGCCATAGTGATGCAGATCTAATTAACAAATACAAACAAAACTAATGGCCGACCCATGACAAATCTAGAAACCCAAAAACTCACAATTTATCCAGTTAAATTGTCCTCTCATGTGAAAGTTTTTGTTGTTAAGAGGAGTTTAACACATCCAACAGAAAACCATGCCAAAAAAAAAAAAATGCAGAAGTTAGCTGAAATAAGTGAGGTCTTTTAGGAAATACTGCAAGTTTGATTGGTTCAGATCAGCAGACTTTGCATGCATAGGCTAATGAAACTTGTTTCAAGAAGAATTGACTGACTTTAAAGCCTGAATGATATTTAGAATTTGAACAAAATTAGTCTTTCCTTTACAATGATTGTCGACAAGTGATATGATGATTAATTAAACCATACCATTAGGACTATTAGAATTTAATTTAAAACCCATGCACAAATCAATCCAAATTTAACATCCCAATACAATTTCTCCACCTAAACCAGGTTTCATAATAGCTAAACTTCCCTCTATACAGCTAGAAATGCTGCTTTTCCGAACACTGTTCCAACATTTCAACTTCATTCTAAGTAATCTACATAAGTAAGCAGTTAGTTCAAACCTAGCTATATATCTCAATCGATAACTCAATAACCTCTGACATACAATCAAATTGTGCCAAAGCTGATTAAAGCTCATATTCAACTATTGACATTTAAGAACAAGCTCCTGGCCTGGAATAAGAAATCGTTTAGTATCCAATACTTCAGATAGAGTGAATTTGCCCACAGAGCGCCTATCAGGGGAAAAAACTAGTATTTGTCTTTTCATCCAATTCATGTAGATCCATTGGAGCAACCAAATCACCACAAGTATCAACCCAATCAAATCAACTTTACAATAAAAAACTACCAATCACAAAGACAACATAAATTATTATCCAAATGCGTACAATCTACAATATTTAATCAAGAAAATCAACTATGAACTAGCACATCTTGAGTATAAATCAATTTAATTTTCCTTTTTCAACAAGGGTGGGGCAAAAGGCTAACCAGTAAAAAATTGCGGGAACTTTACGGGCAAAATCACAGCTTCCTGCAACGCCTGCTTAGCACTCTCCAATCCAGCGACATCACTCCATTTAACATTAGGTTTTTCCCTAACAATGGCGGAATTCAAACCAGCCCTGAGTTTAGCCTGCTCAGGATCCTCCCCATCACCCCCCTCTCCACCATCCTTGGGCTTGCTCTTAGGCCGCGTGGCCACAGCCGCGTCCCCATTAGCCGCAGGCCCGGCACCACCACCCTCGTCTAATACGGCCCGAATCTCCTCAGCCCGCCTCAAATAGTCGGTAAACTTCTGGGTAATCGCCTCCTTAATCTTAGGGTTCTTCTCGTACTTGAGATGAGTCTTGAAATACTCCAAGGCATTCATATACAACGGAAACGCCTTGGCATAGTTCCCGGCGTTATCTTCTTGGACCGCTTGCCGAACATACTCGATCGCTTGCTCCTTAAAATTACTATACATATTCAATCATAAATCTACGTGCATATAACTGAGAAGAAACAAAATTGACAAAGCGATGACTCGATTTAAGGATCCTTAATCGAACCCTAGAAATTTGGGATTCTTTGGGAAAAATTTATTGGTCGATGAACTAAGGGAAATTGGGGAAATAATGAATAGAGTAATGGTAAAGCGAATGGAGAAAAGTTCCGATGACGAAAATCCGGAGGCGTGTTTGGATGCTGACTAAATAAAACTTGTGTTGTTGACGCGTGAGGGGGAAATTGCAGCGCAGCCACTGTGGTATTGGTTTATAGGAGTCATTAGACGAAAGCAAAAAACAGTAAATTTGATTTTTGACCTCATTATCCAGAAGCTTTTTGTTCTATGCGCAGAATGAAATTACCAAACTGTACCTCTTGTTTTTTTGACAGATTACCAAATTATGGTTAAAGTTCGATTATGAAGTTGACTCCAATTTTAGTTCAAGTCAAGAAACTTGTAAGCAATATAATTATTAGTAAGTATGTAAATTAATTGAGACAGGTTTAAATTAAATAAAAATTATATACATATCTATCAAAAAAATATGCAAACTTATATTTTTTGTGTAATATATAAATTCAAAAATTCATAATTTATCTAAAAACACAATATGTTATTTAATTATTTTTCAGTTATATGATTCACAAATTAGCATAGGAATTCCTTTTTAAAAATTTAAAACAATAGCCGGGGCAAAATTTTCACTAAAAAATATGACCTAAATTGAAATAGAACAATAATGTAACCAATTCTTGCTTGATTTA
The DNA here is from genome assembly GCA_030512225.1 of Rauvolfia tetraphylla. Taxonomy (NCBI): domain Eukaryota; kingdom Viridiplantae; phylum Streptophyta; class Magnoliopsida; order Gentianales; family Apocynaceae; genus Rauvolfia; species Rauvolfia tetraphylla. Next base: position 3,434,242 of record JAJQKT010000062.1, read on the forward strand.
CATACTCCTGGTAGAATATCACTCTTTCTTTTTCATTTAGAAAACCCTAAGGCATCGTTTGATTGACAGAAAGAAAAAGTAATATATAGAAATTTAAATCTCAGTAAAGTAAATTCACAGATTATGATTCTAATTAAATTAGATTATTATGTTTGAATAATTCATAAATTGGTAATAAAAATTTATTATATCTAATTTATTAAATGCGTAAGACAAATAAATTATTAATTTAAAAGAAATAATGAATTTTTTAAGTATATTAGTATTATATAATTTAAAGAATATTTTTTAATAAAAAGATATAGTCAATAAAAAATATTTTTATATTTTATTCTTTTTTATTTTATTCAGATATGTATACTTTTATTTTTATAGTAAAGTTTGCATTCAATTTTTTTAGAATATAAATATATATTATATTCTTTTAACTTGATATTACTCCTAAATGCATGTTATTAGGAAAAAAACTATCTTCATGAAATTTTAGAATTCCTATATGAATTTTAAAAAAAAATCGAATTAAAAAATATTTTTTCTAAAAAATTAATAATTTTGCTTTAAATAATAATATTTGTAAGTTATACAATCACGATATAATATTTAAATTATAAGTTTATATTTAATTAAATTAAAATTTTAATTTTTAAAAATATAAATTTTGAGATATACAATTTTAATTAGAAAATAATTACAGAGATGTGAGAAGAGAAAATAATAATTAAGAAGGAGGATAAAAAATAAAAATAGGGAGAAGAAAAGATGCAATGTGGAGAAATTATTTATTAAATTTTAATTTTTGTCTTCTTTTTTTATAAATTCATTGGGAAAGAAATTACAATACCACATTCATATAAAGATTTAATTTCTTAGTATTATTTATTTATTTTTTTGAATTTGAAGAATCATATTTCTTTCCAAAATACAAATAAAGAACAAAATATAAGAATTTAAAAATTAAGAATATAATTACTTTCTTTACCTATTTTCCTTGAACAATTAAATGAGAGGGGTTAAAAATAGTAGAATATCACTCTATGATCAAGTTTTTGTTCCACATAATGATGAGAAGTTTTAGGATACTAACTAATTTTTTAGTAAATTATAAGTTATACTCTATTCAATAATTTTAAGTCAAATATAGTATAAGTCCTACCTATTAATATATTTAACTCAATTAACTTACTAATTTACTAATAAGCATGACATATAATACACTTGACCTAAAATTATTAAATAAAATATAATTTATAATTTATTAAAAAATTAATCAGTTAGTAACATAAAACTTCTCCGATATCATAATCTCTTTTTTCTTTAACTGACAGAGGGAAAATTGTTATTGTTTTTTTTTTCTTTGAAAGGGCTTTTGGAAGATTATAAATTAACAAAAGAAGAGAGATATTGACCCCATTTTGAGGTTTTTCTTATGCGGGGTTTAAAGGGCGCCTCTTTCTCCGACAGCTGCAGCAGTCACAGAGCGAGAAGTCATGGGGAAGAACGGGAAGAAGCAAAGCCACCAAAACCAGCAGCGCAGAGGAAGAAGGGCTTTTTCATATGATCTTGAAGAAGATTATGAAGAAGAAAAAAGCTTCCCAGTAAGTTCAAAGGAAGAAAGTATCTCTGACGAGGAAGAAAATGATGATGAAGCCCGAGAGGAGGAGGAAGAGGAAGAAAAAGAAGGAGAAAAGGATAATGAGTTTAAGCAAAATTTGTCAAATAATGATGTCCCTTCAAAGTTTTGGCTCTACCAACAATCTGTTCAGGTGAAATAGCCCACTAAATTCCATTGCCTTTATAGTACGTTCTCTAAAGTTTTGTTCTTTTTTCATTCATGCTTGGAATTTTGACTCTTTTATATTTGTTTTGTTCAATGAATGAATTGCAGTCACCAAAAGGGGATATTAGTTATCTGCTAAAGTTCTTCTTGATGTATGTGGGTGGGAGGGTACCGCTTCATCTGCAAGAGGATTTTTGTGGGACTGCTCTTTTAAGGTACATTTCTAAACTGCCCCATTTGAAATTGAGGGTCAATTTTTAGTATCTTTTTTAATCTCCAGTTTGTTTCATGGCTCCACGCGCATGATACATATCTATTTGCTATATTCTTCCATATTCCTTGTAATTCCTCCATGTGTGGAACATTCATCTTTTAATATTTTAAGTTAATCTGTATTATATGAATGGAAATGTTTCTTTAATCTTTCCACACAGAACATGTGGTTAAGTGTGGAACAAATAAATTACAGCTTCTCACTCAGTGTACCCAACGGGCCCTTTCTTGCCTTGGTTTGTCTGATAAGTGGACTTGGTGCTTCAACATTTATTTCTTACTACACATACACAAGAAAGACAATTTTCCACCGTGTTTAGTTTCTTATACTCCTATCTTGGTGGTTATACAATTTATGCATCAGAAAGGTTGAAGTTTTCTGAAAGATGGAAACTATTGGGTGATTCTTTATCACCTGTTTAGTTATTGTTCATGGTTCACCATTCCATGGAATATCAGATTGACTATGTGTGGCCTCTGATAACCATAAGCTGTTATTTTTGGCATTTTCTCCGCTATTCTTTATCCAAACAGTTCAACTAAGAGTTTGTTTAGTCTTTCCAACTGAGTATATGCAGCCCCTAATAACAAGCACATGTTCATCTCACTGATGAACTTAATTGTAATTTGTGGAGCCATTTGTTTCGTTTTGTTTTTTTCACATCAGTTTAGTTATGACAGTGTAAGGGGATTGTGTATTTTAGCTACCTGAAGGTGGAGCTTCTGCTGACATGATTTGCTGAGAACTAATTTATCACTTCCATGCTCCAGATAGACCAAATTAGTCCGAAACACTAAGTTGTCTTTTTTAATGTATATCTTCTGAACAGTACTAGTTTTTGCATGTGAACTTTCATGTACCAAGTAATATATTATTTCAAAAGATACTTAAAATTCATTTGGTGCTTGAGCTTTTCTATAAGCTTCAATGGTTACTGCTTGGATTTAAAGATTTTTCCGTACAGTACTAGTGATTATACATGGAACAAATTTTGAAATAGTTTTTTTTTTATGTATTTGCTAGTACGGAATGGCTTCGGGCTGATGCAAGAAGAACTGCTGTAGGTTTGGATTTGGATGATGAGGCACTTGGTTGGTGCATGGAAAACAATGTAAACAAAGTTGGTGCTGATGTCCATTCCAGAATATTCCTGTTTCATGGCAATGTCTTAGAACCTGTTGAGGCTAGACTGGTGAATTTTGATCCTCAAGAACTTGGGCAAAGAATTACATTAGAAGACAAGGGGGAGGGTTCAAAGGCAGGTTTTGTAGAATCCACTTCACAGAGTAGCTCTAATGGTGTTTCTCGCCATAAGTTAATGAAGGACACTCAGCTACCTGCTAGAGATATAGTATGTGCCTTCAATTACAGTTGTTGCTGTCTCCATACTCGTAAGGAATTGGTTCTATATTTCAAGCATGTACATAGTATATTGAATAGAAAAGGGGCAATATTTGTCATGGATTTGTATGGAGGTACATCATCCGAGTGTGAGCTGAGGCTGCAAAGGAGGTTTCCTAATTTCACAGTGAGTTACTGGACTAGTATCTGTCATTGATCAATTGTTATCTTCTTCTGTTACATAGCCTTATCCTTTTCCCTGTTGATTTTGTAATAGAAGGGAATACCATTGATTTGATGAATTCTGAAAATTGATAGTGGACACTGTAACTTATTCCAATTTTGCAGGTTACTTCAATAATGACTGGAGTTGAACTGATAACGTAAAATTAACATGACTACATGTTAACGCATAACTTCCTAATTTTATGACCTAATCCCAATTTAATCTTCTTTTGTACATGCATTCTTAAGAAATTAGTTTTTCTAATCCTTGTGGAATAAACTTGAGAGACTAGAAATCAAGAAAAACTGTGAAGGCACTGAATAAAGTTTTTTAATTGACAATACATATGATGAATGTATCCTTTCTTCTATATTTTCTCTTTTCATGTCATTGTGAAAAAATTAAAAACAGAAAATAAGGTTTGAAAACCTCCTTAACACCCTGTAGTTAGCCACATTCTCTAGAACCATGACTAGGGATTTATCTGATATTCAGGATTGAGTGAAATCGAGAGAACAGCAAGAGCCCTTTAAGGCCTAAAGAGTTCATAATTCCATGGAAAATACAGGAGCTACTACTAAAACCATGTATTATGAGTGTTTTGGGCACAGTTTAGAGTGACTTGAATTGAGAAACTTCATCTCGGGGACAGTTTTGGGTCGTTTTTTGGCTTTGGGGTGAGTTTCAGGGTTTGTAGTTGGCTGAATTGGTCTTTGTTCAGCTATAGGGTTAGTGTCATCTATGTAGTTTAAGCTAAGGTTTGAATTTTGATATACAGAGGAGATGGACAAAATAGATGCTCAAAAAGTACATGCTCTGAGGTTTAAGTAGAGAGAAAACAGAAAAAGAGGAGGAAAAGGATAATGCACGTACAGTGAGTGCAATTTAATTGAATGTATTATGCATGTCTGTTCTTCTGTTTATCTTTCGTCGTTGTAGCTTCTACTTTCTAAATCTGCCACTGAGGAAATAAATTTTCTAAGAATGCAGACGGTGAATTTGTCTCTGCTTTTGATACTGTGTTTTGTGGTTGTGTTCAACTTAGTCTGGTAAATGCCTCTGGAAGCGAAATGAGATTCAAGTGGGTAGAAACCCCTTGTGCAACTATCATATGACCTTAGCCGTCTGAAAAGAGGGGAAGTGTTAAGGTCAATTTTGAAATTTCATAGTGCAAGTATGATGCAATCTGTTAATCATGTCTCATACGAATTTAATTTCTTAAAACAGTTCTCTTGATCCATTCAGATGTAAAACTTGATTTGTTGTTCAACATTCAGTTATTTTTACTTCTAAACATGCGCTATGAACTTCTTTCAGTATGTTTGGGAGCAAGCTGGATTCGACATAATTCAGCGTAAAACCAGAATCAGCCTCCATTATAATCTTCAAAAGCCGAACAGAAAGCTTCGCCATGCTTTTTCCTATAGCTGGAGACTGTAAGTTGAGTTGCCTGTTATAGTTACCAAGAAGTGCTGATTTCTTAATGAGTTATAAACTTATTTTCAGAAGCTTTGGGAACATATTATGCTAACATTTGAGAAAGCTAAGTAGGGGATTCAAACTCTCATTTAATCTTCTTTGAGGAAAAATAGGAAATAAAGAAACTTATTAGCAAATTTTAACTTTTGAGGTGAAATAAAATTTTTTTGTTGTTTTCTTCTTGTTGTTCAATTTACCTTATTAGAGAATGTGCCGTGGGCAATTGGTAGAATAATTCTGCTTTTGTTTCTGATGATATTCATCTATGATTTTGTTTTATGTAGAATCTATCTTCTTGGGGAAAACCCATCCCCGGGGCAGAGTTCCCAAAATAAATATATTGTTGTGCTATCTTAGAAATTCTTTTCCAGCTTATAGTTTTTAATACCTAGTTTGCAAAATTAATGTGTTTCCTGGTCAATAAATAACGTAGGACGTCAATTCTTTCATGTTTAGATTATATTTGCCTTTTTTCCCTGCACAGATAATTTGCTCAAAGATTTTAATAGCTACTTTTATGCTCAGGTGGTCACTGCCTGAGATTAAAGATTGCCTGGAAGAGGCTGGGTTTCAGTCTGTCCACTTCTGGATCCGCAGTATGCCAACCAGTGAAGAGATCAAAAGCATAAAGGGATTTGGTGTTGGGCGAGACATAAAATATGAAGAAGTCGCGAGTTTCCAACAACAGGATTCCTGGAATGCATATGTTGTAGCTGTTGTCTAGTCATCACTAAGTATCGCTCTACCAAGTAGTTTGGTTAGTTGAAGTAACATGTGCTTGGAGACTCCGGTAAGAAACTATGTCATTCGGACCTACTGAAGCTGCTGTGCCATGTTTTTCACCTGTACCTTCTTTTCTTTCTTTTTTCTCTTGGAATTTCCCCGTGGTTTCATCCGGATTGTGCACCTGCTTATACAGTTAATTTGACATCATGATGCAGATCATGTAGGGTTGTCATCCCAACGGGTGGATCCTTGGAAGATGGTGATCCGGAACCAAGCATGGGATGGTAAATATAGATGAAGTTAAACTTGCAGGTTAAGAATGCAACTAGAGGCATTAAGGAAAAGAAGCCTTTCTAATGCTGCAGTTGGTAGAAACTGACTCGTTGCACCCGCAAACTTTTACAAACTAAACTGCAATTTGCATCACATCAACCATACATCAGCGATTCCGTTTTAAATGCACTAATGTTCGGTGACATTTACCAGCACTGGCGGCATTTAGTATTGAATATTTTATTTAACTTTTTTTTAAAATAATATTTTCTTCCTTTTATCTTTTTCTAGTAATAGATGGTAAATGATACTTTTTATTTAATATTTTATTATTTTTATATTATACAACAAGATGTATGCTTTGGAAAGGTTGTGTAATTAATTTTTATATCTTATAGTATTATATTTTTTATTAAATAATATTAATATTTGAGATTTTTATTTAGCATAGGTAAAATAATAATGATCTCTATTTTTTTCCTTTTTTGCAAAGTTAAAAATATTAAAGTATATTTTTAATAATTTTTTAATTTTTTATGATATTTGAATAAGACATTTTGTTTTTCCATGAAACATTAAATAGTCTTTTCTTTGTATCTTATGTTATTATCTTTTGAACTTTTTATAAATTATATTAGTATTTAAACTTTTAAATTTTTATAATTATTTTTTGTGATTTTTTTATTTTCTAAGAAATCAATGTGGGCACTTTAACTAATTAATTTATTCTAATAAGATGAATATTTTTTAATAATTGCATAAATATTTTCATGAAAATCATTTTGTCTAAATTTATAATCTTATGCAGTTATGTTTTTTACTTTTATAAATTATGATGGTACTTAAGATTTTTAATTAGCATAATTATTTCTCAAGTGATTCTTCTTTTATAAAATAGCAATGTCTTTTATTTTTATGAAGGTTAGATAGTTTGTTCATATATTTCATTACATTATACATATTTTAGGGTTAGAAAAATTTGTAACTTAAGTGTAAGTGGTAGAGTTAGTATAATTATTACTATTATTAAATAGTTATAAATTTTTCTATTAATTTCATGGGTATATTTGGATTGTGTTTGGTTGGAAGAGATTTTGTCTTGAGTTCTGTGAAAGTGAATTTTTTGTAAAATGAAAAATTAGATTTAATTGTGTGTTTGGTTAGGAGAAACACATTCCAAATAAAACTTTAGTAGTTAGTGGAGTAGTTAGAGTATTATTCAATTTTTAGATATTACTTTCGGTCATTCATTTAAAGTATCAAAATAATTTTTTAAATTTTATATATAATTTTTTAGCATTTAGATCGTTAAAATTAAAATAATTCATTCAAATAAAAGGCATTTTTAATCATTTAAAAAAGTAAAAATAAAATAAGATTAAATTTATATGATCATACCCTTACTTTTAGCATAATTTTTACTATTGAATGATCAAAGATGCGAGTTTTCTCTTTCGTTACGGTGGGCCTATGAATCTATGATATTTTAATCTTCCATTTATTTGTGGTTTGCATTTGGGACCATAGTTGGCAGTATGAGAATGTCTTGCCGGCATCAGAGGTTCCTGTTTGAAATTGATTGATAGAAACTAAAGCAAAAACAATGAAAAATCTCTGCAACCCACCAATTATTCTTCGGTAAAATATTTACTCTTGTAAGCAATTAACAAAATATTTAATCTCCTGGGCTGTACGGAAAATTTTCTAGTAGGGAGGAAACATACAGATCACCAAGTATTTCATGTGAATATTTTCTAATAATAAAACTAAGCCATGATGAGAATATTAACTCTCTGACATATATTGAAGGGTTAAATGCATTTTACCCTTCTTGTAAGTGTGATTGGATAGAGTTTGGTTTTGAGATTTTCTATCTTAGATTTCGGGAAAGAAAAATTTTTGTGAGAGAAAAGTAAGATGTGAGATGAGAAATTCGTGTGGAACCCAATCCAAGTAGACTTATTGTTCGGGATCTAGAAGGAAGTATTCAACTTTCACTTGGCCAATGAAGCACAAATGAAAAAAAAAAAAAAAAAAAAGAAGGCAACTTAGTCAACAATGATGGTTTAGACTGACTTCATTTCAAGAACCATAAAATAAAGGAAAACATTCAAATCAAGATAACCTTAAAGAATTCACTTTGCTGCATAACTGCATCTCCACATTCAACAGAGAAGAAAGGGTGGTGAAAATAGGCTAGGGATGAGGTTTTTATTACAGAGCATGATAAACAATGTGCAGGGCCAGTTGAAGGACTTGGAAGCAGAAAACCTGATGAACAATCTGCTGCAGAAGCTCAAGGAATTCCTTCTGGCTTTTGTGAACCTCGGTGGGGAGTTCTTAGAATGGTTGGACAAAGTATTTCCACCAGAAGCTAGAAAAGAACAAATCCAACAATGGATCCATATATGCGCACCGTTTGTTATTGCAGGGCTGGCGTTGCTTGCGTTTTACTGGTGTTTCAGTCGATGCATGCAGTGCCGTTGCTTTTGCACCAGAAACGCAGTAAACATGATGACGCTGCGGTTGCTGTTTTCACTGCTGATTCGCAGCAAAAGCCATGGAGAAGATGAAAGCCGCTGGAAAATCGAGGAACGTGAGGATCAAGAACTGCCTTTTGGGGCAGCCCCTGATCGTAATTTCGCAACCTCCGTCAGAATGAAGCCTGTATACCGTAGCAAATACTATATCTGACGTTGATCTGCTTTTGATATTGTTAAATTTCCGTATTCTCTTATGTTGATTTGTATTGTGTTAGATTAATCTTGGTGCTGGAAAATCACTAGAAGCTCTCAGATGAGACAAATCCAGATTCTGATGGTCTCTTTTACCATGATGTTTTTGCTGATTCCAAATAAATTGAAATCTTGAGAATCTTAATCTACTGCTATCGATGATATTCTTTCTTGTAATTAGGATTCAACGTTCCTGGGTTAAGCAGTAACAGATCAAATTTGCATGGCAAAATAAGCAAGCACATATTCATTTTCATTTGCCCCAGCTAGGGCACCTTAAGATTACTACTAGAGTTGAAAACAGAAGAAAAACAAACCAAGAAAACCAACTAGAGAAGATGCATAATCTTCTAGATCATTTGCGCAGGTTACGGAAGTAGCCTGCAGGGTCACGTTCAAAGTCATCACTGAAGATTCTAGTGTCCCTTCCAGGTGCTTTGATTGTTTTCCTGTTGTCTGAGGATTCCCAGCCCAAACCAAATAGAGAAGATGTTTTGGAACTCGCAGGGTGACAAATGAAGCCATCGCTCAGCTAATTTTCTTGGTTGGTTCTTTTTCCCTTTTTTTTTTTATAAAAAAAGTGTAGTGTCATGGAAACCATGTTTCTGCAGTACTAATCTCATGGCTAATGTTTGGACAATCTGAGAGGAACAGGGCTCAACAAAACAATGTTCGGGTCGGGTTTGTTCTCGTTGCACACAAAATTAAATTTGTGACATATACATATAAATAAGAATTTTTACAATTAAAATGCTACCAAAAATGTCTTAGCTACCATTATAATTTAAATATGATCTTATAAAAACAGATTAAGTAATTTCCGTGAAAATATTTCTACGATTAGGAAAAAATATTTATCTTATTATAATAAATTAATTAGTTAAAGAGTAAAAATGAACAGCGTTGATTTCTTAAAAAATTAAAAGAGCCATTAGAAAAATTATTGAAATTTAAAAGTTTAAATACTAATATAATTTATGAAAATATTCAAATATTATAGCATGAGATTAAAAAATCTTTCATAAATAAACAAATTATATATCTTATTTAAATATCATGAAAATAATTATGAAAATGATAAAAAATACACTTCCATCTTTAGCATTACAAAAAAGAAAAAAGAAAATATTATTATTTTACAAAAATAAAATTTAAAATGATAACGAAAATTATTATGTTAATTAAAAATCTCAAATATTGATATAATATAAGAAAAATGGTCGCATAAGATGTAAAAATAAATTATATAAACTTAATAAAATAATTTACATAATTAGTGTAAGCATTCACCTTCTTGGAATATTATAAAAATAATTAAATAGTATATAAAAAGTACTCTTTATTCTATCTCTAGGAAAAAATGTTATTTTATAAAAAATGAAATAAAATATTATAATTGTAGACCGCTAGTAATAGAGTAACAAATACTCAGATCTAAACAAGCTTAATTGAGATCAGAACTAGGAAGGAGAGGTTCCAGTAACCAAAAACATCAAAACAGCAGTAGCACAATTATGGTCTTTTGCAACTCTAGTTTCTGTTTCACTCACGTCGGTCCTGGAAATAGCCAGCCTGTAAGGATTACTCTGAAAGACATCTCTAAAGATGTAGCCATCTCTTCTTGGTGCTTTCATGAGCCTTCTATTCCCAGCTGAAGCTACTTCTAGTCCCAGAATCTTAGACATTCCCCCGTCCGGGAGCCCTTGTCTAAGTCCAAAAATCTTAGTCAAGATGACCTAGTACAGCACCTCCAAGCTTAGATATGCCCCATACCTGAACTCCTATTCCGGCTGCTACCGCAACTGTCTTGACTAACTCCAGGCTTCAGCAACCCATTTTTCTTTTCCACGATCTCAGTCCTAGATGTCTCACTGCTTTGATGATTACCCATTGCATCCGCCTAACGACATGATGGATAGCCCAAATATAGCAGAGCAGATCCTGGAAATCTGAAAGGACACTGAGGTGATAAGTTAATATTCTAGATTAGCGCGAGTAATTTGATGATTGCTATCGTAGTCAGCATGAAATAGCATTAAGTAGTGGAGTGTATTAATGTTGATCTTTGGAAATGTTAAGGGTCGACACAAGCAGCCCAGCCATGAGGAAAAATCTCTTCAGATTCATTGCTGGAGCAGTCTCATTCCTTTTTTTTTTTTTTTGGATAATTGGAGTAGTCTCATTCAGTTCTCAAGACTTATTTTTTCACTTTGCATTTAGAGTAGTCATTGTGGACTTATTCTCAGATTGTTAATTTTTTTAAAACTATTAAAAAATAAACACTTTTGAAAGTTATCTTGAAAATAACATTCCTATTTTAAATAGCGTCAATAAACAAAGATTGTCTTGAAAAGCACTTTTACTAAAGCTTCTCAAAAAGATTTTTAAAACTTATTTAAATTAAAATAAATAATAAAAAAGTAATAAAAGATAACTCAAAATAACTTATAATTTAAAAAATAATAATAAATAACTTATTTTAATTCACGACATTAAGAACAAGACCTATTGCAATAACATGTAGCTTTCGGCCCCGGGGAGAATTAAACTTATGGGCCTTATTTATGAAACAGATGAAATAATAGAGCTTTAATTTAATCGCACATATCCTTCTAAAACCTTGTAAGCATCAAAAAATTTTCCACGTTGCCAATTATTGCAGAAGAGGATAAACCCTTCCTTTGCAGTTTGTCTATTAATACTTGGAAGTTAAGTTTAAATGTCTTTAATATTAATCTTCCGAAGGTTTTCTTGAAAACCAACCACATGTTAGGCAGCTAAAGGCCAAGCGTGTAAAGCACAAAGCTGTTGTCATAAACTTTTTCTTTATGGACACAAACCGCCGCAGATAAGAGATCTTTGGTTCCCAAAGAGTTTGCTGGCGTTTCATGTTGCTTTCACCGTTACAAATTCCATTAACAAATGTGAAATGCGAGAAGGGAAACCTTCAATTGAACGCATCTATGGTGCTCTTTATACTTCATGGAGCATTCCAATTTTCTTTTCAAATAAAAAATTCATCATATAAGTGGATATCTTTTTATTTTTTTAGCACAAGATGTATTATTATATTATTAATAAAAATTATACAAATCAAATATAATAAATTTAAATCTAGTAAAAAGAAAAGAATTATGCACTAAACACGAATAAACTTCTGGTTAGGAGGCTTTAACTTTTATCACGCGAGCAAAGCCTATTGGACGTGGGCATCTTCATTTCTTGGCTGAAAAGTCTTGTGGATTGAAAATTAGATTTACCTTTATTGCGAGAACAATCCAAATCAAAATATCAAAATCTAACTAACATTAATCTTGAAGAAATCGGTTTCTTGGGTTGTGTTTAGTTAGAATAAATTTTGTTTTAAATTTCGTAAAAATAAGAGTGTATATAGATTGATTTTTTAATAAAAAAACTTATTTTTTTTACTTTTTAATTTTAAGTCCCACAATTCACTTTATAAATAATTTACTTTTATAATTTTAAATATAATTCATTTTAAAACAAAATTCAATTCAAGATAGATCTAAATTTTTTATGAGAAGAAAAATATGATTTAATTATATATTTAATTTAAAAAATAATCTAAATGAAAACTTTTTTATCATTTAATCTTCATTATTTTAATCATATTTCTTAAAGTGTATCAAAATATGTAATGAAATATACGTAAATAACGAATGAAAGAGAATTTCATAACTTTATAGCCAAGAGAATAGGTCTAGTGACTTCAATTCAACCTTAGCAACATTCATCATTCGCAGAAGTTGCAGAATTTGTCACGCACCATTAGTCTCTGTTCTCTCAAGAAAATCATTGCTCATTATGACCACTTTTTCGAATTCATTTTTGCCCCCTTCATAAGTCAACTTGAATTATTGCGCTGACCGAATTCCTATGGCTATCAAACACCATAAAAGGGGGAAAATGGTTTTCTCCAATTTCTTGTCCACAACAAAGAGAGGTCACCTACTCCTACGCGATAGGTACAATGTTGAACATTTTCAGCCGTCTTAATTAAGTAAATTTTTTACTATTAAAGTTAATAGAAAAGAGGAAGGTGAATACTACACTCAATAAATATCGAACTTAATATTTTTAAAAATTAATAAAAAATAATTTACCATGTGATCAATTCTTAGGAATACGGTACTTGTATAGCCTTTTTCTCTGTGACCACCGCCTTTGTTTGGGTGGCAGTGCAACTTTTTCGTTTTTTGCTTTGGGAACAATGAATAACAGCACAATTGAGTGAATGAACGGCATGAAATTGTAAGGAAATATTTAGATTGTATTTAAATTTAATATTTTTTAATTTTAATTTTTATAAAATTAAATTTTATAAAATTCAATCAATATATTCTTTATTTCTATGAATATATATTCAAATACTAGACGTTGAATCCAAGTACGTAAATAGTTTGCTCTTTCATTTCTCAATAAATAAGCAATACAATTATTTCGTCCCTCCTTGGCAAAAAGGGTAAAAATGATTCTTTCTTCTTTTTTTTTTTGGTGCAAAAGAGAAGTTTTATTCATTATAAAAGTCATGTAGGCACAAAGTACCTACACGATCGTCATATAAAATACATAAAACTTCAAGTGGTGTGAAAAAAAAATACAAGCTTTCTCTGCGAGGTTTTACTAAATTTGGTCTCTTTTTTAAGCGTAAGGCTAGTGTCTAGTGTCTGGAGAAGGGTGCTTGGGAGTTGTATCCTCAAAAAAAAAAAATAGATGGGTCATCGGGAGGATCAACTTCGGCATCGGTGGGATAAGTATCGATCTCTGGGGCATCAATTCCTGCAGCTGCAACTGGCTGCCTTGGCTGTTGACGTTCGACGCAGCGCCAAGCGCCCCTTCGAATGCCGACCGCTCCACACTCCAGAATTCGATCTCGAGGTCGTCGCCTAGAAGGTGGGATAGCTGTATCTGTACCACAATGTATAGACCCACATCCAAGGACATCTCCAACTGCAGCCAGGCCTCTTCCGCACAGGTCAATTATACGCTGGAATGCAGATCGGGAATGAGGAAGAGCCGATGACATGGCATCGGCTGCCACAGTAATACACTGTTGCAGCGTTGCACCCTAATAACATTAGAAACATAAACTAATTAGTTATTTCTACAATTAAAACTTTTAATAATTAACTCAAAAATAAATTGAGCCAACTAATCAAAGCTAACCAGGACGATAGAAGTAGAGCCAGTGGCGTGATACCCATCAACAATCATCCGACGGTGCATGAGATTCCCGACTAATAACCGCGTCCGGGCATGATACCACTCTAAGTAGTTCGATCGGGCAATGCTGATTTGGCTTGCGGCCATACCGTCCACAACATAGTCTCTGCGATCGGCCCAAATACTGATCAATGACGCATGCGTTATACGCCAGTCATGTTTACCGGTGCCACGCGTCCCATAACGATGTAAGTCCCGGCGAGTATTACACGCAGAAGGTATAAACTGCTCTAGTCCGAACTGCTTCATTACCCGATTGGGTAAATACCACTCTATGATCTCAAAACAAATTAATGGGACCTCAGTCCGCCAAATATCATCATATGGGAAAGATACGGCAGCATATGTCAACAACGTAAACTGCATATAAAATACATATAACATGATCAATTAACTACTTAATCAATAAATCATATTAATAGAGTAATAAGTTATGGATATGACAACGAATCTAATGAACAGACATGACATATAACTGATCCCGATATATTAACAGTACGTGTGTCAGCAATAGGCTTGCGTCGAATTGTACTGACCAGCAGGAACCATATGCTGCATTCTAAGGGATAGGTACACCGGGTTGAAGTCTAGCAAGATGCAATAGTGGGATCCTCTCCCATGCCCACAACTGTACAAGGGTAACAGGTCCATGGATCTCCCGGGCATCACCGAGCGACGCATCACAACCGGTATAAGTATTCGAGTACTCCACTGTCCCAAGAATATGACCTGGCAACATCCAGATCCTCTAGAAGCCGCAGATAACATAATGGTATGGGAGGGTGGAGGGAACAAAATCGACACATCTACAAGTCTATCCATATAGTATCCCTCTCAAATCTACCGGGTCGGGGGGAGCAACTGCAGAAACTCTACTGGTATCCATCTACAAGTCTATCCATACAGTATCCCTCAAATTGATAGGCCTCAATATTATCTAACTTTTAACTAAATAATTCTAAATATTTTATCTAACGAAATTATACTTTTCATTTATTTGCAGGGCATATCATTATCTATTTAATAAATTAATGTCAAATGAAAAATATTGACATTATATAAAATAATAACTATATCTCATAATATTCTAATTAATAGTAACAAAAAAATTTTAATTATTCATTCTCTCACATTAATTAAAAAACATAAACAACATAATTTTAATATATAACATGCTTTACATAATAACAAAAATAAATAATTTAGTAATAACTATTATACACAATATACTCAAAATTAACCTACTCAAACATAAAAAATTTAAATTTTATAACACTACTCCAAAATAAATCAATAATTTATTCTTTCTCTCACATTAATTAAAAAACATAAACAACATAATTTTAATATATCACATGCTTTACATAATAATAAAAATAAATAATAAAAAATAAATAATTTAGTAATGACTATTATACACAATATACTCAAAATTAACCTACTCAAGTATAAAAAATTTAAATTTTATAACACTACTCCAAAATAAATTAATAATTTATTTATTCTCTCACATTAATTAAAAAACATAAATAACATAATTTTAATATATCACATGCTTTACATAATAATAAAAATAAATAATAAATAATAAATAATTTAGTAATGACTATTATACACAATATACTCAAAAAGTAACCTAGTCAAACATAAAAAATTTAAATTTTATAACACTATTCTAAAATAAATCAATAATTTATTCATTCTCTCACATTAATTAAAAAACATAAATAACACAATTTTAATATATCACATGCTTTACATAATAATAAAAATAAATAATTTAGTAATAACTATTATACAGAATATAATCAAAATTAACATACTCAAACATAAAAAATTTAAATTTATCCAAAATAAATCAATAATTTATCCATTCACCCTACACAAAAAACAAAAACCCAAACACAAATAAACAAGCAGTCTCCAACATGCCAAAAAAAAAAAGTCAAACGCAAGCAACAGTAGACCAACAGAAGAAATAAGAAGAAAAAAAAAAAAGGCAAAGCCGGCGAGGAACAAGTCTAGCCGGCAAGATACAAGAAAAAAAAGAAAGTGCAGTGGGAAGCAAGAAAAGAAAAGCTTACCTGCTGCTGCGATGCCTTGCCGAAGAAGAAGAGCAAATTGCAGTGAAAATGGAGCGAAAATGACCAATGGGTGAGGAATGAGTGGTTGGGGAGCCGGAGAAGAGTAAATTGCAGTGAAAGGGAAGTGAAAATGACCGGTAGTGGTGAGTGGTGAGTGGGTGAGGTATGAGTGGTTGGGAAGTGAGGAAGATGTCGGTACAAATGATAGTGTAACACCATGTGGAGTGGTGTTATACTATAGTATAACGGCATTGCAAATGACGTTATACTGGATATAACGCTATTCCACATGGCATTATTAATTTGTATATAATGTCATTTGGATTGGTGTTATACCGGGTATAACGCCAAATCAAATGGCGTTATGTCCACTTTACTCCTCTCAATACACATTTGATCCATTTCAATATATTTTTTGATCGCAAGTATAAGATCGAATTTTAAATATTGAATCAGATTCGAGATCTCATTCAATCGATATTAAAAATTTATAATTTTTTTAAAAAATATAATTATAAATAAAAATTTTGATCTAATAAATTAAATTAACTGAAAAAAAAAACAATGCAGAACCACCCTATCTTTAGCAAACTTCGCCAGCCAACCAGCCACCCTGTTGGTCTCTCTGTAGCTATGAGTTAAAAGTTGCACTGCGAATGAGGAGCCGCCTGCAATCATCCAAAACATGTCCATAACAAGATTCTCAAAGTTGACCGCATTCCCTAATGTGGGATTGAATGGATACAATATGTCAAGATGCGATCATTGCATTTTACCCTTTTACTTAAATTTTAAACGTAGGAGTATCCGAGGAACTAGATAGATTTTGAGCGAGATAAGAAAGAGTTTAATTTTAAAATTTTTATATTAAAATTTTTAAAAGTTAATAAACAAGATATAAGTTTTACATTAAAAATTTTATCTTGAATTCTAGATTGAGATAGTATCTAAATAGTGTATTTATCTTTATAAAATATTTATTTTAAAAATATACCATTTTAGGGATTACAATAAATTAAGTACAAGTTCTTAAAAAAATATGACTGGTAAAAATTACATTCTCTCTTAATGAAAAAGCTTAATGGGCCGCTTAGATTTTTATTTGCAAATCTGGCCACACAATTAAATAATAGTACTCTTTTAGCTTCAAAATATAAAACTTTTTAACTCTCTTTTTACACAAGTTAGAAAATAAGTGATATTTTTATTATATTTTTAATTAATTCACTAATATAATAAAAATAATAAAATTATATTTATGACAAGAATAATTTTTTAAAAATGACTTTTAAAATTTATAAATACTAAATATTTAAAAAAGAAAAAAAACTAAACAAATCTTATAATTTGAAATAATTGTTTGCTGGCAGATTTACAACTTAGGCAACAGCCAAAGCTCGGGAAAGGGGGGGGGGCCGTTGGCTACAATGGCCTTGTCATTCTCCAGTCTTTTTTTTTTTTTTTTTGTGAAAATGTCATTGTCTAGTAAATTACATCCACAGTAAGATACAGCATGTCGTTTTCTCTGCAAAATTCTGGTTGGTTTTTGAGGAGGCACCACTATAGTTGGTTGAGATTTTTTAGTGTTTTTTTTTTTTAAAGTACAGGTATTATATAGTATACTTGTACTTTTGAAATGGCAAGAATGAATTCGGGTGGGTAGAATTGGAGGTCCAAATAGCTCTAACCGGGGAAGGATTACTCCACTGGCATTGTGGATTGTGACTACGCTCACCAAATCTAAGTAGTAGTAGTGGCATTAGGTAAATGCGTTTCTCAATAAGAAGGTCTGCATTCTCCTTTCTCTTCCTTTACAATCCAATTGCAATCTCGTGGGACCTGTGAGAACCGAAGAAAAGTTTACATACAACTATCAAAGTAAGATGTTAGTAAAAATTGTTGGGTCGGAGGAGGTTGGGAGGTGCAAGATCCATGATTATTATGCGTTTGCTTACATCCAATTGCTTTTATGCTCATCTTCCTAGTTAAATGGATGTTTTGGACATGGAGCTTGAGGGCTAACTTGGAATTAGATTTCAATTCAATTTTTTTTTAATTTTTTACTTTATATCTCATATTTCTTTTTATAAATAATTTATTTTTACAATTCTCAATTCAATTTAATTTTAATAAAAACTCAATCTAAATTCACCTTGAATCTTTTCATAGTTGCATAATCTTATTCTTCAATTCAAACTTTGCAATGTTGATGCTTTATTTTATATTTTAAGAAAAATATATTTTAAAAAATTTAATATAAAATTTTAAATTCAAATTTTATATTTTTAAATTTTATCTAATTCCACCCGAATCACCAATAAACAAAACAAGCAGTAAGAAAATCAAGCCGTCTTCTCCTTTGTTTAATTGAGGAGTCTTCACCCTTTTTGGTAGGTAAATTAAGGACTCGTTCATGTAAATGTAGCCTTCCCCAAAGCTCGCCGCGTTATTGGATTTGGATACAAGCAGTTTTTGTTTACACGTCAACAATAAACTGCTCACATATATTTTTTTTTGTGACCCAACAAGACCTACAACCCGGCGCCTAATGTACGTGGGTTGAAACATCCACCACCAAGGTGGTCTTCGCATCCCTCTCCTGTATTTACCGCTCGGGTTTCTCCTCCTGTCTCCACTAAATCAAGAATATTTTCCTTCTCCTCTACTGTCGTAGTTCAAGACTTGGGTTGGATCCCACATTTTAGCTGTCGCAGAAAGGTTCAGTTTTTTTGTGTATGAGTTAATGTACCTTTGTTGGTGATAACTAGCTTTTGATGTACTTGGTGATGGTGTTCTGGACGGTGTATGTTTCTCGCAATATGAATCAGATTCGAAATATTCTTATTTTTTCGAAGTTTTTGCATATCATTTGTCACCTGCTTTAGCATTACGGTGGATTGTTATAGTCAGATCTCTTTGTTTCTGGCTTAGAGTAAGCTGTAGAACACCTATTTTCGCACCCAATGAAGCGTTCACTGCGCCCTTTGTTGAGCATACTTTTTCTGATGATGGTTGCAGCCTTGCTCACCTTTCGTGTGACGCTTCGCCATGGCTCCATTCAGCTCAGAAATGAGACCCCATTTGTGCAAATCGAGGAATTACCAGCCTTGAATGAGACCCTGTTGAAACATGCTTCCATTGATGTTGGTGAATCCAAGTTCAAGGAGGAAATTGAGGAGCTATTGGAAGGCAATTTTAGGAACCATGGTCGGCATAGATCATTTTTGTCTTCGAGAAGATATCATATTGATATTAGAGCAAAGTCAGCCAAGGGCTTGCCGGTGCAACTCCGGTCACCGGAGTTTTATCGAGTTTGGTTGAGTTTTCGGAGACAGTTGCATGATTGGGCTAGAAATAGGAGGTTCCAGCCAGATATAATGGTAGATTTGGTGAGCGTGATAGGCGATTTGAGAGATAATTATAATGGTGAAAAAAAGGGATTGGGAAGAAAATATAAGTCGTGTGCTGTTGTAGGGAACAGTGGGATTTTGCTGAAGAGTGAGCATGGAGACCTAATAGATAGTCATGAGGTTGTAATTAGGCTCAACAATGCCAGGACAGGGAGTTTTGAGCGCGATGTGGGGAAGAAAACTAGCATTTCTTTTGTGAATAGTAATATTTTGCATTTGTGTGCAAGGAGGGAAGGTTGCTTTTGTCATCCTTATGGAGCAAATGTGCCTATTGTTATGTATATGTGCCAGCCTGCACATTTCTTGGATTACTTGGTCTGTAATTCATCACACAAAGCACAATTGATCGTCACTGATCCTCGGCTTGATGCGTTGTGTGCCAGGATTGTCAAATATTATTCCTTGAAGCGGTTTGTGGAGACGAGTGGGAAAAATTTGGAGCAATGGGGTGCTGCCCATGATGGGGCCAATTTCCATTACTCTTCTGGTATGGAAGCTGTTGTGCTTGCCGTGGGGATTTGTAACAAAGTGAGTATCTTCGGATTTGGCAAATCAACTGCAGCTAAACATCATTACCATACCAATCAGAAGGCTGAGCTAGGTTTACATGACTACGAGGCAGAGTATGATTTTTACCACGATTTGGTTACAAGACCACAGGTAATACCTTTCATCTCAGACAAGTTCAAGTTCCCTCCTGTTGTTATGTATCAGTGACATAGCATACACGATTTGAGACAATTTACTCTGTGAGATTGGCTTATGTTTGAGTTTTTTATGTTTTCCCTTCAAGTTGCCACAATAGTATTCCACGGGACAGATGATGAAAAGAGATTAGCAAAAGAATTGTACTTATAAACTAGGCTATATTCACCCAAGAAAGTTTGGATCAAGTGTAACATCACATTTCAAAGAAATATAGTTCTGTACTTGCAAATCGAAATGAATCGTTACTTGAGTATATCCGCTGTCTCTTCTGAATTTTATGATCCAAGAATAAATCCACAACATCACTATAATCTTGCTAATTTCAGAAGGAACAAGTGTGCCTGTGCTTAGATTCTTGGAAATTTTTATATGCTTGTGGAACAAACTTTTGTGTTGTGGAGGGAAAGGAAGACCACTGAGTTTTTCCTTCTTCTTGGTCACCAGCCCCATGAGAAAACATGAATGGTGTGTCTAAACCAATTGGTTTCCTTTGCATTGTTTTAAGGAGTTCCAAGATATCCTCACTGCGATTTGGCATGAGCGCAAAACAGTTATCCTGATCGTATTACAGGCATTGCTCCTGAAATAGATTTACCAACTTGCTCGCAAATTTGGAATATCTTCCACTTGTCGTGGCAAATGCTACATCTGTTCAAAAACTGTTGTACTATTTGAATTTTCTGTTAAGTTTATTGCTCCATTCTCTGAGTTCTAACTGCTGATGGATCTGTAACAGACCGGATAATTCCACCAAAATTTACTACACCATTGGGATTGACTCGGCTACCTCTGTGCATATCCTAAACCACAAGATCTTTCCTCTGTACCAGAACCCGTGATCATGATCCGTCTCTGGTGATTGCTTAGAATACACTGTCTAATACCATAAGAATACCTTTAGATTCACGAAGTTCTGCAGAATTAGGATAGGGTCCTTTTTTCCCTTTTATGTTTCTTTTTTCTAAGTAAAAACATAAATGTATTAACCTCTATACGTTAAAACAGCAGAAATTATAAAGTTTGTAAACCAAACATTATAAGAGCCTCCTGTTGCTTGTTTAGCAGGGAGATGTACCGGAATGTTTCCTTGCGTACAAACATATCTAATAAAACACACAGAAGGAAGAAAGACCAAATAGGGTCTAATAACAGAAGTTTCGAAGTCGAACTATCGACATCATATGAGTTCCCTCTTTCACTTCTGACATCCAAAAAGTGATTCTCATGCCTTAAAGCTTATATTCCTGTGTATGTCAAGGTTCCAACGTGAGCAACCCCATAATAACAGGTTCGTCAAGATATGTTTTGCTGTTCTCACCACCGCTTTAGTCACATTTTGCCAACTTTAACACAGCTCCTCTTGGCCGAGAGGGGAGGGTGGAGGGAACAAAATCGAGGCATTGCTTGCCTCCGATCATATATACAGACTGCAACGTTTATGCACTTACCGTAACCAAGAGATATGCACGACATCGACATGACTTCTTGTGACAGAGACATGCACTCAAACAGCCGAAGCTGAAGAGAGAGTACAGCGAAACGCGAATTTCAGCTGCCCGAATCCTAAGATGTTTTTGCACTGTTTAAAGGACCAAAATATGTCATCGACAAAATCCCACCTACAAGAAATATGACCACACCAAAACAGGTAGATGAAACAAGTCACGCTAGTGCTGGAACCACCGGCAATCCCCTACATCAGCAAAAGGCAAAAGCTAACATACAAAGAAAAACTACCACCCCACAACATATTTTCACGATTACTTGTTACATAAAGAAGGATCGAAAGATTCTATGTACAACCCACTCTTCCCTGTTAAAACCCAAAATGGAGCTGTGCTCTGGTTTCTTCATTCTGCTGTGTCGTATTCCACGTCCAGCTCTTCATACTTCACCCCCACCAAGAACCTTATGCTAACCTGACCGGAGAAAATGTAGGAAGTTCGTAAGCATAAATTCTCTAATACTGTCTTAAGATGAATCATACAATAGTGTTACCTGCTGCGGATCATAAACTGCATACTCAGCGTACTCGAGAAGGCTATCTTTGTTTTCCGAAGGAACTAAGCTACCACAAGGCACTTTAATGTCCTCCTTCCATACAAAATGTTCAGATTCATCTGTCTTCTTTTTCCCAAGTCCTTTGACCCCTATCCTCTTCTCTTCCAATGACTTGGTATCCTGCAATTTTAAACCACGTAGAAGGTCAAGACTCATTCAAGAAGCATTTGCTGACTCTACCAAATGAACAGGGTGACACACCTCAGGAGCACCGCTAACTTCGACAATCTCCTCCCCTAAAGAGGCAACAGCCAAGATTAGGAAGCCTTCTGGCCTATCAACGGCAGTGAAACCATACCTAGCAGCTTCAGCTGCTGCATCTGAGCAGACAATTGCCTTCCCGAACTACGAAAGTATACAGAAGAATTAGAACCAAAGAGATCAAATGCCTATGCCACTGGCGCCTCCTGATAAAGATCAGATGGAATAAATCATTTCCAAATGAAATCTTACCATATATCCTGGAACAGGAAGTGAGCACACAGCAGGTAAGAACCCTTTGCATAGATGCCTCAACAGATTAGAGCTGCGACTTCCTGATAATATATAACATAAAGGAATTGAGACAGCAATTTTGAAGAACCGGAAAGAACAGGAAGAAAACAAGCACAGCACAGCACTTGCACTTACCACACCACAGAAGAACTTTATTTGGCAACTTTTTTATATCCTCAAGGGAGGGGCAGGCACTCAATTCAACAGAAAAGATATTCTCAACTGATACGCCATAGCTCTGTAAATAAACAGCATGAAGCAACCAAGCAGGGCAGATATTTACAACAGTTATCAGGTCTACAAATACTCAAGACTGTCAATCAAATAAAATTAAAGGAATCATCATAACAATCTTACAATTTCCCCAACTTTGCAAGGCTCGTAAGTCTTTTCCAAATAGTTCACTATCATTTTATAATCGTCCGAGTCTTTCTCTAGAGGGGAAATAGAACACCCCAGTTTCTTATATCGGTCGAAGAGAGGATCATCCAGAGTGGAACCAGACACGTCTCCTATAAGATGAGACGCCACAGCTATGTCTCTTATGGTCTCAAATGCAGCTGCAGCCTACATATTCATGTCAGAGTTAAGAGAAGATGCCATTATCTTAATACGTCTCTAACCTTGACATTCAAATGCAAATATTTTTAACCCAAGCTGCTGAAAGCCACTTACATGATCTGCAAGATCGCCAAAGTAACGAAACTGAAATGGCCTTGTGGAAGGAAGAAGTGTAAACCATCTTTGAGTAAAATCCACCCATAAAGCCTCGGATTTTTCCACTGGTTGATCCTCCATTGCTTTCAATTTTCCTACAAATTCCAGTAGTGCATCTTCACCTGTATGAACAATATGAGTTATATGAACAATATAACTTATTAGTGTAAGACTCTGCATGGAAAAACACGTCACAACAGAAAAAGCCTTACATCGTTTCAGATGAACAAAAGAAACTATCCCAATTGGTAATTCTGGAAAGTCCAAGGCCATTTCCATCATCGCATACCTGGGGCATGGAAGAGCTGGCATAGTGTCAGGGCTAAAAAAAAAAACTAAGGCCTCTCCTACAATACACTTGAGAACTGACTAACCGATATATCTCTTGGCTGCAAAGAACTTTCATTAAATTTGCCACCGTCGGGTCGAGTTTACAATGTGTGACAGCAACCCCAAGCTGCCTAATTCCAAGCGCTCCATGTCTAACTTCAACTCCATCATCCTACTCAAAAATGGCACCACAAATTAATAATAAACATGCAGACTTGCAACACTTTCAACAAATGTAGTATATTAGTTACCATGTCAATAGGATAGAACTTATGGAACCTCTTTTCAAATTTCTTCTCCCTTTCCCATGGCTCAAATTGGTTTGAAGTCAGTTCTTCGAAGAGCCTAGCAAACTCTTTGATGGCATCATCAACGCTACCCCTTTCTTCTAGTCGATCATCCACGCTAGCATCTTCCCCAATCCTACCCTTTCTATAGTACATATTCAAGGGCTTATCGGGCACCACAATTAGTTGCATAACACAGAAACTGCATTGCATTGGACTAATAACTCAAATGTCCCT
Organism: Rauvolfia tetraphylla; assembly: GCA_030512225.1. Classification (NCBI taxonomy): domain Eukaryota; kingdom Viridiplantae; phylum Streptophyta; class Magnoliopsida; order Gentianales; family Apocynaceae; genus Rauvolfia; species Rauvolfia tetraphylla. Next base: position 3,458,646 of record JAJQKT010000062.1, read on the forward strand.
TCCAGGAAACAAGGCATAGTACTCTGTCATAAAGGATTTTATACATACTCATTCTCTCCTCTTGGCTGATTGCATCTAGTGAGAGCACAATTGTACAATATTCCATCTTTTTCCAATATTTTGCCACCTTCATCCTGTAACTTTGTATCCCTGTGGACTCCTCTCTTTCCATATACTTTCAGCTGCAATGGTCATGTTGAAATTCAAAAAGAATAAAAAAAGATAGAAGTTTTTATGAGCAGTTTGTGTGCTTTACAACTCACCTCAGCTGAAAAGGTTTCCAGCGCTTCTTTGCTTGGATCCTGCTTGTCCAGTGGGATGCCCCTTCCGGCTACAGAAAGATCACTTAGGATGTCATAAGCATCCATAGGCTGCGCTTCCTTTTTCTCGATGCTATCTGCTAACCAAGCTTCTCTTACTATAGGCATGCCCCTCTCTCTGACAAGAACCGCTGAATTAAATAATAGACTTACATTCCCTGCTCTTTCTGGTCTAGCTAATTCCGGGTAACATTATACTAGCGAACAGAGAAATGAATCCATATTGCCATATATGTAACTTCCAGATTCAACTGATCAATAAACATTGTCCAAGAAGCAGAGAAAGAGCAAGAATGATTCTCATAGTATGCCAACTTACATTGCTTCGGCTACTTTGGAGGACCCACCACGCTCTCGCTCAGCCAGAGACACTACTAGACAAGTAGCCCCTACAGTTGAATACATTTAAAACCTCAAGTCACCTCAACACTCTAGAAATTTCAGCACATCAAGGGCACAGAACAGAGACAGTCACCTATAATGGAATTGGAAACTACTCCAGCATGTTTCTCTATCTGTGATTTCCAGTATTGCTACCAAACAGGGAAGAAAATGACCAGTCAGGACACACTTATGCATCATCACGCAGATAAATTGTGACATAATGAAGCAGAATTATACGTGTGTCCGAGACAGACGGCCCGATAGAGTGATAGTCATTCCACCGAAAGGTTTATCTGCTAAATTCAATTCCCTTTGAGGACGGTCCTTCGGATCCTGGTGTCTCTTTATTAACTAAACCACAAAATACAGATGTTAGCAATTACAGCTAACAAATTAGTAAAGCTTTAGGATGTAGCCAAAAGGAACAGGTTCACCAATTACATCTGAAACCGGAGAATTCTGAAGGGGATCAGGTATTTTAAGGGGCTTATCCCTTCTTGGCGGATCAGTGGTTGTGTAAATGCAGCTAGACCACTCACTATATTCTCCTTGGCAGAAATAGTTCGTCCCTTTGCATTCCAAAGTTTCACCACACACTGGACAGTTATCTAGTTGACCATAGAACAACATATCTTGGCTGTGTACAGAAAAAGATATATATATCAGGATGAAGGTACCGTTTTATCATTATATTACCATCAAGTATCAAAAGCACATCACCATTTGAAAAATCAAATAACAAAATTTACAATTCGGTGAATATCTCGTTTGAATCAGGTCGAGCTTGGAGAAACAAATTGCACTAACCATCTTGGAACAACGGCATCATCTGAACCAGAAGAAACCTGACCATTTGCTTCAAGAATTTGTCGCATTTGTTCGATTGAGAGGTGCTCTCTGGTAGCTTTGCAGAACTCATCGAACTCCGCTGCAACGGAAGCAGTTGATTTTTCATCTTTTTGGCCATTCTGATCATTCTCGTTATCCCTTTTCGTCTTCTTCGGAGAGTTCTCTGCTTCCTGGGCTTTTTGCTGATCAGCTTTTTGTTTCCTTGTCACCATCCTCTCATCATCAGCAGATGAATGAGCTTGGGATCTCGTTTCATGGGCCTTCAATGTGTAAAAGAATCCATGTAACTCGGAAGCTTTTATATACCAATTCTTAAACAGGTTAGTCACGTAGTAAAAGAAACAAGTGCCTTTCCAGAGCTGTTCCATAGCATTATCGACTTTTACAAATCACAAGTAATTCCAGACATTCCTCATTCCTCGTAAAATTGTAAACGCTAAATACTGAATCAATAATTTCCATCTAAATTAGCTAGTTTTCCCTGAAAAATTCAAACTTTAGCGGAGCACCTTTTTCATATCCTGACCATAACAGAGAACGAAAAAGGAACGAAAAAGGTCGGAGTACAAAGCTTTGGACCCGACAGAACAATTAGGATGTTTTGGAAATCCTTCCTGTTATCTTCCCGACATTTATCAATCTCCATCTAAAATAAAAATTGCACTGGAAAATTCTTTTGGTTTTAGGACCCGTTCGAAACGGGAAAAATGGTTCATTCAGATTTAGCTCCATCACATTGGTGTGAAAGTGTAAATGAAAACTGACTATGCACTATTCGACGCCAAGATTTTCTATTGTAGTAGTAAGCAAAGAGAATGTCACTCTGGTAACCACTCCGTTTGTTGCACAAAGCCTACCATAAAAGGAAACCATAAAACAAGAGAGACATTCTTGAACAGTCGGCCAAAAGAGGAAGCAAGAAGAGCCAGAACGGCCATAGAAAAATAGCTCCCAATTGATAACTTAGGTTAGCCATCTTAACATGATAGTCTTTTATCTCATGGAAAATCCTAGAGTAACTATCTAAAGCAAAAGCTTACTCAATGTCCCTTAGCTGCAAGAAATGAAATCTAGCAAATTGATGAATATTTTTCTGTTCATCTTCTTCCTGAAGCAAAAGCTTACTCAATGTCCCTTAGCTGCAAGAAATGAAATCTAGCAAATTGATGAATATTTTTCTGTTCATCTTCTTCCTGGGCTTAAGAGCTTTTTGCTAATCTGGACGAGTAATAACATCAGGCAACTTGGCCAAAAACCTAATCTTCAACCAAAACGGTAATCAACAACTCATTTCATCGCAAGAAAATGGGACTTGATTATCCTTCAAGAAATCCCAACAAATCAAGGTCGTAATTAACTCACTTTTCTTCCATAGTTAACTAACATTTCATCACAAGAAACAAAACAGAACACAAGAAAAGCAACACAAGCAAAACCAAAGAACAGACCTTCATCTTGAGCCAAGCTATTCTGTCCTCTTCTTCTGCATAAATTACCTAAGAAACTAAAAACCAAACCAAACTTCCCAACAGCTAAACACCCAAAACGATAACAAAAGGCATCTGTAAAAGTAGCAAGCAAAGGGCAGTTTCTGCCCTTTTTATTTTTCCAACTCGATGCTGCAGACATGCAACTCCCTGCCTGGACACGTACTTATCTTCATGAAAATGTGTCTCTATGGGCTGCTGACAAGTGTGGTGGTGAAGTGCATCAGTTGCCACGAGTCCACTAAGCAAAATCCCTCTGTAAGGTTCTGACGTGTGTAAATTTATTCGTGATGCCTAACGTAAATCCAGTTGATGCACAATGCATGCAATAGTTCTACAATTTTCATGCACGGTTTTCAACTGTTGGGTTGCTGGGGCAAATTAATTTTCTGTATATGTACATGAATTTGAAATTTTTTTAAAATATTTTTTTTTTCATTTTAAATTTCACTTATACTTACACAAACATTAAAATACTGCTAATTTTGCAAAAATCACCAGACGAACCAGTCCTTTAGTTTTTCCATTTGTTTTTTGATGGGACAGCATTTTTAAATTTTGATTTAATTATTTTATAATATTTATTTTACTTTGATAATACCCTCTCAATATAAAAATAAACTTCTTTTATATTCGAAGTAAAGGAAGAATAAATGTTGGATTTAGACACGAAGAGGATAACATTTTGAGGATTAAGTTAGTATATGTTTTTGCTTGAGTATTACATTTTTTTGTTGTATTTTTTAAGGTTAATTGCAAAATACCACCTTCTAGCTAGGGATTAGGAGCACTTTAATCCTTAATTTTAAAAAATATGCATCTTACCGCCTCTTGTTAGATTCCGTCAGTGAATATTTCAAAGAATTCGATGTCAGATACACATGAGTATGCACAAATAGGCCTTTTACAGCCTCCCGTTAGATTCTGTCAGTGGGTACTTCAAAAAATTCGATATCAGCAGCACGTGGGCATGCAAAAACAGATTGAATAGCTTTTATTGTAACCATTGGAAATTTTGGTCCAAAATACCATAGAACCATTATCTAGCGAAAACTATTGTCTCTGTCCGTCCCCATCATATTCTCTCTCTCATCTGTTTTCTTCTTCCCAAACATAGTCTTTCTTCTTCTATTTTTTACAATAGATTTCTCAAATATTTGAAAAAGAGATTCATGCTTTCAATTTAACCTACCAAGATGTTTCAACACTCATCACACTCTAACTCAAGCTACAATTCAAGATGACAAAAAGAGGCAACCAAGATGCTATGTTATTATGCAAGAAGAGCTACACTTTGCACTTTATAGACTCAAGACAAGCCAAGAAGACAATTCTATAGTTGTGAAAATTATGGGGTAAGCTTTCTACCCTAATCCACATCTGACCAACACATCATTTGCCAAGTACTAATTTGAAGTTGGATGTAGGAGATGAATGTATGTGGTTTTTTCAGATGGGTAGATCCTAAAGTATGCAGCACTGAGAAGGAATTGACAAAGAAGTTTATAATGGATATTGAAGGTCTAAAAGACAAGGTCCAAGAGCAGGAAACTGAAAATGAAAAGCTGCAAATGTCATACAACATGTTGGAGAGCATAAACAAGAAGTAAATGTAGTTAAATTGTAAATTGAAAGTAGAGAATAAACAACTGGAAAACGAAACTAAGTCATGAAAGAATGATCTGGTTAGGTCTAGAAAATTGTTCATGATAAAAAAACTTATTCTATGGATCATTGTAATAGGCGTTATATATGTTGCCATTTATATTGGCAAGTAACTAGAAAATACAACATATGTACTATTATGTTTGAACAAAGTTTCCATGACCAATCATGCTTAATGCAATTATTCTACCAACTTACATGCATTTTAATATATACCATCAATATTTTCGCCAAAAATATATCTATATAACATGAATATTAACTTAACAGGAGCTGCAATTGATAGTTCTAGTGGTTAAGTAATCTCAGACTTAATCAAACAAAAACATAATCCCATTAACACCACCACAAATGAGTACATAGGAATTCTACAATAATGCAGACAGAATACAAAAAACATAAATACATGCATACCTATTCTTCAGTAAACCACTCAAAAGTATCTCTTCCTATTTTGGTGTGTGTAATACCCAACGGATGAGCCCTGGCTTGGGATAATAGCATCTCCAATTGTGGTGATTCGAGCCTAAACAATAAAAGGACTACAATATTATACAAATAGTATGAGATAAAGCATTAAAAGTCATAAATCAGACTCGACTTACACTTCGGTTCAATAGATTGGACCTTGTAGTTAGTTGAGATAAAGAACTAACTTTACTAACATTTGATGTTTGCAATGCATTCTTTGTTTAGGAAAATGAAGAAAGGAATCAAATTCCATAATTAAATGCAAAAACAAAGGTTTCAACCTGAGGTATTGACTGCCCTTGACTAGAACCTAGTTCAATGTTGAGTGTTTGGATGTGTGACTGCTTTTGACTAGTACCCCTACCTCCACTCCTACCTCTTCTTCCAGTAAATGCAAGGCCTCGTTCTCTTACAACTATATTAGTACCTCTTCCCCAGTTCCTAATCCCTCTTTTTCCTATTCCCCCAACATTGGCCTGGTTTAGTTAAGTTCCACCATCTCCAAGCTGATTTGGAATTGACGTCTGTCTAGTAGTTTGTTCTACTTCATTCTGAAAAGAAACGTGATAAGTATTAGGCCTCAAGTTCCAGTTTTATAGTATTCTTTAAAATGTGTATGAACCTGAGTTTTTCTTCTTTTTGTGGTGTTGTTTGGCGCTCCATAATTGGTGCAATTTCTAGCCTTGTGTCATGTTATTCCACAATGTCCACATGCATTAGGCTGACTAATTTTCTTCACCCTCCTATTTTCATTATTATCAATTTCATCTAGTCCTTTCTTCCTTAGATTTTTTGGCCTTCCATGTTATCTTCTCACTTTTGGAGGTCTAATTTCAAGAAGTTAGAATGCAACAATTGGGTTTTATCTGGTATTGGCATCACTACTCCTGCATATATTTTCTTATATGTCTTAACAGTATAATACTCATTCACATAGTCTTCTACATTAATACCTTCATTGATCAATGTTGAACAAGTATGAATACAAGGGACTCCAGTAAGATCCACTCCCTACAATTGCATGCTCTTACTCCTAAGTCTACTATAAAGGTTTTGCCATAGTTTACTACTTCCCATACATTGTTGGATGCACCTAAAGCTTCCAGGTTCAGACTTTATTTTTTTAAAGTTTCAATTTATTGCACCTTCTTTGACAAACTCTTGTCTTGAATTTCAAAATCTATTGCATTTTTTCATAAATTTTGTGCATCACCTCTCTTCTAATTGTCTCAAATAGTGTTAGTATAGGCTGATCTCTAGCTTTTTTTACGTATTGATCAAAACTTTCACAAATATTTTTGCATAAAAGATCACACTTTGATGTATATGAGAAGTAACTCCTTGCCCACAACTTTAGATTTATATCATTCAAATAGGCATATGCGTATTTCTTCATTGCAGAAATATTCCTCATATATGTTCATTAAATTCAGACCTTAAGTAAGACCTAGCAGCAACCTATAACTTATCTTTTAGTGTCTTGTCCTTAAACCTTTGCTTGAAATTGGGATACAAATGGGTCACACAGAACCTATGTTCTACTCGGGGGAATAAATTGTCAAATGATTCAACTAAGTAGTCTGTTGGAACTTCCAAGAACCACGTCCAAGATGCTTTGCACTAAGCTTCAACCGTAGCAATGGCAATAGTAAATATCTTATTGTTAGCATCTCCAGCAATAGTAGACATTAATTGCTCACCAAAAGGGCCTTTTATGTGACAAGTATCAAGGCCGATTACAAGCCTGCACCCCAATAATAACACATTTTTCTGGGTAGCAAACATTAGAAACATCCTCTTAAAAATTTGAAGTCTCTCTTGAACACTAACCACTGTAATTAAACTTGGATTCTTTGCAATAATTATAGCACAATAATCTCTTAATCTATGGTACTAAGTTGAATGATCACCCAATACCAGATTCATTGCTTTAACCTCTGCTCTTCTGCATTGGTGAATTGAAACATTTACCCTATATTGTCTCTTCACATCTCTCCTAAATCCCTTAACGCCCTAACCTGGATCACTCACAATCTAGTCCTTGAATTTCATAGCCAACCAAGTTGAAGTAGCGCTTCAGTTTTTATATGCCCTAGGGTAAATATGTGGCATCCCAGTTATACTTTTAATTTGGAATGCTTCTTTATATTGAAAATTGGTTACATACACCTTGAAACCGCAACCCTGGTCACAACAAACTAAGATCTTAGTACCATCATTTTTCAGCTATTTTAGAACAAATTCGTTCATAATTCAGAATTGTCTAATAGCAGCCCTGAACACATGACTATCCTTGAAAATTAAACCAACAACAATGTTGGGGTTTTTAGACTACCTCTCTTCATTCAATTCAGGAAATCTAATGTCATGCTCATTATTAGAGTTCTTCTTTACTTCTATCACTTCATCATCACTAAAATGTTCTATATTAATAGCAATCCCTTGGTTCTGAGAAGCGTTGTACTCATCATAAATAAGCTAGTCATAAGCTAAAGACTCAGGGTCTAAGGGCACATTATTTCCATGTTTGTTGTCATCTAATAGGTTATAATTATCATCAATCATATTACCATCTAGGAAGTATTCAAGGTCAGAGCCATAATCACTACTTTCAGATTCATCATGCTTAATTACATAATCACTGTCATCAGAATCAGTATTCATATGATCAGCTCCCTCACCATCTAACCCCAAATTACTTAACACAATATTACCCTCTAATCCTTGATTGTTCTGTCCAACATTATATCACTCCATCAACTTCAGCATAAATTACAAAAGAGCCACCCTTATTTAAGTTAACTTCAATCATCTCAATGACATTATCAGACAACTGAATTCTCCCACATAAATAAGAACTGTATTGCATTCTCTATGAAACCCAAACATTTTCATAATAAAATGATCAATGTTTATTTCTCTCAATCCATTTCCAGGTCAGTGTCAAGCATTTTATACCAGATTTTATTACAATGATTCCAATTTTTCTAAAGCTATGTACCAACTTAGTATGACACATAAAATATGAATCAATATCAAAATAAGCTGTTTGGGCATTCACATATTTCAAATCAGGATTTTTATAGAACATTTCATTGTAGTAGACATTCAATTCGAATATTCTACACATGATTCCCTAACAAACAGATATGATATAGTCAAACCACAATGACATAAATAATGTTCTAGCACAACCAAGACAGGTCAAACAACAAAAAAAAAAAAAAAGAAAGAAAAGAAATGACAAAACTAGAGAAGGACATGACATGATTCTGCAGCACACAAGTGAATTTAAGAGTGATTCATTTATTCAAATTGTTTTATAGGACAGGTTAGACGCACACAAATAATTTTATACAAATTCAGTTGCAAAAAATCCCAACATTTTGTCAACATGTTTAGTACTTTTAAAATTCCCTATCATAAAACGACATCCTCAAGTATATATACTACAACTTTTTATTCGCACAGGGACCATAATTACAACCTCTTTTGGACTATATTCGGGGACTACATAAATATAAATACATGCAATTATCTATCCCAAAATTTCCATGTATCCATATATTCAGGCCAAATAGCACAAAAAACAACCTACCTTTACAAGACACTATGCAAAATTTGAAGGACCAGTTAGTCGGTTACTTAGCTGTACAAAATTGCCTAAAAAGCCTTTGAAAATCCCCATCTTTCTTCAATTTCTTAGTCGAATCATTCACGACACTTGCAAAGAACAAGATTTTTAACAAAATCTGACTTTTAGATTGAGCTGGAATGGAGCGAAAGAGACAAAGTTTTCTTTTGATTCTAGAATGTTGGATGCTTTGATGGAATAATCTAGATGTTGACAGTTCATTTCCCTCCCTTTTCACTCTTGCATGTGCTGGACGAGTGAGATTTCCCTTCCACTACAAGGGGCACTTTCGAGACTCAACATATAGCCATCAAGCTCATTGCTAGAATTGTAATTTATGTTTGAATTTTAAGGATTTACTTGTCATTTGATTGTTTCTTAACGACCGTTTGTCTAATTGGTAATTGATTGACTGATTTAGGCAATTTATTTTTGAAGATCAAGGATTGAAGTGCTCCTAACCCCTAACTAGAGGGTGGCATTTTGCAATTAACTTTTAAAAAAAAAGAAAGAAAAGGTTATGAGACAAGGGGATGGAGACCAGAAAATGAAAAGAAAAAAAAATAAGGGAGGGGAGGAGGGAGACTCTTCCTTATCAGTATATATGCTTCCTTGCAAGATTGGAGGTTGTTCATTTTCCCTTTGCGAGATTCTTTTGCAAGTCTTACCTTTTTGGGTTCTAGTGTTTTACACAATATATTTTTTTTTCGACAACTGATTTACCACAAAATAATAATAATAGATGCTATTTGTCCTATTCTGTAAAGTTTTTGCTAAGTTGTCCTTTCCTGTAATGAAATTTACCTTCTCGGAGGGGTTATGACTGGATAAGTATAACGGGATAATTTTTTAAATTTTTTTTTTCAATTTTAAATCTAAGATTATCATCTGCCAGTTAAAATTTTATTTAACCAATTAAACTAGATTCTTATAAATCTTTCTTCCCTAAAAAAGAGAAAAAATAAAGTCTCGGTTCCTTTTTTTTTTCCTCGTGATATACATCATTGAGAAAAAAGCTAAATTATACCATGTTTATTTATTCTCTAGTAAATAGTTACTCTAGTCAATTAAAATTATTATCTTATCACAACCTCATTAAATTTTAACTCTAGACATTTTTTTACAGCATTTACTTTACGTCAAAACTTCGATTTTATAATTGGCACATTTTAAAATTTTTATTTCATGTTCAATATTTCCTTTCAGGAAGCAAATGAATATTTTTGAGAAGAGAAATATATAAGACCTCTTAAAGTTAAATAATAATAATAAAAGAAAGAAATGGAAATCTTTTATAATTTGTGTTAAATCCCCAAAAGAGTTGGTTCACTTTCATACAAGAGTCCATTTAGAGTACTATTGGGCTTCGGCCCAATGGGTTTCCTTTAAGAAGCATAGATATGAAATATAGAGAATGATTTACCATTATGTTTTTTGAGTCACAATTGTTTGTTTAATTTCTACTTTCTTAGTAAGGATTTATGATCTTCTTTCATAAAGCCAATTTTCTATCCGCATGTAGGTTTAATTGTATTAATATGCCTTTGGGTTATATTTGATGATTTTGTATAACCTCCACCAATAGTACTGTGGCATGTCTTGTGTTACTCAAAAGAAAAAGAAAAAAAATCTTTTCAGGTAATTAAAATTGTAAATTAAGTCATTTTTACATCAGAGAAAAAGATAATTGAGTCATTTTATTTTCAAAGCAAAAACAAAAACAAAAAGAAAAGAAAACTAATACCCTTGATAGAAAAGTTGTTTGATATAATGCACATTTTCAATAGTTGTATGCATCTATATATTCTATTACCAAAAGATGAGATCATACGAATAGCCATGTGGACACATCATCCTAAGCTGGAAATAGAAAGAAGGCAAGAAAACGAGGGCTTCAATCTCTCTTGACTCAACAAAAAATGTGTAAATTCATGTGCGAAGCCATTGAAATTGAGGCACCAAAGCTGGAGAAGTTTGCGGTTTTTCTCTCCCACACATTCCCGACAAACCCTAGTGGCGGATCCCTCTCTTGACCATAATCTTCTAAGTGCAATCTTCGCTTTTGGATTTTTATCTTACTTTAATTTCATTTGGTCAAACTTACCTCAAAAGAATTTAAAATTTCAACTTTCTTTCTCTCTCTCTCACACATACGCGTTTCTATCACTAAAATAAGTGAGTAGAAAAAAACAAATAACTCGCATAATCTTTTCTAAACATAACTATAGAGACCATTTCACCTATAAAATGTTTTATTTGAATTATAACCACATAAGAAGAGCGAGTATATTGTCATAATCTAATAAAATAATATTATTAGAAGTTTGGAGAGTTGAGCATACACATATTTAGTTCATGAACTACGCAGAGATAAGTCAAAAACACGCACTATCAAAGCACCAAAATTTCTTTGATCTCCTCTTGGAATATTGACTTGTATGCGGAATTATAGGTATAGGTGTTAATTTGGATATTATTGAATAAAGAATATGTATTAAGGTCAAATTCTTGGTGCAAGGACCAAAGAATAAATTCACATAGCAGTTGTTGTATCACAAGGTAAATATAATCTTATGGTAAAGATTGTTGTAGTTAGTTGAGATCCAACATCCACCAGTTAATTTTCTTAGGGGTGTTCATAATTCGAATCAAACCGAAAATCCGAACTGAATCGAACCGAATTTTTCGGTTCGATTTGGTTTTTATAGTTTTTTGTTTCGGTTCGGTTCGGTTCGGTTTTTAAATTTTTAAAAAATTTGATTCGGTTTTCGATTTAGGTGACCAAACCGAAAACCGAACCGAAAAATCGAAATTTAAAAAAAAAACAAAGAACGCATTATGGTAATGCGTTCTTATATTTTTTAAAAAAAATAATATAAAAACGCATTATGATAATGCGTTCTTGTATTATTTTTTAAAAAAAATACAAGAACGCATTACCATAATGCGTTTTTTGTTTTTTTTTTCAAAATTTCGATTTTTCGATTCGGTTTTCGGTTTTACCCTAAATCGAACCGAAAAACTGAATAGTAAAACCGAAAAAATTACGGTTTGATTTGATTTTCAAAAAAATTAAAAAAATCGAACCGAAAACTAAATAGTAAAATCGAAAACCGAACCGTAATCCGTTTGAACACCCCTAAATTTTCTTCCTTTTAAACTCAAATTTTCAGTAAAATTAATTAGTTGAAGATGATGGTGTGTTGGCTGGGGCCTCCAATTTGGACCGACTTTTCTCATAACTTCTCCAACTTACCAGACGGAAAAACTGTCGACAGGAAAAAGCAAAGGGAAGAAAAAGCAATGGCGATGATGCCGGATTGACTTGCCAATTTAGTTCGTCATTCTTATTCATTTTTTCGTAATGCAATGTCTTTTTCTATTGTTTTCTCTAAAACATGTGATCCGACAGTTTCCTAAATCTATTACATTTGCTTGAAAATTTTAGAAAGAGACATTCTAATAGATTAACAATCTGAGTATTTGATTCATTGTTCAGCATAAATTTTTATTTCGAAAGAAAAAAAAGTAAGTAATGTTGGTTTATTTTGGAAATGGACAAATCCTTCAGTCTATTTTGGTCAATTCGTTAGCGGTTTGCATTGCAATACACAACTTCGATTTGTCTAGAATACTTGAAGTACTTCGATAACGAACAAGCCAACAACAATGCAAAGAAGATTATTAAAATTAATAAAAGAGTTGGATCCATTTTCTATGCTATGCTCTCCTCCTCCTCTAGTCCTCTTCTTTTTTTGGGATGAAGTTTTGGAGTTTGCTTTTAGATTACTTGAAGATATTTTTAGGTTATTTTGAACAAGTTATAGGGTCAAGAATAATGTGAACCATATTCTGATTGTTCATGAGGTAAACGATTTACATCTGAACATTCTGACTATTTAAGAATAACAAAGGTGCTAATAGATACTATGAAAAGTTTCAAAACATCATTCATGTCAAATACACAATTTTCTTCTTTAAATGAAATCAAAAAATTCATTCATTATTTGTACACAATGTCATATTAATCAAGAATTTCACAGAGATGTTACAATGTCAAGTTTTGGAAATTGGAAGAGGCACTTTTGAAGAAGTTGATTTTCCATTTTGTAACGCAAAACTATTGAAAACCTAACCTTTTTCCTTCATAAACTCAAAAGTTACTCATGCATACGTAGCATTATACAAACGCAAACACTTTTATGAGAATACAGATAAGAGAGAAAGTGAAAGGAAAGACTGGCATAAAAAAAAAAAAAAGAGAGAATCCAATTTAAAATTTATCATGAACTGGGATTACAAGTTAGCAAATGAAGCCGACAAATTTCCTCCATCCAACATTATACAAACTAGAGAGAGCTTCATCTACCTTTGCACAAATAAAAAGGAGAAAATTCATCTGCTTCATGACTTCAAAGCAATCACCTCTCAACTTATAGCAAAACCTTAACCCCAAACCATCTCTATATAGTTAATATGTAACTTCAACTACAATAATATACTCACCAAACCTACCAAGTGCTCCATAACAAACCGCTCCCTGAATGTGCTGCCTGCAGTAACCATATTGACAGCTGAGAATTTTTTGTAACCGAGCACCCGCTTGGGAGATCAAACTTTTCAAAACGTGTATTAACATATCAGATGGTTTTTCATTTTCCTTTTTTATGAATGTAAAAATGCAACGAACTCCATAGTTATTGTTGATTTAGAGAGCAGTTTCATCTTCAGAGCCACCGGTGATGCATTCCTTTTCATCTTCAAAGCCTTCAAGAGAGGGATGAGGAGAATGGCCTTTTCCAAAAGACCTAATGTGATCTTTGAGGGATCTCTTGTGCTTGAAATCAGAGCCACAGGTGCAATACCATAGTTTCCCACAATTCTTTTCGTGTGTCCTCCAATCTCCCTTGACAGCAAATGTTTTCCCACATTTTCTGCAGATGAAGGGCTTCGCTCCATGCTTTCTCTTGTAGTGAGTTTGAAGGGTTCTGAAGTCCTTCAATGGCTTTGCTCGAGGATGGTTGATGTTGTTTTTGCAGCCTTGAGCACAGCAATAGCAAGGCAGCCTCAGCATTGCTGCTGGCTGTGTACCTCTTAGCGATTCCGGTCCTTTCCTGAACTCAGAACCATGCCCCCACATATGCATCTGTTCCAACAAAAATTCACCACCTTTTTGCCTCAAAACTGTATATATGTAGTAATTTTAATATGCAAATCATGTTCAAAAGCTACCGCACAAAGACACATTTAACTTGGTGATTCAACATTTAACTAATAAACTACCCATCTTAACTGATGAATAGGGCCATGTAACTATGACTTTCTAGATGGTTTCACCGATCTTCCTCCCCCTCCAGAAAATGTATATATAGTACCTAATTGAGTTAATTTTGTACTCTCAATGGTAGCCTTGTTTGAGTAAAACTAAATAGAAGCTCCCTGCAGTATTCTACTTATGAGGCATATAAAGAAACAAAAATCACTAGAGAAACTGCAAGGAGAGTCTAGTCTAAACTGCTCCACAAATTGCCACCCCTTAATCCTTGTTGATTTAAATTATTTATAAAAATTGTTTCAAGGATTCAAATAAAATGAAGCTCAGAATTAAAGAGTGGAAGGAGATTTTTCCTTTTTTGATTTCAATTGTTTCATTTTGAAAAGCCAAAACAAGAATTTTGAATACAGAGAATCAATATTTCAAAGAATTTTTATCGAGAAAATTGATTTTTTGGTTGTCTGGTACCTTTATCTCCAAATTATAGGTCAGCGACTCAATTTTTCCCTCAAATGTCTACTGGTTTTCCCTCCACCTTCTCCCCTTAGATAGGTTCCTCCGATCCCCTCCAAATAATTGTTCTTGTTGATATAAGTGAAGTCGAAGTGATTCAAAGTTTAGGAAAAGTCAAGTTTTAAGTAATGCAAATTCATTGCATTTACTTATATACCCACAGAAACATCTTCCAACTTGGAATAACTAATTTGACATTGTTAGAAAATGTTGTAAAAGAATTTGATGTTAAGACAATTTTAATCTTTTCTCCAACCAAGAAAATATTGGCTCTCCTGGAAAACAATAAAACAGTTTTGATCTTGATTTTTCTATTTTAAATAGAGCATAAAATTTTAAGTTAGCATCAAAATCAATATTAGTTGTAAGTTGCAATCCTGAAAGCTTTTTCAGGCAAGAAGCTACACGGTGGGAACACAGATACCTGCCTTGTTAGGCTCATAACAATTTTTTATTCTTCAAAGTTGAATATTGATATAGCAATACCATATTTACGGCAATATGTTGCATACCATAGAAGTTACGTATGGAGATAACTGCAGTCTAAATTGGATCTTGATTGACATTTCTTGGATTTAAATTTTGGAAACTTCTTGATGGGTTTTTTTTTTTTCTTTTGAGGATTCATAGAGAAGCGGCAAAGAGAAAGAAAAGATAACCGGTCACCATATAAACTCTCCTCTTTCAAACATAAACCGGTGATCCAGAAAGCAGAGGCTTATATATAAGTCTGTCTACACCCTAATTGGTAAATGGATCAGGCAAAAGCTATAAAAACCAACAAAGGAAAAGGAAAACGATAAAGTAAAGAGCAAGGAGAAAGCTATTTATGCAGATAGCCTAGGCTTTATATGCACTTCTTTTTTTTTCATGCACAATAACTTTAGATGATTATATTGTTCAGGCACTTTAGATTCAATTTCCTTTTTATCCTAATGCAATTTCTCCGTGCATGGGTAATCAAACACTTTTGATGGCATTCATGATTCTTCATGATCAGAATTTGAAGGGAAAATATTTATCCTGCTGATTACTATATATACTATCATCAAAGTTCATGACTAACCTGCATATTGTTGTACCTATTGAAGGTCTTGCTACATATGTTACAAGCAAATTGCATTGGTCCAACAAGGATCTGTGCTGGTGTGGGGATCCAAAATCTACTTTCTCTGTTGAAATTGCAGCCACCGGAGCTGTTTTTCTCCACAGTTTTCTCCCTCACGTTGAAAGGCTTAGTCTCAGAATCAGAAACACCATTATTTGTATCGGGCAATCCTATGTGCAGAGCCACAGTTACTTTCTCTAGCTTCTCCCCCATGGTTTCAGAACTAGTCTCCTTCTGCATCCTGTCTTCTTGTTCCTCTTTCACAGCCTTCGTCGTCTCAGTCAGCCTGCTAAGGAGAGGGAGACATTGGATGGTTTCATGAATGATTTCTCGTTGTTGCTCATGCTCATGTTGATTTTGTTGTTGGTAGAATAGAGGGAGTTGAAAGAAACTCATAGTCGTGCTCGTGAACTGCGGTTCTTGAGTTATCGTGGATGAATTCGAAGATGACGAAGAATAAGAAGAAGAAGATGGTAGTGGTGGTGATGCTGTAGATGGTGGCTTCAGCCATTCAATGAAGGTTGGAGCTTGAAAGCACATGTTCATGTCCTGAACATGGTAGTTTCTAACTCCCATGTTGGGATAGCAAGAGCTCATTGAAGTCACTCCGTTGATGGTTTATATGCAGACTTTGTGTGGGAAAGCTTTGCCCCAAAAGGTTGATATACAAAAGGTGGTTTGGTTTGTCTTTTTGGAAACTTTTTACATTTCCATCCATTTCCTTTCCCTTTGGTCTTTGCAAAGAGAGAGAGGGGATTAGTGGTGGGGTTATGAAAATGACACGCAAATATGTGGCTCACTATGTGAAGAGAGAATCCTAGAGTAGTTGCTAGAAAATCAAGTCTTTTAAGTTCAATTTCTTATGCATGCAATACATTTTTGACGTCATAAATACATAATCAAGTGAAAAGGCTATAGCGCAATTATTAAATTTTTTAGAAAGGGACAAAGTTTTCATAAAGGAGAAAGGTGTGTCTGTGTATATATATAGATTACCATGTCTCATATGTGAATACATAAGAAAGATGATTTTATTCTTGAGATATATATAACACTTTTATCCGTTGCATTTACTTTTAACATTTAAAGTTGACATCCTTTCCATTTTGATTTCATAAAAAGAAAACTATATTAACAAGTTCCTCTGACATTAGGGCTTGGCTCTCCATTATATCCAAAAAGAAGAAATTAATAAATGGAAGCATAAAAAATTGCAAGAAATGAAGAATAAATGATGTGATGATTAAGATGATAAATCTAGCAAATTCATTTTCACTTTTTTCTTCATCAAATTAGTATAAATCTGGTCTTACCTTCGAGAGGTTTATTTATTTGGGAGCTCACGAAAAGGATAATTAAATAATCTCATCTGAAATCATATTTAAAAACTTTATTACAAACCATTACTACACAAATTAACCCTATAAAGACTATCATCATGATTAAATCTCTAGCTAATTGGTGAACTATAGTTTGCAGTTGAGAGTACTAAATTAATGACCCGACAAGATATCATAAACCCGGATTTTCAGGAGATTGAAAAGAGCCCTTCAATCTTCATCATAAATAGGACACCTCTCTTTCTGAAAGTCTCCCTTAACCTTTTCCTTTTGTATGTTATTATCTCTGTTTATGATTCTCCACAACCACCTCTTTTCCCACTACTCATTCCAAACATGCAATACACAAACAAAATATATGTGTATATACAAATTCTTAATTAGGAAGGAGGCCCTATCTTAATTACATTAATTTTTACGAACCTTTTTACCTCATCATAATCAATTAATTTTGGATTGCATACTCACGTGTTTTAATATATTATATCAAGGGTAAGAGCTTGAGCATTTTCCAATTGTCTTGGTTTTGTTTTCTTGCAATTAATATATATTATTAAATTCTCTTCTGATTATTATTGAATACTCGCGTTTTATATGACACAAGGTCGATTTTCAACCTTTCACACTTGTTAAAGAAGAAAAGGCGGTGTGGGGTGGTGGTGACTTTTGGCATTTCATTGTCTTATGCCAATGCTGAAGTGATGATTTGTGAACATACATTTCGAGCAGTTTCTGTTGGACCCCAAAGCAAAAATACCTATCTGATCTGGCTTGAGAGGGCGAGGCCAGTTAAGTAGTTGATAAACAATGGTTTGCCTTTTGGCACTTAGTGTTGCTTTTAAATGAGCAGTTGTAGTAGGGCTCCTATGGTCACACTCAAAGTAGGACGCGGTTTTTCTCATTTTCATCTCTCCAATCTCCATAACTTTTTCGTATCCTCTTTCATCCATGAATATGATCCACAAGTCACTAAGAAACTAAGAGGTTACACTGAAATTATGTCATTGTTCACTGTTAAAATGACGTTGGTATAAATTATATAATATTAAACGTCGATTTTTGTATTCTAAGTAATATAAAAGAGAACATTAAATTTAACGGTTCTTTTTCTCTTTCTACGGTTAAGATAATAGTCCAATGATCAATGTATGAGTGATATGAAAAAAGAATATTATTTTCTGTTACAAGTTTACCACTTTGTTCATGATGTTGAAGGTTAAGCAAATAAATGAATTACTGGTTTCTTAGAAAAGATAATTTTATTGGGACTAAAAAGAATTCTTCAAAAAAAAAAAGAAACAAAATAACAACTATAGGCCGTCTAATTAATGGTCTAGCTAGTAGTAAAAAATTAGAATCATAATTCAAGAAAATAGTGATCAAACCTTAAAATATCCCCAAAAAAAGCAAAAAAAAAAAAAGAAAGAGAAAAAAAAGTCAGCCCACATTTTCAAAAAAGTCAGTCATGTTTTGCAACAGAAATCAAAGAACAGTGGAGCAATTATTCTTGCCTCAAATAGTTTTGGTAAAGGCAAAGAACTATGGTATTATCTTTTCGACTTGTTGTGGAATATTGTCTTCTGTTTTGAGTCAATTTCTGCCAAATAGAAAATTAGAGTATTCTCCCGTGATGAATACCTGGAAAATTAAACAGAAAAATAGCTTTGGAATTAGGTAGTGAATAATGGAGGACTTGCAGAGACTTTGACCTCGTCCATGGCTGAACCGTGTGCTGTGCACTAGTTTTTGGCTATATCTAAAATATTTTATCTTTTGCACAGATTTTACTAGTTTTTTATTTTATTTTATCTTAGTGACCCAAAAAAAAATTGTTTCTCCTATAAAAGGATCCGTTATTTTCACTTTTACCTTAGGGCATAGTTTAAGTGAAGTGAAATGTGGAAATAAGTTAGATGCAAAAGCAAATGTAAAAATAAATAATCTATGTATGTTGTGTAATAAGGTCAGAAAACGTGAGGTAAAGCAAATTAAAAAAAGAGGGTAGCACTTACCTCTCCATATTAGCATTTCTTCTCCTACCAAATTGAAGGAGTTAAAAGAGAAAAATATTTTGAAAAAGATAAAAGCGATTAACTGATAATTCACCTTATTCCTTCATTTTAAAAACAATTGTAGACGAAAATATCTTTTGATTTAATAGAATCTGATTCCTTTCTTCGAAAAGAAAAATTATTTGTTGTTCAAGTAGCGTTAATCAATTTAATTATTAGCGAAAGCACATACAGAAATTTATGTTATTAAGTGAATAAAAGCTTCTTCAATTCAATTATTAAAAAAAATCAACTTAGCAAAAAAAATTATTAAAATAAAACGCTTATGTAAACATGAATCATGCAATGTGTCACAAATTATGAGTTTATTGTTTAGATGCTGTCGGGTAAATAAAAATGTTATACTTGCACAATTATTGGCAATCATTAATTTTTTTAAGATAAATTATTTTCATAAATTAGTAATTTTTTTCCTTGAAATATAATACTATCTTCTAGACTTGGAAGATATGAAAAACATTATTCCCATTTAGGCTATTAAAAGGAGCGTCGAAGTGAGCAAGCAAAATAAAGTCGATGCTTTGAAGAAGTATCATTTGGTTCAAGCGAAAGTGGGAGAAAGCCAAAAAAAAAAAAAAAAAAAACTAAGAAGAAGAAGAAGGAGGTCAATGTTTGCAAAATCTGGTGAAGACTTCATTGACTTCAACAGTAGGGCAATCATTAAAACGCTAAGCGGCCGTCATGTATTGCAAGGAGAATTAAGTATGAAGAGCATGAAGCAGCAGGTGCTACACCAACTGCACATTTTTTTTCAATTTCTTGTGTTGATTTGGTCAAGTCAAACATAGGTATACCAAGTGGAAAGTTTGGCCACTTCCAAGATACTGCAACTACATAATATTAAGTGTTTGTTGATACACACGAGATATGAGATGGAAATGTAAATTAAATTTAAAATTTTATTTTTATATTAAGTTATAATAAATTTTAAATATTTAATTTGTGATAAGTTAAATTGATTTAATTCTTATATTATTTTAGTTTTAGTGTCTTTTTAATTTAAGTAGATCTCTTTTTCTTTATTTTGTTTGTGTATTTTGGAGGTGGACCTCTTAGTGTAATTTCTATCTCCTTAAAAAGACTTTTTTTAAAAAAAAGTTATAAAAAATTTGAAAAAATTCTAATTATTGGTTAGAATTTAAGAATTTTTTTTGTCAAGCATCATAAAAGAACAAAAAGCAAATTGTTTTTCTGGCTGTATGGATTTTCCTTTTGGTTAGTAGTTGGGAGTCATTGTGGAACTTAGTGAAAGACTGCCAAATTAAAGGTCATATTTTCCAAGGGAAAGACTCCAAAGTTGAAAACCTTTGAAAATCTCATGCGTTCTGCCATGTAAGGTTGGAAATTAAGGTTCATAAGCTGTTCAAAAATCAAAATCTTGCACCAAAAAGTTCCTTCTCTTTCAAGGTCTTCATCATTAGTATTGCCTCATTTCTAACTGCCAAATTGATGAGTGATATTTGGGCCTATTATCCTTTTTTTTTTCTTCCTTTTGATACTATTAGGCCTATTGACTTATTTCATCACAGTATATTTTTCTCTGGCACATTTATGTCCTACAATTTGACACATGTACCCCTTCTTCGACAAGCAATTAACATATTAACCAAAAAAAAAAAAATAAAAAAGACAAAGCAATTATCACGATACATAGAACCTACAATTTGACAAATTTGCCCCTTATTCAACACGCAATTATCTTGGTGTGGTGACACGGACACATTACGCAATTGTCAGGCATCTTGAGACTTTGACGCCAGTTGGAAGGATTTAACCCTAATAAGTGAGTCAACTCCATGTCTAGTTTTTTTTTTTTTTTTGGATGACTAACTCTATCTCTCTCTCTTTTTTTTTTTTTTTTTGTGAACAAACTCCATCTCTACGGTCGAGTTGGAAAAATTGGAAATCATTCCAAGTGTGGAAGAAGATAAAAAGGCTGGGTCCAGCTGGGGAATTTTGAGCCCAATGATTTGTTTACAGATGACAGATTACACCACAATTAGGAAGGCGATGTGCTTTGAATCATTCCAAGTTCGGGCTCGAGTGAAAATTAATCAACTGAAGCCGGATTAGTTGTCTCCCTAAGGCCAGAGTTTGAAGCCCAATAATCAAGCCCACAAGCTTAAACATGGAAAAGTTGTATAAATGCTCTATAGTATAAAAGAAAAGAAAAGGGGAAAAAAAAAAAGGGAAAGCAAACAAAATAAATTACCGAGCTACTTCCATATCTGACTCGCATTTAAGAGATTAGAAATCAAATACCGACAATCTTAAAAGACATAATATCAAAGTCAATTAGTTAAAAAATAACAAGGTAATAGTTCAATTAGTTAGAATGACAATGTATATATCAGACAATACACTAGAGAGTATATCAGAAAAATAGGGTTGGGTTTTCATTTAAATCTACATTAGAAGTATTCTTCATGAAGAGATGGGAGAAAAAGAAGATCGTAGTCCATGTAAGTAAAGGCGTATTTAAATTGTATTTTTTTTAGTTGAGTTAAATTGAAAATAATAAAAATAAATTATTTGTAAAAAAAGAAATTAGATCAAAAGTGAAAAAAATGAGCTTTTTCTTAATTGATCCAATCAAATCTTCCCCTAAATTACAAATACTTTGCCAACAAAGCATTTCATCATACACAGTTAGGCTAAACTCATAATAGCATGAAAATTTGCACCAGTACACACTCAACAAGGGATGATGATACTCTAACCACCATATATGTATAATCAATAACTTTAACAAGCAATGGCCATCAAATGGATTTGTGATATAGGAAAAGAAACAACAATAAAACACTCATCATCAAGAAAATTCGAGTTTCATACTTACATAGTACCAATTCTTAATCTTTCACTCTCTTTCTCTTTTCCTTATAATATACTATTTTTCTTATGATTAATTAAGA
This sequence comes from Rauvolfia tetraphylla, assembly GCA_030512225.1. Taxonomy (NCBI): domain Eukaryota; kingdom Viridiplantae; phylum Streptophyta; class Magnoliopsida; order Gentianales; family Apocynaceae; genus Rauvolfia; species Rauvolfia tetraphylla. Next base: position 3,480,679 of record JAJQKT010000062.1, read on the forward strand.
TATTTTATTAGCAGAAATATAAAATTAAGTTATACAAATAAATAAAATATCAATAATAACAAATTAAATATCACACTTCATTAATCATAAGTGAGGAAAGTATAAAAGAAAATAATAAAAATAAACACACTCTAATCTTTTATATAGTTTAGTTTTTTAAAAAAAATAAACCATCTAGTTTGTCATCTTCTTTTAGCATCACATCACCTCTAAAAAAAGATAATAAAAAAACAACCAAACTAAATCGAACAAAAAGCTGAATGGAACCAGAAACTAGCTAGGTATTCTCGTAGTTTTCGTTTCATTATGCTTCTTTCTAATAATACTGAAGATAGAATAGATATAGTTTGAGTTTAAAATTTTTAATTTTAAATATTATAAAAATAAAAAATATATATAAAATATAATTTAAAATAAAATATTTATAAAATAAATATAATTTAAAATAAAAATTTATATTATATCCCATAAAGAAGTAAATCTAAATGCACCCTTCAAAGGTTAAGATTGGAATATAGATAGGAGTGGTAGAAATGATGAAGAATAGAAGCGATGAGACAGTTACTGAGCATAAACAGAGGTCTACGTAGTTGCTTGATTCAAGTGTTGGGCTAAAATCCTAGCATGAATTTCTCCTGTAGATCAAGTTTTTTTCGACGCGTCAAAAATCTAACAAAGGAGTCCCCATCTCTTCCTTGTATCCCACAACTATCTTCTACGCCACTTGGCAAAACATTTAGAAGCCCCCCTCTCTCTCCGTCTCCCTCTCTTTTCTCTGTACTAAAAATCAGGAGGTTTTAGCTAGAGCCCTCTAATGTTTGCAGTGGAGTGACGGGCCTGGGTGGGAGAGGCGTGGAGGACGGGCTAGGGTAACTATATATAGACTCTAGAGTTTATGCCTGCAAAGCTACAAATGACTTTCTGGTAACCATATGCTGTCTATACAAAGGCATTTACCAGCTATATACCACTCCTGACTGAAAAGTCTACCGTTACTCTATATATAGCGGCACCTTGGAGTCTTTTTGAGCAAAGCTCAGACTTGAAGTTAAGCTGTTACTATGACACATTGTTAGTTACTCCATGGAACGAAAAGTTCAAGTAGGTTTCCTTTTATATACAATTCATTCTTTAAGAAACTTCAAGAAAAATTTTAAATACAAAATATATTCAATTTTATGCTGATCATGCGTATTGCTTTTTGATCTAAGTTTTTGGCTATTGAGACAAGGACGGATGAGATATAGTCAGGCTTTCTTCATACTTGTCTCATGTAAAATTTGGATGATCTCTCTCTAGAAAGCACAAGTACATAACTATGCTCAAGCAGTTTTGCAGCACATAACACTGTCTTGATAGTAACTGCACATCGTTCTAGTATAGATGAGTTCCTTTCAGCTGCCATGCTAACACTGATTCGAAACAATGTCGTCCAGACACATTGTAAGAGGAGTTGGGCATCCCCAAGAGCCAAGCTTGACTAGGAATATGCAGTTGAGTTGGGAAGTCACAGTACATTTACTCAAGTAGCATTGGGCTGCGTGTTAAATTAAAAAAGAACAATTTTTTGGCTGGAAAAAGACCTAAAAGGAACAATTTTCCTGTCAAAGGAATTTTTCATTCATTTTAAATCTTGATATTGGGTTAACTATTAGAAGTGAAGGAGAATTTAAAATTATTTTTTGAATATTTATTATTAAAGAATTACAAAAATAAATTTTAATCATTGAAACTCACAACAAAAAATGAAACTGCCTTGTTAACTAGCTGGAGAGATTACTTAAAAATGAAAAATAATATAAATTTAAACAATATACATGTTTATGATTATAAGTGTGATTCTTTTAAAAGTAAAAAAATAAATCCTTAAAATGTAATTAAATTCTCTCTATTTCAAAAAAGTAATTCTCATTCATTTCGATATTTCTAGACTTGTAATCTTCAATCACAGCTTTGGGACCCTTTTCCCAAGTTTCCTAATCTTTTGTTCAAATTTTGAGTAAGATTAGATAATATTTTAGATTGAAATTTTTTATTTAAATTATATAAAAAATAAAATTTAAAATTAAATAATACTTAATTTTAAAATTAAATTTAAAATTTCAAATATTTATCTATATTTTTTTATTCATACAATTTAATTTTTATAAAATTTAAAATAATAATTTTAAAATTAAATTTTATCTAATTATAAAATAAAAAATTTATATTAATTTCGTACCCAATCTAAATACTTAGCTAGCGCTTTAAGCAGTCCCGTCTCGTGGGATTCGGATCTAAAGCACGCAGGTACTTCACACTATCACGTCGCCGTAATTAGCTGATGTTCATTGGTAGATTCTGTGATCTAAATCAAGAATATATAGTAAGAAGGGATTCTCCTCCCCGTGAGCCAAAGTTGAAAAGCCTTCGAAAGAGAGTAGCCCATAGCTGATATTCTGCGACCAAAATAAGGAATACACTGTGATGATACCTCTAGTCAAAGCTGTATGTTGCTCCACCCATAAAAGAGATGGCAATGCACGGTAGGAAACGGTAGAAACTATTGAATTACCAATAATAGGTAGAATCTAGCTGGGTCTACAAACTATACACATAGGCTGTCGAAATAGCTAAAAAAGCTGATAGCCGAGGTGTTACTAAATATAACAATCCAAGAATATCTAATTTAGAATAGAAAAAATTCTTATAATTATTCAATAACTATTTATAAAAATCGTATTTTATCTTAAAATTTTAAAATGTATTTAAATTAAATTTTAAATAAAAATTTTACTTTATTTTTATTTTTTTAATTTTATCTTTTATTTCTTTTAAAAATAATTTATTTTTATAATTTTTAATACAATTTAATTTTAAAAAATAATTTAAATATATTATTAATTTTATTTTTTATTATAATATTCTTGTATTTCTTTTTTCAAATAACTTTCAAAAATTATAATTTTTTGTAATAAAAGATATGTGCATTCACTCTAACTATTTATCAATTCTTTACACAAATTTTATTACATAAATTAACTATCTACCAAAGTCTCATTATACCCAAAATCACCTTGTAGATGGGTAGTGTTTTATATATTAATACAATATTTTAGTTCATAGATATAAAAAAATAAGACTCCCCTAAATACTAAATAGGTTCATGGTATTTAGGAGGATTTTCCCCTTAGAATATTATTGCAAGAACTTTCATTTCATGCATGAAGGAACCCCATGCCAAGGTTCATCTTCAAGGTTGCCATTTGTAAAGTTAATGCAAAAGTGAACGTTAAAACTCAAGAAAGCAAATACCTGGCTTGAGGGGAGAAAATTTTCCTGTTCATTGATCATGGATCAAAGAGTTTGCTGCACAATATTTTTGTACTTGATCCTCAAGAACTCAAGTCTATGATTATGAATAAATTTTTTTTCGAGAGAAAACAAGAAATATGGTTCTACGTTATCGTTAATATTAATTATCTTAAGAGGATTGAGGATGGAACAGAAACCGTCTTATTACAGGAAATGCATATTTGAAATCTATCCTAAAGGCGTACTTAGTTGCAGCACTGCAACAATACTTTCACTAATTACGTTTTTAATTAATTGTAATTAATCAGAGTTGAGCAGATGCAGAAGATCAGTCATATATTCTTCTTCAGCGCCTTCTTGCTGCGGTTTCCCTCTGACAATTGAAGAACACAGCAGCCACAGGAACCCCAAGCTCGTTTTCTTCTGCAAATTGGCGAGTGCTGAAACGATCCCTCGAAAGCGGTGCAGCCACCGTCTGCCTTCTCTTCTGCTTGAAGAGCAGAAACACGAACCTGTGGATGCCTATATTTGGCCTTGGCATCTCATAGCTCACCACCTCTTTGCCTGCTCAAAAAATTCAAGAAATCAACGCACTCAATCAAATATCTGGCATACAACGTCTCGTTTTTCATGATTCGATAAATATTTGATGTGGAAAATAACCAAAAAAAGGCTTACCAAATGAGGCGTCGGTGGTGCCAGGGATGTCTGTGACAATCCTGCAAAGATGGTCAGATCATTTCCAGTTAAATAACCTTTTTAAATGAGCAAAGTTGCATTTTATTAACACAAAATCAAGACACTTCTTCTTCTTCTTCTTCTTATTTTTTCCTTTCTCTTTGGTTGGATAAGGGGGAAAACTGAAGAAGGGTTAGATGAAAATCAAGAATTCTTTGTACATGAAAAAGCCATCTTTAAACCAAGTATTGAGGAACGCCATTTTTTTCGCAGAAGTAAACATCAAAGGCATGGAGCGTGCAAGCGCAAGTTCTTCCTGAGAATCAAAGTAAACAAAAATGATAACAATTTCAGCTCTGAAATCTGTATACCAGTGCAAGTGCTCCCGTAGATAAGGATCACTTGGACCGGGAACATCCGGGTCAGTCATGATCTGCAAACAAGAAGCAAAATCTGAGTGAACAGACTAAAAGAACTTCAAGACTAGCAAGAAGAATCTAAGGCCATATAGGGTTGCAGAAGAAGGCATTACCAAAGTGAAGAAGGACCTCATGTCACCACCATGAACCTCAACTCTGGGTTTCAAGGTGACAGAGGAAGGAAACAGCTCGTGGCCATTGTAGACCTGTTGTTTCAAGTTGTAGATCACAGCCATTTTCACAGAGTGGAAGATGCTGTCAACAACATCTCCCACAACTCGACTGATCACAAGAGGATCTGAAACCTTGGCCATTGCAATAAATCTTGAAGGAGATTAATCAGGTAAAAGGTGAAGAACTTGAGGAAGGAGGAGTTGATTTTGCTTTTGGTGAAGAGATGTTTTTTTTGAGGTGAAGCACCCCCATATTTATAGTGACAAACAAAGAACTTCTCAAGTCAATTAAGGGTTGAGGGATGAACTCTATTAAATAATTTGTTCAAAAGAGGAAAAGAAAATAAAGGGTTTCCTAAATTCTCTGGTTACATTTGGGTTCAGTCACTTCATTAATATTTTGCAGCTTGAGAATTCTTTATGGTACAAAAGATATAATATTCTTGGAAAAGAATAATAATTTTTCAAAGTTTATTACTGTTCTTCCTTTCTGTTTCTTTTAGGCACTCTCCCCTTTTTTTGCTTTTCTCTTTTTTATTTTGAAGAAATCCTGAAATTCGCAACAGTGTTTTCCACTCTTATTTTGAGTGAAAGAAGATAATAAGAAGGCATTTCCATTTTTATTTTGAGTAAGAATTTGTTAAATGTTCTTCCACTTTAATGAGAGATGTTGAGTTCGGAATTACTCTACCGATATTATTACCATATCTATTCTAACATCTTACTAATTAATAATTTTTCTGTCATAAGGATCCTTATTTTTGTAATAGTAGATTTTTCTATTTTATTTTAGGTAAGGAAGATCGTAATAATGAGCATATACGTTATTTTCCTAAGTAAAAGATTATTAGTTGGTTTTCCATTTTGTTTAAGATGTTGTTTAATTGAAGCCAATATACCAGTATTCTTAGACTATTCTTTCCTAGCATCCCAACTTTTCTTCTTTTTCTTCTTCTTCATCGTCATCATCTTGGCATCCTCATCTTTCTGTCTGTTTTCTTTTTTATGCATCCTAAACTTCATAATGGCTTCTCTATTTTTATTTTGAGTTAAAGGAAAGTAAAATACCCAGAAGAAAGGAGGGGGTGGGGGGGTTGGGGGGAGTATAATAGGAATAAGTGTAGTCAATTCTTGTCTCTGAGTAAACAATTATGAAACATTTTTTCACTTGCTGAATTTACTGATTTGATATCATTATTTCAATATTCTTACCATTTCTCATCTTTCACTTTCGACCGTCCTGACATTTGAAGGACGATGCAAGGAAAATGTATATTTCACTTTTATTTGTTAAATGTGTTCTTTACTTATAGTATACCCATGGATATCTGAATAATTACACATTTTCGCATTTCTTTTCTTTTTCCTATTCTAGTCATCCCATTTGATGACCTTACAAAAATCCAAAAGAAATATCATTCAAGATAGCATAATGAAAATAAGAAAAAAGCAATTTTTTTAGGCCGCCAACTTTATTTTAACATTATATGTCGAAATTTTTCACATTTTTCTTTGGATCCGAACAATTTGCCAGCCATTTTTAGTCCCCCAAAGTAACAAAAACAAGAAAAAGATAATGATGCGAACATATAGACCATTTCTATTATTACTTCTCAATTATTTTTCTACTTTGCAAGAAAATCACCCGGTGGCAAGAAAATTTTGTTCATTGTTTTCTAGTCTTGTTTTTCAGTTTTAGTGACCATCTGAACTTATTATTAAGAATTTGGCTTGTATTCAGTTTTAGGGGAATAAACAAGCAAGAAAAATAGTTCTTTAAGCCTGATCAAAAGTCTATGGCCAATAGATCATTGGCTTGTATTCTTAATTTAATTTGATATTTCCGTTTTTTTTTGTTAAATTTATTCTCAAGTTTGATATATAAAAGTCTTAATTATGGAGACGTATATAGTCTATTTTCATGATACTATTAGTAGCTCATAATTTTCATTGATTATCACAACGTGTCATATGATAATATAAAACTGATGTATAACATTATTCTGCTTCTAAAACAAAACTCATGTCCAAGATCAAAGCCACTCTGATCACACTGTTTATCTGGCATACTATCTCCAGCTTTCTTGTTCTTCCAACAATATGCTGAATCAATCAAATCAGTTCCGGATCCAATTAAAAGGTCAGAAAAGAACAACTCTTTCACTAAAATGCAGCATAGTATATTTAATCAAAATAGGCGCAGCCCAAAAGGTGGAAACTGAATGCGGGTATCCACCAAAGCAAAGCAAAGGAGTTTGATTTTGAGAAAAAAGAAGGAGAAGGAATTTTCTGATACTGTTGGGACATTCTGAAGCTGCTAAAAGCATCAAACCCTTTAGTATATAAGGAAAAGAAAGAGGGAACTTCCTGTGCGGTGGTTTTAGAACCTTCCCTGAGGAGAAACCCTTTCTATTTTTAGAAATCTTGGAAAGAAGAGCTAGGGCATAAAGGGACTCCATGACAATGTCACCAACAACGATAGTGATAGTGTTGGTGGTCATTTCAAGAAAAGAAAGAAGGGTTTTGATTGGTGCCAAGTTTTTCTTCTTTTTCTTCCTCCATTTGTGGGAAAGGTGGTGTAGTTTCACTCCATAGAGAACACCAAACGCTTGTTTTTTCTTCAAATCCACTTTGGAACAATCTGACTTTTGTTCCCTTTTCTCCTCTGTCGCCACATCTTTGCAACCTCTAATATCCAGCCCTCATTCTTTAAATACTGCGATGCACAATTTTTCTTCTTTTGTTTGATGTCTATTAAGGGATCAATGTATCATATACGTCATCGCACTAGCCCCAAATAACACACACCTCCCCGGCCCCGGCCCCGCCCCCCCGGCCAAACTCTGCACAGATCAAAAAGAAGGGAAAGAAAAAGAAAGAAGGATTGTCCGGCGGATGTTGAGGCTAAGATTTTATTATGAGAGAAAAACTTAATATCATTTTAAATAACTATCTATATATATATATTATAGAAATGTTACTCTTTCTTTATTATACCTCCAAACATCTCATATTATACCTCCAAACATCTCATCTTTATTTTCTAGATTTTTTGATTTGGTAGATGTTACATATCAACTTTCAATTCTAAAGTTATCTTCATATATCTATATATATGTTATAGAAATGTTACCCTTTCTTTGTTATGCCTTCAAACCTCTCATCCTTATTTTCTAGATTTTTTTTATTTTTTAAATTCCTTCAAAAATTTTCATTAGTGAATACTACATATCAACTTTCGATTCTAAAGTTATCTTCATAATACTACATATCAACTTTCGATTCTAAAGTTATATTAATAAATTTTATTTATTATAGAGTAGAAATCCATACTTAATAAAATTCAATCAATTATTACTATCTAATAAATCTCCTAATTCAATACAAATACTTCTTAATTATCTTCATACATCCTATTCATTATTTAACACTGAAACCTACTATACTAAATTTTTTATGAAAACGTATCATTCAATTCTTTTGTTTCATAAATTTACAATTATCACCTAAACCCCTTCAATTCTTTTCTGTAATATATTTTTATTTTTTATTTTTAAATTTTTACCACTTGCAATCATTCCAGAACCTTGTAATTGTTGTAATTCTGGTAAAAAGTAATAATTCATCATGCAAGTCTTTTCTATTTTTTTTTTATTTTTTTGTTCTTTAATTATTTTTCTCTAATTAAATTTTTTATTCTTTAATTGCCGACACTTACAATTGTTACAATTTCGACAAAAGGTAAAAATTTCTTCAAATATTTAATGTAATTTTTTTGTTTTATAATGTTTTAAATTTTTTATTATTTAATTTTTGCCACTTGTAATTGTTGTAATTTTGATAAAAGGTAATAATTTATTTAATTATTTTCTATAATTTTATTTTTTATTTTTTAATTATTTTTTTGTAGTGTTTATGCATGTGTATCACTGGATATAACATACAGACGCAATTAATCTAGTGAAGAAAGACACAATACCATGTCTTATCTTTCTCATGCGCCCAATCATTGCAAACCTTTCAATTAGTTTTTACAAGAGAAACCATCAGTATGAAACAAAAATTATCCTATTGAACATTTTAATTTGGTTGGAACTAAAAAAGAAAAAGACACACTATTAATAGTCTAAGAGACATCATAAGTTGGGCATTTCTATTGCCTACTTACAAAAAATGAGGAAAAAAGATAAAATTCTTTTTTGTATTTTTTTTAGTTTTTATTCTTTAATTATTTTTCTGTAATTTTTTTTGTTCTGTAATGTTTTTAATTTTTTTAATTGCTTCCACTTGCAATTATTGCAATTATAGTAAAAGGTAATAATTCCTTTAATTTTTTTGATATTTTTTTATTTTTTTGTTCTTTAATTATTTTTTTATAGTTATTTTTTGTTTTGTAATGTTTTTTATTTTTTGTTCTTTAATTATTTTTCTATAGTTATTTTTTGTTCTGTAATATTTTAAATTTTTTGTTCTTTAATTACCGCCACATGTAATTATTGCAATTCTGGTAAAAGGTAATAATTTCATTAATTTTTCTATAATTTTTTATTTTTATTCTTTAATTATTTTTCTGTGATGTTTCTTTTGTTCTATAATGTTTTTAATTTTTTCCTTTAATTTCCCCCCACTTGCAATTGTTCTAGAAATTTCAATTGTTACAATTTTAGTCAAAGATAATAATTATTTCAATTCTTTTCTACAATTTTTTATTTTTTATTCTCTAATCTTTTTCTCCCTATTTACCTATTTAAGTTATCATATTATTACATGTTTCTAATGTATTCTAAAGTATTTATAAAAGTACAATTATGGTCAAGCATATGATTTATTACTACCTTTATAAATTTTTAATTAATTTTTTACATTTTTGTTAATCATTCTTTACTTTATTGGATAAAATTTATTTTTTTAAAACTTTTCTTTGCAGTATAAGTTTGAGTATGTTGGATCATACTAAGAAAAAATTTAATTCTAAGCTAGCAAGACTACAAAGAAGGAAATACATACTCCTTCAAAAAAAAGTGATCATGCTATTGATATTCAAAAATTTAAACAGATCAACATTAACAATAGATTTGTGTCAAAATATTTAAGAGTCATCAATGAGATATAGTGGTATTTGCAAGAGATGAAAATTTGAAATGTATCAATGAGATATATTTGTCTTATATGCCACTTCAATATCCATTACTGTTTTTGTATGATATAGATGAGCGGTGTATTCGGATAATTTTTTCTCCAACTGTAAAAATGTAGCGTCAAAAATTTATATCCATAAGGGAATTCTATGCATTTAGAATGCAAAGTCATGAATCTAAAGGAAATATATTTTTATGAGGGAGTCGGCTATTTCAACAATTTTTTGTAGATTGTTATGCGTGAATTGAGCATGATAGATTGAATTATACCAGGACCCACCAATTATATTTATGTACAGATCTATACCAGGATTTGGAAGATGTAATAGCTATTAGATATGTTGATGCCTTGACTGTACGTAGAAGATTTGTGTTACCTTCATTATTTACGGGAGGACCATGAAATATGATTAAACACTATCAAGATGCGATAGCAGTATATAGGTATTTTAGTTCTCCATAATTTTTCATTACGTTTATCTGTAATTTCAAATGGCTAGAAATAGAAAATGAGTTAATGAGAATACCACGTTAGCATGTTGAAAACAAATCAAATATTGTTGCATGAGATTATCTTAAGAAGAATAATTTCTTCGGTAGAGTACTTGTATGTATTACTTTTCTACCTCTATAAATAATAAATCATTATCTTTAAATTTTTTTTATTTCTCAAATTTATTTTTATTTATACAGATATCTTAGTAATATAATGTAAAAAATAAAATCCTTCATATACACATTTAACTTTAACTTTGGCACTAGGAGATAAGTCAAATACACTGATCCAGTGGACGAAATTAAATTAGCTAAAATACTAAACAAGAAAATTGATTCAATTGCTTATAAGATCATCATAGGATGCATGTTCTATAGACCATGTGGTGATACTTTCCCAAATGCTCCATGTATGGTAGATGGTAAGTATTCAAAGCATTGCCCGAATAAATTCCGTGATATACAACAATAGAAAAGGATGAGTATGTATAATACAGACGCCGATATGATTCAAGTAAAAGAGTTACAATAAATGGTTTTACTTTTGATAATAGGTGGGTTATTCTTCATCTGAGAGATTTGTTGGTATTGATGGATGCTCACATAAATTTTGAGAAAGTAAAAGTTAAGAGTATCGTCAAATTTTTGTACAAAGTACATGACCAAAAGAGTTGATAGAGTGCATGTTCTGCTTGAAGTAAATGTCAATACATCAAACAATGTCCAATAACGGTATCGAATTGTTGATGAAATTAAACAGTATTTAGACTGTCAATATGATCATAAAAGATTATAGTGCATAAATGAATATTACTCTTAAAGATAGGTATGCAGAATTTGTACTAAGTTGTTCAGTTGATCACCTAAATAAAATGCAAAGACAAGTATTGGTATATTCATACTTCTAATTTTTTTTAGCACATCAAAAAGTTATGTAATTACTTAAATATTTTTAATTTTATAGATTCAACTCTAAACTATAATATTTGTGTATCAGGAGAATGTAGTAGAAAATTTTCATAAGCATATCAATTCCTGCAAACACATTACGATTACATTCATGGTTCGAGTAATATATGATGTCAAAATTGTATAATTTTACGTGTCGATTAGTGTGAAAAATGTTCTCATATACAAAAGAGAATCACAATATAACATATTCATTTGTGAAATTATCTTTGAATAATACATTTATGCCTCTCTGCTATGTATTACATCGCACGGGTATTTATTTTTTTATTTTTGCTCAATTGATAAAATTTTCAATAGCATTTATTAAAACTTTCATATTGGATATCAAAATTTTAATTAATTAATTAATTATTAGATTCGTTGAAATGATTTAGCAATTTGATAATTTAATTTATTAATTAGAAAGAAGTTTGAAGCTTTCTTAGAATTGATTTTTGATTTCACTAGACATATTATTACAAGAGTTGTGTTTGATAAAAATTTATATTACTATGCATAGCACGAGTTTTTTGGCTGGAGAAAAATTATTATCTTGTGGTTTAATCAATAAGTTAAAGTGCACCTTATCATCTAACGAATTTTGAGGTCAATATTTTACTAGGAGAGAAATACTTAAAATCATTTTATTTAACTATGAGATATTGTCATCTAATGAAGTATGTGCTGTAGTCTCCTGATCAGTAGATAAGAACAAGAATATCCATCAAAAGAAAAAGGAAAATGAAGAATATATCCAACATACATGAATTTTTATTACATGCCCATGAACCTTTTTGTGGCGAAAACATGTTCGAGTAAGCTTGTATCGAAACTCATCATCCAGCAACTTTCCTCAGCTTTGGAAAGTCGGTGCTATTAAAGCGTCGGATTAACATGCCATGTAGCGGAACAGCCACCCTTTGAAAAATCGGTGTAGATTCTTAGCTCATATACATTTGAGTACATATTCAAAATTGCTACTCAAAAGTTGCAGCGTATGAACTCAAAAGGTTGTTAATCTCTAGCTATCATGACATATTCAAGTCATTTCACGCTATTACTGTAAATAGTGAAACCCCAAAATTCCCGTGAATATGCTCCGGGAAGCAAGTAGGGTTGATCATTTGTTGAACTATTCTCTGGGGTTTTTTTTATATCTATACATTGTACTAAACTAAAAGTAAATTATCAACTTCTTATAGGCAGGAATCTCTTATTCCCAGCTCGATTGTGCCTATATATCCTCAAGTCACTTCCAACAGATAATCAAAATTTTTAAAGCTGAAGATAATGAAAACGATCACTGTCATTCCTCGTATGACATGCACTTATAGATAACCTAGATTCCATATCTAAGAATTTCCTTAAATTTGATTTAAGGGTGTATTTGAATTGTATTTGATTGGTAGAGATTTTGTCTTGAGTTTCGTGAAAGTGAATTTTTTATGAGAAGAGAAATGATACTCAATTGTATGTTTGGTTGGAAGAAATACAATCTAAATGAACCCTGAGTATTAGCGATGGAATTCCACTTGGAACTATAATTTATACTTAAAAGGCCATATTATATTAGCAGCAAAAATTGATGGAAAGGGAATATATATAGTTTGAAGCTTAATTAATTTATGATTTGGAACCACCAAATCACTGTAATATATATTTTCAGCTTCGAAAAAATAATGACACTTTGGTTTTAATGACACCTTCCGCTGGCAATGTAGGACTAATGTTAATGGTCTGAGATTCGAGCTCACCAGTCGACTAATCAGTTGGCGAAGCGCTCCCTCTTTTACTTCCAATTCAATATTCTTCTGGTGCATATCTTCCTATTGAAATTTTATATTTTACGTTTTTGTTTATTTGACAGAATCAGTATTAGAATAAGATTTGAAAAGTTGTTTTATTTTTCTTGCCAATAGCCAAAGAATCACAAGCTACAAAATGCATAGGTCTTTTCAAAATTATCCTTATTAAAAATAATTGTGAGTGGTAGAAAATGGTGTGCGAAACAGGTCCCTTTTCCAAAAGCCTACTTTGCTTTTGTGATACTAAGAAGAGATATCTTAGACTATAAGACTACAAAATGCATAGAGTTTGAGGTTACAATCTTTTCATGATGAATTTTTATTGAGTACTTTTCTTTTGATATGGTTCGATTGAATATTGATAACTCTTTTTTCTTCGTTGTTTAGTAGTTTATCTTATTGCATGAAGAATTTTGCTTCATCAACAATTTTATACTCAAATTGGAAAACATAATCATCACTCCATTTAGAAGCTTCGAAAATTGTGACTCGTTTAATTCCTGAGAGACAAATTCGAGGGGGGAAAGAAGATTGGAAAGTGTTTCTCTGCTACTAATGCAATATTCTAATAATTAAGTCCTTAACTCATGCTTCAAGAAGATTATGGTTCCACATATGGGGTAATTAAAAAAGAGATAGTTCCACTTTTAGCCTTGAGGTTTGTACAAACTACAAAATAAACCTTCTTGTTTAGAAAATTCCATATTCACCGTTCAAGTTGTTTGGAAAATCATAAATTTGCCCTTTAATTCACAAATTAAATAGCATTTTAATCCTTACCATTAATCAATTAACCATATGCTTATGGATTTCTCATAGAATTAATTTAAAAGATTAAAATTACCTTCTAAATTTATGAAAGTTATTATATTGTCTGTATTATATATTAATTTATTCAAATACCATTCTACTTTGTAAAATTTTTGTTTTATGAAAGTAAAATACGAAGAATATCCTTCAATTTTTATGAAGATACATGACAAGGTACACAAATATTTTAGTAAAATAAAAGCATAATATGAAAGAAAATAATTTTCATAAATTTTAGACAAGTAATTTTAAACTTTTAAGTTAATTTTATGAGAGATCCATCAACTAGTAATTAATTGATTAAGTGTAAGGATTAAATTAGTATAGTTTCTAAATTTAAGGGTAAATTTATAATTTTACAAACATAAAAATTTATTACGTTGCAGCTTATCTGAGGTAGAATTACCTCTAGACATCTTTAAAAAGTTAAATGATGTTGTAATTCATGAAAAATTAACTCTTATATATATTATTTTTCAAAAGGTAACTCTAATATAGTTAATTTAACTTTTCATTATTAGAATAATAGTTAGAAGAAATACAGGATTGATCATTATTAAAACCTTCAGTTATTGTTGACTTCTCTAAAAGATTAGCATTTATGGTTGATGGATTTCATCTTCTTTTTTTTAAGGACAGTATATTTGTTGTTGTTGTTGTTATATGGCCATTGGTTTAGGAAACCAAATTTAGCTACTTTTTGTAATGAAATTTTGGATTCACAAAAAAAAAAGGAATAAGAAGGCCATAAAGAAAATGGGTAAAAATGAAGATCAAACATGGAAATTCTGAGAAAAAAAATTGGCACATTTTTTAATTTAAATTTCTTTTTTAGAGAAAAGAAGTGAAAAGGATTTATTTTTATTTGCAAATTTGCTATCAAACTTACCAACTTCAAGGCCCGTAATGACGAAATCGAGATTGGGCTTTCCTCCGTTTTCTACTTTGATAAAAGTGGGTTTGACTCTGGACCTCTTTTGTCATTTTTTTCCCAGAATGCAATTTTGGGCCTTGACAACCCAAACCGTATCGGTTGCCAACGATAGTCTTTTCCTTTTTTTTTCTTTTTTTTTTTGCTTTTTTTTTTTTTTTTTGCTTTTTATTGTTAGTAATCGCAGTTTTTAAACTGCATACTGTGAATAGCAAGTTTCTTTTTTATACTTTAAGTATTTAATACCCAATGATGTTTGATAAAATTTAATATTCATATATAAATTAAGCAGGAGAAATTCCTATATAGTCGATTTATGGTTTAATTAAATTAGAATCAGAGCTTAGTACAGTATCCGAAGCAATTTATTTCTATATATTTTATTGTTCAAATTAAATTAGGTCTGAACAATACTTTTAAAATCACTAAGTTATGCACAAAATATGTCCATTCTGTATAATATAAATTACAATGTATGCTTAAGACCCTCTTAAAAAGTAAAAATTACATTTGAAAAAGACATTTGTACCTTTGAAATTGAATTGTGCATGTCTGATTTTTATGCAAAAGCAGCTTTCGGTACCAATTTGGTACTTCTAAAATAGGTTGAAGAGAAAAATATAATATGTTACATAAATAAGTTAAAAATCTATGAAAACAGATAAAATAACACACTACAAGTATCTTGAGTAGATAATCTACAATAAAAAATAACAAAATAAATACATTTCAGCTTCTCTTCAATATCTTCTTTGTTATTCTTGAATATTGACAACGACCTCAACTTCTTAGCCTTCCTTGAATAGCAATTTAGAAGACTTCGAATACATCAATGGCCTTGAAAATCGTCAAAGAAGGAGATGAAAAGTTGAGGATAGGCCTAAAACTAATTTGAGCATGAAAATAACTCCGAAAAGGAGGAATATCAATACAACTTTAAATTTCAAAGAAAATCAAAGAAAAGAATACCATTATGGTTCTTGGACAAATAAAATGCTACCCATATCTGGCCAAGATCGAAGCTCTAGCTAGTGCCAAAGCTCCAGTCTAGCCAGAAAGAGGTCGGGTTGCAAAGAGGAGGCGAGAGAATCAGGGAGCAATGACTGTTAGTTTTATATATTTATTTTTATTTTTATTTAAATATAAATATCCTAAATAAAGATAATTTAATCAGTTAAAAATTTTCATTAAAAATAATCCAGTCTTCTTTTGTTTTTGTCTATTTTTTAATGGAAAAAAGACTGATATTTAAAAATAAAGTTAATCTCTTAATTCCTCTTGTATTTCTTTCCTTTCCTTTAAATGATGCACTAAGTCTAGAATATATATAATAATTTAGAATAAAAAAATAAAAAGTAGGTACCTGTTTGTATTGATGGGAAGGAAAGGAAAGAAAAGAAAAAGAGAAGAGACGGAAAGATTAAATTTTTAGTATTTGAGATATTTCTTATAAAAGAAAAGAAATGAATGAGAGGGGAACGAATGGATTTACTTCAGTTTTAAAAAGTTAATCTTTTTTTCATTTAAAAGTGGAGTGAAATGGAAGGAAAAAAATAATTCTTAAATGAAATTTTTTAAACTAACTAAATTATTCTTATTTTAAAATACTTATATTTATATAAAAATATTGATAAATATATAAACTAATAACTATTTCTCTTTTTTTTTCTTATTAACTATTTAAATATCACAATAATTTAATCTTCTCATTTCCTTTCGTTCTCATTACTCTACTTTCTTTTTCTTTCCCTTTCCTTTTCTCTCCTTCAATTCAAACGGGCCCTTATAAAAAATCAAATCAAATACTAAAAGCTCAATCCCCTAACTCATCTCTTTTCTTTCCTCTCATTGCCATCAATTTAAATAGGCCTCTAAGTGATTAGTTGGCCTACAAAGTGATGTTTCTTTAGGGGTTTTTACTAA
Source organism: Rauvolfia tetraphylla (assembly GCA_030512225.1). Classification (NCBI taxonomy): domain Eukaryota; kingdom Viridiplantae; phylum Streptophyta; class Magnoliopsida; order Gentianales; family Apocynaceae; genus Rauvolfia; species Rauvolfia tetraphylla. The sequence continues at coordinate 3,497,296 of JAJQKT010000062.1, forward strand.
AAATAACCTCATTTTTTAAAAATTAGACTAAAATAGTCATGTTTTTTGTGGGAACAGCGCATATGGCTATAACGCCATCTAATTTGGCTTCATTGGGTTATGACGCCAAATCAAATGACGTAATTAATTGGGGAGAATTTAACACAACAAATAATACCATCTAAAATGGCTTTATTATTTTTTAAAACCAATAACACATTATGAAAATATGTTATTCTTTTTAAAAGCAATAACATCATCTGGGATGTCATTATTTTGCTTCTTCCCTATTCCCATCTTCTTCCTCTCACCCAAACATGCAGAGCGACGTTATTGCATTTTTCTTTTTTTTTTTTTTTGCATTGGGCTTTTTTTCTTTTCTTTTCTTTTTCTCCTATTTCTTCTTCATTCTTCCTCCTTCCTCTTTCTATTGATGCATTTTCAACACCTCTGCTTTCCCTATTAATTATTGTTTGTGTGTCAATGGCACAGAGAACGGGAATTGACTAAAGAAAGTTGCAGAACATTTAAATTTTTTTACTCAAGTTTGAATGGTATGGATCAAATTTCAATAGCTTGAATATGTAAAAGATGAGACCTCTTGGTGTGAAGATTTTCGAGATGTGATATTGTTGCAGCCTTCAAATTTATAGTCTTACTGCTACATTTTTTAGATAGTTTGTATCTTTAGCTTGCTTGGTTGTTGCTGCTTCAGTTGCAGCCTTCCTCCTTGCAACTCGTTCTTGCCACTGTATACTCGAGTGGAGGAAGACGATGGCGATGGAGAAGAAGCAAAATAACGGACTATGAAAATGAATAATTCCTTTTAAAAGTAATAATGCACTTTCATAATACGTTACTATTTCAGTGTCAGATTCTCCTCAATTAATAATATCATTTAGTTTATAGCCCAATGATGCCAAACCAAATGTGGTTATGGACATATACGCCCTTCCCACAAAAAGTATGGCCATTTTAGTTTAATTTTTTTAAAATGAGGCCATTTTTAGTAAAAATTATTTCTTTAGGGGAAAAAAAAGACAAAAAAGCTAATCTAAGTGATATATTAACCATGGATTTTGGTTGTCATTGAACACATGATCATCATGCATTCTCAGTTTTTTATTTTTATTTTTTCATTTTGCTGTCATATGGACGAATTATCCTAATGCATTCACAAAAAAATACATTACTGTAATGCATCCTTTTATGAACTTGTTACGGTAATACGTTCATATTCTAAATCTTTTAAACTTTTACAAAGATGGATACATTATCGAAATGAATTGAAGTCAAAGTTTCGAATTCTGAACACAATAATGTGACGCGTTCAATTAGTTATCAATTAAGACACATGATTATCATGCGATCATATTTTGAGATGATCAATTTCTAGAGTGCCTTTTGGATAAAAAATAAATTAAAAATAATTTAATAAATTTCACACGTAGCTTTTCTTTTTTGAAAGACCACTTTTATTTTATTTTATTTTATTTTTTGCATTTCATTCTTACTAAAATTATTAACAAATTAAAAAATATATAATTTAATAAAATCTGACCAGAAGATCACCGCTCAATTTCCTCACGAAACTCTTTTTTTAAAGAGTAATTTTATTTATTTTTTGTAAATTATTAACAAATTAAAATAATAAATAATTTAATAAAATTTTGATCTGATATCCTCTTGTGGTAAATAATTTTATTTTAAATACTTTTTTATAGCCATAATAAAATTGATTGTAAATAATATTATTTTATCTTACTCTTTGTTTCATTTTAGAAAAGAGAAAATAAAATTTTATTATAATATTTGATTCTATTTGACCATATTATGCATACAAATTTTAACCATATACTCATTAAATCACTGATTCGACCACTGATTAATCCTTATAAATGAAGAATGTTGGCATTAATGAATGTACCGCAGAATCAGATTAAATACTAAATTTTTTTGATGTAAAAAAATATGAAAAAAATTAGCTATATGTCTATGATTTAAATAATATATTATAAAAATAATTTCATCTAGTAATCTTTTAGTATTAAATTTATAATTTCGATATCTATTTCTCTTAGTCTATTATTTTTTAATTTTATTTTAATTCATAAATTATAATATAATAATTAAAATATACATATATAATCTTATTATAGACACTATATCTATAAGATCACTAATTTAATTACGATTCCCGTGCATAGTGTGAGATACCTTAACTAGTAAGCAGCAAAGATATCGATAAATACTTTTCTTAATATCTACTAGATAGATTCTTATTCATCGAATTAACAATTATTTTTATTTAATTAATATAAATTTATACATGATAAATTATTATTTAGTTAAATAATTATTTAAATATTTTGTGAATAATTATAGTGAAGATGATCAAAAAGTTGAAGAAAACGCTATCCCTACCTTAGCCGGTCTACTGACAATCAAACAATTCTTGCACGTTTTTCTTCGGATTCGGAGGTTCAAACGAAAATCCCATCAATGTCGATGTTCTATTCACTTGGACTGTGCACTGGACGTTTATGTTGATGTGCTGTCTTTGGTTGTTCTTTCAGTAGCCGGTCCTTTTCGATTGTTCATTATAAGGATATTCTCCTCGTAATTCATATGGCCGACACTGCTCAGCGCAAGAAAATATCAGCTGCTTCTGCTCGAGCTCACACCAGGAGATCCAAGAAAACAAGCCCTTTTAAGCTTTCCTCAAGTATGTCAAGATTTCAGCTAATTCTGTTTCATATTTTTCCCGTTTTTTGAGTGTTCGATAAAAATTTTATCTTGATTAGCTTCAGTATGAAGATTTCCGTGTCAATTGGTGTTGTTCTACTGGAGAGGATTGTCTCCATTTCTGATATAGTAATAAGCTTAAATGAGCATCCCAATGGATATCTTGTGTTCGGGCAAAATCATGAACCAATTCCATGTTGAGGTTTATAATTGGGGTTCGACTGTGATGGTTGATCGATGGTTGGAGTTTGGTTTAAAATTGTTTCTTGCCCCACTCAACTCAGCTGCACTATTGTTTTGGTTCTTTTGAATGGAAAATTATAGCGAGGGGGTAATAGATATCTGATAAATAAATGGAATTTGAATTTACTCTAGATAATGTTTTAGCCCTTATGGTTCTCACATCAAGATTCCTCTGTACTTCAGAGTGATTTCTATTTTCTTGCACCAACTCTTTTTAGCACTATAGCACTTTGTTTTATGTATTTTTGATCTGGAAGAAAGCCACCTTTTTTCAAATGAAACCATTAAAATTTAACTTAGAACCGTTTCCTATCTCCAACTTAGCCATCATCTTTTGGCATCCTCGGCAGTGTGCTTTTCTCGCTTTATTGGTAATACCAAATGGACTTCATTGAATGAATGTGATTGTTACTTTGTAGATAACGCACTTGTATTTCTGTGCTAAAATTTTTAAAATGGAGCATCAGTAGCTACCAAGAGGGACACTTTTTCCTTTTTGAGAACTCTTTGATTGTTACTACTACAAAATAAAAGTTGGCCTGTACCATAAAAACTGGTACTAATTTTCCTCTCAGACATCCTTACTGTGAAATATATAATATGCATGAAAAAGGAAACAAGGTGCACCTGGATAAGTTTCACTAGAACTGGAAAACAAATTACTCAAAACTTTCAGTATCTGGAAACAAGAATGAAATAAAATATACACAGAGATTTGAAGTTATGAAAGATGTTATGGAAATGATGAAGGATGTCGGTGATTACAGGGCATCTGGTATTTTAGATATGAATAGTTTATAATGGACGATATTACACTCTTCTCTCGGTGGGGTAGCAAACATTGAAAAGACCAATCATCTGTCTCTATTACTTTCATTACGTAGACTGAAATGGGAATGCCTTTAAAGCATCAAGCAACAACATCATATGTCAATTACATCTTGCTTGTATGAAGGTTAAAATTTGTTCCAAGAAATTCAAACTCCGTCCTCATTCACTTTACATGCTTAAGTAACTTAGATGTTCCATCGGTGTCTTGAATTGGATGAATTTGGATATTGCTCATAGATGTGTAAGTTATACTTTGCAAGATATTCAAACTCGTTCATCATTCTCATTAGATCTTTAAGTAAATTACATGTTCCATCAGTGTTCTGAACTGGATGAATTTGGACATAGCTGGCAAATGCATAAGTTGTATTTTGTTTGATCATCTCAATATTGTACTTGTTCTCATTTTCTGTACCCAAAATTTATCAGTTTTTATTAAGTGACGCTCTCATTCTATGCTGTGTAAATCTTCATTCCATGTGCCATTGTACATATGGGAGAATTTTGTAGAACACAATATGTCTGATTTAGAAGTCGGCCAGGGTAGAACTTAGCAGTAAAAGAATGTCCTAGACCTTTTGGAACTGTTTTCCATTATATATGAGAACAATCTTGTAGAATCTGTTTTTATCCCCCTTTTTTGTTTTGGTAATAGTAAAGGGTTGCTATATTAAAGGATAAAGAGTTTTACAAATTGAAACTATATGTGTGCAGGAGCACACATACAGTTTTGGAACTGAATATATTTCTGCCTTGGGTAAAAGGTATTCCCAGTCTATCAAAATGCAAAATGGGAAGAAGATCATAAGGTGGTTCATGCAGAATTCTTCTATCTTCTTCCATGCTGATGGCTGATTTTGCAAGTCAATCGATCACATGATTCCCCTCTTTCAGAGTGTGCATCAGTGTCCAGTTGGGAATTTGATGAAGAAGGATCCTGCAATCATGCAGTCTATAATATTGTGGACAGTTTAGATTAGTAATCAGGTGTATAGCTGTCTGTGAATCTTGTTGAATCTATGGTAGCTTTTGTATGGAGAATGTACCAGGGAAACTTCTGGTACTACAGATACTAGGAAAAATTCTTTATAACAGATCAAACAGCTTCTCTGCTAAAGGATTCAATTACTTTTTCTTTCTGTTCAGTTGAGAAATATAAAAAATTATTCAAGTGCAATAGTAGGAACGAGGAAATATACAATTACGAACATTGTAATATTTTTAAGTAGGTTATAAATTTTTTTAAATCGTATCACTGTGAAATGTTTGGCTATGTACAGATCAAATGCTCTTGAAATTCTCTACCTTAAGACTTAAAAGAAATGTGATAGTAAATCAGTAGTGGTGTTGGTCAAGCTTTTCCTTCTTAGTTTGTTAACCATGGTGGGCAGTTTACTTTGCTGACATTTTCCGCTCTCTTCCCAGTTATGATTGCACAAATAGCAGTTGGAGTTGTAGCGAGTTTCGCGGTCTGGGCTTTTCTTTCTATAAAACCTCCCCGTCCAAAAGTTTGTGGCTCAACAGGTGGTCCTCTGGTGACGTCACCTAGAATCAAACTCAGAGATGGAAGATATTTGGCCTACAAAGAGAGAGGTGTTAGCAAGGAAGAAGCCAAGTACAAGATCATACTTGTTCATGGTTTTGACAGCTCTAAAGACATTCATATACCAGTCTCTCAAGTAAGAAATTTTTCTTGTTCAAACTTTAGTTCTCCTTTTAAATAGGGTACGCTATCAGATTGTGCTGGAGTTCTAAGTGCTTGCATAATGATGAAATAAGTACAGCAGTAATTCTATGCCAAACAGGAGTCTGTGGGGTGGAAAAGTGGTGAAACATGCCAAACTATTTAAACGAAATATAATTCCAAGGGAGAAGCTAATCCGTATATTGGATAACATTATAATCTGCACGTGGAGATCTATTGGCTATGTATCCTTCAAATACGTAAGTTTGAAAAGAAAAAATGATGCACATCCAAAACTGGTAGCAAGACAGAAATGATGTAAAGCAGCTTGATTGTACAAGCCAATGCAACAAATGAACTTGTGATAAAAATCTATTAGAAGTGAATATTGGATTTGCTTACATTTGATGGTTAGTATGGCGTGAAAGTATTTAAGATGCTTTGTCTGTTGTAAATTCGTACACAATGATAAATTTGTGGCTTTCTTATTTCATGCAGGACCTTATGAAGGAGCTCCAAATATATTTTCTCTCATTTGATCGTGCAGGCTATGGAGAGAGTGATCCAAACCCAAGGCGTTCAGTAACTAGTGAAGCATATGAGATTCAGGAACTAGCTGACAAATTGGATCTGGGCCCAAAATTTTACATTATAGGAGTCTCCTTGGGAGCATACCCTGTTTGGAGCTGTCTGAAACATTTTCCAGATAGGTAAAATACTTCGTGTAACTAGTTAGTGTTCATACTTCTTCATGAGACTTAAGGCATGCCCAAGTCTTATTTATGTCAAGTTGCCTAATACATATATCATACTGGCACTTGGACTCAAAGTTTTATGCTTGCTTTTCTTTTCTTTCCTCCAATATTATTTATTTAAATACTTAAGTTCTTGGCATTGTTGATATCACAAAATAATTAGTTAATCTTTTTGACTCTTGCAATATTTCAAACGCATTTGTGTTACTCAGTATGTTCTGATGATCCTTTGGTGTATTTGTAGGTTGTCAGGTGCTGCACTTGTGGTTCCATTTGTTAACTATTGGTGGCCATCTTTACCTTCTGAAATATCCAAAACAGCTCTAGCAAAGCAGCTCGTGCAAGACCAAAGGGTATTTAGAATAGCACATTATGCCCCATGGTTGTTTAACTGGTGGCTTACTCAAAAATGGTTTCATTCCTTGAGTGTCGTTGAAGGGAACACAGCTGCTTTGAGCACCCAAGACATAGAAATTATAAAGCAGTTACCAAGTAATGGACAGGTACATTATTCTTCCCTTTCACTTTCATATGATTTAGGTGTAAGAGCTTGTATATCGGTTTAGCTAGGGTACAAATAGTTCTTTTTTCAGTTTGTGCAGAACAAATTCTTAGCTGTCAGATTTTGATCCAACAATTAAAAATTTATACGTTGTGAATAATTATTCAAGTTGGAATAATTATTCACTCTATAATAGAATAATTGCTCAACTTGAATAATTATTCACAAACGTATGAGATTTCAACCATTTGATCAAAATATGACGGTTGAGATTTAGTCTGCATAAACTGGAAAAAATATTGTATGCACCATAGTCAAACTGCGCATATATAGTCTTTAATTTTCATCATTCTTTCTCTCTTTTACAGTGCAATACTTGACTAAACTTAGCTCTATACCTCTCTAATCTACTCCTTGCAGGAAAAAGTACGACAACAAGGGACTGCTGAATCGTTGAGTAGAGATGCAATAATAGGTTTCGGGAACTGGGAATTTGAGCCAACTGATATTCCTAATCCTTTTACTAACGACGCGGGCTCAGTTCATATTTGGCAAGGTTTGGAAGACAGATTTGTTCCATTCGAGCTGAATCGCTATGTATCCCAGAAACTCCCGTGGATCAGATATCATGAGGTTCCAGATGCCGGGCATTTTCTTTTCTTCAATGCCACCTTATGTGAAGCCATATTGAGGGAACTCTTACCAGTATAAACTCAACAACAGCAGCAGTATTTTGGATGATGATTTTTGCTTCTCTATATATTGTGCATATTTCCTCGATGTCACTTATGGAGCTTCTCCATATACGCATGTATATAGACTTGTGCTACTCAAATGCTCGCATTTCCACAACCTTTTCCCTTTTCGGTGATAGTGTGAATATTAAGCTTCATTTTTAGATTATGGACACGAAGAATTCATGCGCGTGAACTTTTTGCTAATTTATTCCTGAGTCTTTATCGGGTTGAGCTTTGAACACTTGTACTTCTAAATTGGTTCGGTTCCAGCTCAAAAGTCCTAAGCCAATGGTCACTCTTTGCCCTTTCTAGAAGTGAAGAGAAAAAGAGACAATGTCTTTTTTTTTTTTTTTCCTAGGTAAAAAAGAAAAAAGAAGTTGAAAAAATCGAAATGGGCAGCTAAGGGCCTAGGACGAATGGGTCCATTGGTGGGCCCTAAGGAGCCGAGTCAAGCCAGGCTGCCCGTGCAACAACTTCTTCTGGACCCACCATACCGATATTCTTTGGGGATCAGGTCTAAATTGATACATAAAAAATTAAATATTTTTTAATTGATAAATCAAAGAAATAGTAACATGTGTGTCTAACAATTTCCACCTCGAATTCTATTATTTTTTTATAGTCCTTTCATGCTTGTGAAAATAGGAGTGTAAATCGTGCTTGGGATTATCTCTTCCGGTTGGTTGCCGTAATTCCATTTGTCTCAATTTTAAAAAGTTGTCATGCGTCCGAGTTAAAAAATTTTCCACTTTAGTTTATTTTTTCTTATAAATTTTTATTTATATTTTTTCATGTGATAGCTTAATAAAAATGGGATAGAGAATCAGAGTTCTGAACCAAAACAAATGTTGCACAACATAATTCTTGTCAAAATTGATCTTCTGTCAAAGTTTAAGGAGTTATAAAGGGATAAACCAAAAGGAATCTACGTGTTCATGTCTCCTTCTGAAGAAGTTACTGCTATTTAATCGAATGCTTTCGATCTCCCGAATGAGATACGGAAGAAAACATTAGAGGCCGAATGGTAGGTCCTCCGAGGTCGTAAGAATGCCAGAACCTGTAAGGAGTAAGGACCACACAAATTCTCTATCTTGTATTCAAAAAAATTGATGTAACGGGGAAAGTTACAGGCACCTAAAGAATATCTTTTTGTGTGCGTATAGATTGTATTTGATTGTGAAAATTTTTATTTAATATTTTGTAAAAGTAATTTTTTTTAAAAAAGAAAAAGTAATATCTAATTATGTGTTTATTTAAACTAAACACTATTCAAATGAACTCTTAAGTATTTTATTTTTTAAATTTTTCAAAATTTTTCATAATTCGATCACTAATTTTTTAAAATTACGAATTAGATATTCAACCGTTAGATTAACATGTAAATAAAAATAGTACATCTTATATACTCAACCCACCAGTTCCAACGGTGTATGAGAGCTTATGATATGCAATGAGGAAATGGGAAAAGACCAGAAAAGAATAGAAAATTTTCATGTGTAATTGCTTCCATACCAAATCCTGTAGGATTAGGACCAAATATTAGCCATCATGTGCATAAAACAACTTCAAGACAGTGACACCCATCTTTGAATCTTCGATTAATTAGAAGGGAGACCACTCATTAGTCAATTACTTCAATATTTAATATCTCAAAATTAATTATTTAATACTGCGACATGTTTTTATCATCCAAGTAACTACAAACATATTTCGTATCAAATAAATAAATAAATAAATAAATACGTTCCAGCATGTTATATTATATATGTGTAAGATTTAATGTTTAATATTTTCTCTAAATAATTACTATTAATGTGATTTATTTAAATACTTAAGTTCTTGGCATTGATGATATCACAAAATAATTAGTTAATCTTTTTGACTCATGCAATATTTCAAACGCATTTGTGTTATTCAGTATGTTCTGATCATCCTTTGGTGTATTTTGTAATTATTTCTGTATTAAAATTTTTTGCCACTCTCTCTTGCCAGTAATAAGAGATCCCCAAGTCGTATGATCACAGCCTCGCAAAGTTACGTACTGCCAAAAACCATTTTCTTGTTGCGTTGGAATTAGCTGCACTTGTTTGTCTTGGTGATAAAATGGGTCCAAGAAGGCCAAGTTGGGAGAAATACGAAAATAATAATAATAATAAGATGGCCTTTTTTGTGTTTAATAAAAGAAACTTAACCGGTAAGAAATTGAAGGCAACTTATTTTGTTCACATTTAATATTGAAAAGTTTAAGACAAATTTAAGAAATTTAAGATCTTTGTTCCGAAACTCAATATAAAATTTTTATTTTGAACCTTATTTTTTTTATAAAAAATTTACTTTTACAAAATTCAAGACGTAAAATTTTAAATTAAACACTATCAAATATCACTCTTAATATTAAAACTATTCGCACTCTCTTTGAAGAAATCTTGCTTTTAATGTTAAAACTGTTCACACCCTCTTTTTTCAATGTATTGAAAGAAGATAACAATTTGAGTAAGTAAATAATATTTTAGAATTTAAAATTTAATTAAAAGTTTATCTTTTTATACTTTTGTAAAAAAAAATATAAAATTTTTAAAAAAATTAAAAGGAGAAAAGGAACGTGGTTGAGAAAATTTGAATTTAAACTCAGAACCTAAAATGGTTAGTGAGAAATAATAACCGATCCGCGCAATCAGGATGTTTAGTAGCTAAAGACCCAAAAGGAAATGGAAAGCTTAGCAGTGGAGGGTCATCTTACCAGAGAGAGATTTTTGCCATTTGGGCGTTGTCAAAGATTGAATTGTTGAGAACTCATTTCTCAAATCTGAAACAAACGCATCATGCGAAGAAAACAAAGAGAAACGGAAGGTTCCACAAGCATGGGTAGATGGTAGCAACGGGTCCAAATTCGGCTCTCCAGCACTCTGACAAGTAGGTGTGATCTGGGTTCCCATTCAAACTCCGGATAGCCATCCAAGTATTTCCTACTCAAAACTTCTATTTGCATTTTGGAAGAATAAATACGCTAAAAAATTCGATATAATATAATTTAAATATGTTTAAAAATAAATTAATATTTCAAAAGAGAAGAAAAATAAAAAGATAAAAGTTCGAAACAATTAAGATATAGTAAAATTTTAATCAAAATTGTAATACTAGTAGAGTTCCAATAAAAGTATCTTTTTCTAGTAATTTTTAATTTTTTTGCTGAGTAAATAGTAATTTTCAATTTGATAATGCATGATTCATGAGCTCGCCGTTAAGAGTGCTGGGGATAAAACCCATCCTCAGCCCACCCCATAAGAAAATGAAACGTAGAAGAATTGTCCTTGAAAGAGTAGAAGCAGGTTTTATACCCAATTTATGCCCAAATCTACAATCATACCCAAAAACCCAGCATGCCAAGCAGCAGTGACATCCAAATTAAAAAATCCTGGGAACCATCCAACATCATGTGCTAACAGTCGTGGTCAAAAGGGAAGGGCGAATGGGAGAAAATTTCTGCTAGCACCAAGTTATGAGATCTGTGTTTTTTAAAGTTTCAAGACTTTATCGTGTAACCAGCACCAAGAACACTTCCAAGACTTCAAATTACAGAACTTCTTCTGAGAAAATTTCCCCAGTTGAGCCCAGTTCAAACAACAACTACTCTGTTTCTGCTGAAAATTTTGGGTCTGGTGAGGTTCAATCGAACCAATGTTTTGATTTTTCTTGAACATTCATTAGCTGACTTGTTGCTTGTTGGATTTTCTTTTGTGGGTCTTAGATATGGTTTTCAGGAGATTTGTTTTTATGATGATGGGTTGTCTGGGATTGACTGATCAGCGTACACTTCCTTCTCCTCCTTCTCCTGAGACAACTGAACCTCTGCAAGCAGATCTGCCCGCAAGTGAGAAGAAATCACCAAGAGTCAAACTCAGTGATGGAAGATGCTTGGCGTACAGAGAGATGGGAGTGCCCAAGCACGAGTCAAAGTACAGAATAATCGTTGTTCATGGCTTTGGCAGCTCCAAAGAAATGAATTTCTTGGCACCCCAGGTACAAGGGCGAAGAATTTATGCTTTTGATTCTCTGCTGATTTGAAATTCTTGAACTTTCTCGGTTGAGATACCATTTTTGATATCTAGGAAACCAAAATTTGACATGCTTGTACTTTTGGGGAGATTTCATTCTTGTAGTGGAAGAATTGCATTGAAGATCTTGCAAGTTTAAATTATTGATATTTGGCTTGTTTGAATATCTTCGATTTTGGTTATGGACCTAGTTACTATGATTATTCGATTTTGGTTTGCAAGAAGTTAGTTTTCTGGTAAGGAAGATTTGAAATATTCAGTTATTGGACTGGTAGAATAGTGAGAATGGAAATTTCTGATTTGGTACCGGTTTAGAATATAATCTTTAGAACATTGTTTTGTCTGAATCAACAATTTGCACTACAATTGCTTTCAGCTAATAGACCCCAATGTCCAGGAACTACTGGATCAATTGGGAATATATCTCCTTCTCTTTGATCGAGCTGGATATGGAGAGAGCGATCCGAATCCTAAACGTTCCTTAAAAAGTGAAGCATCCGACATTGAGGAACTTGCAGATCAGTTAGAATTAGGATCCAAATACTATGTCATTGGAGTCTCTTTGGGATGTTACCCGGTCTGGAGTTGCCTCAAAAGTATTCCACAAAGGCAAAAGCTCATTTCAGATATCAGTTTTTAGCATTTGTAATTCCAGTTAAGCCTTAAGCAAGACTCACCTCATATTGAGTATCTTCCCAATGCAGGCTAGCTGGAGCTGCTCTGGTAGTACCAATTATTAATTACAAATGGCGCTCTCTCCCAAGCGAACTTACAAAGGATGACTACAGGAAGAACCTTTGCCGCTGGATTATCTGGCTTTTGCGCCACACTCCTGGACTTTTGCACTGGTGGTTGACCCAAAAGTTGTTCCCCTCAGCTAATGTGCTTGACCACAACCCTAACTTTTTTAACAGCAAAGACTTGGAATCCTTACGGAATACACCAGGATATCAGTTGTTTTCTCAGGTAATTTCATAGCTGCACATAGAATGGAAATGATAAAATTGTTCCTAAAATGATCTCTAGAAACTCAGAAGGACTTGACATTTTTGTTGAATTATGCAATGAAAGATTTCTAGTCGGTCATTCTTACTGTGTCCTGATTTAAGAAATTCTACTCTCATGCTTCCAATTGCATGAAAGTGATGAAGTGCAGATTCTGACATAGAATGCATTTTGTCTTACAGAATGGAATAAAGCAACGCAGTAAATTCGAGTCCATTCGTCGTGACTGTATCGTGGCATTTAGTAGGTGGGATTTTGAGCCAATGGAGTTAACTAATCCGTACCCTCAAAACGAAAGCAATATTCATATCTGGCAGGGTTGCGAGGACAAGGTTGTACCTGTTAAACTGCAGAGATACGTTTCAGAAAAACTACCCTGGATCCGATATCATGAGGTTCCTGATGGTGGACATATGCTTGTGTATGATAGTGCAGTCTGTGAAGCCATCTTGAGGTCTCTTTTGCTTGGAGAAGATTGTCCAGAATACAAACCTTACTAGAGACACATTCTCATTCATTCTTATAATCAATTTGTCATCCTGTAAGTAAATTGTTTCCTAGAAACTGGATCACAGGTGACATTGCACTTGTTTGAAGAAACATCCAGTGACAGAAAGAAGCTCTATATTATCTGGGGTTAACTGTATATAAAACTGACCAAGTCAGGTGAAAAGAAATCTTGAGAAGTGCATTTTTATGTTTTGCCTTTTCTTGGCTTTCCCTTTCGCAGCTTTTGGTTACTTGATGATTTATGAAAAAGAAGCTGATTATGAAGAACTGAACTTGTTTTTATATCTGATATTGTGGAGTGAATTCTGTGGTCATGATCCTTTTTGTTTGTCTATCTTTGGTAAAATTATGATTCCTTTTGTATGTTTCGTGCTGTGAAGCAACTGTGGAAACTGATGAAATGATGTTTGTGTTAGTATTCTAAGTAAAAGCCAAAGTGTAAAAAGATAGCATTCTTTTTCTTTTCAATGGAGATCATATCCTTTCGAATTGGTTTCGGTTACTCGCCTCCCCATGGCTGCCTCCTCTTCTTCCTCTGTCTCTCTCTCCATGTCTAAGACAAATATCTATTGGCAGCTAGCCTTTCTGGATCCCTTTCGGACTCATTCTTTTTATTTCTCCGAATGAAATCCTTCATTCTGCCCAATCATAACCAAATCAGACCAGAAATTGGTGCTATTCAAAAGATCAATTGTGCCATGGTGTGTACCTTCCTGAAGTCTAAAAGCTTCTCAAAGGTCCTTTTGTCAATTCAAAGGTTGTGATTCAATGGGGGATTTTTCATGGCCTAATGACAAGGTTTGCGGTACGCAGAATGGCAATCTCATCTGAGGGCTGCAATCTTCGAGACTGAATAAGGTAAAACTTATTGTAACTTTGAGGCTATCTTCTAAAATAGGCAATGACAAGCATCAGGGCCTAATCAGTTTCCCCCACCGTTACTTGAGAGCGATTACTATAGTAGATCAATTGTGGTTGGACACTTCATCTAAAACTAAAAACTTTTATGTACTTATAATCAAGCTCATTTGAGTATTTAGAAGTGAAAAATGATGGTTGTTCTGATACACAGAGGAAGAAGGGACGTTAAACTCAAAACTTTTGCCTAGTAAATATCACATTCGAGCACAATTGAATGTCTCATTTAGTCTTATTATAAAATTAAAAAGAGTAATTTTATTATAAAAAATTATTATAATACTCTTATTAATTAAAGAGTTTAATGATAGGACTTACATGTCAGTGAAACTTAAATCCCTTACTATATGTTTAGTACACAAGAATGGAATGGAATGTAATGACTTTTCTAATTTTTCATTATATTCCAGTATTTGGTAGGAAAATTTTAAGTAGGAAAAGTCTTTTTACAAGGAAGCTGATTCCAAGAAGAAGTGAGAAAGGTCTTTCTACGCCAAAATCTAAGAAAAGGTCACTCTATAAGAAGTAAGAATCTTAAAAATATTCTTATGACTATTATACCCTCATAACATTCGATTAAGAAAAAATTATAATTTAGCATTGACTTTTGTTTTATTTCTCTCAGTAGTATTTCTTTTACTTTGATTTAAAATAAGAGTTATCTTTATGACTAAATTATATTTCAATACTTAAAATATTTGATATTCTTAAAATTTAGTGTGAATTTTATTTAAATGAGATTTTATAAATGAATATTTAACTCGTCATTTTTTGTTTGGTATAATTTAATTTTATTGACACAATATACTAGTAGCGCATTTAAGCCATTTCTTGTGAAATTTTATTCTATTATGATATTAAATAATAATTTTACCAAATACAAAAAAGAATCACCATTCCATTCTAGTTTTCCCTTCAAGACAATGGAATGGAAAGAAGATTTCAAACTCATTATGGATGGAAAGGCATTCTAGCATACCAAATTAAATCAAAAGAGTGAAAGAAGTTAGTATTAGGACATTTGTGTTAATGGAGCTTACTTATCTTAAATTAAAGAGGTTATTAATGAAAATTTAGAATATAAATATTTTTTAAAAATAGACATTTAATTGTGAATAAGTTTAAAAGAAAATGTAGACATTCAATTATGAATAAAGAGATTAATTCTTTTACTCTTAAGTTAATGCCCTGACAACCATGGTATTCAAATCTTATGCTCCTTCCTTTCCTCCATCATTTTTATATGTCAAGTTTGACATTTCATAATGTCATTGAATAAGTTCAATTTTAAGGTAAAATGAGAATTTTGCCTTTTGAAACCTAAAATGCAATTAATGATATTTAGTAGAGAAACAAAGAGCAAAGGTGAAACTATAAAAAAGAAAAAGTATTAAATAACTTTTTGGTATTCTAAAATGACCATATGTGTGAACAAAATTAATCAAATCAAGATAGAAAAAAAGTGGAAGGACAATTATCCTCTCTTCGTCTCGAAATATTAGCTTCAATTGTTATTTTTACACAACTTAAAATTTTACTAAAATTTATAACATTCAAAACAAAAAGGCTTAGGTGTCTTTTGACTTTAACTATGATTTATTAATTAAAGTATTTAAAATTTAGGGTAAGTAATAGTTAAAGAGGAGTAAGAATAGAAAAAATTTATTAAAATTTTAATTAATATTACAAATAGAGCATATATTATAGAACAAATAAGAAAAATAAATAGAGGTAATATTCCCGGACAGAGGGTGTATGAATGAGTCTAATTCCCTTCTTATTTTGAGTTTGAAAGCTATATTTTTTTTCAGATAAATTATCGAATAATCTGTAAAAATAGTCCATAAACTATCTTAATTATTGTAACTTAATCCCACAGCTCACATTTTAATATTTTTGGTCCAATATCTTTATATATTTTAATATTGATAATCTCAAACACTATTAATGTAGCTGAGATCAGTGAAGATATATACATGCATTTTATGTACTCTATCGGTGAAAGGACAAATTCATCAATTTAAGAATTTTCCATCTCAAGATGCATGGCACGTGCAAATAGAATTGTATTTTTTTCTTTTTATTGTTGAATCTAGTAAAATTTAGTTGGACAAAAGAACGATATGAGAAAAAAAGATACATATTCTCTAAATCTTAATTCTTATTTTGTAAGATTTATCATTTTTATTTGGGTAAAATGATAAACCCTACAGGATAGGATTTAGGATTTGGAGAATATGTATATTTTTTTCTGCATATTGTTCTTTTATCCAACTCAGTTTTACTCGATTCAACTAAAAAAAAGCCAATTTCAATCACGCGTGTCATAGATTTTGGAAGGAAAAACTTTTCAGTGGACAGAATTGCTCTACACCAGTAAAACACAAGATATGCAAATGTAAGTTTTCATCAATCTCAGCCATATTAATAGTGTTTAAGACTGTAAATAATGAAATATATAGAAATGATGAATGAAAAATATTAAAATATAAGTTGTGGGACTAAGTTAAAATACTTAAAATAGTTTGATGATTGTTTTTATATATGGTTCTAAAGATAATTGATCAAAAATATTAAAATATAAATTGTAGAAATAAGTTACAATAATTAAGATAGTTTGACAATTATTTTTGTAGATTGTTTGAAAGATAATGGACAAACAATATTAAATTTTGTTAGTGATGTTTCAATTAATTACGAGAATAAATCAAATCTTACCTTTAATTTTTTTTACTGCTAATTAGTTTGGGAGTCTAATTCAAGTTATTCAACTATTCACTGCCAAAAGATTTTGGCTCTCGCAAAAAAAAAAAAAAAAAGTTTCTGGCTCCCGAATCCACAAAACACGTCGGAATAAAAA
Source organism: Rauvolfia tetraphylla (assembly GCA_030512225.1). NCBI lineage: Eukaryota > Viridiplantae > Streptophyta > Magnoliopsida > Gentianales > Apocynaceae > Rauvolfia > Rauvolfia tetraphylla. Next base: position 3,514,120 of record JAJQKT010000062.1, read on the forward strand.
CCTGCCGCATCAGTAAAGCAGAACATATATCTCTGTCTCCGTCCTCTCGCCACCGTTCGGAGCTTTTCGGTACTCGGGCTTCTCTCTTTCTGTGAAGGTACCTGTTTCTTTTTTGTAGATTGCATAAAAAATTATCTGAGCCATACAGTGGGAAGGCCCCTCTGTTTAGCGGCTAAGATTGCATAAAAAATTATCTGAGCCATACAGTGGGAAGCCCCCTCTGTTTAGCGGCTGCTCTGATGAATTCCTTAAGCAGATAGTGGTAGCGAACGTTTGATCTGTATCTCCGAATATGTGTTGATTGTGGTCTGACACTGTTTATTGTTTCTTTTGCAGCAGGAAGGGGAAGAAAATGCCGGCTTCGCTCGCTGAATTTGAGCGTCGTCGTATCGTCACTACTAATACGGTATTGTATTTCATTTTTTGTTTTAAAAAATAAAACTATAATTTGAAGGATTTGTTCGACTTTTTGGTTTGAGAATTGAACTTGTTGTTAATCGCTTTGCTTGCTGTGAGTAGAAAATGCTCTTGATGAAGTCGAGTGGAGTGAGAACTCAAAAATGCATTTGCAGTTTATTGAACTTCTAGGAAGAAATTGGACATTTCTGACCAATCTAAACTTGACAAGGAGTTATCTGCCTCTTTGTTTTTTTTCCGAACTTATTTTTTCTTTTTTGGCTCAGTTTTCTGTTTGAGGTATTCGTTCTCAAGAAAATAAAGCTCATTTTTTTGGGTTTTCCGTTGATATGATCAAAATTGGTGTTTGCGACCATAATGGTGGATGAATTTATAGATTGCAGTAAAACGTTAAATGCTGCAGGAAATTGATTATTGAACAGGGAAAACATTGTTGGACAACTTTACTTTCTTTGCCACGGTAAACTGGTATGAGTCTTAATGGTTCAGAATTTTATCATTTCACGTAAATTTTGCAAGTATACAAACTATTGGGAGCAGTAGGAGTAACAAAAGCAGGTGGAATGGGGGAATTTTTGAGAACTTATGTGCAGAACAAAATACTTAAAAGGGTCAAGGAAAAATCTGAACTTAACATGAGACTACATGATTGTTTACAATTCTCATTTTGGATTTTGCAAGATTTCTATTACTTGATGATGAGTTTGGCACTTTACAATTAGCTGCCTAGTATCTGCTGAGCACTGAAAAGAAATAGATTCTTGTTTTCAAGGAAAAATCTATCAGCTTTAATGGTTGTCAACATTTTTTTGGATGAATTTCTTACAATCAGTAGTGAATCCGAACCACTAATCCATAATCTCCCTGTCCCCCAATTAAGGCTTTATGAAAAAGTTTCCGAATTGGAATGCCGAACTCCATTAGGTTACTACCATTTCCACCTTGTGCTGAATTTGCTTGAGTGCTATTTTTGACTGTTATCTGACATTTTCACCAGTTTATTGTCTATAAGTTTTATGCGAGTTTTGTTAGGGAATTAATGTGTATTTTCTGTAGGCACAGTCTCAATCTTTTGATCCATTTAACATGCTTGTTATAATGTCTCTCCCAATCAAATAACTTTAATATTTGGAAGTTCGGTTTGTGTTAGATTTCAAGGATGTCATTTTCTTTTACACTCTACATGAATTGATGTGATATCCTAAATATTTGGTTCTCTTTATTTTCTTCAAGATGAAATGCTTTGTGCTAAACCCTGGGAAATAAGCTTCTTAAACTATCTGTTGTTTGACTCAACTGTTATGTACATCATATTTGGCAATTTTCATTTTCCCTATATGTACACTATATAGATCCACTGTTAGCTTTAATCTTGCCTTTCTTTTTTATATTTTCTAGCTTTTGAATTTTTTGTTTAGTAGTGTAGAGTGATATTCAATGAAGCACTAGGGTAAACGAAGTAAGCACTGTTCAAGTTCTGGTGTTGTATAGCAGCTATACAATATATGAATTGGTCTGCTTTCTTCTAATGTTCATTTGATTTGAGATAAGAAGAGAACTTAGGTAGGCTATATTCAGTGCACCCCAACTACAAATGAAGCTTTTAGAGATTAGTTATGGTAGGAATCCTGTTTTTGAGATTTTTAATTTTTCTTTTCCAAACAAATATTTGACAATTATCTATTCTTCTGTTGCCATTCCTTCTTGATTCCATGTGCAACACTTGTAACCTATTGGACTGATTTTGCTACTTCTGTTCTTCCCTTCTTTCTTTACCATTTTTCTCTGCCTCATGCTCTCCAGTATTTTTGGTCTTTTATCTTTGATCCTTATTGGTAAAGGAGATAGTCTCTCTTTGTTCTTTGTGTTGCAGATGGCTCAGGAAAACCATAAGCCTAGGAGCTATAATCTTCGGCCTTCTTCTTGTCGCAGGAGACTCTCTTCAGATGCAGTGGTAGCTCTATTGGAATATCAACTGTTCCCCTAACTCTCACCTTATCTCTTTCTCCTGCTTCATTTCATGTGTAATCTTAGCAAATTAGACAAATTTTGCTTCTTTCTTTCTTCCCCCTTTCGGTATTCAGAAAATTGTGTTACCTTTTGAGTGATTCTTGTTAATCAAAATGTCAAGTCTTTGTCTGATCGCTTTCCTGTTGCAGATGGTTGGAGCCAACCGCACACCGAAGAGCTACCATTGTCGTCCTTCTTCTGGTCGTAAGCGAGGAAGAATGTGCATACCTTCTCTTCCAAAAGATATAATTTTCAAAATTCTTATTTGTCTACCTGCGGATATAGTTTATAAAGTCATGAGGTATGTATGTCGAGATTGGTATGATATAATTACGGATCCTCTGTTTATTGATGCACACCTACTGGAAGCACCTGTTGGCATCTTGTCTCAATCAGTTGCCGATGACTACTGTACTCAGTTTGTGGAAATGGGGAAGCATGGTGTAAAGGTTACTAACCTAAACTTGACAAAACACGGTTCAAGAAATGGAAGAGACTTTAGTTGGTTTCGGTTACCAGACACAGAAGGGCCATTTAAGATAATCACTTTTTATTATAGGGTTTATCAACCAGAGATGTGTGCCAAGTTCCCTGGCAAGATCTTGGCCTCTTGTAATGGTTTGGTTTTGTTTGCTGATGTGAAATTCTATAATTGTCTTCATGTTGCAAATCTTGCTCTAAAGCAATGGATCAACCTTCCTCCTTTAAGAAGAGTTTCCCAGTTGAACTGGGCAACTGCTGGTTTGGCGTATGCAGCTTCTTGCAGGGAATACAAAGTGACTTATACGTGGCGTACTAATCATCGGTATGGAGCATCTTACCATTGTTCAGTTCTAACTGTGGGTGTTGATAAAAGATGGAGATATCTCGGAACCACAAGGGATATGCCTTATGTACCTCCAGAAGCCAAAAACTTGCTTTTCAATCGATCCTTGTCAATTGGTGGGTTTATACATTGGCCTGGTTATCCATTTGTTCTTAGCATGGATGTCGAAAGTGAGAGTTTTTATGCATCTAGTTTTCCAGATGGATGTGCTACAAGTCATATGCAATATTTAGCAATGGATAGCTGCTTCTCTTTCATGGCTAGGTGCAGTGAATGCACTTGGGAACTTTGGGCCCTTTCGGAATTAAAATCTGGAGGCTGGAGAAAGATTCGCAAAATAGATTTAACTGCTGCAACGGATGTGCTTAAATGCAGGTTTCCACATAGATATAATTTACGTCTTTGTCCTGTTTCATTGTTGAGATGTGGTGAGCTTGTCATATTCCAGTGCATATGGGAAGGATATTGCGCAGTATATAATGTTAACACCGGGGCTATGGATTTCTTTAAGACCAGAACTTCTGAGGCGAATATTTCGTTTTTTGGGGCGCATGTCAGGAGCTTAGTTCCCTTGAAGCGCATCAAGAAATAGTTCTATTTATTTATTTCTTTTCTATCGGTCTTCATTGAGAATAATTTAGATACTTTTCAGGCATAAAGGTTCAAAATGCAGTTGTGTGCATTTCTATATTTATTATTACTACTTGTTTTTTCCCTTTACTTATTTTATGCTTTGGACTTTGAATTCCTGTTGAAGTCTTGATTTATTATACATGAAACACAAGTTTTTTTGGAACATATGTTGTTTTGGTTACTCAACTCTTTCTCCGTATTAATTTTAATATTTATGTAATTCATTTGTTGGACTGTTAATGGTCATTTTAATTTTTTTAATGTCACAATATTGGTATGAAACTCACAGTTTTTCTTTTTTCTTGGAATAGAATTTTGCGAACCGTTTATGCAGATCTCTTCATAGTTTCTCACTCTTTTTCTGAATGGTTACCTTTTTTCCCCTATGCTATTCTTTCTGGGTTACAATTGGTGAAGGAAAACCCAACTGATTACTTGAGGGTGTAACTGTATTAGCAGCCATGGTTTTGGCTCACATGGAACTTGAAAATCTCCGTAGTTTGTTTGACAAATTTGAAAACCATGAGTGGAACTCATTGGGCTCTTCGGTGAAAAGAGTTTTTGGATGTCTAGTTGACCATGCTTGCATCCTGACTCCTATCCGTAGCCGGGAAATCATTATTGTAGACTCTTCTCTATCCGGTCAAGCTCAGTGAAAATTTGGCAAAGTTAAAATGTGGTTCTGAGTCAATCTTTGCGAGGGACTCCAAGGGAAATTTTTGTATTTTTGTTTCCCTAATTATGACCCTTGTGGGAAAGTGCGTCTATTTTAAAGTTATATGATTATCAATTTTTATTTACATTCTTTAGGTTTTCAAAAGCTGGCAAGAGAAGAAGGCACAATAGAAGATGACTAGTGAGGAGCTCCGCACATTTTGCCCAATTGCTCTGTTGCTTAAATCTGATGTCTGTCTAGTAGAGTTCATTTGGGTTAGTGAAAACAACCGGATATATTGCTGTATATTACAAATTTGGCATGATAAACCAGGACCCGAAGGTAGCATGAGCAGAATTCATTAATAGCAAAAGACTTGAGAAATGATGATTGCAAAAATTTCATATCAGAAGCATAGTGTTGGTCATAATAGCAACTGTACTAACCAGGCGTTTGTTTATAGTTAGCTATTTCGTTTACGGAATAGCGAAAAGTAAATGATGCCGACTACTATTGGGAACACATTCGGCATGCGAGAACTTTTACATAATACCAAAAAAGTAGTCTACTGTTTAGCAATGGGGTTGTCTTTGGGTTTTTCAGATGGTAGTGCAATGAAAATCTTTTATTGACTTGCAGCGGTGTGTGGAGATGCTTGATTTGTTGATGGTTGAGTTGTAGCAGCATGTTTATCTTCCTCTGTTGGTGTTTGCTTTTCATTCTTTCTGCTGCAGTCTTCACTTTCTTCCGTGATCATTTTTTCTTTTCTTTTTGCACTTGATTGAGCTCTGGTTCTTGCTGCTATTTTCTCTAAAATATCTTACCATTTAATACCTTGGCATCTCTTAACAATTTCATCTGTAACCTGCAAACACAAATCAATGTTCAATGCAGAAGTCATAATAAGTCAATAAATAAAAAGATTAACTAACTGAAATAGAACTCTTAATAATCATAACATAAAGCTAAACAGATAACTAACACGGCTCTTTGGTAAAAATAACAAGAATATCACGAAGACAATTAGGGCACCTATCCTTTGTTACTTCATGGAGCTCTTCTCATGAGAAAGGGGGAAAAAAAAAGAAGAGAGGAAGCAAGGCCCGGGGTAGACTAGATGACATTGTAAAACAAGTCTAATGATAGGAAATGCTTCATTGGCAGCCTTGCAAAGGTGGTCTTTGTAAAGCCCATCCATGAAATCCAAAAATTCTCTCTACTAAACGGCATGATTAATAGAGCCATCTATTCTTCATGTTCTTCATGAGAGAAATGAACTTGCCGAAAGAGTGATGATAACTCGACTTCACTTGTATAGAAAGTGGATCAAGGTATATTTGCTTAGGCAAACTTTCCTTCTATGCAAGAATATGATGTTTGATATTGCATAAATTCACTTAATTCCATCTGTCTTGTTTGGTTCTTGAGGAAATGTGATCACGCTGCTACAGACAAAGAAATCTCTGATCAAAACCTGCGGTTGTTGCGCCAACCGCTCATAAAGGCAGTGATTTGTCCTACGGATGATATAAACACAGAGAATATTAGTCGAAGGGCCACAATTTCTAATTACAACCATCTATCTGTGTTATGTTGCTCCTTTGTGTGATCCGTACTGCTATATGTAGCAACTGAAAATTACCTAATGTATACTATACACTATATTAAAAGTGTGGGAGGGCCTATGGGGATTTGTTTCTTCTTTTTTTTAATTATTTTGATTGGATGAATTATTTTGATTTTAGTGGTCCAAATGTTCAAAAAAGTTACATATAGAATTTGGACAATGCTCTAAATGGTCCACTAACTACTAATTTATTTTGAAATTAATAGAAAAATTTGTAACTACTTCATAATAATAAGTAAACTAACTCTCACATTTGAGTTACAAACTATCTAATACTCATATTTGAAAAACATAAGAACAAATTATCTAACTTTCATAAAAATAAAAGGAATTGTTATTTTGAAAAACTAAAAACACTTGAGAAATATTTATGTTAATTAAATATCTTAAATAGCATTATAATTTATAAAAATAGACTAAGTAATCTTCTTAAAAATACTTATATTTTTGTTAAAAATATTTATCTTATTGAAATAAATTAATTAGTAAAGGGTGAAAAGTAAACACCTTTGATTTTTTAGAAAAACTAGAAGAACTATGAAAAATAATTATGAGAGTTAAAAATTTTAAATATTAATATAATTCATGAAAAATTTCATAGCATAATGGCATGAGATACAAAAGAAAAGACTAATTAAACTTTCATAAAAAACGAAGTATATATCTTATTTGAATATTATGAGAACAATATAAAAATAATAAAAAATGTACTTATATCTTTAACATTGTAAAAAGAAAAAAAGAGAATATTATTATTTTAAAAAAGTTATAATACTCAGATGAAGTTATTATATTAATCGAAACTATCAAAAACTAATGTTATTTAATAAAAATATAATGGCATAAGATGTAAAAATAAATTATATAGCCTTGGTAAAATAATTTACATAATTACTGAAAATATGCATCTTTTTGGAATATTATAAAAATAATTAAATAGTACATAAAAAGTATCATTTAACTTCTATCAGTAGGAAAAAAAATTACTTAGTCCGTCCAAAGTTGAATATTCCCAAGTCAATTAAAATTAAGGAGAATATTTGATTTATTAATTCAATCTGCCAATGTTATCCTCATTAACCTCATGAAATCTTTATTAATTAAAGAGGTTAGCGGTGAAACTCACATGTTAGTGAAACTTAAAGCACTTAAATCAAAGGAGTTAAAGAGGTTAGCAATGGGTTCATGCATTAGTAGACTTATTTTCTCTAAATTAAAAAGGTAAATAATGAAAATTTAGATAAAATATATAATTATTTTTAAAAAATAGGCATTCAATTGTGAATATCCTAAAAAAAATGTAAAAATTTAATTGTGAATAAAGAGAGTATTTTATAAATTATGTTAAAAAAAGTATTCAATATATGCAATTGTAAGTATATGGTGCTAGTTATAATATTTAAAGCAAAGAGTCAAAAGGGGGAATGTAGTAGTGATATAGTAAAATTTGTAAAGAGTAAAATATTTTAAGGTAAAAAAAATGCTCCAAAGAACATGAGTATTTGACATGCTTCCTCATCATTCGAATTGAAATATCGAATGGTACCTATATTCGGCACGGGGAGAGGTATGGTAACACTACTAGCCTCTTAATTCTTTTATATTGATGCTTATGGATGTATCTAGTTTATTTGACATAAAATTAAATAAAATATGAAACGTAACTATAAAATGAATGGTACAAAAATTCATTTAGAAGAGCGATTTAGAGAAAGAAAAAAATAATTGTATACTAGCTATTGCCCCTATGCATTGCATAGGCTTTCAAATTATTAATCATTAAATTTTAATTTTTATTATTTTAATTAGTCCGATCACTCTATTTCTTTTCAAAACTGAATTTATCCTTGAGAAATTGGTAGTGAATCAGGCGTGGTAATGTTGTAATTTCTCACTTGCCAGCAAGGAGTCAGCAAACTATTTCCACCTCAGCAATTGTTGTCCAAGTCAGCATTAAGAACTAGATTTTGGTCTGTTTTTACTCTTGCGTAAAACGTATAAATATGAATTCCATGAACAGACTTCACATTCCAAGCTTCAAAAGTTGAGATTTCTCCAAAAATCTTTGTTTGTTGGCTTTGTTTCTTCTTCAAATTCACTTTAATTCTTCTTCCATTTCTTCAAGGCATTTGTTTGTTCTTCAAGTTCAATTCAATTCTTTTTCAATTTCTTCATGATTAAGTTTAAATATTCATTCTTTTCCAGATTTACGGTTGATTGATGATTTAATTTTTTTTCATTTTTTCTTATTTTGCGCCAATGCATGAGTGCTGTTTGCCATGCATGAGTTAATTCAATTATTTTCTAATTTCTCGTCTCCATTCTTTTTCAGATTAATTGTTTATGGTGATTGATGATTTAACTTCATGCATGAATGCTGTATCCCGAATTATTTTTTTACTCTTTGACGATTTGTGAATTTTTATTGATGTTAGATTATGGAAGAATTTACTATGGAGATGTTTGAAAAACAAAAGGAGATGAAACAATATGATTTGGATAATGAAGTTCAACTTTTAACGAATTGGATCGATGAATTGAATGATAATAGTGTCAGAAGAGAAGCAATTCAATTCTTCTCAGAGTATGTGTATTACAGAATCACAGTACAGAAAGAGGATAACGAGAGCATTGTCAATTACCTGGAAGGATTGAATAATAACAATTCTAAAGCTAAACTTACAGAGTTTATCAGTGAGATATTGCATCTTCAAATAGGTAAGAATAATCATCGCGAACTGTGAATATTAACGCTGGATTACAGCGGCCGCAAATCCTCAGTTGTTTCTTGCTTCAGAGCCAACTCCTGTTGCGGTAAACTCTCAACCCAAAGACAAGGCGTCCCGGCCTCAACAAGAGATGGCAGCTGATCCATCCACGGCGGCGAAGGCCCCAGATAATATTGATCATGTGACTTCTGATCCGGCAGCGGCAAAGGTCCCAGTTAATGCTGAAAATGTGACCTCTCTCAATCCTCCGTCACCAGTTATTGTGACTTCTTCTTCGGCCGGTCAGAGCGGAGCTGAACATGTGATTTTTGCTCCGGTGGCCAATCCTCAGTCATCAGTTGTTGTGGCTTCCTCTCCGGTGGCCAATCCGGTGGCCAATCCTCAGTCAGCAGTTGTTGTGGCTTCCTCTCCGGTGGCCAATCCTCCATCACCTGTGAATTCCGCACCAGTGGTCAATCCTCCGTCACCAGTTATGGTGACTTCTTCTCCGGGCGAAGGTGGAGGTCAGGGCGGTGGCAGAGGTCACGGCAATGGTGGAAGTCAGGGCGGAGGTCACGAAGGAGGAGATCAGGGCGGCAGTGGTGGTCTGAGAGGAGAAAGCATTAGGCATAGATTAAGAAACAGAGAGGAACCTCGAGCTGGGAGAGGACCTCAGGGAGGGGAAGAAGAAAGCGCCCAACTTAGGAGAAATAGGAGAAGGAAAAGAAAATTCCAGGAAGTTGGGGAGATTGGAGGAAACTTGCGAAATATGAAATTTGCAAGTCTTGTTGTGGCTTCTTCTCCGGTGGCCAATCCTCCATTACCAGTTAGTGTGACTTCTTCGCCGGGCGGTCAGGGAGGAGGTGGAGGTGGGGGTGCAGTTGAACATGTGATTTCTGCTCCGGTGGCCAATTCTCCGTCAGCAGTTGTTGTGGCTTCTTCTCCGGTAGCCAATCCTCCGTCACCTGTGAATTCCGCAATGGACAATCCTCCGTCACCAGTTATGGTGACTTCTTCTCCGGGCGGAGTTGGAGGTCAGGACGGTGGCAGAGGTCACGACGATGGTGTAAGTCGGGGCGGGGGTCAGGAAGGAGGAGATCAGGGCGGCAATGGTGGTCTGAGAGGAGAAAGCATTAGACATAGATTAAGAAACAGAGAGGAACTTCGGGCTAGACGAATACCTCAGGGAGGGGAAGAAGAAACGGCCCAACTTAGGAGAAATAGGAGAAGTAGAAGAAACTCCCAGGAAGTTCGGGAGATTGGAGGAAGCTTGCAAAACATGAAATTTGCAAGTCTTGCAGTGCAGCAGACTAGAGCAACTAGACGATCCTTAGTTGCATCTGTTCTTTGTATTGAGCTGGTCAAATTACTTCCCACTACAAATACTAGATGCACTAGGAGAAAGATATGGGAAATAGCTAAGGAACAGTTTGAGAAGAATAGCTGGCAGTATCCTAAATTGAACCATTCAGATAAAAAATATGTAGTTGGGGAATTGAAGAGTCACTTTTCGGATTTGTTGGTTGTTGATGAGACCCACTTTTACTTCAATGCTAACAACTCAAGCATGTACGTTCTTGATTTTAAATTTGTTTTATTTCATTGTGTTCTTATGTATTTTGCAGTGTATTATTTTATTAATAACTTTTATCTTGAATTTTTGCAGTTCTGAGGTCGAGAATATTATCCTGCAAGGAAGGAGAAAGAGGGGTAGGAAACATTAGAGGGCAGGTATGGTACTGAAATACTTGTTCAGCTATGTCTGAGAATTCCAACATATTATTTCTTTCTTTAAAAGCACTAATACTTTCTTTTTAAATTTCTTCCAGATGAGCAGTTTCTAGCTAACGATAAAGGAAGCAGACATCGTTCATATAACAGTTCAAGAGAAAAAGAGAAGCAGATGCATCTTGTGATATCTACTAGAATTCTTCTTTGTTGTTCGGAAGTGGTTATTCTTTTTTTCCCCATTGACTGTATATGTGGAGTTCTTCTGTTAGGATGCATCTGATTCCTCAAAAGTCCTGGTTTAAACCATTTCAGAGTTTATAGTCTGCATATGCTTTTATGATTCACAACAATTTCTCTTGTTATGAAAATAAAAAATTTGCTTTTGATTATTTTCCAACTCTAATGGAAATGTTTCTTCTCTTTTAGTTGAATGGGAAGTATTAATTTGGTTTATTACTAAGCTAACAGGGTTCTGGAATCCTTCAGGACTGCCAATCAAACAAATTGGAGTATACTATTAAGATTGTTTTACCAAGGGGGAAGAAGTGCATTTTGCACCTTGATTCTGATCTACTGGTTCGCATTTAAAACAGATTTCAGATAACTTTTTATGGTCTCCTTTGAGATGCCTCTCCTGCGGCGATGGTTGCAACTGATATTATTTCACTGGCTACGCTTTGCTTTAATAATCTCTCTATATTTCTTGTTAACCTGTTCAATTTTTTTTGCTCTGCCATTTATGTCCTCATAAACTCTTGACTGTACGAAACAAGAATTGTGTTATTCATATTGCAAAATTAAGGCAGTATACTTCAAGTTTTCTTGAGATAGCAACGACAACATTGACCTGCCATTAGCATCCAAAACTGGACATGCCTATTTGAGTCGAAATTTGGTATATTGAGAATTTATCCATTTGATGATTCTTCAATTCCTTGATGCTGGGATTCTAGGAGGAATTGCTTTATGTGAAGAAATTATGTGTTTTTCTAGTTTAATATTTTTTAAAAAATATTTTGTGTGTTTCCTTTCTTGGATTATTATTCCTCAACAGACCTACTGGGAAGATTAATGCTTTTTAATAATCTGATTCATTTTGCATCAGGCAAATAGGAGATACAATCTTGCTACAAAGTAGCAGGGTGTTGCAGGAGGCAATAGAGCTCAGGTAGATTACGGGAAGCAGTATGATACTTTATGCCGGCCCTGGAGCTTGGGATAACAGAATGAAGCTATCCTTTAGCCTGATAAGCTATATAACTGCAAATTCTGATCAACATGAAACCTGTTACAAATTTAACCATGATTTCTGGAGCGAGTGGCAATCTAGGGATGCTCATGGCTTCAGGTATACTTTCCCAGCTTCAACTTCTATCTATTATAAGTTTGGTTTTCTGACTCTAGGTTTTGACATTAAGCTTCAATTCTCTGTGATATTCTTATCCATATCAAAAGGTTGCCTTCTATGTCATTAAAGCTTCTTTGATTTCATCTAATGTATTTGTTATATTTCATGATAAATGGTTTCCTTAGGGTTTTTCTTTTCCTCTTTCAGTGCAAACAGATTTATAAATTTGATTCTCATATTGATTAGCAGGGAAGTTTTCAGTAGAATGATAGCTTAGCTGTTGCAAGAGGAAGGTATTAGCAGAGTCAGCCATCATTAATTTTAGTTGCATAAGAGATTGTGGATTCCTAAGGGCTAATAGAGAAGTAACTGGGACTCCTTGCTGATTGTCATGTGTTACTTTAAGCAGTTTAACATTTGGAATTAAAATATGGAGAAAACTGCAAGCAATTCCTCGGGATATTCGAGGAGTTGGTCTGCATTTTGCTCTCCAAGATGAGATGTTTATCCTTGTTTACTTGGGATCGACATAGATCCTCTCTTTATGGAGTGCGTGTTCTAATTTTTTGTTTTGAAATAATTAGAAGGAAGTTGCTGGGTGCAGAAATTTGTATTTTGCAAGGGGAAGGAAGATGAGATTGGTCAATTCATGGAGCTTATCTGGACCATGGAGTCTTTTTGGTAGAAGCTGCAGAAACACATGAATCCTTATTCTTTATTCATAGCTCCCCTTTCTACTGCTTATAGTGTGCACTGACCTGTGAAAGAAACTTTATACTGGTGGCTTGTGTGGGCGAAAGATAAGCTTTGCCTCCCTTTGGAGCAAGGAGTCCGGGATCGAGTATGATGGCTCGCCATTTTGTATGCCTCTGCAGCACGTTCTAGATGCATACAAAAAAGTAAGTACTTTTTGGGCCTCTCCCACTTTTAAGGTTTGGGGTATTTGAGTAGTGGCAGGTCATCAAGTAACTTTCTCTCGTCTCAAGTCTATTGGAAATTTGTACTTTGTGATGTTTCTGGAAATGTATGGTCCTAGTTCCTTCTCCATATTAATATTTTCTATGCAACATGATACAGAACTTGACATAGAGGAACCAGTTAGATTCTAGATAAATTTACTGCGAGTCCTACTTACTTCCAGTTTTCCCTGTTCAAGGTGTAGCTGGGGTGGCGTTATAGATGATTAAACCATTTTATTTGCTTGCATTCCTGATCTTCTACTATGAAAGCATGTAAGCAGGTTGGTAATCAGATCATATTAACTTGGTGCATCCTCGATATGATTACATATATTTTAAGTGCACAAGTTTTAGCTACACTTTTGGCCTTCTTTCGGTGTTGTATTATACACCAGTGTGATTCCTTGTTTAAGTTATATTTTAGACAGCATTTTTCCTTTTATATGCTCATATGTGAACTCTTGCTCTCCATGTGCATTTTGGAAATGTTATTATATGCCTAAGAATTGCAAGACTGCAAGTACTCTCCCAATTTTTCTTGTTAAGGGTTGGTTGCTGTTATTATTGTCGTGGAACTTCTGTGATCTTTAAGTTAAAATTTTTCCAAGAGTAGCAGAAGAATACACTTATCTTAATACGAATTTTATGTCCATGTTAATTGCTGTCATTTCCCACTAAGTTCCTTTGGAACATAAATCTAGATTCTCTTTTCTTCACAAAGGAAGCTAATATTCATGGTTCTATTTAAGGTTTAGAAATATTCATTAGAGTCTTACAGATATTAAATTAAGAACTCCCAGACATTTTGCTCCATTGCAATTTCTATTATGCCTGTGAAATATTAATTCTCTCATTCGGCTTTCAAGAAAGCCATTCTTTTTGGGTAATCAGCGCTGGTTTTCTCTCAAATCTTCCATGTATTTGTTCTCCTTCCTTACATATATAAAAGATGCAACAGATGTATCAGTACCGAAATTCGTTCTTTATTCTTGATGGTACGAGCTTGTTCTCCCCAAGATATTTTCCCTTTTGAATATGCTTTGTAAAGGCCATTCATTTTTAGATAATCAGCACGGGTTTTGTTGATAGTTTTCTTTCTCTTGTTATCTGCATTTCCTAAATAGCCTTTCTATAGTGATAAGATTTTGTTTTCAACTTTCTAGATCTTGCACTTAAGATGGGATGCCATTGTAATGCTTTGGGCTCCAAAAAGTTCTGTAGCCACACGTTTCGCTCTCTAGTTGGAACATAAAAGGTAATTTGCTTGGACTGTTGAAAGAAATATCTTGGGTGCCAATTCTTTTGGTTTGTTATAAAGTCTTGCATTGTCAAGAGACAGCTAAGGTTTTCTTCACCATTGAGGCTCTTGTGCCAAAACGTTTAGGTTGTCTTTGCAAGTCAAAACTTCCGATATCAAGAAGCTGATCGATGTGCAGTCAGCGGTGTCGACTAGAGAAAGTGGGAGCAGCCAGGGCTTTTGACAGAACCTTAATTGGCTCCATTCGTTTGAGTTCTTCACAATTCCCTCCTCTTTATATCCGATCATCAGACACTCTTATTTCTTCTTAAGTGGGAAACCTTTTTCAGTACTCTCATTTTGATCTCCAGTAAGTATTACGACTTCAATTCTAATTGGGAAATTTTTCTTAGAAATTGCTTGAAAAACTTTTTTCAGAAAGTGATTAGAGACATAGATTACTTAAAACACTGCGAAAGATTGATGTCCATGAAAAGTTGGTAATAATTTTATCTTGTTCCTAGCTACTCAACAGTTACATGTTATTTTCTTATCATATTAAAATTTGAATGAGAAGTCATAGAGTTGAAGCTGTGTTGAACTTGTTGCTGCATTTACGTTGAATCACTTTCTTTCTCATCATGAACGTACCGCTACTTAAATGTTGCAGAAAAAGGACATGTCAAATTTTTGTAAGAGGTCAAAGCTGATTTGAGAGTCTAAAGCTCATTGTATTTGTCTGTTTTAAAGGTATTACAGTTTCTATACTTTATCTCTTTCATACTGGTATAGTTTAAATACGTCAGTCTTGTTCTCTGCTATGCGATTTTGTTGGTGATTTAGGATTAAGAGATGTTTGTATTGGCATCTAGATGTGAACTTTCTAAAGATTAATTCAATATAGATTGTTGAGGACAATATATCTACATACACCAGGAAATGGTATAGTTTAGTCGATAAAACTAGAAGTCAGAATCTATGGGAAAGAGTATTCGCGTGTCCTTCATGAAACTAGATGTCGTCACTTCCTGTAGAGCAAGATCTTCATCAGACAACATGAAAGGGGCGATTTCAGATGTGAAATCGAATTGCTTAGTGCTGTATTCTTTTATTATGGTCAATCGAAAAGGAACAGCAACTTTTGATAGCAAGAAGCTTGCTTTTCTGGAATATATGAATTTCAGGATTATTTGTTTTTGGTGAATACTTTTGTCCTCTGTAGGAAGTGGACGTGTTGGTTCTGAACAGGGGAAAATATTTGAATGAAATCCTTGTCCTATAGCATGAACTGCCCGATGGATAGATAAAATCTTGGGAAAGCCAATCTCTGGATTATAGAAAAGTGTGATTATCCCCGTTAAAATTTTTTGTTGTTCTGGGCAAATATTAATAGGAAGGAGTGAAATCAACAAAATGGATGATGTAACTGAGCCTCTGATGTTAAGTTCTCCTGCAACTAGCAGGAAGGAGTTAGAAAATGACTGCTTCGTAGAGGACAAGACAACAACAGCGGAAAAGAATATCAGAAATAGAGGAATGAACAAGTATGCTATCAGTTACTCGTTCTCCCTTTCACGGCGGAAATAAATAGTAACAAGCAAAGACTATGTTACGTCACTTTTCATAATTTTGAGACTGATTCTATTATTCTTCCATTTTTTCTTTCTTTTGGAGAAGACAAGATATAAACAGATTATACTTAGAAACTAGGTTATTTATCAGACGTATTTTGAACTCTTTTTCAGGTTCACTGCCCAACGGGAACCAACAGCTAGCAGTAGGTTACAGATGAGCAGGAATGTCTGGAGCTGTTAGAACTCTTAAACAGCTTAAAAAGTGCGCTCCTCTTGCGGCTAACAATGTCAAACATACAGCATTGGCAAGTTCAACAAGCCCAGCTATGAATCCAAGAGTGGCAGGTGCTGAGAGTTTACCTTCAAGAAAACCACCTAAATCGATGAGGTGCATCTCGCATAAGGATATAACATTTAACAGTTTTTGTTCTCGATCTTGAACGATAAAAAATAACTTTCTGCATCTCTTCTTGATCATTTCATTAAAACTAAGTCAAATACTATTTCAGTGAATCTTTCCAAGAACGTCCCAAGAAGTCTGCGACAAGCAAAGCATCTTGCATCTGCAATCAGCCAGATGTTAATAAACCTCCAAAGAAGAGATGTACTTACTATGGTTTGTCTTCCAGTGTTGTTTATTTAGGGTGTTTCTGTATTAGGTTTCTATTTGAATTTTTTTTGGAACTTTTATCTTTCTCGTAAATGAAATTAAAAAAATTGATTGAGATTTCGTGAAACAAAGTAATAAAGCATTTGCACTGTATTTTCCAGTTGTAGTAAATGATGATGATCAAGACTCGTCAAATTCTGCTCATAATACATGTGGCACATATTGGAGCCTCTTTCTCTTTCCCAACATCAGTTGTAACATCTCTATCGATTAGTTACTATTTAATGTGGTTAAACTTTCTGATGATATTTGCAGAACAAGCTTGCTCACTTCTGTTTTGGACTATTCAGGTTTGGGGCTAGGATGCAGTTTCACTTTCTAGCACTTACTGTGTTTACATGTACATATTATCTAACTTGTAAATGAAACTAAAACAAAATAGTGGATATTTTATTTACAAACCTATCAAGATGTAATGAGAAAAGGTAATAAAACATTTACTTTACATTTTCAAAGTGCACTTGATGATGACCGTGACAACTCATTAAATGATGCCCGCGGTTCTGTTCATCATGCAAGTGATACACATTGGAACCTCTTTCTGTTTCAAAACATTAGTTCTAACTTCTTTCTGATTTGCTATTCAAGAAAGGCCAGCTTTCTCGTGATATTTGCTGAACAAGCTTGCTCTGAGTGCTATGGGGCATTAAGAGGCTAAGGTGCAACTTTTACTTTCTAGCTATTACTGTCAGTTTAAATGTATCTCTTTTCTTGCTTATAAATAAACTTAAAACAAAAAAGTGAATTTCAATTTCAGAAATTCATTGAGATTTGATAAAGCAAGCTAATATGACCTTTGCTGTGCATTTTCCAGGTGAACTGGTCGATGATCAGCAAGACTTGCTAAATGCTGCCTCTTTCTAGGATGGGGTACACAGTTGAGCCTCTTTCTATTTCTTGAATATTAGTTGTAATGTCTCTGTTAATTATGATTCAAGAAATTTCCACTTTCTCATTATATTTGCAGGACAAGATTGCTCTGATCTGTTTTGGAAGGAAATGGAGCCCTTTTTTGCTCTCATCACACCTCAGGATGAATTGTTACTCAAATAAGAGGTACTAAATAAATGCTGATTTTTTTTTTGGTATTTTTTGAGAGGAAATGCTATTGCTTACAAAGATTAAATTTTATTTAGAAGTTAAGA
The DNA here is from genome assembly GCA_030512225.1 of Rauvolfia tetraphylla. Classification (NCBI taxonomy): domain Eukaryota; kingdom Viridiplantae; phylum Streptophyta; class Magnoliopsida; order Gentianales; family Apocynaceae; genus Rauvolfia; species Rauvolfia tetraphylla. The sequence continues at coordinate 3,531,660 of JAJQKT010000062.1, forward strand.
ATCTTGACATTCTTTTTTTAAAATAATTTCTTGGATGGTCTATTCTTTGACCATTCCACCAAGGAGCTTAATCAGAGTCAATCTCAGGTGGCTGGTGATGATTGTCATGCATTGGTGTAACATATTTCTTATTGAATTTATTGTATCATTAAAAGAAAATTGCAACACATCTACAACTTTTCTACTTTAGCAAATCTAGAGTTAAAAGTCTTGTTTGCAGCTTCGCTAACTTTTTCAAGATATCTGAACTAGGACAACTTTTTCCTAGGATGTTCTCAGTCATAATTGTTCAAGTGGGGGAGAAAAAAGTTATTTGGATAAAAGATCTGATTCTTCTTTTGGGGTTTTGGGCATTGCAAAGATGTCCCATGCAGCTCCATCATTATTTCAAAGAGCTCTCTCAGCCTTGATTATCGAAGATGAATGTGGAGACATGTACAACCCAAATGAAGGAAGAAGTTTGTCCTTTCACCCCCATGAGTGTGCCCTCTAGTAGTTTATCTGATATCGCTGATTGTGATTTAAATGTTGAGGAGGTAGTAGAATCTGAAATTCAGTTGGAAGTGGATTTTCAGTCTCAGGATGATAGGCTGTTGCAGGAGCTGCATAAAATTGGCTTAAATATAGAGACAATGGTACACTCTGCTCTAATCTGTTCTCTTTTGCTATTACCTGTTCTAAAGCTGCTGAAGAAAAGTCAATTGCTTGAAAGTTTGTTTAAAGGCTTTGATATCCAGTTCTCGAAAATGCTTGTTTTTCAGCTCTTCTAGAGATGAAAATATGAAGAGGACAATAGAAGATAGCATCTCAGAACTGAAAAAAGAGTCTAGCATCATCTTATTTAAGCAAGAGATCATGTCCCTTAGTTTACTTTGAATTGTATGCCTAATTTTTCATTTCCAGCAGCCTCGCTCTGATGATAAAGAACAATGGACAGATCGAGTAATTAAGGAACTTGAGGAGAAGCTGTGCCATCAGGTTGAATGCCTTATCATTTATGCAGCTTATTTTTGTACATTTTCCCATCTCTTTGTTGTGTGTTTCCTGTGCTTGTCCATTCATATGCATCTTATTACTTCATTTTTGCATTTATCATCTCCTGATAGTATTAGTTTCTCGACTTGTGATTTTTGGTTGTTAAATTCAATAAGCTACCAAAAAGAAAAAACAGTTGCAGAAAATTGATAAAGCTATTCAATCTGGAGAAGATTTGGAGAAAAGATAAAACTAAATAATATCAAAATGTCCTTTTTGATGCTAAGCATCTGAACCTTTTCTACATGAGAGTAATGCAGTTTGCAGTGCAGGAAGGCTGAAGAATTCGCTTTGGAACTGCCGATTCTGAGGAACTACCTGAAAACAATGGTACTGAAATCCTTTTTTCTTTTATTTAAATCTAATCCAATCTTTTAGTTCTACATTTTATGCCATTCAGTTTTCTTTTATGGAGCATGTTTTGCATATGAAAATGCTGCTTGCTTCATGTCCATTGTCATATTACTGACTCGCGATGTTAATTTTGACTAATGTTTCGAGTTACCTCTCTGCCAGGAGGATTCTGTAAATAGGATCTATTATTGTAACTGACACTTCGGCTTGTCAAGGTTATGTGTGTTGTTCTGTACCTTATTATTTCAATGCTGTTAGAATGAAGTCAAGTAAGAGATCAGTATATTCTGGAGTAATACAAATATTAGTTGAAAAGTATCTTTTGGAAAGAAAAGAAAGAAAAAAGAATCCTTTTAAGTTTTAAATCCTCAATAATCTGCTAGGGAGGGAGGGATCAGACACGAGGATCTATTGTACTCAAATCAGCAACAATCCAGAATGAGCATTGCTAATTTCTGAATTTCCATGGCAAGCATGCAAATGTGGTGTCTTGAGAGGTAGAAGGTGGAGGGGGAGGGTGGTAAGAAATGGGGAACCAATAAGCTTTTGGATTGGGGTACAGTAGTTTTTTGTGCAGACCTCTTTAGTAGCATTAAGCATCTGATAATTCTCTTTTGACAATGTACAAATACAAATATGATGATGGCTTGACACCTGCTGCATATAACGTTATGTGGTTAATGCATAATGTTTTATTTTATTGCACGTCTAATGTCTGTTACATTGTTAGTTGTCAAGCTTTCTCGAGCTAGCATTCTGATCCAAATTTGAAAGCAAAGAACCTTTATTAAGGCGCTGTTTTTAGGCAATCTGCTGTGTACTTGGAACGAAAATCCAATTAAACCTTCTATTTAAACAAAATATTTTTATTACAGGGTGATAGGAGAAGTACTCAAGAGGTCTTGGTCCTAAACCTTCCAAAAAGGCATCTTCAACTCTTATTCAACATATTTTTGTGAGGAGCAGGGAATATGAAGAGACAGGAAGGACTTGCTTCAATCAGCCAGATCTGCAGCAGATCTATCTGCACCTCCACCTAGGAAAGATCCCAAGGCTGTTCGACACAATGGCTTGATGATTGGAAGTAGCAGGTGCAGTGAAATGCATAGAAAATTGGCATCTGGATATTCAGGTCTATTCTCAGACATTGTCTTTCCATCATAATTTATATGCCCATGATTTTTCTTACAAGCTACAACAACACGTCTTAAAACTGTAAATTTTACTTATTATATGGAACAGTGAACACATTCTCTAGTATAGAGTTACATTTCAGTTTGACAGGAAGCAAATTTGTGTTTCTCAGTATCTTATATAATAAATGGAATATTCACTTTTTGTTACCATCATCTGCCGTAATTTACTTTGAAGTAGTTGATTTTTTATAATGTAACTCATGTTTCCGTTGGAAATTTAGCAGGTTCCCTTTCTAGTTCAATTGAGGGCCGTAATACCCTCTCTGAAAAGTTGCACTTGGTATTTTCTGGTTCACAGCAAGCTTTAGCTCGTTCTTCAAAGGAGAAAGAAATCATGAGAAGACAAAGTGGGCATAAGGATGAGGGAGTTACGAGGGACAGGGAACATTAGCAAAAAATTGTTGACAGAGATTCTACTTCTCTCACAAGTAATTTCTTAATCACCATTTTAGGGATCGATAATACATCAGAAGCAGCGTCCAAAATAAACTTATCTTCTGCCCACCCAAGAGCTGATAAGTCCGGCGATGCAAGGGTCAATTTTAACGATGAATGGGGGAATGTAAAAGAGTTTGCATCCCCTGGTCATGTTACTAAGAATGTAGCTGAGGCAGAATATATTGAGAAAGCACCTACTAATTGGTATACCTCCAGCAATTTGGGGGGCAAACCTCAGTGATTTAATGGATTAGATGTCTCATCCGACTTTTGAGCATGAACATCTGGCCTCGATAAGGTGCCAAAGATTTTCTAAGCAGGCCTACTGAACGGCATATGAAAGGGAGATACTCCTTTTCTTTCTTCACATTTCTGCCAAATCTGATCTGAAGACTACATATGTATTGATATTTTCTTTCTGTTCTTTTAGAGAAGGTAGGGCTTTGCTTCAATTGTTTTCATGGTACTTGTGAACGTTATACTACCTTCAATAAATAGGGCAAGCTTGGAAATAAACAAAACATTTCTTCCAATGTGTCCATTTTTAAGGAGCAGAGGTATAAACAATAATGTTTTAACTTTTTTTTTTTTGTGGCTAAGTAGGTTAAAACATATTCTTGCTTGGCCCCTTTAGCAAATCTGTACTAGCTTGCTCGAATGAGCTCTCCAATACCTGAGCTTTGCCTCAAGCTTAACTTGAACACTTGCAGGCTAACAACTCAATCTATTTACGTTATTGTTTATCTTGACTTTAGATCTTTTAATATATGAAAATTTTAATACTAGACCAGTTTAGTAATTCTAGCTTTACACTCTTCATATTTTTTTAACGATCTTACTTGTATCAGTAAAACCATTGAACAAAAAAATCAGTAGCGATTATGAGGAGTAAAGGACTAACTATTATTATTATTATTTAAAACCTTTTCAAAGTAAGACCGCGGCTATAAGATGAAGCAAAGCGGCTTTCTAATAGATAGCATAACCTTGGTAGATTTTGGGTAAATATGAAATTATCTTAATTATATGTATGTATACATAACGGGCCCTTGAGAAGAGACGTCATGCATCATGACGATGTAATATTGCCTGTATCTGGGGAAACCATTTTCAAGAAATGGGGACAATTGGGGAAGAGAATAGAAGAGTTGGCTCCAAACTTGCCATTCTATTGTCACTAAGAGAAGATTCATCCTGACGACCAAAATAAAATGAAATGAAATGGAACAAAGCGCAGAAGAGAGGGCGGCCGCGGGCGGCAGGGATGCCCCCCCGCCCCCCCCCCGGGGGATGGGTGAGAGAGAGAGAATATGCCTTTTCAACCTTTGTGAGCTATATAATTTTGAATTTTTTGTTCGCAGCTAAATGATTGACAATCAATTATATAATGTGAGAAAAAAATAATTAATCGACATTGAAAAATACGTTTTAGAAAAAAAAAATGGATAAAGATTGGATTTTGTGCTTTTTCCATCGAAATCCTATAATTCTTTATGAAGTGTTTGGTGAGCATTTGCAATCGTGTTAGTCAATGCCAAAAAAAGATACTCTAAAGGATTAACATTTTTTATTAGAATTATTTATTTGGTAATTCCATGCCATTATTTTTTTTTTTTGGGGTGGCGGGGGAAAAATTATTATGACTATTTTATTATAAATTTGACTTTCTCAGGTTGTATTTTGCTTTCTTCTAATCAATGTTGTGGTATTGTTTGGTACATCTGATAAGACTGAGGGAGGGAACTAATAAAGGGAATCCACGTGGGGGCAAGAAACCCCAATTTTTATTATATTTTTATTAAAATTAAGTAATTAACCAAGGTGTGATGAAAAGGGCTTAGATAAAGATTTGCATTTTTTACTTATATATAATGACTTGAGGTTCACTGAGACTTGTGTAAATGATTTGGTGCTACAAATGGTTCTTGAAAATCAAACAAATTGTTGTTAAAACAGACCTCAACTCCGTAAGACTGTTTTAAGAATAAGCTTACAACATATATAGTGATTTAGCATACCAATGTTCAATTTTTATTTATCTTTCTCCCAAATATATTCAAAGAAGGAAGAAAGAATAAGAGACTAAAAAATTGTGGCCATTTTTGTCTATAAAGTTAGGATCTCATAATCATTTCATTTGATTGAAAAAGTTTATTTTTGTTATTATAATCTTAAAAGATTTTACTCGTATCTTAAGAAATATGACTATCACTTTCAAGTATTCCGATAATAAAAAACACAAATTATACACATACTAACTTTTTTATGACAAAATAGTCAATTTACATGCATTTTTCTCGAATAGCTGGCTTACATGGTCCCATTTTGAAAGAGAAAAGACTTATTGCGGGCTATTCTTGCTTTCTGTTGGCAAATTTAAGGGTTGGGTTTATTGGATTCGATGGAGGTTGGAGTCAAGGGTTTGTGGGGAAGAAGAAAGAGATGTTACCACCCATATTTCTTTTCTTTTTTCAAATTTTTAAAAATCTTTTCTCTTCCAAAATAAGACCACATGAGCTTAATGGCCAAGCAATAGAAAAGAAACAATGCAAATGGATTATTTTTTCTTCAAAAAGTAGGACGTACATAGATCGTACTCTTTATTGACCGGAGTTAGTAGTTGAAAGTAATGATCATATAATTTAAGGTACGCGTAAAATTTTTTAAGATCATAATGATTAAAAAAATTTTAAAGATCAAATAATTACGGGACCTTAGAACAAAATAAAAATTTTTTTAAAAAATTACAAAAAAAAAATCTTCAACTTCATGTAAGAATGCGACTTCTAAAATTGCTTTTTCACCTTTAATCATTTAGAAAGTAATGATAGGAGAATGATTAGTACGCTATGGAAATCCAAACCTAATTTTGTAAAATGACATGTTGATTAATTTAATAAGAAAAGCTCACGGGGTGTCCAATAATTTTGTAAGGTTAGCAAGAGCATGCTGATAATGACAGATATTACCAACTTTTTAAAATTTGTTAATATATATATATATATATATATATATATATATATATATATATATATATATATATATATATATATATATAAATCATAATGCCACCAAAAGCAGAGGCCACATAGTACATATCCACATCCACAAATTTATATTGTAACCAGAAAAAAAAGCATGTTAGTTAATGTCGTTTAGTTGTTTAATTTTAAATATATGTTAAAAGGAAAATAAAAAAGTCTCTTAATTAAGATTATGTTAAAATAGAATATTTTCATGTCTACTCAGACTCCATGTCCTCTTTACTTATTAAAAAAAAAAGAATGGGATTTGTGTCCCTTGACAACAATGTACAACTACTTAAAAGGGTCCGATCCTTGTGATTAGAAATTTTGAGAATTGATTTATAATTATTTTAATTCATTATAACTCTTCTTTTTTATTTAATTGTAACTATAAATCAGTAAATCAATGAGAATTCTTGGCAATGAAACTCTATAAACCGTTGATTTCGAGCAATTATGTGTAGAAAAAAAAGTTATATGAATAACGGTCGAGTTTTATACCTTTTTTAAAAATATTTTCTGCTATGAAAATTGTCATATATTAATTGAATTTTTCAACTTATTTTTTTTAAACAAATTATCATATTAGAAATGAAAATGAAAAATACGAAGAAAGAAATTCGATGTAAATAATAGTTAAATAATCTAAAAGTGATAAGGAACTAACTCGTATACAATAAAGTTCTTCTAATACAATCAAGAAATTGTAGGGTTCGTAGAATAATGCAAATTGGGCAGTACAATTAGTGATGACAAGCTTCTTTTCGTTTATACGGAAAACAGCAATACTGCCAAAGAAGGCAAGAAGAGAGTCACATTACATTACTTGATTAGATGAAATTTTGAGGAACTTTGTTTTGCCATGTCTTCGTATTGACATTTTATTTGCTATTAGAGTTAATATTCTAATCGTATAATGGGCGTATTTGGATTGGATTTATTGTAGAATTCAATTTAAATTTTTCATTTTAAATCTCACTTTTTCTCTCATAAATAATTTACTTTTTTGAAATTTAAAATAAAAAATTTTAAACTCAAACTTTATTCAGTCCCACTCGTTAAATTCTTAGTTTGGAAAGTTCGTGGTTGAATTCCTTGGTTTCTTATATATCAAAACAAAAAAAAAAGAAAAAGAAAAAATTGTTGCCTCTAAGTTATCTCTAGAATTCTTTGGGTATCCTCCACCTCTAAATTGGTTTTTTTTTTTCTTTTTGAGGTAAGAATAATTGAGTTTTTATAGTATTTTTTTAAGTTTATAAGAACGGTCAATTAATCTGCTCAAAAAAAAAAAAGCACAAAATAGTCAATTAGACAGTTCAACAGATTATATGGTGATGGTGGGTATACGCAATGCTAAGGTAGCCTTTGTCTTTCTAGTTATTTTAGTCTGCTTAATATATTATAACCTGGTTTTTTCTGTCAACCGGGGGAAAAAAATAGCTTTGTTTTGACTTTTCCATTAAATAAAAAGTAAAAGAAAGTATGCGATAAGTTTTGACTCCTTCATATAAAAAGGTAAAAAGATATTTTTCTCGTATTTTATTACTATATTTTAATTCATAAAATAAAATTTATTTTGAAATATCTCCAACAATTTATTTTCTCACAAACAAAGAAAAAACTTCGTTTCAAGGAGGCCGTAATGCCATTTCTATACCTTTATTTTCTTTTTCTTTCGGCCGGCAGAATTTCATGCGTCCCTTCAAATGTATGGAGAACCGGTTTTTTTTTTAAAGTTTTATTTCAAATAAGAATCATAAATACTTGAAAAAAATGTAACACATAATATAAAAATTGTCACAAGTGAATGATATGTTAAGTGCATCGATTTAAAATTCTTTTAACTTATTAGCTACTTATTTATTTTTTATTTTAATTTAAATAATATTTTTTAAAATATATTTTTTAAGAAACTACCATAAAAATACTTTTTAAAATTACTTTTGTTTATTCTAAATAGTAAAATTTAAGAACATTATTTTAATTTTACAAATAATTTTTTCACAAACACTTTTTTTCAATTGTCTTTAAAAAAAAACTTTCAACAATCTAAAATAAGCTTCGCTTATCTCTTCTGTATGATCACTCCTTTTTCCTTTGTTTCTCCTTTTTCTTTCTCTCTCCCAATTCTAAAGAGCTCTTATCTTTTGCAGGAACTTGAGCTTCTTCACCAACCACTCCCGCCAAAACCTCGCCCCATCCCCACGCCCCACCCTATCCACCTTCCCTTCCAGTCCCGAAAAGCCAAGGAAAATGGAAAAAGAAAGCAAGAACAAACCAAAGAAGACCATATTGGAAAGCAAAGCAACCAACTTCCCTTCCAGCCCAGAAAAGCCAAGGAAAAAGGAAAAAGAAAGCAAGAACAAACCAAAGAAGACCATATTGGAAGGCAAAGCAACCAACTTTGTTAGTGAACCAATTTTTTTCAAATTACTCTCAACTCAGTGGCTCATAGCTGGTTCTTTGCAATTGGAACCCACATTTCCATCAATCTCTCTCGCCGCCTCGTCTGTCTGCTTATATATTTTATGTGCACTTCTTCATAAACAAAGTAGAAGGAACTTTCTGTCCATCTCTCCAAGTTCTTGCATTATAAACTATGTATACACCTCCAAGACCATAGCCTTATGCAGACAAAGACCATTCAATAACTCACCAATCATTGTTATCATCATTTCATTTTTTTTTTCTTGCATTATCTTCTCCGAATTTCCTAGTCAAAAGAAGACAATCCCACCTTCCCTTTTCTTCTCTTGTCCTTCTTGCTACAAGATAATAGTATATAATTGTCTCCATAACCACTTCATATAAATGAAGAGAGCAGCCTACTAGCTTTTCATATCCTTGTTTTTTATTTCATCTCCACCTGCTGCATGAAACCCTCAGAAGAAGACACAAGAGTCTGAACCTCCCCCATCCGTCAACCGCAACCTCCACCCTCTTTTCATATTGCTACACAAATCCCACGAAGAAAGTATAAATTATATGATTGAATAGAACTAGAGACTTTTCGATATCACAGGTGTATGAAAAATTTTCCCATCCTTTAATTTAGCAGAAGCTATCTCATGGAGGTAGAGTTGATTTGTATTTACAACATAACATTATAGCTTAAAAATATCAACAAGCTAGAGCTAATTTTTCTTTTTCTTTTCTTTTTTTTTTTTTTTAAGGACTAAGCTCTATAAGCTCTGAAGTACGGAGGTTGAAGAAACCCTAATGCTAAAGACCGCGACATGGCAACAAATATCAAGACTTCATAAGAAGTTGATCAGAAGTTGGAGAATTGGCTCTGAGAAGATTGGACCATTTGCAAATCTGTGGTGGTTTGACAAGAGATTTCTTCCCCAATCATAGTCCTGAAATACAACGAATTAACGAGGATAAGTGCATCCTGGTAGGCCAAACGTAATGCAAAATATATCAAATCAAACTGTGTTTCGTTAATACTGATCTCAAGACCGCTGTCTAAACCAAAATTGTGCAGAAAATTTATTGTCCTAAGCCAATATTTAACTGTTTTCCACTTCTCTTTTCTAAGATGAATAGGATTATTTGAACCTAAAAAATTAAAGTTGATAAAAAGAGAAATATAAAAGTCATCTTTGTTGATCAAAATATAAAGATTTATTGCATTGCGTCTTACTCTCTTGGCCTAGATGCCCACAAGGAACTAAGGGCGCGTAATCGCCCATAGTACTCCCCGATGACCAAAAAGCATCTTGCTGCTTGCCGAACAGTCAATATTCGCCTTAGTTGGTGAAGAGTTTGTTGTCTCAGATTATCAGCCTACAAATCAAACTGATTAGCAGATTGAATAATAGCAAAAGAGATGCGAAACAAAAAAAAAAAAAAATAGCTGAAGAGTACGATAAAAATAATTTAGTCAAAGGTTTAAGTAACAGAAAAACCTTCAGATTATACTAAAATACATTTTAAGATAAACAAAACCTCAGACGTACATATCAAGTTGTCGTAATGGCACTGCAAAACTCCGGGTAGAGTTGCTATAGGGTTCAAATCATGGAGTTTCTCCTATACATAATATTTGGCCTGTAGCAATCATGCCTAAGAAATGGAGTTCTTATTTGAATTTTCAACTAATCTGTCCTTCAGATTCCAAAACTGTTGATAGGATAGCAAGGATTTTTAATTCAACGGATGTCCCTTTCAGACCGCCACTTGATAGCTACACGCTTCTAAGCACGGTAAACGTCTATCCTTACAGAACGGTATGCTTATAATTAACTACAAGAAATTATTGAAAGGCAATTACTGATTAACAGGACACTGATTTTCATTTTTTGTTTGTGCCTGCATTAAATTTGACCAAAAGTTTCATCTTCAATAGATGATTCCTCAAAATGTCATTGAAACACTGCGCTGCTACCTGTCTATACAGCTATGGCTGATTGCCTCTGGGGCCATATAAAAACTGACAGCCACTCAAACAAACAGGAAAAACTACACTAAAGGCTTTGATTGAGTCATCTTTAGTGGACCTACGTGTTTCATGAATTCTTTATGTAATGAAAGCCGATTTTGTTCTACTAAGGTCATTCTCCTAAATCATCTGGATAAAGTTAATTACTTGCAGAGGAAGTATTCTTTTCACTTTTCCTAAAAAGGCCAAAGCACTTTCAACATATGAAAATTTAACAGTAGAAGTTGGCACCTTTCTCGAGATCACTAAGGTACTTCTCTCCTCCTTCCAACACTACCATGCGTCATCCGAAAAAATGATTCCACGGTTTGAAGTTTGAGAAAATCATCTAAGAACCAGAGTTTTCCCCCAACAGGAATGCCAAGTGGATGAGATGAATTTTGACTATTTTCTAGATTAATGGAAGATTCACTTGATACATCTTCCACAACTGTTAAGAGAAAAGGGATCTATTTTGATACTTGTGGTGAAAAAGGAACACTGCCTAGGAAGAAAAAAGAAGAAAATAAAGCAAAGGAAAAACACTACCATGCGTCATCCGAAAAAATGATTCCACGGTTTGAAGTTTGAGAAAATCATCTAAGAACCAGAGTTTTCCCCCAACAGGAATGCCAAGTGGATGAGATGAATTTTGACTATTTTCTAGATTAATGGAAGATTCACTTGATACATCTTCCACAACTGTTAAGAGAAAAGGGATCTATTTTGATACTTGTGGTGAAAAAGGAACACTGCCTAGGAAGAAAAAAGAAGAAAATAAAGCAAAGGAAAAAACAAAGTTGTATCCAAAGGAAGTACTATATTCCAAAGTATGTTCATCCAAGTGGAAGGTGGAGGTATAAACTATCACTACTTTGTGCTATCAAATTCCATGGTGATAGCTCATCTGCAAGTTATGTCCTTTAGTTGAGTCTAAAATTACCTCACCATTTATGACTGAACTGATAAGCAAAAGGAGCTAACAAAGAGTCATATATGCCTATTATTTTTGGAAAAATCTCTTTTCCCCATTCATGCACATGTTAATCTAATCAACTCAAAGGGAACACTGATTAAAAGCAAAGCAATCTTCAAGAAGCGCAAAACTACAAGCTGTAAATAATTTTACCTGGCGCACAAAGCCTTCAAGATTGGTAAGCTTGCCCAAAGCAACGGCCATATGATGCATCCCGTCATTGATAGATCCGCTGGCTATTGTATCAATGAGAGATTGCTGCAGTTGCTCTAATCCTTGAGAGAGGGCCTCCTCTGCTTGTTGTGAAGAATGCTGGAGGCTATAGATGCCAACAACTTGCTGCTCTGTTAAAGGTTCTAGTTGTGCTATTAGCATCTGACATTCATCACCAAAAGCAAAAATGATTAGAAAGGAAAGAAATGTTAAGAGAAATGGGTCATAATCTTTTTGCTTTTCTTTTCTTTTTGGTGGTGCAAACATCATGTATCAGGTGTATGCAATACCACCAAAAATGGCACTTCTGTGCACAAATAAACAATTCTTGCAGAAAATATCACTAGAACTTCATACGGATCACTGTTAAACCTCAAGGATCCAAGAATATAGGACTCACAGATAACTTTTTTTACATGATCAATGCCAGTGTCTAATTAGAGATACAAGTTTGCAGCACAAACCTTGATCAGCTCAGAGGGCCGAAAGCCACCCATCCAAAGAAAGCAACGTTCAGCTGGAGTTGTCCACATTCCAGTGATGAGATGGAACACATCAGATTTGGCAGCCACTCCTTTCAGACGGAAAATTTCATCATAGTGAGCAACATATCCATCTACTATCACCCTGAGATCACCATCAGACAAGTGGGCTTGCACGGCTGTTCTGAGCTCCGACATATGCCTGGTATCATCATCCAGCCATCTTGCATATTCCATGTCAAATATTGCAGCTCCTACAATAAGAGCAAGTATGTCCAAATTACAATATCCAGGAACACATAAACAGCAAAATCACATGGCCTGCAGCAAGATGCATTTCTTTTTGTTAAGTTTAATATTAAACTTGTTCTTCTTTCCAATTCCTGAAGTTTTTCTTCTTTCCAATTCCTGAAGTTTTGACATGTCAATTCTATATCATCAATAATCTTGTTATTTTGCTAAGATTCAAGGTTTATTAACCATGATTATCAACTTATAGATTAGAAAATTAGGAAGAATTGCATTTAATATGTTAAAAAGCTAGAAAAAATTCTCTGAAACATAAAGTAATTTGCAGAAACTCTATTCATGTGGATACGCATCTTCTACAAAGCTGTATTTCCATATCATCCATGTTTCAAAGGACAGTATGAAGTGGACAAATCTTAGTCAAATTTAGAAGTCATTTTCACTACCCCAGATTACTAAGATTTGACACATAATGTATGCTAATTTTGACAAGTTAGACATAGAAATTTGATTAGGAGAAGCTTGCATGCTGTCAAACTGATAGATTAGTAGCAATGGATTTTCATACTAAGCAGAAGGAAGATAGTTTGACAAATTAATTTTCTTCATTTTTAGTAATAGTAAGACTAACGTGATTCACCTTCTCCCATTTCAATCACAGTATTGACTATATTGCTTTGTCTTTGAAATGGGTTCTTAACCATCTCCTCAGCTACTATACAGTTTCACATAACTTTGCAAAAGGCCAAAAAGGCTAACATCCCCATTGACTTTTTCTGCCACCTTATCACACCAACTAAGGAACATTCATTTAGGCCAAAAGCAATCCTGAGGGGAGAAAAGCTCGAATAAAAAAAATAAAAATAAAAGGAACACAAGAAGACAAGTTGGGGCATTTTCGTAAAAACACTGTGCAAAAGACAAAGTCACCTGAGCTTATGCTCCCACCAGGAGCTCCAGCTCCTCCCAGGAAAAATCCCTGTTGGTGAAAAGGTCAGGAGCACTGTCATGACCACTAGAATAATCTTGGAATAGAATCAATGCAGCATTTTCGAACATTATGGTGTACACATCATTTTAACGAGCTGACCAACCTGAGCTCTTGCTCTCTGAAGGTCTTGTTCCAGTTGAGTAAGCCTTATCCTACTGGATTCTAGCTGTTGTACATAGGCCTGCAAATCAAGAAACAAGTATACATAGAAGGATTAGTTGGTCTTATTTCAACGTTATAAAATAATTTCGCAAGCTTGGAAATTGGCATATACCTTTTTTCTAAGCCTACTTTTCCTTGCTGCTTCTCTATTTTGTGCTAAGCGCCTCAATGTCTGCACCAGAGAGGAAATATCAGCATACCCTGTCTTTATCTGTCTAGCATTGACTTCACCACTAGATGAGAAGAAGAGAGCATACGAATAGTAAAGGACAAAACTTTGCATATGGGTTTCCATTTTAGATAGTGTAAACACCGGATTAGTATATGAAATACCTTAGCATCAAGAACTTTATCTGAAGCCGAACCCCTTCTCTGCAGCATTGGAAAGAAAACGTAGGTGTTAATAGAAAACTTTTGAATGAGTAGAAGTGTATGAACCCAATATAAAATGATATTCAACTGAATTCTGCTATTAAATAAAAGCTGGGAATTTGTCCTCTCTCAGACAACAGTAGGATTGTAGAAGGAAGAACGGAAGAGAGAGTAACGTGTCCGCAAGGGAGAATTATTTTCAAAGACTTCATGATATTTCTGAAGAAGATTAAACTAAATCATGTGAAAGGCATTTCTGAATCCTGATTCTGCTGATACGAATGCTGTTTTTCAAGATAGCAATGATGAAGAACCCATGAGTTAACGTGTTGTATCAACTGCTCCTCTCCTGGATTTCGTTTTCTCCGATTCCAAAAGAAGATTAAAGAATAAAGGACAATGAGTAAACTCCAGTTCTGGGGATTGGAAAAGGTGGTCATCATTAACGGAACCTGAACTACAGTTCTTGAGATCGAGTAAAGCAAAAGAACCGTCTTGGGATAATGATAAAAAACACCAAGAAACAGTGATACTGCTGGTACTCAAAAGATACTCCTCTCATTAGATGTCAGAAGCTCAGCCGAGAATCGCTCAGAAATCAGAAAGACTCTGCCTTTGATTTGATTTCTGACGGTTTTTGGGATTTGTGTGCAAGATAGAAGAGAGAGAAAGAAAGTGACCATAAGAGATGCAACTTTTTCCTGAGTTTTTGGGATGTGATGACCGGAGAACTGGGAGACTCGTACTAGACATGGAAGTGTAAGAACCTTTTCTGTTGCGGGCTTTGCACCTTCTTGAGCCTGTGGCATATCTGCTCTTGAACCATCATTAGACATCTCTGTCCGTTGCTGTTCTTGATGCTGAGTCAGTTGCGGTAGCTGAAGATGCTTCTGATCAAAGCCTTGAGGGTCCGAAGATGTCTTCCCACTGATAGGAGATTCAGGCTCTAACCTGGCCTCGGCTTTACTTGATAGTGTGTTCACTGCTGAACCTGAATCAGTACTCTCTTCTCCTGACTTTGCACTTCCCTGTGACGAAAGATAAACCGAACGGAAATTCTCAAATGGGCTTCTGCTGTTTCATTTTCTCCCATGAAATTTCAAGAATCATTCAGAGATGGAAGAAAAGAGCTTTGTCTTGCAGATGAAGTACGTTTGTCACAACGGGTAGCATATATATATATATATATATAGAAACAGAAGTCAATGAAATTAAATAAAGAGCTGGGTGAAGTACTCTTGTTGTCTGAGGGAGTCTCGTGGGCCAAGAAGGGAACATCTCCAGAGTTGCTGCAGGCCTGGCTGTTGCTGCTGCATAAAAAGCTGCATAGAATCACAATCCAAATCTTAGAAGATCAGCTACAAATAAAGATTTGCAAGACTTTCAAACCTCATAAAGGAAGAACCTAATCTCTCTTTCCCCTTTTTCTCTGCAGTTATGGAGTCAGTAAATCATGCAAGGAGGTCAGGTTTCCTTCTTTGTAACCCCACGCCATTCAAGTCCTTTGCCTAAGAATCATTACTGTATTAGAAATGGTAAAGCCCTCAACTTGCCTCTTTAGACACATTCAACTCTCCCTCTTTCTGCTCTAAGAAGGTGGTTATACTTTGCAAACGTAAGAAAAAGAAGAGAGGACACGGAGGAAAAAATGCCTACGTGTCTTGGATTCATCATTGTTGATCTTAACTCCTTGCAGGACGATAGCTTCCTCCAGCTCCCCGAAATCAAAAGCAGATCCTTCTTGATTACTAGCACACAAAATTGACCCACCTCAAAACTAAAAGAAGAAACCGAAATGAACCTGTCGAACTTGAAATGGAAAGGGAAAAGGGCAGAAGAAAGCCAATCATACATGAAGGAAGTAGGAGGATTCAGCCCACGAAAAACTGCATATGGCATGGTGCTGTGGTGGTGTGAAGGTCCGGAGTCAGACAAATTAGTCCCTCCAACTCTTTGACTCGCCATGCAAGAGCTCTTCAGACCATTCTTGTGCTTCTCAAAGAAGGAACTGCAGAACCCAAGTGTTGGGAAAAATTTTACAAGAAAAGAAGGCAGAAGATAAGAAAAGATGGTTGCTGCAGAAGAAGGGGAACGGGAAAACCAGTTGCTGAGATTTTCCACATATTTACCTCAGTTTGCTATGGGATTCCTAGAACAGAAGTCCCTCTTTTTTTTCCCCTAGTTTCGTCTACAGCAGCAAAGAACTGTTCTGAAAGAACAAACAGTATCGCTGTAAGAGTGGGGAAGATCAAGCTTTTTTGCTTTCCTGTCGAACTATATCTGTACCACAAGAGGGTCCGGTCTTTTTCTTCCCTTAAGGCAGGTCTCTCTCTCAAAATCTCTACTAGGATGGCTGGTACCTTTTCTTGATCTTTAACGGGTCTCTATCTGCTTGCTTCTCTCCTTCTCTGTGAAGGAAACTGTCAGATTATTCTGTTTGAGTTGCTTTATCTGCTTCTGAAGTAGCAATGAGTAATTATTATGGGATTTGAGACTCATCCATGGGTATCAAAATCTTGTCCTTGCTAAGTTCCTCTCTCTCTCTCTCTGGCCCTTTTGTCTTTGTGGGGTTTGCAAACAAAATACAAGAATGCAATAAAAACAAGAATTTTTTGTACATAAAGAAAAAAGAAGTGGGGTCTTTGGCAGGAACCCACTGGAATCAAGTGACTCCTACTCCACTCTCTCTCTCCACCTCTAACCGCCTGTGCTTTTTCATTGGCTCTTTTATAGGGCTCTTCTGAACTAGAAGTACTAACATCATAAATGAATTAAAAAACTACATCAAATTTCAATTTTCAACATTCAGTTGGAGATGAGACAACACTCTCCTCCACAATAAAAATAAAGGTTAAAGCTAGAGGGAAAAGAAAATCATCCGATCCTTTTCTACCCCTTGGCTCGTGGGAAAGAGGGGCAGGGTGGTTGTGAAGAGTTGGCTTGATGCCTTGAGCTCTTGGCAACACATGGCCTTAGGGGGTTGATATAATATTACAATTTTAAAATATAAAATTTGGTGCAAGCCTTTCAACCAAAACATTAGAGTAATGACCAATAAGAAAACCCACTTGATTTAGATTATTAAGCTAAACTTTTGAGATGGCTTTGTTTGGTATTATCCCTTTTGTTGATAGGTCAACATCCATTTCCTGTCATCACCTAAAACTATGCCACAAAAAGATTCCTTACCATTAACAGAAATTTGCCATTTAATAGAATCCCTTGGTACAACTTCATAACAGAGGACACTCCATGCATGCAATAGGCATGCCTTTTCCCATAAGCTATATAATGCTACAAACCCATCCTTGTTTAAGGACAAAAGCCCTTATGTATCATCTAGAAGCAACCCTTCAGTTATATACCAAAGAAGGTGATTAAGGATTTTGTCTCCACTCAAATTGTTTCGGGCTGGGGTAGGGTGAGGGGAAGGGGTTTGATGTGCGCCCTTTGGATTATGAACCCATGATTTTACAATAAGTAGGTGGAATACAAATATTATAATATATGATGCTGTGTTCATCCACCACTTTTGCTGGTAAAATGCCCTCTACCAATTATTCCCATCACAAAGCCAATGATTGGCCATTGAAAAGGTTAGGTCAGATATAGAGATGTTTTTGTTCCATATATGGATTAGGTATATATGTAACGCTAACCATCTAATATGATACATACAACTTCTATGCTGGTATAATCTCACACGTTCTTCATTCAAGAATTGGAAAGATTTGGTGCTTTTGGATAAATTCAGTGCTTTATGGATTCCTCTGGATCTGCTGCATTTGTTCAAAAATTGCAGTCACTTTATAGTTTGAATGCTTCTTTGCCTTAACAAAGATGATTGGTCTGAATCATATCTACAAGTATTTTTTATGACTTTGCAATCTT
Organism: Rauvolfia tetraphylla; assembly: GCA_030512225.1. NCBI lineage: Eukaryota > Viridiplantae > Streptophyta > Magnoliopsida > Gentianales > Apocynaceae > Rauvolfia > Rauvolfia tetraphylla. The sequence goes on from JAJQKT010000062.1 coordinate 3,549,468, forward strand.
GGTTAAACTTAATTCCTTGCTTGTTACTTAAGCATGGAACTAAACTATATCTAACAAATTAAAATATTCTGAAATATTTAGTTGAAAGAAGGCTATCTTGTTTTCTTGTCCAGATTTGATTAGCTAATCACAATCTTGTCATCAATTTATTTCTTGCTTTATCCATTTTTCTTTTCTTTTATTTTCTTTTTCTTTTTCTTTTTTTTTTTTGAGGAAAGATCGATTTCTTTGTTATTATTAATGAAAAAGGAAACAAAAGAAAATGTAGGATTTGATTATTTTGATAATCATAATTAAAAATACTCAAACTGAGATTGATTCCTTTTAATGTCTAACGCTTCTTTAGCTAAGGGGATAAATTCTAATACAATTTTAATAGTTTGGAATTATTGACTTAACGATCTCTTGAAGTGCTTTTGCTTCTTTGACTCTCCAATTCTTTTATTTTATTTCTTAAATATTTGGGGGGAATTCACTCTAATTCGGTCAAATTATTCCAAAGAAACTTGTACACACTACACCACATGTAGGTGCCTGAAAGGTGCTTTAAGAATTTTTCATTCATCGTAAAGATTAGTCTTCCAAACTTTTGTATGAAAGATATCTTTTCTTCTTCTTTTTTTCATTTTAGAATAATTCAAATAAATATGTTAATTGCCGTTCAAATCTACGTCATACACATAATAGTCCATTGTTTTTTATGTGAAGATGCCCATTACATAAGTTAAATTCAATGTTTAGAATAGAAATGAGACAATTCCCATTTATTCCAAACTTCAACACAAAATTTTCTTTTCGAGTTTCACTTTTTCCATCACAAGCTATTTATTTTTACAAAAATCAAGATAAAAATTATCAGTCCAAATATGCTTGCACAAATAATAATCTTTTGTTTTCCATACGAAAATGTCTAGTAATAAGTAAATAAAATATTCAAAATCTTATGTTTAAAGTACAAAAACAAAAAAAGAAATTCTACTTATCCTTTATTACCAATGATCACCCTTTATTACTAACCTCATAACCTTTGAGATTAGTTCAATAGCAACAATTCTATAAGAGAGATATATATAGTAACATTAATTTATTTCTCGTGTGAAGATCAACTATTAATTATTTTTTTTTTATTTTTTTACTTAGAGTACTCGATATTCTTGTCAATTAAAATCAGTCATTAATTGATGAGTAAATTATAATATCAAAATTCTTTAAAAAATAATCAAAGAATGAATCCATACGAAGGATAGATAATAACCGTTTGTTTCTCACTTGGATCCATCCACTAGTAAGTGAAATAAAATCCCAATAAAAAATAAAAAAAATTAATAGATTTGACCTAACTCCTCAAATAAATAAAAAAATTCCTCCACAGCCAGCGGGAGGTTTCCTTCTCGGCATTATTAGTACTGGCTTATATTATTGACATTGGTAGCTTTGCTTCTAAAATGCAATCACTATAATGGTAATAATTGCCTAAATTGACTGAAACAAATACTTGTATAAAAAGAGAATAGCTTCAGTTTCCTATCTTGACTGGAACAACGATTATGAGAACAAAGACTCAAAACATTTAGTCGATGAAGCTTCCGAGACTATGCCTCTTTAGCCAGGGGCTTCTCCGACAAATTCCATGATGGAAATATGAGTCGAACCTAATTCGTATAAATTGCTGAATTATGCTTCTGCTATTATATATGCCTCTCTCTCTCTCTCTCTCTCTCTCTCCATGTATAATGATCGATGTTACTTAAATTTTTAAGGACTGATTATTAAATACATCATAATAAGTGCTCTTATAACTAACTTCCTCTATTTAAAGCGTTCAGTATTTTTTTTTCCTAAACGCCTATAACTAACCTCTTCCGTTAAAGAGGTTCATTATTTAGCCCGTAAGAATATTGTTGTGACTCGCTAAAGGTCAAAATACCTTCCTTAATCTTTGTATTAAATTAAAAGTGAATATTGGATTTGGAACGTATAAAGTATTTTCATTATTACAAAGAACAGTTTCACTTGAAAAGAAGAAATAAGATGTCGTCCACCTACGGTTTGATGGGCGACACAAGGAGGTTGTCTTGATATATATATATATATATATATATATATATATGAAACAAGTACAAAGGACTGTTGGTTTGATAACTCAATTAAATACTTATAATTAATTGATTAAACACTTATTTAATTAAGTATATTTAATAACATATATTATTTTGTGCCTTTTTTTAGGTGCATTTAGTAATAGATTTTCCCAATCATTTAAATGTTTAAAATCTGCTTAATTATAATTATAAATTTTAATTGAAACTGAAGTGATTATGCTTGAAATATAAAAGTACTTATTAGTAATCTAACTATTATTTTCTTTTCTATGTATTCCAATTTTTATAAAACAAAAGAAGAATAAATATTATAAAATAAAAAATTTATCATAAAAAATTATTAATATTTCATTAAATTTTTAATTTTGTAAAGATTATAAATTATCCATTATATACTAATGTATTGAAGGGACCAGCGAATAAGAATATTTGACCATCAGTAATGGAAATTACATTAGTAGGAATATAAGCCGAAACATCTCCCGATTGAGTTTCAACTATTGGTAAGGCGGTCATACTTCCTTCACCTAAACTAGAACTTGATTTAGCGGCTCTTTCCAAAAGGTGTGAATGTAAGTAAAAACTTTGCTACCAGGCGGTCTTCGTAATAGAAGAGACATTTGACGATAAGCTTGTGCTTGTTTGGAGGGATCATCATAAATGATTGAAGTGTGTCGTTCACGATACATAAAATATTCAGCCAGAGCTGCTCCTGTATAAGGAGCGAGATATTGTAATATAGTAAGGGAATCTGTTATTTCGACTTCCAAGATAGTGTATTATATTGCTCCATTTTTTTGTGAAGAAGTTACTACTTAAGTCACAGAATGTGTTTTTTTACCAATAGTTATATAAACACATATTACATTTATTTTTAAAATTTCATAATTTTATAATTTTATTATTACTACTTGTTGCATAAGGTTTTCTATTTATATTTATTAATAATTTTAAATTAATATTTTAAGAAAAATTAAAATACGCTTGTACATTGCACAGGGAATTACTGGAACAAAGACTCAAAAATTTAGTCGACGAACCTTCCGAGACTGTGCCTCTTTAGCCAGTGGCTTTTCCGACAAATCCAATGATGGAAATATGAGCCGAACCTAATTCTTATAGATTGGTGAGTTATGCTTCCGGTATATATGCCTTTCTCTATATATAACTATCCGTGTTAGCTAAATTTTTAAAGGTTGATTATCAGACACATCATAATAAGTGTCATTATTTTCAACTATGTAGTGAGAGGTAAACTAAATGAATGATAAATGACACCAGAGAAAATTTATGATAGGACACTAAAAAGAAAAAAAATTGGGAGTAGGTTAACAGAAAGATGACATTTGGAGGAATCTGTAGAATGTGGATCAAACATGGGATGATCATAATTAATCCAAGATGTCAATTCGGAAATTAACCACAAGAAAAACTACCTTCTTAGGATATTAGGATTCACACTGCTCCTGTAGATCATGGGGTTATCTAAGTGCAAAAAATTATGCTATTCCTAAAAGGGTTTGGATGCTTGTTTCTAATACTGTTTATTCGAAAAGGTTTCAACTTAATTCAATAAAGCATTTTATAGCAGATGGTTCTTAATGTGATAGGGATATGCTTATTTTTCCATTCAATTTATCAAAGTAGACGAGGTTCGATTTGGTTACTGGTGTCCCTTCAGCCTATATCATTATTGATTAGACATCAAGAGGTGAATTAAGATAAAGACAAGACAATACTCAGGTGCCCAGCAACAGAGAAATCAACCCAAGATTAAGGCTACAGTAAACTACCAAAATGTAACTGCCCGAGAGATGGAGCATTAGAGGACTTAAAAGACTAAAATGACATTTGGGTCTACGCTTAAACTACGATTACGAGCCAAATCCAAGATAACTTTGCCTTAAAAGATATATAGAAATAAAAAGAGAAAACACTAAATTTTTGTAATCAAATTCTTATCTTGCAAAGGTTTTATCACACGATAAAGACCTAAATAATCAAGTGTACAACTCTTTTGTTTTTGATAATTTTCCTTCTTAAATGCTTGAAATCACAAAAAGAAAAAAGGTGAAAAAGTGCTGGAAATGAAGAGTTTTGTCGAAATTGCAATAAACCCGCAAAGAAACTAGAGAAGGATGCACATAGCACAGCACTTCCTGGATATATATCTCCCTCCAACGGCTCCGATTTTTGGTATATGTCTCTTTTGTTTTTTTCATCTCTTCACTTCCGTTCGACTCTGATGAATCTCCTGAGAGTAGTAGTGCTGTTTCTGACAATTCAATTTCTACCCTTTGCCACTTCTTCCCCGATCGATCACATATACATTGTGGGAGATGATGTGCCCCTTTTTGTAAATAAAATCGGCCCCTTGAACAATCCCAGGTATAACTTCTCTTCATTCTTCTTCACTTCCATCACCAGTTGCTGGAAATCAATTTTGCGTAGAAAAGTTGCGTCTTGGAATCTATTTTACTTTGTTTTGTGAATCAATTCTTCTTTCATGTTGCTATGTCTTAAAATTTTTCTGCTGGTTGGAACAAGGGGGGAGGGGAAATTCGAGATTGAGCAAAATGAAAATGGGTCTCTATTTAAGCGGTAAGGTTAAATTAGAAGTTTCAATGCTTGACTTAGGAATTTCAACAAATCCGTGAAGGGAAAAATGTTTTAATATGACATAGTATCTAGCTAATGCAAGATTGTCATATTGATTGCTCCAAAATGTCCAGTTCTTGCGATGAAAGTCCAAATTAAACTCGAATTTTTGTGGAAAAGGTAAGTGCTTGCATTTTGTTCTTGAAGATGTAGAAAAGCGATCTGGATAGTGCTATTGGGTTATAGTATTAGGAGTTCTAGAGGACCATTGGATATCGTGACAGTTAAAGGGACAGCAATTCAGTAGGATTAATGCAGGAACTGCTGATTTTGCTGATAACTTGTGGTTAAAGGCCGCGACTTTATCAAATGACTAAGCTAGTCTAGTTCAGAGTTTGCTCCTATACACTTAACATTGCCTCTCCAACTATGCAATTATAATTTTGCCTGGTGGAAAAGAAATCTCTTTAAAATGGTATCTGTACAGCTTGAATAAAGGGCTTTGTGTGTACATATCAAAAGTTATTTTGAGGCATCCTTTTTCTTTAGTTTTGATTTTAATGTTATTTTGAATTTATTCTCTTGCAGTGAGACCTACGAATACTATAAATTGCCATTCTGCCACCCAGGTTAGCACTTAGGCTTATAGCAATAATGTTGCATCTAATTGCAGCTTGGGAGTGGGGCTGGAGAAATACAACTATTGAGTTGGACATGACAACAATGCTAAATATCAACAATTCACCAAATGAAATACATTCAGATTATGTTCTTGTTTTATCTGTGTATAATCAACTTCTTCTGAAGTTTACATTTTTAGGAGCTAAATCCTAGAATATGTTTCCGTGGAGGGATGTCTAGAAGTAGATAACATTGCTTTTTGGATTTGCAGATAAGGTTTTTCAGAAGAAGGAAACTCTTGGTGAAGTTTTGAATGGTGATCGTCTGGCAAATGCATTATATGAACTGAAATTTAGAGTGGATCAAGTTGATGCTGTTCTGTGCCAGAAGACACTTCGCCAAAATGAGATTTTTAAGTTTAGGGATGCTATTGCAAATGATTATTACTTCCAAATGTATTACGATGATCTTCCTCTGTGGGGATTCATTGGGAAAGTTGAAGAAGATAATTTTGCACTAGAAGGAAAGGGTCCTAATTACTATCTGTTTAATCATGTCCAGTTTGATGCTCTATACAGTGGCAACCAGATTATAGAACTACATGCTTTTGGTGACCCAAATCATTCAGTAGATATAACTGAGGATGTGGACATTGATGTTAAGTTTACTTACTCAGTTTCCTGGAGAGAAATTTCTACTCCATTCAAAAACAGAATGAATAGATACTCAAGGGCTTCATTGCTTTCAGTTAACCAGAAAATTCACTGGTTCTCATTCATTAACTCAATTGTTACCATTGTCCTGCTAATAGGATTTCTTTCCCTGCATTTTATGCAGCATCTGAAGAATGATCTGAGAAAGTAATGCAATTCTTCTTTTACACAAATGATTGGAAGTGAATTCATAACCATAATCATATATTTTGTCTCATTTTCTCCTAACCTCTTTCCAGATATGCTGGTGGAGATGAAGAGGAAAACAACGATGCTGGTTGGAAATATATCCGCAGTGATGTCTTTAATTGTCCTCCACATGCCTCGCTGTTTTTTGCTGTTCTGGGTGCTGGTGCTCAACTATTCACTTCGTAAGTTTTACAAGTAATTATCCTACAATAACTTGTTTCAGTGCTTATCTTGAATGATTTGCTACTCTGTCTGATTTGTACTAAAGTTATGTTGCATGGAGCCACGGACTCCATTTACAGGAACTCAACATGTTCTACTACTTATAAATAGAGGAGGAGGGGTTGGGGGGGGCTCGTAGAAAAGAAGCTGTCCTATTTTCTTGCTCTCATTGCCCATAAATCCATCTGCCATTCAGGACTTATTTTCTTGGGATTCTGTGCTTCATATTTCATGCTAGGCACCGTTCTGGCAGTCTATTACACGGAGATGGAATGCTCTTAAATTCTTTCTGGGTGAATAAGCTCTCTCTAAACATTGCATGTGCAGCGTCATCTCTGTTTCACACAAAGCAAAGGCAGCTTAAATATCAAGAAACTGATTCGATTTGAAAAATCTGCTTTGTAAATCCTTTTGGGATGCTTTGTTACCATCTCCTGCCATTTATGTATACTAAATCTGCTTTCTTACCATTTCCTTCTATAATCAATTTCCTCTATTACTGGAAACCTGAGCTGCTATGGTGTTTTATTTTGATGACCACAGGTTATTGGCAATTTGTAAAAGTTGCTTTGATATAAGTACTTTCTTAGCTATTCTGTCCTGCTTAGGGAGTAACTTTCTTCTCATATTACCAACAAATCTCGTTATCGTTCCTTTCCATGTGTGTTGGAGAACTGAGAACTCTATTCTCTGTCACCCTCTGTAGATAACCTAAATCCATCCCAACAGGATGTCCTACCTACTTATGATTTTATCTTGTCTTTTTCCTCTATAAATGAAATTCAATCTATGTCCTAAGCTAGAGATGGATCACCTATGAGGTAACTTGGTGCAACTGAGGCTTTCAGATTCTTTAGTGTGGATGACATCTATAGGCTCCTTGTCAGAAGTTAACTTGTAAGTATTAGTCTGTCTGTGGAGAGAAAGAAAGAACATAATGGAATGGGAAAAAACAGTGTTTTTTCTTGTCAATGGTGATCCTTCAGTAATACTATCGACAATGAAAAGTGTTTTTTCTTGTCAATGGTTATCCTTCAGTAATACTATCGACAATGAAAAGGGTGGAAAAGATTTTCATAGTTCTTTCTTATTCTATAAATCTTCCACATGCAATCATTTCAAACTGGCATTACATTGACCATAGCCCCATTATAGCCCCATTACCTTCTAAGGCCTAACCATCTTTCTCTCTCTCAAGGTGTCTATGCGGGCAAAAGTCATTTGTATAAGATTTTTTGTGCTTCAGCTTTGGTTAACATAAAATATTGTTTTATATCCACTAATGATATGTGCTGCATGTTTATGTTGAACTTCACTAAACATGTTCTGCTGACCTTCCCAATGCTACATTTTCTGCTTTGAGTAAGACATTTTTTGTTTATTCTACAGGGTTGTCTTCTTATTTACCTTGGCATTTTTTGGAATTCTCTACCCTTATAGCCGTGGAGCTCTTGCTACTTCTTTGGTCATAATTTATACCCTAACATCTGCAGTTGCTGGCTATATCTCTGCTTCTTTCTGTAGCACGGAAGCTAGATGGGTAATACTTGCACTATATCTCTATTGCTGTGATTATGTATTCTGGAGTTCATATAACCTTTGTTTCATCTGAATTTGGTGGAAATATCAATGTTTCAGTACAGGAGTGCTCTTCTTGCTGGAGTGCTTTTCCTTGCTCCATCTCTTTTAGTAGTGTTTATCCTTAATGTGGTAGCTGTATATGTTGGGACCACAGCAGCACTTCCATTTGGCACAATCTTTGTGGTTCTTTTTGTGCATATACTTTTTGGGATTCCATTGCTTCTGCTTGGCGGGCTGGTCGGCCATAGATACAGGTTTGAGACTCGAGCATCTTTTGCTGCAAATAAGGGCCCAAGAGAAGTTCCGTCACTTGCATGGTACCAGAAAACTCCTAGTCAAGTCTTTATCGGGGGTCTTTTACCCTTCAGTGCTATTGTCCTTGAGTTGCACCAATTTTATGCAAGCATCTGGGGCTACAAAATCTCCACTCTTCCTGGTGTTCTGTTTATCACTTTCATAATCCTTATCTTACTAACTGCAACCTTAAGTATTGGTTTGACATTTTTCCAGCTGACCATGGAAGACCTTGATTGGTGGTGGCGGTATGTTTTCGTAGAACTGTTGCATGTTCTGTAATTTATGTTTTCGTTCAAGCATTTTATCTCCTCTTTACTGTTTTGCCTATTCAGGAACTTCTTGTCGGTGGATAATGCTGATTACCTGATCTTTCTTTTCAATATTGCATCATTTTATATTGACTACTAGGTTACTTGGAGTTAAAATTTAAATATGTTTTCAGTAACATTTATGCAAAGATTAAAATTCTCCAGAAAATTTGTTTATTTTAAGATAGCGAATATGCTTTCGGTGACACTTATATGACCTTAACATTGAGTGGCTGGTTTTTCAGCAATTTGTAAACTGGGTATAATGTTAAAGGATAGTGTTCCGGCTGAAAAGAAAATCTTGCTGTCGCCAAAAGTATAAAAGCAAGCTCATTTTTGTTATGAAAGCAAATTTGAGCAACAAAGAAGTCAATACTATTTCAGAATCTTCCTCAGATCTTTGGCACAAAAGACTTAGCTACATGAGTGAGAAAAGGCTTCAGAGGTTTGTCAAACAACAACTTCTGCTTGATGTAAAAAGTATAAGTTTCAAATTCTATACTCACTATTTAGTTAACTCACTATTTAGTTAAAAAACAACATAGAGTTGAATTTTAAAAGTTTTCTCCATTTAGAAAATAATTTTGTTTGGAGCTGGTTCATACTGATATATGCAATATAAGTGAAAGAACTCTTGATGGAGCATTATATTTTGTGACCTTCATTGATAATTTTTCTAAAAAAGTATGATGTTTCTCTTTGAAGTCTAAGGATTAGGTCCTAGACATTTTTAAGGACTTTCATGTCAAGGTGGAAAGAAAAATAGGAATGAAATTAAAATATATCGGGGCAAATAATAGTGGTGAATACAGATGTTTTTTTGATGCATATTACATAAATCATGGTATCAGATTTGAAAAAAGTATACTAAAGATTTCGTAACACAATGGTGTAGCTAAAAAGATAAATGGGATAATTATAGAATGCATCAGATGCAAGCTTTCTTATGCTAAACTGTCAAAACCTTTCTGCGGAGAGGTAATGAGAACAGCAGTTCACTTGATTAATTTTTCTCCGTTAGTTCTTTTGGGTGATGATACCTCACAAAGAGTTTGGATAAGAAAAAGAAGTATCCTACAAGCATTTGAGAGCCTTCGACTGCAAAATATTTATTCATACTCCCAAGGACGAGAGGTCTAAATTTAATAGTAAGACTAATTAATGTATTTTTTTAGGATATGGACATGAATAGTTTGGGTACAGACTCTGAAATCCTGTTGATGAGAAATTGATTAGAAGCAGAGATGATGTCTTTTTTTAAGATCAAATCATTGAAGACATCAAGAATAATGATAAGCCAAGACTTTCTTTAGAATTTTCAGTTAATATAGATCTAGCACCTTAACAAATCACTCAAGACGAGCATGGGAGAGCTGGCAGAGCATGACAATGATGATGACGTTCCAATTGCTGAGCCAGCGGTACCACCAGTTCTATCACCAAAGCCAGAACTCAAGAGATTCACTAGAGAGAGGAGGACTTCAACCAGATATAGTCCTCAATAGTACGTGTTGCTCACTGATGAGGGAGAACCAAAGACTTATGAAGAAGTTGTAAACCATGAAAGGAAGATGGAATGGTTAAAAGTTATGTAAAAAGAGATGAAATCTTTGCGTGACAACCATACATATGATTTGGTAAAGCTTTCTAAAGGAAAAAGAGACTTGAAGAATAAATATATCTACAATTGAAGATTGAAGAAAATAGCTCTAAATCAATGTACAAAGTCAGATTGGTTGTAAAAGGCTTTTGTTAAAAGAAATGTATTGATTTTGAGAAAATATTTTCTTTCGTAGTTAAAATGTCTTCTATTCGAGTTATTGTTGGATTAGTGACCAGTTTGAATTTGGAGATTCAACAACTTGATGTGAAGGTAGTTTTTCTTTATGAAGATCTTGAAGAAAAATTTACATGGAATAGTCGGAAGGGTTTAAACTCAAAGGAAAGGAACATCTTGTTTGTCAACTTAAGAAAAGCTTGTATGGGTTGAAGCAAGCACCAGGACAGTAGTAAAAGAAACTTTGATTATTTCATGACAAAATATAGCTATGGCAGGATTACATTAGATCTTTGCTTGTTTGTAAAGAAATTTTCGAATGGTGATTTTATTATTCTCTTGCATTATGTTGATGACATGTTAAGTGTTGGCCATGATAATGCCAAAATTGCCAAATTGAAGGAGTTAAGCAAGTCTTTTGTAATGAAAGACTTAGGGCTAGCGAAGCAAATTCTTGGGATGATGACTACTCGAGACAGACAAAATGGTAAATTTTGACTATCTCAGGAGAAGTATATTGAGAAAGATCTTGACCGTTTCAACATGAGTAAGGCTCAGACGATTTCTACTCTACTAGCAGGTCACTTCAAGCTTAGTACGAAGCAATATCTTGAAAGTGAACAAGAAAAGGAAGATATGAAGAAGGTTCTTTATTCTTCAAGAGTTCGTAGCTTAATGTATGCTATAGTGTGCACCATATCAAACACAGCTCATGTAGTTGGTTCAGTCAGTTGATTTCTTTCTAATTCTGGTAGAGAGCATTAGAATGCTGTCAAATAGATATTTAGGTATCTTAAAGGTATAACAAGATATTTTATGTATTTTGGTAATGAAAAACTTATATTAGAATGTTATATAGATGTAAACATGACTAAAGACATTGAGAATATAAGATCTACATTAGGGTATCTAATAAAGTTTGGGGGCGCGGCAGTCTTCTGGCAAAGTAGACTACAAAAATGTGTTACTTTGTCTACCACAAGAGGAGAGTGCATAGCAGTTATTGAAGCATGTAAGAAAACTTTATGGTTAAAGAAGTTCCTATAGGAATTGCGAATTAACCAACAAAAGTATGAACTTTATTGTGATAGTCAAAGTATTATTTATCTTTGTAAAAATTCAACTTTTAATTCTCGATTTAAACACATCGATATTCGATATTATTGGATATGGAATGTCTTAGAATAAAAAAAATTAGTACTTGAAAAGATATATACTAATGAGAATAGTACTGACATGATGATCAAATCATTGTCCAAAGAGAAGTTTGATTTTTACAGAAGAGAAGCTGGTCTGGTAAAGCTCTTTCAATGAGTTAAAGGGAGAGATTTGTGAGATTTTCAACTCATTGATTCTCACATTGTTAAAATTTTTAAAATTTACAGTTGAATTGTAATTTTTTGCGTGAAGAAAATCAAAAAAGTTTCGGTTGAATTGTGTGTGAAGAAAACTTCAATTGCGACTGAAAAAATAAGTGTTCAATTGCAACTTTAAACTTCAATTGCAGCTGAACAATTGTCTATTATTTTCTGGTAAGATTATTTTAATATCTTTTCTTTTGATATCCACCTAATTTGATAAGGATATTTGTACCGCCGTTTAGGATATCTAGAAAATAAATATTTGTTACTCTATTTTATAATAGAAGTTTTGATCAGTGTTTAAATTGTGATTTTTATTTATTTTGGAGATTTTTACTTAAATTTTGATGTAACTGCATTTTCGATATTTTGTTGTTAGAATTATTTTTGTTAGTGGTTATTTATAAATTTTTATTTTATCAATATTAGAATTTTTTTGGGAGAGTCATTTTAAACTTAGTAGTATGAATTATTTATGGTGCGATTTTTATTGTGTTGTCTTTTATTTGCCCCAACTTCCTAAAATTATGCAATAAAACTCATACTCAGATTTCATTTTTGCATTCTGTTTCTCTTATCCTATTTTGCACCTTGTATTTTCCTTCTCTAATCTCCTAGAATGGTGCATCTAGTGCCTTAATATTAATCTTGACCTTGCTTGATTCAGGTCTGTTCTACGTGGGGGTGCTGTAGCTATATTCATGTTCGGATACAGCATCTATTTCTACAGCAAATCTAGTATGACTGGCTTCCTTCAGACAACATTCTTCTTCGGCTACAACGCTTGCCTGTGCTATGCAGTCTTCCTAATGCTCGGAATGATCAGCTTTTGTGCTTCTTTGATGTTGGTTCGGCATATCTACCGAGATGTCAAGAAAGAATGAGCTTGCTGTTAAATCTAGCTGGTGGATAGCTATTATGGACAATGCTTCTCCAGTCTCCTCTGGCTGACTTCAAGTAACCTTACCGCAGAAGATGAATTTGAAGCTGAGTCCAGTTGGAAGGGCGAAGCTGACAAATGAGGATATCTTCTCCGGTTGATCGGCTAGATGGATGTTCAGATGGAAGGCTTTCTGCCAAGGATAAGTGCTCAAAAGAAGATTTCTCCCTTAAAACCTGTTATACCTACTGATTCGGGTGGAAGGATTATTTATTTTGTAATCTATTTTTATAGGTTTTTTTTAATAATATGATATCATATAGTGAAGATTATATATATTAAATACAAATGCAAAGCTACAAATCTATAAAAGGAGAGTATTAATACTAACACATGAAAATAAATTATGTATTAGATAAAAGTTAAACTTCCAATATTTTCTTTGCGACTTAGAGAGGCATCAAACTTTAGTTAATAGACTGGGGTGTATTTGAATAATATCTTGTTACGGAGTTTAATATAAAATTTTTATTTTGAGAATTATTTTTTCATAAATAATTTTTTTCTCAAAATCAAAAACACAAAATTTTAAACAAAAATACTATTTAATTTCATTTTGAGTTTTCACCGGCCAACTTCTTTTCACAGTTTCTCTAATTCGTAATTGATTTTAAATTTTGCCTAGCATTGTTTTAAATAAGCGATCTTTAATCTCTAGAGTTAAAACCTATTTTAAATAGTTTTTTATCTTTTTATTTTTAATTTTAACTTAAAAAATTGAAGAATATGGTCCTTGGGCAAGTTACCTAGGATTGTCTTCTAAAAGTACTTTTGTTTATTGATTTATTGATTTAAAATATTCATATTAATATTAATTTTCAAACTAACCTTTCTCAAAAATATTTTCCTTTTTTTTTCCAATTAACGTTGCTGCTTAATTAAAATGGGATACCAAAACAAAATTTACTCTCTCAATCTCTTAATATTAGCTATATTTGTATTTTTATTTGTCTCATAATATTTATTTCATTTATAGTACTTTTTTATTTTAAAATATAAAATATTTATCTATTTATATATATATTAAATAAAAAAATAATAATTATTTTAAATTTTCTCTTAACCATTTTAATTTATTTTTTATTTTAAATTTTGTAAATTTCTAAGAACCTTTTATTTATGTGAGAAATACAATTCGAACTAATATTATGGGATAGAAAAAAAAAATTCCTAACGGAAAGACAAATTTACGTATTGTTTAGCTAATTATTTAGCAGTCGGCAGTCGAATGGTTACTTTTCAGAGATCAATTCAAATTAATAGATACTATAAAAATGAATGCTGTGATTTTTGTAATTGAGAATTTGAGATGGGGATGGAATCCACTTAGCCAAAAAAAAAAAAAAAAAGAAGATGGGGATGAAAATTGAAATCCGTGACTACAAGAAGTTTACGTGGCTAAAATCTGGTGCCCCAAAAGTGCGCCATCTTCTTCTTCTTTTTTTCCCCGTCGATTATCTCAATAGTGGATCGAGTACTGCCCGACAATGTCAGGTCCTCAGTGCTGTGAGAACCCGCCAACCTTGAGCTCCAACAGTGGCGTTGGTGACGTTGTACAAATCGCTGGCCTCAATTCCTACGTCTCTGGGCCCTCTGACTCCAAGCTTGCCGTTCTTCTGGTTTCCGACATATATGGTGATTGCCCTTATTCTTTTCTGTTGTATTTCTTTGGGTTTTTCTCCCTACTACACTCTAGGATGCTCGTCACATTCCTTTACGTCATAACTCGCAGTCTGAAAAGTGGAGTTTTGTTTCTGCAGGGGTAAATTGAGTTATTAAGCCTTTTTTTCTTTTCTTTTGAAGGCAAAAAATCCTTGTTTGGCCTTGTGTTTCTCTGTTTATGCCCCACAATGAGACTGTTAAAGACTAAGCGAATTTAAATATTGGTTCAAGCGGTTATGCGGGGGTGAGTGAATGTTTTGTTAGTCCAGTGTGAGAAGTTTATGATTGAGGGGTTCAAAGATTAATACTGCAAAAGCACCGTGAAAACATAATTCACAAAATAGAAAAGATAAAGCAAACAAAAGATTTTGCATTTTCCTTCTTATTGATCTTCCGACAAACGTACATTGTTTGCAGGTTATGAAGCACCAAATCTGAGGTACTTTCTATTCAAATGTCAGATTAATTTGCTCTATGACTATTTGTTTGCACGGACAATGTATGAAAATGTCAAGAAGGGAATATGTTTTGGCTATGCAATCTTGAATGTACGTGTTCATTAGTCTGATTCTATGATCCTAATGTTGTTTGAATTAGGAAGCTCGCCGACAAAATTGCTGCTGCTGGATTCTATGTTGTGGTTCCTGATTTCTTTTATGGTGATCCATATGACCCTTCAAATGCAGAGAAACCTCTTCCAGTTTGGATAAAATTACATGAACCGGTTTGTTTCGAGCTCTGATTTACAGGGAGTTTGTATTCGGAGGGATCATAGGACACAAATTTGGGGGCAGGAGGGGTTGGGATATATTTTGCAATTCCAACTATGAACCTGGACCTGAACCTGGCCAGGGACAGGGATGTGCTCTGCTCCTGCCCTAGCAGAGAAATGGCGGTTGCGTCGAGTATCTTGCAGATTAATCTCCATTCGTTCACTTGGTTACATAGTCCAACAGTTGCTATAATGATTTTGCTGTTTGCCTTGTCAGGATAAAGGAGTTCAAGATGCAAAACCAGTTATTGCCGCTCTAAGAAGTAAAGGCATTTCTTCAATTGGAGCTGCAGGATTTTGTTGGGGTGGTAATCGTTTAATTAGCCAGCTTTTCTTGCATGTATTCTTCTATCATATTTTGGCAGATATATCACTGATTTCCTGATGCCTATCAGCCAAGGTGGTTGTCCAACTAGCAAAATCTGATGATATTCAAGCTGGGGTGTTATTGCACCCCTCATTTGTTACTGTGGATGATATTAAAGGTAAAACATTTTTTTTTCTTTCATTTTCTCTAATCCATACGCAAACACAGTTTGGATTAGTTCTTATTCAGGTTGAGGTACTAATTGGCTAGTGATTTTCAGAGGTTATCAAGCCTATCGCTATTCTTGGAGCCGAGACTGACCATCTCTCTCCACCAGAGCTCGTCAAACAATTCGAGGCAACTTTATCATCTAAAACTGAGGTGAAAAGATGTCATAGAGAATACCCAACCCAAAAGCTCATGAATTTTTAAGTCACAAGTGTTTGATTCTACTTTCTCTGATACGGACATTTAGGTGGATTGCTTCGCCAAAATCTTTCCTGGCGTGTCGCACGGTTGGAGTGTCAGGTACAAAATTGAAGATGAAAAGGCTGTCAAATCCGCTGAAGAAGCCCACCAGGACATGTTGAATTGGTTTACTAAGTTCATCAAGTGAAAAAGGTCTAAGCGGTAGTATATGATTTCGGGATGATTAGTCTATAAGTTTATTGCAAAGAGAAAATAATTTCTCAATTGAGTAGAAACAAGTTGTAGTAGTGATATGCAGTTACATCAACTTCATTTAGAATGATATTGGTGATGTTAAATTTGTGGCTTCTAGATGTGGTGATGTATTCTAGAGTTATCAGTTCTCTCTTTTTGTCAAACAGGGAACCTTTTTGTTTGAAAACGTTTCCACAGAAATGGAAGTTGGGGAAACTATTCAAATATGCATGCAAGAGCAACAGCATGGAAAAAAAATAGTATCTGACCATCACTGCGCGCCTTCCCAAACAATAGTGATGCCTGGGAAATGGTTTCCAGAGAATAAATTGTAAGAGATTACTTGGAACTCATTAGGCTTAAAAGGGTTCAATCATTTTGGATCCAATATCTGCTAGAACAATAACGAGTTATTATTTGACGTTCCCTATTGGATGTGAATCAGTTCTACAACAGAGATCATGACATGAATAAGGGGTCTTTGGAACTAATTAGTTAGGCGTGAAAGGGTTGAATCATGTTGAATTCGACATCCACTCGGAACAATAAGTGGTTTTCGCAGATAAACAAATTATTAGTTATACTACAAATTTGTTTCACAAATTATGAGATTGTTAATTTTTATTTTTCTTCATACCCATTGTTAGTATGTGTATATTAGTAGTGTACTACTTATACTACAATATAATATCACTAACAAATGCATTAATTACACTAATAATATACTTTATTCATTATATAATATGCTCCAACCGTTGTAAAATACATTAATTAGCTGCAGCACTTGTTTTGGATCGGCAGAGTACTTGTTGGATAGCAAAGGAAACGGGAAACAAAGACTTACAGACTATACGGCAAATCAAGAGGGGATTGGTTTCAATGTCCAGATTTTGCCACAAGCAGCTGTGATAAGCCGAAAGAGATGGGCCAATTTTGCCTTTCCAATTTACGGACAAACCCCATAGTCACATCACATCATAAAAAACGAAATATCTTCTCCTTTTCTTGCCTTTATGTGTCCACGTCTTTCTTTTTTTTTTCCCTCTGTTTTTTTTAAGAGTTTGCTAATTATGGTCTTGTTTACTAAAATAGTCCTGACTTGGGTGGTCTGGTCGCTGCGTGTATGGACATGAACGGCTGTACGACACTTAATGGAAATGTATTATTAATAGACAAAAGTAATATTGTTATATAAAATAATATTATAATTTTTTTAAATATATATATAATGTTATTTAATTTAATATAATAATTTTTTAAAAAATATAACACAATTTTATTTGATGTTATATTTTTAAATGATGTCATATGAAATGGGTTATTTGAAAAACTGTAACGCCTGAGACTGGAGGTGTTATTCACTCCTCCAACAAATTTTTTTCTGCAGGAGCAGCGATGGCGTAGTACAGCAACAGCAGGTTCACCTGCTTGCGTCCTCTGTTTTCTTTTCTTGTCTTTCTCTGCAATTTTCCGTCGAGTTCCTGGTGCCTCAGATTTGGACTTCTTGCTTGCATGTTGTCTTCTCCCTCTACGGTGGCATGTGCATTTTTCCTTTTTTTTCCCCTTTTTCTTGTCCTTTTGGGTTGTTGCGTGCTTTTGTCTTTTTGTCTTTTTTTTTTTTTATAATTCAGGTTTCTAAGTTAAAGCTTAACTATTTTTGAATCCCATAACCTTATCACTAAGCTATGGAGTACGTAAATTGTAGATGTGCACGAATTGGGTCTTAGGTTTTCAAAGAACCTGTACACTACTACGCACAAAAGACCCGCTCCAAATTGATTGTTCTATTATATTTCTTCAAATATAACTCTCAAGTTCCCAACATGAGTCGAGCCCCCACCCTGCCTCTGTCAGCAAGAGTACCTTGATTGTTCTACCAACTCGCATCTGCTCCGGTGGGATTTGAACCATCAATCTTTGGGTTGAGTACCAAGCCTCTTGTCAGCTGCGCTGGCTCCCTTTGGTAAAAACTTTAAAGGGTAAACTTTTTAAATTAGCCAACCCCACCGCATTGCCGCCCCATCACAAGAAACCTCCTGACCTCCGGCTTGGACCTACGGATTAGTATACACCTCTTACCCTTACTCGTATAGAGGGAGATTTTTTGAGAGGTTTGGAACTAGTTCTAGGATTCGAACCCATGACCTCCCACTTGGAAGTTAGAGCTCTAACCGTTGGGATGAACCCGAAGGTTCAAAACTTTGAAGGGTAAACTTTTTATACTAGTCAGCCCTACCGCATTGCGGCCCCATCACAAGAAACCTCTTGACCTCCGGCTTGGACCTACTCGTATACACTGATTGCCCCTACTCGTATGACGGGGGATTTTTTTGAGAGGTTTGGAACTAGTTTCAGGATTCGAACCCATGACCTCTCACTTGGAGGTCAAAGCTCTAACCATATTGAGGGCTGGCAGCTTGATTGATGCAAGCACACCATATTTTTTTCTTTTCTTTTTATATTGCAGTCTATCTTTGTTGTAGTTTGGTAAATAATTTTAGCGGATTTATTTTTAATTAATTTGTTCTAGTAATAAGAGTTGAGACTCCTCAATAATGAGGTTGATGGTTCAATATATGTTTAGTAAGGGCTTTATTAATATTTCATTTATAGAGGTATTTTCCACCTATATAAGTATTGTAACTAATAGGATGTGCTTCGTTGACTGTTTATGTAATTTTTACTAATAGCATATCACCTCTTGTATCAAAAATTAAAAAAAGACTAAAAAGTAATAATAATTGGTTAAAGATTTTTAAAAATAAATTATATATATTTAAATAATGAAATAGTGAGAACGTGGAATGAAATACTAAAATTCATTAGCTCTAACAAACTCTAGTAATATAGAATGAATACTATTCTACTTGGAATGAACAGTGAAAATGAGTGCTCTCCAAAATTTGTTTTTGCTTCTTTGAACAGGAGAAATAAGAAGAGAGAGTAATTAGTATTAGTCTCATCCATTGAAAGTTTTGGAGAATGAGAGAAAATAAAAATGTTACATACATATACATATATATATATATAGTTACAATTTAAATTTAATATATGAGACTAATATAAAACTCAAAATGAGTTTTCAGACCAGATTCACTTGTGTAGATGAGAGTTATAGCATTTAATTTGGATTGGGTTTCATTGCACAATTTAATAAAAAATTTTTACTTTAAGTCCTATTTATTTTCTCACAAAAATAATTTATTTTTACGAAACTTAAAATAAAAATTTTTAAATTTAAACTTTACACAATCCTATCCTAAATACAGTGATTAAAAATCATTCAAACAATATGTTAACTTCGACTAAGAGCACCTGCAATGATATTTATGTTACAATAATGTAGTTTAAAATTATCATTCAAAACAAATATGTTGCATAGAGAGTACTCATGTGAGCTAGCTAATGGCCGCATTTACTAGTCCTTTTCTTGCCCCTTCATGTTAGGAGAAGAAAGGGACCCTTTAGTTCCAACCTTAGAAGAAGTCCATCGTCTTCCTCGTTCTTTCATCATTCCACCACACATTTCAATACAAAAAACGAGCAAAGACACGTACAAACTTCACAAGCCATAGAATCCAAACCCTCTCGACGTGTAATTCAATTCCTCACTCATTCCTATTGACTCTCTTTGTATATAAAATCTCGAAGGAACAAAAACTTTTAACCTAAATCATAACCGATAATAAACCTGGTTTGCACCTGTTGCATGACTTTCTTATGAGACTTACTCCTCTTTGATGGCAACAAAACCAGACCCAGTTGCCCATCATCCCTCGAAAGCGAGGAAAACAACTTCCTCCCTCGATGATTTTCCAGATTTCGAGTATCATATTCAACAAATGGTCTCACCTAGAGTTAGAGTTAATCATGGTGCAAAATTCTTTGAATGTTCATCAGTGGATTTCACGGAGCTGACGGAGAATCCACTTCAGCAAGATTCGTTAGATAAGCAGGAAACCGAGCGCGAGAAGCTCCAAAGGCATTGGAGTGAAGTGGCCGGCAGAGTTTGCATACCTGAAAAATGGGGTCAAGAGAAGTTTCTAAAAGATTGGACGGATTATTCACTGTTTGATTCACTGCTAGCTCCCAAGGAAGTCGTGTCGGCCTGTGAAGCACTGGTTGCAGAGAGACGAAGAGAGAATAAGAGATGCTTGAAAATGGTGGCTGATCAAAATGGAGAGCAGGTTCTGAGCTTTCTTACTTGATGATCAACTATAATGCAAGAAATTTGAGCACTCTTTCTAGGCTTTTCAGGTGCATAAATTAGCTTTGTAGATCTCACTTTTTGCTGGCAAATTCCACATGGTAGTCCTCTTTATTTGCTAGCTAGATTGCTTGGAGTGGGATTTCATTACATCAGTACTAGAGATGATCCAACTGCAGTACCTTCGTTCGTAAACCATAGTATTACTACCATGTAATATCAGATAGAGACTATTTCCTTTTCAGTAATCCTTAGTTCTCATTAATGTGGTTTGCATTCTTAGAAGTTTCGGGCATAGAAAACGAACTTCAATTAGCCAAAAGTTGCAGCCCTCCAAATTCTTCTCTTCCTTTTTTTCCCCCCTTTTTTTCTGGTTGAAATAAAACTTCATTTAATACACGACAATTAATTCTTCAAGGACATAGGGTACCAATACAATTTAACTAGAAAAAGATTTAAAACAGTACCAACGGAGTTAAACGATAACAGAAGGGGGGGCGGGGGGGAATGATTTGTTATCATACTTCAAATGGATCCACTGAATCTGATTGAGAGACCATAACTTTTTGTTTGTGCTAGGAAAGGAGGCTGTATTTTGATCAATTCGTGCATTGTACGTATACCTAAAATTTAAAAAAAAAATGAACAAAGGAGACGATTGGTTTTTATTTTTTCATTCGTTGAATTTTTCATAAAATTATTCTGAAGAAGAAGGGTTCTTTTCAGGCTTGAAATGGAGAAGGGGTTGCTTAATATAACCCCCATTTTTTCTAGTTGCACCCTCTTTTTCTTTTCTTTTCTTTCTTTTTTTCTTTTTTTTTTTGGCATTTTGCAAAGTGCTCTAAAAATATTTTGGCAGGGGTGGGGCTGCAAAAGTTAAAAAAAAAAAAGAAAAGAAAAGAATAGAAAGTACAGCTAGAAAAAATAGGGGTTACAATTAGCAATAGACAAGGAAAATTAGGAAAGTCAGAAAAACAAACTAATTAGTAATTAGTGAAGTAGGGAGTTTCCCCAAATTCAGTGTATCATTATTTAATTTGTACAATTGATTGAAATCCTAAGTCCACCTTCCCAATAATATCTAAAAAGATATATGAAATGTTTCTACATTCACAATTATTTTACTTTTGTATATGTTTATTATTATGCCCCTATGAATATGAATATGAGTAAAGCCGAAATATGTTTTCTTCTGTCTCCACTGTTACTTTTCTTTTTTTTAAAAATAAAGTTTTTGGACTAATTCAATTGTGGGTTACAGAGTCTAATCCTTATTTTCTTCGTTTTCCAAAGTATGAGTATGAAAAGAGATAAATTTAAAAACATGAAAATAATTAATTAGAGGCATTTTCCATATCTCAAATTTCTAGCATTCTTCTTTCGGAAAAGCAGAAAATTTATCTTGGAACGACTATTTTATATTTTTTTTTTCAATTGACTTGCACCAAACCATGAAGCAATCAACTTGTCATCATATGGTGGAAGAATAAACATGCTCTTCATTATCGATATCTATAGCTCTTCATTAGAATTTTAAGAGAGGAAAATGGACATTGTCTTTGGGGAATGAGGAATAGTTTGACCGATATCACTTAACCACAATCTCATTTGAGTCCATAATCTCAATGAGGACTCCCCATACATTCCATATTTCTTTTTTGAATAGAAACAAGGAATTGTATTAAGAGATATATGCTTCTAAAGGATAATCAATTACAAGTGGAATCATTACTAACTCGACGTTAGAGCTATGATTTGAAATAGCACATTGCACGAGTCACTGTATTGGAACATTAAAATATTCCTAACAGCCGGGGGCAGCTGCCTTTTATACCGAAAAATCACATTGTTTCAATAAAAACGCATTAGAAGAATCAAATTCACAATATACACTCTAATGAAACGTATTTCTAACCAATTAAGTTAACATCTTTTCACAGTGTAAGTAATCTATTATAGATCATACACTAATGATGGCTTGCTCAGCATATTTGTATCAACGTTGAGACAACTTTAGCCACTTTCATTTTCCCCTTGGAAGATTATTTATGCACCCAAATTATCTCTTTCGTGATCATGGAATATTTATACACATTTATTATATATAATTTTTTACTATATAGACAAAAAATTATCATTTTTAAAGTTGTTTCCCTTTTGGCTCACCCCTCTCTCTCTCTCTCTACCCAAAACTCTAAAATTAACAAAAAAAAAAGCATCAAATTGTCTAATGCATTGCAATGAGTAGTGATTCTACACCAGTTTCCTTGATTTTGAAATAAAAACTAGTAAAAACATCAACATATAATTTTTTTCTTTTATTTTTGGGGAAAATTTTAACCTAATTTGGTGAAACCTACCATGATGTTCTGTCATGTTGGGCGGAACTCATCGGAGGGTTTCGCCGTACTTGGGGGGAACCCTACGAAGGTAGGTCATTTCTGTCCAAAAGGGCAGAAGTGATTCTGGGCAGAAGTCACCGGCTTGTTCAGTCCAATACGTCGAAACAAACACTAGCCACCCAAAATTTTAATTTTTATAGCTTTTTTAATACCGTAATGAAAGGAACATAGGAGTTTGTCTTTAGGTATTTAATTAACCTTTAATTTTTAGCTTTTTTAATACCGTAATGAAAGGAACATAGGAGTTTGTCTTTAGGTATTTAATTAACCAAATAGGATCGTCCACTTCCTATAGAATCTATCATATATATATATATATATATATATATATATATATATATATATATATATATATATATATATATATATATATATATATATATATATATATATATGTGTGGGGGTAGTTTGAAGAATTAGTCTTCTTTCGCACAAATTTGAATTAGTTTTTCTTACATTTGAATTTTAATATTTGTAAAGTTTTTAAAAACTTGAAGGAAGCTAAAAAATGAATAATGAATTTTTATAATTACATATAGCAAAACTAAAAACTATATATAGTACCTCCTATTTATATATTTGTCTTTCGTATGTGCACAATCTTTTTGATAATCTCTCAATCAATTTATTTTGATGTGTATTGTACTAAGGTATCTGTACGATTTTTTTTGTCTTGATTTTTTTAAAAATAAATTGTTTAGGAGTGAATAAATGAAACTCAAAATTAAAATGTTATATTGAGTTTTGTGTTAAGGGAAAATCCAAATAATACTCAATTTACTCTCGAAAATAACGATTTTGACACTCAATGGTATATTTGAAATGGGTTTTAGTTTCATTTTTTGTTTTAAAATGTGTAAAAGTGAATTATTTGTAAAATGAGAAATTGAATTAAAATTTTTTTCCCACTTTAATTTACAATCCAAACACATCTTTAATTATCTAAAAAAAAAGTCATTTTTGACGTGGCCAAAGTCGAACGCATATATAACTACGGAATCAAGCTTAGGTGAAGGCCCAAATCTGTGTCATGCAATTTTTCTCCTGATTGTACCCTTGTTTAGGCCCATATGTGGACTTACTGAGTCAGAAGCCCAATTGAATCCTTCTGGGTTGGGGCCCTTAATTATAGGTTTAAACCCCAAATAGAATAAAATAAATCGGTCCAGCCGAAATTATTGCTAAGCCGGACTCCTTTTACCAATTCAACCGGTTCAGGTCTGACAAGCATCTCCTTAGTGAACGTATTTTTCCCCAAATCAAACATGCCCTAATACCATCTCTTCCTCAATCTAAGGCGCAGACACCAAATTGAAGCCAAATTCTTCCAAGAGAAGAGAGAGGAAAGAAAATCCGAAATGGCGTCCGCAGCCCCAACACGAAAAAATGGAGGAGGCCTTTTTGAAGGGCTCTATAGAGTGATTATGCGCCGGAATTCTGTCTACGTCACCTTCGTCATTGCCGGAGCTTTCCTCGGTGAACGGGTCTGTCATTTTAACATAATTTATTATATTTTGTAGTTGTTATCATGTTTAGATGTGCTTAGATTGGATTGAGTAGTTGAATTTGGATCTGAAGAAATGGTAGGAAAGAAACAATTCCCCTCTCCCCTATTTGGGTGGTTGTGGCTGCATTTAGTCTTTTGTATTCTTGGGTTTCAAACAGTTAACTTGATGCGAATTAAGGATCTTATTGGGATGGATTCCCTTCCGTAGGCTACATCTGATTGATTTGATGACATCAGTGATTCTTTCTTTTTTTTTGAATAATGGATGATTTAATTAATTTGTAATGGTATGGTGTTTCAGGCAGTGGACTATGGCGTTCGGAAACTCTGGGAGCAGAACAATATTGGGGTATTACTATTTTTGCTTTTGTTTATCTTTCTTGACCTATTTTTATTTGGAGTGTGTTTGTTCTTTTATTTACATTTTTTTCTTTAAATTTTATTATGGAGTACCTTTTTTGTGGTTTTATTTTGTTTCTGTATTTCATTATTTTGTATTGATTCAGATGGAACCTTTAATGTTGGTAATAAACAACACAATGGACTTAATTTATTGTGCATGATCAATCAAAACTCAAGTCAAAATGTGTTCAGTTATTCATAAGTCGACAATGCTTGTAGTCTAGTATCCAGAATGCTATTCAGAGTAATGTGTTACTTAGCTAGTCGTCATATCAACCGCTGCTTCATGAAGGCTAAGCATGATTAGCATTCTGAACTGTATCGGGTTGATGTGTGACATACTTTATATATCTAGTAGTAGTGTCGACCTGCCTCTTACTGTGCATGATTGGAATTCTCGGTAGTGCAAAATTGTATTATTTAATAGGAGTACTACTCAAATTAATCTTGGGACATTCTTGCTCCGGTGCGTTCCTTTATATACTTAAACCATTGCTAAATTTTCTTATACCCTGTAAGGCTCAATCAACTATAGCCCTTGTATCAATTCGTAGACAACCTAATTCAGTTATTAGCAATTAAGCTTCAGGAAAAACCTTCTCCTACATTCTGTTATGTAGGATGAGCGATTTTCTACTTGTTGTCTTATAGACCCTCATAAAAATTTTTATTAATTAATATTGAGAGGATGAGACTTCCGCTGGTAAGGTGGAGATCATAGCTAGTTTGGGCAGGTTATTGTCTTGGCTGGATGGATTAAGTTATATCATTGCTCTTCCTGTTATGGCCCTGTCATAGCCTTGAATTGAATGGAGCTTCTATATCACTGTTATGGTATCTTTAGATGCTGTTAGCCATGGTCTTGCTAAAATCCACAGTCCAAGGACAAAACAAAGCAACTTGATATGATTTAAGACCAATGTTTAAATTGTTTCCTTTCTAGTCATTTTGCCAATCAGAAGTTCTTGGTTGGTCATAACATTGGCTTTGCTGAATCACACTAACGAATAGCATGCCCATATTAAGTTTCTTTAACATTTAACTTTCTCATAAATATTCCGTTTATTGTGGTTAGGTAGGTTTTTTGACCAGTGAAACACCATGCATTCCATTACCTCTCTCTCTCTCTCTCTCTCTCTCTCTTGTCGAGGTTTTGTAGTGTTGTAACCACTATATTTTAATTGATGAAGAACAGCTGCCTGCAATTATTAGGAGTGTGTCCTAATGGGGAATAAGGTTCTTGGTTACAATTCCTATAATATTGGACTTTCACTGATTGCAGACTTGTCTTTTCTCTATCCATTCACATTAATCAGATATATTAATGAAAAACTGTGCAATGTATATTTACGTAAGGAAGAAGATGTGTATTTGTTGTGCAAATAGTTACATTCAATATGTATAATTTTAGGAATGTGGAAAATGTAGAAACTTAGAGGACAATTTTGCAGAGTTCCATTCTAAAATATCTTGAGCACAGAGAACTATGGGACCTCAGATTGAGCAGGGTATAGAGGGAGAGAGATCAAGAGGATGGTTTGTTGAGGTCCCTATCAAAAAGGGCTGAATAAGTATTTTTAACAATGAGCAATTTTCTGACTGGTGATGGAATGGAATTTGAAATTCCCCTGTGAGAAAGAGGGAGATAGGAAAGGCAGCGGGCTTGTAGGGAACTGCTGACCTCTTGTTCTGGCCTGGTATTGATCATAAAGGAGAGAATCTGCATGGGATGATATTGATCATCTATTGTCTAGGCTTATTGATTAAATTTTTCCTGGGGTTGGGCAGAAAAATAGCTTTTATAAAGTCAAGTGGCAAAATTAGTCAAAATCTTAAAACTTTTTACGTGTTCATATTGCATCTAAGTCCTTCAATGATGTAAAGTAATCCGCATACCAAGTTAGTGGATTTAATATTCCTTGCAAAGCAGCATGAACATGCTTTTGGTTGGGAATCACTAAATCAAAATTTGTTTTCATTGATGACATTCCCTAAACCTAGAGTTAAGAAATTTTATGGAAAAAAGAAATCCAAGAAAGAGGATTGGGCTAAAGAAAGCGGAAATTGTAGGAATTGAACTTTCCTATGTTTGGTACAAATCTATTAATTCCGTGTCTTCCAAAAGACCAGATGTGAATAAAAGAATGATAATTTGCCCAGAGTAGCTCAATAGGCATATATTGATATTTAGGATCCTCTTAATCCTTTCTATGCACTAAGCAAAAAATTGCAAATCAAGCACATTGGATAAAGAATTCTGTCTCACGTGCTGTTGCCGAAGCCACAAAACTTTTATCTGCAGGAACTCTACAGCTGTATGACTGTATTAATGCACAGCTAATACTAATCAGAATAAGTAAAAAAAAAAATTGTTTACTACTGACTTTTACCTTTGTGATTGTGAAGGCAAATGTGGTTATTTGTTTCGATACTGGATTGCATGCAGATAAAACTGATCTAATTTGTGTGAATCATTAAATGGACTTTTGACATGTGCAC
This sequence comes from Rauvolfia tetraphylla, assembly GCA_030512225.1. Lineage (NCBI taxonomy): Eukaryota > Viridiplantae > Streptophyta > Magnoliopsida > Gentianales > Apocynaceae > Rauvolfia > Rauvolfia tetraphylla. Next base: position 3,576,598 of record JAJQKT010000062.1, read on the forward strand.
CCCCCCCCCAAACACCTCTTTTTCCGTGTATGTGTGTCTTTGGGGTATGATGCTCTCAACAATCTCTCTTTTCTATTACATCGAAGCTGTAGTACTAGATTAAAATCTATTTATTTGCTTTTCCTGAGGATGATCGGGATATTATTAATCCTTTTCCTTTCAGGACTGGTATTCTTTTCCCACTCCATTTTATCTTTGTAATTCATCTTGCAATAGAACCAAAGAGTTACACAAAAATTTGCTGCTATGCTCATCTTAATGTGAATCGCCTTTTGCCCTTTTTATTTGATTTGCCTAGATATCTTTATCTACCCATGCTCTTCCTATAAAAGAGGATTCACTATCCTTAGGACTTACTGGCATTTCTGACTGAGCTTTTATATTTGGGATTGCAGAAGCGATATGAGGACATTCCAGTTTTGGGTCAGAGGCCATCTGAATAAGGCGGCAGCAGCATCAGTTCCCGCATTCTGTTTTCTAGACTCAAAAAGATTTCTTGGGAATAATATTGTATTTGGTTCTTAGCCTGAGATTACTTGGAATTGCATAAAACACTAAATGCTCTAATTTGTATCTTTTGTCCTGCAGCTAGGTTGCCTGTGATGGGTCTTCATTTTAAACTTTAATTTCGATGTGATGGCTTTTTTTTTTTTTTTTGTTAGACAATTTTCACTTTAAAATTCATCTTAAAAGAATTTTCAAATAAATTTATAAATACAATTAGATAGAAAATATTCTTAATTTGAATAATGAAACTTATAAATAAAAAATGAAAATATAATTGAAAAATAAAATTCATAAAAATGAGGACCAAATGGAAGTTTGACAAATCGTGGTGGTGAAGCTCCAAAGTTTGATGAAACCCCAGTAAGAGCTCTATTAGGCTTAATCTTCTATTAGGGTTGTCAATAAGTTGGGTTTTATTTGAATTTATTGGGTATGGTATGTTATTTATACTTGTTTATTCAGACTTAGATATCAATTTGATAATATATATTCTGAATAAGTATGAGTAATGTTTTAGACTGATAAATTTGGGATCCAATTAAATTTTTAATAATAATATTTTATATACTTGATTTTTTTTACAATCGTTAGATGTATTTTGATCTAACAATCATTTGAATTTTTTTATATATTAGATTTTTTTTATTTTTAAAATTCTTATCGGGTCTATCCGGATTCGAACTAAACCTTATCGGATAAGGTACGGGTCTAACCTATTTAGGCCCATCAGGTAATTGGGTTGGGTCGGCACCTTTAAGAGTCATTTGGATCTGGGTCCGAGACAAGTTGTCCTAGATTCGTTTGGACACGTTGATAGCCTTACTTTTTATATACTTATTGACTACAATGTATTAAATTTACGATTATTTTTATTAAAAATTTCTTTAAATATTAAAGTTTTTTAAATTTTCTCTCTTAACAACTTTCTTAAAAATCTTTTCACCTATTAATTAATATACAATAAAAATAAAATCTTAAAAAGAGAAAAATAAAAAATAAAAATTTTAAAAAATGAAAACAAGGGGAACCACAAGAAGGTATCCCAATAAGGATAAAAGAAAAGAGTGCAAAATAAGAAAAATGAGTAAAAAAAAGAGAATTATTTTTCTTCTTGGGAAACCTTCTTCCAAAAAAAAAAGGGTTAATTGCAAAAAATCCCCTTGAAGTTGGGAGGGTCGGGCACTTTAGTACCAAAAGTCAAAATATATGTAATTTACCCCCATTCGTCAAAGTTCGTTAGTTAGGGTTTTAGAAAAGTTAACGTAAGTCACACCTGAATTTATAAAATTACATAATTATCTCCAAAAATTCATATTACAAAACACCTCCTTGAAATTGGTGGGTCAGACAATTTAGTGTCAAAAGTCAAAATATATACAGTTTACTCTCAACGACTATCAATCAAGAGTTAAATAAATTAGCAATCGCTAGTCCACAAAAGATTGAGAGAATGAAAAGATTGTTAAAGTAAGTGGCGGCGACTTATCTCACTTAGAAAGCTTTAGAAAGAGGAAAAAGAAGAGAGAATCAAACATCTATTAGGAAATTTTAAAAAATATATGTCAGAACCAAATCATCACCGAAGGTGGAATTTTGATGCAGTGGGTTCTCTCTAAAACTTCTCCATGTGGCTGCTTAATTCCTCCACCATCTCTTCAAAGCTCCATTAGGAAATTAAAAAATATATATATCAGAACCAAATCATCACCGAAAGTAAAAATTAGATGCAGTGGATTATCTCTAAAACTTCTCCATATGGCTGCCTAATTCCTCCATCATCTGTTTTATCTTCTTTCTAAAGTTTTTTGAGTGAGATAAGTCGCCGCTACTCACTTTGATCATCTTTCCTCCTCTTAATATTTTGTGGATTAACAATTGCTAATTTGTTTAACTTTTAATTGACGGTCGTTGGGGGTAAACTACATATATTTTGACTTCTGGTACTAAATTGCCCGACCCCCCCCCCCCCCACTTCAAGGGGGTGTTTTGTAATATGTAATTTTAGAGACAATTATATAATTTTACAAGTTCAGGACTTACGTTAACTTTTTCAAAATCTTAACTAACAGACTTTGTCGAATGGGGGGTAAACTGCATATATTTTGACTCCTGAAACTGCATATATTGTTGAATGTTGTTTAGAGAGAGAAAATTAAAAAAAATTAAAGTTTAGAGAGAGAAAAATAGTCTCTCTTCAGTTAGCAATTTAGTTTGTTACAATCAACAAGTCTTAAGTTTTAAAAGGAGTTAAATCAATAAACTCTATTCTTATTATATTAAAATTATTTTAAAACTTATTAATTTTAAATTAAATAAAAAATTTATCTCGAAATTTTTAATTTTAATTCAAAGTAAAAAGAAAATAATAAATTTTTTTGGTAGAAAGAGAATCATATATAGTCAAAATAAAAGTGAAATATATACACTACAATTACAAAATACTGATTGTACTGATTAATTCTCTTACTATAATGAGTCAAGCATTTTTTTGCAACAATTGTGCACATTCAAAAATTGTCCCTGTTGATGTTATCTTTTATTTTCACCTGTGTCAAGAAGTGAGAAGGAAATGGATAATAGAAAACAACGGGAGCATTGCTCTAATCACAAACTTTCCATTCCCCTGCGCCCCGGTAGCATTACTCAAATTTTGTCGAAAAATTCCTTCAAATTTGTTTCTAATTTGGTGTAAGATTAGATAAATTTTAGTTTTTATATTTTTCTTATTTTTTTTAAAATTTATATTATTTATAAAAAAATATAAGTTCTTATACTGAAATTCTACATTAAATTTTAGTATGAAATAATATCTAAATGCAGTCATTTTGAATAAAAGAATTGAGAGAGAATAGAGATATGAGAGAATATAATTATGGGTGTGATTGGATAGAGTTTGGTTTTGAGATTTTTTGTCTTGGGTTTCGGGAGAGAAATTTTTATGAGAGAAAAAGTGAGATGTGAGATGAGAAATTTGCATTGAATTGAACCCAATCAAAGTAAAACCTGTTTGTATAAATGAGCAAAACAAAAATATGTTATTGCGTTTATAAAAATATTATAATAATTAGAGTTTTGGAAGAATTTGCAATTTACCCCAATAATGAAATTTACTATTCTCAATAAATAAATTATTAATAAATTATTTACTATTATTAATTTCCATAGTATCTCTGTCATTTCAATCCTCACTTTCTCTGTTTAGAAAAACTCTCTTCCTCCATCCTTAGAGATAAAAGAAGAAGAAAAGCTCAAACATTAAACAAAAAAAAAATCTAAGAGATTCAAGGGGGAAAATGCATTAAAGAAAAATAAACCAAAATCATAGAACAATTTTTTTAAAAAAAAAAAAACTGCAGCTCACCGCTGCCTGGGCGCAATTTTTGCCAGACAAGAGCGGGCACCTTTATTATACCCCCGCCCGGCGCGGAACCACACTTCTGGCCCAGCTGCGCAGAGGGCGGAGCAACGCACTCGGCCCTGCACGGCTTTTACGGTGCACCACATTTGCAGCCGGAATCTCACCTTTTTTTTTCTTAGGAACACGAAGATTTTGTTCAGATTTGCAAAATTTTCTAGGTCAAATTTTCCAAAAATAAAACTTTAACTTAATTCTTATATTGTTTTAGTTATAGTGCATTTTTAATTTAAGTATCTCTTGCTACCTCCTTAAAAAGACTTTTTTTTTCTAAAAGAAGTTATAAAAAATTTGAAAAAAATTCTAATTATTGATTAGAATTTAAGAATTTTTTTTTTGTCAAGCATCATAAAAGACTGCCAAACTAAAGGTCATATTTTCCGAGGGAAAGACTCCAAAGTTGAAAACCTTTGAAAATCTCATGCGTTCTGCCAAGTAAGGTTGGAAATTAAGGTTCATAAGCTGTTCATAAATCAAAATCTTGCACCAAAAAGTTCCTTCTCTCTCAAGGTCTTCATGATTAGTATTGCCTCAATTCTAACTGCCAAATTGATGAGTGATATTTAGGCCTATTATCCTTTTTTCCCCTTTTGATACTATTAGGCCTATTGACTTATTTCATCATAGTATATTTTTCTCTGGCACATTTATGTCCCACAATTTGACACATTTGACCCCTTCTTCGACAAGCAATTATCATTTTAAACCAAAAAAAGGGGGAAAAAAATAAAAAAAGACAAGCAATTATCATGATACATGGAATCTACAATTTGACAAATTTGCCGCGTACTCAAAACGCAATTATCTTGGTGGGTGATATGGACACATTACGCTCGAGTCTGCTATGGTGCGGATAAATTTTTTCTCACATGTGCAGAAAGGTTTTTTAGCCCTTCGATAGGTCAAAAATTGATCCAACGGCCTAAATCATTCAAGGGCAGTCTAGGAACAAAAAATTAAAATTGTAAAATCTTAAAAAATGAGAAAAATTTAAATTTGTATGGTATAATGATGACATCCCATTAATCGTCACATCGAAAATGGAGAAACTGTAAAATGATAGCTCAACAGTCCTATTTCTATTTTTTATTTTCATTTCCATTTCCATCTTCATCTTCTCTCCATCTCTTTCTCTCGTGCTTTCTCGCTCTCTCTGCAACTCAAAGAAAGTAATAGCTTTAACAACATTTTGCGTTAAAAAATAGTGAGATATGGTGACCAAGACTGATTTTGACGCAAGGTTTCAGTTCCGTTGTAAAACCACCCACATCATCAACGCGAATCGGGCTCTCCGAAATTACCCCAAGCTCAAGCAGAGATTGGCAACACTGACCAAGGCTGGCTTCGATTGTCTAACGGAGTTCCAACTAGAAACAATAAACTCTTCGATCGTGCATATGCTTCTGAAGCAGTTTGATTGGAGAAATAAATTTTTTATGATTAATAGTGATCATAGGGTGGAGATAACGGAGGAGGATGCTGTGAGAGTGTATGGGCTCCCTACGGGACCAAATGAAATTATGTCTGGGGAGAAAGCAAAGCCAGCGTCTAAGCATGGCTTTTATTTTGAACTCAATCTCGGGTTAGCCCCTTCAGCAAAGTGCTATGTGTCCCATGATATCATAGAGGATCGACTGATAAATTTTCAGGGTGATAGTCATACCTTCGCCAAACTGTACATACTGCTAGCAATAAGCACATTGGTTGCACCAAAAAACTCCGAGACGATTAGCCTAACAAACTACTCAAGGTATTTGGATAATATAGAAACGTACAATTGGGCAAGACACATTGCTGAGTTTTTGAATGCATGGGCAGAATTTTTTGCAAAGAAAATCCTAAAAAATCCTTCCTCTTGGCCAGAGGATAACATGCACCTTCTACTGGTACGAACAATTCTTCAGTGTGAACATAATAATTATTCACTTACTGGCAGATGCATTTGTTTAGGATCTGAGTAGTGATCATAGGAGACTGAATAATTATTCTTATGTTTGCGTAATAATTTTTCACTGATATAGTGATGTGGACTGAATGTTGCTTCTTGGAGACTGAATAATTATTCTTGTGTTTAAATAATAATTATTTATTGATGTGATGATTGTGGATTGAATGTTGCTTTTTGAAGACTGAATAATTATTCTTGTGTTTAAGTGATAATTATTCATTGATATGATGATTGTGGTTTGAGTGACGAATGTGAATGTTGTGCATAATTATTCTTGTGTTTGGATAATAATTATTCATTAACTATTATGGATTGAGTGATAGTCGTGGATGTTGTGCATAATTATTCTTATCTGAGGAATAATAATTATCATTGATGCAGGTACGGTGTGCCGAGGTTTTGCAAGAAAAATCTGATAGTGAGTTGCAGAATGTTTGTTTGCTTGATGATGCAGCATTGGGTCGAACACATCCCGCAATCCGGGGTATGGTCCAACCAGGACTGACTAAACAAGGTTAGGCGCAAGATTGCTGCGAGGCTTTTATTACAGTCTAAAAATCGCGTATGAGATGAGGTCTTAGCAGCCGCCTTACAGTGGAAGGGAGACTAACGAAAAGAAAGAAATTGATGTTTTTGAATTATGCTCTATTTTTAAGTGATGGATTGTGAACACTTGTAAGCCAAATATGCCAATTATTCTAAACGAGATGCATAATTATTCCAAACGCATGTGACAATCACTCAGTACTTTGTGCATAATCATTCATGTTGCTTGTGATAATAATTATTCTTAGCCTGGGATAATAATTATTCATTGATATGATGATTGTGGCCCAAATTATGATTATTCTTGCTGTGCATAATTAGCCTTGTGTGTCAAGGGGACAAACAAGGCCTAAGAAAGTGATATGTTTGAATTAGAAACTTATTGGCTGCATAATTATTCTGTCGGCCTGTAACAACTATTCATTTAATGGGTTGTGAATAATTTTGATTTGCAGCATAAGCTAATTATCCAGTTTATAGATTGTGCATAATTATTTTGTCGGAATGTAACAATTATTAAGTTTAAAAAAAACACTCGTCCATGATAATCGGGAATAAGAACCAAATTGAAATTTGTTGATACAACTGCAACTAGATTCACACTGATAAATTCAAAGTGTATGGATTATAGATCAAGTATTTATTTTGCACGAAGGGAAGATTGCAATGCATTTTGGCTTGAAAGTTGCCTTTTGATAGCTACTTTTTTCCTCAGTCAGGCCTTCATCATCAAGCTCCGGAGCCTCTTCCTTGAGCAATTTGCATTCGGCCGAGCCTTAATTGTCCTTGTAGGCTCAGGGCCATCACCGGGAGACCGTGCTTAGTCAAATGTTACATGATATGCGAATAATTATTCATACATTTCACAATAATTATTATCTGCTTTATTTGAGAATAATTATATGTACATTCGATAATTATTATTCTTGATATAATTTAACTGCCAAATGAAGTTGTTTGACAATATTATTAACTTACGGTCAATAACACACTTGGGGGTTCCATCATACCCAAGATTGCTGCTAAGCATCTCCAAAACCCTTTTGCAGAGTTCATCTAACTCGTTGTCAATCATATTGTAAGTGTGATAGTCCAGACACACACTTATAGCCAACATAATCATTTTATGTGTGAGCGTTTGGTAGCGCTCATCGTATTCTGTCGACCGCTTACCAGCAATCGAAGCAATTGGAAGTTGAAAGTCACACTTCGCATTCTTGGTCCACATTTTCAAAACATAGTGAGGCGACAATGTTCTCATGTTGCAGTTACCAAGAGAGTCGAGCACATCCATGACCTTTTGGATATGTCTGCAAAGAATCCCCAGTGTTTCAAACAAATCGTATGAGCATTCTAGCACCATTTTATCCAGCTCAACATGGACGCTTCGATCATCTAGCTTCGTCTCTGAAATATCGTCTTTGCACCTGTACACGCGATACTTAAGCATGCTATTGTGGACGTCACTGGTTTCACAGGCTTCAATGATATATTCAAATATCCCGTGATACTGTTCCTATAACATAGCGAACATATTAGGGGTATACTGCTCTCTTGCATACCTAGCCAACGGTCTGTATATGAAGCTATTGTTGGGTAACCTAGTTATTGTCAGAATAATTATTCAAAGTGATATGCGTAATTATGATGTTATATTTGAATAATTATGTAAAGATATTGAATAACTATTCAAATCACTATTCATTGGCGCAAAACCCTTGGATCTTTTCTGCCTCTCTCCTACTCTATACCATCCAATTAAAGTGGTCAAAGAATTGAACGAGGTTGTGATCTGATTGGAGATACCCTTGAATTATCCCATTACAAGACTCGCTCAACTGAGTGGACATCATTCCTACAGTGAAATGTTGCCTAACCCATACCGATGACCACTGTCGACGAAATCCATGGATCCTCTCTACCCACCTATGGAGACCATTTGGGATACACTCATTTAGCATCATATTCCACACAAAGTCAAACTTTTTCTCGTCGTCGACAACATAAATCAAGTGATAGAGCTTGTCGGCAAATTGTGAGGTGAATAACTGCGTTAGGTTCTTTTGGGTATTTTGCCTTATATGCCAAGCACAAAGAGCATGAAATGTCTGAGGCAACACTGATTTAATTGATGTGGCCATGGCAGGATCTTAGTCGATGAATATGCTCTGCGGGGCTTTACCAGACATACACCGCAAGAACGTCATCAACAACCATTCAAACGACTCTGTCGTTTCATCATAGAGGAGGGCAGCACCAAAAACACAGCCTTGATAGTGGTGGTTGAATCCAACAAATAGAGCTGTCCAGTAAAGGAAATCAGACCCATAAGAATTTAATGACAATTTTGTTCAGATAATTATTCAGATGGAAAATAATAATTATTCAGGACAATATGAATAATTATTAATAAATGATTGAATAATTATGATTGAATAATTATTCTAAACACACTAACATAACGAAAATTTTTATTCGTTCTATACGTGGTGTCGAAGCTGATAGAATCTTCAAAAAAGCCATAATCCAGCTTCATTATATTGTTTGCCCATAATATATTTGCAATTCGTTCTTCACTGTCAACCTCGATGCTGTAGTAAAAAACGGGGTTGCGATATGCTTCATCACGAAAGTATTCCTGCAAAGTTGTAGCCTCTCCAAGCACCATTGCATTTTGTCTTCTTCTGGATAGGTGTTTTTTAGATCCGTGGAAAGGAAACCAAAACTGGCCTTACCCCCTGCGCCCAAAGTCATTACTTCATACGAAGATCTTATTCGAATACCAACATCCTCGTTCAATTTAACCACGATACCTTGAACATTACTAACGTGGCAGTCAGACCTTAGCATGTGGGCAAATTCTTTTGGTGTAGAGAATGATTATGATCCACAACCTAACTGTTTATCACATATATACCCCTAGCCTGATCAAGCTGTACTCTTATTTGGGCTTGACATCCTATTCTCTCCTCCCATCTTCTACTTTTGCTCATCGGTCTTGGCTCAATATGATTAGCATTTGCTTTGCTGTTCTTGGGGTCAAATTTGCTTCTCCACCAAAATCCCTCCTTATTACACACATACTTCATGTATTGCACTTTGCCTATCTTCGAGTATCTCCTCTCATACATTATCCTTGTTCCGAATCCAATACAGTGAGCATATCTATTGTAGAATGTATGAGCATCACTGAGAGTTAAAAACTCCATTTTCATCATTTCTTCCATGCTTGCTACACATAAAATAATAATTATTCGTTATAACTAGGAATAATTTTTTACTACTATATGAATAATTATTTAGTATCCGAGCATAGTTACCCTTCTCTTTATTGAAACGTCTTGAATACATGCAACCCATTGTTTCTTCCTACATGGATTGTGCTTCTGCATCTTCGGATTCAACCTTCACTATAAAAGAATGACAGAGGGTATGTAAAGAATCCTAACAATCCAAACAACATCTTCGAGGTACAAAACAAGACAGGTACAGAAGTTGCAAAGCAAAGACACGATGGACAGGAGAAGAAAAATATTGAGTTACCTGAGATATGGTTTCAAATGCTTCCATCATGGCAAGATTTCTTACTTAGAAAAGATCACTGAGAGGGTAGAATGAGAGAAGAATCGAAGAAGGAAGACAGAGGGAGGGGAAATAGGGAGGAAGGAAGGGGAGTATATATGACCAGTTCTAATCAATATTTAAAAGAAAAGTGACGTGATATGGCTGACATGACTGATCTTGGTGAGTAAATTTTGATTTTTTGTTCCTAGACTACCCTTGAATGCTCCAAGCCATTGGATCAATTTTTAACCGATCGAATGGTTGGAAATCCTTTTTGCACGTGCGGAAAAAAGGTTATCCCCATCATAGCGGACTCGCATTACGCTATTGTCAGGCATCCTGAGAGTTCGACGCCAATTGGAAGCATTTAACCCTAGTAATTGAGTCAAGTCCATCTCTTTTTTTTTTTTTTTTTTGTGGATGGCAGACTCTATCTCTATTTTCTTTCTTTCTTTCTTTCTTTCTCTTTTTTTTTTGTTTTGCTGAATAAACTCTATCTCTGACCCAGCTCACAGGGAGCGGCTTGTGCAGCGCACCAAATTGCAGCCAACAACGCACTTTCTTTTTCTTAGAAAAATGAAGATTTTCTTCAGATCTACAATACTTTTTTATGCAAATTCAACAAAATAAAACATGTAAAATTTTATAGAAAATCATTTGCTAATCTTTTGTAGAAGAAATCTGTTGGAATAAATTTGAATCTTGAGGAATTTATTAGAGAGATGCTCTATCTGGCATTTAGTATAAAGAGAGAGAGAAGAGGAGAAAATGAGATGGATTGTTACACTCGGTAATTTTTCTACTATATTTAGTAATTATGAAATAAAGGGACAAGAACTAAAGCAAAGGAACGCATTATATTAAATTTTTTAAAATTAAATTTAATCCTTGTAAATTATATGTAGGAGCTTTGAGCTCATTTTAATCACGGTTGAAATTATGGTATTATGTTTAACACCTTTTTAATTGATTTTTTTGGGTGGAAATTATTAATTGCATTATATGTAAAAGTATTTTCCCCTTTATATAGACCGAAGCTCACAGAGTTACACAGGCACTGAAATCCAAGGGTGCAAAAGTATGTGCAGTTCTATGTAAATGCAGACAAGAAGATGGACGAGAAAGACGAACAAACAAGAAGAAGCTGAAATTGCTGATATAGTTGACAATTCCGAGAAATTGTTGGGAGTCGGGAGATATTGCGTGAAATAAAGTTTGTTTCTATAATCACGGTCTCTACTCTAGAGTTCCTTCTTTAGTTAGTATATCAGTTAATAAGTCTTTCAGTTTCAGTCTCCAAAGTGAATGTGAGAATTGTTGGTTGTTGGCCTAAATAGTTGGCCAACAAATTTTGACTTTTGCCTTAACTTAGGAATCCCACATTGGAAGTTGATGAAAATGTGAGGAGATTTGATCCCTATAAAAGGGACTCTTCTCTCACACTTATCGTATCCCAAATTTGCATACTCTTCTCCCATATTAAATAAAAGCGGGCTGCTTGAGTGGTGCTCGGAGACTAGGCAATATTTTTGCCGAACTCCGTTATCAAATTTTTCCGGGTGTGTTCTTTCCTTATCTCTTTTATTCCGCATTTATTGTTATCGTTTTCTTTTCGATTATAGTATTCAATATTATTTGTCGGGTATATTCATAGTGTTTTGTATTTTTCAATTCACTAAAATTTTGTTTAGAGAGAATTATTACCCGAAATTCCCAACAAGAATAACCTTCTTTTAGCCACATAATTAGAAATTCTGTACGGAACACTGTAGTGGGGACTGAGATTTCAGAGTTTCCTGATTACAAAGGATTTTATGGAGTGCCTGATTTCGGTAGTCACTTTCCCACAGTTGTTCCATTTGTGTGGCACGTGAATTAATGAAGACTCATGCGGATGCCAGCTTGAAACAAAAAAGCTAGTTTGTTCATCACCTATCATGGCTTCCACTAACTTGTGTCCTGACTTTTTCAGTGAACTCCCAATGGAGAAATATTGGGAAACCATTGATCTTTACCAGTGGGAGGGCTTCTGGTACAGACGTCAGTTTCTGGAAGGAGCTATAGCTGCTCGATCAGCCTACGTTGCTCAAGACGACGATGTCATTCTTGCTTCTCCAACAAAAGCCGGCAGCACCTGGCTCAAGGCTCTCATACCATGCATTATGGACGAGAATTCTCATGGCGTCAGCGACGGAGACGATCATAGGGACATTTTGATCGAAAACCATCCCAACGACCTTATGCCGTCTCTGGAGTTCCAAATCTTCAACCCCAATAACAAAGGTAATAACCTGTCGGAGATGGCATCGCCAAGACTGTTTCGAACTCACTTACCCTATGAAAAGCTATCTGAATCAGCAAAGACAACAGGATGCAAGATCGTGTACATAATGAGAGATCCGAAGGATGTTTTCGTGTCCCTGTGGTATTTTGCAAACTCGGCGAGGAAGCCAGAGACTGGGCCATATCCTATGGGAGAAGCATTCGACAGTTTCTGCCGCGGAGTTCATGATTTCGGGCCCTTCCACGATCATGTTCTGGGGTACTGGAAAGAGAGCTTGGCGAGGCCAGAGAAAATACTCTTCTTAAAGTATGAAGAAATGAAGAAAGATCCAAGAGGGCAGGTGAGGAAGTTGGCTTCATTCCTCGGAAGGCCATTTACAAGTGAGGATGAAATTGACAAGGTCTTGTGGAGGTGCAGCCTTGAAAGGCTCAAGAATTTGGAAGTGAACAGAGAAGGATCAGACCCTTGGAGTACCCTTCCAAAGCATGCATACTTCAGGAAGGGTGTAGTTGGGGATTGGAAAAACCATTTCTCTGCTGAAATGAAAGAACGTCTTGATGAAATCACCCGCAACAAGTTTCAAGGATCTGGTTTGGATGTGCCTCCGCAGTAAATGAGGAACTGGTCCCTGATTTCGCTTTCTGAAAACCATATTTGCATATGTTAAGGCTGGTGGTACTTACGAACCATTGTCAATCTCATGATTGTGGAATTGTAAGCGTTCTGATTTTATTTACACAATCAACCATTGTAGACTTGTATGAATTTGTTTACATCACTTTCTTGTTAGAAACTGGGAATATATAAACCCCGGGCAAATTCAATAATACTCAAAAACTTTTTGGAAACACAGTAGGCTACAGTCAAGCTTCTACTTCACAAGTTGAAAACTCTGTGGAATCTTACAAAAGAATTGCTTCAGATTAATAAACCACTAGCAAAACAATTTAAGTCGGTTCCTAATGCACAACCTGTAGTGCAAGAAAGTATAAATTTAATACCTTTTTTTTTTTTTTTAAAGAGAAAGTTCCGCAATTACAGTCAGAGCTACAGCTGGAGGAATTGCCTCCATCCATGGTGTGAGTTCAGATAGATAGTATCCTTGAGATGTGTGGTGGTTTGGGACCTAAAAATCCGGTTCAGCTATGGTGCTGACCGTCCTTTTGCTCAACACGTGCAAGCAGCAATCTCTACTGTAGGATTGGCTTTTTATTGATCCAACGGCTGCCGGGGACAGTTTTGGAACTAAAATTTTTTATTCTCCCATTCATTTATGTCATTTACTGTAACCTTTTTAAAGTGCCCTTTCTTCTTGAAAATTAAGGCTCTACTTTCCCTCCTACTATTTAGTCTCCCTCCTCCTTCTTCCCTCTTCTCTCTTCTCTCTTTCCCGCTCTCTGTTGAAAATGACGGTCGCCAGAAATCGTTACTGTGAGATACCAAAAAGAAGGTGGAATACTTATTGCAACTTGAGCATAAGATTGCATGTTTATCTCAAAGGCGGACAAATACTATATTAGAGTATCCATTGCAATTTCATACAGATGCCAGACCTCCATGTTCAACCAAATCTTTCCTCCTTCTTTGTAGGGTTTCAATCTCTGTTTTATATGAAACAAAAAGATTTTGTTTAACCGAGCCCAATCTTTTTTTGAGTCATGAATATAAGAAAAACACCAAGAGCTGCATGTATGAGCTCATGCACACACGCTGGCACTTACCATTTTTGAAGTAGGCTCATTAAGAAACATTTCTCTCTTTTGAAGGTTGAACATCAAGGTGTAGTCTCTAGGGGCATTCATTCGGTTATTCGGTTTAATTTTGGTGGGATAATTTAGTTTTTGATTTTTTTTTTTGAAAAAACCTAACCAAATCGAATTATTGACAGAAACCGAACCGAACTGAACCGAAATAACAAATTGTGGTTTGGTTCGAGTTGAACAAAAACTGAAATTTATAGAGGAATAAAAAAACAGTTCCTTAGAAATTGAAATTGAAAAAGCTCACCATATATAAAAGAAGTAATAATTAACAAGCTCACAAGCATCTTTCAAAAAGAAAAAGAAAAAATAAAGCTCATCACATGTTCATTGAAATGAGGATACAAGAATTAGCATAAAATAGTGCAAATAAAAATCCCCTATAGTGTCCAATATGTTTTCCTTTGAACTACACAAATTCGGTCCTCTTCCTTCTTCTCTTGTAAAGTCAAAGGCAGAACCAGAAAATGAAATCAAAGGCAAAATCAGAAAATAAAATCTAACTAGGAGAATATCAAACGTGCCAGCCATGAGATGAAATCCAGAAAGAAGTGATTTTGGATTTATGATCCAAATTTACCTTATAAGTTTAAACTTCATAGGTCCAAAATGGTTGACTAATGACCCAAATTTGTAAGTTCTGAAAAATTAAATAAAGAAGAAGTCAATTATTAGTCTCCCAAACAAAAAATAGTATAAGATAATATAGACCAAAAAAGAAATTAGATAAGGAAGTACTAGATATAAAGAAAATGTCTAGAATCCATTTTTTCAAGAGTATCAATATCCTCTTCAATAGCAGAGGATAGGTTTCATTCCTCATCCACTTGGCACACATGAAGCATTGCACCATCTTAGGAGTTAAAGAACTCCTAAATGTGTCAAGAACACGCTCTCCCATATTAAAAGCTGATTCAGAGGCAATTGTGAAAATAGAAATAGTAGGAATATCCCTAACCATCTGAGAAAGTATAGGAAATCTAGGGGCATTTAACTTCCACCACTTCAAAATGTCAAATCCATCCTCATCCCTTTCTCTTTCTTCTCCAACGTACTTATCCAACTCATTTTTGTTATCAAGACCTCCAACCTCGTCGATTAAAATATCATACTCAAGTCTAGTATCCAAATCTAAATTTCTCCTCTTCAAGAACGACGATGTCATTCTTGCTTCTCCAACAAAAGCCGGCAGCACCTGGCTCAAGGCTCTCATACCATGCATTATGGACGAGAATTCTCATGGCGTCAGCGACGGAGACGATCATAGGGACATTTTGATCGAAAACCATCCCAACGACCTTATGCCGTCTCTGGAGTTCCAAATCTTCAACCCCAATAACAAAGGTAATAACCTGTCGGAGATGGCATCGCCAAGACTGTTTCGAACTCACTTACCCTATGAAAAGCTATCTGAATCAGCAAAGACAACAGGATGCAAGATCGTGTACATAATGAGAGATCCGAAGGATGTTTTCGTGTCCCTGTGGTATTTTGCAAACTCGGCGAGGAAGCCAGAGACTGGGCCATATCCTATGGGAGAAGCATTCGACAGTTTCTGCCGCGGAGTTCATGTTTTCGGGCCCTTTCACGATCATGTTCTGGGGTACTGGAAAGAGAGCTTGGCGAGGCCAGAGAAAATACTCTTCTTAAAGTATGAAGAAATGAAGAAAGATCCAAGAGGGCAGGTGAGGAAGTTGGCTTCATTCCTCGGAAGGCCATTTGCAAGTGAGGATGAAATTGACAAGGTCTTGTGGAGGTGCAGCCTTGAAAGGCTCAAGAATTTGGAAGTGAACAGAGAAGGATCAGACCCTTGGAGTACCCTTCCAAAGCATGCATACTTCAGGAAGGGCGTAGTTGGGGATTGGGAAAACCATTTCTCAGCTGAAATGAAAGAACGTCTTGATGAAATCACTCGCAACAAGTTCCAAGGATCTGGTTTGGATGTACCTCCACAGTGAAAGATAGGAATTGGTCGCTGATTTCGCTTTCTGTGTGCATTTTCTGAAAACCATATTTGCATATGTTAAGGCTGTTTGTGATACTTATGAACCATTGTCAATCCCACCATTATGGAATAGTAGGCGTTCTGATTTAACCAATAAGGAATCATCTTATTTGCTCAATCAATCATTAATGACTTGTATGAATTTGTTTACATCACTTTCTTGATATAACTGCTGAGACCATCAACACCTCCAACTCCCCAGCTTTTATACCCTTATCGGCAGAAGATAAACTGCAAATATATCAACGCTGGGCAAATTCTCTTATAATACTCAAAGTTCATGGAGAAACAGTAGACTATGGTTTAAAAGTTTTTACTTGAGAAGCCGAAACTCTTTGGAATCCGACAAAAGAGTTGTACATGATTGAACTTGGGTGAGATTTTTTCTCCCATAAAGTTGCAGAAGGCAGAAAATTAAAATAAAGCATTACATGAACATCTGTGGTTCATGGGTTAACAATCTCTTGCTGTAAGAAAATGGGAACCAAGATTCAAAGATCTTCAGCCAACTTCACCTCAAGTGCAATTTGGCGCAGATATAGTACGACCTTCATCTGGAGTTCTAAGATAGAGAACTACTTTGAAGATATGAGAAGATAAATTTCGGATTTGTGAAGATATGATATGGTCGTATTTTTAGTTGATATATTCTGTACAGTTGTTGTATTGATATGTTTAGTAAATTAAAAGTTAATTTAGGATTCCTTGGCGTCATTAGGGCAGATAGATATCTTACCACTAGTGTATTCTATTTATTGGGGCAATAGAAACAGAGAAGCATTCTTTTACAAAAATCTCTAGAACCAAACTTTACATGGTATCAGAGCCAAACAAACTCCAATGTATGACACGTAAGCCAGCAAAGATGTAGGTGTGTGTGCATTCGTGTCCGGAGATAACCTTGATCTTCTAATCAGTCATGTTCAACTGAAAGAAGAAACCTACGATGATTGAGTAATGGCGTTTCATACAACATTACGAGCCAAGAAAAAGTTAGGGTTCATAGATGGAACCCTAACATAACCAAGTTATAATGCTCCAGAAATAGAAGATTAGTCGACCGTCAACTCAATGGTGGTCTCCTGGACTTTTAATATGATTGAACCAACGCTGCGCTCAACCATCACCTATATAGAGATAAAGGGATCTCTGGCAAGATCTTGCGCAGTGTTTTTTGGTCTGTAATGGGCCTACGATTCAGGAAATTAAAGTAGCAATAGCTAACCGCCGACAGCAAGGTAATGCAGTGATTACCTATTATGGACGACTGAAAAAGCTCTAGGACGAGCTTGCCAACTATGAGCGAGTACCGGTGTGCCGATGCAAAGGTTGTAAGTGCAACATCATCACCGAATTAATCAAAAGGCAGGAAAAAGATAGGTTCATCAATTTTTGATGGGCCTCAACGATGCCATGTTTGGAACTATTTGCTTTAATATACTCAGTATGGAGCCAATGTTGAACGTATCAGGCTTATGCTATGATAATTAGGGAAGAAAGGCATCGAAATGTTGCCAAGAGCAAGCAGAAGCAAAGTGAAGCTGTTAGCTTTTTTGTGAAAGCTGGTCCAAATTCAACAGAAGGGCAAGATAAAAGTTTTGCAGCATCTGTAACAAGTTCGGACAAGAATCCAATGATTGTTTTCAGGTGGTTGGTTATCCCGAGTGGTTGAATTGCCCAAAGCAGACTTGCAATGGAACAGCTCGTAGAAGAGGAGTTCATGGTGACAGCTCAAATCGAGAACGGGGCAAAAAGTTTGGTGGAGGACGTGATGCTCCAATAGCTTAGGTAAATGCAGCTTAAGCAAATGTTGATGAAATAGAAATTAAACAAGCTTTATCCTCAACGGACAGTAGAGCTATAGCACTATAAGAAAACAGAAAATTTGAAACCGTTTTCAAATCGATTTCCAAACCGCCATTTGAAACCGACAATAGCTGGTTTCAATAAGAGTATTGGCTGTCCGAATTTGAAACCAAAACATTCGATTTCAAATTTAAAACCGACCTTTGAAACCGAAATTGATCTGGCCACTAATTCTTTCACCAAAAATATAAACTGACCTAGAAACTGATTAGAAACCACAACATTTATACTTGTAAACTGGTTTGAAACTGATTTGAAATCGGACCAGATAATAATTAAATCAATTCAAAATTTTTATAGACTAATTTGAAATCGAAAATTTAATCTTAATTTTTTAGTTTAGAAATCAATTTGAGACCAAATATATAAAAATGTATTTTAAATTTTTAAATTTTTTTAATATTTAAAAATTAAATTGAAACCACTATATTAAAATATAAATTTTTTGGATTTAAAAATCGAATATTAAATAATTTTTAATTTTCATCTTTAAAAATTGAATTGAAATCAGCTTTTTAAAATATAAATTTTTTAATTTAAAAATCAATTTGAAACTACTATTTTATAATTTTTTATTTTTAGAAATCGTTTTGAAATCGAGTTTTTAAAACATAAAAAATTTTTTAGATTCCGATTTGAAATGGTTTTTTAAATAATTTTTATTTTTTATTTATTAAAATCAAAATTTTAAAATATAAATTTTTAATTTAGAAACTAATTTAAAACTGTAATTTTTTAATTTTTTAAATTTTTTTAGTTTTAGAAATAATAAAGATTGTTCCAGCCACCCAAGTTTAATATATTATCTGGTCAATGGAGCCGAAGCCAGGCCTGCAATCCAAATCATGGGCTAATATCTGATATGGCCCCTATGATACCTACTGTTTGTTGATGGTACATCCTTTTAACAGTAAAGTCCCAAACTCTGGGCTTATGTAAATTGTCAACACTGCCCCTCCCAACCGAGAAAAGTGCACGCTGAGCACTTCTTTAGCAAAATTGGAATGGGATCTATCTCCTTTAGGAAATTCGTCTTCGTTTTTTATTTAAAAATAATAATCAGAGGGCTTTAATGATAAATAGAGAGAGAAAAGAAAAAGAGAAAATATATTGCCCATTCTTTCCTCACCCCAAAAAGTGAATAGACAAGAAAGCAAAGCAACATTAATGATAATAAGCTTAAAATTTGAGTTGGGCGAATTGCAATTACCAAAACCTAAGCTGGGCCTGAATAAAACCTACAAGAGTGGAACTCAAACTCACATAAATACTAGTCTACAACCTCTCTTTCACCAAAATATAATACTACCTTATAGTTCTAAGAAAAAATTTTAAAAATGTAAAACCTAAAAAAAGAAAAGAAAAAGAATCATGAAAGAAATAGAGTAACATAAAAGCACCTAGCAACTTAAGATTGATAAGAGAGAGAATGAGGGAGTGCATAAATAGAAGCTTGAAGTTCAAACCAATGTTGGGTAGCCTAATTGTGTTTTCTCCTAAAAATTTAAACTTTTAAATTGAATTATTGTAACATTATGATTTCATTATTTTGAACTCATATGCAATTTACAATATCATTATATAATGAGATAATTTAACAGTATATATGGTTAAGCAATTTGCTGGATCCAAGTTTACTCAAACATTATAATGGACCTCAAAATAAAATTTTGAAAATTTTATTTTATTTAAGACTCGATTGAAAATAATAATAATAATAATAATAATAATAATAATGATAATTTGTATCTAATCTATCCAAAAATAATAGCTCATAACTCTCTTTTCAAGGTTGGAGTTGGTCATTTAAATTTGAAATTATTGTCTTTAAGGAATTAATACCTCCAACCAAATCACCTTTTTTTTTCGTTGAAATTTCAATTGAATGGAAAATCCAAATTACTAATAGTTAACACATGCTAAACTAATGTGAATGAAATGGAAACGTAGGGTCCAAAATGAAAATATATTGTTTTATTGGGCCTGTTTCTGTAATTATCTTACATTTTAAGCCCTAACTCCCCTCTTCTTCTCTATCCTTGTACTTGGTATAAACATCGCCGCGGCCACCACTCCCCGCCCTCCCATCCGCCGGCACTCTACTATAGGAGAATTCAGGTATTCTTCCCACGTTTTGGCATTGTTAAATTTGTATTTTTTTCAATTAGTGTATTTTTGGTCATTCGTAGACTATTTTTGCAGTAGCTTTTTGGGTTTTTGATTGTTTAGCAATTTGGAAAAACAAGTTCCGAGTTTATATTTGAATCCTTCTTTTTGAACTTGGAACGCATATTGTCTTTGGTTTATCTAACTTGAGCTGGAATTGAAGTTTATTTTCTGTTGATTGACAGGGTTGAAGAGCTTCAGAGATTTTAAATCATGAGGTATTGGAGGATGTTTGGTATCTTTTTTTCAAAAAATTATTGTTTCAAAGGGATTACTCTTTTTCCTGTTGAAATTGAGGATTTCTGTTGTGGGTCTTATCTGATTACGCATTTTTATGTATTACATCTGGAGTACATTTTGTGGCTTTTAAATGCTTTTCTAGGAACTGTAAGATCTTGTGCATGGTCTATAGGTATTCATTGACGGATTTATGCATCCATTTCAGATGCTTGAATCCGTAATTGTGATTCAGATGAGAGATTTTCATGATCTTCCCTTTACTGGGGGTGAAATACCAGCTAATTTAAGAGGTTCTTTCTTGTCATTGGTAGTGAGAATCATGGAGGATAAGCATTTTAGTGATTTCCCCTCAGTTTCCGTTAACAATAATATTCTTCTAGTTCGTAACTTGGTTTTGACTAAACCAGAAGAGGCTGTTGCTCTCCTAGATTTTCAGTTTTAGTGTCACTTACATCGACAGGAACTATATGGGATGGTAGGATTTAGGACGGAAGTTCAAGCATTTTGACTATAGTGTCCTTTTTGTTGTTCTATGTAAAAAGCTTTCTAATATGTTAAATATTTTTTGGCCCGAGCCTGGACTTTTTGTCATCATCATATGCTAATTTTATGAATCATTTATTCCATGCATTGATATAATGGCATTATGATGTTTTGGCAGTAAGCTCCAGAGTGATGCCCTTCGGGAAGCCATTTCTCAGATTAAGAATGATGCTGCTGTGAAAAAGCGCAACTTCACAGAGACAATTGAGCTCCAAATTGGACTGAAAAATTATGATCCCCAGAAGGACAAACGTTTCAGTGGCTCTGTGAAGTTACCTCACATTCCTCGCCCAAAGATGAAAGTTTGCATGCTGGGAGATGCTCAGCACGTTGAGGAGGTAATGTTAAATACCTGGCAAGTGTTAACTGACACTGGAAATTTTGGAAAGCTATAATTTAGAACTTCAAATTAACTTCCAAGGTTGTGCATACTGCATATTGGGCTTTTGACTAATTTGTTTATATATTAGGATTCTATGGCACAATAGTTAGTCTGGTCTCGTTTGCTCTGACTGTAAGGTTGAAGGCTGCTAGAGGCCGCCTTTTTTTTTTTTTTTTCTTGTTTTTGGCTGAAATGCTGTATTGGATTGCAACTCAACTTGAAAGAAATTGAGTTTTGGTGGGGTTCCATGTTTGATTTCTGTGAGAAAAAAGGTGAGGCCCATAGTAGAAAAAGTAGAAAAAAGTTGATCTTTTCTTTTTTTGAGTTGAGCAGTAAAAGAAAATAAAATGTTAAAAGAGCTCCATCGATGGTGCTTCGAAGAAAAATAAATCTTTTGGATATAAGATAGTTGACATGAAAGTATTATGTTAATGTTGTTAGTAACTAACTTCTACAGCTGTAGAAAAGTGAAAGCAAAGCAAAATAGGCGCCCAACATTCAGTTGCTTGTGATTTCTTCAGGATTATTGTGTTACATTGTAAAGCTGAAATTGTTCTAAAATGTGGCCAGTGGTATACCTTGCCACTTTGTTCACTGTTTAGCACGCACTTGAAAGAGCTATGCCAAATATTCAAACTTAGGTCTAACTTCCTACACTTTTGCAAATTTGCCAGTTTTGGTCATAGAACTAATTTTCTACATTAGTTAACTGAAATGCTACAAGCTACCAGCAAATCATGCTGGTGAGGTTTCTCTTGATCCATGGCTTATGAGATTCGCATGTAATAATGATTGGTGTCAGTTGAGGTCTACTTATCTGTACTATTATAGTTTACTGATGCTTTTATGGATCTAGTGTTCAGTCCCTTTTACTTGTATAAAAGATGATATTGATAATGTGAATTCTTGTGCTTCTTTTTAATTTATGTTTCTTTTTTTTTTTTTGGCTTTTAAATCTTTGATATGGATGCTCTATTTACCTTATTTGTGTAGTAACAGTCCAACCAACTCTTTATTTTCTGGATTTTCCTACATTGACATCATATGCTTATTCTCAAATTTCTGCAGGCTGAAAAGATCGGTCTGGAATACATGGATGTGGAAAGTTTGAAGAAGCTTAACAAAAACAAGAAATTGGTGAAGAAGCTTGCAAAAAAGTATCATGCTTTCTTGGCTTCAGAAGCTGTGATTAAGCAGATTCCCCGTCTATTAGGGCCTGGTCTTAACAAAGCGGGTATGCTTTTTCCTTTTCTAATTTAAAAGGTTATCTTTTCATTACATGTTGAGGATCAAATTGATTTGTTCTTTTAGTTCTCGGTCATATGACAGTAAAAGTTTTTTAGCCTTCATATCTCTAGACATTAGACAATGCATGGTAGTTGATCATTGCTGTCATCAAAGATCCATGTTCCCCCTGTTGTCAGATGTCATTCATTACATAAATGCATCACAAGCTGAGTTTGATAAAGAAGATAGAGTAGATAAATAAATGAAAAGTGTAATTATCATTGGCTTGACTTTAATTATCTGAGCATATTGAAATTTGCTGGTTAAGAATTGTTCATATGCTTCCAATAGTACTAGCGATCTATTAACCAGTATGCATGAGTGAAAGGTATCTACCTTGGAGGAGTTCCTTGTATATATTTTAAGATATAAAACTTGTTTATTCTTTAATATATGGTCTATACTCTTGAAATGAAATTTGTGTCCAGTATACACTATATATCTTTTGTGTCCAATTATGTGGATGTGGCTGGGACTTAAAATCATGTCTTTCTGGTTTTGCTATGTTGTGCATGATTTTGCTAAATCATAATTTTCAGTTTTCGTATAAACTATCATGTTCTAGGAAGTTTTCTTTTCCTCTTTAGTCTTGCTTGTGTCTGAGTGAGTTTTGTTTCATATGCAAATGTAGGCAAATTCCCTACCCTTGTCACGCACCAGGAATCTCTTGAATCTAAAGTTAATGAGACCAAGGCTACAGTAAAGTTTCAATTGAAGAAAGTGCTTTGCATGGGAGTTGCAGTTGGGAATTGTGCCATGGAGGAAAAGCAAATCTTTCAAAATGTGCAGATGAGTGTGAATTTCCTTGTTTCCTTGTTGAAGAAGAATTGGCAGAATGTGAGTTCATTAACCAGTTGATAAGATGATTAGTTTCACTTTCATTCAGCTGTTCTTTCTTCTAATTTACCATATTTTCTTTACCTATTATTACACACTTGTGATTTCTTTAATGTTCATTAACTTCCAATCATAAATTATTAAATTGTTCAGGAATCTTGTTAAGGCATTAAGATTTTGAATTTATGGGAAACCTTGATAAAATTAAAAGATAGCATGATTTAGAAAGTACAGGAATTAATTAAGTTTCTTTTGAATTGCTGAAGATAGTACTCCAGACTATTTTAGGAATTTGTTTGGACCCATCATTTTAAGGTTTCTCAGGAGGTTTTATAAACATTTCTTTTGTTCCTAAGGAATTTAAGAGTATACAAATGATTTCAACGAACCAGTTCCTGAATTGTATTTATTTTCATGCTTTTACACGCCTACTCTCACGGCTGATTTAGAAAGTACGGGAATTAAGTTTCTTTTGAATTGTTGAAGAAAGTACTCCGGACTATTTTAGGAATTTGTGTGGACCCATCATTTTAAGGTTTCCCAGGAGGTTTTATAAACATTTCTTTTGTTCCTAAGGAATTTAAAAGTATACAATGATTTCAACGATCCAGTTCCTGAATTGCATTTATTTTCATGCTTTTACACACCTACTCTCATGGCCATATCATATGAACTGACTGGATTTTTAAATTTCTTCTTCGATTTAATTTGCTCTGCCTTGCAAAGGTTAGCTCCTTACTTTTTACTTTTTTGGATTTTCTTTGGACATCAGGTGAGGTGCTTGTACCTGAAGAGTACAATGGGGAAGCCACAGCGCATCTTCTGAGGAGAGTGCATCCTCTTTGTTGCCTGCTGTTTTGAGTAGTCCTATGATGTGATATGCATCTAATGTATTGTGTTCTAGAACGAGGGCAATTTTGTTACGTTAGGATTGTTTGTTGATTGTCTCAGCTTGAAAGAGCTAAACCATTAACTCCTCTATTCTATTAGCTTTCTATATTACTATGATCCCAATATCCTGTTCGTTGGAGCTTGAAAATAACATTAAATTTTCGCGTGTAGAAGGAAGTTTCCTGCATCCGGTATTGGTTTTGTATGGTTAGGTTCCAGTGCGGTTTTGCGTTGTTTGAATTTTTGGATTGATGCTCTGTTCGATTCTTCTCTGCTGTCTTTACTTTGTAGGATTTCTATCCTTGCCAGTTGCCATTGGGAGCTTTATCTTTTTTTTTTTTTTGCAAGAAAAGGGATCAATATATTAACTTGCAAAGAGATCCGAAGATTACAAAATATAGAAGTCCAACATTAATTGCTTAGCTTCCAATGCGACCATAATTTATCTACTCTAAAACAGATATTAATAGTAAATATATTCACTAGTTATTCATTTTTTTTAGCATGGATTTGAGACATTCTCTCTCACCAAATAGCATGTAAGGTGGGAGCTTTATCTTAAGATTAGCTGGTTTCACCTTCCCCTTTGAACTCTTAAAATTGGTTCACCTATCTAGGAACCGTCCAATTTTCCGACTATTTTTTGGTTAGCTTACATGAAAAATTAACCTAATTTTTATTGCACTTCATTAGTCACTATGAAATTGATCGGATATTTGGAAGGAGAAGGCGAATCAAGTAAATATTCATATAACACACTTTAAGTTCCCAAGTATGTTAAGTGCGTCATGACTTCCAATTTTTTTTTCTTTTAAATTTTTAATCATTCAACTATTTTTGTTGAACCAGTTGGGTGGGTACCATAATGACTCAGCGGTATCTGCTCAAGGTAATGAGTACCATATCCCATGATGAAATTACAGTAAAGGAAAAAAAAACAGAAAAATTCTAGTATAAGAAAAGTAGGTTCTGAAAATTTTTATTTTAAATTTCGTAAAAAATAATTTTTTATAAAAAAATTAAAAATTTTATATTAAATTTCGTCCAATTCAAATACTGATATTTTTGCCCTTTTTTTAATCTTTTGGTGGCCATTGGCAGCTCAAAGAGGTTCAACTCAAGATCCTACTACCCCTTCTGCTCTTTGAGCTTCATTGGTCCCTTGATGCACTCAGAGGGGACAGAATTTGACTACACTCCAACTCTTTTCTCTCTTGGGTTGGCTTGCCAAGTTGCAAGAGGACACTTCTGCAGAGGACCATATTGACCCAAATCTATGAAATAAACAAGCAATTAATTAGCAACTACTTTACAGCTAATATTTAATATTGATAATAAATTGCCCTCCTGGCTGCTGCCACCCCACCTGGAATTAGAAGAAAATTGGGAGACGCATTCAGGCAATCGCA
Organism: Rauvolfia tetraphylla; assembly: GCA_030512225.1. Classification (NCBI taxonomy): domain Eukaryota; kingdom Viridiplantae; phylum Streptophyta; class Magnoliopsida; order Gentianales; family Apocynaceae; genus Rauvolfia; species Rauvolfia tetraphylla. The sequence continues at coordinate 3,602,248 of JAJQKT010000062.1, forward strand.
AAGTAATCATAGGAAAAAAAGGGTGGCTTTTGAGGTCACGTGCAGCTCATGCAGTCACAAAGTACGCATATTAGTATTTTAATTCCATGTGAGTTCCTCGAGCGCGTCCCACAGTGTCTGTCTACTTCGGCTCACTGTTCGGTCAGATTGGTACTGCCACCAAAAAGGCTGCACCAAACTAGTCGTTTATTAGATAGTATTTATATTTTAAATGTAAATTTTATATTTATTCATATAAATAATTTGAAATCAGCACAAACATTCTAAACCAAAACGTGTTGAGTGCATTGTTGAAATTGGGAAGGATGGGGTCATATTTCTATTTTAATAACATATGCCTATAATATTATAAAAATAAAATAAATTATTTATAAATTAAAAAGTTACATCAATAATTAATATTAGTATATTTAGAAAGCATTTCACTTCAAAATTTAATACAAAATTTTTTACTTTAGATCATATTTTTTCTCGCACAAATAATTTTTTTTTGATGAAATCTAAAGTAAAAAATTTCAAATCAAAACACTATCCAATCATATCCAATATGATGTTGTTTTGAAATTGAATTTGATATATAACTTCAAATAAAAAGAAAAGAAATGCGTAAGGGTTAATTTCTAATATTCTATTTTCACTAAACTTATAGAGATTTCACTCGAATAAAAAAAAGTTTCTCATTTAGTTATTGATTCATTTTATTATTTTTGTCTAATTAACTAATTCATATTTGTATGGCTCGAGATCTTTTAGTACATTTTCTAATATATTATTTAGTACGCTAATTAAATTACATCGCATGAAATTATATGGTTATTCCAAATCCACTAATTTATTTTGGTTCAATGATACAACTTCATATACTATAATTTAATTGGAATACTAGAGGGTATACTAAAGAAGGTAACACGGTGCATAGAAGTGGGTTAAAATTGGTTTATTTTGTAATTCATAAAAATTTTCAGTACATCTTTCAAAATTCATCTTTCCTGATATATAAATATTATTAATATTCCAAAAAATACCCCAGTCCAAAAAAAGAAAAAGATACCCCAAAACTCCCAAAATTTATTGATTTTCCCCTCACCTTTTCTTCCCGACAGGTCTTCCCCAAAAGGAGAGTTTTGGAAAGAAAAAACCATATTCACCTTACCACGTTATTTTTTATTGACCATATGAGCCCATGTCTTACCATTCTACTTCATTTTAGTTGCAGAAATTGCATTTTAAACGCTTATTTCAAAACATCTGAAAAGAGAAATATGAACTTGTAATTAGGCACTAACAAATTAATACTCTTCATTAAGACTGAAGTGCAATTAAGTCATACATACGATACAATAAAACATTGGGAATTTCTACATAACAATCTGTAAAAACTTCCCTTCAAAAACTCGCTCTAAAATTGAAGATAGTCCTCATCATCATTTGATCTCACAAAAATTTTTTTTTTTACTTTTAAGATCTCTAAACATTTTACGTATTAACAAAGTTATACAATTACCAATCTCCTTGGAGGAATTCTAGCGGGAAACAATACTTGTCGAGCAGGCGGCATTTATGTGAAACCACCTAAGTTGCCATACAATGTTTTAAAACCATAAAGGTTGAAAAATTACTTGTAAAATTAAAACGTGACAATTTGCTACTTTGGGAACCAAATATGCCATTTTTTCAAAATTTTTAATATTAATTAGACAAATATACCCTCATTAAAATGTTACATGTTGTTTTCCATCAAAGGTCCATCGAGGAGAGTCATGGTGAAACTATTTTAACAATGTATAGAACATTTAGGGATTATAAAGAATGAAAAATTTTTTAAGACCAAATGAGTATCAAATTTACTATTTTTAAAATAAAATATGTTACTACTTCTACAAAATAGATATTTATTTTTTAATATCAAAAAAGGAAATATGATATTCAATTCTAAAAGAATATAGTAATTTAATTGACAGAAGCATGTTTTGCCAAATGATAAATATACTAGAGAAATTAGCTTTATTTACATTTCAACTATTATAATTTTCTCTTCTTAACTAAAAATTTTTATTTTAATTTTTTATGTAAATAAACTTTTTTCAAACAACTATATCTATCTAATTTTGAATGTCACGATGAATTTCGATAAAAAAGAGTCATATTAACCATCATTTTTAATAATAATTTTGTCTCATGGCTTTCCTTCTATTTTTTCATATTATCAAAACTATATATGTTAAAAATTAATTAATAATAAAATAATATTTTTAACTTATTTTTCTCTATTCCTCTTTCTTTTTTAAGTCATGAATAGATAAAATTATTCTTAAAAATTATGAAACGTAGTTGTAGCATAACTTTGTTTTATCGAATTCCTTCATAATATTTATAATTTTGATAGATATAATTGTTAAAAGAAATCATGTGTATAACAAATTTGATTAAGAAAAAAAGTCAAAATAATAACTGATTTCTCAATATACTATAAAGGACTGTGAAACGGTCTACTATTTTGTAGTCCAATTTGAGAAAGTGGTGAAATGAGTTCAAAGAAAATTTGAATAAAGAAAATGGAAACCAATAGGCGGCAAGATGCTTAGGTTAGGGTGTCTGTCACCAACTCCGTGTGTTGTATATTATTGTGTTGTGTTTCTGTTGCTCTTTGCTACGGGGCAAAACCCAAACACTCGTAGCCTTTCAGCGAATCCCAGAAGGTATCCCCTCTCTCTCTTCGCTTCCTTTCTTATTTATATATTACGGCTTCCGCACTCCATTCAGGGTTCAGTTTTGTTCTCTCGTGTTCTCCGTCCTTCATTTTCTCTTTCTTCTTCTTCATCAGTGAAGAAATAAAGAAAAGAAAATTTGTCTCTGATTTAGTTGCAGAAGGATCAGAGAGCTCTTTCTTTCTGTAAGATTCTGCTTCTTTTGATTTCCTATTCCAGAGTTTGTTATATGGATTATGTGCTGTAAATGTCTGGTTTTTTGGAGCTGTTTGCTGGAATTGTTTGTTTGATCTTGATGCATCTGCGTAGAATTTCATGGCTGACTCTGTTCTTTTGGGTTAAAAATAGATTTTAGTCTTGATTCTTCGGAGTTTCTACAGCGACCTTCGGGTTTATATGCGCAGTGGACCCCCCCTCTCTCCCCGCGTTTCTTGCATATCATCGGGTTTTGGGTTTATTGGGTGCTCGATGTCGTATAAGATTCAAATTCAAGAAACATATGTATTCATGTATTGGATTCTAGACTTATTTCCTGATTTCTCGCAAAATGAGGGTTGGGTGATGGGGTGGTGATTCTTTTTTGTTTTTATGCTTAGATGTAGAATTTGGAACTCATCTGGCTGTTCCCGTTACGATTTTTGCGCGCATGAGTGGCTGTCACCTTACTGAAGCTTTTTCCTAAGAATCATTTTCTTGAGTTTCTTTCATTTGTATTCCAATTGAATTTCTAATTTCTATGTCCATTTGAATGATCGGAAGTGGATCTGATGCTCCTATTCATAGTGTTCTTATATCTCCTACAAGATTTCAACTCTTTGCATAGCAGCCCCTTACAACTTTTGGGGCATAATTTTTTTTAAACTTTGGTTGTACTTTTACTATGTTCGTATGAAATTCAAAATTATCCTATTAGAACTTAAAGTTGGCATGGAATGATAATTGAATTGATCTGAAGATTATTATGGTACATCCTTCCTTCATATCTCAGTACCAGTATGCTTATTTGAGTTGATTAATATCATCATCTGTTGAGACGTGTAGTAATGATGATTTATTTGGTTTATGGTCCGACAGCATAGTAATGTTGTGTTATGGAGCTTCGAGTAAAGAGCAGAGGGCCCTTGTTTTGCTTCTTTTCATAATGCTCCAGATAGAAACTGCCTTGATGGTTTTGACTACAGAGTATCACTTATTGTTTTCTGTTGAGTTCCAGAGGGGCACACATGAGGGGTTTAGAGTAGTAGTTTTTTAACAGTTTTCTCCAGGGGACATGTCGTTTCTCTGCATTTTGAAGGATGTGCCAACTTAAGCACCAAGACAAGTACTTTTTCATGTTGTTTGTGTATGCAATATTGCTACTCCAGCCCTCTTAGTTGATTTTCCCTATGTGCATATATTACACATGGAGGTGCTGGTTTTACCTAACACAGAAAGGCGCTGTTCTTGAAGCCATATAAATTTCTTGTACTAATTTGCTTTAATAGGTATGTAAAATAGTTGTACGTATCAGTGTCTGTTTCTCCTGTGCTTCTACAAGTGGTATGATCTGTAGCATACGAAACATCAATTTTGGTTTGAGTTATCAACTTACATTTGTTCAGGTAGACATGGCAACTGTGAGACTTCCCACCAACTGCATGATCACAAGTGCACCACAGAGCCAAAGTTCAAGGGCCTTGATCAAGATCCCTCCCTCTCTGTCTTCTGTAAAGAGCGTCTCTAGAACCTTTGGTCTGAAAGCTAAACCTAGTTTCAAGGCTTATGCCATGGCAACATACAAGATCAAACTTGTTGGACCAGATGGTGCGGAGACTGAGTTTGAAGCGAAGGATGACACTTACATTCTAGATGCTGCTGAGGAATCTGGAGTTGAGCTGCCATATTCTTGCAGGGCTGGTGCATGCTCCACTTGTGCCGGGAAAATTGTTGATGGATCCGTGGACCAATCTGATCAATCCTTTCTTAGCCAGGAGCACATTGACCAGGGTTATGCATTGACCTGCGTTTCCTACCCAACCGCAGATTGTGTGATCCACACTCACAAGGAGACGGATCTCTATTAAATGTCTTGTCTAGTTCAGGTCACATTTACATTTCTGGCTTAGTGAGTACACTGCAGATTGATAAGTGTTTCACTACTACATCCAAATTCTTGTTTGTCAAGTGGGAATTTCAGACTTCTGCTCCATTCTCTTTTCTCTCTGTTTTGTTTAGTTCCTCCTGCATTTTACTGTTCTTTGCCTAGGACTAGTAATTAATTAGAAGTAGTTTTACTTCCCTAGCAGAAGTGGGTAGATCATATCTCGGGTTGAAGGGGCATAAACTTCTGAGGTGAACTGTGGATGCCGAATTCGGCTTAAGGAAATTGGACGAGGGAACCAGTAGAGGTTCCAAACCAATTCCCCATCCATCAATACTCAAAAGATTGATACTATGTCCTTTCCAAGCAGATTCGTGTTTACCATTTGAAGGTGAAATGAAATGGCTCCCCGATATTTAGACCCAAATGGGGACTTTAGGTCAAGGCGTGGAGATTGAAACTTTGGTGTAATCAGGAATTTTATATATTGAAAATAAAACAAAGTGATAGTTCCAGTTACAAAGATTTTGTAATTACATCTCGAGCCAACAAAAAACCTATAAAGCGATCACGAAGAGCAGAAACCCTAGCTAAGAGAGGAGGAAAAGTGCCCTGAACTCCATGAATAAACTGATTCCGCCAATACCATAGGCTATGAACAATCAGCCAAAGTTAACTGCCAAAACTTTGAGGTCTATTTATTATTTACATCGAAGTTAATTGCCATGAAGTTCTTATGGTGAGGCCTAAAGGCTCCGTTATGTACTGATAAGTCTCGGAGAGCCCCATAATCTTTTCCAATCCTAAAACAGTTGTAAGATTCAGTTATATCAATGTGCATTTCTGATTTAGCTACGACGGACGGAGTAATTAGTACTTGAAAGTGCAACTTGAACTGTGAAAATAGTTGCCGCCACCGGCACTTGAGAAATGCAATTCTGCTTTCCCCATCAGGTTGAGATCTATAGTCTCTGATTACAAATCAAACACTTAGATTATATTATTTTTAAACCTCTTGAAATTATATATGAAATCAAAATTACGAGTATATATACTATTCTAAAATTGAAAGAGTGAAGCATATTAAAAAGAATTGATATTATTAAAAAAAATATAGATATGTCCGTTTTTCATCTCAGTTATTTTAAGTTAACGTCTAGTAGGGAGAAATTTGTCCTGATATAGGTTTTACAGCTCTCTGGCGACTCAGCTTCCTTACTGATAAGCCCCAGAGAGCCACAAAAGCTTCTCCTCTCCTAAAACAGCAGTAAGTTTCGACTATAACAATGCGCATTTTGTTGTTGTAGTTCTTTGCTTTTATTTATCTGTTTGATTATCATTTTGATCTACTATTACTTATCAACATGCTCTGTGAAACTGAGACCAAACCCGTCATTTTCTGATGTAGAAAAAACTGATCTTGCTGAATGTGAAGTTGTAGAAATTTTTTCTGTTCAGCGCTGGATTCAGGGCCATTTCCTACTTATGTTTGCATATAAAATCTTGCTTTCTTGAGAAATTCTTACACTTCCGATGCAAAAGCTGTCAACTCATATATGCCCTGAAGATGAGAGGTGGGGGTGGGGCGGTGGGAGCAAGGAGGGACGGAGAGATGAGTGATTGTCTACCCCGCTGCTCAGATTGAAGGTCACAATTTCTACAGGAACTATGACATTATTGAATTTAGGATGGAGAGAGTAAAATTAGGACCTAAAACTGCATCTAGAATGAGATCAGTTAGGCAAATTTTTGGTGGATTTCATTTTAGCACTTTCAATATTTCAATTTATGCATCCTTAACTAAACTAATTCTTCTTGAATAATCTTGATCTTCCAAGATTATGACGTTTAAGTGCAAGTGTAAGCAGAGTCCCCATAATTTACCTACTGTTTGTTCTAAATGTTGCTCTTGAAGGGACGTTTTCCTAGTTGGCCTGTGACAATCCATAAGAAGATTGTTCAAGTTCAATCAAAGATGTCAAGTGTTATACTTCCTGCGAGCTGTATGCTGAGAACTGCAGCACCTCTGAATCAAATTCCTAGTATATTTATCAAGAAACGGTTCTCTCTGTGCTCTATAACGAGCATCTCTAAACTCCATGGCTTAAAGGGTGCCGCTTCCTCTGGTTTACGGGCATCTGCTATGGCAGTATACAAAGTGAAACTAATTGGACCAGAAGGCGAAGAGACTGAGATTGAAGTTGCTGATGATCAATACATCCTGGAGGCAGCAGAGAAGGCGAACATCGATTTGCCATACTCTTGCAAGGCTGGTGCATGCTCGACTTGTGCAGGAAAACTTGTCTCGGGCTCAGTTGATCAGTCTGATGGTTCGTTTCTTGATGAGAACCAGTTGCAGGAAGGTTATGTCTTGACTTGCATTGCTTACCCGACTTCCGATTGTGTGATTCAGACTCACAGGGAGAGTGATCTTTACTGATTTTGATTAGAGTTGAAGTGATAATTCTTGGCCTTGTTTTGCATTTTAGTTATTGTTGGATCTAACACTTTGGTTTGGCCTAAAATTGGGTGTAATTTTCTCCCACGTTTTCTAGTTTAGCTTCCATATCTTTGATGCCTGAAGGTTGTGGTTTTCTTCTTCTTTCTTCTGTTTCTTTTTTGGTGATGTTTAGTTCGAAGAAGATCAAAGAAAAGGAGGGATACCAAATTTTTTTTCATTGTTCTGACTTCTGACAGAGGAATATACATATTAGGTAAATCTGGAAGCTATAATTAGATAGGTTAACTTCTTATTTACAAAACTTTGAAGTTTTTTACTTGTAGAAAAATATTTTTTGCCTTTTCTTTTAAGCGCACGATTGGGATTGAACAAGTATACTTGTTCTATCGTTAATGAACTCTACAGCTAAGCTTCCGTATTTGGATTGGGAGAAAGGAGAAGAGCCAGAGGGTTGCATGTTTAAGGATAAGGCCGATGGTTTACGAATATATATAACTAATCATTCTATTCTTCTCCCATTCATTTAGATACCAAAAGATTAATATCTTTGAATTTTCTTATTTCTTATCATTTCCTAACATTTTTAACTCTAAAATAAAATATAATATAATATACATTCATTTTTTAACTTCTTACGCTCTGCTCTTTTCTCTATAAACAAAAAACCTTTAACGTCCAAAGCTAATTTTTTTCTTAATAAGGCTTGATTTGAGTTTTTAGAGTCTTTATAGGGTATTAAGACCCTTCTAATTATTTTTTTTTTAAAAAAAAAAAAGAAGAGGTGGTGAGAATATCTCTTCTCTAAAATAAATTCTAAAAGATGCAAACCAAATCATTTATTGCATGTTTCAGATGCTAGCCCAAAAACTATGATAAAGTGGACTGGCCCAAGAAAAGATTTAAGGTGGTGTAGCCCAAGATCACCACCATTTCATTATTATTATTATTTGAGAAACACCATTTTCATTCTTGTTACCTACCTCCTCATTATCTTTTTGGTATTGCAATTATGGTACTGCAATTGTAGCAATTGTGATACTTTTTTCTTTCCCCCCCCCCCCCCCCTCCCTTCCCTAAAGGTCACCTCATTAAAACCCTTCTCAACTTTGTGCTCAATTAAATATATTTGCTACATCATCTAAATTTGTACAAATATATAAAATAGTTTTTTTCTTTTAATTTTTGCTGATAAATTGTAAATAAATGTATTGCCAAAGTACTGGTGGTGTTATGGTCAAGAATGCTCAGAGAAATTGTAGGTTTAACTATCATTTGAGATCTCTATTTGGAAGTGCATTGCCAAACAAACTTCTTCATTTCCAAGTCTCATCAAGAAATATAGAAAAACTTTTCCAAAAATATAAAGCTCAAAGGATATCCAAATGAAAGATAAACCTGCTGAAGATTGATGGCTTCTGAGAAAGTTTAAAAGTTTAAAAGGTGGCAATTCTGTGTTTTTTTTTTTTTTTTCCCTTCTTCTACAGGAGAAAAGGTGGCCTTATAAATTATAATACATGGGAAGTGGGCAACTGAAAAAGTTTACATATATATGCTTACAAATATAAGTCAAAAAAGGGTCTCCATATAGAAGAACTTATACAGACAGGGCCAGAGAACATTGGCAAAGTAGCATTAGGATAAAGAAAAAGAGTTTGGAATAAGAATAAAGCTCATTTATCAGCATTCTCAAATGGCCTACCAAAAAGAAAGCTGGCAATGGCTGATTTTGAAATATTTAATTTCAATACATAGGAGTATATGCAAGAAGAGAACACATTGCCATTGGTAAAAGGCCTTTCTGCTTTTCTAGCTGCACAAATCACAAGGGGAGAGGCATTTTCTTTTCCACTGTTTATCTGAATTTTGAGGTATTAGTTCATTTATTTTCTTACTATATGGAATATGGAGGAATTGTATACCATATTGGTCACACAGAAGGAGGAGAATTATTATGGACTAGATTTGCTTCCAAGGGACAATGTATTATTTTAGATAAAATGGTTGATATAATAGTTTAACAGTTAAATACTTGACTTGTAATTTAAAAGAATTAATTTTTATCCGCTTGCGACATTGGTATGACAAAATAAAATAGCTAAGCAACAAAATAAAGGGAAAACATAATGATGGGAGTATCACTAGAAATGCAAAAATCAATTGAAAGTTGGTAATAGGACATGAGGAATGAAAGCACATTTCTATCAACAATACTATAATTGCAAGTGCTTTCTCTCTTTGAATGTTCTTGATTTTTAGGCACTAAATGGGGTTGTACATCTTTGTATTTCTAACTCAACATAAATCCTTAAGTAAAACTCTAGTGTTTAAAATCCATTGGGTGACATTTTGAGCTGTAAAAATAGCCATCTATTCTAATGTCTGCCTCAAGAGTTTAGACAAATATTTCAAAAAAGTAGTCGAAGGGTAATAATAATAATAATATCTTCCCATCTCGTGTAACTTTTGCTTATTTCTTTCTTTTAATCAATCAAAGTGTACAATTAACTCTTCCCTTTCATCTGATTCTTGTTGCTTTCTCAGCAGTTAACTTGTCCTAATAGAATTTTCAAAGGCCAATTTAGGAGGGCTCAAACATGACAAGATTTTTTTTCCTCAGCAGTAGAATTATTGACACCCCATGACTGTATATTTGAAAAAGTCATGCCTAATGTATTTTTGATATTTTTATCTTTGCTTTGTTGTAAAATAGATATCTATTTTTTAAGATAAATTGTTTTATGGGTAACCTCTTTCTTATATAGGAGATCAAATTTGACTAATTCAAGACAAGACAATAGTTCATAACAAAATTACCCAGCAAAAAACAAAGAAAGCAACTAGAAGAAAATTGCATTGCTTTCTCTTTCTCCCTTTCATGAGTCTTACTATTAATATAGTGATATTCTTTTATAAATTTTCATATCAAGTTAGATATCTATATATATATTATAGAAATGTTACCCTTTCTTTGCTATGGCTCCAAATCTCTCATCCTTATTTTATAGATTTTTTAATTTTTTAAATACTTTCAAAATTATTTCATTGGTAGATACTACATAACAACTTTTAATTTGAAAGTTATCTTCATAAATCATATTTATTATAGAGTAGAAGTCCATACTTAATAAAACTCAATAAATTATTACTATCTAATAAATCTCCTAATTCAATGCAATTCATTCTTAATTAATTTCATAAATTCTATTTATTATTTAACACTGAAATCTATCATACTCAACTTTTTGTGAAAATCAATCATTCAATTCTTTTGTTTCACAAATCTACAATTGTCACCTAAACTCTTTCAATTATTTTATGTAATATATTTTAATTTTTTTATTTTTTAATTGCCACCGAGTTATAATCATTCAGAATCTTGCAGATTGTTGCAATTCTGGTAAAAGTAATAATTTCTTTATTTTTTGTATTTTTTTATTTTTTGTTCTTTAATTATTTTTTCTAATATTTTTAATTTTTTGTTCTTTAATTACCGCCACTTGCAATTGTTATAATTTCAACAAAAGGTAATAATTCCTTCAATTATTTTATGTAATTTTTTTGTTTTATAATGTTTTAAATTTTTTATTCTTTAATTGCTACCACTTGCAATTGTTACAATTATGGTAAAAGGTAATAATTCATTCAATTATTTTATGTAATTTTTTTAATTTTTTATTCTTTAATTATTTTTTTTACAATATTTTTGTTTGTGTGTCACTAGATATAATACACATACACAATTAATCTAATGAAAAAAGACACATTAACATACCATATCTTTCTCATGTGATCAATCATTGCAAACCCTTCAATTAGTGTCTACAACAAAAACCATAAGCATGAAAAAAAATTACACTGCTCAACATTTTAATTGGGTTGAAACTAAAAACTAAAGAAAAAATATACTGTTAATAGCCTAAGAGACATTATAAGTTGGATATTTCTATTGCCTACTCATAGAAAATGAGGGGAAAAAATAAAATTCTTTTCTATATTTTTTTTATTTTTATTCTTTAATTATTTTTTCTGTAATTTTTTTTGTTCTATAATATTTTAAATTTTTTAAATTATTTCCATTTGTAATTGTTACAATTATGGTAAAAGTTAATAATTCCATCAATTCCATCTATAATTATTTTTTATTTTTTTGTTCTTTAATTATCGTCATTTACAATTGTTGTAATCCTGGTAAAAGGTAATAATTTCTTCAATTTTTCTATAATTTTTATTTTTTTGTTCTTTAATTATTTTTCTATGATTTTTCTTTTATTCTATAATGTTTTTAATTTTTTTAATTTCTTCCACTTGCAATTGTTCCAGAAACTTCAATTATTGCAATTTTGAAAAAAGATAATAATTCTTTCAATTCTTTTCTGTAATATTTTTTTATTTTTTATTCTTCAATATTTTTCTCCCTATTTACCTATTTAAATTATCACATTATTACATGTTTCTAATGTATTCTAAAGCAGTTATAAAAGTACAATTATGGTCAAGCATATGCATTATTACTACCTTTATGAATGGTTAATTAATTCTTTATATTTTTTGTAATAATTCTTTACTTTATTGGACAAGATTCATTTTTTAAAACTTTTTTTTATAATATAAGTTTGAGTATGTTGGATCATACTAAGGAAAAATTTAATTCTAAACTAGCAAGACTACATAGAAGGGAGATCATATTCCTTAAAAAAAAAAGTAACCATGCTACTGGTATTAAAAAATTTGAACAAATCAACATTGACATTGGATTGGTGTCAAAATATTTAAGAGTCATCAATGAGATATAGTGGTATTTGCAAGAGATGGAAACTTGAAACGTATCAATGAGATACATTTGTCTTATATGCCACTTCAATATCCATTACTTTTTTCGTATGGTATAGATGAGTGGTGCATTGTGATAAATTTTTCTCGAATTACTAAAATATAGCGTTGAAGATATATATTCATGAGAGAATTCTATGCATTTAGAATGCAAAGTCGTAAATCTGAAGGAAATGTACTTTTATGAGGGAACCGATATCGAATAAAGCAATACATTAAACAATGGCCAACAATGATATCGAATTGTTGAAATAGTATTTAGAGTATATGATCATAAAAGATTATAGTGCATAAATGAATATTACTCTCAAAGATAGGCATGCAAAATTTGTACTAAGGTGTTCAGTTAATCACCTAAATGAAATGCAAAGATAGGTATTGATATATTCATACTTCTAACAATTTTTTTAGTACATCAAAAAGTTATGTGATTACTTAGATATTTTAAATTTTATAGATTCAACTCTAAACTATAATATTTGTGTATCAGGAGAATGAATTAGAAAAATTTCATAAGCAAATTAATTCATGCAAAGATCGTACGTTTATATTCATGGTTCGAGCATTACATGATATCAAAGTTACATAAATTCACCATAGATAACATTTGTTTTACGTGTCAATTTAAAGAATGTTCTCATCTGCAAAAGAGAATCACAATATAACATATTCATTTATAAAATTATCTTTGAATAATACATTTATATTTCTCTACTATGTATTACTTATCATGGTATTTATTTTTTTTCTCGATTGACAAAATTGCCAATAGCATTTATTAAAATTTTTATGTTGAATATCAAATTTTAATTAATTAATTAATTATTAGATTGGTTGTAATAATTTAGTAATTTGATGATTAAATTTATTAATTTAAAAAGTTTGAAGATTCTTTAGAATTAATTTTTAATTTTGTTAGACACATTACTATAAAAATTATATTTTTAAAAATATATATATCACCGTGCATAGCATGGATTTTTTGGCTAGTAGATATTTAATTTGAAAAATGAGGAGAATTTCATTTCAATGTCGATTCTTACTATTTTTACCTAGTAAAATAGGATTTTCTATTTTTTTTATAAATTGAAAGAGAAATTATAATTCGAATCTAATACATTTTCCTGATAAAGAGGAACCTTCATTTATTATTTTTAGTATAAAAAATATTACGTTACTAATGGAGATTGTGTAATTAATTAATAAAAAATAACCACTTAAATACATAATTTATAAACAAAAAAAAAATATCTTTATAAAAAACAAAAAATATTTTTACAAAGAAAAAATAATAAGATTAAATAAGAATTGAATCTTTAACTTTATGATAACAACCTTAACTCTTTATTTTATTTTTTAAAAAAATAATAATATACTGATAAATGAAACTAATTTAAATTAAGTGTGAAATTAAATTTAATTTTTTTAATTGAGCTATATTAAAAATTATAAAAATAAATTATTTATAAAAAGAGTTTAAAATAAAAAATTTAAAAAATTAAATTACAATCCAAGAAAGCACACGTGCACGATACGGTTGGACGGCAGAAGCATCGTTCTCCTTGACGCTATGTTGACGTGGCCGAGCCACCGACTTCTCCATTCCCAACAACACAACTTTCGAGTAGGATCGCAAAACACGTGCGCCTACTATCATTTTGCCTTGAAGACGACTCCACGTATCCCCACACTTTATATTTTATTTAGCGGGCAACATCCAAAAAAGAAAAAGAAAAAATCTCCCTTCTCCCTCATTTCCAACTGCGTGCTAAAATGTGTAAAACGTCAAAATATTCTGTTGTGGCTGCTTCTCTTATTATTCTTCATTTCCAGCTAAAATGCAATCTCTTGATGGAAACTTTTGCTTATCTGACATTGATCTTTAACAAATTGCATCTTCAAATTCAACTTTAGTGGCTCAAATTTGTCAAGTGTATAATGCATATATATGGCCGGCACAGATGCTCTAAATGTGCAGAACTGGAAACCCTTCAAGCAGTGAGAACATACCCTAGCTGATTACGTGCAAATGGAGGCGCATCCAATCAGATTTTGCCTTTAGAGGGACGAGGAAATCTGATTAGTTCTCCATCACACGGGCAAGATCCAATGAGGAAAATTCAGAAAGGAGTTGCTTATTAGCGAACGTTATTAGTTATGGTACAAATAGTACTTTGTTTTAAATTTATATAGGTTAAATTTTAGTTATTATATTTGATCTAACTATTAAAAATTCACACGTTGTGAATAATTATTCATTATAAAATTAATAATTATTCACTTTAAAAATAATTATTTTACTATAGAGTGAATAATTATTTTAATTTAAATAATTATTCACAACGTGTAAATTTTTAACTATTGAATCAAAAAATCTAACGATTGAAAATTTATTCTACACAAACTAAAAAAAGTATTGTCTGTACTCTAGTCAAATCGCATTATTAATTACAATATTAAAGATGAAAGATTTTGTCAAGTTGAGATCAAAATCTCCATCATTTTCAACTGATGGCCTGATATTCATGCCTAATAAATGATATTCAAACACAAACATGTTCGTGTACATTGATTGGAAGACAAGAGTTAGGCATGAGTACCAAACCAACCAAAACTTACTTCTTTTTTTATTATTATTATTTTGAAGTAGTAAACAGAGGTTTTTAATTCAATGTTTCTTTTGTTCACACAAGATCATAGTACACCCAAAAGTAAGCTAAATGAAATGAAGTATGAAAATACACAAATTTAACATTTATAAAGATATGGGGGGCCAAAAAGTATCCAATTTCCAGGTTGTTCTGCCCACTGGGGAGGACATACAATGGATCTTTTGCAATTGGAACTTTGTACTATCTGTCTTCCTTATCCTACAACTGGTCATGCTGATGTATGCAAAAAGTTGAAAATGTCTCCATGATGTCTAAGGCCACAAAAGAGGTGTGTGACTGAAGCAATCATCTTGATATTACACCTCTAAAATGGGATCAAAAGATTCCCACCAAAACCAATTAGATAACTTGTGGGCAGATCTCCATTATGCTCTTCCTCAGAGGAAGCCCAGAAAAAATCTCCCGCATAGAAATGATAGCTACTCGGACCTTTCAAATCCTAAGAGGCATTACAATCAGGAAGTCTGCTTTATGAATCAGAAAGTGTTCTGTTTGTGATCAAAGAAAAGTTACCTTTTGATGCAAGTTGAAGTTCACAAGAAAATCATATCGATTTTGACTTTCACAAGAGATATTAATAATCAGAAAGTGCACAGCATGAATCAGAAAGTGTCAGTGTAACCAAAGAAAGAGACGCCTTTTGATGCAAGCTTGGAATTCAAAAGAAGATTATACAAGAAAACGAAATCGCAGACAAGTCCGCCTAAGACTGATGCACACATCCTCGTTAACAGAAGAACGCAAGAAAAAGTCACAAAATGTCATCATCAATATAGGCTTAACAAACAAAGACGACATTGATGAACTTCCAGATTTGCAAACGATACAAGGATGCTTGAGGGCGGCTGCTTTCCTTACAGAAGCCAATATGGACTTCTGACTTGTTGAAGAGTATAGGAATTTAATTCACAGGGAGATTCATATGCATGATGGCAAGTGGAGATGAGGAGGACGAAGGCCCATTACCTTTCACTCATTAAATAATTAATTATCAAAGGTATCCAAGAATGAGCTTGGTTTAATACTTGATCTTGTCATATAACATTGGAAGAAGCAAACGGCGCTCTCAGTCACAGTGACGTTTGAGACCAAATTCAAGAAAACAATGTAAATTTTTCATATCGCCAAATGAATCTCGCAAAGCAGTAAACAAATGCCATTTATAAAATGTTCAGTCTTTTTTCTTTTTCCTGAGAATGTACAAGTATGGTAAGTAAACTGCTATGGGAAGTAGGCCAAGTGCTAGCTGTCTCTATTGTGCCAGTACTAGTCCTATCGCTGTCTATTACTTGTATCGTTGAGCCACCAAAAAATTTCAGGATGTGTAAAGTATTGATCTTCTACCTCTTTAAGGACACCCCCCAATAAAACAACCAAGAGAAAACTTCTGAGCCGCTTTGTAGCTCCTTCAATGGTCTTCAATTCCGTCCGCTAAATCAGTGAGATTCCAGCTTTCAAGTACATAACAAAGAAGCTATTGAAGGGAGCAAAAGAACAAAAATGGAGAAGACCTGCAAAATGTGAAAGATGATGCAACATAAATGAAACAATTGATCTGTAACTGTTGAATATGATACGATAGCAGCTACTTAAATTACTATTCGTTAGTTAAACACAAGAATAAAGGATGTGACAAAAAAGAAGTAAATTAGATGATGCATTTCTTACATTTTTCTTCTCCCCACTGCCTGAGTAGTCCATATGCGGAAGATATCCCTGCAACCCTATATCATAAACTGGACTGCCATCAGGATAGTAAAGGCCATAATTCCTCTCTGATGCCGGACCAGGCTTCAAATCCTCATTGAAGAGTGCAAAAACATACACATCAATCGGCACTGAGGGTTTTGCAGGGGTACCCTGGTTCTCCTGTATCCGCCGCAGCAAATTACCATTATATAGTGCAGCATTTTCTGGAGTAGCTCCTACCTCACTGAGGTCCCCCTTCGATGGCCAACCCGTCTCAGAAATTTTAACTTGAATATCCGTATGACCCATTGCCTTGATAGCTGAATATACAGCATCAATTTGTGCATATAACATGTTATCATAGTTTAAGTTTGTAACTGGATCTGGCAGCCCGGGGTTTGGCTGGAATAGCGCATACTCCAGAGAGATCTCACCTGGATTATCTTTGTATGCAAAGAAAGGATAGGCATTTATAAGAAATGGAGAGTTGGTCTGTGAATGAAAATTGAGCATAGGCTGGAGATACTCAGCAAGTTCTGGTTTGAATGCTCCTGATGACGGTGGGAAGGAGCTACCTAAGATTCCGATTGAATGCGCAGTACTCACATAGACTTCTTTGCTAAGTCCCAGATTTATTAGAGCATTGTTGACATTCTGCATCGCTGGAAGGAGATAAGCTTTCATTTGAGTATCATTGCCAGTTAGGACCTCATTTCCAACAGTGATACAAGTGATCTTAGTTTGAGAAAGGTGTGGTTGAACGTGTTGCTGAATCCAAGTTTGAGCTTGATAAGGATCATTCATCCTCTGAAGATACTCATTCCCAAGCCCAATGACAAAATCAACATTCGAATTGGAGAAAGCAGTCAATACATTTGGATCAGCATCATACAGCTTCACTCTGCTGATATTAAGAGATCTCAGGAGATAAGCAACCCGGGAAGGTGCAGGAAGATTATTAGCAATCTGGCCATAGTTAATTCCAATTCCTATGCTCAGGACGTTAAGCAATGAATCTGAACAAAATTTGAGGAAAACCAGTTAGTGCAAGTACAGGGGACAGACTGCAGCCAGAGGCATCTTGCAAAAGGAGGACATAAGATTTGTTAATACTACCCATAGATTGAATTTTCATACAAATTTGGCCATACAATTAAAGTTGTAACCAGAATAGCAAATTCTGATTCATTCTGGGTTTGTACAAAGGTTCAGACTTTACATAAATTACTGACAAAGAAATTCATCGGCTTAAAATACACAAACCAATTCAAGAATAGATAAAAAGGTCACGTCAAACATATAAATGAGAGACCTTAATGGAATCACGAAGCTTGATAACAAATTCATATTCTTTTGCATTCTTTTGCATCGAGAATCCATAGTAACAACATAAAGGTCCAAAAGTAGTATATCTTGAAGAATTTTAGAACAAAACCACATTTTCCATTATAAAAAGAAGTATAAAAGCTCAAGGTCCTAAATCTTTGTTGCTCATCAAGAAATCAGAAAGTTTGAATCTCGAATACTTCACAAATTTACAACCAAACCCACTGAAAGAAAAACCCACTAGAGCAAAACTCTGCAGTTTGCTGATAAACACCTGAAGCCCTTCTATTCCCAACATCTCAAAAACCATTCCAATCCATTCTTTCACCGTTTCTTTATCCATAGCCAAAGCATCAGTTGAAACCAGAAAAAAGAAATGAAGCAAACACAATAATTCCGCCTATGAAAGACAAACGCAGCCCAAAGCTAGCAAAGAGCTGATGAAGAACCTGAGAAAGAGAAGAGCAGCAGAAGAGCCTTGAAGAGATTGAGGGTGGCCATTGCTACATGCCAGCCTAGCTAAAGCTCAGCCACGATGGCCCTTTAAAGCTGCCTTTCCATTTTAACTATATATATACTCCTCTAGGCAGCCGGTCCTGCAGAATATTTATATAATATAAAGGTTAAAAAATGAGAAATATTAAAATCAACAGTAAGAGATTACCGAGAATTAGCAAAAACAAGTGTAATTACGATTATCCTTAATATAAGCAAACTTAAACTTAGTAATTTAGTAAAGTTACAGTGATCTTAGTAGGATAATATGATTAGTATCTGTTTTTCTATGATCTTTCTTGCTTTCACTTTCCAGTTGTTATTTCCAAGAAACTCTTTTGCAGTTATGGATCCGCGTCACAACTTTCTTCCTCCGTAAAGTGAATTTACCCACATACTGCTACAGGGTCTGCGTAGAATGAAATTAGGAAAGTATCCCACGTTTACAGCGACCTCCTTTTGTCCTTCTGAGGATCTTTTTTTGGTTTTTGGGAACGGAGAAGTGACAAAAGAGGAGAGAGAGCCCCCACCCTCACCCGCCGGGTCCGGTGAAGCGGTTCCTTTCTCCAAGGCTTTGACAGCTTGACCTTGAGCTTTTGCTTTTGGGGATCCACATTTTTCCCCTTCAGCGGACGCTTCCCAAACGAAGGAAAAACACGAATTCTAAATCCGTTTAGCAGAAAAAAAAAGTAAATTAGCTTTTTATTTAAAAATTATTTATAAACTAATTAACGAAACTTAAAATAAAAAATTTATATTAATTTTTAGAATAAAAGTGAGATACAACATTCCCTAAATATTTTGGGCAAAAACATTATAGAGATCTATGCCATCCTAACCTTCACTTCAATATGCTACCACCCAAGTCATCTTCAAGAATGAATACTTGAAGATAAGAAATTGAAAGAAGCCTCAAGTTATTGTCTTCACCCACCATCCAAAATCACTCACATCATGTCAATAATTTTCTTTCATGTTCTTTGGCACCAAAAAACAAATATGGACAGCAATTATGATTTATGACCATCTACTTTCTTTGTCTTATTGATGTTCTTTGATAACACACATAATTGATGCTTTGCACTTAAAGAAACTTTATTCAATGTGATAATTGATCATTAATTAAATAAGGCACCATCTGATTGATAGTAAGAGAAAGTAATATGAAGAAATTTAAATCTTAGCAAATTAAATTCACAGATTATAATTTTAAATGTATTATATTATTATCTTTGAATAGTTTCAAAAAATTGAAATGAAAAAGTTACTACTTTTTTTTCTGAATGTGTAAAATAAATGAATTATTAAAATTTTTTAAAAATCTAAAGTATCTCTTAATAATACTCATATTATTATATAATTTAAAAAATCTAATGTATCAAATGATATTCTTCGAGTATGCTTCTTGTTTTTTCTCTCTCAATATATTAAAAAATAAAAATTTAATAATTAAAGTACGCATATTTTTTAAGAATATTTAATTTATTATTTTTTAAATTCAAAGAAATATAGAGAGTACTTCCTAACCTTCTTTCTCCTGATAGACAGCTTAACGACTTAAATGATTCAAGTGGGCTTCATTTTTATACAACTATTATGACTATTTCTAACTACCACAACTAACTCGTTTTTATATCATTCTATGGTCAAGAACTTTCAAATTAGATGAAGAATGACGTGTCAAAACCTATAGGTTCCCACTCATAGTATATTGGTTTATCGAGATCGATCCTATAGAGAAAAGCATTTAAATACCAAAAATGTTATTGTTTTCGTGATATAAACCGATCAAATCGAATGCAGAAATTAAACCAAATTAAGGAAACAAATAAATTGGAGATATACTCAACAAACAACCTGTGTAAATCAACAAACTAGGACTAATGATTCAATTAGTATATTACAATGCAAAGATTTTGCCTTTCTTGCCAAACTATTTTAGGATTATATTATTATTGGTGAAATCCCCTAGTGTAAAGCTAAACCCAATATCTAAGCACCAAGTCTCTATCCTTATACTATGTTTGGTTGGGGTTGGGAGGAGGGAAGTAAATGTAGAGAGAAATCTCCTTCTACACCAGCAAAATCAATCTCTCTAAAAGTGAAGAAGTTGGCAAGTATTTAGTGAAAATTACTAAATAATTATTGAATTTTTAGTCAATCTATAATAATAAATAAATGTAATTTGTAAAATGATAAAATTATTACAACTCTTTCTATTTTTTAACTTTAATTAAACAATGAGAAATATTTGTAATTTACTTCTCTTCTATCCATACTAAACAAAATAGAAGTAAATGCATTTATTTCCTCGAAGTAAAGTAAATAGTGCCACTCCCTCTCTCTTTTCCTTCTTCTCTTGCTTTGCAATTTTCATTAGTATATGGATCAATTGCTCACATAAACCAACTCAGAAATCGATTCTATTTTTAGTCAATTTTACAATATTTTCTTGTTCTATTTTTTAACTTTAATTAAACAAGGAGAAATATTTGTAATTTACTTCTCTTCTATCCTTACTAAACAAAATAGAAGTAAATGCATTTATTTCCTCGAAGTAAAGTAAATAGTGCCACTCCCTCTCTCTTTTCCTTCTTCTCTTGCTTTGCAGTTTTCATTAGTATATGGATCAATTGCTCACATAAACCAACTCAGAAATCGATTCTATTTTTAGTCAATTTTACAATATTTTCTTGTTATTTTAATTCCTACGCAATTTATTACCGTAAGATATCAAAATTAAATATTAAATCATGAAAAAATGGCCAATATATTTTAAGGATTAAGCACAAGCAACAAGAATTAATAATATAAGGGCAAAATAAGAAATCTCGAATCAATTACATTATAAAAACACATGATCTTCATATTAACCCTAGGTAATAAGGTTTTTAACCTAATATAATGATAAAAATATATATGACAACTTTAAAAAATATCATAAAGTTTTATTAAACGATAAGAAAAATAAAATCTTAAAGTTAGAATTTGAATTCGTTGTCTTCAATCTTCCTTGAAGTCCTTAAGGTTTTCATATATGCCAATAAGACTTTTTTATCTGGTGTAAAATAGTTGGACTTTTACAAAAAAATGGCCTTTTTTAAAAAAAAACTAAAATGGCCATGTTCTGTGATGGAAATTCCTCCTCTGGTATTAACACCATTTGAGAAGGCATTATTCAGTAAATAACACCTTTCCAAAATACGTTATTGATGCTGGCCAAAGTCAATACAACAACTGCAATAATGCCGACCAAATAACGCAAACTTGGTTGGCGTTGTTGCATTGTGAAAAGTAATAATGCTAACTCGGTTGGCGTTATTACTTTATCATTTATATTTATTTTGTATTGCGCATATCATTTTAAAATTGTCTTCAGTGCAATACTCCTAACTGTGTGTTGTGTCTATATTGTGTTTATATAGGATAATATAAACATATGTGTTTACTTTGATTATTTAATCAGGCAAATCACCATTTGACAACCCCCTTGCAAAGAAGCATTTATGGACAGTAATTTAGAAACTGCCAAATTGCTTTGGGAAGCTTTCAGCCAAAGATCCATGCCTTTTAGAAGCTTCGCCTATGTGGTATGCAAAATATTAACGCCAAGGATTCATTCCTGTTTAATTTTAATGTTATATTATCCTTATTATTGTCTAATGTTACGTTATGTTTTAACGGAGTACTCGTCTAATAGTGTTAATTGTGCTTAGCTTACTATTGTAAAATTATTAAATAAAATAAAAAATTATAAATAAAAAATATTTGTAATATAAATTAATAAAGACAACGGTATAGCATAACTTCTTTAAATTTAAAACTTTTGATGAAATTTAATCTAGAAAGTAAAATTTATGACCAATTCGAGTGAATGTTTTTGCATAAATGTATGAATTTTTAAAAATTTATAATTATTAAAAAATTTTAAAAATATATAATGTCTATTCAAATGCATGCAACAAAAAAATAAACAAAAGATAAATCCGTCGTGCAACAAAAAAAGAAACAAAAGAAAGTAATAGAAAATGAAACAAGAGAAAGAAAAGAAAAGGCAATAACCCTATCAACCTTGGTGTTATTGTCTTTCAAATGTCATTGAAAAGAAAAAAATGCCAAGATAAATAGTGTTGTTGGGCTGTAATTGATAGCCACTAAGTTAATGACGTAAATGACGTTATTGGGCTGTGATTATTAGCTATCAAGTCAATAACGCTATTTCTTTTGATGTCATTGAGTAATAACGCCAAGTAGAATAGCATTTTGACTATATGGGGCAATACTTTCCAAAATATGACTATTTCAATCTATTTTTTAAAAAATAGGCTATCTTGAATGGAAGCCCAAAATAGTTCTAACTCAATGTAACTTGTTTTGTCTTTTTATTCTTGCCTCTCACAGGCATGACACCTTTTATTCCTTTGTTTTCCTTATCTCTTGCCGCCACTTCTTGTTTCTCTCCTCGTCTCTTCCTACAAAAGAACATTGACCATGATGTAATATAATTCAAAAATAAATGTTAAGAGAAAATCTCATGTTCTTAGCATATAAAATCATAAAATTATGTAAATGGGATTAAAATAAAAAATTAAAAAATTAGTCCTCATTTAACTTTTTTTTTGGCTTAGCATAATTTTTTTTTCTTAAAGATAAAAGAAAGAACCGTTACAAACATATATTTTGATTTTTCTCAACCAAAAATCACTAATAATCTATTAAAAAAAATTAATGTCTTACCAAATGATAATTCATCCCTTTTATAAATTAAAACCATCAGAATTTTTAATAATAATTTTACTAAAATAGTTACAATAATAACTTTGCAGAAACTTTCTTGAGTATTAAGAAAAAATAGAAAAAAAAAACTTTCGTGAGTCATCAAGGATAATTCTTTTTATTTTTTTATTTTTTTAATACACTAAAAAATAGAGATGTTAATCAAATACAGAATTTATTGTCTCATAAAAATACTTTTAACTAATCAAATTATTAAATTATTGTAAATATACTATTTAAATTTTTTTAAAATTTCCGCCAAACAGCCTAATTCCTGAATTCTTACTTTTCTTGAAAGC
The DNA here is from genome assembly GCA_030512225.1 of Rauvolfia tetraphylla. Classification (NCBI taxonomy): domain Eukaryota; kingdom Viridiplantae; phylum Streptophyta; class Magnoliopsida; order Gentianales; family Apocynaceae; genus Rauvolfia; species Rauvolfia tetraphylla. Next base: position 3,625,584 of record JAJQKT010000062.1, read on the forward strand.
TTCACCAACTTTCGCATGAAGCTGTCGTGAGCCTTAAGCCCGCCAGCACATTAACCCCCAAATTCACCCCCCTCACGCCACCCCACCCCCATCCAGAAAACATTAAAAATTATAAAAATTAAATATAAAATAAAAATAAACAAAAATAAAAAAAATTTAGATTGAATCACAATTTAGTCGGACCCTTAACATATTACTTACAAGAGGGCCCAAATTTGGATGGGGAAAAGTCTCGGTAGTTAATGGGTCTATTCAGGTGTGTTAATGAGCCCATCCGCAGCATTTTTCAGTAACCCCTCCCACCAACCCCAGGGTTTCCTCCCCGCTGGATAAGCAGCTTGTAGTCATTGTCTTCCACCTCAGGTATTAAATATAAAAACAAATTTTTGTAACATAATATGCGTATTTGAGATCAATAGAGCCAATTACTCATATATAAACTACTTTATCCCTTAACTTAAAAAGGAAAAATGTTTATTTCTAAAAAAATACTATTGTAAAAACTTATTGTAATATTTTAACAGAATAACAATAAAAGATATAATGAAAGAAAGAAGAAAAGAAAGAATAATAAAAATGAAATTGTCTTCTTATTGTTTTGTGTCTTTCCATCATGTAGCTTCTTCTTTACATAGACCATAGGAGAAATACTTTATTAATTAAAGATAACAAATTAATTGTACAATTTTATATTAATAGAGAGAGGAGATAATGTTGAGTTTTCAATTTAGATGAAATTGTAGGACATCCACATTTTTCTTTTGTGTTTACAACATTCCCCTTTGGATATCTTCAAACATAAAGATTATGTCTCGTTTAAACCTTACTAAATAAAATATATAGTGAAAAAAATTATCTAGTGAAAGAAAAAAAGTACACAATTCTTTATGTTTACTCCTCATATTGACTTGATCTTTTACGATTCTTGAACCAGTGCATACTACCCTTATATACTATCTTCCTAAACGTTGTAGTTGGTAATGTCTTAATTAACAAATTTGATAGATTATCACATGAGCAAATTTGATACACATTTATTTTACACTTCTTTTAGAGCTTATGAGTAAAAAAGAATTTGGGTAAAATATGTCTTATCCTATCTCATTTAATATATCCTTCTTTCAGTTAAGTTATACATGCTACATTATTATCATATAATATAGTAAGAATTTCTTTCTTAGAGGATAAATTATACCTCTCTTGAATATAATGAGTCATTAATCTCAACCATACAAATTCTCTACTTACTTCATGGATGGCTATTAATTCAGTATGATTTGAAGATGTGATTGCTATAGATTGTTTTGTATATCATAATGATATAATAGTATTACCGTATATAAATAAATTATCTGTCAAAAAACGTGCCTTATGGAGATCAAATAAATAACCAGTATCTACATATCCAATCGATGCAGATTTTGATTCTTTTGAATAAAATAATTTGAGATCAGTTTTTCCTTAGAGATATCGAATAACATGTTTAATAACATTTCAATGTCAACTGTAAGAGAAGAATTATATCTTGCTAACAAATTTACTGCAAATGATATATCAAGATATGTGTTATTTGCAAGATACTTCAATGCTCTAATAGCACTAAGATAAGGTAATTCAGGAACGAAGTAATTCTTCATTCTCTTATCGTGGTCTAAATAGATCTTCAGAAACATCCAGCGATCAGACAACCATTAGAATACTTAAAAGATGTGCCTTGTCCATATAAAACTTTTTCAATATATGTTAATTGATGAATAAAGATTCCATTTTCTAGATGTTCAATTTGTAAACCAAGACAAAACTTGATTATTCCAAAATCCTTAATCTCAAATTCCTTTTTCAAATAATCTCTTGCATTCAAGAGCCCTTCACGAGTCCCAATAAGACTAATTTCGTCAACATATATCACAACTATCATAAAGCATGATTTAGATTTCTTGATAAAAATACATGGACAAATCGAATTATTTTTATATCCAACTTGCATCAAACCCTAACTAAGATGATTATACCATATTCTTTTGGATTGCTTTAATCCGTATAGAGATTTCTATAATTTAATAGAATAATTTTTTCAAGTACTTGATATACATGCTTCAAACATATGAAATTCTTCAGGGATTTTCATATAAATTTCACTATCAAGATTCTCATATAAATACGTAGTAACTCCGTCCAAAAGACGCATATCAAGTTTTTCATATACTACTAGACTTACAAGATATCATAACATTATTCCATCAATCACAAAAGAATACATCTCCTCATAATCAACTCCAGGTATTCGTGAAACCCTTGTACTACAAGTCACACTTTGTATCTTAAGATTTCATTTTGTTCATTTTGTTTTCACACAAATACTTATTTATAACTGACTGGTTTTGCATCTTTTAGTATTAGGACTACAAGGTCAAAAACTTAACATTTGGTAAATGAGTTTAGTTCTGATTGAATTGCATCTTTCCATTTTAACCAATTAAGTCTATCCCGATATTTCTCAATTGACATTGGTTCAGGATCTTTTTTATCACTTAAAACATCAAGTGCTACATTGCAAAAATATTATCATGAATCTTATTTATCCCATTCCAACTTTCACCTATAGCAACAAAATATATGGAATTCTTCATATTTCTATTATTTCCGGAACCCTGAACATTATGATCAATAATCTCTTGGTCCTTTTATTCTAACTATTTAGGAGGAACACTGTGAATATTTAATCCTCTTCTCGAGAATTTTTATCTTTATAACAAAGAGGTTGATGATGCTTCAGGCATGTTTTAGAATCAATAGCTATAGAATTTGCATTTTGTCTTATTAGGACATCTATCCAAACAGGAGCATCTATAGTTGAAAGATATGATTTGGTAACTCTTCTAGAGTTTGCAAAAGTATCATGCAACTCATTTGTAATCCTTTACAAATTTATTATTTTTTGAACTTCAAGCTCACTAATGCCTGCGTATGGATCAAGACAACCTAGTGATGATATTTCCTATGTAATATCTTTTTTCAACCAAATGCGGGGAACACTGTTTTATTAAAATGACAATCAACAAATCTTCCAATAAAGACATCACTTGTTGATGGTTCAAGATACCTGATGATGGATTCATAAACTTCTGGTTTACTATATGATGCATTTAAATAATTTTGGCATAATATAGGCCGGATGAAACACATGGCATATATTTTTTACCTGAAACAACTGTAGTAATCCATAGATATTATGCTATCATGTAATTCATTTTCTCAATATGATATTCATTTCAATAGATATCTTTAAAACTCAATAGATTTCTCCCAAACTTTGCAAAGAATAATGCATTATGAATGACTAGCATAGTTCCTTCAAGTAAAACTATGTAAGCTCTTTTGGAGTCTTCAATTAATTTCGCACTACTATTTATAGTATGAGCATTTGTATCTCTAATATTTAAATAAGAAAAATATTTTTTTATAGTTTAAGTATAGTGTTTGTTGTTCCATTGTCAATGAGACAAATATCTCCATCTCTATTCTTTAATTCAAAAGAGGGAATAAAGCCATATAGCCTTTAATATAAATAAAAGATTTAAATAATTTATTTTTAAAGTAAAACTAAAGAAAGTAAGATATTGATATTTATTTTAATATGAAAACAATAATGTTTTATTTATTATAAAACTAGTAATAATATATATATATATATAATTAAATGATGAAAATAAAAGATCAAGTCTTCTGGGCTTGTACATCACCACTTAGGTGTTGAACCTTTCCATCTGGATGTTGAAAGAAATCATCTACATCCAAATGAGTCATATTAACAAGAATATCTATGAAGTAAAGATGGTCTCAACACTTTTATTTTCCTTCTTAATGGATGCCTAATAGAGGTCAACAAGGTGTTTGGCCGTATGAAATATATGTGATCAGTGTCCTTACTTTCACAATAAGATATTTCACCTTCAAATCTTCGTAAAAATTATGATGGAGAAAAATCATAATTTTGACACGATCCTGATTTAATGTTGTATTGTTTTCTTTAATGATATCTCTAAGATCCATTGCATTTAGATGTATTTTAGCATCAAGCGTCAAAGATAAATAATTTTTCTCAATAATATCAAGAGTTACAATATCAAGTTTAATAAGGTTAACCCTAGAAATAAAACTTATAATATAAAACCTTACTTTTACTTTCAAATATAAAAAATAATATAACTCTTTTCTAAATAATAAGATAGAGACTTGTATTGATAGCATGTTATGAAATTTATTGTAATATTTGAACAGAATAATAATAAGGGATATAATGAAAGAAAGAATAAAAGAAATAGAATTCTCTTCTTATTGTTTCATATCTTTTCATCCTATAGTTTCTTCTTTATATAGGCTATAGAAACATTTTATTAATTAAAGATAATAAATTAATTGTACAATTTTATATTAATGGGGAGAGAGAGGATAATGTTGAGGTTTCAATTTAGATGAAATCGTAAGATAACCACTAGCCTACAACTACAATGGATCTTTCTCTTTTGGTTTGTCTCGGTAACCTAAAATAAATATTAAAAAAATTAGTTATGATATAAAAATGATGAAATTCTAACTCAATTAGTTAGAGCAAATTTTTATCAGGTAATATATTTTGCATTTGACTTATATCTGTTTTCGTTTAATATATAAAAACTAGTGACGCTAAAAAATACAATAGCTTATCACTAAAATCTTTAACTTTTTCTTTCTTTTTTGAGGAAATAAATATTTGACTCAAATAGTAATTTTAACTTTTAGATCTATATATATATATATATATATATATATATATATATATATTAAATCATTAATCATCTTATGAAATCATTTACACTTGTAGAAAAGCTTCTTTCCCTCATTTCTGAATCTTCTGAACATTCTTTAGAAAGGTTAAAAGGTTTAAGTATTTTGTTAATCAAAAAACAAGTTCACAAAGTTACGCCATAGACGTCTTGTTATGGTAAAAGGAAAGGAAAAGAGGCCCGCACGGGCGTAGCTCAGTTAGCCAACAGTGGCAAATTGGGTACCAGGGGCTCAGGGTCGAGACCTGACAGTCGCAGTGTGGGATTTCCTGCCTCCAATATGGTGTGGGGGTCCTTGTGGGCACCAGACACTGGCCCTCCCACTGACTGGATGGCTGAGTCACCGTGATTTACTCCCTCACAACTGATCGGGCCTGAGTGTTGGGGCCCTGAGGGCGAGAGATTTTGCCTTTTGGGTACCAGGAAAAGGAAAAGAGAAAGCGTTTTGAATTGAGTAATAATTCCTCAGTTTCTCGGTCGTTTTTAAGTTGAAAGCGTTGCCTGCCCAAGAAACGCTGTTTCCACCTGACGACCTCTTTGTTCTATTCATAGTCAGTCTTTTCGGTGGTCTTCTTCTTGAATCATCTTCTGCAACTGTAATTCAGGTATTCATAGAATCCTTTTAGTATATATTATCTGAAGTAAAACTACTTCAGAAACGTTGGCTTTCCTACTTTTCTAACCGAAATTTGTAGATGGGTCTCTCTGTTTTCCCTTCTCTTCAATTGGGTTTAAATCCAACAGTTTTTCTTTGTTGGAATAAATGATCAAATTTTGTTTTTTTTTGGAGTAGATTCTCGGTTTGCCTTTCCATTTATAGTTGTCTTTTGGCTGCATTGTTGCTCATGTTCTTGGATGGAGATCTTTTTTGGTCTTCTGCAAATGTTTTTCTTTTTTTTAAAAAAATTATTTTTGGTCTGTTGATAGCTGATGGTGGTTTCCTGGGATTTGATTGACTGTTTTCTTATGATTGAACAGAATCTTGTATGGAAAATGACGGGAAAGTAGTGTGGTTGATAAGTTGTATGTTTTCCTCGTATAGTTTTAGATTTGGTATTAAAGGAAATTGGGATAACTCGAGGAGTCAAAAGGAAAAAACTTTGAACTTCACCTACTTTAGATTTCTTGATGGCCAGAATTGAAATACTTATTTGAACTTAAAAATAGAAATCATCAATAAAATACTATGGCGAAAATGAATTCCCAATTCAATCATACTGAATATTGACCTGTGTACTTACTCCAAGGAAATGCCCTGGAGAAATAGTTTTGTTCTTTGCCAAAGAAACTGGTGAAACTTTCTCTAACTAAGATATTGTAGGTTATGGGCTTTTGGAAGTGGAAAACACCAAAATCTTTGTAGTTTCTCATAAAAACTTTGGTTTAGATGTTACTGGCTATTGCAGTTTTCATTGTTTGTTTGGTCGGCTTTTGCAATTTTCACAATTTTTCTGAAGAGAGTTTCCTGTATTAAACTGCAAGAGAAGTCGGCTTTCTTAAAACACAAAGTTGGTTTAGCTTTTTGGTCTTTTTTCACCCCACTTTGTATAATAATTTATATTCATCTTTTTAAAATTCTTTTTACATCAATAACAAATAGTTGGACTAGCTTTTGAGTTCAAAGGGGGAAGTAGGCCACATTGTTGATGTCTTATTTCCCTTTTAGGATAAATAGCCTTTATAACAAATTTACAAACATGCACTGTCCTGAATACTTAAAAATATCCTTAAACAGTCTCGGTTAGTTTGAGTGCTGTTCAATCATCACTTTCTAAGGCATGAATTAAACTGAAATGTAAATCAAATGCAAAGAATAGAGAAGAGAAATAAGGTGATCATTTTAAATGGTTGTTCGCCAGTTTTCAGATTTTCTGTAACACTTCTAACCGGAATTTTCCTCCATGGCTCCTCTATTCTAGGTATGGTGAAGGTGGTCAGATAGAAATTCAAAAGAGTTTTATAATAGCTAGATTTATCTGCAGCTTTGTTCAAATCATAGGATAATTAATTATCCATTTTCTCTTTTCACCTTCTGTTCTTGTGAACCTCTGAAGATGGATCGGTCTAAAGATGCTGAAATTGGAGGTTTAGAAGCTTCATTGCTTCAAATGATAAATGATCACGACCAAAGGTCTGTGCAACTTTTTGAACATACAGGTGCATATGTTTATGCTTCTGTATTGAATTTTTAGGATTTTAATGTAGTATATGAATTGTTTTTGAACATCACAGCTGAGGGTTTTTTATTTCTAACTTAATTAGAAAAGGCTAAGAAAGATTCAATTAGGATTGCAACACGAGTGTCCGATCTTCTGGTGGATTCAGTCAATGGAGGTGTTCAAGAGGCCTTCATAATGGAGAAAAGGATAGAAATGGAAACCCGAGCTCTCGCAGCTTCCATTCTGCAGTTTGGGAAGCGGACTGATCAGTGGCTTGCTGCTTCTCATGCTCTTCATAGTGCCATTAAGGTTCAAAAGTTTTTCCTCTTTCATATTGCATTTATGTCCTTGATATTTCTGTAGATTTGAGACCTTGGTCTAGTCTAAAAGCTTAAGGCCTAGTTCCTGCAGAGGTGGAATGTTCAATTTATCAAATCACAGCAACTCATTTTTATCCATTGGTTCTAAAGTAAATAAAGTAATAAAGGCCAAAAGTAAATTTTTGCCTTAATTTTTTCCTTTTCCGGTACTCTGAATTGCATGTAAACTAATGACGATATCTTGTTGCTGCTCATCTTTGGATTTAGTGACATGCTGGAAATAAAAACAAAAGACATTTGGTTTGACTAGAATCTACTTCCAAATGAAGGCACTTGATTTGTATAAACATGATTTGATATGGCTTTCTCGAGGCTGTTGAATAATGGAAATAACTAATCTTATCTGATTGAATAGGTGATCTGAATGACAAGATTTTTTCTTATTCTACTTTTCTTCCTTCCTTTGTTTAGCTTTAGCTGCTACAACAGAACATAATCTGCACTAAGGAATGTACAGAATCCACCATACAAGTAGAGTCTTAAATGATAGGCTTTTTTTCTTTCATGTCATGCTTGCACGTAATTGAAGTGTTCGGATTAGAAACATGACTAGATTATAGAAAGAGTGTGACCTAGGTTGGTATTAAAAATGTATCCATTTTGCTACATAGGCAGGTGGATTCTTTAGACCTGATATGTGGCAGCTGACATAACTTGGCAGACTCTTAAATTGAATTGTTCAATTGTATCTTTGGTTTCAAGTAGGTGATGCTATTACACTTTTAAGGAAAAAAGTTTGTAACAATGATATTCATGCTTGATCATTGAATCCTGACAAGTTTTCCGCTCCTGTATGCTTGACAGAGAGATGGGGATAAGAAAAAGAAAGCGCAAGATGATACATGACCTTGGGAATAACATATCCCTCCCAAGCCCTCTTCACCCCTCAAAAAAGAGTTAGTAGAGCTTGTAAATGTCTTGAACAAATGCTTCTGTTATCCAGAACCTTTGCTCGATCTTGTAGTTTGTTTGCCGTCAATGGTTTTAGGATCGTATGTAGAAACTATCTTTGAGATCCTATGTTGCTTCTGTGGGAAGTAATATAGCTGCTGACTGAATGGAATCTTAATTTTCCCGAAGATCTGTGTGATTGAGCTCAATTCCGATTTTGTCCAGAAGATTGTACTAAAATCTCCCTAAGGATACAGCACAATTAAATATGTTGGGTGCGAACAAAAATTTTTGGCAAACATTGTTATTGTATCCCAAAAGATGTTTCCTGAGTTTATATTTCTTAATAAATCTAGGATTGATGATCAAGTGCAGAATATGTTGGAATAGTCTAAAAGAATTATCTGCCGCTTAAGCTTGTAGAATCAGGACTTGCTGTTGCCCCAGGAGAGCTTTTTTCTTAATTTTCACCTGATCCCGGACTAGCTGCCCAACTATTCCACGTGGCAAAACTGACAAAGAAACACCACAAATTATATATCATGAGCAGGAGTTTATCTTGATTTGGCTCTTTTTGTTCTACTTAACAGGAAATTGGCGATTTTGAGAACTGGATGAAGACCTTGGAGTTCGATTGTAGGAGCATCAACTTGGCCTTCCGCAACATTCAACAAGCAAGACAGGATGGGCAAAGATCGCAAAATCCATCAAGCTCAACATGATGGTGTAAGTTCAGGATACAGTTGATGGACTCTATTTCTCAGCTTAGTCCCTTTTGCATAGATACTCTTCCTAAGCTTTTTTTAGTGAGAAAATCTGAAACATACCTACCAATTACTACTTGAATCTTCAAACAGAAAATTAATCTGCTTCATGCTGTACCACTATCTGTAATCTGAAAGTATTGTGCAATCTTATGCTATCGATTTGAACAGTTGGTGAAGACTGAGTTGTTGCACGGAAATTATTGAAAATCTCTAGAGAATACTGTCAAGAGCACAGCCATCGTTATGCAGTATCTGTAATGCTGTCATATGCTGTGTTTCCGTCATAATCAGTTCGTGATTAACAATTCCCAGATTCAAGTTCGTTATACATATTGTTCTTCAAATGCCAATGTAAATGTCCAAGACATATGCTTGAAGCTGCACAAAGGCAAGTCATTGGCTTTCTCCAGTGGCTGCTTATTCTACTAGTATGCTAAAAATGAAGCATAACAGTTTCCAAACGCAGAGTATTAGGACAGCTTGCTGTATGAGCAATTCCTGGAAACAAGATGGAACTCAAGATTCGGGGTAGGGGCAAACGCTGCTAGTAGCTAGTTGAACCTTATAAAATTCTGTCCAAGCCAAGCTCAGTTTTGATCAAGCTTGGGTTTGATCAACTTGAGCTCAATTGAAACGAAAACCAAAACTTGCATCTGCTCTAGTCAAAACTGAATACGTACAGTATTGCACAGCTAAACGTGTCTAAAGAACTTATAAAAGGTCTTGAATTTGATTAAATAAGTCAGTGATGCTGTGCGAAAGTTAAGTTCTTCACCATTCGCTTGCATGAACATTCATTTACGTCCATTTCCCTATAGGCATGCTTGAATGAAATTAGTTCTATAGGTCAAACCATGTTACAAAGGAGTAATCCCCCTTCCAATTTAAAGCACAAGGCAGTTTGCAGGTATCCAAGAAAACAAGCAAGAGAGGAGAGGCGACTTGAGGAACTAACGAATACGGATTTTAATTGGCTTGAACATGCCAATCGCAAGAATTTTACAAAATTCATTTTACAAACTGATAAAAAATCCGAAATACATCCCAAAACAAAATAGCAAACAAAGTTATGTACACAGAAAAACTACATGTTCATTCAGCCCCCCCCGGAAAAAAAAAGGGTAAACTACATGATCCCAGGTCTCTTGTGGATCTTCAAACCTCACTCTACCATGTACACAGTTATCCTCGAACAACAAACATCAATGAAAGCACAAACATTTGAACAGAAAGTAACTAGTATGACACTAGGAAAGGTATGATCATGGACATAAATGTATCATAAGATAGCGTTGCTTTCCCAGTATAATTTCGATCCTTCTCCTTGAATTTTTCAGTCAGACCCTGAAAGTAAATTAGTTCAGCAATCAAAAAGAGAATCATGAAACGAGGGCATGAAACCAAGGAAATATGCTAAAGAAGGTTTGTATATATGAGGTCTCACGCCCCAAAACCAAATTGAAGAGTTCAAAAACAAACTGTTTGCAAAAATACTTCATAAAATTTCAGAGTTCAAAAACAAACTGTTTGCAAAAATAATTCATAAAATTTCAGAGTTCTGCAAGTAGATATTGTGGCTAAAAAAGGAAAACCTTTACAGAAAAGAAGCTCCATTTGCTAAACCAAAGAACCTATGAAAGAATGAAAAATTTCAGAAGTATCATTTTCTTACCTTCACAACCATCCCACATCTGCATAATAAGAAAAATAAAGAAGGGTTAAGAATATTATACACTCGTAGATGTTCAGTTGTTAAGGGAGAAGATGGAGAAGAAAAAGGAAGAAGAGAATTAGTGAAACAGGGAAGGAAGCCATACTCGACAAAACTGTCAAAATTAAGCTCAATCCTTTGGCCACTCCAATCACCATATCTAGAGATAAGAACTTGAAAAACTGAAGGTGGTACTAAGTATCCAAGACTATGAAGAGCATCTCTCAGTTCCGTTCCATCAATTTTCCCACTACGATCTCTATCAAATCTCTCAAATATGGCCTACAAGTACAGATTAAGAACAGTATCAGTACATATATGCTTCAAGAAAACCACTGAAACTTAACACTAAGTGATATAGGTTTATGAACAATTTCAAGAAGAAAGAATCCTGTTACGAAATAAGTCAGAGATCAACCTTCCTTAATCTTCCTTAATTCTGAGAAAACAAAGTTAACCAAAGTCACCCACCCTAGAGAGAAAGATGCAGACATGATGCAAGACTTTCTGTGCTTGTAAACTTTAAAAGGTAATTTGATAAGCCCTAAGTTTTTGGAATAACCCGATTCTGAAGTTTAGCTTTTTTCTTCCATGCCAAAATGGAAGACAAAGGTAAATTAGAACTACATTTGCAAGGTAATGATCCCTGATATGGCCAGGAGAAAAGGTTCAGTTAATTTATCAGCAGTTATCTCAGAGACGTGCACATATTCAAGCATGGTTGTAATTATTATTTTCATAGAAGTACTCAGGAAATTTTCATTAAATGGACCACAGAATGTTCAAAAGTAAAATAAACATATTTAGCTGCAGAGAAAACAAGTTCAGTTATGACATTAGCTTCCTTTTAAAAATAGGTTTTAAGGATCAACCATTTTGACGCATTATAGTCAGCTAAATTCAAGAAATCAACTCCTATGCCACATACATGAGTTAAACCTTCCACCCTCTTTCCTTCTAAGCAAACAGCTTATCTAGAGGTTTGGTTGGTATTGGTAGCAATACCCAAAAATAGATGCAGAAATATAAACAGAACTACCATTGTAACATTTGTAATTTATGCAAAGGGATTCAATTGCATAACAAAATTCCTCCTTGCCTTTTAATTTACTTTTAAGAAAAATAAAATTATCCACAACACCAATAGATTTATTTTTATTTTTTTATGTTTTACTTTTTTAAAAAATATTTTGATCGATGCATCAGAATCCACTGTAGGGGTAGAAATGATTGCATTTACAGAATCTTAATTCATTCATGCAACATATCCTCCATAAAAAGGTCGGTGATGTTCCATCACTAATGAAACATAAAAGACCCTTTGGAGAAGTCATGGTGTAATATCAAGACACATCATTGGCTAGGAATATCAATTCATTTGCAGATCAATTGATGCAATAGCAATCATGATCTAATTCTCATTAATCTCTTGTGTATTTTGATTCTTGAACCCCAAGATGGAAATCATAGTTCTTTGAATACAAATTAATATAGTGAAAGAGAAGGAAGAGGTACAATCCCCCACAAGTTATATCTACAAACCTCCTCTCCCCCCTCCCCCTGGGCCCTTTTTTTCTCAAGGGCACCCCAAAAGGAAAACCACCAAGCTCTCTCTCTCTCTCTCCCTCCCCCCCCCCCTCCCTCCCTCCCTTCTCTCCACCCTCTCCCCCCTTTTTCTGTGTGTCTGTCTGCACAGGATGTAAATGCATACCTCATAGCAAGATTGTCAAAGAATTTAGAAACAACCATAGAACCAAGATTTTAACTTTTTTGGTGTCATGAACCAAGAAATAAGATTCCCATGAAACACTTCTCTACTCCCTATGCCTGGTTCTAAAATTAACTAAATCCACAATGTGTTGTTCATACCAGACTTCAAACAAAGAAGTCTTCCACGTGTCATGAAAAATTAGTTTCAAAAAGCTTAAAACTCTTGATGATACATATATAGGCGTAGATTCTAAAAAGGCACATATATAAGCAAGTCAATGTCCATCCTCTTCACCACAGTTTCATTACAGGAAAACGAATAGCACAACCAGGAATACTGCCGGGGGAGGGAGGAGGGAGTGGAGGAAACAGAAATATAGGAAAGAATGAAATATTACTCACCCGCCACTGTGCAAGACAACTCCATAAGGCAGCAAATTCCTTGGGCCCTGTAATTTGATAGCCAAAAATAGAAGGTAAACGGAAAGAAATTCCGAATGTGGACCAGTCAAATAAATTATTGAAAATGACAATATAAAAAGCAAGCAAGAAAGAAGAAAAGTGCATACACAAGGTATTTTCCAAATAAGATTGTTACTTCAGACACTAAAAACTTCTATGAGATATCATTCTGTGCATAACAAACTTTCTAGCATAGACATGATCTTTACAAGAAACATGCACCAAAGAATTGCACAATTTGACCCTTAAACGAATGGTCATGCATAGGCAAGAAAGCATCCTCATGAAGATGTAGGTTGGGTAGCTCAAATTTGTGTCAGTAATATACACTTACAATTTGTATCCGTAGCAGCAACTGGGAAATGTTTGTTTATGAATATTTAGAGAATTTCACATCCCCCATGGTTCTATGCTTCAGATTGCATTAAACTTACCCTTCTTTTCATTTTCTAACTACAAAATGATCAAGCACTTCCTCTATGTTCTCGAACTTTGGAGCAAAAAATAGCCTTCCATTAGATTCTTTTCTTTCCCTTAATGAAGATACAAGGGAGTTAACATTCCTTTTCTTGCTGCTCTGAAAATTTATAGAGAACAAAAAAGGAACAAATGAAGGACAAAGAACCCTCAATAACATTACATCTACAATGTACCAAATCTGAAGCAGTTCTTCCAACAGCCAAATATAAACGAAAAGGAAATCCTACGAATTTCATCTCTTTGAATTAACCCAACTAGTAGAGAATTGCTCTGAAACGGAACTGTATTAATAAAACAAAGATTAAAATTACAAGGCCAGAACGCAACCTAGAAAACTCACCAAGTCTGTGTGCAGCATCCGAGGGATTCTTGAAGAGAAAGATGAGTAAACGGATAGTCCGAATGTTAAACCGTTGGTAACCCGAAGAGAGAGCTTCTTGGAGCTCCTTTTCTTCAATGAACCCACTCCGGTCCCTATCCACCATCTGGAAGCTCCGAATCACATCCGGGTGAGTCCCGGGAGGAAAAGAATCATAGATATTGTAACTCTGATACTGATGTTGCTGCTGGTGAAACGGAGGATAGCTGTATCCATAGGAATACGGAGTCTGACCGGAACCGTAGCTGCTGTTGCCGCCATTATAGCCATAGCTTTGAGCTTGGCTATGACCTTGGCCAGCGTAGGAGAAAGAGGACGAGGAGTAGTAGTCCTGAGGCGAAGGAGCTCGCGAAGGGTTGTAGGGATGGGCTAACTTGGGTTCGTCCTGATCGGGAACCGGCGGAGCCGACGGAGAATATGCAGCTTTGTCGCCGCTGTATGCCATTCGCTGTGTCGTGCTGTGCTGGGGACTCGTGGCGTGTTTGGCTTTTTCCTAATTTGCTAAAATGCGAATTGGAGAATTTATATTGGTATGATGAAACCGAGAACGGAAAGCTACTGCGTAATGCCTAACCAGAGCAGGAGGAAACACAAATGGAATTGTAATTCTATGGGTGTCTTTGACTTTTCCACAAAACCGAGTTTACCGAGCCCGGACCGAGTAGACTCAATTTTCTTTTTTTTTCAGGTTTTTTTTTTTCAGGAAATTCTGGAAGAGACCGGGAAAGAAATCATCATGCATCCTATAATATTAAATTCAAGAGTTTGTACTGGAAATATGAAAAAGATACTTTATCATGTGAGTTATTGTTTCAATTCCTTCAAGTTAAGATTCAAATTATATCTATCTACACACACACACTCACGCATATATATCCTCCTCCAAAACTCTCAAATCTCTAATTTTAATTTCTAAAATTTTAATTTTTTATTAATTAAAAAAATTATTATTAGCTAAGAGTTTTTTATAAAATAATATAAACACTTTAGTTTATCTTAAACTAATCTTTTAATTTAAATCAAATTCCTAATAACTTTCTACTATCTCTAAATAACCTCATTTACTACCACTTTCTCTACAAACTTTTTCTTTCTCCACAAACCTTTTCTCAAAAGATTTTTTATCACCAGATCCTCTTATTTTTTTCTAATTAGGGTCTTCTTTTTTCAAATTGAAGAGATAATCTTTTCAATTCTTTTTTTTAATACTAATTGCTCTTATTTCTTTTCTTTTTTCTCTTTTACTTTACTATTTGACCTCTGAGTTTGATAAATAGTATTATAAATTTAATTTTACTTTTTTTAAAGAAATAATTTATTTTCTTGAAAAGTTTATTAATGATCAATACATCTCTTATTGTTCAGAAGATATTTATGAATTAATTCTTCTTAAAAAATATTTTTTTTAATTTATTGGAAACTCCTTATGTAGAGATGAGATATTTATGAATTTATTTATTTTTAGAGAAGTTTTTTTTAAGAACTTTTTGTGGTAGAGGTAAAAATGGAATGACTATCTCATGCTTCTTCCTTTAAAATGGAGAAAAATATATGAGTGTTATATACGTTATAGGCATCATAAGTATTTAGGATATTTTAATTTTCATTCAAATAAGTGTTTTAATTTTATTATCTTTTTAAATTTTAAAATATGTATTAGAAGTTTTTCAGTTAGATCTTGCAAAATGAAATGTATACACTTTTTTGTTAATTTTTAATTTATATTTTTCTTTCTTCAATATGAGTCCATGTAATCCCTTTTGGGAATAAGATATTTTTTGAAGCTTTTTAAATTTTTTTTATTATCATGAAGTGTGCAAGTTGTACATTACTTTCATATGTAGTTATTTCTTTGCACCCTTTTTATCAACTTCTTTTATTTTTTCAGTTTTATTTTTAGCATCATTGATATTTTTTCTTTTTACATCTTTCATTCCTTTTTTTTGTTTTAATTGGACTACATAATCTATTTTATATTTCAAATATTTTAATAGAAAATTATTGAACTTTTATTTTCTTTGACAGGTTTTGCAAATTCAAGCTTTTTCTTTTTTTTCTTTTGTTTGAGGGGATGACTTCAGGAATATTTATTTGTTTAGTCATTAGTATATATTACACTAATTTGATCGATATCTATTACTATCTTATCTGATAATTCATTGGTTAAGTTTTAAGGATAAAAGTGTCTAATTACCTGTTAAAACATTTCATAATAGAACATGTATAACTTTACAGTACATTAGATATGAAATGTAATAATCAATGATTTTTATTTTTTTATTTTTTTCTTTTCACCAAACGAATATAAAAGA
The DNA here is from genome assembly GCA_030512225.1 of Rauvolfia tetraphylla. Lineage (NCBI taxonomy): Eukaryota > Viridiplantae > Streptophyta > Magnoliopsida > Gentianales > Apocynaceae > Rauvolfia > Rauvolfia tetraphylla. The sequence continues at coordinate 3,641,661 of JAJQKT010000062.1, forward strand.
AAGAAATAATTTTATAAAGTACATTAATACTATAGCTTCTTTGTGATGGATCAAGAATACTATTCTTTTGAAAAAAAATTGAGTAATGACTTGAGAATATTTTTATTTTGAAAAAATCTTTCTTTGAGTTTTTAATATAAAATAATAATATTTTTTATTTTTTATGTTACTTATTTTTTTAGGAATGAAAAGAGACAAGGAAGGAGAGATGGGTTTTAATATTCACAATGATTTAATTGCAAATATATTATTTTTTAAAAAGTTAAAATAAATAATTAAATGATAATATAACAAAGAAATTATTTTTTCTCTTACACATAACAGGGGGTAATAGGTGAATATGACAGAAGAATTGAAAAATCATGTTGTAAAGTTAATTTATTTTAAAGATATAGAAAAAAATACATAACTTATAATGTATTTTTTTATTTGTTTTCTCTTCATCTTAATTTTTTATGATTAACCATTAGCATACAATTTTTTTATTAAATACATAAATTTACTTCATATTTTTTGTAATAACTCTAATAACTATCTATATAATAACATGTGTTAATTTTTATTTTTGACACATTTTTTGAAAAAAAAATTAACTGTCACTAAAAAAATGAGGGTTACTCATGGTAGTACTATTAAAGATATTTTTTAATGATATTTAGAATCAATTTCTCTCTTGAAAATTTTATTCTCAGCTATTTTTTTAAGAAGTAATGTATATCCTGTGCAAAGCACAAGCTTTATGCTAGTTAGTATATAAAGTTAAGACCAAATATTTTAAAATTATTTTATACTTAGAATCGAAGTAAATAGTTATTTAGAGTGTATCTAAATTGTGTTTTATTATGAAATTTGGTATAAATTTTTTACTTTAATTCTATCTATTCTTTTACAAACAACTCACTTTTTCGTTGTGTTGGACTTCCTTCTGCTGAATGAGGTGTATAATAGCAATGAATCGGCGGCACTCAAATATCTCCTTCTCTTTATTTTTTTAATTATTTTTTTAATATCTCAGATATCTAACTTCGCTTAATTAATCTTGGACCTCAAGACCTGGTCCTAAGCTATAAAATATGTAAATTGAGAGATATACACGAATTGACTCTTAAGTTTTCAAGGCATATATATATTAATGTGTACAAGAAATAATTTCTAAACTGATTATTCTTAAAATTGAGGAGAAAAATATATATATCTCTCTCTCTACGATTTTTTATAACAAATGTCAAATGCAAACACTTGGCCTGCATTTATACTCTGCAGTGTCAACAATGCTTCATATACTTGTGAAATTCTAATAAGGTGAACAGTAAAAGTTTAAGATATTAATAAAAAAGGAAAAGAAAATATTTAACATAATCTAATAGAATAAAAAATTTATTAAGGAATAAAAATAATTATTTTTAAGAAAATTTAATAAAATCAATGTTATACTTTTCTTTCAAAAGAATATGATCCCGTTGTTATATATAACTATCACGTATTAATTTTTGAAATTTCTTTTTTTTGCAAAATTTTAGAAAATTTCTTTATAGAACTAAAACATATATTAATTACTTTAGACATACGTAAAAAATTATTGTCCTACAAATTACTTAAAAAATAACTTAATATATTATGTGAAAATAATTCAAATATGTAAATTTAATCAGTCATTACACCCCCTGAGAAATTTTAAACATCCAGCTAATATAACCTCATATGAGTTTGCATGATGGGCACCGAACAAAGACTTTTCCTTTTGACATGAATCAATCAGCACCTTTATGATCCTTAGAACATGGAATCTTTGATATTATTAATTTAGCAAGTATAATGACTCAAAGTGCTTCTTGATTTAAGATTTATATTTTAATTTTTTTAGTTTAATTAGGATTCTAATTCTTAAGTTTTCCACAAGCTACTCCTTACGTCTAAGAATTCATATTAATTTTGTATAAAAAGTAAATATTTAATTTTGAATGGAGAAAGTAATATTTTCAATTTTAATCTTTTGTTTTCTAAATTATCTTCGTGAATACATTCTTTCAAAGTTCCACCATAATGGAGGCCATTTTGTTCAAACATTTGGATGGTAAAATCATCTTTAATAGTTAAATCACACCATCTCTCTCTCTCTCTCTCTCTCTCTCTCTCTCTTTTGGTTTCTAGCGTGTAGTGTTTGATTGTTTTGATCTTTATGAAGAATAATTGTAAGGATAGTTTATACTTTCAAAAGCAAGAATTACCTTTAAAAAGCAGTTTCAAATTGTATCTGAATTTGGTTATATTGTGGAATCTAATATAAATTTTTTATTTTTAATTCTATTTATTTTTTATAAAAATTTTTATTTTTATAAAATATAAAACAAAAAATTTCAAATATAAACTTTATTTAATCCCACACTTTAGAATATTTTATAGATAATAATATATAAAGAAAAAAATATTCAAATATTCCATACAAAATTTACGAATCAAAAGTGAACTCCTTTCTTCAAACAATAATGTTAATTCTATCCCAAATGTATTTTTTTATCAATTATATTTTCAAAAATAAAAATGTACATATTGCTTATTAAAATAATAGATTAATAGGTTAATAAATTTTAAAAAAATCACATAAAATAGTCAAGTTGGAAAACAGAAATTAAAAGATCGGTTTTTTCTGGATGGCGGGAAAGAAAACCTATAACACAGAATACAGTGCTTTAATTGTATGAACATAGGGAGCGAGAGAGGGGGGGTTTTGTCATTTGGGTGAGCGAGAGGGCGTGATTCTGATGGCGGAGAAGGAGAAGGTGAAGGTGGAGGAGAATGGAGAAACAGCGGAAGCGCCAGCCGCGGCGGCGGAGAGAGAAGAGTTGCCGAAGACAATCGTCCGACGGCTGGTGAAGGATAAACTGTCGCAACTGTCTACGGACTCTGAAATGTCTGTTCTCCGTGAATCTCTCCAAGCTTTCTCTGAGAGTGCTCGCATCTTCATCCACTATCTTTCCGCCACGTAAGTACAACTTGAGGCTGAGCCTCTACTTTTATGGATTTTGGATTAACTTTGACGGAATCGTATTTCAATTTCTTCAATCGTATTCTCTATTTTTTCTGTTTGTTTTGGTTTCAATAAATGCGTGATCATGGACGAGACCACTATAACTGAAAATTTTATCTTTCGCCTAATGTTTGAATCATCCTTATTTTTGTAATTCTTCAAGTAATGGAAATTTTCCGCAGGAACTGCAAAGAGCGGAATTTAGGTATAGAGCCTGATTACTAATGGAATTATATGAATTCTTGTAGTGCAAATGATATATGTAAGGAGTCAAAGAGGCAAATAATCAATGCTGAAGATGTTTTTAAGGCGCTTGAGGAGATAGAGTTTCCAGAGTTTGTTGCGCCTCTCAGAGCTTCTCTTGAAGGTTTGTGCTTCTTCTATCACAGCAGGAATCTGCAATAGCCTGTTTGATGTTGCAATTAACTGTGTCAATTCATTTATTCGAGTTTTCTCAAAGATTTTGCTTTTTCATAGTCAGATCGTGAAATGTGCTGGTAGCTTTGGGTTCAATTCAGATAAAATTATTGAATTCTTTTAGATAATTTTTACTTTGTTTGCAAAGTTTGGACAAGATAGAAGAGCTGAAAGAGATTGTACATCACTTACTGGGATTATTGGTATAACGTTATCTCAAAATGTCTCAACAAATTTCAACTTGGCTAGCCTAGAAAAGAACTGTAATTTAGTCCGTCCTTTTAAGAAATTCCAGGCAACAAGGCTTTTTGGGATTTCCCTCGGCAAAGACTGGACTGTCAAAGTCCCTTAATGAATCTTTTCCCAAGGGAAATTTTGGCTGGGTACCGTTTTTCCAGTTATGGTAGTATGGTTATATGCATGTTGAACAAAGTAAAAGATCCTTTTTGTCAACCTTCTTCTGTCAACTGATCAAATATTTGATCTTGGGCAGTCCTTCCTTCAGCCACTTCCTGAAAGCAATGCTTCTACTAGTGATATACATAAATTTAGGCCTTTGTTAAATGTTGGTCTCTTTTGTCTATTTGTATCAACACTGATCTATGCACCTTGATGTCTGTTGAGCAGAGTATAAAACTTTTTCCACCTTCAGGATCTTGCGTTGACTGATCAAATATGTTATCTCGAGTCATCCCTCTTTCAGGCACCTAAGTCAATTCTTCTTCTATTAATGCACTTGAATAGAGGCTTCCAAGAAAATGTTGGTTTGCTGCGTCTATTTATAGAAATGGGAGTTGAAGATCCTCCTTTTATTTGGCAGCCTGTGACTAATCATAGCAATCCCGATTGTTCCTTCTTTTAGGCACTTGACTTAATAATAATGCTTCAATTTTATGATGAACTTGAATGTGGGCTTCTGATAAATGCCCCCCCTTGCATAGCCCATTTATATCTATTATTCTAGTGTAGTTTTGATTTGCCTTTCATCAATTATGTTTCTTAGAGGGGTTTTTGGCTTGTGTTGTCTTTAAAATGGAAATTCTTACTTGTGGATTCTTCTGTTCTGAGTTTCCCTTTATGCCAGAGAACTTTCTTCTACACTGATGGAACATTAGCAAGAGACCCATCATAGAAGTGGATCTATCCTTCACATGAAATTACTCATTATCAATTTCACAAGCTGTTCTAACATGATTTTCTCACATCTGTTGGTAAATGTCCATTGGCTCTACCTTTGTTGAACATGTTGTTCTAACATGATCTCGTCACTACTATGCTTGAATGCGCTGGCAATACACTGGCGAATGACTTCCAGCTGGTACAATATCTATGATGCTCACATAGAATTTGGGGACATCAAAAGAATTCAGATTCATGTTTTCTTAGCAATACAGTTTGAGGATAGTTTGTAAGCATGCCTAACCACTATCTTGCATTTTCTTTTGGTTCTTTTGCTTATTTAATCATGAAGAATTCAGGCAAAAGAATGCTGGAAAGAAGTCAGGATTAGTGAAGGAATCCAACAGAAAGGGTAAAAGGAAAGAGCCACCTGTAGCAGATGAAGAAAACAAAGAAAATGGAAATGAAAATGATGAAGGTGAAGATAGTGCTACTGACTGAGAAGCTCCATTCATAGTCGGAGAAGCAAAAGTCAACATACTGCATTTTGACTTTTTACTTCTACTCTTGCTGAGGCAATTCAATGGTAAATGCTAACTGTTTCCCGTAACCTGTTTCCTCCTGGTTTAGATTCTTCAGAAACTCGCGCTATGGAACATATCCATGAGCCAAGCCTAGTAAAGTGGAATTGTTCATGTATTTTTTCTTTTCCATCCGTGTTTATCCTTGCCCGATATTGTGAGATGAGTTCTAAACTCACAGCAGCTAAAGTTTATTTGAACAAGTAAAAGACCCACAGACCGACATTTTAATCTCCACTTAGCAAATTGAACCCCTTCCCCTCTTCCTCCCCACCAAAAATTGGACAAACACGTACATGCAGTTCATGGGATGCACCTTATAGAATTACTTTCCTGCAAGACAAGTTTGACGTTAGAAAGTTAGTTACCGGGTTTCAATATAGATAGATTGTCGCTCTTTTAATCTTTCATGGCGGGCTTTATTGGGTATAATCATCGCTCTGGTCAGTGAAACTGGAAGTCGTAAAATGAATTAATCATGAATTGGCGAATATCTTGCTTCTTGAGAAGGCTAAAAGATGTCCTATGTAAGCAGATATGGCCAAAATAAAACTGTGGAACCGGCGCTTTCTCAGGGAATTAACTGGTCTACTAATCCATCCGAGAGAGAGAGAGAGAGAGAGAGGGAAAAAAAAAACATTGTGTGAAAAGGAAAAGAGAATATAGGAAATTGCAGCATAATGAGTACGCATTTGATACATATCTTAAATAATAATACAAAAAAAGATTACATACTGTATGTACCAGGATCTCAGTAAAATCATATTTTTCTTTTACAAAGAACAAGCATCTAGCAAGTGGTTAACCCAACCCACAAGAGGGTGCCCCAGAGGGGGAAAAAAAGAAAGAAAAACATTACACAGCTATCTCATTTCAGTGTTTCTACTCTGTCAAGGTAAAAAAAAAATGAAAGTTCGTGATTGTCCAAAATCTTTGTATGGGCTAAAACAAAATATTTTGAACACAATGAACTATTATTACACGAGATTCTTGAAAATAAAATTTTCTCCAACTCCACAGACTTCCTCCTCCTCTCAGAATGTACCTATAAGCATATTCCTTATAGCAAAAGCTTCTGCGAGTGTTTCTTCTTCAATCCTATTCCCGTGAGCCATGATTGAAGTACAATGTCAATCAATTATTTCATGTATTCTAGAACGCTATGATTTATCTCCTCGAGGAAGGAAACGAATCCCATGACACTAGTGAAGCCACTGCCTTCCACGTCTTGCTCTTCGATAAGATAGTTCTCAAATACTGTGGCATCGTCCTGCCCTCCCTTGATAAACATGAGTTTTGGAGTGATACTTCGCTCTTGCTTGAGCTTGTTTATTGTGTTTCTTAATAAGCCTGATAGTGAAAGGGGAGCAGAAAATGCATGATATGGAAGTGAGTGAACCATTCTTAATGAAAAAGCAAAATCTCAATGAGAGAAGCATCAGAACAGTGAAATAACTTACAGTCCTGGGGAGGAGGAAACGGAAGCGTAGGGTCAGCTGTAGAAGAATAAAACACAATCAAAGTCGTGAAGGCATCAAGAAAAAATATTGGACTGCCACTTGTTATCAGTGCAGCACGACTCAATGAATGGCGAGGGAATGCTTGTTTATCCGGAGTAGCAAAAGACATCAGAGTTGGATATACAGCTCGATGAAGAGATAAAGGTTCTAGAGCACTGCATCGAAGTTCAAGAAAGTGAGTAATACCGGGCAAAATCCAAAATTCTACCAGAAACACAGTCCTCTTATTCACCAGGTTCAGAGAAGAGAATAGCAAATAGGCACAAGTAAACATTCTTTTCTTCTGTCTCCAGCGTATTAAACATAGTAAAAGGTCTAATGGCCAGTTGAACATCAGAGTGAAGATATTAAGTAGCTATAGTACAGCTGACAGACCAAACATAAAGAACACATGAAACAATAATAAGCAATGCAGTAGGCCATTCAGAGATTCGTCTACTGCATTAAACAAAAGAACCAATGCTAGGCCCAAAGAAACCAATTCTGGTCAGAAATATATGCTAATGAAGTATGTAAGCCAATTTACTCAGGAAGCAGACTATTCTCTCAAACTACAGCATGTACCCTCATCTTCCTGCCTGACAGCTTCATATCTCCTCACTATGATCTTTTGCATGGAATTGGTGGAACCATTCTGTGCTGGTTGTTTTACCCAAGACTTTGTGCCACGTTAATATTTAATTACAAACATATTATTGGTGGTCACAGAATCAATTCAACTCCCCCTCCCCCGAATGAAACACAACACTGCCAAAAAAAAAATAAATAAATAAAGACCAGAAGGATGAAACGGCAACAAGTTTAGCATTTTGCCACATCTAATTTGAATATAATGATTCCTCTTTTCAGAGTCTACATCATTATGTACCTGAATAGACACTGAAGATATATTCGGTAATCAGGATGAACACCTTCCTCATGGAGACGGAGCAAAGGATTTCGCAACAAAGCAAATACTAAGCGGGGTAAAGGCTGAAGCTGGGGACACTGGGAGAATGAAACATCAATATTCACTGTTGAATTGCTGTGATCAAATTGAACAATTTTGTGCACGTCATTGTACTGTGCTGTTAGGATTACAAGCCAATCATGAAGTAACATCCTGCCTTCCCGAACTCCCTGCTCTAACGACGCTAATATGACCTGAGACAGGAAAATGTGCAGAATAAATTACCAACAGCACTGTGCCCAATAAACGTATATGACTGAATATTGCAGTAAATCAATGTAAATTATAATATAACATTGTAGGGAAAGACATTTAGAAAAGCCTTCCAATAAGTTCAAAGTGTTCCTTTCCTAATTTTTTTTCTTTTTTTTAAAGGTAACAAGTTTCATCTAGTTTCTATCTCAGCAAAACTATCATCAAGCATACATGATATATTGCAGCCACATTTACTGTAAAAAAAGGAAACAAAAAATAAAATTAAAGCAATGGGAGAATTACAGCTTTCAACCCAAAATCAGTTACGTTAAATACATGAAATCTCTCAAATGCACATAAGGACATCCTTTCAGGGATGTTCACTGTTTGCCATTGACTTCAATTTTGTTCAATTTCTCGGTCAATCTTACAACTGTAACCTTTACCAAAAGGGCTATCTATCCAGTTCCAGATATAAGAAGAAGCAAATCCAAAATGAGAAGCTTTTTGCATACCTGCAAAGTGCACAAGTATGGACAACTAAAACCTACTCTCTGTTCACACTCATTTCATTTCTCTCCAGGAAAATTACAACTGTAAACAAAACAGAGAGTAGCACCGCTTTCTCTTCAAATGAAAATTTATTCTTCAGTACAGCAGCCAGAAGTAACTATAACTTCATGTTATTTACATGACCAAAATAAGAAATATTTACATTTTTGAGAAGTCAAAAACTTGCTGAAGTTGGTAATATGTTGCCATTCATAATTTCTTCTTTTTCAATCCTTTGTTGTGTCTTTGGGAATAGAATAACAAAAGAATTCCTTCAACAAAATGGTCAGAAACTATCCATCGTCAGAAGATATAATTACCTTGTGAACCAATATTGAGAGTACCACTTCAGGATCAACACTGTCATAAATTTCATTAAAATTATGGGCAGTCCCAAACTGCAGTGTACGAATTCTTAGTCTCCTCTTCAGGGAATGTTTATTTCTGCACAATTAAATGATTAGAGCTCAAACTTGGTAATTCCAATAAGTACATTTAATATAAGAAGATTTGCATGTAGCTTAAATTAAAAAAATAAAAGAGAAATTGGCGGCACATAAACAATAGTACTCTCACATTACAAGATTCAACCAGCTCAGAAATTGTATGTCAAAATTCTTCAGAGTAATTGCAACTGCCAAAATAGATCATTACCATCAACAGGGCCAGAAGGGAATTTATCAACTTGGACAAACATTACCCTCTCGGTCTAATTGCATGTCCATGTTTCTATTATAGGATGTCCAAAAATGAGCATACATTTTCCTAAAATAAACACATTTTTCATCAACCTCCACAATTAACCTCCTTACTTTAAGGGATATGAATTCCTCTATCGCATGGATCTCAGCACTAACCCTTTTAATTAATAAAGGCAAAGTGGTAACTTCCTTATGGTCAAATGCTCTGTTAAATTTTTGTGCCAAGTCAAAATAGAATATTCATTTTGGAGGGAGTATTTACTAAACTTAAATAACTTAGTCACCACTGGTCACTAAGTTCAGCAATAGGTATCATGACTCATGTGCATATGAGAGTTCAGACTAGCAACAACAAAGTTGCAAAACATAATCAAACAAGACAGGAATACCTGCTTGAAGAGCCGGATGATGAATTTGATAGTTCATCAGGAGGCACAACAACAGTATACTGAAATGCAATCTGCAGCATAGGAAGTTCTGAAGTGTGTCTGCCAAGAAAATTAAACATGCCTGGTCAGTTAAACTCCCCCCTAAACAGTACTTAAGATGAAGTTCCCTGGATGTAGGCTAATAAACTAAAATTGAGATTTAAACAGAACCAAAGAAAGAGAGAGGGGGGAACCAAAAGCAACATTGTAGATCGAATCCCAATGGCACTTACGACAACTTTTAGTGTCAGCAGTAGAAGGAAGATAAATAAAAATTAAGCTACCAATAACACCAAACACAGGAACCTAATCTGAAACAAGATCTAGTAACAGAGGCTCCTACCAGTAGATCAGAAAAGGACAATAAGATCATAAGTTTTCTTTTCTTAAAATAATAAGAAGAATGCTTTTTCCTGTTTACTGAACCCAAGGGGCTCCAAGATTACTACCTACTTCAGACAAGCTTACCCATAACCTAATTCTAAAATATTTTCTATTGGGATTCAAATCTTTGGCTGCAATGATCGCAAAACTTGGATCACAAGTTATTTATCAGACTCTGTCATCATCTAAACGTTCAAAATGGATGTATTACAAAGTGTAATCGGAGTCAATGATGCTGCACTTGACCTCAAACAACAATAACCTCAAGTGTTCAAGCAAATAGATAATGCAATTTCACAAATAATATTGATCTCTCAATATTTAACTGTTATCAATTGAAAATGGCTTTTAGAGAGAACAAAATTTTCAAAATGCATGGAAGATTTTTTCCATTCTGGAATTATGAGGCACTTCAAACTCATGGTTCAAGTTGGTTCAGAGACCAATGATTTGAAAAGTTAATTCTTCATCTGATTGTTACGAAGCCAGATTTAATGTTTCTTCAACCAGAAGAGGGTGAGTCAATTGGAATGCAAAAGGCTACCCAAGCATCTAAGGAGGAGAATATTAAGTACCCAATTGTTGAACATTAGAACAGTTTGGATGAACAAAATTTAGCGGTAAAGAGTTATTTCAAGCAAGATAACAGAGACAAAAGTACTTACTGAAGCTACTACCGGCGGATTTGCAGAAGCAAGTTATGATACACCCAAAATCTATTGAAACTCTTCGTGATTCTGCTTAAAGGCAGCTGTTTTCAGATAATTGGCTAGATGTGGAAGTGACCTCAGGTGTTGAGGTGCTTTTATACCTACCTTGGCATGACTCATGAGAAGCCCATTGGCTGTTTGGAATGGTGAGTCAAACTAGGTGACAAGAAGAATCACTAGATTGAGCAAAGATCTGGATGTTAAATTTGATTGTTTTAGCAGGAAGCAAGAAGATTATTTGAAAATCTTGGAAGAAGAAAATAGATGTGGAAATCTGCCTTGAGATACTCTGACAGAAGAATTTTGAAAGAGAGATGAGCTGAAGAATCTACTCTGGACCATGTAAGGAGGGTTAACTACTCTGATAATAGAAAAGATGCTATAATGATGGTAAGGATCTGGGAAGCAGACTTAGTTTGCCTTCAAGAGATGACCTTTTCAGCCTAGATAGACACATTTTATGAAACATTCAGGCAAGGAGGTTGGGACGGCAGGTAGAAGTTGATGCAATGAAAATTCTCGTGGAATAATAATTTTTTGGGATTAGAAGATTCTAAATTAAAAGGACGTTCAAACAAGCCAATATCATGCTTGTTTGAGAACGTTGATGACAAGCTTGTCCGGTTTTTCTGTTGTGTATGGACCTTCAGAACATACTGAGAGGAAAGAGTGATGTGGAAGAATCAGCAGCAGAGAAAGGGTTTTAGAAAATTCCTTGGTGGGATTTCAATATCATTAGATTGCCTGAGGAAAGAGCAGACTGTAAACACATCTTTCCTCTGTTGAGACAATTCTCAGACTTCTCAGAGGTGAAATTACTGGATTTGTCTTTTTGTGGTAGCAATTCCACTTGGTCTAACAGTTGTGGCCATCCCATCTCTATCAAGAATGGATAGATTCCCATTTTCAGTCGACTGGGAGAACCATTTCAGTTATCATATACAATGTTGTCTTCCTAAAGTAGTATCTGATCATATACTATTTCTGATGGCATCTGCAAGGGAGTAATCACGGTGAATCTCTTTTCAGTTTGAGAACAGAATCAAGGTAAATCTCCTTTCGGTTTGAGAACATGTGGCTCAAGGCTTATGGTTTTGTTGAGCAAGTGCTTGTGGTGGGACTCATATATGCACAACCATGTTCTCATTTGGCTAAAAAGCTGAAGTTAGTGAAGGATGATGTGAAGAAATGGAATAAGGAGGTCTTTGGCAATATTCAAGTTAGAAAAGCTCACATCCCAGATAGGTGTAAACATTTGGATGCCACAGAAGAATCCTCCAGAATTTTGATTGAATCCGAAAATTTTGAGAAGAAAAGAACTAGGAAGGGAAATGGGCAGAGTTATAATAGCAGAGATATTATTTGGCGACAAATTTCCAGATTATTATGGATTAAGGAGGGGGAGAAAAATAAAAGATGTAAATTTACATTGGAAATAACCACATAAGGAGGAGAAGTTCAAATTGAGAATCAGGATAAAATCAAATATGAAATTCTTCAATTTTAAGGGAAACTGTACACTGAAACTAGTTATTGACGTCCTAATCTAGATGGATTTTTCTTAATTTTCTTGACAATGAAATAATAGAAGACCAAGAAATATTTCATCTACCTGGCAAATCCAGCTGCCTCTGTAAATTCAAAATCACATGCATATGTGGCAAAAGAGTCGCAACAAATTATATGTTGGACATTTTCATACTGTGGATCTGGGAAGAAATGGCCATACTGCAGGAAATAAGATGCATAAATCAGATGCATTCTTGGATCACGAGTTTGTGATAGTATAAGAAATTTATGTGCAAGGACAATTACTTACAGAATGGCCAACTCGGAATTCAGAAGATGCTCTCACCCGAAGAACACAATTGAAGGCGTACGGGTGACTTAACATACGGTACCTGCAAAATCATTTTTTGCCACAGATTATGAAACAGAACCACAAGAGCATGGAGCATGCCACTCGGTGATATACATCTACATAGCCAAGAACTCATCATAGTTATGTTTCCAGTGAGATCATTCTGGCATAATTTCTCTTTTGATACATGCAATTACACTGTTCAGATTAAACGATGTAAAAAATGTAAAACTTTGCTGGAACTTTTACTCACATGTCCTGAGGGAGTGTTGAATTATCAGTATTGGAATACAAAAACAGTGATCCTCCACTCTCAATGCTAAGAAATTTCAGGGATGCCAAGTCTGTGTACTCATTTGTAACAGCAAATATATCTACACAAACACCTGATTGAACAGCGACAGCAGCCTGTGAAATCTACGTCAATGTTTTTCCAAAAGAAATGAGCAAAAAATCCTTTCACAGAAAGCTTGCTTCCATATACCATATCTTTATAAAATGGTGTTTGCTCAGGAAGCAAAGCACGGTCTGCATCCTCTCCTTTACTAGCATACTGCTCACCATACCGCCTTGTATCAAGTTGTCCAGCTCCATAATCAGGAGGCCCCGATAGAAAAGCAAAAATTCTAGCTGCGCTTCAATCAATGGGGAATAAAATATAAAGAACAGAGTCAAAATCCATGTCTTTGAGCAGCAAATCTAGAAAAACCGAAAGTGAACAAAATCTTAACCAAAAGACCTCTTGTTAGTAGAGTATCTCTCAGAACCAGAAACACATATCAATAAAGAACATGGTAAAATTTAATACCAAAAAAAAAAAATTCACAACTAAAAGGAATTGCATAAGTGTCACTACCTAATGCATATGTGTTTCCATACTCTGACCCAAGATAACTGAGAAGTGCTTCCATTGCCGCACCAAAACCTCGCCCACCCAATAAAACCCCATCTAATCCTTGACCAGCAGCTGAGCTTCTCTCCCAGGAGGTAGTTGGTCTCAACGTCTCAAGAGCAGCAGCAATGCGTTCCTTACAAGAATCAACCTGCCAAAAGTAATAACTGCAACTTATTTCTGTTGTGGACTCTAACTGCAGTCCTCAATAACCCTAATATTATGATCCCTTCTCTTGAAAGAAGAAAAAAAAACAGAAGTGTATAGAATCTTTTGAAAAACATACTGGAGCCAAAAATGAAGATAAAGGCATAACATCTTCAAGTTCAATGGGCAGACTGCTATCAGAATCTGGTGGTATCAAAACATTTTTCACCAATGGAATAGGCCCCTGAACATCGTATAAACCCAATTTATGGCTAAATGTAGCAAGCCCAAAAAGTGACCCAGGCCCAAGAGCTGCACAAGAAACCACAGAAGTACAATCAACACAAGTTTCTTCTTTTGCAATTTATAGAATTCAAGATTGGGAGAAATCACTAACCTTCCAAAGCAGCCAAAAGAGCACTCTTGGTAAGTTCCACAAATTCTTCCGAGGCTACAGAAAGAAGCCAGGAAAAGTCAAGTACATTTCAGGAATCATGGTCAACAGATACTCTCAAAATGGAGGTTCTCCATACTCTAAAACACAGTGTAGGAACCTTAAAAACAGTAAGCAACCCATCCAAGAATCACTACGAGTAAAAGAATTCTGCTAAAATAGTTGGGAAGAGGCAGAGTGAATTCTACCTATTATTCTTAAAACCAACCTTATTAGTTAAGATGATTCTCCCATTAATGAAAAATTTAAGAAACTTAGGCAGGCAGACGCAGTATAAATATTTTTTAAACAATACGTTGCTAACATATAATACACTGAATTTACCACAGCCTTAAGTAAATGACAGTCTCAGTTTGATCCAACTATTATAAAACTTCAGCAAGTAAGAACCTCAATATGTGAAAAGCCTACAGAGAATTCGCAAGTTCTTGGAAAAATTCATATAGTTGTGATGTCAAATAGAAAATCAAACAGCTGAATAACCAATAAAAATAATCTGTTATTAGATACTTTAGCAATAAATGGACCATTTAATGATCTCTAATCAGCAAAGTAGCAGAAACAAAAAATAGACTTCTTAATCAAATAATTTGTACTAGAACAGTCTCTAATTTTCATTTGAACTGGTATTATTTGTTGTCGGACCTCTGACCAAGTTTTAAGAAGAAAATATGACTCTAAATTACATTATTCAGCACATACTTCTTGTATTTTCAAAATATACTGGCAATTCAAAAGAAAGATCAAAACCAAAAAACTTGATGCCGAGATATCATATCAGGAATTGCGTCTCAAACCACAAGTAAATAGAAAGACGAACTTTTGTAATTACACGAGATGTTAGTATGACCCCAGAGGTAACAACTTAAATGCAATCTCAATGTTGGGAAATAATCATCACTTGTAACAAACTAAAAAAATGAAAAGGAGCATTAAAAACTCACGAGCCAGTAGCATCAAACAGATATACTATTTTTAACTCAAAAATAATAATGCTCCATTCTAAAAGAAGGATATATAGGAGACGTAAGGACAAGTCTAATATTGTAAGGTCACCTTCCTGGTGTTATATAAAAGCTCTTTAGGTCATCAGCTATCACCTGGTAATGCAAAACTAATTTTTTCCCCTGCATAGTAACAATAATTTTTTCAGACCTTTGCCACATAACCTAGTGGACTATTTGCCTGCCAACCCAATACAACAAATGTTCCAGATAAAGTAACCTTGTTACCATTAACAATCCAATGTTCAAAATATATGCTTCGACTACCACTTTGGATTTCCTAAGAAACGATGAAAAAAGACACTGCTTGCTGTTTAAAAGTGCAAATAGCTAAATAAACAAATAAAACAATTTTCCAAGCGCATAAATTCTTACATGACAGATCCACAGCTGCCACATACACTGGCGTTGGCTGCATTTCCTCTGACTCTTCCACTGTAACACAAGTTCAAAAGACATTTTGGAATCAGAAACAGAATCAGTATGCACAGACAAAAATTGACTACTCCTGATAAAACCTTAGTTCGTTTATCCTAAGCAAAATAATCAGCAGAGAACGTGCCTGCGTCTCGCCATACGTGACAAATATCTTCATGTTTCCTTTAACGATAGCGAAACTGAACTTTAATGGTGCACTAGCTACAGTCCCATATTAGAGTTGACTAAATGAATCCTCCTTCACATGTCATAGAATTTGGCATTTGGCAATCTATGCTTAGGTTAAATCAAACCAATGTCATCTAGAATCTACTATTGAATCCATAGAATTATACCAATATAAATAAAGTTATCAATGCGTAATTGGATGAAATCTTATGTCAGGAATCAACAATATGGATCTATGATTAATTAGAACATATGATTGAGGACTCACGTGGAATTTCCAGGTCAATGAAAGATGACATGGTTTCCGGGCAAGATTGAGGGAGGGAGTAGCGGGTGATGGCTTGAGAGGAGAGGCCATTTAGAGTGCCACACATGGCGCAGGTCCAGGCCCACTGCTCTTGCTCGCAGTAGGTGTTGTAGTAAGCCCAGCAATTCTCGCAACGCGGCAGCAAATGCCCGTCCGATCCGTACGCCTGTGGGTTCCCATTTTCGTCCCTTGTGGCAAAAGGCGACACCGTCACTCCCCACGGAAGCCCGCAAGAATCTAACATTTCTTGATTCTCCGGGAACCTTACCACCGTCGACCTCACCGCCATTTTTCCGACTGTTTCGACTGAGAGTGGTGGAGATGGAGAAGAAAACTGAAAATTATCGGGGGTTTTTTGAAGGTTTTTATATTTTTAAAAATTAATTAAGCTAATTGTGCTGAAGCTCTGGTGCGTATGTTAGGCATCCCGCCTTCGGTCGTATTTTAGTGGGACGGCAAAGCAGTAGGTTAGCGTTACACATGTGAATACCGAATAGCGGTTCGCCACCTCAGCTCATGAGTCAATGTCTAGAGTTGACTGTCTTTTTCTTTTTCTTTTTTCATTTTCTTGAGAAGTTTTTTTTTTCTCATTTCTTTTTCATTTTTTCAAAATACAAAGAAAGGTCCTTTTTCTTTTGTTTTTTGAGAAAAGGTCTAATCTAATCTAATCTAATAATAATAATAAGTGATATCCAAAGGCTGGCCGTCGTTCAATGCATTTTCATCATGCGTTGTTCATTTTTTTTCATTTTCTGGGAACAAATACGCATTTTCATAATGCGTTATTAATTTTTTTTATTTTCTCAGAAACCGAACGCATTTTCATCATGCGTTGTTAATTTTTTTCAATTTCTACGAAACAGAACGTATTTGAATCATGCGTTGTACATTTCTTTTTCTCGCGAACACAACTCAATTGCATAATGCGTTGTACATTTTGGTCTCAAGTACGCATTTTGGGAGCATGCGTTGTTGATCTCTTTTTCCCCAAGAACTCTTGATCATCATGCGTTTTTTATTTTATGTTTTTTCTGCTATCGCGCCTTATTCATTATGCAAAGAGAATTGCTAATTCATTTATATTTTTTTATTAAAATACATGTCATGTTTTTTTTTGGTAGACATCATTAAATCAAATTTAGTTAAACAAAAATTATGATGTAAAAATTTTTTGTCTTTTCATGTTTAATTAATTTAAAATTTTAATAGAGGTTGAACATAACTAATTTTGAAATTTACAAAAGAAAATACTTGATTCTAGAATCTAAAAACTAAATGACTAATCCAAAGATGACAATTGTATTGATATGTGTTATGAAATAATATATGTGGATGTTCATATTAATCAGTTTTCTGAAGAGAACTGAACTCCCAAAATATGACTCCTAATCAGATTTGATTTCCTTTCTCCATTAGAATTTGAGTTTTCATAAACTCTTGTATTATGACCCTATAAATAGGGCTCTAGACTGAGGTGTTGGATACACTCATTCATTGATCAATTTACTCTCAGAGAATCAATAAAGATCTCTTGTTCTCTCTCTCTATTTTCTTTCTATAGTTTTCTCCTATTCTATATATTATAATTTCTTTATTAAGTTCTCTACATTAGTATTACTATTTTGTTGTGCCGACAACGATTGCGCGTCAACAAATTCATAACACGTTATCAGCACGAGTCTCTACCACCGCAGTTGAGAGATTAATTAAGAGAAAAAGAGGTATTTTTTTCTACCTTTGAATTCCCATGGTTAACTTTTCAAAACTCGTTTTTTACTCTTGATATTTATAGAAAGAATTATATAGATGCTCAAATTTATTGAGATATAATGGGTCTGGCAGACACCATCTCAAAATCGTATAAAAGTCATGATTTTCTCCGTCATTATTTTAATGAGAATCTAAAGGCGAAATATCTTACCGTGAGAAATCCACTTATTTTGTGGAAGGATCTAAAAGAAAGATTTGACTACCAGAAGATGGTCATTCTATCAAAAACACAGTTTACTTTAAATCTGTGAATGAATGTATTAGAACCAATGGCTATGGCCCTGGAAGAGGTCGTAGTTGAAGTTGTCAATATAGACACGGATATGTTAAGAATAATCCATATAATCATGGCGACTAGAATATATGCATCTAGATATTATGGGTCCTGAAGACACCATTTAAAATAATACAAAGCATCAAAGCCACTTGATTACTAGCAAATTGTGAATGAAATATACAACCACCAGAAGATGATTGTTATATAAATGCTAGTTATGATTTGTTATAAGTGTGCCTATAATATTTTATGATCTATCAGTATGCAAAAATTTTATTACATTTAAAATTTCTCCTCAATTAAAGTTATAAGGAGAAATATCACTAGTAATGTGATGGATAAATGATTTTTCCTTTCTCATATTTCTAACATGCTCCTGTAGTAGCAATATCTAGAAAAAGTTTTTCAGAAGTATTTTGAATTTATATCTTCTGCAACTAAATGAGTCATTGATAAAATATTTTGACGCTCGACCAAATATTTTTATATCATTCTCTGAAGTGAATGACATTAGAAATTATAATATATTTATATACGATATTTTGGTCGCAGCTAGTAGAAATACATTTTGTTCTTATACTATAAGAATGACTCATTAAATTCTCACTAAATAGATACTCACCAGAAGTGAGAAAATAATGAGAAGGAAAAAGGGAAAATAATAATTCTAACATGTTATTGATGCAATATGAAAGTTTGTCACGTACCTGTAGTACGTCAAGCATGTTATGAATCTCTATTAATTATTAATATTGCTTTACTTCCCTAAATCATGCTACTGATAGTAATGATGCTTATGTCGAAAATATTAATATGGCATATGTGAACGTAGCCAATTCTTTTGAATATCTAGAAAGATTTTTTAGCATTTTGAATGTCAATCAAAATTTTAAATTTTGGAATTGTTACTTTCCTATGTTATTTTAAGTTTATTTTTGATCAAGAATGGTGAAGATACAATTTTTCAAAACAATATTTGTGTTTATTTGGACAAAATTTAAAATATATGTCCAAAGTATAAATGGTAGTGCAAGGTTCCTGAAGAACTAATTGATAAAATAACTCTAGAAGAGTTAATTGATTAAAAACTCCAGAAGAGTTACCAGATCTTCACCTAATGGTCAATGATATTAATGCATTGTTCTCCATATAGTCTCATAAAGCTTTTTGAACTTTGATTATATTATCAGTATATCGAGACATTGGATGAATGAACTTTTGAGGCATATGCATTACCATTATGACATAAAATATACGTCAATTATATTTACTACTATTTATCTCTCTTGATTTATATTGCATAAAATTATAAAATTGAGATGCAATATTGAGTAAACTTGAAGTTTACTGATAAATAATTTATTAGTTAGCATGACTGGTTAGACCATCCCAAATCATTAAAATACGAAGAATGATTATGAATTTATTATGGAACCAGAAGTTTCCTAATATGACGAATTTATATGTGCTACTTGTTTTATTTAAAAGTTGCTAGTATTACTTGGGGTTGAATGTGTTATTTTGGGATGAATATTGAGAAATTATTAGTTGATGCATCAACAAATAATCTTATGAATATTATTATTTTTGCAACCTGTAGTTTGCACAATTTATTGATAATGAGCTCATGTTTTAAGATTCTCCCAAAGACATAATTTGTCCTAATAATACTGATTGTATTGAGATAAATATTAAACATCCTGCAGAATATTTATGACTATAATATATTAGCACTTGTTTCGTATTTTGCCAACACATTGTAATTCTCCTCATAGTAGTTGGTTTGTGGTCAGAAACCAAATATTTCCCATCTTAAATTTAGAGATGCATTATGTATGTTGCTCCACCACAAAGGTAATGAGATGGGTTCTTAAAGAAATTATTAAATATGTTGGGAGCAAATCTCAAGGGAGAGATTCATATTTTGTTAATTTTGAATATATTGCCCTAACACAAAGAGGAGAAATTATGAGGCTGGATAAAGATATTAGTATGTGTCTCATCTTGATATTCTATTTTGATCCTCATAGAAGATACCTTGAACCAGAAGTTCAAAGGATAATTTATATAGTCAGGTATATTAATTGACCAACATCCAGCAAAGAATGCTCCTATTTGATATCCCTGAAGGATAATCTACCACTACAAATAAATTTGAGACACAACTGAAATGTGGTAGATAAGTCGATTCCAAATATACAAACTCCTCACTGGAGCAAAGGCTTAAGATGGTCATATATGTTGAATCGAGGAGATGTAAATTCCAGCAGAATTTTTCTCCCAAAACATGATTGATAAATTATTTCTAGAAGAAATTCAG
Organism: Rauvolfia tetraphylla; assembly: GCA_030512225.1. Taxonomy (NCBI): domain Eukaryota; kingdom Viridiplantae; phylum Streptophyta; class Magnoliopsida; order Gentianales; family Apocynaceae; genus Rauvolfia; species Rauvolfia tetraphylla. The sequence goes on from JAJQKT010000062.1 coordinate 3,661,883, forward strand.
GTACCTGAAAACTGTGATAAATGATGAGATCTCAACATGATTGGGAGGTATTGGAATCGCACAAGTATATGAATTTAAAGATATTAATGCGCATAATATATTAAGGATTTTCAAATCGAGGTCTGTAGATTCGAAATGATAAAGTTCGCATGAGAAATATGAAAAGTTTAAATTATTCACAAGTACACTTGAAGTGTACATGTATTTCCAGCAGGAATTATACACTTGAAGTGTAATCCAAATAGATAGCAATTAATATTTGCTTATAAAATGCGAACTACAAAAGTGAATATTTACCATGAGTTATGGTGTATGATTCTTCGTAAAACCTGACACTGATAACGAAGAAATATATTTATAGTGGTGGATATAATAGTGCATGATAACACTTAATATGTGTTTATATTTGTTATCATTTGATAATAGAACTTATATTTGAAGTCCCTGATGGACTCAATATGCTTGAAGCATATAATTGTTCCTGTAGAACATAATGAGATTGTCTTAGTGAATTTTTATTGAAAAAATGATTGAGTATGTCCATATATGAAGAAATTGTATACGTAGCTATACTTGCTATATGTATTTCTTTATCAGAATATATCCTTATTATACAATCTACTGATTGGTATAATGTTCCCCACATTAGGGGGAGAAAATCATCAATTAAAAGAGGATATTATTTATGACTTTTATTATCTTGATCTATACACAAGTATTAATGAACTAGAAGTTCAAAATATTGTTTATTTGCATAATATTGCATATTGATTGTTTGTCTGACTCCTGTAGAGTTAGTCAATATAACATTATACTTATAGATAATCATATTTGGATAAATGTCCTAGCAGGACAAATATATGAATTCTATAGTCATATGATTTTGATACATGCTTGAAGCGTGATTGATCTATTGATTTTGAAAAGAGAAAATGATTTGATAATCAAGATATTTTTCCTGAAGAATTTAGAGGAGCAAGTATTGTGATCAACATTTTGTTTTGATTGAACATCCTGAAGATGTTTCACATGGACATAGCACATCAATAGTTATTGGGTTATTATATGTAGATCCTTTATATCTATTGAAGGATATTGAAGAACTATTTGGTCTTGAAGTACCACAATTCTGCAATTGAGTGCATGAATATACTTGTCCACATACAAGTAGATATCTATTATAGTTCTTCTCTACCCAATAAATTTTGAGACGGCATTAAGCTTGCTTATGACATCTCCTTGAGATAACTTATCTCGAATATTGAGAAAATTCAACTCCTGTTGAGATGAATATGTAAGGTATAAATTACCTATATGATCCACATAAATCATGCATTTATAGGCATGTGTTGATTATAACAGCCACATCTTCAATTTATGTTGAAGTAATAGAAATTCATAATGTTGGTTGAGAATATATTTGATCATGATTAATGTATTCGAGATAAATCTATATCCTCTAAGGAGGAATTCCAACTATGTTGTTGGATGATAATAAAGTTTGGAATATATCTAAGGAGATATGATAAAATTTTTCTTTACTCATGAGCTCCTGAAGAGTGGCGACATTGATGTGCAACAAATTCAATCATGTGACAATCTGGCAGATTTATTCACTAAGACTTTACCGATGGCAACATTTGATTGAAAAGCATCGGTTAAGAAACCTTAAAGGGTTTTCTTATCAGGGGGAGTAATAATGACATAAAGAATAATGTACTCTTTTCCTTCACTAGAGTTTTTTATCCCACTGGGTTTTTATCTAGTAAGGTTTTAACGATGCATATTCTTTATGTTATGAACATCCAAGGGGGAGTGTTATGAAATAATATATGTGGATGTTCATATTAATCAGTTTCCTGAAGAGAACTGAACTCCCAAAATATGACTCCTAATCAGATTTGATTTCCTTTCCCCATTAGAATTTGAGTTTTCATAAACTCTTGTATTATGACCCTATAAATAGGGCTCTAGACTGAGGTGTTGGATACACTCATTCATTGATCAATTTACTCTCAGAGAATCAATAAAGATCTCTTGTTCTCTCTCTCTATTTTCTTTCTATAGTTTTCTCCTATTCTATATATTATAATTTCTTTATTAAGTTCTCTACATTAGTATTACTATTTTGTTGTGCCGACAACGATTGCGCGTCAACAAATTCATAACAATATGTATGTTGTATTAAAGATATTTTTTACTTTTTTAGATAATTCTAGAATTCATTGAAAACTAAAAAATAATTAGAATAAACACAATGGTTGATTCTAGAATAAAAAAAAAGAAAAAGAAAAGTCTAATCCAATTTTCTCATTCAATATATTTGAAAACACTTGTCATGTTTTTTTTTTGGGTAAACATATCACTAAATCAAATTTAGTTAAACAAAAATTATGATCATAACCACATGTACATTCTATTGCAAATTTTAATTTTTTGTCTTTTCATGTTTAATTAATTTAAAATTTTAATAGAAGTTGAACAGAACTAATTTTCAAATTTACAAAAGAAAATACTTGATTCTAGAATCTAAAAAACCAAATGACTAATCCAAAGATGACAATTGTATTGATATGTATGTTGTATTAAAGATATTTTTTACTTTTTTAGATAATTCTAGAATTCATTGAAAACTAAAAAATAATTAGAAGAAACACAATGGTTGATTCTAGAATAAAAAAAAAAGTAAAAGAAAAGACTAATCCAATTTTCTCATTCAATATAATTTGAAAATACTTGTCATGTTTTTTTTTTGGGTAAACATATCACTAAATCAAATTTAGTGAAACAAAAATTATGATCATAACCACATGTACATTCTATTACAAATTTTAATTTTTTTTCTTTTCATGTTTAATTAATTTAAAATTTTAATAGAAGTTGAACATAGCTAATTTTCAAATTTACAAAAGAAAATACTTGATTCTAGAATCTAAAAAACCAAATGACTAATCCATAAATGACAATTGTAATGATATGAATGTTGTATTAAAGATATTTTTTACTTTTTTAAATAATTCTAGAACTCGTTGAAAACTAAAAAATAATTAGAAGAAAGACAATGGTTGATTCTAGAATAAAAAAAAAGAAAAAGAAAAGACTAATCCAATTTTCTCATCCAATATAAAAAGAAATAAGCTTTCACTTATCATTCCACATAATCAGTTTTACATGCAATCTGCAGACCGAAACAGCAGAAGAGTAAGAAGGAAACAGTAGAAGACCAAGAAAAACAGTAGAAAAGGTAGATAAAGTATTCTTATTTGATGCAAGCTTCAACTTCTTTCCTATAGTTCTTGAAAAGGCTTCCAATTTTGTCTTGTTTTCAGCTTTGCTACTTCCTGTGCAACACAGTGAAAGAAATTGCTTCCGTTGCTTTCGTTTTCAAGCTGGTAAATCAGTTTGCTTTTTCTGCTTTTCAATTGTGAGAATGATCAGTTCAACCCTGTTACTATTTTGTTTATTTCTATGTGATTTATTATATTGCATGAAAGTTTTTGTATCCTGTCACATTTTTACACTGTATTATATAAGAGAGTTTATATAACAGAACTTAATGTGAAAATAAAAAAAACAAGTCCTTGGCAGTAAAGTAAACCTACTTCACTATTACAAGAAAGTTTGGACGATAATATTATATCAATAAATAAGAGGAATACACAAAATACAGAATTGAATCTTTCAATTGTAAACTTGCTAAATAGTCAAATAGCAACAGAAAGTGAACAAGAGATATTCTTGAAATCAGCATCATGTCAATCTACAACAAGAGAGCCAGTAAACAGATGAAGACTGAAAATAGGAATTCTTTTGGCACACAAACCATAGAGCAAAAAAAGCAGCAAATGCTGGAACGATGACGTCAAGCGTATAACCAAATGCCTCAAGAAAAAAAAGAGGAACTCTTACGCCGAAGACATCATGCACACAATACTTTATCTGTGGAAAGGAAAGAGCAGATCTTAGCAAGAAGACGGGCAGCATATAAACAAAAAAAGGAAGCTGCAAAACCAACCATTGGTTTGCTCATTGCTGACTGTGAACAAAAAAAAGATGAAGTTCCTGGTTATCAAGAATTATTTCAAACAACAGAAAAAGCCCTTACTCCAACTGTAGAAGAGCATTATGCCCATCAGTTTGATAAATCTGAAGCAAGTAGTTCTACAACTATACTTTCTGGACAACAAATAACTTTTCATCCTCCAGGTAAGTTTAACTGTAAAATGTTCTTTGTCATATATTTTAGTTTGCAATCTAATACATTTATTATTGCAGTGAATGATGACTTAAATTTTGCTACGACTTGTGAAAGGCAACCAGCTGATAGTCCATTAATTCTACCAACAGTGCCTGACTGCAAATATTGTTTTGCTAAAAGATTTCATAGTGAACCACCAAAGTTTTGTTGCAGTGAAGGGGAAATTATGTTCATATCTCATCCTATGCCTTATGACTTGGCTCGATTATATGTGAGTGATGATGAAGAAGCTATTGAGTTCAGAAAGCATGTAAGATCATACAACAATCATTTTGCATTCACCACATTTGCAGCCAAATATGATTCAGATATGACAAAAAACAAAAAGGGAGTTTACACTTTCAAAATTCAAGGACAAGTTTATCACTTTTTAGAGGATCTACGAGCTCAAAGTGAAAAGGAAACAGGTATTCAACTATACTTCTATGATACAGATGCTGAGCTGAGTAAAAGAGTTGAAATTTGTCCACAGTTTAATGTTCATACAATCAAATTACTGATGCAAATATTGGCAAGCAATCCATATACAGTCTTCTTTAAAAGTTTAAAAGATTTATCTTACCTAGAAGACTGCAAAATCATATTAAACAAAGATCCCGCTCTAGACCAAAGAATCTACAATCTACCATCTGTGTCACAAGTTGCTGCAATATTAACAGAATCAGAATACTGTGAAACAGAAACAGCTTGTCACATACAAGTTTATACACATTCCAAATCAAGTCATAGAATCTACCATGCTTATAGTTGTTATGATCCACTACAATATCCTTTAATCTTTCCCAATGGACAAGTTGGCTGGCATTATAATATACCAAGACTACCATCAAGAAAACCAACAGAAAGACATAAAGTTGGTGTTACACTCACAGAGGACATACCAAGAATCAATTCTGTATCAAATTTTCTGGAAACAGAAAGAAAAGGTAAGTAACCAATAATACTTCGTTTCTGTTTGCAACAAAAAATGCCTATTTCACTTTTGTTAATATACTTACTACTTTCATTTACGATTGGCAGGAATATCTGATGGCAAGAAGAAAATAAATAGAGTGAGTTGTAGACAATATTACTGCTATAAACTTCAAATGAGATCAGATGACAAGTCAATGCTTCTACATACTGGAAGACTACTACAACAATATGTAATCGACATGTATATAAAAGTAGAAACGCAGAGGCCGGAATTCCAAAGGAATAGACAAATGCAAATAAGGACTGAATTATTCCAAGGCCTTCTTGATTCAATTTCAGTTGGGGAAACAAGAAGCTCAAATGTTGGAAAAAAATCATTTTGCCTGCATCATTTGTCGGTGGTCCTAGATATATGCGGAAAAGATATATCGATGCCATGGCATTAGTCCAACATTTTGGTAAGCCAGATATATTTCTTACAATAACTTGCAATCCAATGTGGCATAAAATACAAGAATGTCTTTTACCATGTGAATTAGCCCAAAATCGACCAGATTTGGTATCTAGAGTATTTAAAGCTAAATTAGAATTACTAAAAATTGAAATCATGAAAAAGCATGTTCTTGGTGAAGTTGCAGCATGTGTATTTGTTATTGAATTTCAAAAAAAAAGGTTTACCGCATGCTCATTTTTTGTTGATAATGAAGCATAAATCAAAACCTTTAAATCCTGAAGCTTATGATAGATTAGTATGTGCTGAAATCCCAGATGAGACAGAGAACAAATATTTGCATGACATAGTTATAAAACATATGATGCATGGACCTTGTGGAAGTTACAATGTTAAAAATGTTTGTATGAGAAACGGAAAATGTAAAAATCACTATCCAAAAGCATTTTCAGAATATACCACAGAAGGAGAAGATGGTTATCCTTATTATCGCAGAAGAAATAATGGGAAAACAGTAAAAGTCAGAGGTCAAATATTAGATAATAGATGGGTTGTTCCTTACAATATGTATTTATTGTCATTATTCAATTGTCATATAAATGTAGAAATTTGCTCAACAATAAAGCTGGTTAAATACTTGTATAAGTATGTTTACAAAGGTCTTGATAAGGTAAGTTATCAGATAGTTAATGATGATTTTCATGATGAGATACAACAATTTCAAGCAGCTAGATGGATTTCTCCACCAGAAGCTATTTGGAGATTATATGCTTTTTCACTTAGTGAAATGATGCCAGCTGTATTCACTTTACAAATACATCTACCCAACCAACATCCAGTAACATTCCAAGAAAATAATGATATCAGAAATGTATTAAAATATCCAAGCATATCAAATACAATGCTAACATAATTTTTTGTTATGAACAGGACAAATCCAACAGCAATCAGATTGAAGTGTCTATACAAGCAATTTCCCCAACATTTTGTTTGGTCAAGAACTGATAAAATTTGGACAGAACGGAAGCAATACTCTGTCATAGGAAGAATGATAACTGTATCACCAACTAAAGGAGACAAATACTATCTAAGACTGCTCTTGTCTCATGTTCATGGACCAACATCCTTTCAAGATTTGTTAACAGTAGATGGAAAATTATACACATTTTTTCGTGATGCAGCAAATGCAAGAGGATTGTTACATTCAGAGAATGATATCCAGTTGTATCTTGAAGAAGCCGCTTCTTTTCATATGCCAAAAACTCTACGGCGCTTATTTGCTACGATTCTTGGTTTTCAATGGACCAAGTAATCCAAAAAAGCTTTGGCAGAAATTTGAATCTCAATTGAGTGAAGATTTCATCCATCACAAACAGATCACTGGTTTAAGTGCAAAACAAATAACAAGAAGAGTTATTGAAGACATAGATTCTTTTTTGCAAAGCATGGGAAAATCTATCAATGAATTTGAGTTTGCTCCTTACACTATGGACGTTTCTGTTCAAGAAAAGATGACACAAGAAATTGAATATGAAAAAAACATTGATGTTTCAGAAGAAGACCTTTTAAATAGAAATAAACTGAATGCAGGGCAAAAACAGGCTTTTGAACAGATATTGACAGCTGCTATCCAACAAACAGGAAGAAGTTTTTTTATTGATGGGCCAGGTGGAACAGGAAAAACATTCTTATACAAGACTTTGTTAGCCACAATAAGGTCAATTGGACTCATTGCAATAGCAACAACAAGTTCTGGAGTTGCTGCATCATTGTTACCAGGAGGTCGGACAGCATACTCAAGGTTTAAGATACCATTAGATACTTCAGAAACTAATGCATGTCAATTGAGCAAGCAAAGCAGCACTGCAAATTTGATTAGAGAAGCAAAATTGATCATATGGGATGAAGCTCCAATGGTTAATAAGCATGCAATACAAAGTTTCAACTTGTTGTTACAAGACATCATGGATAATCAAGAACTGTTTGGGAAAAAAGTTGTTGTTTTTTGAGGTGATTTTCGTCAAGTTCTACTAGTTGTTCGAAATGGATCGAAAGAAGAAATTCTTAACAGCAGTTTATTAAAATCAGATATCTGACCTAAGTTACACAAGTTGAACTTGACAGAAAATATGAGGGCTATTGAAGACCCTTCATTTACAGCTTATCTCTTACGAATTGGTGATGGAATTGAGCCTAGTGATTCTAATGATAACATCAAATTACCTCAGCACATGACCATACCATTTATTGAAAAAGAAACCTCATTGTTGGAATTGGTAAACTTTGTGTTTTCAGATTTATCTCTCTTTGATACTGATCTAGCAATTGCCATGAAAAGAGCACTTTTGACACCAAAGAATAACTGTGTGGATGACATAAATGATCTGATGATTGATAAATTTCCTGGAGAGCCAGTGTTCTACACAAGTGTGGATAGAACAACAAATCTCAAAGATCAAGCAGACTATGAAGATTTTCTTAATAGTCTACAACCTACAGGCCTACCACCTCACAAGTTAAAGCTGAAAAGAAATTGTCCAATTATACTATTAAGAAATATCAATCCAACAGAGGGTTTATGTAATGGGACACGACTGATCTACAAGGAATTGAAGAAGCACATTATCTATGCTGAAATTGCTGTTGGACAACACTATGGAAAACCAGTTATTCTTCATCCAATTCCATTGGAGTCATCTACTGGTGATAAGCATGGCATTCCTTTCAAGCGAACACAATTCCCAGTTCGACTATGCTTTGCAATGACAATAAACAAGGCTCAAGGACAAACATTGGTTTTAGTTGGAATATATTTACGTGAACCAGTTTTTTCACATGGACAACTATATGTTGCCCTATCTAGAGCGAAATACTCCAAGAACATCAAAGTTTTGATCATTCCACCAACATTTGAAGAAATGTCTGCTCTAACTCTCACAAGGAATATAGTCTATCCAGAAGTTTTTAAACTTTCACAGCATAGTGACCAAAGCCTAGCGTAAATTGGAGCAAAAACTATAGTTACATTCTTGAAATTGATATACTAATCATATATCCTTAATCATTCCAACATATAGATAAGTATTTGTTACAATTTATAAAAATACATTTATTGTTATCATGTATGAATTTAATATACTAACATTCTCTTTTTACAGATCATGAAGACTATAATTTCAGTTAAGTCTGTCATACCAGGTATGATGAATTGGACTGCAAAAGTTCGAGTGCAAGAAAAAATGCAAGTTCGAAATTCAATCACAACTCCAGGAAAAGTATACCAGAGAATGATTCTGATTGATGATGAGGTTAGTTGAACCATTTCACTTCTTAAAAAAAAGAAAACAATAGTACTAAAATAGCATATATGTATTTTCTTTTATTAATGTCAGGGAAATAGAGTTATTGGTATACTCTTTGATAGAAGTGTTGACCTTTATCGTGAGAAGTTCATTCCCTACAAAACCTACTATGTGTCAAATGCAATAGTTGAATATACAAAACCACAATTTATCATCGATGGTATCAAAATTCAGTGGATAATTTCTGGTAGAACAATCTTTGAAGATGGGCCAGATAATATTCAAGACACAATGATTGGAAAATTTCAGTCTATACCATTCAAAGACTTCCCACGATATGCAAACCGTGAAGACTCAATCGGTAAGATCAAATATAACATTTTATTTCTTACATGTATCCTATAATTAAAATGCAATAACATAATATTTTGCTAACTTTTATATAATTTGTCATTTCAGATGTCCTTGCAATTGTCTTGAATGTCTTTCCTATCAAAGAATCATATTACACAAGTTCAGTGCGTAGAGACATCTTGCTTATAAATGAAGAGTAAGGATTCATTATTTTGTATCATCAAATCAAAAAAAAAATCATAAATACAGTAAATAAAACAAGTGTTTTCTGTTTCAACTACAGGTTAACTCCTATCAAAATGACGTTATGGAATGAATTTGCTGAAAATGAAGGCAATATTTTGAATGAAATACAAGCTACACAACCTGTTGTCTATTGCAAAAGAGTTGGTGTTGGAACATTTAATGGTACATAAAACATTCAGAAATGCACGACAACAAATTTCCAGTTTACAACATTTTATACTACAATTTATGAATTGCTAATCAATTTTAAAATTGCAGGTCTGAATCTAAAAACAAGATACACTACGACCATCAACATTAATCCTCCAATAGGAGAAGCAAGGCAATTGAGAAATTGGTAAGTCCATCCATATAAATTTCAAAATATATGTTATTCGACTACAATAACAAATTTTTAATACAATAGTTGTTTAAGTATAATCAGTTTAACTATATCATAAACAGGGCTATCAGAAATCAGGACATTCTAAATCAAAAAATCAATGAAGGAGGATACAAAAACTTTGACCCAACACTCTTGTTTCAGCCAGACCAGAAAATCACACCAATAACAGAAATTGAAACAACAGACAAGGTTTGTCTAATTCATCCTATAAAACAATGTTTACAAACATTTTTTATTATGTTAAATGACACTTTCCTCTTTTGTTACAGATTGTATGAGTCAAAGGTTCAATAGATATAACAAATCATCAACAAACCTTTTTTTATATGAGCTGCAAAAACTGTTTTGATGCTACATCAGCAGAACCAGGACAAAAATTTCCATGTATCTACTGTGGTGAACATACATACGCAAAACCAAGGTAAAAATTCAATTAAAGATATATACATGTTTATCTGTCTGTGTGTATCTATGTGTTCCATTCAAATACACAATTGTTACACTAACATATATATAAAAAAAACAGATGTGCAGTTGAAGTTGATATTTCTGATGAGCATGGAACCATAACAACAACTGCATTTGGAGACATTGCCGAAAAACTATTATTGCTAACTGAACAACAAGTAATGGAACTTCCTCACCAGGTATCAAAACAACATTAAATAAATTCCACATACAACTGGATTTTGACATTTTATATATCATATAATATTAACATTGATTATGCAGGAAATCAATCTACCAATTGCATCAGCTATATCCAATCTACAAGACAAGGAATTCATGGTGCAAATTAAACCAGCAAGAGTACAACCTGGTTCAAGCAAACAAAGATTCAATTTGCAATACTTCTTTGAAACAAATGCACTGACCAACACCAATTCATCTTGCTAGAGGAAAAAAAAGAAGAAACTACCACTGGCACTGAAGGTAATATCAAAACCCATCACAATATACAATACTACAATACTCATTAAATTTAGATGTTAAGAATTTATGGATATGACAGATAAAAAAACAGAGAAATCAACAAAAAAATGTCTGCTGGAAGATGTTGATAAATCAGAAAATGAAGACATGGACACTAGCACAGGTTCAAGCTATGTAAGTGCATCAAAGAAGACAAAATATGACTGAAAAAACAACGAGATCCATTGTGTATATTTTCTAACTCAATAGTTTCTGATATACTATCTATCTTTTGTCACTGTTTTGTGTATAACTAATGAAACCGCTATAGAACTAACTACTAAATAAGACAAATATATCCCTTATGTATATTTTTGGCTATGCATTTTGGATTACTACAACTAATGGCATGTTAAATTTTGTTTGTAGAATGACTTTCAATGCCAGTTTACATTGACTACTTTTCATGATCTAAACTCAGAAGAAAAGTAACATGAAAAAAGAAGCAAAGAAACCAAAAAAAGTAAAAAGATTATCACTTACACTTTGATCTAAGAAACCTCTTAATAGAAAAGAAACTAACATTTATAGGCTTAAAGTCAATAAATTTCCACAGGAGCAGAGAAAATAGTCCTCCTTCACTCTTGGAAAATAGCAGATGAATAAAACAAATAGTAACTTCATATATTCAAAAACAGCCTTTCAAGAAAATGGAATAAATGCAAACCAATTCACAACTAATTTAATTCCTTGAGCATATCTGATCTTCTTTATTTAAAAAATAATAATGGTTTAAAAACATATTTCCCTTTTCTTAACATTCATATAAATAGCTTTCTTGATCTTATCAAAAATCTTAAAAGGAAATCTGTTCTGTCTGCAATACTGGCAGTGATATGGTAAAGTATTTCACAGATAATAATAAACCTAATGTTTTAGGAGACATCATATGAATAGATTTACAAAAGCATTTGAAAACTATTTGGATATAGTAATTCTAATTTAATTTCTTGAGCATATCTAATCTTCTTTATTTGACAAAAAAAAATGTTGAAAAGTATAAACTGTTCCAAGAAATGTTGATGTAATTATGAAATCCTTGACTGATATAGAAAGAAAAGAATAACAAGATCTCAGAAATATTACATGAACAAAAAATATCTAGGATAAAGACATAGATTACTTATAGATAATATATATTTAAGATAAAGACTAATACAAATAAAAACAACAAAGTATCTGATTCATTCTTAGAAAATACAAAATGCATTGGATTGTGGTCTGAGATTTACAAGTTCAGCCCCTTTCCACCCAAAAAACCACCTACAAACATCTAGGCTCTAATTTTAGAAAACTAAAACATTGATAACCCATAGCCAGAGAAAATAGTCCTTCACTCATGGAAAATAGGAGACGAATAAAAGAAATGCTAACTTGGTCTTAAGAATTATATAAGCAACTTTCTTGGTCTTATAAAAAATCCTAAAAGAAAATCTACTCTGTCTACAATCCTTAGAATGGTCTGAAAAGAAAAAAATAAAGCATTTGACAGATTGATATAAACATAATCTTTTAGGAGACATTGTATGAACAAGTTTACAAAAGCATTTCAAAGCTGCTTAGACATAGTAACTCTAATCTAATTCCTTCAGCATATTTGATCTTCTTTATTTAAGAAAAAATAATGGTTTAAAAGCACATTTCCCTTTTCTTAAGAATCATATAAATAGCTTCCTTGATCTTATCAAAAATCCTAAAAGGAAATCTGTTCTGTCTGCAATACTAACAGTGGTATGGTAAAGCATTTCACAAATAAAAATAAACCTAATGTTTTAGGAGACGTTGTATGAATAGATTTACAAAAGCATTTGAAAACTGTTTGCATATAGTAATTCTAATTTAATTTCTTGAGCATATCTAATCTTCTTTATTTGAGAAAAAAAAGAAATGTTGAAAAGTATAAAGTGTTCCAAGAAATGTTGATGTAATTATGAAATCCTTGACTAATATAGAAAAAAAAAGAACAACAATACCTCAGAAATGTTACATGAACAAAAAAAATCTACGATAAAGACATAGATTACTTATAGAAAATATAGATTTAAGATAACATACTTATAGAAAATATAGATTTAGGATGACACAACAAAACCTTTATGCAGCATGAGGAGAAGTAGGCTACAAAGATAACACAATAACTTAACAGAATTAAAAACTTATACAGTTTATTGCATCAAGTCCACAAACAGGATAAAAACTTTGGAGATTAACATGAATGCTTGCAATCTCACGACTATGCTGTTGATATAAATATTTATTCAAAGGAGCAAACATGTTAAAGAGTGTAGGTACGAGCAATTTATAGATTCACATTATCAGGAAGAAACAAGAAGCAAAGCAACTTACCATATCCTTCCATAGAAATAATTTGCAGATCCCCACCAAAATACTGAGCATATAAGCGGCTTATTGGAAGCCCATATCCATAACCAGCCATAGTAACTGGATTGGCTGTTCCAAGGTCTGCTTCCTCATCCAGGGGATTTCTTGCAGTATTATACAGATATGTAAAAATTTTAGGAAGGCCACTTCTTGGGATGCCGCCCCCTTCATCTGACACCTACATAATCCAAGGAACACACTCTTAAGCATGAATAAAGAGCAGTATTTTTAGTAGACCAATTATCTGAACCAAGCAAACGTGAATTACTGGAAAAAGCAAAAAGTAGGAAATGCACAGATAAACATGCCTTAATGGTAACATCTTCTAAGCCATCAGCAACTATTATTCGAATAGGGGGTGCAATCTTGTCTGAATCCATGATACTCTCTTGAACAGCACGCAGGGAGTTCTTAACTAACTCAAAAACCATCAGATGAAGATGCATTGGTACATACCTATAGTCAGACATGGAAAAGTCAATATGGTCTTAAAATTGAAAGAAAAGGACCTGTGAAAAATCACAATGCCAACTCCTACATGATATGCATCATAATATTTCAAAAAATGAGCATGGTGACTGAGATCTTGCACCTCGGATAGCGACAGCAGCAGAAGGCAACAACCAATCTGGAATGCTATGAGACTAAGAAGAGCACAGAAGAAATCAACTTACCGAAATGTAAAATGAGGGTCCCTATAGATATTTACATCTGGCGCAGTGCCATATTCTCTGAAACAGATGGACCTAGCATCTTCACTTTCATTTTGAGCGACCTCCACTGGCGACATTTTTGTATGAATATATCCTTAAGCTTGACAGAAGTCTCCTTCACCAATTAACCGATTTCAAAACACTAACAACAGTATAAAATAAGATCTTTTAGATAGAAAAATGATTTCAAAATTTCAATTTTTACATTACTCAGACAGATAAAATCATATAGTATCAAAACGAATTCACTCGATATCAACTATAAAACACTTAGATCCAAAATTCAAAATTTAGAAAACACTAACCGTTAACCCTAATTCAATCAGATCTACTTTCTTTCAACTCACAATAAAAATCAAGACTTCAGATTTAAAAGAACAAGAATACATACTCTCGGTCTTTCATTAGCATGCTTCAAATCCGTATTTTTTTCTCAGCACAAACTTACAGATCAAAAGACGATGCCAGAAAATGCAAATGTTGGGTGCAAAAAGGAAACTGAAAAGAAAACTAAGCATCGTTCGGTCAACAGATAAAGGACGCATTATTGGCAATGCGTTCTTATCAGAACGCATCACCATAATGCGTTGTTTTTATATTTCTGTCAACTACGGGATCACTAATTCAATAAGTAATTGATTCTCGCACACAGTGCGAGAGACCTCACCTAGTTTGATAACAAAGGAACGTTGCACCTCTTTCTATTCCTATCAAGTTCCTACTGTTTTCCTTTTTTGGGCTGGAAGAAAAAAATTCAAAAGTTTTTTGATTTAATACTTTAATATATTCATTTTTTGGTTTCATTTTTTTTCTTTTGAAACCTAATTTATACAAGTTAGCATGAGACATTATACACATAAATTTAGAAAATCAACTGATTCATTGAAGAATTTTAATTTTTAATTTCTCACATTCAGTTGAACTAACTCGAAATGTGAATTATACTTTTCTGCTAAACTAGAAGAAAAAAAATTGATTTCATCTCCACATGCTTTCTACACTTCATATTATAAGGGTGAGAAATAAATTATGGTAATAATTTTACACATAAGATTACTCCTAAAACTAAATTGATTTGTTTTAACAAGAGAATAAAATGATCAATGTCCTCACTTTATAAAAAAAAATAGGGAAAAAACTACTCCATTTGTTCAAGATTGACTCTGCATATTTTTATTCATTAAATATAAAAATTAATATTTAATTTAAAACAAATAAAATAATTTATTAATTTTGATAAAGCGATTCATCAATTAAGTAGTATTTTTACATATAATAGATATTGATGAGTTTTGGTGACAAGCATGTAGCTCAGTTAGATAGAAACATTTTTTATTAAACGAAAATTTCTCTTTTTTCTTCCCTCCTTACTCTAAAAAAAGAAAAAAAATTGACACATTATATCTCCCAACCATATGTACCAAAAAAAGAAAAAAAATTGAAAATTCACATCCTTCTCCCTTGGTGAAAAAGGCTGTCATGTTTTGGGCTGGTACACCTTATATATCCGTTTTTGACCTGTTCGGCCTTTGTTTGAGCCTTGACGTTGAGCTTCCAACATTAACGCATTCGTTGTGCTTCTCCAGATTGATTGCCGATTGCGTTAATTTGGGAGAACCCCTATTTAGCCTGATGCGTCGTCGTTTCTACAACCTTTCTTACAGAAATTCTGAAACGGGAGTGGTTGAACCCTGTACAAGTCTCCCCAGCTTCTCTCTCTGGAATTCAATCTCCCCGCTCTCGGTGAGCTATCAATCTCTAGAAATTGATGCATATTTATATGTATATGATGCTTTTTATACTTTAAATTCGTTTAATTCCTTCATCAGTGGAGGATTATGATTGTTCCGTCGGGCTTTCCAGTTATAGCTTGCATTTTCTTTTTTTGGCTGCTAGAATTTCAATTATTTCAACATTTTACCATTTCCTATCTCTTGTCTACATATTCATACTTATTCGTTGATTTTCTGGATTTTTTCGGTGTTTTTTGGGTTTACGGTAGCATGATTGTGGATAGTGTTTCTGCGTATATGAATGTCCACTGAAAGATTTAAATGCGATTGAACCCATGGTGCCTTGATAAACGTTGTAATATATTTCTAGGTTGATATGCATCTGCATTTGGAAGCAATGTATTTCTTTGAGCTATTGATAGAATTTTGTTTCATAGAAATTTGCTCTTTTTGCCCTTGACTCCGTTTAGATTAGCAGGATGATCAGAATCCTTTGCTGGGGAAAATTCTCTTCTTGTCTCCTGTCTAGGTTATTTCCTACATGAGTTTTGGTAATTTTCTCTAGAAAATAGTAGTTTTCAAGGGTAAGAAAATCCCCTTCTGGTATTCTTCTACTTGTATCTTGAGTGTCATCTAATCAATCATGTCTTAGTGGTGTATTTACAGATGGATTCATGGATCAGGGACAGCACTCTTCACATCCATTTTTTAATTTCTTTTAGTTGTTATATCGATTGAATTGAATAGCTATCGCTCTCCACAATTCTGGCAGTCTTTCTCCTTCTGCTGTAACATAATCTTCTTCTAAAAGATCTAGTATCTTCTTCTTCCTGAAATGTTCAGCATCTTTGGTTATATCTTCTGTTCTACCTTGAGAGCTGCATTTAATTTTGAGGCTATAGTGATTCACCAAGATTAAGATTATCTCTAATTTCTTATATTTCTTCTATCAAGTTTTCAGTAGCTTGTAATATTTATTTTAAAAAGATCTTATTTCATTCATATCTCTGTTTGCATGTAATTTATATGCTAATAATGAATATATTGGTGCTGATTAATAGATTTTTGGTTAAGTATTCCAAATCATTTTCTGATCTTGAAATGCTCTAGGAATATCTAAGCTATTTTCTGTCATCAGATCTAACTTGCTTCTTCTTCCTTCTATTAGTTTTTCCAAGTTTCCTGTTGTTTTCAAGCAGCTGCAACTTGAAAGCACCAGCAACCTCCAACTCTCTCCGACAAGATTAGCCGAGTTTGATTCAAACCAACAATGTCTGGAGAAGAGGAAGAAAATGCCGCAGAGCTTAAAATTGGTGATGAGTTTCTAAAGGCCAAGTGTCTGATGAATTGTGAAGTTGCGCTGATTCTTGAACACAAATATGAGCAGCTTCAGCAGATGTCCGAGGATCCAATGAACCAAATGTCTCAAGTATTTGAGAAGTCATTGCAGTACGTGAAGCGTTTCAGCCGCTACAAGAATCCTGATTCTGTTCGGCAAGTGAGGGAGATTCTTAGTCGCTATAAGTTGGCCGAGTTTGAGCTCTGTGTACTTGGTAATCTTTGTCCTGAGACTGTTGAGGAAGCAATTGCTATGGTTCCATCTATCAAGAACAGAGGCCGTGCCCTCGATGACGAGGCAATTGAGAAAATGCTGAATGATCTCTCCCTGGTGAAGAAATTTGAGTAGAGAGTAGTAGCCCTGCGACACATTAAATATTTCTTGGACTTTCCATTAATGAACCTGGCTCTGTTTTTATGCCCTATGTCGTTGTTGATGCCTTGATGGTGTTTAACCTTTATTATATTTGTTTCCGCCAAAAAAAAACCTTTATTATATTTGTACAGTTTCTCCGTTGGGCTGGCACATTGCTTTGTATTTTCTCCAATGGCTTTGTATTTTTACAGTAACCATAAAATAATTTTCAATTGTTTTAATCTTAACGGCCAGTTTCCTTCAGTTAGGAAATTACTTTTTTATATAATTCCTCATTTATTTGTACTCTCTTTTATTTTATTAATTCGCCTTTAAGACTTTCTACCGATTTCTTACTTAAATCGGAATTATCTATTTGTTTTAAAGAGGACTTGCCTCTTCTGCAAGCTATTCACTGTAGTATTCAGATTTCTTCTTTAGGTATTTCGCCTAATTGAAGTGTGTAACTATTTACGGTTTATTTAGAAATTTTAAAACAATTTGATGTCTTCTACAAATTATGTGCAAATACCTAGAGCCCATATTAATTCAATAGTTCAAAGTCTAATAATTTTTGGTAAGTCTCTCTCAGAGAAATCAATGAACTGGGATATAAGGAGTCATATTTTTCATTCCAGTTAGCAATTGCTTTTTCATTCCAGTTAATAATTGCTTGAAACATGTGAGAATATGAGTCTTTTTATTTTGCCCTTTCCTCTCCTTTACGCTCTGTTGTGTCTGATAATTTATGTGGTATGTCTCTCTTTGTTTTCTTATTTATCTATCTAAGTGTCTCATTTTTTGAACCGATTAATTTTGATTAGATAGTTACTTAATTAAAATGGACATTTTTACTATATCAAAACCTTGATAATATCTTTTATTTTTTAAAATCATGGTCTCTAATTTAAAATCCAACATTATATGTAAAATCCTCATATAATCACATATTTTTTTGTTACGAGATAATTGCTCAAATGTATTAAGGGCCATTGGTTTTCAAACTAAGTTTTCTTTTATTTTTTTTATTTTAGGCCTCTAGTCTCCTCTCACAAAACATTTATTTTTATAATTTTTTATACAATTTAACTTAAAAAATTCAATTCAATCTCACCATAAATATTAAATTCCAAATTCGATTTATATCATATATCTTGTCCGTCTGAACAGGGAAAAAGCAAGTATAATGGCATCATAATCCCTTGGTGAAAGGTGGGAAAAATGAATTCATCAATTACACGCAAAATTTGAACAATAGTTCCCCTGGAGCCCAAGTAATTTTGGGCTTGTCCATCTAGTAGATCCATTTCTTGGGCCCTACGCTTCGTAGTTTCTACAAGTGCAACCCGTCGTGCATCAATTCTAAAACCACCGGATCGGTCGAACCCCATACCAGAACCGAACGCATACCATTCTCTCCCAGATTCTCTCTCGGAAGTCAGTTTCTCCGCTCCGGTGAGCTCTCAATCTCTAAAAATTGATGTGCATTTGCATTTACTTGATTTTTTTCTGTAAATTCTTTTAATCCCTTCTGTGGTAGAATACTATGTTTGTTCCGTTTGGGTTTGGGCTATCTAATCGCACTTGCATTTGGTTCATTTTTTTTGGCTGGTAGAATTTCAATAATTTGAACATTTTATCAGTTCTTCTCTGTTTTCTTACATTTTCATATTTATTTGTTAATTATCTGGATTTTCGGTGTTTTTTGGTATAAGGTAGCATGTCTGCGGATGCGCCATCTACGTATACAAATGTCTTCGACTACTGGAAATTTTGCATGTGATTGATTGAACCAACTGTGCTTCGATAAACATTGTATACGTTACTGGTTTTCATGTAAGCAATGTGTTTCTTTGAGCTTTTGAGAGTATTTTGTTTTTCTTTTTAAATTTTGAGATCCTTGAGTTGGATTTTGCAGCTGTTTATTGGTAGATTTTGCAAATATAGCTTCTTCTATGTTAAATGGTTACCAATTGCATCTATTATCAGAGTAAATAGGTTTTAGAATCTCAATTATTCTTGCGCTTCTGCTTTTTTCTAAGATAATTTGGTAGACTAGTTCCAGTGTGTGCAATATGGCAGTGTTCATATCAGTAGTGTTTGGACCAAGTGTCAACCCTACAGTTTTTCCTTGGATTGATTTTTCTTAATTGTTTGATTGTTTTCTGCCTTAACAAACGACGCTTCTGCTGATGTCTTCGCTGTTACAAGTGTTGGGACTTTTTAATGGTTATTTTATTTGCTATTCTATCTTCTTTGGGTAGAAGGTGGAGGTGAGGCTGCACTTCAGTCATTATCTCAGTGCTGGTTGCACAATGTGAAATGAGACTCTAATGGGGTAAATTTTAAATTGAAAGCATGAGATTATGAGACTTACTTGCAATTGTGAATTACATCACCTTTAGTTAGATATTCATTGTGCACGCATCGTCTTGGTTAATGTGTAGTTGTTTGATGTCAATGTTTGTCATCAAAGTTGATCGAAATGCATATACTTTTGTACTAGTTTTTGTAGGGATGATGTTTTCTGTTTTGATGTTTCAGTTTTATGTGACTAGCAGATAATGTCAATAGCTACAAATGAAATTGTGCTCCAGAAGCTCTGAGCCTTTCCTATTTCTTATTCTGTGTTGAAAACGTCTTCACTGTCCGTGTATGTCATGTATTAGTTAAGCATTGCGATATTTGGATGGCTTATGCTAGGAGGATTGCGACCTCATTTCTTTTCTTTTTCTTTTTCCCTTTACCCTTGTATTTCCCCTATTGTAATCACCATGTCAAAACTTGATTGTCTTGCCACACGTAATGGAGTATCTCAATGTATGCATGAAATTCTTATACGCTTGGAGAAAGTGGGTGAATTAGACAGAAGATATTCAAAAGCTTCTTTCTTAGTAACCAATTAGACTCAGTAGGTGGACCAACCATCATTTATGTTCTTATGTGGGCACTTTTTTTCCTTTGACATATTTTTCTGTAGAAGGAGAAACAGGTCATGTGATTGCACATATTTTATGTATTTGGTAACCAATTCTCCGGAAGATATCTTAACAAATTAATCTTGTATTGCTCCTAACAGGAAAATGTTGGGAGGAAACTCCATGGCAACTACGAGGACAGCAGTGAGATATATGTCTCGTAGGTTCTCTAGCAGTGGCAAGGTTCTCAGTGAGGAGGAAAGAGCTGCAGAAAATGTCTACATCAAGGTGAATCTTACCTTTGCTTGAAAATAGAATGCATTCCAAGTGAGCTTCTAGTAGTTGCTGAGAGATGAGTTCTAGCTTATAGCTTCTGCTTCTAAGTTTGTGATCTTCCTATTTGAGGTTGTATGATGATATTGTGTCTTTTTATCTCTTCTCAAGTTTCAAGTTTGGCAATCTGTTTCTCGGCATCTTAGTAGTATTAAAATCTTTGTTGTCTGCATTTCTGCTCCTGAAGAAAGTATATATTGATTTACATTCTTGCGACGCAAAACTTGAAGAAAGTACTGTTAAAGGAAGTCAATAGAAGTAATTTGTTGGCATAACTTTGTGCGAGCTGTATTCCTTGTGATGTTAAGTTATTAAATACTTCGTAGCACACATTGCGTACAACTGGTGAATGACTGCACTATTAATCATCAAACTTAAAGCCATTGCGTGATTGATAATTGTGATGGAAGGTATCGACCTCCTTGTGTCATACCATGTCTGGATAAGTGCATGGGTTGCAGTGCATTTATATTTCTTATTTCTTTTTGTTCATTTCACTTTCTTTACAATGATGGATGAGAACTGCAAATTGGAAGCTTTAGTAGCAAAATCTTTGATCTATATCAACATTTTTGCCTCATTATGCTGACTACAGAACTTTATGACTTTATCATTTGCTGTTAATATGGAAGTATCTAACCACTAAAATATTTGTTCTGGTTGCAGAAAATTGAGCAGGAGAAGTTGGAGAAGCTGGCACGCAAGGTATTCCCGTGCTAGATTAATCTTTAACTCCATCTTTGTTCAAAATGAGTGTTGATTTGTGAATATGCATGATTTGCTTGTTAGCAAGCTTATTGGGTATGGGAAAATTTTATCTTGAGCTCAGCTTAGGAAAAGTTTTAATGTAATTCGTAGACTTTATGGTTGAGTTCAAGTCTCAAAAAGGCCCGCACATATTATTGCTCGGCTGCATTTATTATCTTCCCAGCCCATTTTTTTCTTCTTGAGATGAAACTTCTCATTACTGCCCCGAGAGAGGGAAAGAGACTTTTAATAAAAAAGAGAATCCTGTAGTTTGCTTGTTGTGACTATGACGATTGCAAATTTTCTTTCAATTGAGGGGACTTAAGCAAAACGAACCTCTGGTACGAGGAGAATTTATGGGTCTGCGCTTAAATGGTCGAAAAAGCTTAGTGAGTTTTAATATTCATGTGCAAAATTCTCTCTTCCCTGAAACCTGCTCTGTGGATTATTAAGTCTGCATTCCTGGTAAGTTTAAATGTACATTGAGAATTGAATTCAGGTTGATCATCAGAAGGTGAAGAAAATGAGTAATCTAATTGTCTCATGTTTGGGAGATTTGTTTGCTTGATTGGCGTCTGTTGTATCAAGAATGAGCTGACATATAGATATGCTGTCTTATTAATTTTTGAACGAGAATATGCATCTGATGCTCTGATTTCCAACTTTTAGCAGGGACCCAAGCCGGAAGAGAAACCAGCAGCAAGCTTAGGGGGCTCAGGATCTGTAAGCGATGCTAAAGCTGGTGCCCAGAGCTCATCAACACCTGGGGTGTCAACTGACAAGTACCGAAACTATGCTGTTGTTGCCGGCGTTGTGACTGGACTTGGTGCTTTGGGGTGGTTCATGCTATCAAAAGATAAGAAAACTGAAGAAGTTCATGACTGAGGAAAATTCCTTGTAGTTGGGCGATATTGGAATAATATGAGCATACGGGCAAATCAGTACTTCTTTTACCGTTCCTCTTGTGGTTACGTATTGAACCTTTACTAACTGGATATGTGAAATATCATCTGTATGATGAGGGGACGTGTCAACTTTACATCACTTGATGAGAATTTCACTGCTTGAGGCTTTGGTTAATGGAGTGAATTTCTCTTTTGGGCTTGCACCGTCAGGGAAAACCAAGCACTCAGATGTTTTGGGCGTTATCACGTTGCACCATCAGCGGAAGTCTCGCATTCTGATATTTTCTCTACTTGTTCAATTTCACTCTTTGATGCGCTATCTTCGATATCATGAAATGATAAGGGTATACTGGGATTAGTTTTCTTTTGAGGATTTAATAATCTTTTCTTATACGCGAAAAGAGCAACCAAGTTTCAGATGCTAATGTTGTCGCCACCGCAAATGAACACGGAACTGTTCAATTATTCAACATTCACCTTATTCCCCAGCAAGGGTAACCAGCTATACCGGGGTTTTTCTATCAGGCTCAGGTATGAGCCCTAATTTGTACTTGAGTTTTTCATCGCCTTTCCGAATTCACTCTTAATAAAGCTGAGAACTAAAGTTAAAGAGTGCGGAAAAACAAAATCTCAATCCATTTAACTTGTCCCGTAGTGCACTCACCCGAGCTTCGAGTGACATTTTTTTTTTCTCCAAACACGTCAAAAAAATTATGGGGGGAAAAAAAGAAAAATCTTGATGGAGACAAGATTGGAACCAAAATTGACGAACTTTCCGCAACCTCCTCGTGAAAATGTCTAGGAGACTTGGGGTTGGGGCATCCAGAAAATACTTCCATAAGATAATAATAATAAGGTGCATTAATTCTACTACAACAACTATATGAGACCATAATGTCAGAGACACTGTTTACAGAATAAGGCATAGAGCTACTATTATTTATCTTTTTTATGCCTCTTTGATCTTCTTGGCAAGGGCAAATATGGCTCCAATCACAGTTATCACCACACCTGAAACTACGAGGCTCGACTTCAACTTCTCCATCCCTTCTTTCTTTTCTTTCCTTTCAGCCTCACCTTCTTCCTTCTGCCAATATATTAACATCAAACATGCATGAATTTGATTTCTGCCACAAGAATATTTTTTTCGGCGACTTACCATGAGCAGAAGAACACAAAACCCAAAAGAAAAGAGAAAATGATAATAAAAAAGTTTACAAAATGAAGTAAGTATGGGAAATTAACAATAAAGAAATAAATACCTTGAGATTTTCACTGGTAGATAAATCATGAAGATCAGTGTTAATTTCTTGCTCTAACTCTCCAACAACTAAGGGTTCAGTGAAGTGCTCTCCTCCTGTTGCCGCTTCTCCTGCACTCGCCATCTTCTTGTCTTGTATTACCAGAGAGGGCGATTCCAAACTAAAGACAGGAAACAAAAGGGAAAACTTTTTTCCTTGAAAAAGGAGGACAAAAAGGATCTTCAAGACATGTGGAGTACACGTGTATTTTACTTCACGGCTCACGTGTCCGAAGTGTTCTTGCACGTGACAGAGAGAGTACGTCTGTTTTTCTCTTTTTATTTTCCATTTCAATTTTCGGAAAAATTCTGGGTTTTGTTGGGAGAATGAAGATTCATTTGTCAATTCTTCTTTACAATGATATAAAATCTATAAAAAATTTTACCTCCTTTTATATTAATTAATAAAAATATTATTTTTTTATTATATCTTAATTAGTTTAATTTATTTTTATTAAAAATAAAAATAAAAATTATATTTGTAAGTGACAATAACTTTCAAAAAATAATTTTTAAAATTTATAAAATATCAAAAAAAAAAGGGCCAAAACCTTGCATTTTGAAAGAAACAGAGAGAGTATTTATTAATGAAAGCGGACATGTATAAAAAACTAATGAAAAATCTCCAATCTCTGGCATGCTATATGTCCAGACCTCTTGATACATAGAGGACCGAAACCTTCTTTTTCCACTAACGTCATACTAATAAAATAGCAAAAGATCCTAAGATACTCGAGTGCCAAAGAGATCCACATACATCTGAAGAAGTGGTTTGCATATCATGTATGGGCAGTAGAAAAGCTCTCCTGATGAAACTAACAGAATGCAAATGCTAATTAAGTCATGTAAAACTTCTGCAGTGAAATCTATCACCCCCTTTAGCCTTCCTTTCCATCTCCTCGTACTAATAGTCCTCGTCGTCCTCGCCATCATCATCATCATCATCATCAGAGCTGCCCTCGTTGAAAACACCACCACCCTCGTTTGGGTCCCGCAATATGATTCTGAAATTCTTAAAGTCACCCCGCATAGGATCACCTGCTTGCATGGGAACATCTTCAGTCCAAGTTCCAAGTTTGACATTCCTGTGTTTAACTAGAAGCCAGCGGAGCAGCCGATCTTCCTTGTTAAGGTATTGCAGCTCACTGTTAAAACTAGGTGGTGTCATCATTGTCATTTGCGTCAGTAGGCCCTAAGAAATATATACTGTAACAGTAATCATAGGAACTGTAGATACCATTAAGCTTCCTAATTCTGATATAAAATTGAATTCAAAGAGATGAACAAAGAAGGTGCTGAGATCACCTACTACGCATCTGTCCAAAGATGACAGGTACAGGCAACAGATGTAGGCTAAACACTTCATTAGAAGCTGCACAGCACATTTTAGTTTTGGTTAAAGATGCTATCAGGCTTTTTATAGAATACCTAGCTGTTGATTCATCTGTTAATAGTCGGTATATCTTGTTATCTTATTCTTATTGTACTCATGAATTTCAAACTTTTAATGCCTGCTGGTAAATGAGTCCAGCTCTTAGAATATGGACTTTACTCTGATACTATTTTTCTGGGCTTCTGATCCCTATAAAAATTGATTACTTGTCAAGATCAATGAACTTCTTCCTACTTAACAACAACAAAAACGAGAGAGGAAACCAAATTGAACTCAACAACTCATTCTCAAGGTAGACAAGAAACTTATCTCAAATTGAAGAATCAATCAAATCTAAATCATATCTGCACAAGATATTTTGAATCCGAAGACACATTCTACCAAGTTATATAAAGAGACATCATCTAATACAGGTCATTATCTTTTGCATGGTGACAGCACAGGAATGTCTGACATTTACTATGCCAATCAAACTTAATACCGAACTCCATGCGATTGTACGAAAGGGTTATTCATTTTCCAATACTCAAGCAAGTACTGCAACAAATCCACAGAAAAAGCTCCTAGCTTGATGTGGAAGGAAAGAGTCAATTAGCACTTTAGAGCAGTTAACATGCAAATGCCCCCCAATAATACTATTCCATGAACTGAGATTTTCCAATTTAGACAGCATACTCAATGCAAAAAATAACCCAAAGACGACAGAATAAAATACATAATAATTTACGAGCATTAACTGCACAGAAAAGGGAGAGAAAACAAAAGCACTTAAGAACACACACCCACCCCAAAACCCCGCCCCTCCCAAAAAAAAAAAAAAAAAACCTGCCTGAACTCACAACAATATAGGCAGCATATATTGCATTTGCTCCATAAATTATACAGTCACCACACATAATCTTCATTCATCATTCATAAATCAACTTCAAAAGTCCTAGCATCTGAGTATGCTGTACTTTATAATGCAATCAGAAATAACACTTCACATGTAAACTCCAATATGCTTCAACAGAAGAAAACAACACCACCTTGAATTTTTCAATCTGAGAATCTGATGACACACCTTGCTTCCTGAATTTTATAGTCATCATCCCCATCAGGAGCAATTCCACCCTTTGCAGTGACAGCCTCATGTCCATTTGGTTATATGTTCTCCAACATTTTAACATTGAAACCCATTATGCATTAGCTACTTCCTTGAGGTTATTTTGGCTCCATTTGATTGGCATTTGATATGCTATTACTTGGGGCATGTTAAATTATGAGGACATTGGGACAAAAACCTTTTAATAAGACTTAACTAATAAGGGTTGCCAATTTGGAAAGCAAAACAACTTATTTCTTTCATATGGAATGATGTAACAGGAAGTAACCATGCAAAATAGTTTTGGCATTCAATCATAAGTTAAACACAAGAGAGCAAACTTTAAGTTAGACACCTAACAAGTATGTTGTGAAAATAATCTCAAGGCAAATCCAACCAAAGGAAAAATGAGAAAATATCAGTATAGCAATAACCTGATAGTATCTTCCGTCAAGTTTCTTGATGCCATAACCCAATTGAACAGTTCCAAATGACTTCACACCAGTAAGAACCCCGTTTCTTCTGTAAACATGTTTCCCAACCTTGGCCAACAAGTCTACCACACTCAACTTCTCTACGTGGGGTTTCAACAGAAGCATGCAGTCATAAAGAGGCATCTTTCCCTTTTCTTGCTTGACTCAATGAACTATTTCAAGCCAACATAAAAAAAAAAAGAAAAAAAGAAAAGGGCCTTCTTTAAGACTTGAAAGTTCAGCTCATATGCAATATCCAAAAAACAAATCATTCATGAAAACATGAGGTCCATTTCAAGAAGTGCAAAATAATTACATGTGCCTGGCAGCTACCTTCCAACCCCCAATAACAAGCTCATAAGTCATAAGGTTCCAAATCACATGTTTTAATCACAAGAAACTGTAAATACAGAACAAAATTGAAGATTTAAGAGTTATTAGTTTTCCTGAGTTCATCTTCCCGACATTTATTAATGTGCCCATCTCAAGAAACCCCCTTTTCTCAGCTCCCAACCTCTAAAACTTCCAGTAAAGGAAAATGGTATCAAGATAAACCTAATGAACCAAACCCAGTACACTTAAAAACACGCAAAACTAATCAAATGCGTCAGCTATCACTCAACTTTCATTCTCGATAAACCCTCAACCTTGGGTTTAGCGAAAGAGTACATTACCGAGTTATAGAAGGAGCATCTGCTACTGGGATATCGGAATGGAATAGCACTTAATAGTAGAGGTAACGTCACTCGAATTCTGCAACCGATCAGGAATATTTCTACAACCAAGGAGAAATCTAAGAACTAGCATGAAGAAGATGCTTACATTAGCTCGAAACCCAGGTGTTGCCGTCAGTGAGTTCCTGCACCAAACCTCCCACGCAACAAAGTAGTCCTTAAAGGAAATTTCAGAAGAGGGAGGTCGTCGGGGATTGAAAGCTCCGTTTGCAGCAGAGCTTCGTCGGAGTTGGTCGTGATGACAGTGGTGGAGGGTTTCTGTTTATGCGATTCATGAAACGACGGCGGTTCAAATTCCGCCTTTTCCATTTTAAGGGGACTTCTTATTCCTTTTTCTTTTTCCTTTTTGTTGGAAGGCCAACTTTTTTTTTTTCTTTTTTTTGCGCTTTATGAATAAAGGAATACGACATGAAGAAGAATATGTAATAAGCAGTAAGGCTAAGGTGGCCGGATTTTGCTGCTAAGTTTTATAATTGTAATAATTTGTGTTGTTTATGTATAATATTTTATCATAGAATAAATATTAAGGAGAGATGGAATAATGTTGATAATTAGTTATAACTAAATAAATGTAAAAAAAAAATACTGAGTATCCTCGTTGGCAACATATTAAATAGCTCATCATCATCAAGAGCAAAAGAAGAAAATTTACTGATATATGATGACCTTTACATGATGCTAATATTTTTAAAATATTCTATAAGATCTGCAAATTCTTTACGTAACACTAATTTAATTCGTTTTCTAAATTGTAATCAAAATTTTTATTGATTTGAAATGACTATAAATAAATTATAAGTTTAAATTCTAATATAAAATTTAAAAATTAAAACAATAACTACAAATTTAAAACAACTAATAAAATAATATTTATTAAACAATAAATTGTTAGAAAACAGAAAAAATAAAAAAGAAAAAGGGCTTGGGCGCCACTCCTTTTTCTTTTTTTGCCCCCCCTTTTTCTATTTTTTAAAATAATAATTTATTGTAAAAATTTATAAAATATTAAATTGTTAAAAATTATTCCGTATTAGTAATATCATTCTGCGCTTATTAATTCTCTTAATTTAACCATTCAGATAAAACATGTGTGATTATAGAAGTGTCATAATTTGAAGAAAAGAGTAAGAATAAACATATGAATATATAATTTATAGTTTTTAAAGATTATAAATGACATAAATTATAGATTTTGAAATATAATTCAAATATTTAATTTTATAGAAACCTTTCATTCTCCTGCAAAGGTAAACATTTGGTACTAAATTAATTAAAGAAAATTTTATATTGCTAAAAATTTAATTTGACAATTTTTCCCTTAGATATCGAGTCAAAACCAAGTGATGCTTGGACTACTTAACCAGTGTGCATTACAAGTATATTCAAGAGTTCATGAATCAAAGGTCAAGAAAAGCTAGATACATATATATTATTCATTCCGTTTAAAGATGTTCATAATTGAATGTCTAGTTTTTAAAATAGTTATATTTTTATTTAAATTTTTATTAATAATTTTTTTTTAATTTAAGAGAAGTAAGTTCCACTAATACAAAGATCCCACCACTAATCTCTAATCTCTCTTACTCTCTTGAATTAAGAGATTTAAGTTCTATTAACACGTGAATCATACCATTACTTTTTTTAATTAATAAAGATATTATAATAATTTTTTTATAATCAACCTACTCTTTTTAATTTTATGTTAAATAAAAATAAAAATATTAAATTGTGCACGGATGCAATACACTTTAAGTACACAAATCAAATAATAAATTATAACTTTTTGAGGAAAATACATTATAAGATTAATGGATTTAGGATTTTGGGAAACCATTTACTAGCATCTAAATAAAAAAAAATCTAGTTCATGTACCCAAACAATTTTTTTTAAATAATTATTTCAAGCGCATTACAATATCAAATTAATGGAGTACGTAACCTTTCCTACTGGTCATAAGTAATTATATGATTATAAAAAAGTAAAAATTATGGATTAAATAAAAATAAAAAATCTAAGCAACTAGAATCATAAAGTAAAAAAAAAAAAGAAAATTGAGAGGTTAAATTGACAAAAGAAACTGATATATGTAATATTATTATGGAAGAAGCATCATCAAAGATAAGATGTTAAATTAAAATATTTAAAATACACCTTTTTTTTGTATGAAGTCAAGATGGAATGAGATTTTGAACTATTTTGACCAAGATTGTACTTTTTTTTTTTTTTTGGTGAATGACCAAGATTGTACTTCATTCTATTCTACAATATTTCACTTTTTTTTTTAAAAAAGAAAGAATAGGGGTCATTTAGAAAGGACATCTAAAAAAAAAATAATATTCTTGAATCAAACAATCATTCGTCTGCTCATAATGCTTTACCCTAACAGGAGATTTTTAATAATGTTCCCAGCAAAACTTTGGTTTCTTCCAAAACCCCTTTATAATAATCAACAACAATTTCCTCCAAAATATCAAGCAACAGATATTAATTAGAATCTTTTTGTTTTTAATTTTTTTTTGAATATACAGTCAAACAAATATTAGAATCTTGAAAATCCTGGTTGACACAAACACAAGGAACCCAATCTGATTCACCTCCTACTTTGGTGCCCATTTCCTTTCCACCACCCATGATTTGATATTATGGAACACAAAAATCAACCCCTCAATCAAATCCATTGCATTTACAAGCAAAAGGGTTCAATTTCAATTCAATCAAGATTAGGTTGAACTTGGCCATGATATCAAATTTTACCTCTGTTGACACCAAGTGATCTCCCTTTGACGATTTGGCACGATGCCATTGGCCAAATCTGGATACCAAGGGTTATATTTGGACAAAGAAATAATAAATCCAAATCACTCTCCTAAAGCCAAAAGGGCTCCTAACAAACAAACACTGATGAGATCCAAAACCAAACACATACTTGAGATATCAGCCAAAAGAAAGCGTCAGCCTGAAGCACTATATCCCAACAACACGCGGTAAACACAGTGATGATATATAAAGATATCTAGTTAAGATATATACGGATATCTGTATCTGTATATCCTGCAGTTGCCGGTTGAAATTTTCCATTTTTCCCCCTTGATTTCTCTCTATATATGTATATGTTGCTGGTTCAAAGATTGGTTGAAGAGCCAGAGCGGTGCCAACAGAGCAGTACCAGCAACGCAAAAAAGATACCGTTGATAAAAATAATCACTTCATGATTCTCACGTCCCATCCCTCGTTACCATTCCTTGAATTCAACTCCACTACTGGCGCTTTACAGAAATCTCTTCCTACTTGAGAATATTCTGGCAAGTTCAGTTTAGCATCTCACATTTTGCATTTTGAGTCAAGATTGAATTGTTCTTCTCTTGTTTCTTGATTTGAACCCGTCGTCAAATCAAGGGAAACCATTATTTAATCTTCAAGATTCTTTGTTTTTTCTAATTCTTTTCTTGGGGGTGCGGGGAAAGAACCACGTTTTCATCTCTCTGAATAAGCAATGACAGAGGTCCTCCACTCATCTTCGTCTTCTTCTTCTCCTTCTCCTTCTATCTCTCCACCAAACCACAATGGGGCATTGTTTCAGACTCGGTCTTTTCCGTTAGGAGGAGAGGAAGAACGACTTGAAGGAATTATTACTGGGGTAGAGGGTGAGAGTGACACAGAAGAAGAGCAAGATGACGCGGAAGTAAAAGAGAGGGAGAATAAGGAGAGGAGGGATCACCAGTTGTCTTTGTTGGCCCTTTTGGTTACTTTGTTTAGGAAGAGTTTTTGGATGGCTTGCAAGACTACTACCGGAAGAGAAGAACTTTGTGGTGGCACCGGGGGTAGTGGAGGGATGGAGATTGGGTGGCCAACCAATGTCCGCCACGTTGCCCACGTTACCTTTGATAGATTTAATGGTTTCTTGGGTTTGCCTGTGGAGTTTGAGCCTGAAGTCCCCAGAAGAGCCCCTAGTGCGAGGTACATTAATTTCTGTTCTTCTATTGTTTCAGATTCTTGATAATTTTACTTTCTTGGTTGATGGGATTCTCACTGTTGTTTTTGCGCATGTGATTCTTGAGAATATGGATGCATTCCGGTGCTTCTTAGTACTGTTTATATGGATTTTAGGGATTAGGTTAAGTTTCTAAGTGGCTTCAGAAATTCTTTGTTGGCCAATTATATGCATTGGAATGTGACCAAATCTATGGTTTTTTTGAACTTATTTTTGCACTATAGATTCTTGTTGGTATTCAGGATTAGCTACCACCCCTGGTTACTTTACAAATCTGGACTTAGCACTGAGTTATGGTATTCCCAATCTGGGATCAGATCAAAGGTTTATAAGGTGTAGTGTCATCAAACTTCTACCGGTACATGTTTAAAAAGACCTCCTTCCCATTTTAAAGACAGGAAAAGTACTTCATGTGTGTGTTTTTGTATTCAATGAAACAGTTTACCAGTTGACAAAGTATTGGAGATTTCTTTTCCTAAAGAAGGAATGCCATTTAAGATCTTTTATCTCTGAATTCTCAGACTACTGAGTGCAAAAAGAGATTATGCTGTTATTTGCTTTGAGAGTGAATCCTGCTTTTGCTCTTGTTCTACATTCATCACCAAATTCCATTGCTGCCTTTCTCCTTTTTGCAAAGAGTTCACTCCTACTTGCCTTTGTTCAGATGGTATGCTCATCTTTTTTTCTTTTGATCTGATTTTCCTGTTCAATGAGTACTATGCATCTGGTATGGATACATACCTTTCCAGTAATATTAGTTGTTTTCTAACTGCTAGCTTCACGATCCAAGTAACTCTGAAAGCAATATTAGTATACGTGTGCAAACCAAAAATGTGTGTTCCTTATCTTTGTCATTTGGAGCAGGGTCCTTATATTTGCAACTTTGTTGCATTTATGATCTCATTAAGCTTTTATTTTTTGCTTATAGAAATCATGGTGAATTCCTGATTTCCTTATCTAGGGCATCTAGAAACAACTAGCAAGAGGTTTGATTACGTATGAAATTTCATTTTGGAGTACTAGTGAAAGCTCCCTGAATATGTTGCCTTTTTATGTCATTAGCTATTATGTCCAAAAAGTGTGGATACTTTCGTATCAACGACTGGTTTATGCCACTAAGTTCTCAAGCCATCAGCATTTCCCGATACCCGATTCCGTCTATTTTCTTTCAGGGGAAGGAAATGAAGAATGTTTGGTAATATGGACCTGCAATAGAATAAAATCTTTAACTCCTGTTTTGATATATGTGTCTTCATCAAGCTTCTTAAAATATGTTGGTAAAATTTGGGATTCCTCTCCCTGCTACTCCCCATCTACATTGGAAACTTATCTTGTTGTTATCTCTTTTTTTTTTTTTTTTTGCTTTTAATGAATGATACACGAGGGCTGATCTAGTACCATCCGGGAAATTAAGGAAAACTAAACTAATAAATAAATCCTTTGGGCAAAAAATTATTTTCGAGGACCAGGTCCAAGATCAAGGAAATTGAAGATTGGTGCCACTATGTAGATCCTTATCAATTTCTTTTTGATCATGAAAGTTCTTTTCCTGATTGAGTGCATTACTTTGGATATGAGATACAGTACTTAAGCTTGCTATAGAATTGGGATCTTTCTATTGATATTTCTTAGGAATAGTGTTATTCAAACAAAGATTTGTGAGTTCAGTTTTTTTTGGTTCTCAGCTTGTCAATTTTGTTAGTTTTATCTTCTCAGATTAGGAACACTATGAAGTTCCAGGAATTGATTTGCTTCAGAGACTACTCTACTTAACTGTGTTTTGTCATACAATTAATTGTTTTGGGATGCGAGTGATCACATTATTTGGTGCAGATGCTTGAGTTCTACTATGATGTAAAAAGATGCTTCATTGGTACATAAGTATATTATTCTCACTTCTTCCATTATTTTGTTGTCAAATGTTTCTTAATGTCCTGGAGTACTGCATGAAATTTCATTTTTGCCTGAATTAAGTTTGACTAGATATGTTGTTAGTATTCTAAGGTTCACTTGATTTTGTTGATGTTCTTATCACAGTTGCTTGTACATTTTGGTTTTTTTTTTTTTTTTTGGTTAAAAGTAGAGTGAAAAATAACTATGCCTTTTTATTTAGCTTCAATTGTTTCTTCAGGTGTAAATTGTGTCCAGTAAATAATAGTTCATAGTGTTAGAGGGGAAGTAGAATGCGGTTTAGCACTCTCAAGCATTTCCTCAAGTTTGGACTTTGGACTTGATTTTGCATGTAAGGGCAAAAAGTGTAGCAATGCTACTCAGATCTTTTACCACCAAATTCAAAACTTGCTTTGCTGTTTTATGTTTGTTGTTTATTAGTTTGTTAGTTCCCTGCGTCTTTTGCTGGCAATATGTGACTGAAGCTGCATTTTGTTATATCATAATCAACTATGCTGACTTATTTGCTTTTACATGCCATCGAATTCTGTGGCTGGCTTGCACTAGATACAAAAAAGGAAAATGTTATTGATTTGTATGAAAATAGAGTCAGTTTATTATTCATGCAAAAACCAAGAGGATAATAAATGAATTCATCTTTGAAGTTCCTTGAGATATCATGGCATTTATAATACTTGAAAATCATTATGATTATATGTTAGGGTCAGGAGAACTGTTTCTGTTATTGTGACTACTCCCTTATCACACCTTTGTAATTCATCTACAGTACAACAGTTTTTGGAGTTTCAACAGAATCCATGCAATTGTCATTTGACTCCCGAGGAAACAGTGTCCCGACAATTCTTCTACTGATGCAACAGCGATTATATGCTCAAGGAGGCCTGCAGGTGAGCCTTTCTTCTTTTTTCTCATTATTGTGTTAGTTCTCATATCTAATCATGGGTGTGTTTCTGCTCTATGTATGTTTTCATCATTTCTTGGTCATACACCCTTTTGGGATATGCAAACTCTACATTCAATTAAGCTGTTGAATTTTATTTTGCAGGCAGAAGGGATCTTCAGAATAAATGCAGAAAATAGTCAAGAGGAGTATGTTAGGGACCAACTGGACAGGGGTATTGTTCCTGAAGGCATTGATGTTCACTGTTTGGCAGGCCTTATTAAGGTACTCAAGTAGATGCTCGATGAACATTATGCTCTTGATGTGTTTATTGTGAAGGTAGATATGAAATAAATTGATGCTCCACAATCCGGTGATTTGTTTTTCTCATATTATTGGGTTGCTTGGACAGATGCATATGCATAGTTACTGTAATTTGGGTATACATATGCCCATTTGCTGTGAATAAAGGTATCTGCCATTGATTTTCTTGTGGCCACTGTAAACATAAAACCTTCATGAAATCTGCAACTAGTTTCATTTGTTATTTCTCTGCTGGATCAGATGGATATCTAATACTAGTTTTATGCCATGGATGGTTTCTGTACTGCAATTAGAATTTATACTTAGTTTAACTAATATATTTTGGAAAAGATATATGTCGTGTATTTACGACACAGCTAGACTAAGTTAACCTTTTAATGTTGATGAATTGTCAATAAATTGGCCAACATACTCATAGGTTATCCGGAGCAGGATTATTGATGTCCTACAACCATTTCTGTTTATCCTAAAAAAATAGCATAGAAGATGAGCATAGCTGGAAAATCTGGCCTTGATAGGATTTTTGATTGCTGGGTGCTGCTAGTTACCAAAAGTTTTGTTTCAAAGAGTGATCTCCCAATCTTGAGATAGAACGTGTTCGTGTTGGACTTGTGTGCAGGTGTGTTTATTTGAGTGCACATGATAAACACTGTTGGTTTTGCAGAAAAAATATCAGTAGACATGTCAATTTTTGTCACCAGCTATTCCACTTTATATGCGAATGCTTTAAGATTTATTATATGAATGCCATTGTGTATGTGACCTATTATCATCGTCCAAAGATTCTTCTCTAATCTATCCAATTAAACTGGTGTTTTGATTCTTGTGATTTTGACAATACCTCACAGGCTTGGTTCAGAGAACTCCCAAGAGGTGTACTTGATCCTCTGTCATCTGAGCAGGTAATCCAATGCCAATCAGAAGAGGATTGTGCTGCTCTAGTAAGGCTTCTACCCCCTACTGAAGCTGCACTGCTAGATTGGGCAACCAACCTGATGGCTGATGTTGTCCAATTGGAACATCTAAACAAAATGAATGCACGAAATATTGCCATGGTGTTTGCACCAAATATGACTCAGGTAAAGTGGTATGTTTTCCTTGAAGTGCTACCTTCATTTTACACTTCCACTCCTGTACTGAAGTTTTATTAAATGCTGCATGACATTGGCTTCCTATTGCCTATCTTCTTTTCCACCCTCCCTGTGAACTTATTATCTTCTGGTGAAGGAAAAATAGTTTGTCAGGATGCATATTACTTTCTATGCCCCTTCTAACTGATTATTCATCAGAAAACTGGTCATAGATACAAGTATTGGATGCAATAAGTATTTACGGTGCATTTGGAGTGCTTTTCTTTCTCTTTTCTGGTAAATTTGGAGTAGGCACAGGTTGGAAGACCTATTAAAGGAAATAGACATATATGCATGAGAAGTAGCAGCGAATTTTACTTTTCTTTTCCTTTATTTGTTTATATCTGTTTCTACAATCTCCCTGTTTCTCTTTGCTGCTGACAGCTTTAGCATGAGAAGTAGCAGCGAATTCTATTTTCCTTTTTGTTTTCAACTGACAGCTTTATCATCCATTGCCCAGCCAAAGGAGTGATAATTGTCAGGGATAAAAAAAACACCCCTCCCCCCAAAAATGGAAAAGGAAAGCAAAAAAATATTCGTTTACATGTGGTAACATCGAGAGCTGGATGTCTGATATTGAGGTTCTTTCATTTAAGTTCTTTATGTTTCATGGGTATGTAACTTTTAAGATAGTTGGATACAAGAATGAGAAAAGTTTCAATATGTAATTGCTTTTGGTCACTTACGAAGTTTGAATCTCTGGTAGTGTCTTCATGCTATTTCCAATTTTTTCTATATTCACTTGTGAGAAACTTTCTGCAGATGGCTGATCCATTGACCGCTCTAATGTATGCTGTTCAAGTGATGAACTTTCTGAAGACACTGATCGAGAGGACTTTAAGAGAAAGAGCAGATGCTGTGATTGAACAAACCTCCACATCTAATCCTGAACCATCTGATGGGAATGGACATCAGAGTCCCCAGCTACCTCTGGAAGATGCTCCTAGGTTTGATGAAGAGACAGAAAGCTTTTTCATGGCAGGAAAACGAGAACCAGAAGCTGATAGTGCTTCTGACTCCAATCGAGTGGATTGCATCTCTGATGATGAATATCTGAGTTATTCAGCTTCTACGGAAACTGAAGAAAGTGTTGGATCTTGTGGAACTCCTCTTATTCCCTATCCTTTCACAAATCTAAGAGAACCAAGCCTATCAAAGGGTCTGGGGACTTGTGCACAAGAGAATGTTCCAAAGTGCAAATCAGGCCAGTCAAGTGATCCCAATCGGACAAAGGGTACTGGGAAAACAGATGATCAGCAAACTGTAATTCAAGCTGTTGCAACCGACAATAAGAGCAAGGGAATCAGCAATTTGAGCCGCATAAATTCAATGACAGAAAGGATTGAAGCCTGGCGCTGAAGTTTTTGAAATGGCTTACCGATTCTATGATGCAACAGAATTGCTCACTTTGTCATATGAAAATAGGAAGCTTGACCCTTACAGCGGGTTGTAAAGAGTAAAACCTTAGAACCTCTACTTTCTTAGCTTGACCATTAAACAACCCTTTGAGGTTTTAACTCTGTGTATGCAGTTTGATTCATGGAGATGTGAAAATTGTGAATTTCTGTGCAGTGATTGATGCCAAGTGGTACTTTGTGAATGTTAGAACGTGCTTTGCATATGTTTGATTTCAGTTTTGGCGTTGGTGAATGTCATCGTCTTGTTACCACCAAAAAATTAAAATAAAAATTGAAAGTAGAAACAGAAAAAGAATGTCTTCTTCCATTTTCCGGATATGGATGATGATAATATTGCTGCTGGAGCCCAGTCCGCTCTTTCTGTGGAAGCCAGTTGAATGTATGTAACTTGCAAGGCACCAGGACCATTACAATTAGGGAGGAAGTATGGATGTTGATGCTCACCATTCTAACTATCTGATTCTGGTGAAATGAACTTGAGTAGAGATAACTCTTGTGGATTTTAAAGGCTTGGCCTATCCACTTTTCTAGCAGTCTACATCTTTTGATTTTTGTAGGATTGGAGGTTAGTTCACTTGAACGTGTAATGAAGTGGTTGGTTCAAAAACATTTTTTTTATTTTAAAACTTTTTTGTGAAGAATTATTGTTTATAATGCGCAAAATTTTGTGTTTTTTTCATACAAAATGCTTTATATAAGTGGTCTGTCTACAATCGGAGGTTAGTCCACTTGAGCGTAAAAAACGAACGGTTGGCGGTTGCTTCAAAACTTGTTTAATCTTTATACTGTTCTTTAAAGAATTACCTTTTCTAAGAAATAAAGTATTGTATGTAAAGAAAAAATATGTTATATGTAGACGGTTGAAAGGGCAATAGCATGGAAAGATGGCAGCCAGTGTTTTGGAATATTCTTGTGCCACTAGGATTAAGATTTAGAAGTATCAAAGGCAGAGATAAGCAGTTTTTGATGCATTACTTGCTACGTAATTCTAGTTTAGAGTATAAGACAGATGATTATATTGAGGATCACATGGAACTAAAATTGAGTTGATGAAATCTTCCACGGCTCAGTCAGTCTTCCTGATAAGGGAAATTGACGCTTTTGTTATGGCTCTTCTTCTTCTTCTTTTGGTCAGTTTGCTATGGCTTTTCAAATTCTTTGCCTATCACATCAACAATACTCTGTTAAGCACCACTGCCATTTCCATAGTTGTGACTGAGAGATGTAATAAAGTTGCGGAACCCAAGAGCTCATGTCATAACCCCGCGGGGAAAAGCTTGGGGTCATTGCCCTCTGGTACAAAACAAAGCTCCTTTCTTTAACTTCCACGAGCTTAAGAAAATTGTAGCCTGTGTAGCAGTAAATCGAAAATTGCGCTTACTTAATTAACATAAATTGTATAAAATTAAAAAAAGCAAGTTTGGGTTCTTGAATATGCTTGTTCTGCTACAACTGTGTATGCTGCCAGCCAGCTTCACGGGGCAAAGATAAGGCGAGTGAATTTACAGGTTTTCACACACAACTGTGACCACCAAATCCGTCCGAAGCTTGATAACCACCCGTCCCCATTTTCATACTAAAACTCAAGAGGCGCCCTGGAAACCAGCATCCCCAATAAATAGCAACTTCCCCTCTTGACTTTATCATCAAAACCATGCCTTTCCCGTGCATTGCTCTCCCACTCTTAGCCTCTCTTTCTCCTCTCTTTCTCTAGAATAAAGCTTAATCTTGTGTTTACTGATCTTTTCTGTTCTTTGTTCAACTTCCATCACCCCCCGAAAAAAAAAGAAGAAGAAGAAGAAGAAACTACTGCAAAGTATTGGCATGGCTGCCTGTGGAAGCCTACAACATATCTTTGATAAGGTATTACCAGAAAGTCCAACACTTCTTGAATCCCTTTCTTCATGGAAACCGATCAAATCTGTTAAGACCATTGAGGATTCTTCCTACACAGAGATTTTTGGAGAACTGCATTTCAAGGAGAACCATGTTGAATCATCCTCATCTTCTCCTCTGCCTCAATCGTCTCCATCGTCAACGGCTTCGTCGCTGTCATTTTTCTCGGAGATACATCCCCTGTGTGCAAATGAGAGACTTGACATGGAAAAGAATGGAAGCCCAAGTAAAAGTGACGCGGGCAGAAGTCCCACAGCAAGCTGTTACCGGAGAAGGCAATACAGGCATAGTGATAGCTTTTCTTCAATGAATTCTGAAAGTTTATCATTGTGTACGGAGGGTCTTGGATTTGAAAGCTCTGATGATGTTGAGGACTTGAGAAACGAGGCGAGTTCTGATTTTAAAAACCAGGAGCAGAAAATACAAGGTTTATCAAGACATGCACAATCTGAAAATTCTTGGAAAGAATCCAAGAGATCAAGAAGTAAAGGGTCATTTCCTCCACCTATATCTTGTATAGGCAGGACAGGGAAGCCATGGGTGTGCTTCAAATCATATAGACAAGATGGCAGATTCATCCTTCAAGAAATAAGAATTCCAACCCAGGAATTTTTGCATGCATGCAGAGAAGATGGACGCTTGAGGTTGCGATTTATTCAGTCCGATGATGAAATT
This sequence comes from Rauvolfia tetraphylla, assembly GCA_030512225.1. Taxonomy (NCBI): domain Eukaryota; kingdom Viridiplantae; phylum Streptophyta; class Magnoliopsida; order Gentianales; family Apocynaceae; genus Rauvolfia; species Rauvolfia tetraphylla. The sequence goes on from JAJQKT010000062.1 coordinate 3,701,400, forward strand.
TTCGAGGAAGACGACGAAGATGAAGATGTAGAAGATGATGACGTTGAGGAGATTAAAGGAGCAAACAAAGAAACCAAAAGCGACGATAAGGAGGACCAAGCTTGTGTTACGAATGAAGAAAACAGAGGCGATGATGCTGAAACAATTGATCAGATTTCCACCATTGATACCTCAGAGAGCAGCTCAGAATAGGTAGAGAAGCCTGTCTTCTTGATTCTTGTGCATTCCCAGATGCAAATGATTTCTCTTGCTTCGATTTAGGAAATAAATATAGAATGACATAGCCGCATAGGTTTAGGCAAATGGATTTTACAAGTGTAGATGCTTTGATGATGTTTATCTCCATTCTGCCACTTTCTTCATAAGCTTAACCTTCGCTCTAAGTGTATGGCTATGTCCATTTTTCTTCTAGTTTGTCTTCTCTGTCCTAAAACCTAAGATCTCGGAGATTCACTATCCCTATGGCCATACCTTGGAGTTCTCTACTTGATTTCCTTTCTTCCAGTTAGTTTTGTTCATGCATTTCTTGAATTTTATGCTTTGAGGAAGGGACGATTAGAGTTTCAACCTCACTTTAGTGAATCACAAGGCAATTGAACTTTCAGCTCGACGTGAATCCACGCCATTTCTTCTCAAGAAACTTTTCATACCGTTGTAGAGCATTAGAAGGGGAAAATGATGCACTTGGCAAATTATAGTACAAATTCAGGGGAGGAGAAACCAAGCTTTGAACTCAGACTCCTAAGCTTAATAGCAACAAATGCAGTTGGTGTTCAGAACAGGGGAAGCTAAAAATGGCCATGTTTTTGGGCAATTCGAAAACTGTAAAGCTTTTAGTTCTTGGAATAGGGATAGAGTTGTCAACAGATATGCACACCACAGGAAGCTGCCAATTCTTATGTTCGTTTATCTTAATATGCTGATGGAAGAAGCAGTTTATCACGCCACAAAAGAGTCCATAGCGCAAAATGATTGTTGTAAGGAAGAATGGAGGCGCTGGAAATGAAAGATCTATTATGACTGTAGAGTAACCTGCTCAAGTAAATCCCATTTGAACTGAAGTCTTGCGAAAGCACAGCTTCAGTCCGACGCGAGGTGAGTGAAAGGCTCGAAAATGATCACACATAAAAGCAGGCTTCCACTATGTCAAACCCGAATGATCTTTGCTGTGAAAGTGAAAAGACTTCCAGTAAGTGAAGATTTCCTCCTTCAGATAGTAATAGTTTACAATCTATCTCATTCTTCTGGAATATTCATTTCCCTACTGTCTTTCTTTTTCTTAGTCAATGTGGATGACAATGGAAAAATGTAATGGGAAAAGAGAGGTTTCCCATCACTGAAATTTATGAGATGTCATTGTATCAACTTTCAAAATAAGGGCTAATCAAGGTTTCCTGCAAATGATGTTCCTTCCAGAAGACTCATAATGGTCATTCACAGTACAAGCAAAAGAAAAGCAACAAGAATAAGACGCGGACAGAACTGTAATTTGGTTCTTCAAAGGGCCCCTACTCCTTGATATTTTGGTCAAGAATATATTCTTGGAGTCACTCTGAGCAAGTTTATATGCTTATTAAAAGGCACTAAAATCAAATAATGACAGGCACTTCTACGGTTGCCCATCCATAAAGTGATCTCAGATCCTAATTATTGACAAGCAATTGTTTATTTATGATAGAGGTGGCAAGAGATGCACCAAGACTCGTGGAAAATGAGAACCAACTTTTCCCTTTAACAAAGGGCACGAAGATTACAATAGAACTAGCCGGTTTTTAACTAAAGTCTGAGGCTACCGTACTTCCAAATGGCCCAGGACAACTCTCAGAACTATCTCAGAACCTTGTCTGTCCTGCCCACCTGTACCTTTTTACCGATACCCTCTCTTTACTAATTCAGACACACGAACGCAGTAATTTGTAATCTTATCAGCTAATGAGACCTTGCTATAATGATAAATAAGACAAAAGCGGAAGCCCTGATGGCAGGATGTCTCAAGTTCAAGTTTGCAAATTCAGAGGTAACAATCTAACCAAATTTCAGCAATTATATCCCACGATATGCGGCTTTTCACTATCGCGTAGAAAAGGAAGCATAGTAGTTTTTGACGATAAAATTCTCAGCAGGCACTAACAAGCAGCCACCCAGCCGGAAAGATCTATGATGATACCATATCAAGAGACAGGGAAACATTAATCTGGACATCCTTTGTGCAACATTTGGCTTTTTGTTAGTGCACAAAGGGTAGAGTATTTCCAATTGTGACCGCACGGAAAAAAACACGGACCCGTGACCAAATGAAAGAGATCATGGACCACTTGATGAAACTACATCATCTTGAAGATAAAAGACATTGAACATCAGTTGGTCCAAATTAATCATTTATGGATCTGCTTAGTATATGAAATCTTCCAGCAACAGATTCAAGTGGCAACCATTATATCATCATAAATGATACACGTAGCAAGTCAGACAGTCACATTGCTACATTGGTAGATCTCTGAGGCTCAGACTTAAGATGCTTATTTTTCTTGGAAGATATTTTTCATTACATACTGTGAAAGACGCATCAAGAGGAAAATTTAGAGCAGCATGAGACAAACATATTATCTCTGAGGTTTCAACATTCTCCTAGTTATGGATGAGAAACCTCTTAACCAACCAAACTTTTCCATTTTTCTAATTAAAAATCTGATGGCTTGTGGCACTTCAATTTCAAGGTTCTAGTATCATAAATTACAAAGAGGGATAGCTCCCATCCAATGACAATAGCACCTTGTACAAATCTGGACGGCGATCACGAAAAACTCCCCAACTATGTCTCTTGGATTTGATTTTGTCCAGATCAAATTGTGCTACAAGAATAGCTTCCTCTTTATCATCCGCAACCGCAACAATTTCCCCTGTGGGCCCTGAAATCCAAAATATAGAGTTCAAAAACTGTACTTTAGACAATACTTGCAATTCATGCACTGCTCCAGATGATTCATATATACCATACCGGCAATAAAGGAATTGCCATAGAATGTGACCTCGCTTTTGCCATGTTCTGTCTGAATCATCTCCTTACCAATGCGATTTGAAGCTACCAAAGGCACCTGTAAAAACCAGGATGTCAGTGAGTCACATACATTTCAGCAGAGAATTCGCATCAATTTTGAGGGGCTAAGTTAAAATGAATGCATATCACAGCACACCTAAAAAGTCCAAATGCCAGATACCCCTGGGAAAATATAACGGAATTATTTAATCTCCACCTCCTAAGCCATCCACTAATATTCCTTCTAGCAAGCAAGAACATACAGCCATTTACCCCAAGAATGAGGTCAAAGGATAGAAGTTTACACACTTCCTGGGAATCAGCATGTCAACTGAGTCGGGATGTATATCAAAGAACACAAATTGGATTGAGTATCTCATTAAAATCACCAACAAGAATGACAAAATTTTTAATCAACGGAAGGTCTGTTGTAATGGGCTAATTTTGTTTATATTTTATATGCACGTTATATAAGTTGACACATATGTATGTATTACTCAGCAAGCTTTTTACGGAATGAATAATATGGCCAATCTCCTAAAGTCAGTGTGTCAGGAATTATTTATGATATCTGGGTAACGTCCTTTATTATTAGAATATTGATATCTCATCTTTATTCCTCAACTCCTAGTGAGCAAGAGATGGTAGAAGAACTATGCTTTCACCACATAACTTTTCGAGCATGAGGCTTAATGTTATCTTTTAGAATAGGAGATATATGACCTCCAAAACCTGATTGGTTTCTCCACCCATTGGATAATTCATGATGCAGAAGATAAGATGGCAATTGTTGCCATACACTAGGAAGAAAGAAAGAGCCATTTGACATAAATCTAAACTATGCCAAACTGAAGGAAGAGTCCTGTTATATATCCCTGGAATGGAGGTAACCATTCCAAATAATTCAATTTCAACCTTTATGACCCTAGGAAGAGAAGACAGGTAAAGCAGGAAGAAAATTTTGTATAGAGACCCATACGGATGTCGAAACAGGGATACAATCCTTATGATATGAAGACACGGAGTTTCGTTGAAAGCTTCCTAAGATGCCATAAGAAACACAAAACAAGAAAGTTGCATAATTCTGGTGCCTAAGAAAGTACCCTCTTCATTCAGGAAACTGCGTATGAGAGTATTATTGACGGGTGTGATTTAAGAAATACCAGAGAAGTTGCAAACTGCTATTACAGATAAAAAGAGGAAAGTGAAAGGGAAACTGAAAACAATATTCTTGTTACCCTCGAAACCTCTTGACAAGTTGTGGTTTGACTTTTTATGCATAAGATTGAAAGATCTCCTCTTTCATTTGAGTCTACAAAGACAATAAGGAGATTAATAAATCATATTAAATAATGCACTTTTTTGGAGTTTCCTGGAGAAAGAAATGAGATAATTGCCAGAAGATGGCAGATGAAGGATAGTAGCTGAAGGGAGCGCTTTTTTCAAGATGAATAATTCCTTTTGTGGATACTTGAGAGTTATGATTTTACTGTGGCAATTTATTTGTAGTATTGGCAGATTAGACTAGCACAATAGCTTCACATATCTTTTGTTATAGCATTTCTTTCTTACTTATCAGGATTCTGTTTTCCCAAAGCAGTTAATATTTTTTCAATTGTTCATAAAGTTCCAGATGTAATGTGGTGAACTTCAAGATTTTGGACCCTAGACCTGTGCTTAGGGTCTTGAAAGTAAGTAAAATGAAGGAAACAGCAGGGCCAAAGCTGGATCTAACTGGCTCAACCTAAACATTTCAGTAAGAGAATTAGGATCTGCACTGAAAGAATGAAGTGCCTGTCTGTCCTCTAAACTTTCCTGTGAACTTTTCTGGAGGGTGCAAAGAGTTGCCGCTGCTGCTGCATATTTCCTAAAATTCTTGAGGAACTTTTAGGACAACAAATTTTATTTTTCTTTTTCCCCCTTTTCTATCCGTATTTCTCATTTCTGCTCAAGTATATGTATGCCTACACTGGGATTGACATGATACACCTCATTGATGCATGCATCTTTATGCATATGAATAAAATTCTGTTTTCACTTTGTTAAAATCTTTATCCAATTTACTCAGCTTGTGAAGAATCTCAACCAAGCGCAAGGTCAGAGTAAGCTTTTACACTGTCCCACTTACCACATTCGCCCCGGCATGCCCTTGCATCACTCGCTTCCAATGATCACGTGAATCTACTCCTTTGTCTTGGGGTTCAGAACCAATAGCAGTGGGATAAAATAATATTTCTGCTCCTTGAAGAACCATAGCTCGGGCTGCTTCAGGAAACCACTGATCCCAGCAAATTCCTGATGAAGTATCAGATGGTGGTTAGATTTCCTATTTATCTCACATATAACTCATAAAAGCAGTAACACCTATGAAGGCACGCTTCTGTTCAATCCATTTTAAGCTCTCAAAAGGGGGGACTTTTTGATTGTTGCTTATGCAATTTCAAAATCAGAAGTTGCTTATCATTAGAACATTTGTAACCAGGTGAGAAAAATAAAAGCCCTTTTGCAAGGAATACGTACCAACACCAATTTTTGCGAATTTAGTTTGGAAGACCTGTTAGTCAAAAGATCATTTTGATAATCAGAACACAAAGGCATAAGATATATTGACATAAGCAGCATAACATTAATATTTATATCATATTTCTCACCTTGAAGCCAGTGTCTCCTGGATTAAAGTAAAATTTCTCCTGGTAACCTGAACAGTAATCTACACTTCAATCAAAATGATACAGTAAATATTGGATTTAAAATCCAGTGCCACAGCATACCTGGGCCATCTGGAATATGGGATTTCCTATAAAGTCCAAGATCTGTACCATCAGCATCAATCACAGCTATTGAATTGTAATGTGCATTGTTTGCCTCCTCAAAGAAGCTAACAGGTATAACCACCCCGAACTCTTTTGCCAGTTTCTGCATCCTAGGAAGCATGCACATAAATCATATGGCAAGAGATCTTCATGAAGTAGCAAGTGAAAGATTTTGAGAAGTGCTTGCCCCACATACATGTAAGGCTAAGAGCAGATACTTAGAGAAGACGTTCAGAGAGGAAGACTTCCGATTTTTTACCTCTGGATAGTGGGATGCCCCTTATAAGGCTTGGCTCTTCGAAAGAAATCCTCCCTTTGTGCTTGACAAAAGTAATAGCCCTCAAATAGTTCCTGAAACTCCCATAAGAATAAAATCAACATAACATTAAGGCCTCTTTGGTTAGTAAGAAGGGAAAGTGATGCCAGGAATATTAATCCTGACAAACTACGTTACTTTGTTTGGAAAGTTCAAAGAATGTTGAAAGACAAATAGTTCAATATTTCTTGGTATACGAGCCAAATGATCAAGTAAAATTTTGAGGAAAATGATCAAGAAAGCTCAGAACTCTTTAATTGCAATTGCAGCTTTTTGAGATCTTTGAAAATGCCAATATGGCATCACACATCAAGTTTGTTGCATTGGATTCTTTGCTGTATAAATACCATACGATGTAAACAGTAAATCCAGAGTATATTCCATGAAGCTGTTCACATTTTTCTTCTGATCATAATATGGCAAACCTATCGCTCTTCCATTTGTGCCTTCTCACCTTCTAATTTCATTCTCTCGCAAAGGCTTTTTTTTTTTTTTTCCTTTTGCTCCACAAAATGTAATAGCGCATGCCTTCCAACAACCATGCTTTGAAAAAATGAGAAGACATTATTTTTTGCAAGGGAATGACAATACTGAAAAATATTAAGGGAAGAAGGCAAAAATGGGAGAGCAATAGCTTTGTGGCATGCACAACCGAAAGCAAATGCAAATAGATAGCACTATGATAAGCTCTATGAATTGTTGAGGTATCCAAAGCACTTGCAATATACTCTATGAATTGATGAAGAGAGAAACAGCAGGTTTATACTATACCAAACACAAAGGGCTAAACTTGATTATCTCATTTCATGACATCTAATCACGGGTCCATTTTGGTATAGAAAGAACTTTCCAGAATGCTATAGGGTTGGAATCAAATTAGAGTATCTCAATCAGATTTTACAATTTGTAGGCCATTTTAAACTGGGAGTGCTTGGGAACAAATGAAGAAAAGATTTACAAGATCAATGAGTTTCATGAATGGGATGGTGGGCAAAAGGTAAGGGATGAATTATTTTATGGATCTGCTTGTTTCTATTTTGGGTTAAAATCCTGAGTCTAGGGAAACCAAAATATAACCTTGAGATGAGGAATCACTTTCCACTATTCCCCATGCTCCTTCCAATTTTGATGAACTCCATTTCTTTCCAAAAATCTAAACAATTGTCCAAGCATTGAAAACTAAAAAATAGGAAGTTGATTACTTTCTACACTAACAATGCTTGGTAAATAACGGGACTAAGACAAATGGAAGAAAACAAGGAGCAATACAAAAACTAAAATCAGTGGAGCATTCTGTTCTCTTTTTTCCCTTCTTATCCTTTTAGTAATTTTGAAAGCTATGACCGAATATTGTTAATCATTTTTTCTTGAAATGTTATGGCCCATATTAGTGAAGATTGTAGAAAAATTGTTGATAGCATGTTGTCAGACAATTTCTCCTTACGAACAATTGCACATTATAACAGAATAAATAACTGATCTGATAATAAGTGCTGTAGCTTAGTAGATGAGCTTCTTTTGGCAAGTCAACAAGGCAGCTCAGTACACCTGTCACCCAAAAAAAAAGAAAAAAAGAAAGTGGAAAATGGAACACTAATGATGACCAGTAGCTAGCAGAATTGTACTACAGCCAAAGTACATGTAAATCATATTAAAACTTTCCTATGTAAAAGTAAAAAGGAATCAGTTTTCCTCAGCTAATTAATTCCTCATCCTGGCCAGCCCCTCTAAAATATTTTACAAAATGAATTATTGACATTCTTTCCTCTTTTCTATATATTGACAACAAAGAGATGCATATGTAAATCCTTGTACATCTGCTTGTAATTGTACTCACTCAGCCAGCCTTTTAGGAACTATTTCCTTCAGTTTTGTTCAGAATAAACAAATTGATGTAGCATGTAAATTATATTAAACTTGATGATAGAGAGGGAAAGGTAAAATCAAATTTCAAAAGATCTACTCTACAGAGTCCAGAAGAAACTGAAATGGACTTCAAAAGCAATTATCTTTTTCTGGGCTGGTCAGGGTTTGAACCTTGACCTCCTAAAATATGAGTCAAGCACTCAACCGCTAGGCTATTACTTGAATGGCTCAAAAGCAATTATCTGAAAAGATACATAATGCTACTTGAGTTCAACTTGCACCCAAGCGTTGCAACATTAAATTGATTTTTTTTTTGGTTATATAACATTAAATTAAATTTGAGTAATAAGATTCTTCCCCTTCTAGAATTTAATTCCTCCATTTCATGAGAAATATCTAGAAGATTTGGATTCACATATATCAACCAATAGATTTTGATTGAATCAGTCATCTAAAGCTTTTCAAGATTCTTTTGGTTCTTTAAACAATTTGGCATAGGTCTTAATTCCAAGATTAATTTCCTGTTTCCCCCATCTTGCTTTCTGGCATTTTTCTGAAGGAAAACATCTTGCATCTCTTTTTGCAGTTAAAATAAGAATCATCACCAACCAAGTCCATATCACTGTGTATAAAATCCATTTATAGTGGTCTAGGAAATAGTAAATCTTAGCTTATTGTTCAATAGGTTCATTTAAGAGACTTCTTCTTGCCCCAGAATATTATCCAAGCAGGCCCTAATCCATTCTGATTGGTTTTCCTAATACCCTACTAGCAACCACGTATCCCAATCTAGAAGGCTCGAAACAAGTCTGCTTAAACTGTCTAACAACATTAGTAAGACAGTTTGCCGGTGAGCTTTATACAAAGAGGGAAAAAAGGAGACTGAAGCAACCAAAACAGTTGAGATTAACCAGCTATATTATTTTGATTCATGATCTGTAATGACATCAAATACCAAACTCAAATCCTTCATGGCTTCTGGTACATATGATGAAAGTGTTTCAATCTAATTTCTGATTAAGCAAGGTAAGCATCCATCTCAGAATGACATTTCAAAAGGGATAAAGATTCAGAGATTGCACACCATTGACATCTTTCAGGTCAAAAGTTATTTACGTAGATATGTTTCTAAAAGCATCAACAAAAAGATAAACTTATGCGTTTTATTATAAAAACAGAATAGCGCTACGAAAACAAACAACCTGAAGCACTAGCAAGGGTCAATTATGGCCACTATTATTTGCTTGTAATCCATATACTGCAACCGTGAGGAACACATACCTGTATAAGAATGATATTCGCACCCTTCTCATGAGCAGCTCTAACCAATCTGCAATCAGGGGGATCTCTTGGATTCAGATCTGGAAGATTATGGTTGGAGAACTATAATATCTCTAAATAGTAACACAAACAGCAAAAATCAAGTAAACTATTCCACATATTTGTTTCAAGTGCTTGCAGGATTCAGCTAAAGAGAGAGTAAGGGATGAAATAAATGAATAGAAGTACAAAATCTTCCAAAGGCACATAATTCTTTTGGGATCGTTTGATTTGAATCTGAGAAAGGACCTAAGAAGAAGTAAAATTCAGAATTGCTGGTGACTTTGAAACATAAGGAGTAGAATTTAGTTCAGGATATTAAAACATTTTCAGTGGAATTCATTTTATATCCGCTTTTAGTCCATTAATGAATTAAGATGTACTACTTTCTTTGTTCATCAATAGTAAATCAAGACAAAGTGGGCACCATATGCGCTCTCTAAACTACATTGCCGCAGGTAATGTTAAATTCCATTATTACAATTTGAGAAACCAGTTAAGCTGAATATGAATCTCAAGAGTTAGTGAATGGAAATAAGCATTGAGAAGGATTGCAACATAAAAAACACAATAAGACTATAATAGTGAGAAAAAGCACCTCTTATTTCTTATGCTTGAAATCATACAAAAAAGTGATTTTAAGAAAAATCATCACTACGATGCAAATTAAAACATTAGTAAAATTACAAAAAATTTCCCAAATGTTTATCTCTTTAGCTTCTAGCGTTCCATGATATTCTGGATCCAAATTCAGCTACATCATTCAAAAAGCTCAGGTACTATGATCAGATTCAATGGATGCAAAGACAGGACAATAATCTAATTACCAACACAAGATTTCAGGTACTAAATTAAAGAAAACCTAACCCATTTAGAAAAAGCATCAAAATTCTTAAACTTCAGTTTTGGAAACAAATCCATTACATTTCAACATGTAACGCGTTCCATCTCAATAGAAACCCTTTCAACATAGAATTTCCTAGCTCTAGACAGGGGTTCCCAAGCATTCATTCAAATGAATATGTCGTAGCAGTAAAGAGTATAGAGATAAGAAGTACAAAATTACCAACTGAAGGTATAGACTACCAAAGCAAACCAACGTAGACTCTATTCAACAAAATCCAAAAAACAAAGAGAAAACTTAAAACTTGACCTAGATTTCGTAATAAACGAAAGAAATGAAAGAGAAATGAAACTCAATACACACTTCCTTAATCCTTACAAAGACATTCTACAGAAAAAAGTGAGTGCATTCAGAGTATGAACCTTTCAGCAGTTTCAAGATTGGTGGAGACATCATCAGTACAGGCGAATTGCAGAGCTGAGACCGTCACCAGTCTTTTGCCCTCCTCCATTGCTTCTATACAAGAGTTTTGCTTAATCTCACAAGCGAGAGATTTCGAGTCAATAGAAACGAGAAAAAACTGGGAAAACACTACAAAGATTATGTTCTTTACTTGGGAGAACGAAGTTGATAGCTAAAGTCGGCGGCGGCGGGCCGGTGGCTGACTGGCTGCTGCTCTTTTCTTTGCCCTTTTTTCTTTTGGGGGTGAAAACTGCCTGCAAGGCGGCTCAATTTTGGTTTTCACTCAATGTAGAAAAGAAAAGGAAAAAATAACAGTGTTTTTAACTTCTGTTATTATGGATTGGAACTTATAAAAAATTAAATTTCAGATCAAAATTTAATCTAAAATACGCAATGAAATTTCATCTCCTCTCCTCTGGAAGACCCTGCTTAGACCAACCACTGTTCAGGCTTTTCTTGTAACAGCAAGCAGCAGCAGGTATGGTTTTTTCTTCCTCATCACATCATGGGATGTAACAGACTTATCCCCATATCTTTCGCATCGTATCTCGTGACATCTTGATTCTCGCGTTCCATGCCCACTCTCCTCTCCCATCTAAGTAACAGTATAGGACAGACGTTCCTCTTGAATACCTCTACTCCATGCATAGCCATTCCAATTTCCCGTTTTGCATACCTTTCTCTTAAGCACTCCAGGTGTTTGTTCCCCTTAGCTATGGCAAAGCAGCCTATCAGAGTGCTCGTTACTGGTGCTGCTGGTAATACTATTGACCTTGTTACCGTTATGTTGCATAGCCAGAGAAATAGTATGTTCTTTTCTTTGGGAAGAAGAGATGTTATACTATTTCATTGCTTATTGGATTTGTCTTGCTTGTACATATTTGCCTCCTGGAAGTCTTTGATTGCCTTCTCGCCAAGTAAATTGTCTTTCGTTTCTATTCGTGTTTTGGGTTCTTCTATTGGCGCTACATATATGCTGTTATCATGCCTTGATCATGTATTTGTGGGAAATTCTTGCATGTTTCCTTGTGTACAACGTGAGATGGAGTATTTGGCATTAGTAGAGAAACCCCTTGTTCTTTCGGTTTGTACATATTTGTCGTGGAAGATCATTACACACATATGGAGCTTTGTGAATGTAGAAAAGGAACCCATTAGAGTTTTAGTAACTGGTGCTGCAGGCATGTTCATTTCAACATTTATCATTTTCTGTCTTTATTTTGGCTAATCTTATTTTTCGTTATGCTATTATTGTCATGGTACCTGGGCTTTAGGAATTACATATTCTGCAATTGGTGCTTTTGTTGTTATTTGGTAGAGAGGTGAAAAGGGTTCCAAAAGAAAATCTACTTTGACACGGTTCAAAAATTTGTGTCACAGGCCAAATAGGCTATGCCCTTGTTCCAATGATTGCTCGAGGGACCATGCTTGGTCCTGATCAGCAGGTTATCATACACATGCTTGATATTGAACCAGCAGCTGAGGCCCTCAATGGAGTAAAAATGGAATTGATCGATGCAGCTTTTCCTCTTCTTAAAGGTACTACAGTTTTTAAATGTGTGTGCAGAATTCAGTATTTATTTGTTAGTTCTGATTTTGTGGCTGGCTATTTACTGCGGTCATGGTTTTGGCTTTTGGCTCAACAGGTGTTGTTGCCACAACAGACGTTGTTGAAGCTTGCAAAGGTGTTAATATAGCTGTTATGGTTGGTGGATTCCCCCGGAAGGAAGGAATGGAGAGAAAGGATGTGATGTCCCAAAACGTATCAATTTACAAAGCTCATGCTTCTGCTCTCGATCAGCATGCTGCCCCAGACTGCAAGGTAACTTTCAGCTATTAATCAATTTTCATACTGTAATGTGAACTGAACAACTTATGGATAGGACTATCCCAATCCCTTCTGTTGATATTTCTCATTTTACCACAGGTTCTGGTGGTTGCTAATCCAGCTAATACCAATGCACTCATTTTGAAAGAATTTGCCCCTTCAATCCCAGAGAAAAATATCACCTGCCTAACAAGACTAGATCACAACAGAGCTCTAGGTCAGATTTCAGAGAAGCTATATATCCATGCCAGTGATGTAAAGAATGTTATCATATGGGGCAATCATTCTTCAACACAGTATCCAGATGTTAATCATGCAGCTGTAAACACTGGCAATGGATGGAAGGCTGTTAGGGAACTTGTTGCTGATGATAAATGGTAGCTCATATATGCCTTATCCATCTTGTTTAAACAAACTTTATCAAATTCCTCTGGCTTCCAAAAGTGAGTTTTTCAATTCTATATCCACTTCAAGCTAGTTCATTTTACAAAAGCTCTATTCCCATGTGGTCAGGTTGAATACAGAATTCATAACCACTGTGCAGCAGCGCGGTGCAGCCATCATCAAAGCTCGAAAGCTGTCTAGTGCATTATCAGCTGCATGCTCTGCTTGTGATCATATACGCGATTGGGTTCTTGGCACTCCAAAGGTTGATTTTCAAAAGATCTTTGCTCTGTGATGTTTGTTTTAGTTTCCAAGAGTTTAATCTCTGTTCTTATTTCTCTTTCCAGGGAACATGGGTGTCCATGGGGGTGTATTCTGACGGTTCTTATGGCATAAAACCAGGACTGATTTACTCTTTCCCGGTTGTTTGTGAGAAAGGAGAATGGTCAATTGTGCAAGGTCAGTGTTCAAGCCATAGAAATGTTGCAGTCTTTTTACATTGTAATTCAGAAGGATTAGAATTGAAGTGCTTCCAATAATTCCAACTTCCACTCACAAAGCAGACCCCAAAAAAAAAAAAAAAGGGCTTTTAAATCAGCAGTTGTAGGTCTCAAATATGACACTGGATTTGATGCAGGTTTAAGGATAGATGATTTTTCGAGGGAGAAAATGGACGCAACTGCAGAAGAATTGATCGAGGAAAAGGCACTGGCCTACTCATGCCTTAATTGAAATTGTGGATTTCAATCAAATTCCAATAGATTCACGCTGTAGCAAATTGATAATGTAAAATAAATGTATTTCTTCATCTTTGGATAAGTGTTGTTAATCTTTGCATCTTGAATCTGCATTATCATGGCCGATCAATTCTGGTTGTTCATAAATTTACATGAATTTTCCTGCATTGCCAGCAAGACTTCAATAATTTGAGCAGAGAAGGGAAGATATCTCCATTTCAGGACTTCTTGTTCTGGGAAAGCTATCAAATGGTAGACCAATGAATAACAACTGCAACTTATGGGGGCTGTCTGTCCAGATAAAGATGTGATAAGAAGAATTAAGAAAAACTTCAAGTTCTCATTTTAACCATGAAAGGAACATAGTTTGTTTACCATGTGAGGAGATGAGAACACTTCTCTGCTTCAAGATTTAGTTGCCAGGCCATTATAATGCTTTAATTGATTGAAAGTATTAAAGTAAACCACAGAAAAAACTAAAATAGTACCTGAAAAACTCACTGTTTACACTCTAGATTATAGTAAACTTGTGAATTCAACTATGATCTACACTTCTCCCAACATAAGGTACTTCAAAAAGTTTTTAAGGAACAAATATTCTCCAGCGTCTTTTGAGTGAAATCCTCTGCTGTGACTCGATCACTTCCTGAGGCATGAATAGGCAAAAGATTTCTCCATGATAAGTTCTTCAGCCGAGGAATCCATCTTTTCCCTTGAAAGTTCATCTATGTGAAGCCCTGTCATTGCATTAACGGTCACATTCTGGTGTCATCTTGTACAAACTCCTCAGTACTCATCAATTTACATAATCTCATATTGGCATATGCATACAACTTTTATTTGCTGTTCTTGTGCCAAATTGTTTTAACTTTCAGAATCAGCCCGAGGTTTGAGTTTAAATACTAATGTAAGGCAAAAAGTTCATTGAATGCCATTGAACTTCAACCAAATTATTTACTGTATCGCTACAAATGGCAAAATATGACTTGATATGTGGTGATCATTTGATGAACAAGTGACTTAGACAAATGCTCTAAGGGTGAAAACTGCTTACCTTGCACTGTTGACCATTCTCCATTCTGACAGGTCACAGGAAAAGAATATACAAGACCAGGTTGGATTCCATATGAACCATCTGAATATATTCCCATAGAAACCCATGTTCCCTGCAAAATTAATGTAAAAGAATAAATTAAAATTTCTACACATTGCATATCCAAATGCAGGAAAGTATCACAGAATGGAGAAAAAGAATAAGACGTGCACATAGACACCCACAGTAAACGAACCTTTGGGGTGCCAAGAACCCAGTCATGAATGTGCTCACAGATAGCACTGGCGGCAGACAAGGCACTAGACTTCTTTCGAACTTTAAGGACATTATCACCGCGTTGCCGCACGATTGTTGGGAACATACACCGCATCCTGGATTGAAGTTTAAAATCAGGGAAAACAAAGAAACTTGCATAGCATAAGAATGGATACATTTGGTAATTGGATGTTCATGACAGCAGACTTAAAAGGGCTTGGTGTTGAAAGTCACTACCATTGTTTGTCTACCATAACTTCTCTGATAGGCTTTTCTCCATAACTGGTTGTCACAGTAGCATAATTTGCATCTGGATATTGTGTTATAGAATGATTTCCCCATATTATGATATTCTTCACATCAGTAACTGGGACATTGAGATGTTCAGATAGCTGAGATAGAGCTCTATTATGATCAAGTCGAGTGAGGCATGTAATATTTTTGGGTGAAATTGAAGGGGCAAATTCTTTCAGGATGAATGCATTAGTGTTTGCCGGGTTTGCTACCACTAGGACCTGGGCAAAATACAGAACATATATTGGCATAAGTCACCAAAAGTAAAACCTAACTATGTAGGATGTCATAGAAGCCAGAGAGGTAATCCAGAAACTGACTCTTACAACTGAACCTTGAGAGATTCGACAACGGCAACTTCCATTTACCTTACAGTTTGGTGCAGCATGCTGGTCCAAGGCTGAACCATGAGTCTTGAAAATTGATACATTTTGGGGCAATACATCCTTCCTTTGCATTCCCTCCTTGCAGGGAACACCAGCAAACCATAATTGCAATATTCACACCTTTACAAGCTTCAACAACATCTGAAGTTGCAATAATACCTGCAAAGTAAATGAAACTTGATGGGAACTTAATGGTGGACAGACATTTTCTTGTACTAACTATAGATTAAGAGGCAAACCTTTTAGAAGAGGTAAAGCAGAATCAACCAATTCCATCTTCAACCCTTTCAAGGCCTCAACAGCTCGGTCCGGGCCAAGCAAATGCAAGATTACCGGATGATTAGGACCTAGCATGAGTCCTCTAGCAATCATTGGGAGAAGTGCATAACCTATTTGGCCTATAAAAAGGAGATGTAAATCAATTCAATTCATCCAAGATTTACATTTAGACCGAAAAAAAGAAAAAACAGATGATTGAACCCTATATAGTCTCCTAACTACAAAACGATATACAAATTTCAGGATGTCATAATATAGTCTTATCTTAATCATTTTTGCTTTGCAAATACAGAATGCATAAACCAACTCCTGAACAGGAAATAATGAAAGAAATCTTAAGTTTGGCTTACTTTATGGCTGTTAATTGATATAATGCTCTTCTAACTAACTAAAAGAGGATCATTGACCATAACAAATGATAAAATTCACTAATTTTTGGGGAAAAATTAATTAATAACTTCATGATTAACAATTAAAGATTCAGTACAATGAAGAATCACTTTGAGCATGTCGGAAGTCATTATTGTTTGGATAGGATTTAGTTTTGAAATTTTTGTCTTTGATTTTGTAAAAATTAAATTGTTTGTGAGAAGAGATGTGAGTCCTACACTTAAAATTTTGAGTTCGATTTCAAAATCGAACGTGTCTAAGTACACTTGAAATTTTGAGTTCGGTTCTTCCGGTAAAAACCATAACTTTGATTTATCCAAAGAGAGATAAATACTCAAAGTTTGAGCGTCCAAAATCCGCAGCAAACAAAGTGATGAGAAATGCATGGCGTGGGGGGCAGTAAAAATATTCTAAATTTCTAATGGCACAGAGCTCTGAGAGAGAGAGATGGAGACGAAAAAAATTACCAGTTGCTCCAGTAACAAGAATCTTGAGAGGAGCCTTCTCCATTTTTTGAATGAAGTGCCCACAATGTGAGAAGGGGGGGTTAGAAAGATATAAGGCCAAATAAGAAAAAGTTAAAGAGTGCATTTAATGCAATTTGGCTACCTGTTACAAAAAATTTAATAATTGAGATTTATTTAATATTTATTAAAAAATAAAATTAACATAATAATTTAATTATATTAAATAATTTAATTATTTTTTAATTTATATTTTATATTAACCTATTAAAAAAATACATCTATACACTTTCTTTTCAGTAAAAGAAATAAAAATTTCTATCAATCATTTTTCAATATCAAATTGGTTCATCAAATAAAAAGTATATACACTTTCCTTTCAAATGAAAAGAATACAAATTTTTACCATCAAATTATTTATCAAATTATTTACCATCAAATTTTTAACCTTATTTTCATTGGAAAAATGAAAAATTTTGGGAGCAGGTGGCAGGTGAAGCTATTTCCAAAAAATAAGGAAAAAAATTAACCAAATTTCCAAAAATGAAAAAATGAAATTAACTTTATTTTAGAATCAATCATTCAGTTCTCAGAGTAGCCCTAAAGCTATTTCATTTACTTTATTTTTCTAATCCAAAATTCTTCTCGGTAAGTACAGTTCTTTTATTTATCTAAAATACGCCTTCTTATAATTTTTTTCTAAAACAAAAAGAGAAATTAGCTTTAAAAGGCATTAAAAAAATATCTTAGTACTAATATATTACTAAATATTATTTTTAATTTTTGTTGTGATTTAGTAATTTTAAATTTTTGTGTTCTTTTAATATTACTGTATAATTACAAAATAAAGATTTTATTCGTGATTAAATGGCATTCGACGTAATTATGAAAAAACAAGGAAGATGCTAAAATTATTTAATAATATAAAAAAAATTAAAAGTAAAGTGTATAATACATAATCTCTTTTTGCAGCGGCAGCCAAGTCTCCAAACAAGTACACGGTTTCTTCTGCCGTCTTCTTCTTTTTCCACATGGTTTCTTGGGCTCTCCCTTACGACCTTCGCTGCTGGCGCCCATTTTCTTCTGAGTTGAGTACCGCTTCAATCTCTGTATCTAAAGGAAGTTTTGAACCCTGGATGTCAGATTATGTACTAATTAAGCACTCATGGTGTCTACGGTTCCTTCTTTGCCGGGGCTATTTTTTAAAATTATATTTTGCCCCTCTTTTTCTTTTGCGCCTTAAGATTAATTTAGCTGCCGTGGTCACTATTATTACTATTAGAATCTTGGGTGATTTTTCCCAGTCGTCGAGTGTGAGCAGAAATTGCAGAAGCTTTCTATTTCTGGATTGATTGAACAAAATAGGTTGCAGGAAGCAGTATTGGAATGTTATTTTGGGAGGAAAGTAGACGGGGTTCTTATTTTTTTCTTTTATGTTGGGCTGAAAGTATTTATTGTGTATTAAACGTTAGAAGCAGACATATATTTTTGTTCAGCAAGATGCTTGCTTATGATCCGACAAATGTTAGGGGAATCTAATGCTCAAGCATTGTATTTTCTGTCAAAAAGTGCGTAATTACTCTACGGGTCCGTACTTGCTAGGAAGTTACAGTTTTTTTTTTCTTTTTGTTGTTGCGGTATTTTGCGTTGCGCTGTAAATCTTGATTATATCTGAATGATAGCAGATCCCATTTCAGACGAAAAATAGAAAGTTACAGTTTTAAAATCACCGGATGCCTATTTATCTTTTTCGCTAACTTGAGAAGAAGATACTTCCTTTTTAGGTATTTGGATTGTATTTACTGGAGGATCTTAATTCCTGAAGAATCACTATTTTTATTGCTACGCATTCAAAACTTTATGTTTGGATAAAGAACTAAATTGTTCGTCTTGTGATATATCATCATAGGTGATCATTCTAAGTCCTGGTCGTTTCATCTTGCCAAATATTTGCTTGTGGAAATGGATGAGACAATGAAGGAATTCCGGGAAAAACTTGTCGAGGTTGAGATCGAAGCTGAAAACTTTTTATTGGGACGGCACCAGGTAACTGAAGAAAGCCCATTGAGTCTTGAAAGGAATTTTTGATTTGTTGTTTCCAACTGTTTCTGGATTATATGGAGGTGAATTGCAGCTAGTTGAGAACGATAGATTGAGGAACAGCAACAGAGAAGCATTGACAGCGCTAAGGAAGAGGGCTAAGACAACAAAATCTGGTCTCCCTTCCCCTTTCGAGTCACTAATGAGGGAGATTGAGTCAAGGCCCTTGGTGAAAGAGGTTTGTGCAACATGTGGGAATCATGACCCAAAGGAGAAGACTTGGTTGATGTTTCCGGGAACAGATGTTTTGGCTGGTGTTCCGTTTCATGCTGCTCATACCATTTTGGAGAAAGGTTTGTTTTCAGGTTGCTTAATCTTTTCTTTTGCTAAATAGTTGCTTTAATCCAGTTGCCTGTATTTTACTCCGTAGTGTACTATGTGGCCCAATGTTAAATCTTTACAAAGAGTACTGGTATTTCGCAAAGACCATCTTCTAATGTCTTTAGACGTAGGAGTCTTTGGTTTTATTTTTAAGCTCTACGGGAAAACAGGCCTGCCTCGTTTCGTCTTTTATCACAATGCCAGTTGACTGCAGATTTTTGGAACATGCTTAACTCTGTTTAACTGTCGGCATACTATTGGAGTATTGATTGAGAACAATGCTACATTCATTGTTTTGAAAACAAATTTATCATTTCTTCCAGAGGTGAAAGATTACTAACTTGTTTCTTTGCTTTTATTTTTTTGGGTTGATAGTGATCTTTATATTACTTGTGGAAAGCTTTACAATCTCAGGGTAAACACACCTTCACCAATCCTCTCCACTTTAGCTGACTCCCTAATCCTATGTAGTATCATTTTGGCTCCAAGTTGGGTCCCTTCTCAAACCCTTCCTTGTGTCGGCTGCAATTTATTGCCACTGATACATAGAGAGGACTTCATAAAAGATTTCAATCCACTTAAAACCCTCTTCCCTCATAGCCAATTCACCCCCAAGTTGTTATCACTCAATGACTTCAAGGAGTTACAGTTGAAGAAATGCCGACTATCCTGTTGCTGCACTAAACCCTGCCAGGTTTTAGCTGTCCATGCACAATCGCACAATGGGTGTAATTCTCTCTCTATCTCAGTTCTACACAGATCACAGGCTGTGCTTTCCTTGCAATGTCTGGTGTATTGAATCTGATTCATCTTCAGCTTGTCACTTCAATTAAGCCATAGAGTCAAAGGTTCTTCTGGTTGGGCCTTTAGTTTTCCATGCCTTTTGCCACTGTTGGCCTCCACTGCATCTTCCTCATGCAAAAGCTTTTATGCTGATGTGGACGATAGCATGCCACTAAGAGTTAGCTCCTCAATTGGACAATCTTTTCTTTACTTTTAGGCACGCTGCCTAAATCAGTAGAAAGGAAAAATCCATATCATATCTGCTGCTCATCACAGCAATGGTTTACGTTCTACTACAGTTGCAGAGATCCAAAAATCAGTCTATAACAGACTCTTAAAAGTACCTTATATGTTCACTGGACGTGTTGTCTTCTATAATTAGTGGATTAAAGGTAGAAATGACTAAAGAGGTCTTATATTTCTTGTATCTGATGTAAAACATAATGCAGAACAAACCTTGCTTGATTTTGAAGCTAAGAAGCTTCAAAGTTACATCAAGGAGAAGTCCTTCTTGATCTCAGAAGAAGGAGTTCTTGCTGATAGGATTAGTCCTGGTGTTCTTAGATCTCTGGTGACCTTAACAGATCAGCGAAAGTAAGTTTTGCACACCAACAGTCTTTTCTATTGCTTTTATATCCCAAAAGAAATATAAGGGGTCTCTTCTTCGCTGTTTTTCTTAAGGTTTGTTCATTGACTTTTGAGTTTTTTTTTAGGACTGAGGAAAAGGACTAATTCGGGAAGTAGATATTGCATATGGAACCCCATTTTCAAGTAATGATGTCAAAATGAAGTCCCATTCTCTGTGTTTCTGGATGTCCAACGACACTGTTGGGATTCATTAACATCCAGGCTTCATTGCAGCATCTCAAGAAATATGATTGTCCGTGGTTTCATGAAAGCTGAAAGGAGTATTTCTTGTTATTTGGCCAAGCTGTGATTGATTTTCAACTTTCATGTTGGGAAGAGAAGGTGAAATTAGTGCTGTCAGGCCAACCCGCTCGGCCCGGCCCAGCTGGAACGGGCTGGCCTTGAAAATGGACCGAAGCGGGTTGGTCCGTCTAGCCGGCGGGCTGAAACTCCTCAACCCGCGGCCCGTGATAGTCAGCCCGTGGGGTAAAAGAATTTTTTATTAAAATATTAAAATATTAAAATATATATTTTTTAATATTAAAATGTCATTTTAAAAAATATATTTTTTTATTTTTAAAAAATTAAAATGACGTTGTTTTGAAAGATTTTTTTTATAAAAAAAACGGGTTGGTCTGCATTCGACCCGTGGGGTAAAAGGACCAGATAAAAAAAGTTCGTATTTAAACGAGTTTGGATATATTAAGTCTAAATTCACATAAACGGGTCAGTTCGCGGATTGGAGCCCGTGTTGACTGTGATAGGTGAAATGTAGATGAGGAAGAAAGTAGAGTATGTCCATCTGAAAGCAGTGAAACGTTTTAATGAAAAAATCAGCTGTACAGAGTATTCGAAACAAGTACGGGACTACCGTCACATATTGATACTGGGGTAGTAAGAACTAAGATACATTGCTGCACTAGCATCTATTCCAGATATGCCTCACAATTTTTTATAATTGATAATCCTCATGTTTCAAAATATATAATTTATTTTTTTATACAAAAGTTAAAAATTTTAATAAATTTTATAAATAAATTTGATAGATGTTTAAAATATTTTTTATTTAAAAATAATTAGTTAGTATATTAAATTTAAATTTAGTATTAAAAATTAATGTTTTAAATAGTTGGTTGAAAATTTTATAAATTTAAAAAATAAAAAGTTTAATTAATTAATTAGAGATAAAAGTAAAATTTAAAAATAAAATAATAAATGAGGTATTTATATAAAAAGAAGATATATATTTAAAAAAAATTTAAAAAATGCAACAATATATTTTAACGTATATTTTGAAATGGAGGAGTAGTTTTCATACAATCATCGACCTAATGAAGTCAATTAGGCTATCAAAATTAGAATGAGATGATCCGCCGCTGCTAACTGCCTTTGTTACTAAGTTTGACATATGCTCTGCCCTATTCAGGAATTCATCCTTTCTCACTTCCATCAAGTCTCTAACCATCTTTTCCACAATGACTCTATCACATCCATCTTTCATGTCCAGTCCAAGCTTCCAAACCTCACTAACAAATCTGCTGTTAGTGGGTTGATCAGCAGAACATGGCCAGCAAATCATGGGCACTCCTGCAGTAATGCTCTCCAGCGTAGAGTTCCAACCAGCGTGTGTCAAAAATCCACATATTGCCTGGTGTGCTAGGACCTCTTCTTGAGGTGCCCATCCCACAATGTACCCTCTGGCCTTGGTGCCTTCCTCCAACTCTGCTGGAATGTCACTCTTCCCATCTTTTCCGATGATGGAATCTGGCCTCATCACCCACAAAAAGCTCCGCCCGCTGTTCACTAAACCGCGCCAAAACTCCAAAAGTTCATTTCTTGTCAATACAGCAACACTTCCAAAGCTCACATAGATAACAGATTTATGTGGCTGCGAGTCGAGCCAAGCAATGCAGCTCTGGTCTTCCTCCCAAAAACTACAGGAATGGCTCCCGGAGCTCTCCCTTGTTGATAGCTTCCCTGCAATTCGGGCTTTGAGATGGGCGTGGAGGGGTCCAATTGAAAACAATGTAGGAACGTGTTTACGAATCTGATCGAGGACTGGGCCTTCCAGATCTTCAAATGTATTCAGTATAAGGGCTTTGGCTTTAGTAGTCTTTCTGGTCTCAGTTTTGATAGTCTGAAGTGTTGTATCATTAACATCATCCACCCTGAAAAATGCAGGAAGGTCACGCCTCCTGAGTATTCCTTCCATGCTTGGCACACTTGTCACTGGCAAATCCATCTCCTTTCTTTTCCGGTAGCTTTCTTTATCCTCATTTTTCCCTGCGTAAATAATTTGGTAAGTTTCTCCAATAATAATCTCATCAAAAATATCTCCTTGGCTTGAACATCAATTGACGGTGAAAAAGAATCATACCACTACTATACTACACCGGATATCTTTCCCTCGTAGAACGGCTGGAAGAACAACCAAGAATTATGAGAAATTCAAGAAAAGACAAAGGGAATTCGAATCAAGGCATGATTACCTCTAAGGGGCACTTGGTCAGCATTGATGACTTCGGGAATGGAAAAATTTGCCCAGAAAGAGCAAGCCCCACAAGTCCTAAAATAAATGAAAGGAATACCCATCTCTTCGGAGACTTTAGTAGCAAAGCCCATCACTCCATCAATTATGACGCAAGTTACAGGCCTCCTTTTCAAGTCAACGCCATCAGTACTCAAATTCCTACTGAGCCGATCCGTGGAAACCAGAAGATTCCTAAGCTGGGATTCCCCAACTACCATCAAACTCATGAAAATCTCCATGGTCCGTTCTCCGGCAAGGGGATGGTCATCGGGGAGCCCATCAGAAATGGTAGCAAATTGGAAGCCCCGATAGCAGCCGAGACGTGACTTCACATTGGCTCGGCGGAGGCGGCGGCTGTGGTTGTCCTCCGAGAGGAGCACAGTCACGTGAAGTTCCGAAACGCAGAAGAGTTCGGCCAAGTTGAGCATGGAGTTTAGGTGGCCTTGCATTGGAAATGGGAAGATTAATACATGCGGCGGCAATCTTTCGTCCGCTGCTGCTGTTATTTCTACGTTTTCTTGACTTGCCATTCTGATCGAGATGGACGTCGAGAATACGATTAGGAAGGAAGAACACCGAAACTCTGGAGGTTTCTAGAACTGCTTTATCTGAAAAGAAGAGTACAGCTGATCTATACAAGTCACCAGTCTAATTAATTACCATGCTAATTATGTAGGATTAGTAATGTATTTTCAGTATAATGAATAGGAACGGTAGCAACATGGAGGCGTGGGGTTGGGTAGGAGGTGATAGTGGTTAGGAACGGCCATTAAACAAATCAAGAGCCAGAACTCCGATTTGGATGAAAATTAAGACCCCAACTAAAGTTAGAGATCGGAGACTTTAATTAGGCTTAAAAAACGATGCATTGAGAAATTAAACTTATTCTTTAGGGATAATTATACATTTACTATTGAAATTTGTACAAACTACAAAATAAAATTTATTTATTTAAAAAACTACTCTATTCGTCTTAAAATATTAATATTTTTTATCTGTTTCATAATATCTACTTTATTTGTAACACTAATAAAAATTTAATGAGTTTTTTTTTTCATTCTTACATCTCTTTAATTGCGCCTATTTCAATTTTTAAGTACTATAATTAATAAATCAGAGTTAAAGTTAGAGGAAATCTAATTTTTTTTATTTTGAATATTATAAATTTTTGTGAGTTTATAACTCTGTAAATGTGTCAAAACAGAGCTCATATTTTGGGATTGAGGGTGTACATATTTACCCTGCAATCTATTTAGAAAATTACAAGTTTACCCTTTAATTAAGAAACAATATATAACAGTTTAATCTTTATTTTTAATGAACAAATGATAAGGTGATGGATCTATTATAAAGTTTATCTAAAATATCAAAATTACTCATTCAAAGTTTACGAAAGTCATTTATCCTCTATATTATGCCTTTATTTTACTAAAAATTCACATGCTTTATCTTGTATATTCATAAAAAGTGAAGTATATTCTCTATACTTATGCTTTCAAAAATTACAAAATTTATAAAACATGATGACATTTGTTTAAATAAATATATAGAAAATTTAATATCTTTCACAAAGTTTAGAAGTATAATTTTAATTGTTTATGTTGATTTTATAGAGATTCATTAGTCGATCATTAATTGTTTAATGGTAAGGATTAAAATATTCTGTAATTTGTGAATCAATGGTAAATTTGTAATTTTTCCATCAACTTGAAGGGTAAATATGTAATTTTGTAGATCATAATATTTACTTCTTAGTTCAAATTATAAACCTCAAGGATAAAAGTGTACTTTACAATCTTTTTACAGGACTACGTCAATATTTGCCTTAAAAAGAAAAATTCATCAGCTCTTTTTTTTTTTTTGGTGAATAATTATCTAAAAAATTCATTAGTTCAACGTTCGGAAATTAATTACTTTTGAGATGAACATGAATAATGACATCTTATACTCATATTGCCTTGGGATTCTTTTCTCCCTTTGTTTAGTATGCGTAAATATTTTTTAGTATCTCATTCAATAGGGTTATATAATGTAATTAGGTAAAAAATAATATTAGAATTTATTAATCTTGAAATGAAAAATTGAAAAATTTTAATTTCTTTTGCAGTCTAACCCAGTTTCGCCATCTTGGGTAGTGGCGTTCAAAAACCAAATCGAACCGAATCGAATTTTTCGGTTTGGTTCGATTCGATTTTAAAATTTATATACATTTTAATTCAGTTTTCGATTTAGGTTATCGAATCAAAAAATTGAATTTTTTTATAAAAAAATACAAGAATACATTAAAAAATAAATACAAGAACGCATAACCATAATACATTATTGTATTTATTTCGATTTGAACCAAATTGAAAAACTAAATAGTAAAATAGTTCGATTTTCAAAAAAATTAAAAAAAATCGAACCGAAATCGAATAGTAAAATCGAAACCAAAGCGAAAATCGGTTTGAATACCTCTAATCTCGGGTTTCATGATTTTCGCCCAAAAAGGGAAAAATTATGATAGCAGAAAGAGGATGAGAGCGAAGATGTGGGATAACTGAAGAAATAAGTTAAAAATATTTATTTTTAAATTATATATAATAAAAAAATAACACATAGTAATGGTGATGCTAAATTCCTGATGATAGAACTGATTTGTCTGATAAAGATGATGTAGCTCAGATTTAATGCTACCAATGAGCGCTTGCAGTGACCTCCAAGTTCAAAAACAGTGTTGCCTGATCTCTGAACTAACTGGGCCAAGAGCTTCCAGTGTGTTTGGGCGTAGGTGAGCAATTCATTTCCCACAGTGCAAATAAGCCATGGCGGCCTGCATGCTCATGTAGGAGATAACCTAGTCCTGCTTGCTGCTTCTTGCAGAAACCAAAACCAAAATGACTAATAGTTATTATAGAATTGTCTAAAGAGGTAAAACTATCAAGAATTCGAGGCGTATGAAATATTGTATTTATTTTAAAAAATTGAGGATTGTTGAAATTTAATTTCCGTAGATAGTTTTTGTGAGAACTTCATGGAAAAATTGAAAGAGGAATTTAAATTTTATAAATTGAATTATCAATCAAGTACATTCGAAAATATTGTACTTATTTCAAAAGAATAAAAAAGCAGGAACAATTTAGGCCAATCTCTTTGCTTATTGTTGCATTTAAGATTATTACCAAAGTCATTGCCCAAAGACTTAGAGACCTATCCTTGGAAAAATTATTCCCTCCGTTTCAAAATATATGACATATTTCTCTTTTACACGAAATTTAAAATTTTGATAAATTTTATAGAAAAAATTTGATAGATGTTGAAAATTTTCTTATTTAAAAATTATTGATTAGTGTGTCAAATTTAAATTTAACATGAAGGATTAATGTTTACGGTGATTGGTTGGAAAATTGATGATTTTAAAAAAATAAAAGTATTTAAATAGTTAGTCGGAGATAAAGATAAAATTAAAAATAAAATAATAAGTGAAGTTTTTATATCTAAAGAAGATTTATATTATAAAATAAATTAAAGTAGAAAGTAAGATATATATTTTGAAATGGAAGGAGTATTTCCCCCAACACAAGCTGCCTATGTTCCCAACCGGAATATCACAGACAAAACCGTTATCAGTCATGAGGAGATGAATTATTTGAATAAGAAAAAGGGCAAAACAAGCTTCATGGATTTTAAAATTGATATGCCCAATGAGCATGACAAAGTAAATTGAGATGTCTTGAAGCAAATGATGATTTGCCATGGTGCTGATAGCCATTTTGTGGACTCGATCCATACCTGCATCTGTACTGTATCTCGTTCAACGGATCTTCATTTGCCTACTTCTAACCTTCTTGTGGAGTGGGGTCTCCCTGCCCTCTTCACTATTTTTTTTTGATTTGTTGTCCGGGTAAATTGTTCTAGCAGACGTGGAAAACCAGATTCATAGGAGTAAAAATATCTAGAGCAGCCCCAAAAATTAGCCACTTAATGTACGCAAATGATATGGTTATCTACTGCAGAGTTACGGTGGAAGAAGTGGAACATTTGTGGACTATTTCCACAAGAAGAACTACTTTCCCCTTTTGGACCACATTACCCCCAGTGGTGACCAAGTTCGTGGTTCTCTTCAGCGAACGAGCTCCACCTAGAGCAGGAAGAGGAGACTTGAGAGGAGTCCAGAAACTGTTTGATGAAACAGTAAAAGAAGAGTAATGGCCTACATTAATCATTTTGTTTTTAAACTCAATACAATATTTTTACTTATTTTTCAGCAAATCAAACTTATTCAAACAAAAATTCAATTTAAATTCCTCAAAAAAATAAAAAATGTTATGAATTTACTTGCGCGTAGTAGCCGTCGACACAATAAAATCATAATACTAATGTAAAAAACTTAATAAAGAAACTACAATGTAGAGAATAAGAGAAAACTATAGAGAAAAAATAGAGAGAAATAACACAAGAGCTTTTATTGATTCTCTTATAATAAATCAATAAATAAATGAGTGTCTCCAATACATCAGTCTAAAATCCTATTTATAGGGGTTCATTGGTACATATCAATAAGAAGAGATAGAGAGTAATTAGAAGACAAATTCTATCACTAATTAAAGATGTGATAGAACTCTACCATCTATCTTCTGGATAGTTGGAGTATCTCTATAACTCTGATATTGGATTATCTCTTTGATATCAGATAATGACATTCATAATATTAATTTCATAACACTCCTCCTTAGATGTCCATTGCATAAGAGTATGTCTTGTTAAAACCTTACTAGATAAAAATCCAGTGAAAAAAACTCTAATGAAGGAAAAAAATATACTATTATTTATGCTATATTTACTTTCCTTGATGAGATAATCTTTTGAGATTTCTTAACATATACTTTCCAATTAAATATTGATATCGATAAGGTTTAAGTGAATAGATTTGTCAAATAATCAAATGATCAAATTTATTGCACATCATATCACATCTCTTCTAGAGCTCGTGAGTAAAAAGAATCTCATGAAAATATGCTCTATCGTATCTCCTTTGATATATTCCAAACTTTATTATCATCTAACAATATAGTTGAAATTTCTTCTCGGAGGATATATATTTATCTCAAATACATTAATCATGATAATACATACTTTCAACCAACATCATAAATTTTTATTTCTTCAACATGAGTTGAAGATGTGGCTGTTATAATCAACACATACCTATAAATGCATGGTTTATGTGGATCATATAGGTAACTTATACCTTGTATATCTATTTCAACATGAGTTAGATTTTATCAATATTTAAGATAAACTATCTTAAAGAGATATCAAAAGGCAAACTTAATGCCATCTCAAAAATTTATTGGGTAAAAAAGAACTAGAATAAATATCTGCTTGTGTGCAAACAAATGTATTCATGCACTAAAATTTTAAATTATGTACTTCAGGACCACATAATTCTTCAATATCTTTTGATAGATATAAATGATCTTTATCATGTATAATAATCCAATGATCATTTATGTGCTTTGTCTATATAAAGTATCTTCATATTGTTCAATCAAAACAAAATATTTATTTTCAAAATTTTGATCACAATATTTACTTCTCTAAATTCTTCAAGAAAAATATATTGATCATCAAATCCTTTTATCTTTTGAGGATTTTATTTTCAAAATCAAGAAATCAATTACACTTCAAACGTGCATCAAAATCATATGCCTATATAATTCATATATTTGTCATGCTGGGACATCTATCCAAATAGGAATATATATAATTAGAATATTATATTGACTAACTCTACAGAAGCCAGTCAAATAATTAATTTATAATTTTTTATAAATAAATAATATTTTGAACTTTCAATTCATCAATACTTGTGAATAGATTACAATAATGAAAGTCATAAATGATATTCTCTTTCGATTGATGATTTTCTCCCCAGGAGAACACTATGCCAATTAATAGATTGTGCAATAAGGACATCTTCTGACAAAGAAATACATATAGCAAGTATAGCTACGTATGGACTTTCTTCATACATGGACTTACTCAATTATTCTTTCAATAAGAATTCACGAAAACAATCACATTATATTCTATAAGAACAATTATATGCTTCAAACTTATTGAGTCTATCTAGGACTTTAAATATATGTATCAATATCAAATAATAATAAAGATAAATATATATTAAGTGTCATTATGCACTATTATATCCATAACTAGAAATATATTTCTTCGTAATCAGTACCAGATCTTACGAAGAATTACACGTCATAAGTCATGGCAAAAATTCACATTTATAGTTCTCATTTTATAAGCAAACATTTATTACTATCTCTTTAGGATTACACTTTAGATGTATAATTCCTGTTGGGAATACATGTACACTTCAAGTGTAATTGTGAATAGTTTGAACTTTTTATATTTCTTATGCGAATTTTATAATTTCGAATCTACAGACTTCTATTTGAAAATCCTCATTTTGAATCAATATATTTAATATTGTTGACGTCATATACTTGTGCGGTTTCAGTATTTTCTAATCACGTTGAGATCTCATTATTATTATAATTTTCATGTACTTGTATTTCTTTTAAAAATAATACATCAATCATATTTGAAAAAAATTCTGATAGAATTTAATTTCCTTGACTTAACATATATTACTATCTTAAGTCTTTACTCCAGAAAGGAGTTTGTATAATTGGAACTGACTTATCTACCACGTTTCAAAGGTGTTCATCGGTTTGATTTGGAGAAAATTTGATTTTACTATTTGGAGAAAAATTAAGTTTTTTTATTTTTTTAAAAATCAAACCAAACATAATTTACCTTCAAACCGAATTTTCTCCAAACCAAAATATTTTAGTTTGAAGAAAATTCGATTTGGAGAAAATTGAAATATATAAAATTAAGAATTTAAATTTTAAAATAACATTGATTATACTCTAACATTAATTATAAACTTAATTAAAATTTAATTTAAAATGATTTATTAATCTTTAAATAATATTTGTTAAAACATACAAAAAATAATTATTTTAAACTTTAAAATAAATTTCATGAACTAACTAAATTAAAAATTATTAATCTTTAATTATACCTAATTATTAATTTAAAAATTTGTATTTTTTGGTTTGGCTTGGTCGAAATCGAAACCAAACCAAAAATTAAATTTGGAAATGGAAAACTGAATTTTCTCCAAACTAAAATTTGAAAAAATCGAACAAAAAAACCCTAAACAAAAATTTAATTCGGATTGATTTTTAAATTTCTCCAAATAATGCATACCCCTAGTTTCAGGTATGCCTCAAATTTATTTGTAATGGTAGATTGTCTCCTTTAGAGGACATCAATTATAGTAGGAGAATTTTTGTCAGATATTGGTCAGTTAATATATCTGACTATATAAATTATACTTTGAATTTCTAGTTCAAGATACCTTTTATGAGAATCAAAATAGAAAGTCAAGATGAGATACAAACTAATATTTTTATCCGATCTCATGTTTATCCTCTTTATGTTTAGACAACATATTCAAAATTAACAAAATATGAATTTCTCCCTTGAGATTCGTTTCCAACATATTTGATAATCTTTTTGAGAACTTTTCCTATTACCTTATGATGGAGCAACATACATAGTGCATCTCTAAATCTAGGATGAAAATATTTAGTTTCTAACCACAAACCAACTATTATGAGGAGAATCACAATGTGTTAGCAAAATACGAAATAAGTGCTAATATATCACAATTATGAACATTCTGTAGGATGTTCAATATTTATCTTAATACAACCAATATTTTTAAGATAAATTGTGTCGTTGGGAGAATGTTAAAACATGAGCTCATTATCAATGAATTATAAACGACAGGTTGCAAAAATCAACAATATATATGGCTATTATGTTGATGCATCAACTAATAATTTCTCCATATTCATCTAAGAATAACACATTCAACTCCAAGTAACACTAGTAACATTTAAATAAAATAAGTAGCACACATGAATTCGTCATATTAGAAAATTTTCAGTTCCATAATAAATTCATAATTATTCTTCGTATTTTAATAATTTGGGATGGTCCAACCAGTCATGCCAACTAATAAATTATTATTAAACTTCAGATTTACTCAATATTGCATCTCAGTTTCAAAAATTTCTATGCAATATAAACTAGAAGAAATGAAATAGTATCTATAATTGATATATATTTTATGTCATAATGGTAATATATATGTCTCAAAAGTGCATTAATCTAATGTCTCGATAAAATGATAGTATCATTAATACTAAAATAACGAGACTATATAGAGAATAATGCATTATAGAATTGACCATTAGGTGAAGATCATGTAACTTTTTTGGAGCTTTTAATCAATTAACTCTTCTAGAGTTATTGATCAATTAGTTCTTCAGGAACCTTGTATTACCACATATATTTGGGACATATATTTTAAATTTGTCCAAATAAACTATAAATATTATTTAAACAAATTGTATCTTCACAATTCTCAATCCAAAATAAACTAAAATAACATAAAAATACTAGAATATAAATATATACTATTAATTTCAATAATAATAATCACAAAATAATAAAATAGAGAAATAGCAATTTGATAATTCAAAATTTTAATTAACATTCAAAATGCTAAAAATTCTTTCTAAATATTTAAAAGAATTTGCTACATTCACATATGCCATATCAATATTATCGACATAAGCATCATTACTATTAGTAATATAATTTAGAGATGTTAAATAATATCAATAATTAATAGAGATTCATAGCATACTTGATGTACTACATGATCGTGACAAACTTTCATATTGCATTAATAACATGTTAGAATTATTACGTTTTCTTTTTTCTTCTCATTATTTTCTCACTTCTAGCGAGTATCTATTCACAAAAAATTTAATGAGTCATTCTTATAGCATTAGAACAAAGTATATTTCTACTAACCGTAACCACAATCTCGCATATTATAATTTCTAATGTCATTCACTTCAGATAATGTCATAAAATTATTTGGTCAAGCGTCAAAATATTTTATCAAGGACTCATTTAGTTTTAGAAGATACAAATTCAAAATTCTTCTAAAAAATTTCTTTTCAATATTGCTACTACAATAGTATGTTAGAGATATGAAAAAGGAAAAATCTTTTGTTCATCACATTACTAGTAATATTTCACCTTACAACTTTGAACAAATTTAATGGAGAAGAAATTTTAAACGTGATAAAATTTTGTATACTGATAGACATAAAATCTTGTAGACACACTTATAAAAAATTATAACTAACATTTATATAACAACCATCTTCTAGTGATTATTTGTTTCCTTCATAATTTGCTAGTAATCAAGTAGTTTTGAAGCTTTGTATTTCTTAAATGTTGTTTTCAAGATCCACTATATTCAGATACATTTATTTTGATTGCTATGATTATATGCATAATTCCTACCATGGCCGCGCCTATATCCACGGCTTCGACCACGACCACGACCTCTGCTAGGATTATAACCATAGGTTCTAACTGTATTCATTTACAGATTTAATGTCTTGTAGCCGTAAGTGCATCTAATCATACCGTGCTTTTGATAGAATGACCATCTTCTAGTGGTTAAATCTTTCTTTTAGATTATTTCACAAAATAAGTGGATCTTTCACGGTAAGATATTCCGGTTTAAATCATCATGGTGATGATGACGGAAAACATCATGGCTTTTGCGTAATTTTGAGTTGATAATTTATTATTTTCAATAATGGTATTTGATAGACTCATTGCATCTTAATAAATTTGAGCATCTAGTATCTATGACATATAGTTCTTTTTACAAATATCAAAGAGTAAAAAAATTTAAATTTTGTAAAATTTGCCATGAGAAATCAAAGGTAGAAAAAATACATTTTTTTTATCTTGATTAAACTCTAAATTTCGGTGGTAGAGACTCTTGCTTTCTTGTCTTTATATAAATTTCAACGATGCTGTGATAGAGTCTCATATTAATAACGTGTTATGAATTTGTTGGTGCATAGTGGCTGCCGGCACAACAAAATCATAATACTAATGTAGAAAACTTAATAAAGAAACTATAATGTAGAGAATAGGAGAAAATTATAGAGAAAATATATAGAGAAATAACACATGAGCTTTTATTAATTCTTTGAGAGTAAATCAATGAATAATGAGTGTCCCTAATACATCAGTCTAAAGCCCTATTTATAGAGTTCATGGATACATATTAATAAGAAGAGGTAAAGAGTAATTAGAAGACAAATCCTACTACTAATTAAAGATGTAATAGAACTCTACAATTTATCTTTTAAATAGTTAGAATATTTCTATAACTTTGATATTAAATTATTTTTTTATCAAATGATAAACATTCATAATATTAATTTCATAACAAAAACTAAATCTAAATAATATATTTATTGCAGCACTAGTATCAATTCTTTAGACCCGAGTTGACAAATCGAAGATTCAAAATCGCTCCAATAAATTATCAATGCTCATTAGCGGCAAAATAATCTCTATGGAGCAATTATACAATCATTGATCTAATGAATTGAATTAGGCTATCCAAATTTGAATGAGATGATCCGCCATTCCTAAGAGCCTCTCTTGCTAAGTTTGACATATGCCCCGCCCTACTCAAGAACTCTTCCTTTCTCACTTCCATCAAGTCCCTAACCATCTTCTCCACTATGATTCTGTCACATGTATCTTTCATGTCCAATCCAAGCTTCCAAACCTCACTAACAAACCTACTATTAATGGTTTGATCTGCAAAATAAGGCCAGCAAATCATGGGCACTCCAGCGGTAATGCTCTCCAGCGTAGAGTTCCAACCAGCATGCGTTAAAAATGCACATATTGCCGGATGTGTTAGGACCTCTTCTTGGGGTGCCCATCCCACTATGTACCCTCTGGCCTTTGTGCCTTTTTCCAACTCTGCAGGAATGTGGCTCCCCCAATCTTTTCCGATGATGGAATCTGGCCGCATCACCCACAAGAACCTCTGCCCACTGCTTACTAAACCGTACCAAAACTCTAAAGCTCATCTCTTGTCAAGATAGCAATACTTCCAAAGCTCACGTAGATCACGGACTTG
Source organism: Rauvolfia tetraphylla (assembly GCA_030512225.1). Lineage (NCBI taxonomy): Eukaryota > Viridiplantae > Streptophyta > Magnoliopsida > Gentianales > Apocynaceae > Rauvolfia > Rauvolfia tetraphylla. The sequence continues at coordinate 3,735,594 of JAJQKT010000062.1, forward strand.
TGTGGCTGTGAATCTAGCCAGGCAATACAGCTCCTATCTTCCTCCCAGAAACTACCGGAATGGCAGACTGAGCCCTTGTTGATGGCTTGGCTGCAATTCGGGCTTTGAGGTGGGCGTGGAGGGGTCCAATTGAAAACAATGTGGGAATGTGCTTACGAATTTGATCAAGGATTGGGCCTTACCAATTTTTCAAATGTATTCAGTATAAGAGCTTTGGCTTTGGTAGTCTTTCTGGTCTCAGTTTTGATGGTCTGGAATCCTCGATCGTTGACATTATCCACCCTGAAAAATCCCGGAAGGTCACGCCTCCTCAGGATTCCTTCCATGCCTGGTACACTTGTTACTGGCAAATCTAGCTCCTTTCTTTTCCAATAGGCTTCTTTATCCTCATTTTTTCCTGCTTAAATAATTTCCTTTGGTAAAATTTCTGAAATAATAACCGTAACATAAACATCTCATTGGCTTCAGCAGCATTCTACATAAATTTGAAGTTGAACGAATCACGCTACTCCTGCATAAATTTTAGGAGCATTCTACATAATAGAACGAATCATTCTACATATATTTCTTTCACTCATAAAAGGCTGAATTAAAAGACAACTAGTAATCATTGTGAGAATTCAAAAAAAGAAAAGGAAAAATAGATCTGGAATCAAGATATGATTACCTCTAAGGGGGACTTCGTTAGCATTGATGACATCCTGAATCAAAAAATTTGCCCAGAAAGAACAAGCCCCGACAGTCCTAAAATAAATTGAAGGAATGCCCATTTCTTCCGAGACCCGAGCAGCAAAGCTCAAGACTCCATGCATTACGAGGCAAGTTACAGGCCTCCTTTTCAAATCAACGCCATCGCCATTCAGACTCCTACTAAGCCGATCTGTGGAAACCATAAGATTCCTAAACTGAGACTCCCCAACTACCAACAAACTCATCATGATATCCATACTGCGTTCTCCAGAACGGGGATGGTCATCGGGGAGCCCATCAGATATGGTGGCAAATTGGAAGCCCCGGTAGCCGCCAAAGCGTGCCTTCACGTTGGCATGGCTGAGGAGACGGCTGTGGTTGTAATCGGAGAGGAGCACGGTCACGTGAAGCCCCGAAATACAGAGGAGTTCGGCCAATTTGAGCATGGAATTTACATGGCCTTGCATTGGAAGAGGGAAGATCAACACATGCGGCGGCGGCAATTGGTCTTCTGCTACTGCTCTTACTTCTCCATTTTCATGATGAGCCATTCCAATCGAAATGGAGACCAAATGACCAATGCAATGCGAGCTTTGACGGGTATAGGAGCAGAAGCTGTGAATGGGGAAATCCTAGTAAACCGTTGACCGATTGGGAGAGTAGTGTAATTTGCCTTGCAGTTCTTAACTATGTCACCGCTAACGTAAGCAAAGATGAATTTGGGTTGGGTGCATCGGCATTCAGCTTGCTTCGCTCTTTTGGGCTTTTGTTTTGGATCTGTTCCAGCAAACACGTAAGCCCATAACACACCCAAGCGGGAGAAGGAAACATGGCTGTGGAAGAAATTCAATGAGAAATGATTTATCAATCAGACAATCACAAAGTGGAGAATGTAGTATGACACAAGATCAGTACCACAAAATTCTTACCTTTTTTTTTTAAAAAATTATAAACAAAATTCTTACTTGTGATACTTCAGCTTCTCTTATTTTTTTGATATGATCTTTTAAAGTATAATTTTGGCACCCAACTAGACATGCTCTAATAAAAATATGCTATGCATTTTTTTTTGTTGTTGTTGATTACAGCATTGTAAATTGTTAATTACAACGCGATTACTTTTTATTTATCAAAATCTTTCTTTTCCTAAATTTTAAAATTCTCTCAATCTTCTTAAAAAATTTTCAACCTATTCATAAATCTAAAACAAAACTAAAATTAAAAATAAAATCTAAAAAAAAGAGGAATACACGGGAACCAGAAAATTCCCTAACTAAAAAAAAAAAAAAGAGAGAAAATGGGAAATCTATATCTATATATATTATAAAAATGTAACTCCTTTTTTCTTATGACTTCAAACTTCTCATTCTAATTTTTTAGGGTTTTTATTTTTTAATTATCTTCAAAAATTTGATTGGTTAGGATTATTTTCAATCTATTAGGATAACTTTAAACTACTCATCTTTATCATTTTTTTATCCAATCTCTTAATTTAAACTAAATTTATTAAAGCTAAATTTTGTATATATATATATATATATATATATAATAAAAATGTAATCCTTTCTTTCTTATGGTTACAAATCTCTCATTCTCAATTCTTAGCATTTTTACTTTTTTAATTATTCTTCAAAATTTTAATTGGTTGTGATCATTTTTAATCTATTAAGATAACTTTAAACTAATTTATATATTTAATTTTAATTTTAAAATATGTACATTAAGTTACTTTATAAAAGTACGAGACTTTAATTACTACTTTAAAATTTTTTTGTTAGTTAGAATCATTTTTAATCTATTAAAATAATTTTAAACTCACTTATACATTAATTTAATTTTGAATTCATAAAAGTAGGAGACCTTAATTATTACTTTAAAATTTTTTGATTAGTTAGAATTATTTTTAATCTATTAAAATAATTTTAAACTACATAAATATTAACTTGAATTTTGGATTATCTTAATTTCTTAGGGTTTTTACTATTTTAATTAGTATTCAAAATTTTGATTGGTTATGATCATTTTTAATATATTAAAATAATTTAAAACTAACTTATACATTAATTTTAATTTAGAATTCTATATATTAAATTACTTTATAAAAGTATGAAACTTTAATTATCACTTCAAAAATTTTTGATTGGTTAGAACAATTTTCAATCTATTTAAATAATTTTAAACTACTTATTTATCAACTTGAATTTTAAATTATTCTAAATTCTTATAATTTTTTATTTTTTAATTAATTTTCAAAATTGGATTGGTTATGGTCTTTTTCAATCTATTAAAGTAACTTTAAACTAACTTATACATTAATTTCATTTTGAAATTTTTTATATTAAGTTATTTTGTAAAAGTATGAGACTTTAATTACTACTTTAGAATTTTTGAATGGTTAGAACCATTTTTAAATTATTAAAATAATTTTAAACTACTTATAGAATTTTGAATTATTCTAATTTCTTATATTTTTTACTTTTTTAATTAGTCTTCAAAATTTGATTGGTTAGGATCATTTTTAATTTATTAAAGTAACTTTAAACTAATTTATACATTAATTTTAATTTTGAATTTCGTATATTAAGTTACGTTGTAAAAGTATGAGACTTTAATTATTAATTTAAATTTTTTATTAGTTAGAACCATTTTCAATCTATTAAAAAATTTTTAAACTACTTATATATTAAATTAAATTTTAAATTCCATATTTTTTTGATGAAATTGAATTTCGTATATTGAGTTACTCTGTAAAAGTAGGAATTTTTAATTATTCAATTTACTTAAAAATTTTTTAATTGGTTGAGATTATTTTAAACTATTTATATATTAACTCAAATTTTGAATTATATATATATATTTTAAAAAAATTAAATTATGTATATTCAGTTATTTTGTAAAAGTAAAACTTTAATGATCGAGTAGTTGTCAACCAACATGATCTTTATATTTATAATTTTTATTTAACCAAATTTCTTAATTTAAACTAAATTCATTAAATCTAAACTTCTAATATCAATCCATTTCTTCTACAAATAGTGTACATTATCATCATTCTCTTTTACACATTATTTTCTTCTTCTCTTCATATGTATGCTTTTGATGTTTTTGTTTGTTTGACATAATTTTTATTTGATTTTTTTCTTTTCCTTCGATGATATGTGAGAACGATTTTATGAGGATATAACGTAATCTCACAGTTGCCTCTGTTTGTAAATTTAAGGCCTTTGGAGAATCTTACACGTAATATAGATTAGCTTCTCTGATAGGCAAAAATGCACAATAACAAGAGGTACATTTTTGAACAATGTTATAGAAAATAATGAATTTGTCTTCTTCATTTTTATCTTTTTTTTTTTGTAAGAATTTAAGCTTTGTATACGTAGATGTAGATTGGAACAGGTGATCCGATGTTTCCATACAAAGATTTCTTTCCTTTAATCTCCAAGAAAATAACCTAAAATACTTCAACAATAAGAAGAATGTTTTAAATTTAATTACTTCAGAAAATTGCTCTGCAGGATTTTCAAGTCAGAGAAATTAGACTATGGCTTTACAGGATAAGCCAATATAAAAAATGAAAAACTCTTCTTATTCTACGATATCAATCTCATAGTTGTTTCCTAATCTATATAGTCTAAAAGGAGAAATTTGACAAATATAGTACTCCATTTATTTCTACCAAGTTTGATTCTAATGTAATGTTTAAATTTTTTATAAGTAAACCTATATTATTTCGGATATATTTGTGTTTGAATTTTTATATCAAATACAGACACGTGAGAACCATGAGAGAACACAAGGGCATGCTAGCTAGGAAAGCACAAGGTTACAAGGAAGAATTATTAGATTTAATGGTTTTAATTTCTCTGTTTTCTACAAGGGCACACGAGACAAAAAATTTTTTAACTTTTGAGTTAAATAATCTCAATTTTATAGTGTCCTTACATGTCCATCAAATCATAGTATGGCAAGTTTTTATTTTTATTGTATGATACATTTATCAAATTATCTGTGAAGAAAAATAAAAAATATTTAAGAGATTTAAGAGATGATTTATCAATTTTCTATTAATGTTTTTTTGTCCTCAAACATACTTCATTATTGTTTAACCTCTTAATTGGTTTCGAGAAATACAATTAGTTAGTACATTTTTTTGAAAAAAATCATTAATTTGAATTCAATTGTTACAAGCCTTTGAACTTCATTATTGTTTAACCTCTTAATTGGTTTTAGGAGATACCATTAGTTAGTACTTTTTTTTAAAAGAATAAAAAATAAAATCCTTAATGTGAATTCAATTGGATCCAAGCCTTTGATTGTGCTTCTAATTTGTTTTCTTTGTAAAACTCAATATTTGTTCTTAGTTTGTTTCATTTTGAAATACTTCGAATCATAATTTGATAAGATATTAAAAATTGTAAACTATGAAATAGAGATGATATTTTACTAAAAAATAGTATATATAATCATCTTCATTCCATTTTTATTTTATCACATAACTATCAGTTTCTTTTTTCAACTATCTCTATGATGCTCTCCATTAGTGCTCTACATCTAAATTTTCGCATTCAATAATCACCCGCTCTGTTTTCTTTTTCTTTTTTTCATAAGAATCACTAATCTCCTTTTGTGATTAAATTATGAGCCATGCATGTTTATGGGTTGAATATGTGGACTATAATAGTAGTAAAGCAAATATTCAAACCAAAATTCACTTCACTCTAAAATCAACACAAGTACGATCTATTAAAATTTTACTAACAAAGTTTCGATATTGATAATGCACTTGATAAAAAAGTGATGACATTTTTGGAGGACATTTACTACTTATTTTTATTATTACCCAAGATCACTCTTAAGTGGATTTTTTTCCCTTTAAACACATAAAATTGTTTCATAGTTTATTGGTTATGTAATTAAAAATAAAAGTTTTATTAAATTTATAATGCAATTAATTGTTAATTTTTTATTAAATATATTTTAATAATTATAATTAAAAATAAAAATTTTAATATCCGTGCATAGTACAAACTTTTTACGCTAGTAATATATATTAAGATGTACATGTCTAGCTGATTCTTCACTGTTGCTATTACTGTTCTAAGAAACTCTTCCTAGTTAAACATATACGTGAACTTTGATTACATTGATTCTCTTTTTTCTTCCCCCATTTGCCTATCGGAGTCTGCCATTTTCATCACTCTCTCTAAGCTTGCTGTCAATCCCTTCAGTGCTGCTTCCATCAATGTATCAACATGTGCTTAACTTGAATCGGATAGTGCATACAAGGGGAACCTTCTAGTTCCCCAAGGGAAAAAAAAAAAAAAAAAAGGCTAGAAGGAAGGACAGCCGAGGGAGAACCTTCTGGTTTCCCAAGAAAAAAGACCGGTTTGGTCGGGGGCAGCTGGGAGGAACTCCAGCAGACCTCGACGGCGCTGTCGGGTGCTGCTGCAACTTTTAAATAAGTTTGATGTAGTTAGTATCTAAGTTCCACTCTATTGCTTTGGCGTGCAGATGAACTATAAAGTGTTTTAGAGAATTTTGAATTTTAATATTGGCTTATTTTAGAAAAGATTGAGAGAATTTTAAAATTTAGAAAGAAAAAAAATTTGAGTAAATAAAGTACAATCGCGTATAGTTAATAAGTTAAAGCATTATAACTAGTAATTATATCATTATAACTAGTAATTATATCTTTTTTAAAGTACAAAGGTATAGTACTATTGATGAAAATTATACAAAATGATTAATTGATTAAGTATGTATAATATAGCCTTAATATGAAACTTATATACAAAAAGAAATTATCCCCATAAAGGAACCTCCAAACTTGTGGTTACGAGGCATATGTTTCTCACATATGTTCAAGAATATATATACATAAATACATATTAACATCTAAAATTTTGCTATACGTACTTAAAACATTAACCTTCCACATTCGGCTTCGCTAAAAACCAAATTAGTGAAATGAATCTGCCGTCCAATGCCTGCAATTTTCTCCTATGAAGTACTTTCATATTCAGGAGAAAATTCAATGAATTTCCTGTAGGCTCAAATAACTGTCTTTTTTTTTTTTTTTTGGTTGGCTGATGACTCAAATAACTGTCAAAACCGAACCAAGTGGGGCAAATCAATACGAATTTTTGAGGTTTGTAATTAACCAATGACAATAGATATGCTTTCAGTTTTTCACTCAAATCAACTTCTTTTTTTTTTTGATAAATAATTACACGGGGAAGGAAAGAGACAGACCACATGGACAGCCGGACGCAACGGAGCACATAGAAGACATACCACATGCACATAGTTGCTTAATTTTCATGCACCAAAATAGGTCAATTGAGGCCTATCTGACCTTGTCAAAGACTTCATAATTGAACAATCAAACAAGGCCTAAAATCATCGTAAACGACATGAATCTTATAGTTTTCTCAGACTTATAGAACTACCTTCTTTCCTCTTTCAGAGTCCTTTTTTCATTTGCATTTCGATAGTTTTTCTTCGTTTTATTGGTAAAGTTTGTGTCTTTTATTCTTGTTTTGTTTATCAGTCTTTTACATTCTATACTTTTCGTGCTAAATCATAACAGTGGCTATCATTAAGTGTCCTTTTCGATCACAAAACATGTCTAAACAGGAGGGAGACAGACAGCTAAAAAGATGGTATATATTCAAGTTCATATATATTTTGTTTTTAAAGATTTCTTAGATGTATTATTAATGATATCACATATATATTTTTAAAAGGGCACATCATGTGATTTTATATGTAACACATAACTAGTTCGCTCAAAAATTTATATTATAGTAAGATAACTCTTGAAATTTTGATTTACCCAAAAATTTCAAAATGTCCCAATAAGTTCAATGCAACATTGAGATTCCACAACCTTTTGCTTCTCAAGAAAGGAGTAATTAAAGGAAAATAATTATGATCCAACAGTTTATCATTCTTGGGGTTGGCCTAAGCCAAAACATACACATTAGAATGGAAGAACTCACAAAGGGAAAAAAAGAACAGAGGCGGACATAAAGCCCTTATAACCTCTACCAAGTGGAGAAATTCCACTAATTACATGCTCGAGAAATTATTCAATCTATCGAAAAGGAAAAAGAGGGGGTAAAAAAAAAAAAAGACATTAATTCTAGCCCATGAAGCCTATAATGGCCTGAGAATTTGACATCTCGATGATTTCTGGTGAGGAAGAAAAGAAATCACTCACTGCTGCAGCCTTTAAGTTTATTCAGGATATCTTTAACAGTAAACTGAGCCCATCTCTCCATATCGGTATATGGTGTCGATATAATTGGAGTTTCAACGCTGCATTTCAAGGAGTCATCAACGGATGTCGAGTAAGCAAGGAGGTCGTTCTTGGCTTCGGAGTATCTTTTCACAGAGAGATCATTGATGGCTTTCTCTATGAAACCAAGGGCAGCTTGATATTTATTGAAAAACTTGTTCAGACATTCTCTGTCCGCTCCTTTGATGGATTTATCGCCCAAACGGTTGATGATATCGTCTTTGAGAAACTCTTTGGTCTTCTCAGACAAGCCTATCATGTGATAGCTGATGTACTCTAGAGGACAGTCACCTGTTGCCGGAGGCGATCCTCCCGTGCCTGGCGCCTTCTGTTCTTTGGAATTTGCAGCTGTCAAGGTTGAGAGGATGATGAAGCAGAGGAAGCTGACGGAGGCAATGCCATTGTTTAGTGCCATTTCTCTATTTCTGTTTTTTTTTTCTTTTGCTTTTTTTTATTTATTTTTTCTGAAGGGAGAACGAAGAAAAGCAAAGGGATTATGGATATGGCAAAGAGTAGAGGGGACTATATATACCATCACATATTAGGATATATATGTTGGGGAGTAATTCCTGGACTTTAGAGTACTATTCTCATGGAAATCATGCCACGCAAATAAACTTTTAAGGGTGTTTTTCAAAGTCAGTAACTATAGTTAAAAGCTAGTTTGAATATTTCTTCAGCTAAAATAGGCATATTATACATGTAGGGATGAGAAAATCACATTGAAATACATATGACCGGACATTTTAACTAGAGTTGCTGAAGCCGCGGATCATTTCATCCAACTGTAATCCGCTGAAGCCGCGGATCTGTTAAATATATTCTTAAGGGTCAAACTCATCCTAATTGCTTACACGATGTACCACATTTTTTTATGAATATTACATAATCAGTTAAGCAAAGATAGCCTCCCAGTTATAATACCTATACAGATAAAAAATGTCCCTATAAAAAAGAAACTAATGAAATTTTGTACTAAATAAAAATTGAACCCTTAACCTCATTATTGAAAGACTTTATTCTAGTTGCTCTTAAATATATGTTTTCTCTCGATACACTCAAATATAAGTTTTCATTTAATGATATTCCCTCAGTAGTATTCTTTCCTTTCAAAATATAAATCTTTTTTGCCCTTTTTGCATAAATAGAAAGAAGAAAATAATATTTCCTTCATTTCAAAATAAAAGACCTTTTAGTTTTTTTTACAAAAAGTAAAAAAGAAAAAATAAATAATTTTATATTATATTCTTAACTACTTTTACTAGTATAATAGAGACTGAAATAATTTATTTATGGTCGAGTAACTTTAAGAAAATAATTGTTAAAATTTACAAAAATCAAATATTTTAAGAGAAAAAAATACACAAAAAGTCTTATATTTTGCATAGAACTACACTTAAGGAAACTTATTTTTTTTTAGCAACTAAAATTTATCAAGTAATCTTTTTTGTTCTGACATTTGTCAAGTAATCATTAAAATTTCTACATACAAAAGAAAAAGTTTATTCTTCCATCTCAAAATATCAAGCCTTTTCACTATTTTCTTTATTTTCAAAATGTTTGACTTTTTGTTAATTTTAAGAATTATTTTTTTTAAATTACTCTCAACATAAATATAATTATTTTATTCTCCATATATTAGTGGAATTATAAGTTAAGAATGTTATGAAATAATATGTAAATATTCATATTAGTCAGTTTCTTTAAGAGAACTAAATTTTTAAAATATTACTTTTGCTTGGATTTGATTTCCTTTCCTTATTAGATTTTGAGTTTTTATAAACTCATATATTGAGCCTATATATAGGATCATATAATAAAATTAATAATATATACATAATAGTCTTGATTCTTTAGTTCTAGTTTCTCTCTTTGTATTCTATCTTCTCTTCTTCTTTTTTTTTTTTATTTTTCTATTGTTATTCTCCAAATATATTGAGTGACGCTTTCACTTTGATTTTACATTGTCAACACTTAAATTTATATCACTTTATTAGCACAAGACTCTACCACTTATCAAGACGAGACTCTATCGATGAATCTTTGAAGCTTTTATGAAGTCAAAAAAGCACAAGCAGCCATGGTAGGAATTATCCATATAATCATAGTGATCAGAATAAATGCTTATGAATATAGTGGGTCCTAAAGATACTATTTAAGAAATACAAAGTATCAAACCTACTTGATTACTAGCAAATTCTGAAAGAAACATACAATCACTAGAAGATGATTGTTTTATAAATAATAGTTATCATTTGTTGTAAGTGTTTATAAAAGATTTTATATTTATTAGTATGCAAAATTTTATCGCATTTAGAAATTCTTCCCAATTAAAGTTATAAGGAGAAATATTACTATTAATATGATGAATAAAAGATTTGTTCTTTCTCATATCTCTAACATGCTTTTGTAGTAGCAATATTGAGAAAAAAGTTTTAAGAAGTATTTTAAATTTACATATTTTGAAACTAAATGAGTCGTTGATAAAACATTTTGACTCCCAACCAACTGATTTTATGTCATTTCTTGAAGTGAATGTCATTCAAACGTATAATATATTTATGAAATAGATTTTGGTCGTGGCTCGTAGAAATAAATTTTTTTATTATGCTGTAAGAATAACTCATTAAATTTTGAATGAATAGATACTCATCAAAAGTGAGAAAATAATGAGAAAGAAAATAGGAGAATTAATTTTTTCAGCATGTTATTAATGCAATATGAAAGTTTATCATGTACCTGTAGTACGTCAAACATGCTATGAATCTCTATTAAGTATTGGTACTACTTTACTTTTCTAAATTATGCTACTGATAGTAATAATGTTTGTATCGATTATACTGATATGGCAAATATAAATGCAGCCAATTCTTTTGAATATTTACAAAGAATTTTTAGCATTTTTAATGTTAATTAAAATTTTAAATTATTGAATTATTGTTTTTTTATTTTTTATCATTTTGTGATTATTATTTGAAAATTTTCGTATATATTATAGTATTTGTATATTATTTTAGTTCATTCTAGATCAAGAATGGTGATGATAAAATTTGTCTAAACAATATTGGTAGTTTATTTAAACAATTTTGAAATATAAGTTTAAAGTATAAATGGCAGTACAAAGTTCCTAAAGAACAAGTTGATCAATAACTTTAGACGAGTTAATTGATTAAAAGGTCTAGAAGAACTACCAGATATTTACCTATGGTCAATTGTTGTAGTACATCATTCTCCATATAGTCTCGTAAAACTTTTGAGCGCATATTATATTATCATTATGTTGAGATATTAGATGAATGAACTTTTGAGACATATGAATTATCATTAAAGGAATGTATGAAAATATTAAGAAATCAGAAGTTTCCTAATATGCCGAATCCATATGTACTACTTGTTCTACTTAAATATTATCAGTATTACTTGAGTTTGAATATGTTATTCTGGGATGAATATGCAGAAATTATTAGTTGTCGCATCAACAAAATAATCGTATGTATATGATTGTTTTTGCAACTTTCAGTTTGCATAATTCATTGATAATGAGCTCATTTTTTTAACATTCTCCCAACGATACAATTTGTCCTAATAATACTAGTTATATTGAGATAAATATTTAACATCATGTAGAATGTTCATGACTATAATGTATTAGTCATTATTTTGTATTTTACCAACACATTATGATTCGTCTCATATTAGTTGATTTATGGTTAGAAATCAAATATTTGTAATCATAGATTTAGAAGTGCATTATGTATGTTGCTCCACCATAAGATAATAAGATGGGGTTTTCAAAGAGATTATCAAATATGTTGAGAGCGAATATCAAGGGAGAAATTCTTCTTAATCATGTTGTCCCAACATAAAGAGGATAAAACATAAGGCTAGATAAATATATTAGTTTGTGTTTCATCTTGATCTTCTATTTTGATCCTCATATAAGATACATTGAACCAGAAGTTCAAAGGATAATTTATATAGCTAGTTAGGTATATTAATTGACCAACATCCAGTAAAGAATGCTCTTATTGTATTTGATGTCCTTGAAGAACAATCTATCACTACAAATAAATTTAAGACACAGTTGAAATGTGGTAGATAAATCGGTTCCAAGGATACAAACTCCCCGCTGGAGCAAATACTTAAGATGGTTATATATGTTTAGTCGAGTAGATTTAAATTCTAAAAAAAGTTTTCAAACATGATTGATATATTATTTCTAGAAAAAATTCATGTACCTCAAAACTTTGACAATGATGAGATCTCAATACGATTAGAAATTAATGGAACAACACAAGTATATGACATTAACGTTATAACACGTATAATATATTGATTCAGAATGTGAATTTTCAAATCAAAGTATGAAGACTTGAAATAATAAAGTTCGCGTGAAAAATATGAAAAGTTTGAACTATTCACAAGTATACTTAAAGTATATATGTATTCATAGTAGGAATTATATATCTGAAATATAATTCTAAAGAGATAGAAATTGATATGTGTTTTTAAAATACAAACTATAAAAGTGAATATTTGTTATGATTTATGACGTATGATTCTTCGTAAGACCTGACACTGATTATGAAGAAATATATTTCTAGTGGGTGATATAATAATGCATAATAATACTTAATATGTATTTATCTTTATTATCATTTGATAATGATACAAATATTTGAAGTCTCTGATGAACTCAATATGCTTGAAGCATATAATTTGTTCCTGTAGAACATAATGAGATTATCTTAGTAAATTTTTATTGAAAGAATGATCGATTATATCCATGTATGAAGAAAATATTTACATAGATATGCTTGCTATATGTGTTTTTTTATTAGAAGATATCCTTATTGCACAATCTATTGATTGACATAGTATTTTCCTCATTAGAGGAAGAAAATCATCGATCAAAAAAGATATTATCTATGAAATTCATTATCTTTATCTATATATAAACATTAATGAACTAGAAGTTTAAAATATTTTTTATTTGCATAAAATTACAAATCGATTATCTAACTGACTTCTGTAGAGTTAGTCAATATGATTTTCTAACTATTGATTTTCTATTTGAATAAATGTCCTAGCAGCACAAATATATGAATTCTATAACTATATAATTTTGATACATACTTGAAGTATAATTGATCTCTTGATTTTGAAAAAAAAATCCTCAAAAGAGAAAATGATTTAATGATCAATATATTTTTCGTGAAGATTTTAGAGAAGCAAGTATTGTGATTAACATTTTAAAAAATTAATATTTTATTTTGATTGAACATCATGAAGATGTATCGCATGGATATAACACATCAATGATCATTGGGTTATTATACATGATAAAGATCCTTTGTATCAATCAAATGATATTAAAAAACTATTTGGACATAAAGTACCATAACTCAATTTAATATATGAATACACTTATTTACGTGCAAATAAATATTTATTTTAATTTTCTCTACCCAATGAATTTTGAAATGGCATTAAGCTTGCCTTTTGATATTTTTTTGAGATAATTTATTTCAAATATTAAAACATTCAACTCTTGTTGAGATAGATATACAAGGTATAAATTACATATTCACATAAACCATGCATTTATAGGCATGTGTTGATTATAACAGTTACACTTTTAACTCAAATTGAAGAAATAGAAATTAATGATGTTGGTTAAAAATATGTGTGATCATGATTAATGTATTCGAGATAATTCTATATCCTCTAAGAAGGAATTCCAATTGTATTATTGGATGATAATAAAGTTTGACATATATAAAAAGAGATATGATAAAGTATACTTACATGAGATTATTTTTATTCGTGAACTTTAGAAGAGATCTAATATTAATGTACAATAAATTTGATTATTAAACAAATTTATTCAGTAAGATCTTACCGAAAATAATATTTGATTGTAAAGTATCGATTAAGAAATCTCAAAAGATTTTCTTATTAGGGAGAGTAATAATGACATAAAGAATAATATACTATTTTCCCTTCATTAGAGTTTTTTTTTTCATTAGATTTTTATCTAATAAGGTTTTAAAGAGGTATATTCTTTATGTTATGAATATTCAAGGGAGAGTGTTATGAAATAATATGAAGATGTTTATATTAGGTAGTTTTCTGAAGAGAACTAAATTCTCAAAATATTTCTCCTGATTAGATTTGATTTTCTTTCCCTATTAAATTTTGAGTTTTCATAAACAACTATTATGAGTCTAGATATAGGGTTATATGATAACATTAATAATACATACATACTAGTCTTGATTTTTTACTTCTATTTTCTCTCTTTATATTCTATCTTCTCTTTTTCTTCAATTTTATATTATTACTCTCCAAATATATTGATTGTCGTTTTTATTTTGATTTTATATTGCTAATACTTAAATTCATAATGAAGAATATATAATAAGAACAATAACTCTTTTTCTCTCCCTTATCTTATACAAAAATAATCAAAAAGTTTTATATTTTGAAAGGAAAGAACTAATATATGTCATGTCCTTTTTTCTTGTCTTATTACTATCATTATCATTAATTTTTTCTTATGTCTTTTTTACAACTATGAGAAACTATTATCTAAACTGCAAAATTTCATTTTCTTCATGGAGAAAACTCATTTTAATTGATTCAATTTCGATATCCCAAAGTAATAGTAAATGTTATCCTAAATTACACAACTCATTTACCAACACAAACAATAATAATAATAGCTTCGTAATAAATTTTATTTATTTTGTTCTCAAAAAAAGAGATAATAATAATAATTTAAACGATCCGATTCTGACTGGTAAAAGCCCATTCGAGAATGGAGCTGAATGGTAAAAGCCAGCTCCTTCCGGCAGATCCTTGCCGCCTGTAGCTCAGAATGCCAGAGGCTTGCAAACAAATGGAACTATGGCAATTCACAGCTTTATAATATACCTAAAAAGGCTGCACATTATTTTCATCTCATATTAAATTATATATTTGGACAACGTTTTATGTGTCTGAAGCTGACAATATTCGAATATCTTCTTTTCCAATTTTCTCTTCCAAATGGCAAATCTTACGCTGATTAGTTTAATGTTAAGCTGTCTTTTCTTCTGCAATTTTTAACCATTTTCCTCAAGAGAAATTGATCAGTTTCCTCTTGAATTTACACCAAATGCCTCTTTATAATTAAAGAGAAGTTCCTTAACAGCTAGCTATACGCTCACTGGATGGTGATGATGATTTCGTCAACGCAATTCTCTTAATTAATAATTCAAGAATGATCATTTGCTTGTTCATCTGCTATAAAAGGTCATTCTTGAACATACAGGCAGAGAAGATTTAATCACAAAATCGTCGTCACGTCGATGGGGGCAGCAGGGGCTGCGGTAGTGGCTCTGGCTCTGGTCTCTTTGATCTTCAGTGGCCATTGTAATGGTGCATTGCAAGTGGGATTCTACAAAGGGAAATGTAAATCTGCAGATGTTGAGAATGTTGTTTCCCGAGTTGTTAAGTCGCGGTTCAATAAGGATCCTACAATTACTGCTGCTCTCCTACGTATGCAGTTTCATGATTGCTGGACGATGGTAAGAAAATCTCATCAATTCTCTTTGGTTTTTTGCTTTCAGCTGAAAGTTTTAAATTCTAGCACCATGTTATTGCTAACAATACTAACAACATTCTACTGATTTAATTCGTTGTTCATGATAAAAAGGGTTGCGATGCATCAATTTTGCTAGACGGAAGCAACACTGAGAAAACTGCGTTCGGAAACGCAGGTATAAGAGGTTATGAAATTATTGATGCAGCAAAAGCTGCTCTTGAAGCAATCTGCCCAGCTGTGGTTTCATGTGCTGATATAATTGCTATAGCCGCCAGAGATGCTGTTTCCCTGGTAATAATCCCCTCCCCCCGGCCCCCATACATCATCGAAAATCTGCATTCCGCACCGCTAATATCTTAAAATATCACTCTTTCCATTATTTCTAATGAACTTTTTAAAATATTTGACACTTTTATTTTGAAAATTTTAATTATATTATATATTATTAATAAATTATTGTCCCAGATAATATGTGTGTGTGTGTGTGTGTCTGTTTGTTTATCATATGTAGACTAATACAAATTACGCATGCAGAGTGGAGGAAGGAGATACAGTATACAAACTGGAAGAAGAGATGGGATTGTGTCCCTTGCTCAAAATGTGAATCTAATAGCTTCTACAGCTTCAATATCTAGTGCTGTTAGTGCATTCGCGCAGAAAGGACTTAGCTCCACAGACTTGGTTTTCCTTCTTGGTAATCAACCTTCATAAACTATCTTCCTTCCCCAATATATTATTTCAATTTTGTTCTTGAGTCGATCTTCCCTGATCATATGCTTCAAACTCATAATTTTATTTTCCAAAAATTATCGATATAACTGCTGATAGTGCGAGTTCTATGTACGTTCTCCACTGAAGGTGCACATTCGGTTGGAAGTGCTAATTGTCTCTTCCTCCAAAATCGCCTCTACGACTTCCAGAACACCGGAAAACCAGACCCGACCTTGGATTCTACTCTTCTGAAGAAACTGAAAAAAACTTGCCCACAAAATGCTGCAGCTACTGGCACTGTTGATCTGGACCAAAACCGGCCCAGTTCGATGATAGTTGATAATTCCTACTACAAACAACTACTATTGCATAGAGGGATCCTGGAGATCGATCAAGAGCTAGCATTGGATCCATTGACAAACGCCACAGTGACAGCCATTGCTAACGGGGACCTCGATTTCTCTCGTAAATTTGGTGAAGCCATGGTTAAACTTGGAGCTCTCCACGTTCTTAAAGGAAAGCAAGGACAGATTAGAAAATCATGCAGGGCAGTGAACAAGAGTTAGAAGGTTTTGGATCCAAGTTCTGGGTGAATACTCAAGAATCATGTGCTTCAACATCTTTTTTATATTCCACTTTTGAACTTCTTTGCCATTGCACTGTATTAGCACTGTTTGAATGTGGTCCAGTTATATAGTAGTAGCAGTAGTAGTTCGTTATCCAAAACAGAAACTTCACTCTTGAATATTCTAAAATGACGTCAAAATTTGTGTTGAAAGCTCCAAAGTACCTCCCGATAGATTTTTCTAACTCTTGTTTAATGACAATAGTAGTGCTTTCATTGGTGACCGACTTACCATCTCCTTTATATTTCCATTTTAGTAAGATTTGGAATTATACTTATCTTTCTGAGACAGAAAATAAAATTCGGTCGCAAAAATTAGTCTCATATATTGACTATTTTTTAATTTGACCGGTCCAATAATAAGAAATTTAGCGATTTCTTTGCCCTTCTGGTTTTGGGCACATAACTTCCTCTACATGGGTGAGGCCATGATCGGTCCAAAGACCATGCTATATGTAGGCGAGTTCATAATCAAAACTCCTATATTTAATGGCCCCTTAACATCCACGTACTGACTCCATTATAACTATTATATTGATATTTTTTTTTATTTAATAGTTGAGGCTTATGGAGAGTGTTTTTTATATTTAAAGTTTTTATTTCCTTGCCAGAGTATTTCAATATAAAAACAATTCCAAATCATAGTTTTTTGTGATCTCTTCTATCACATTTTTTCTCTTTCACTCTCTCTTCTTCATGTCTTCTCTCTGTTACTATTCTAAAAATTTTCAAATATTAAAAAATAAGGTGATATATTCTCTTCAAGTTCTTCAATTTGTATTTAAGCTTGAGAGTTCTCTTTTAATATCAAAAATCATTTTCTCAGATTCACTTATAACTAAAATAAAGTTAGATATTGTGAGTTTTTGTTGAGATATTTGGTGGCTTCAATGCTATAAAAATATTTATTAAAAATAAGATTTATCTAGCTATTTAAGGATCTACTTACAGAGGTAAAGGAAGTGTTTTATTGATTTTCATTACTTGAAAAATGATTTCAGTAGTGAAATATTCTCATGACTTCAAAGACTAATTTTGATGATGCAGAATTTCAAAGTTGAATATTTTTTATTATTATTTTAACTTTAGAATGACCTGCTCTGACCTTTTCTATAAAGATTCTCACTGCTTTAAGTAATAACTCTAAAGATTAATTATTCAACGAGAAATCTCTATGATAAATAATTATTTAAATTATTGTGAATATTTATTCACTACTGTGTGAACGATTATTCACAACACTAATTTAAATAGTAACTTTCAATGCTTTAAAAATTAATAGTTGAAAAGAAAGCACTATGTGGTGAATAATTATTCAAAATTCTGTACACAACTATTTAATATTACATAGATGATTATTTAAATATCTGTGAGTCATATTTATTCAAAGTTGAATAAAATAAAGTAAAAATTAAAGTAAAGGGAAACAAAAAGAGAAAATAATAACCTTTTGATTTTGTCAAACTACTCCTCATTAGATATTATCTAGTATATAAACTTGAATAGTAATTCTCATTGTTTTAAAGATAACATTCAGGATAGAATATTTTGTGGTGAATAATTATTCAAACATTTATTAGTGACTAACTATTCTCTACAACGTGAATAATTATTCAACTATCTATAATGAATAATTACAATGTCATTTTTTGTTGAAATTTTGGAGTAGAAATTTCCTTCATTGCAGCATAATTTTTACTTTTCATATGGTTTTTTATCTATTTATAATATAAAATGTTTTTTTAAAAAGATAGCATGACATATAAATGTGAGTGAATAATTATTTAAATCTCTATGAATAATTATTTAAGACGGTATGAATAACTATTCACCACTACATAAATAATTACTCATACTTATGTGGTGAATGAATATAATATTATTCTATTGTGATAATTTGAAATATAAATCGCTTCTATTACAATCAATCTTTTACTTTTGATACACTTTTTTATGTATTTATAATCTTAAACTTAGGGCTATCAATCGAGCTTAGTGAGTCAAAATTAGCCAAGCTTGAGCTCGACTCGATTTTGTTCAGGCTAAAAAAATGAGTCCTATTTTGTTCATAAATTTTTAATATTTTTTTCACTTTATAAAATTTTTAGAATAATTGATATTATATTTTAAAAAGCTTTTTCAATTTTTATTAAATTGTAATTTTTAATTAAAACAAAATTAAAAAATTATACTATTATTACATATAAAATAATAATATCTTTTAAATGAGATATAATAATATTATTGTGTGTATATATAGGAGGGGCCGAGCTTATTTGAAATAAAAATTGCTTTTATTGCAATCATTTTTATTTACTTTTGATACAAATTTTCAGCCATTGTGTTAATGATATTCCACTAAAGTTAATATGAATTTTTGCATTAAACAAACTCTAGCATAATATAGATGAGAGAAATGATACGTACTAATTACATAAATTTAATTAATTATATTTTCTATTGCATAAAACTCTAATATGTAAATAAAATTTTCAGCAAAATTATGTATTTCACTATTGTTTTGTCCTCCTTCTCACCATTATAAACATGATTACTACATTTCAATTTTCTTCCCAATATAAGGCACCTTACATCCAACACAAACTCCTATCCCTATAAATATTTTTTATTGTAAAAAATACACATTTCAAGGTTAAATAGATGAGACCAATGAAAAATAATAAATGATGTAATAATATTTATCTAACAACGATAATAGAGTTTTGTCTTTATTATTCAGATTCAACAAAGTATCACTCTTCTCGACAGTTCACTTTTTATATCATGAACTCTATTCACAATACCTACAGATGTAATCGATGAATCCATAAATATTTACTAATGAATCATTCATTTAACTAGGGCTTTTAACGGGTCCAAACGGGTTCGAGACATCCTGTCCCGAACTCGATTAACTATTAAGGGTATCTGATCCGGCCCGATTATCTAATGGGTCTGAATAGGTTAGACCCTACTCTACCCGATAGGGTCTAGGTTCGGATCAAAACACATCTAACGGTTGTAAAAAAATTAAGTATATAAAATATTTATTATTAAAAATTTAATCAGGTCTCGGGTCTATCGGGTCCAAAATATTGCGTGACGTACCTAACTTGTTTAGAATATGTATTATCAGGTCCGAAACTGGATTAGGGTAAACAGATATAAATGGCATATCGTACCCAATATTATCGGGTTGGATCTGGGTCTGACCGAGTAAGACGCGACCCATTGATAGGCCTGCACATAACGTCCTTAGTCTTCACTGATACTAGTTTTGATTATGGAAGAATAATAGTGAAGAGATGAGAGAGAGGTTGAGAGAGAGAGAGATATATTAGATTTGATAGATATTTAATAAAAGAGAAAAATGAGAGAGATAAATACTAGAAAAAAAAGGCAGATTATATTTTTTTAAAAAGACAAATTTAGGAAAATTTTCAAAAAAAAACTTTTTCTCTAAAATATCTTTGGTCCCTATCAATCATTAGATCAACAGATTCTAATATAATATCTATGCAGGTACTCCCACATATGCTAAAAAAATAGAACCTCGACATATTAGCCAAATCAACTTATGATTGGTTTGTTATTGCAACCCAATAGGCTTTGTCATGACTACTACTCGTCTTTGAGATGATGTATTTACTACTCTCTCTATTTCGTATTGAATATCATTGTAAGAGTTTTATTTTATTACAAAATAAGTATCATTTGACAAAAATTTAACTTTCTTTTCCTTATTTATCCTCAGAATAAAGTAATGTCACTTAATATAGTAAATATAATAAATTTTTGTATTGTAATTTTTCATGAGGAGAAAGAATTTTTAATTAAGAGTAAATAAGTCAATTCAATTTAATTATTGTCTTAATATGTGTAAAAATATCTAAATGATACTTATTATGAAACAAAATGAGTAATTTGTTGTAAGGTTGTAAATGGGGCCTGGTCTAGTAAAGTTAAATCTTTAATGAGGAGATTATATATAGTGTTTATAAACTATATACAATAAGAAAATTAATTTTTTAAAAGAATACTATCTCTCATCTCTGTCACCCAAGATTTCTGTCATTTGTTGGCGGATTTTGATATGTAGTTTCACCATGTATTGGTGGAACTCATCCTAAAAAAATATTATTTATTAAATATTATTAATAAAATAATTTACGATAATTTTAATTCATAATTATTAAAAATATATAATTAAACTTTTAAAATTGAGTGAGTTCTGTCATGTGGCAGAAATCCACATGAGAAAGAGAGGGAGAGAATCTTTAAAGAAATTATTAATATTTTTACTATATATAATATGAAAAACCTATATATAATGATGTCCATTATTGGATTTGAGCTCGAAAAGTTCTAAGAGCTTTTACGTGACTACACGTTTCTTTACAAGGAAACCTCTCGGAACTGGTCGTGCAAGCCACACATGATGAGTACTGATTCAATCATAGTATTCATAAACCTAGCTAGTTAATCTTCATTCTCTCTATAAATAGAAGAGACAAAATGTGTAATGTGCACGTGAAACGAAGACGATCGGAGCGCTAGAGAGAGGAAGAGAGAGGCTTAACAATGGCGAAAGGCCATGATGTAACAGTGCTAGCACTAGGATTTGTGCTCTGGGCCTGCAGCTTTGGCAAGGGCGACAGTGCAGGAGAATCACCGCTGCAGGTGGGCTTCTACAAAGGAAAATGCAATGGAACTGCTGATGTTGAGGCAATTGTCCGCAATGTTACCATTGAAGCCTTCCTCAAAGACCCTACCATCGTTGCTGCTCTACTTCGTATGCAATTCCACGACTGCTTTGTCGATGTAACAACCTTTCATTTCATTCTTTTGGTAACACTTAGAATGACTTTATTTCCCTTTTTTATTTTATTATAAGTCAAGATTTCGTTATTAGTCAAATATTAATCTATGATTTCTAAAAGAGATTTAAGTCTACTGGATAAGAAGCAAACTACAAACTTGTGGCAACATGTGCTATGTACTGAGTGCATCCCGTGCCGGACACTTTCACACTATTTCGTATTATTGTAATTGGTAAATGCAAATTGATCCTAACGTTGTTGTTTATGCCTATGATAAAAGGGATGTGATGCATCAATTCTACTAGATGGAAGCAACAGTGAGAAAACTGCAGCGCCAAATCTCAGCGTCAGAGGTTATGAAATTATTGATGCAGCCAAAGCTGCCGTGGAGGCAGTTTGCCCCGGAGTCGTCTCCTGCGCAGATATCATTATTATGGCTACCAGAGATGCTGTTTCCTTGGTAAATGCAGCCTCCTTTTCCTTTCATTCTCAGGAAATTTGTTTTTTAGTTCTGCAACAACCCAATTAGACATTAGTCATGAGATTGGCAAAGCTCAACTTCGATCGATTCTAATGTAGAGTGGAGGACTGCAATACGCTGTAGAAACAGGGCGGAGAGACGGGACTGTCTCCAATGCTCAGTCGGTGGACCTACCGGCTCCAACTATATCAGTTTCTGCTGCTGGCAAGGCATTTTCTAAGAAAAAGCTTGATGTCCTGGACATGGTTTACCTTCTTGGTAGGTTTCACATTATTCAAGCCCATTTCTTTTGGGGTTTAGGATTTTCTGACTCATTTTCTATTCCACTCTCTGCCTAAGCTTCATGAGATCTGAACCAGGCGTGTATATAGGTGGTATACTTAAAAATACAAAGTTAGATTTGAGGGCTGTGAAGTTTCCATGAAGTTGATACCAAACACATCAAGAGATTTATTTAAGACAATCTTTGGTATACCATGAAGATCCCGACTCCCGAGTGATATCATTGCATGAAATACTAAATGACTGACCAAAAAACATTGTTTTGTTATGCTTGGTACCAATTTCAAGGCAAGCGTACCCCAGCTCCATTCCACGAAAGAAGACTAGCTAGAGAGCCAGACTAGAACTAATGCCTAAATTAATTAACTGATCGTACTTTGTTCTTCATTTTTGAAGGTGGTCACACTGTAGGAATTGCTCATTGCAACCTCTTCAAAGATCGGCTCTACAATTTTCAGAATACCGGAAAACCTGATCCAACCATGGATGCAGTGCTGTTGAACAATCTGAGAAATAGGTGTCCTCAGAATGCAACAGTTGATAACACTGCTAATCTAGACCAAAACCCTTTGAGCTCAATGACTGTTGACAACTCTTTTTATCGTCAAATCGTGTTGCATAAAGGTGTTCTTCAGATTGATTAAGAGCTAGCATTGGATCCACTAACTCAGAAATCTGTGAATGCCATAGCAAGCAGTTCTGATTTCAATGAGAAATTTGCTGAAGCTCTGGTTAAACTTGGACGTGTTGAAGTGAAAACTGGTCTTCAAGGACAAATAAGAGAATCTTGCCGAGTTGTGAATAAAGGTGCTCCAGCTGGAGTAATCCCAGTTCAAGGATGATCTGCTTAATTAAGAAGTTTCATTTGTTACTTTCTTTTTTGTACCTTGCATTGTTTTTTTCATGAGTTTCTACTTTCCAAAATTCATTTTGATTCAAATTCAATTGCATTTATTTCCTCTGTTTGTAATTTTTTTTTCAGTCTATTATATGAATATAAATGCAGATGTTTCTTTTACTTTCTTAAGCGATTTGTAATTCTAGCATCATGTTACGTTAACAAGCCTATTTCTCAAAAGGATAGAGGTGCTTTTTATCTTGCAAGATATGCTTCTATCCTACCTTTTTGACAAGAAAATTGGATCTAACAATTGAACTACTAACTTATCACTATGTTTTTTTGATTGATATTATCATCAAAACTAATTGAACTAACTAATTGAACTTCTTAATCTACGTTAACCATAGTATATTTTTCACTTGGTAAATTGATTAGTAATGTTCTTCTTTCATTAGTTTAGATTTTGTTATTTCTTACATGTAATAGGACTATCAATCGGGTTGGGTGAGACGGGCTTTGCTAAGCTCGAGCTCAGCCTTGACAGCGGGATGAGAAAATGTGAGCTTGGACTCAGGCCGGCCCGAGTCCGATTTTTTAAAAAATATTTATATAAAATAATTTTTAAAATAATATAATAATAATAATATTATAAAAATATATAAAATATATATAAAAATATATTATTTATACATATATTTACGGGCCAGGTTGAGCCTACCTCAACCTGAGTTCAGTCCGAAATATTATTCGGACTGAAAAAATCAACTCAAATTCGCAATTTAACGGGCTGAACGAGTCAAGTTCTGGGCATCGCTCGCTCACTCAATGACTCCCGTATGGTCCCCTGAACTGTCCAAAATTGCTGGCTAAAGCAAAAGTTTCTTATCTTCTTTCTCCACCATATAACTCTGAAGGACAAACAAGAACAGCATCTCTGCATCCCACTTTCGGTTTTCAATTTGATCTTCACAACCATGGCCTTACATATAATATTCTTGAACCCCAAAAAGATGGCCTCTGTAGCCTGCTCGTACCATGGAAAATTGCTTGCTTCAACAAGTTCTCAAAGCCAAAAACTTCACCTCCAATGGCTACCAACGAAAGTGGCAATAATCAGAAAGCAAAGATTTATAGGAGGAAAACAGCTTAAAAAGTCTGTGGTGAAATGTGGGGTGAGTCTTGAGGATTTCATAGGAGGAGACCTTGTTAAGTTTGATCTAGGCCAATGGTTATCTGATGTCGAAGAGCATAAAGCCTTAGCCATCTACTCTCCCCATGAAGGTGGCTATGAGGGTCGTTACCTGAACAGATTAAGGTACCAGGGCTACCAGTTCTTGGACCTGACTGCCCGTGGGCTAGGCGATCCCGAGACTACTCTCACCAAATTTCACCCTGTTTGCCCTGTGAGTTTTACTAGTAGTACCTAGAACCAGAATTTGGATTGTTCTTGATTTTTTAGGCCTGAAACTGATCCCAGAATTCTGAGAATATGCAATCTTATAGGCTCATGTTGGCAAGCAACCTATAGCAAGATGGTACTTTCCACCGGAAGTCGATTACAGACTCTCCTTACTTCCTCCAGATGCCAGAGGACTTGTGGTTTGGATAATCGAAGCAAAGGTTAACACATTTTCCAAGAATCAAATTTCTTGCTGAATTCATTATCAATATGGCCTACAATGTTTGATCGTGTAGGTTTTGTCTAAGGCCGAGCTACAATTTCTTGCATTGCTTCCGGCTCTCAGGCCTAAAGTCAGAGTTGTTGCAGAATGTGGAAACTGGTAAAAGATTTCTATCCCCAGGCCTGGCATTTGAGTTTTATACCTCTCTATCTGCAAGAAACAAGCTTTGTAGTTCTTTTAACACCTTCCCAAGGGGTGAGAAAAGGGGCAAATTTGAACCTTTCCAAAGTCTATTTTGGAGTTCTTAAACGTTTCTATTTCCAATTTTTGCAGGAGAAAGTTTATCTGGAGGCCTCTTAATGAAATTGCAGGATTACCGGCAACGAATCGAGCATGAAACCATCAAAAAACTGTTGGTTGTTGGCCTAAATAGTTGGCCAACAAATTTTGACTTTTGCCTTAATTTAGGAATCCCACATTGGAAGTTGATGAAAATGTGAGGAGATTTGATCCCTATAAAAGGGACTATTCTCTCACACTTATTGTATCCCAAATTTGCATACTCTTCTCCCATATTAAATAAAAGCGGGCTGCTTGAGTGGTGCTCGGAGACTAGGCAATATTTTTGCTGAACTCCGTTATCAAATTTTTCCGGGTGTGTTCTTTCCTTATCTCTTTTATTCCGCATTTATTTGTTGTTATCGCTTTCTCTTGATTATAGTATTCAATATTATTTGTCGGGTATATTCGTAGTGTTTTGTATTTTTCAATTCACTAGAATTTTGTTTAGAGGGAATTATTACCCGAAATTCCCAACAAGTGGTATCAGAGCCGAAGGTTCGTCCTTGGCTTGTTTGTTTGGTATTGTAGCTTTAATTATCTAGGAAAATTTTGTCTAAGGAGGTTGGAATTTAAGCGGTCCACTTGTGACCCTCCAATCTTTCCTGGAAATTTTCTTGGAATAATTTTTGGTACAATACTTAGTATTTTTTGAAATATTGAATACTATATTAGTTTTATAATGGCATCTACTACAAATGTTGTATCGGAGACATCAGTTTCCTCTTCATCATGGTCGAGGATTCCAATGTCTAGTTTGAAATTAGCAGTAGAAATATTTGATGGTACTGGCCATTTCGGCATGTGGCAAGGGGAAGTCTTGGACTCCCTTTTCCAGCAGGGTCTTGATATTGCCATTACAGAAGAGAAACCGGAAGATGTGGTAGATAAGGATTGGAATATTATGAATCGGTTGGCATGCGGAACAATTCGGTCGTGCTCGTCTGGGGAGCGTAAGTATGCTTTCAAGAACGAGACCTCGCGCACAAATTGTGGAAGGCATTGGAGGAAAAATTTCCGAAGAAAAGTGGTCGGAATAAGCTCCTTATGAAGAAGAGAGTCGTTCGATTTGATTATCGACCGTGTACAACTATGAATGAACACATTACTATGTTTAATCAATTAGTTGCGCACTGTTAAATTTAGATGTAAAATTTGACGATGAAGATTTGGCTTTGATGTTATTATCATCTCTTCCCGATGAATTTGAACATTTAGAAACTACGTTACTTCATGGGAAGATGAACGTGTCGTTAGATGTCGTATGTTCTCGCTTTATATAGTCATGAATTGAGAAAGCGAGGATAAGATGAAAACCAAATCAACAACATCGTAAGAAGCATTGGTGGTAAGAGGTCGTCAAAGAAAGCTACCAAAGGGGAGGAGAGGAAGGTCCAAGTCAAAAGGCCGCGTCGTTGCTAAAGATGAGTGTGCTTTCGTCATGAAAGAGGCACTGGAAGAAGGATCTGTCCCAAAGTCAAGAAGAAAGGGAAGACTCGCAAGATGCAAATGTTGCAGAATGCAAGAGTGATACTGTAATCGAAATTTCCCTTGTTGTTTCACCTTCAACATCACATCCGAGATGAATGGATATTGGATTCGAGTTGCACTTATCATATGTGTCCCATTCGGGAATGGTTCTTTGAATTTCGAGAACTCGATGGCGGGGGTTGTCTATATGGGTAATGATAATCCATGTAAAACAGTCGGGATAGGTTCAATCAAGCTCGCGAAATCATGATGGATCCACCGAATTTGAGGGATGTCTGTCGACGTGCTAAAGTTGAAGAAGAATCTCATCTCATTGGGGGCCTTAGAATCAAAAGGCCTAGTTGTGACAATGCGAGATGGAGTTCTTAAAGTAACTTCAGGAGTACTGGTAATGTTGAAAGGCGTGAGGAAGAATAATTTATATTACTATCAAGGTAGTACAGTGGTAGGGACAGTAGCAGCGGCAACTTCAAGTAGCAAATAGGATCGTCGAAGCAACGTGCTCGTGGCATATGCTGGGTTGGGACATCCTGGTGAGAAATCCTTGCAAATTCTTGCTAGCAGGATTGTTGAAAGGTACGAAGACTTGCAAATTAGAATTTTGTGAGCATTGTGTTTTAGGAAAACAACGAAGAGTGAAATTTGGCACTGCAATCCACAATACCAATGGCATTCTGGATTATGTGCACTCAGATGTATGGGGACTCGCCAAGACTCACAATCAGCTGGTAGGCATTATTTTGTCACTTTTGTTGATGATTTTTCCGGAAGAGTTTGGGTGTTTACTATGAAAAAATAAGGATGATGTGCTTTGGAGTTTTCTTAAGTGGAAAGTCGAAGTTGAAAACCGAGACAGTGAGGAAGATCAAGGTTCTCCGAACGAGACAATAGTGGAGAATACAAGAGCGATCCATTCCCGAAGGTATGTCAAGATTGTGGCATAAGGCGGCACTTCATCAAATGTAAAAAACACCACAGCAGAATGTGAGTGTCGGAGCGTATGAACGAGGACATTGGTGAAGAAAGTTCGCTGCATGTCTGTCTAATCGTCAAGTTAGGTAGAAAAATTTTGGGACTGAGGCAATAACATATGCTCAACATCTCGTCAATCGCTTGCCATCATCTCGCTATAGAGGGAAAAACTCCTTTAGAGGTATGGTTCGAAAAACTTGTTACCGATCATGATACTTTGCGTGTTTTTAGTTCTACCGCATATTATCATGTGAATGAATCAAAGTTGGATCCACTGGGCAAAGAAGGCTCTATTTATGGGCTTCAATGCTGGAGTTAAGGGATACCGTTTATGGTGTCTAGAGGCAAAGAAGACGATAATCGGTAGGGATGTTACCTTTGATGAATCTGCCATGTTGCAAAAAGGTAAATTCGGAAGGGGTTGATGGTATTCGCAAAGCAGTGGAGTGTATTGCGAAACAGTGGAGTTTGAATGCAGACAGGGTGGTGATTCCAAAGAAATAGCACCATTAGAGACTCTCCGAGGGCGTAAGAAGAGTCGATGAGGAAGAGGTTCTACCCAAGAACCTCAACAGCAATCGGAGCTAATTGCGGTTAGAAAGCAAAGACGAGAGATTCAAAAACCCGCTCGTTTCTATCGACATGGTAGCTTATGCACTTCCAAGTTGTTGATGATGTTCCATCCACCTACCCGAAGCCATCCGAAGTTCGAAAGTGGTAGATGGGCAGTGCAATGGAAGAAGAAATACAATCTCTCAAGAAGAACAAGACGTGGAAGTCGACACAACTACCGGCGGCAAGAAGGCTATTGGATATAAATGGGTATTTGCAAAGAAAGAAGGATTTCCCGATAAAGATGAGATACGTTACAAGGCAAGATTGGTGGCTAAAGCGCTACGCCTGAAGGAGGGAATTGATTATAATGAGGTATTTTCTTCGATTGTTAAACATTCCTCCATTAGAATTTTTGTTGGCCTTGGTAGCTGCAGATGAATTTGGAGCTAGCTCAACTTGATGTGAAGACCGCGTTCCTGCACGGTGATTTGAAGGAGGAAATCTATATGACTCAGCCAGATGGATACAAGGTTGTTGGTAAGGAGAATTGGGTTTGTAAACTAAGTAAATCATTGTACGGATTGAAACAATCTCCGAGACAATGGTACAAGCGATTTGATAGTTTTATGAAGGGTCAGAAGTACACAAGGAGCAAATACGATCATTGTGTGTATTTGCGCAGGCTTCAAGATGGTTCTTACATTTACTTACTCTTATATGTTGATGATATGTTGATAGCAGCAAAGAGCCAAGTTGAGATTGACAGGTTGAAGGCTCAGCTGAGTAAAGAGTTCGAGATGAAGGATTTAGGGGAAGCCAAGAAGATTCTCGGCATGGAGATAAACAGGGACAGAGAGAGAGGCAAGCTTTGGGTCGACACGTGACGATGATTTGAAGAAGGTATTACAGCGTTTTGGTATGCATGAAGATACAAAATCGTAAGTACCCCACTTGCCCTCATTTGAAACTTAGTAGTCAGTTGTCTCCAACAACAGATGAAGAGCGAGAATACATGGCGAAAGTCCCATATGCAAATGTAGTTGGAAGCTTGATGTATGCAATGGTAGTGTACGAGACCAGATATTTCACAAAGTTGTTAGTGTTGTAGCAGTACATGCATGATCCGAGCAGGGGGTCATTGGCTAGTCATGAAATGGATTCTACTGTATCTTAAAAATACCGCAGATGTTGGATTAGAATTTGAGCGAGATGAATCACTTGGTCATTGTGTAGTTGGATATTGTGATTCCGATTATGCAGGGTGATTTGGATAAGCGACGGTCTACAATCGGCTATTTGTTCACTTTAGCAAAAGCGCCGATTAGTTGGAAGTCTACCTTGCAATCAATGCAGTGGCTTTGTCTACAACAGAGGCAGTAGTATATGACGATTACAGAGGGTCGTGAAGGAAGCAATTTGGCTTCATGGGTTGCTTAAAGACTTGGGAGTTGGTCGAAACAACTTGAGGTTTATTCTCGACAGTCAGTGCTATTCACTTAGCAAAGAATCAAGTTTTTTCATGCACCTGACGAAGCACATTGATGTTCGCTATCACTTTGTACGGAAATTCGGAAGAGGAAGAGATACTTCTTCGAGAAGATTCACACTACTGAGAATCCCTGCAGATATGTTGACTCAAGTGGTTACAAGGGCCAAGTTTGAACACTGTTTAAACTTGGTTAATATTTTGCATATTTGAGTTGGCGCTTAACTGCGCAAAAATTTGAAGCATCATGAGGTCCCATTTTATTTTTTTGTTTGATTGAGAAGTTTTTGTATTTGGTGGGACTAGAAGTTAAGTCAAGGTGGAGATTTGTTGGTTGTTGGCCTAAATAGTTGGCCAACAAATTTTGACTTTTGCCTTAATTTAGGAATCCCACATTGGAAGTTGATGAAAATGTGAGGAGATTTGATCCCTATAAAAGGGACTATTCTCTCACACTTATTGTATCCCAAATTTGCATACTCTTCTCCCATATTAAATAAAAGCGGGCTGCTTGAGTGGTGCTCGGAGATTAGGCAATATTTTTGCTGAACTCCGTTATCAAATTTTTCCGGGTGTGTTCTTTCCTTATCTCTTTTATTCCGCATTTATTTGTTGTTATCGCTTTCTCTTGATTATAGTATTCAATATTATTTGTCGGGTATATTCGTAGTGTTTTGTATTTTTCAATTCACTAGAATTTTGTTTAGAGGGAATTATTACCCGAAATTCCCAACAAAAACTGCAAGACAAATTAGCACGCATCTACACTTCAAGATCAACTGCAGCATCCGTTTTTGCAAAATAAGGAATCGCATATATTATTCTGCTGATAGTGCAACAATTTAGTATATATTTTCCGTTTGGGAAACATTGGTAGCATCAATAAAATTTCTTTGTAATGGTATGAAATACAAGTTTTCTGTGCATAAATTGCTGGATCCTTGACTACTCTTGCATGGTATTGTTATTTGAACAGCCGTAATACAACTCATCCCTCATTACATGGTGGATGCTATTGTATGAGTTCTATTAGAAGTACAGTTGCCCAACTGCTTATAAGCAGTTTCCTCATTACAAGTTTTCAGTTTATCTTGAGCTGCAAAGATTTGGCATGAGATGCGTCAGTTCATCAGTAAATGGTTCCTCATCACAAGTTTTCAGTTTATCTTGAGCTGCAAAGATTTGGCATGAGATGCGTCAGTTCATCAGTAAATGGAAAAGATTT
Source organism: Rauvolfia tetraphylla (assembly GCA_030512225.1). Lineage (NCBI taxonomy): Eukaryota > Viridiplantae > Streptophyta > Magnoliopsida > Gentianales > Apocynaceae > Rauvolfia > Rauvolfia tetraphylla. Next base: position 3,766,625 of record JAJQKT010000062.1, read on the forward strand.
GGCATGATAACAAAGTTTAGAGTTTGCGCCTGTGTGGGCAACCCAGTTGGTTCTCGGGTGGTAGAATAGAAACAAGGACTCAGGACTGAGTCTTGGCAATCGGAGGGTAAGAATTCTACCCAAAGTGGACTAGGAGATCCCGAGACTACTCTCACCAAAATGAAAAATTATCAAGTCCTCCCACTTTAAGAACTAGTGAGTCATTATAATTTATTTTTTCATAACTTGTCGGAACAAGATGTATTTTTTCATAACTTGTCGCAACAAGATATAGGGTCGCATAGCGAGATATTGGCCTTCTGAAAAAGGGAACAAAGTTCAGAGTTTGCTTCCACTCAATTAAAGTACATGAAAACAGTTAAAGAGGCCATCGGAATTCAGAGATTTGGGGCATTTGGTGATGCTTGTATCTTCCGAGACCTTTCACTTGTGAACATTAGGGTCGCCATCGGAATTCAGAGATCTGGGGCATTTGGTGATGATTGTATCTTCTGAGACCTTTCACTTGTGAACATTGGGGTCAGCCAAAGGCCCACCAATGAGGTTTGCATGACCCACCAATGCAGATTAGGAAAATGACTCCCAAATTCCAATACTACTATTCCATATATTTCAACATTATATGTTCATTGGTAGAAAATTTAATTTTATTATTTAAAAAAATTAAATTTTTTATTTTCTTTCAAAATCGAACCAAACTAAATTTATTTGATTTAGAAAAAATTCGATTTAGAGAAAATTAAAATATATAAAATTAAGAATTTAAAATTTAAAATAATATTAATTATACTATAATATTGATTATAATCTTAATTAAAATCTAATTTAATTTGAGTTATTAGTCTTTAAATAATATTACTGAAAATATACTAAAAGTTATTATTTTAAATTTTAAAATAATATTAATTAAGAATTAGTTGAATTAAAATTATTAATTTTTAATTATACTTAATTATTAATTTAGAGAAATTTTAGAAAAAATTTGGTTTTTTCGGTTTGTCTTGGTCTAAATTAAAACCAAATCAAAATTTAATTTGGAGATAAAAAATTGAATTTTTTTCAAAGTGAAATTTACAAAAATCGAATTAAATTTTGATTCGGTTCAATTTTTAAATTTTCTTCAAATAATGCACACTCCTATTTATTAATGCCCAGATTTAGAAAATGAGGACCATTAAAGGTAAGTGAATTAATCACAAAGTTAATGCATCTTTGTGAGTACAACTAACAAACTATCCGTAATTACCCTCTAAATTACAATTTCCCACCCAAAATCCCAATTTCTCATAGATATTTTAAATAAGAAAACTACCCCTCGAATTCAATATAAAACAAGGCCGCTTTAAAGGCCAAAAACCACAGAGATTCAACAATAACCCCACCACACACGCATATACAGAAAGAAACATAGAGCATGGCACCAAAAGCATCAACCTTGAAATTCTTGACACTTCTGGTGTCTTCAATAGCCATCGCTCAACTAGCCATGGCAAGTGATGCGGAACTTTTGACAGATTTTCAGCTGCCTTTCAATGCAACCTCAGTAGATTCAAACTACTTCACATTCACTGGTGCAAGATCACTCGTCGGAGCACCACCGCCACCAGCGTTCAATGCTATTTTGGCCAATGTCAAATCATTCCCAGCCCTTTATGGCCAAGGTGTTTCTGTAGAAGTCTTCCAATTCCCTGCTGGTGGGATCAATGCCCTCCACAGCCATCCCCGTGCAACCGAGGTTTTCGTGCTCGTTTCTGGCAATCTTCAGATCGGATTCGTCGACACCAAGAACAAACTTTACAATCAAACCCTTCAAGCTGGTGATATGTTTGTGCTTCCCAAGGGACTTGTTCATTACCAGTTTAACTTTGATCTTAAATATCCTGCTATTGCTGTAAGTGTGTACGGAAGTGCAAATGCTGGGACCGTATCCCTCCCGACAAGTTTGTTCACTACTGGGATTGATGAAGCCATTTTGGCTCAATCATTCAAAACTGATGGCCCGACCGTTCAGAAAATCAAGAGTGGTCTTACTAAGCAATCAAAACCGAAATATTGATTGTGAAAGTGATAAAGAAAACATGTAATACTGGTTCTTCTGTTAATTTAACCATACCCTTCATGCAAGATTCTGCAGAGCAAAATTATTCTTTCAAAATGGACTAGAGTGCTTTTTTTTTTTCTCCTCTATTGGATGATCAAGAAACGTAATGGGCTCTAAACATAAACATGACGTGATTTTTTTTCTCTCGATGAAAATTGATGTACAATAAAAGTTGCAAGAACAGGCAAATTATACTGAAAAAAAAAAATTTAAGTGACGTAAACCAATTTCAAACTCTCATGCTTATAGGATTTCAACAGATCAGAATCCATTAGCTTCAAGAGCTATTTATCTTGATTTTGGAAAGACGATTTTATTCTAATTTTCATTTGAAGTTTTGAACAGCCAAGATCATCACATAACAAAATTTATTCATGTTTTAATGTTGATATTATAATTACTAATTCGATTACTTATCTCTGTATGCATAGAAAATTTTCTCTGAAAGAGGAGAAAGGTGGTCAATCTTTGACCATAGCCAGATTGGTTAGCAAGGTAAATTCAATTGAGTGTGATAAGGAAGGTGGACCAGAGTAACTGCATAAGCATTTAGGTGCCTATTGCTGACAATATATGGATACTAGTGTCAATGTCCTGTGGGCGGGTTGCTTTTTTGTTTTTTTTTTTAATATGATAGATATCTGTTAACGTTGAGTAAAAAATATTTATAAAAAGCCTTGTAAAATTACTATAGGAAAGCTTTAAAATACATATAGTCAAAGTTAGAAGGGGATTAAAATATGTATTCGGAAATTAAACGGAAGTAGAAATTAAAATAAATCATAAATATATTTATTTAAATGCTCATCATCATATATTATTTTATTAATAACTATACGAATAGTTTGAATTAAATTTAAATTTAAAATTTTTATTTATTTTTTATATATTTTAATTATAAGAATAAACTTCTAAGCTCTTCAAGTTTTGTTACACTTTTTTTTATAATTTTATTTTTAATAAATAATTTATTTTTATAATTTTTAATATAATTTATTTAAAAATATATAATCCAATCGAACAAATTTATATACTAACACTTTTTTTTAATTAAAAAAAGTAAGGCAGACAACTTCTGTAGACTTGGGCCCACTTAATATCTACCCGTGGACCCCTTGCCTAAAATAGCAGTTGCCCAAGTGGATCCACGCCCAAGTTTACGTCCCGCATTCAATTCTTTCATTCCCATTTCATCCCGTCGTCCACGTAGAAGAGCTCTGAAAATGGAACCCAACGGCAGCGCCGCCACTACCACCAATGGATTACGCCACCCTGGTCGTCTTAAGCCACCCTCCTCCATCCGTCTCCTCGGCATTCCACCTCAGTCCTTTCCACAGCCCACAAATTCTCATGAAACAGAGCTCACAGAACATGATATTTTCTGCTCGTCCCCAGACTTCTCTTCCCCCTCCTCCTCCGCCCTTGCCGCCCCCAACTCCGCGATTTCCATGTCCCACTCACACTCCCATAATCAACAAGGCATCCTTGCTGCTTTACCCGTCGAACCTAAGTCAGAAACACGATCCGTATTCAACCACAAAGCCTCATCAGCGGCGGTTTCGCCGTCTCCTTTAGCGTCTCCGGCCTCATTATCTCCATCGCATTCGTCCTCTTCATCGGCTCGTTTAATTATCTCTAAACGGCCTCCACAGCCGCGGAAATTATTCCGGCAATCGGCTCCGATGAACGTGCCTGCGCTATCAGAGGCGATGAGGAGGGGCACGGAGTCGCGGCTATTTGATGACGTCATTGACGATAATGATGAGGAGGAGGACAATGCAGAGTTAATGCCACCGCATGAGATTGTTGCCTCTAAAGAGACGCCAATGTTGGCTTGCTCGGTGCTCGAAGGCGTGGGAAGGACGCTCAAAGGAAGGGATTTAAGGCAGGTCCGGAATGCCGTTTGGCGAAACACAGGTTTTCTTGACTGATTGTAATTGCTGTGTATTCATGTAAAGTTGTTACTTTCGTTGTTTAGTGCAGTAAATTACACGAATTCCTTTTTATTTCTCCGTCCATTTGAACGTAATGAGGCGTTAATTTAATTTCATTCTGATAAAATGCTGGTAAATTCATAAGAAACGAGAAGGGTAGGGGTAGGATGGGGGTTTGTGAATGACATTAGTTTGGATGATGGATTATGAATGACGGGAGAAAATCATGGAGCACATTTTATGAGACTGCTCTTTGAAATTGTCGATTGGAGGTTTAAGTTAGTTGTTACATTGGTAGCCTGAGCTTGCGGTTCACCAGATAATTCTTTTCAATAGGATAATATTATAGAAGTTGCGGTTATATATGAGCATGGTAGCTTCCTTGCATCGATTTCGCAGCCTGGTATAGACTCCCTTTTGGAAGATTAGTTTTAAAGTTCCGTATGAAATAGATATAATCAAATACATACGTACAAAAAGTTGTGGGCTTTAAACTTGATGAAGTTTTTTAATCTGTATACTCTCCTTTGCCTAGTAGAATTACAGAGTTTGTTAAATTGATTAATGATTATTTCTTCAGAAGGTCTTCGCTCCTCAAGTAAGGCAAACGGAGATATTCAACAGCAACTCTTGCCTCAAACTGGCCTGGAAACTGAAACTTTACATTGCAAGCTTAATATTTCAAAATTCTATACTACTGAAAGGTAAAAAGAAAAAAATTCTATATGTATAGTAACGTAATCTAACCAAAAGGACCAAGCTCTTTGTTAATTAAGCTAACATTCAGATTCAACTTTAGAATATTTCCCAGTTTACTATTTCTTTACATTATGACTGCATGAAAAGAAAGTATTTGGTTATTAGGAACATCAATAAAATCCTCATAGAACATTAATAAAATCCTCATAATTATTCTTTTGTTCTATGCTCTCACCTTCTATAAGAAGTGTTCAACTTTTGAAACACCTTATGCTCCTGGATGCATCTATCTGCAAGAAGTTTCTTTACCAATTCGTTCTGTTCTTTAGCATCTCAGGTTCACCTCCGGAGCACTTATTTGAAATTTGAGACAGGGAGGTAACATTCTGAGAATTGTCAAATTCACCTAGTAGTATAAACAACCAAGGTTCTTATCTGGCACTAAAACTTCATTATCAGCGTATGTCATTCTGAGAATTGTCAAATTCACCTAGTAGTATAAACAACCAAGGTTCTTATCTGGCACTAAAACTTCATTATCAGCGTATGTTGAGTAATTTGGTGTTTTCAAGTCTATGGATGCTATGTTGTAGTGCATGTGGAATAAGAATCTAACTGAGATATGCAGCTTACCACCTATAATGGAGTATTTTTCCCATCCAACTTCTCATTTACAGATCTCTTAATGACAGGTGACACTTAAAGCAATGATGCTTCATATGGATCTTTTCTTTTTAGGTGGATATTTCTTAGTGTCCGGGGCAAGTGGAGGATTTATGGATTGTTTAGTAGTGAATTTAGAAAGCTAACTTGAGATTTCAAGCTTGTATGAAGTTCAGCCTCAATTTGCCGCTGAATCTGTCAAACAAAGTTTATTCATATGTACATCACTTTCAAACTTCTATCAAAGGGTTTGTGACATCGAGTAGTAGAAACAATAGCAGTACATGACGTGTACACCCCTTGCACAATTGGCTTACAAGCATCCCTTAGTAATGATACTGAGAACGTGTACAAGATTCAAAACTACAGAGTAATGATACCGAGAACATATACAAGATTCAGAACTACAGGCTTCAGATTTGATGACAAACAATGTGAAAACATGTATCCTGTAAATTTGGGTAGGAAAAGCTTTAAATATCCCTATGTGGCTTAGGAAGGAAAGGTTCAGTTTGATGTGGGTAATTAAGAGGTGCTTGTGCTGGTGCAGCTGATTTTTTATAAGAAAACTCTAGGTCTGGAAACTGTATATGGAGCGCTGGAACCTTTGTAGGATGGAATATAGAAAATCATTTAAATGATGCAACGACGTCAGGGAGGAGGGAGGAAGAAATATTTGTAACATTCATAAAATGTTAAATCTGGATTAGTTTAAATCTCTTCATGGCAATTTGCCCTGTTGTTGAGCTGCTCTGCTTAAGATGTTTTAGCACTCCATTGTCCATGAATGGCTGGTTTATTTTTGCCCTAAAATGTGAAAATTGAAATTCTTGGATTGAAGGAAAGCCATCAATTTCCTTCCCTGTTAGATGGGAATTACCGCGCAAGATAGACTAGTTTCTTAATTTTAAGATGCATAACTATTTTGTAAATTAATTCATTAAAGTTATCCTTCTATGCTAATTTGCTTAACAAATTGGAAATCAACAATATCCTATGGCGTCTTATATGTTTCAACTTAACTGACCATAAGTATATAATCTTATAAAATAGAAGTTTTAATATGTTGAAGGTTCTTTTTTCTGCTGATATGCTGTTAACGCACACCACAAGGTAACTAATTTTGTTGTGTAGTTACTGGATGAGTACTTGTAAGCTATTTATGGTGGGGTCACATCTTACGAGGATAGTTTTCCAGTGCTTTTATGTGATAAGATTTTTATGAATTATAAGTTAGTGCACATAACATGTGTAAACAAATTTATTCTGTAGTTATTGAGTTAAATGTTTTCTATGTCAGGAGTTCACCTTAAAGGAAAGATTTGCCGAAATACTTTGCCTGAATCTGATTTGTGAATTGGGATCTAATAAGCTGTAGAGCTTTCTTAGAATGCTCCCAATTGCTTCTTTCTTTCACAGCAAAGAAAGTACATAAATTTACTCTAGGGGGTAAAAAAGCTATATCTTTTGCTTAAGACTCCTAAAATAATTTCTTGACAGGTGTAAATGGTGCTATGCTTCGTGATTGTATGTGCTTTGCAGAATGAGTTTTAGATCTCAATGACATATAGAATCTGAATTATCAGGACAAAGGCAATTCTTTTACTGTAATATGTAGACTGATTGCGATGTTTGAACTGTTTCATTTATTTATAATGTTATAATCATTAATATTCCTTTTAGGGTACTCGCACAATACAGTTTTTGGTTCTTCATAGGTATATTAAGTGAAATTTCTGTCCCACTTACTAGCGCAAGCATTTACTTCCATTTTGTTTGGTTTGGGTTGAGGAAGGAAAATCCTCAATCCCTCCACCTTTGAAGGGGACGCTTTTGATGATGTGGATGTAACTATTTTTGAGCTTGATTGCATTTTAGTGTTTGTAAAGTTTTTTGGTCCTTTTTCAGGCATTGCATTTCTACATGAATATTTTTAGTTTGCATATGAATAATTTTGTCAACTTACAATTTTGAATTTCCTTAGATTCCACAATACTTTTATTGACTTGGTCATCCATTAGCTCCATTGAAGCTCTTTAATCTACTCATTGTCACAAAGGAGAACATGGTGGAGCACTTTTGGCTATTACCTTCAGTTCTGGATGAGACTTTGTGGCTTAAATAAGAGCCCTAGAAAGCCAAGAATGAAAACCATGGATAACCGAAACAATGATCTTTCCTTTTGCTCAAATTTAGTAGTTACTGGTATTCATAATCCGTGTTCAGTGAAGTTCTTATTTTCTCTAGTAACTAGGAGTGTTCATTTGGCTTTTTATTTGGTTCGATTTAAAATTTTAGTTTTAATTCGATATTGCAAAGTTCCAAACCATTTACAAGTGTGTTCCAAACTAATATCTGGAAATTATTTAATAAAACCCATCATTTACTAGTGTATTTCAAACCAAAAATTTAATGATTGTAAAAAAATTTTGGTCTTTAATTCGACTTGATTTCAAAAAACTCAAAACTGAAAATTCAAACCAAAATCATATCAATTTTGAAGAAGTCAAATATATGAAAATAATAATTTTAAAATGAAAATATAAATGGTTTTGATTTTCGATTTTCGAACCCTCTGGTTATATAGTATCTGCAGGATATTCTAACATGAAGCTTGTGAGTTGAAACTTCAAAAATACTCATAAATTTGAGAATCTTATTAGAAATCTTAATCAACAGATCAAGTATTTGTTTTTGCGTAGATTTTCAATCTTCAACTTATTTGGAAAGTTCATTTGAGTAATATTTTATGACAATTGACGAAAGAATTCTCTCAATTTCAGGAAAGTATGTTTGATGTTCCGATGTTTTTAGACTGTGTTTATTAACCTCCTCATGTTCTAAATCAAAGAAAATTATTCCACTATTTTTGTTGTTTAATTTGATTAATTACTATATTTAATGAAAGATTGATCTCTTATGTTGTGAATTCAAACTTGTATATAAACGTCTAAGCATGTTTGGATTTACATGCATAAAGGATAAATCCTTTCAAAGAAAAAAAACTAAATTTCTTCTTTAAAAAAAAAAAAGACACCTTCTGATCGTATGAGACAGGACAGTGGCATAGAAGCCACTCAATGTTTCTTATTTAGCCTTATGGACTTTTCAAACTGTACGGAAACTACTTTGTTTTCGTAAAATTTGTTAGAAACTGCATGCAGCTCATACTAACATGAAAAAGTAGTAAATTCCACCAAATGTTCATCCCCAACTTTATTGTCTTCATTTTTATTAAGTTTTTTTTTAAGAATATTAGGGTGTATTTAGATTGTATTTGTTTGGAAGAGATTTTGTCTTGAGTTTCGTAAAAGTAAATTTTTTGTGAGATAAAAAGTGTGACTGTGTTTAGTTGGGTGAAACACAATCTAGATAGAGTTATATTATTACAAAAGAGGACAATTGAAGGAAATGAGCATTGTGCCCAATGAAAACTAAATTCAAGACTGTCAAGTTTGGTATAAAGAGATTTTTATCAACTGAGCTACTATTTTAGCTCAAAATATTTATATTTTATGAAGCCTATTTATAATTCATGAAACCTATTTTATGGGAATGTTTTGTCATTTTCATTTAGCACAAAAATTTATGGGGGGAATCTCAAGTTAAATATTTATCAAACAGGTATCTATGTTCTTCCTCCATACATCATCGAACTCAAATCATTCCCGTTGTAGGAACTATTTTTACCTATAAGTTACCGTCTTCCACATCTACTTTTTCCTATTCTCATTATAATAGTATAGGATCATTTAAAAAAGAAGAAGAATAATAATAATAAGACTTTCACTTGGTGACCATATAGGCCATGAGATTCACCTCCTAGCTAGTTTTTGGAGCAAGTTAATGCTTTCTTCAGTTTGATAAGTCAAGATTGCTTCCTTCAGTGCCCACTTGTGTATAATATATTGCCCAACTTTAATAAAAGTGCGTGAAATATTGTTGCATTTGATGTTGAAATAATTAGGTACCAAACAAATAACACAATCTCAAATACATTAAAATCAACGAATTTATTCCAAAGTACTATTCAAAAGTTCATCTTTCAAGAGAAATTTCAATTGTCACGTCTTAGAGATCCTAACATTAGTCTATTAGCAGGCAGTTAGAAGTCTTTCTCACTTTGAAAATATCTTGTACTTAGACAAATAGGTTTTTAATTGAAAAGGTCACATTCGTTCAAGTAGAACTATTAAAATCTCTTTCAATTCTTTAATATTTTTCAACTATAAGTTAGGTATCGTTATCTCAATAATATAACTAAAACTTTTCTCAAATTTAGATAATTTGGATAGATACTCTCTTTCTTCTTTTCTATCGCTTACCTGATATAACACAATATATTGTGACTCTAGTTAGATTTATATTCTCGTACAAGAAGATATTCAACGAAAATCATTTTAAGATTTTAGATACCTGAATAGTGAACTGATTTTTGTTAAAACAAAGATCTTTTTAAATTCTATTTTACGTTTTTATTCCCAATCATAATATTTTCTCTTATATTCCCAATATTGAATGTAGGGGTGTAAACGGGTCCAAACGGGTCCGAAATATCCTATTCCGGACCCGAACCCGATTAGTTATTATTGGTATCGGACCCGAACCGATTATCCGACGGGTCCAAATAGGGTAGACCCGTGCCCTATCTTATAGGGTCTCGGGTTATGTCCGGTAGACTCAATAATATATTTTAATATAAATTTATAGATAATTAACCGTTGGATCAAACATATCTAACGGTTATGAAAAATTTAAGTATATAAAATATTTAATATTCAAAATTTAATCGAGTAATTAAGTAATCGAGTCTGGAACTTTGTGGACCGTACACGTACCCATTTAGAAGATGTATTATCGGGTTCAGGTTCAGATCCGGGTAAACGGGTATGAATATTGTCCTAGACCCGAGATTATCAGGTCGGATCTAGGCTGGGTTCGGATAAGACCCGACCCATTGACAACCCTAATTGAATGTCTGACAAGAACTCTCCAGCTCTTCCCAGCTTCAATTGTTTCTGCGGTTCCTATTTCCTAACTTGGAGGCAACATTTAATACGCTGAATATAAAGAGGACTTGGCAGGTCATTTTGGATTGTTTAATGGCTCTTGGGTTCTTCTTTTTTGACCAAACAATTCAAAAACTTTACTATTTATTAGTTTGTCGATTTTACTTATGGGGTGATTAAAAAAAAAGGAGAAACCAAATTCCCTATTACGCACTCTAAATTAGTCATGCATTTGGTACACTAAAATGGTAATGCTATGACTTTTTAGTCATTCTAGCAAGTTATTGAACTGATTAAGCATTGATTACATATATAACCTAGGAATCATTCATCAAATTTTGGTTTTTCTTGAGCTCAACTAATGCTGAATTTGTTGAGATGGAGGAATTTTGGGAGGCATCCACTTTGCTATATAGACGGAACCAAAACTTTCATTTAGGGAGGGCGAAAATCTACATTAACCTATACAAAGAATTTTTTTAAAATGTTGGGAAGACGAATTTAAAAAAAAAAGTAACTACAAAACTAAAAAATCTATAGTTATAAAAGTATTTTAAAAAATGTTGATGGGACAGCAGCCTCCCCGCTCTCTACTTCTATCCCTGCTTTGCTGCTATTCCTATTGTCTCATGACCAGCTTCTATTATCTTCAAACAACTACGCTTTGCCCTTGATGTTTCTTTAATTTAAAAGTTTTGTATTGTGGTCCGAAATTGGGTGGGAAATAGAAAGAGATAGATGCATTAACAAAATTGTACGATGAAATTGCAGATTGTGGACCAAAATCTCAAAAAATGAAATCAATGTTGGTGCAAAATAGGTGTATCTATATAAAGACATACACATATAGCATAGGAACACTGGGGCCATCAGTAGATTTTGGTACCAAGTGGGAAAAAAGGAAACTTACAAAAGTTAGAAGAACCAATTAAATGGATTGTGCTAATTAAAAAAATTCAAATAATAATAAAATTTATTGCAAAACATGTATATCCTCCGTTTCAAAATATAAGACTTTTTAATTATTTTAAAAGTTATCCTTTGCATATATATAATTTTCTCAATTTTTATTATACTAGTAAAATTAATTAATAATATAATAAGAAAAAACATATATTATATATTCTCTTCTTTATTAATTTAAGCAAAATATGGAGAAAATATTATTTAATAAAATGCCTTTCTACTAATTAAGACACTACCTCACTACTTATAAGAATTGAAGTATGTCTTCACCTCACCCTTTAAGATAATTTTTCTTAAAAAGAAAAAAGAAAAGAAAACTGCACTTGTTTGGGAAAATCAACTTGCATATTTCATCCCCCGGCTTATGAAATTAATGCATCAAGGCAAGAATAACACAGTTAGGCAGCTCTGTTCTCACGTAACACGGAGGAAATATATTCAAGATTTTTCTCCAAAGTTAGGTAGGGGTTGTTCGAATTTCGACCAGTTTTCTTGGCAGTAAATTTCTTTCACGTTTATTACAGGAAAAAAGTGTTTGAACTTCCATGACAGAACAAAAAATGAAACTCTCCTTAATTGTGATGTCTTATCCTAACTGCAAGTATTGAGGTCTGAGAGTTTGACTTCTATCTAATGCAAGATTTACCTCAATTTTTAATAGAGTTGTTTTTCTCTTTACTAAGGCTTGTAATATTATATTATAATTGATTCTAAATTACGTAATATTCAATAATACCGCCCCCAACAAAAAATGAAAAAGAAGGCAAAAAATGAAAAAGAAAGAGGAAGAAAGAGTCAATGTAACAACTCTCGTTACTTTTCACCACCAAAAAAAATAAAAAAATAAAAATATAAAAACCCTTCTTACGATTGAGAAATTGTACTTATATCTTATTGTCATAGTTTATATACAATTTAATATTAATTGTTCCCTTGGCTCAGAGGTCATGACTTCATAACCGAACGCGTTCAGAAAAAGTTTCCATTGATAAAGCTGTTCAGTTTTGAATCAGAATTACGACTAATATTTGGACAAGTCCTTTTTAAAAAAAATAAAAAAAATCAGTTTCGTTTTTCTTTTCTTTGGCATTTACTACTACTAGTCAGGAGTGCATGTTACTCGCAATGAATTCACTCACAAGACTTCTCTCTGGATATTTTTTGTGGTCTCTGGACCCAATATCAGTACCTTATTTGTCCCCTCTCTTGCTGCCCTCATTAAGTATTTAATAACCCCGTTTTCTTTTTCTACAGTAATTTGTGTCTGCTAATTCGCACACAGTGTCTAAGTCCACTAATTTGGATCCTATATTTCTGTTCAAGATGATCATGATATAGACTCCTACTTTTGAGTACAATTTGATGGGGAAAAGTCTCTTCCTTTCCTTCTTTCTTCCATAGAAAATCTTATGTTGTGCGTGTGTTACGTCATGTAACAAGTCGGTCGAAAGAACTTAGCAAATTGACACTCCTTCATGTATTAGGTATCCGCACTTGATCCTGTGTTATTAATAACTGTCTGTGTCTCGCGAGCTGCGCTGCTGTCTGTTGCTAATTGATCTCATTGAAGTGCAGTACTCATGAGGCCAGCAGACAAGGCAATGGTAAATATTGGAGATGAGAAAATGGCTATGACGATTCTTACCACATAGTAGTCAAATATATTATTGAGTGAACCCTGCAACAAAACTTGCTATTGCCCTGCCTACTAGCTCTATGAGATACTGATAAACACATGAAGATTTCATCTGATAATCAAGGCCCTTGAGAATTTATGTAGCTTTTGCTTCATCCATACCAACTACCATCTCAGGCTTGGGGCCCTTCATTTACTGCTCCTGCTAACACTTCTTCCTGTGTTTATTTATATATGATGCTTTTGCCTTCTTCTTTTCATCCTAAGTTCATTGCTACCATGGCAGGTAATCAAGTTGCTGTTGTGCTCTTCCTCACTTTGGCTCTTGCAACAGTCCATGGTTCTTCAAGTCATGTCCTCAAGGGTTCTGTCACCTGCTTAGACTGTGATGATCACAATGATCTCTCAGGTTTCTACTAATTCTTGCGCGCTGTATTGCTTTAATTGTCTAGCATTCATCTTTTAAATCCTCCGAGAAAAATGCTTATTTCTCAAATCTATATATAGATCACAGCTTTGTAAATGTAACATACTGCAGAACAGATAGATTTAAAGTGCGTTGGACCCATTAATAGGTGCTAAAGTATTCAACTTTTGAAAGAACTTTTTAACATTAACGTTGTGGTGATTAGTGTAAATGTATGTGGTGAGACCTAGTTGTACCGACAGTGAAGTACTAATGACTTGATTTGCTGTTTCTTTTGGTTTACTTTCCATATTTGGCACAGAAATCAAGGTCTTGGTGAGGTGCAGCAATGTGAAAAAGATGGCTACGGCAATCACAAAAGAAGATGGCACTTTTGAGACTGAGCTTCCACAGGACGCCTCTGCAACTTCTGCTGATACACCCAAATGCCTAGCCAAGATTGTTGGAGGTTCAAGCCTGCTTTATACTTCAGGAAAGAAGACTAATTCTAGGGTTGTCAAAGTCCAAGGCCAAGATTACTACACAAACTCAGAGCCTCTCAACTTCTACAAGTCATGCCCTCCAAAGAAATATGCAGGATGTGCTTCAGCAGGCTTTGGTTCATCCAAGACTGTTGATGTACCTCTACCAAGGGAGTGGGGACTAGCACCATCTAGCTACTATGTCCCTTTCGTTCCCATCATTGGCATACCCTAAAATTCGGGCTGAGTTTTAAAACTTACGTGTTATTTATTTTGGTTCTTTTTCTTGACACTTGGCGATAATAGATATTCGAGATACTAAAAAAAATATTTGTTTACTGTGTTATTGTATCAGTCCATATATTAATTAGTAGCATAGGTTTGTGTTGTTGTTGTAAAAATATGAATATGTAAGTGCTCTTATAATTATTTAGATTTGTGAGTGTAGAATGTATTCAAAACGCTATTTGTTTTCGTATAATGGTACATGTGAGTGTTGTATTAACCTTTTATAGATATATTTGTAGTATATAAGTAATTCTATAAACTTGTTATTTATTGTTGTATTTATTCTTAATATTTGAGTTGTCCTTTTCAAATTTTTTAACATTTTTTTATTGATTAGACGAAAATTAAATTAAATAATTGTTGCCTTTTTGGGGATTAGTACATAATTCATTTCCATTTCCAATTCCTTTGCTTGGAACTCCAGAAAATGAATAGAATTGAAAACCCAAATACAAACATACCAAGGGCACTAAAGGTATTTTCGTCATTTACACAAGGATATTGTGGTCATTTTACACCAAGAAATTTTTTGTCATTTTGCACTGGGAATTTTGGTCATTTGGATCCATATTTTGGTTATCCTGCACTGAGGGTGTGTTTTCCATTTTGCAGTAAGAATATTTTTTCATTTGGCATCGGGGGGTTTTTTTTTTTTTTTTTGTCATTTCCCACAAGGTTATATTCCACATTTTATACCAAGAGTATTTTTCATTATTTTACACCAAGCGTATTTTTGTCATTTTACACAAAATGCATTTTCGTCATTTTACAAGAAGGGTATTTTTCTCATTTTATTCTAAAGTCATTTTTCATTGACGACATTTTCATCGTTTTAGAATAAAAGTTTTTTTCATCATT
Organism: Rauvolfia tetraphylla; assembly: GCA_030512225.1. Classification (NCBI taxonomy): domain Eukaryota; kingdom Viridiplantae; phylum Streptophyta; class Magnoliopsida; order Gentianales; family Apocynaceae; genus Rauvolfia; species Rauvolfia tetraphylla. The sequence goes on from JAJQKT010000062.1 coordinate 3,781,667, forward strand.
TTGCATCTGAGTGTCCTTTTCTCATTTTATACTAAGGGGATTTTTATCAATTCATACCAAGGGTATGTTTGTCATTATGCACCACTAGTACTAGTGAGAGAGAGAAAATATGTGTGCGTGTGAGTGAGCGAGAGAGAGAGTGAGAATATGCAAGAGAGAGTGCATGTGTAAAAAAATATATATGTATGTGAGGGAGGAATACCTGAATAAAATCTAGTCCCTTTTAGTTTTGATATGTTGAGAGAGGAATGCCTAAATAAAACCTAGAATTTTGAGTGTAAACGAGATCAAATTAAATACTTTGAATCTTCTAATACATTGTCTAATATAATAGTTAAATTGTACTAAACGTAGCCATTGTTGGATTAAAAAAATGAATAAATTTGAACTAATCACATAGCTTCATATAGTACAATTTAATTGATTTACTAGATAAATAAGCTAAAGAATACTCCCTCCATTTCAAAATAAGGCCTTTTAGCCTTTTTCTTTCTTCTCACAATGTTTGACCTTTATGAATTTTAAGGATAATTTTTCTAAACTTACCCTTACTATAAATATAATTTTTATATTCTTTATTTTATTAGCAAAATTAATTAAGAATATAATAAAAAATATATTTAATCTAGGTAAAAAGAGGCATAAGGCCTTATATTTTAAAATGAAGGAAATATAATAGAAGTTTCAATCCTCTGACCAAAAATAAAACAAAAACAAAATAAAAGAAAGAAAGTTTTGAGCCTCGAATTAAATTAATAATTTTGAATATAGTCTTGCGTAAATATCTTTTTTAAAAATCAGCAATTTAAAAGACTATTAATATATTAATAGTCTTGAAAGTTGCTTCAAGAAAAAAAAAAAGTCCGAGATAGGACTTAGATTTGGTCGGGGTTGATAAACACCTTTTAGAAAGGTGAGAAATGAAACGTCGCTTTCACCTTATAGTTTTGGATCTTGACAAAATAGCATATATATAAGTGCATCATGATTTGTAGTAAAAAATAAGTCTAAGAACAAAAGAAAAAAACAATAATAATAAAGGAGATTCGACTAAAATTTGAACACGAATAATAAAGGAGATTCGACTAAAATTTGAACACGAATCGAAGCCTTTATTGGGATTTGGCTAGCTCTAAAGGATAAACCAGCAGCAAGCAAGAAGAGAGAAGGGAGTGAGAGTTGTCTTGTGAGAGAGAGAGGGAGAGGCAACCGACGGTTCTATTAGGGTAAGATTGCATTAGATTTTTTTTAGTTGAATTGTATTAAAAATAGTAAAAATAAATTATTTGTAAGAATAAAAGTAAAATTTAAAATAAAAAAATATTTAAAAAATTAAATAAAAATTCAATCTAAATATACCGTAAAGCTAGTGTAGTTATCCTCTTTCGAATATTTTAACGGATCAAAAATGAATCCTATTAGCGGATCAACCCTAGTTATCCTCATTCGAATATTTCAAAGTGAGGGATATCTAGAGAGAGAGAGAAAGAGCATGGGTTTAACCCATTTATACAACCTTTGTTTATTTTTTTAATAAAATATTTTAATTAGCAAAAAAAGATTATGAAAATATGACCGAAGGAATATAAAATTTTTTTTATTATAACTGTTCTATTTAGCAAAAAAGGTGTCATATTTAATAAAAATATGACAATTAAAAACTAAAGTCTCAACAAATCTCAAAGATATGAGATTATGTTACACTTTTTGTCACATTCATAAAATATTGCTACATATATCACTTTTTAAAAAAAAATCTTTATTTTTCTCCATATATTATAATTTTTTAAAAAAAGAATTTACACATAATAATTTAATAATAAAAAATATAAAATAAAATACAAAATGAGACAAAAAGATCCAAACTCCCTCAAGAAAACTCGATTGACACCGTAACTACGGCAAATCTATTTTCTTGACTAACATATGTCAAGGGGTACAGTCACAGCCCACCAAAACAATTGCCAACGTTACTTGTAACATAGACAAATCTAAAGGCTCCAAATTATCCCAAAAATATTATGAAGACTCATTCAAATGAAATTAAGTCATTGTTGCTTCACTAAGCCTGGCCTTTATTGGACAAAATAGCATCAAAATTTCTGTCTGTTTCCCAGCATTGCCGCGTGACTCTGGTTTTTCTCCTTTCACTCGGCGCTGTCCCTATCTCCCTCCTCCTCCACTCGTATGGACACGGTTTTTTCCCCATGCCCTTTATATATATATCGGCCCCGCAAAAGCTGCAGAAAGCACAAAAATTAACCAAAAAATATCCAGACAATTTTTGTAGCAGAAACCATCGAGATTGATCAAAATATGCAAGAAGAAAAGAGAGGTGAAATCAAACAACTCCCACCTGGGTATCGATTTTATCCAACTGAAGAAGAATTGGTTTCTTTTTATCTTCGCAAGAAGCTCGAAGCGAAGAGAGATCAACCCGACATAGATCTCGTTATTCCAGTTATCGACATATACGAGTTCGAGCCATGGCTGCTTCCGAGTTCGTTGATCATACTATAATTCTTATTTTGCAGCTTCTTCTTTGCAGTTTTGAAGTGATTAGCAGTAACATTTTCTGTTTTGATTTTATGCGCGCAGAGCTTTCGGGAGAGCTGTGCAATGGAGATACTGAGCAGTGGTTTTTCTTCGTACGGAGACAAGAAAGAGAAGCTCGAGGAGGACGGCCTAACCGGACCACTGCTTCCGGTTACTGGAAGGCTACAGGTTCCCCTAACTACGTTTATTCTTCTGATAATAGAGTGATTGGAGTGAAGAAAAGCATGGTGTTCTATAGAGGAAAAGCTCCTACGGGAAAAAAGACCACTTGGAAAATGAATGAGTACAGAGCCATTGAGGAAGAAATGCCCTGCTCATCCACTCAACCTATTCCCAAGGTGCATAGCCATTTTGATCATTTTCTTGGTGCTTTATAGGAATTTATACATTATTTATTTTAAGGTGTACGACAATTCATGTTACTGTACAATTTATGTGAGTCGAGTTTTTCTTCTCGGATTGGATGTGCTAATTCAAGTGAATGGTTTCTTTTGGCTACTATGCAGTTGAGGCATGAAGTATCGTTATGTAGAGTTTACATCATATCAGGGAGTTTCCGGGCATTTGATCGTAGGCCACAGTGGACCGAGACAAGGGGAGAGATGAGTCAAGATCACTTAGCCGCCAGAAGTACAATATTGCCTTCTCAAATGGTAGAACTGGTTGCGAGAAGATCAAGCTCACCCAAGAGTTCATCATCAGCAAAACAGACTAGCGATTTTGATCATATGGATATTAATGAAGAAGACAGGACCAAATGGCTTGAAGGGTTCGTGGAACGTAAAATTTAGAGCATGAGATTTCCACAGATGACCTATTTGCGTGTAGGAGAAGAATCTGAGAGAGAGACAGACCATGTCCTATCATATTCAAACTTACATCATTGATGATTTTTTCTGTGGAAATTTTGTATTGATACATATTTCTATAAAAGATTGTGGTTCTAGCATTTTCTATCAATTTCTTTCATTAAAAATTTGTCGGACTAATTAATTAAATTATCCATTGAAAAGTATTCTTCTCCCTTTTATATCTTTTCGTTTATTACCTAATACATTTCTTGATATACTATTAATTATTATTATTTAATATTTAGAGTTTATTTTTTATACTATTAATTATTATTATTTAATATTTAGAGTTTATTTTTAAAGTTTAACATTTATCTTGGTTAATTTAGAATATATAAATAAAAATTTGTATATTTAAAAGTGTCACACTCTCAATCGCTCGTTTGGTGAAATTAGGAGTATATGGGTTTTTTTGGCTATTCAAGTATGATATAGATTGCGGGGAAGTGGAACGAAAATATTTTTTACGTCATATTGTGCTATATTATCTTGCCAGTAAATTAAGTATTTATATGACTTTTAGTTGCTTGGATAGAATTGCTAGAGGTCTTTGAATAAATAGTTTGAAGATTTATTTAACATGTCATGTGTAAAGTTTAATATTTGATTTCGAATCCTATATAACATTTCCTGTAATATCTCTTTTTAATATTTCTTTTATAGATTTAAGATTTATTTTTTAGAGTATTAAGTTTGTCTTTTATTCTTTAGAATTTATAAATAAAAATTTTATAATAAGAATATATAGGAACGTAACAGTGGACGTTTCCAATAGGGTCAACTTGGATAGAATTTGGTTTCAAAAACAAATTCAAAATTTTAAGTATGGGACGATCCACATCTCTTCTCATGAACAATTTAACTCTTACGAAATTCAAGATAAAAATCTCAAAACCAAACATTATATAATCATAATCACACCGAGGTGAACTTTACCTAAGGTAAGCTATGATAAGATAACAATTTCATACAATAATTTTAATCTCAATATTTTTAAATTATGTGTTAGGATTTTGAGCCAATTAAGGGATCATTCGTAGGAAATCTGATTTACATAAATTAGACTTCACGAATATACCAATGGATATCGAGATTAACTAATATGACATATTCCAGTAAGTTCCGAAGACAAATACAGCGTATGCACGACCAAAAGCCATATAAATTTCTTCAGTTTTTGTCAACATATTGGCAGGAAAACTCCAAGTCTCAGTAGTCGCAGAATTCCCTTTTTTTTTTTTTTTGTTGATAAATTACTTCCATCTCTTTCTTGACAAACTACTTGTTGAATAGGAGAATTCAAGCAAGACTGGACGTACAAAATTTTGCTTTCACACACTACACTATAATAAGATAAAAATTATTAAACTGTGCAAGATTAGATAATATTAAACACTATAATAAGATAAAAATTATTAAACTGTGCAAGATTAGATAATATTAAATTGCACGCCTCAATTACGTGAGATTAATCGTATATACTTTTAACTTAAAATATTTACCAAATCTTGATTTAGAAAATTTATAGTGTATTTAGATTGAATTTTTATTTAAATTTAATTGTATTAAAAATTATAAAATAAATTATTTGTAAAATAAGAAATGAATACTCAAAATAAAAAAAAATTAATTTAAAATCAATCCAAGTTCATCTTTATTTGTACCAGGTAAAAATCTAAACTTAATTGTATATTTTTTTCCCTATAGCAATAATATATATTTTAAAAAACAAAAATCAAGAAGACGTAGTCTATTACATAATGTCTTTCATTGTCTAAGTATAGTGAAGTCTGTATGCTTGTTTCTGGGTTGAGATTCAACGTGGACTTGGAAAAGTTAACCACTGTCTGAGTTCTTTTTCCAGCAAAATATAGGTGTAAAATAGCACTTCTATCAAAGTCAAAATTTGGTCTCGTCAGCGGGATAACCATTTGATTCCATATGGTTTTTGGTTCTTTACAGCAACATGAACGCGTCATTATTACCTAATATATCTTCTAAAGCTAGTAAAGGAATTGAAGAAAAATATTTTGATTTTGTATTATTTCTATATTAGGTCTTCTCAAGATCTCAAGTTAGTTGCCTTCAGAGGGGAAACAAAAAAAAAAAAGAATTACAAGTTATTTATTCTGAAAAATAGTCAATTTAGTCTTTAGAGTTAATGTCTCACCATTATTTGTTCTTACAAATCTTTTTTTTTTATGTAGTCTTGCTATTACCTTCTCAGTAGATTTCTATTAGAAAATAGTATGTACGAAGTGCGTGGTATTTATGTGAATATATATTTATTTAATTAATACTAAAAAATTTTTTAAAATAATTTATTTTATTCCAAAAATTAATCGTTTATTATAAAAATAATCTATTTTATATTATTTAAAAAAAATAACATGTGCTAAATGCGTACTGTTTTACAACAAAACATGTGATAAAATATAAAATATTTAAAGATTATAAATATTAAAAAAGAATTTATGGTACTAAACAATAAGACTCAAATTTCAGAGACTAATTCGATTATTTTTTTAATTATTTAGAAGATTGTTTTTGTTGATGGATCAGGAGTTGACCGAAAGTCATTTTAAATTGCGGCAATCGTGGGATTTCTTCTTCTTCTTTTTTTTTTTTTTTTGGATGGGGTGGGGGGGGCGAATCAAGGAGAAAAGTGTGGGAGCAACTGCGCCAATGCAAAAATTACTCATGTACGCTCTTATCTTTTTATATTGCGAAAACCAGCTGGGAGAGCGGGAAATGTTATTGGTGCTTTGATTTTATTTTTTTTCGAATCAGTATTTTCGTATTCAAGCAGTCTCTTTTTTGCAGTTGACCAGATCATTTTTGGGAAAGACTCAAATTTTATTCACCTATTGGCAAACTCAGCATCATTGACTTTTCCATTTTTTGCTTTTTACAATAAGCAAGAATGATTGACTATTTCACCTTACAAACACTCCATGTATTTGGATTAGTTTTCAATATTAAAATTAATATATTTTTTTATTTTTTTTCACATTGAATCTCATCTCTTTTTACAAATCAATTCACTTTTTTTTTAAATTTTTAAATCAAGAATCCTCTAAAGAAACCAGAACAATTGGCTAGTGCACATAAATAGAAATTACCTTAATCTCCTTTTTGACAAATTGCTTCTTGTATTGATCATTTTCGCATAATTCTTTATATGAATAGAAAATTCCTTTAATACCTCACAAATCTAAACCTATTAGGTGGGCTTTTTAAGACATTAACGTAAAAGTAAAAGAAATCCCTTCGACAACGTATACTACGTATCTTCGTAGTCGTAGTCCGAAGTAGTCTTTGACTGCCAAATGTAGATAAGGTCATTGTTCGGATTTCCACACAGACCTGGAAAAGTTAGCCATCTTTTGGGCCCCTTTTGCCAAAAACAAAAAAAAAAAAAACACATATTACGTGAAATTTCAATCAATGTGGAGATTTGATGTTTGGAAACGACGCCATGCTGCTTTCCAGTTGTTTTTTTTTATAAATTAAGTACTGTCATATATAATTTTTTAAATTATATATAATAAAAATTTAATTATTTTTTAAAAAAAATTTCTCTTTTTTACCTAAAATTTCATTAAAAATTATCTAATTTTAAAATTTTAATTATATTTTTTAAAATTATAAATTAAAATTATTTAATTATATAAATTATTTATTAATAATATTTAAAAAATAAGAATTTTTTAAAATGAGATCAATACGTGATAAAATTTTTATGTGAGAAAAAAAAATAAAATTTTTTTATTATTAAATATTTAAATATATATATATATATATATATTTTATGAATAAATTAAACAAATTAAAATAATTAATACTTAGTATTAGGCATTATAATCAAAACCTAAGCAAGAAAAAATTTATCTCATCGAATTAGTACTATAAATAGATAATTCAAGCATAATCATATAATACCCTTTTATGCAATGAAGAATTCTACGTCTTGAGGGATGTTTGGACTCTTAGAACAAAAGGCGGATTATGTTACTTTCCAGTTGGCAACTCTATTCTTGTGCCTTAGTTGAATCCTGTAGATGATGTTGTCCTTTCTTCATCCGTTGCTCGGGAGAGGAATTATCTCCAAGACACACGCCTTTAATGTTTACCGAGTATTTATCGTATAATAATCTAGGTAAATCATTGTATTTTCTAACAAGTTATTTATAGCAACACGAAAAAGCGCGGCAACTTATTCAATGCGCTAAAGCTAATAATGGAATTGAAGAAAATATTTATGATGGGAATTCTATACTTAGATATTTTTATTAGTCAAGTTTTATTAAAAGTAATAAAAATAAATTTTTATAATAAAAAATAAAAATTTAAAGTGAAAAATAAAATTTTTTTAATTAAAAAGCCAAACTTCTATAATATTGTTGGTAGACTAGACCTTGACCTCGAGTCATGATAAATTGCCGCAACCCTGTCGCTTTACGTTGTCTCCTTGACCCTTGTAAATGGAGAGTGCACGTGGAGCGCCAAGCCTTTTCAACACCGCCAGCAACCGATTCAGCAGTTAGATTTTATTTAAATTATATTTTTTTAAATTAAACACACAATCAAATTTTATTTATATATATATAATTTACTTTTATAAAATTTAAGATAAAATTTCTTTCAACCAAACATAATTCAAATACACTCTTAGTTTCTATTTTTATTTTTTTTGAACTGATGAATATTACATTAGATAATTATAAAATTCAAAATTTTTGAACGGTAAATAATGTTTTTTTCTCAAAGTGATTGTATCTTCATTAATTAGTAAGACAAAACTCGAGTTGCACCCAGAGAGTCTAACTCTTATATAAAAAAATGTCTGAGTCAAAACTCTTTTAACATGAGACTACAGATAAAAGTTAAACTCGTAATTTTATATTGATATTAATAATTCGCTAACTAACTATCCCAACAAGTTAGGTTAAGTAATCCTTTATTAACTAAACTATTTCCTTGACTTGATTTAACAATTTGTTTTCAAGCAATTAATTATTTTCTCAAGTGAGATAAGTTTTATGAAGAAATTATATGACAATAGTTATAATTTGATTAATTAGTATCTAGTTACATCTATTCAAACAAAGTCAATACAAAATTCATATCAAATCTCAAAAATTTTTTATGTTTATTTTTATAAAATTCCAGAAACAATATCCTCAAACATAAACTCCATCCATATACACCTTACAAATTTCCATGAAACTCTTGACTTTCGCTCCTTTTGGCATATCAGCATGGTTTACTTTAATATTTTACTCTAGTAATTTTTCTGATAACCCTCACTCCATTCTTTTCGAACAAAGTTTAATAATAGATCAATTTCTTTTCTTGAGAATCTGAAACAGAAAATGCTTAAAAAAGAAAAGCAAAAACAGAAAATATACCAACTTAATGTGAGTAACTCCCAAAATTAAAGGGTGTTCTTGGTCTTCCATGCATGAAAAGCTTTGAGTTTTGAACTCCATCACGGCAAGAAAAAGAAAATTCAACATGTATACTAATTCGTCTAATCTTTTAATTCACATCTCTCCAAAGAAGAAATGAACAACAGCAACTTAGCTACCTTGCAATGAAATTGAATAAAGTAACAAATCATCAATATTGATTGATGATGGCTTTATTTGGCTTGTATTTAGATTTGAAAATTTTCATCTTGAGTGTAGCAAAAGTGGATTTTCGTAAGAGAGAGAGTGTAGCAAAAGTGAATTTTCGTAAGAGAGAAAATAGGACCTAATTGATGACAAAACTCAATCCAAATGAAACCTTACCTTTTCTAGAATAGTCTTTTGATCTACAAGAAAAGTATGGATTCAACACCTTCATTCATGAGAAATTCTCAAACCATGAGAAATTCTCTTCTTTATTAAAGAAATAAAAATGAAAACTCTAGTAACTTTTCTTCCAAATATCTCAAACTTTGGATCTTGAAAATAGCCTCTTGACTTGGGCAGCAATTGAGAATCATTACACCCCCTTTCATCATAACAAAAAAAGTACAATATGTTAGTTAAAAGTCGGTTAGGTGGGAATCCAACTACTCAGGTTTGCAAATGAGTAGGAATGAGAATTTCAAAACACATGGCTTGAATTTGAGTTTAATGCGTTCCCCAAGCATAGGCAATGAAATGTAATCCCAATTCCTAGAAGATGCAGAGTTTGAAGTTTTCAAACTAGAATCAATTCTTATTATATTGAATTTAAGAAAGATAAGATATTCGTGTTGAGACAGTAACACATATTCAAAGTTCAAAGTAATCAAATTTTAAATTTCAAATTTCAACGACTTATTGATTCAGAGAAGAATAAAAAATTTAATAATGTAAAGAAAAGGTTTTGTTATACAATTAATGTACTTATTAATTTTTTTTATACCACTAATTATTGAGTCTTTAACCAACTAGAAATTAGAAGGTCAATCATTATGTTCTAAAATGAAGATTTTAAAAACTTGTACTTTGGACTGAGTCTTTATGTAATCGTCACTGCTACCACTAATCAATGAATGGTCTTCTTTGCTCCCTTAAAAGAGTACAATAATACAGTGAAATTGGATTCAATTGTAACAGTAATTGTATGGATATTGATATATAGCTGATAGAATTGTGATCACAGATCATCTTATATATATGGAAAATTGAGAAATCGAAGTAAAAAGTTGCATATCAATAGAACATGGAGAATGGTTTAAGCTTCGTCGGTGCATTAATTAGCTATGAATTAAAAGGGAAATTCCCCATTAATTGTGATATCAACAACCCGACAAGGCGACAGTGCCCATGAGATTGTCCATTTTGACTAAGGAGAATGTGCATATGACTTTAAAAGAGAAATTTGCTTCTTTAATATTTATGAGATGACGAAATGAATCAAATATAGGACTCTTGTCTCACAAGTAGTGGCCATTCAAAAGAGGTTTGAACTCTGTTGATACTACCACTTAGAAATATTGTGATAGTCCTCATAAGTCACGCAATTTACTAGAACTAAATTCATCTTTTTCTTTTAAATGAGACGGTTAATGAAAATTTATTATTATAAATTCGTCCCTTTTAGTAAAGTCAACATTTATTTTGAGCAATTCCAAATTGAGAATGTTGATATTCAATTTGTAATAGAACTAAGTATGGTTTAAATAGAATATTTTAGATAAAAAAACACTGGGGAATGAAATGGGAAAGATTACAAAACAGAAGTATGTTATATTGAATTTTGTAAAGATAAAGTGTTCGTGTAGAGACAATAGCACATATTCAAAGTTCAAAGCAACTAAATTTTAAATTTCAACTACTTGTTGATTCGGCAAAGATTAAAAAATTTAATAATGGTAAAGAAAAGTCTTCTTATACAATTAATGTAGTTATTGATTTTTTTTTGGCTGCCACTAATTATTGAGTATTTAATCAGCTAGTACTTAAAAGGTCAATTATTACGTTCTAAAATGAATATTTTCAACCTTCTTGTTTAAAAAAATTTGGATTTTGCAGTGGAAAATTCTAAGGATCGGGAGCATAATGGATTGAACCAAGATAGAAATGTAGCGGAAGTAAGTGGCAGCTTCCACCATGGGGAACATTTACGCTCCATGTGGATACTGCTTGGAACCCTCAAGGCCTTACCTACTCGAGTTGGAGTTATGTTAAGAAATCATTCTGGTGATGTCTTGTTTGCTATGGCGAAGAATCTAAAACATACAATTTAGCTTAAACATGCTGAAGTGCTTGTAATCTTGGAAGATCTTAAGCTTGTTGACCGTGTTAAGCTTATTCATACATATGGAAAGGAGGATTTGGACAATTGTATGTGTGACAAAGGGAAGATTTGTGAAGATCAGCAATAATCAATCAAGAAGATCATGACAATCTTTACAATATTTGTATAACATCATTTTAATCACTGAAATATCTTGTTTCCTTTATACAGTGTTATTTCCTTTTGTACTGTAGGTCTTCCCTGCATAGTAGAATTATAAATGCATCATTATACACTTCTCTTTGTGATATATAGAAATATAGAAGCTAAGCTTCTTTCTCCCATTATCTTTTATTTTTCATGGGATCAGAGCAACTTGTTAGGGTCTCTTAATCCTGTATTTTTTTTTTTTCCTGTTGCTTCTCTCTTACTTTCTCCCGGATGGCAAAGCCCCAAATTACTCAGACTAGTCTATATTTTGTTCATTCCAATGAAAATCCTTCTATTGCTCTGGTTTCTCCTCCTCTCTTAAATTCTAGCAATTACCACTCTTGGTCCAGAGCTATGCGCACTGCTTTGATGTCAAAAAATAAAGAAGGTTTTGTTGATGGAACAGTCACTAAGCCAGCCAAGGATGATCCTCTTTATTCTTTATGAAGCAGAACAATAGTTTGGTGGTAGCTCGGCTTTCACATGCAGTAGATCCATCCATTGCTCAAAATATTCCATTGATGCATACTGCGATTGAAGTTTGGGAAGATTTTAATGACCATTTTTACAAGAGGGATGAGCTTCGTCTTTCTCTTCTACTTAAAAGAATTTCATTCAATCAAGCAAGAAAATTTAGAAGTAACTGACTTCCATACAAAGTTGAGAATCATATGGGATGAGATACTTATTTGTGTCGCCTTCCTCAGTGCACCTGCAAGCCAAAATGCAGATGTGAGGCACTCTAAACAATGCATACTTACATGGACTCGGATTATATAATCCAATTTCTAAAGGGGCTCAACGAAAAATTTTCCCATGTCAAATTGCAAATTTTGCTCCTTGATCCACTGCCGATAATTAAGCAGATATTCAACATGATTGTCCAGCATGAGAGGCAACTACAACATGTCTCTATTCAACCAATGATCGATATAGGACTACTTCCCACTCCAAGCACTCCTGTGTCTTCTCAGTCTGCATTTTTAGCCTGTTAGTCTGCAACTACAAAGGTCCAAACCAGAACTAGAGGAAGGTAACTATTTGCACATTTTCTGGCAAGAAAGGGCATACCCACGATCGATGTTACAAAAAACATGGGTATCCCCCTTTTCATAAGGGCAAAGGGAAAAATATTGTGTCTGCAAAACAAGTGGCTGTTTTGCCAAACGAAGCCCTTGCTGTGACCTCTCTTGCTACTCCCTCAATGCCTATTTCAAATGCACAATATAACCAGTTGCTTGTCCTTCTTCAAGGGCTCAATCCCTCTACTACAAATGCTGTTTCTTCTTCTGAACCAGTCATCGAACCAGAACACCGTGTCATGTCTATTACTAGTAATTCTTCTTTTGGTTCACAATTCGGTAAGACATTGGCGAAATATTTAAAGCACTGGATAGTTGATTCAGGGGCTAGTAATCACTTAGATTGCGACTTTCTCTCTTTTCCTCTATAATTCACATTCCTACTACTTCTGTTCGATTAGCAAATGGTAATATCTTGACTATTTGACAAAAAGGATCAGTTCATCTAAATTCTTCTTTGACTCTACACGATGTGTTTTATGTTCCAGAATTTAAATTCAAATTACTCTGCTTGAGTCAATTATTCAAACAATTTCATATTTATGCTATTTTTCAATCTAACTTCTGTTTCCTTCAGGACCTCACCACATGGAAAACTATTGGATTACCTAAAGAAATTCGTGGCCTTTATGTCTTGCAGCCATCCCTCCATTTTCAGTTCCCGAATCTGCTTCAAATATTGCCACCGTGCATGCATCGCCCTAGTGACAATAATTTTAGTATAAATAATAGTCTTTTATGGCACTACCATTTAGGCCATTTGTCGCCTTCACAGCTTATGTAGGGATATAGAGTGCGGAAGCGAAATAAATTCAACCAAAGATTATGAGAAATTAAGAATGATAATAAAAATGACACTAAAAATTTTTAGGTGGAAAAATCCTCTGTAAATAGAGGCAAAAACCACTGGCGAGAGATCCAAAATTTCTACTATAAATTTGTGAGGAGTACAAAATATTTTCTATAGACTATGAAGATTAGTCTAAATAAACATTCTCTACAGAGGAAGAATATCCAAAATAAAATGTAGAGAAATATAAAGAAAATATAGGATGGATGAAGTTTGCTGTTTGCTTTGCTTCGCTCGGCTCTCTTTTAATTTCTGAGGTGCAGGAGTTGCCTATTTATAGGCAACTCCCGCACATTGAGAGAAAACTTCAGCCGGCAGTCTTGGTGGGGAGGAATTTGGCAGCAGCCATGATGAGCCGCAGAAAATGACTGAAGCAGTAGCAGCCGAAATCTCTGAAGTGCAAAGAGTTTGGCAAGCCTCAATTGTTGACTAATTCAAAGGAGAAAGGTGAGCAGCCCACAAATCTCCACCTTGATCACCTTTGGAAATACTCTCTCGCCATGAAGTCTTATTCAATTTTGAATGATACCAGCTAAGTCCAAGCAATGATCGAACTTAGCGGTTGGAAGTGGTTTGGTTAACATGTCTGCAGAATTTTCAGCTGTGTGAATTTTCTCGACTGTAATATCTCCTGCAGAAATAATATCTCGGATAAAATGGTAGTTAATATCAATATGCTTGGTTTTTGAGTGATGCTTGTTGTTTCTGGTCAAGTGAACAGCACTCTGACTGTCGCAGAACACAACAAGAATGTCTTGTTGTAGACCAAGTTCACTTACCAAGCCTCGGAGCCAAATAGCCTCTTTCACTCCTTCAGTTGCAGCAATATACTCTGCTTCAGTGGTGGACAAAGCAGCGATGGCTTGAAGTGATGAATATCAACTGATAGCAGAAACACAAAGTGTAAAAATATAAGATGAAAGTGACCTTCTCCGATCTAAATCACCACCGTAGTCAGCGTCAACATAACCAACTACGCCTCCGGGATCAGCTCTTTGTCTATCAAATACCAAACCAATATCGGAAGAACCCTTCAAATAGCGAAATACCAATTTGACAGCTTCCCAATGTTGTTTGCCTGGATTATGCATGAATCTGCTGACAACGCTAACGGCATAAGCTAAATCAGGTCTGGTACATACCATAGCATACATGAGGCTTCCAACTGCATTTGAGTACGGGACATGTGACATGCGTCTCTTGTCCTCCTCTGATTGAGGACACTGCTCAGGTGACAATTTAAAATGAGCAGCTAACGGAGTACTAACAGCTTTGCAATCCTGCATTCCAAATCTGTCAAGCATCTTCATAACATACTTCTTTTGTGATAAGAAAAGTTTACCGACTTGACGATTCCTGTTAATCTCCATTCCAAGAATCTTCTTGGCAGGACCTAAATCTTTCATTTCAAATTCACTACTGAGCTGGGCCTTTAACCTGTTGACAAGGTATTTATCTCTTGCAGCAATCAGCATATCATCAACATAGAGTAATAAGTATATGAATGACCCATTAGATATCTTCTGAAAATAGACGCAATTATCATAACTACTTCTGGTATAGCCATGTTCAACCATGAAAGAATCAAACCTCTTATACCATTGTCTCGGTGATTGCTTCAAACCATAAAGAGACCTTTTGAGGCGACATACACGATCCTCCTTTCCAGGAATAACAAACCCCTCCGGCTGTTGGATATAAATCTCTTCCTCAAGGTTACCATGAAGAAATGTTGTTTTCACATCTAACTGTTCCAGCTCCAAATCATACAAGGCAACCAGAGCAAGTAATATATGAATTGAAGTATGACGAACAACAGGAGAAAATACTTCATTAAAGTCAATACCTTCCTGTTGATCAAAACCTCTGACAACAAATCTTGCTTTGTACCTTGCATTCTCAACACCGGTGATGCCTTCTTTTCTCTTAAAGATCCACTTGCAGCTAATGACTCGTTTGCCTTCTGGCAATATAACCAGATCCCAAGTTTCATTCTTATGAAGACTCTCGACCTCTTCTTGCATTGCAGCAATCCATTTTGTTGAATCATCACTAGAGATTGCTTCAGAATAATTTCTTGGTTCATCATTGTCTCCTATCTCTTGTGCAGCAGCTAATGCATATGCAATGTTGACAGATTCTGCAACTAGTCTTTGAGTCGGCTTTCTCGGTCTCTGTGCTGGAAGTTCCTGAGCCATGGACCACGATTGTGGCAAACCTCGTCGTTGTGGTGGATGTGGCTGTTGTGGACTCCTGTGTTCAGTGATATCATCAATTGTTGTGGTTTGATCATGTTCCGTTGTGGAGGAATTAGGAATATCTTCCTTCAAAACGGGAGCTTCAACCTCAAACTCCACCTTCTTTGGAACATTCTCCTGATAACCTATATCAACAGTATTCTTTCCAGAAGATAGCATAGCATTTTCATTAAAGATTACATCTCGACTATGAAATGATTTGCCAGTTTCAGGGTTATATAAGCGATAGCCTTTCACCCCTTGACCATAGCCTAAGAAAATGCACTTCTTTGCACGAGGCTCCAATTTTCCCTCGTTTACATGTGAATAAGCAGGACACCCAAATAATCTAAGATTAGAATAATCAACAGGGTTACCTGACCAAACTTCTTCTGGAATTTTGCAGTCAATTGATCTGTTGGGGGAGCGATTTATCAAATAACATGCAGTCGATGCCGCTTCAGCCCAAAATTGTTTTCCCAAACCTGAATGAGAGAGCATGCAATGAACTTTCTCCAAGATAGTTATGTTCATCCTTTCTGCAACTCCATTCTGTTGTGGAGTACCTGGAATGATGAGATGTCTGGCAATACCTTCCTTCTTGCAGAAATCATTGAATTCATTTGAGCAAAACTCAAGTCCATTATCTGTCCTCAGCCTTTTGATTTTCTTGCCCGTCTGGTTCTCAATTAAAGCTTTCCACTCTTTAAAGATTAAAAATGCTTCACTCTTTTGTTTGAGAAAATAAATCCAGAGTTTCCGTGAGAAATCATCAATAAGTGTCAACATGTAATGACATTTACCTTTGGAAGGAATTTTTGACGGACCCCAAAGATCCGAATGAATGTAATCCAATGTACCTTTGGTTCTATGAATGGCTTTTGAAAAGCTAACCTTTTTCTGCTTACCAAAAATACAATGTTCGCAGAAATCAACCTTGCCGGTACAGTGGTTATCAAGATGACCATTCTTCTTGAGGATTTGAATTCCCTTCTCACTCATGTGGCCCAATCTGTAATGCCACAACTTGGTGTTATCCTTGTCAGATGAGGCAACAGCTGCAGAACCTGTAACAGTTGAACCCTGCAGCACATACAAACTACCAGATCGATTTGCTTTTAATATCACAAGAGCTCCTTTGGACACTTTTAGAACTCCACCTTCAGCTGAGTACTTACACCCAAGAGATTCTAGGGTGCCTAGAGAAATGAGATTCCGTTTCAAATCAGGGACATGTCGGACACCAGTCAAGGTTCTAATAACTCCATCATTTGTTTTGATTTTAATTGTACATTTACCGACAACTTTACATTGAGCATCGTTGCCCATCAGGACAAGACCATCATTAACTGATTCATAAGTGGTAAACCAATCTCTGTTAGGAGACATGTGAAAAGTACAACCAGAATCAAGAATCCATTCATTTCTAGACCTTTGTTCAATGTCGGCAGCTACAAAACAATCCCCATCAGATTCGGTCTCAACAATACTAGCTTCGGCAGTTTTTTCGGGTTGTTTTCCTTTACCCTTATTTTCTCTATCTTGCTTATTTTTCAATTTAAAGCATTCAGAGATTTCATGTCCCTTTTTCTTGCAATAACGGCAATACTTAGAGTTTTTACCTCTAGACTTTGATCTGGACATATTTTTACCATTGCTACTTCTTTCCTGGTTCCTCCCTCTTACTACTAATCCTTCACCCGAACTTTCAGAATGAATTTCAAAATCAAATTTTTCTTTGGATAGCAGGTGAGACTTGACATCATCAAAAAACAGGGTAACATAATTACCATACAACATAATTTCTTTGAAGTGTCGATATGAGGGTGGTAGAGAAACAATAAGTAGAACAGCTTTATCCTCATCGCCAACTTTAACATCCAAATTCTCCAAATCAATAATAATGGAATTAAATTCATCAAGGTGAGATTGGATTGGAGTACCTTCAGACATACGGAGAGTAAAGAGTCGCTCCTTTAAACGGAGTTTATTTGCAAGACTTTTGGTCATGTATAAAGACTCCAATTTATTCCATATACCTGATGCAGTTTCCTCATTGATGACTTCTCGCAACACCTCACGGGATAAGCATAACTGGATTATGGACAATGCCTTTTCATCCATCTCATCCCAATCTTCCTCCTTTATAGCTTCTGGCTTCTTTGATTTTCCCGCAAGAACTTTCTTTAAACCATTCTGAGTGAGAACGGCTTGCATCTGGACTCGCCAAATAGCGAAACTGATTTTACCGTCAAATTTCTCAATATCGAATTTTGTCGACATGATAAAAATCTCGGTTGAATTTTTTTTGCGCTCGATACCGGCTTTGTAGGGATATAGAGTGCGGAGCGAGATAAATTCAACCAAAGATTATGAGAAATTAAGAATGATAATAAAAATGACACTAAAAAATTTTTAGGTGGAAAAATCCTCTGTAAATAGAGGCAAAAACCACCGACGAGAGAGCCAAAATTTCTACTATAAATTTGTGAGAGAGTACAAAATATTTTCTATAGACTATGAAGATTAGTCTAAATAAACATTCTCTACGAGAGGAAGAATATCCAAAATAAAATGTAGAGAAATATAAAGAAAATATAGGATGGATGAAGTTTGTCGTTTGCTTTGCTTCGCTCGACTCTCTTTTAATTTTCAGAGTGCGGGAGTTGCCTATTTATAGGCAACTCCCGCACATTGAGAGAAAACTTCAGCCTGCAGTCTTGGTGGGGAGGAATTTGGCGAGCAGCCATGATGAGCCGTGAAAATGATCGAAGCGAGAGTAATCGAAATCTCTGAAGTGCAAAGAGTTTGGCAAGCCTCAATTGTTGACTAATTCAAAGGAGAAAGGTGAGCAGCCCACAGCTTAAGATTTTACAAACTCAAGACACTTCAATAAAGTCTCCAAAGTATTTACATTGTTCTGTATCCCCATTAGCAAAGCAAAGAAAATTACTTTTTCTTTTGCGACCTGGTACCTCTAAAGTTAGTTTTGATTTAATACACATTGACATCTGGGTTCCCACTCGTGTTCATAGTATCCAGGGTCACTCATATTTTCTAACTATTGTATATAAATTCAATAAATACACATGGGTTTATCTTGGGAAAAATAAACTTGAAACTCGTTCTTTACTTCAATCATTTTGCATTTTTATTCAAACATAATTTCAGAAGAATATTAAAGTGATTCAAAGTGATAATGGTCTTGAATTCAACATGCCCTGTTTCTGTGCTTCAAGAGGGATTATACATCAAACATCTTGTGTTGAAATACCCCCACAAAATAGTGTTGTTGAACGAAAACATCAATGCGCTTTAAATGTAGTTAGGGCACTCAAATATCTATCATTTATACCATTAGCTTATTGATCCTATTTTATTACACATGCTGTGTTTTTAATCAATACTAGAGAGTGACACGTGTGTTGCACGTGAATTTAATTTTTTAAAGTTTTTTAATATTTTAATAATTTTTAAATAATTCTATATATATTAAAAAATAGGAAAATTATATTATAATAATTAATTATAAAAAATAATTTCTAACATTTGTAAAATACTAAATATTTTAAAAAATTATTAAAAGACTTCATATTTTAAAATTAAATTAATACATGGATAAACATTAAAAATTAGACCATTTTAAAAAAATTTCAGTGAGTTAGGGGAATCCAACCTTTGCATTCCTTTACATTTGATGATGAAATGATGAAAAATATTCCTTTACATTTTGATATATAAATGCTTTTAAATTATGAGTAATGATTTACATCTGTTTTCACTCTGTAAAAACAAAAGAAACTATTTTGCTTCAAGAAAAGTACATAACAATCATCTTTCTTCCTCCAAATCTTTACTTTGTCCCTCTCATCTTTAATCTCTTACTGCACCTGTATCAGAGTGAAAAAAAGAAAAATGGCTTACACGTGGGGTTGATCAATTTCAAGACTGGGTTCTTCATAAATTGGGTCCTTATTTCTTGCCTTCTCCTATCAAGCATCAAATTCAGACTATTCAATAGGAACTATCGTTCCTCAAATGATTCGTCTGCTTCTCCAAGAATTGGTCCCATGCAATCAAGAATAATTGCCCTTCTACTGCTAAAGTAATAGCATCTGTAGATTATCTTGATGGCATCATCAGGGATATCGCAAAAGAGTCGTGACCTCAGGATTATGATATGTTTCTGGAAAAAGTTCAGTCCTTTAAGTCAATTTTTAAAGAACTTCTTGATATTCCGGCCAAGAATGTGAAGGATGTGCTGGTTCTACGACCTAATATGATTGTCCTTGTGATAAAGCTAATTGGAGCTCTTGAATAAAGGTTAGAGTTCATTTCTGTAGACAAATGAAAAATCTTCTTTGGCTAATGTTGATTCTTAGCTTCATATTAAAGCTAATCCCACTGTGGAGCTTTCATTTCATAGCCTGTGGATTTCTTACCACAAATAATATCTTTGGATTATACTAAAAATCAAGATTGGTGGATGATAAGTTTTTAACACTAAATTTAATGTTAATTGTGTTTTATTGTGATGTAAGATAAGTGAACTTCTAATTGTTGTTTTCTGCTTGTGAACTTAATTTGAGGGTTTTACATGGTAGGGAGTTCCCATGACCTGTCAAATTTGAGGCTTTGTATACATGATTTATCATCTTGCTTATGTAATTCTATTGATTAGTTGTAACTCACTTGTGGAGTATCTTAGATGTAAGGATATATACTGTGGTTTGGTTGGCATGGAAATTAACTACTTTCCTGGTTACAAAATACAAAATGATTTTTGTCTAGTTAAAGTTTGTAAAAGAAAGTGGATAATATATTCCGTTACTGCATCGATAAGACGTAAGCTTTTGTTGGAGTAGTGGAGTTTTAAATATCAATTCAGTATCTAACAGTTTATCAATCTCTTAGATGGTGGGCTCTCATACCCTTTAATCTTCTTAAATGGCTTCCTTTTTTAACAAAAAATTTGTTTGGAGTTCAAGGGTGCTGCAATTGAAGGTTCTAATAATGGATGCTTGCATATTCAGCTAAGGGTGGCCAATTATCTAGACTTGTTAACCCATTTAAATAATTGTCTATTTTGCTGAACTTCGATGTGATTTTGGATTTAGTCCAAATATGTGGGATAATATAACTGTAGATATGTGCAATAATTTGGGATAAGGCCATCATGTTGCTTGGAGACAACATATTTGGTTGTGTAGCCTACCTTCTTTCGCTATACATTTTTTTGACAACTTCCTTAAGTTGAACGCGTATGGCTGGTGGGATAATATCCAAATGGTTGTTGTAAAACAATTTTGAGAGTTTCTAAATATATCTTTCCTGGATATGTATATTGTCTTATTCTGTTTGGCTAGAAAATTACAAGATTTATGACTCACAGTGGTTCTGAATTTATGACGAAACAATGATTGGTTTTGTCGGTTTTAGGACATGATCTTTTTTTTTCTTGGTTGGTATTGTATATTTCTTCTGATTCGACTCCTGATTTTCTTGAGGGTCGTGAAATCAAATCAGTCCCTAATTCAGTAACCTATGGTTATACTGCTTCTGCATATGGATTTGTTCACGACATGCCTTATGCTTACATTCATGAATTTAAAATTAGACGTTTCAAAGGTGGATTTATGAGTTTTTGGCAAAAGATCAATGAATCCTTGCAGGCAATAGTACTCTGGAATACTTGGAGATTATATTCAAGTAAACCATATGAATTTAATAGATATACGGGTACGGTTTTTAAATGGTTAGTAGCTGGATATTTTATTAGATTGGTATACCTGATTAGTTGGTTTTCTTCTTTTCTGTCATCATTTTCTTGATTATCAAGTATACTGATCAATTTTTCTTTTTAAGCAACATCTATGAACTTATAGGCTTCAAAGCATTATGTCACTCTTGCTATTTTCGAGGACTTATTTCTCTGCTTGTATGCTTTACTGCCCAGTGAAATCTTTAAATAGATATTCTAGGTTCACAAAAGAATGTTCTTGTCTATTTTCTAATCTTTCAGCATATATTCTCTTTAATCTAGAAATCTGTAAGAAATAGCTCTATATTTGATTTGTGTAAACTTGTTTAATTTAACTTTCGCTTGTGAAACTTGCTCAAGTCATCTGAATAACTTTCTAAATGAATGGCCACTATCTTTTCTCATGTATAAAATAATTAAGAAGAAATGAGCTTTTGAGCTTGGATTTTCAAAGAAAAAGAAAGAGTTCAATGATCAAATAAATACACTACATGAAAACTATGTAACTGATTCCGTGATGTAAAGAAGGACAAAAAATTACTAAAGTAACCTTACCTTATAAGCTTAACTTATAATGAACTACTAATTATTTTAGAATTTTTCTTTCTTGATTTTCTTGACAAGTGTTGATTGAGTAACATCATTCTTGTTGGCATTCTTCCTTCTTTTAATATATGTTGATATCTTTTCGTCATCATCTTCTCTTCTGTAATATCATTGGCTTTCTCCAATTTGGTCATCCTTTTCTTCTCGGTTATGGGTTTGTTGATGTAGCTGTTTTCCTCTTTGTTCTCCTTCATGAATATGTCCCCTTTTCTATTTGTGTTATCTTTGATTTTTCTCGGTGTACACTTTGTCTTATTTCTCTTAGTGTGTTTTTGTTGCAACTTATTCGTTGATGTTTCATTTATCTATTGAACTGCTTCAGCAATGACTTGTAGTCTTCCATTTTGTACTTCTATTTTTCTATTCATCTTGACCACGAACTTGTACTCTTGCATACTCAAACTCAATTTTTTTGTAGTGTTTTGATATGTTGACAGCCTGAAAAGGTCCATAAGTGAATGCACATGATATTTTCACTAAGTGTAAAATCTTATTATTTTAACTGAACCTTGTTCGAAATTTTGTTGCCTTTTCAATATAATGTATATACTCAATTGTTGAACATCCAAGGACAACACTTGCAACATCCTCAAAAAGTGTAACTTTTGCACTATCTTTCGCTTGAGTGACGTTAAGATTTATCAAGTACCTATAATTTCTTACTTAGCATGAACGTTTAATAAGTATCATATGTAAAATTTTTCATAATATTCATACCTCGGTATTACTGTTGTCTCCGGACAGCTTCTACATTCAACTGCCTCATTAGTTCTTGTGATTGACCTTGAACAATTCTTGCATGCATCATATCATGGTTGTGAACTATTTTCAACCCTGTCTATTATTGCTGTGAAATAGTATAATTTTTCCTGCCAGATTTTATATTTGTTTGGTCATTTTTCCTTATATCTTTTTTGATTTTTCCCTAAAAAAACACTTTAGATTATGGAAATTTGATTTTCTTACCTCTATTAAGGATTCTCTTTCGTTGATGATCTTTGTCAAGGTTACTTCTTCTGCATCTTCAATTCTTTTTTCCATTAACCGCTTCTCTACATCTTTTGCTTCCTTTGAATTTTTTAACCTGCAAAAATAAAGATTAAATTAGAAGGATATTCTAATTTACATAGAATGTTAAAAATCAAAAAATATGCAAAAATTAAATGACATTATATGTGTATTCATTTTGGGTTGGAATAATACGACAGATGTTTTGTAATAATTGTTGTCTTACCAGTTTAGTAAGGTTGCTAACTCGAAGTATATGGGACTTACTTCAAGTGTTGATATGGTACACTTGTTTTTTTAGCATACCTTGATATATCTTCTTCTTAAGTCCTGTTATGGCCACAATT
The DNA here is from genome assembly GCA_030512225.1 of Rauvolfia tetraphylla. Classification (NCBI taxonomy): domain Eukaryota; kingdom Viridiplantae; phylum Streptophyta; class Magnoliopsida; order Gentianales; family Apocynaceae; genus Rauvolfia; species Rauvolfia tetraphylla. The sequence goes on from JAJQKT010000062.1 coordinate 3,804,891, forward strand.
GATTTTTCACTTTGTTGGCTCTCTAATACATTCCCTTCATTGATTGCATATCATCCCACATCATGACACTGATTGTTTTCAACCTGCATTTATTTTTTATTAGAATAGTTTTTTATATTTTTTAGTTGGAGTTCTTTGAATATGTTTTACCGATCATTCATGATGATAATTTCCCTTCTTGAAGATGTCCCTTTTGGGTACTTCTCCTTTTGGTAGCAATTCTTGACTTTGTACACAAAACCTAAAATATCTACATGGAGGATTGTGTATGGAAAAAAATATCTAAGATAAAAACTTATAACATTATGCATTGTCTATCCATGATATGATATTGAAAGTGGCATAACATTACATGTTGTTACTGAAATTACAAAAAAAATAGTCTATGTATAAATAAATCAAACAAATATTTTTAATTTTTTCTGATACAGTGAACATATTGTCAGTTGATAGCAACTAATAATCATAAGGTGCAGCAAGTAAATTTATAGCATTTTCTTATGCAAAAATAATTATTAAAGATGTATGTATGTATATATATATATATATATATATATATATATATATATATATATATATATATTGCAAACCTTATTTATCTTTAGAAAAGTACAAATTTAGTAATATCACCTATGGTGTCGTCCTCCTTGATGTTGTCTAGTTGAATTGACGAAGTTGAATGTGATTCGTTCTTTTTTTACAGTATCTTTATCTTCAGTAACGATCGTATTCATTTGTAACTCTAGCTCTATTTTGGGATGCACATTCAGGAACATTTTGTTAACTTCTCTAATTATTGCATTAGATATTATGTAGGTTGCATTTCTTGTGAATATTCCATCAAAATGTTGAATAACATTCCCAAACATTATGCCACATATTCTTGTCCCCTGCAATTTATAAAAATGTACACTGTTATTATAATTTTTCATAATCATTAAGGATATTGAATAATTAAAAAACTAATTTTCAGAAACTTACTTCGTTGTCAAGGAAGATCATTTTCTTGATTTTGAGTTCTTTATTTTTGCTACAGAACTCCGATGGCCCTATGCGTAGTACCATGAGTTTGATTGTTGATGTTGATCTTCCAATTGCTGGTAATGTACTGATTGTTGTTTTTGTAATTTGTGCTTCTTGTGTTGTAGACATTTTAACTAAAAAAAGGATAATAAATCTAAGAAAAATTAAGTAGATAGATATAATATTATAAGGAATGATCAAATCAAATAATCATCAAATAATAAATTAAAGAAGAAAAATTATTTAAAAAGAATAGAGTACCTGCGGATTTGAATATAAGATGAGAATTCTTGTGCAATTTTACCAATGATCTGAAAAAATTGAACTGGTTGATTCTTTAATAGTGAACCTACAATTATGTCATGTAAATATGATTTTAATTTTCAAAATTACTTCAGGTAGGTTACAATTCAGGTCATTATTTTTTAGAGTTACTAAAAAATTTAGTTATGGTGAATTAGTGGTATTAATGCACTTGCATATATTTGAAAATTTAGGTTAAAATATATATAGAAAATCACTTCAAAATAAATAATTGTATTAATATTCTTTTGTTTATTGATGAGGTATTAACATCATTTTTTCATAGTTCATGATAACAAATTGTTCATAATTCATGCGGTATTAATATTTTTACATAATTGGTTAAGCTAATTTTTTGTGAATCATATATTTGTTTTCTATAAATGCAGTTTACAAATAAATTTCATAATTAATTATTACCCTCTATGTAACTTTTCTGTATATAAGTACCATTAATTATTAATTAAGGTGCTAATCTTAAATGAATAAAATAGAATATTAAATTTCATAATTAATTATTTTTACAATATTAGAATTTGAATAATTGGTGAGACACAAGTTTCTAGCATCCATCACTTTTCAAATATTATATTTTGAAATAAATAATTTTGATTGGGATAAATAAATAAATAATAATACATAAATAAGTTCTTGGTATTCTAATAAATAATCATGATATTTTGATTGGGATGATTGTAATAAAAATTATTGAATGCACCTCACAAGTAACTTTTAAAAATAATTATTACCATCTATGTAACATTCCTCCATGTAATTGTAATAATTAAATTAGAGGAGTAACTAATATAATTATGGAATATTTTTGTATGTAAAAATTAGAGAGGTAAGTGTTAGAGCTAAATTAATGTTCCTTTCTATTAAATTGGAGGAGTGACTTTTTTTAGTGGAAATGAAATGAATATTGTTTTGGACCAATGGAGTTGGAAAAAAGGCAATTACATTAAAGGACTACCGAAATAAAAAAATTTATTCAAACTAAGGGTATTTTTGTCCATTCAAAAAAGAAAGAAACAAAAAAAGTTTAAATTCACATGACCCCTTTCCATACTTTTAGAATAGTATAAATTACACAAACTCATTTGCTTAAAAATAAAACACCATGCAAAATGCTATTTTCCAAAACCCCACCATTTCATTCTCTTAAAACTTTTGGTTGCTTGGCTTTTGTATACACAAATTCTCAAGAGATCCAAATTCAATGCCAAGGTCGTAAGGCTGTTTTTCTTGGTATTCCTCCTGATACAAAAGGCTTCATTCTCTTAAAATTTAACACTAGAGAAATTTTATCTCTCAACATGTCATTTTCCATGAAAATCAATTTCTATATTTCTCTCCATCAATTTCCCCATCTTTCGAACAACACAAATCTTTCTCATTACTTCTTAGATATTCCATTTCCATAACCAGAGAATTGGGAACGTTATTCTTCTTTCCTGCCAATTTCAGAAGCATTATCTCACTTCTCCACCTCACAGATCCTCCATCTTCACTAACTATTGATCAAAACTCCACATCTATTATTTCTTCTGATTCTTTGCCTACAACAAATTCCCCTACTATTTCTACCTCTGCGCTGTGATGCTCTACTCGAGTATGCCAGCCACCACTTTACTTAAGAGATTATGCTTGTGCTATCTTGCATAATTCTCTTATTCCCAATGCTTCTTCTACTCCGCACTTATTATCCTCCATGCATGTTTATGATCAATTATCTCCTGTTCACCGTTTCATTGCACTAAATATTTTAGCTAATGTCAAACCCAGTTCTTCTCTTGAAGAGATGCTATGCTTGCTGAAATTTATGCATTGGAGCAAAACAATACTTGGACTTTGATGCCATTGCCTGTCGATAAACAACCTGTTCATTGTAAATGGGCTAACCACATTAAGTATAGTGCAGATGGGTCATTGGAGCGTTACAAGGCTCGCTTAGTGGCAAAAGGTTTTACCAACGAGAAGCATTGACTTTCTCAAAACATTTTCTCTGGTTGCAAAAATAACCAAAATTCAGAACTTGCTTACTATCTTTGTAGTTCGGGGATAGCATTTGGAGCAGCTTGATATCAATAATGCCTTCTTGCATAGTGATTTAGCTAAGGAAGTCTACATGCAACCTCTCCCTGGTTATTCTTGCTCTCTTGGTTTTGCATGTAAACTGAACAAATCTTTGTATGATCTCAAACAGTCAAGTCAACAATGGCACAACAAATTGACGCATGCCTTACATTCTCAAGGCTTCCATTTAGCTCCTAGCGACCCCAACCTTTTTTTGCATTCTTCTTCTTCCTTATCTGTCATGGTCGTTTGGTATTTGTCGATGATGTCATTTTCAGGTAACAATATGGACTAGATTACTGCTTTAAAATCATTTCTTCACTACCAGTTCCACATCAAAGATCTTGAGAAGCTTAAAAATTTTTTGGGTCTTGAAGTTGCACGTTCTTCTTTTGTAATAAATATTTGCTAGCGTAAATATTGTCTTCAATTATTGGAGGAAGAAGGATTCTTGAGGTCTCGGCCTATTATCATACCCATGGATTCTGGTTATTCACCTTCTCAAAATGATTCACCTTTCTTGGTTGAAATTACTGCCTAGCGAAGACCTATTGGAAAGCTTATGTACCCTACCAATACTCATCCACACATCGGCTTTGTTGTTAAAAAGCTCAATTAATTTTTTTCTTGTCCCACTAAACTGTATCTTCTAGTTGCTCATCGTATCTTGTAGTATTTAAAAGGGACACCTACACTTGGATTATTCTTTTCAGCATATTCCTCTCTTGATCTTAAAGCCTTTTTAGATTCTGATTGGGTCCATTGTCCATATACCCGATAGTCTATAACCAATTATTGCATGTTTCTCGGTGATTCATTGATTTCTTGGAAATCCAAGAAACAAAACACTGTGTCCCGAAGTTCTTCTGAGGTAGAATATCAACCAATGGCTTCAACTACATGCGAAATTTTGTGGTTACATTATTTAGTTAACGATTTACGGGTTCCTCATTCTAAGTCTATTCTACTATATTGTGACAATGAAAGTTCCTTGCATATAGCTGCTAATCTAGTTTTCCACGAATGAACGAAGCATATTGAAATAGATAACCACGTTGTTCTTGAAAAGGCTCAAGCCGGACTCATCAAACCATTACCGGTTCCATCCACTTCTCAATTGGCTAACATACTCAGCAAATAATTGTCTTCTCTTTGTTTTTCTTTTCTAGTCGAATGTCTTGGCTATCACACCGTTTTCCTCTCATCCGGCTTGCAGGGGGTATTAAGGTTATTCATACACATGGAAAGAGGACCCAGATAATTGTGTATGTAACAAAAGGAAGATTTGTGAAGATTAGCAATAATCAATCAAGACGATCATGACAATCTCTGCAATATTTGCATACCATTATTTTAATCACTAAGATATCTTGTTTCCTTTTAACAGTTTTGTTTCCTTTTGTATAGTAGGTCTTCCTTGCATAGTAGAATTATAAATACATCATTCTATTTTTCTCTTTGGCATCGTTTGATTGACAAGAAGGGAAAGTAATATGTAGAAATTTAAATTTTAGTAAAGTGAATCCGCAGATTGTGATTCCAAGTAAATTTTATTACTATGTTTGGATAATTTATAAATTGGTAAGAAAAAGTTGCTACATCTAATTTGTTAAATGTATAAAATAAATAGATTATTAATTAAAAAGAAATAATAAATTTCTAAAGTATATTAGTATTATCCAATCTAAAGAAAATTTTTTTATGAAGAAGACATAGTCAATAAAAAAAATTTTGTATTTTATTTTTTTATTTTATTCAGAGATATATACTTTTGTTTTTATTGTGAAGTTTGCATTTAATTTTGTTGAAAATATAAATATATATTATATTTTTTTAACTTGATATTCTTCCAAAATGTACATTCTTAGAAAATAATGATCCTTATGTATCACAGTTAAAATGGGCCCACAAGCTTGAACAAACAAACGGGCTTGAACTTAAGAAGTGTGGGCCCATTTTAACGCAAGCCTTATCAGCCTGCGGGCTAGTCCATGTTTTTTAAATATTTTTTAAAATATATTTCTTCAAAATGGTGTCTTTTTAATGTATTTTTTCCTTTAATATTTAAAATTTAATATAATTTATATATTAAAAATTAAAAAAATACATTAGCACACGGGATAGCCATTACGGGCTACGAATTAGGAATTTTCAGCCCGCGAGCTAAACCGGCCAATCCTTTCTGACCGTTTAAAGGGCACCCCGCGACATGTCGAAACCGTTTGACACCACTATACTTATGAAATTTTAGAATTCTTGTATGGATAAAAAAATAATATTTGAATTTAAAAAAAATTTGTAAAAAATGTAATAATTTTGCTTTAGATACTGTTGTTTGTAAGTTGTATAATTATGATACAATATTTAAACTATATGTTTGTTATAAATTTATTAAAATTTTAAGTTTTTTGTTTTTAAAAAATTACAAAATATTGAGATATATAATTTTAATTAGCAAAATAATTACAGAGATGTGAGAAGAGAAAATAATGATTAAGAAGGTAGATAAAAAAATAAAAATGGAGAGAAGAAAAGATGCAATGTAAAGAAATTATCTATTAAATTTTAATTTTTTTATCTTCATTTTTTATAAATTCTTTGAGAAAAGAATTACAATACTACCTCCATTTAAAAATTCACTTTCTCAATATTATTTATTTATTTTTTCATATTTGAGGAATCATATTCCTTTTTCAAAATAAAAATAATAAATCGAACATATGAATTTAAAAATTTAGAATATAATTATTCTTCCTACTCACTTTTCTTGGACAATCAAACGAGACCTTTGTGGTATATAGAAATATTATAGAAGCTACGCTTCTTTCTCCCATTATCTTTTATTTGGATATAATAATTTTGTTAGGTAGTCAACTAATATTCTTGGCCGCGCAAGAATCTTAGCCAATCTATCCATCACATGTATGGATAGATCGCACACCTTTGTAATTGGCCCTATTGTTTTAGTAGACTTGTAATAACTTTTTTATTTCCCTTAAAAATAATAGTCTCTATATAGTCTTCACTGCTACCACTAATCACCAAGTGGTCTTCTTCGGTCACTTAAAGAGTACAATAATACAGTGAAATTGGATTCAATTGTAATAGTAATTATATGGATATTTACATATAGTTGATAAAATAGGGATCACGGAATATCTTTTTGAATTATATTGAATTTTTGTGCCTCACTTTATTTCCTTAATATTTATGACAGCAGGATATACAATGCCGTGTCTATAGATTCGGGCCGGGCCTTAGGCTAACAAATACAATGATTGAATATTTTTCTATTACCAAAAAAATGAATATTTTTCAACTCTTACATCATTTCCTTCAATCTTTATAACCACATTCATATTCTCCATTTGAAATAATCTTCATTATGACCTAAAAATATAGTTAGTCACACTAACTAACAATGAAAATTTAGTTTTAAATAAAACATAAAATATTAAAATCAATTAATGAATATAAATAAATAAAGAAGAAAGTTATGAACTAATAGAATTCAATATTAATCCCAATTAATAAGAGAAACAAATCATCCAAGTAAATAAAATTTATTTATGAAATTAGCCCAGTACACAAATTTCGAGGTTAGAAATTGATTTGGCTTTCCTCGCCACTTAAAACGACAATGATCAAAAGGCCATTTGTTAAAATTTCTATCAAAAAGGTGGTAGTTCACGAATAATATTAGGTGAACGATTGAAATTGATCATTTAAATGGAGTTTTCATATATTGTTACAAGGGAAATAATTAATTATTTTTTTGGTAATATTGTCTACGATTTTCTTGATTGAGTGATTGAAATGGTCTATTTAAAATATTAGTGGCGAGTAGTTTTATCTAAGTAAGTTATTAACTTAGCTCACCTATTAATAGAAAGAACGTATGTGGATGAAATTATCAAAATAAAATTATTTCAATATGTATTGAGTTAGTTATTGTATTTGTTATTAGTAAGTAAATAATTATTATGATACTGACAAACTATTAACATACCAATACAAAGCTAATCGTTAGCGATTTATGTACAATGTTTATTTTTACTTTTAAACTAAGACAATAATATAAGAAGTTTATGATATTATCAAAATTAAAATTTTAATAAATTTATTAAATTTCAGGCCTCCTCTCTTGTGGGAGCCCTAGGCCTCAATTACTGAGGGCCTTCCACGGCTCTGACGACATAAATCAAATGTAGGACCTTTGCCTCACAAGTAGTGACCATTTAAAAGAGTCTTTAATTGCATTTATATTACCACTTCAAAATATTGTGACAGTCATGTAATGTACTAAAACTGTATTCATCTTTTTCTTTAAGTGAGACGGTTAATGAAAATTTATATTATAAATCTGTCTCGTTTAGAACAGTCATTAAAAATTAAAAATATTAATATTCAATTTATAATTGAATTTAGTATTGTTTAAACAGAATATTTCAGGTAAAAAGACTGGAAACAAAATGAAATGGGAAAGCTTATATTAAAAAAATAAACAAGGAGGACACAAGGGGGGATGTGCAGAGCAGATACACCCAAGCGGCTAAATGGTCCCAATGTTTGTTTGCCCATTGCCCAAAGACCTTTCTTGCTGGACCAAGGGGGGCTCGTAAAGTCAAGATGGATAAAAGAGTCACTTATGTGTGTGTATTCTATCTAAAATTAAATATTTAATTTCTTGCTTATTTTGTATAAAAAGGCATTAAATTTTAAATAAAAAGAAAATGTTATTGAGTAAAATAATGTATATTGAGCTCAAAATCTCTGTTTACTAAAAAAAATATATTTGTAGAAAGGAACTACAAAATTGTAATATAAATCTTTTACTAGTAATTACGCTTGCGTTAACTGCATAGACTTATTTTAATTTTGTTTAACATATCTAGTCTAAAATAGAAATATTAAAAATAATAAATGTTTCTGGCTGGCAAATATTGGACTCAATTTTCTTTTTGATATGTCTAGTCCTAGTTGGTCATCAAGGAATGGGGCAGGAGATCTTACCAATGGTAGTGGAAATACGTATTTATAGGAGTACATACTATTTGGAGGCCAAGGAATCTCCTTTGACGTGGTGGTCAACCACTGGAAGCTTCCTGTAACATAGCTTCGAGTATTTTACAAGAGGTGGGAGCTTCGGTTTGTGCTTGGATGCCCACCGTAGGCACTTGTCTAGCAGGAAATTGTAATTTGTTTATTAATAAAGCTGTTTGGATCCCATTTCCCAAAAAAAAATTTTTGTTAAAATCCTGTGTTGAAATCTTAAAAATAGTGTAAGCAATAACTTGTTGGCTAATGCCCTATATTGGTCTCTATATCTATACACTAGCTTAAAAACTCGTGCTATGCACGGATATTAAAATTTTTACTTATACACGGATATTAAAATTTTTATTTTTTATTATAATTATTAAAATATATTTAATAAAAAATTAACAACTAATTGCATTATAAACTAATTTAAAATATTTTTCTTATCGTTGAAGTATTTTAGGTTATTTTATCGGATCACCTGTTCCAATTCACATCTACGTATACGAAACTTAAATTCTCACAAAAAAAGATAAAAATGAAAAAGACAAATCAATTATTTTCTATAACATGGTTCAAAACTGTAACTTTGTTATTGTGCATTTTTGTCTATTAAAAAAGCTAATCGATATTACGTGTAAGATTCTCCAAAGGCCTTAAATTTGCAAACAGAGCCAAATGTGATATTATGTTATATCCTCATAAAATCGTTCTCACATATCATCGAAGGAAAAGAAAAAAATCAAATAAAAATTACGTCAAAATAACAAAAACATCAAAAAGCATACATATGAAGAGAAGAAGAAAATAATGTGCAAAAGAGAATGATGATGATGTGCACTATTTGTAGAAGAAATGGACATATATTAGAAGTTTATATTTAATGAATTTAGTTTAAATTAAGAAATTTGGTTAAACAAAAATTATAAATATAAAGATCATGTTGGTTGACAACTACGAATAGTTAAAGTTTTACTTTTACAAAATAACTGAATATATATAATTTAATTTTTTAAAAAAATATATAAAATTAAAAATTCGAGTTAATATATAAGTAGTTTAAAATGATCCCAACCAATTTAAAATTTTTTAAGTAAATTGAATAATTAAAGTTTCCTACGTTTACAAAATAACTCAATATACGGAATTTAATTTTTTCAAAAAAATATGGGATTTAAAATTTAAGTTGATAAATGAGTAGTTTAAAATTATTTTAATAGATTGAAAATAGTTCTAACCAATAAAAAGTAATAATTAAAGTTCATATTTTTATAAAGTAATTTAATATACGAAATTCCAAAATAAAATTAATGCATAAGTTATTTTAAAGTTACTTTAATAGATTGAAAATGATCTTAACTAATCAAATTTTGAAGAGTAATTAAAAAAGAAAAAATTATAAGAAATTAGAATAATGTAAAATTCAAGTTGATATATAAGTAATTTAAAATTATTTTAATAGATTAAAAATAATTCTAACTAATTAAAAAATTTTAAAACAATAATTAAGGTCTCCTACTTTTACGAATTCAAAATTAAATTAATGTATAAGTTAGTTTAAAATTATTTTAATAAATTAAAAATAATTGTAACTAATAAAATTTTTTTAAAGTAGTAATTAAAGTCTCATACTTTCATAAAGTAACTTAATGTACATATTTTAAAATTAAAATTAAATATATAAATTAGTTTAAAGTTATCTTAATAGATTGAAAATGATCACAATCAATTAAAATTTTGAAGAATAATTTAAAAAGTAAAAATGCTAAGAATTTAGGATGAGAGGTTTGTAACCATAAGAAAGAAAGGGTTACATTATTATTATTATTATTATTATTATTATTATTATTATTATTATTATTAGTATATAAAATATAATATACAAAATTTAAAAATTAAAATTAATGTATAAGTTAAGAATTTAGCTTTAATAAATTTAGTTTAAATTAAGAGATTGGACACACAAAAATGATAAAGATAAGTAGTTTAAAGTGATCCTAATAGATTGAAAATAATCTTAACCAATCAAAATTTTGAAGACTAATTAAAAAAATAAAAACTCTAAAAAATTAGAATGAGAGGTTTTAAGTCATAAGAAAGAAAGGGTTACATTTAAATGCTAAGAATTTAGGATGAGAGGTTTGTAACCATAAGAAAGAAAGGGTTACATTATTATTATTATTATTATTATTATTATTATTATTATTATTATTATTAGTATATAAAATATAATATACAAAATTTAAAAAATTAAAATTAATGTATAAGTTAAGAATTTAGCTTTAATAAATTTAGTTTAAATTAAGAGATTGGACACACAAAAAATGATAAAGATAAGTAGTTTAAAGTGATCCTAATAGATTGAAAATAATCTTAACCAATCAAAATTTTGAAGACTAATTAAAAAAATAAAAACTCTAAAAAATTAGAATGAGAGGTTTTAAGTCATAAGAAAGAAAGGGTTACATTTCTATTATATATATATATATATATATATATATATATATATATATATATATATATATATATATATATATATAGATAATACATTTGGAGAAATTCACTTAATTAGAATACGAATTATCAAAGCATTTGAAATTTTTAAAAAAATCTAAATCAAAATCTCTAGAATAATCCTAACATCTTAGAACTGAATATAGCTATTTTCTTGTCTCAGAACTTTATGGTTATCTAAAGATTTGCAGAATTCAAATTTCAAATTAAAATCATTAAGTTATTTTAAAACTATTTTAGTAAATATCTTTTCAAATTATAAAATTTGAAAGTGCTAGAAGGATAGGATAGAAAGATTGGAGGTCATAGAACAAAAAAAGTTATATTTCTATAATATATATCCATCAATTTTAAGTTACCATCAATTTTAAAATTTTGTCTTTTCATAGAAAACTTGGATATACTTTCCAATGTAATATAAGTTGATATTATATGAATATTTTTCCAATAACTTTGATCTTCGATGAAATTGGATAGAGTTTAGGTTCATGATTTTTTATCTTGAATTTTGTAAAAGCGAATTGTTTGTGAGAAAATGAGTAGGACTCAAAGTGAAAATTTGGCATTGAGTTTCACAACGTAACACAATTCAAATATACTCGTTTTTATAAAAATATTATATTAAAAATTCCATAAAAATGTACATCCGAAGAGAAAGAAATATGCTAATTATGTGATGTATCATTGAAAATCACATGAAACCAATAATTAAAAGTGAACACAACAGTACTTAAACATAAAAATGATGAAGATATAAGCCTTCCAATAATTAGCAGTGTCAAAATGGGTAGTAGCCTGAAGGCTGGCCAGTTTACCCACATAAATAAATGGGCTTGGATATAGTTTGTCCAGTTTATTTAAATGCAAGCCTATTTGACTTGCTCAATTTAGCTTGCAAAGCTAATATGGGGTTTGACAATGTTCCTAGTAATCGCATAAGAAATAAGAAAAAATTAAAAATTATTAATTAGAGGGTTTCTAAAATATAAAAAGAATCAAAATACAATAAAAACTAAGGAAAGGCAGGAAGCATGCTAGTATCTTGTGAGAAGAAATTCAAGAAGGATGAAAATATACTTGATGCCCTTCAAACTCCAAAACCCAAATTGCTGTCCTATAGCAAATAAAAACATAAAAACATTAATTAGCATATTTCTTCTCAAAATTAAATAAATAGAATATAGGTGAAAAAATGCTAGTAAGAAAATTTTTTCTAATGCTATAAACTAAAAATAAATTAGAACTGTAGAAAAATTAACAGTGAGCAAAAGACCATTATGTTTGGATAAACTTCATTTCTATCATTTAAAAAAAGCTAAAAAGAAAAAAATAATTTCTTTGTACAATAGAGGAGCTTTGAAACTACCAATGCATTCACCTTGTGCAACAATATATCCGTCCAGAATTGCCAATTTGTTAGAAAAAATTATAATATTAAATTTGAAAGAATATTAGGTGAATTTGAATTTGAATTTGTCTTTTCTTAGTATCAATCCATTAGGTGAATTTGCCAACGGCATCTTCTATCTTTTTTTTAAAAGAAATTACTTGATAATTATTTAGAGTAATTAAAATCTTTTGTCACCTGTTTTTTTTTTTTTTTGGTGTTCAATCCATTTAGATGAATTTGCCTCGGTATCAGTCAATTTGGAAGAATTTGCCAACGGCATCTTCTATCTTTTCTTTAAAAAAAATGCTTGATAAATGTTTCTCGGGTGTGATTGGATAGAGTTTGATTTTGAAATTTTTTGTCTTGGGTTTCGAGAGAAAGAAATTTTTGTGAGAGAAAAAGTGAGATGTGAGATGAGAAATTTGCATTGGGTTCTGTGTAGAATCCAATCCAATCACTAATCTTCTATCTAATTCGTTTTGAAGACTTTCTCTAATTATTCTTTTTTAAAAAGGATCTACTTAAAAGGAAAAAAAAAAGTTATCTACGTGATGTTGACTGGACATTACGTGAAGGGTCTCTTTAACTTATGTTTTTAAGCATGCAAGATGTTGCGATGTTGGTTGAGCGCTATATGCATGTATGTATTTGGGTGAGCATTATTATCAATTTAGGCTGAAAGTGAAAAATGAAGCTCAACGAGGAGTGGCCGAGGACCAACTTGGATTGCCAGTGCTCTAAAAAACTTCACTGTAGATTTTGTGCTTTTGGCAGTCAGTTTTGGATTTCAAAATTCGAAGCAATGTAATGCGGATAAACACTTTAGATAGATATCACCTTTTACGGGATGGCTACCGTACTGAATGCGAATTTGCTCAGCACATGCGGGCTGCCAAATGAATCATTGGATTGGCTGATTTGTGATCTAACGGTTGGGATGCTCAGGGACAAATTTGGAATGCAATTTTTCATCCTTCCCCCAGTTTATGTAGTTTCAAGCAATCACGTCTACTTTTTTAACTTTTTCTTTCTTCTTGTCAAGGAAGACTATACCTTCTCTTTCACTCTACAGAATTTTCTCTTCTTTTTCTTCCTTCGTACTCTCTCTCTCTCTCTTGAAAATGATGATGATCGTGAATTGTAGCTACAATTCAACAAACAAAAGCCGAAATTTGGCAATGCAGTTTTGAGACTCCTTGAAATTACTCTATACATTTTCGAAATTTCAAAACTCATGAGAAGAAATATGTCTCATTTTTTTAAGGCTGAACATGAAGGTCTAGTTTCTGCTTGAAATGGCAAAGGAATTTTGTCTCAAAGATGACACAGCGGATAAGAATAAGGCTATTTGCATCAGTTATACCTTTCTTCATTCTTGAATGATTATTCCACATTTGTTTAATAATTTTTCTTATAAGTAAATAATTGTTGTACTATTACAGTAAATTTGGAGGATTTGAAGAAAACATAGTTCACAACAGTTGATGATGCTCGTGAATTTTATAACAATTATGCTTATCAAGCAGGTTTGCCACTCGGGTTAGTTACAATAGGAGAGGTAAAGAAAAAGTGTTGTACTTGAAGTATGTGTGTAACAAAAAAGGATTTCGAAAGGGGGGTAGACTTGATCCTAAGAACATTAAGACACCAGTGAGCCATATTGAAGCTAGACCCTTAGCCGAATGCAGAAGAAGTGAGGAAAGAACTGGATGTAGGGCATACATTAAAATGCACCTTGATTCCACTGGAGGTGTTTATGTCATTATTGATTGGTTCGTAGAGCATTACCACAAGTTGCACCCAAAATAATTTTCTTATATGCTGCGATCTAATCGACACGTTAGTTGTGTCCAAAGTATTGTGGCTGAAATGAATGAAGATGCTAGTATTAGACTGATGTCTTCCTTTGAAGTGATGGCAATAGGTGCAGAAGAAAGAGAAAGCCTTGGGTTCATTTCTAAAAAACTTTACACTTTCAGGACGAAACGTATTGGAAGCCTTCATTTTACTATGACATTGAGGTGGATAATGAAGAAAGAATAGCAAATATATTTTGGGCCAATGGGAGGATGAAGATGGATTATGGCTTCTTTGGTGATTGCATAACATTCGACACAACTTACAGAACCAATAAAAATAATTGTCCAGTAGGTGCGTCTGAATATATGTTCAGCATAATGATAATTGTTATTCATCAATTATTTGTCATACCTATGCCTGAGAGTGAGGGAAAAATTATTCTATAAATATGAAATAATTGGTTTACAGTTTATGACTACCTAGTATTCACACTTGCTATACATTTGCACTGATAGGTCTATTCGCCGGGTTTAACCATCACCACCAATCATGTGTTTTCAGTGCTGCTCTACCGTATGATGAGACCACAAAGTCGTTTCAGTAGTTATTTCAAACGTTCTTACAATACATGTCTGGGAAGGCCCTGCAAACCATATTCACTGACCAAGATAGTGCGATAGCTGCAGCAATTAAAACAAAGTTGCCCTTGACCTTTCATGCCCTATGCACATGACACATATGACAGAATGCTCAAAAGAATTTAACGCAATTGAATACTTCAAAGGTTGCCGATATGTTGTACTATTTGATGTACGATGTGGATGACGAAGCTGAGTTCTACCTTGTTTGGCAGAAGATGGTTGAGTAGTGTTTCCCTGATGGGATGCATAAGTAGTTAGAAAGGATCCATGGATTTCGGACTCAGTGGTCATCCGCATGGGTTAATCAGAATTTTACCACAGGTATTCAATCAACTCAATTAAGCGAATCTTGTAATAGTGTTATTAGAGGGTATCATCAGGCAGATCACAACCTGATATAGTTTTTTTTTGCATGGATAATGATGCCTATAATGTGATTGATAGAGAGTTGGATGCATTGTGCAAACCTGCTCAACGGCTGCTAGGACGTTCTGACGAAGTGGACACCAGTATTTTTGAGAAACAACCAATGGCAAGTACATCTCAACTGTGTTTGTTATGAACAATTATTTACATTAAATGCATAATTATTCAAAATATAGTAGATTTAGGGATGATTACTTACAATTGTTCCTCATATTTGCCCGTTTGCAGCCAATGGTGAACAGTCTTCTCATCCATTTCACAGTGCATCAGTTTTGATACTTAAAATTCGATAGAACCCGAACATATAAAAAAAAAGACTGAAGAGCACCGTTGAACAGGCTCGCCTGCAAAAGAAAGCCAAACTTATGTGCCAGCGCCAAGTGGTCAGCAACCAAACAGATGTAGTCCTGCGCTCAAATAGCACTGATACACTTGTATATTTCGAAAATAATACACTTGTGAGAGTGGCGTTAAGACTATTTTTTGCACATTACCAGTGTACAAGGATCCATGAATTTTTGTACACTGGCAATGTGGTCCTTTTCAAATTGTTTAGAAGGCACTAAACAATTATTATGTTCATCCATAACAGTTGTTTGTTCTTGGTTGATTATTTTGTAAGTCCAAGCCTTCATTTTTTGAGAGGAATTGTTCTTGAATATGGAAAATTGTAAATTGGGACAATATGTTAATGCAACGATCGAGCTTACTCATTCTATTCCAATATCTACATGCTATACCCTAATATTCATTTTATAGTAACTGTTCATATGTCAACTGAAAATCCAAAATAATTATTCAATTACAATTCCAAAATAATTGTTATGTCAAAAGAGAATAATTGTTCATTTCCAATAAAATCTGGGGAATACTTAGATCGCTTAAGGCTATCGTCCCCTTGTATGTTTGTCGGTCCCCTTCCTTACAGGCGCATCATCAGCAAGTCCTTCATGGTCCACATTATCCCTCCATCGAATTGCAATAGCTATTGTTCCATCCAAGACCCTATTTTCAGCTTGCCCGAGGATTCGAGCTACAATCTTTCTTCTTCCTCGGGGATATTACCCAAGTTGCAAAGCAATCTCAGGGGATATGACCTACCCAGTGCTTTATAATCCAACAAAAAAACCCCACAGCGGCAACCATCCGGCTGATTGGGCACAATGGGAACGTCCCATACAAAAACACTGAAGTCCACTTGTGTTCTCCCCCCCTCCCCCTCCCTAACTTCTTAAACCACGTTATGAAATATTGGACCACACGGTCTTCAGGCGACCGACAAACATCTTCAAAAATCTCTTGGAACGACATGTTGTTCAGGCAGAGAAACTTCTTGGTTTGCATATCAACGGTAAAGAAGAGAAAATGGCTATTTAGGAGTGTTGGCAAAAAAACTGAAATACGCGGGTATTTATATAAGAGAATAATTGTTCATAACAAGTTGAAATAATTATTCAGAGCTAATGAAAAGAAACGTCTTACAATGTTGCATAGTGCATGATCAAATGACTTCTCTTGGCAAAAATATGGGAGGCTATCTACCAAGCCTTGCACTATTCCTGCCATCTCCTCACTTGGTATAACAATTCCAGCCGTTGCCTCCGTAATTGCCCTTGATCGTGTTGAATTTAAGTAATGGTTATATTGGTCTAGAGCCCATAAAGGGAAATATGAATAACTATGCATGCAATCTTACTCCAATCGCGGTTGTGAAACAGAATTTGCTGACTCTGCCAGATGCCACCTATTCTCGGTTCAAAAGTTGTGTGAAGGCATCGATGGTGGAGTGATACATATACTGTCCAGGATGGTTACCTTCAAGTTCTAACCTTGTTAATGGTTGCATCCCGTCATCAAATACTAGTAATGTACTGGCAACCACAAGTAATGAGTTCAGATAATACATAATTTAACCTAAACAATTATTTTTCCTATGATGAATCATTATTCTTAATACAAAAATAATTATTTAAGTAACTTAGCTAAAATTTAAAAAATGGATTACTTTTTCCTGTCCGGGAGGTTAGCAAGCAATACAAAATTGACAAGTGACTACTCGTCCATTGTCATGACATTCGAATCATTCTTCGTGACCTCATAGGGCGACCTCATTTTCGTGCTAGCCTTGATTAGTCGTCGCCTCTTCGTTGGCCTACACGCGGTTTGTTCAGGAACAACAGCCATGCTTAATTCTTGGCAGACCTGCTGATGTCCCTTAGAGCCACTATCCCCAGTTACTTTCTAGGAAGAATCATTATTTCCTCTCCCATTCCCCTCAACTTCATCATTCTGCTTATTTTCAGGCAGATTTTTGTTTATAGGATCAACAGAATCATGTCCAATAATACTTCTTTCCAAGACCACCCCCTCTTCAGGGACCTCATCAGCTACTATCATGGATAATAACAATTATTCAAAATTGTATCAATTATGTATAATTATTCACTTACATCATAATAATTACTCAATAGTAAACAAAATATTTTCATATGAATAATTATTCTAAATCACCATAATAATTATGCAATAGTACGAGAACCAACCTTGTTGGTATTTCTGAATAATTGCCATTACACCCAAATTGTTCCCCAGGCCACCTTCCGGTTGTCCAACCTCCTCATTACGAATAATCTTTTCTAGGGTCTTGCCTGTCCTTTTTGACCTTTGCCTCTTCGGGTTAACAGGCAGCCAAGAGCTAATTAATTGATCGTCCTCATCTATTTTTTTTAGTTTACCGTCAATCTTTTCAAGCTTCTTCAAATGCTTGGCCTTTTTTGCTTCAAGGGCGAACCTTATGCTTTCCCTCCGGGCAGCAGCAGGGTTACCAGTCCCTTCAGCAGTATCTTCATTCTGGATGTCCACAGTCTGAATTAACTCTGGGTTGGTGGCTTGCAGTATCCGACTAGAATCCCACCAAGCGCATGACAATTCTTCTTTGGGCGCGTCATATATCTCCTCGAGATAACATACCTATACTCATAATAGAAATTATTAAAAACTTATGACTTAGTAATATAATTATTTTCACATGCATGAATAATTATTCAATACGGTCTCCATAAAAGGAACCATAACGAAAAATAATTATTCAATTCTAATGGAATAATTATTCAACAAGGCAAGCATAATCTTCGCATCAATAAAATAATTTGTCTTATTTGAATAATTATTTTACACTGTACGAATAATTATTCAAAACAGAAATATATAAACAATAGCACCAATAATAAATGCATATTTCCCTTTGACCAGGTGAATTTTTTATCTCTTCAATGTTATCCACATACGGTGCATATTTTCTCAAGTTTATCTTTAGTGAATTTGTTGAGGCTAATAGAGTTGCTACTGCTAATAGAATATACAACTTTGCATAAGTATGACTATCCCCTAGGAAGCATAAGATGCGCTGCTGCGATGCCTTTATTATCACTTATTTCTTCAGCGAGCATTTGACACCTAGCTCCGCTGCAAAATTCTAAATACGTGAGTCATTCTATTCAGTCCTCCCTTTAGCAAACATTTCAATTGCCCCTTTGTAGCCCTTACATTCATCAAGCATCATTTTCCGTGATTGTTAGTATCTTCCCATTTGGTAGTGGTGCAGAATCGTATTTTTCATCATAACCTTGCAAATGGATTCCAAAACTTTTGTGTATAGAATGACTCAACTTCATCAATTTCTCAAATCCTGCCTTCTTTAGTGCATTTATCTTTTGTATATGAGCATCGTCTTCAAGCAGTTCTTGGTTGGCTTTAACAATGGCAATTGTACAACACCAAAACTAAAATCGACTCTCTTTCTGTAATTTTTTGGCCATTATGGTCGGCTTTCTTCTTTCTCTCAAAGCTTCCAGATGGTCTTTGATTGTGGCTGAGAGAGAGTTTGCTTGCAACTTTTGGGTTGGTTTCTTGAGCAATTGCAACATGACGGTTGAGAAGACGTCTCAGTTCTCACCATGATGAGAGAGGAAAATTTTAAATTTTTTTATTTTTTATTTTTTTAGCTCCAAATTTGTCCCTGAGTACTCCAATTGTTGGATTACAAATCAGCCATTCCAACTAGGGGTGTTCATCGGTTCGGTTTGGAGAAAGTTCGGTTTTACTATTTAGAGAAAAATCGGTTTTTTTCATTTTTTTTCAAAACCGAACCAAACCTAATTTACCTTCAAACCGAATTTTCTCCAAATTGAAATATTTCGGTTTGGAGAAAATTCGGTTTGGAGAAAACCGAAATATATAAAATTAATAATTTAAATTTTAAAATAATATTAATTATACTCTAATATTGATTATAATCTTAATTAAAATTTAATTTAATTTGAATTATTAGTCTTTAAATAATATTTCTAAAAATATACAAAAATTAATTATTTTAAATTTTAAAATAACTTTAATTAAGAATTAACTTAATTAAGATTATTAATTTTTAATTAACTTAATTATTAATTTGGAGAAACTTTGGAGAAAATTCGGTTTTTCGGTTTGGCTTGGTCTAAACCGAAACCAAACCGAAATTTAATTTGGAGATGAAAAATTGAATTTTCTTCAAACCGAAATTTAAAAAAACCGAACCGAAAACTAAATTAAAATTCGGTTTGGTTCGGTTATTCGGGTTTCTCCAAATAGTGAACACCCCTAATTCCAACGATTCATTTGGCAGCCCGCACATGCTGAACAAACTTGCATTCAGCACCATAGGCATCCCACACATTTTTGCATCACAGGTCTTTTGCCACCATTTAGAAATCAACTTTATAAGTGATAAGTTTTACCAGAACATTCTATAATAGCAAAAATTTAACTAATAAACTATACGGTTAAAGGTTTGTCAACTTGAAAAATGAAAAGGAAATGTGATGAACATCCCATGGAATTAAGAGTTCTTTTTTTTTACTTTCTTTTTGTCAACTTTGGTTCAAATATATTTAAACTTAATATGATAATATAAACACTTAAATATATATTTTATTTTTTGCATCGCAGGTCTTTTACCAACCTTTGAAAATCAACTTCATAAGTAATAAGTTTCACTAAGATATTCTATAATAATAATATAATTTTAATTAATAAACCTTACGGGCAGAGGTATGCCAACTTAAAAAATAGAAAGAAAATATCATGTATATCCCATCGATTCAAGAGTTTTTTTTACTTTATTTTTTCAGCTTCCGTGCAAATATATTTAAACTTAATATGATATTTTTATTTTTAATAGTTTTAAAAATTAAAAATTGTTTTGAAAATTACTTTATGGGTAATTTTTAAAAATAAAAATTCTAAATTATTTAAATTAAAATAAAAAATAAATAAATTATTGATAACACAATAAAAATGACTTTATTTAAAAAATTATAAAAATTATATTTTAAATAATTAAAAATATACTACATTCTAATAATATTATATTAAAAAGTATATTAATAGATTTAAAGCGGGGAAGGTGACCTTTATTATTGCTATGACATGTAAATTCGTCTCAGCAAACCTCAGCTGCTCACGGGCGAATGTATAAACAGCAGAGTGCACAGAAGGAATTGAAGAAAAATACCCCGGAAAAAAAAAGAAGAAAAAAGATTCAAAATTATTAAAGAAAACAAATTGAATTTGAGCTGCGTGGACTTACGGTTGCCGGCGCACTCCATTCTCAGCTCTTTCCCCAACCTTCCTTCCTCCGATTTCCGATCAAGAAATCCTTGAAAACCTGAATTTCCTTCGATATATACGTGAATTTAATTGTATGCATAGTTCAAATTGTGTATATATATAGTCTTGAGGGAATTGGAGTGGTTGAGATGGCGATAATTTATGCGGTGGTGGCCCGGGGAATGACTGTGCTGGCGGAGTTCAGTGCGGTGACGGGAAACACAGGGGCTGTGGCAAGGCGGATACTGGAGAAGTTGCCGACCGAGGCCGAGTCTAGGCTCTGTTATTCTCAGGATCGGTACATCTTTCACATCCTCAAGACGGATGGCCTCACTTTCCTCTGTATGGCCAACGATACTTTTGGAAGTATGTCAAGATTGTGGGTTTTACCTCTGTAGGATTGCTTTTGTGACCTTAGGCTTTGTGTTTTTTGGCTTTTTATTTGTTCTTCTTTGAGTTTCTGGGAATTAAAGTTTAGAACTTGATTAAAAATGGCGGTTTAATTCGTGACTTAATTGGGACTTTGTGATCAAATTTTTAGAATTTAGTTTCTTGTGGCCAGTTTATACTTTTGAGTCGCCTATGGAATTTACTTTCTGAAGGTTATATCTTGTCAGTGATATATTTTAGGTTGATTATATGGGTTTTCGGAGATCAGAAAGTTTATGTCTATAGGTACTTGGAATCTTTGGAGGCTGATATTGTGTGTGAAAATTTTGTGGAGGATTGTCCTTGTATAACCAGTGCCAAACTGAAGATTGTGTAGTCTAGGACTTCTTAGGTTGGTTAGGATTTTATGATTAAAAGCTGGTGTCTTCTATAGTATGGCTGAATGTGGGCTTCCGGAGGTTAAAAGAATCTGGATGGAAAGCAAATTCAAGTTTCCTCTGGGCAAAGAATCAAATACTCTGCTTCTCAGACGACTGAACTTAGTGGTCATTGACACTGTTCTTGTTTCATGTCATTTTCACATAGTAATGGACCATTATTTCTGTGCTTCTCTGTATTTGATTTATCATTTTTCTTTGTACTTAATTGCCACTTTTGTTGGTATCAATGAATATTTTGCATTGACATTCCATCTAGACATTGCCAAGTGGTGATTTGATTTGATGTCTTTTGATAATGAAGAGTTCCATCTATTTAATTTTGTATATCTTTTTCCTCCTTCCCTGAATGGAAATTATTTGGTTTTCTGAAGTTGCCATGGATGATGTATGACATCTTTTGTATTTTGACCCAGGAAGAATACCCTTTACATATTTAGAGGATATACATATGCGGTTCATGAAGAACTATGGAAGAGTGGCTGCTTATGCCCCTGCTTATTCTATGAATGATGAATTCTCAAGGGTCTTACATCAGCAAATGGAGTTTTTCTCCAGCAATCCTAGTGCAGATACTCTGAACCGGGTTAGAGGGGAAGTTAGTGAGGTAATTTATTTATTTATTTGTTTATGTTTGGTTTACTTATTAGAGGAAAACAAATTAATTAAATAATCAAAGTATGCTCGTGTAATAAATCTTCTGCATATTCAGTGAATGTAAGATTAATCCTTAGTTATCGCAAATGAGAAAGCAAGATATAATTGATTATGTGGCTTTTTGGGATGCTTACAAAATATGGAAATATTTGAAGTGAGCACTTCACAAGTCCTTGTGAAAAATCCTATCGATTATAAATATTTATAATGCATTGTCTGGATAAATACTTCAATTATAGTTGGAATTCTGCTTCTTTAACTTTAGCTAAGACAAGGACAAGATATTAAAACCTTGCAAAATCATACTATATGCAAATCTCCATTCCATTTATAGCTGCTGTTATTTTAGTGTGGATTATATCTTGGTGATGTTCAGCCTTGAGATCTGTTGTTTTGTGTAATTTTAAGCACACGTCCATTAGAAGAAAAGATCTACTAGACCGCTTAAAGGTTAATCTCATTTCCAAATATAATTTTTCACCTAAAAAGATATGCAGTTTTGTGAAAATTACTCTTATCAGGTTAAGATGGTAAACTAGATCCAATAATGAGGCACCAAGGGTATGCAACCCATAGTACGAAAAGGTCATGTATTTTCTGTATAACAATATAATTTCTCCCATTTCTCCCAAAAAGAGGAAGGGAGGGGGGGGGGGAGTGTCAATCATTTATCCACTCGAATAGACTGTACCAAAGCTGGTCGTGGATGCTGCTTTTTTCTGAAGCATTGTTTCCTTATGCTACTTTGTCAGAGAACATGCTTTCATGCTCAATTTTAACTGCTTCTATTCATGGACAAATGTATAGCTAAAATGAGCCCATGTGGCACGAAATCTACTTTCTAAGTATCACAGCTGGAAGAAAGATGTCTGATCCTTGTGAATAACAGTATACGTAATCAATGTCATTTAGCACTTGCTTGGGAATTGAGATGTATGTACCACTCTAGATTTGGACGTGAAGAGATTGTTTTCACTAATATATTTAACCACATTACTTTTCCCATACTCAATTTTTGCTAATCACTGGGAAATGTATCATGCAAATATTTACAAAAGTTCATGTGTTAAACGTGTATATTGGTAAATCAGTATTTTAAGCCACATGCTTCAACTGATATTGTATTTCAAAGTTGAACAACAGTTTCTCACTTTTACTTTGGCTGGATGAATTGCCAAACCTGGTACGGTTCAGAAAATTTTGACGTAAGTCTGAATATGATTGACCAACATGTATCTTCTGAACCTTTTATGGTTTCTTTCTAAATCTTTTGTAGCTCGTTATAAGTATATGTAAAAGATATCTACAAAATGAACTTAATTATTGGTAGTTGGCATAGTTGTTGTTAACAGAAGTCTGGAACTGTCAGATTCTCTGCATGCTTATTTTGATCTGCTGTGTTCTTGATCTTTCTACACCTCTTTTACCTTTGTTAGTATTAACAATTGGGTCAAAACCTATTATTTAGATACGCACTATTATGGTGGATAACATTGAAAAGATTCTGGAAAGAGGTGATCGAATTGAACTACTTGTTGACAAAACTGCAACGATGCAAGATAGCGCATTTCACTTCAAGAAGCAATCTAAGCGTCTTCGTCGAGCTCTTTGGATGAAAAATGCCAAGCTTCTGTAAGTGTTTTGATCATATACAGAAACTTGACCTCTTTTCTTGCTACCTTTTAGGGATGGAAAACCTTGTGAAAATGTTTTCTCAGTATGGCATGTTTCAGGATACCTGAGCTATACCCAGCTACTTTCAGCTACTTTCAGCTACTATCCTAGCTACTTTCTTGGAGACAAGTATCCTTATTAGCTTAGTATACTAGGATTAACAATTTCTACGACAGAATTTAACAATTTCTTTTCCAAATCCTAAGTTCCTCTCTCTCTCTCTGCAAGTTTCCACTTGTGGACAAGCTTAGCGGTTTTCAGATAAGAAATTCCGTTTCTAACTTTTGTTAATTGCGTCTAATTTACTGCTCGTGGCATAAAATGGAACTCAACAAAAAAAGTGCAAAAAGAAGGGTTTTCAGGTACATACAAGTTTCCTGATAGGTCCACTGTAAAATTGAGGCAAGAGGTAAGCATTAAGGACAAAAAGTAATGGCCTAGTAAGATATGTTTATTGGTGATGCATAAGTTATATACTTTTTGGGGATAAATTACCTTTTGCTCATCCTTGACTCATTACCCTTATGGTTAAAGTGTTTTTGCTAATGGCAGTGGTCAAATCTAAAGTTCAACTTAAATAAAATTGCAGTATGCCCTCTCGTTTATACTAATTTTATTTCAGCTCTCACCATCCCCCTTTTCTTTTCTTTTCTCCTTCAAGAAACTTGGCTGATCTTGTGCCACCCCAGACCTAGTCAATCAAACACCACCATGGTCTGACAATTTCCACATGCATCAACTGTCCCAACTACTGCTGCCTGGAAATTTTTTCCTTTAATTTTAGTTTTTGGTCAAAGTCAATAATTTCTGTAACATAAAACCATCACTATACCAGCCTTCTGCATCTTTGCACTACTAATCAAATCTGAGTCAAATAGCATATTTCTTAGCCTAGAGTGAATTTGTCAGTGGCTTGAGCATCATTATAACCTCAATCAACCTTAAAAGATTTCAAAACTTGATCTAGAAAATCCTCATAGCCTTATCTTTCTTTGGGGTTTTCCTCTGATTTGACATCTTTAAGATGATATTCGTATTGGAGACAAGATCATCCTTAACTTTGCATTCTTCAAGAGTGAATGCAGATTGCAATATGCTTGCCACTTAGAAGAGGAAAAGTTGGGTAGGGCGGTGGCAGAATCCTGCTAGAGAGACTTATGTCTGAAAAGAGGAAAGGGATTGGGGTATTTATTAAAAGGAAGAATGCAGAAAAGAAAAGAAAACGTAGAGGAAAAAGAAAAAATGACCAGAGAAGTTAAAAATCTGAATAGAGAGTAGATTAAAGGATGTAAGGTTCAGTTGGTTATTTGGTTATGTGAAGTTGACCTTTTACTGTTAACATTAAGAGAGGATTTAATCTTCTCCATAGTGAAAACCAAAAAACAGCAAATGGTATATTGTTACATGGAAGTAGAAATATCTCAGAATGCTTAGCTACAGGAGGACAAAGGGTTATTACCTGTTCTATTTCTTCTCAAGTCAGAAGGTTATGGGCATTTCTTATATTACCATAGATTTAGTTACTTTTGTGAAATTTCACTTCCTATTATATATTATCTCCTGTTTGGAGGAGATACAGTTCTTCTATTGATCATAAGTTAACTGATAAGACTTTTCATATCCTTGCTTTTAAGATACTTTGGTGTACTGAAATGATATGCATAGTTTCCTCTTTTGCTTAGATTGTAACTGTCCCTGTAGTCACTGATAATTGGAGGGATAAATCAATATAGAAAACATCATATGAGAAAGGGTATAGATGTTTATTAAACTATATCAAAGCAATTTGTCAAAATGAGAAATGTACTCTAGAGAGAGAAGTGAAGGATGGGACGTAGGTAGTTGGCGTGGATCTCTGAAGGTTACTGGGAGTCAAGGCCTCAAACAAACATCTTCTCTTCTTTGTTCTATTTGAGGTGCAGCTATTATTGATTTAAGCAGTTTCCTCCCTTATCCTTCACAGAAATCTGCACTTATGATGGGATTATTTCTAGAATATTGATGTTCTCCTCTTTCTGCTCCCTTTCGTTTTATACTCTCTTTCTCTGCTTTGGGTTGTCACTTATGTGCTGGGAGGGACACGGCATATGAGGAACTAGGGAATAGGACTATTCAACCAACTGGAAGTGTGGCTGGATCAATGCTAAGGAGTAGGTCACCTTAATCTTTTTCACAATGCTTGGAAAAGATGGAAATGTCATTATGGCATTAAAGAGCTGGTCCATTCAAGAGATTATCTGCCCATAGCAGTCAACAGAGACTTATCGCTATTGTATTATCACCATAGTTACCATTAGGTCATATCTCGATTCAGGGGAGATTTAGTGGACGCTATTTATTACTAAAGACGAAATTGATTCTACTCTGCAGTAAGCCCTCACAACCAAAATCCAAAACTACCAGGTCCCCAGCAACCCCATCCCCTCTCTTTTACTTTGCAATGTGTAAACCTTTCACGCTTAATTCTTCTCCGGTTGTTAATTCCTGCATCTCATATTCAACGTCTTAGTTGTATCAATTTCTTGTAGTTCCAGAAGGAGCCAAAGAAAGACTTATTACTCTGTGCCTTCTATAGAACAATCCAGTGGCTGGTTGTTTATTGATGAGGTAGAGAGGATGTGAACATTAGATAACAATAGTGAATTGAGGGAGCCGTTAAAATTGATTCTCACATAATTTGAAAGATTACCAAAGTACTAGATATATCGGCAAAAAGAGGGTTTGATAACTTTATAAATTCTTAATGCTGAACATCTTCAGATCCTTTTGATTAATCTGATTGCTTGAGAGGAATTATTTTTTAAATTACACAGAAATTTAAAACTTGCTTAATTCATTAAATATCCCATAACTCTCTTTTTCTAAATTTTCTCTTTCACTACCATGTTTCTTTCTCTCTTCAACCTATTCCTACATCTCTTACCTTTTTTTAAAAAAAATATATAAATTTTTAGGATCTTTGATATAAATTGGAGAAGAGAAGCTGCTGCTTCCCTTTTTCCTTAATAGCATATAATGCATATGAGATGTTTCACAAAAAAATGGAAATTATTTTAGAGATGCCTCAGCTGTCTAAATTTGGGTTAATTAAACATTATGGTAAATTGCTAAGGTTGTCCTTGACACCTAGCGTCCATAGAGTTTTATTCTGTACCAGGATGGTCCTAGACTAACCACAGGCTAGGTTTCTGCTAGAAGTAGCTCATGCTACATAAATTAGTGCGGATCTTAGATTAGTGAATTCAGAAGTCAACTATTTTATGCCTAGGAATGCAAATAATCATTCTTAGATTAGTGAATTCAGAAGTCAACTATTTTATGCCTAGGAATGCAAAATAATCGTAGTATCAGTAGGGGGGATAATATCTATCCCATCTCTGTGAGAACCGCTACTCCCTGTTCCCAGAAACCAGGGAAAAAGAAATAAAGGAAAAATGCTGTTGTCATTGCTTTCTCTTCTCCTGACACTATACTCTCCACCTACCTGATCCCAACTATACATAATGAGACAATTTGGTGAAGGAGTTCGATTGTCCAGACTAAAAATCGGAATGCTTATGGGACAGCATTGTAGGAATTACTGGATTCCTGAAGTTTTTCGACTGGAGTTGCTGTAACTAAAAAGATAATGACCTGCCAGCATAAACCAATAAAGTGATTTTGGCATGCAGCCAACTTTTCATACAATCTTGTTTTAACACTTCCTTAGGTTGGCTGACTTTTGTGTGCTCATCGAAGCTGATATCGGAAAATTGCAGGGCTTAATAAACCCACCCCACCTATTCAGGCTGTTTGGAAAGATTGGATAGAAGTGTGTTTGGAAAGAGACGTGGCTTCATTTTATTGAGACATGCAATAGCGAAGCCTGTTTCAGTCAAACTAAAACACTTAATTTGAGGTGAAAAATTGGATAGAAGAGTGTTTGGAAAGAGACGTGGCTTCATTTTATTGAGACATGCAATAGCGAAGCCTGTTTCAGTCAAACTAAAACACTTAATTTGAGGTGAAAAATTGGATAGAAGAGTGTTTGGAAAGAGACGTGGCTTCATTTTATTGAGACATGCAATAGCGATCTGCTTTGTTAGTTTAGGCTGAAGTCAGAATTAGTAAATGAAACCTGTACAGAAGTCAAATCTGAATTATGACTTTCGATAAAATTAGAGAAGATGAGAGAATTACACCTAGGAGGACCGTTTATCCCAAATCTTCAGTGATTCTTTTAGGTGGTATGCATGCTCATTTACTGGGGAGTTAATTTGATACATTTACCTCATTATGTTACTTCCTTCCTCCAAAATTGAATGTCCTATTTGACTCGGACTAAGAATTTGGAGAACATTTGATTCTAATAAAGTTACTCCCTCCATCCGCTTTTGCTTGTCCTAAATTGGCTTTTTTCTTGTCCATTTTTACTGGTCCTTTTGTGACTTAAAGAACATCTTTGAAATTATTTCCAAGTTTACCCCTATCCTCTATTGGTTCACTAAAAGTTTATAGTTATTGGTATGAGAGAGGAAGATAGATAAAAGAATAATACTCGTGTTTTAGGAAATCTATACAAGGGTACTATGGTCTTGCAATATTAAATTTGCCTAGAATTTAAGAATTTCTTATTCTATGTGTTATGATCATTTGGGACAAGTAAAAGTGGTCAGAGGGAGTGCCATCTTTCTGTTAATGGAGTTTAAGTCCCTTGGGCTAAGGTGATTAGTGGTGGGTCACGTGTTTGTAATTTGTGAAGCTTAATTCCCTTAAAGCAATTATGAAAGTTTATACGAAATGTATGATTATTTTAGGAAAGTGGACATTCAATTTGGGACATCATAAAGGGGAAATGTGTCCGGTGAGGAAGGAGTATTTTTCTTGGAATTATATAAGAAAATCTGTTCCTTCTCCTTTTTTGTCTGTAGTCTGGTTGCTAGTTTCTTCATGCCTATGAAATGCTGCCGAAGCTTTCTTATGCTCTCTTTTACCTTATTTTCTTTCTTTCCTTTTCTTTTTGGGGTGTAGGGTGGAATTTGCAGTTCTTGAATGTCTTTTAAGTGAATCAAACTCTCCCTCTCTCTATCTGTTCCTGCATTGTGTATTGGACGGAAAAATTTTATTTAAAATTCAATCAAGAAGTAACAATAATTTACATATACTATAAATCAATCTAGAAATAACTAGTAATTTATGATAATACCGCTTTTGTAAAATTGGAGCGCTCATTTATTCAGTTATTATGCAGTTATTTATTTATTTTTTTCAGCAGTCAGATTCTTGTTCTACCTCGCGGTTGGGAACTTATGGCTCTTATTTTTGCAGGGCACTACTGACAGGCTTGATTGTGATCTTTCTGTACATAATAATAGCAGCTGCTTGTGGTGGCATCACACTACCTTCTTGCCGGAAATGATTTATTTGAAATGTGCCACAGATGGCTCTCAAATGATGTCTGTCAATGTAATTCTAGGAAGGAGTGTATCTGCTTCTTGATTTGGATGCTTGAGATGCCTTAAGAAGAATATTGCTCCACAATATTTCACATTCCAGTAGATTCTCATTGTTGCATTTGTTTCAAGTGGTAATCTTTTTAATATTTGTTGCACATAATTTGACTTTATGTTTAACTAGACCATGCTATTGTGATCTTTATGTACATAATATTAGCAGCTGGTTGTGGTGGCATCAATCTACCTTCTTGCTGGAAATGATTTATTTGAAATGTGCTATAGATGGCTCTCAAATGATGTCTGTCAATGTAATTCTAGGAAGGAGTGTATCTACTTCTTGATTTGGATGCTCGAGATGCATTTAGAAGAATATTGCTCCACAATATTTCACATTCTAATTGATTCTCATTGTTGCACTTGTTTCAAGTGCTAATCTTTTTAATATTTGTTGCACATAATTTGAGTTTATGTTTAACTAGACCATGCTAAGAACTAAATTGTTTTTGTTGTTTCCTTGCTTTACGCCAACTTCTGGGAACCTTTTCTTGTAGCATCATGAAAGTATGTAATCAGCAGTATAATGTTTCAATAGTTACAGTTATGAGTTACTGATAGTAAAATGCCAATCCCATTTTTTACCTTCCTAAAATCACCCTAACAGCTTATTTTCAATTGGTATATTCATAATTCTCCTGTTACTCTTTGATGCTTTTCTAAAGGATTGACGGAAGGATTTCTAAAAAATGGATTACTGGGCTTCAGTAAAACTAGGTAGTGAACAAGGCAAGAGTTTGATATAAGGTTACTAAGTAGGTTTTGATGTTAAGGAAAGCCTTTTTACTAAGTTTGTTAGTTCCTCATTGTTCATACAAAGAAGTGCACCAAAAAGGTTGTTGAGAAATAATATAAGCTGTCTTAGATATTGTGTGTTAATGAAAGGCAACAAATATGCAAACTTGTTGTATGTATGCATCAGTATGAGCTTAGCAAACCTTACAAACCTTAAAAGGGGTAAAAGCAGACTAGAACTGCTTGTGATTATAAACTTGCTCTTACGTTCTACAGGCTTACTTGAATAACATACATGGTGGAAGTTTCAATTGTCCTGTGGTTATGCTTCTTCCCTTCTAAGTTGAATAGAAAAGTACTTGTAATAGGTAGTCTTTTAATTCACATATTTTTTTTCCTCCTTAGTTTCACTTTTGCTAAGATAATGAGGATTTTTAGGACATATTACTTCTGAAGACATTAAAAGATTTATTCTTGAAATGAAAAGACAAGGCATATATGGCCATTCATCCTTTATGTAAAAGGATGATGTTGAAAGCAAAGAAATGATAGTTCAAAAGTTAGAAAAGCTCTAATTTTCTTTCACATTGAAGAACAGAGAGTACTAATAAGTAGGAATAGACTTCTTTTAGTACATCAGTTGAGATTAAATATCAGTGAGCAACAATACCATCAGCTTGCATGGAGGAAAACCATGTCTTGGTAGTTTTGGTGGTTTCTTGGTCTAGGGTGGACGTGATGGAGGTTGATTTATGAGGTAATGGTCCTTACAATGGTGGCCAACTTTGAAGAGGTTGATGAAAAAATGGATGGCAAGGGTTTTTTCCTGTTTGCTTCAGGAAATGTTGTGGCATTTGCATTGGAGGTAAAATTCGTAATGGCAGGCTCATAAGGACTTGGGGTATGCTCAATAAGGATCACAAGTTTGGGAAGGGAAAGGTCATTGTCTTTTTGGTTGTTTTTTTCACCTTATGGGTGAACAAGATCTTCACTACCTAGATGCAGGTGTTCATGAAACTTACAAGAGCTGGCAAGGGACAAATGGGCGAATTCAGATCAGAACTGGCGTTTCTGAAATATGCGAATGCTCGGAGCTTATAAGGAGAAAAAGCATGTCCTGTTGAGAATGTTGCTGGTGCTTTTCCCCTGATTGACTCATAGAAGGCCTATAGTTGAGTTTTTAGGACATTAAGAGGAGGTTGGTTGACAAAGAAGGAAGGTGTGGGCTTATGTGCTCAGTGGTGGTGATTCTTAGGACATCTTTCTCATAGGTGTCTGCATGACTAGATGTTGTTTATATTCAAATTCTAATGGATGACTTGGTTTCGAGGTTCTAACTAAGACTGTTCAAAGAGGCAATGCACTAACATAGTTGGTTGACAGAATGGCAGAGTTAAGAGTAGTGGAATGGGTAAAATGCTACATTTTGATGTTCTCTGTGACGGCATTGACTTAATGGGATGATTCTTGGCAGGGATAAGAGTCACAAGACTCAGTGATGTTGGATGTATCACATTAGGCAGTTGATACGCTCAAGGATATGTGCTATATATTGACGAACTTGTGGATGATGATACTCCCCGAGGTGAATTTGCAAAATATTCTGTCAGACTTCCTGGAGTAGTTCCCAAGAATTGTGGGTTGGATATTTTAAGATTACATAGGGAATCGGCATCATGGAGCTTATTGGCTTCTACTCTGATATCAGCTACCAAGCTAGTGAAAAGTACTAGGACCTCAAGGTAGATGAAGTGTGCTCCAATGCAGTTACTAGAACTCTTATGATAAAGTTGCATGCTGGGGACCTCTCTGAAATGATGCTCACCAGAACAAGCTTAGCTTCTATTATTCACCGGGCAGATAGTGGTCTAGCAGATTTAGGAAGGGCCAACAAATATGACATGATTTATTAGTACTCTTGGATTATTTAGGGAGTTGGTTACCATTCGTGTCAGTGACAGGGTATTAATTGGATAATTATAAATGCCTCTCCACCGTTTTGAAGAAATATAACTAAAACAAGGATGAGTATCATATGCATGTTAATACCTGGGTTTCTTTCCTAGCACTTGAGTCCTTGTAGTCTCTCTATTAACTGTTTCTTTGTATATTTCCAGTGTTTTCAATGTTTCATTTTGTAATTTAATCGCCATTGATGGGAATACCTATATTGCATTAAAGATATTGTGTGCAAAATTATGTAGTTTTTGCCATTGAATATGTTATATGCACACAAGGAAATATGTGTATCAAATTTTTCTCTCTATTTTGTGTTTTGGACCTCTTGTCTTTGGTTTCTAGCATGGTATGCTTCTTCAACACCCAAAGCACACACCGATAGAGATTATGGAGATGAGATCACAGATGAATATATTTGCTAGAATTGCAAGTCTTGAATTTGGGACCTTTTGAACTATTGATTCTAGTATTCGTACATTCTGCCGTTGACACCTAATGTTGCTTTGTGGTCATAGTATTTTGTATTGCTTATACAAAATATTTAGCTTCATCTTGGAGATACATTTTGTTCAGGCTCATCCGATTTGCAGAAGTGAAGGGACCACATGTCAAGGTTGTAGTAGTTTTGGGATTTTGGTTTACAAAAAGGGTAAAACAATCAAGACTAAGGGTGTATTTTGACTAGATTCCTATTTTCCAATCTATTGAAAATTTTTCTTTGGGCTTAATTTTTCTCTCATAAATATTCACTTTTTACAAATTATTCTCTTCATTTGAAAATATAAGGTCTTTTAACTTTTTTTCTCAAAATAATTGATTTTTTGTAAATTTTAATGATTATTTTTTTAAAAGTAATTTTTACTATAAATATAATTATCTCATTCTCTACTAGTGAAATTAGTTAATGATATACTTAAAAAATGAGTTTTTGTGATTTTTAAAAAAATAAAAGAGAGAAATTTGGGAATCCCGCATTCATATGGGATATCAAGGAGAAGTTGCAGACGGGGTGGGGTGGAGAATAGTGAAGGATGGGGTGTTCGGTAGAACTGCGTATTAGATAATCTTAAATTAATAATTGAGTATTTTTATAGTTTGTTTGTTAGTGTTTTAAGTTTAAATTTATTCGTGTCGATTCATGTATTTATTTTGCATTTGACTGTTTAGTTTCATAAATCGTTTTGAGTTTTGAGTTGTTGGAATAAATAATTTTGTTCGTTAGTATGAGAGCTTTTGAGTTCGATTGAATCACTAAACCAATGAACATTACGAACTCAAAACAAGTTTGATTTACAAACGTTTTGTTCGAATAACAAACCATTTTCGGTTACGAACATCTTAAGGATAACAGTTGTAGACAAGAGGAAGAAATTGTCGGGAGTGTAGACAGAATAATTGCTAAGAGAGTGACTAGTTTTTCAAATTTTGCTCATCAAGAGGGAAGGTTTTGCGTAAGAACGCATTACTGAACATTTATTTATTTATTTTTTGACCGACAATGAGTTCATATTTATTGTTTGTAACTAATGTTAACTTTTGCCGCTCCACAATCCGTCTTCGATTTTGCGGTTCAGTTAAAAATTAAAATTAAAAAAATTTTTTTTGATAATATATTTTTAAGATAATTTTATTTTAAAAAATTAATTTTTATTAAAAAATATATTTATATATAATTTTTTTAAAAATTTAATTTTAATTTGAAAATAAAAATAAAAAATCGAACTAAATTTTATTATAAATTTAAAAATTAAATTGAATCGAATTGAAAATTTAAAAAATTAAACTAAGATGTATATTTTGATTCGATTCGATTTAATTTTTAAATTATACTAATAATAAACATCAAAATATATATTTTCATTCGATTTGATTAAATTTTTAAATTATAATAATAATAAACACCGACAATATAATTTTTGTTAAATAAAATTTTGGGGCGGGGGAAATTTTTGTCCTTTTGGCCGTGTTGATGCCGGGACTTTGTCCTGGTCGGTCGGGGAGTGCCACCTGCCCCCGACAATATTGAATGCTACCACGACATTTCTGGGACCACTTTGTGCCTAATTCATCCATTGCCCTATGCGTAAACAGAACTAACGCAACCTACTGCTTATTCGAAAATATTAAGACCAATATGCACTTAAGACCTAAAACAGTTCATATGTACAAACAAAAATACATTTTAAGGTTTAAAAATTTAGAAATGATAAATACATTTTTATTCGGTGAAAATTTTTAAATTAATTCTTTTTATCTTTTAATTAGTGTTAAAAGATCAATTAGATTATGTAAATCATATCCCGTTAATTACAATGTTAGAATAGAGAAACATATTCTATATTACGCAAAAAGTTGAATTGGATGGGGCGGCTTGCAAAAAAGAGCAAAGGTATATTTTTGTTCGGTATGCACGCACAGATTCGGTGGCAATTGGCATGGTTTACATTTGGAAGTCGTAGAATTGATTTGATGATTGTAAAATTTTATAATTTTTTTTAAAAAATAAATATAAAAGTAAAAAGATATAAATTAAATTTTAAATTTGACAATGGTAAAAATTTATAAATTTTTTTAAAAATAAATAAATATAAAATTTTTAATTAAATTTTAAATTTAATTTGACAATTAATTTTAGTTCTATATGTTTTATAAATAACATATAGAATTATAATCACAACATATATATTTAATCCCTTAAAATTACAGTTTTGTATATATGATTTAACTGAATGTGATCTTTTAAATTAAATTTAAAATTTAATTTAATAGATAATATTATATATATATATATATATATATATATATATATATATATAATTTATAAAATTTTTACCGTCGTTATTCACCGACTAGATTCGTTACTACTACACAGAATACGACACCATAACCGGAGTCTATTTGGCCTATTGCTGTATTTTCTTGGAGAACTCATATAGGCCAATGTTGGTCAGCAAAAGCATCAATACGTAGCCGTCTGGGTTGATTCTTCTGCGTCCTTATCCGGAAATCACTTTCTTCGTCAAAACCGTTAATCTTTGTCTTGACCAGCAAATTTCTCTTCATTTCTACTTCCTGCAATGGAAATTCTTCTGAGATCATCTCCTCTACCTGCTCAATCAACTCATCAGGTTCAGTGGCCCAATTCATCATCACCGAGCTCTCCCTTTTTGCGTCCGAAACCAAGAAAATCGTCAAGAAAAGTTCAGAAGAGAATCCAAAGTCGTACTAGCTTTATTGACTTGGAGCCCACATCAAAATCAGAACCTTTGGACTTTGATGTTCCTTGGCTAGATCCTTCCGATCGGCGGCCTCTTTTCGATTTGGTCATTATTGGTTCTGGACCAGCTGGTTTACGACTAGCTGAGCTAGTATCCCGGTATGGGATTCAGGTATGTTGTGTTGATCCTTCGCCGCTTTCTATTTGGCCAAACAACTATGGGACTTGGGTTGATGAATTTGAGAGCTTAGGCCTTCGAGATTGTTTCAACAAGACATGGCCTATAGCTTCTGTTTATATCAATGATCAGAAGACGAAGTACTTGGATCGTGCCTATGGTCAAGTGGGCAGAAAAGAACTCAAGCTGAAGCTGTTGAGTGGTTGTGTTTCAAACAGAGTCAGGTTTCATCAGGCCAAGGTTTGGAAGATAGAGCACGAGGAATTTGAGTCCATAGTAGCTTGTAGTGATGGCAGAGAATTGAAGGCAAGTTTGGTTGTTGATGCAAGTGGTTTTGCCAGTGCCTTTATAGAGTATGACAAGCCAAGAAACCATGGATATCAAATCGCTCATGGGATTTTAGCAGAAGTTGATAATCATCCCTTCGATTTGGATAAAATGGTTCTCATGGATTGGAGAGATTCCCATCTAGGAAATGAGCCATATCTGCGAAACAATAATTCAAAATTACCAACTTTTCTGTATGCAATGCCTTTTTCTTCAAATTTGATATTTCTTGAAGAGACTTCACTAGTTAGCAGGCCCGTGTTATCATATATGGAAGTGAAGAAAAGAATGGTTGCAAGATTGAGGCATTTAGGCATCAAAGTGAGGAGTGTTATAGAAGATGAAAAGTGTTTGATTCCTATGGGAGGACCTCTTCCAAGAATCCCACAAAATGTCATGGCAATTGGTGGAAATTCAGGTATCGTGCATCCTTCAACAGGCTACATGGTGGCGAGAACAATGGCGTTGGCCACCGTGTTAGCCGATGCAATTGCTGAATGCCTGGGCTCAACCAGAATGATCAGAGGAACTCCACTTTACCACAGAGTGTGGAATGGCTTGTGGCCTGTCGAGAGGAGAAGTGTCAGAGAATTCTACTCTTTCGGCATGGAGACTTTGTTGAAACTTGACTTGAATGGGACTAGGAGATTCTTTGATGCTTTCTTTGATTTAGATCCTCACTATTGGCATGGATTTTTGTCATCCAGATTATCTCTGAGAGAGCTTGCAATGCTTTCCTTGTCTCTCTTTGGGCATGCCTCAAATGGTTCTCGGTTGGATATTGTTACTAAGTGCCCAGCCCTTTTGGTTAGAATGATGGGCAATTTGGCACTAGAAAATATATAATGCTTAGAGTTGGCCTGATTCTCATTGCATTTCTTAGTGGATAAGAAAAAGGAAAGCTGTTACACTATATACAGTAAAAAGAAAATAGAAAAACATTTCATTTGGTATCTTCATTGATGAGTCCTTTTATATATTGGAATTGTCAAGTGGTTTGTAGTTTTGACCAAAAAAACTACAATAAAAACGTTTAAGCACTTGTGAAACTTCATTCAACAAAAGGAGAAACTGTAGAGCAGATTTCAAAATGAAGGGACTTTAAAAGATACAAGAACTTCGTGAAATTCCAGCCGGCTAGCTAATCTTCTAAATTTGGTCTATAAGTGCAGAGCCAAAAAGCTTGAAATGATATCCCAGAACCTCAAAATCAACGTTCATTACCACCAATCATCTCTAGTCTACTTGCAATGGCCTCATTCTCAGTGAAAGTCACCCTGCTATTTGTTCTTCTGTCTTTGCCAATTCTAGGATGGAAAGAGCAGGCGATCCGGATATTACATCAGATTTCTTAGTCCCTGCAAATGTGAGTGAAGTTAATGGTGATTTCTTCACCTTCACAGGTATGAGAGGAATTTTTGGTTCCACCATACCTAGCTTCGAAGTAACGAAGGCTGACAAGGCAGAATTGGCAGCTGTAGACGGCTAGAGCATGTTTGATTCAAACTTGTGTTTCTAGCAATACTCAATTTGTACTTGAAAATCTTTCATTTCTTGAATAATAGTTACTCAAGAAACGTTGTTTCTCCAAACTGAATCAATTGCATAGACTATATAACTAGAAACAAAAACTCAAAACATCAAAATAAATTAAGCCTAAAAGTTGGTTGTTACAAAATTGACAGAAGAGAATTGCACCATAACATCACTATACCATGATACTACCATGGCTATTACTTCCTTTCTCTGGGGTTCTTTATGGCTTAGCACTACATAAATGCACAAAACTACAATTTTACTATAAGTATTAAAAGTAAGCTTAAATTATTATTGATTTTATAATTCACAAAATGCAAAAAAGAAAAAAAAAAGTAAGAAACAGAAATGAATACTTAGGTCGAAAGGAAATCTTGTATTGATCAATCAAAAGAAAATACAATTTCAACAGAAAAATATATCGAGATGCTAATGATATAAGT
Organism: Rauvolfia tetraphylla; assembly: GCA_030512225.1. Taxonomy (NCBI): domain Eukaryota; kingdom Viridiplantae; phylum Streptophyta; class Magnoliopsida; order Gentianales; family Apocynaceae; genus Rauvolfia; species Rauvolfia tetraphylla. Next base: position 3,842,789 of record JAJQKT010000062.1, read on the forward strand.
AAATACTAGTGGAGACAATTAGGAATGTACAAATAGTTTTCGGTTTAAAATTTCTATTTTTATTCAGTTTTAAAATTTTTTTAGGACAATTAAACCGAACTCTAAATTTAGTAAAATCGAAGAGATTGAATTGAAAATTTCAATTCGGTTAAGTTTGAACCGAATTCGTTGAGCCTTGGGTCAATTAAAATTTAATCAATTTTTTTATGGTTTATTTGTCATTATTTGAGTTATTTTACTTAATTTGTTTCTTGTCTAATCCAAAACATTCTATAGAACACGAGTTAAACTAAGTATAAATTAACGATTAATAAAAAATAATAAAAAATATATATATTTTAAAAAATATATTTAGTTATTTGGTTTAGTTTTCGATCTTCGATTTAAGATTGAAAACCAAACCAATTTACACAAACTTTATATAAACCCAATCAAATTGTCCAAAAAAGAATTAAAATTAGAAATTTGGTTTGATTCATTTTAATTTTTCAATTTGAACGAAAAGTGAATACCTTAGAGACAATATATGAATGATTAAATGTAATCACCTAATAAGTAGAAAACAAATATTTAGGATGATCAAACATGAAATCGGGTCTGGAAAAGATAAAAATGCCCTTTTATCTAACTATGAAATTTTGTTTTCTTAAGGAGGATATCGAGAAAAATCTATTTCTACGATTTTTAACACTTTTCTCACAGAATCGTGTGAATGAAAACGAGAAAGGAATTCAACCGCATTGCGGCTGTCACAAGCCAGCCAACCAGCCAGCGTCAGGCACCATGGCGGCATCTCAACTTCTCTCTCCATTGCCACTCCCGCATACATAAAGGAAAAACTCTAATTCGTAGCCAAATTCAGTACTTTTTCTTCACTGCAACGCTTAATTCTGCCCATAGACGCTTACTGAAGAGCTTTCTTCATCTCTATATTCATAAATTGTACAGTTTTCTCTCAAAACCTCAATTTCTGCACCCTATCGAGCTTCTTCTAGGGTTTTTAAATTCGTAATTTCGTGATATAATGAAGCCAATAAGGCTACCGGAGCCGCCTGCCAGTCCACGGGCGATAGGAGGTATCGGAGGTGATGGAGGTGTGCCGGACATATTTGAAGGTGGAGTCTACGGCGTCATCAGGCGAGCTGTGATCATTGGGAATGGCTTCTCGGCTTCTGAGAATCAAAGCATCGGCCTAGTTGATGCCCTTGGTCTCTCCGACAAGCATACACTATACGTAGGTTCCATTCTTAGTCGCTTGTGATTTACTCTTAAGAACTTCCATTTGATATGATACGAGTCCGCGGGATGTGAAAACCTAGAAAGAATTATTTCTTTTAAGAAGTTTTTGTAGAAAGTTGAGTGCTTGCTTCTTTGTACAATAGACTATCACTACTATACTGTTCTTTCCGGCGGTGTTTGATGCTTTGAAACTGGCGAAGGTACGAGGAGTTGGATTAGAATTCAGGAAAAAGAAAAGTAATCCATATTTGCCTGGCTTATGCAAGTGTACTCAGTCAAAATCTTGTGTGCAGAAATTCACATGAAGCTGATGCAATTTTTGAAGCCTTATCGTTTGTTTAGTTTGGTTGTCTTGAAATTGATAGTTGTACATGGAAAATATTGTGATTTTGAAGCCAAATCTTAATGCTATATGAATTCACAGGAAAACTATGATATAAAGCTAATGTTTGTTCTATAATAGGTGAGTCAATAGCATGAACTATATGTTAAGCTATCGAAAGAAAGGCGTATTCGTTTGGTTTTGGACTGATTGAAGTGTGAAAACATCATCCCTTGAGGTACCTAAGTTTGAAATCATTCTTTGAGAGGCTCTTTTGATTTAGAGATGTTTGTTAATCCTCTTTGCTAACAAGAAGAGTATTCATCAGAAGTTAAATTGTTACTGTAGGATCAACCTCTTTCTATGTGTTCATGAGTAGATGCAGAATATTGCACCCTAAAATGTTTTTTTTCACCAGTTGAGACACTTATTAGTTTAATTACAATATTAATTCAGCCCTAGATTTGGAATGATATCCATTAATTTTCATTTTTCAGTTATCCTGGGTATTTTAAATTTTTGAATAAGGTGTTTGTGCAATATGATCAATTTTGCAAATATTTGCAGCGGGTTACAAGGCCAAGGGGAGGAATCAATGAGTGGCTGCACTGGCTTCCAGTTTCTGTCCACAAAAGTATATATATCATAATAAGCCGGTTATACGGTGTTTCACGAATTTTATTCACTGGACGAGGGAAAAAGCTAATGCCCACACCCTTCGAAAATGGTAGCACAAGAGGTTTATCATCTGTTTTAGAAGCTGATGTAAAGAATATTGTAACTATGGCTCGTGAAAATTTTGAGAAGTAAGCTCTTCCACTGGACATCTTTATCTTTGTTTCTGGTCAGTATTGATTCGGTTCAGTTTTTATATGCATGTCTTTTCTTGCAGATGAAAAACCAAAAGCCTCTCCTGGTTTATGGTATTTATTACTTTTTATATTAAATATACTTATATTTGATGGATAGTTTACATATCATTTTAACTTTGCTAAGCATGCAACTGATTTACGGATTTGCTTAAGAGGGTATTTTTTCATTATGGAGTGCCCAAATACTGTGAAGTGGAAGCTGGGGGAGTAGAAGCCTACATACGCACACACATATACCCATATATACATGGATTTTAGAAAATGGTTTCAGCCATATATTTATGAGATTGAGCTTCTTCTTAGAAGTTGTTGAAAAAGCTTCAGGCTCATGTGTTGTTTCGGAAGAAAGGCTAGGATAAAGAAGGTTGTTATTATCTTTGGTGTTGACAACTTTATACTTCCATGTTTCCTTTCTGCAATTTGCATGCCGAGGCTTTGCCTTTGATGTTCTGGCAGATTATAGTATCCTCATGCCCAATCTATGGGCTTTGAATTTTTGAAATATTTGTTACTGATAGAAAAGATGATGTTGGGATGAATTTATGTGAATAGAATAAAATATTTGCTTTAAGTTTTCAACTGAAGGAGTAAATTTTGACGAATTTAGTGCAAGTGTCATTATTTTTCATTTTTACCAGAAAATGTGATTCTCATTTCATTTCAGGGAAGGTCCATTATTGGTGGTTGCATCCGGCCGAGATACCATTTCAATAACAAGCTCCATCAGGAGATTGGCATCTGATAATGTGTTTGTTGTCCAGGTCTGTGGGGAGACCTAATCTTTAAAAAGCTAGCATATTGTATTTTATCTTTGTTTCTTAAGTTGTTAGGGATCTTTGCAGCACTAGCAGCAGAGTTGGGCATTGCTTAATTTGGATTCTGAGTTTAGTTATGTTATTATCATCACAATATGTTACTTTTACTTTTGGTCTTATAGAATGGTTTGAAGTACAATCTTCATTTTGAGCATTTGGTATGGAATTTTCCACCTTCAGGGATCAACTACCGCCTCTGCCTAGCCCTACTCTTCTAGTTCTTCTAATGTGCTTGTGCATGAATATTCACTTTTGTCATGAGCATGGTTTTGGACAATCTCATTGTTAACACCTAAATAGAAGTTATATCGTAGATTCATGCTTGGTAAAGCCATATCAGCTTCTTTTCCCAATTCATATTTGCATCCCATTTCATGTATATTTACTAACATGCTATTAAGGGAAAATCCATTTTATAATTTCGATTTTGGCTCTTTTATAGCCATGACTTTAAAGGAAGATAATGATAATGAATTTCCAAAGATTTAAGCTGCTTGCGTTTCTTTCTTCTCTCCATCCTCTCTCCTTCGTTCCTTTTGTCTTAAAATATCCTCTTATTTTTTAATATTACATAACCAATTTTTTATTCCATTAGTACTTTTCTCTATCATCAAATGCTCCATTCTCTTTCCTTGGAGACTTTTACTTTTGGGGGTGTGACCTTTTTCTACATGCTAGTCTTCAACATTCACATGCTAGTTTGTTATTTTTCTCCCTTGTCATATAATATAAGTCAACATCATGTCTTTATAGTTAATGTGATTTGCATGGAACATTATCTTATAAGATGCATCTATCTTTAGGTTTAAAGTTTTTGGTATGCACTTTTTACGTTTGTCTCACATTTTGGCTTCAGATTCAGCATCCGAGGTCCCACTTGGAAAGGTTTGACCTGGTGATCACCCCTCAACATGACTATTATCCTTTGACTCCTCAAGCACAAGAGCAGGTTCCCCGGTTTCTGCGGAAGTGGATAACGCCACGTGAACCTCCTGATAGGCGTGTTGTAAGTAATCTTGCTATTATCCATTAATATAGTTCAGGCAAGCTGAAATACTTCTGGTTTAACTGAATCTCGAGTCCCTCATATTGACGTATGTGGTACATCCTCAGGTCCTTACTGTAGGGGCTCTTCATCAGATTGATGCAGCTGCTCTGCGCAGTGCAGCCAGTGCTTGGCATAATGAGTTTGCACCTTTACCCAAGCCCTTGCTGGTTGTCAACATTGGGGGGCCTACAAGTAACATTCTTATCTGTTATTCTTTGAGATTTTATTTGTTTCATTTGGACTTGCTGATTTTCTTCAAATTTTCTGTTGCATTTGTTTCCTTTCTCTTACACTTTGGTTGGAATTCTGGAAGTTATGTGGCCCTTTTTTTAATCCTTTTTTTCCCTACAATCATTAAGGTACAAGCTACCACAATGAATTGTTCTTAAGGGTTGTATACTTTTTGTCATAATTATGCAGCAGAACCGAGTAATGCAACTTATTTACCAATTAATACAGCTACAAGTTACTGATGGATGTCTACATGCACGCGTAACCAATAAGTGGTTATGTGTGTATATGTGTATCTTTATTCATCAAAAAAAAGAAAAAAATGGTGTATATGTCTATCTTCAAATTGTTTAGGAAGGTTGATATGGGTGTCATCTGCTCTTCTGGGAGGCTTGCTTAAATGACATACTGGTTATAGACTTAATGTGGACTACCAGATTATCTTACAGCTGAATATAGAATCACCTTGCAGGATGTAGAACTTTTGAAAATGATCACTTTTTTACCTAATCTTTTTTTTTTTATGTAATTCATTCTTGAGTTAATCATAATGAACTTAATTGGATTATGTTTGAGCTTATAAGACACTACCAATCTACAGAAATTCTTAGAAATTTGACCTAAAACATTTTTCCACCTGAGATGAATATCTACCTTTCCATTGCTTAGTTTTCTTCTCCTTGGCATCTCTGTCGTTTTTTTTCCTTTTATTTTTTCAAATAATAATGTTATTTTTTGCATCTTCGCTTTTCTGTCTTGGATACTGCATTAGTAATTTTGTATTTCTCTTTGTAACTATGATTGGGGATTTTATTAGGGTATTGTAGATATGGTGGGGATCTTGCAAAGCAGCTGATGGCCTCTCTGCACAATGTTCTTGCGAGCTGTGGGACTCTAAGAATATCTTTTTCAAGGAGGACACTGGAAAAGGTATACATGTTAACCACTGTAATTTGCACCTAGATTTTGGATACTTTAGTTTATGTGTGGTACATTTTTCACATAATTTTTTTTTTGGGTAAATTGGAAAGATATCAAATTTTGTGGTGAAAGAACTTGGAACTCATCCAAAAGTATACATTTGGAATGGCGAAGGTAACCTTTGTTCTTGTTCTGTACTTGGAATACTTGGGGAATCTTGAGATATATAATTGGTGAGAACTTCTTTCGATTAGTAATTGGTTAGTATTCTGTTATCATTCCCAGAACCAAATCCACACGTGGGGCACCTAGCTTGGGCAGATGCTTTCGTTATCACTGCAGACTCAGTTAGTATGTTGAGTGAAGCTTGCAGCACTGGGTATGCTTTTGGAGGATTACTTTAATTAATGGCTTCTGTTCTATCCTATTAAAAAGTTGATTTTAGCTGAAGTATCATAGAAATACTTAATGTATCATGCTTGGCTTTTGCAGGAAACCTGTGTATGTTATTGGAGCTGAATGTTGTAAATGGAAATTTGCGGAGTTCCACAAAACTTTGAGGGACCGTGGGCTGGTTCGGCCATTTACAGGTTTTGAGGATGTATGTAACAGTTATTGACTATTCTGCTACCATCCAAATATGGAAAATGATATTGTTATTCTTCATTCTTGGCAATTGAGATTTTGAATGTAGATAGATGTTTAATAATTATTCACTTGCATGCTTTCTTCTCAGTTTACTATCTCTTCCTGCAAAGCTCACGAAGTGATTCTCCTCCATTAGCTAACATTTTGTGATGCATATGCTCATTTCATGCAGGAAACTAGTTTTTTATGACATTTGAGTCTTTTAGGAATATCAAAGTTCAGTTTTATTTGAGATAATGACTTTTCTCCCTCTTTCCCTTTCCTTCTTCTCCATTTCTTTCCTTTTTGTATTTTTTATGTCAGGCCGTGTACTCTTTTTTTTCCTTTTTGGATGGGGGGAGGGGTGGATTGGGTGGGTGGGGGGCACGGAATGTGGCAGCGAAGAAGGGTTCAGGACCACTATAGGATGCAAACGTGATATAAGAATTTTTTTTATTTTTTTGCATTTGATGGAGCTAGTTGTGGATAAAGACAGAGATCTATTGGGAACTAAGGTTTCTGAAAATTTGAATCATCGGCTTTGAATTTAGCGAAGGGGAGGAGCTCCAACTCCCAATTTGAATCGGCCTAATTAACGGGTTCTTTCTTGTCTGCTGTTCGAACTCTTTTTCATTTTATTTGTGTTAACTCAATAGTTTCATTATTTATAATTGCATTCAAGATATTACATTCATTCGTTGCTTTGCACCTTAGCAGCACCCGACATCCTTTAACAACGAGAAGTTTTTCTATCTATACTTGAATACTACTTTAGTTGAGTCCAATAGATATTTCAACGTCCAGCAGTTCTCCTGACCTACTGTATCTCTGCATGCTTTTGATTTAACTGGTTATTTAGATTCTTTTTCTGCTCTTTTGGATATTCAGATGTCGGAAAGCTGGAGCTATCCTCCCTTAAATGACACGTCTATGGCAGCCAGTCGGGTACATAAAGCTCTTGCCGAGCGTGGATGGCGGTTACGGCCATAGAGATTTCACTAAGATTGTTGTTGTGAACGATTTACTTGCAACAGAGCTTTTGCTGTGCATTTTTGTATCAGATTATTGTAGAAATTGCCACTGATGAATATTTATTTGTTAAGCAGTGGTAGCCTATTCTTTTCCCTTGATGGGATTTTGGCATATATAGAATAAATTTTGGCTTTTATTGTCTGTAAAATAGAGATTTGCGTGGTACCAAGGGGAACTGATGGTTTTTGCTTTGAACTTCAGATTACAATTTACTCATAAGTTGTACATTTTTTCCTTTTCGGGGTTTAAATTATGATTCATACTGTGCATTGCGGTACAAATTTTCAATTTGACTGATATTTATACACCTATTGCGCCACTGATGCCTACAAGTTTGGTTCTTAATCCCTTCATCTACTACCCTTTTGTTTTCTTTCCTTCAGACTTGGAAAAGTCCTCCTGCAAGTTACAGACATCTTTCTTTTGCGTGTTTGCCCGCTCATGCATTTTTTATCCTTTTTTTGGAGGGGGTGTGGGGTCGAGGTGTTGTTGGGAGCTTAGGTGTTAGCTTTGAAGTAATGGATGAGGTAGCGTGGTGCAAAATGCTACTTCTTTCATTACTTGCTCCGGCATGGCGTAATGGTTCATAACCTGTTCCATTATCCCGAATTCATGAATGGATTTTAATGGTATCTTCATTAATGAATGAAAATTGACCACAAAATGCCCCTTTTTGGCTTCACATTGAGGAATCTCTGTTGCCGAGGTTGTACAATAGTGGCGTGGGAGTCCCGTAGATCTGGCTCTAGATTTGATGTTATCCGAGGCTAATACTACTTTGAGCATGAAATAGATCCGAAGATTTCAGTCTTCAATCCAATTAAATGAAATTTTCAAAGCAAATTGGAAGCTCAAATTTAGTGCTGTTCCTGATGTCTTTTTGATAATTTCCTTCTTGATGAAATACAAGAAGCTTCATTAAAAAATTTATCACCACACTGCTTATAGCCCCAATGCCATTTCCTACATAGCCAACAAATGCCAACAGAATTACGTTATTGGATGTGTTTGGATAACATTCCTATTCAAAATTAAATACAAAATTTTAAATTTAGAAGTCATTATTTTTTTACAAATAATTTAACTTTTACAGAATTCAACATAAAAATTTCTAACATAAATTTTATTCAATCTTACGATATATTATTGTTTCAATCTATAAAAATCATTCTCAAGTGTATAAATTATGAATTGTAATTATATGTCAAAAACACGTCTTTGTAGAAGAAATTCCAACCCGAAACTATCATTTCTCTTCCCAAAACAATAACAATAAGCGAAACTAATCAAATATGCCCAACGTTCCTTCCTGTGGAGCAGGTGGGCAACAACTCCTTGGTTTCTACATTCAAACCCTCCAAGGTCCTTAGCATATCCAATTACTACTCTTGAAACTTAATCCAATAGCTCTGCTACTCTATCATCTCTATATAACATGAAATTCTGCATACCAATTTTTCATCACGCGTTGATCACTCTCCACGCAAAACTTCCTCAAGAACATCTTTTCACTTTCATTTCCAATGGAGGCAAGTCACTCAACCAAGGGCAGTGGTGAAACAGCAACCAACATCTCCGAATCCAAGTCCACCAAAGGCAAGGCTGCTGCAGCTGCTGCTCCTGCTACCGTTGTTGCCACTACAAAAGCCACCCCTCATCGCCAAGGAGGATGGAAGCGCGGCGTCTCCATTTTCGACTTCATTTTAAGGCTTTGTGCCCTTGTTGCTGCCTTGGCTGCAACAACTACCATGGGAACTACTGATCAAACTCTCCCTTTCTTCACGCAGTTCTTCCAGTTCCAAGCCAGCTACGATGACCTCCCCACTTTCGCGTATGCATTGATCACTTTTTTTCCATTGAAATTTTTCGAAATATTGTTGCCTGATCTCTCCCTAATTGCATAAAATTTGCAGGTACTTCGTGATTGCGAATGCTATTGCCAGCGGCTACCTCGTTCTCTCCTTGCCTTTCTCCATAGTCTGCATTGTTCGACCACATGCAGCCGGAGCAAGGTTGCTCCTCCTCATATTTGACACGGTAAATACCCCGTAAAAATCATGTAGGACGAATTTTTTCTGAGTTAATGTCACTGCTAGTAATTCAAAAGCAAAGTTCAAACTTTCATGCCTTGATTGTTGAAAGGGAAATTAGATATGAATGCCACAAAAGAAATGACGTACAACTTGTTTTACTATTAATTTTTTTTATCTTTTTATACTATTAAACAATTTATGTGTGACTAATTATGTCATTTTGTCACTAAATACGATAGAATCTGCTGAAAAAAAAATAATATATTTGCATCACGTGACATATTTATGAAGGGTATAATGGTCCACACATGTTTTTTTTACCAAACTCTATCGTATTTAATGGTGGAATAAAAAAAATGACATGTTTACATCACGTGACATATTTATGAAGGACATAATGATTCATGCATATCATTTTTTGGCCAGACTCTGTCGTATTTAACGGTGAAATGACATAATTAGTTACAATAAATTATTTAATGGCATGAGAGGATAAAAAAAAAATTCAATGGTAGGACAAACAACATACCTTTTCTTTAGTGGCATTCATAGCTAATTTCTTGGAATGCTTCAGATGTTGGTGGCCTTTACAACTGCTGCGGCAGCTTCAGCTGCAGCCATTGTATACTTAGCACACAATGGCAATCCGAACACGAACTGGCTTGCCATTTGCCAGCAATTCACTGATTTTTGCCAGCGCGTAAGCGGAGCAGTTGTGGCTTCATTCATTGCAGCAGTCATCTTCATCTTCCTGGTTATACTTTCCGCTGCGGCTCTTCGAAGGCACTAAGAGAAAAAAAAAAGGACCAAAGTAGCTCTGGTTTTGGATTGAAACTCGTTTACTTTCTTCAGAGATTTCAGAATGATACTCGTCACTTTTACTGTGTTAGCAATTGTATTGTGTAATATTTTGTTCGTTTTAATGAAATTGTTACTATGAATGGTGTTTGGATTGGAATGTTATTGTACTATCATTAGTCCCATGAAATCTTGTTATGTTAGATGTATGAAAAATTAGGTCAAGTTTCTAATGCAAGCCATCTGGTCAACAAAATGCAAACTGGCAACTGTACTCAATGCCATCCCATCAAAAGAAACAGAATGTGCAAAAGGCCAAAATTAAGGCTGTTTTCCTGAAATTGAGAAACAAAGTCTTATAATTAATAGGAAGCTACTCTCACTGCAAAATGGAATAGCTACCTTCAAGCTTCATGAAATATTTTATCAAGTCACTAAAAACATTCTAAACCAAAGGCTATCGAAACAGCAAAAGTATTTGAAATAGGAAGCTGCCAAACAGAGGTGTCTCTTATTCCCAGTCCTCCTTTCAGGAATTCATTGTTTGATGCTAAACTGAAATATTTGCTCGCACTTCTTGTTAGGAATTGTCTAATATTGCCTAAACTCTACATTAGTATGATATTGTCCGCTTTGGACAAAGCCCTCACGGATTTATTTTTGGATATCTCTCAAAAGGCCTCATACTAATAGAGTTATCTTGAATCTTATATTTAGATAACTCTTCTATCAATTTTTCCATGTGGGACTTGGTTTGCATCCCAACAATCCTCCCCTCAAACTAATGACCACACAGGTCACGACCTCTCCTTCAGAGGTAATCCATTTGATCTGCCAACCATCTTGTATCGCCCGCTTACTAACCAGGCAGGGACACGCTGCTCGACCACCACATTATCATGAAGACTTTCGACACAAGGCATCAACTGCAGATCTCCAACGAGGGGGGCTTCCTACGGTGCCACGTCACCCAAATGAACCATCGGCTCTGATACCACTTGTTAGAATTGTCTAACATTGTCTAAACTCCACATTAGTATGATATTGTCCGCTTTGGGCAAAGCCCTCACGGATTTATTTTTGGGTATCTCCCAAAAGGCCTCATACTAATAGAGTTATCTTGAATCTTATATTTAGACAACTCTTCCATCAATTTTTCTATGTGGGACTTAGTTTGTATCCCAACAATCCTCCCCTCAAACTAATGACCACACAAGTCATGACCTCTACTTCAGAGGTAATCCATTTGATCTACCAACCATCTTGCACCGCCGCTACCAACCAGCGGGACACGCCGCTGACCACCACATTATCAGGAAGACTTTCGACACAAGGCATCAACTGCAGATCTCCAACGAGGGGGGCTTCCCACGGTGCCACATCACTCAGACGAACTATCGACTCTGATACCACTTGTTAGGAATTTCTGATGTCTCACAAACTCCATATTAGTATGATATTGTCCGCTTTGGGCAAAGCCTTCACGGATTTGTTTTTGAGTATCTCCCAAAAGGTTTCATACTAATAGAGTTATCTTGAATCTTATATTTAGACAACTCTTCTATCAATTTTTTCATATGAGACTTGATTTGCATCCCAACACTTCTGAGTTCGCTGAACTGCATTTGATGTATATGGTGGACTGATACTCCGCGCTCTACGGAAGGTTCAATAGTTCGATAAAGGGAGAAGTATAACATAATAAAAGACGGAGTGGAAACCATCATACTCGCATAAAAATTTTCTTTCAATGATTTTCTGATGATAATGGTGAAGAGATGGGATTGGTAGAATCTGTTCCGATACTGAAAAATTTGTAAAGGTTGAAGGAGGAAGAGGATGACGATCTACTTGGATTAGCAGCAGAAAGAGAAGAGAGCGGCTGCTGGAGAAAACTTTAAAAAAAAAAAGAAAAGAAAAACAAACTCCAACCTCTTGCAGTAACCAAAACTCACTTGGACTCCCAGCAGTCCTCTTTTTGTTTCGTTATCCCATGCGAAGACCAACTACGCTTTTAGGATTCTTCTCAAGCTACGATGACGAATTCTTCAAATCGAAAATCACGCAAGGAGGCACAACAAGAGGTGTTTGGAATTTGAATAAATTCCGTTCCAGTTCTCAGTAATTGTTTTCCATGACTCTGATTTTATTCAATAGAGCATCTAGCAGTATACTGGGTGCCTTCTATCGGTCTCCTATTCGATAAAAATTGAATCTTTTTATCGTCTCAAACCATTACTGTCCGTCTGCTCTGCATAGATTGGAATCATGTGCGTAAAAAATCTCTGGCTTTAGATTTTTTGCCGCGTGTATTCAAACTATTTCCCAATGTTATATTTTAGGAAATCCTGAGTTTTGATTGTGACATTGTTACAAGGATTTCGGATGCTCTTTGAAGTAAGAGTCTTTTTCCTTGTGATTACTTTATAGAGCATTTTGTACAGGACATAGTGATTATCTTCTACTGGGTCTCCTATTTCTTAAAAATTGAATCTTCTTATTAGTCTTAGATCACTACTGTCTTCTCTTCTATACATAGACTGGAATTATGCCTGTAAAAGATGATCTGCTTCTAGATCTCTTTGCTGCTTTGTATGACTATTGTTGCATCCAAGCGTCGTTTCCTAGAGTTTTTAACTTGGATATCCCAATACCAAATTCTGACGACTCCAGAGCTTTGATTGTGTCATTATACAAGGTTTTCGGTGTACCTGGGATGAACTTCCTGAAAGTGAGTCTCTTTGCTTGTCATTATGAGGAATTCTAATTAAAGGCATAAATGCTAGTCTGAAGAATTTTCTAATATACCGTGGCAAATTACCTTAATTTCTTGTATATGTGAAACAAGACAAGCTTTTTGGAGTCGTCCTTCTATAGCTGGACGATCCCAAGGTGCACTGTAAAGAGATTCTGGTGTACTCTGCGATTTTTTTGTGCAGTTCCTGCATTCTTCGAACTCCTTCTATGTCTGACATTGAATGAGTTGTTAAATGATTGCTTGAAATTATGTCCAATGAATTGGTAAAGTACAAGTCAAGGAATTAGTTTCTTATTCTTTCTCTAATGTAGTCAAATATGTACATCACATGCCCGTCCAACTTGCTCCTTCCCAATGCTGTATGACTCTTGGTGCCTTGTGAACTCTTAAAGGCTTCCGTTTTACATTGCCTATTGTGAAACTAAAGAATTATTTGGGCTGTGACCTTTTTTCCTTAAGTTTGCTCTATGTATGTTGCTTTGCAACAAAACCATGACGTCAGCTTCTGCATCCCCTGGTGGAAAAGGAAAGAAGAAACTACGTTTAAGGAAAAAGGGAAGAAAGGAGAATAAGTTTGTGAGACCAAGGCATATGATCAGCTCTGGGCATTTGAAAATGATGATCCCTTTGTTACTTCATTCCAAACTTGAGAGATATACTGCAGCCTGTTGAGCTAGACTCTGGGGATAAAGGATTTTTTAGAGTCTTGATGTATACAAATAAAGTGTTGTTAAGCCTTGTTACTTTGCTTGATGATTGTGTTCAGCTTGCAGTAGCTGCTTTGCGTCTTATTCTCGACAAATTGGTCATGGGAAGGTTATCTTGCATTTGAAGTTATAATACTACACATCAGAGACAAGCTTAATGCATAACTGAAACACAATATCATACTGTAATCCTTCCTCTGAATTGAATGCATGATTCCAATCACTATCTGAAATTGTATGCTTTACGTTTGTGTAACTCCAATCACCTAAATTCTAAATGAGGAGCATCTCTCCATTGGTAGCAAATGGTTATCCATTAAGCCGAGGAAATATCGCCTCTAAAGGCAGAAAGATTAAGCTCCTACTCGAGCATGAATGGATCAAAAGGGTTCAGCTTCCCAACCAACTTACCAACCAATACTAATTTGTAATGGAAGGTTTGCAACCTACGTTTCATTGGTCCGGCTTTTTTGGTTAGTATCTGTTAGGATTATACAAATGCTGGACTCAACTAGGAATTTTCTTCTCTATGTCTTACTTTTTCTAGTTCACGCATCAGAAGAATTTGGACTGATCTATATTTTTCTGTTCCTAGAAGTGCGGTGAAATGAATATTCAGTTTAATTCCGCGTTTCAGTAAATAATGAAGATTATCTGGATTATTTTAGTTTAGCAGCAATATTTAGTAGTGCATCATTGATGTTCCTTTAAAAACAAAACAATTCTATGCTGTTTTAGCTTAGATCATCAAACTGTATCTTCCATCTTAGGTAAGGAAACTTTCTAAGACTAGAAGAAGTTGATGGGCTCCATAACTAATAGACCCATGTTACCATATTGCTCTGTGCTGAGATTTTAGGCTGCAATCAAGCCTCAGGTAGCCCGGCCCCCCCTCCCTTTCTCTCTCTTCTAAGTTCTACAATTTGGCGATAACTGATTCAGGAGAGCCTCCTACTAGGAGTTTTGTTTGTTTCTTTCCTCTTTTCTTCAATGTTCATTTCTATTGAGGAAACTTAATTCCTTTAAGGAGTCTAACTCCTTGTAAGGCTAAAAATACTGCATTGGTTTCTGTAACTAATGGGTCTACGTTATCATCTTGCTTACCATTAAGATTTTAGGTACAAAGCTCAGGTGTTTTTTCTTTTTACATTCTCTTACTTTTAGGAAACAAAGTTCTATCGTTTGGCAATAATTTAAAGGCCTATCCAGCTCAAGTCTATACTAGCATTTATTATTTGTTTCCATGTGTAGTAATAAGTTGAGTATGAATTTTTCCCTTTGCCCCTCGTTTCTTCTTGAATACTTTTACGTTCTTTAATTGTTGTGTTTTTGCTTTTGCAGGTGGGCAGTGTCAACAATATGCCTAATAGCTTTGATCTTCATCCTTGTTCTAGTTCTAGGAGAAACAGGAGATGCACACCTTTTCTTCCAAAAGAAGTCTTATTTAAAGTCTTGCTCTGCCTTCCAGCAGAAATTCTTTACAATGTGACGAGGTATGTCTGTCGAGGGTGGTATAATATAATTAATGATCCTATGTTTATTGATGGACACCTATAGCACTCGCCTAAGAGCATCTTGATACAATTAACCCCGTAAGCTGTTCTATACTCAAGTTGTGGAGCTGAGGGGGCATGGTGTTGAGATACTCGACTTAAACCTGCCCCAACGGGGCATGAGTGATGGGAGAGATTTTGGTGGTTCCGACCATCACACTTGCAGTGGGGCCTTCTGTCTCTGAGCTATCTTTTGTCAAATGATAGGTGCACCGTACCGTTTCCAGGCATTATCTATGGATGTTGTAATGGTTTGGCTATGTTTGCTGACATAAACTGCTTTTGGGGTTCTTCATGTTGCAAATCTTCTTTTGAAACGATGGACTACCTCCCTCCTATTATGAAAATGGATGTAATTTTTTATGGGAAAATTGGTTTGGCATATGCAGCCACTTCTAGGAAATACAAACCATAGGCCTTTATAAGGCTTGGAGATATCTCGGTAATCTTGAGAGTCAACCTTGTATTCAATCTGCTGAAGTTGAACATGCAAGATTCTTTCGTAGGCCACCATTTGCTACCGGAGGGATTCTTCATTGGATTGGATATCCTTTCGTTCTTAGTTTTGATGCAGAGGAGGAAAGCTTTCACTTGAGTACTCTCCCAAGCAGTCATTGCGTTGATAGATCAAAGAAATATTTAGCAACAGAGAGCTATCTTTCATTAATGGTTGCCTGTGAGGAACAAACATGGGAGCAATGGGCATTGTCTGAAGTAGAATCAGGAACATGGTTGAAGTTCCCAACGATCGATCTTTCTGCCCAGAAGCATATGATCCGAAGCAAGTTTCTTTCTCGAGTGTTTCACCTCTATCCCATTTGCTTGCAGGAAAATGGCGAGCTTGTGTTTTTTGTTTACAGTGTTAAAACCGGAAAGTTTCATTTATTTAAGTTTGGAGGAGAAGAGATAATCAGATAAGTCGCCTGGGCTACTATTTGAATAATTTTTTCTTTTATCCGCATGCGAAGAATTTGGTTTCTTTGAAAGATTGGCAGTGGTACAATTCCGTGGTTTCTGCTACTGCTAAAACATTCAGAGTTTTTTTTAAGAAACAATTTATTCACTTAATTTATACAATCATCCTATTATAGCTTCGATTTTATAGTTTACAAGTTTATATATATACATATAAAATTCATATGTATATTATACAACTATTTAAAGTTTGTTGTATACAAAGGCTGGTTCATATTTAGAAGCTATATTCCGTTTTAGTGTTCTTTCTTGGTTGAATTTTATGGGAATATTAAGTTTGTTTTACCTGACATGCATGTATTTCCAACAACTAATCGATTATCCTCTTTCTTAATTTTTGTTTTTTGCACGGCTTTGGATAATTTTGAGGGGAAAAAATTAGATATTGTCATATTGAGGATAAGGATTCAACAATACAGTGACGATGTATTTGTGATTTGATTAAAGGATATATATTTTCATTTAGGAAATATTATTTTGAAATACTCGGCTCGTTTCAAAATATAAATTTTTTGGTGTATAAGATATGAATCTATATATATATATATATATATATATATATATATATATATATATATATATTACCAAAACACTTTTACTCTCTTTTCTCCTCCAAACCTTCCAAGGCTTTGATTCTATTTTCTAGAGTTTTTTAATTTTTAATTAAAACAATTTTTCAACCTTTTAATTCCAATTACAACTCTAATACTATACAAACTCTTCTACTACTAAAAAAACTAAAGAACACTTCTAACTCTAATACTATACAAATTATTCTACTACTATTATAATTTGAAATGTATTTTTTAATTTAAATCAAATTTTTAATAATTTTTTAATATCTCCACATAATTTCATCTACTGTTACTTTCTCCACAAACTTTTTCTTTCTTTATAAACTTTTTCTCATAAGATTTTTTATCGTTGATCCTTTTTTTCAAATTAAAAAATAATATTTTAAATTTCTTTTTTGATGCATGTTGCTTTATTCTCTTCATTTTTCTCTTTCACTTTAATGTTTGACCTCTAAATTTAATAAATAGTATTATAGATTTGATTTTCTATTTCTGCTCTTTAATAAATAATTTATTTTTTCTTGAGAAGCTTATTAATACTCATTGTATCTTTTATTGTTCAAAAGATTTTACGAATTATTTTTTTAGAAAATATTTCATTTTCTTTAATTTATTAAGAACTTCTTTGTGTACAAGTAAGATGTTTATAAATTTATTTATTTTTATAGAAGAGTTTTTTTTTTGTTAAGAATCTTTTGGGATAAAGACCAAAATGGAAAGACTATCTCATGCTTCTTCCTTTAAAATGGAGAAAAATGTATGAGTGTTATACACATTATAAGCATAAGACACATTTAGAATATTTTAATTTTTTATTCAAATAAATATTTTATTTTTATTATTTTTAAATTTTGAAATATGTCTTAGAGGCTTCTTTAGTTAAATCATGTAATTTCTTTTAGTTTATTTTTTCTTCTTCAACATGAGTCAGTATAATTCTTTTTAGGACTAATATATATATATATATATATATATATATATATATATATATATATATATATATATATTGAAACCTTTTGAATTTTCTTATTATCAACAATTCTTCAAGTTGTACATGACTTTCATATGTAGTTATTCATTTGTTCATTTTTTTGTCAACTTCTTTTACTTTTTAGTTTTATTTTTAGCATCATTAATGTTTTTTCCTTTTACATCTTTCATGTATTTATTTTTTTGTTTTGATTGAATGATAGAATATATTTATATTTTTAATTATTTTAATAGAAAATCATTGAGTTTTTGTTTTGTTTAATAGATTTTGAAGATTCAAATATTTTTTTTTCGTTTGTTTGAACGAAAGACTTTAGGAATATTAACTGTTTAGTTCTTATTATATATTACACTAATTTGATCAATATCTATTACTATCTAATTTGATCCTTCATTTGCTAAGTTTTAAGGATAAAAGTGTTTAATTTACTATTAAAACATTCTACACAATAATATGCATAACTTTGTAGTACATTAGACATGAAATGTAATAATTGATAGGTTTATTTTTTTATTTTTGTCTTTTTACCAAGTGAATATAAAAGAAAGAAATAATTTTGTAAAGTATATGAACACTATAATTTTTTTGTGATGGATTAAGAACACGATTCTTTTAAAAAAAAGTTGAACAATGACTAAGAATATTTTTATTTTGAAAATATTTCTTTGAGGTTTTTAATTATAAAATACTAATTATTTATTTTTTATGTTATTTATTTTTTAGCAATGGAGGGAGACAAGTAAAGGGAGAAGAATTTTAATTTTCACAATGATTTTATTACAAATATGTTTTAATTTTTTAAAGAGTCAAAAATAAATAATTAAATAATAAATAATTCTCTTTTTCTCTTACACATAACGGGGGGTGGGAGATGAATACGACAGAATAATTGAAATATCATATCGTAAATTTAATTTAATTTAAATATATAGAAAAAAGTATAACTTACAATGTATTTTTTCATTTCTTTCTTTTCATCTTAATTATTTATGATTAATCATTAATACATAGTTTTTAATTAAATACATAAATTTGCTTCATATTTTTTATAATATCTCTAATAACCATTTATATAATAACACGTATTAAATTTATCTTTATGGTACTTTTTTAAAAATAAAATTAACTATGTCACTAAAAAAAGGCATACTCATGTTCGTGCTATTAAATGTATTTTTTTAGTGATATTTAGAATAAATTTCTCTTGTTAAAAATTTATTCTCATTATACACTTATTTTTTAAGAAGTAATGTATATCCCGTGCAAAAGTATTTTGGAGGAGGAGAAAGAGTAAAAGTATTTTTATTAATGTAAATATCTGTAAATTTATTAAAATCTATTTACATGTTAAAAAAGCATGACAATTGTTAGACTTACTCTATGGGGAGAATTTGCCCGTAATGAGGGGGAGCAACTATCAGTTGTAGTAAATGAAAATACAGTTCTATTGGCATGTGAGATCATAGTGAAAAATTATCAAGGTATATTACTTAATTTAATTTGATTATTATCTTAAAAAAAATCATTCATATTATACCAACTGTTGCATACAGGTCCATCACTTTGCACAAGTAAATCAAGCAGGTAATATATCAACCCAAATTTAAAATTTGCTAATATCATTAGACGATGGTAAGTTTATATGTATATATTCATTCATTATACTTTACTTTTTCCCTTTATGTATGCTTTTTTACATTTATGTATGATGAAAATTGTTGTGCAAAGATATTTGCAGCTTGGATGAAGAGAGCTTATTTTTCTACTACACAATTGTTATTGATCTCGAATGCTAAAAGGATACGGAAATCAAATTATCAAGTACTATCACAGGTAATATACTATTGCAAATGAACAAGATAATTAAATATGACTTTTAATTGTTGTTCATTTTTTTCCACAAAAGGTACTTTTGCATAGTTGCTTATATAAATAGCATATATATTGAAAATTTGTGGTACGAGTCCTGCAACAATTGTGGTAGTGTAACATAGTGTGTTTATGGAGAGCAAGTGTATACTGAATGCAATGATACAGTTAAAATAATATCAAGGTAATTAACTACTATATAGATAAGTTATTTTGTTACTTTTTACTGATTGTACTCATTTTAAAAAATTTGAAGATATTATTTTTTCGTTCAACTGAAAGATTTTACTAGAAATATGCATACCTTTTTAAAAGACAAACATGCAGAGTTTGTTCTTCGTTGTCCAGCGAGTTATTTACGAAATCTACAATCAAAGATATTGATCTATGTAGATGTATATATATCTCTCAATATATAATTTATCAATTACAATATTTAATTATAAATTATACACAACATATGTATCATTGAGAAATTTTCATTTACATGACATTCAAAAAAATGGACACAAATTAGTAGAAGATCATGTAAATTTATGCATAGGCTTGCATTTACATTTGTGATGCGTGCACCTATATTTAAGGAAGATAAAAGTCTTTCGCTCTTAGTAACTTTTGTTATTAAAGTAAATTGGTGTAAAGAGTGTTTACACCTTTAAAAATATATAAAATTTTTTGATACATTCAAGTAGGTAATGTTGTATTAAATTAAGATACTAAGCAATTTGCTATGCTTATAATTTTTTAAATATACAACTAATGATTTTTTTTTACTAATTTTGCAGATGGTGATCTCTTTATAAGATGGTGATCTCTTTTTTTACTGGACAAGTACTTCAACATCTTATCAGTTTTAACTTACTTAATTATATGTATACATCTTATGAATATTCGACATTCTAATTATTTATTTTATATTTTATTATTTATTATTAAAATAATTTATGTAATAAATTTTTATTAAAAATTATTTTCTCCGTGCATAGCACGTGTTTTTTGGCTAGTACTTATATATTGATAAGAGATGAGATGATTTTTTTTTCCTCCAAAAAAGCATGTAGATCCTCATTCAGATAGATGTCTGTATAGAAAATATGCGATGTTCACTTAAAAATATTAGTAAAAAAACCTCAAAATAATGGGTTGTGCATTGTATTTGGATTGGATTTTATTTTGAAAATCAATACTAATTAATCATTTTAGACTGCACATTTTTTTCGTAAATATTTTATTTTTATGAAATTTAAGATATAAAATTTCAATATCAAAGTTTATCCAATTCCACTCTAAGTGTTAATATTTTTAGTACAAGATATTTCAAAGAAACAGAAAAAAGATTTCTAGTCAGACAAATTCGTCATCTCTTTGGCTTCAGATGTGGAACAATGGGTTGTGAACTTCGTTCCTCCTTCCGTCTTTATTTATTTTTTTACTTTTCAGATGTATTAAAAATATTATTGGAAAAAATAAATTATAAGGTAAAATGATAATTTTGCCTTATTGAAACCTAAAAAATCAATTAATATAATTTGGTAGAATAATAAATGTTAAGGGTAAAAATTTAAATATATATATATAATAAATGACTTGTTAATATTTTAAACTAATAGGTATTTACAAATAAAAACTAAACCAAATTTAAACAAATAAGAAAAAACGAAAAGCAGGGAGTACTTCCAACACGTTCTCTTCCTTGGCGGCTGTATTTTCTCAAGTATCAGATCAATATCACATCACGTCCGTTGTTTTAAAACAGATTTAGTGAGAAAAAAAAACACTTGGGTTGTGTTTGGGGCAATAGAATTCGAATTGGAATTACATGTGGAACTATAATTATGAGAATTACAATTCTAAATGTTTGAATCCGTTTGTTTGGTAAAATTGTAGAATTGGTGTAAAATTCATTTCAAATTCTAATTCCTTTATTTGGAACTCTAAAAAATTCATAGAATTGGAAATCAAAATACCAAAATAAAATTATTCAAATTTGTGTATATTTTTGTACGTGTGTATAGTTTTTCTTTTCTTTTTTTTTTTTTGTCATTTTGGACCCAAGGGAATTTTGGAAATTTTACACCAATGGCATTTTTGTCATTTTTGTGCAACAGTATTTTCACCATTTCACATTGAGGATGTTTTGTTATTTTTGCACCAAAAGCATTTTGGTCATTTGGCACCAAGGGTATTTTCATCATTTTACATTAAGGGCATTTTGGTCATTTGCATCAAAAGTATTTTCATCATTTACATCAAAGGATATTTTGAACATTTTGTACCAAGGATATTTTTTATATTTTTGTCATTTGATACTAACGGTATTTTCATCATTTTATACCAAGAGCGTTTTCGTAATTTGACAACAATGATATTTTTGTCATTTTCCACAGGAACATTTTTGTCATTTGGCACTAAATGTATTCTTGTCATTTTGCACTAATGGCATTTTTGTCATTTGGCCCCAAGGGTATTTTAGTCATTTTACACCATGAGCATTTGGTTCATTTGGCACTATGTTGTCGTCATTTTATATCAGAGACATTTTAATCATTTTGTGCCGTGGGCGTTTTGGTCATTTGACACTAAGGGTATTTTTGTCATTTTAACCAAGCTCATTTGGTCATTTTCTCATTTTCACTAAAGTATTTTTGCTATTTGCAACAAGGATATTTTTGTCATTTCATACAAAGGGTATTTTTGTCATTTTATTCCAAGGGTTTTTTCATCTTTCCACAACAAGGGTATTTTTGTCATTTTATTCCAATGTCATTTTTCACCATAGACATTTTTGTCTTTTTGTTATAAGGAGTTTTTTTTTTATTTTGTATTAAGGGTATTTTTGTTATTTTATACCAAAGATATATTTTTTATTTTGTACTACTAGAATGAGTGAGAGGGAGAGAACATGTGAGAGAGAGACAGAGAGCGTGTGTAGAAAAAAGATATTTAAGTGTGTGTGTGTGAGTATCTGTATATGTGAGTGAGAGAGAGAGAGTATGTATGCATGTGAAATTTTATATATTATTATATAATTAAATACAATATATATATATATATATATATATATATATATATATATATATATATATTATAAGATATTCATAACTTGAACAATTCTTGAAAAATTGGAATTGAAATTCTCAACTTTTAATATGGAATTGAAATTATAGAATCGAGTGAATTGAAATTGGAAATGAATCCAAATTCCATAGCTAATTTTACAACCAAAAAAGGAATTGGAATTGGAGGCTTCAATTCCAATTCCATGCCCCAAACACAACCTTAGTGTACTAAACAATATATTAGAAATTTATAATCAATGAGTATTATTAAACTGATTAAGAAAAAAAGTTGTCAAATCGTGATTTTGGCATTGCAGCATAAGGGTCAGCCATGCAATTAAGTGGAACTCATTCTCACCTTCTCTGCAAGAGATGATTTTGACATGGTAACTACCCCGTCAAAATCATATAGGATGAAAAATTTCTTTGCGTTAATGACGCTACTGGTCATTCAAAAGGAAAGTTCTTGTCTTGATTGTTGAAATGCTTCAAATATTGGTGGCTTTTACAACTGCTGCAGCCGTTGTATACTTGGCACACAATGGCAATCCGAACACGAACTGGCTTCATTCATCGCAGCAGTCATCTTCATCTCCCTGGTTATACTTTATGCCATAACTCTTAACTAAGGAAAAATTGGAGCAAAGTAGCTCTGGTTTTGGATTGAAACTCGTTTATTTTCTTCAAAGATTTCCGCATGATACTCATCAGATTACTGTGCTGGGATTGTATTGTGTACTAATTTTGTTCATATTAATGAAATCGTCACCGTGAATGGGGTTGGAATGGAACTATTATTGCATCATTTCCCATGAAATCTTGTTATGTTTAGATATATGATAAACTATGTCAAGCTTTGGTGGTTCTAATGCTAATAATTAAAGTCATCTGTCCTCCAAAATCAATCCAAACCATCAAATTTGTTTTGATCCAAGGATGAAGATTTCAGTTGGAGAACCATTATAAGCTTGAAACTAAGGAAACCGAAAAGGGGAGAATCACAATAGAATTTTAGCTGTCTAGTATTACAGCTTAACTTGCTGAGAAAATTTTCTTGTATTGGCTGTACTGCTTTAGTAATAAGAGGATGTAGCCCAGCAGCCCACTAACCTCTTAAAACCCATAGGAAAGCTACCGTGAATGACATTTGGGATCTTCTCCCCCATTATCAATTTGATTATGCATACGTAAGTCGTGGATTACCCTTCATTTACTTGCATACACACTGAAATCCGATCATACACACACACACAGACGTACATTTCATGTTATATGCTCTTTTTTTTTTAAAAAAACCATATTCTCTTTATTTAGGTAAGTGTAACGAAAAAACTCATAAAGAGCAAGAAGTACTTTTATCAACTTTGTTTCTTGATTTTCCATGTCTTTAGAATTAAATTAGAGTATCGGGTGAATTCAAAAACTGGGATATGTTGAGGTGAAATGATATCTTATACATACCTGATGCGTCTACAATGCTAAAAAAGAAACGAAAGAGAAAGAAGTATAAATATTAGGGAAGTGGGAATGCTCGAGTGTGGAGGAATCCTATCACATGTTGGTATTCTTTGTGGAATTTATGTTAAACTAAGGGCTGATGAATTTTTGACATTTTGCCATCTAGGGCTGTAAATGGGTCCTAAAGGGTTCACGATACATTTACTAAACTCGGATCTAAACTTACTGAGATACAGCTAGTATCAAACTCAACTCGATTACCTAATAAGTTCATAAAGTGTGAACGCATACTTAATTACAATAAGAATTAAAAATAAAATTATAACATAACTTATTAAATTTATCATCACAAATAAAATTATAATGTAATAAGACGTCTCCTTAAGAAATCGATAGGCTCCCAATACACAAAAGTTTAAGAAGAATAAAAAAATTAAAATATTTATTATTTTATAAAAACAAGTTTAATCAATATACTAACTTAAAGAGTCACTTCTTAATCTCATACACAAAAGAAAATAAGAAAGCTAATGAGAAAAATTATTAGTCTGGAATATATATGTAACTTTGGAGTATATATATATAACATGTATTTTCAGATCAATTTGTCTTTGTAATTTTAGACAAAAAAGTGATCTCATCAATAAAAGATATTGACAAGAAATAAGGTTACAAAAAAAGTTTTAATATTTAACTGTAGTCAATAAAAAATATAATTAATAAATTATATAAAATATTTATGATATATATTAATAAAGACTTGGATTTCTCAATTTCGAAACATGATGTATGGACTTTTATCTATTACGAAAGTTTTATCAAGTTGGAGTAAACTAGTATACTTTTTTGTCCATATGCGACCTTATTGGGTCAAAACTGAGTAAGGTCTAGTTCCTATCCGGGCCGATGACAACCTTAACGGTAGCCCTCCCTTTTTTTTTTTCCACACCAAATAGAGGTTAACAGAATCCGTAAGTCTTTATGCACTATGGGCTTAGCCTAATGTTGGCCCCGGTTTAGCAATGGCCTGCCAAATAAAGTCATAAAAGCTTTTGAAATTTCTCTTAAAAGTTCTGAGTCAAGCTTTGCTTTTATTTAGCTTCCATTGTTTCTTCAAGACTAAAAAAAAATGCCTTATGGATTAAATTTTGTGATAAAAGTTTTTAGCTTATGCAATCTTGAATTTAAAGCAAAAAAATGCAGTGAGACATATTAGGCAATTTCTTCTTTGCATTGTGATTATTCTTGATTCCGTAGCTATTGGAAATTTTCAAGTTCTCTAACCAAGTTTCTAAATACAATGCCTTATAATATCTTATTATATTCTTTTATAAAAATCACTCTATCTCTATATTAGAGACTCTCCTAAAAATTTAGATTGATTTTCAAGATTCAAAACTCGTACAAGCAAATCAATACAATAAGTGAAGATTCTTGAAGAAAATAAAAAATAAAAATAAATAAAGAAAATAATAATGAAGGAATAAAAAATTAAAAAATAAAACAATATGAGAAGGGTGCTCGTGGAGTTTCATCACGTATCTGTCCGCCGATTGTAGATACGCAAGCGAGTCCCACCTCAGAACTCCGAGCAATCCAATAAGATTGTCAATTTGATTACAGTATAAACATTATTTTTTTTAGAATATGTATTAAACAAATTTTCAATCGTCAAATTTTAATCAAATAGTTAAGAATTTACACGTGTTAGATCATTATTTAAATTTAAATAATTATTTATTACATAATAGAATAATTACTATAAATAATTATTTTAAAATTACTACCTGACTTTCTAACTGTTAAATTAAAATTTAATAATTAAGATATATTTAACATGTATTGAAAAAAGATATTTCCGCACCGTCACTACACCGCGAGATTACCTGCATGGGAACAGCCAAGATCTTTTTTTTTTTTTAAAGGCTATTTCGATGCCAATTTTCAAGAAGCAAGGCTATCACAAAATAGGCTATTTTGTGATAAATAGCGAAGCAATAGCTTAGACGTTATGCCTAAAGCAAGCCCTGTTTCAAACATCTAACTCTTCTGTTCCAGTGCTGAACTTTATATGATTCTTAATTCATCCCTATAAATATTTGGGTGATTTGGATTGGAACTCAATAAAAAAAAAAAGAAAACTCACTTTTTTTTATCTTTGTCTCTCTTATTCTCTCACAAATAATTCACTTTTACAATTTTTAATATTACTCAACTAAAAAAATCAATATAAATACAGCCTTAACAACTTCCAAAAGTAAGCCCCAATGGGAAACAAAGATGTAACTAAAGAAGCAGTATGACTACATTTTTGCAGTTACCATTGGCTATATTTTTGGGTCAAAAGTAAAATTACCTTTCAAAGTACAGCTTTCTTGCAATTGTACTCCTATTTATGGAAATAAGCGATTATACTCTTCTAAATTTTAAAAATTTTCAAAAGCCTCCCATTCAAAAAGCAACAGTGGCACGCAAATTGATTGTCGAAGAGTGACCTAAACTCAAGAAAATAAAACTCTTTGAGAACTTTTTGAAAATATATTTTAAATTTCTTTTTTCTTTTTCCTCATTAAGTGGATTTTTGAATTAAAATAAACTTTTGTTCATCTTTCAATAATAAAGAAAAATTTTCTCCTTTTTTAAAATATTTACGGGTTACTCATTAGAAATATATGAAAATTAAATCCCCATTTTGCAATAAATTATACAAGAAGCATTCAATGAACAAACTCCCCAAACTTTAGACTTTCGGTTTCATTCATTATATGCTTAGACTATACATATACATACATCAATAGAACAAAAAAATTCAACAGTTATAGTTATATCTATATCTATATTATACTAAAAGTATTAGTAGAGGGTCATGAAATTTAAACATATTTGTTTCTTCTTTTTTGAATGCCTTAAAATGTCTTTTAATAGAATTATTTTTTAAATTTTATGAGATGTATTATTATCATTTTTTATGGTCTTTGATATCTTTTTGACAATTATTTGGGAGTTATATAAAAACAATTAATTTGGAGAATTATTTGTAAAGTAGACTTAACATAGATAACTTAAAGAATAAAAAAAGAAATAAATTATTTAAAAGAATATTAGACAGAAAGACCTTATTGTCATAATCAATTATCAAATTTCTTTTTTTTTTGGCTAAGTACAATTATCAAATTAATATATATGCCTCTCAAATTACAACATGATTATAAGAAAAGTATTTAAAAAATAAAAAAGACGATATCAGAATAGAGTAGTGAGAGTGGTAGTATGTTGGATATAAGAGAGATTGTAATTCACATTACTTTAAGAGACATCAATATCTCTAATTTCATGAAAGTTATTTGGAAGTTATATAAAAGATAATAAAAACTACAAGATGTGTGATAGTAAAACTAATCATTAATTGAATAAATATTTATAATCTAAAAATATTTATAATCTAAAAAACACATAAGTTAAAAGAGTTTATTTTAAAAACTTTATTGGTAGTTTTTTCATAAGTACAGTATGACTTGATTTATGCTGTTCATACACCTATCTCTGATAGTTCCTATGGTGGCATTTAATATTGTTTGTGTACATAGATTTATTCTTTTAAAAATTTTCATTGATATGAAGACCAATATGATTTTTTTTTAAAATAAAAGGCTATCATTGATATGAAAATAGTGAGGCATTACAATTAAAACAATTCTCAAAGTTTTTCTCTAATATAAAGAAGAAAACTTGAGGAAATGAGACAACACGACTACTATAATAGAACAAACAAAATAAAAGTTACACAAGGTAATGGATATAAACCTATACACCAAAACTTCTAAGCGGATAAGATACACTAATACTAGCAAGATACACAAACACATAATAATTTTTCTCACAGTACTTCCGTCGCAATCTTCAAACAGCATTGGCAAGAGAAGTTCATATTCACTATCTTTCTTAAAATCAGCAATATGAATTGATCTTAATTATGCACGTACAAATCATTTTTTTAATATGTGAAGAGAAAAAAATATGAATTATACTCTTACTAAATAAAGAATGCATCTTAAAGGAATCGAACCATTTCTTCTGACTCTTTTTCAAATTCGATAAATGTTGGTTGATCGTATATTTCATTAGAGTTCTATGATTCAGAGTATCCTTTCCTATTTGATCCCTTTGAATTCCATATTCGAAGTTGCGATCAGATCTATTCATTAAAAAGAATCGATTCAATACATTTCTTATGTACCCATAGGTACTATATGGGATTTGAATCAGATTTCGGATCAATTTGTATTATTTGGTCCATGAAGACAACTGGAATCACTAGAAACTATGAATGATCAATTGCCTTTTTTCTACTTCAATACTCCCTCTGCTACCTTTTGGCCATTTTCTTTATTTTAAAAATGTTTTACGAATTTTATACATTATTTTTTCAAAGTAGCTTTTACCATAAATATAATTATTTCATTCTTTATTACATTAGTAGAATTAGTTAAGAATAAAAAAATTCTCAAAAATAGTCCTATAACTATTTTTTGTGTCTTATGAAAGTCCCACAACTTTTATTTCAAATATTTTAGTTCTGAATCTATTTTTTTTTTGAAAAAATAACTATCTTCGATGCCAGTCATGCGGTGGAGTCTAGCAAAAATTTACACGTGCATCCCACATGCATTCATTTTCAAGGGCAAATCCATCAATTATTGACCTTTCGTAATGGCAGACTCTACTCGACGTCATTCAATTGGTTCTTGAAAAAGAGATCCACAGATATTTAGGTTTGGAAATTCGTAGATTTAAGATTGCTATATATGAGGGAGTGGGGAGAAATAGGATAACTTGCCAATAATTGATGGATTTACCCTTGAAACCGGATGCATGTCAAGTGCATATATGAATTTTTACCGGATCCCGCTACAGGACTGGTGGCGAGCATTTTTTTATTAAAAAAATAAATTCAAGACTAAAATATTTGAAATAAAAATTATTAGATTTTTATAAGATAAAAAAATAGTTATAATATTATTTTTGTAAATTTTTCTTTAAAATATAATAAAAATACTTTTTATTGTTTTCTTAATATATATAAAAAAATTCAAAAGCTTATATTTTAAAACAAATAAAACATTTCAAAATGAAAATTCCGAGTGTTAGCCCAGTTTGTGCACGGTGCAACTGGAAATTGGAGACGTCCCCACACGCAATTAGAGACTGTCCAGGAAGCTTGGAAGTTTGGAGTTCGTTGGTTGGTTGCCAGAGGCATGACATAGAAATTTGAAACAGTGTTGGATCCCTCTATATGGACTAATATTTAACCTTACGAAGAAGTTTGGTCATCTTCAGCTAGATTATGACTGGAACATACTATTCTGAGAAGCAGTCAACTATTTTTGGTATTGGAGGAACAAACAATTGCACTGCCCCGACAGGGTTGATCCTTCAACATTAGAGAAAAAACATCTGTTAAGCTAGGGAAATGTAGACCAATGTTAATACACATTCTCACTTTGATGTAGTCATATCAGATAAGGATAAGGTTGAGAGTTATAAATAAACTCCTCCTTCTCCTATTAGTTCTATCCCAAATTGTATACTCTTCTCCCACTATAAATAAAAGCGGGCTGCTTGAGTGGTGCTCGGAGACTAGGTAAATTTTGCAGAACTTCATTATTAAATTTTTTTCGGGTGTGTTCTTTTCTTATCTCTCTTTTTATTCCGCATTTATTTATTGTTATTGTTTCTTTTCAATTATAGTATTCAATATTATTTGTCGGGTATATTCGTAGTATTTTGAATTTATTCAATTCACTAGAAGTTTATTTTAGAGGGAATTATTATCCGAAATTCCCAATAAGTGGTATCATAGTCGAATGTTCGTCCTTGGCTTGTTTGTAGCTGGGGATTGTAGCTTTAATTATCTTGAAAATTTTTGTCTAAGGAGGTTGGTATTTAAGCAGTCCACTCGTGACCCTCTAATCTTTCTGGGAATAATTTTTGGTATAATACTCAATATTTTTTAAAAATATTGAATACTGTATTTTAGTTCTGTAATGGCATATATTAGAAATGTAGTACCAGAGACATCAGTTTCCTCTTCATCATGGTCAAGGTTTCCAGTGTCCAGTTTAAAATTGGCAGTAGAAATATTTGATGGAACTGCCATTTCAGTATGTGGCAAGGGTAAGTTTTGGACTCTCTTTTTCCAGCAGGGTCTTGACATTGCCATTGCAGAAAATAAACCAGAAGATGTTGAAGATAAGGATTGGAATATTATGAATCGGTTGGCATGCGGAACAATTCGGTCGTGCCTGTCCAGGGAGTAGAAGTATGCTTTCAAAAATGAGACTTCTGCATACAAATTGTGGAAGACGTTGGAGGACTAATTTCTGAATAAGATTGGACAGAATAAGCTCCTTTTGAAGAAAAGACTGTTCTGATGTGATTATCAACCAGGTACAACTATGAATGAACACATCACCATGTTTAATTAATTAGTAGCAGACTTGTTGAATTTAGATGTGAAATTTGGGGATGAAGATTTGACTTTGATGTTGTTATCATCTCTTCTCGATGAATTTGAATATTTGGAGACTATGTTACTTCATGGGAATGAAAATGTGTCTTTAGATGTTGTCTGTTCTGCTTTATATAGTCATAAATTAAGAAAGTAGGATAAGATAAAAACCAAATCAGCGACGTCAGAAGAAGCATTAGGGGCAAGAGGTCGTCAGCAAAGCCAGTCAAAGGGGAGGAGAGGAAGGTCCAAGTCTAAAGATCGAGCTGTTCCAAAAATGAGTGTGCTTTCTGTCATGAGAAAGGATACTGGAAGAAAGACTGTCCAAAGTTGAAGAAGAAAGGGAAGACTCTGCAAGATGCTAATGTTGCAGATTGCAAGAGTGATGCGAAATCAGAAATTTCTCTTGTGGTTTCACCTTCAAGATTACATCCAGATGAATGGATATTGGATTCAGGTTGTACCTATCATATGTGTCCTATTTGGGAATAGTTCTTTGATAATCCATGTAAAACAATCGGTATAGGTTCAATCAAGCTGAGGAATCATGATGGAACCACCAAAATTTTGAGGGAAATGCGGTACGTGCCAAAGTTAAAGAAGAATCTCATCTCATTGGGGGCTTTAGAATCAAAAGGCCTAGTTGTGACTATACGAGATGAAGTTCTTAAAACAACTTCAGGTGCACTGGTGATGTGTAAAGGCGTAAGGAAGAATAATCTGTATTACTACTAAGGTAGTACAGTAGTGGGAACAGTAGCAGCAACAACTTCAAGTAGCAAGAAGGATGTCGAAGCTACGAAGCTGTGGCATATGCGGTTGGGACATGCTGGTGAAAAATCCTTGCAAATTCTTGCCAAGCAAGGACTTTTGAAAGCTACAAAAACTTGCAAACTTCAATTTTGTGAGCATTGTATTCTTGGAAAACAACGAAGAGTGAAATTTGGCACTGCAATTTATAATACTAAGGGCATTCTGGATTATGTACACTCAGATATGTGGGGACCTGCCAAGACTCCGTTAATTACTGGTAGGCATTATTTTGTCACTTTTGTTGATGATTTTTCCAGAAGAGTTTGGGTGTTTACTATGAAGAACAAGGATGATGTGCTTGGAATTTCCCTTAAGTGGAAAGCTGAAGTTGAAAACTAGACAAGAAGGAAGATCAAGGTTCTCAGAACAGACAACAGTGGAGAATACAAGAGAGATCCATTCCTGAAGGTATGCCAAGATTGTGGCATAAGGCGGCACTTCACAGTCAGAAAAACACCGCAGCAGAATGGGGTGTCAAAGCCTATGAACAGGACAATAGTGGAGAAAGTTCATTGTATGTTGTCTAATGTTGAGTTAGGTAGAAAATTTTGGGCTGAGGCAATAACATATACTCAACATCTCATCAATCGATTGCCATCATCTACTATAGATGGAAAAACTCCTTTAGATGTATGGTTTGGAAAACCTACTACTGATTATGATACTTTTCGTGTTTTTGGTTCTACTACATATTATCATGTGAATGAATCAAAGTTGGATCCACGGGCAAAGAAGGCTCTGTTTATGGGCTTCAATGCTGGAGTTAAGGGATACCGTTTGTGATGTCTAGAGGCAAAGAAGACGATAATCAGTAGAGATGTTATATTTGATGAATCAAGCACGTTAAAAAATCGAGAAAGGGTTGATGGTACTCCGCAGCAGGTGGAGTTTGAACAGACAGTGGTGATCCCAACAAATAGCACTACTAGTGAATCTTCGAGGACAGAAGGAGAGGAAGAGGTTTTGACCCAAGAACCTCTATAGTAATCGGACTCAATTGCCATTAGAAGAGCAAGACGAGAGATTCAAAAACCTGCTTGTTTTACTGACATCGTAGCTTACACACTTCCAGTTATTGATGATGTTCCATCCACTTACCCAGAAGCCATCCGAAGTTCAGAAAGTGCTAGATGAGCAGGTGCAATTGAAGTAGAATTGCAATCTCTTGTGAAGAACAAGACGTGGAAGCTGACACAACTACTAAAAGGCAATAAGGCTGTTGGATGCAAATGAGTATTTGCAAAGAAAGAATGATTTCCTGATAAAGATGAGATCTGTTACGAGGCAAGGTTGGTGGCTAAAGGCTACGCTCAGAAGGAGAGAATTGATTATAATGAGGTATTTTCTCCAATTCCTCTATTAGAATTTTGTTGGCTTTAGTAGCGCAGTTGAATTTGGAGCTAGCTCAACTTGACGTGAAGACTGCGTTCCTGAACGGTGATTTGAAGGAGGAAATTTATATGAATCAACCAGATGGATACAAGGTTGTTGGTAAGGAGAATTGGGTTTGCAAACTAAATAAATCATTGTACGGACTGAAACAATCTCCAAGACAATGGTACGAGTAATTTGACAAGTTTATGAAGGGTCAGAAGTACACAAGGAGCAAATACGATCATTGTGTATATTTGCACAGGCTTCAAGATGGTTCATACATCTACTTACTCGTATATGTTGATGATATGCTGATAGTACCAAAGAGCCAAGTTGAGATTAACAGATTGAAGGCTCAGTTGAGTAAGGAGTTCGAGATGAAGGATTTGGGGAAGCCAAGAAGATTCTCAGAATAGAGATAAACAGGGACAGAGAGAGAGGCAAGCTTTGACTGACACATAAGCATTATTTGAAGAAGGTATTACAACGTTTTGGTATGCATGAAAATACAAAACATGTAAGTACTCCACTTGCTTCTTATTTGAAACTTAGTAGCCAGTTATCTCCAACAACAGATGAAGAACGAGATTACATAGCGAGAGTCTAGTATGCAAATGCAGTTAGAAGTTTAATGTATGCAATGGTGTGTACGAGACCAGATATTTCACAAGCTGTTAGTATTGTGAGCAGGTACATACATGATCCAAGCAAGGATCATTGGTTAGCTGTGAAATGGATTCTACGGTATCTTCAAAATACCACAGATGTTGGATTGGAATTTGAGCGGGATGAATCACTTGGTCATTGTATAGTTGGATATTGCGATTCTGATTTTGCAAATGATTTCAACAAGCGATGGTCTACAACTGGTTATTTGTTCACTTTAGCAAAAGCACCAGTTAGTTAGAATTCTACCATGCAGTCAACGGTAGCTTTATCTACAACAGTGGTGGAATATATGGCGATTATAGAGGCTGTGAAGGAAGTAATTTGGCTTCATCGGTTGCTTAAAGACTTGAGAGTTGGTTAGAAACAACTTGAGGTTTATTCTGACAGTCAGAGTGATATTCACTTAGCAAAGAATCAAGTCTTTCATGCACGAACGAAGCACATTGATGTTCGTTATCATTTTGTACGGGAAATTCTCGAAGAAAAGGAGATCCTTTTTCGGAAGATTCATACTACGGAGAATCCTGCAGATATGTTGACCAAGGTAGTTACGAGGGCCAAATTTGAACATTGTTTAGACTTTGTTAATATCTTGCACGTTTGAGTTAGCGACTCACGCCGCAAAATTTGGAAGCACCACAAGGACTGTTTTTATTTTTTGTTTTGTTTGAGAAGATTTGTATTTAGTGGGATTTAAAATTAAGTCAAGGTGGAGATTTTTTGACTTTTTGGCTGAAATTTTTGACATTTTTTGCTGCAATTTCAATCCCACACTTGTGGGTTAGTATTTGCGGAGAGAGGTTGGGAGTTATAAATAAACTCCTTCTCCTATTAGTTCTATCCCAAGTTGTATACTCTTCTCCCACTATAAATAAAAGCGGGCTGCTTGAGTGGTGCTCGGAGACTAGGCAAATTTTGTCGAACTCTGTTATCAAATTTTTCCGGGTGTATTCTTTCCTTATCTCTATTTTTATTCTGCATTTATTTGTTGTTATTTTTTCTTTTCAATTATGGTACTCAATATTATTTGTCGGGTATATTCGTAGTATTTTGTATTTATTTAATTCACTAGAAGTTTGTTTTAGAGAGAATTATTACCCGAAATTCCCAACAGTACTCTCCATATAACAATTTATTGTCATCTCTGTGAAATTTAAACATAGCTGCAGGCGTGATGCAAAAGAGGGTAAAAAAAATCTATATGAACATTTAAACTAGTGCAGCATGTTCTCTAAATAATTTCTCATTCTCATGTAATAGTAAAGCAGGATTGCTCAAGTTTTACCCGGTGGAAAAGAAATAAATTCTTATCAATGCGATGAAACACGATAACCCCATTACGATTAAACACCAGCAATAATGAATGTAGAGAATAATCACTTTCTGAAGGGAAAAAAAGGAGGAAAACAAAAAATAATTCACCAGGTATACAACTGTACTTACAGTAGCAAGACTGTACTTGTTACACGTACAAACTCTAATGTCCCTCCAAGTTCTTTAGTTGTCTCTTCCACCTTGATTTGCTCCCCAACCGTCGTCGTAATTGGGTTATTTGTATTTCCATAGCCTTACAGTTAGAATTCCTATAAAGTCAACAAATAAACATTATAAAGCAAACCCAAGAAAAAGTAGTACAATTTTGATTTTTATTTTTTGTTTTTGACAGAGGGAGGGGGGTGCGGGTCACCAAAGGAAAAGAAGAGGGAAATGGTGCTACCTTGGAAAAAGAAGGGTTTTTACCCATTTTGGCCCTATTTTTTAAAAAATGCACTGGAATGGATCAATTAATAAGAAGAGTGTACTAGGTTGGACATAACGCCAAATTGAATGGTGTTATACCAGCTATAAGCCATCTCCGTTATAACTTTTGCTATAACGATTTTGGTCCATTTTGCTTTCTCCCCTCTTTGCCACCTTTTGTCAACTTTTGTTTTTTTTTTCTTCTTATTTTGTTTTGCTCAACTCTTTCTTCTTTGTTTGTGATTTTTCTTTGTTCTTTTTTTTGTGTTTTGCACATAACATAGAATGTTGTTCTCTTGCGTTTGTCTTCCAGTTTTTATGTGTGTGTGTGTGTGTGTTTTTTTAGAGTGACATGAGAAGCAATGCTTTTTTATTTTGGTATAGAAATTAATGTGAAAGAATCAATAATTTCTTGATTTATTTTGAATTAGTATTACAAATTTAAATTTTATAAATTTGAATAGGTAATTTTGAGTATAATGTGTGTAATGGTTCCTACAAAATTATTTATTTTTTATTATTTATTTTTTAATATTTTGTTGTTAATAGTCCAGCATTTGGGCTAACCGTAGAAGCTATGTTGTCGACGGTATGTCCGCAGACCACATCAACGTTGCCCGACCGAACTATATAGAGTGGTATCATGCCCGGATGCAATTACTAGTAGGGAATTCCGTGCACTACCGAAGAGTTGTGGATGAGTATTAAATAATAAAAAATAATAATAATAATTAAATAATTTTGTATGGACTATTACATACAATATACTCAAAATTAACCTATTCAAATATATAAAATTTAAATTTGTAATACTAATTCAAAATAAATCAAAAAATTATTGATTCTTTCATATTAATTTCTATAAAAAAAATATTGCTTCTCAGATCACTCTAAAAAAACACACGAACACAAAAACCGGAAGACAAACACAAGAGAGCAACATGCTTGCTATGTACAAAACAAAAAAAATGAACAAAGAAAAATCACAAACAAAGAAGAAAGAGTTGAGCAAAACAAAATAAGAAGACAAAAAAGCAAAAGATGACAAAATTCGGCTAAAAGAGGAGAGAAAGAAACAATGGACCAAATAAGAAAAAAAAAACAAAAGATGACAAAAGGCAGCAAAGAGGGGAGAAACCAATGGACCAAAGTATATAACGTCATCCCATTTGGCGTTACGTCTAGTCTAGTACACTCTTCCCATTAATCGGTCCATTCTAGTGTATTTTTAAAAAAACAGGACCAAAATGTGTAAAAACCCGAAAAAGAAGGCTAATTGAAAGGAAAAAAAAGAAAAGACGAGGAAAATGGTGCTACCCACAAAAAAGAAGTATAACTGAAGAAAAAAGAAAACAGAAAAGAAATCTATACTTACGAATTATAATGATCTTCATCTATGAAACAGCCGAAATTGCAAAGGTGAAAGACTTGACAAAATTATCGTCCAATTCGAGCATATACGCTATCCCGCATACCTTCTAGCAGATTCCAAAAATGCTGTTGGGGCACGAACATCTTGAACATGTTTATCACACTTCCTGAAAACAACTGTTGTCTTGTCAAAGGAGGGTTAATAGTGGGATATACTTTAAACAATCGTACAAAACACAACAGATGATCTCAATCATTATGTCATCTAACTTCTTGTGATCAGCCTGTGGATTGTTACCCATAAAACAAGGTAAGGATCCGGTCCTGCACTTGCTTTTTGTAGCATGTGCAGGACCAAATTCTGAAATCTGATCGTGATTGGACGATCAGAATAATTATCGTGAACAATTACTCAAAATTTTCAATAAATTGTTTATATGTGTATTTTAAATTTTATGACTTTTCGATACATCAAAATTTGAAATTTGGAATTTATTCCACATTAGATCTATAAGTATGACAAAACAAAATAATTTAATAAATTGGTGCTACTTATTAAATCGGCATTTCAGTTGAGAAACAATATCACACAAACCTCAAATTGTCAGCATCATGAACATGAACAAGAGCAGTATTAACTGCATTAGCATCCTCTACTTTAGGAGTAGCATCAATATGTGCATCCTCTACATCGGGAACGCCATCAATATGAATAGTCAGAGCAGCATCAAAATCTACAGCCTCAGGAGCAGTTTCACGTATAGCTCCCGTGTCAGAAGCTTTTTAACAATTAATGGCTCCTGAAATCTATAAATAAATCAAAGACATGAATATCAATTATCTAAAACGCCTAGGTTTATTTTTCAATATAAACATGATCTTAAAAATATTAAATAGTTTAATTGAGAAACAACGTAAACCTAAAGCCAGCATAATGCTACCGAAAGAAATCACCAAATCCCATATAAAATAAAATGTTAGAAAGTTTTATACATCAGGTACGGAACACCCTCAGCAACAAATCTAGCATCCTATAAGTCGCATGGTGCAGCCTCTGCATCGACATCAAATCCAGCTGCTACAAGTTCTACGACAGCCAAATCATTAGAAAATGACCCTAGTTGAAGGGCAGGAATATCATTCTCGGCAGCTACTACAGCTCTGATATTTCTATCAACTTCAATATTGGCAGCAACTACATCTGCTAGATGTAAATATACATCATTTGGAGGCAGACCCTCGGGGACATATGGGATGCCTACTCTACCATCTCCTAGATGCAAATCAAGATCAACAGGAGATGGTAGGAGTTCAAGAAATCCAGGGTTAGGGTCATGATTCATTAAGATGACCCGTCCCTCTACTACAACAACTACAATATTAAATGACAAAAAATATTATTTTTTATGCATAATTGCATAACACTAAGCAACTTTTGCATACATTTTAAACCAAATATCATAGGACTCGTATATTCGAAGTTACAAAGAGAAGAACCAAATCCTGATCCTGAGAAGAACCCTATATATTTCAAACATGTTCACAAACATCTCTTGCAAACTCAAAACATATCCTAATTTTCACATCATTAATCACACAAGTGCAACATTTGTTATCAAAGCTTAAGTAGGAGAAAAAAAATAAACTAAGCATTTGTTTTTGTATTTTGAATAATTTTATATTTATATGTGCATCCTCTACATCGATAACATAATCAATATATGTAGCCGGAGCAGTATCAAAATATACAGCCTCGGGAGCAGCTTCATGTGCAGCTCCCATGTCAGCAGCATCTTCAACAATTAATGGTCCCGAAAATCTATAATTAAATCAAAAGCATGAATACCCATTATCTAAAACACCTAAAGTAGGGGGAAAATATGTGCATGTTTATTTTCAAATGTAAACATGATCTTAAAAACGTTAAATAATTTAACTGAGCAATAACGTGAACCTAAAAGCCAACCTAATGCTACCCAAATATATCGCCAAATCCCAAAAAAAAAAAAAATGTTAGGAAGTTTCATACATTAGGTGTGGAACACCCTGAGTAACAAATCCACCATCAAATACGTCATCAATATGTATAGTTGGAGCAGCATCAAAATGTGCGGTGCCCATATCAGCAGCATCTTCAATAATTAATGATCCCGTAAATCTGTAAATAAATCAAAAGCATGAATACCCATTATCTAAAACATCTAGAGTATTGGGGGGAGGGAAAACATGTACATGTTCATTTTCTAATGTAAATATGGTTTTAAAAACGTTAAATAGTTTAACTGAGTAACAACATGAACCAAAAAGCCAACATAATGCTACCGAAAGACATTGCAATTCCCACATAAAATAAAATGTTAGGAAGTATTATACATCAGGTGTGGAACACCCTAAGCAACAAATCTACTATCTAATACATCACCCGGTGCAGCCTCTGCATCAACATCAAGTCTAGCTACTTCAAGTTCTGCTGCAGCCAAATCATTAGCAAATGGACCTAGTTGAAGGGCAGGAATATCATCCTCGATTGCTGCTACAACTTCGACATTTTCATCAACTTCAATATTGGAGGCAGACTCTCTATGACATCTGGGATGACTAATCTACCTTTTTTTTTATAATTGAAAGATTATCCATTAATAGTGAAATGGTACAACCATTACAGCTAAATACAGTCTACAAATTCGACTCTAATATTACAAAAGAGAAGAATTTTAAGACTGGGATAACACATTACAACGAACCATATAAAATTACACATTGGTTTAAAAACCATGGTAACGGAGACAATCCCACACCCTAGCAAGCTAAAGTGAGAACAATACAATAATACTAATACAAGTAAAAGCAAAAGCAAATACACTTCAATCTTCTTCGCTTCAACTGCCTCTCTATCTTCGCAACACAGAGCCAAGCAAAGTTCAGTCTCCACCTCACTCATTAATAACAGCAATTTAAAAAACCATGGGCGAATCAACAATTTTAAAAATTGCCTATAAGAGAAGTAAAGTACCGAAAGAGGGCCCGAATAGATTCCGGGTATATAAATTTCTCCATAACAGAGAAAATAAGTTGCAGAATAAATCTGCAAAAGGGCTCGTCTGCGCAACTTAGATTATGATACAAATTATATAGAAAAATATCTATGATAATTTGCGGTCAAAATAGGGAGTGAGAGTAACACAAAACAAAAATAAACCAAATCACACAAAATAGTAAAATGCAGCCAGCCAGAAAGAAACAAAAAACAAGAGAAATTAAAACTACCAAAGTCAACCTCTTCATCCAAGCATTTCCACACCAAAAAGGCAACCTGCAGATGAGAGAGCAGCTGTTGTCGGCAGTGAGAAGGGGCCGAAGTGATGAGGTGGGACCAAGGCATACCGGTGGGGAGAGGCCAAGAAGGGAGGCTGGCAGAAGGATGACCGGCCGAGATCTGGTCTCTAGCCGAAGCCGGAGGCCAGATCTGGCCGGTAGAAATTATCGAAGAGTTGCGCAGTAGAGATAGTAGAGAGAAGGTAGAGAACAGGTAGGTTGGGGCAAAAGATTGTTTTTTGAGGTCTCAGATCACAACCTCGTAGCAATATACTAATCTACCCTTTGCTAGATGCAAATCAGGATTAAGAGGAAATGGTAGGAGTTCGTATAATCTAGGGTTAGAGTCTTGATTCATTAAGATGACCTGCCCTTCTACTCACACAACTATAACAGTAAATGACAAAAACATCATTTTTAAACATAATTGCATAACATTAAGCAACTTTTGCATACATTTTAAACCGAATATCACAAGACTTATAAATTCGAAGTTACAAAGAGAAGAACCAAATCTTAATCAGAAGAAGAGCCCAATATATTTCTAACATGTTCACAAACGTCTCTTGCAAACTCAAAACATACCCTAATTTTCACATCATTTATCCCGCAAGTGCAACATTGGTTATCATAGCTTGAGCAGGTGAAAAAAAAATAAACTAAGCATTTGGTTTGGTATTTTGAATAATTTTATATTTATATGTGCACCCTCTACATCGGTAACGTAATCAATATGTATAACCGGAGCAATATCAAAATGTACAGCCTCGGAAGCAGCTTCACGTACAGCTCCCATGTCAGCAGCATCCACAACAATTAATGGGCCCAAAAATCTACAATGAAATAAAAACATGAATACCCATTATCTAAAACACCTAGAGTAAGGGTGGAAAAACATGTGCATCTTTATTTTCTAATGTAAACATGATCCTAAAAATGTTAAATAGTTTAACTAAGCAACAACATGAACCAAAAAGCCAACATAATACTACCGAACGACATTACCAAATCCCTCATAAAATAAAATGCTAGAAAGTTTCATATGTCAGGTGTGGAACACCTTTAGCAACATATCCAGAATCCAATACGTCAACCGGTGCAGCCTCTGCGTCAACATCAAATCCAGCTGCAACAACTTCTGCAACAGCCAAATCAATAGCAAATGGCCCTAATTGAAGGGCAGGAATATATTCCTCGGCAACAGCTACAGCTTTGACATTTCCATCAACTTCAATATTGGCAGCAACTACATTTGCTAGACGTAAATCTACATCATTTGGAGGCAGACCCTCTGGGACATATGAGATGACTACTCTACCCTCTCCTAGATGCAAATGAAGATCAACAGGAGATGGTAGGAATTCATGAAATCCAGTGTTGGGGTCATGATTCATTAAGATGACCTTCCCCTCTGATCCAACAACTACAATATTAAATGACAAAAACATCATTTTTTATGCATAATTGCATAACACTAAGCAACTTTTGCATACATTTTAAACCAAATATTACAAAGAGAAGAACCCTATATATTTCAAACATGTTCACAACATCTCTTGCAAACTCAAAACATACCCTAATTTTCACATCATTAATAGCACAAGGGCAACATTTGTTATCAAAGCTTGAGCAGGAGAAAAAAAACAAACTAAGCATTTGGTCTTGTATTTTGAATAATTTTATATTTATATGCGGATCCTTTACTTCGAGAACGTCATCAATATGTATAGCCGGAGCAGCACCAAAATGTACAGCCTCAGGAGCAGCTTCATGTGCAGCTTCCATGTCAGCAGCTTCTTCAACAATTAATGGCCCTGAAAATCTATAAATATATAAAAAATATGAATACCTATTATCTAAAACACGTAGAATATGGGGGAAACATGTGCATCTTTATTTTCTAATGTCAACATGATCCAAAAAGCGATAAATATTTTAACTGAGTAACAATGTGAACTAAAAAGCAAACATAACGCTATCAAAAGATATTGCCAAATGTCACATAAAATAAAATATTAGAAAGTTTCATACATCAGGTGTGGAACACCCTCAGCAACAAATCCACCATCCAATACGTCACCTGGTGCAGCCTCTGCATCAATGTAAAATCCAGCTGTAACAAATTCTACAATAGCCAAATCTTTAACAAATGGCCCTAGTTGAAGGTCAAGAATATCATCCTAGGTAGCTGCTAAAGCTCTCACATTTCCATCAACTTCAATATTGGCAGCAACTACATCTGCTAGATGTAAATCTACATCAACTGGAGGCAGACCCCTATGGGACATCTGGAATGGCTACTCCACCCTCTCTTAGATGCAAATCAAGATCAAGAGGAAATGGTAGGAGTTCATGTAATCGAGGGTTAGGGCCTTGATTCATGAAGATGACCTGCCCCTCTACTCCAACAGCTTAAAATTAAATGACCAAAACATCATTTTTTACGCATAATTGCATAACACTAAGCAATTTTTGCATACATTTTAAACCAAATATCACAGGACTCGTATATTCGCAGTTACAAAGAGAAGAACCAAATCCTTATCAGGAGAAGAACCCCATATATTTCAAACATGTTCACAAACATCTCTTGCAAACTCAAAACATACTCTAATTTTCACATCATTGATTACACCAGTGCAACATTTGTTATCATAACTTGACCAGGTGAAAACAAAGAAACTAAGCATTTGGTTTTGTATTTTGAATAATTTTATATTTATATGTGCATCCTCTACATCGGTAACGTAATCAATATGTATAACCGGAGCAATATCAAAATGTACAGCCTCGGAAGCAGCTTCACGTGCAGCTCCCATGTCAGCAGCATCCAAAACAATTAATGGGCCCAAAAATCTACAATGAAATAAAAAACATGAATACCCATTATCTAAAACACCTAGAGTAAGGGGGAAAAACATGTGCATCTTTATTTTCTAATGTAAACATGATCCTAAAAATGTTAAATAGTTTAACTAAGCAACAACATGAACCAAAAAGCCAACATAATACTACCGAACGACATTACCAAATCCCTCATAAAATAAAATGCTAGAAAGTTTCATATGTCAGGTGTGGAACACCTTTAGCAACAAATCCAGAATCCAATACGTCACCCGGTGCAGCCTCTGCGTCAACATCAAATCCAGCTCGCAACAACTTCGCAATGCAGCCCAAATCAATAGCAAATGGCCCTAATTGAAGGGCAGGAATATATTCCTCGGCAACTGCTACAGCTTTGACATTTCCATCAACTTCAATATTGGCAGCACCTACATTTGCTAGACGTAAATCTACATCATTTGGAGGCAGACCCTCTGGGACATATTAGATGACTACTCTACCCTCTCTAGATGCAAATCAAGATCAAGAGGAAATGGTAGGAGTTCATGTCATCTAGGGTTAGGGTCTTCATCCATTAAGATGACTTGCCTCTCTGCTCCAACAGCTACAACATTAAATGACAAAAACATCATTTTTTATGCATAATAGAATAACACTAAGAAACCTTTGTATACATTTTAAACCAAATATCACATGACTCATATATTCGAAGTTACGGAGACAAGAACCAAATCTTGATCAGGAGAAGAACCCCATATATTTCAAACATGTTCATAAACATCTCTTGCAAACTCAAAACATACCATAATTTTTACATCATTGATCACACCAGTGCAAAATTTGTTATCATAACTTGACCAGGAGAAAAAAATAAACTAAGCATTTGGTTTTGTAGTTTGAATAATTTTATATTTATATGCGGATCCTCTACTTCAGGAAAGTCATCAATATGTATAGTTGGAGCAGCATCAAAATGTAGATCCTCGGGAGCAGCTTCATGTGCGGCTCCCATATCAGCAGCATCTTCAATAATTAATGGCCCCGTAAATCTATAAATAAATCAAAAGCATGAATACCCATTATCTTAAACACCTAGAGTATGGGGGGAGGGAAAAGATGTGCATGTTCATTTTCTAATGTAAATATGGTTTTAAAAATATTAAATAGTTTAACTGAGTAACAACATGAACCAAAATGCTACCGAAAGACATCAACAAATCCCACATAAAATAAAATATTAGAAAGTTTCATACATCAAGTGTGGAACACCCTCAGCAACAAATCCACCATCCAATACGTCACCCGGGTGCGACTCTCCCGCATCAATGTAAAAATCCACTGTAACAAATTCTACAATAGCCAAATCTTTAACAAATGGCCCTAGTTGAAGGTCAAGAATATCATCCTAGGTAGCTGCTAAAGCTCTCACGTTTCCATCAACTTCAATATTGGCAGCAACTACATCTGCTAGATGTAAATCTACATCAATTGGAGGCAGACCCCTATGGGACATCTGGAATGGCTACTCCACCCTCTCTTAGATGCAAATCAAGATCAAGAGGAAATGGTAGGGGTTCATGTAATCGAGGGTTAGGGCCTTGATTCATGAAGATGACATGCCCTCTACTCCAACAAACTACAAAATTAAATGACAAAAACATCATTTTTTACGCATAATTGCATAACACTAAGCAATTTTTGCATACATTTTAAAACCAAATATCACAGGACTCGTATATTCGCAGCTACAAAGAGAAGAACCAAATCCTTATCGAGAGAAGAACCCCATATATTTCAAACATGTTCACAAACATCTCTTGCAAACTCAAAACATACTCTAATTTTCACATCATTGATTACACCCAAAGTGCAACATTTGTTATCATAGCTTGACCCAGTGAAAACAAAGAAACTAAGCATTTGGTTTTGTATTTTTGAATAATTTTATATTTATATGTGCATCCTCTACATCGGTAACGTAATCAATATGTATAACCCTGAGCAATATCAAAATGTACAGACCTCGAAGCAGCCTTCACGTGCAGCTCCCATGTCACAGAGATCCACAATAATTAATGGGTCCCGAAAATCTACAATGAAATAAAAAAACATGAATACC
This sequence comes from Rauvolfia tetraphylla, assembly GCA_030512225.1. Classification (NCBI taxonomy): domain Eukaryota; kingdom Viridiplantae; phylum Streptophyta; class Magnoliopsida; order Gentianales; family Apocynaceae; genus Rauvolfia; species Rauvolfia tetraphylla. Next base: position 3,887,425 of record JAJQKT010000062.1, read on the forward strand.
CATTATCTAAAAACACCTAGAGTAAGTGGGAAAAACATGTGCATCTTTATTTTCTAATGTAAACATGATCCTAAAAATGTTAAATAGTTTAACTAAGCAACAACATGAACCAAAAAAGCCAACATAATACTACCGAACGACATTACCAAATCCCTCATAAAATAAAATGCTAGAAAGTTTCATATGTCAGGTGTGGAACACCTTTAGCAACAAATCCAGAATCCAATACGTCACCCGGTGCAGCCTCTGCGTCAACATCAAATCCAGCTGCAACAACTTCTGCAACAGCCAAATCAATAGCAAATGTCCCTAATTGAAGGGCAGGAATATATTCCTCGGCAACTGCTACAGCTTTGACATTTCCATCAACTTCAATATTGGCAGCAACTACATTTGCTAGACGTAAATCTACATCATTTGGAGGCAGACCCTCTGGGACATATGAGATGACTACTCTACCCTCTCTAGATGCAAATCAAGATCAAGAGGAAATGGTAGGAGTTCATGTCATCTAGGGTTAGGGTCTTCATCCATTAAGATGACTTGCCTCTCTGCTCCAACAGCTACAACATTAAATGACAAAAACATCATTTTTTATGCATAATAGAATAACACTAAGAAACTTTTGTATACATTTTAAACATATCACAGGACTCATATATTCGAAGTTACGGAGACAAGAACCAAATCTTGATCAGGAGAAGAACCCCATATATTTCAAACATGTTCATAAACATCTCTTGCAAACTCAAAACATACCATAATTTTCACATCATTGATCACACCAGTGCAACATTTGTTATCATAACTTGACCAGGAGAAAAAAATAAACTAAGCATTTGGTTTTGTAGTTTGAATAATTTTATATTTATATGCGGATCCTCTACTTCAGGAAAGTCATCAATATGTATAGTTGGAGCAGCATCAAAATGTACAACCTCAGAAGCAGCTTCTTGTGCAGCTCGCATGTCAGCAGCATCTTCAATAATTAATGGCCCCATAAATCTTTAAATAAATCAAAAGCATGAATACCCATTATCTAAAACACCTAGAGTATGGGAGGGAGGGAAAAGATGTGCATGTTCATTTTCTAATGTAAATATGGTTTTAAAAATATTAAATAGTTTTACTGAGTAACAACATGAACCAAAATGCTACCGAAAGACATTGCAATTTCCACATAAAATAAAAGATTAGAAAGTATCATACATCAGATGTGGAACACCCTGAGCAACAAATCCACTATCCAATACGTCACCCGATGCAAACCTCTCGCAACAACATCAAGTCCAAACTGCTTCAAGTTCTACAAAGACCCAAATCATTAGCAAATGGCCCTAGTTGAAGGGCAAGAATATCAACCTCGGCAGCTGCTACGGCTCCAACATTTCCATCAACTTCAATATTAGCAGCAACTACATCTACTAGACGTAAATCTACATCATTTAGAGGCAGACCCTCTGGGACATATGAGATGACTACTCTATCCTCTCCTAGATGCAAATCAAGATCAAGAGACAATGGTAGGAGTTCATGTAATCCTGAGTTAGGGTCTTGATTCATTAAGATGACCTGCCCCTCTACTCCAACAACTACAACATTAAATGACAAAAACATCATTTTTAACGTATAATTGCATTACACTAAGCAACTTTTGCATACATTTTAAACAAATATCACAGGGCTCATATATTCGAAGTTACAAAGAGAAGAACCAAATCTTGATCAGTTAAAGAACCCCATATATTTCAAACATGTTCACAAACATCTCTTGCAAACTCAAAACATACCTTAATTTTCACATCATTGATCACACAAGTGCAACATTTGTTATCATAGCTTGAGCAGGAGAAGAAAAAATAAACCAAGCATTTGGTTTTGTATTTTTGCATCCTCTACATCAGGAACGGCGTCAATATGTATAGCCAGAGCAACATAAAAATGTACAACCACAGAAGCAGCTTCATGTGCAGCTCGCATGTCAGTAGCATCTTCAACAATTAATGGCTCCTAAAATCTATAAATAAATCAAAAACATAAATACCCATTATCTAAAACACCTACAGTATTAGGGGGGGCATTTGCATGTTTATTTTCTAATGTAAACATGATCCTAAAAATGTTAAATAGTTTAACTAAGTAACAACGTGCACCTAAAAGCTAAAATAATGCTACCGAAAGACATCAACAAATCCCACATTAAATAAAATATTAGGAAGTATCATACATCAGGTATGAAACACCCTCAGCAACAAATCCACCATCCAATACGTCACCTGGTGCAGCCTCTGCATCAATGTAAAATCCAGTTGTAGCAAGTTCTACAATAGCCAAATCTTTAACAAATGGCCCTAGTTGAAGGTCAAGAATATAATCCTCGGTAGCTGCTAAAGCTCTCACATTTCCATCAACTTCAATATTGGCAGCAACTACATCTGCTAGATGTAAATCTACATCAACTGGAGGCAGACCCCTATGGGACATCTGGAATGGCTACTCCACCCTCTCTTAGATGTAAATCAAGATCAAGAGGAAATGGTAGGGGTTCATGTAATCGAGGGTTAGGGCCTTGATTCATGAAGATGACCTGCCCCTCTACTCCAACAGCTACAAAATTAAATGACAAAAACATCATTTTTTACGCATAATTGCATAACACTAAGCAATTTTTGCATACATTTTAAACCAAATATCACGAGACTCAGTATATTCGCAGATTACAAAGAGAAGAACCAAATCCTTATCAGGAGAAGAACCCCATATATTTCAAACATGTTCACAAACATCTCTTGCAAACTCAAAACATACTCTAATTTTCACATCATTGATTACACCAGTGAAACATTTGTTATCATAGCTTGACCAGGTGAAAACAAAGAAACTAAGCATTTGATTTTGTATTTTGAATAATTTTATATTTATATGTGCATCCTCTACATCGGTAACGTAATCAATATGTATAACCGGAGCAATATCAAAATGTACAGCCTCGAAAGCAGCTTCACGTGCAGCTCCCATGTCAGCAGCATCCACAATAATTAATGGGCCCGAAAATCTACAATGAAATAAAAAACATGAATACCCATTATCTAAAACACCTAGAGTAAGTGGGAAAAACATGTGCATCTTTATTTTCTAATGTAAACATGATCCTAAAAATGTTAAATAGTTTAACTAAGCAACAACATGAACCAAAAAGCCAACATAATACTACCGAACGACATTACCAAATCCCTCATAAAATAAAATGCTAGAAAGTTTCATATGTCAGGTGTGGAACACCTTTAGGAACAAATCCAGAATCCAATACGTCACCCGGTGCAGCCTCTGCGTCAACATCAAATCCAGCTGCAACAACTTCTGCAACAGCCAAATCAATAGCAAATGGCCCTAATTGAAGGGCAGGAATATATTCCTCGGCAACTGCTACAGCTTTGACATTTCCATCAACTTCAATATTGGCAGCAACTACATTTGCTAGACGTAAATCTACATCATTTGGAGGCAGACCCTCTGGGACATATGAGATGACTACTCTACCCTCTCTAGATGCAAATCAAGATCAAGAGGAAATGGTAGGAGTTCATGTAATCTAGGGTTAGGGTCTTCATCCATTAAGATGACTTGCCTCTCTGCTCCAACAGCTACAACATTAAATGACAAAAACATCGTTTTTTATGCATAATAGAATAACACTAAGAAACTTTTGTATACATTTTAAACCAAATATCACATGACTCATATATTCGAAGTTAGGGAGACAAGAACCAAATCTTGATCAGGAGAAGAACCCCATATATTTCAAACATGTTCATAAACATCTCTTGCAAACTCAAAACATACCATAATTTTCACATCATTGATCACACCAAAGGCAACATTTGTTATCATAACTTGACCGGGAGAAAAAAAATAAACTAAGCATTTGGTTTTGTAGTTTGAATAATTTTATATTTATATGCGGATCCTCTACTTCGGGGAAAGTCATCAATATGTATAGTTGAGCAAACGATCAAAATGTACAACCTCGAAGCGACTTCTTGTGCAGCTTTCGCGATGTCGATAGCATCTTCAACAATTAATGGCTCCTAAAATCTATAAATAAATCAAAAAACAAAAATACCCATTATCTAAAAACACCTACGATATTAGGGGGGGACATTTGCATGTTTATTTTCTAATGTAAACATGATCCTAAAAATGTTAAATAGTTTAACTAAGTAACAACGTGCACCTAAAAGCTAAAATAATGCTACCGAAAGACATCAACAAATCCCACATAAAATAAAATATTAGAAAGTTTCATTCATCAGGTGTGGAACACCCTCAGTAACAAATCCACCATCCAATACGTCACCTGGTGCAGCCTCTGCATCAATGTAAAATCCAGCTGTAACAAATTCTACAATAGCCAAATCTTTAACAAATGGCCCTAGTTGAAGGTCAAGAATATCATCCTAGGTAGCTGCTAAAGCACTCACGTTTCCATCAACTTCAATATTGGCAGCAACTACATCTGCTAGATGTAAATCTACATCAATTGGAGGCAGACCCCTATGGGACATCTGGAATGGCTACTCCACCCTCTCTTAGATGCAAATCAAGATCAAGAGGAAATGGTAGGAGTTCATGTAATCGAGGGTTAGGGCCTTGATTCATGAAGATGACCTGCCCCTCTACTCCAACAGCTACAAAATTAAATGACAAAAACATCATTTTTTACGCATAATTGCATAACACTAAGCAATTTTTGCATACATTTTAAACCAAATATCACAGGACTCGTATATTCGCAGTTACAAAGAGAAGAACCAAATCCTTATCAGGAGAAGAACCCCATATATTTCAAACATGTTCACAAACATCTCTTGCAAACTCAAAACATACTCTAATTTTCACATCATTGATTACACCAGTGAAACATTTGTTATCATAGCTTGACCAGGTGAAAACAAAGAAACTAAGCATTTGGTTTTGTATTTTGAATAATTTTATATTTATATGTGCATCCTCTACATCGGTAACGTAATCAATATGTATAACCGGAGCAATATCAAAATGTACAGCCTCGAAAGCAGCTTCACGTGCAGCTCCCATGTCAGCAGCATCCACAATAATTAATGGGCCCGAAAATCTACAATGAAATAAAAAACATGAATACCCATTATCTAAAACACCTAGAGTAAGTGGGAAAAACATGTGCATCTTTATTTTCTAATGTAAACATGATCCTAAAAATGTTAAATAGTTTAACTAAGCAACAACATGAACCAAAAAGCCAACATAATACTACCGAACGACATTACCAAATCCCTCATAAAATAAAATGCTAGAAAGTTTCATATGTCAGGTGTGGAACACCTTTAGGAACAAATCCAGAATCCAATACGTCACCGCGTGCAGCTCTGCGATCAACATCAAATCCAATCTGCAACAACTTCGCAGCAGCCAAATCAATAGCAAATGGCCCTAATTGAAGGGCGGGGAATATATTCTCAAGCAATGCTCACAGCTTTGACATTTCCATCAACTTCAATATTGGCAGCAACTACATTTGCTAGACGTAAATCTACATCATTTGGAGGCAGACCCTCTGGGACATATGAGATGACTACTCTACCCTCTCTAGATGCAAATCAAGATCAAGAGGAAATGGTAGGAGTTCATGTAATCTAGGGTTAGGGTCTTCATCCATTAAGATGACTTGCCTCTCTGCTCCAACAGCTACAACATTAAATGACAAAAACATCGTTTTTTATGCATAATAGAATAACACTAAGAAACTTTTGTATACATTTTAAACCAAATATCACATGACTCATATATTCGAAGTTAGGGAGACAAGAACCAAATCTTGATCAGGAGAAGAACCCCATATATTTCAAACATGTTCATAAACATCTCTTGCAAACTCAAAACATACCATAATTTTCACATCATTGATCACACCAGTGCAACATTTGTTATCATAACTTGACCAGGAGAAAAAAATAAACTAAGCATTTGGTTTTGTAGTTTGAATAATTTTATATTTATATGCGGATCCTCTACTTCAGGAAAGTCATCAATATGTATAGTTGGAGCAGCATCAAAATGTACAACCTCAGAAGCAGCTTCTTGTGCAGCTCGCATGTCAGTAGCATCTTCAACAATTAATGGCTCCTAAAATCTATAAATAAATCAAAAACAAAAATACCCATTATCTAAAACACCTACAGTATTAGGGGGGGGGACATTTGCATGTTTATTTTCTAATGTAAACATGATCCTAAAAATGTTAAATAGTTTAACTAAGTAACAACGTGCACCTAAAAGCTAAAATAATGCTACCGAAAGACATCAACAAATCCCACATAAAATAAAATATTAGAAAGTTTCATTCATCAGGTGTGGAACACCCTCGATGAACAAATCCACCATCCAATACGTCACCCGGTGCAAAGCTTCTCGCATCAATGTAAAATCCAGCTGTAAATAAATTCTACAATAGCCAAATCTTTAACAAATGGCCCTAGTTGAAGGTCAAGAATATCATCCTAGGTAGCTGCTAAAGCACTCACGTTTCCATCAACTTCAATATTGGCAGCAACTACATCTGCTAGATGTAAATCTACATCAATTGGAGGCAGACCCCTATGGGACATCTGGAATGGCTACTCCACCCTCTCTTAGATGCAAATCAAGATCAAGAGGAAATGGTAGGAGTTCATGTAATCGAGGGTTAGGGCCTTGATTCATGAAGATGACCTGCCTCTACTCCAACAAACTACAAAAATTAAATGACAAAAACATCATTTTTTACGCATAATTGCATAACACTAAGCAATTTTTTGCATACATTTTAAACCAAATATCACAGGACTCAGTATATTCGCAGTTACAAAGAGAAGAACCAAATCCTTATCAGGAGAAGAACCCCATATATTTCAAACATGTTCACAAACATCTCTTGCAAACTCAAAACATACTCTAATTTTCACATCATTGATTACACCAGTGAAACATTTGTTATCATAGCTTGACCAGGTGAAAACAAAGAAACTAAGCATTTGGTTTTGTATTTTGAATAATTTTATATTTATATGTGCATCCTCTACATCGGTAACGTAATCAATATGTATAACCGGAGCAATATCAAAATGTACGACCTAAAGCGGCTTTCACGTGCGAGCTCCCATGTCGACAAAGATCCACAATAATTAATGGGCCCGAAAATCTACAATGAAATAAAAAACATGAATACCCATTATCTAAAACACCTAGAGTAAGTGGGAAAAACATGTGCATCTTTATTTTCTAATGTAAACATGATCCTAAAAATGTTAAATAGTTTAACTAAGCAACAACATGAACCAAAAAGCCAACATAATACTACCGAACGACATTACCAAATCCCTCATAAAATAAAATGCTAGAAAGTTTCATATGTCAGGTGTGGAACACCTTTAGCAACAAATCCGAATCCAATACGCCACCCGGTGCAAACTTCTGCGTCAACATCAAATCCAACTGCAACAACTTCGCGCAATGACCAAATCAATAGCAAATGGCCCTAATTGAAGCGGCAGGGAATATATTCCTCAGCAACTCGCTATGAGCTTTGACATTTCCATCAACTTCAATATTGGCAAAGAACTACATTTGCTAGACGTAAATCTACATCATTTGGAGGCGGGACTCCTCCGGGACATATGAGATGACTACTCTACCCTCTCTAGATGCAAATCAAGATCAAGAGGAAATGGTAGGAGTTCATGTAATCTAGGGTTAGGGTCTTCATCCATTAAGATGACTTGCCTCTCTGCTCCAACAGCTACAACATTAAATGACAAAAACATCGTTTTTTATGCATAATAGAATAACACTAAGAAACTTTTGTATACATTTTAAACATATCACAGGACTCATATATTCGAAGTTACGGAGACAAGAACCAAATCTTGATCAGGAGAAGAACCCCATATATTTCAAACATGTTCATAAACATCTCTTGCAAACTCAAAACATACCATAATTTTCATATCATTGATCACACCAAAGTGCAACATTTGTTATCATAACTTGACCAGAGAAAAAAAATAAACTAAGCATTTGGTTTTGTAGTTTGAATAATTTTATATTTATATGCGGATCCTCTACTTCAGGAAAGTCATCAATATGTATAGTTGGAGCAGCATCAAAATGTACAACCTCAGAAGCAGCTTCTTGTGCAGCTCGCATGTCAGCAGCATCTTCAATAATTAATGGCCCCGTAAATCTATAAATAAATCAAAAGCATGAATACCCATTATCTAAAACACCTAGAGTATGGGAGGGAGGGAAAAGATGTGCATGTTCATTTTCTAATGTAAATATGGTTTTAAAAATATTAAATAGTTTAACTGAGTAACAACATGAACCAAAATGCTACCGAAAGACATTGCAATTTCCACATAAAATAAAAGATTAGAAAGTATCATACATCAGATGTGGAACACCCTGAGCAACAAATCCACTATCCAATACGTCACCCGGTGCAGCCTCTGCAACAATATCAAGTCCAGCTGCTTCAAGTTCTACAGCAGCCAAATCATTAGCAAATGGCCATAGTTGAAGGGCAAGAATATCAACCTCGGCAGCTGCTACGGCTCCAACATTTCCATCAACTTCAATATTAGCAGCAACTACATCTACTAGACGTAAATCTACATCATTTAGAGGCAGACCCTCTGGGACATATGAGATGACTACTCTATCCTCTCCTAGATGCAAATCAAGATCAAGAGACAATGGTAGGAGTTCATGTAATCCTGAGTTAGGGTCTTGATTCATTAAGATGACCTGCCCCTCTACTCCAACAACTACAACATTAAATGACAAAAACATCATTTTTAACGTATAATTGCATTACACTAAGCAACTTTTGCATACATTTTAAACAAATATCACAGGGCTCATATATTCGAAGTTACAAAGAGAAGAACCAAATCTTGATCAGTTAAAGAACCCCATATATTTCAAACATGTTCACAAACATCTCTTGCAAACTCAAAACATACCTTAATTTTCACATCATTGATCACACAAGTGCAACATTTGTTATCATAGCTTGAGCAGGAGAAGAAAAAATAAACCAAGCATTTGGTTTTGTATTTTTGCATCCTCTACATCAGGAACGGCGTCAATATGTATAGCCAGAGCAACATAAAAATGTACAACCTCAGAAGCAGCTTCATGTGCAGCTCGCATGTCAGTAGCATCTTCAACAATTAATGGCTCCTAAAATCTATAAATAAATCAAAAACATAAATACCCATTATCTAAAACACCTACAGTATTAGGGGGGGACATTTGCATGTTTATTTTCTAATGTAAACATGATCCTAAAAATGTTAAATAGTTTAACTAAGTAACAACGTGCGCCTAAAAGCTAAAATAATGCTACCGAAAGACATCACCAAATCCCACATAAAATAAAATATTAGGAAGTATCATACATCAGGTATGAAACACCCTCAGCAACAAATCCACCATCCAATACGTCACCTGGTGCAGCCTCTGCATCAATGTAAAATCCAGCTGTAACAAATTCTACAATAGCCAAATCTTTAACAAATGGCCCTAGTTGAAGGTCAAGAATATCATCCTCGGTAGCTGCTAAAGCTCTCACGTTTCCATCAACTTCAATATTGGCAGCAACTACATCTGCTAGATGTAAATCTACTTCAACTGGAGGCAGACCCCTCTGGAACATCTGGAATGGCTACTCTACCATCTCTTAGATGCAAATCAAGATCAAGAGGAAATGGTAGGAGTTCATGTAATCGAGGGTTAGGGCCTTGATTCATGAAGATGACCTGCCCCTCTACTCCAACAGCTACAAAATTAAATGACAAAAACATCATTTTTTACGCATAATTGCATAACACTAAGCAATTTTTGCATACATTTTAAACCAAATATCACAAGACTCATATATTCGAAGTTACAAAGAGAAGAACCAAATATTGATCAAGAGAAGAACCCGATATATTTCAAACATGTTCACAAACATCTCTTGCAAACTAAAAAAAAAAAAGGAAATAAGTGTGCGCTCCCATGCTCGATTCATTCTACAATAGTTTTCAGATTAATTTGCATCTATGGTTGCTAAGAAATGTAGCATAAGGTGCCAATTAGAACATCATTGTCATCCCTAATATCATCACCATATTAGGAGAAACTGTATGAAAATCTTGACTCCTATTCTCAATTTTAAACCCCCCCCCCCCCCAAAAAAAAATTGTCCTGAAGCTATAAAACCAAAATACCTCCTATGAACAATTTAAGCTGTATTAATTCATTAAATGAATCTTGCTAAAGCAAAACAATATAGCATATTGATGTAATGGAGAGGAAAGAAACACATCAAATGTAGAGTAGCCAAGTTCTTAAGTGTTAGCAGTATATGGGAAGGAAATTCTGCATGTTTCTCTTTCTACAAGATGGTTATCTTTCTTCAGTTATTTGGTTCAATTGATTTATCACAAACGGCTAAGATACAGCAACCTAACCATGAAACTTGAACACTCAAAAATCCAAAAAAAAACCCACTAAAAACCCACAAAATATGAACAGAGCACAGAAGCAGCAGTCAGCTAGGTGGAAAACATAAAGATTAATTTCAAATTGGTCCCAAGAAATTCAAAAAGTTTCAAAAAAATCCTTAAACATTAATAAAATAAAAGAATCTCTATATAATGGCTAAAATTAATAAAACCAACACAACCTGATTCCATCTGCTCAGTTCTGAAACTCACTATCCAAAAGTCTAAATTGATCCTTAAAACTATTGATTTTAGTTTTCTAGTTATCAAACAATTTTAAATTATATAAAAAAGTTATGGATTTATTTTGTTAAAATAATTTGAGATTATAATAAATCTGCATTACCCAACTGTAGTGTTCAGGTAGCTACTCTTCTATGTAAATAATACCCATTCTTAAACAAAAGGAAGAAAAGAATCAATCGCACTTTTTGTCTAAAAATTTTACCCGACTTTGATAATTGTTTTAATTTAGCAAACTTAATTTTGAAAACCTAAGTGCATCTGAGACATATAACTTAAGGACAGAAAGAATGATTGTAGAAGGGCGAGATTAATACATATCTTGATTCGAAATGATATTACACCAATTTGTTCGAATTTAAATCAAAATTTTAAAAGAAAAATCTATTAAAGATATTGAGGACAAAAAATGTCCACAAATATCAAATTGAAATAAAAAACAATTAAATAAAAATCTAGGCTTGTTCCATGAGTAAAACTATAAGAAAATGGACAACGAATAATTACATTTGTACTGTTAACATTTGTTAAAATTACATAACAAACTTTCTTGTTTTTAAAATTATAAATTTACCTTTTAAATTATTTCTGAAATTACAGATTTATCCCATAAATCACAAACTATATAACATTTTAATCTAAATTTTAATTAACTACTGTTCAACTGACTGTGAGTCATTATTAGAACAAAAATTTCAGGAAACTTGGATTCATTAGAATTTCAAGTCCTACAAAAACTTTTAAAGATTGAAGTAACGTTATTGCTACCATAATTTTGAAACTTTCCAATAATTTTGAAACTTTCCAAAAAGAAAAAGTTAGGAGAAATACCAATTAGCTTAAAAAATATCTCTTCCATATCATATTTTTCTTTTTAGTTTGTTTCAAAATATATGTCATCTTTCTATATAAATGCTTCATTTATTATTTTATTTTCAACTTCACCCTTATATCCAACTAACTATTTAAATACTTTTATTTTTCTTAAAACTATCAGTTTCAACCTACTACTTAAAACACCAATCATTAATGTTAATTTGAAGTTGATATAGTAACCAATCATTTTTAACCATAAGCATTTTAGACAGATATTATACTTTTCTATAAAATTTATCAAAAATCTTAATTCTCATGTAAAAGAGAAATATGTCATATATTTTGAAACGGATGGAGTAGGAAGAAAATTCTTGAAGTATGTTTGAGGTAAATATTTCTTTTTTAAGTTGTTCAATATTTTTTTCATAATTTTTTTATAAAAGCATTAAAATTTATTGAATTTCTTAATTTTTTTTACGACTCCAATTTGGATGGCTAATGGAATGGAGAGTTTTTACCGTTCATTCTACCTAAATTAATGCAATTTGGTCAATGTAGAAAAATATTTTTTCTTCCGAACAACAAATTTGGTAAGGGAAGAAATGTTCATGTGTAAAGGGAGTTCCTCTGACAGTTGGAAGAGATTTAAAAGTTTCTTGGATATGTGGTCTGGTATGTAAAACGTGCCATGCATGTTTTTGGCTTGCTAGCTCGACTAATTGTTGCTAGTGGCACTGTGTTTTTAGCTGGTTGGCAATTTTATCTGCCTGTGGGCTCAATCTGCTGCACTAGATTTTCTTTTTTGGTATAAATTTGAAGAAATTCAAATGTAGTTCATATTTGCTGTTTGTTTTGAATCTTTGATTTCCCTGGTATTGCATGTCTTTTAGGAGTAGTAGCGTAGAAATTTTTGGTCAAGTGCTCCAATGATAGTTAGACTGGTGTCTTTTGTCTGCTCCGAAAGTAAGTTATAGAACGAGGTGAGTGATACCAACTTATATTAGGATGAATTTGTTCATAATTCAAAGGGTGTCCTTATTTGGTAAATTTTTTAGTGTGATTACATATATTGTTTTAGTTTCATTTGTGAATTGTTATGATTTTGTATACGAATATTGGTCTGTTGTATGCACTGTGAAAGAGGGCATAGAAAAGGACCTTTCTGGAACGCATTGCAATATTTACACGGGTGGTGGAAACTTGGAGATGTTGCACTGCCGGTTTGAGTTATAGATTTCTAGTCTTGATTTCTTCAGATAAACAGCCTGGAAATGCAGATAAAAGCTCGTGTTTCCATTGACCAAATATGAACATTAATATCCCGCTTGTATTCTTGCAGAACCAGCAAGCTCAAGTTGGAAGTACAGATCCATTTGCACGACCCTAACAGTTGTAATTTTTTTATGCATCTTGAAAATGAGTTTCAGCCATCGTTAACCATCCTATAATATATGGCCGGTTGACTCGAGATTCGTATCACAGGATTTGGAGAGTTGGAATTACAAAGGAGATAAAGTAAACTAGCATCACAACACTGCTTTAAGTGCCTGACATGACTTGGGTATCAAACAGAAACGCAGAAAGGACAATTTTCCACGTTCTCTTTCCGCAGCAGAGACATGTTTTGGAGGGGTTGTGTAATTATAAAGCTTATAAACGCACTCGTATGATAAATTTCAGATTGCGGTGCAAAGAATAATCTATATGTAAATTTCTTAGGATACATAATTGTTGCTTGCATCAAATAGGCAATGGCCAGTAACAGAATCTGTACTCATCATTGAAAAAAGAGAAAAATCAGAACCTAAATGGTGAAAGCCACAATTATACGGGTAAAGAGCAGTCTACCTCAATTCGTTACAGAATACAAAATGAACTTCACCCAGGGGAAATTTTGGCCCTTGTAAACTGATTAGTGCTGTATGGGCTATGAATCCAAACTAACAAAATGTTTCTAGAAGCATCAGCATTGAGAGAGTGTTGCTTTCTCACAAAATTTTTTCCTGGCTAACTACATTATGCCCTCTCACTCAAAAACAGAAAACAAGTTGCCAGATTCGACATCTATCAATTTTTTTTCTTTTTTATTTTTTTTGGGTAACAAACTGACACATATCTAAAAGACCATATCCAATGCCGAGCTTCAATTTGCGTTACAAAAGATATCCATAGCACCATCCCCTCTGTCCCCTTGTGTTAAACTATCCTCTTCAGTAAGTTCTTAAGTTGCTTTCAATTTGCGGGAAGGGGGCCGACGAAATAAGCTGATGAGATCATCAAGACCCTGTAGAACAATATCATCAGCATATGTAGATTGTTTCCTCGTGCATTTTGATTTAGTTTTTTCAAATCAATAAAATTTTAGGGGAAAAATATACAAGAAGCCTTTCGGATTAAATTCGCAGTGGAAGAGAGCCAATTAGGTACGGTAAACTTTCAGGAAATTGAGAGAGAACATACTCTGCTAGTGATAACCAGGAAACTGAACAGGATAATTAGGTAGGACCCCAATACAAGTAGCAAAAGCAAGTCAAATGTAACACTAGCAACCTGCAATTAGAGACATCAAAAAATGTTATTCTATTAGTAACCAGAAATGAACTTTGAAGTCTTTTCACATGCACACATCTCTATATAGAATTGCATAATCCATTAATGACCATTAAAAATCTAAGTTCTTTTAAAACACTCAGCAGGAGATGCGGAACTTGAGGTTCCCTAAAGAAGGCTATCATTCAGTGCTGCACTATAGCTTCGATTTGTGGTAGCCAAGGCAAGGCCAAAATCTATGATTTCATATTAAAAGTGAGGAGCAAATTTAGGTCAAGCCTTGACAGGTAATTTAAGTTTAAATATGAGAAGCAGGATTTTCAATAAAGTAAAAAAGTTTCTTTCTTCTCTTACCCTTAAAGAATAACCACCTGTATATGATGCATTTTGCTCATCGTGTTTGACCACGGGAAATTTAGTTGCATTTACATAGAATAGCATAAATCACTATGCCAGAGTAAGAGGAGAAGAAACAGGAGGACTACAAAAGGTTGATCAATCTTAGCGTTGCCCTTATTACCTTCTTATAGTGTCTGTACTCTTTAATTTTTCCAAATAATATGTCAAGTATTAACAAGGGAGAATATTCTAAGTTCACCAAACAGGAAGGAAGGAGTTAAAAGAGCTAACCTGATAGATATGCAATTTGCTACTTGTTGAGTCATAGAAGGTGAACATACCATCAAGTACTTCATGTTGTACATTCACCTCAAGAATATGTTCTGTCAATTCCTACCAGCAAAAAGAAGCAAGTATTTGAAATTAGGACAACAAAGCTCAGAAGAAGTGGGTTGTTAACTTTTGTTTCATTCAAGGACTCTCCACATACATCAATCAACACAGTTTGAATTTGGAAGGCTAAGAATTTGCAGTAACCCATTTAATAAGATTGCTACATTGGCTTTACAGACCGCAATAGATAGTTTGATGCCACAAACATCAGATGACGGATTAACACCAATTTTCTTGTTAACTTAGGCAATGGCCTAATTTAAACTTAGTCAACAGGTCTAGTTGATGAATTTTGTAAGTACTAGACTCAAAGAAATGCTAATAATAGTATAGGTCATAAAATTCACTGTCCTTATGCTCTTTTCATTGCTAAGTTTTATCATTTTAACTCTTCAACCACAATGCAATGTTCTTGAAAAAAATTCCAATTAGCATCAAAATTTCCAGCAGAAGGGTAAGGGGAAGGAGAAAAAAATCTGAAATAAACCTGACAACATATCAGGTTAATAAACCTGGCTTTGGACAATGTTGCTACAAAGTTAATTTAAAGTTCTCCTGTAACTTTTGAGGCCACAGGCTCACTACACAATAGTCCAGCTTCCAGGTTATAAGGATCAGACTACACATCTAGTTCTCTTGAAGATGCACAGTGGCGAAGTCCAGCAACACTGTTTGTCCTGTAGCCTGTGGTCATTAGATCTTTCATTCTATTGTAGTGCAAAGAATAGACACCAAAGGAATCTCTTTGTCTTCCTCGCTCTTTTCTTCTCAACCTTCCTTAAGCTTCATCATTCTCTATGCCTCTATTAGAAGTATTTAACTCTCCCTATTTCCTCTGTTTTCACTTTCTTCTTCGTTTCCCAATGCTTATTCTGTCACTAGGTACTGTATCTACTAATATATCTACAACCAAACAAATTTCATTGAAAGAAAGAGAGAAGTATATTGGTCAGAAATTAACAACCAATAGTACTTTGATTAACAGTCAAGGAAGAAACTTCAAATAGATTGAACTGACATAAAACAGGCAAGAAAACTACTCGCAGATCTTTTGTGGTATACCTTCTTCAGTGCCATGATGAATGGGTCACTCTTTGAAAGAAATGGTGCCACTCGAGGTGTTGTTGACAAAAAGTCCAACCATGAACGTGCGTAAGATGGATTTACAGCTAAACTACTATTATCCGCAAATATATTAATGTTTTTACAATCTTGGCCATATATATGTCTCTGCACAAAGAAATAAACTTTGTTACAATACGTTTTGCAACCTATAATTGTAAAAAAGCTTTTGATGGTGAAGGTGCAAAGCTCTTTCATGCATGCAATTGTAGATGTGATATAATTGCACCAGCAACTGATCATGGACTAATAACTTTAATACCTCAGGCAACAAACTAAATTAAAATTTATATTCACAATTTTCTAATTTTTCTAATATAAGTCATTTACACCTTTGAACTTATTATATTGTTTTTCCAACTCTCTCTCCATCCTTTGTTAAAGGTACAAAAGTTATTTCGTTACAAATGTTTCATTGTTTTCACAACTCTTAATTTTCTTTCTCCACGCCCCCCCTCCTCCTCCCTCCCTCTATTTATTAAAGGAATAAAATTTATTTTGTTACAAATTTTTCATTGTTTCACAACCTTAGTTCCTGCACAAGAGACTAAAATGACTTATCTTTTGAAACGGAGGGAGCAAATATTTTTCTCTCATCCAAACAAGAGAAAAATTACTTCCATATCTAACTGATCCATCTAATGAAATAATTAGTAAGTGGCTATATAAGGTAAGTCTATTTACTTTTAACAGGAGGAGAATTTTCTCAAAAAAATAGGAATCTATAAGGAGAAACAATCATATATTAAGCTAATTACCCCGGAAAGGTATCAACAGAAGTAAGATGCAACATAATCCTTACCGCTATACTTTCAGCAACTAATTTGACACTTCGGACTATTGAAGCCTCATCTACGAAGTTTCTGCCACAGAAACCATATCTTTAGAAACCCATCTCAAAGTCCTAAGTTCAAAGGAAAAAGGAAATGATGCAAGTTCCATCACCTGTTATCAGATAAACCTCCTGTGCTTTGAAGCAACTCTGGTGCTATAGAGAGTTCAGAAACTGTTGCTGCTGTGATTCTGAGCCTTGAAAATTGTTCGTGCTCCCAGGCTACCTACAGCACTTTAGTTGCTTTAGCATATAACTAAAACATTTGAATATCCTTTTTCAAAGTATTCCACGTGTCCAAAAGCACATAAACAAAATGAACTGAACTCTCTTAATGTCAAAAGGAACTTGATTGAATAGTGAAAGCTGAAAAATACAAGGACAAGATACAGCATGAAAAGCAGAGCCCCCTCTTTTTCTGTATTTGGCAGTAAATGACACTAGAAGCTTATAAGCAAATAATCCAGTATGAACAACTAAGTACCAATTCGTCGAGTCCATTAACCAGACAAAGTTTATAGAGTGCTTGAATATGGACTGTCAAATTTGAAAAGGAACTGAGGAGCAGTTAGTTAATAATTATTTTTAGTTTTAAGGATTTCTGAATCCTGCAGTAATAATTTTCAGATGAAATATTAGATAAGTAGACAGAATTTGCCACTGACGTATTTTTCTGTCATTATTGAATTTCTTTCCCTATGTAGAAATAAACGAGAAGACAGATAAAGAGGAGAATACCGAATCAAGAACTACAAGAAAAACCAAAGGTGGCAATTAGACTACAGTAGGCATTCATGAAGTCAAATACAGAAGGTGAGGGTTAAGAAGTGATATATAGTCCAATAGGACATTTCATGATCAAACGCAAGTTACTAACTGGAGCCTTAACCTCCAGAAAATAGAGTAAATATCTACACACCTAAGTAATATTCCATTCTCAGAAGAACTGGGAAACTACTTCATTACTGCCTCATAATTTTGTCAAGGCACTTAAAATTTCATTGATCGACTACAAAAGAAGTAAGAAAACAACGCAAACAGCTAAGCACTAATACTAATAAAACATTTTCACCAAATGGAACAGACGTGCAAGCTTCGAGAGAAAAGAGAGAGAGAGAGAGGAACATGCCATTTAAACTGCAAGTTTAAAATAAACAGAATACCTAGGAGAGAAAACTCGTGATAATTGACAGATATATGTTGTTATTTCAGCACAGTGAAAAAGAGCATGCTCCAAAAATAGAGGAAGCGAGATAAGGACTAAATATTTAAGGTTAAGAATCCATGAACACGTAAAGATCAGAAAAGCAGAGCTATAGATTACCAAAACCACCAATAGAAAAGCAATGATCCAGGAGACAAAGGTTTTCCACAAAAGGCCTTGAAATAGTTGAAAGGCAGATGTAAGACCAATGAAACATTTTTAAGTATGGGCATCAACCAAAGGAGCTAATTTTCTTAGAAACAGACATGCGTAAATCTATTCGTGTCAATTAGTCAATTATCTCAAAAAAGCTGTTCCATATGCCATGATATATATGTTTGCATCACATCTTGACTTACTCGAGGATTTGAGATGTTTATCTTCTTGTGCTTAAGACCAACTTCAAGACCCAATTCTTCAGCAACTTTGGAGAAACCCTGCAACAAATAGCAGTCCTCCCATCAAAGCTCAAAGCGCCAAAGCAGGATAATGGAACACCAAAAAGAAATTAACCTCTCTACTCTGAATATTTTTCTACTATACCTCAAACATTTGTTTTATGTATGCATTTTCTGGAGGTTTTGACACATGAATCCACAACTCATTGCCTGAAGAGCCAATACTATTTAAGCAAATGGCATAATCAACACTCTCACGCAGACGTTGATCGAAACTTCGAAGCCACTAGAGAACAACATTGGAAAATCATGTAATGGTATAAAATTACCAAATGGAGTGTAGAAAAAGATTTTGAACAGGAAACAAGCACCTTATAAGTCCCATTGTAGTTGTAAGGCCCACCAGATGTCAGTCCAAACAGTAAATTGTACCTGCCTCTGGTTTTCGGGTTGGAATACAAAATGGAAAACAGTCTAGCTATTTCAAGAAGTGCCACAACACCACTTCCATTGCTATCACTTCCTGCAGAGAGTGCCTGTATCAGTGCCAGTAGAAAGTTAGAAGCAAACTCAAGAAAGTATATAATTGCAAGCAAACACAAGGAAGTCATTTACTGGAGCTGCTCTAAACAAACACAAGAAAGTAGAGAATTGCAATCAAACAGTCATTTACCGGAGCTGCTCCAAAAGTGTCATATGATGCCACTATGGCAATTGTAGGAAGTTGATTTGAGTCCCCATCAGATTTTAATCCTGGCAACCATCCCTGCCATTGGCATAAGAATATCAACAGCTCGCAGATAAAAAAAAAAAAATCATGACCATGACTACTCAACCATTATTAACATTTGAGCAGATGACCTATGGCAATAATAGTTGGGTATATAAAGTGATCCATCCTCAAATTACTATTACCAAGATATATGCGCACACTGGGGTAAAAGTAGGTAAAAGGGACAAAAGGTGGGATATAACATGCACAGCCACGATACCTAAAACAAAATCTAAGTAAACCTTACGGAAAGTGACTGATAAGAACAAAAGAAATGGTAAATCAAAAAATTTTTGAATAAATATTGAGGCAATTCAAGCAAATCAACGGATAATACATACTAGCTTCTCGGAAGATGGTTAAAATGTTATTCCAAAGGACAACAGGTGGTAAATGCAATTCATGACTTGCAATAGGAAAACAAAAGGTTAAACTGTACCTGGATATTTGTAATAGTTGGAGATACAATCTTCTTAGGTTCAGGAGCAGCAACAACAAGCTTATACCTAAAACAGTAAAGATGTTAAACAGTGATCTACTGAGGCAAATAAACCACGGTCTTGAAAGCCACAGTAGCTTTCAGTGCAACAAGATTCCACCAGGGAAAAAAATGATGAATATGACAAGACTCATGACATCATCAACAAGGATTTTGTGCAAGTTACTCCCTCCGTCCCGAAATACTTGCTCCAATTGCCATTTTCACACAGATTAAGAATTCACTGGAATTTATTACATTCAAAACAGAAAATCTTAGGTACCCTTTGACTTTAATTATGATTCACTAATTAGAATACTTGGAATTGGGGTAGGTAGTAGTTAAAAAGGGGTATGAATGAAAAAAAATCATTAAATTTTCACTAATATTACAAATGGAACAGATATGATGAGACAAATCAAATGGAGTTAATATTTCGGGATGGAGTATATAAATCTCAAAGAAAAGGCAAATACAGAGACATATGACACAGAAAGATAAGTTGCAAAAAATATATATTACTAAAATAGAGCTTCTGAATTTAACACACAAACTAAGTTTCAAGATAGGAAAAAGCTACAAAACGGTAAGGAAGATGCAACAGATCCCTAATATAATGGGGACAAATATAAAGTCGTAGTGAAAAACCATGGTGTTTGATCCACTAACATGACTCATTTGCAAACAGGAGAAGAAATGTACAAATTCTGCCAAGACTATGTTCAGAGAACACATAGTCATTCTACGAAGTACAACATACCAAACTCTCCTTGTTAAAAGCAAATATGATGAAGATAATAACAAGTGCAGCAGCAATTCGCAACAATTAGGAACGCTATCACTAGTAAAGAGGCAATAACAATGTTAAAAGGATTTTATCTCCAAATCTTCAAAACAGGACAAAATGGTCTAACAAGAAATAGACATCCAAAATCTGTTCTCTACTAAAATAACAACCATGAACACACGTTGCTGAAGGTAATAATTTGAGGTCTAATAAATGTCAAGCAACAAGACCCTGAATATTACAGGCAGACCTGGTATGACAAAATGGCATTAACAAGAACTGGAAAAAACATCCTCTAAGATATTGAATAACCTATACAACTGAAAATGTACCTGAACAGCGTGCAAGGGTTAAATATAGGAAAATGTAATAGTAGAAAGTTCTCCAAAAATTCCATCAATGTGCATACAAGTAGACGGTTTGCCTAATCAGAAAAGAAATATTTTTCCAATGGTTCTCAACTTATGGCAACGGCTCCACAAAAAGTCCAAACGACTGCAAGATGCTGAACATACAGAATTTCCACCCAATACTCTCTATCACTCCTCCGGCAAAGAGCAACACATTTGAACCATCTTAGACAGCTTGAAGTACATGAGAAACTTTGAATCACATGCCCCAGCCCTCAAATGCACATCTAACATGGAAAAGAATTGCTTGTTCGCTAATAAGAATTTCCACCCAATACTCTCTATCACTCCTCCGGCAAAGAGCAAGACATTTTAACCATCTTAGAAGCTTGAAGTACATGAGAAACTTTGAATCACGTGCCCCAGCCCTCAAGTGCACATCTAAAATGGATAAGAATTGCTTGTTCGCTAATAAGATTTTTTTCAAGGAACAAGTACCAGGTCTGACCAAGAGTAACCTCTTTTCCTTTTCTTCACTCTCTAAATTTCATTGTGGTTTGGGGGTATGGAGGTTTTTAAATGAATTAATTTAATAACCTTAGGAGAACGATAGCCACGGAAAGACATGCTTCTTTTTGAGAAAGTTAACTATCAATAATGCAGGCAACAACCTGAGCAAAAAAACCAAGTGTACAGCTATGGTACGCACTTGGTATGTGTAAATATTTTAATTTTCCAGGCTACTTGATCTCAAAAATCTGACTAAATACTGAATTAATTGAAACTGATAGATGATACAATCAACACTCGCTCTATCCTCTTTTCTATCTTGCATAAGAAACCAAAAAGCCACGAGAGGAATTAAAAGTCCCTTGGTAGAACAAAGAAAGGAAGAAAGAAAAGACAAGAAGAAGCCAAAAAATTGATTAATTGATAAAGAGTTTACACTGTGGATGTGTCTTAGGAAGTTATTTTGTATGAACATTAACCAATTCCCCCTTTCATATTAAACTCCATTTGATGGAGAACAAATACTAGTATTAAATAAGTGAACTTCATTTGATTTGGCACATAATATGAACATAGAGAAAGATCTTGGTTCAAGTGGTATCTGTAAACATCTCAGTTCAAGTGGTACCTGTAAAGATCTTGGTTCAAGTGGTGTCTGTGGGTTTTTATCATTACTATTAAAAAAAGGGCAGAAAAGAAAAAGCACATATCATATCAAAGACCCCAACAGAAAGATAGTCAAATCTTGATATCTATCATGACAAGAGCGAAAACTAAACAGAGTATAATTAAGGCAGCTGACTTAAACAACTAACCCGCCAGTTGTAGCAGTTGCTGGCTGACCAGCAGCATCATTCCTCTTTACATCAGCTAGCACAGTATTTATATCCTCATGCTCAAATGCAAAATAGACAGGATACTGGAACAGAGAAAATAAATGTGCTATAAGTAACAAAAGTATTTAATCAACAAATAAGATTTAACAAATAATTATTCATCAAAAAAAAATAAGATTTAACTATTTGATTCCACAAAAAAGATAGAGCAATTACTGAAAAATTTTTCAACTGGAAAACTACATAAAGCCTTTCGTTCAAGAAAGCAAAATGGCATAAACATACTTGGAATAAAAATCTTGCATTCCGTTATTCTTATTTTGGAAGCGTGATCAGAAAAAGAAAAAGAATAGAACAAAATCGAACATCAATCCTCAAATATAAGCTTGCAGAGATCATCAGCTACTAATAGCAATTAAAACTTTTATTGTTGAAAAGGAGAAAATTATTCTTTCGTTTTCACGTATCACTGAAGATGGATTAATCATTACTTAGCATAAGCAAAGTGCATACACGGCAAAAAAATTAAAAAGCATAAACACATGGAACAGAATTAAACCAACAAAGGACAAATCTAAGGATCTAGTTATAGGAATAAGGAAGAATATCACGGATGGCAACAATAAATTTTCACTCACAGGGATGTTGGCATGTATTAATAACTGCTCTAGTTCAATCAAGATATCCCTCAAAGCAGCTTCACCAGGATTATGGCCAACTCCACCATCTTTGTCTATGTTAAATATAGACGGAAGAAGAAACAACAAGCCCCCGAAGATTTTTTTCTGCCCTAGATATTCTGCATAAGGAAAAAGAAAACTTAGATTGAACGAAACTTGCACTATGTTAATAAATTTACAAAGATAAGAAAAGAAAATCAAAACATCAATTTGATAAATGGAGAAACCATAACCAGATCAAAGTTTTTGAAAATTTATAGTGTCTAAGACTGAAGAAACCATCACATATCTAAAAAATGACAAATTTCACCGCCCAGTAGCATTCTCTTGACTTTTCTCCCACCACCTCAAAAGATCAATTTCATAGATAAAGAAACTATAAGCAGATCCAAATTTGAAGACTCATAGTATCTCACACTCAACAATCATCAACATTTAAAAATTGACAACTGGCACAGCACAGGCGTATTTCTTGGCATCCCCGCCCCAAAAAATAAAATCCAAGCCATCTGGCAGTATTAGTTTATATAACAGAACAATAGGGGGAAAAGGGTT
The DNA here is from genome assembly GCA_030512225.1 of Rauvolfia tetraphylla. Classification (NCBI taxonomy): domain Eukaryota; kingdom Viridiplantae; phylum Streptophyta; class Magnoliopsida; order Gentianales; family Apocynaceae; genus Rauvolfia; species Rauvolfia tetraphylla. Next base: position 3,910,855 of record JAJQKT010000062.1, read on the forward strand.
CAGATAACAACATAGCCATCCAGTGGTATGAGTACATATAACGGAACAACAGGGAAAAAGGGTTCAGATAACGATATAATGTAAACTCAAATATGTATCCGTTCCCCTTCTTTTGTACACTTAAACCATGGCGATGAATGAAATTAAATATTTAGCTTCCCCTTCTTTTGTATACTTAAACCATGGCGATGAATGAAATTAAATATTTAGCCCTACTTTAATTTATTGGAGGAAAATACAAAAGTAGTTGGAATTCCTGCAATACCACCGGCTATGCCTAGTTGAGCAACGTTCTTAAAACTACACTCAGATGTCTAATGTCAGCCTTAATCTAGCAATTGCAAGAAAAGATCTAATGATGTTGTGTTAATGTCACAAGATTTTGAGCTGGACAGTCCAAATAGGAATTTAATGTAGTCAATACCTGGCAGAAAGTCATCCCTAGAACAATCATTAGCTAAATCAGCACGAGTTCATTTTTTTTTTTTTAGGTGCCAGTTATAAATCATTCTGGATATTATAGTTCCTACGTCCACCTTCTCTCCTGTAAATTTCACAAATCTAGAACAAGTTTAACAACAATTTTTTTTTTTAAATCAACATTCCCTTTCAAAGTTACCTCCTGTACAGAGTACTGAAATTCTAACCAATTGTCTCCGCCACACAGCAGCCACATAAGCACATAACATACCCTTTGTTGCAAAAAAAGACTGCAATTCGGGAAGAGTTTCTTTCACACCAAAACCATTAATAAATCTAAGAATCCAATTCTTTGTTATAAATATACTTCATCTGATGTACCTTTAATGACAGAAAGTTTCAACTCCCGAAGGGGAAGAATAAGTACTGTCCGAGAAACATCAGCTGCAGTAGCAGCACCAGAAGTAGAAGAGAACAGAGAAGAGCCGGCGTGGTGATTGAGCGATGCCAGACGCGATCCAAAAGGAACACCGGAGATGTCATACTGAACAAGACGATAGACATCGACAACCGTTACACCGTCGCAGAGCTCCGCACAAGCGGCCAACACTATCAAAACCACCACCATCACCGATGCAGTGTACATTGGCTCCAAAACCCCCACGTTCCGCTCACTACCCATCCTTACGCAGAGAATGAGTGGAAGCTAGGGTTTTACAATCACAAAAATATGGAGAAGAAGTTCTTTTTATTGATCTGGAAAAATAATTAAAAATTGCGGGCGACCATGGCGATGGAGACTTATGCGAGCTGCAATTGAATCTCAGTGCTGTGAGCGAGAGTATACCATATAAATTGTATTAAAAAAAAACAAAAAACAAAAGGGAACTGATGATCAATAATAAAAATAAATACAGCTTATAATATTTGTATAACTAGCTTATACTAATTTTTAATGCAGCAGTTGAGCTAGTAAAATAATTTTTACCAAATCAAACCCCTCTTTAGAAGTTTATGAGCTCGTTTGGTAAAATTAATTTTGAAGATTAATGTCTAAAACATTTAAGTTATGAATTTTAGTTTGAAAATTGAATTTAAATGCTCAAGTGTGAATCTGAATTTGAATATTAAATTAATTAATATGTAATATTTATATATTATTGAATTCTAAATTTTGAAAATTTTATATTTGCTTTTTTTTGGAAATATTGAAAAAAATATATTTTTTTGTTTGATTATCATAATTTTTAAAAATATTACATTGGTTAAATCAAATTTAATTGGTTTATTGAATTATCTCTTCAATTATTCAAAGTATTGAGACAATTCTCTAAATTATTCAAATTTGCTTAATCTCTATTGAGCTATGTCCATAAATAGAGGTCAAGCTTTAAGAGAATGGAGAAGTAAAACTGCATCTGTGAAGGTTGGCAGAGCCTTGAAGATATACAGCCTTCTACATCTTGCTTCTAGTTCTCCAAATCAGGACTAGCCTTGCATTTCACGGTTAGGAGTTTCAACTATTGTAATCCCGTCTTTGGTTTCTATAAATTATTTGTCATTATTTACTTTGTTTGTTTTATTATTTTACAGACAAGAAATTTGTGTGTACACATGTAACAACTAATACTATGGAAACTATTATTATTAGATACAATTAAATTAATACTAAATAGCAATCAATAAAAACGTATAGCTTATTGCTATCAAAGTTGAATTTTCTTTTGAAAAGCACCTTGCATAATTTTTCCAAATGTATATAAGTAATCTTATGAAAAATATCCCTTTGTCTTTCTATACCACTTTTCCTAGAAGAAAGAACAAAATCTTATTGATACTTTAAATAAAATTTCAACTAAGAAAGATGTTTGTTATTAGGAATGTCAAAGAGTCTAACGGGTCTGAGACAGAACCAATTTACTATTTTTGAACCAGATCTTACCCTATTACTCGGCGTGAGTCTGAATGAGATGGATTCGGAACCCTACCCTATAGGGTATTGGTTCGGGTCCGGATAAACCCGATTATAATTAAAAAATTAAAAATTATAATAAATATAAAATACAATTCAAATATCATGCTATAAACTCAAAAAAATAAATTTAATGTATTCAAGCACAATCCTTAAATAATATACTTATTAACCAAATTAAAATAACAAACTTAATGTCTTCAACTTAAGAAAATAAATATATAAAATATTTATTATTAAAAATATATTCAAGTCTCGAGTATATTCGGTCCAAAACTTTACGTACCGCACTATACCCATTTAAAAGATGCATTATCGAATTTGGGTCCAAATCTAGATAAACGGGTATAAATCTTATACTGTACTTGAATTTATCGGGTCAGGTCCGGACTCATTGACATCCCTATTTGTTATGCGTCTTCTTTTGCATAAAAAAATTGTTTGTTATTTGTAAGATGTAAATACAAAATAATCTAAATTTACTAAGAAAAGAAGTTACAGATTGTGGTGTATTAAAAATTAAAATAATAAAAAAAGAACAGTTCTTGACTGCAATTTGTTAGGGGCTGCTCCTCCACACTCCTAAAGTTGTCGTCGAAGGAGTTTCCCGACTGTAACTGCATTTTTTTCTGGCGGGGGGTTGGCCTGAGTGGGGGAACCAGAATGTTCCCTTCAATTTCATGCTCTTTCTTCAATTTTTTGCTTTTTCCTTGGGGAACCTCCATGCATTTTTTCTTTTTTTCAACTTTTTTTTGATTACTCTTGTTTTAATGTTTTCATTTTTTAAAAATTTTCTTTGTCTATAAAATTTAATTCAAAATATAGACCTCTTATGTTTTTTCAAACAAAATTAAATAAAATTAAAAAAATTTAAAATAAAATCAACATAAAAATTAAAAATTCTTTAAAATTAGATCTCTATTTAACATACATTGATTATTATATAGATGTAGTAAAATATTTTTAAAAAAATTAAATCTTCAAAGTAAATTTAATTTTTTAAAAAAATATTAATTAAATTTTAAATTTTAAAAGAAAATTATTTAAATAATTTAAAAATTAGCATGCAATCAACAATTTAATGTGTAACAAAAAAATATCCCTCTATATCAAAATAAATACCAATTTTGAACAATGTAACAGATCATGATTTTGAAAGAAAATTTTAAAATTCAATTTAAAAAAACTAAAATAATATTATTCAATCTATTTTAAAATATATATTTCAATATCTTTTACGATCTCTTTCAAAATATTTAACCTCTTTCTATAAACATGATTCTTAATTTTCATTATTTTTTTGTAATAGATTCAAGTATTCGTTCATATATATATATTTGTACTTTTTGCATTCCGTACATCAGTGATAGATATCCTTCGATTAAAGTAGCAAACCATGGCTCTAAAAATCAAGGGGTAGTTTAGTTGGGATGTAAAAAAAACAAGGAAAACAGAGCGGAGGTAAATGCAAAGATAAATACAGTTACACCCTTTAGGAAAACAAATGTGAACAGGGAGGACTACCGTGAACTGACCTACTGACAATCGTGGCCAGTGACTTCCTAGTGCTATAGCAGGTTTACTCCACGTAACAAGTTCTCCAGCATCTCTAGATTGGTGTGCCATGCATCGGCCAGCCTAGTACTTTCAAGACCGACGCCACAATGCATTCTGTCACTTGATATAACTACATTCGAGGACTCCTTAGACAGAAGACTAAGCTTCCAAATATTCAGGTAAAATGTAACTCATGTATGGAGCATTTAGATAACGTAAACATAATACAGAAGAATATAGAAATTTACTTGTGCAGTAACAAAAACAGTCAAAACTGACAAAATCACATATCTACTAATGTCAACATTTAAATCTGAAATCTACACCACTAACAGAATCAAATTCTATACATCAGGATCCCTTGAACAAACTCATAGTTTGCAACGAAACCTAGATAATCCACAGAGAGCAATCAACTTCCCCAGAAGAATCGGTCACGATGAATGCGTATTCAGCAGTGCCCGGTAAATCATGTCAATGAATTGGTCGTCCTACAATTTGAGAAGAAATGAATCATGTGCATACATTCGAAGGGTAAGAATAAACACTAAGGATAGACATCATAGGGAGGTATGTATCAAATGGCAAGTCTTCATCCAAAAGTTTCTCCACGCAGTTCTAAATTTTACCCACCAAGTAGCACGAGAAAGCACGACAATTGGACAAGGGGCACTTAATTTGGATAAACCAGATCAAAATATTAAAAATATACGAGGAATTAAAATTACTATCTATTTTTAGAAAACATGGATTGCCAACAGAATGGAAACATAGATCTGATAATGGAAGCAACTAATGCGACTAATGCATTTTTCTCCATGAGATATGCTACACAAATGGAAAACCAAACGGAAGAATGATTCTGTAGAGTTTCTTTCGCATTTTATTTGTAACCGGTGCATAAGAACTGTTGAAATACATACCTGAATAAGCACCAGAAGTGCCTCACGGATTTTTTCTCTCGTAATGAAAGCAAAGTTTGGTGTAGCAGCAGCAGTTGGAGTCAGAGACGGTGGGGGATTCGGTGGAGGAAATGGTTGAAGCAAAGGAGCACCATAAGGGCGCTGTAAACCACCAGGAAGATTAAGTGGAGGAGCAGTAGGCATTGATGAAGAGATAGGTGGCATCATCAGTGGAGAAGATGAAGGAGGGTTGAAAAAAGTCGATGGCTTCACCAAATTAGTGGACAGCTTAATATCACTGTTCACTTCAGGGTTGTCAAGGAGGGGCATTAAAGGGGTAGAAGTTGAGAGAGGTGGAGGTGGAGCTTGGATTGTTGCTATAGTGGGTGAAACAACACCTTGTGGACGAGAAGGTGGCACCATATTAGATGACAGGTAAGGTTGACCACCTGCTGCCACACTTGAAGCACTCCCAATGGTCATCACAGTCTGAAATTAGTGCTTGGCATTTAGTTATCGCAGATATTCCAAATTAGCTTTATTCCAAATAAAATTATCCAGAAAATAAAAACATAAAGGTGCCAAATATAGAACAGAATTAGGAATCAAATAAATTCAGAAGTTAAAGCCCTCTAACTACTGGATTTGAAATTAATAAAACAAAATGAGATGCCGGTGTCAATCAAGATGGAAGGATTAAGTTTCCATTTTTATGTCCTTTAGCCTTTTATTTTAGTTTTATTTTATTTAATTGTTTTTTTTTGGGCCGGAGGGGGAAGATGGGTCCGTATGATGGTAAGGACCGGGAAATGTCTAAAGAAAAAGGAGGAGAAAATAAGGTTGAAACAAGAGGAAAAACAAAATATAGAGGAGAAAATTTATGAAAGGAGATTCACCTGTCAAAAGGAAAAGGTACGCTAGTGGATATTCATCAAGAAAGAGGATTGGCTTTTAGACCAATAAAATAATAATACGTCCGAGATCACTTTGATTTAAGTACTATGTAGAGGACACATTCCTGCTGTAGGATGTCTTATTAAGAAACAAATAAGGAATTACAGAAAACTAGATCTGTCAAAAATGGAAAAGGTTTACGAACTGGTAGAGAGTCTGCTGGATTATGGGTGTTTCACATCAAAATTGATAAATGACTTAGGCTTAGTTTGGTTGGGCTGTAATGTGGAAGTAAATGGGGAGGGGAAGTAAATGTGGACATAAATGCCTCATTTCCGTCATTCGGTTGGAGTGAGAAGTGAAGGGGAAGTAAATGAGGAGGGGGTACCACTCCCCCTCCACATTAGCATTTTCTCCCCCTCCAAATTGGAGGGATTGGGAGAGAGAAAATAAGTTGAGGGTATTAATGACACATTTAACTTTACTTTTTAGCTTAAAATATTAGATAAGAGAGAATAAGGGATAAAAAAGTAAAATTATGCAATAATTCTCTTTCCTCTCCTCTTCCCCTCCCACCCTTCTTTCTCCCATAACAAACAAAAAGAAGGTAAAAGGAAATACTTCCCCTAGGTGACTAATATGTTCCCATCCCCCTCCCTCCCCGTTCCCCTCCCCCTCTGCATTTGTGAACCAAACTAAGCCTTAGGGCCAAAAGCTTAGAATTGGAAAACCAAATTGAAATAGTAAGAAAGGGATTCATACACTGAAGAAGTTTACAAAAGAAGGATCATCAGGAACATCCGCTACATTTGAGGTTTTTGTCGATGACGGCTCCAAAGGACCATCCATAACCGCCATGGTAGGAACTGCTTCCAATTCTTCAAATTCACTGCCGCAAAACAGTTATATCAGATGGAATTTTGTAGGATGTGATATCAAGGATGTGGATGACTAGTTATTTAGGGTAAAAATAATTGACGAGGATATGAAAATACAGTAGGTTCGGAAAAATATAATCCAGAACGATTTCACCAGATAATTAGCATTCCAATGATAAGATAACGTAGAACAACGGGAGGGGGCAAAGGAAAGGAGAGGATTGAAGCACAACATAGAAAACTCATCATACCAATTGGAATTCAGCAAGGAGGATGCGGCAGGTGGGGCCGTGACCGTTACCTAAACTTTTACTCTAAGAAAGATAAAATCCTGATATAGAAAAAATTAGCTGTAATATATATATATATATATATATATATATATATATATATATATATATATATATATATATTTTAAAACTGTCCAGATTACGAATGGTGGAACGGTGTGATATAAAATAGCACAATTTGATCAGACCTTTTAACTTTCCTAATAACAAGAATAAGACTGCTTTAGGTCTTGCTAAGGCTTCCTAGTAGCAATATAAAAAAGTTAAATGAGTCCTAAGAATTAAAGATGAAGATTAGCCACAGTAGAATATTATTTATCTCCTTAATTTTTCCTGTAATTTGCAATAATGTAGAGCAAAAAGATGTTTGGTTCTCATTCCCACACAGTTCTTTACATTTATGTTTTGTTAGTTTTACAAAAGTTCTTTAAAGTATTATATTGAATTGTCTGTAAATAACTATGGTTAACCAGTAAACAACCTTAGGCTATTAAAACATATTAAAAGGTATCAGATCTCAATCAACAGAAGAAGAATTACCTCTTTACAGGGGAGACTTTTGATTTTGCTGGCACCTTTGAGTATGCATTAAGTATCCTGATTTACAAATAAAGAATGGAACACCCGTCACTGTTTTTTCTTCTACACAAGGAAACATCTCATATAAATCAAGCACTAATAACTTATCAAGAATGATGATATCCTAATTGTAGGCACTTTTAACATGTCCAACTATCAGGTTCCTGGTTGAAATTGTATTAAGAAATATATACAGGCAACTTTTCATTAAAAACCAAACACAACTAGACCAAGAAAAACATCTAACATAACATACAGCACAATACGCCATCCATTTTAAATCAAGAAACTATAACCAAAAAAAGATGCAAATATAATTTACCATAACATACAGTGTATACACCATCCATCTTAAATCAAGAAACTATAACCAAAAAAAAAAAAAGAATAGGCGCAAATAGAATTGCTCCTATGGGAGCAAATGCAAGCTCATGGAAATTGGAACAAGTTGAAACCCCATCTTCAAGTACAATGATCTTATCAGGTGAGCAATTACACTCGGATAAAAATTCCACTGCTATTTATGATGAAAGCAAATAATTTCTGAACCATGATCACTCCATTTTTTAATACAAGCAGGTGCAGTACAATCAAAACCCCCCACACACATACACACACTTGTCTCATATCGATTGGGAGTTACAGTTTACCCTCTCAATAACCCTTAAGACATACTTATGCTTTGAATGTTATTGAAACATAAAAACAATGGTCTCAAGAGACATAGTTGTAATAAAAGGTTTAACAATCTTCAAATACATTGGCACATCCTGACAATACAAGTATGCCACATAAAATGGGACAAGCAAATTAAACCAATTCGAGAAAACAATCTGAACCACATATCCATCTCCTCAATGGTCAACCTCCAAAACCACTACCATTCTTCCTTTTTCCTTACATGGCGAGTGGACCTCGACGTTATTATAGAGCCTTTGAAATGTTTCAATAATGTTGTCAATAAAGACTTCATTGAACTAGAGGGAAATCATTAAGCACCACACCCCCCCCCCACCCCTCAAAAAAAAAATGAAGGGAATTCGTTGAATTACACAGAAGGTTAATCAGAGAGAGAATTCCAATCTGATATGAAGTGAAATTTTCAGTTTGATATTGTGGTGAGTAAAAATAAACATGGTGGCATTGAAAGCTACAATTCAACTATTTCACATCAAGGTACAGCTGAGCTGTGCAGAATACAGTAGCATCAATCTTGTCAGGTGCAAGCAATTCTTAAAAAAACCTGAGAGAAAAAACTCGGAGAGTAGCATTAATTCTTGGCACTCATTGTTGCTCCTTATAATTTTGGCAGGATGGTTAATTTTGGTATGAGGCTTAATATCTCATCCTATTCATTACTTGTTTTCCCTTTTTCTTCCCATTATCAAGAAGTATGACGTGGCACATAAATGGAAACAGAAAAAGGGACCAGTCATGCCACCTTTTTTTCCATTTTTTTCTCTCTTTTTGGGATTACCATTGACCTCTGGAAATTAACATGAGTTACCTAATGGTGGCAATTGCACAACCAGATGCAGGCACACAGAGCACTAGAAGTAATTTAATGTTCAAAATGTTAAGAAATTATTTATCAAGTATCTCATTTATTTATTTATTAAATTTCTTGAAACATCAAAAAGCAGAAGACAACTTTGCTGCTAAACATCGTCATGGATACTTAACTACAAGAGGATGCCCTAAACAACTCCCAAAATATATAAAATAAAGATACCACATCAATGCTGGAGGAATACCTTGTAAAGAGGTTTGCAACCTCCTCACATTCACGTGCATTGTAGAACCATATTCCATTTACTTCCTGTGCTGCATTTCGATATAACAAATATGGAATTTGGACTTCAAATTCAAAGCCTTCCAACAGATTCTCCACCAAATTCTCTGCATGAAAGAATCCAGCCACTTCAAAATCAACCAGACCAATATGTTATGAAGGTATTGTACCTCTAATAATTAGAAACACTAAAGGAATCCTCAACTCTGTACAAAAGTATAAGTGCACTTTTATCGGGTTAGCAAGACCTTGATACTGGAGTTGCCCAGCATATGAGACATTTTCAGAATCTAAAATGCCATAAAAGAAGAAATTTTACATTTATTTCTCATATTCTAATTCGTCAAAGAAGGAGGTCGCATTGGAGAACACTACAAATGCCCAATTTAATTTGCATTTAAACTTTTCATTTTGATCTGCTCCCAGGTAGATCATCTGCAGATTGTTTTCTACAGATTTACCTAGTATTCCACAAACTTCAGTTGAATTGAAGAAAGTCTGCAGATGCCCAAGTTTTTGCCTCTAAATCATTTGCTTTTTATTTATTGAATGATAGTGAACTTCCATTTCCCTCGGAGAAAGTAATCTGGAAGGCTAATATTCCATTGAAAATCAAAGGACTAAGTTGGACACAACTCTTAATGGAATCAACAACAATGACTTGTTGAACGTCAGAAGGCCTGGTAAAAGTTTCTAGTCCAGAAGTGTTTAATGTGCTAATCCAGCAATGAAAATGATCACCTTTCCTTCAATGTCAAATAGAAAAGGAAGTTTTGGGAGAATTTATTCAGTACGGCGGATGTGAAGTGTGTGTCCCAGGTTCTAGAATTCGTTCAGATGAAGTTTTGTGGTTCAGTAAGACAGAGAGAATTCCGTGGCCACATGGTTAGTTTGCAATTTTCTGGGTGATGGGCAGAAAGGAAACAGGATTTTAAAAGATATAAATATATGCCTCTCAAGTTAATTTGAGATGGAATCCTCATCCTCTTTTTTGTATTTCTCCTTTTATTAATTATTGATAAAATTTCTTCTTTTATCTTAAAAAAATTTATCATTTGCAAGGTGGGCTAGCACTTCATGATCCAGTTGCCAGTCATTGAAAATGGAAACTTGGAATTAGTCAGAGGTTAAAAGATGCAACACTTTAGTCCAAAGCATAATTGCTGAGGTTCCTGGTTTACAAGCTGTACCTATAGAAGATGAAGTCAAATGGTATCCACCATCAGCAGGCATCTTTTCTATTATGAACAGGATGAAGTAACACTCATATTGGTTTGGTTTCCTGATGAACTATTGCTGGGTTAAAAGCAAAATTTCCCTTCAAAATATAACTTTGCTGCAACTATACCACTCCAAAATATAAGCGACTATACCTTTGTAAATTTAAAAAATTTGCAATCATGCTCTTCTATCCAAAAAAATGGTGCATCAAAATTGATTGTTTGAGAAGGACTTAAATGAAAAAAAAGAAGTAAACTTTTCTGAAGTTTGTGAAAACATATTTTTAACATTTTTTTACTTCACTAAGGGGATTTTTGAATTAAAAAAAAATTGTTCATCTCTCAGTATTAAGGAGAAAATTCTTTTCCTTTTATTAAAGATTTACAGGGCTATTTTTGATACAAATGCATTAAAATTATAAGAAGATTGAATGTTACTCCCTCAATTAAACCCCATTTTAACAATAAATAATACAAGAAGCACTAGATCAACAAACCCCACAAACTTAAACTTTTGGTTGATTCGTTTTATACACAAAAACAAAAACCAATTTGAATTCTAGTTTAATTCATGAGAATCAAAAATAATATTCAAAAACAAACCCGAAAGCAAAAAACCTAGTTCTGCTAATTTTTCAATTTAAATACGCATAGTTTCCTTTCCTTGTTGTCAAAAGATGAACAGAAGTTTATTTTAATTCAAAACTCCAATTGATAAAAAGAAAAACAGAAATAAAAATATCTTTTTCAAACTCCCCAAACCTTTTCTTTTATTGCATTTAAGTCCTCTCGAACAGTCAATTGGATGTTACTGTTACTTTTTGGATGGAAGGGTATGAGTGGAAATTTTTGAAACTCAGAAGGGTAAATTGCTTATTTTCTAACAGGAGGCGTACGATTGCGACAGAGTTATATTTTGAAGGGTATTTTTTATTTTAACCCAACTATGCTTCAAGTTGTGTTTGGTGTCTAAAAGCAGAGTTTAAACACTAAATAGACTAGAACAAAGAGGAGTTGCTCAAAACAGTTACTGCATTCAGTTGTATTGAAAAGGATCCAGAGAGCATTTGTCCTTTGGTTGTCTGTTTTCTGTGCCCGTCTGAAAGACACTGCAGCAGGATATGCTGAGAACATCTATCCTAGTGTGCTGGCCACATTTGATGCTACAGTTGAGAATAGTTGCCAGTGGATGTTTTTCATTTAAGAATCTATAAGATGGTACTCCAAAATCCCATTCATTAATTGTTTGGTTACTTCTGAAACAATCAATACCGTATTATACAACAGTCAACTGAATGTGAATATATGCTGAATGCAGCCAATGTCACTCTCCAATATTGATCCAGATAGGGTGATACTTTGCATTATATGAGTCTGAGAATGCATCAAATCTACAAATCCAAAGTGAAACCAGTACCAAGCTAGAAGGACACTAAGTACGACTTCACACAAGTGCATTAGGTACAAGGACAATGTTTCACACATAAAAATGCCATTTAATCCAATTGCAACAGACAGACCCCTGTCTGTCTATTCTCCACAGTGACCTTCTAAAGATTCGATTTTTACCATGAACATTCTCTGTCTATTGTGATTGTGAAATCTCTAAGCAAAATCTTAGTCTTATTCTGCTAACTTATACATACGTAACATTCTTAGCATAGAAAAGTTAATCTACCTAGAATTCAACTCCAGCAAAAGCTAAATGCAGCAATTTGAGGATGCTAGTGAATCAACATAGTTGGCAGTCTAAAGTTAGCTCATTTACCCCAAAGGTATTTTGAAAGGCATTGATAGAAGCTAACATGATATGCAATTGAAGTAAAATGAGCATATCTAACGTTGGAAGTAGTTCAAGTATCAGTTAGATAGTCATCGTAAAAACATAAAATGCCAAAAGATAGCACATTTGACTGGCACGAAGTGTAAAACATGTCTGAAATAAAACACAGACCTGTATTCCTCCGGTTCATGACAATAAACTGGAACCGAGGTTGAGTGTTCCTGAAACCAAAAGGGGAAAAAATTCACCTTTAAACTGCAGAACTGGAATTCAAAGATGAACAGAAAGTAAAAGGGAAAAAAACCCTAAAATTGCAATTTCCAAGAAAAGGAAAAAAACCAGAAAGTTCAGACACGCCACCTCTTGACCACAAAGAGAGATCCTTCAACATCTTTACGACTCTGCAAATTGATTAATCAACCAAATTTTTAATTATATCACTTCTAACTACGCAAACAGATGAAATTCATCACATATTGATAAGAAAAGAGGTAATCAAATGGGAGGGAAAAAAGAAAAAAACCTCATACATACCCACTGGCTGGTGTCAATGTTGAATTCGTAGAAAGTAACATGAGCAGCAGTAATCAAAATCTCTTCAACGAAAGGATCGATTCGTTGAAGAACAGTTAAATTAAGCAGCTTTGTGCTGTTCTGGTCCAGATTCGGCATTAATTTCCCGTTCTGCGACATTTTTATTACTTGAATTTTTTTTTAAAAAAAAAGAGTTCTTCTGTACGTATATATATATGTATGTGTATGTATATGTGGGTATATATATTAGACAAATCTTTGCATATAGAGAAACCCTAGCTGGAAGTGTTGCCCTGTGAGGGGTTTCTTCTCCTCCAGCTCTTCTCCTTTGTGTGCAAAGTGAATTTCTGGTTTATGTGCATATAATAAATACTTCTATTATTTCTATATCTGATTCGGGGGTAGATGAAGGAGACGCCGACGCGTGTTTAGTAGGGAGGGCTGTTTGCTGTAAAAGGAGGTTATGTAATGGTTTTGTTTCTGCTCCATCCAGAGAGTTCAGGCTCTTTTCTAGTGTACGATGTGGATAGCGGGATATACCTGGTTCTGGCAATAGTCAAAACAAGGTCCCATATTTGCTTAACATATTTTTTTTTTCTATTTTTATTTTTTTTCTCCACTTACAAAATTAGACAAGAATGTTATTTTGAGTTTTTTAAAGAAGTAATATATTTTAAAAATTCTAAAATGACCCATTTAATTTACACAAAAAATTTATAATTATTTATTTTTATTAATATTTTATCTGTCTTTTCGAAAGCTCTATTTAAATTATGTTTCTTTTAATTAATATACAATTAAGTCACACTCTTTTTTTATTTTATAAAAAATTTATTTTCATAGAATTTACGATAAAATCTCACCCAACCGAATACGAGCCAAATACACCATAACTCTTTTACTTTTGTGCATAAAAAAATTAAAATTCACATAATAATGTAACACTTAAATTTAGTAAAACATGATATTCCGTAAAAGTCTTAAATCATCTTTTGTCACATGTATGTTGCTAGCATAACAATCAATTTGAAACATGTTAGCTCAGGCGAGCCATTTCTTCTAACGTAATGATCCATAACTGTGATAATGAAGGTAGGCAATCATATTGTATGTAATAGCAAGCATTTCATTACCACCATTCGACTTAGCTATACAAATATATAATTTAATAATATTAAATGAGAAACTATGTTTGTCCATTAATTATTTTGTGAACAATTGTAATAAAAACGAAAATGAAAATTTACTATGTCAAATTAAACTTTGAGAACGCTTTAAATTCTCATCGCCAGGTCGATCCTTGAGGATTATTTGAGGAAAGCTATATAACAATGTCTAAGCTGGAGCTTAGTATTCTAACATTTTTAAAAAAATTTTTAATGAATGCTTAGTATTCTAACATGGAGATATGGACCTATCACATCAAATTGGAAGCAAATCTTCATATATCTTTTTATATGAAGCGCTCCCATCACAAATTATATCGGATAAACCTCTAAATTTCAATTTCTTAGAGCTCTTACTGCATGCTTAACGAGATGAACCCATTTCAGCTTTAAACCCTAGACACAGAACTTATTATTCTGGACAAAGATAAAGCCAAGCAGAGGACACTGAAGAGAAACAAGGCCCAGAAGAATAAGCTGGTTCATGAACAAAGAGCTTATATCAAGTTCCAAATCATTTTTTGCAATGGAAGCTGTATGTGCAAATATGTTTCCGAAGAAGCTTATCATTCCCAGGTTGTAAGTAGCAGCTTATATTATAAGGTCATTATCAGAAACAGATCATAGCACCAATTCAATGTGACATCTAAACGCAGCCTGTTTTTATTGGATTAGATTAACATAGCAGTAATGTCATGATTCTAGTCTAGCCGTGGACACAGCAAATTTGCAAACGTTCAAGAAGAGAACTACTGAAATACAAGAGAGATGGAGTTTTCGACGCTACTTCATTCAGTAGCCTTGCCTTTACGTCTGTCGGTGCTGCTGGTTTCTAGAAGATAACAAACCATGGAGTCCACATCGTCCCCAAATATGCTGTATGCCTCGATCGCTTGCAGATAACTGAATCCCATTGATAGCACAATCTGCATGCTGCTACTCAGAGTGGAGTCTTGCAAAGTGAACTCTCGTCCACCTTCTTTCTTGCTTTCACTGAATGATGGCCCTGATTTTATTTTCAAAATTTGGTCAACAAAACAATGGCCATTCAGGAACACTTCAAAATTAAATTACAAACAGATCCATAAAGATGCTAAAAATAAAATCATAAAAGATTTACAAGAAATTAATCACAATAATACAGGTAAGAGTCAAACTGCGCAACAGAAAGCTGAACTCACTAGCACCAGAGGATGATGGCTCAGCGCCAGAAGTAGAGGACTCCCTATGAGCAACCTGCTGTTTAAACTTGTCATTAGCAAGATACTCAGCCCTAGAAGCTTCCATCACCATCCGCTCAATTTCCTTCTCAGTTAATTCAAGATCTGAATAAAAACGTCCTTCGGCAAGAAGGGCCTGCGCATTGGAATATTTAGCCAAAGAGAGATAAGATAGTATGTTAGTTACAAATGAACAAAACATCCACCCACCTCCACACAAAAAAAAAAAAAAAAAAAGTTACAAATGAACAAAACACACAAAGCAAAACGATTCCCAGAGTTTTGCAATATCCTCACATTATCAATCTGCTGGTCCTGCTGAGCTCTTATGGCAGCTTTAACTTGATCTCTATCAACATTTGACTGGTAAACAAATAAGATGAAACAGCACAACTGAGAACAATCAGGAAAGTAGGAAAAGATGGAATAAAACCAAAACCCAAAAAGGAGATTTAAATGGAAAAACAGCTCAGTATTTTGTTTTGTGCTGTTCAAGGTTTTCAGTCAAGAAATAGGCTCTTAATCAGCTAAGCAAAGTTGAGATGCTATTATCAGACTTACCCCACTCAGACAACTAAACCCAAGTCCAGCACCAATGGCCAGTCGACGAGGATCAATAAGTGAATTGTAGTGATTCCCATGATGGTAACTGAGCCGTATTGGAGGAGTATCTGTATTGTAACTTCCGTGGAAGATATTGATAGGCTCTGTGCCAACAAATATGTCATATTGAATGGTTCAGTAAGTTGACTCAACAAATATAAAATAACTCCTGATCGAATAAGTACCTGTGCTATATGAATATATATGGATAGGCCGGTTGTACATCTCAGATAAAGCTTGAATTTCCACATTGTTACCATAAACCTGAAATTCAGCAAACAGAACTAACTCAATAAGAACATAATGCTAACAACAAATAGAACCAACTTGATACAGAAGATAAAAGCATTACATGGAAATTCTTGGATATCATCATTTATATCCCACAACATGTAACTTGTCAAAAGATTCTAGTTTCAACTTTTGATAGCTTTCTCCCCTTTGATATAAATGGAAATTATTACAGGTTCAAGCTATGCTCTGATTGACTAACTAACTGAATCAATATCTTTTAGATATATTAATTTCCACCTAGTCTAGAGCTTCTTTCTAAGCCCAAAATTTCAATTACTATAGAGCTTCTTGCTATTCCAAAGACGTGTTCAAAAGAAGCTGAGAAGAAATAATGACATTGCCTGCTTGGCCAGGTCAATGACAAGAGACGCCAGTAGGAAAAAGGAAAAATCAGATATTTCATGGTTAACAAATAAAGTAAAAAATTACATGTTTACCTTTAAAATCCCCGAATATAATCTACACAAAGATAATGAAAGTTTTCTTAAAGCAAAAGGCATCTAAAAGAAGGCAACAAAGATCAACAAAAACAATGGTAAAAAGGCCTCGATGCAATTCAGGTTCAACAGAGAAAGTTGAGGATAAAAAGGTAACTCTGCTGTCATCTGTGTCTTTAATCTGTAAATGATATTCAAAACAACAAAAGAAAGTATCATGTAGTGTACAAATGACAACCACAGCAGCAAAGAGTTTAGACTGAACAAGTATGAAATTTCTAGAGAAAGAGTATTAGAAAGGACGCAGGCAAATGGTTAACTATAGGGCTAATCAAGAATCATGAGGGTAAGGTTTTGGCCCCAAATGAAATGAATGATCTGGAAGGGCAAAGAAGAGTATCCAAAATAATTCCCTTGAGAAAAATAGGAAATTACAAAAGTTATATCAATCATGAATAATGATGAGAATAGGAGGAAAACCTAAATTAGGACAGAGAACAGTCTTAGAAGTGGACAGGCTCTGTGTGTGTGTGTGTGTGAGAGAGCGAGGGAGAGAGATAGAGAGACACCAAATATTGGCGCATTCTACTGTCAGATGATGGAATGGTTGAAACAACAGGCTGGAGTAAAGGGAAGTTCTTTGACAATCACCATCCTCGTCTGAGGTGCCAGATTGGACTAATTAGATCAATTAACAAGTTCTTTTATTGGAATTGAAAACACAGAAACCCCTCTATTAACATTAGAAGAACAAAAAGTACAGAAAAACATAGTTAACTATTTGATACAAAAATAAAGCACCAAAAAGAAAAGAAAGATATCAAATGATTAACATATACAAACCTTATCCCTTCTTTTCCTCTTGCAATATGAAGTAAAACCTTCTGTTATGAACTGCGAGAAGTGATCCCTCTCCCGCTCCTAGGTAATTAAAAAAATAAATACAGATGCATCATAAAGAAATAGCTATAAGCATGAGAAACCTCAAGCCATAGAGTTCACAAAGTATAGATACCTGGCTACACCATAAAGCCAGTTTTTAAATATAGAGTCCAAATCTAGCACATGTATTATTCAAAAAAAAATTGTCATACTTTATTATGAAAATTGAGTGTGCTAAATTCTATAGTTCAAGCACAAAAAGTTCCCACTTTATCCTCCAAGTTGCTCAACGTTTTTCCACTTCTTTCATAATAGTCAAAACTCTGAACCAATCAAAATCCGGTATATACTCAAGGAGACAAACAACGAAGCAGGGAAAGACAAGTTCTGAGAAAAGAATACCCATGCAAACCTCTTCCAACATGATGAGTTTAGCAATTTACAAGCATTTTGCCTATGTTGAGTTCTATTACAGAAACCAGACTGCAATCTTGTCCGACAAAGAAAGCAAGTGCACCTAAAAAAAGCTACCAGGGGAAAGGAGTTCAAATGCAGCATTTATTCCACTTAAAAAGTGCAGATGAGACAGAAAGGTGGCTCCAGCAAGACAAAAAACTGACATGCTGAAAGACCTACAAACTTGGAGGATCTTCCACGTACCAGTCATGGTGTGTCCATATATAAGCAATGTGGTACTTAGGCTTAGAAACGCTATAATCCAATATGTAGGGTTTATTCATATACATAGCCAGTAAGTCATTAAAGAGCGAGGGAAAGAACGAAAAATAAGTTCTTCTAATGCAGCAAGGCCACCTCCCGAAGACTGAACTATAATGCCTCCACTATCGAGTCTCCAAACAAATGCCTAAATTCCATGAGATCAATAAATTATGAAAGAGATTCCTTAGTCTAACAAAATCCACAAATAAAGACTTGTAATAGTATGAATAAAGCATTATGCGGACTCCTCCAGAGTAACTCTACAACTATAAACAAATACCAATTTAAGATTCTCCCATGCAATGGATATTTTCAAAAGAAAAAGAGATCTAGGTGAAGTAAAGGGGAAGAAAAAGTACCATGTAGTCAATGCACAAATGTCGGACCAAATCATATGACTCAGAATCACCATACACTTGATCGGCAACAGCACGAAACAGACAGTTCCCATCCTCTAGCATTTTTCTGACTTCTAATCCTTTGGCTCGTCTTATATCCAACTCAAACTGGCGGTCTCTTTCCTATAGAACAATTTATGGAGAATGTTAAGCAGTGGACTTAATAGAAGTACCCAGGTACAATAGCAGGAGATGTGACCATATGTAGCTGCAGTCCCCATCCCCATAAAAAAAAAAACACACACAAGATAAATAGAATTTTTTTTGGGGGGGGGTGGGGAGGGGGGAGAGCAGAAGGAGGGGCAACATGCTGGGTAGCACGAAAACTAGATAAGATTACTACTCTAAATGCCTTAGTTTTACTGTAGTTCACTAAGTACAAAATAATGATATTAGAGTTTTATTTCCTCTCCCTCTCCACCAAAGAAACTTAATTAGGAAAAAAAAAAGGAAACTAAGGAAAAAGGAACATAAATGAGCTATCCTATAGGAAACACAGATAATATATAAATTCAATAATTTTCTGATTCCATATCAAAATAATCACAGAAGCAAAAACATCAACTATATGCATTGAGATTTACATATAAAAGATAATAAACTGACATATGCTATGAGAGTATTTAATACCCAAAGATGAAAGAAAACACAAACTATGATAGAAGTTATGTATCCATCCGTGAGAAGAGAATCTATTTACAAAAGAAATTCATGAAACCGTGGTGATGTTAATTTCCAATGCATATTATGAGTGTCACGGTTTCCAAATTAACTTAACTCACCGAATCATGATACGAGGATCCATAACAAACGTTTTGCTCATCAGCACTATTATACCCTTCATTTTCACAGTGAGAGCGGGGCGAAGAAGGTCGGGATCCAGTTGGTGAAGTCCTAGATGGAACAGAAGGATATCCAGCTCTCCTGCATGATCCTGTAAGCACAGAATTTGAACTACCTGATGTAGATCTCCTGAGATTCGAATTCACTGAAGCTGGTCTTGGAGGGGGGACAGGAGGAGGTGGTGGGCATGAGGTCCCTGTCACTATCTGCAATGAACTTCCAACTAAACCCTCATTTTCCTCTTCCACAAGGCTCAATCCACCAAAGCCATTTGCCAGATCTCCAGGACCCATAAAGTCATTGTTAACAAGCATCTCATTTTGCGAGATCTTTTGATGTTCATCCTTCTGATCACTGTTCAAGTTTTCTGGTGAAAGATCATCACTTTTTACTCCCTTGCTATCAAAAGCACCACAATAGTCTGGGCAGTCATCCACAATAATCTGTTCTAGAGCTTCCCCTGCCTGTTCATCGTCCTTCACAGCCAATGCAACCTGATTATGATTACTGTAGATAACTTGCGACTGGGTTGGAGCTGGTGCCGAAGAAGAGGAACTGGGTAATGATGCTGCTGCTGCTGAAGGCCTGTTCTGATTTGAGGATGATGATGACCCAGAAGAACCCCGCTGAACCAAAATCCGAGTCATTATAGCCCTCTTCTCTAACCTGAAAACCTAGCTAAGTACACCCTTCTCAACTACAATTAGAGGTAAAACCTAGGTTTCAATTTATCACGTGTTCTGGCCTTAGGTGTGGTTACACCAATTCCTCGGCTGAATGATGTGCTCCAGCCCAATTTACTTTGATCCTCACGAATGGCTTTCTGCATTCCCCTAACAATTCTCATGAGACCTTGACCTCCAAAATCTTAAACAACAAACTCTCGTGTAAGGTTGTCAAGATTACCCGGAAGAGGAACTTCAAGCAAAATATTACTCCACAAGCCCTGACTGCAAGAATATTAATCACATCATCAATGAGGGTTTTTCAAACAAACAAAAGAAATCCTAAAATAATCCCAAAAATTAGCCGGAAAGATCATAAACTTGGAGATAATTAGATGCCCCAAATAACGTCAACTAGAAAGTTCAACCAGGATACAAGTTAAAATGAAAGACACAAGAGTGGAAGAGAAGAAAGCTAATGGAAAGAACTAAATTCCAAATACACTCCGATCACTCAAGTATAACTGAAACCACCTCCCTCCCAACTCAAACAAAAAGCAAAACCAATATCTAAAAATTCATAAAAATACAATACTGACCCCAAGTCAAATCACATCATTTCTGTACTTCAAGAAAATTCACCAATCTTTGCCCAACTGATCATCTAGAAACTGACTTTTCCAACAGAAAACAATAAAAAACAACAAAACCCCAGCCCTAAATACAAAGTAAACTCAAGAATTGACAATCAGATTCATCACAACCAATGTAGCAGGTTCAAATTTTTTATGGGTAGAAAAGAATAACAGGACTTCTAAAGATCAGTATACGCCCTCTTTTATAATTTGAGATAAAAGTTGTTTTCTATCATCTCTTTAGGCAATAGCATGCGGTGTTTTTGGGCAGATAGCATCAATATATTTATTTATGAAGATATTGGAAGGCTGCAATAATGTAGTTTCTTTTTTACTTTCTTGAGTACGGCCCATTTTCTTTATTGCATTTATTTTTCTTTTAACTAAAATAATTTCTAATTTGATCCTAGAAAAAAGATCACCTGTGATCTGGACTGGCTGTTCACAATCCAGTTGCAACACTGATTTAGAATACAAACTGGAGTTGGCCAAATGCTAACAGATATGACCCTTTAATGCAAAGAATAATTGCTAAGGTTCCTGGTTTACCTGCTGCATTTATAGAAGACAAATTAATTAGGTATTCATCACAACAGGCATGTTTATTATTAAGGAAGGGATGAAATTATTCTTGGACCAAACATCTGCAGTTCCTTGGTATCCCCCTGGTTTGCTTTCCACTTCTCAGGTACCATTTCAACCCTTGGTTTGTACACAGAAACAGACTAACAGTAGATAGACTAAATGACCGGGAATAACTAAAAACAGCTAGAGTATTCTGTGCAGAATTGAAGAGGAATCCACATTCTCCAGTTCTCTACTTTCTTTGTTACAGTTGCACAATAGTTGCCGGTCCAATTGTTTTCATAGAGGGTCAATAAGCTGGCACTCTATTTGCACATGAATCTGTTGGAGTTGTTACTATTTCGTCAAGATGCAGGGACACGCTAAAGCAGGACATTTCTACTTGGAAGTTAGTTCCAAATACACACACTAACTGCCTGTTAGCTTGTAGTTAGGGAATTCATCCTTCTATTTTTTTGCAAAGTTGTCTATTTTCTATTGATTTTCCACCTTATACACTTTACTAATGATCAATGAAAACTTTAGTTTCAAAAGTACAAAGAAATCAATTTATTCTTCTAAGAAAAACATACTTGAATGCCTTTAATATATTTCCTAGCAATAGATTGAGAAGACATGATGCAAGAGAAAATCCTAGGTTATTTAGGTTTATTATATCTTCTTATGATTTAGAATCCTAGCATAATTTAGTTTCCATATTAGCTACTATCTTATGGGACAAGAATCCTTAGTAGACTAGAATACTAGGAATACTCATATATAACTCTGTTATTCATCATTGTAAAATAAGTTTTATATCTTTCACATTAATACGAGATAACCTTTGGCTTTATGTTCTTTCTTAAGAACTTAGGGTTTGCTAATTTAGCCCCTAAAATGGGGTTTCCTATTGGTTTTTCCTCTAAAAACCATAGCAGATCGAAGGCCCCACCATTCTCCCTATGCTTCCTCCACCATCAAGATATCTCTGATTGTTTGACTATTTTCTGAAGCAATCTATTCTATATCAAATCAGCAGTCAACTGAATTTGAATGTATATTGTGTGCCAGCCGGTATAATTCTACAATATTGATACAAGAGCGATATTTGGCACTATAGCAGAATGAATATGCTAATATCTTCAAGTTCAAAGTGAAACAGTACCAATCCAGGACACTAGATGGCACTTTAGTAGAAAAAGTGCATTAGGAACAAGAACGATGGTTTACAGATAAATGATAATTAAACTAATTGCAAGAGGGACCCTCTGATGATTTGCCAGAGTGGCCCACTAAAAATCTTAATGTATACCGTAAACATGAAGCAATTAGTTTCCATCAATTATGATTGTGAAATCTCTAGGCAAAATCTTGTTAGTGTCATTCTTAAACAAACGTAAGAATATTTAAGTAGAATCCAACAAAAGCAGAACCCAGATACATGAGATTGAGGATGACAATAAAACGCCATAGTTGCTCAATATAAAGTTAGCTCATTTGCCCCAAAGGTGTTCTGAATAAAAGTTGTTACAAATGTATGTGGTATACAATTCAAGTAGATTGAACAAACTTGTAATTGCTGAAGTTCAAATAAACAACAGATGCGAAACTTTATTTATTTATTTATTTTTAAAAGGAGGAGAGAAACTTCGTCCTTCCACCCACCAAAAAAAAGCACTTTTAAGCTGAAAAAACGTAAATTAAGAGATGAACGGGTACTAGTGCACAGTAAAAAGAACAAAGGAAACCCTAGAATTGCATTTTCCCAGAAAAAAGAAAAGAAAGGAAAGAAAATTTCAAAAACTCACCTCTTAGCTACAAAGAAAGATCCTTCAGCATCTGCACAACTCTGAAAATGGATTAACCACTCAAATTGTTGATTCCATTACATCTAATTAAGCAAAATAGATGATATTCATCACATACGGATGCGAAAGAACAAAAATAATCAATCAAATGTGCAAAAACTCATATCCACTGACCGAAATCAATGTTGATTAGCAGAAAGTAACATAAGCAGCAGTAATCAAAATTTCTTGGACGGGAGGATCGATTCCTTGAAGAACAGTCAAATTAAGCAACTTTCTGCACTTCTGGCTCAGCTTCAAACAAAAATTGTCCTTCTCGATGTGTATATATACGTATCTATAGGTTTACGTATAGATGAATCTTTGCAATAGAGAAACCCTAGCTGAGAGTGTTGCGCTCAAAGAGGGTTCGTCTTCTCCTTTTCTCTGTGACAATTTCTGGTTTCTGTGTATAAATACTTCACTATTTCTATATCTGATTGGGGGAAAGATGAAGGAGACAATGACACGTGTCTAGCAGTGAGGGCGTCTGATTTAAAGAGAAGTTGATGGAGGTTTCGTAGTGGTTTAGTTTCTGCTCCTTCTCGACATTTCATGCTCTGCCTGTTGTCCATCACTGAAAAAGAGTTATACCTGGCTCTGGTAATAGTCAAAATGTGCTCCACATTTGATTCATAGTAGAGTGCTTTACTACATTTTTTTAAAATCCATTTATAAAATTAGACAAGAATGCCATTTAGGAAAATTTTAAAACAATATATATATATATATATATATATATATATATATATATATATATTATAGAAATGTAACCCTTTCTTTCTTACGATTTCAAACCTCTCATTATAATTTTTTAGAGTTTTATTTTTTTAATTAGTCTTCAAAATTTTAATTAGTTAGGATTATTTTCAATATATTAGGATAACTTTAAGCTACTTATCTTTATCATTTTTGTTTATCCAATCTCTTAATTTAAACTAAATTTATTGAAGTTAAATTCTTAACTTATACATTAATTTTAATTTTTGAATTATCTATACATATATATATTACCAAAACACTTTTACTCTCTCTCCTCCTCTAAAACTCTCAAATCTCCAATTCTAATTTCTAAAATTTTAAATTTTTTTATTAGTTAGAAGAGTTTTTAATAGCTAAGAGATAAAATATATAACAACTTTAGTTTATCTTAAACAAATTTTTTAATTTAAATAAAATTTCTAATAACTTTTCACTATCTCCATACAACTTTATCTATTACTACTTTCTCCACAAACTTTTTCTTTCCTCACAAACTTTTCCTTATAATGTTTTTTATCTTCAAATCCTCTTATTTTTCTCTTATTAGGGTCTTCTTTTTCCAAATTGAAAAGATAATCTTTTCAATTTCTTTTTTGATACATGTTGCTCTTATTCTCTTCATTTTTTCTCTTTCACTTTAATATTTGACCTCTGAATTTAATAAATAGTATTATAAATTTAATTTTCTTGAGGAACTTATTAGTGCCCAATACATCTCTTATTGTTCAAAAGATATTTATAAATTAATTATTTTTAAAAAATATTTCTTTTTCTTTAATTTGTTGAAAACTTATTTGTGTACATGTGATATATTTATAAATTTATTTATTTTTAGAGAAATTTTTTGTTGAGAATTTTTTGGGATAGGGGCCAAAATGAAAAGTTTGTTTCAAATTTTTTCTTAAAATGAAAGAAAATGTATGAATATTATATAAGTTATAGGCATCAACACATTTAGGATATTTTTGCTTTATTATTTTTAAAATTTTAAAATATATTTTAGATGTTTCTTCAGTTAAATAGGAAAATGAGATGTATGCACTTTTCTTTTAATTTTTTATTTATATTTTTCTTCTTTAATATGAATCCGTTTAATCTCTTTTGAGAATAAAATATATTTTTTGAAACTTTTAAAATCTTTTGATTAACAATAAGTCTTCAAGTTGTACATGACTTTCATATGTAGTTATTCCTTTGTCCCATTTTTTGTCAGCTTATTTTATTTTTTTAGTTTTATTTTTAACATCGTTGATTTTTTCTCTTTTTACATCTTTCATGTCTTTTCTTTTTTTATTTTGATTGAATGATGTAATATATTTTATATTTTTAATTATTTTAATAGAAAATTATTGAGTTTTTGTTTTCTTTGATAGGTTTTGAAGATTCAAGATTTTTTGTTTGTTTGTTTGAGGAGATGACTTTAGAAATATTTATCTATTTAGTTCTCAGTATCTATTAAATCAACTAGATCAATATCTATTACCATCTAATCTGATCCTTCATTTGCTAAATTTTAAGGATAAAAGTGTCTAACTGCCTATTAAAATATTTTGTACCAAAATATGCATAACTTTGAAGTACATTAGATATGAAAATGTAATAATTGATGGTTTTTATTTTTTTTTATTTTTATCTTTTTACCAAGTAAATATTAAAAAAATAATTTTGTAAAAGTACATTAACACTATGACTTATTTGTGATGGATCAAGAACACTTTCTTTTGAAAAACAAAATTTAGCAATGATCAGAGAATTTTTTATTTTAATTTTTTTGAGGCTTTTAATATAAAATACTAATATTTTTAATTTTTTATGTTTATTTTTTAGGAATGAAGAGAGACAAGTAAAGGGAGATAAATTTTAATTTTTATAATAATTTTATTACAAATATATTCTATTTTTTTGAAGAGTCAAAATAAATAATTAAAAGATAAGAAATTCTCTTTTTTTCTTACATATAATGAGAGTAGGAGGTGAATACGACCGAATAATTTAAAGATCATGTCGTAAAGTTAATTTAATTTAAAGATATAGAAAAAGTACAAATTATGATGTATTTTTTCATCTTAATTTACTTATGATTAACTATTAGTGTATATTTTTTTAATTAAATACATAAATTTGTTTTATATTTTTTGTAATAATTCTAATAAATATTTATATAATAATCCGTGGTAATTTTTTTATTGTACTTGTTTTAATAAAAATTGACTCTGTCAATAAAAGAAATGAACTTAGTCATGGTTGTGCTATTAAATATATTTTTTCAATGACAGTTAGAATAAAATTTTCCCTTTTTTCTTATAGTTACAAGCCTCTCATCCTAAATTTTTAACATTTTTACTTTTTTAATTATTATTCAAAAATTTAATTGGTTGTGATCATTTTCAATAACTTTAAACTAATTTATATAGTTAATTTTAATTTTAAAGTATGTACATTAAGTTACTTTATGAAAGTAAGAGACTTTAATTACTACTTTTAAAATTTTTTATTTGTTA
Organism: Rauvolfia tetraphylla; assembly: GCA_030512225.1. NCBI lineage: Eukaryota > Viridiplantae > Streptophyta > Magnoliopsida > Gentianales > Apocynaceae > Rauvolfia > Rauvolfia tetraphylla. The sequence continues at coordinate 3,937,213 of JAJQKT010000062.1, forward strand.
GAATCATTTTCATTTTATTAAAATAATTTTAAACTAACTTATACATTAATTTAATTTTGAATTCATAAAAATATGAGACCTTAATTATTACTTTAAAATTTTTTGATTAGTTAGAATTATTTTTAATATATTAAAATAATTTTAAACTATATATATATATATTAACTTGAATTTTGAATTATCTTAATTTCTTAGAGTTTTTACTATTTTAATTAATATTCTAAATTTTGATTGGTTATGATCATTTTCAATATATTAAAATAATTTAAAACTAACTTATACATTAATTTTAATTTAGAGTTCTGTATATTAAATTACTTTATAAAAGTATGAAATTTTAATTATTACTTCAAAATTTTTTGATTAGTTAGAATAATTTTCAATTTATTAAAATAAATTTAAACTACTTATATATCAACTTGAATTTTAAATTATTCTAATTTCTTATAATTTTTTTAATTAATCTTCAAAATTTGATTGGTTAGGATCATTTTTTATCTATTAAAGTAACTTTAAACTAACTTATACATTAATTTCATTTTAGAATTTTGTATATTAAGTTACTTTGTAAAAGTAACTGACTTTAATTACTACTTTAAATTTTTGATTGGTTAGAATTATTTTTAATTTATTAAAATAATTTTAAACTACTTATATCTTAACTTGAATTTTGAATTATTCTAATTTCTTATAATTTTTACTTTTTTAATTAGTCTTCAAAATTTGATTGGTTAGGATTATTTTCAATTTATTAAAGTAACTTTAAACTAACTTATACATTAATTTTAATTTTGAATTTCGTGTATTATGTTACGTTGTAAAAGTATGAGACTTTAATTATTACTTTAAAATTTTTGATTGGTTAGATCCATTTTCAATCTATTAAAATAATTTTAAACTTCTTGAATTTTAAATTTTATATTTTTTTGATGAAATTGAATTTCGTATATTGAGTTACTTTGTGAAAGTAGGAAACTTTAATTATTCAATTTACTTAAAAAATTTTTAATTGATTGGGATCATTTTAAACTACTTATATATTAATTCGAATTTTGAATTCCATATGTTTTTTTAAAAAAATTAAACCAACATGATCTTTACATTTATAATTTTTGTTTAACCAAATTTTTTAATTTAAACTAAATTCATTAAATCTAAACTTTTAATATCTGTCCATTTCTTCTACAAAGAGTGCACATCATCATTATTCTTTTTTTACATATTATTTTCTTCTTCTCTTCATATGTATGTTTTTTATGTTTTTGTTTGTTTGACATAATTTTTATTTGATTTTTTCTTCCTTCGATGATATGTGAGAACGATTTTATGAGGATATAACGTAATTTCACAGTTGCCTCTGTTTGCAAATTTAAGGCATTTGGAGAATCTTATTCGTAATATAGATTAACTTCTCCAATAGACAAAAATCACAATAATAAGAGATACAATTTTGAAACATGTTGTAGAATATAATGGATTTGTCTTCTTCATTTTTATCCTTTTTTTTGTGAGAATTTAAACTTCGTATACGTAGATGTGGATTGGAACAGGTAATATGAGGTTTCAATACAAAGATTTTTTTCCTTTAATCTCCAAGAAAATAACCTAAAATACTTCAACAATAAGAAGAATATTTTCAATTTGATTACTCAAGAAATTGCTTTGCAGGATTTCCAAGTCAAAGAAATTAGACTATGGCTTTACAGACAGGATAAGCCAATATGAAAAATGAAAAACTCTTCTTATTGTATGATATCAATCCCATAGTTATTTCCTAATCTATGTAGTCTAAAAGGAAACTTTAAGAATTTGACAAATATAATACTCCATTTATTTTCACCAAGTTTGATTCTAATATAATGTTTAAGTTTATTATAAGTAAACCTATATTACTTTGGATACATTTGTGTTTGAGTTTTTATATCAAATGTAGGCACGTGAGAACCATGAGATAACACAAGGGCAAGCTAGTTAGGAGAACGCAAGATTAGAAGAAAGAATTACTAAATTTGATGGATTTAATTTCTTTGTTTTCTACAAGGGCATACAATATAAAAGTTTTTTAACTTTTGAGTATAATAATCTCAGTTTGGAGTGTCCTTACATATCCATCAAATTATAATATGACAAGTTTTTATTTTTATTGTATGATACACTTATCAAATTATCTGTGAAGAAAAATAAAAAATATTTAAGAGATTTAAGAGATGATTTATCAATTTTCTATTAATGCTTTTTTGTCCTCAAACATACTTCATTATTGTTTAACCTCTTAATTGGTTTCGAGAAATACAATTAGTTAGTACTTTTTTTTTCGAAAAAAATCCTTAATCTGAATTCAATTGGTTGCAAGCATTTGAACTTCATTATTGTTTAACCTCTTAATTGGTTTCAGGAGATATCATTAGTTAGTGCTTCTTTTTTAAAAAAATAAAAATAAAAATCCTTAATATGAATTTAATTGGATCCGAGCATTTGAATGTGCTTTTGATTTGTTTTCTTTATAAAACTCAACATTTGCTCTTAGTTTGTTTCATTTTAAAATATTTCAAATCATAATTTGATAAGATATTAAAAATTATAAATTATAAAATAGAGTGATAGTTTACTAAAAAATAGTATATATAATCTTCATTCCATTTTTGTTTTACCACATAACTATCAATTTCTATTTTCAACTATCTCTATGGTGCTCTCCATTGGTGCTCTACATATAAATTTTTACATTCAATAATCACCCACTATTTTTTTTAAATAAGAATCAATAATCTCTTTTTGTGATTAAATTATGAGTCATGCATGTTTATGGGTTGAATATGTGGACTATAATAGTTAGGTAGGAAAGCAAACATTCCAACCAAAATTCACTTCACTCTAAAATTAACACAAGTACGATATACTAAAATTCTACCTAAAATGTTTCGATATTGACAATGCACTTTTAAAAGAGTGATGACATTTTTGGAGGACATTTACTACTTATTTCTATTGTTACCTACGATCACTCATAAGTAGATTTTTTTTCATTAAACACATAAATTTATCTCATAATTTATTGGCTATGTAATTAAAAATAAAAGTTTTATTAAATTTATAATGTAATTAGTTGTTAAATTTTTTATTAAATATATTTCAATAATTATAATTAAAAATAAAAATTTTAATATCCATATATAGAACGGATCTTTTATGCTAGTTTTATATTATATTAAGGTTGTTTAGGAAATTTTAAATGATTTATTTTTTTTTATAGATTTTTACTTTCGTCTATTGTTAGTAAAATAATATAATATATAAATTTTATAATGCAAAATATACTATGAAAGTTTTTAACAAAACTTTAATTTTACTTTTAATATATAAATAGATTGAAAATATATTGTGTCGTTGCAATAGATAATTCTAATTATGAAAATTTATAATATAATTAATTTTTAAAAATAAAACATCAAATTGCATTAATTGATCTTTAATATTACTTGTGTAGGAATGAAAGTGGAGTTGATATTAATATTTTTAAACATGTTGAATCGTAAAATGTCACTATTTAGTTCAAATTAGTATCTCCAACTAAATGTTGCATGCTTAAAATTGAATCAAATTTGAAAATAAAAAATTATTTAAATCAATTGACTCTTGCTGTAGGAATAGTTGATTCCATAATTTAATTTTCTCCTATTTCAGTGTTTAAAAATTAAATTTCTAAAAAAAAAAAGAAGATAAAACTGAAGATTTTACCGAAATTCTCTAGAACCAAGGCAAATGAACACTATATTTACTCAGCAAAGATCACCTAATTGCATCTCAAGCTCGATGGAAATGCCATGGTACCCAATTAGGAGTTTATGTCAAAGCGAATGAGTTTATACAAGCATTATGTCAAAGTACATCAGAAACAATTCTTTCCTTCAATATTCATATTACAGCCCCAATTTGGTGAATAGGTGGTAGTGAAAGGTCTTACGAAGAACGTACCAGTTCTAACAATACACAGTATATATAATTATTGTATAAAAACTACACAGATAATGTAGCTGAATGGTATATAACTCCATCAAGAATTTCGTCCTTCTATCCTTTTCAAGTGGACCTACAAACTTCGCATGTTGTTCGACAGCGGGCTGGTGTTCAATTGGTAAGCTCCAACTCACAGAATCTTCACTCAGGCTCCAGCATCTTCAGAAATGAATGCTGCATTAACCAAATGAAGTTAAAGAACTTCAAATTCAGAAAGATTAAAGAAAATAAATAACAAGAACCAAGAAAGATTTTTGTAAAGTTAATCAAATTACTTAAAAAGGGAGAAAACCAGCAAGAACTGCCCCTTCAAGCAGTGCTTCCTCCCTCAGTTCTCTTTTTGTTAGTAATATTTTTCTTTTAGTAATCTTCCAGTCCTGTGATTAACCAATGAAAGCAGTGTCTGAACATCTAGTGCTGAAACACTAAGAAGCAGGCACGTAGCTCCTCAAACTCTATCCTAGAAACTTCTGAAGGGGTATTTTAGAACCTACTCTTATTTCAATATATTAATTCAAAAATGAACAGTAAATAAGAAAGCTAAACCAAAGAAAGCTAAATCAAGCCAATTAACACCATTAGCTGCAGAACAGTGAGGAGAAATTTTCATTTCAAGAATTGGCAATTGACAAGCATTCTGAAATCAATCATTTGTTTTGAAATGTATATCTTGACTTCGTGGGCTCTTGCAATCAGAAATGACTTCATAATTTATCACAATGCAAATAAGAAATTAGGCCACCCCTGAAGAGCAATCATGGTAATCAAACTCAAAATGCCACTGCTTGGTGCTTTTTTCTATTGCAGCCAAAAGATTCATGCAGCAGATCTACTCCAAATAATGGTCACTTTTCTCCTTTCTTTGATAAGGTACCAGTTCTTTAACAGCACAAATCAACTTCTAGACGGTCTGCTACCAATTAGAGGATATCATCCTTCAATATGATTACAAGACCCAAAAATCATCTGTTCTTCGCAAGAGAAGGGACAAACTAAATTTAAAGAAAATTTTCATGTCAAAATTATTGTTAGAGTAAAATTGAAGCTGCATCACTTAATAATATAAAACTGCTTGTTTTGGCAAAATAACTATAATTCCTATAAAAAAAACTCATACAAAATTTATCTTTAACTAACCTACAGGACATATTGCCTTTTTATCACGTTTGTCTAGAGAATTGCTGTTAACACATTTTCATGAAATGAAAAAGGAAAAAAAGAAAGGAGAAGAAAATGGTGTATGAGAAAGCAAAGGCCATGGCTTGGCTAGAAAATGACAATACGATCAGTTGCTACCTATAATATTTGGACTTTTATAGCAATCTCAGCTCCTGTGGATCATCAAAATCATCAAGACATCTTACTGGAAATTCTAAAGAATTCAGCTACTTGGTTTTTCTTCATTCTCGGGAAAAATAAATTGAAGATCTACGTTGTCTCTGTATACTTGTACCAGAGCAGCAGCCTTATATGCAAATACTCCAACCATTGCTGGCAGAAGCTGAGAATACAACAAGAACCCATATGGACAGTCAAAGAGCAAGAAGGAAGAGAGGCATTTCTCAGTACAAAATCAAATATAAACAGGAGATTGCCCTGACAGTTACCTGGAAATCAATTAAGTCATGCGTAAAATGCTGAGAAAATTCCCAAAATCCATAAATTGCAGCAGGAATCACAAGCCTTGGAGATGAAAGAGCAAGGCCGCTGCCCTTTACAGTTCTCTCAAACAGATCCTGTAGGTCCTCGCTTCTTATTCCAATTCTGTTCAGCAACTAATGTTAATATAAAGATCAGTTGGGTGCAACATAGATACTAACAAGAAATGGAAGATTCAAGGCCTACTTTTTTGATTTCTTTTGCAGGAAAATTTGTGGAACTGCTTCTTTTGAGAGGTTGTCTACGTATTGCCACAAGAGTTGAAGGTACAAGCAACTGCATTCTCAAATGACCAGTGGAAAAAAGTGAGAAAGTTCCTTGCAGATAAATTCTTTGAACAAATTCAGTTTGAAGGGAAAAATTCTTCGGCAGGAAAGGAAAAAACATGACATGGGCTGAAAAAACAAAAAGATTTATGTCTGATAATGCAATTGGAATTTGCAAATGGTCAAATATGATAATTCTGGCATTTTAATGACCTACTTAAGTTGCATATACTAAGATACAATAACACGTTATTAATAAAGCTTCAGTAGTTTCTCCAAGATGTAAAGATTGTAATTCTTGACTTACAAAGTAGTATAGAGGAGATAACCAGACAAATCAGATGTACCGGTGAATTATTGAATTACTAACCTGAAAAGAACTCCTACTCCATAGCTCAAAGCAGCCTGGATCATTAAGGAAAGTAGGTCAGGTGTTTAATAACCATGTGAACAGGACAAAATCAGTTACTCTTCCAATTCTTGTTCATGATATTAAGAGACACTTTTCTTTTCCTACAATGTCTTCTATATTATAGATGAATAACAAAAGAATCCTTGCTTCTCTGCCTGCCAAGGAGCAGTGAAGCTTTGTAGAGTTCGCTGTCAATTTGCATTTCTTTCATTAGTTTTTATGTCTTCGATGTTTTGGGCTTCAGGATGCAGCTAAGGACTGAGATAATATAGAAGAAACATAAGAATAATAGCTTGAATACATCAGGAACCATTTTTTTGTTTTTATTTTCTTTTAAAAAGTAAGAAGCATATCAAGCACATCATGAAAACAAGAAAGTACCAAGTTACCTCTACCGACAATACTGCAAGACAATATCCACTACATGCAGTTCCAATCCCCACTGTTAAAAGAATCAATTCTCTCTTGAGCTGCAATCGAAACGGGATGAATTAGATAGATTCTCACTTTCAAGAATGAATTGTGCTCTTCTAGCGGAAGGAGTAAGAATGCCAACACAGGTGCTAGAGGACTGACTTCAAGTAGTTTATTCATTAGAATAAAAGATTTAAATCTAGTACTCTCTATGATACCATAGAGGAACAGAATGAAAACCTAAAGCATACAATAGTAACAATATTAGACTAGGGATGTTACACATTGCACTCCCCTTTGATCTCTTCATTTCTTTTGCTCCTTTGGTAGCATCAACCATTAAACACTTGATATCAACATAATATACTGCAGGAAGCATAAATAATTGTGCTTTATTACTGCGCATGGTACATGGATATAGTAATCACTCTTCATTATGATAGAGGCTTTCTAGTTAACCGTACCCAAAATGTATTATGATAGAGGCTTTCTAGTTAAACGTACCCAAAATGTATTATGATAGAGGCTTTCTAGTTAACCGTACCCAAAATGTACATTTGAAGGCATTACACCTGGGAAAAAATGAATAAAATAACTACCTTGAACCACAAACTTGTTACTTTCATAAACATTGAAAAAATTATGACTTTCCTAATTCTTTGAACCAGCCATAAATAAGTACTAAGAACAAGAACCCAAAAAAAAAAATCACTCATATCAGAACTGGAACTATAATCAAGTAAGACTCAAGAAATCAGCACATCATACAGCTTCATATTTCAGCAAGCTGAGTGTTCTCCTCCTCTCACTATCATTTTGTAACTGCTGCATTGCAAAAGAATATCCATGTCAATTACCAAAAGGGAAAAATCCAAAATAACAGAATAGCATTCATCAGTATCTGAAAATTATCGAGCAAAGGTACCTTAATGCTTATCTTCTTATTTACCGGTGCCAATGCTGAATCCCCCATTACCCATTCATTTGTTCTTCTAAGTTTCAAAAATCCACCATTCTCACTCTCGTCACCTGATGCCTATTAATGCAACAAACTTAACGATCAAAGTTACAACTACATTCTAGCAAACAATGAAAATCAGGAGACCAAAAAAGAAAAGAACCTTCTCTGGTGATCGAATATTGTTCTTAGGAACTTCTGCCATCACTGCTTTATTATGAGAATTAATGGCTTCCCTCAGCCAAATTCTATCAGAAAGTTTTGCTATAAGATCTCCATTCAATTCTCTTTCCTTTATAAAGGTCTTTAACACATCATCTCCTGCAATTTCACTCACTTTTCCAATTTCAGAACAGAAAAAAGAAATGCATCAATCAGAAAGAATTCAGCCCCAAACCAAGAAAAAAAAAAAACCAAAACTTGAGCTGAAACTTCAAGAAGAGCAGTCCGTAGAGCTTTACCAGGCCGAGAGGCTCCAAGAATCGAGGAGATTGCTGGAAGAGATGACCGATGACCACGCCGTTTTGAGGCGAAATACGCAAAGTAGCATAAATTCAGTGGAAGAGAAATTGCAGAATTCATATTTGAATGCGAAGCATTTTCTCCTCACTTTTTGCTTTGCTAAAATATCTTTGGCTGCCGGATAGGGGCCGATTGATGACGTTATCATCCGCTGGGAGCGTGCAGACAAAAATGTTTTAGGATATACTAAGTAATTTTTAATTGTTAAATTGTAATTTAACGTTAAAAATTTTATATAATATTATAAATAATTATTTAAATTATACTAATAATTACTTTATTAATAATAAATAATTATTTATAACATTTAAATTTTTAATTATTAAATTAAAATTTAATAGTAAAAAGATACTATTCTGTCTGACCGCCGTTGGGAAGCGAAAGATAAGATATTAAAATTAAAGAGGCTTTTATTTATGTTTAAAATTAAAGGACCTAATTGTAAATAAGAATAACTATTCTAGTTCTAGTGTATTTATCCGTTGGCCGTTGGAGGTTGCAGGCCACTGATGGGTTTTGGAAGAAAGAAAAACCCTAATCGCTGAACGGCCATGGCTATACTGAGCTCCAAGCAGATATTACAAGAGAATAATACTCGTGATCACAACTCCATTAGAAGTCTTACTCTCACGCACAAAGCTCTCTCTGATGTATCTGTCAAGCCCCATTCTGAAATATCTGTTTATTTTTTGTTTTTTTTTTGAGAATTTCTTGGTTGAAAAAGTTTCAATTCTGCGAGTTAAATTTTTTGTTTTGAACAGGTTTCATGCTTGGGTGAGTTCAAAAATTTGGAAAGACTTGATCTTGGCTTCAACAACTTAACTTCACTCGAGGTGGTTGCTTTCATTTTTCATTTAGTGTATCTTTTTTAATTATTATTTTTTTAATCTTTTTTTTTTTACTTTGTAACTAAACATTTTGGGTTTGAATTTAGGGTTTGAAGTCATGTGTGAATTTGAAGTGGTTATCAGTGCTACAGAATAAGGTCCAGAGCTTGAAGGGGATTGAGGGGCTCAATAAACTCACTGTAAGTAGCACAGTTTTACCATTTCTCCGCATTTCCTTTATTTGAATCTGTTAGGTCTTAGAAGCGTTATTCTGGAATGCTATTTGTATTTGGCATGTCGGATTGTCCAAACCCTGCACTTTCTACAATGCTGTAAGCATGTTGCCTTAATTGGTTTTCAATTAGTTAATTGATATTGTTTGAACAGCCATTTCCTAAGATATTTTGCAGGTTTGTTGTTATCCATGTATTCATAGTGTCATGAGCTGATAGATTGTTACTCCACTCAGTCCCAAAACATGAGCTCCATTTGACACTTTCACATAGATTAAGAAATCACTAAAATCTATGCAATTCAAAATAAGAAGACTCATATTCTCTTTTTTACCCATAGAATATATTAAAGACATCTCTTTGGAGATTGAGATAGCAGTAGTTGAATAAGTGTAAGATTATAAAAAACTATTAAATGTCCATTGGTATTACAAATTGAGCAAATATTATGAGACAAAAGAAGTACAAGTGGAGCTAATATTATGGGACGGAGGGACTATTTGATGAAGTGATTGGCTTAATAGAATGCCAATGCACAGTAGGAAAGGATGTCTGACTAATCATCAACCAACTTCTCATGGAAGTTTTTGAAGCTATCTTGAATATTCACTTTTTGTTTCCCCCCTTACCTGTGTTAAGCAATTCTCATTTTTCTTTTTTGGATTCCTTGTCTATCTAGGCTCCTCTTTGTGTAAAGGTAGAAGTATTATCATTATAAAGTGTGATTAAGTGCTACAGTATATCATATGTAATTCAACTTTAATATTACTGTCAGTTTTATGATTTCATTCTGTTCCCCTGATGATCAGTAACTTCTCTTGCAAATTTTTGGAAGTTCTTGTGTGTCCTATTTATGTTGTTATCACTGAATTTTTTACATGTTTGCAATGTTTTGCAGCCTTTTTGGAGTTCTTGTCACATAAGCCCTCCCTGGTTGTAGTTACATTTTCAAAAACCAATATAAAATTTCATTTTGGGTTCAGCTCCTCCTTTTAAACAATTTGTTTTTCTGGAAAAGGATAAAAAATTCTCAAACAAAAACCAATCCAAATTCACTTGGTTGACAGAGCTGGTGATTGGTGAATGTCATCACCATAACTTTCTCAACATTTACATTTAAAGTTTTAGTTCATTCATTGGATGTGAATGGCGGTACTGATACTCAACTTTATTTTAATATCACTTTTGTGCTACCAATATTCCTGATCATTTGTTTAACTTTTATTGACTAGGTGCTGAATGCTGGAAAAAATAAGATCAAATCCATGGATGAGGTCAGATCTCTTGTGAGCTTGCGTGCATTGATCTTAAATGGTAAGGTCATATATCAATCAACAGCTTTGAGAGATTTGTAATCAGTGTCTCAGCTTTGTGAGATTTGTAATCAATGTCTCCATAAGAAATCAATTCTCTACATTCACTGGATTTTTCCTTTTCCTGGCAGATAATGAAATCACTTCATTTTGCAAACTTGATCAAATGAAGGAGTTGAACGCTATTGGTATGAGATTCTATTTTACTTCTCTTTTATGATGAAGCATAAGTGTTCTTGTCGTGTTTCATTTGGGAAAGAGTAGCTTACCCTTAACTTTGTTGCCATTGAAATTGTCATTACTTCTGATCCATTTAAATAGATGAAGTCTTATTTCCTTGCAGTCATCATCACGTATAAAGCCTGACATATAGGTTATATTAGCAGTAGAAGCTTTAAGTCACACATGTCAGTCAAAGGATGCAGCATTAGTTGATTCTCTGTTCAACTGATTTCTTAGTGTGTACTAAAAACACAAAAAGGAATTGATAGAAAAACAGAAAAAAATGGTTGATATAAATCTGTTTCCATATGCTTGTGATTGAATGAGGGAAGAGAAAATAATTTTCCTGTTGATTTACTGAACTCCCTAGATTGTGATCTGATTCAATTTGCTACTTCAAGGTGAATTATGCATATTAATGTGATGTGGCCTTCATTAAGTAATCTTTATGATGAAGTTATTTGCTAGGCAAGAATCAAGTTGGAATTTTTAACAGACTGAATAAAGGAGAATAAGCTGCAACTACCATGAGGCAATTACTGGATATTTTAGCTAGAGAAAAATAACTGAAGGAGAAAAACTCATCTTATGAAATTTCTTTCCTATTTGAGACCTTTTTGAGCTTTACATTTGCTGCTAACATATCACCATTTATTGGAAATCTATAATCTAATGCTTTATATTCTCCATGGTAATTTGGATAAATTTTCAAAGCAACATACATAGTCTTGTCTTAAAGGGAAACAAAATGAGCTTTTGTGATCAAGGACAGCTGGCCTGTCAGCTTAATGGACAGATATGGTTTAGATACTAAATCTGTGATTGAGCAGGTCTGACTACTGAGTCCACCTCACTCATATTACTTGCCTTTTTAAGAATTATGCTCTGTTTTTTTAAGAAATTTGCACTGCAATGTATTTTGTTACATTGACATGTTACTGATGAATTCCTCGTCTTATTATTCCTCATTGACATTCAATCTAAAAGATCAGTTCATTTTGTGCATGGACTGTGAAAACAGTTTCATATCGTTCTTTCTAGTGCCTACAACTGATATAATGGTTCTTATGAGTCATTTCTGTGGCCCGTTGGCTATTTAATCTTCCAACAGGATTGATGTCATTCCAATGACATTGCAATTTTGTTTGGGAATCGGTGATTGGGTTGATCCTTTAACATTTGTTGTTTATATGCAGTTCTTTCCAGGAATCCAATACACGAAATTGGTGATGCTCTGTTCAAAATAAAAACTATCACTAAAGTACGTGGCTTTTTAAGTATCTTCATCTGTGATATGGTTTTGAGGATGCTAAAATGTATAATTTGGTGTCAGCTTTCTCTTTCTTACTGTCGATTGCAAATGATTGGCTCATCACTGACATCTTGCACTGAGTTGAAAGAGCTTCGACTTGCTCATAATGATATAAAGGTTTGTGTTATAGTTCGTGGTGTTTTTTCCTGGTTGAAGTCTTCATATAGCTGTCTTCCCAAATTGCTGTGGGAATGTTGCTAGCTGTTTTATATTCTTCTTCTTGTACCGATGATTTCTCTCTCTGTATTTTGTGTTTGCTGTTTCACAAATTACCTGATACGTTTCTTTAGATCATGTTGGTCTTTTAATCATATAAGCTGATAATTTTCATAGACTCTTCCAGTTGAGCTGAGCCATAATGCTAGACTTCAGAATCTAGACATTGGAAACAACTTAATCACAAACTGGTCTGATCTGAAGGTCAGTCTCTCTCCCTCTCTCTAAATCTGATTGACGATTAGCCTCTTTCCTGCTTTTTCTGGCTGCTTTGTGTGGATACTTTTTATTGGATATGGTTTTCTATTGTGCAACTTGATTTTATGGTAATCACAGGTGCTCTATTCACTAGTTCACCTGAAAAATCTGAACCTTCAAGGAAACCCGATAGCTGAGAAGGAAACTTTAGTTAAGAAGGTGATAGTTCTTGTCTTTTGATGCTCTCTCTTTTAGAGCTGTTTCTAGATCTTGAAATGACCAATTGTAAAATTGTGGCGGAGCAGGTCAAGAAACTTTTACCAAACTTGCAGATAGTAAATGCTAAGCCAATTGATGTAACAATGAAAAAGGAAGGTGACCGAATCCGTGGATCTTCTGTTAATGATGGAAATAATTTAGTCGACAAAATGGAGAATAAAATAGATCCTGCAATGGGAAACAAGAAGAAGAACAAGTATCTTTTAGCTAGTGAAGACGAAGATGGTGATCCTGTTGATAATGCTCTGGATATGGATACGAAGAAGGAATTGAAGCTTAATAAGCATAAGAGAACTAATCTTCCAGATGAACAAACATCAAATCTTAAGGAGAAATTTGATGGAGAGAAAAAAGAAAAGAAAAATTCCAAACCTAAAAGGGATGGTGACAATATTGCTGGTACCTCAGAAGATGGCTTGGTGAATCCTGATACGGAAGATGAATTGAAGAAGAAGAAACGGAAGAAAGGTAAAACTTCAGATCATGAGGGAAATAGTACAATCATGGGCAAATCTAGCGGAAAATCAAATCGGGAGATGAAACAAAATAAAGCCAGTGTTATTGATGATGGAGAAGCTCCATTTGTTGAGCTTCTTGCTACTGACACTGCTGAAACTACTATCAATAATGTCCTAGAGACAGATCGCTCAGCTGCTTCAGATGGCAATGCTGGTGGTGGCATAGTTACTGTCACAATAAAGAAAAAGAAGAAAAGCCAGGGTCGCCGTCCTGCTTCTCTTGAGTTGTCACCAGTAGCTGAAGTTGGGTTAGGTGGGCCCTCAACTTGGGATTGACTAGAGACAGCCCTAGAACAGCATTTCAAGTTAGTTGGTCCTAATATCCTGTTTCAGCATTAGAGCAGAGCAGAAGCCTGCCTTTGTACTTGCCCTTCTTACAAGGCCACTCTGTGGTCATTTTCGGAGGGTTTCATGGAAATCCCCGAGTCTATGGAAGAATGTGGATTTTTCAGGAAAGCAAATAGGAGTCCTCAAGAAATATATAATGAATGAACTTGTCAAGCTCCAGAGCAACTGAATTTTGGGAGACAAGGATGTGGGTGGTGATTTATAGATGTCAAAAGCTCATCAATTTGATTGACTACATTGTATAATATGCCTTGTGCTAAACTGGAGTAAACTTTAGAATGTAATACAGTGTCAATCATTGAACAGCTTTTTTATTTATGCATCACCGGATAAAGCAAATGATTTGGAATGCATTTGCATTGGGGCAAATTCCATTTTAAAAGATTTCTTGTTTGGGAAGACTTGGTGCCCATTTTGAAATTTCTTATTCGTTTTGAATTGGTGGTTACAGGAGAAAGAACTCCGTCTGTGGGGAGATTCTTGGTCGTTTTCTTGTTAACTGTTTTTCTGTTTTACCTCTCCACAATTACAAGAGATGGATCAATGGATTTGGAATGAAATGCACGCCATTGCTATATAATTTGAACTCCTTACGTGTGGAGGTTCTTGATCGATTTCTTGTTACTGATTTTTCTGTCTTTACCTCTCTACAGGAAGTCTGCAATTACCAGAGATGGATTAATGGATTTTGGAACGAAGTGCAAGTCATTGCTGTATAATTTGAATTCAAATCACCAAATAAGAAAAAATAAATAAAGGAAAAACTCCAGCAGAAAGGTTATGTACATACTGCTAAAACATCTGAAAGATCAAGGGGCATGAATATTGAAAAGCTGTAGAGAAACTTGCAAAAGAGAAAACTACTTGGCTTTTATCTCCTTGTTCCCCAATTCCTTTGATGCTCTATCAAGATATCATACAAACTTCCTTTCTTCTTTTCTTTTTTTCTCTGGGATAGTTAACCAGAAGTGTCCTTTTGATCATAGACTGTGCGCTTCTACTTTATATAGCACAGATTCTGGGATATCTTTAGGAGTCCTTCAACACGTATCTGCTTTCACCTTGTGAACCAGAAAGCAAATGCAGCAGAAAAGACACTGAATTCCTAGCAACATAAAAAGAGATAAATAGGAAAGGAAGGAAATAAACAGGAGAAGTGGACAAAAATTTTACAGAAAAATGATGCTCAAGTTTCTTGAATTGTCACCGTCTTGTGATCTACTTGGTATTACTTCATCTTATATATTTACCATTTACGATTCCACAGAGCAGCATTTTGAAGAGAAGCAATGGTTGAAGAAAATATATACTAAAGTTGTTCTTTAGGCTTCCTGTTTAAAAGCATTGATAAACAACAGGATTATCATGGTATTTAATATCACAATGATTGGCATACCATTAGTTAATCAATGATGGCACAACACTTGACAGCATTTTTATGTCCTTCATAAACATGAACTGTTTCCCAAGTTGGTGCTGCCCATTTTCTTGCCATACGATCTGAAGAAACTGCAAGTAAAGAATGGAGTAAGAAATGAATCAGAGATAGCCTTTTGATAATCAAAATGGACAGCTAAAGGACACATCGGAAACAGTCATTAGCAGACAGGTATTGGAGTCTATAATCTAATACTTCATTGCAGTTATTGTACGTCATTGACATTCACTATATTAATGGACAGAAAGTTCATGAATTCCATTTGATCAGAACTATGTAGGATTTTGAGAAATTTTAGGATGGGATTAGATAGAGTTTGGTTTTGAAATTTCTATTTTGGGTAAATTTTTTTGTGGGAGAAAGAGTGATCCAAAGTGAAAGATTTGCACCGAATACACCGATATAAATATTTGGTTCTTTTTTCTTGCTCAGAGCTTTCCACTTGTTATGAGTTATGATGGAAGTTGACAATTTACCTGTTGCTAAGCGAGTACCATCGCTACTGAAGGCACAATACCAAACCCATCGATCATGAACTACACGATATTCATGCGAATTTACATTAAGGAAACAAAATAGGATTAAAAGTAGAAATGTCTGCAGAAGGATGAGTAATGGTAGAGGATTGATAAATACTATATGTATATATGAAACAGCCTTATGAAGACTGACCAATGAGGGTGTGCTTCAGTGTAAAGTCATTGATGTTCCATAGCTTGACAGTGTTGTCAGATGCTGCAGCAGCAAGATACCTGTTTTCAAAGCAGATTTAGCCAAAAAAGTATGAGACCAGTACGCGAGAAGCAGAATAGCTGGTTCGTCACAAATAGCTCACCTGATTGGTTGAGCAGCAGGAGGGGTGAACAAACATTTAAAGATATATCTTCCATGAGCTTGTATGTTATGTACGGGTTCAAATCTTGCGACACACTACACATATAGCATTTGAGATAACAATATAGAAAAATTGTCACAGAAGAATTAACAATATTCATAAATGAGTTTCCTGTCGTTTCTAACAGATTCAGAGTTGAATATTTTGGTGTTTTGCACAATTATATGAAGGATACTTAACGATTAGATGACTACCAGCGCAGCCTGAGAAAATGGAGCTGGTAGACAATTATCTTGTATTTGTTCTCAAAGGTCTAGGTTTGCAGTTTCTTTCCTTAAGATAATAATCTTGACTCACACACTCATACACTCACAAAGACAGAAACACATGCATATGTGTACCTGAAGATTCAAGTTAGATAACTTACTATACTGTTAATTGCATTGTAAAAGATTTCTACCGTACAATACTGAAGCATGATGTTAAAATATAAACGTGCATATATGTTTACATCATGCTTCTTCACTCATGTTCTAATTAAAATTTTTACCAGTGAAAATTTATTCTTAGGGATTTGCATTCAAATATTCTTGAAAACAAATTCTCAATGGAATGAGCTTGTATAACTCAGCATGATGATGCTGTAAAACATATACCTGGACATCGGAGTGCAAGAGCCAGATGTAGCATGCTCCGGTATCACTTGCAGCAGCAAGAAGGCTGCCATCCCATGTTATTGCCAGAGATCTCACTGCTGTATCTACTTCTGGTACCTGCATTCATGTTATACCAATGAAAATCCCACGCCTCGAGTTGAAAAATAATATGTTCCTGAAACATTCTGCCTTCTTCGCATTATTTTCTTAATTTGAATTGTGGAAATAGAAATATTAAAGGACTTGTAATTTTCACCATTCCACAACGCACTAGAATAACATTTTTCTTTTTTCAGAAGCAATAAAGATTAAGTAAATACAAGCAGATACTTAAAGTTTCGAGCATCTTCATAAACATATATAATCTGTAAGACTTAACAGTTCAAAGCTACATGAATTGGCAGTCAGATTCCAAACACAAATACCACCATCCACCATCTTGATCTGCTGAGATAAGCTATTTCTAGACAGTTCATCAGACACAACTAGGAGGTAATTTTACACATAGATAAAGCGCATTTACAGAGAGAAGACAGGAATTCAGTTGCATTTACTTTTTGTATTTACTACGTGGGGTCAATGAGTTGAACCCAACCCTACACTTTCCATGAAAAGCCATATTCAAATAGATAAAGCACATTTACAAATATTCAAATAGATTCTCTACAAATTCATAAACCCTAATTATCCATTATTGACAGATCTAATTTTTACAGTATCATTGGTCGAAAGAATCTCTGCCTGGAGAATGTTAATGCCATTTGGTATCATGTCATGTAGATAATAGAATAAAGATTGATTCAAAGAATATAGTAAAATGCATGCTCTTTAACCAATATTTGAATAGTTAAGAAAACATGTTTTAAGTTAATGTTGAAAACCGTGACCCATGTTTTTCCTAAGCTCAAATTATCACTTTTTAATCAATGTTGAAAAGGCAACTAATTTATAGTTTCATTTTAAAGTAATGCATGCATGCGTGTATGCATACTTTAAATAATTTTTAATAAAAGGCTTTTGCAGTTAAAGTTTAAATAAAGAGGAACCTTTCTTACTTTTTTTCTATGGAAAAATATTTAGCCTTTCGAATGACGGAAAAATAAAAACAAGTAAAGTTCTATATTAAGTTTGCCGTGGATAAATTGTTAAGGAACTTCCACGAGCTTCTTCGAACTTAACATACTATGACTATTTTGCAAAAAATTATATGTGATTTCCTTGACAATCTACCAATATTGAAATCATTATATAGAGAATGATAATAAAATAATTTCCCAACATTTATTGAAGTCTGCCTCCGCAACACGTAGGTACCAACGTAAACGCATGCCGATTGAAATTTCGACAGTTTGAGAATCTGCACAACATTTTATATTTCCTTGACTGATTGATGTATATAGGGAAGACGAAAACGCATGTATGTAGCACCCACTACCATAGAGATGGTAACTCCTAAATTCGCCCAGCGGAAGGGTAACATGTAATTTAATACGCATGAACTACTACAACTATCAATAGGCATAAGTGGAATCAATAATTCCAAAGGTTTCTTTTCTTAGTTCACTTTTTCTCCCCATACAAAATCTGGATCTTGCGGCTTAGAAGATTGAATGATAGAATAATCAACCTTGCAGAAGGCAGAGAAGTTTGTCACAGCCTGTGTGTAATTTGGTTGAATAACAACATCATTCGAATAGTGTAACTATTCCTAATGAATTTTCATCATCATTAAAGAAATACTCTTGTATTATTTGAAAGTACAAAATACAAGAACAAGAACTTGGTTGTGCTGTTGTATTCTACATCTATCCTATTTTATTTGACATTCTTCTTATATTGGGACGTTTCAAAATAATTGATATTTTTCATAAAATGAAGTATTTTAATATATTTTATATTATCAATCATCTACTAACCCTAATATATATTACTTTTATATATTTAAATTTGACATAAAGTATCCACTGGCGCACATGATTCTTAATTTTTAGTATACTATATTAATTTTATAATATAATTCAAACTTTTTGCATAAAATTCCGTACCTGATCAAATACTGTCAAATAAAATGAGACGAAGGGAGTAAAATACAAGAACAAGTAACGGTATATCTGCCATGAATAATTCTTTTTGGAATCCCTAGAACTTTTTTGAACTTAACGTACTTTAACTCTTTTGCAAAAACTAATCAGACTGCCTTGACAATCTACCAATATTAGATCAGCATATGAGGAATGATAATACAGGAATTTTCAAACAGCGAATACAGTTGCACAACTCAATTGTGTGTGTGCGTGCGTAATATTTTAACACAACTATTAATATTTTATTATTATCAAAATATAAGTTGATACTTGTCAAGCCACTCTATCATAACATATCTTAACTTGTTTCCTAATAAGAGATATTCTTTATCTTGCAATAGTTTTAATGAATATGTGCGCATACTAGAATTTATTTCAATAAAAGAAGTGTCAACTAAAGCCATGATAAAGGAGCAATTTTCTCACATTTTTTCCTATCACATAATCTAGTTTCACCATATTATAAACTTAGGAAACAATTAAAGATCTATATTTGTTTTGCCATGAATAATTCTTCATGAACTTCCACCAACAACTCTGAACTTAACATACCTTAGGGTAATTCATTCTTTTCTTCTTCTTCTTGTGATTTTCAGGTTCCCTCCAGATTGCGTACCACCAAAATTAAGATTTTTGGATCCCGAAATGAAAGGACCTCCAAATTCAGAGCATAATTTTAGGAAAATGTTGAGGGTCATTTTCACTTACAAGTCTGTCCTGATTCCTTACGTTCAAAAAAAGAAGCCTGATTCCTGATGATTATATTACTACATTATTACGTTGGACTTTACTACCGGGATCTCTCTTCCATCTAGTAAACAAAATCCTTTTGCATATTTCAACTATTGGATAATCAAGAATGGGTATGCAGATGATCTATGATATAATTAACGGCGGTAAACAGGAAGAAACCATACATTCCATCACGAGAATTGACTTCCCAATAGAAAGATATTACCTATATATATTATATGTAATTAAAAAAAAATATTATTGAAATATCAACATTACCAACAGATCTTCAAATAAGTGATAAAAAAGGATGTGCTCGAACCTCTATCATAGCAAACAGTTAGAGGAAAAAAAAAAGAGTTAATTTTTGAAGAATAATTAAAACAAAAAATTGAATTAATTATAACGACTAAAAATTTCAAATAGAAAATATATTTATGGAAATCCTAAATGTGCATATAACGTGCATGTTCCTAGAAAGGAAACGAAAAAGGAAAAAAAATTGCTTGAATCAAGAGATCCGCGATCTAGGGGTAGAGGCAAGTTGGCAAGTGATCAGGTGACTGGGGTAGAGACACTCTAACAATGCGGGTTTGAATCTGTATGGTGACAGTTCTCCGTTGAAATATTATGTGGGCTGTTATTGAATTTAGTCTGTTGATCCTCTTTCTGGCAGGACTGTCACTCATGTACATTCCTCGATTTACAACTCACCTAGTCAAGGAGCCTCTGGTACAGGTGGGAGGGGTTTCGCTTCGAGAACTTCTCTTAATCTAAAGAATGTTTCTTGGACGACATTGACATACAGCTTAACGTGAAATTGATAAGTGCAATTTTGATGTCATCTTCAATCCCTTTATCCTTCTAGTCAAAGATGGCGGTGCTGCAGCTCCCTTCTTTCTACAAATTAGCTAGAGGAAGGAGAGTCAAATTCCTTGACCAGTTCCAATTATCTTCATCAATTGAAACCTAGTTTGTATGCATCCTAAGTTTCAATTTTTTTTTCTTCCAATCAATCTGTTCAATTTTTTGCACAATGTGGAAGAGGCAACGATGCCCAGCCAGGAGTTGGAAGGCCATGATCTAGTCTCTCTCCCCGTTTTCCTCTCCCCATTACACTGAACTAAATTCACTAGATATTTTCAGAAAAAGACATGTACGGGCCATAATATTGTATCAAACAAATAGAAGAAACTTTTATCGTCACAAATTTTCTTATGATGATATTTTTTCTTTCCAGGACTTGCTAGGTTTTGATTTCTGGTCTCCTAAGTAATGAGTTAAGTACTTGACCATTATGCTATTATCTTGAATAGGAATATAGGATTATATGTCTATTCCATCTCTATCACTCTCTTTGTTTTATATGTAAGACGATACCATGTGTCCTACTAAAAAAAAAAAAAAACATCCCCTTGAGGGTTCAGTCTTTTCCCATAGGTTTCTATACTGCTTTCCCCTCCAACCATATCACAAATCTTTTTTCTGCTTAAAAAGGCTGTCATGTGGCAATTTGATGGCAATTGGAAGGAAAACGAGGCAGGACCGATAATAGAGGATCCAACCCCCTATTAACTAAATGGCTTTATGATGACGCACTTGATTATTTGAATTAGAAAAAGGGATTTTCCCATTGTTCAACAACGAAAGTATTATCCTTTGAGCACAAAGCTTGTTTTAATATTTTCCCCTACTTTTTTAATAATTGATGTGATCCCTACTCTGTACTTTCGCTTCTTTATGTTCTTTGTTGAAAAGTCTAGATGTGTATATATGACACATTAATATGTTTTTTCTAAATAGTAAATAAGGAAAGCAGCTTTTTTTTTATAGTAAAAATAAGGAATGCCGCCTTGTTTTTTTTCTTTTTTATTTTTCTTCTAAGGGAACACAACCATTTTAAGAAATGTCTTTAAAACACCATTACAAGCAAATAATTGATAAGCTATTTATTGAGATCTCACATTGGCTAGTTATTATAAAAATTAATCTCTTATAAAATTTGAACAATCTTTTCTATCCTGAGGTATCATTTAGGGGTGGAGTTAGGCCAAAACTCAAAATTTCAATACTATTTCGAACAGAATTGAGAAACTAGTTCAGAAAAGAAATTGATGAAGTAAACAATATGCTAAAATAGTTGAGGAACTAACTGAAACAAAAACAAGATAAGATACTAACAAAAAGATCCACAAAGATATGACTGATGATTGAATCTATTCAAATTATTTCACTTTCCTTCTTTCTTCTGTTACAAAGGAAAAATGAGTCAAATCCAGAAGCAAAAACAATGGGAAAACTAACTGAACAGGAAGACAGTAGCTAAGGTAGTTGAATAAAGATATGACTGTTGGGTGAATCCGCTAAAAATCATGTTAGTTTCTTTTTTCTTACTATATGTTGTATAAGCTTTAAGCTTTGAGATGGAAAAAAGTTGAATATCTAATGCACCAAGACAAATGCGTCTTGAACCTCCTCCTCCTTCCCCTTCCCCATCATCTTTGGCATCTCCTGATATACATCTGACCACAGCAAAACTTGTTAGTGCTATAGTAATCTTGTTCGTACTCGGTTTTCTCACAATCTACGGATCATACTGTTTTTGCAGAGACATTGATGGGTGTTGTACAAGACTGAGGAATTCGGTTTCAAGACGAGGCTCATCTAGGGTTCCTGCCATTAGGCCTCAACCAAGCACTAGGGAAGTTTCTTGTCCAAGGCGCCTTCTCACCGCAAAAAATTATTGTAGTAGTTGTGTTATTTGCTTAAAGGATTTCAAGTATTATGACTTATGTAGAATTCTTCCAATCTGCAATCACACTTTTCATGCAGCTTGCATTGATGACTGGGTGAAGTACAAGAATATTTGCCCTATATGTTGTTCGGTGATTCAATGACACTTAGCGAGCTGCCGGATTTGTGATTTGTAAGTCAAAATCAAGATCTTGAAACGCTGTTATTTTCCTTTAAAATCTGAATTTAATTGATTTCATCAGCTAGTGTTATGTCCTTTTGAGTTCAAATTGTATATTATATCCAGGATCTGATAATTCAGCATTTGTTAGCTTTTGCAATCAGGAATTTTGGGAAGGAAAAGAAAGAAGAAGGAAAATGCAACAGGAAGCATATTTCCTCTCATTTTTCTTCGCTAAAGTATAATAACAATCTCATACCAAATCTCAGAAATCGAAAAACTATTTTGAGGAAAGCATGACATCTTACTCATACAAGTAAAGGGATTTATTCATCGATTAGAAAAATAAAAAGTGGGAAACAGGGCTAGATCGATGATAAAATAGATACTCGGGTTGGATGCTGATGAAGGAAAGAGAGTTCTAAACTTATAATTTCAGTAGAATTCTGGGTTCCCTTCTCCATCTTAACCAAAAAGAAAAAAAAAAAAAGCAGAAAAGGAATATATTTGTTATGGACACATTTTGTGTATTGCTAAGTTCTCTTGGAAAAACTTTTTCTTAGTTTTTGGTAGGGAAAGATATTTCTTACTTCTTTCTGCAACAACTAAACACTAGAAAGAGAAATTAGAAAAGTCATTTTACATTGCAGCATATCAAATGTGCCCTTAAGTAATAGCCTAATGGCTGACCTGACTTCAGGAAGCCAGGGATCAAATACTAGTCAAGTAAAAAAGAAAAAGAAAAAGAAAAATCTTTAACTAGAGGATGAGATGTTCAATAAACATTATGAACTTAAGTAATATTTTGAAGTTAACCTGGCTGGAAGCCTCATGTAGGTGGATCTAGAGAACACCTACATAACAAAATCAAGACTTTCCGACGACATTACTTCTCTTAAGGCCAGATTTGTTTTGATTTTCCTATTATACGTCACATTTAAAAATTCAATCTAAATACCACAAGAAAAAGACACATTATCCAAACTATTATTTTCTCTTTTCTTCTCCTTTTGCTTTCCTATGGTAAATAAAGGCCAAAATAAAAGAAGGCAAAGAAGGTGAATGAGGTTGCATCAATATTCTAGCATTAAGGCGGTGGATCAATTCAAAAACCCCTTATTACCCAATAAATTTTGAGTTCCATTTTACATTTACCGCTTCTCTGATATATTTCAAAGAAAAATAAAACAGTGTTGCAATCATCTTTATATACTGCTATCTATTGGAGTTGTATTTTTTAGTTTTCCTATAAATATTATTTGAGTTATTTCTTAGTTATATGATTTTTTCTTTTTGTAAATATTAATATTGAAGTTGTTTCTTTCGTATCAAACGTGTTGTTTAAGTAATAGCTACTATATTGATGTAGGAAATAACCAATTATTAATGAATGTCAAATTTGTAGCTGAAGTAATTGAAAGTTTTTTTTAATAAATATCAGGTAATTAAAAAATTATTTGTAGCGAAAGCAACTGTCTATTTTTTGTTTTTCTTGTAACATGAAGCAACCTGTCAATGGTTATTATATTTTGCTAACGTTGGTTGAATATATCCAAACTTCGCTTTATTCCTTCTCGAAAACACTGCAAACGGTCACAAATATTAAATCAAAAATATAAGAATACCTCAATTAGAACTAGTCGTCTTTCCCTTCTCTCTCAAGCAATGCACGAATTTGAATTCTTCGCCTACTTTGGAGGTGCAGCTCTTGCATTTGTTCTGACTACACTCTCAATCAAATGTCTAAGCTACTGTAGCAGCCAAAATAACGGCCGGAGGCAAACTCCGCCAGCTGATTCCTCTGGCGACCGACTTCAACGAGAGATGCCGGAGGAGGCATCACGGGTTATCGAAGTGTTCGTGGAAGTTTCCGGCGAAGGAGCTGAAACGGAAGAAGATTTAAGCCAATGCTCGATTTGCATTTCAGAAGTAGAAGATGGTGACTTGTGCTGGCAACTTCCCGTATGCAACCACAGGTTTCATGCCGATTGTATCCAGAAGTGGTTGAAGAAGAACAAATCGTGTCCTTTGTGCCGGGAAATTGTCCGCTTTGTATGATTCTCTAGATATGCAGTTCAATTGTTATGTTCCTCAAAAGAAAGAAAAAGAAACAAAAGAAAAGAAAAGAAGATTCAATTGTTATGAAAATCATCTTTTCATATTCGCAAAGAGTTCGAGTTAGAATCTCGGCTGTTGTAACGACGACAATATTAGTATATCGACCAATTTAAGGTAAATATAGTGGGGTGTTTTTTTTTTGGATAATTAAATATAGTGCAGAGATTGTGAACTCTGATTGTACAAAGTTTTGCTGATGGCTTTTAGCTAGTTTTTCTTTTTTTTATTCATTTATACCGCACCATTAGATATATAGAAGGTTTTAGATTTAATACTCATTGAGAGCAATGTTCATTCTCTTTTCTTTATTTTTTGTAATAGTTTAAGATTTTTTTAAAAAATTATTATCAAAACAATATATTTAATAATTTAGAAAATCAAAAATTTACTTTTAGTTTAATTTAAAATTTACCGATACGAAACCATACCCAAATACGTAATCAGCTAGGCCATTTTCTTTCACCGAAAACGGGGGAAAAAAAAAAACGGGGAAATTTGTTTTTGGCGGTTGGGCGTTCAAGATGTGCCACGGCGAAGCTAGGTAGCTGCTTCTAGCGAGCAAGAGAAGTGAAGGTTGAATACCTACGTACGCGCTATATAAACATATAGTACATCGAAGCCAAGTAATGTGCTTTTCTATTCTTTTGGATCTCCTGGGTCCTCTGTTCCCATTCCTTGCAGTTCTAATGCCGTCAAGCTACAATGTGATAGCTTTTTCTTTAAGAAGGGAAAAATGTTTTTGGGCTTCCTTTTTTCTTGTAGATTTCTATATTTCATTTTTTTTAAAAAAAATCTTCGGTAGATTTTTTCTTGAAAAAAAGGTAGCTATATAGCAGTTTCATGGCGGTTAAAAAGAGAATTAAATAAGACGACACTGGCGTTTAGATGCTTTCCTCTACTACTTAAGATTTCTCAAATTGATTGAGAGCAGAATGAAAATTAATCCCTTAAAATGTCGGAGAATAACAAATGAAACCTTCAACTCGTGTTTATATTTTTATATAAAGTTTTGATTTCATCCAATTAAAAAATTTTAAACAATAGGCACAAATTACAGTGCGCTTCTCGTACTTCTGGATTTGAGGTAGGTTTTTCAATTTTCCTCAAAAAAAGGAAAAAAAAGAGATAGGCATTTTACTTTTCCTCAAAAAAAAAAAAAAAAAAAAAGAGATAGGTATTTCACACTTGTGGCATGGTTAAGTAATACTTCCTTTCTTCATTTTATTTCCTTTGATTGTATTTGATCATATACGAAGTTTTATGTAAAAGTTTACATTATATTATAAAAATAATATAATATAATAAAATATAAAAAATATGTAAATCAACTTGTACTTATGTATAATTTAGATATATAAAAATAATATATAATAGAATTAATAATTAATTTATAGTATATAATATATTAATTTTTTTTATAAAAAGTTAAATATTTTTAGATATCTAAATATAATAATAAGAATGTCATTAGACATGGAAAGGAGGGAGTACCATACTTTTTGAAAACATTTCTTATTATATAAAAGGATTTTGGTTTGATCCATAACCACTATAGATCCCACGTTCTTCGGAAAAAATTTTAAAAGAAAAAACCTTGTAAAATCTATACTTGGCCAAAGTGGCGGACGTGCCCATGGTTGCCGGATTCCGTTGGGGACTAGAATTAAAAGTTTTGAAATGTAATAGACGTGAGACAAAAATAATAGGAGAAAAAAAAAGGAAAGATTTGGGACTAACTTCGCACGTAAGAAATAGTTTTGAGGCCAAGTATGCCAATTACGCTTTATTAATGATCATGCTTATATTTGCTGAAAACATTTTATCTGTTACAGTATAGCAACAATATAGGAAAAATTAAAGACGATAAATATACGAAATTTAGGTAGTTTGGTCAATGTGACTTATGCCGATGTGCAGAAAGATTCAACTTTTCTTATTTTTTTAAGAATCACTACAAAGATAATATAATGATAAAACCCTCCTACTATTAAAGAAAGCCCTATAACTACATGAAATGCAAATTAACTTAGGAAACTATCAAAATTGACTAATTCATTGCGTTAAGGAACATGGTCTTGTGCTTATGACTTTGACTGCAATAATTAATTTTTGAACGTGACTACTTCAAATAAAGAAATTTAACAACTAACAATAAATAAATGCTCAATACCACTTTTTTATGACATTAGCAAAAGAGATTACTTTAATGAAAAAAATGAAGATTAAGGTATTAAAGTGAAAAAGTATATAAAGATTAAAATATTTTAGCGATAAAAACCTTTTAATCTATCACAAATAGTCAATCCACTAACCATCGAGAGCGAAATATTTTCGTACAAGTATTATGGAATTTATTTGCTACCTTCAATGCTTTATTTACTTCAACCTTTCTAATTTTGCACTCTTTCTAAAAGTGTGCATTCCATTAATCTATTTCTGTTCTACATTGCTAAACCGGGGAAAGATATCGAAAGGAAATCTGCGAAAGATACCTATTCAAGATTTTTATTGAAGTTTTATAGAAGCTCATGCAAGATATTCAGTTTGGGCGAGAAATTGTTTTACTAATCCCCTAGATAATTACCTTGCTTTTGTTTTGATGAAAAGCTTTCTCACGTTAATCAATATCTCATTACCACCCCTAAAATCTCTCTCTTTAAGCCATGCCTTCCACTACAGGCTTGGAATTTTCTTTTCTCGTGTCTATAGAAGCCGTTCTCATCGCTGTCCTGCTCGTTGTGGTGTTCCTGGCGTGCGGGAACCGGACACACGAAGAAGCAACAGCCAGCCCACTTTCCGGCCACCCACCGCAGGGCCAGCTGCGGGAGGCGACATCTGTCCATGTCAGCTCAAGTCCACAGCTGCAGCTACAGGCTTCGCCAAGGGACATTGTAATAAATATCTGTAGTGCAAGGGTTCCAGTTCAAAACAGCGACAGAAGCAGAGGCAGTGGCGTCCGGCCGAAAGAAGAAGAAGATTGTTCTATTTGTTTGTCATGGGAGGAAGATAATGAGCTCTGTACATGGGTGGGTCTGCCTGGCTGTGAGCATCGGTTTCACTTCCATTGCATTAAAACATGGTTAGAGAAGGAAAATACCTGCCCATTGTGTCGAAAATCAGTTTTTGAGTAGACGATAACCAGTAGACCGAAAGAGTTGGACCCTGTTAATTGCAGGATTTGTTCTAATTAAGAAGCAATACTCCTTTCTCTGTTTTGCTTTGTTTTTTGTTTTTTTTTTTGGGGAAAAGAAGAAGTGAAGCTCCTATTTTTACTAAAGATATTTGTATTTATACTTTCTTTGATTGGTGGGCTTTTCTTTTTTTTTTTTTGGGTAAATCCTGAGCTGTTATAATTTTGCTTTTGGAACTTTTATTTTTTCTTTCTTGATCTTTTCTAAAAGGAGTTGCCCATGAGAATTCAAGAGTGAAACCTTTTTCTCCCATGGGGTCACAGTGGGCGACCTTGCCCAGTACGACAAATCCGCAGCCCGTTATGGATTGTGGTGGTTACCCATACTAATTCGTTTGCCACCCAACAAATTTCTTTAGGGTATGTTCACGTAATAAAAATATATGAGAAAATTAATGTTAGTTACATTAAAAATTTATATTGTTGAATTAATGTTAGTTACATTAAAAATTTATGTTATTGCATTTTAAAAATTTATTTCCTAATCAATAAGGGTTCAATTTGATCCGCTCCCTTCCTTTCTATAAATGTTTATCAATTAAAACGCATACATAAGTGCCTCTTGAACAATACTGCCATGACTATATGTTTTTATATATTAATATTCTGACATTTAATCAATATAAAATTCTATTGCTTAGAAGCATCATTTACCAACATGTAATTCCAGGATTAGACTCTTCCCTAACGCGTCAATCTTATGACGAACGTCGCCCGTAGAGCAGCCATATATCGTGTGTATATATGTATATATATAAAGGGCAAGTCATTTTCATAAAATTTTCTAATTGCTATCTCCAAGAATTTTGGAGATTTTATTAGCAATATAGCCGGACATTTTGCATTTTACAAGCAATCATTTAACATAATGACAATGGGAATCATTTTGCGCATCTGTATTAAATCTTCGATACTCGTCTCTATAGAACTTGTGAATTTAGAAATTCAGCAATAGCAATGGCAGACATGGCGGCCGCCACCCACTTGTTTGCAAACCCCTCCTTTCACACAATCGCTGATGCAAAATGTCCAGCATTTGCCGTTGTTTTCAGGACTGTCATCCTGACCAGGTTGACAGTGCCCAAGTTGTGGATGATTCTGGCAGCATTTTCCTGCTTCAAGCACATCAATGCAACCTACATGCAGCAATTACAAATATTTAATACATAACAACGTGAATTTATGATAAATTTCTAATTTCTATGTTGAAGTCTCTGTCGATTGGAGAATTCTAACTCACAGCGGTATATACAACAAACAGAAAGTAGCCATATAGTTGCCCAAGATCACCAAACATACCTGAGAGGAGAACAAAGGAAAAAATAAAGAGTAGAGAAGTACTCTTCTGTACACCCTTCATTTTTTCCCCTTCTGCGTATGAGAATAAAAGATTAAGATAACCATTTTATAGTGCCAAGTCCCGCGAAGCAAAGGCATTAATCACTACAAGTGTATGAATTTCCGATAACAATGGATAGCTGGAAGCAATATTAGACATTTATGGTCCGAAATTCTTGTTAAGGTGAACGAGCAACAAGACGTACCACATAATGAACAATGAATTGCTGTGATAACTGAAAACTTTTGAGGCCAAACGCTTGTTCAGGAAATCCAGTGACAAATTATTAATTTCTGGAATCTTTCTCCAATATTTTCGTAAAATTAAGTATATTGAAGTTGGGGGGTTGGGGGGGTGGGTGGGGACTCTCTCCATTCACAATTGAATGTCCATTTTAACTTGGTATAAAATTAATGGTGTACTTTGATTATAAAAAAATTACTATGATATATTGATTAATTAAAAAGGTTAATAATTAAACCCACATGTTAGGACCCTTGTATTAATAAAGATTACTTCTTCTAACATAAAAAGATTATCATTGAAAGTTCAAATAAAATATATAACTATTTAAAAAAATTAACATTCAATTATGAACATCTTTAAACTGAAATATAAACATTCAATTGTGGATAGATGGAGTGCTAGATTTGGAATCAATTGAACATTTTCTAGTTATATGTTTTATTTTGGCATATCTTTTCCTAATGATTAACCCATGGAAAGCATAGGGAACATCTCCTTATTAATTAAGAATGTGATGAAGACATCAAGAGTTGTATAATATACGTTAGACTATCTATATGTAAGCATGCATATGATTTTGTTCACGAACAAAAAAGCTAATCCTTAAACGAAGTGAATGCAACTTCTTTTCTCTTGCATGCCTTCATTCTGGTTTCACCTATTCATAAGTGTGGACTCAAGGCAGTGGATGTAGATCTTGAAGAGATCGAACCACTATAAATTGCTTGTGCTATTTGCTCTTTCTTGTGTATTGCTTTATCATTGTGTTCATTGCATTTTCATTGAGTCAATTGAGTATAATCTTTCAAAACCAAGTTCATAAAAAGGAAATAGTTAAAGACCTAATTCACGCCCCTCTTAGGTCTTTCAATTGGTATCAAAGTAAGGGCTTCTTTGTGTGGTTTGACAACCTAGAAGTTAAGATCTTATGGCTAATGTTTCAAACTTACCTTATTTGGAAGGATCTTCTACAAATAGACCTTCATTGTTTGATGGAACAAATTACATATTTTGGAAATCTTGAGTTAAAATATATATTTGTTCTATTAACTTTGATTTGTGGAATATTGTTGAGAAAGGTCCTTACATACCAATGAGAATGAGAGCTGATGGAATCACTAGAGAGCCAAAGCCAATGGACGAATATGATGAAGGTAACTCTAAAATGATGACATTAAATTACCAATCATGAATATCTTGAGTTATACATTGGATGTGAATGAGTACAATCGAGTGAGTGAATGCGACACTGCTCACGATATATGGAGATTTTTTCAAGTAACACGAGGAAAGAGCCAATATGTGCTTTATGGAAATCAATGATGAGGTACAATTCACTTCTTCTACTTCTACTTGTTGTGATGATGATATTGATGATCATAGTGAATTATTTGTTGAAATGTATAAAGAATTAAAAAAGTCTTCAAAAGGAAATAAGGAAATAAAATTCAAAATTAATGAGTTATTAAATGAAAATTCAAAATTATATTGTGAAAACAAAAATTTTCTTGAATCTATTGATTGTTTAAATATTGAAAAGGAAGTTTTAAATATTTCTTTACAAAATATGTCCCTTGAAAATAAGACTCTTTGTGAAAAGATTTTCTCTTAAAAATATACTTGTTGATCATGAAAATTTGAAAAACAAAGTTGATGATCTCACCTTATGTATTGAAAAATTCACAAAAGGAAAGGACAACCTTGACAAACTTCTTGGAGCCCAAAGATCCCCTTTTATTAGAAATGGTATTGGTTATAATTATGTAAATAATGGACCTAAATATAAAAATTTCTTTGTTAGAGTTACTTCTTGTTCAATGCATCATACATATTGTGGAAAACATGGACACAAAGCCATTAGGTGCTCCGTTAAAAGAAAAATAGAAAATAGTATTAAAACTATTTGGAGAGTAAAGGGAATCATCACTAACTCTCATAGACCAAAGCAAATATGGGTACCAAAAGTCTCTTCATCTCATTTGGTGTAGGTACACTTTTCTCCAAGATCAAGTGCCACTAAATTGTTTCTTAATAATGGCAGCTCAAGACACATGATAGAAAATGAATCACTCATTAGTGAGCTTTAAGTTACAAACGAGGAATTCATTACATTCGATGACAAGGTGAAAGGAAGAATTCTTGGTATAGGTAACATTGGTAAAGATTCTTCCTCCCTCATTAAACAAGTTTTGCTCATTGATGATTTGAAAGATAACTTGCTTAACATTAGTCAATTATGTCACAATGATTAAAAAGTTGAATTTAATTGTAATACTTGCACTATACTTGATGGTGTCAATGATAGAACTATTTTTGTTGCAAATTGTATTAGTATTGGTTATGTGCCTTGTCTTGATGAACTTGTTGCTTATAAAGTTAGATGATTTTCCATTCATTTATGGCATAGCAAACTTGATAATGTTAGCATGGACTTGTTGAATATTTTTTAAGAACTTGTTAAATGATTACCAAAAATTCATTTTGAGAAAAATCATCCTTGTAATACTCGCCAATATGGAAAACAAACAAAATTCTCTTTCAAACCTAAGAATATAATTTTCAAAACCTCTTGAAATTGTTTGTATGGATTGTTTGGACCAATGAGGATCACTAGTCTTGATGGTAAGAGGTATTCATATGTGATTGTTGATGATTTCTCTAGATTTACATGGGTGATCTTTCTAGCTCAAAAGGATGAAGTTCTTTTCTTGAATTTGTAATACTTTTTAAAAGGGTCCAAATCTCCCTTGAGTGCAAATTCCTTTCTATTAGAAGTCACAATGGGAGAAAATTTTACAATCAAGATTTTACAAAACTTTGTGATGAGAATGAGATTGTTCACAAACTTTTTGGCTGTCAAAACACCTCAACAAAATGGAGTTGTTGAAAAGAAAACTTGTACTTCACAAAAATGGCTAAGTTTATGCTTGGTGAAAATTCTTTACCCAAAATATATTTTGGGACAAAGTTAAAAACACTGCTTTGTTATGTTTTGAATAGAGTTCTTTTGAGGCCATTTTTAAGGAAAACATCTTTTGAACTTCTATTTGATAGAATACTCTAGAATTTGAACATGCATGATAAGTTATATCAAATATACATGAATATGCGTAACAAAATACTTTATATTGTATATCACTAGCCTGTATTGCCTATTTCAAAGTGTTTGGTAGTAAGTGCATTATATTGAATATGCGCGATAACTTGAAAAATTTGATAGAAAATTGAATGGCGGGATATTCTTTGGTTATTCCTCTAACAATGCATAGAAAATCGAATGACGGGATATTCCTTGGTTTTTCCTCTAACAACAAGGCTTATAGAGTTATACAATAAAAGAACTTTATATGTTGAGGAAACCATACATTAAGTTTTGATGAGTCTAACATCTATTTGGATAGAAGAGATGATGATGATGCATGTGCTTCCATGAATGATAAGCAAACTCATCTTCAAGTTCCAACCTTGAAAGATCATACCAATGAAGAAGAGATGATTAAGCAAGAATAAGATAACCAACCTAGTGGTGACCAAGAGCTACCAAAGGATCTAAGATATGCAAGAGGCCACCCTAAAAAGCAAATCATTGGTGATGTATCTCAAGATGTTAGAATGAGATGGTACTTGATATTCTATATTTGTGCTTCATATAATTATCATTTTGAGCTTGATTTTATGTTAAATTTTGGTGTTTTAATCACCATTTATACTCCCTTTATCTATTATTTGCTTTAGGTGATATTATTAAAGATTTGGAATTAAATGAAGCAAATAAGGGAAATTTACACAATGAAGAACAATAGAGAAATGCAGAGGAAAAACAGACTGGTAGACATATTTCAAGTTAGATTTTGACCTCTATGAAGATTTCAAATGCAAACTTGGTATTCTAGACAATTATAGAGGACATTCTGAAGTTTTCATAATGGTAAATTGTGTGTCAATCAGAGTTCATTTACCTACCCTACTTATGCTGCAAAGTCACCTGTTTTGCATTGGGTTCCATTTTTGATACAGTTTGGTATAATGATCATACCTTGAGTTCTAGATGCTCAATTGATGTGATTCAAATCTCTGTAGAAATATAAGATGCTGATCTACAACTTTCAAGAAGACATCAAGACATATATCAGCCGATTTGGTGGTCTGAATTCACCTAGAAGTCAAAACAGTGTCACAGTCGGGCAGCAGAAACTTGCACCAAAACTGGGGACAAGCGGCGCCATTTGGGGGAGATTTTGTGAAACTGCTTTTAAGCTGCATTTCTCTCTCTTTTGGGGGAGATTTTGATACCCCTTTAGGGCAAAAATGAGAGAGAGGGCTGGAGTGGCCAGAAAACAGCAAAAACCTACTCAAATCCCATCCCAAATCTTCATCTTTGCAAGAGAAATCAAGAGAGAAGATTGAATCTTTGAAGAAGGAGAACATCCACCCTGAAGATTCCAGACAAAAGCTGCAACTTTCTCAGCAAAATCGTGAAGAACTTCAACCTTGAAGAAGAGAGGAGATTTCAACCATGAAAATGAGCAATTCTTCCTCTTTCTTTGTTGTTTTATGTTCTTTGATTTGTAATATATTGATGAATTAAACTTTTGAATACTTGGATGGGTATGAACCCTAGATTTTGCCTATGTGAATGAGGTGTTTCATTGGTTGATTGAATTTGAATTTCTTGTGAATTGTTTGTGGGTTTGAATGGTTGAATTGATTGCGTGGATTATGGATGCATAATCTGGAATTTTTGTTCACTTGGAATTGAGAAATGAAGAGTGATTGACAATTGATTCAAAATCTGGAAATTTTCACTTGGAATTGAGAAAGGAAGGGTGAAATAGACCATACACAAACAATGGGGATGATTTAGGTAACTAGAGATAGAAACCTAAACATCTTCTTGATAATTAGAGAAATCTAATTGGAAATTCACAATTCTTAATGCATTCTTGGGTTGAATTGGTTAGAAAGAGATTTCAAATAATTAATCTAAGAGTAGAGAACTTTCATCTAGAGATAGAGTGAGTTCTATCATTGGAATTTCATCAAACATAAGAAGTGAAATTTATCAACCAAGGGACATTTCTATCACATAGGTAATTCTAGGGGGATTAACCATCCAAGTATTGTTTTCTCAATTGAATTCTCTCTTGCAAACAAAGATTAGTTAAGCTAGTTTAATTACTTAAGTTAGATTTCTTTTCCTAGTAATTATTCCAACCATTTTCTTAAACAAATTTGTTAGGCTAAACAATAGAGTAGAAGTGAGTAATGGTATTTAACCATCCCTGTGGATACGATATTTAAACTTACTTTCCATTATACTAATTTAAACGATGGGTGCACTTGCCTTGTGTTTGTGTGCAAATTGTTGAGGATTATGATAAAATTGAGTATAAAGGCATAGAAACAAAACACAACAAGTTTTTGGCGCCGTTGCCAGGGATTTTGGTTAATATTAGGTGTTAGCCCTAAGGGCAAATCATGTAGTTTTGATTAATGACAAATATTGATGAGAACTAACTTGTATGTTGTGTGATATGATTTGTGGATTAAGAAGTTTGAAGTCTCATTGCCTTGAGCTAAAATGCAAGAACAACTCCAATATGTCAAAGTGATTGAAGATTGAAGAGTTTGTTCAAGATGTTAGAAGGCTTTGAAGACATGAAGTGTAGGTTGCATGTGCATAATAGGTAACCTTTGTAAACCCTACACTCTTAAGCCTTGGAATCTATGAATTGCAATTGAGAGCACAAAACTTGATTTAAATGGTTTCAATGGTTTTGAACTTACCTAAATTATCAAGTTTTCATAAATGGTTTTTGCACTTAAAAGGTCTTTAATGACTTATCTTTGAGGCTAGAATGTTTTTCAACTTGTTTGAATTGATTTAAACATGTTTTGAAAAAGTTTGAAAAATTCTGATGCAAGATTCAGACGCAGGGCAAAAAATTCGATCGTCCGAATTTTGTAGCAAAAGTTTGCTACTATTCTTCCAGAGAAATTCGGAAGAAGATTCGGATGCATGAAGAAAAATTCGATCGTCCGAATTTTGTAGAGAAAAATTCAGACGCAGAATTTGGTCGTCCGAATTTTGTAGCGAAAAATTCGGATGCAGAAATCGGTCGTCCAAATTTTCTGAAACTAGCCGTTACTAGCCGTTTTATGGCTGTTTTAACTGATTTTCAAATTCTATAAAGGCTAGAAACTCTAGATTTTTGAAAGAACTTTTGAACATTCAAAATCCTTGAAGCTCTAACTTGTTTTACATCAAAATTATATCAAAAGCTCTCAAATTGCCTTGTGCTCAAAGATTGAAATTCAAGATTCCAAAGGCAAGAAGTGAAGTGGTACTATCAATTGTATTCATCCACCAAGAATTGTTGGTAACATCTAAACTCTATCTTTATATTATTGTTGTGATTGATACAAGGTTCTCAAGAGGCATAAAACCCTTGTGGAGGGTGAGCCAAAGACTAGATTAATCAAGGTTGTTTGTGTAAAACCCATTGGTGAGGGTGAGCCTTGGATTAGATTGGTCTAGGTTGTCTAGTGACATAAAACTCTTAGTGATAAGAGTGAACCTTGTTTATTATATTGAAAAGAGGTTGTTGTGGTAAAACCCATTGAAGGGTGAGCCTCTTGTGTAATTGCTTGGATTAAGCATATAGTGAATTGGTTGAAATCCTTGAGTGTGGACTCAAGGTAGTGGATGTAGATCTTGGAAAGATCGAACCACTATAAATCGTGTGTTCACTTGTTTATAGCTTTACTTGTTTACATACTTGTGTTAATATTATTTGTTCTTAATTATTGATTGATTGGTTGTGGTGTTATTATTTGATCATATTGTATCAACCATTAAATCACATATAAACTTAGAGCTTGTGAATTAAAGAAAAGCTTTTATTACGGCAAAGGATTTGCAAAAAGGGAAAAGATTTTTGATAATTAGCCAAAGACCTAATTCACCCCCCTCTTAGGTCTTTCAATTGGTATCAGAGCTAGGTCTTCTTTTTAAGGTCTAACAATCTAGAAGTAAAGATTATATGGCTAGTTTATCAAATTTACCTTATATGGAAGGTTCATCTACAAATAGACCTCCTTTGCTTGATGGTTCTAATTATACACTTTGGAAATCTAGAATTAGAATTTTTATTTGTTCTATTAACTTTGATTTGTGGAGTATCATTGAGAAAGGTCCCTATGTGCCTATGAGAATAAAGGCTGATGGAATTACAAAGGAAGTAAAGCCTATGGAGGAACTTGATGAGAATGATTCAAGAAAGATAACTTTAAACTACCAAGCAATGAACATCTTGAGTTGTGCATTGGACGTGAATGAATACAATCGAGTGAGTGAATGCGACACCGCTCACGATATGTGGAGACTTCTTCAAGTAACACATGAGGAAAGAGCCAATTTGTGCTTTATGGCAATAAATGATGAGGTACAATCCACTTCTTCTACTTCTACTTGTTGTGATGATGATATTGATAATCCTAATGAGTTATTTGTTGAAATGTATGAGGAATTAAAAAAGGCTTCAAAAAGAAATAAGGAAATGAAACTCAAAATTAATGAGTTATTGAATGAAAATTCAAAATTATTTTGTGGGACCAAAAAACTTCTTGAATCTATTGATTGTTTAAATATTGAAAAAGAAGTTTTAAATGTTTCTTTACAAAACATATCTCTTGAAAATAAATCTCTTTGTACAAAGGTTTCTTCTCTTGAAAAAATGCTTAGTGATCATGAAATTTTGAAAAAGATAATTAATGATCTTACATCATGTGTTGAAAAATTTACAAATGGAAGAGACAATCTTGACAAACTACTTGGATCTCAAAGATCTTCTCTTGCTAAAAATGGTGTTGGATAGAATTATGTCAATAACGTGCCTAAACATAACAACTTCTTTGTTAGAGCTACTTCTACTTCCTTCTATCATACTTGTTGTACTTATTGTGGAAAACATGGACATAAAGTCACCAAATGTTATGTTAAAAGAAAAGTAGAGAATGGTGTAAAAACTATTTGGAGAGTTAAGGGAACTATTACTAATCCCCACGGACCCAAGAAAGTATGGGTACCAAAGGATACTTCCTCTCCTTTATTGCAGGTATACTACAATTCAAACTCAAGCTCCACTAAGCGGTATATTGATGATGTTGGCTTAAAGAATAACGGAAAACATCTCATTCATAATCAAGGTTGAAGCAACCAGTGAAGGATTTGCTTTTGAGACAAGAAGAAAGGAAGAATTCTTGGTGTAACCAATGTTGGTAAAGGTTCCTTTCTTCTTTTTAAACAAATGTTGCTTAGTGCTGATTTGAATTATAACTTGCTTAGCATTAGTCAAAGGTGTGACAATGAATGAAAAGTTAAATGACACCATGCGAAGTTTCAGTTGAGAATCTCTTTTGTTAAGATTTGAATATTTACCAACCATGACTTGTCAATTGCTTCTATGAAGTTGATTAGGTAAGATTGATGATATGAGATTGAATTCATGGTTGATATGTTTTTGAAATTGATTATATGTCATGCTAAAATGATTAAAATAGCTATAATTGAATAC
Organism: Rauvolfia tetraphylla; assembly: GCA_030512225.1. Lineage (NCBI taxonomy): Eukaryota > Viridiplantae > Streptophyta > Magnoliopsida > Gentianales > Apocynaceae > Rauvolfia > Rauvolfia tetraphylla. Next base: position 3,975,055 of record JAJQKT010000062.1, read on the forward strand.
CTATGCATTTCCTTGGCCAAAAACATCTTTATGAAACTTTACAAAATGCTCGGATTTGAAGTTTGGATGTAGACCATAAGTTCGGTCGCCCAAACTTATATGACAAAATGATATTTTGTGATTTTGATCAATTACTTACAAAATATTTTAATGTGCTCTTTATCTTGATAAGCTTGAATATCTTGTTGCTTATGATAATTATTTTCTTGGCATAGAAGCTTTGATCATGTGAACATGGATTTATTGAACAAACTTTTATATCAAGATTTAGTTAGAGGATTGATAAAAATGTGCTTTGAGAAAATTTTCTTTGAGATACTTGTCAATATGGAAAACAAACAAAATAATTTTTCAAACCCATGAAATGATTTTATACCTCAAAACATCTTGAGCTTGTTCATATGGATTGATTTGGACTTATGAGGAACTCTAGTATTGATGACATGAAGTATGCCTTAGTAGTAGTTTTTGATTTCTCAATATTTACTTTAGTAGTCTTCTTTGCTCAAAAAAACATAAAGTGTTTCATAAATTTGTAAAACTATTCAAAAAGATTCAAACCTCCCTTGAGTGCAAAATTGATTTCCAATAGAAGTGACAATGGGAGAATTTTACAACCAAGTCTTTACAAAATTTGTGATGAAAATTGAATTTCATATAATTGTTTCAATTGCAAAAACCCTCACAACAAAATGGTGTTATTGAAAGAAAAATTTGAACTTTACAAAAATTGGTTAGATCTATGCTTTGTGAAAATTCTTCTTCAAAAATATGTTTTCAGTCGGAACCATAAACAACACATGCTATGATGAATAGAATTCTTTCAAGATCATTTTGAAGAAAAATATCTTTTGAAGTTCTCTTTTATATAATTCCTCAAGTTGCATTTTTTTAAAGTGTTTGGTTATAAATGTCTTATCTTGAATACTTGTGATAACTTTATTAAATTTGATAGAAATCCGGATATAGTATCTTACATTTGCTTGGAAAGAAAAGAAGAAGATGATGTAGGTACATCTATGAATGATTATCAAACCCATCTTCAAGCACCAACTTTGGAGGATCATACCAATGAGGAAGAAATGATTGAACATAATCAAGATGACCAACCTAGTGGTGACCAAGAGCGTCCAAAGAACTTACAATATTCAAGAGGCCAACCTAAGGAGCAAATCATTGGTGATATCTCCCAAGGATTAAAAATAAGTACTTTATCAATAACTTTGATCTTTTATCTCATATGAGCCTAAATGTATTGATGATGCATTGTGTGATGATTTTTGGATTATTGCTATGCAAGTGGAATTAAATCAATTTGAAAGATACAAAATTTACAAATTCCTAAATCTCATGATCATTCCATTATTGGAACTAAATGGTTTTTAGAAATAAACTTATTGAATCCGGAGAAGTTATTAGAAATAAGGTTAAACTTATTGCCCAAGGATTCAATCAAAAAGAGGGCATTGATTATAATGAGACTTTAGTTCCGGTTAGTAGATTTAAATCAATTAGAATGATTTTGGCATTTGCATGTTTAAAGGTTTCAAACTCTTTCAAATGAATGTCAAAAGTGCTTTTTTAAATGGTTCTAATGAGGAAAAAGTTTATGTGGAACAACCACCCGGTTTTGATCATAAAAAGTTTCCTAAACATGTTTTCAAAATTATCCAAAGCTTTGTATGATTTAAAACAAGCTCCTAGAGCTTGGTATGAAAAATTGAGTGATTTTCTTCTTTCAAAAGGATTTTCAAGAGGAAAGGTTAACACTACTATTTTCATAAAAAACCTCTTGTAACAATGATCTATAAGTTGTCCAAATATATGATACAATTTTTGGTGTTTCTAATACTTCACTTTGTGATATGTTTTCCAAGTTAATGAAAAGTAAATTTGAAATGAGCATGATAGGAAAACTCAATTTCTTTCTTGGCCCACAAATCAAGCAAACCAAGGATGGCACTTTCATGAATCAAGTTAAGGTATAAGCACTTCCATAAGTTTATCAACCATGCTTGACAAGAATAAAAAGGTTTCATAGGAGTAGTCAACTCTATTTGATAGCAAGTAGAAACAATATTATGTTTGTCATGTGCTTGTGTACTAGATTTCATCTTGTCCTATAGAATCTCATTTGATTGTTGTTAAACACATTCTCTATTACCTTATTAATACTCTAAGTGATTATGGTCTATATTTCAAATGTGTGGCTATATTATGTGATAACACTAATGCAATAGATTTGACCATCATACTATTCAACAAACTAGGACAAAGCATATAGAGATCAAACTTCATCTCATTAGATATAATTCTACTAAGGATAATACTTATTTAAAGCATGTTTGCATTCATTGATATCGTTACTAAGTCATTGGCCGAAGAAAGGTTTGACCAATCTTAGAAGAAGCTTAGGGATTTCAAAATTTAATAACTAACAAGTATAGGGATTTCAAAATTTAATAACTAACGAGTATATTCAAGTGTGTAGCTCCAGGTGAGGACAAAGAATCCTAGCATGAGAAAAGGAAAGGGAAAAGCCAAAGATAGAGAAGGAGGACTAGTAACCAACGAACCAAGGAAGGTTTATGTTTCTCAAATCATGTCATGGCTGGATAGATTTGTCATAGTGGAGGCTGCTACTGAATTTGATGATTGGACAAAAAGGATCCATAAGACAAATCCAAGCCACAAGGTGGATGTCATCAAACTATCCGAAATGGGTAATATACTCTCATTTTTAAATAATATGAGCTGGACTAGTTTGCTTGTGTTTGATGCTATTACATTACTTAGTTTATGAAGTCTAAGCAAATATTAAGGAAGAAAGAGCTGAGCAAGTTGGTAATAAAGCTATTAAGTGGTATTCTTCAAAAATATCACAAGTTGATTCTTAAGATTGAAAATGCATTGCTCAATAGAATTTTGTGATGTTGAGGATGTTGGGTTTATGCATTATTCTTTCGGGGAACATTGTTTTATAAGTGAGTTATACTCACATGAAAGAATTAAGAATGCCTATATAAATGATAGAAGCCTCAAGACTAGAAAGGAGAGCGAGATAAATGCTTTTTGATGCTAGTGAAAGAATTTTGCATCATATGCTTACTACCTTGATTATAGCATACCTTGGGCACAAATCTTCTGCTGATAATATGCATGCTGTAATTATGCTAGCTATGCATAAGAAAAGAAAAATGAATTTTGGATATATAGTGCTAAATGATATAATGGCAGCTAGAAGAACCGAGCATAAGGCATTGTTGTATGGAAGGTTATTAACAGGAATTTTCTCCAAGTGCAATGGTTTACCAATAAAGAGTGAAGAAGTCTACACCAACAACTCACTAAAGAGAATTCCTTGGACACTTGATGATGATAATGTATGAAGAACTGGAAGAGAAACTCCTCTAAGGGGGTGATAGAAGAGATGCTAGTGATGTTGAAGAAAGTGAGGAGGTTGAGGAAGAAGAAAATGAAGAAGAAGAAGAGAATGAAGAGAAATTCCTTGCTGGAAAAAGGAAAGTTAAAATGAGGCATGAGTCACCAAGTGAGTGGGAGCAACTCCCCACAAAAAGAAGACTATTTGAAGAGGTACCCTCTATTGAAGGAAAAGAAGTTGAAGGTGATAATCTCACTAGAAGTGATATCATAGTTGCTTAGCTGTTTCAAGAGACATTGAACAGCCATGTACATGAAGTGGAGAAGATGAACAAATTCTTTGGTCCTTTGCTCAAATGATTCTTGGCAAATTTGATGGTTTAGAAGCTAGAGTCAAGAATATTGGAGAAGACTTGAGAAAGATTTCTCAAGTGGTTTTAAATGGTGAAAGTTCCTATAAAGCCAAATGAAGAAGATGAAGAAGATAATATGGGTGAAGATGGCAGCAACAAGGATGATATTAATGACAGTGAAAATTGAGATGGCTATCAATTTGTTGCCAAAGAAGACAAAGATGAAGGAAAAGGCAGTGAAGCAACCCAAGAAGGAGAAGAGCATGAGAATGAAGAGTAAAGAGGTAAAGCCCAAGAGAACAAGTAAGAAGAAGGAGGTGAAGGAAGTTTAGCAAAGTCACATCACAAATCCATCACCAATTTCCTTCAGCCAAAAGATCAAGGGAAACATGACCATGAAGAGCATCCAAGACTAAGCCTTTCTATCCCTAAACTCTATTTTGTTGCTTATTTTAGTTTATGCCTTGATGAACATGTTAAGCTTTAACATTGAAATTTACTTGTGCCTTTCTAAGTCATTATAATGTTTTGAAGCTCAATGTGTGAAATCAGTTTAATAAGAGCTTCTTTTGTTTCACTTTTGTTGTCCAATTACTCTTACCCCATTTTTGATTGATGACAAAAGGGGGAGAAGAAATGTGATGACAAAATGTGTGAAAATATGAAATAGCAGTGGAATTCCTCATGCATGAAGAGAAAATGTGTGAATTTCCTGAAAATCCATGCATATGTCAAGGGGGAGAAAGAATGACTACAAAATGTGCTATGTGCTTGTTATAATGTGAATCATGCTGAAATGTGTGCAATGAGTAATGTGAAAATATTTGGCTGCAATTCTGTATTTGGACTCATTGTGGAAATATTTGGCTACTTTTGAAATGTAAATTGAATATGTTATAATATGTGAGGTTTTGGTTATTTTCTAAGATTTTGGAATATGCTTAAGATGAGTTTGAAATCTTGAACTTGGTTCTTGACTTGACCTATGATTTTGAATTACTTTAAGAAAACAACTGAATGCATGAATTTTGTGATTTTGCAAAGCTAAACTGAGTGCCATTGTAGACATACGTGTTTGAATACTTCAACATTTCATTTTAAATGGCAAAATCACCTTTTCAAACTTGTTGCAAAAAATTGGACTCAAAATTCGGATGCAAGGTTTAAAAATTTGGATGCATCCATATTTGTTGTCAAAATGTGCTCATTTGTTGTTCAAATTGATTCAAATATATTTTATTCTCTTCCATTATGTTTGAACAACCTTAGGAAACATTTATTTCACATTAAACTTTCATTATATTGAATTTATTGCAATTTGGACTTGGAATGTCAAAATTCGGATGCATGAGTTTAAAAATTCGGATGCATAAGTTTAAAAATTCGGATGCATCCATATTTCATTGTCAAAATGTGCTTCTTTGTTGTTCAAATTGATTCAAATATGTTTTAATCTCTTCTAATATGTTTGAACAACCTTAGGAAAGCTTATTTTCAAAAATTACAGCTTTCATTTCACTTATTTTACAATTTGGGCTTGCTGTGCAAAAAATTCGGATGCATGATATCTCTAGTCCAAATGTGTTGAAAAATGAGCACAATCTAAGGGGGAGCATTGTTAAACTTTTATAACCTTAAAACCTCTCTTAGAACTTTTTCTAAATGCTTAAATGCTATATCTTCTATCCTAATTGTTGGAAGGAAGGAGGCAAATGGAGGTTGGTTGGGTCATAGGCTTATATTGAGCCTTTTGTATGTCAATGTGCTAAATTGGCTGTTTTCTATCATTGACATTAATACTTCTTTGTACTACATTGTTTAAATCCATCACATTTTGTATCAAAGTTTGCCATCATCAAAAATGGGGAGATTGTTAGCCCTAAGGGCAAATCATGTAGTTTTGATTAATGACAAAATATTGATGAGAACTAACTTGTATGTTGTGTGATAGGATTTGTGGATTAAGAAGTTTGAAGTCTCATTGCCTTGAGCTAAAATGCAAGAACAACTCCAATATGTCAAAGTGATTGAAGATTGAAGAGTTTGTTCAAGATGTTGGAAGGCTTTGAAGACATGAAGTGTAGGTTGCATGTGCATAATAGGTAACCTTTGTAAACCCTGCACTCTTAAGCCTTGGAATCTATGAATTGCAATTGAGAGCACAAAACTTGATTTAAATGGTTTCAATGGTTTTGAACTTACCTAAATTATCAAGTTTTCATAAATGGTTTTTGCACTTAAAAGGTCTTTAATGACTTATCTTTGAGGCTAGAATGTTTTCCAACTTGTTGAATTGATTTAAACATGTTTTGACAAAGTTTGAAAAATTCAGATGCAAGATTTGGACGCAGGGCAAAAAATTCGGTCGTCTGAATTTTGTAGCAAAAGTTTGCTACTGTTCTTCCAGAGAAATTCGGAAGAAGATTCGGATGCATGAAGAAAAATTCGATCGTCCGAATTTTGTAGAGAAAAATTCAGACGCAGAATTCGGTCGTTCGAATTTTGTAGCGAAAAATTCGGATGCAGAAATCGGTCGTCCGAATTTTCTGAAACTAGCCGTTACTAGCCTTTTTATGGCCGTTTTAACTGATTTTCAAATTCTATAAATGCTAGAAACTCTAGATTTTTGAAAGAACTTTTGAACATTCAAAATCCTTGAAGCTCTAACTTGTTTTACATCAAAATTATATCAAAAGCTCTCAAATTGCCTTGTGCTCAAAGATTGAAATTCAAGATTCCAAAGGCAAGAAGTGAAGTGGTACTATCAATTGTATTCATCCACCAAGAAGTGTTGGTAACATCTAAACTCTATCTTTATATTATTGTTGTGATTGATACAAGGTTCTCAAGAGACATAAAACCCTTGTGGAGGGTGAGCCAAAGACTAGATTAATCAAGGTTTTTTGTGTAAAACCCATTGGTGAGGGTGAGCCTTGGATTAGATTGGTCTAGGTTGTCTAGTGACATAAAACTTTTAGTGATAAGAGTGAACCTTGTTTATTATATTGAAAAGAGGTTGTTGTGGTAAAACCCATTGAAGGGTGAGCCTCTTGTGTAATTGCTTGGATTAAGCATATAGTGAATTGGTTGAAATCCTTGAGTGTGGACTCAAGGTAGTGGATGTAGATCTTGGAAAGATCGAACCACTATAAATCGTGTGTTCACTTGTTTATAGCTTTACTTGTTTACATACTTGTGTTAATATTATTTGTTCTTAATTGTTGATTGATTGGTTGTGATGTTATTATTTGATCATATTGTCTCAACCATTAAATCACATATAAACTTAGAGCTTATGAATTAAAGGAAAGCTTTTATTACGGCAAAGGATTTGCAAAAAGGGAAAAGATTTTTGATAATTAGCCAAAGACCTAATTCACCCCCCCTCTTAGGTCTGTCTTTCATTAGGAAAGCTTGAACTCTATTGATTTAGTCATTTTTCTCGTTAGTTTGTATAATACTTGTTACTAGTGTTAGTTTTCATTTTGTTGTTTGTGATTTTGTTAGTTATTTGTGAATTGAAGGGTTTAGTTTGTGATTCTCTAATTTTTTCCTGTTTTGGTTACTTGAGTTAGAATTTATTTTCTTGTTTGTAATTTTGTTATTTATTAGTGAATCCAAGTGTTTATTTTGTGTTTTCGTGTGTTTGTCCTGTTTTTGTGAGAAATCCTTGGATTGAATTTGTAGTTAGCATTTTTTTTGTGTTTAATTTTTGTTTGTGTTTATACTTAAGAAATGAGCTTTTTGGATTATGATTTGTCACTACAACCCTCTCAAGTGATGATATCTTATGACTTTTGTGAAGGTAGTTATCCAACCTATGAGTGCCAAGCCATGGGAACTTCCAATGCATGGTCAATGGAGCAGGGGAACTATCTTGGAGAGAGGAGGCAATCCTACAAATCATACAACAATATTTATAATTCGGGATGACACAATGATCCGAACTTCTCATGGAACAACCAAGGGCAGCAAACACAAACATATTTTCCCGATTTTCAAACTTCATCAAGTTCAAACTTTCCCTACCAATACCAACCTTCTCCACCTCCTCAACAATCGGTGAAATCTAGCCTTGAAGAGTTGATGACAAAGTTCATAGAGAATACCGAAACCCAAGTTCAAACTCAAAAAGCCCTTAACCAAAAAATGGAAGCATCCTTAAAGAACCAAGAGGCCACCCTTCAGAACTTGGTGAAGCTAGTTCCAGAAAGACAAGTTGGGACTCCCGCAAACAATACCGAGCCAAAATCTAGGGAGTGTGCTGAAGCTACTAGTTTGAGGAGTGGGATGAAATTGAATGTCTCACAGCCTAACGTGCAGGAAATAGGAGAAGGGAAGATGGATGCCAAAGTGCATGTTGAAGATGAACAAGAAGGAATTGAAAAAAAGGAAGGACAAAAGAGAAACGATGAAGAACCTTTGGAGATTGCCATAGTTCAAGGTGAAGAAGCAAAGAAGGGGCGATGTGAGATTGATGAAATCATAGCACATGTGGAGTCATCGCCACTTATCATCAAAGAGACAGAGTTTGTAAAGACTGAAATGGAAAAGGAAAGTAGAATGAACTCCTCCATTGAAGATTCTTCGAAGTTAGAATTGAAGAAGATGACGGATCATTTGGAGTATGCTTTCCTTGTGGACAATCCAAAACTCCCAATAATCAATGGTAGTAATCCTTCATTTTGCACCCACAAAACATTAATGGAAGAATGCTTCAAACTAGTGGTGCAACCCCAAATGAGGCATGACCAAAATCAAGTCTTCAAGCCGGGAGATGAAGTGATATTAAATGACTGTCAATGGTACATGAGTAAGATTAAGTTTAAATGGACTTCCCCATTTTTGGTAAGAAAATAATTCTCTTTGAAGATGTGAAAAACTATCATCCAAAAAGGGAAACATTAATGGTAAGCAACCATAGACTTCAACTTTATCATGTTAGAGTTAAAAAGGAAAGAAGATTGTCTCCATACTCCTATGACCCGGGGGGATGGTAAGTCATTTTCACCATTTTTGCTCTCATTTACTTGTACATAATTGTGTTTAATGTGGTTTTGAGTTTAAAAATTTTAATTTCCTTGAATTGTGAAGATTTTTATAATGTGTTGTTTGGTATGATTTTTATGTTTGTAATAAATTATTTTGTTAAATTTGTAGTTGAGTTTGATATGGAAAAAAAAAAACTAAACGGCGTCGGGTTACTATTCTGGCGACGTTTCACTGTAGCATTTTTAATCCAATCTGCAGAACTGGATTGAAACGGCGCCGCTTGGTGTGCTCCAAGCGGCGTCGGGTTATTATTTCGGCGCCGTTTCACTGTTCATCGCGGGGTTACTATTCATGAGCCTTTTACTGTTCATAATTTTTTTCCCTTTCTTCCCATTTTGTTGGTCCTTTCTTGCTTTCTTCTATGCCTACCATGTGTTAGATGAAATGTCACAATGAAACTTGTTAAATTTATGATTTTCTTTATTACTTTGTATTTCATTAGCTTACTATAGACTTTCTTTCTTTAATTTAGTGGTTAGTTTATTTAATTTTGTTACTTAGCATGGTTAAGAGTTAATTAGTTGTTGTTTTAAATTTTAGTGATAATTGTTTTTCTTGTTTAGCCAATTTGCACTTTTCATTTTTTTTTGCTTTTGTTTTTGTTTTATTACTTGTAACGTTCTTTGTGGAATTTGTATTTTCACATTGGTAGACTAATTTCTGTTAACGGTTGATTTTGAAAAAGAAAGCATTTCATCGAAAACCACGGCTCGAGGAACTCCATATAGCCCATTAACAAATCATTGAGCAACAACAAATTTTGGGCCATCAATTTGTCGGCATCGCCGAATATCACGCAAAGCTCCTTCGGCCCAGGCTTGAGTGGTGGAGCCAGCAGTTTATGAACAAAGGGGAGTTCTTTCTTTTCTATTTTGGTCCTTGTATTTATTTATTTTATTGGTATGTTTTTATACTTCTACTTTCATTATGTCATTGTTTGTAGCTTTCTCTCATTTCTTTTTGCTGTGAAGTATATAGAAGGTGTAGCTTGCTGCTCATATGATTTCGCCCAGCCTTCACGTACGAAACAGCCATGTTTTTCACCGTTTGTGTGTTTGGTCATTTGGTATGACGTTCTTGTGTAGTTTGTGTTACATATTTCTATTTATGCAATCTGTTGTTTCTCTTCCTCCCAACATTGGGGACAATGTTGTCTTAAGTGTGGGGGAGTTTAGTGTCTTTAGTAGTATAGGCTATTTTCATGGTAGTATAGGCTATTTTCATGATTTTTTTTTTGTTGAATTTACTTGTTTTGATTTTTGGAATCTTCAAGGTACTTCTAGGCTTGCATGTGTTATCTTTTCTCAAGGAGTAGTTATACAAGCATTCTAAAGGTCATAACTAGTACCTTAAACTTGGATTAAGTAAGCACCACTTATATTCCTTGCTTGTATGGAATTCATCGTTTAAGCACATTCCACTTTGCTTTTGTTGTGATGATTTTGGAGTTGAATCTTGTGTTATTGGCCTTAGAATTCAACATAACTTTTACCCTAGAACCCGCATTCACTTGCCTTGAGGCGAAATGAATAATTAACCTTAGTTTGATCTCAAAATGATGGTAATAGGCCTTCTTTGTCCCGATTGAGCCTTTCTAGCCACCACTCTTTATTTTATCCGTAATACCATTTCTTAAAGCCTTTGTGCATAAATTTTCCAATCTATATTCTAGATTTTTCTTTTTTTTTCAAATTTTAAACTCCACTCTTTATAATTAACCATTCTTTGCGAGAGCTAAATGCAATTTTACCCTTAAGATTAGCAAAGAGTATTGTGGAAATTAGAACAAAAGGGTGGAATAAAAAAAGAAAAAAAAGTGGTGAGATGACTTTATATGATTGGGAATTGGATTATACCTCAGTAAAAAAAAGAGAAAAAATGAGCAAAGAAAAAAACATTGTTATATATTTTTCTATTATTGAGAAGGCTTCTTACATTTTTTGAAGCCTTCAAGATGTATATATGTTTTCATTATTATTATTGTAAATTTTGTCATGATTGAGGTTAAATTTATGAGTTGACAAAGATGGCGATGATGGAAAGATTGTGGGTTGAAGCTTAATATGTGCGAGTGGTTGAATTGAAAGTGAAGGGATTTGGTTGAGAATGGGAGTTTGTGGTTGAATGTAGGGGAACGGTGATATTCCTTGTGGCTAATAAGGGTTATTGCTTTTGTTTTATATCTCATTACTTTCTCTTTAGCTCTCATTTCTTTGATCTTTAATTCCTTACCTTCGTTTTGTAAATGTCAGGCTTATAGGGTATTATGCTTTCTTGATGAGAATTCCTTGGCCAATAACATGAAATTCACTCTTATAATTTTTGAGCACTTGCATTAGCTGGTAACACAACACACACGAATTCTTGCTTGCATTGTAAGACAAGGGGGTGATTGTTTAATCTTTGTGATGGATACTTAGGATGACTTTTAGATTGATTGTGTGGATTGCTCAAGATTTCTCAAGAAGTAATGCTTTCTCTGTTTTGCATTACTTTGTAATACTTCAAAACACTCGTTATTTCTTGTGGATTATTGTTCAAATTTCTTAATTGTTTTGTAGTATTGCTTGGGGACAAGCAATGTCTAAGTGTGGGGGAGTTTGATATTCTATATTTGTGCTTCATATAATTATCATTTTGAGCTTGATTTTATGTTAAATTTTGGTGTTTTAATCACCATTTATACTCCCTTTATCTCTTATTTGCTTTAGGTGATATTATTGAAGATTTGGAATTAAATGAAGCAAATAAGGGAAATTTACACAATGAAGAACAATAGAGAAATGCAGAGGAAAAATAGAATGGTAGACATATTTAAAGTTGGATTTTGACCTCTATGAAGATTTCAAATGCAAACGTGGTATTCTAGAAAATTATAGAGGACATTCTGCAGTTTTTAGAATGGTAAATTTTGTGTCAATCGGAGTTCATTTGCCTACCCTACTTATGTTGTAAATTCACCTATTCTGCATTGGGTTCCATTTTTGACACAGTTTGGTTAATGATCATACCTTGAGTTCTAGATGCTCAATAGATGTGATTCAAATCTCTGTGGAAATCTAAGATCCTGATCTACAACTTTCAGGAAGACATCAAGACCTAGATCAGCCGATTTGGTGGTCTGAATTCACCTAGAAGTCAAAACAGTGTCACAGTCGGACAGCAGAAACTTGCACCAAAACTGGGGACAAGCGGTGCCTTTTGGTGTGATATAAGTTGCGCCTTTTGTGTCAATCTGAAGCTGCTTTTAAGCTGCATTTCTCTCTCTTTTGGGGGAGATTTTGATACCCCTTTAGGGCAAAAACGAGAGAGAGGGCCAAAAAACAGCAAAAACATACTCAAATCCCATCCCAAATCTTCATCTTTGCAAGAGAAATCAAGAGAGAAGATTGAATCTTTGAAGAAGGAGAACATCCACCCTGAAGATTCCAGACAAAAGCTACAACTTTCTCAACAAAATCGTGAAGAACTTCAACCTTGAAGAAGAGAGGAGATTTCAACCATGAAAATGAGCAATTCTTCCTCTTTCTTTGTTGTTTTATGTTCTTTGATTTGTAATATGTAATTTGTAATTTGGAAATTTTCACTTGGAATTGAGAAAGGAAGGGTGAAATAGACCATACACAAACAATGGGGATGATTTAGGTAACTAGAGATAGAAACCTAAACATCTTCTTGATAATTAGAGAAATCTAATTGGAAATTCACAATTCTTAATGCATTCTTGGGTTGAATTGGTTAGAAAGAGATTTCAAATAATTAATCTAAGAGTAGAGAACTTTCATCTAGAGATAGAGTGAGTTCTATCATTGGAATTTCATCAAACATAAGAAGTGAAATTTATCAACCAAGGGACATTTCTATCACATAGGTAATTCTAGGGGGATTAACCATTCAAGTATTGTTTTCTCAATTGAATTCTCTCTTGCAAACGAAGATTAGTTAAGCTAGTTTAATTACTTAAGTTAGATTTCTTTTCCTAGTAATTATTCCAACTATTTTCTCAAACAAATTTGTTAGGCTAAACAATAGATTAGAAGTGAGTAATGGTATTTAACCATCCCCGTGGATACGATATTTAAACTTGCTTGCCATTATACTAATTTAAACGATGGGTGCACTTGCCTTGTGTTTGTGTGCAAATTGTTGAGGATTATGATAAAATTGAGTATAAAGGCATAGAAACAAAACACAACAGTACTCACTGACAACTTTGCACTTTTATCTCGCAATGAGGTTAAGAATATTAATGATGCATTGTGTGATGATTTTTGAATTATTGTTATGCAAGAGAAGCTAAATCATTTCGAAAGAAACAAGGTTTGAAAACTTATTCCAAGACCCCATGATTACCTTATGATTGGCACAAAATAGTTTTTAGAAATAAATTGAATAAATCAGGGGAAGTTGTAAGAAATAAATGTAGATTTGTCACCCAATGATTCAATCAAGATGAGGAAATTGATTATGATGAAACCTTTGCTCCGAATGATAGACTTGATTCCATAAGAATATTTTTGACTTTTACTTGCTTTAATGGTTTTAAGTTATTTCAAATTAATGCCACAAGTGCTTTTCTAAATGGTTTTATTGAGGAAGAAGTTTATGGAGAAGAACCACCCGATTTTGATCATAAAAAGTTTCCCAACCATGTTTTCAAATTATCCAAAGCTTTTTATGGTTTAAAACAAGCTCCTAGAGTTTGGTATGAAAGATTGAGTGGTTTTCTTCTTTCAAAAAGATTTTCAAGTGGAAAGGTTGACACTAGTCTTTTCATAAAAATCTCTTGCAACAATGACTTTTTACTTGTGCAAATATATGTTGATAATATGATATTTGGATCTACTAATGTTTTACTTTGTGAGAAATTTTCCAAGTTGATTCAAAGCGAGTTCGAAAGAATGATGGAAGAACTCAACTTCATTCTTGGATTACAAATCAAGCAAACCAAGGATGACAATCTTATAAATCAATCCAAGTATACCAAAGAGCCTGTGAAGATGCTTTCGAATGGGTCAAGAAAAAAGTATAAGCACTTTAATGAGTTCATTAACTAAACTTGATAAATATGAAAATAGTAAAAATGTTGATGAGAAGGTATATAGAGGTGTGATTGGTAGTTTACTTTATCTTACCACAAGTACATCGGATATTATGTTTACTATATGGTTGTGTGCTAGATTTTAATACTGTCCAAAAGAGTCTCATTTGATTTCCATTAAAGAGTATTCTTCATTATCTCATTAATACATTTGACTATGGACTCTAGTTACAAAATCATTTTTTTTCAATCTTGTTGCAAAGTCAAGTGTAAAAGTAATGTGTCATTATCTACCACTGAAGCTGAATATATTGCTGCTGGTAGTTGTTGTGCTCAGGTTGTGGGGAAGAAGCGCGCTTTACTTGATTTTGGATTAGACTTCAAAGGTGCATTCATTTTATGTGATTACGCTAGTGCTGTAAATTTGACTATAAATTCGATTCAACACTTTAGGACTAAGTATATAGAGATCAAACTTCATTTTATTTGTGATCATGTAGGTAAAGATGATATATGCTTGGACTATGTGAACAGAAAGTATCAAAGTGCCAATATATTTATCAAGCTTTTGGGTGGGATTTTTGAAAATTCAATTACTAATGTGTGTGTTGAAGTATGGTAAAAATAGGAAATATTCGGATGCATAATTCGCATGTATGAAGTGAAATTTGGACATCCAAACTTTTTTCAGAAAATTATGGACAAAAAGATTCGGACGCATGACAAAAATTCGGTCGTCCGAATTTGCAGAAGTTGAAGAAACAGAGAAGTTCGGAAGCAAGTTCGGATGCAGACCAAAATGTTTGGTCGTCCAAACTATGCGGTTGCATCGGTTTTAAATGAAATCAAATAGCCATTTCTCATATTTCTAACTTCCAAACTCTCTCTTCTCACAAAACCCACCTTATCCACACTTGTCCATACTCAAATCCATCAATTATTTCAACATTATTTATTGAAAATCATTTGATACAGTGTTCGGTTGCACTATTGTGATAGTGGTTTTGAATTTTAGTTCAATACAAAGCATTAAATTGGCTTATCTAGGTATTTATATCTTCCTGAACATTGTCGAACTAGATTGTAGCTATCCATAGAGCATTTAATCATCTCAATTGGACATCTAAAACTCAAGATATGATCGTTCTACCAAAATATGTTAAAATTGGAACACAATACAGGACAAGTGAATTTGTAGCATAAGCAGGGTGCCCAAATAAACTTGGATTGGCATAAATTTTACCATTGTGAAAACTTCAGAATGTTTTTTATAAATGTCTAGAAGATCATATTCGCATTTGAATTCTTCATGGAGGTCAAAATCCCACTTGAATATTCTCTACCATGCTATTTTTCTCTGCACTCTTCTTTTTTTTTCTTCATTGTGTAAAATCTCCTTGTTTGCTTCATTCAGTTTCAAATCTTCAACAAACTCGCCTAAAGTAAATAAGAGATAAAAGGAGTGTAAATGGTGATTAAAACACCAAATTTTAGCAAAAATTTGAGCTCAAAATGATCATTATATGAAGCACAAATATAGAATATCAAACTCCCCCACACTAAGACATTGCTTGTCCCCAAGAAATAAAACGTGTTTTGAAGCATTACAAAGGAGTGCAAAATAGAGAAAACATTTCTTCGTGAGAAATCTTGAGTAATCTACACAATCAATCTAAAAGTCATCCTAAGTATCCATCACAAAAATTAAAACAATTACCCCATTGTCTTACAAAGCAAGCAAGAATCCGTGTGTATGTATATGCCTAGCCAATGCAAATGTTCAACAATTATAAGAGTGAATTTATGTTATTGACCAAAGAATTCTCATCAAGAAAGCATAATACCCCATAAGCTCGGTATTCACAAAACCTCTCCACTAATACGGTAACCAAAATTTAACCTCGATTAGGTAGGACTTTTATACTTAAAACTTTAGGCTTAGGAAAGTTTAGGGTGCCAAACAAAAGGTAAGGAATTCAAATTCAAAGAAATGAGAGCTAAAGAGAAAGGAATGAGAGATAAAACAAAAGTTAGAACCCTTATTAGCCACAAAGAATATCACAATTCCCCTACATTCAACCATAAACTCCCATTCTCTACCAAATCCCTTCCCTTTGGATTCAACCACTTGCACATACTAAGGTTCAACCCACAACCTTTCCATCATCACCCATCTTTGTCAACTCATAAATTTAACCTTAATCATGACAAAATTCACAATAATAATAATAATGAAAACATAAATACATTTTGAAGGTATCAAGAAATGTAAGAAGCCTTCTCAATAATAGACAAATATATAACAAATTTTTCTTTTTTTTTTCGATTGAGGTATAATCCAATTCTTGATCATATAAGGCCATCTTACCACTCTTTCCCCCCCACATTTTTTTTCTTATAAAGCCTATTTTTCTATCATCTTTCATTCCACTCATTGTTCCAATTTCCATAATACTCTTTGCTAACTTAAGGGTAAAAATGTATTTATCTCTCGTAAAGAAGGGTTAAATATAAAAAGTGGAGTTTAAAATTTGAAAGAAGGAAAAATCTAGAATATAGATTAGAAAATTTATGCCAAAGGCTTCAAGAAAGGGTACTACAGATAAAATAAAGAGCGGTGGCTAGAAAGGCTCAATCGGGACAAAGAATGCCTATTACCATCATTTCAAGATCAAGCTAAGGTAACTTACTCATTTCGCTTCAAGGCAAGTGAATGTGGGTTATAGGGTAAAAGTTATGTTGAATTCTAAGGCCAATAACACAATATTCAACTCCATAATCATCACAACAAAAGCAAAGAGAAAATGTGCTGAAAAAATGAATTCCATACAAGCAAAGAATACGAGAGGTGCTTACTTAATCTAAGTTTAAGGTACTAGTCATGACCTTAAGTATGCTTGTTAAACTACTCTTTGAGAAAAGATAAAACATGCAAGTCTTGAAGTACCTGAAAGATTCCAAAAATAAAAACAAGAAAATTCAATAAAAATCATGAAAATAGCCTATACTACTAAAGCCAACTCCCCCGTACTTAAGACAACATTGTCCTCAATGTTAGGAGGGAGATAAACAAAAGACTACATAAATAGAAATATATAACACAAACTACACAAGAACGCCACACCAAACAATAAAACAAAAAAAGGTGAAAAACATGGATATTTTTTACGTGAAGGTTGGACGAACCCATATGAGCAGCAAGTTCCACCTTTTATATACTTCATAGCAAAAGGGAATGAAAGAAAGTTAGAAACAATGACATAATGAAAGCGAAAACATAAAAATATACCAATAAAATAAAAAAATAAAAGGGAAAAAATAGAAAAGAAAGACTCCCCTTCGTTCATAGACTGTAAGTTCCACCACTCGACCTTGGGACAGCCTTGGAAAAAGTTGCCGCCAAAGTCTAGTGAGATAGGCTTTATGGGTGGGGCAGTGGTTTTCTTTGACATGCTTTCTTTTTCAAAATCAATCGTTAAGAGAAACTAGGCTACCAATTTGAAAACACAAATGCCACAAATAACGTTAAAAGTAATACACAAAAAATGAAAATTGCAAATCGATAAACAAGAAAAACAATTATCACTAAAATTTAAAACAAAGGCTAATTAACTCTTAAACATGCTAAGTAACAAAATTAAATAAACTAACTACTAAATTAAAGAAAATAAGTCTATAATAAGCTAATGGAATGCAAAGTAGCAAAGAAAATCACAAATTTAATAAGTAAGTGTCATTACGTCATCTTATCAAGTACATGATAGGCATAGAAGAAAGTAAGAAAGAACCAAAACAAATAGGGATGAAAAAAAATTCTTTTTTGACGAACAGTAAAACAGCCATGAACAGTAAAGGGTGCTGCTTGGAGCACACCAAGCGGTGCCATTTTAATCCAATTTGCAAAACTGGATTGAAACGCTACAGTGAAGCGGCTCTGTTTGGTTCAGTCCAAACGACGCCATTTAGTTTTTTTTTTGCCAAACTCAACTGCAAATTCAACAACAAAATTGAAAAAAATAATTGATTATAAACGTAAAAATCAAACCAAACAACACATTATAAAACTCTTCATAATTCAAGGCAACTAAAATTTTCAACTCAAAACCACATTAAATAAAATTATGTACAAGCAATGGAGAGCAAAGATGGTGAAAATCACTTACCCCCCCTTCCTCTCTGGGTCATAGGAGTATGGAGACAATCTTATTTTCTTTCTAACTCTAACATGATAAAGTTTAAGTCTATGTTTGCTTACCATTAATGTTTCCTTTTTTGGATGATAGTTTTCACATCTTCAAATGGAAGTATTTTGCTTACCAAAAACGGGGAAGTCCATTTAAACTTAAACTTACTCATGTACCATTGAGAGTCATTTAATAACACTTGATCTCTCGGCTTGAAAACTTGATTTTGGTCATGTCTCCTTTGGGGTTGCACCACTGGTTTGAAGCTTTCTTCCATTAATGTTTTGTGGGTGCAAAATGAAGGACTAATACCATTGATTATTGGAGTTTTGGATTGTCTAGCAGGAAAGTATAATCCAAGTGACCCGGTATGTTCTTCAATTCTAACTCCGGAGGATCTTCAATGGAGGAGTTCATTCTACTTTCCTTTTCCATTTCAGTCTTTGCAAACTCCGTCTCTTTGATGATAAGTGGTGATGACTTCACATGTACTATGATTTCATCAATTTCACATCACCCCTTCTTTGCTTCTTCACCTTGAACTATGGCGATCTCTAAAGGTTCTTCATCATTTCTCTTTCGTCCTTCCTTCTTTTAAATTCCTTCTTGTTCATCTTCAACATGCACTTTCTCATCCATCTTCCCTTATCCTATTTCCTGCACGTTAGGCTGTGAGACATTCAATTCCATTCCACTTCTCAAACTAGTAGCTTCAGCCCACTTCCTAGAATTTGGCTCGGTATTGTTTGCAGGAGTCCCAACTTGTCTTTCTAAAACTAACTTCACCAAGTTGTGAAGGGTGGCCTCTTGGTTCTTGAAGGATGCTTCAATTCTTTGGTTACGGGCTTTTTGAGTTTGAGCTTGGGTTGCGGTATTCACTATGAACTTTCTCATCAACTCTTCATGGCTAGATTTCACGGATTGTTGAGGAGGTGGAGGAGGTTGGTATTGATAAGGAAGGAATACTTGGGATCGGGGACTTGACGAAGTTTGGAAACCGGGAGAATATGTTTGTGTTAGGTGCCCTTGATACCTCCATGAGAAGTTTGGATAATTGTGCCACCCCGGATTATAAGTATTGTTGTAAGAATTGTAGGACTGTTTGCTTTCTCCAAGATAGTTCCCTTGCTCCATTGACCATGCATTGGAAGTTCCTATGGCTTGGCACTCATAGGTTGGATAACTACCTCCACAAAAGTCATAAGACATCATCACATGAGAGGGTTGTGGTGACAAATCATAATCCAAAAAGCTCATTTATTTAGTATAAATACAAATAAAAATTCAACACAAAAAAAAATGCTAACTAAAAATTCAACCCAAGGATTTCTCACAAAAACAGGACAAACACACAAAAACACAAAATAAACACTTCAATTCACTAATAATTAACAAAATTACAAACAAGAAAATAAATACTAACACAGGTAACCAAAACAGAACAAAAGTAGGGAATCACAAACTAAACACTTCAATTCACCAATAACTAACAAAATTACAAACAACAAAATGAATACTAACACTAGTAACAAGTATTATACAAAATAACAAGTAAAATGACTAAATAAATAGAGTTTGAGCTTTCCTAATATTGACCAAATAATCCCCGGCAACGGCGCCAAAAACTTGTGTGTTTTCTATGCCTTATACTCAATTTTATCACAATCCTCAACAAGTTGCACACAAACACACAAATAATTGCACCCATTGTTTAGATTAGTATAATGGCAAGCAAGTTTAAATATCGTATCCACGGGGATTGCTCAATTATCCACTAAATCAATTCAACCATTCAAACCCACAAACAATCCATAAGAAATTTGAATTCAATCAACCAAGGAAACAATTCATTCACATAGTTAAAATCTAGGGTTCATACCCATCCATGTATTCAAAAGTTTAGCTCATCAACATATTACAATTCAAAGAACATAAAGCAATAAAGAAAGAGTAAGAATTGCTCATTTTCATGGTTGAAATCTTCTCTTCTTTAAGGCTTGAAATTCGTCACTGTGGTGTTGAGAAAACTGCAGATTTTTTCTTGAATCTTCAAGGTGGATATTCTCCTTCTTCAAAGATTCAGTCTTCTCTCTTGATTTCCCTTGCAAAGATGAAGATCTGGAATGGAATTTGAGTGAGTTTTTGCTACCTCCTTTCCCCTCCCAGCCGTCTGCCTCTTTTTTCCCTAAAAGGATATTTATATCCCGCCCATAAGAGAGAGAAAGAAATGCAGCAAAAAAACAGGTTCATATCGACACATATGGCACCACTTTGTCTGGACTAAACGGCGTCGCTTGCTCCTAATTCTCCCAGTTTTGACGCAGTGTTATGCTGCACGACTGTGATAGTGATTTTGAATTCTAGGTCAATTCAGAGCATTAAATCTACTGATCTAGGTCTTTATGTCATGCAAATTGTTGATCAGGATCTTAGCTTTACATAGAACTTTTACTCACCTCCATGGGACATCTAGAACTCAATATATGATCGTTCTACCAAAATGTGTCAAAACTAGAACACAATGCATGACAGGTGATATTTCAGCATAAGCAGGGCGGCCAAATGAACTTATATTGGCATAAAGTTTACCATTACTATTGTGAAAATTTTAGAATGTTCTCTATAAAGTTCTAGAAGATCCATTTTGCATTCGAAATCTCCATGGAGGTCAAAATCCTACTTGAATATTCTCTACCAGGCTGTTTTTCTCTGCATTTCTCTGTTTTTTTCTTCAATGTGTAAAATCTCCTTGTTTGGTTCATTCAATTCCAAATCTTCAAAAAACTCACCTAAAGCAAATAAGAGATAAAGGGAGTGTACATGGTGATTAAAACACCAAAATTTAGCTGAAATTTGAGCTCAAAATGATCATTATATGAAGCACAAATATAGAATATCAGGTATTGATGACATTGGTGCTGGATATTATTCTTTGGGTCAACATTGTTTTATTCATGAATTGTCACCAATGAAAGATTTGAAGAGGCTTTCACAAATGGTAGAACATTTAGCTGCATTAGGGAAAGAGAAATTAAAGCCTTTGAAGCTAGAGGAAGGGTTATGCATCACATGATTACCACCATGATCATCCCTAATTTTGGACATAAATCATCGGTTGGTAATATGCATATGGTGATTATGCTTGCCTTGCATGAGCATAGAAGATGATTAGCGCAAGAAAAATAGCCAACAAAGCCTTAGCTTATACGAGATTATTAACAAGGATCTTCAAGCACTTCAATGTTGAATTTCCCAGAAGAGGAAATCTAATGAAAAGTGGAGAAATTTATACCAAAAAGTCTCTCAAGAGAATATAGTTAACACTTGATGAGGATGGTATATGGAGATTAAAAAGAGAAACCCCTCTAAGAGGTGAGAGGGTAGAAACAAGTAGTGATGAAGAAGATGAGGAAGAAGTAGAAGAAGAAGAAGTGGATGAGGAGGAGACTTTGGCTAGAGAAAGAAAAAGCAAGAAAAGACATGAATCATCAAGTGGGAGGGAGCAACCTCACACAATAAAAAAAAGACTATTTGAAGAACAACTCACTCCTCAATCTCACGAAAACCTTGGAAATATGGCTAGTGAAGAGGGAATTACTAGAAGTGATACTATAGTAGCCAAGGTGTTCCCAAGAGGCTTTAAACAACCATGTGAAAGAGATGGAGAAAATGTATAAGTTCTTTGAATCTTTCACTCCTGTTGTGTTTTATTTCTATGCCCTTATACTCAATTTTATTACAATTTCTAACAATTTGCACACAAACACTAGGCAAGTGAACCTATCGTTATGAGTAGTACAATAGCAAGTAAATTCAAATGTCGTATCCACGAGGGTGATTAAATACTATTACTCACTTTCTACTCTATTGTTTAGCCTATCAAAATTGCTTGTGAAAATGGTTGAAATTACTACTAGGAATAGAAGTTTAACTTAGCTAATTAAACAAACTTAACTAATTTTTGTTTGCAAGAGAGAATTCAATTGAGAAAACAATACTTGGATGGTTAATCCCCCTAGAATTACCTATGTGATAGAAATGTCCCTTGATTGATAAATTTCACTTCTTATGTTTGATTAAATTCCAGTGATAGAACTCACTATATCTCTAGATGAAAGTTCTCTACTCTTAGATTAATTAGTTGAAATCTCTTTCTAACCAATTTAATCTAAGAATGCATTAAGGTTTGTGAATTCCAATTAGATTTCTCTAATTATCAAGAAGATGTTGAGGTTTCTATCTCTAGTTACCTAAATCATCCCCATTGTTTGTGTATGGTCTATTTCACCTTTCCTTTCTCAATTCCAGGTGAAAATTTTCAGATTATGAATCAATTTTTAACCCAAACAGTTCAATCAATCAAACCCACAAAACAATTCAAAAATTCCAGATTTTGAATCAATTATCCACCAAATCAATTCAATCAATCAAACCCACAAACAATCCACAAGAAATTTAAGCTCAATCAAACAAGGGAAACAATTCATTCACATAAGTAAAATCTAGGGTTCATACCTATCCAAATATTCAAAAGTTTAGTTGATCAACATATTACAAATCAAAGAACACAAAAATACAAAGAAAGAGGGAGAATTGCTCATTTTCATGGTTGAAATCTCCTCTCTTCTTCACGGTTGAGAAAGTTGTAGCTTTTTCCATGAATCTTCAAGGTGGATGTTCTCCTTCTTCAAGGATTCAATCTTCTCTCTTGATTTCTCTTGCAAAGATGAAGATTTGGGATGGGATTTGAGTGAGCTTTTGGTAGGTTTTTTGGCTGTTTTCTGTCCACTCCAACCATCCCTCTTGTTTCTGCCCTAAAGGGGTATTGAAATCTGCCCCAAAAGAGAGAGAAAAACAGATTAAAAGCAGCTTCAGATCAACAGCTTGTCCCCAGTTTTGGGGCAAGGTTCTGTTGCCCAACTGTGACACTGTTTTGATTTTTAGGTGAATTCAGAGCATTATATTGGCTGATCTAGGTCTTGATGTCTTCATAAGGTTATAGATACGGATCGTAGCTTTCCACAGAGATTTGAATCACCGAAATGGGGCATCTAGAAGTCAAGATATGAGCATTATACCAAACTGTGTCAAAAATGAAACACAATGCATAACATGTGA
The DNA here is from genome assembly GCA_030512225.1 of Rauvolfia tetraphylla. Taxonomy (NCBI): domain Eukaryota; kingdom Viridiplantae; phylum Streptophyta; class Magnoliopsida; order Gentianales; family Apocynaceae; genus Rauvolfia; species Rauvolfia tetraphylla. Next base: position 3,998,184 of record JAJQKT010000062.1, read on the forward strand.
CTTTGCAGCATAAGTATGGTAGGCAAATGAACTCCGATTGACACATATTTTACCATTCTGAAACCTTCAGAATATCCTCTATAATTTTATAGAATACCACTTTTGCTTTAGAATCTGTATGAAGGTCAAAATCCTATTTACAATATGTCTACTAGGCTGTTTTTCTCTGCATTTGTTTGTTTTTTTTCTTCATTGTGTAAAATCTCTTTGTTTGCTTCATTTAATTCCAAATCTTCAACAAACTCACCTAAAGCAATAAGAGATAAAGGGAGTGTAAATGGTGATTAAAACATCAAAATTTAGCAGAAATGTGAGCTCAAAATGATCATTATATGAAGCACAAATATAAAATATCAGATAACTTGGATACTAGAGTTAAGAATATTGAAATATTATTGATAAAAAATGTACAAAGTGGTGAAGGACTCTCTAGGCCTCAAGCTAAGGATGACAAGGATGATAAAGGAGAAATGAAAGGCAAGGAAAAGAAAGAGCATGAAGATGATGACATTAATAATGAAGATGATAATAAGGATGATAATCAAAGAGGCAACAACCAATTCGTGGCAAACAAGAAGAAAGAAATGAAGTTGTACAGGACGAGCCACAAGAAAGAGAAGGCCAGAAGTGACATTAATAGAGAGAGTTGAAATCACCTCACCATCTACTATCTCTGTTAGCAAATGAAGAGTCAAGCACTTGATAAAAAAGAAGGGTACAAGGAGATCCTCCTGTTTGACTACTATTCATAGGCCAAACTACAATGGGAAAGAGAAAACAAGTGAGGAGCCACTTCACATCGAGCTCAAGAGAGACATGAAAATCACTACCAACAAATATGGAGTGAAGACGATGACCGAAATCAAAGACTAAGCATTTCTTTAATCCTATCTCTTTTTACTATTTTATTTACTTAGATGTGCTTAGTATGACTTACGTGCTTCACAACTGTGTTTATTTCTAGCACAGTTTCTGTAATTTCACAACTTTTCTAGTTTTTGTGAAGCTCAATGATGAAACATTAGCGTTCAGAGCTTCTTTGTTTAATGATACTTTGACCACCCAAGTTTAATTGATGCTAGAAAGGGAAGAAGAAGTTGATTTACAAGGATGTGCTAAAACTGTTACATGTTGCTTATTGTTGCTCAGATAAGATGTTAATTATCTGACTTGCGATTTGTCAAAATGTGGTAAATTGTAACACATTGCTTATTGTTGATAAGTTGAAATGTTAATTATTTGACTTGAGATTTGCTAAATATTGCCAATAGTCGAAAATTACCAAATAAGAATTGATTGATACACTACTTATATGAAGCTTACACATGCTGATTATGATAATGCTATACCATTTTAATTTACCCCATCGTTGAGTGATGACAAAAAGGGGAAAAAATGTGATGACAAAATATGTTTATGCCAAATGAAGTACGTCTATATTAAACATATTTTATATTAAACATATTGTAGTTATGTTATGAGTAAATAAGTTTATATTGCAGTTGATGATTATGATGATTATTGACTGTGCATATATGATTTGGATTTATAACTGCATTTTGAAGTTTAAATTGGCTACATTTGGAGTTTAACTTGTGTGTGTTGTGTATATGAAATATGGTGATATATTATGTTATGATAGTATGGATGTATGTGCCACATGAAATATGATTCTGCATATGACTGCTTTTGTATTGATATTGATGATAATAGTTGACTTGAGATTGGAAAGAATAGTTTGAGTTTGAAAACAGTTTACTATATGAGTTTTGTGGTTTTTGCAAAGCTAAATTGAGTGCCATTGTGGCTATACATATTTGAGTACTTCTATGGTTCATTTGAAAATGTAAAATCACCTTTTCAAACTTCCCACCAAAAGTTCGGACTTGAAGTTCGGATACATCCAAACTTTCTTGCCAAAAATATTTTTTTGTTGTTCAAACTGATTGAAAACTGTCTTAATTTTTCCTATCATATTTGAACAACCTTAGGAAAACTTATTTTAAAAAATTGTAGCTTTCATCTCACATATTTTACAGTTCGGACTTGGAATTTCAAAATTTGGATCCACAACATCTCAAGTCCAAACTTGTTGAAATTTGAGCACAATCTAAGGGGGAGCATTGTTAAACTTTTCTGACCTTTAAAACCTCTCTTAGAAGCTTTCTTAATGCTTAAATGCTATATCTTCTATCCTAGTTGTTAGTTGGAATGAAGGAGGTAAAAAGAGGTTGGTTGGGCCATAGGCTCATATTGAGCTTTTTGAATGTTAATGTGCTAAATTGGTTATTATCTATCATTGACATCAATACTTCATTGTACTACATTGTTCAAATCAATTACATTTTGCATCAAAGTTGGTCATCATAAAAAGGGAGAGATTGTTAGCCCCAAGGGCAAATCATGTAATTTTGATTAGTTTTGATTAATGACAAACATTGACTAGGACTAATTCATATGTTATTTGTGTGATATGACTTTTGGATTAAGAAGTAAAGAGTTCTTACTGCCTTGGAGCTAAAACTGCTAAGGGCAACTCAAGTGTGATCAAGGATCAGGAATATAGAGCATGTCCTATGGGTTGAAGGTTTTAAAGACTCTAGTGTAGGTTTACACTTGCTAAATAGGTATATTCTAGTAAACCCTACACTTGTTTGTCTTGGAATCCATTGAATGCATAAGAGAGCACAAAACTTGTTTTTGAATCTTAAATGGCTTTGAATTAACTTTGTGTTATCAAGTTTTGTTTTTGAATCTTAAATGGTTTTGAGTAAACATTGAATGATCAAGTGCTTTGGTAATGGTCTTTGAGTTCAAAAGTTTTTAAATGACTTATCTTTTAGTACAAAATGATTTCAAACTTATTAAGGTTGGTTTTCAAATGTTTTGACAAAGTTTGATAAGTTTGGACGCAAGTTCAGATGTCTAAACTGTGAATATGGTTACTGTTTTTCCAGAGAAATTCGGACGCAAGTTCGGATGAAATAGGCAAAGTTCGGTCGCCCAAACTTTCCCAGACAACATGTCACAGTAATGTTCGAATGATAGTTCGGATACAGAGGATTAAGTTCGGTTGTCCGAACTCCTTAGAAACTAGACTTTACTAGCCTTTTTATGACTGTTTGAAATGATTTTCAAAATCTATAAAAGCCATAAACTTTAGATTTTTTACAACTTTTGAACACTTGAAGATTCCTAATATTCTAAAATTATTTGAAATTATTAGAGCTCTCTTTTGTCTTGTGCTTTCATGTGATTACTCAAGATTCCAAAGACAACAAGGTGAAGTAGTGCTAACTTGTGTATTCATCCACCAAGAAGTGTTGGTAACATCAAAACTATATATTTACATTCTTGTTGTGATTGATTCAAGGTTGTCTAGAGACATAAAACCTTTATGGAAGGTGAACCATTGACTAGATTAACAAGGTTGTTGTGTAAAACCCTTTGGTGAGGGCGAGCCTTTGATTAGATTGGTCTAGGTTGTCTAGTGACATAAAACCTTTTGTGATAAGGATGAACTTTGTTTGTTGGATTGAAAAGAGGGTGTTGTGGTAAAACCCATTGAAGGGTGTTGTGTAACTGCTTGACTTGAGCATTTAATAGATTGGTTGAAATCCTTGAGTTTGGACTCAAGGTAGTAGATGTAGATCTTAAAGAGATCGAATCATTATAAATTACTTGTGCTCTTTTCTCTTCCTTGGGTATTTCTTTATCATTGTGTTCATTGCAGTTTCATTGAATCAATTGAATATAACTTTCAAAACCAAGTTCATAAAAAAGAAATAGTTTTCAAAAATTAGCCAAAGATCTAATTCACCCACCTCTTAGGTCTTTAACTTCATAACTATAAACTGGGACTTTCCATTAAGACAAGAATTGAGAACTAGATTATAGTTCCTCCCTTCTAATTCCAATTACAGTTAAAACATTGTTTAGCTTGATTTTATATTTGTCAATCTATGTAGAAAGCTTAAAGAACATAATAACATATTTTCCACTGTTTCTTTAGTTATGCTAGCAATGAAAAAACCATAATTGTTGGGAATTTCGGGTAAAAATTCCATCTAAAATAAACTTCTAGTGAATTAAAAAATGCAAAACACTACGAATATACTAAAAAATAATATTAAATACTATAATAAAAAAGAAAAAATAACAATAAATAAATAAGAAATAAAAGAGATAAAGAATGAACATAGCCAGAAAAATTTGATGACGGAGTTCAGCAAAAATTTGCCTTGTCTCTGAGCACCACTCAAGCAGCCCACTTATATTTATGTGTGGGAGAAGAGTACAAATTTGGGATGAAACTAATAGTAGGAGGAGGGCTGAATATATAACTTTTCAAACCCTCCCCCAAACATCACCCACCGATGTGGGACTTATAATTGAAGCCAAAGTTAACAAATCTCCATCTTGGCTTAATTTCAAGTCTCACCAAACACAAATCTCCTCAAACAAACAAAAAATAAAAAATGACCTTCACGGTGCTTCAAATTTTGCATCGTGAGGTGCTATCAAATGTGTAAGATATTAATAAAGTTTAAACAGTGTTCAAACTTGGCCCTTGTAAAAGATATTAAACAAGTTTAAACAGTGTTCAAACTTGGCCCTTGTAACTACCTTGGTCAACGGATATTTCATATTTGTGCTTATTATAATGATGATTGTGGGTTTAAATTTAGGTTGAATTTTGGTGTTTCAAACACCATTTACACTCCTTTTATATATTATTTTCTTTAGATGAGTTTATTGAATATTTGGAGTACAATGAAGCAATGAAGGAGAATTTACATACTTATAATGAAGAAAAAAGAAGAATGCAAAACAGAGTAAAAGAATAGGGCAGCATGACATAACATATTCAGGTAGGATTTTGACCTCCTTAGAGATTGCAAATAAGAACATATCTTCTAGAAAAATACAGAGGAGATTCTGAAGTTTCTATACTTTTAACATTTATATCGATCCAAATTCTTTTGGTCATCCTACACATAGTGAAAAGTCAGTGTTTCTCGATTTGGTTGCAGTTTTGACACATTGTATTTTAATTACCATATCTTGAGTTCTAGATGTCTAATGCAGGTGATTCAAAGCTCTGTAGAAATATAATATTATTATCTACAACTTGCATGAAGACATGAAGACCTAGATCATTTGATTTAATGCTTTGATTTACCAATAAACCAAACAGTGTCGTTTTAGGAGAAACAGAATATTTTACAATTTTGGCTCTCTTTTTAGGAGATATATAGATACCCTTTTAGGGAATTTGAAGGGCGGCCTCCTAGGGTTCTACAGAGGAGAAAAATAGAGAGAAAAACATCCAAAACCTCTCCCAAATCTACAGTCTTTGCAAGAGAAATCAAGAGAGAAGATCAAATCTTTAAAGAAGGAGAACATCAATCTTGAAGATTCAAGCTCAAGAACACAACTTTTCACAATCAAGTTGAAGAACTCCAAGCTTTGAAGAAGAGAATATTTGAGCCATGAAAATGAACAATTCTTTCTCTTTCTTTGTTGCTTTATGTTCTTCAAATTGTAATATGTTGATGAGCTAAATTCTTGAATACTTGGATGGTTATGAACTCTAGTTATTATCTACGTGAATGATTGGTTTTCTTGGTTGATTGAATTCAGAATTCTTGTGGATTGTTTGTGGGTTTGATTGTTTGAATTGACTCAGCTGATAATCGATTCATAATTTGGATTTTTTTTTCACTTGGAATTAAGAAAGGAAGGGTAAAATAGATTATACACAAATAATGGGGCTGATTTAGGTGACTAGAGATAGGAACCTCAACATCTTCTTGGTAATTAGAGAAATCTAATTTGGGAGTTTGATTGCTTGAATTAATTCATTTGTTAATTGATTCATAATCTAGATTTTTCACTTGGAATTGAGAAATGAACGGTGAAATGGACTATACACAAACAACAAGGATGATTTAGGTGACTAGAGATAGGAACCTCAACATCTTCTTGATAATTAGAGAAATCTAATTGGAAATTCACTAATCTAAATGCATTTTTAGGTTAAATTGGTTAGAAAGAGATTTCAACTAATTAATCTAAGAGTAGAGGACTATCATCTAGAGATAGAGTGAGTTCTAATTAAGGAATTTCATCGAACATAAGAAGGAGAATTCTTTAACCAAGGGGCTTTTCTATCATAATCATTCAAGTATTATTCTCTCAATTTAAATTTTCTCTTGCAAACTGAAATTTACATAAACTGAATTTTTCTTTTTAAGTTAGATTTTTATTCCTAGTTGTTATTTAAATTATTTTCACAAGCAAATTTGATAGACTAAACAATAGAGTAGAAAGTGAGTAATGATAATTGATAATCCCCGTGGATACGACATTTAAATTACTTGTCATTATACTAATCATAATGATAGGTGCACTTGCCTAGTGTTTTTTGTGCAAATTGTTAGAGATTGTGATAAAATTTAGTATAAGGGCACGAAAAACACACAAGATCAACATATTTGCAGGATTCTCCATAGTATGAATCTTCTGGAGAAGTATCTCCTATTCTACGTCCATGCATGAATAGCACTCTGAATGTCACAATACATCTCAAGTTGTTTTTGACCAATTCTCAAGTCTTTACGCAACCCATGAAGCCAAACTGTTTCCTTTACAGCCTCTATAATCACCATATACTCCACCTCTTTTGTAGAAAAGCCACCGTTGACTGTAAAGTAGACTTCCAATGAATTGGCACATTTGCTAAAGTGAACAAATAACCAATTGTAGATCACCGCTTATCCAAATTACCTGCATAGCTAGAATCACAATGTCCAATTACACAATGACCAAGTGATTCATCCCGCTCAAATTCCAATCCCATATCTGCGGTATTTGGAAGATACCGTAAAATCCATTTCACAGCTAGCTAATGACCATTGCCCAAATCATGGATGTACCTATTCACAACACTAACAGCTTGTGAAATATCTAGTCTCGTAGACACCATTGCATATGTCAAACTTCCAATTGCATTTGCATACGGGACACTCGCCATATATTCTCGCTCTTCATCTGTTGTTGGAAATAAATGGCTACTAAGTTTCAAATGAGGAGTAAATGGGATACTTATAGGTTTTGTATCTTCATGCATACCAAAACGCTTTAATACCTTATTCAAATACTACTTCTAGGTCAAACAGAGCTTGCATCTTTCCATGTCGAGAATCTTCTTGGCTTCTCCCAAATCCTTCATCTAGAACTCCTTACTCCTTACTCATCTCGAACTCCTTAGTCTTTACTACAATTTGTCAATCTCAACTTGGCTCTTTGTTGTATATCATCAACATATAAGAGTAAGTAGATGTAGGAGCCATCTTGAATCCTATGCAAATACACACAATGATCATATTTTCTCCTTATCTACTTCTGACCATTCATAAACTTGTCGAATCACTTGTACCGTTGCCATGGAGATTGTTTCATTCCATACAATAATTTACTTAGTTTTCAAATCCAATTCTCCTTACCAACAACATTGTATCCATCTGGCTGAGTCATATAGATTTCCTCCTTAAAATCACCGTGCAAGAAAGTGGTCTTCACATCAAGTTGAGTTAGCTCCAAATTCAACTACGTTATCAAAGCTAGCAAAATTCTAATGGAGAAATGTTTAACAATTGGAGAAAATACCTCATTATAATCAATTCCCTCCTTCTTGGGTCGAAACCTCTTCCTTATATGACTCTTCTTCTTCCCTCGGAGAGTCACTAGTGATGTTATTTGCTGGGATCACTGCTGTCTATTCAAACTCCACCTGTTTCAGAATACACTCCACTTGCTGTGGAGTGCCATCAACCCCTTCTAGATTTACCTTTTTCAATATGGCAGATTCATCAAAGGTAACATCCCTACTGATTATCGTCTTCTTTGTCTCTAGACATCATAAACGGTATCCCTTAACTCCAGTATTGAAGCCTATAAATAGAGCATTTTTTTCCCGTGGATCCAACTTTGATTAATTCACATGATAATATGCAGTAGAACAAAAAACAACCAAAGTATCATAATCAGTAACAGATTTTTTGGACCATACCTTTAAAGGAGTTTTTACTTCTTTAGCAGATGATGACAAACGATTGATGTTGTGTTTTATTTCTATGCCTTTATACTAAATTTTTATCACAATCCTCAACAATTTGCACACAAACACAAGGCAAGTGCACCTATCGTTATGAGTAGTATAATGGCAAGTAAATTCAATATCGTATCCACGGGGATGGTTAAATATCATTACTCACTTTCTATTCTATTGTTTAGCCTATCAAATTTGTTTGTGAAAATGATTGAAATTACTACTAGGAATAAAAGTCTAGCTTAGCTAATTAAACCAACTTAACTAATTTTTCTTTGCAAGAGAGAATTCAATTGAGAAAATAATGCTTGGATGGTTAATCCCCCTAGAATTACCTATGTGATAGAAATGTCCCTTGGTTGATAAATTTCACTTCTTATGTTTGATGAAATTCCAATGATAGAACTCACTCTATCTCTAGATGAAAGTTCTCTACTCTTAGATTAATTAGTTGAAATCTCTTTCTAACCAATTCAACCCAAGAATGCATTAAGAATTGTGAATTTCCAATTAGATTTCTCTAATTATCAAGAAGATGTTTAGGTTTCTATCTCTAGTTACCTAAATCATCCCCATTGATTGTGATATTTCACCCTTCCTTTCTCAATTCCAAGTGAAAATTTCCAGATTTTGAATCAATTGTCAATCACTCTTCATTTCTCAATTCCAAGTGAACAAAAATTCCAGATTATGCATCCATAATCCATTCAATCAATTCAACCATTCAAACCCACAAATAATCCACAAGAAATTCGAATTAAATCAACCAAGGAAACAATTCATTCATATAGGCAAAATCTAGGGTTCATACCCATCCAAGTATTCAAAATTTTAGTTCATCAACATATTACAAATCAAAGAACATAGAACAACAAAGAAGGAGGAAGAATTGCTCATTTTCATGGTTTAAATCTCCTCTCTTCTTCAAGGTTGAAGTTCTTCACGATTTTGTTGAGAAAGTTGCAGCTTTTTCCATGGATCTTCAAGGTTGATGTTCTCCTTCTTCAAGGATTCAATCTTCTCTCTTGATTTCTCTTGCAAGATTGATGGATTGGAAGAAGAATTTGGTGTGTTTTCTTGGTGTTTTGATGTTTTCTGTCCACTCCAGCCCTCTCTCTCGTTTTTGCCCTAAAAGGGTATCAAAATCTGCCCCAAAAGAGAGAGAAATGCAGCTTAAAAGCAGCTTCAGATCGACACAAACGGTGCCGCTTATATCACACCAAACGGCGCCGCTTGCCCCCAGTTTTGGTGCAAGTTTCTGCTGCCCGACTGTGACACTGTTTTGACTTCTAGGTGAATTTAGACCACCAAATCGGCTGATCTAGGTCTTGATGTCTTCATGAAAGTTGTAGATCAGGATCTTAGCTTTCCAAACTGTGTCAAAAATGGAACTCAAGTTATGATCTTAGCTTCTTTAACACCTTTATGAGCTCTTCTTTCTGTTCTTCTTGCAAATCGGTTGCAATGATCACTGGGAGTTTAGAATTATCTGCAAGAAAAACATATTCCAAATGATCCGAAAGTTTTTTCAACTCTAGCTTCGGGGGTTCTTCAATGGAGGACTTCATTCTACCCCCCTTTTCCTTCTCAATTTTTTCGAACTCTATCCCTTCGGTTGTGATTGGAGATGACTCCATATGTGCTATGACTTTACCATTCTCATGACACTCCTTCTTTGCTTCTTCATCTTGCAACAAGGATACCTCTAAATGATCATCATTCAATAATCCCTGCAAATAGTTGGAGACAATGTCATCAATAATATCTACCCTAAAACAAGAATCATCATGATCAAGAGAATATTTCATAGCCTCAGGAACTTTAAAAATAACTTCCTCTTCCCCTACCCTAAGGGTTAACTTCCCTTCACATACATCTATATTGGCCTTAGCGGTAGCTAGAAAAGGTCTTCCTAAAATCAAAGGCACCTCCACATCCTCACTCATATCAAGTATCACAAAATCAACAGGGAAAATGAATTTATCAACTTTCACAAGTACATCCTCAATAATTCCCCTAGGATACTTCACCGATCTATCAGCCAATTGAATGCTCATTCTAGTTGGTTTAGGTTCACCCAATCCCAACTTTTTAAACATCTCATATGGCAACAAATTAATGCTAGCACCCAAATCTGCTAATGCCCTTCCAATTGACAAACTACCAATAGTACAAGGGATAGTAAAACTCCCTGGATCCTTTAGTTTTGCGGTAGCTTGTCCTTGTTTTGAAGAATGGCTGAACACTCCTCATTCAATGTCACCATTGAGAACTCCTCCAGCTTTCTTTTCTTGGAAAGGATCTCCTTTAGGAATTTAGCATATCTTGGCATCTGCGAAAGAGCTTCAACAAATGGTAAGTTGATATGCAATTGCTTAAAAAGTTCAAGAAACTTACCAAATTGTTCATCCTTTTTCTATTGTTGAAGTCTTACAGGATATGGAATCTTTGTCCTATATTCTTGAGTTTCCTTATTCTTTTGTGTTTTTTTCTTCTCAATCCTTTCTTCATCCTCAACATACACTGTCTCATCTTTATTCACTTCTTCCTTTTCTTGCGTCTTTTGGTTCGGAATCTCCAATTCTTTTCCACTTCTCAAGGTAATAGCTTTAGCATGTTACCTTGGATTCGGTTCGATGTTGCTTGGGAGAGTTCCAGCTTGCCTTTCGGAAAAAAGCTTTGTTAGTTGGCCTACTTGATTTTCCAAGTTGTGAATGGAAGCCTGTTGGTTCCTCAGGGATGCTTCTTGATGTTGGAACCGGGTTTCGGTAGTCTCAATGAACTTTGTCATTAATTCTTCAAGGCTAGGCTTCACCGGTTGTTGAAGGGGTGGAGGTGGTTGATGTTGATAAGGAAGAGATTGTTGGGTGCGAGGATTTGATGAAACTTGGAATCCGGGAGGATGAAACGGTCTTTGTTTCCCTTGGTTGCTCAATGAGAAGTTTGGATGATTCCGCCACCCCGGATTATAAGTATTTCTATAAGGATTGTTGGGTTGCCTTCCTCCTCCAAGAAAATCCACATGCTCCGTTGATGATGTATTAGAAGTTCCCATGGTTTGGCACTCATGGTTTGGATGACCACCTCCACAAAAATCACAAGCCATCATTACTTGGGAGGTTTGAGGCGACAAACTCAAACTCTCAATCTTCTTATTTAAGGCATCGAATTTTGCCTCCAAAGCCGTCATCATGTCTACATTGTGTATTCCACTAGGCTTGGCTTTCGGTCTAGGATTCCCCCATTGGTAGTTGTTCATGGCAATGTTTTCAATGAGGTCTTGTAACTCTTCTGGTGTCTTCAAACTAGTGGTACCTCCCGAAGAAGCATCAATGAGTTGCTTGGAAGGAAAATTTAATCCACTATGGAATGTTTGCATTTGAAGCCCCAAATCTAGACCATGATGTGGACATTTCCTCAATAGTTCCTTCCATCTCCCCCAAGAATCGTATAAGCTCTCACTCTCCATTTGTTGGAAAGAGAAGATATCATTTCTTAGCTTTGCAGTCCTTGCTGGAGGGAAATATCTAGCAAGGAACTTCTCGGCAAGATTGTTCCATGTAGTGATGGAACCCGGTGGAAGTGATTTCAACCATGACTTGGCTCGATCCCTCAATGAAAATGGAAATAGACGAAGGCGGATGGCATCTTCGGAAGCCTCATTTATCTTGAAAGTATCACATATCTTCAAAAAGTTGGCAATATGAGCATTCGGGTCTTCGTCCTATAAACCATCAAATTGCACCAATTGTTGAACCATTTGGATGATATTCGGTTTGATCTCAAAATTGTTGGCTTCAACTCTTGGTCGGACAATACTTGACTCCGCTCCTAACAACGAAGGTCGCGCATAGTCTCCCATTGTCCTTGGCCTTGCATTTCCGTCATGTGCCATATTATTCTCAATTTGAGGATTCTCACCTTTAACTTCAATTCCTTCAAGTATCACCTCTAGGTTTATACCCCTTGGATCCCAATAAAAAATCTGCTCAACTTCGGAATTAAGTTGATTCAATTCTCCCGAATTACTTGAGGTCATAAACCAAGAGAATTCACACCTTCACAACAAATAAAGTAAAAGTTTAGCTCAAAGAATACTTACTTAAAACAGAAAAAAAACAGAAAAACATAAGCTAAGAACTCCAATTCACTAATGACTTACAAAATTACAAACAAGACAACAAATACTAACACTAGAAATAGGTATTATAACAACAAATAAGTAAAATGACTAAATCAATAGATTTCAAGCTTTCCTAATATTAACCAAACTCCCTGGCAGCGGCGCCAAAAACTTGTTGTGTTTTATTTCTATGCCTTTATACTAAATTTTTATCACAATCCTCAACAATTTGCACACAAACACAAGGCAAGTGCACCTATCGTTATGAGTAGTATAATGGCAAGTAAATTCAATATCGTATCCACGGGGATGGTTAAATATCATTACTCACTTTCTATTCTATTGTTTAGCCTATCAAATTTGTTTGTGAAAATGATTGAAATTACTACTAGGAATAAAAGTCTAGCTTAGCTAATTAAACCAACTTAACTAATTTTTCTTTGCAAGAGAGAATTCAATTGAGAAAATAATGCTTGGATGGTTAATCCCCCTAGAATTACCTATGTGATAGAAATGTCCCTTGGTTGATAAATTTCACTTCTTATGTTTGATGAAATTCCAATGATAGAACTCACTCTATCTCTAGATGAAAGTTCTCTACTCTTAGATTAATTAGTTGAAATCTCTTTCTAACCAATTCAACCCAAGAATGCATTAAGAATTGTGAATTTCCAATTAGATTTCTCTAATTATCAAGAAGATGTTTAGGTTTCTATCTCTAGTTACCTAAATCATCCCCATTGATTGTGATATTTCACCCTTCCTTTCTCAATTCCAAGTGAAAATTTCCAGATTTTGAATCAATTGTCAATCACTCTTCATTTCTCAATTCCAAGTGAACAAAAATTTCAGATTATGCATCCATAATCCACTCAATTAATTCAACCATTCAAACCCACAAACAATTCACAAGAAATTCAAATTCAATCAACCAGTGAAACACTTCATTCACATAGGCAAAGTCTAGGGTTCATACCCATCCAAGTATTCAAAAGTTTAGTTCATCAACATATTACAATTTAAAGAATATAAACCAATAAAGAAAGAGTAAGAATTGCTCATTTTCATGGTGTAAAATCTTCTCTTCTTCAAGGTTGAAATTCATCACTGTATTATTGAGAAAATTGCAGCTTTTTCCATGAATCTTCAAGGTGGATGTTCTCCTTCTTCAAAGATTCAATCTTCTCTCTTGATTTCTCTTGCAAAGTTGAAGATTTGGGATGGAATTTGAGTAGGTTTTTGCTGTTTTCTGGCCACTCCAGCCCTTTCTCTCGTTTTTGCCCTAAAGGGGTATCAAAATCTACCCCAAAAGAGAGAGAAATGCAGCTTAAAAGCAGCTTCATATCGACACAAACGGCACCGCTTACATCACACCAAACGGTGCCGCTTGCCCCCAGTTTTGGTGCAAGTTTCTGCTGCCCGACTGTGACACTGTTTTGATTTCTAGGTGCATTCAGACCATCAAATCGGCTAATCTAGGTCTTGATGTCTTCATGAAAGTTGTATATTAGGATCTTATCTTTGGACAGAGATTTAGAACTCAATTGGGCATCTAGAACTCAAGTTATGATCATTATTCCAAACTGTGTAAAAAATGGAACCCAATGCAGAACAGGTGAATTTGTAGCATAAGTAGGGTAGGCAAATGAACTCCGATTGACACCAATTTTACCATTCTGAAAACTTGAGAATGTCCTCTATAATTGTCTAGAATACTACTGTTGCATTTGAAATCTTCATAGAGGTCAAAATTCTACTTGAAATATGTCTACAAGTCTATTTTTCCTCTGCATTTCTCTATTGTTCTTCATTGTGTAAATTTCCCTTATTTGCTTCATTTAATTCCAGATCTTCAATAATATCACCTAAAGCAAATAAGAGATAAAGGGAGTATAAATGGTGATTAAAACACCAAAATTTAACATAAAAGCAAGCTCAAAATGATAATTATATGAAGTACAAATATAGAATATCAATTGACGAGATGTTGAACATATGTTACAACCTCAATCCAAAATTTTCTTCCTAACCTATCATTAGATAGCATACAATGAACTTTCTCCACCAGTGTCTTACGCTTTGACACCCCATTCTGCTGTAGTGTTTTTCTTACTGTGAAGTGTCACCTTATGCCACAATCTTCCTCCCTGTTTGGTTTTTAATATCATTCTTTTTTAAATCTTCAATAAACTAACCTAAAGTAAATAAAAGATAAAGGGAGTGTAAATGGTGATTGGAGCACCAAAATTTAACAGAAATTTAAGCTTAAAATGATCATTAATGAAGTACAAATATGAAATATCACATATCTTGAGTTATAGATGTCTAATTGCGGTGATTCAAACTTATTTGGAAATTTAAGATATGAATATACAATTTTCATGAAGACTCCAAGATCTAGATCTTTTAATTTCATATTCTGAATTCACCGACAATTCAAACAACTATTTTGGTCATATTTTTGCTTCAGAAAAAGTTGCACTACTTTAGAGCAATTGAGTTCAAACGGAGGGACCATTTACAAGAAGCCAAGCAGCGCTGCTTGGATGCTTCGAAGTGGCACTGCTTGAGATGAAAGTGAAGAATTTTCTACAATTTCTCTCCCTTTTTGGGTATACATAAAGATTTTCTAGGTGTTTTTTGGGGGAGTCTTGGAAGGGATTGGAGAGACAAAAAAAGTGAATTTTGAGAAGAGAAATCCCATATTTAATCTTCTTATTTGCAAGAGAAATAAAAAAAGATGGAATCTTTGAAGAAAATAGAGACCAATCGAAGATCCAAGCTTAAGAGTTCACCTTTCCACAACCATGTTGAAGAACTCCAAGCATTGAAGGAGAGAATATTTGAAGACATGAGAATGAGTAATTCTTTCTCTTTCTTTGTTGTTTTATATTCTTTGATTTGTAATATGATAGGCTAAATATTTGAATATTTGGATAAGTTGAACCTAGTTATTATCTATAGAATGAATTATTTTCTTGGTTAATTGAGCCCTAATTTCTTATGTATTGTGTGTGGATTTGATTGCTTAAATTAATTTTTATTTCTAATTGATTCATGAATTAGGTTTTTTAATTGGAATTGAGAAAGAAAAGGTAGAATAGAGCATAACACAAATAATGGGAGTGATTTAGTTGACCAGAGATAGGATCCTTAATACCTTCTTGGTAATTAATTTTAGTTAGGTTAAATTAGTTAGAAAGAGATTATAACTAACTAATCTAATGGTAGAGGACTCTTATCTAGAAGTAGAATGAGCCATAATATTGAAACTTCACCAAACTTAAGAAGGGAAGTTTCATTTATTTGTACATATATGTATTTTTAAAAAATAAAATATTTATTTCTTAATTTATTTTTAATTTTATAATGGTCTCAAAGAAATCATTATTTAAACAATTTTATTTTTCAAAATTCATCAAATTTTTAACAAATTATTTACAACACCAATATTTAATATTTAATTTAAATTTGATACAGTAAAATATTTAATAAAATATAAAATATTTATATTATTATAAAATATAATTTTTTTTGCATACAAAGATGAAGGAAGAAGGATGCAATCTGACATTGCGTTTTCATATTTTTCCTGACAAAGCATGCTGAACGCATACGAAGAAAATACAACCTGAAATCAAATTGATTTGACCAAAGCGCAATGTGAAATTGCGTTTCATAAGAACACAATATCAATTTCCGTTTTTGTGTTGTTTGTTCTTATTCCTTCAACAAGAATGCATTATCAGTTTGCGCATATAAATCCAATTGACATTGTTCATCTGCGGCTCAATTGAGAAATCTCATCCAACCATTATATGATCCAACGGTCTAATTTTGTTCCCAGATAAAGAAAAAATAAAATAATTGCAAATCCACCACACGCCAATTAGTAATATGTAGATTGATCACTCCCTTTTCTTCCTTCAAGGAAAGGAGATTGATGTGGCTATTTTGATCAACATATATTTCACTGGTTTGGAATAGCGTTTACAAAGTTTGAAATGAGCGTTTGATTACAAACGCTATTTGAAAAGTGTGTGGCAACTAAGCAAGCTCTAATGTTTGTGTTTTGAATTGTGATTTTTTCTACAATTAGAAAAAGTTTGGGGACTAACCTCTTGCAATCAAGAAAAGGTTTAAAAATAATTTAAATGAAAAACGATATTTGAACGATTAGAGTGACTATTTTTTCTTCGCATATTTATCTGGAATCCATAGTCAAAACAAATTCGACTTTGACATGGATCCCTTCATTTTTTTTTTTTTAATAAAAGGTTTTCAATCGCATGATTCTTCTCAATAGTTTCTGATATGAGTTCCTAATCCAACTCAGAATAGAAGAACCGGAATCTTTATGTATACCTGTGCACTTAATTAATTCGTCATTCAGATCTCTGTGCTTTGGTAAACCATGTTTCTGCAATACTATCTACTAGATATTGTATATTTCGGCGTGGTGTCTGCCTGCATACTTTTCTTCGCAGGCTGGGCACTTTACAGAATATGCCTAGGTGAGCCATCCTCAGCTGCTGCAACTGCAGCAACAGTAACAGCTCCTCGCCGCCCCCGGCAATCGGGAGCAGCATCATCGGTGACCGTCGAGAATCGACCACCGGTGCAAGCTTCAAGGGATCATGTTTTAATTACTGTCAGTTCAATTGAAACAGGCAATAGGACTCAGCAAGAAAGCCAAACCCCACGTCGGGATTCTCTATTATATTCTGGCGGAGGCGGCAGCGGCCCGGAAGATAGGTCGGAATGCTCTATCTGTCTATCGGGATCCGAAGACGATAGTTTGTGGATGGTTCTGCCGATTTGCAAGCATAGGTTTCACTATGATTGCATTAGTATTTGGTTGGCTACAAGGACGACCTGTCCAATGTGTCGGCGATTAGTAACTTTCGGATTCATATATGGTTCCAGTATGAATCATCAGTCACGCCCGAGTTGATGAGGGGAAAGAGCACAATTCTTGAGGGATATTTTATTGTAGAAACAGAGCAATTCGATTTTGATCGGTTTAATTCTTTTTTTTTCTGTTTATTCTTTTGTATATAACCAGCTGCCATTTGATACCCACATTCTGGATGTTGATGTTATTTTGCGCCGACTAAATTTCCTCTTTTGTCCTAAGCAATCTAGGAAATTTGACTCGTTGGTCAAAGGCCCAATACGGAAAATCAATTAAGTCTCTCTTTGAATTTTTTAACGAGAATATGATTTGAAGTGATTTATTTATCCTTACTAATTATAGACTACGTTTCACTATATATTAGATAATTATACTTGAAGACCTCTATTTGTTTATCATCTTTTACTAAAATTTAATATAAATTTTTTATCTTTTGATTTATATTTTTTCATAAACAATTTAATTTTTCTAAAACTTTAAATAAAAATTTTAAAACTTAACTCTATACAATATTGCTTAAAAGATATTAACTTCAATATTTTTCATTGACTAAAATTATCAGATTTGAAATATTAGTGTTTTAAAGAAAATGTACCGTTTTGTACAAAGATGTATGTTACATTAATTCACTCTTTCCTTTCTTTTTCCTTCTAATAGTCATCCAAACACAAATTGAATGATCATCTCCATCTCCTTTTCGTGTCCTCTCATTTCCTTCCGGGGGGGATTCAATAATTGCTAAATGAATGAGATTGCCAGTACTTTCCATCGAAATCAATCAACCAGAAAGGCAACAGCAAAGCAAGAATCTCGATTGGATGTTTCTTTTCCTTCTTTTCTCGTTTTGTACGACGATATACTTACAGGCCATGATTGAGAATTGGGTTCAATCGCATGATATATTCAACGGATTTTCTCTGAAAACCGGTTTACTTACGTAAATCAAGAAAAGAATAATAATAAAACATTAGATGAATTCTTCATTTCCTTACCAAAATTCAAATGGTAATTATAAGCAAACTGGGACAAAGTAGGAATAAGAAAATTATGGTATATGTTTTAAAATACGTGGAAAAAGGACAAACATGACTAGTCATACCACGTAAGCATTTATCTCTCTCAATCTTGAAGAATCCCCAATTCATTTCATGAACATAAGATACAAACAGACCTTTTCTCTTCTATTCCAAATCATTCTGGGGCTTCTTCACTCACTACTAAACCATGTCTTCTTTAGATGCTTGCCTAATTGCTATCAAAATCATCATGGTGATCATTCTTGTTGCGGTAATCTTTCGCTGGCTTAATTTTAATAGATCAACATCCACAACTGATGCAGCGGCAACACTATTCCACCAACATCCCATTCCCAGCGGCCATGACCACCACCCAGGAGCCAGACCCCATCGGGAGACCACCACGAGCATCGATAGCAACTCAGACATACAGCTGCAGGCTTTTAGGAGTTTTGTCATAGGCATCTATAGAGGAAACCAAGCTGAAAGAACTGAAGATGGTAACAGTTCACAAGTACAGCTGCAGGTTTTTAGGAATATTCATGTTATAGACATCCATAGAGGAAACCAAGCTGAAAGCTCTGGAGATGATAGCGTCAATAGATCAATCACAGGTGATGAGTGCTCTATATGTTTGTCAGGGTCCAAAGACGAGAAATCGTGTATGTGGGCGGTTCTGCCCAAATGCAACCATAGATTTCATTCTGATTGCATTAGCATATGGCTGGCTGTTAATAAGACCTGTCCATTATGTCGAGAACAGGTAAAGGAGTAGATGTTTATAAATAGAACTCCCTCAGTAACAGATTGAATGCGACAGTTTTAATAGAATTGAGACGAAATTAGCAACAGATTTGGGAGCTGATTAGGGCATTAGAAGTACATTCTTCCCCCAATCCCCTCGTTTTCCGTCGTTCTTGTAGCAAAATTAATATTCATGTCATAATCTGTATCTTGTGTATAGAAAAATTAAATGATATACTTGGGTGAACTTTCGCTTTGTTTTAGAAGCTATATTTTTTTTTTGCTAATTTTAGTGTAGCGAAAGTGAATTCTTTAAAAAATGTACACAAGATTGAATTAAATGGTAATTTTGTTAACTGCTAGAATAGTCATGATGAAGAACTTATCAGTGATTATAACCACAAGAACGATGTTATTCACAATCTTGAATAACAAAGAAGGAACTTTTTTTCCGCTTCTCTTTGTTTAAGATAATTTAAGAAGATTTGACACACTAAATAACTATTTCATAGGTTTATTGAGAGGGGTTTTTTAATGAATTTAAATATGATGAGATTGATTTTGCAATATAATGCTGGGCTAAATTATCATTGTGCAGTTTATTTTGACCTTATATTTCAATGTTTAATGAGTTTTACCTGTCACGTTTTGAATTAATTTCACATATTCGTCCAGCCTCCAAGTTACTTTTTGTTCACGAGGTACATAAGTGATAGTACCATTAAGAATCATGAGATTATGCATCACGTAGACAAGAAGAAGGGCAAGCATGGGCTAATGGCGCAGGTGATCTACTTGGATAAAATTCCATTTCGAAATTTAGTGAAACATTTTCACTTTGGCTTTATTTTCCGTTTATAAATATTTTACCAATTACAAAACTCAATAAAAAAAAATTTTCAAAATGAAACACAATCCAATTTCATCCTCACGTAGAGTAGATCGTGCCCTCATCCAAATTCTGAAATGCCGTGGAAAGACTATTTTTCCCAAATGATAAAAAAGTTGTATCTTCACCAATTGAGTTTTATTAAGCCTTCGAGAGTAATTTGGGAAGGGAATCCTCTACCTCCAACCCTTTTCATCATGTATTTTGATATGCTTTCTAAGATTTGGCCAAAGCTTAAAGCAATATTTTATTTGGCAGAGTTAAAATATAGCCTGCTCAAGCGATTCCATTTTCCGCCTCATGTTTGTCGATGATGTGACAGTTCTTTGTAGGTCAAAATAGTTGCCTTTATATTTTGTTAAAAAAGAGGCCTTTGTGAAAATTATGAATAAATTAAAGTTCAATTTTAAGCGAATGGAAGACAAGACACCTTTATATCACAAGCTAGGAGAGGTACCCTTCATTTGCACTACTCAAGCAATCCCTCTCTTCTCCATTCTTTCGACTCCCTTCGATGAACTTCGTTTGCCTCAATTTAAGAATTACTTAATTTTATAGGAAGCAGAATTTCACGTACAGATTAAGTAATGAATTAGTCGAGTCACATTAGAGACCACTTGATTTTGGTGAGTTAGAACGTTAATTTAATTACGATGCTTTTAATAGCTCTTGAATTCTAAACCATTTCTTCCTTCCCCTCAATGTATCAAGATGACGAAAGATGGTAAGAAATAGTACACTTGAATTGTGATTTGTCATTTCCATTTCTACTCTACCTTCCAAGGTTGGATCAATGGCACGATTCAATGAATTTTCTCTTAGAGAAGCATTACATCAAATGTTCGTGTCCTTAATTAACCAAAGAATTACGGGACATACAAATCCACTATTTATCCAGAAACATAGAAAAGCAGATGAATATGGGATATGTATAAGCATTTTACGTGTCTTATCTGCTCTTTAATACTAATATTTAACAAAAAAAAAAGCCCATAAATGAATGCTCAAATCCATTTCTTGATCATCCACAAGAGAAGCAAACGTTTTCTCTTCTACACGAGCTATCCTACGCTTATTTACTACCCTCAGAAACCAACTAATTTATAGATTAAACCATGTTTTCTACAGAGCAAATGATAATCGCTGTCGAAATCACCGTCTTCATCCTTTTCTCGCTAATACTACATTGGTATGCGTACATAATGCCGCTATCCACGAGGTATGCAGCCGAAGCAGCAACAGTTCCCCAATTCCCCAGCCACGACCGCCTCCGAGGAGCCAGACCCCAACTGGGGGCAGCCACCCAAGCCATGAATAACGACTCACAAGTAGAGGAGATGCAGGCTTCAAGAGATGTTGTCCTAAGTGTTTATATGGAAAGAAGTTGGGGGGAAACAGGGGAAGGAGAGCAAGGATGCCAAGTTGATAGCTGTAATAGAGTTAGGGGTAAGGAATGCTCTATATGTTTCACGGGTTCAGAGGATGACAAATTGTGTATGTGGACTGTTCTACCCAAATGCAAGCATAGATTTCATTTTGATTGCATCACCATTTGGTTGGAGATTAATAAAACCTGTCCCTTATGTCGAGATATAGTAAGGTAATCAGTTACAAATGGAACTCATTCTGTTCCAAATTCGATGTTCTGATTGAATGTAATAGTTGATACAAAAATCACAATATTGAAATTTAGATAAAGGCCCGAGACTCTTAAAACTGTTTCATAATCTTAGTTACAATAAATTTGTGCAAGTATGATTGGTGTGCTAGTTAGCGATTCGGATCGAGTGGAACCATGTTTTGTTAGAAGATCTGGCAATATGTTGACTCATATATTAGCAAAACTAGCTTTGGCAGATAGTGGGGAGTGTACTTAGTATAAATACGTTCCTAAAGATTGGATTGCCATTATCAATAATAAAATCTAGCCCAATTTGATTTTAATATATATATATATATATATATATATATATATATATATATATATAATTAAGATATGTTTCTTAACCCATGGCAAATTATTTCAGGTAAATAATGTTAACAAAATAGTTTCAGACTTGTTTAAAATATCACAAAGTATTTGGAAGCCAACAAAAGTTTTAAAATATATTCTATAAATAAATTTTTTATTGACGTAGTGAATATAATTATTTATTTAAAACTTTTAAAAATTGAGTTTTTTTTCCTTTAAATTTCCGTTTCCTCCTCCTTCACCAGGCACCAATGTCCCCATAACCGTCAAGCACAACGCCAGATCTCTCGTCTTCATCCTCTCTTCAGCCAATCCCAGTGATATCGTGAAATTACCTGATGCTGTGTGTTTCAAATAGACTTATCCTGCTGATCCTTCAACTATATTCTTCCAAATGGAATTGAGATTAACAACTCTTCTGATGCCTTCCGATTCTAAGGCTTCACTCACAGTCAGCTCTGATAGAAGGGGTGATTCGGATACCAGTCCCCTATGCAGCCAAATGGAAGCCAAGAATATTCCAGAATTTGCTTCGTGTGTAGAAATCTTAAAACAAGTCTTCTGACGCTAGATTGAATCTGCTTGACATGAAAAGAATCTGGGCTTTTACCCATTTGTGCCTCCTTTAAAAATGGGACTATAATGGCCATGTTTGGGGTGAATGTCATTCATAACTCTCTAGAAGATTCAAGAAAATTTTAGAATATTCAAGAAGATTCAAGCAAGTTAGAGAAGGTTCAAGCAAGTTGAAGAACACTCAAGAAAGTTGGAGCAACAATTCTTACTCAAAGAATATCTAGAATTCTCTTGAAGTAAAAAGCAATTAGAGAGTTCTAGAATTTGCCAAAGTTGGTGAATCAAGACCTATAAATAGGCTAGTACTTAGGAGAAGCTAGTATACAAGAAAGAGTGAAGAGTGCAAGTAAGTGTGAGGTGTTCGATTGAGTGAGCAAATAAGAGAGAATAAGAGAGTGAGAGTTACTTGTGTTAGAGTGTTTAGTGAGAGTTAAATACACTCTAAGTGTGAGTGCTAGGTGGCATGTAAGTGAGAGTTAAATTAAGTGGAGTAATAAATTTTTATTTATCAATTCGATTCACTACTTGTGCTACCCTAATTCTCAACAAGTGGCGGAGTTTATTAATACCATCGAGAAACTCAATGACGACAATTACAGTGAATGGAGTATTCGTCTCAAGTTTTACTTGAGAGGACAAGGCTTATGGGAAATGATTGACGGCAACCAGACAATGCCACCTCCGAAGGAGAATGCAGCGGAGTACAAAAAGTGGGACACGAATGCTGGTAAGGCTTTATCTATCTTGGCCTTAACAGTAGAGAAACGATATTTAGATAAAATTAAGGATGCAAAAACTCCAAAGGAAGCTTGGGACACATTAGTAGAGTGTTTCGCAAAGGCGAATGACTCCAAGTTGCATAGGCTCGAAAATGAGTTGATGATACTCAAACAAGGCGACATGAATGTAAGTCACTTGTTTGACAAAGTTAAATTTTTGTCTGAGAAAATTACAAAATTAGATCCGCTTCATCCTGTCGATGAGACAAGGATGAGAAGGATAATAGTGCGAGGGCTTCGTCATGAATTCAATCCCATCATAGCAGCAGCACGTGGATAGGCTAAAGAACCAACTCTCAATGAGTTGGAAAATATGTTGGCTGATGAAGAGGTTTTAAACAAACAAAAAGTTAGAGTCTCAGACCAAGATGAGGAGAAAGCACTCTTTGCCAGGAGGAGAACTTTGAAAGGAAAGAAAAATCTTGAAGAAGGTAAGAATCAAGGCAGACAAATTTCAAGACAAGTACGCCCTTGGAAAGACTCTCAACCAGGGGGAGACAAACCACAAGGAAGCAACAATCGAAGAAATCAACGACACGCTTATGTGTGTTACAATTGTGGGAAGAAAGGACATTTTGCCAGAGATTGTTGGCACAATCACGCAAAAGGAAATACTGCTATTTCCAAGAAGACAAATAGCAGTGAGGATGAATGGGATTTTCAAGCATCCCTTGCACTAGAAGAAGATCACGCCTTGGTCGCGGTAAGTGATAATTTGATCAATTTTAAAAATGATTGGATAGTCGATTCTGGGTGCTCCAATCACATGACAGGAGATAACGAAAAGATCCAGAATATGAAAGAGTATGATGGAAAATGAGTTGTGGTGACTACAAACAATTCCAAGATGCCAATCACACACGTTGGCAAGACGAATGTGATACCTCATTTCAACTCAACTGAAGCGGAATTAGAAAATGTATTATATGTGCCAGGTATGAAGAAGAATCTTCTCTCAGTATCACAATTAACTGCAGCAGGCAATTTTGTGGTGTTTGGTCCAAGAGACGTGAAGGTATATCAGCAATTGAAGCTAGTAGGACCACTAATTATGGAAGGACGCAAAGTGGAATCGGTTTACGTAATGTCAGCAGAAACGGCATATGCAGACAAGACAAGGAAGAATAAGACACCAGATTTATGGCATGCACGGTTAGGACATGTGAGCTATACCAAATTAAAGGCAATAATGAAGAAAGCAATGCTCAATGGCCTTCTACAATTAGAAGCTTGAGACAACATAGTATGTGTCGGATGCCAATATGGAAAAGCACACCAACTACCATATGAGGAGTCAAAGTTTAGAGCCAAGACACATTTGGAGTTGGTACACTCGGATGTGTTTGGACCAGTGAAACAACCATCGGTAAGTGGCTATCGCTATATAATAACATTTATTGATGATTACTCTAGGTATGTTTGGATAGATTTTATGAAAGAAAAATCAGAAGCATTAGAAAAATTAAAAGCCTTCAAGGAAAAAGTGGAGGATGAGGTAGGTCGTCAAATACAGTGTCTTCGTACAGATAATGGAGGAGAATATACCTCGTACGAGTTTACTGAATTCTTGAAGAAGAATAGAATACGACGACAGTTGACATGTCTAAACACCCCACAACAGAATGGAGTTGCAGAAAGGAAGAACAGGTATTTGGCAGAAACTTGTAGAAGCATGTTACACGCAAAAAATATGCAAGCACGATTTTGGGCAGAATGTATGAAGACGGCAGTATATATTACTAACAGGTTGCCACAAGCAACGCTTGGCTTTACTTCACCCTATGAGAAGCTTTGGAAGAAGAAACCTTCGATGTCTCACTTTTGAGTATTCGGATGTGTCTGTTACGTGCTTGTGCCGGACCATTTGAGAAGTAAGTTTGACAAGAAAGCTATTCGCTGCATCTTTGTAGGATATGATCCTCGAAGAAAGGGTTGGATTTGCTGCAATCCAGACACAGGCAAATGTTATGTATCTCGAGATGTCGTGTTCGATGAAGCATCTTCCTGGGGGTCATCTCAAGCCTTGAAATTACCAGATTCTAAGGAAATTGAGGAAGAGATTGAACAAAGATTAGAAGAGCAAGGGGGAGATTCTTCACAATCCAAAGAAGCCGTAGAAGATTCACCAACTGAAGAACAAGCTTCAAGGAAATCAAAGAATCCATGGAAAATTGGAGCACACAAAACAATAGAAGATCAAAGGCCAAGTCAATATGAAGTTGAAAAAGATGAAGAAGATGAAGCTAGTCCACAACTCCGAGATCAAGCAGACAAAGAAGACCAAACCCAAAGTATGCAAATGCAGCAATGGTAGAAGAACCTAACTCATACGAGGAAGCATCCCAGAAGAAAAAATGGAGAATAGCAATGGAGGAAGAGATTCAGGCACTAAGATAGAATGAGACATGGGACCTAGTGCCAAGACCAAAGGAAGCACAACCCATTTGCTGTAAATGGGTATACAAGCTGAAGACAAAATCTGATGGATTGGTCGATAGATACGAGGCTCGATTAGTGGCTCGTGGATTCTCACAAAAGTACGGATTGGATTACGATGACACATTCAGTCTGGTAGCCAAGATCACTACAGTAAGAGTTTTACTCGCCTTATCTGCAAGCAAGTCCTGGAGATTGTGGCAGATGGATGTTAAAAATTGCTTTCTTAGATGGAGAACTTGATCGAGAAATATATAAGCAGCAGCCAAGAGGGTTCGAGAGTAAGGCATACCCAGAGTATGTATACAAGTTAAAGAAGGCGCTCTATGGATTAAAACAAGCACCTAGAGCATGGTACGGGAAGATAGCAGAGTTTTTAATACATAATGGATATTTGGTGGTACCAGCAGATTCAATCCTATTCATCAAAAGTCAAGAAGGAAATCTAGCCATAATACTAGTGTACGTGGATGACCTCATCATCACTGGAGATCATCAAGAAGAGATCAGACTTATTAGGTCAAATCTCTCAGTACGATTTCAGATGAAGGAGCTTGGGGAGCTAAAGCATTTCATTGGCTTGAAGATAGATCGAGAAAATAACGGGATATTCCTATGTCAAGAGAAGTATGCCAAAGATCTTCTGCAAAAGTATGGAATGATTGATTGCAAGCCAATATCAACACCGATGGAGATAAATGCTCGGCTAAGTGCAATAGAAGGGAAAGAGCTCGATGACGTGACAATGTACCGGCAGCTCGTGGGAAGTTTAATTTATCTAACATTGACAATGCCTGATATTTCATATGTTGTTGGACTAGTAAGTCGATTTATGCAGAAGCCAAAGAAGCCCCATCTAGAAGCAGTAAGACGAATACTAATGTACGTAAAAGGAACTATAGATTATGGCTTATTCTATAGGAAGACAGACGCAAATAAGTTGACAGGAAATTGTGATGCTGATTACGCTGGTGACCATGACACTCGTCGATCAACTACTGGATATATGTTTAACCTCATATCGGGAGTAATCTCATGGTGTAGTAAGAGACAACCTATAGTATCACTATCAAGTACCGAGGCTGAATATCGTGCTGCAGCAATGGCCGCTCAAGAATGTACGTGGTTGTTGCAACTGCTAAAGGATCTTCATCAATCAACGGATGATGTAGTGAAGTTGTGCTGTGACAACCAATCAGCAATTCAACTTGCAGAAAATCCAGTATTCTATGTGAGAACAAAACATGTAGAGGTTCACTATCACTTTGTCCGAGAAAAAGTGCTTTGTGGAGATATCAACATGAAGTACGTAAAGACTAAAGAGCAGATAGCGGATATCTTCACCAAGAGTCTTAATGGTGCAAAGTTTTAAGAATTTCGAAGAGAGCTCGGGATGACTACACGAAGAAGAGAGAGTAATGGATGAGAGGGAGTGTTGAGAGAGTCATCCATAACTCTCTAGAAGATTCAAAAAAATTCTAGAATATTCAAGAAGATTCAAGCAAGTTGGAGAAGGTTCAAGCAAGTTGAAGAACACTCAAGAAAGTTGGAGCAACAATTCTTACTCAAAGAATATCTAGAATTCTCTTGAAGTAAGAAGCAATTAGAGAGTTCTAGAATTTGCCAAAGTTGGTAAATCAAGACCTATAAATAGGCTAGTACTTAGGAGAAGCTAGTGTGCAAGAAAGAGTGAAGAGTGCAAGTAGGTGTGAGGTGCTCCATTGAGTGAGCAAATAAGAGAGAATAAGAGAGTGAGAGTTACTTGTACTAGAGTGTCTAGTGAGAAGTTAAATACACTCTAAGTGTGAGTGCAAGGTGGCCTGTAAGTGAGAGTTAAATTAATTGGAGTAAAAAATTTTTGTTTATCAATTCGATTCACTACTTGTGCTACCCTAATTCTCAACAGTCATAACGTCATTTGAGAAGATATTATTTAGTAGATGACACTTTTATAAAGTAATAATGCCTTCCCAGTCAGCGTTAAACACATAGCGGCCACGCTGACAATGCGGGGCCAGTATTCTACCTGCCGCCATCTGTCTTGGTATGCCATATAGACATTCGGAAGATTACAACGAGGGATCAGGCACTGCGAAGGATATGCAGGAAGTGGATGATCTGGCAATTGATGCGGATTATAATATGGATGCAGGTGCGGATATGCAGGTACCCGTAACCGATGCAGTGATGCAGGAGGAAGAGACATTTGACTAGGGCATCACGCACACGGCCCCGACGACTTCTTCTGCATGACCGCGCAGAGGTTTCCTACGGCGTGTTGCAACAAGGGTAGGCAGCCTAGCTCGTTCGGTATCCGGATCTAGAGCTTCGGCCCGGAGGGATAGGTCACCGGGTCATGTTCCACTCGGTGTCAGCTTGTCGGCTCGCCCACATGTCAGTAGAGCAGTCGCAGATACCCACGGGCATGTCAGTAGTATATGCTAGGCGCCACACTATTTATAGAAAAAGGTAAGGACCAGATGTCTTATCATTACTAGCCGTTCCTTAGTTCTGTTGATGAGATCCAGGGCTATACATAGGGAGCGGGCTGTCTTGCGTACCTTTACCGGTCTGTTGGGACTGTGTCTAGAGCAGACTATAGGCAGATTGGTGTGCCAACGACACTTCTTGAGGGTTGGATATATCTGTACTTTCCGGTGTTTGCCCCTCAGTAGTCACCGAATTTGCGTGAGTCGCAGCCTCACATACTACGGTTCCAGCGCAGATGAGGAGTACCGAGAAAATCGAATGATCTGCGGGTTGTTTGCTTACACTTGGACGACATGACGGCGCGTGAGGTAAGTTGTAAAGGTACTTCTATGTGGTAATAATTAATATTTGTTCTTGAAAGATCACTGCTGCCTTTTGATGTATACGTTCGCAGGTTTGCTGGACCTCATTCGGCCCCAACCCACTAAAAGATCACTGGATTTCGGCTTTTCATGGGTATTTTGCACTTTTGTGATGTTGTTGAGCCCTATATGTCTGATCGGGTCTTGAGACAGTTTGACAGAGTGCAACAGATTCCAAGTACTCCAATACTTCCGAAAGAGGATTACAGGCCAGCAAATATGTCATCAAGTACGAGTACCCCGATGAATTCTGGGAGCGGCCCAAATCCCACATCCTTGGCAGAACTCAGCTCGGTGCACATGTCGTCCCACCATCGGCCGCCACATCGGACTACCTACCGTGGTTTCTGACGAGGATGCATCCCTCCATTCAGAATCTAGCTATGCTGCTCTCGGGAATATCAAGGTCCTGTCCGACATCAATTACCGACGCGGTGGTAAGAAATTATTGCACAATAGTTTATATATTTTACAATTGTTTATCCGCTAATTATTATTCCTAATCGATATAATTCTCATATTCAGCGGTGGGATATGCTGCATCATGTAGCTGTGGGTGTTACAGATGTACAACAATTGATCCTGGCACAACGCGATGCCACGCTTCAAGACATACTGCAGATATTGGCCGAACGGGAACATTTTTTGGGAGGGACGGATCGCGCAAGACCATCTGGCGCTCAAGGAGTTCGGTCTTGTTTGTTTTGCTTTTATTTTTTTCGGCGGTTAGGGTTTGATTTCATTTCAGAGTTGTGTGTTAGTCATGAAACTGCATGTACGAATAAACATTTACTCCCAAGTAAAAGTAATGTAATTTTATTTCACGTGGTTTGGATTTCAAGTTAACATATGTTCATTTGATTTCAAGTACAGTACAATAAATATTAAATTAATTAGCTGCAAGGATCCGCCAGTTTGCAATGCTCTCGAGTAAGGGAGTGTCCCAACCCTCAACGGCCGGTCGCCGGTAGCGCTGTCATGACGGATGCATCTCGGGAACTGGAAAGCCATCCTCCAGTCGAAACTGCAATAGAAAAATTGTTAGACTTTAATAAAAAAAGTAAGTGGATTTGATCTTTAAGAATATGCTTGCGGCGCTGATCTTTAAGAATATCCTTCTGAGTAGTAATGTATTTTCTGTACGCTCCGCCCCTCTCACAACTAAGCTCGACAAAGTCGTTACCTATTCTGTCACCTTTTCTGAACCGAGCAATTATCAACAAGGTCCTTACCTATAATGCTGCCGCCTTCGCCCATTTTACTAACTCCTCTTTACTTGAAAATATATCTTGCGTGTCTAAATAGCAACGTAGATCCTCCATTTGGTCTAGATCAAAAAATTCTTCAAACGAATCTGACGACGATGAGGGGCCTTGGCCATCCCTGTAAAGCGCTCGATGAAATCTGGCCTTCCAGCACTTTTGGTGTTCCTGCAATGCATATACCGCACTTGTCCAATGTCAGTTACTACATTACGTGTGTGTTGATTATTTTGAAGATAACAAAAACCGTAACAATAAAACTATTTACTATGTGTAATGTAACATATAATATAATTTCAAAATATATCAAATACAACAATACAACTACATAACTGATTATTACAAAAAATTAAAAAAAATTGTGAAATCTGGCCAATAATTCGCTACAAATTGGCGAAACCAGTGGCCATATTTCGCCAAGTTTTGGCAAAATTATTTGTCGATTGTCGCCAAAACCTGGTGAAATTAGTGGTTAAATTTCGCCAAGTTTTGGCAAAAATTTGCCAAAAATTTTGTCAAATTCTGTTATGCAGGTACTCCTGTGTGCAGGCCGACGGAGGAATAGCATGTGCCTCGAGCTGTGTTCTGCCAAATATGTGAGATTCGAGTTACTCCTAGAACTCGTCGGGACACTCTTACTTCACGACGTATCTGCGGTTGTACGTTGGCCTGTAATCCTCTTTGGGAAGTATTGGTGTCCTGTGAATCTGTTGCATTCTGCCAAACTGTTACAAGACCAGATCAGGCATATGTGGATCGAACCAGTCACGGGAATTGCAAGTATTTATGCCACATCTTGAAGAGTAATGGTCATCTCACCGAACGACATATGTAATGTGTTAGTATCAGGTTGTTACCTCTCAACAAAAATAGTTATCAGCAGATCGTTTGGTCTCGTGAAAATGCATTGTCGCAATCCCTCGAGGCTGCTGCACAACACAACTGCCTCGACCGCCTCGTCCCAAACAATCCACTTATCGATGTAGCTTTGTCTGGAATGGACAGTTAGCACCGAACTTTCCTGCACAACAACATGCAAATTTTCATCACTGCGTATTCCAAATATGCAACGAATATTTCGTATGTTGAAAATTACAATCAAGTGTATGTATGTCGCCTCGCCATATGAAGTTGGCAATGTGACCGGAAAAAGATGAGATGAGGGATGGATCTTGTGGCCCTCCAAGTGCTGGTCCAGTAAGCCGCCACTCTTCTGTGGATCCACTCCGAAAAGTTCGCCTCTGACCGGCAACAAGCATACACTGTTCGCAGGCACCTGCCTGTCCCTCTATTGCGGGTCTGGGTCGCTCTTTATTGTCGATTGAAACCCTACTCGAGGTGAGGGGTAAGCGAAATGCAACAGGAGTTTCCCTACTGACTCGGGGGCGTACCGACGCTCTAACTCTGGCCGGAACTGGACCAGGTGACTTATCTCTCTGGGTCGAAGCTTCTGCTCCGAACACCAAACGAGTTAAGCTGCCTACCCCTGCTGTAACAAAATGTAAGAAACCTCTTCGCGATCTTGCTGAAGAAATCATTGGGGTCGTGTGTGGGATTCCCTGATCAAATGTCTCATTTTCGTCCATCACTGTATCGGCAGCAACCTCATCCATATCATAATCTGCATCAATATCCAGATCATCTACATTCTGTACATCATCCGTAGCACCTGCACCCTCGTCGTTATCCTCGAGATGTCTATATGGTGTAACAGGGACCGATGGCGGATAGTAGTATGATGGTTCTGCATCCTTTACGCGGCTGCTGTGGGTCTGCGGTGCTTACGCATGTCCCATCGGATAATAGCATGGTGCGACCGGAGTCGGCAACGTCATCGGGGGCTAAGGATATGGAACATATCCGAGCATAAACGCGTACATCCCGTCACCCACGGTATATGTGGCGGGAAATAAGGAGAATCGACCGAATGTGTGACATCCGCAGTACTCACAAGGATGTCACTAGTACTGCGACTCGCCATACTAGCTCGCTGCCTGGCAAATG
The DNA here is from genome assembly GCA_030512225.1 of Rauvolfia tetraphylla. Taxonomy (NCBI): domain Eukaryota; kingdom Viridiplantae; phylum Streptophyta; class Magnoliopsida; order Gentianales; family Apocynaceae; genus Rauvolfia; species Rauvolfia tetraphylla. The sequence goes on from JAJQKT010000062.1 coordinate 4,029,865, forward strand.
CTGTAATAGCATATCGACCGTGCAACTGACCACTACAGTTAACAATTGGTCCCAAGTCCAACGATATATTGCGATGTCGTCGAGAAGAATCCACCATCTACAACACATAATAAACAAATGTAGTTATTAACAAAATAATAAGCTAAATCAAAACTCAATACAAAATATTTTAATATTTCATACTACTAATTAATATAATAAAAAATAATTCAATTAAATTAATGCTAAAAAATAATTAATAATTAAATTAAAATCTAAAATAAGTAAAAAGAATGATTAACTATGCTGAACTAATCGAACAAACTAACTTAAGTAAATAACTAATTGCATAAATAATAAAAATATTAAAATATAATTAATTAACTTAGCATTTTATGTACATGAAATTAATTTAAAACTTAGTTTTAAAAATTAATTTTTTATCTATTTTTGGCGAACTCCACCCATAGGATGAATTCCACCACACCTTGGCAGAATTCCCGCAAAATTTCCGCCATACCCTGGCAGAATCATTGGAAGAATTCCGCTACTTTCTGGCGAAATTTTATGAGATAATTGTACCTAATTTGGATACAATTATTCCATGAAGTTTGCCATTTTGTAGTGGAATTCTTGCACAAATTCCGCCACTCAGTGGCAGAATTTGTGCAGTGCTGCGGGAACTTCAAAATCGGCCAATTTTTGACTGATTTTGAAGTTTTTTGTGTGTAAAATGATACAAATTTATGAGTAGTTTGATAAACTAATTTTTTTTTTCAAAAATTCTTCGTCCGTGTTCGTAGATCTAAATTTTTCTACTCGAATGGTGGAAAGACTTTAGATACTCTTTAATATTAAAATGAAATAATGAAAAATTTTCACACTATATATAATTTAAATTTTTACAGTATATAGTAGTGCCCAAATTTCTTGTGATCTGCAATCTATATAATGCCTTGAAATTGTTCTCCAAATTTGCATGAAGCAATTTAAATATTCAACCTAAATATGTTATACAATTATTTTTCTAAAATACTTCATAAATATAGTTAAAAATATTCAAAAAATTAAAACTTAAACCAATTAATGTGCTTTCGTGGACCACACCCGAAAGTTGATACTTCATAAATATAGTTAAAAATATTCAAAAAATTAAAACTTAAACCAATTAATGTGCTTTCGTGTACCACACCCGAAAGTTGATGTAGCTTATGGGATTCTCGAAGGAAGTTGCATATGGGTGTCAACTGTTGTAGATTCACGGTATATTTCCCACCATCTTCCTTAAGAGAAAATGCTACAGGAGATAATATATTCCTGATAAGCACCATTAGAAATGAAAATAGAGTTTCCCGGAAGCAACCTAAAGATGATTTTCCTGTGCTCTTTGGAAGGTTGAATTATGCAAGTCTACTTCGAGGTGTTCAAATCAGTTTTGGTTTACTATTTAATTTTCGATTTATTTTTTTTATTTTTTGAAAAAATTGAAACCGAATCGTTTACCGTTCGTTTTTACTATTTAATTTTTCAGTTCAGTTCGGTTCAAATCGAAATAAATACAAGAATGTATTATGATAATGAGTTATTGTATTTATTTTTAAAAAATAAATATAAAAACGCATAACCATAAAGCATTCTTATATTTATTTTTTAAAAATAAATATAAAAATTTATTATCATAATGCGTTCTTATATTTATTTTTTAAAAATAAATATAAAAATTTATTATCATAATGCGTTCTTATATTTATTTTTTAAAATTTTAATTTTTCGATTTGATTTTAGATTCGATAACCTAAACCGAAAACCAAACTAAAATATACATAATTTTAAAAATCAAACTAAATCGAATCTAAAAAACTGATTCGATTCAATTCGATTCAATTCGATTATTCGATCCGATTCAATTTTTAAACACCCTAAGTCTACTATTGTACTTCCGTGCCATCGGTCATGTACAGGGTCTAATCAAAAGAAAGTTAAACTCGGATACCAGGTAACCTTGCTCTGATTATGAATAAATTATTCTATGTTTTCCCAAGGGTACCATTTAAACGGTCAAACTTTCAAAAGTAATTTTCTTTTCTATGAACCACATATTTGACAATATTTTCACACGGATCTTATTCTAGATTATTAACACCAGACCTTCAATAAATAATTTCTCAATTCACTTGGATCATCAGATGCAATTCTTAGAGATTTAGATGTAGGAATGTAAGGAATTTGAGAATCTTATACTTGTTAAAGAATTACCTTCACAAATAATCCTAATTTTTCTCTTAAAATATGCATCAATTGTCTCCACTAAATTATATATTGTCAGATCATTACGTGGAATTAACAAGTCAATCTATCGGTATGGAATTAGTAAGTCAAGCCAGACATGTCGGAACAGAGTACATTTTGTTTTAATAGCAAAAACAGAGAAAAAAAAAAAAAGGAGTACAAGAGTACAAGGTTTCTTTTGATTTTCTTGGAGATTTTTATTCCCTTGATTGAAGGTTAGTTATTTGTAGTGTTTGGTTTGCATAAAGTTTCATCAATTCTACTTGTTGGGCAACAAATGGAGAGAAGGTTGGTTGAGGCAGCTCTTCATGGGAGCGAAACCACTTTAGAGGCACTCATCCAAGAAGACCCTCTCATTTTAGACAGAGTTTCCTTAACCTGCTTCAATGACACCCCACTTCATATAGCGGCACTGCACGGAAACCTTAGTTTCGTTATTGGAATTTTGAGTCGAAAACCCCAATTTGTCACCAGATCAAATTCGCTGGGGCGCTATCCACTTCACCTGGCCTGCGCTGAAGGCCATCTTGAAATAGTTAAGAGGTTGTTCCAAGCTTCTCCTCAAGTATGCCAATGCCCTGATCAAGATGGCAGAACCTCTCTAGACTTTGCAGCGTTGAACGATCGAGTTGAAGTCTTGGCCTATTTGCTTCAGGAAAATCCCAGACTAGCAATTTCAGATAGCAGGGAGACCACTTTGCACTTGTGCATCAGATACAACTCCATTGGAGCTCTGAAGCTGTTGGTGAATTATATGGAAAAGCATGACGTAGTCAGGTGTGTGGACGAAGACGCTAACACACTTCTGCATCTCGCTGTAATGCATCAACAGATTGAGGTAAGAGAACGGATAGAGAAACTATAGTTATTTGCCTATTTGTAGGTATTTAACGTGTGCAGGCACCAAATTCTTTTGATCTTGCCCGCTCTCTGTCGTTCATTCACTAACAACTGAATTCTTTTACTAGACGGTCAAATATTTGCTGGCAGAAGGCGGTTTTGGGGAAAATTCCAATTCTCTTAATAAGAATGGATTCACTGCAATCGATGTTTTAGACTATTGCCCCAGAGATTTGAGATCTTTTGAGATATACGATATGTTAGTGAGAGCTGGTGTACCAAGAGCTAAGGATCTCAACAGTATTCCCCGAGCATTACCTGCATCTTCATCGATGAATCCTCGTAGAAACAACCCCGAGTCTGTTTCGCCCAGAACCTCAAATTTTGGAACAATCATTAGGAAATTCATTTCAAATGCGTGGAACAACTACCTAAGAATGGAAAACAACTGGATTGAACAAGCTCGGGGGAATTTGATGGTGGTTGCGATCCTAGCAGCAGGCAGTTGTTACCAAGCAGCCATCAATCCTCCCGGGGGAGTTTGGCAAGATCCAGAACCGGGGAACGAAACAGGTATCTCAATCGCTCCGGCTCCTGGGGAAGATTCGCAACGGCACCAACCTGGTACCTCAATTGCTGCAAGTATGAGAACCGATTCCTATGCGTCATTTATGTTGTATAACACGGCATCGCTGGCAGCCTCACTAAGCATCGTCTTTCTGATAATAATCGGGCTTCCTCTGAGTAAGAAGGTTTTTGTAGCTGTTTTGACGTATGCAACGTGCGTATCGGTTGTTTGTCTGGCACTGGCCCACCAGGAAGCAGCAACAATACTAAGTCCTGAAGTAAGGAGACATCCTACTGCCGTCTATGCCTCTCCTACTGCCCACTCTACCTTGTCTCCTACTGCCGTCTATGCCTCTCCAACTGCCCACTCTACCTATTTTACTGCCACGTATATCTATCTTATCGTGGCAATACAACTGTTGATTCTGCCTTTTGGAATTGTTGTGTTCCTACATACGGTTCGCGCGTTGGCGTGGTTAGCCTACAGCCTCTACGGACTCTTAAAGATTATCGGGAGGAATCTGACCCGGGTGATGAAAAATGCGTTCAATTGTTAAATTATCTGTGAAGATAAGACAATCGTGAAGTGCTTGTAAGAGTATTTAAATATCATTATATTGTTTTACTTTTAAAAAAAGTATTTAAATATTATTACGTTATTTTATTTTTAAAAAATTTGAAATGCATAATTGAGATTCCTTTTGTACGTCATATAATATTATTTTTTACACATAATTACGATATTTATGTTCACATCTTTCAATAATACAAGTTTAGTTATTTTTGTTTTAAAATATATAATTTTTACATATTTTAAAACTTATTTTTTAGACTTATCTTCACTTATAAATATAATTATCTCATTTTATAATTATTACATTCTCTCAAATGTTAGTACAGAATAAATTAAGAATAGATTCTTAATTATTAAAAATTATATTTATCAATATAATATAACACAAAATTATAAATTCTATTAAAAAAAGTTTTATTAAAAAAATATAAACCTAATAAACTTTCTAGTTGTGAGATTTCAACTCTCATTACTCGAACAAAATCTCACGACCAAAGCTGAATTGGTTTGGATTGGATTGGATTGTTGGAAGTTTCTCTAAGAACCTAGGTTTGAGAAGAGAAAATGTTTTGGACAAGATAAAAAAAAATATTAATGGCCGGAGGAGCTTGCCCTATTAGTATGGTAGCTCCGTAGATGCTTGAGGGCCTGAGTTTTACCAGGAAAAGCAACCATACATCCCCCGTCTCCCCAGTTCAACCCCCCAAAAAAAAAAAAAAAAAATTGGGGCAAATTAACAACATGTTTAGACTTATTTGTGAAGATAAGACAAATCAGGAAGTGCTTGTGAGAGTATTTAAATATTATTGCATTGTTCTACTTTTAAATAATGTAAAGTGTATGATTGAGATTTTTTAAATAATGTAATTTATATATAAATCAATATAATATAATTGTCTGTACGTAATTACTATGTATATCTAATTCCTATTTTTGAACTTTTTTTTTCTCAAAACATTAATTTTTTTAAAAAAAATTTAAAAATTATATTTTTAGAGTTATTTTCACATATATATATAAATATAGATATAGTTCACCTATATATAGTTCTCTTGTTAGTAAAAAATAAATAAATATCTACTCTCGATTATTAAAGCTTAATTTTAAGTTGTTGAAATAAAATTACTTATGAAAACTATTTTAAAATTAAAATAATATTATTACTTTTAATAAATTCAATAATCAAAAATTATTTTTAAAAATATTTTTATGTGAATTATTTTAAATAATTAAAAATAGATCTAAATAAATTACGTATAAATTTTTTAAAAAATATTATTTTACTATAATTTATATAAAAAATGTTAAAATAGTGAATGTTCACCTTCCATCGTCCGGCGGCGGGACAATGAATGGCACCCAAAAATGAGGTACGTAAAAAAAAAAAATCCCAAAACATGGTCCCAGATCAACCACATCAACCCATTTCTAACCGTATTTCCAAACCAATCCACAGAACTCAAGGATTTATAAATACCTAACTGCAGCAGAATACTTTTTATTTATTAAATTTTTATTTTTTAAATTTTAAAATTCTTTCAACAACTTTCTTAAAAATTTTAAATTTATTTGGGATTGTTCCCACCAGATTTCTCAGCCGTCTATGACGGGGGCATCCTCCGCAGCGATCAGGTAAATTTTGGAAATTTGAATTCCTCTAGGGGCAAATCAGTGAATTTATTAATTAGATTAATTGTTCCCAATAAATCTGCGGGGCATGGTTATCCGTAGGAGGTTACAGTTTTTCTTAGATTTACTTGTATTGATTTCATTTGGAACCAATGAAAATTTTTCATCTCATATCTTATTTTTTCTTTCACAAAAATTTCTCTCTTTTAAAATCCAAAATAAAAAATCTTAAAATTAAACTTTATCCAACCATAATACAACCACAACAGTAAAAAAATCTTTTCATACTTTTTCGTAAATTGGAATTCTCTATAGATTCCTGGGGACTTACGCCCTACGCCCCCACTATTAAATTGTCCAAAATTATGAAACAATTGTGAATTTAGTCAGTGTTTAATTGGTGAATTAATTACGTACTCAACGGTTAATTGTTGAACTTAGTTAATAATTTGGCACGACTTAGTGATATAAATTGCATTTTTTTTGTTTATTTACAATTGAACTTGGCTAATCATGCCTTAAGGAAAGTAATAGTGTATTTAGATTAAAATTTAAGGCTATATTTGGTTTGAAATTTTTTTAGTTGAGTTATATTGATAATTTTGAAAGTAAATTATTTATGAAAAATATTATTAAAGTAAAAAATATAAAAACATAAAATTATTTACATTGAAACTAAATAAAAAATAATTACGATTTTTAGCTTTCGTATGATATATATGGGGTTATTACTAAAAATAGTCTTCTTTCTAAAAAATGAGACTGAAGTAGTTTTGTTTTTTTATTATTGTTCCTCATATAGCCATAACACTAAATTAAAAAGTGTTATTGGCTAAAATTGAAGTAATAACACCTTTAAGATTGGTGTTATTGCTGCAAAAATAATAGCACCATACCACAAGGTATTATTACATTACATGAAGTAATAAAACCTTATGGAAAGGCATTATTAGATGGCTTTTTTTTTTTCCTCCCTAAGCGTTACTTGCTCTTCCTTCTGGCTTTTTTGTTGTGCCGCAAAAGCATTGTCAAAGTTCTCCCGCGAAGAATCCAAATAAAATAAGAATTTGTGAACAAGTACAAAACAAGGAAAGAAAGAGACGAAAAAGTTAAGGTTTGCATAAAAAATGTTATATAATTAATTGGAACCTCTCTTTTTTTAGATTTTATTTTTATTTTTATTTTTATTTTAGATTTATAAACAGGTTAAAAAATTTTAAGAATGTTGAAATTTTTTGTTGAAAGAGAAAATGTTGAAAGAATTTTAAAAATAAAATTTAATTTAAAAAAAATTATTCATGCTTAAGTTAACAATTTGTCGTGTTGCAGTTAAAAATTCTAGAGTTCTGTAGGTTAGTTTGGAAATACGGTTAGAAATGGGTTGACATGGAAATTCGTAGACTGCTGTGTTGCAAAAGTAGAAAAGTACAGATGTATCTACGCTTCGAGTAGTGTTGTGTTTTATTTCTATGCCTTTATACTAAATTTTTATCATAATCCTCAACAATTTGCACACAAACACAAGGCAAGCGCACCTATCGTTATAAGTAGTATAATGGCAAGTAAATTCAATATCGTATCCACGGGGATGGTTATATATCATTACTCACTTTCTATTATATTGTTTAGCCTATCAAATTTGTTTGTGAAAATGATTGAAATTACTACTAGGAATAGAAGTCAAGCTTAGCTAATTAAACTAACTTAACTAATTTTTGTTTGCACGAGAGAATTCAATTGAGAAAATAATACTTGGATGGTTAATCCCCCTAGAATTACCTATGTGATAGAAATGTCCCTTGGTTGATAAATTTCACTTCTTATGTTTGATGAAATTCCAATGATAGAACTCACTCTATCTCTAGATGAAAGTTCTCTACTCTTAGATTAATTAGTTGAAATCTCTTTCTAACCAATTCAACCCAAGAATGCATTAAGAATTGTGAATTTCCAATTAGATTTCTCTAATTATCAAGAAGATGTTTAGGTTTCTATCTCTAGTTAACTAAATCATCTTCATTGTTTGTGTATGGTCTATTTCACCCTTCCTTTCTCAATTCCAAGTGAAAATTTCCCGATTATGAATCAATTGTCAATCACCATTCCTTTCTCAATTCCAAGTGAAAGAATTCCAGATTTTGCATCATTAATCTACTGAATCAATTCAACCATTCAAATTCACAAACAATCCACAAGAAATTTGAATTCAATCAACCAAGGAAACAATTCATTCACATAAGTAAAATCTAGGGTTCATACCCATCCAAGCATTCAAAATTTTAGCTCATCAACATATTACAAATCAAAGAACATAAAACAACAAAGAAAGAGGAGAATTGCTCATTTTCATGGTTGAAATCTCCTCTCTTCTTCAAGGTTGAAGTTCTTCAATGTAGCATGGCGAAAATTGCAGCTTTTTCTATGAATCTTCAAGGTGGATGTTCTCCTTCTTCAAAGATTCAATCTTCCCTCTTGATTTCTCTTGCAAAGTTGAAGATTTGGGATGGGATTTGAGTAGGTTTTTTCTGTTTTCTGGCCACTCCAGCCCTCTCTCTCGTTTTTGCCCTAAAGGGGTATCAAAATCTGCCTCAAAAGAGAGAGAAATGCAGCTTAAAATCAGCTTCAGATCGGCACAAACGGTGCCGCTTATATCACACCAAACGGCGCCGCTTGCCCCCAGTTTTGGTGCAAGTTTCTGCTGCCCGACTGTGCCACTGTTTTGACTTCTAGGTGAATTCAGACAACCAAATCAGCTGATATAGGTCTTGATGTCTGCATGAAAGTTGTAGATCAGGATCTTATCTTTAAACAGAGATTTGAAATCACATCAATGGGGCATCTAGAACTCAAGATATGATCATTATACCAAACTGTGTCAAAAATGGAACCCAATGCAGAACAGGTGAATTTACAGGATAAGTAGGGTAGGAAAATTAACTCCGATTGACACATATTTTACCATTCTGGAAACTTTAGAATGTACTCTATAATTGTCTAGAATACCACTTTTGCATTTGAAATCTTCATAGAGGTAAAAATCCGACTTGAAATATCTCTACCAGTCTGTTTTTTCTCTGCATTTCTCTATTGTTCTTCATTGTGTAAATTTCCCTTATTTGCTTCATTTAATACCCTATAAGCCCGACATTTACAAAATCTCTCCACTAATACAGTAACCAAAATTTAATCTCGATTAGGTAGGACTTTCATGCTTGTAATATTAGGCTCAGGGAAAGTTTAGGGTGCCAAACGAAAGGTAGGGAATTCAAAGTCAAAGAAATGAGAGCTAAAGAGAAAGGAATGAGATATAAAACAAAAGCAATAACCCTTATTAGCCACAAGAAATATCATCATTCCCCTACATTCAACCACAAACTCCCATTCTCAACCAAATCCCTTCACTTTGGATTCAACCACTTGCACATATTAAGCTTCAACCCACAATCTTTCCATCATCACCCATCTTTGTCGACTCATAAATTTAACCTCAATCATGACAAAATTTACAATAATAATAATAAAAACATATATACATCTTGAAGGCATCAAGAAATGTAAGAAACCTTCTCAATAATAGACAAATAACAAATCTCTTTTTTTCTTTTTCTTTTTCTTTTTTTTTGATTGAGGTGTAATCAAATTCCCGATCATATAAGGTCATCTCACCACTCTTTTCTTCTTTTTTTTTCCATAAAGCCTATTTTTTTCCTAACATCTTCCATTCCACCTATTGTTCCAATTTCCACAATACTCTTTGCTAACTTAAGGGTAAAAATGGATTTAGCTCTCGCAAAGAAGGGTTAAATATAAGGAGTGGAGTTTAAAATTTGAAAGAAGGAAAAATCTAGAATATAGATTGAAAAATTTGTGACAAAGACTTCAAGAAAGGGTACTACGGTTAAAATAAAGAGCGGTGGCTAGAAAGGCTCAATCGGGACAAAGAAGGCCTATTACCATCATTTCGAGATCAAACTAAGGTTACTTACTCATTTCGCCTCAAGACAAGTGAATGCGGGTTCTAGAGTAAAAGTTATGTTGAATTCTAAAGCCAATAACACAAGATTCAATTCCATAATCATCACAATAAAAGCAAAGTGGAATGTGCTTAAACGATGAATTCCATACATGCAAGGAATACAAGGGGTGCTTACTTAATCCAAGTTTAAGGTACTAGTCATGACCTTTAGAATGCTTGTATAACTACTCTTTGAGAAAAGATTAAACATGCAAGTCTTAAAATACCTTGAAGATTCTAAAAATAAAAACAAGAGCAAATTCAATAAAAAAAAATCATGAAAATAGCCTATGCTACTAAAGCCAACTAAACTCCCTCACACTTAAGACAACAATATCCTCAATGTTGGGAAAAAGAAAAACAACAGATTGCATAAATAGAAATATGTAACACAAACTACACAAGAAAGCCATGACAAACGACCAAACACAAAAACAGTGAAAAACATGGCTGTTTCGTACGTGAAGGCTGTGCGAAACCATATGAGCAGCAAGCTGCACTTTCTATATACTTTACAGCAAAAAGAAATGAAACAAAACTAGAAACAATGACATAATGAAAATAGAAGCATAAAAACATACCAATAAAATAAATAAATAAAATGACCAAAATAGAAAAGAAAGAACTCCCCTTTGTTCATAAACCGCCGGCTCCACCACTCTTGCCTGGGCTGAAGGAGCTTTGCGTGATATTCGGCGATTCCGGCAAATTGATGGCCCAAAATTTGTTGTTGCTCAAGGATTTGTTAATGGGCTATATGGAGTTACTCGACATGCGATTTTCTTTGGCATGCTTTCTTTCCAAAATCAATCATTAAGAGAACTAGTCTACCAAAGTGAAAACACAAATGCCACAAAGAACGTTACAAGTAATGCACAAAAAAAAAAAATGAAATGTGCAAATTGGCTAAACAAGAAAAACAATTATCACTAAAATTTAAAACAAAGGCTAATTAACTCTTAACCATGCTAAGTAACAAAATTAAATAAACTAACCACTAAATTAAAAAAAGAAAGTCTATAGTAAGCTAATGAAATGCAAACTAATAAAGAAGATTACAAATTTAACAAGTTTCATTGTGGCATTTCATCAAACACATGATAGGCATAGAAGAAAGCAAGAAAGAACCAACAAAATGGAAAAAAAAAGAATTTTTTTTGATGAACAGTAACCCCGATGAACAGTAATCCGCGCCGCTGGGCAGACTGGATTGAAAATGCTATAGTAACCCAGCGCCGGAACAGTAACCCGGCACCATTTTTTTTTCCAAACTCAACTACAAATGTAACAAAATAATTGATTATAAATATAAAAATAACACCAAACAACACATTATAAAACTCTTCACAATTCAAGGAAATTAAAATTTTCAAACTCAAAACCACATTAAACACAATTATGTACAAAAAGCATTATACAACAAGTCTCAAACACAAGAACAGAGTAACAACATAACTTTACTTGTGAACAGAGTAACAAGGTTCCCTTTTCCGGATGATAGATTTCTACTACTTCATATGGGAATACCTTACTTACCACAAATGGGCCAATCCACTTAGATTTAAATTTACTTGTGAACAACCGCCATCGCGAGTCATTCAATAAAGCTTGCTCTCCCGACTTGAAATCCTGATTTTGGTCAATGTTTTGGTCTTGCTTTAGTTTCACCTTTAATGATGAATCTCTTGTACAATAATTTTCCTTATTTCCATTGGAACCTTTCACATCAACCGCAATCTCTTTTACTAACTTATTCTTCTTCTTCTTTGCATCATTTCCTTTGATTAAAGATGGATTCAAAGAATCATTCACCAAGGTTCCCTGTAAAGAATTAGAGACATGAGCATCTATATCATCAATCTTACTATGAGAATGATTAGGATCTGAAGAATATTTCAAAGGTTTCAAAGCTTTAAGTACGACCTCCTCGTCTTCTAACCTAAGGATCAACTTTCCTTCACTTACATTTATATTGGCCTTAGCAGTAGTTAGAAAAGGTCTTCCTATGATCAAAGGAACGTCAACAGTCTCATCCATGTCAAGTATCACAAAATCAACAGGAAATATGAATTTATCAACTTTGACAAGCACATCTTCAACAATACCCCTAGGATGTCTAACTGAACCATCTGCAAATTGAATACTCATCTTAGTAGGCTTTGGTTCACCTAAGCCTAATTGTTTGAAAACATTAAATGGCAGCAAGTTGACGCTAGCACCCAAGTCAGCCAATGAATTATCAAAAGAAAGACTACCAATATTGCAAGGAATATTAAAACTCCCTGGATCTTTTAGCTTTTTAGGTAGCTTTCCTTTGTTTTGAAGGATGGTAGAGCATTCCTCATTCAATGTTACTGTTGAAAGTTCTCGAAGCCTCTTCCTTTTTGAAAGGACATCCTTTAGGAACTTAGCATATCTTGGCATCTCTGAACGAATTTCAACAAATGGTAAGTTAATGTGCAATTGTTTGAATAGTTCAAGAAATTTACCAAGTTGCTCATCCTTTCAGTCTCTTAGAAGTGCGGCGGGGTATGGAATTCTGGGCTTGTATTCCGGAACCATCTTCTTCAAATGCTCTTCCTTTTTCTCAAGAACTGTTTCTTTAACTTGATTTTCATTTTCCCCCATGCCTTGGGATTTCACCTTACATTCCAAAGCATTTGACTTATTTTCACTTCCCAAAATCACCATATTCACATGTTCTCGCGGATTGGTAACTGTGTTGCTAGGTAAACTGCCCATTTGTCTTTCCGAAACAAGCTTTAGCAATTGACTTATTTGATTTTCCAAATTTTGAATGGAAGCTTGTTGGTTCCTCAGGGATGCTTCTTGATTTTGGAACCGGGTTTCGGTTGTCTCAATGAACTTTGTCATTAATTCTTCAAGGCTAGGCTTCACCGGTTGATGAAGAGGTTGAGGAGGTTGATGTTGATAAGGAAGAGATATTTGGGGTTGAGAATTTGATGAAACTTGGAAGCTGGGAGGTTGAAACGGTCTTTGTTGCCCTTGGTTGCTCCATGAGAAGTTTGGATGATTCCTCCACCCCGGATTATGGTAGTACTTTAAGGATTGTTGGGTTGCCTTCCTCCTCCAAGGAAATCCACATGCTCCGTTGATGATGCATTAGAAGTTCCCATGGTTTGGCACTCATGGTTTGGATGACCACCTCCACAAAAATTACAAGCCATCGTCACTTGGGAGGTTTGAGGTGACAAACTCAAGCTCTCACTCTTCTTGTTTAAGGCATCAAATTTTGCCTCCAAAGCCGTCATCATGTCTACATTGTGTATTCTATTAGGCTTGGCATTCGGTCTAGGATTCCCCCATTGGTAGTTGTTCATGGCAATTGTTAGCCCTAAGGGCAAATATGTAGTTTTGATTAATGACAAATATTGATGAGGACTAAAATGTTTGATTATTGTGTGATAGGTTCTGTAAACTGAGAAGTATGAAGTCTCATTGCTTTGAAGCAAAAGTTCAAGAGCAACTTCAGTTAAGCAAGTATTTGAAGTTTGAATAATGTTGTTCTAAAGATGATCAAAAGGCATTGAAGACTTGAAGTGTAGAGTGCATTTAACTTTTAGGTAAATTTCTATGTAAACTCTACACTTGCATGTCTTGGTTATCATTGAATGCATAAGAGAGCATAAAAATAATCTTATGATCTTAAAAGTCTTTGAATGAATCTTTTTATAAGATATGTTTGTAAACTTCATATGTTCATGTTTTTCAAGCTTAAATATGGTTAAATAAGTTTTCTATACATATCAAATGTTTTTCAAACTCATTGAAGTTATATCTCAAATGATTTTACAAAGTTTGAAAATGCTTTCAAAAAATTCGGTCGTCCGAATTTTGTAGCAAAAGTTTGCTACTATTCTTCCAGAGAAATTCGGAAGAAGATTCGGACGCAGCCAAAAAATTCGGTCGTCCGAATTTTTGGTCTTCAGCATGGTCACTGTTGTTCCAAAAAAATTCAGACGAAGATTCGGACGAAGCAAAAAATTCGGTCGTCCGAATTTTTGTTCTCAGCATGGTTACTATTCATCCAGAGAAATTCGGACGAAGATTCGGACGCAGCCAGGAAATTCGGTCGTCCGAATTTTCTGAAACTAGCCGTTTCTAGCCGTTTTATGAACGTTTTAACAGATTTTCAAATTCTATAAAAGCTAGAAACATGCAAATTTTTGTAACTCTTGAAATCTTGAAAACTCCAAGCATTCAAAAGCATTTAGCAAACATTTCTTAAGCTCTCTTTTGTCTTGTGCATTCAATTGATCAATCCAAAGACATCAAAGTGTGAAGGTGCAAATTTGTGTAATGTCTACCATCAAGTGGTAACTTCTACACACTCTTCTTTATTTATTCAATTGTGTTGATCTACTAGCTCTAGCAAGGTTATCTTGATAACATAAAACCCTTTAGATAAGGGTGATCCTTGAAGTTGTGATTCAAGGTTGTTTGAGATATAAAACCATAGGTTGGTGAGCCTTGTTTGTAAAAATTACTAGAAGAGGTTGTATGTGTAAAACCAAAGTGTGGTGAGCCTCTCTTGTAATTTGTAAACCTGAGCAATTAGTAGATTTGTTGAAATCCTTAAGTGTGAGCTTAAGGTAGTGGATGTAGATCTTGAGGATCGAACCACTATAAATTGTTTGAGTTCTTTGCTATTGCTTTCATTACTGCCTTGCTATCAATTATCTATAATTAGCTTATATAACTTGTTCTTGGTCTAAACACATAAAAGGTTTAAGTTTGCGAAAATTAGCGAAATACCTAATTCACCCCCCTCTTAGGTATTTCAATTGGTATCAGAGCTAGAACTTCTGTGTGTGGTTTAACAACCTAGAAGACAAAGATCCTATGGCTAATATGTCAAACCTACCTTACCTAGAAGGATCTTCCACAAATAGACCACCTTTGTTTAATGGAACAAATTACACTTTCTGGAAATCTAGAGTTAAAATTTATATTTGTTCTATTTATTTTGATTTGTGGAACATAATTGAGAAATGTCCTTATATCCCAATGAAAATGAGTGCTGATGGAATAACCTCAGTACCCAAGTCCACTGATGAATTTGATGAGCATGATTCTAAGAAAATGACTTTAAATTATCAAGCCATGAATATATTAAGTTGTGCTTTAGATGTTACTGAATACAATAGAGTTAGTGGATGTGATTCTGCTTATGACATGTGGAGATTACTTCAAATTACACATGAAGGAACTAATCAAGTTAAAGAATCTAAACTTGCCATGCTAGTTAGAGATTATGAACTGTTTACCATGAAACAAGGTGAAAATATTAGTGATATGTTTACAAGATTTACTAACATTTTCAATGGCTTAAAAGCTTATGGTAAAAACTATACTATGGGAGAGCAAAACAGAAAGATTTTAGATGCTCTACCAAAATCCTGGCAGCCTAAAACACTTGCCATTGAGGAATCCAAGGATTTGAAGACTCTTCCACTTGAAGAGCTCATTGGATCTCTACTGACTCATGAAATGAAGATGAAACGGCTAAATGACAAGGAGGATGAAGAAAAGGGAAGAAAAGGAGTAGTGCTTAATGCCTCAAACATCTTGAGTGAACAAGAACAATCTTCAAGTGAAGAAGAAGGAGGAAACAGTGGAGAAGAAGAATTGCAATAGCAGTGAAGAAGTTCAAGAGATTCTACAAAAATGAATTTCTCAAGAAAGGAAGAAAGCCAGTCAAGAAGAGTGGACAATCTTCATCATATAAACCTCAATGCTTTGAATGCAAGAGTACTGAGCATCTTATTGCTGACTGTCCCAGAGTGTTGGAAAGGGAAAGAGAAAGCAAAAACAGAAAGAAATCTGCCAAGAAAGGAAAAGGACTAGCTGGAACATGGGATCAACAGGAAAGTGAGGATGAAAGTGAAGGAAAGGCCAACATATGCTTCATGGCCATTGATGATGAGGTACAATCTTCACCCTCTATCTCAAATGTATATGATGATGATATTGATTCCAGTGATCTTATTGCTGCACTTATTGTGGTAAACATGGACACAAGGTTTCTAGATGTTTTGTCAAAAGAAAAGTAGAAAGTGGTGTTAAAACCATTTGGAAAGTCAAAGAAACTTTTACTAACCCCCTTGGACCCAAGAAAATATGGGTACCAAAAATCACCCTTTCAAATTTGATATAGGTACAATTTGCCTCAAGATCAAGTGCCACAAAATGGTTCCTTGATAGTGGATGCTCAAGGCACATGACTGGAAATGCATCACTTGTCAGTGAACTTCAAACTACAAGTGAAGGTTTTGTCACATTTGGAGATAAGAAGAAAGGGAAAATACTTGGAATAGGTAACATTGGTAAAGGTTCTTTCCCTCTTATCAAGAAAGTATTACTTATTGAAGATTTAAAGTATAATTTACTGAGTATTAGTCAATTATGTGATAATGGATGCAAAGTAGAGTTTAAATGTGATACTTGTACTATTCTTGACAATGCAAGTAACAAAACTATCTTTGTTGCTAAAAGAGTTGGTAATGTATATGTGTTGTATCTTGATGAGCTTATTAAAAATGATATTAAATGTCTTGCCATTCATGACAATGATGGATTTTTATGGCATAGAAGATTAGGACATGTAAGCATGGATTTATTAAACAAACTTTCTACACAAGAGCTGGTGAGAGGATTACCTAAATTGCATTTTGATAAAACTCGCCTCTGTGATGCTTGTCAATATGGAAAACAATCAAAAACATCTTTTAAACCAAAGAAAATGGTTTCTACCACAAAACCTCTTGAACTAATTCATATGGATTTTGGACCTATGAGGACTACTAGTCTTGGTGGTAAAAGCTATGCTTATGTGATTGTTGATGATTTTTCAAGATTTACATGGGTAATCTTCTTAGCACAAAAAGATGAAACATTTCATGAATTTTCAAAACTCTTCAAAAAGGTTCAAACCTCTCTTGATTGCAAACTGATTTCTATTAGAAGTGATAATGGAAGAGAGTTTTGTAACCAAGACTTTACAAAATTTTGTGATGAATATGGTATTACTCACAATTTTTCAGCTGCCAAAACACCTCAACAAAATAGTGTTGTTGAAAGGAAAAACAGAACTTTACAAGAAATGGCTAGATCAATGCTTTGTGAAAACTCATTACCAAAAGTATTTTTAGGTGAAAGTCATTAATACTGACTTGTTATATCATGAAACAGAGTTTTACTAAGACCTTTTATAAGAAAAAACACCTTTTGAACTTTTATTTGACAAAACTCCATCAATTGTCTATTTCAAAGTTTTTGGATGTAAATGATTCATTTTAAACACTAGCAACTATCTTGGTAAGTTTGATAGAAAATCGAGATGAAGGAATTTTTTCTTGGTTACTCATCAAATAAAAAAGGCATATAGAGTCTATAATAAAAGAACATTGTGTGTTGAAGAAACTATTCATGTAACCTTTGATGAATCTAACATTTATCTTCAAAGAGGAAATGAAGATGACACGAGCACATCAATGGTTGAAAATCATACTCAACACCAAGCACCCACAATGGAAGATCATGCCAAAGAAGAAGAAATAATGGAGCAAGAACAAGATGGTCAATCAAGCAATAATCAAGAACTTCCAAAGGATATCACATATGCAAAAGGTCATCCTAAGGAGCAAATCATTGGTGATGTCTCCCAAGGTGTAAAAACAAGGCGGTACTTTATTGATAACTTCGCTCTTTTATCTCATATTGAACCAAAAAATATTGATGATGCATTGTGTGATAATTTCTGGATTATTGCTATGGAAGAAGAGCTAAATCAATTTGAAAGAAATAAAGTTTGGTCTCTTGTTCCTAGACCTCATGATCATTCTGTTATTGGTACAAAATGGGTTTTTAGAAATAAGTTAAATGAACTAGGAGAAGTAGTTAGAAATAAAGCTAGACTTGTTGCTCAAGGTTTCAACCAAGAAGAAGGCATTGACTATGATGAGACCTTTGCTCCAGTAGCCAGATTAGAATCTATAAGAATACTTTTGGCGTTTGCTTGCTTTAAAGGCTTTAAACTTTTTCAAATGGATGTTAAAAGTGCTTTCCTAAATGGTTTTATTGAAGAAGAGGTTTATGTAGAACAACCTCCTGGTTTTATCCATGAAAAATTTCCAAATTATGTGTATAAGCTAACCAAAGCTCTATATGGACTGAAACAAGCTCCAAGATCTTGGTATGAAAGATTAAGTGGTTTTCTTCTCTCAAAAGGTTTTACTGAAGGAAAAGTAGACACAACTCTTTTTATTAAAACATCTTCTAAAAATGATATTTTGCTTGTACAAATCTATGTTGATGATATCATTTTTGGTTCTACTAATATTTCTCTTTGTGAAGAGTTTGCTAAAACTATGCAAAATGAATTTGAGATGAGCATGATGGGAGAACTAAGTTTCTTCCTTGGACTACAAATTAAGCAAACCAAGGATGGAGTCTTCATCAATCAAGAAAAAATATACTAAGGAGCTATTGAAAAGGTTTGGAATGGATCAAGCAAAAGGAATAAGTACTCCTATGAGTTCATCAACTAAACTTGATAAAGATGAGAAAGGTAAAAGTATTGATGAGAAATTATATAGAGGAATGATAGGAAGTTTACTCTATCTCACTTTGCTAGTAGACCGGATATTATGTTTGTTGTTTGCTTGTGTGCTAGATTCCAATCATATCCTAAAGAATCTCATTTAATTTCATCAAACGAATATTTCGTTATTTGATTGATACACATGACTATGGTCTTTGGTTTTCTAAAACTTCATCTTTTGAACTTATTGGATATTCCGATCTCGACTATCTTTGGATGCAAAGTTGAGCGTAAAAAGTACAAGTGGTCATTGTCAATTTCTTGGTAGTTGTCTAGTGTCTTGGTTTAGTAAAAAGCAGGCTTGTGTATCTTTATCCACGACGAAGGTTGAATACATAGCTGCAGGGAAGTTGTTGTGCACAATTATTATGGATGCAACATACTTTACTTGATTATGGTCTTAAATTTAAGTGTGTGCCTATACTTGTGTGATAATACTAGTGCTATCAATTTGAGCATTAATCCCATTCAACACTCTAGGACCAAGCATATAGAGATAAAACATCATTTCATTCGTGATCATGTGATTAAGAAAGATATATGCTTAGAACATGTAAATACAAATGATCAAATTGCTGACATTTTTACAAAGCCTTTGGGCTGAGAAAGGTTCAATCACCTAAGAAGACTCTTAGGAATTTCAAAATTCAATGACTAATGTGTGTATTAATGTTGTGATGAAAACGAGATTTATTGATCAAAAAATTTGGGACGTAGGGACAGAAAATTCGATCGACCGAATTTTCCGAACCAAAGAGACGAAACTTTCGATCGAAAATTGGACTGCAGACCTAAAAATTCGGTCGTCCGAATTTTTGCGGATGCATCCCTTTAAATGAAAAATCGAACGGTTTCTTTCAAACATTACAACTTCCGAATTTTATACTCTTTCAAAACCTCTCATACCCATTCACGTCCGAATCAAAATCTCTTCAAATCCACACACTCTCATCCCAATTTTCCTTCATTTTTAAACTTCTAAGCCCTAATTTCATACAGAAAACAAATCTTTCTCAAGAGAAAACATCATGGTAAGAACAAAGAAGCCCAATGTTGAGAAAGGAAAAGGAAAGGCTAAGGAAGGAGATGAAGACCCAATTCTTAATCAACCAAGAAGGATTCGCATCCCTCAAACACAATCTGGAGTTGACAGGTTTATTTCTATCAAATCTACTCATGAATTTGATGAATGGAATAAGAATAGTAGAAAGATTATTCCTGGATATAAGGTGGATGCTGATAAACTATCTAGTATGGATATGATTCTGTCCTGTTTCAATGATGTTGGATGGAGTAGTTTATTGTTTATTAATGAAGATTTTTATCCTACTTTGGTATATGAATTCTATGCAAACCTAAAGGAAGAAATAACTGAGATTGTTGGGGATGATAGGATACAATGGTATTCAACTAGAGTATCCCAAGTTGATATTGAATTAAGTGAAGCCCTGATTAACAGAATTTGTGGGGTAAGTGACAATGGGGCTAGATATTATGCACCCTCAATACATTGCTATGATCGTCAACTCTTCACATATGATAAATTTGAACAAGCATTTACAAATGGAAGAGAGTTTAGATCTATAAAAGAGAGGAAAATCAAGAATTTGGATGCTAGAGGTAGAGTATTGCATCATATGGTAACTACTATGATTGTTCCTAACTTTGGACATAAATCATCAGTAGGTAATATGCATATGGTATTAATGTTGGCCTTGCATGAACAGAGGAAATTGAACTTTGGATAATAGCCTTAAGACACATGATTAATGCTAGAAAAACAGTAACCAAGGCATTCCCTTTTGGAAGGCTGTTAACAAAGATCTTTAAGCATTTTAAGATTAAACTTCCAGGAAGAGGACAAGTCTTTAAAAGTGGAGAAATATACACTGATGAATCCCTTAAGAGAATGCAGCTTATCCTTGATGATGATGGAGTATGGAAAACAAAAAGAGGATCCTCTCCAAAAAGATTAGGAAGAAAAGAAAGGACAGAAAGTGTAGAAGAGGAAAAGGAGGAGGATGAAGATGCGGAAGATGAGGAAGAGACCCTTGCAAGAGAAATGAAGACAAAAAGAAAGCATGACACTTCAAGTGAGGGGGAGCAACCACCAACAAAAAGAAGAGTAGTTGAAGAAGAAACTGAAGTTGAGTCAAGTGGTGAAGGAATAACTAGAGGTGACACCATTATAGCCAAAGCATTCCAAGAAGCCTTGAACAATCAAGTCAAGGAAATGGAGAAGATGTATAAGTTCTTTGAATCATTTGCTCCAATGGTTCTAGGAAAATTAGATGGACTAGAGAGTAGAGTGAAACACATTGAGGAAATCCTAATGAGAAATACTCAAAGTGGTGAAGGACCCTCTAGGCCTCAAGATAGAAATGAGGAAGATAATGATAAAGAGGAAGATAAGAAGGACAAAGATGATGACAGTGATGATGGGGATGATCAAGGAGGAAATGATGAGACAGTGGCAGAACAAGAAGAAGAAGAAGAACATGTACATGAAGAACCGCAAGAGGCAGGAAGCCATGTAGCTCAAGCTGAAATTGTCTCACCATCACACATTTCATTCAGCCACAGAAGAGTTAAGCACTTGGCCATCAAGAAAGGGTTTAGCAGAGCCTCTTCATCAACATCACAAGACTAAGCATCCCTTTCATACTATTTACTGCTTTAAGTTATTTGAATTCTGAGTTATGCATCTAATGTTATAATCTTATTTAGTATTTTTATTGCATTTTATGTAATAGTGAAGCTCAATGATGAAATCTCAGTGATGAGAGCTTCCTTTATGTGTAAAATTGTTAATCTCATTTTCATTGACCCCATCTTTGACTGATGACAAAAGGGGGAGAAGAAATGAGGATGACAAAATGTGTGAAACACTAGAGGGCTGAGAAAATGAATTTTCTGTATATGAATTTTTTGTATGCATTTTTTTATTTGAGTCTTATGTATCAATCCTATAGATGTTTTCTATGTGTTTTCTGTAAATGAATAACTTGCTCTTGAATTGTTACTCTATGAAAACTCTATGAAAATATTTGAATGCATGAGCTATAACTTGTTGCCAAAAAGTATTCTATTGTTGTTCAAATTGATCTAAATCTGTCTTAATCTCTTCTATTATGTTTGAACAACCTTAGGCATTCATTATATTGAAGTTATTATAGTTTTTGACTTAAGATTTAAAAATTCGGATGCATGATCAAAAAATTCGGATGCATGTTCTGAAATTCGGATGCATGCATATTTTGATGTCAAAAAGTGCTCTATTGTTGTTCAAATTGATTCAAACTTATTTTAATCTCTTCCACTAAGTTTAAACAACCTTAGGAAAGCTTATTTTCAAAAATTGAAGCTTTCATTTAACCTATTTTAAAATTCGGACTTGATATGTCAAAATTCGGATGCATAACATCTCAAGTCCAAATTTGTTGAAAAATGAGCACAATCTAAGGGGGAGCATTGTTAAACTTTTACAACCTTTAAAACCTCTCTTAGAAGTTTTCTTAATGCTTAAATGCTATATCTTCTATCCTAGTAGTTGGAAGGAAGGAGGTTAATGGAGGTTGGTTGGGTCATAGGCTCATATTGAGCCTTTTGTATGTCAATATGCTAAATTGGTTATTTTCTATCATTGACATTAATACTTCTATGTACTACATTGTTTTAATCTATCACATTTTGCATCAAAGTTTGTCATCATCAAAAAGGGGGAGATTGTTAGCCCTAAGGGCAAATATGTAGTTTTGATTAATGACAAATATTGATGAGGACTAAAATGTTTGATTATTGTGTGATAGGTTCTGTAAACTGAGAAGTATGAAGTCTCATTGCTTTGAAGCAAAAGTTCAAGAACAACTTCAGTTAAGCAAGTATTTGAAGTTTGAAGAATGTTGTTCTAAAGATGATCAAAAGGCATTGAAGATTTGAAGTGTAGAGTGCATTTAACTTTTAGGTAAATTTCTATGTAAACTCTACACTTGCATGTCTTGGTTATCATTGAATGCATAAGAGAGCATAAAAATAATCTTATGATCTTAAAAGTCTTTTAATGAATCTTTTTATAAGATATGTTTGTAAACTTCATATGTTCATGTTTTTCAAGCTTAAATATGGTTAAATAAGTTTTCTATACATATCAAATGTTTTTCAAACTCATTGAAGTTATATCTCAAATGATTTTACAAAGTTTGAAAATGCTTTCAAAAAATTCGGTCGTCTGAATTTTGTAGCAAAAGTTTGCTACTATTCTTCCGGAGAAATTCGGAAGAAGATTCGGGACGCAGACCCAAAAAAATTCGATCGTCCGAATTTTTTGGTCTTCAGCATGGTCACTGTTGTTCCAAAAAAAATTCGGACGAAGATTCGGACGAAGCAAAAAATTCGGTCGTCCGAATTTTTGTTCTCAGCATGGTTACTATTCATCCAGAGAAATTCGGACGAAGATTCGGACGCGAGTCGAGAAATTCGGTCGTCCCGAATTTTTCTGAAACTAGCCGTTTCTAGCCGTTTTATGAACGTTTTAACAGATTTTCAAATTCTATAAAAGCTAGAAACATGCAAATTTTTGTAACTCTTGAAATCTTGAAAACTCCAAGCATTCAAAAGCATTTAGCAAACATTTCTTAAGCTCTCTTATGTCTTGTGCATTAAATTGATCAATCCAAAGACATCAAAGTGTGAAGGTGCAAATTTGTGTAATATCTACCATCAAGTGGTAACTTCTACACACTCTTCTTTATTTATTCAATTGTGTTGATCTACTAGCTCTAGCAAGGTTATCTTGATAACATAAAACCCTTTAGATAAGGGTGATCCTTGAAGTTGTGATTCAAGGTTGTTTGAGATATAAAACCATAGGTTGGTGAGCCTTGTTTGTAAAAATTACTAGAAGAGGTTGTATGTGTAAAACCAAAGTGTGGTGAGCCTCTCTTGTAATTTGTAAACCTGAGCAATTAGTAGATTTGTTGAAATCCTTAAGTGTGAGCTTAAGGTAGTGGATGTAGATCTTGAGGATCGAACCACTATAAATTGTTTGAGTTCTTTGCTATTGCTTTCATTACTGCCTTGCTATCAATTATCTATAATTAGCTTATATAACTTGTTCTTGGTCTAAACACATAAAAGGTTTAAGTTTGCAAAAATTAGCCAAATACCTAATTCACCCCCCACTTAGGTATTTCAGCAATGTTTTCAATGAGGTCTCGTAACTCTTCCAGTGTCTTCAAACTAGTGGTACCTCCAGAAGAAGCATCAATGAGTTGCTTGGAAGGAAAATTTAATCCACAATGGAATGTTTGCATTTGAAGCCCCAAATCTAGACCATGATGTGGACATTTCCTCAATAGCTCCTTCCATCTCTCCCAAGAATCGTATAAGCTCTCACTCTCCATTTGTTGGAAAGAGAAGATATCATTTCTTAGCTTTGCAGTCCTTGCCGGAGGGAAATATCTAGCGAGAAACTTCTCGGCAAGATTGTTCCATGTAGTAATGGAACCCGGTGGAAGTGATTTCAACCATGACTTGGCTCGATCCCTTAATGAAAATGGAAATAGCCGAAGGCGGATGGCATCTTCGGAAGCCCCATTAATCTTGAAAGTATTATATATCTCCAAAAAGTTGGCAATATGAGCATTTGGGTCTTCGTCCGGTAAACCATCAAATTGTACCAATTGTTGAACCATTTGGATGATATTCGGTTTGATCTCAAAATTGTTCGCTTCAACTTTTGGTCGGGCAATGCTTGACTCCACTCCTAACAACGAAGGTCATGCATAGTCTCCCATTGTCCTTGGCCTTACATTTCCGTCATGTGCCATATTGTTCTCAATTTGAGGATTCTCACCTTCAACTTCAATTCCTTCAAGTATCACCTCTAGGTTTATACCTCTTGGATCCCAATACAAAATCTGCTCAACTTCAGAATTAAGTTGATTCAATTCTCCCGAATTACTTGAGGTCATAAACCAAAAGAATTCACATCTTCACCACAAATAAAGTAAAAGTTTAGCTCAAAGAACACTTACTTAAAATAGAAAAAAAAACAGAGAAATATAAGCTAAGAACTCCAATTCACTAATGACTTACAAAATTGCAAACAAGGCAACAAATATTAACACTAGCAATAGATATTATAACAACAAATAAGTAAAATGACTAAATCAATAGATTTCAAGCTTTCCTAATATTAACCGAAGTTCCCCGGCAGCGGCGCCAAAAACTTGTTGTGTTTTATTTCTATGCCTTTATACTAAATTTTTATCACAATCCTCAACAATTTACACACAAACACAAGGCAAGTGCACCTATCGTTATAAGTAGTATAATGGCAAGTAAATTCAATATCGTATCCACGGGGATGGTTATATATCATTACTCACTTTCTATTCTATTGTTTAGCCTATCAAATTTGTTTGTGAAAATGATCGAAATTACTACTAGGAATAGAAGTCAAGCTTAGCTAATTAAACTAACTTAACTAATTTTTGTTTGCACGAGAGAATTCAATTGAGAAAACAATACTTGGATGGTTAATCCCCCTAGAATTACCTATATGATAGAAATGTCCCTTGGTTGATAAATTTCACTTCTTATGTTTGATGAAATTCCAATGATAGAACTCACTCTATCTCTAGATGAAAGTTCTCTACTCTTAGATTAATTAGTTGAAATCTCTTTCTAACCAATTCAACCCAAGAATGCATTAAGAATTGTGAATTTCCAATTAGATTTCTCTAATTATCAAGAAGATGTTTAGGTTTCTATCTCTAGTTAACTAAATCATCTTCATTGTTTGTGTATGGTCTATTTCACCCTTCCTTTCTCAATTCCAAGTGAAAATTTCCAGATTATGAATCAATTGTCAATCACCATTCCTTTCTCAATTCCAAGTGAAAGAATTCCAGATTTTGCATCATTAATCTACTCAATCAATTCAACCATTCAAATCCACAAACAATCCACAATAAATTTGAATTCAATCAACCAAGGAAACAATTCATTCACATAAGTAAAATCTAGGGTTCATACCCATCCAAGCATTCAAAATTTTAGCTCATCAACATATTACAAATCAAAGAATATAAAACAACAAAGAAAGAGGAGGAATTGCTCATTTTCATGGTTGAAATCTCCTCTCTTCTTCAAGGTTGAAGTTCTTCACTGTAGCATGGCGAAAATTGCAGCTTTTTCCATGAATCTTCAAGGTGGATGTTCTCCTTCTTCAAAGATTCAATCTTCCCTCTTGATTTCTCTTGCAAAGTTGAAGATTTGGGATGGGATTTGAGTAGGTTTTTTCTGTTTTCTGGCCACTCCAGCCCTCTCTCTAGTTTTTGCCCTAAAGGGGTATCAAAATCTGCCCCAAAAGAGAGATAAATGCAGCTTAAAAGCAGCTTCAGATCGGCACAAACGGTGCCGCTTATATCACACCAAACGGCGCCACTTGCCCCCAGTTTTGGTGCAAGTTTCTGCTGCCCGACTGTGCCACTGTTTTGACTTCTAGGTGAATTCAGACCACCACATCCGCTGATCTAGGTCTTGATGTCTTCATGAAAGTTGTAGATCAGGATCTTAGATTTACACAGAGATTTGAATCACATCAATGGGGCATCTAGAACTCAAGATATGATCATTATACCAAACTGTGTCAAAAATGGAACCCTATGCAGAACATGTGAATTTGCAGCATAAATAGGGTAGGCAAATTAACTCCGATTGACACATATTTTACCATTCTGGAAACTTATAATGTTCTCTATAATTGTATACGATACCACTTTTGCATTTGAAATCTTCATAGAGGTCAAAATCTGACTTGATTTATCTCTACCAGTCTGTTTTTCCTCTGCATTTCTCTATTGTTCTTCATTGTGTAAATTTCCCTTATTTGCTTCATTTAATTCCAAATCTTCAATAATATCACCTAAAGCAAATAAGAGATAAAGGGAGTATAAATGGTGATTAAAACACCAAAATTTAACATAAAATCAAGCTCAAACTGATCATTATATGAAGCACAAATATAGAATATCAAGTAGCGTTGTGCCTTCGCCTAACTGCTTGCAATCTGCTCTCAAAGCGGTTTCAAGCTGACAGTAAAGGTACGCAAACCCCATGTATAGTTTTTCATCTCCTTTACATCCTTCAGGAATTGTCGGTACTGATACAATATCTGATCTTTACCCTTATCCAAGAATAAAGTTGCACCAATCAAGTACTTTAGGTACCCTAAGCAAAATTCTCGACGAAATGCTATATGTTCGCTACGTAATCTTTGAGGAGAGTGAATCTCATCCCTCAATTATCCAATTGATTATAGACGTGTGCAACAAATATCCGCAGGGTGAACACCAAATCTTTAATGATATCCTCCCTAGTCAAATTGTACCGGAAGATCATACATGTTACGAGAACGGCAAGTATCTGTACTATATCGTAGAGAGTGATCGTCATCTTATTGAATGACATGTGAAAAGGTTTTTGTATCCTATTGTCACTTCTCCAAGAACGCCGATGATGGATCTTGCGGACCTCCATGTGCGAGTCCCATGAGATGTTTGTGGAGAGGTGACAGTCGAATACAAATAAATTTTACATGCCATTTGATGAGATGACGATCATCCTCCAAAATGTAGCACAAATGCTTGTTGTTCTTGTAACAAGTATGATCTTCTGACACGATTTGAGTAGAGAGGATATCATTAAAGATTTGTCATTCACCCTACGTCTACTTGTTGCACACGTCCATAGTCAATTGAATAATAGAATGATGAGATTCACTGTCCTGAAGGACTATAGCGAATGGATCACATTTCATTGAGAATTATGATCAGGGATACCTAAAGTATTTGATCGGTGCAATTTTATTCGTGGATAAGGATAAGGATTAGATGACATACCAGTACTCGCCATTTTTTAAGGATGTGGAGGAGATGAAGAATTACGCATGGAGAGTGAAATGTCTTGCGTACCTTTACCGTCAACTTGAAACCACTTCAAGAGCAAATTGTAGGCAGCTAGACGGAGCCACAACATTGCTCAAAGCGTCGATATATCTGTATTTTTTTGCTTTTCTGCCGCAGCAGTCTCTGAATTGATGTGAGGCACACCTTTACATTCTACAGTTCCAACAGTGCGGGACGCCATAAGGATATTCGTATCGTGCACTTCCATTTAGATAACATGACGGCTCGCGAGGAAAGTGTTCTTTTAGTAGTACATCGTTAACATGAACATTTTATTTTTTATTTTATCATAAGTAATTTTTGATGCCAACATTGATAGGTTTGCTAGACTCTTTTTGGACCAAATCCTTTAGAGGTGCACTAGATATCTACATTTCATGAGTATCTGCGCTTCTGTAATATGGTCGAGCCGTATATACCAGATCAGGTACTATGGCAGTTTGAACGCGTTCAAAAAATTTTGAGGACCCTAATTTTTTCAAATATGTTTCAATACTTAAAATATTTAATATTTTTAAAAATTTTATTATGAATTTAATTTAAATAATATTTATGAATCTACATTTAATTTAATATTTTTTTGTTAGGTATAATTTGACTTTATTGACACAATATACTATAGGGCATTTAAGTAATTGTTGTGAAATTTTATTTCATTTAATATTGAATAATAATTTTATCAAATACAGAAAATGAATCATCATTCACTTTTGAATTTTCCTTCTAGAAAATACTTAAATAATTTAATTTTTAAAAATTTTAGTATGAATTTTATTTAAATAAGATTTTATAGATTAATATTTAATTTAGCTTTTTTTTGTTGGGAATAACTTGACTTTATTAACATAATATAGTAGTAGGGCATTTAAGTCATTTCTTGTGAATTTTTATTCCATTTTGATATTGAAGATAATAGTTTTACTATACAAGGAAAGAAATCATCATTCTATACAGACTTTTTCTTTCTGACAGTAGAATGGAAAGAAGATTCTAAGCACATTTTAAGTGGAAAGAGATTTTATATAGAAATGTATTTCATTTATTCCATTTTAGTGTACCAAACGTGATGTTATATCTTTTAATGAAGACCAAATTCTTACACATATCTCTAACATTATGATCAATTATTTTTCTGATTTATGCACTACTAGCCATCTTTCTTCTCTAAGCAATTGTTTCAATTTTATTCATCCCAGAAAGTTTAACGAGGAAGATAAATCTTTATTAGCTGAGCCTATTATTCCTCTTGTAGTCCAATGAGAAATTTTGGAACCAAACTCAATCACCTCTTATATATTCGGCTCATTCGGAATATTTTTTCCTATGGTGTTATTCCAAGTAGCATTCCTGACAGTAGTCCCAAAGCGTTCTTACCCTGAAACCGTCAAGAGCTATATGCCAATCAGTCTTTGTAGCACTTTCTATAAACTTATTACAAAAATATTGGTTAATAGACTTAGATCCCATCAGCTTAGGATCATACATTCCTTTAATATGGAAACCAAAAGTAAAACACCTTGCGTGATCTTCAAGACAGATCTCGAAAAGGCATTTGTAAGTCAGAATGGTCCTTCATTAGGCTTATGCTTGAATCAATTAACTTGCTTGATAATATTACTTCCTCTCTTTCTACCTTGATCAATGGATCTCCAAGCAACAATATCATTTCATCTAGCGAGTCAGGCAAGCGGATCCGCTTTCCCCTTAATTATTTATTCTTGGTATGGAATACTTCTCACTGCTGATTGAGAATAGCATCCAACAAAAAAGGTGGACACCGTTTAAATTTAGAGGTAGCTCTCTTGCTATTTCTCACATTTTCTATGCAGAAGATTTAATTTTGGTAGCTAAAGCTAACATTTTGAACGAAGAGAACGTTAAAAGTGTTCTAAACTAGTTCAGTTGTAATTCAGGTCTAACCATAAATTACGGGAAATCCAAAGTTCTTTTCTCAAGTAATACTGAAAAAGATCTTTTTCAACAAATTTCTGGCATTTTGAATATTTCTTCAACTACAAATTTTGAAACTACTTAGGATTTCCTATCAAAACTTAGTAAGATGTTGGCAGGATGGAAGCAGAGCTTCCTTACTCTAGCAGGTAGGGCTACTATAATTAAGTCTGCATTATCATCCATTTCTATCCATGCAATGCAATGCCTATACCTACCTAAAAGTGTTACCTCTCAAATTGATAGAATAGTCAGGGATTTTCTTTTGGGGGTCTTCTTCAAGTAAGAGAAAAATCCACTTAATCAATTGGCAGATTGATTTCTCCCAAACAGTTAGGAGGGTTGCAAATTAAAGGTGCTCACAATGGGAACATATCTCTGCTTTCTAATCTAGCCGGGAGATTCTTTCAAGATTCTGGAAGTAAGCTTCCCTGGGCATCACTCAAAGCCAAATATCTGCAAAAAAGGAAATTTCTCTATAGCTAGTATCCCTCCTGTCGCTGCAAGATCGTCACCTCTTTGGAAAAGTTTAGTTGAAAGGTGGGAGCTGTGTAGAATAGGTACACAATGGTCCGTAGGGAATGGCAAGAAGATAAAATTTTGGTTTGGTACTTGGTTATATATAGTTCCTCCAAGGATTCATTTTCATGGCCCTTTAAATAGAGAAGAACAGAATTTAATGGTTTACGAACTTCTCAAAAATAATAATTGGAATCTAGAAAATGCTTCTTATCTTCTTCTAATTCAATAATGGATCTTATTAAATCTATCCCTCTCATTATTTTCAACTTCTGCTGATGATCATTTCTTTTGGAAATGTACTCCTAATGGGTTATTCACCACAATCTCTGCATATAGACTTTCCATTCAAATGCAATATAGTCAGACTGATCTCTTCATGCGCAAATCTGCTAACGGCAATTTCGACTGGCTTTGGAGATTACCTTCTTTGCATAAAATTAAACATTTCCTATGGCTTTGTTTTTTTGATAGGATTCCGCATATACAACAGTTCACTCTACTTTCGGAGATTTTATCCCATTCTTTTTGTGATTCATTGTCCTAACATGTCTGTAACAGTTTGTCATGTACTGAGAGAATGTTATATAGCAAGAGGTACTTCGATTGCACTTACTAGCTTCACTGGTCCGAAGATTTGCAGAGTCTTATTTTCTCAGAAACCATTTTGCACATGGTTAAAGGATAATTGCTCTCTAAATCTGTGGTCCTTCTTAGCATCCCTTGGCAACTCTTTTTCTTCTACTTGCTGGCATCTCTTATTTTATCCAAAAAAATAAAAAACGCAATAGAATTGATTCTATATGTTGCCTAATGTATACAATATTCTCTCACTTCCCTAACTTGAGACCCTAATGCGATTTGGACTGGCTTTCTTTCCCATCATGGCATATCTCATTTAGCTTTCAGAACTTCTATTTCAGGCTGCTTTTCTGGACCCCTTTTTTCTTCCAACATTTTTGTGCCTGTTTTGTTTAGATTTCTTTCTTTGCATCTCATAGCTTCATAGAAGTGACTTTGTTTTTACCTTTATTTAGAGGTAAGACTATAGGCTTGCTCTTTCACAACGTCTATTGATATTTAAGTAACATAAATGCCACCCGCTCACCTCTTAGCCCAGAAGACTAGTTTGCTGGGCCTTCTGTATTGGATGCCGGATTTTGATTTTGACATATGGACTGCTGTGCACTTTGTCACTCCTTAATAAATTTATCTCCTTTTAGCTTAAAAAAAAAAAAAAGCGTTTCTAACTATAGTATGATTATTTTTTATTAAATAAAATTATTTTTTAAAAAAATTAAAATTCTTTTAATTTTCACTCTCTGAACAATATTATTAATAATTTTTAACTTATTTATAAAATTATTATAAAATAAAATAAAAATAAAATCTAAACAGAAGAAAGACAAAGGAACGAGTTTCCAACCAAAATAAAAAAGAAAAAAGGAATACCCAAGAATAGGAGAAAAGAAGAAATTGTTTCAAGATTTTGAAAAAAAAAATGCAGAACGAAGGAAGAACAGTGGTCCTCTCCCGACGGCACCGTCGTGCACGGGCAGTTGTTCTTCCATCGTTTGAGTGCTTTTTTTTTTTTTTTTTTTTGCAAAATCTTGGGAACTAGGTGAAAGACTTAAGGTTCCCTCCCCTGCAAGAATTTCTTTCTTTTTTCCCTTTTCTTGGTATTCTTTTTTTTTCTTAATTTTTTAGTTGGGAACTTGTTCTCTTTGGATTTCTTTTTAAATTTTATTTTAAATTTATAAATAGGTTAAAAATTATTAAGAATATTATTTAGAGAGAAAATTAAAAATTTTTAAAATTTAAAAAGAAAATTAATTTTAATAAATAAAAAATAATTATGCTGCAGTTAATAAATAGTTATGTTGCAATAAAAAATATATAAAAAATAAAAAAACACAAATGTTAAAGCCGGGATGATGTTTTTGAGTGCACAACAACTTTATCAGGACGTGGACATTTTTGCCCTTCGAACAATGTAGAAGCTAGTGCTTTTTCCATTTTAATACATATCATTCTTTTCTTTGAATTCAACAAAAAATCTCAGCAAATTCTTGTTGGCACATCATAGTGACAGCCAATAGATAGTCATAATTCATTATTTTACTCAAATTTTGTCAATTTAAAATAAATCATACTAATTTATTTTTAAAAATTAAAAAGGAGTGGCATACCCAAAATTTCATTCCCCCTTCCTATACTAACATCCGAGAGCAAAGCAATAAAGCTTATGAATGGACATTCTAAATTCGAAATCTGCTGTCTTTATATATCAAAAACTAAAGTATATCAAATTACACCATGCCGGCAGCCATATGAACGAGAAAGGCACTACGAAACCAGGGTCGAAAACATTTACTTAGAGGCGACAAATATATTATATATCCTTTTTTTTTTTCAATATCTTCAGCTCTAGTTTCCAAGTGGCTTCGCCACTGTTAATACGAAACAACAGAAAATGGCAAAGAAATAGGAAAACAAGAGATTCCATCAACTTTTTTGTTGGTCGGAAATTTCTATTCATTTCTTTGAAGGTTTACCTATATATAGATTTTGGGTTTGCATAAAATTTCATCTTTTTTACTTGTTGGGCAGCTATGGAGAGCAGGTTGGTTGAGGCAGCACTTAAATGGGAGTGAAACCACACTTTGGATGCACTCATACAAGAAGAGCCTCTCATTTTAGACACGGTTTCATTAACCTGCTTCAATGACACCCCTCTTCATATAGCGGCTTTGCACGGCAACCTTGGTTTTGTTATAGGAATTTTGAGGAAACCCCAATTTGTCAGTAAACCAGATTCACTGGGGCGCTATCCCCTTCACTTGGCCTGCGCAGAAGGTCATCTTGAAATAGTCACAAGGTTGTTCCGAGCTTCTCCTCAAGTATCCCAATGGCGTGATCAAGGTGGCAGAACCTCTCTACACTTGGCGGCCTTGAATGATCAAGTTGAAGTCTTAACCTATTTGGTTCAAGAAAATCCAGGCTAGCAATTTCCGATAGCATGGACGCCATTTTACACTTGTGTATCAGATATAATTCCTTTGGAGCTCTGAAGCTCTTGGTGGATCGTATGAGTAAGGATGAAGTGGTCAAGTGTGTGGATGAATATGATAACACACTTCTGCATCTTGCTATAGTGCATCAACAGATTGAGGTAAAAAATGGATAGAGCAACCAAAGTGTTTCTGCCAAATTAGTAGGCAACTTATCTACAGTACTGTTATGAAATATCAGAGGCGGCTAATGAGATGAAGGAAAACATCGTTCTATCATACAGCATGGAAAACCAATATAATAGTTATAGTGAAACCCTACTAAGTTTCCTAATATAAGTATACCATCTAAGGTATATTTAGATATTACAAGGTAATATAAGATATTGCTTCAATACTCCCCCTCAAGTTGGAGCATGCAGATTACGAATGCCCAACTTGGACAAGAGAAAAAGGAACTGATGATGTCCTAAGGCATTGGTGAAGAGATCTGTAAGTTGGGAAGCAGTGCGAATATGTTGAGGAGCAAGTCGTTTAGAAGTGATTTCATCAAGAACAAAATGACAGTCGACTTCGATATGCTTTGTACGCTCGTGATAAACAGGGTTTTCAACAATATGAATAGCTGTTTGGCTGTCACAATGGAGTTTAGTAGGCTGCAATTGAGGGACACCAAGATCTGTGAGAACGTAGCGTAACCATTTCAGCTCACAACACACAGCAGTCATCGAACGATATTCAACTTCAGCAGATGATCGAGAAATCGTATGTTGTTTCTTGGTCTTCCAAGAAATAGGAGATGAGCCCAACATAATGAAATAGCCAAAAAGACAGCGTCGCGGATTGGACACGATGCCCAATCAGAGTCACAGAAAGCAACAAGCTGGAGATCACTAGCAAAGTGAAGGAAAATACCTTGTCCGGGACTGCTTTTCAAGTAGCGAACCACTCGCAATGCTGCACTCCAGTGTGCCTCTTGAAGTTGCTGTATAAATTAGGCTACGGTATGCACAGTATAGCTGAGCTCCGGTCTAGTGATGGTCAGATAAATAAGACGACCAACTAGAAGACGATAGTGTTCGGGTGAGGCTAGGAGTGCACCAGTTGCAGTCGCAAGTTTATGATGTTGATCTATGGGGGTGATGGATGGTTTTGCACCTAACAAGCCAGTCTCGGAAATAATATCCAACACATATTTTCGTTGAGAGAGATACATACCCTCAGGAGTACGAGCAACTTCAATGCCAAGAAAATATTTGAGAGAACCAAGATCTTTCATTTTGAAACAACGACTGAGATGCAGTTTGAATCTCGCAATGGAATTAGAATTGTTGCCTGTGATAATAAGATCGTCAACATATACAAGGACACTTAGAAAAATGCCATTAACCTGATAAATGAACAAGGAATAATCAACCGAAGATTGTCGGAAGCCACATTCCTTTAAGACCGAGGCAAGCTTAGAGAACCAACATCGTGGAGCTTGCTTTAAGCCATATAAGAATTTTCGTAGCTTGCAAACTTACCCTTGTTGAGTAGAATGAAATCCGGGTGTCATGTGCATAGAAACATCTTCTTCCAAAGTACCATGCAAGAAGGCATTGTGAACATCCATTTGATGCACCTCCCAATGTTTAGCAACTGCCACAGCTAAGAGAACTCTCACGGTCCCCATTTTTGCAACAGGGGCAAAAGTCTCATTATAATCTATTCCTTCATGCTGAGTATTTCCCAAGATGACTAGACGAGCTTTGTATCTTTCAACGGTACCATCTGATTTATACTTTATGCAATATACCCATTTGCTGCCTAAGACACTCTTTCCCGGAGGTAGATTTGTCAAACTCCAAGTCCCATTTTGTTCTAAAGTGGAAATTTCAAGTTGCATAGCCTTACGCCATTCGGGAAATTTCATTGCTTCAGTAAAATTCCATAGCTCGACCCCTGTAGTAATAGCAGCCAGAAAACCAGAAAGTTTTGGAGAAAAATTAGCACAACTATCATAATAAGCTAGAGGATAGAGACACTGACCTGAGGATTCTGAGTGAGAGCAAGTAGAATGCAAAAAATGAGGAGCTCAACATTGAGCCGAATAGTAGACATAATCTTGCAAGTGTGCTAGTTTCTTTCTATCACGCGTGCTACGGCGTAAGAGGTGCTCATCTTGTGCTGTTTCTGTAGCCTTTTCACTCGTCAAATTGTCAAAAGAACCTTGGACAGTTTATGACTGTTGATCACAAAATATTGTAGAATCAGAAATATTAGGTTCACTCGAGTTGCCTTGAGGATGATGAGTGGTACTCTCTCGATCCCCCCTTTCATCGCCTCTGCTTCCCCTTGCATCGAGAGGGCTCCCCCTAGAGGCAGTAGAAGAGAAAGAATCGGGAAAATAGGAAGAAAGGTATCAGGAAAAAGAGGAGAGGGCTTGGAAGGGAGTGAAGAAGAAGAAGAAGAATCATAAGGATAGACTGTTTCACAGAAATGAACATCTCTAGAAACAAAGAAGTCATGAGTGTCTAGATCATAGACGCGCCAACCCTTCTTCCCATGAGGATAGCCAACAAACACACAAGCTCTACTTCTAGAGGCAAACTTATCCTTGTCACGTGAAATTTTGGAGGCATAACATAGACAGCCAAAAACACGAAGATGAGAGTAATCGGGCGCTTGACCAAAGAGAATCTCATTGGACGTTTTCCCACCTAAAAGAGATGAAGGAGTACGGTTAATCAAATAACCAGCCGTCAGAATACACTTTCCCTAGAATTCTAAAGGAAGATGAGATTGAAAGCGTAAAGTATGAGCTGTATTGAGAATGTGACGGTGTTTTCGCTCAACTCTACCTTTTTGTTGAGGGGTACCTACAACGGAAGTTTGTGAAGAATGCCATGTTCATCAAAATAGGATTTTAAGGCTAAAAATTCAGTTCCATTATCAGAACGAATCCACTTAACTTGTTTGCCAAATTGTGTTTTAACCATGGCACAAAAAATTCGTAAGGTTGTGGCAACCTCACTTTTCTCAGCAAGAAGGTAAATCCAAACAACACGAGAACAATCATCCACCATTGTTAAAAAATAAGATGCACCACAAAATACAGGTGTTCTATAAGCACCCCAAATATCACAGTGGACAAGAGCAAAAGGTTCATCAGATTTATTGCAACTAATAGGAAATTTATCTCGTCTGCTTAGCCTTAAAACAAACATCACAAGGATTTGCTTGCATAGAAAAATAGTCTTTAAAAACTGGTAAATAATGAAGAATCGTATCAGAAAGATGACCAAGTCTTGAATGCCACAATTCTTTGGAAGCACCAATTTGAACATGACAAATTGTATGAGCAGCCATCTTGCGCAGAGAATAGACCCCATTTTTGCATTCACCCACACCAATCAGAATCCTCGAAGGCTGGCCCTGGATTACACAGAAACGATTAGTGAAAGACACTGTGCAATTTAACTCATTGGTTAATTGGGATATAGAGATGAGATTGCATGTCAGCTTCGGCACAAGCAAAACACGAGGCAGAATAAAATTATTCTCAAAAAAAGCACTTCCCTCTAGTCGTGCAATAGTTTGAGTTCCATCAGGAAGAATAACTGGCCAAGGAGTGATTTCATGAACATCAATTAAATAAGAAGAATTTCCAGTCATGTGATGGGAGGCTCCTATATCTAGAAGCCAATCTTGTTTGTCAAACTTACCCGTCAAGCTCTCTTGAGAAGCAGAAGGCTTACAGGAGTCTAGAAGAGACATTAGTGTTGTCCATTGGGTTGCATTAAGACCTGGAAAATTTCTGCAATCCGTTGAAGATGCACCATCATGATTGGAGACAGAAGATTCTGTCTGGACAGCATTGGCGCGAACCATTCAAGGCTGTCCACGCCCTCGACTCATTGCAGCTCTGCCTCTTCCACGTACACCACGGTTTGCTGGTGTTGTTGAACGTTCCTTCCACCATTTTGGATATCCAATAATCTGAAAACAACTTTGGGAATCATGACCTTGTTTATTGCATATTGAACACACCAGCCCTGATTTTTTTGAGACATCTGTACTCATTGATCGCGCACGGACGGCAAAGCTTATTGTATTTGTGCAATCATCTTTGCTGCGTGCTATAGCTCTATGTCGTTCTTCCCGAATCACCATGGAATATGCTTGATTAATCTTGGGCAACGGCTTCATACTGAGGATGTTAGAACAAATCGTACAGAAAATTGTATCATCCAGACCCATCAAAAATTGATGAAGTTTCTCTTCATCTTGCCGCCGGACCAATTCAGCAGTCAAGTTACATTGACAACTCTTGCACTCACAGGTAGAAATACGTTTGTAATTTGCCAATTCGTCCCATAGTTTCTTCAATTTACCATAGAACTGCATCACGGTTTGGCCTTGCTGGCGACAGTTTGCAATTGCTGCCTTCAGTTCATGAATTCGTGGCCCATTGCCTATAGAAAATTGCTATTGAAGATCTTGCCAAAGATCTTTAGCCAAGTCAGTGTATGTTATTGTTGAACGTAGTGATGGCTCGATGGTGTTAAAAATCAAGGCCACAACCATCGAGTTAATCTGCCACCAATCTTCAAGTTCTGCTGCATCATCATCAGGCTGTTGTAGAGTACCATCCACAAAGCCAAGCTTTTCTTTGCTCGCAAAGCAATCCGGAAAGCCTTTGCCCATTCGTCATAGTTTTCTTGTTTGAGTTGAACATGAGTCAGCAGAGTGCCGGGACTGTCACCGGACATGAGCGAATAAACTCTAGCATCTTTGTTATTCTGTACACAAGTTGCCATTATGAGAACCTAAGCTCTGATACCATGTTATGAAATATCAGAGACAGCTAATGAGATGAAGGAAAACATCGTTCTATCATACAACATGGAAAATCAATACAATAGTTATAGTGAAACCCTAATAAGTTTCCTAATATAAGTATACCATCTAAGGTATATTTAGATATTACAAGGTAATATAAGATATTGCTTCAATAAGTATGCACCAAATTGTTTTGATATTGTCCACGCTCTTCCAATCATTCAGTCATTAATTTACTGAATTCTTTTACTAGGCGGCCAAATTTTTGCTGGCCGAAGCGGGTTTTGGTGAAAATTCTGGTTCTCTTAACAAGAATGGATTCACAGCAATCGATGTTTTAGAACGATGTCCAAGAGATTAGAGATCGCTGGAGATTTGTGATATTTTGTCGAGAGCTAAGGTCCCAAGAGCTAAAGACCCGTATCCACCGACTCCAGCATGGCTGACACCTTCATCTATTAATACACAGATAACCCAGCAGGAGTCTGCTTTGGCCCGAACTTCACATGATGGAAAATTGTGGAAATTCATCTCGAAAATAGGGAACAACTATTTAAGGATGGAAAACAACTGGTGGTTGCAACCGTACTAGCAGGCATTTGTTACCAGGCAGCCCTCAACCCTCCAGGTGGAGTTTGGCAAGAGCAAGCTGACCACGGCCTCTATTGGTGCTGCAGAACGAGGCGTCAATCATTATGAGATCTTTGTGTTCTTCAACATGGTATCGCTGTTAGGCTCATTAAGCATCATTGTGCTGATCATATGCGGGTTTACTATGAATATCATAGAGTGTAGACATAAAGTACATATAATATTTTTTTTAATTTATATAAATTAAATTTTAATTTAATAATTAAAAATTTATAAATAAATATTTATTTAAATTAAAATAATTATTTATTTTATAGTAGAATAATAGTAAGCAGCTTCTGGTGTCCGTTCTGACCTATGAAATGTGCATATCTGTTGCTTTTCTAACATTTCCGTACGTGAGAGCCACAACCATAATAACTCCAAGCCCAATGAGATATTCTAAACATTCATCTGGAGGCCTAATAAAACCCATCCATCTGTCCCGGATGGCGATATTGATCTGGGTTGGGATCTGTGGCATTGTCATAGTCCTACACACCATTCGCTTCATGTTGTGGTTACCCGTACAAAATCTCAAAGATTATATGGAGGAAATTACCGGCTGATGACCAAAAGTAACGTTCTTGTTATAGTATTTGTGAAAATTATATAGTCAATGAATTACTTGTAAGAATTTTTAACATTTTTAAACACTTGTAGACCTATGGTTATACGAATAATCATATATTGTCATTTATACATTGTACGATATATATCTTCATATATTGAATAATCAAAGTTTACTTAGTTAATAAGTCTATATTCCTCTGTCACGTCAAATTTGTAATAAACAACTTGAAGGCCGGCCGAGTAAATTGTGAATGACTGATGATGACAAGAGAACTGCGTCAAAATAAAATTGCATTGAAAATACAAATTTTGCTCTTAGTGGAGTACAATCCGCACCGCTCCAAATTGAATGACAATACAATGAAACTATGAAAGTTAAAACAAATACTACTTTCGGATTCAGTTTAAATTCGAAATTCAATGAAAATATATTAATTCAATTTGATTTGGATTGGATTCGATTGAACAACATTTCAAATTGAATCGAACTAGATTGAGATCAATTCAATTGAAAACAAAAACTGAATTGGTTTATTTTTAGTAGAAGATGCGTCACTCTATTAATAAAAATTACACTTATCAAATATAATATAACACAAAATTACAAATCTTATTGAAGAAAGAAATAAAATTTATTAAAAAAGAATATAAACCTAATAAACTTTCTAATTATGAGACTTCAACCCTTATTACCGGAACAAAATCTCAGGACCAAAGTTGAATTGGTTTGGATTGGATTGGTTTAAGAAGAGAAAATGTTTTGGACAAGATAAAAAAGTATTAATGGCCGGAGTAGCTTGGCCCCTTAGTATGGTAGCTCCGTCGATGCTTGAGGGCCTGAGTTTGATACCCCCCACCCCCTTCCCAATTCAACAAAAAAAAAAGGTCGAATTAATAATATGATTAAACTTGTTTATTTGATTTTGAAAATTAATAAAAATGAGACGGAGCAGTAAAAAATTGGTAAATTTAGCAAATATTTATCTTTCTTTTCTTACCCTCCTAACCCGTACAAAACAAGAAAAAGGTAAATGTTGTTCGATTTCCTTCAGCATAACCTAAGTATATAGGGAAATTATGTTGGAATTCGGCTTCATTTTTTGACTTACAACGTGCAACGTTGAACATGACTTGGCACTGATTCTATATTTCCAATAGCAGAAGTCTTGATCTGGGCATTATTTTTGGACTTACAATGTGCACTGTGCACTATAGAATCAAATAGTCTACTAACGTTTTTGCCAAATCCAACGAGTCATGACATTATTCAAGATTGAAAAAGCAGTTCATTACTTTCCCATTTCATCTTCTATTACCATTGCAATGGAATAGAAGCTCCTCCTCAGACAATCTTAAACGTCTTTAGTTCATACTACAAACCCGTTTCAGCAGAAAATAAAAACTCTATATTTTTACCCACTTTCTCTGGCCGAAAATTATAGATAAATGACCAAAATGTATTTGGAGGGAAAGGCACAATTGAACCCATAATGAATCATAAAAGTCTTCGAATAATAAGTTATATCATACAAAACTCTAAACAGCATATCTAAGTAAACCAGCTACGAACTGCATATGGCATACCCATATTGTAGCAGTACATAAAGCCGAGGAACCCACTGCCTTTGCCCTTAGGCCACGTAAGCACATTCTTCATAACCTGTCATGCACATTTCAGCATCAATTATTTACTCACATTTACCCTTAAATGTTCAAAGAGCTTTCGAATTTGAACCCCAAATCCCGATTTTATTTGGCAAAATTCCAATCTGCTCCACTTAAAATACAGACGGATTTTACACCCGCACCCCCCCCCCCTTTTTTTTTTTTTTTGGATGGGGGCTGGGGGAGTTTCACATGCAACTGAAGGAAACTCCTAAATATTCGAAAATATAGCAGAAATGTGTTCTCTTTT
Source organism: Rauvolfia tetraphylla (assembly GCA_030512225.1). Lineage (NCBI taxonomy): Eukaryota > Viridiplantae > Streptophyta > Magnoliopsida > Gentianales > Apocynaceae > Rauvolfia > Rauvolfia tetraphylla. Next base: position 4,070,775 of record JAJQKT010000062.1, read on the forward strand.
TTTGTTGTAGTGGGGGGTGGGGGGGGGGAGGGGAGAGGAGGGGATGGGACGGAAATGTTCAATGAATGGGAATGGAGAAAGTGTTGAAGGGGAAAAAGGGCAGAGGTAGATATATTAACTTACTAGGATCAACGGTGGTGATGACGCCGGTATTCAGGAAGTTACAGTTAAAGTCGTTGCGGCCGTTTGATTGGTAGTAAGCGTTCATGGCGTAGGATGCATGGGCCCTCACGTTATTAGGCTCAAAACAAGGCCCACCATCTTGTATGGGCTTACAGTCCACTCCGGATCCACAAACAAAATCTATGTTGGACTGCAACGCTGCGTCGCTCGCATCCTCTCTTGGTACGCACCATTTCTTATCTGCATCGCCAGCCGTCGGTGCTGGAGCCGTAGGAGATACAGGTGCAGGGCCCACTGTCTGCAAAAGAAATCTACGGCTGTTATCAATTTTAGACAGGCCAGTACAAGTAACGATCCTGATTAGCTTCCCGCAGTAGTGTACGTCGACTCTTGAATGGAAAGCTCGATACTCAACAACGGCCAGCAGGATTTGTCATTCTCGATGCCGAAAGTGGACTCTATCCTTCACTTCAGCTACTAACAACTTTTTTATTGATATTTAATTCAAAAATAATTTTATCTTTTTCTATATTAAATTTATATTTTTTCTTATAAAAATTAATTATATATACCATACGCAAGCCGCAAGCGAAAGACCATAATTATTTTTTAATTTAAGTTATATTTAGATTGATTTTTTAGTTTAAATAATTTTATTTTTTATTTTTATTTTAAATAATATTTTTTTACATCATAATTTAATTTAAAAATTTTTAAACAATTTAACAAAAAATTTTAATCCAAATACACACTTAAATTTCAATCTAAATACACTATTAGTTTGCTTAAGGCATGATCAGCCAAGTTCAATAGTACATAAACAAAAAAAAATGCAATTTATATCACTAAGTCGTGCCAAATTATTAACGAAGTCCAACAATTACATCAATCTAATTCAACAATTAAAAGTTGAGTACGTAATCAATTCACCAATTAAACACTGACTAAATTCACAATTGTTTCATAATTTTGGACAATTTAATACAGGGGGCGTAGGGGGTGAGTCCCCGGAATCTAAAGAGAATTCCACTTTACGAAATGGACAAAGAAGTCTTTCAGAAAAGCTGTAACCAAAGGATAACCATGGCCCGGAGATTTATTGGGAACAATTAATCTAATTAATAAATTCACTGATTTGCCCCTAGAGGAATTCAAATTTCCGAAAATTACCTGATCGCTGCGAAGGATGCCCACGTCATAGACTGCTGAGAAATCTGGTCGGAACAATCCAAAATTCCGCTCAGAGGTTCCGGGCTTGAGGTCCTCATTGAACAGCGAGAAAATGTAAGTTTCAAAGGTCCTGTTGGGCATCAAAGGCGTGCCCACACCAGAATTCACATGCCTCACCAGATTAGCATTGTAAGATATCGCATTCTCCAAGCTCACACCGAGCTGACCCGGGTCACCCGCCGACGGCCAACCGGTTTCAGCAACGACGATATCCACATCTTCGTACCCCAACTTCTTCATCGCAGAGTATATGGCGTCCATTTGCGCGTCGAACATGTTGGTATAGTTAAATCCGGTCGCGCTGTCGAAAATGCCGGGGTTTGGCTTGAAGAGAGCGTAGTCCAACGTTCTATTATCGAACCCGAAAAATGGGTAGGGACAAACCATGAATGGCGACCCTGTTTGGCGATGGAACTCCAACATTGGGGCAAAAATGACCCGATCGTACCCACGTCTGAAGCGAGCCGAACTAGGCGGCTCGGAGTGGGAAAAAATGCCCATAAAGTGTGGCGTCGAGACCTGAATATCAGTGATTCCGGCAACTTCCAAGGCAGAGTGAATAGACTTCATGGCGGGAACAAGGTGCGCAATGAGGTTTTTGTCCCCACGGTAGAGCACTTCGTTGCCGACGGCGATCCGCTTGATTTTGGTCTGAGGATAGAAAGGGCGGATGTTATTGGCAACCCATGCTTGAGCAGCGTCAGGAATGCAGACAGCTATTATGTCGCTGTTAGCAACTGAGACGGTGAGAGAGATGTCGGAGTTAACAAAAGCTCTCAGAATATCTGGATTGGCGTCAAAGATTTTAACTTTATCTATAGTAGTTTGCTCTTTGATAAAAGCTACTACTTGTTCAGGAGGAGGAAGGTTGTCCGCAACTGTGCCGTAGTTGACACCGATGGTGTACTCCGCCGTCGAAGGGCGGAGAAAAATCCAGAAGAAGAGAAGGAGGAGAGGCGCTAGAAAGCTGAAGTGAGTTGCCATTTCTGGGACAGTGTACTACTGAAGCACGTCGGTGGTGGGACTTGGCTTCGGGCTGGCAACATAAAAATGTGGTGCCGGATTTTGTTTTATTTTTCTTAATTTTGGTCCGGAAATTTCGAACTGAGAATGAGATGGTGGAGCCCATTGGTTTGCGTAGATGTGAGAATTTGGAGGAATAGCAGAGAAGGACGAAAAGGGCAAAACGTGGCAGAAGATTTGCTGCAGGGCTTCCGGAAACGTGCAGCAGTTATTTCAAATATTTCAAAAGAACCACCCTTTGCCGATGGGATTTATGGATTTTCATGAAATCATGCAGTATATCGTAAGAAAAATGGAGCTAGGAAGAGTTCGGATTTGTTCAAAATTGTCCTTTCTTCTTGGAGATGAGAACTAAAAATTGGTATGGTTTTGGCTATAATTTGTTCGAAGTGAATTTATTTGTTTAAATTCAAAATAATTTGTGATTATTAAAATAAATTTTGATTGATAATTTAAATTTAATTTAATAATTAATTTTAAAAATTAAATAAAACTTCCCGTAACCTAATTGACATCCCCGCCAAATGCCAGCAAGTACATGTTACTAATGATCATCCATTTTTATAGCCTTTTGAAGGTTTATATGAAGCAACGCGACACGTATGAATGTCGCCCCCTTTTTGTACCAAAGTTAAAACGACGGGAACTTGCAGGTATACAGAATTAGAAATTTATTCAGTTGTCAATTATTTTAGACTGTATTTAAATAATATTTGATTATATTAAATATATAATTTTTTTATTTTGTATAAATAAAAATTATATTTATAAAATTTAAAATTAAAAATTTTGATTAAATATAATTTAAATATATTTTATTTTTTATTGTTATAATTTTTTAAATAGTTAAAAAATAATTTTTTTAAAAAATATGGCCTGGAGCCATATTACATCCGTTATTTCCTAAAGGTACCCTTCTCCAAATAGTAGGACTTGAACCCTTTCTTTCTTTATTTATTTTTTTGCTAAGTAAAAGTTTAACCTTCTATTTCTTCATAAGAAAATGACAAAGGCAAGTTAGTGCCTCCTCTATCATAGAGGAGAGAAGGGGAAATTTGGGAGAGGGGAATACAACTAGGGCTGTCAACGGGTCCAAATGGGTCCGGGATACCCTGTTCCGGACCCGGACCCGATTGACATTAATGGTTCCGGACCCGGACCCGATTACCCGACGGGTCCAAATAAGATGGACCCGGACCCTACCCTATAGGGTCTCGGGCCGGGTCCGAGTATACCCGATAAAATTTTTAATATAAATTTATAAATAATTGACTGTTGATCAAACACATCTAACGGTTATAAAAAATTTAAATATATAAAATATTTAGTATTTAAAATTTAAATCGGGTAATCGGGTCCGGGATACCCTATTCCGGACCCGGACCCTATTAGAAGATATATTATCGGGTCCGGGTCCGGGTAAATGGGTATGACTATTGTTTCGGACCCGGAGTTATCGGGCCGGGTCCGGGTAAACGGGCAAAATTGACAGCCCTAAATACAACCAGATTTATCAGAATTTTTAGCCCAGTGTGCAATGTTATGGGCTAAGATATTACAATGACGGGGAACACGCTTAATTTTTCATTTTTTCCAATTTCGCAGGATGTCTCTGCCAATTTGAATGAAGTCTTTTCCTGTCCATTTCATTGCATTTTCCTGACCGCATAATGCTTTGACCACATTTAAGCAATAACCTTCCACAATAGTGTTAGAAAATCCTTTCTGGTTGGCTATCCTGATTGTCATCAGAGCTGCATTGGCTTCAGCCATGAATGCATCTCCCATTAGATCGTGTTTCACATGAATCTTCAAAATTTTTCCTTTATCATCTATGATAACTGTAGCACTGACAGCAGTTCCTTGCATGTTTAATGATGCATCAAAATTACACTTAAGCTATCCGATCGGTGGAGGATGCCAATTTTGCGACAACTGTGTGCTGGCTTTGTTTAATTTTCTTCGCAAAGCAGCTTTCCAATAATCCTTGGCTAGTCTATAGATGGATCGGAGTGATTCTTCCCAATCTGGCATAGGTTCTCCATTCTTTACTCTGTTTCTTATCCACCATAAATGTTCCATTGCCACAGCTGCAAAGTTTAGCATCTTTGATTTTTCCTCTTGAGTGATAGGAAATTTGTTGCTTTGGTTCAGCAGCTCTCTGATCCATTCTCTGATATCCCAATTCTCAAAAGCAGCCATGCGCAATTGCCATCTTGAGTTTAGCCATAATGCCACAGTAAATGGACAATTGATAAAAAGATGTTCCATCGTCTCGTCTCCTTCTCCACAGATCAAACAAGTCTTACCCCTTACTTTCAAATGCAGCGTAAGTCTTGAAAAGGTAGGCATTGTCTGTGATAATATCTTCCACATGAAATGCTTATGCCGATTATGGAGGTTTGATTTCCATAAATCTTCCCATATTTTCCTACTGATAGATGCACTGTCTCTAAATCTTTCTTGATTTTCCAAGGAGTATGCCGACTTGAGTGTGAATCTCCTGTCTTGGAGGGAGACCAAATCGGCAAGTCATGCTCCCTATTGGGAGGAATTGTAACTTTAAGAATAGTTCTAGCTATCTCTGGTGGGAAATTATGAACAACCATCTCCAAATTCCAGATTTTAAGATCTTCGAACATAAATTCTTTGACAATTCCTCCGAGAATTTAACTTAGTCCATATCTTAGCTTTTATTGACTCTTTTCAATGAGATAAGATCTAAAATTAAAATTAAAATTTTATTTTTAACAATATTAATAAATAAAAATTGTTTTAAAAAGTATCATGATGACTTCTCAAAAATAATATTTTTAACTTATTTAAGTTAAAATTAGAAGTAGATAAGCAATTAAAAATAGTTCAAAAATTATTTTTAACTTTAAAAAATATAAGTTATTATTTTAAATAATTAAAAATAAAATCTATACCTTTTAAATTAGGCACGTCTTGAAGGTGGTGGCATGAAAATGCTAGGTACATTAAACATGCATAACACCCCTTATAACCGGCAAAGCTCTTAGGCTTATTGGATTGCAAATCAAATAGTATCTCTTTTCTTTCCTTGCGTTGGTTTTATTATCTGTAAATTTTTCCTTTCGCGTCGGTTTATAAAGAAACATTTAGCTCCATTCATAAGAAAGTTGATTTCTGGTATCCTTTCACTATAATGATTCTTAATGAAACATTTTAACATTTCTTTTTATAGTTTTTTTTTATAAAATTTATGACACGACAATCAGCAAAAGTTAGATCTAAATAGCTTTTGTTTCCTAGAAGGCAATTTGCACTCATAACATATTTAAAAATTCCTTTATATAAATTTTCGCCGCACAAAATTAAGGTTCTATTTTAGTCTATGGTAATTAAAATCAAGATTCTTTTTAACCTAAAAATGCCCTTCCTCTTTCATCTTTTTCCACTTATCTAAAGCAATATCAAATTATACTTGTAGGTCCTGAACAATGTTCAAGAAAGGAGCGAATTAGAATTTAACAAAAATTGACATATTTAAAGCAAAAATAAATTTTCAAATACTTTCTAATGCTGGTCTTTGGAAAACAAGATATTTGCTAAATAGTTAAATGAAGCTGAAGTCCAGACAATGTATTAAACTATTTTTCTCAACATGAACTAGCACATAGTGATATTAGTTTGAATAACGTATGAAAACTTTGCTAGACTTAGAGTGCAACTTTTCATTAGACCGGGAGATACACAAATGCAAATACCCTTGCTAATCATTGGATAACTTAACTAGGTTCAAAAGTTGTGTTCAAAAGTTATCAAGCGAGATTTTTCCCAACAAACAGTTTAAAAGAGAGTTATCTCCAACACACAGTTTAAAAGAGAGTTTTATGTTGTAATATAAATTACAGTTTCAACATGTCTTTCTATTGTGTAGAGAGTACACCTTGAACTAAATTATTCTTGGATAAAATATGTTTGCTACTAGACAAATTAAATTGAAAAAAAAGCAACCAAATAACCAAAGCAAAATAAAGTAAGAAATCAAATAGCACTAAGGATTTTCAAAGTAATTTAGAAACATGCCTACACCCACTCTTCGAAAATCTCATCTCAAGGATTTTTACTATATACAATCTCTTTAATAATAAATACCAAACCATAAATTTATAAGTAACTTTCTTCTAAGAAACTCTCAAATTGTACACACTAATTTTACAAATAGATTTAACAACTATCTCATAACTAGTTTTCAATATATATAATAACTATTTTTTACCCAAGAACCTCCTTAGCCTTGGTGGCACAAATTTGAACCAATACTTGTGAACGTTGAAGAAATGAAGATGAAACTATTGTAGCTTTCGCTTACCTCCAATTTCATCTCACACTTTGTACATTCGCTCCTTGCAATCTCAGATGTATTTCTCTCATCTCTTGAGAAACTTAAATGTAAAGGGCTATATGTATAAAAGATGCGCAAAGCTTATGAAAATATAAGAGATAGTACAGTCATATGGTGTTTTGATCAAGTCTTGTTTATAGGATTAAAATGCCTTTTTAGAAAATTAGCCTTTTTGCAAAGTATAGATGAACACTTTATCGTCCTAGCTTGATGAATTATTTTACTGAAAATTAGCTTATTTCTTTTATCTTAGAAAATAGTTCAAAAAACATTTTTACTAATTCATTACAAGTTTTGAAAAGTTGAGATTGACGGTTTTAACAAAAGTCATTTTGACACACAGAAAAGTCATTGGTAATATATCAGTCAAATAGTTATTAGTCACTATTAATTTAACTTACCTTGAAATTCTAAAATTCAGTAAAAATAACTTGACAAAGATGTTTCAAAATTGATAGTTTAAAAATTAGCTTGATATAAAGCTCAAGAAACACATTGTCTGTTTCTCGAAAATTTCTAGCTGCAGTTTTAAATGAGACTTTTGAGGCATATATTTTTAAAGAGAAAAAGCTTTAGAATTGCCTAAAGCACACATAGAAACCCATTATCTCTAATCAACTTTTAACAAGAATCTAATGATATACCCTTGAATGTACACTACTTAATTTTTGCATTTGTATGGGTTGATTATGATCATTCATTTACGACATACTCTGAAATCACTTAACAATGTTCATTAGATTACTTAAAATATATTTTTTTAATCATTAAAATTGGAAAGTTATATCTTTGAATCAACAATACTAAAAGAGTAAATAAGAATAATACTAGAAGAATAACATTAAATGCTTATGCATATGTTAAAAGTAACTTACATTCTGAGAAGACTCTAGCACTACAAGGAAAAACTACTTTTGAGACGGAAATTTCCAATGAAAGAGTCCGTCGCCATTTTGCGAAGGATTTACAACAGAACTGTTGCATAAGAAATAAGTTGGCAAAAATTACGACAGAAACATAATAGTTGCAAATTCGTCGCAAGTTTGTGATGAATTTGCAACGGAAATGAAAAAAAGATATCTAAAAAAATTACGTATATGCTGTCGCAAATCTGTTACAAATTTGCTACACAATTGAGATAGAAAAGAAAAAAAAAAATTATATAGCCGTTGCAAAATAGTCCTACAGATTTGCGACGGAAATAAAAAAATGGAAAAAGTTTATATACTCCATCGCAAATCCGTGGCATATAGCTACGGAATTGCGACAGATAGGAAAAAGAAATATTTGAAAATGTTTTCCATGTCGTCGCAAATTCGTCGTAATACAGCTACGGATTTGCGACGGAAAAATAGAAATAAAAAGTTTATTTAATTTTCGTCGCAAATATGTCACTATACAATGATGGAAATAAAAAAATAGAATAAAAAAATTAGCCGTCGTAAATTAACTACGGATTTGCGATGACACAATTTTTTGCGACGGATTTGCAACAGATTTGCAACGGGATATTTTTTCCCTCCTATTCTTGCATCCTTATTTATTTTTTGTGAGTCATACCTTACGGTGTTTATATATGTAGTATTTAATTCAACATATATAGCATGCAGTACGGTTGTAATATGTATTTTGAAATATTAGTACTCTGTACTTTGTAATCGTTATATAAAGATACATACGAATACATATTTTATAATTTATTTTGATGTAACATATCTATTGACTATAATAACACATTATACAAAATATATAAAAGTATATTACATATGTCTATAATACTAATAGTTATAGATTTGAGTATGACCAATTTATAATATGTAATGTTATACAACATATAGTGTTAATGAGGTTAATACATATACTAGCACAACATATATGATAATTACATACGTATATTTCATAAATATTAATTATTAACAAATCTTAACCATAAACTTATTGGAGGAGTGGAAGAGAAAGAAAAATACTTAAGAAACATATTAAAAAAAAAGCCGCCACATTGAAATTGATTCCGTCGTAGAACCGTCGCAAATTTGCGATGAATTTGTGATAGATATTTTAATCATAAAAAAAATAAAATAGCGATGGATTTGTTACCGTTATTAAATAAAATTGGAAAGGAATTTCCGTCGCAAATCTGTCGTAGTTTTGCGACGGAATCTACCATCGCAGAATCTCTTCTTAACAGAATCAACATCTCATCTTTCCTCACTCAGTCTTCATTTCACACTGGTTGTTCCCCCTCTTGGTCTCCCCAGCCCATTGCCGATGATTGCTCGCCCCCGCCTGCTACCTCCGCCGCTGCATCACACTGCCGCTGCTCCTTGCCTGTCGGACCCCCGCCTGGATCCTGCCGCGCCGCCCTGCCGCTGCGTCTCGCCTGCTAGAGCTCTGCCGAGGTAAATTGCTAAACGGCATTTATTTTTTTTTTGTTTTTTATTTTATGTAATTTTCATGTTTTTTGTCCGTTTATTTTTTCCTATCTTGTTGTATTTTTAGTTCTTTTTTTTTGAAAATTTTTATTGTTATGTTTTTACCTTTATTTTGAATTTTTTGTTCTGTTTTTTGTGCAATTTTTTCCGTTTACATATATTTTGTAAATTTTGTTGTATGCCGAAGGTGTAATTTTGTTCTGTTTTAACAAATTTTGTTGGACTGTTTGGAGTTGAGGGAAGAATGTGAGTTGGCTAAAATTACCCTTCATTGGCAATTTGCACCAGATTAATTTTTTCTGTTTTTTCTCTGAATTTTTTTCTGTTTTTCTGTAATTTTTTATATTTTTCTATTTTTATTGTTTTTCTGGTTTTTGCTGTAAATTTGAAAGTTTACAGATTTTTCTATTTTTTAATAGCAAAATTACTTTTTTTTATGTATATTTTTTCTTGTTTTTTGTGTAAATTTTTCTCTTGTTCCTGTTTTTCTATTTTTTCCTGTTTTTTGGGTTAAATTTGAATGTTTTCTGATTTATTTTTTTTTTTGTTTTTTTGTTTTTTTCTTGTAATTTTTGTTATGTTTTTTCTTGTTTTTTTGTTTTTTTTGGAGTGTTTTTTTTTAATTTTTGTAATTGAGACCGGTTTTAATGTTTTTAAATTTTGTGAAGATGATTATAATATTTTTGAGGAGGTCTTATGAATTTTCGGTATATTTTACATGCAATTAATATTTGGGAGAATTAAAATTGGATGTGAGAGATTGATTGTGGTTCATTGTGCTTGGAAAACATCCATTTTACAGTGGAGATACTGCCAAATGTTTTTACGCTTTCTTAACACTTTTCTAAATTTTTGACTCTATTTCAATAAGAGATGCGAACCTCTAGAATTTTTTTTGTGGAGTTAGGTAAATTTTAATAGGCAATATTTTCTAATATAGATAGATGATCGTAGTTAGATGTATAAGCGACATACGCAAGGAATTAAGAGAATCACAAATGAATATAAAGATGGGGTTAAGGGTTTATAGCATACTATTTGTTGAAGGGACACACTGCGTGGTTGAGATGTCCTTGTGCGAAGTGTAAGAACAAGGTGGACCTTTCTCCCGATGAAGTGTAGGGGCACTTGTATAGATTTGACTTTGTCATCGATTAACACTGTTGGACCAGTCATGGTTCAATATCGATGGATGTATCCGTTTGAGAGGTTAGACCTTTTGACATGAACATTTAAATTTCTGTTTATTTCTCAATATCGATGTAGAAGCTCTATCATCATTAAAATGACCAAGTGCAGGTTCTTATATCGTCTGAAGTTGAAAGTGAAGAATAAGGCAAGGGTTGAAGAATCAATTTGCAACACATATTTGATTGAAGAGGCGTATACATTTTTCTCTTACTATTTCGAGCCACATGTCCAGACAAGACATACAAACCTGGCTCGAAACGATAAAGGCATTTCTGAAAGATATGGCTTGTCCATATGTAATGCGGCAGGAAAGGTGATCAGAAACACAATTATTTGATACTTTTCATTCGAAGAATTTAAGGCGGCTGTTAATTACATATATCTCAATTGTGATGAGGTGCAATCGTCGGTCACGTATGTCTTTTTCTCACATTTTCATTGCCTAACTAATTCTTTGTGGTTTTTCTCGCTCGGCTTATATAACGCCAATGAAACATGAAATTTAAAGTCGATTTGCGATACGTCGACCCCTGTATAACCAATGAGGTTATTGATAGGAGATTTGAGAATGAGTTTCTCACGTGGTTCAGGGCTTATGTAAGTTTGTCTTCGTAGAATAGTAAATCAAAATGGTTAATACTATCATACTAAATAGTGAATAATATCGTTTATATGTTGCAGGTGCAAGATCCTCAAAATAACGTAACTGCTGAAAATATTAAAAGTTTGTCTTAGGGACCTCAAGATAGGTGAAATCTTATAATAGATATGTAATAAATAGCTTCAGATTTCATACGCACGATCATGAAATCGGAAAGAAAACTGTAATTTGTGGAGTTTGGGTTAAGAGCGAGGACAAAGATATTGGTAGCAGGAGTGACTATTATGGAATTTTGAAGGAGATCATTAAAGTGCAGTTTTCGAGGATTCCATGTCGCAATGCTGTTTTATTTAAGTGTGACTGGTATGATCTTGTGCTTAACAGGGGTGTCGGGATTCATCCACATTACAAAACTGTGAATGTTAATTGCAGGAATAGGTACCCCAAATATGATCCACTTGTATTAGCTGTGCAAGCTCGGCAAGTATACTATGCCACTTAGCCTGGAAGTAGAAGGAATAAGTCTAATTGGATGTGAGTATGCAAATCAAAGGCGCATCACACCCGTTCTTGAGAGACCATACCAAGCAGATGTTGATGAATCTATGACATTTAGTATACGTGGTGAAAATAACATAATAGGTGAACTTGTGCATTAATCAGGTGAAGGGAAGATTCTGGATGATAATGAAGCAGGAAGTACAGAATATGATGACGTTAATGATTCTGATACTGAAGTTGAAAGTGAATAGGAATCAGAAGATGATTCGATCGAGGATGATGTTGATACTTTATTAGAGGACGAAAACAATGAATAACTTGTATGCAAACGTATACATATGCTACGTCACTTATTCAATGTTTAAATTTATTTTAAATTAATTTTTACGTATAATTAATGATTACACAGTTAACGAATAGTTTATTACTTTTTAGATGCTTCCACGTAGATCACATTCGTTTTGAATGTGTGATCGTACTCCTTCTTCATCTTTACCTAGACCGACGCCTTTACTGAGTGAGGATGACACACGAGCAGTAGAGTCTGAGCATACGCCTTTGACCACAGCTTTTGCGCTACCCTTTATGGCTGCTTCTATAGGTGGGATTCAAACAGAGGATGCCCGCATTCTGATAGCCCCGAGTGGTGACAAATAAGTTTCTGTTTACTTTCAAAAGAAATTATTCGAATTTTTTGTTGAATAACTAACTTTTCATTTGTGTAATTTAACAGTTTCTTCCTATTAGAGGGGACAGAGCATTCGATATCGGATATGTTTCACCGGCATTTCATTGGACCGTATCCTAATTTTGAGGCGGTCCCAATGGAGTTTCGGTACATGTGGTTCTAAATGTGGAGTGTAAGTAACAAATTATAAAACTATATATATATTATATTGGGTAATTTTTTGAATTTTTCAGAGATGTTATTGATGGCTCCTAGAGCATGCTGATCAGATATGTCGTGACGACAAATACACTCGTCGTCTATCCGAATAGCTATCAAAGGCTCGATATAAGTGGAAATGTCCACCGTGGGTATCTCCTGAAATATGGATCACTGGAGCACTGAACAATTCAAGCGTGTTTCAGCCGCTGCTAAGTGGAACGACTCACCCAGGAGGCTGCATCTCCTTAGCGAGCACTAGTGTCGGATGATAATCATTGTTTTTATCATTGTTATTTAAATATGATATAATTACTAAACATTCATATTAATATAATTGTTATGTAAGGAGCGCGGTGATGACTTTCACTTAACCGATATGTACGAGGCGACACACACATATAAGAATGGCCCAAAAAAAACACGTTTGTCAGTGAGAAATGACAACATATGCTGGTAAGTTTACAGATTATATTAAAAATATTTTATACTAATTGTTTTATTATTAAACAGTGACATAAATTTATGATAGATATAATTTATAGGATAGTGTCAACGCTTTAAAGGAGCGCTATTCGCAGATAGAGTCTCAGGATTCAGTGACTTCTCAGCATCCACCGAATGAGAAGTCCTATTTGTGTTGGTTGCTGGCGGTGTTTGGATTTTTGGATTGGGTTCCGAGCCAGTTCTCGTGCGACCGATGTTTTGTCAATCAACGTCGCCCTCTGTTCCAGATAGAGAGGTCGATGTGCGATTATTTCCAGTAGCGCTTTGCTAGTTTAGACCAGTATTTGTGAGTAATGTCCGAGACACTATATTTGCCTCTGCTGCCTTTTCTACCTCCACCTCCTTTTCTGATACCAAATTCTAATGAGCGGGCAGACGGGGTTGATGAGGATTATACGATCGATTCGCCTGATGACCATCCTTCAACGATTGGCTCTCCAAATCCACCTCCGCCCCTTCCATCGTTTGCAACGCCGCCTTCTATAGTTACATAAATTTTGTATAATATTTTTCAATGTTGTATGCATAAAATATTGACATTTAATGGATTATTTATATTTATTTTAATTTTTAATTACTGTATAATTACGCTTATTTTTTGAGAAAATTATTTAAAAATTATTGAAAACTATTATTTAAAAATTTTTAAAACATTTAATAAAAAATTAAAATTTCAGATTAAATTGTATTTATAATTAATAATTATTTTTAATAATTAATAATTAACACTTATAATAAAAATAGTCACAAAATTGTTATAAATTATTTACGATAAAATTAAATTTTTAATATTTTTAAATAGAATAATACTGTTCCTAAATCGACTTAAAATTTTGCGATGGAGGATTCTGTTATGAATCCGTCGCAAGATATGTTTTGCAATGGATTTGCGATGGAAATTGACGTCGCAAAAGTTCAAATTTCTTGTAGTGTCGTTTCCTAAAACACTTATATTCTTATATTCTGAAATGAAGATAGCAATACTTAATTAGGACTTGTTTAATAAATCATTATGCATTTAAAATTAATTAATTAAGTACTTATTGAAATAAGCATATTTGATAACATATAATATAAATTATTTAATATTTTAAATGCTTCTGATAACAAATTTTACTAATCAATTAATTATTTAAAAATTTTTAATTATAGTTATAAGTTAAATCAAAGTAATTTAATTTTGATATCTGGATATGCCGATTATTTTATTCAACCATTATATCCTTCTATCAAATTTTAAAATTTAGTAACAAATAATAATCATATATTAATTAATTCATTATTCAAATTTCAGCGTTTAGATTCAGTTTTTAGAATTCCAATTCCGATTCAAAATTTAAATATTTCATGTTTTAGTTTTCAAATTTTAGTTTTATCAAACAAGTCCTTATTTATTTGCAGATTAGGTAATAAGAAAGGGAATTTACGAAAAAACTTTGATTAAGAGGGAAAAACTTTCATTCAAGTAGAACAATTTTACATATATATCTGGATGATAGAATTCGGGAAAGATTTGGATCTTAATTTTAGCTTCACGATTGATAGAGGGTCAAGGAAGAGAAATTTTTTCTTACGTACTTCTGGCTTGTGCATAATTCCTAGGTCATCACATGAGAAAACTAATAAAGAAATAAAATCGGCATGAATAAGAAAAAATTCTTCAACCTTTTTATATCTTCTCATTCATTCTCTCTCTACCACTGCTCTCTTCCCATTTTGCTAGAATAATCTTTAAGAAACCTCAAATAACTTTAAAGCTGTTGTTTTTTTTCTTGAAAAATGCAAATCAAGAATATAATTGAAACATAAAGCCCCAGAAAGAAATACTCAATGAACAGTGTAAACAAACGGTTTGAAACAACAATAGCTATATAAGACCAGCCGTACACCTTTTTGTATTTAAAATGCTTAAACTCTTATTCTCATTTCAAGTATGCCGAATTGTGTGGTGAGCAAGTAAAACACCAAGTCAACTGTTTAAGTTAATTTGTGAATGGTTTTCATGTCTGCAGCTTCTAGGAGGGTCCCTTCCTCTACGGGATCCCACCACTTGAACAAGAAATTATCAACGACCAACCTAAACCAAGGGGACACCTTCAAGTCCTCTTCACCAGCATCTGCTTTTCTCACGGGTTCTTTCAACTCATCTCTACTCATATACTTGAAATCAGCAACTTCATCTGCAGGATTGGGATTCACCTTAACATCACGGACAATGAACAGGGGGTAGTCAACTGCAAATAAGAAATAAATATCATTGTGACGTTGAATGCCAAGCCTAAGAGAAACCCATTGCTGAAAAGAGTTTGTGAACATGCTAAAGATATGAGGAATAAGGTTGAGTGTCATTACGTTCATGATCTCACCATTTGCCATCAGAGTGCTTTGTAAAGTATACGGCCCAATGGTATGAACTCATCGAGCGGGACATCTTCAGGAACAATACCAAGTTCATACAGAAGTTTCCATTGTCCAGCATTCCTTAATTACTCCTGAGAAATACCAAACTTAGATAAGATCGAGAAATATTACACAGCTCATATTAAACATTCAATATGGTAAAAATATATATAGACCGAGAGCAGCCTCTTCAATAAGTTCAGCTTCTCGATACAGAGGATGGCTGCAACAGGTGTTCGTCCAGACCAGGGGAAGGTTACCTTAGTTACAGACCGTTGCTGCGGATGCAAGACAAAAGAGCTCAATTATAAGTATGATACACATAATCTAATTAGAAGACAGTACCAATCCATCTTCTACAATGCTAAAACTTGGCTAGTCAGGAAGTCGGAAGAAAAAAGAAAAAAGGGGATACATAATCTGAAAAAACCAAATTCGTACTTCCAGAAAGAAAAATCTCAGTGATTTAAAGCGTTAATAAGATGTTGCACGACCGGTGCCCCTCAAGTTAATGATAGTTAAATAATTGAGTAAATTTCAGACTAATGCAATGATACATAAACTGGCATCTTACTTCCCTACCATGTCGAAGATTTAAACACCTGAAGGAGGATAAGAGTACATATAAATTTCAACAATATATACCTGAAGAAGTAACTCATATTTTGAGTTGAAAAAGAATACACTGAAAGCTCTGTGCATCAAATTCTCAGATTCAATCTTTCCCGTCAAGTGACTTGCATATCAAATAGTGCTTTTAAAGCAGACTTTTGTAGATTAGGGAGACAAATGCTTTGTAGAAAAGAAAATTACAGCATCCAAAAATAAACTGCTCCTGAATCCGACTCTGCCTATCCAGGTTGAAAGTGAAATGAACCCCAGGAAGGGAGTGAATAGCTTCAAATTTTAAGTATCCTTAAAATTTGTCCAAACGACACAACCAACATCTTGTTTTAATTAAACTATAGAACGATCCCTCAAATCACATTAGACATAACAATTTACCCTTCTTGTTAGTATACTTGACTAACTGAACAAGAAATAATGCCCCTTGAAAACTCTAAATTGCCCTCTAACATATTTGAAACGTATTGAACTCCTAAAATTCTTATCAAAATTCCTTAACCATCCTTATTCTGGGTTGAATATTCAAACAACCCTTCAATGTCACACCAATTCTGCCTCCAAAATTGTAACTCCCTTCTGCAGTCGCCCAGGAATTTCCAATTACTTCCTCTGTATCAAAACATAATGTCTATTCGTTTTTTTTTTTTGCATATATTAAGAAAGAGTAAAATAAAAAGTATATTTCCTATTGTATCTTTAATTAATTTTAATAATATAATAGAGAATGAAAGAATTTTATTTGTGAATAACTTTAGAAAAATAATTTTTTAAATTTGTAAAAATAAATCAAATATTTTAGAAAAAGGAAAAAGGTAAAAAAACCTTTTTTTTTTTTTTTTGAAACGGACGGAAGTATTCAAACTCCTAACTCTCCGACACCAAGTTGCCTCCCCTTTATTGGAAGCCTCCAAAGAAACTTCCAACTCTAGCCACTTCCCTGACCCCGAATAACGACATCCCTTGACACTATTATAGTCTTCTCCAATGAACAACAATTAGTCATATTCACCATCGAAAACGCGCAAACGTTTCAAAAGAAACATCAAAGAAGAAGAATAAAAAGAAGAAGACGAATAATAAGAAGAAGAAAGGAGGCATCATAATCTAATTGGGAAGAATAGTATGCATCACAATCTTGCAATTTCACATTTTCTATGGACTCCAAAACCTTCAAACGATTAGCAATCTGTATGATCTTCAAGGTGTAATAAAAACCTATTAGTAGAAACTATTAATTATACGATTTCCCTAGAATCTAAAAAAAAAAAGATTTTCTCAGGACATCACGTACAATGTAAGATTGAACAAATGTCAGTAGCAATTTGAAAAATCACCATTCGATCATTTGCAATAGGGAAAGGATTCACAACATTGCTTTGCAATTACTCTCTCCATTTTTAAAATATAAGGCTTTTTGACATATTTTTTTCTTTTTAAAATATTTCATCTTTTATAAATTTTAAAAAGTAAATTTTTTAAGGTTACATTCACCCATACAATTCTCTTATTCTTTTCTACATTATTAAAAATAAATTAAATTAATTAAATGTGTAATAGAAAACATTTTCCTTAATTTCTCTGACCTTTTTCTTTGCATAAAGCATCACCTTATCTTCTAATATAGCTCTAGCACACATGACACAGAACCCAATTATTTTTCTGGTGTAATTTAATTAATGTAGTGGAGAGTATATAAAAAATGTAGAGTTAGAAAACTTTATATTTTAAAAATGAGAGACTAATTTTTTAAAAACCTGCACGAGAATTATCGTTAAACATTTTGCTAATCACATAACTTTTACCGTGGACTTACCGAACTAGTTATATACTTATATAAATCACTTGACTCCTAAGGTAAATCTGTTGCTCATATTGTACTTTCTACATCCTAAGAACTACAAACCAATTTTCACTTCTTAGCTACTAGACACAGCCATGGCGAACTCTATTCCCTTTGACTTCTACACGGAATCAACTCAGACCCTTCACTGATGCTTCTTCGCTTGGCCTTCTTAATTCTGTATGTGGTCCTACGATTTCCCCTCGATTTTTGCTGGGCTGCAATGTCAGATATTGGTTAATAGATCTTTGCTTATTTTATCCCAAAAGAAAAAAAAAAGAAACTGAATTCTTTGTGCCGTTCCTTTTTCTTGGGTGATGCCGTTGTCCAGGAACCAGTTTGATTTTGCTATGCTATAACCCAAATGATTCCGTGTTAAAAAATTAGTTTAATGATATATATATATAAAGTCAGATGGGACGGTAGAATGTGCCGTTTGAATTATCTACCTGAACATCTCACCAAACTATTTTGTTTGGAGATTCCGGATAAGCGATAATACAACATCAATTATATAGTAAATATATGTATATAATTTCAACTATTTCATTCGCTTAATTTCTAAAGATTTTTTTATTATATTAAAAAGTCAAAAAATATTAAATTTTTTAATATATAACATATTATCAATCAATAGTTATTCTCATTATATATTATTATATATATTTAAATTTAATATAAAATATTTATGTATATTTTTATTATATATATTATATTATTTTTATAATATAATTTAAAATTTTTATATAAAATTTCGTAATCGATCAAAATGGTGAAATTAAATGAGACAAAGAAGCATTATTTCACATTTTGGTAATTTCAAATATGTACCCGGAAATCCACCATTGCATAACGAATTTTTCATATTATTAGCACCTACCAATTTTGACTCTGATACTCCGCCCAGACACCATAAAAACCCCTACTTCCAAGGCAGTTTCACTTCATCTCCCACCAACGAAAAGACACTTCAAGTAGAAAAGAGAGTGAAGTCCTTTTCTGTCGATTCTCTGCTCGACCATCGTTCAGAACTTAGCTACCCATGGCTTCTTCGTCTTCCACTGGCACTACAGACCACCGCGGAGGCTCTGCTAACACTGACGTCCATCCAGATATTATCCAAACCCATATCTTGACCAGACTCGACGGCCCGACTCTAGCTACCTTCAGCTGTGTGTCCTCGCAGTTGCGTAGTATTTGTACGGAGGAGAGCCTTTGGAAGGCTCTTTGTAACTCTAATTGGCCTTCCACAAAGGATGCACGAGTCCGAGAAATTATCTCAACATTTCCCTCTGGCTATCGCTCATTCTTCTCTGATGCTTACCCAACAAGCTGGCACCGCTGCTACCGCACCACGTCTACGTCCGCTCATCAGGAGCCATTGCAAACGTCTGAACTGATATCTGCTGTTGATATCCACTACGGGAGTGAGCTGATATACTCCAAAGTGGCTGTTACAGAGACTGGGAGTTTCTGGTTGAAGTCTTCCCCTCTCAGAGTTGACCTTCTGGAGACAACCGAGATAGTGCAGAAGCCATCAAAATTCGACTTTCAGGAGAGGACGTGCATGGAGAAGAATATGAGGTTGAGCTGGATACTGATAGACCCCGTGAAAAAAAGGGCAGTTAACTTGTCAAGCCTGAGACCGGTGGAGGTTCAACAGCACCAGTCAACTGGAAAAATACTCATACTTTATGCGACTGTAATTGCTGCCGGAGCCGATGTAGGGTTTGTGAAGTGCGGAGTGGATGTCACTTGTGTATGCAAGGTTGGAGGGTTTCTGCACCTCAGGGAGATAGGCATGCAGTTGGAGGACATGGAGGGGAATATATTAAACAAAAAGGACAGTTTGGAAATTTTGCAAGCCGCCATGGATGGTAAAAGAGTAAAGAGCCAAATAGGAGAGGAACAGAAAATGTTTGAAATTTTCATGTTATGGAGGAAGTTCTATATTTCCGCCCAGTTTGTCGGGAAACAACTTCATAGAGAAACTAGGGCCTAGGGCCGTTCCACTTGACCTGACCCATTTTTTCTTTCAAATAAAAATTTTGTAATTCTTCTCACACTGCCCCCATCTCACTCTTTTCTCTCCCTTCCATCTGGCAATTCTTGCATCCATCTCTTTTAATATCTTTCCCTCTCATCTCCTTCCAGCTTCAATTTTTCCTTTTTCAACAACACATGCCTTTGAACAAAATCCACACACCCAATCTATCATGGAATGTCAGTCAACGGATGCCATTGGCATTTTTTTTCCGTTGTAAATGATCAGCTATCTTTGAAAACTTGCTTGTGCCTTTTCTTCCAAAATAATAATGAATAGGATAGTGATGAACGCTTTGATAATCATAAAAAAGCTCATAGAAAAGTCAGAAGTAAAGAAGCTGAGACAAAATTCCCAAGATGGTTCGCATTCTCTGCTTTCAGTTGCCATGATCAGAGAAGCTTTCCAGGTCAAAAGAAGAAGAGGAATAAGGCTTTTTTAGGTAACGGCTCATCAAGAAAAGCAGAGATCCGGGAGATCGTCTAGGGGCCCTACTAGGGGTCTCGCCTGGTTGTACTAGCCGGTCCTGCCAAGCCCGAGCTCGGCTCGTACTGGATCGGGCAGAGCCCTCCTTTTTTTGGGGGGTGAGCATAAAAACTTTTCGTTTCACATTTTGTAAATATTTTCCTTTGTTCACATTTTGTAAATATAATATTTTGATAATTGATATTATATTTTTAAGATTTTTAAACTAGTATCTGAATTTTAGATATTTTTAATGAAAAATAAAAAGTAAAAAATTAACTATTTGTACTATTATTAAATATATATAGATAATATTATATATATATATAACGTAATATAATTTTAATAAATTTAATTATATATTCGGGATGAGCCTAGAAGGGGCGAACTCAACTGAGCCCGAATGGGTTGGCCCAAATCCATTGACTGTCTTGGGCACTACAGCAAAAGCCACCTATTGCGACATTACACATGTTGTGAAAAGTCAAAAGAATATTGGTATATATACCAATGTTTATGATAGTGACTATGAGTTTTTTTTGGACATTTGTAACAAATTTTAGTAGATTTTTATTGTGATATTTTTATTTATTCTAATATTGATATTGGATGCGGCATTTCAAAGTGTTTCAAAAAGTTTATTTCTCGGACATTTATAAATAGTTATAATGCAGATACATATTCCAACATTTGTCAATAGTGAGAGAAACTAAAAATTCCAAAAAAGAGAAATTTCTTTCTTGAAAATTATTTTCCATTTCCATAGTATTTTCCTTAGCTAGTCAAACAATACAAAAAATTTCAGTTTTCTAAAGGTTTTATTTTCATTTTTCTCATTTTCATTTTTGTCAGTAATATCCTTGCATCAAACAGACCCAAAAAAATGTATCAAAAAGTTCCGTTCTAACTTTTGTTATAAAATTTAGTATGCTATTTCAAAATGTGGTAAAAGGTTTTATTTTATCTCCACATTTCTTAAAAATTGTAATACAAATATTAATACCAATAATCGTTATTAGTAGAAATAACTTCTTAACATCGACGAGCATGTTCTAATATTTTTTAAATAATATTATGATACTAATTTTAAAAAATAACCTTATTAATTAATAAAATTTAACAAATTTCATCGTTTCAATGTCAAATGTTAAATCACAAACACTAGTGATAATTGATCACTTATTAGAAAAAAAAAACCTACATCCAAAACAATCATGATTGAAAAGAGTACAGTTCTGTTTTTCCGTTGTCCATAAACCATCTTTGTTCTATCTCTGGGAAAAAGGAAATAGTAATAATTAAATAAATATATATTTAATTAACATTAAGTATAATATTTAAAGTGAAAGATCAAGTTACCTTTTGGAGGATGAACTTTGCTCGGATCTTGCTTTGATTGAAAACTCCTACAAGAGGCAATCAAAAGGCGGGGATCTATCTTCAAAGACTCTTCGATACATAATACAATATTTAATGGCCAAATATTCCTCTAACTAAGAAGCAATTATAAGTATTTATAATTATCAAACCCGAATGATTTAAACAATTAAATTCTTATTAAAAAGTACCTTATTTCATTCCTATTTACTATTTATTTTTTAACTTTATTTAAGTTCTCTCAAAGTCTCTTAAACTCTATAAATACTGAAACTCAATCAGAGAAAACTTCTTCAAATTTATACAAAAAATATTTATTTTTTAAATTACATCTATTTTTTTATCTTTGTGTATATAATGTTCACAAAACACGCCCTTAAAATGGCCAAAATTGAATTTGGAATCATCAACTTGTAGTTCCGTCCTAAAGGAGGGAACACACTACGGACTTCCGCCCTCAAGTGCGGAAGTTTGCCGGCTATTGTGACCGCCTAGAAAAGCAACCACGAAAGTTGTTGGCAAATTCGCCGCCAATGGCAAAACCGTCCAACAGGTTCCACCGCCGGGGAACCTGCTACGAAATAATTTTTTTATATGTAATTAATTTTTGAAATAATTATTAGGTAAGTACTTTATTATTTTACTTAAATCGTATTTTTATTATCTTTTAATTTGTAAATTTATTGGTGAATTAATTATTTTTGCTTATTATTTTTCTCGTAGGTAATCTAAACTAGTTTAAGCATAGAACTAAAAAATTATTTTGTACGTTTAGTTTTAATTATGTGTATTTAATATCCTAATTTTTTAGAGTTTAGTAATTGTGTAACCTAATAAGTCACTGTTACTTAAATTATAATTGGTTTGTAATGATTTTCTAATTAGTTAACTCCTTTAGTTGTTTAGTTTAGTCGTACTGTAATTATAATTTAAGTTGCAGTTTTATTAATTAAGTGCATTGTTACTAGTTTAGTAGTGTAGATGTATAATTACTTTTAAATAAATTAAGTATTAATTACGTTTTTTATATACTATAGATGCTTGAGCCCTTTAGGAGACGTAGATATGCTAACCATAATTTGGGACAGGTAACGGACGATATGGGTCGATTGCACAACAACAGTCATCTAACTACCACCTCAGCCAAATAGTTGTTTAGGAAACGTTTATGTTGCCTATGGAGACACTGCTACCAACGTGGGCTGCGACTTCTCCATAGTAGTTGAACCCTCCCATGTCATAGGAGTTAGGCATTTACCTGGCATATTCGCCCTATTCTTGGCCTCTAAGTGCATTCATTCCACCATTAGCTCCATATTATTATCCCTATCTTGCGCTGCTAGTGCTTGGAGTTGAGAATAGTTATCCAATCTAGTCAGATCGTCATACTACTATCAATCACTCGTCCCCGTGATGCCTATTCAACATCCTGAATCCTTTAAGGATAAGCCTGGTGATGAGGACATTCCGGACGACACTGAGGATGTTCTGGAGGAAGGGATATTTCGGAGATCGAGAGAGAGCTGCATGAGAAGTTTATGCCCGAAGACGAGTACTCCATAAAGGCTGAGCCTAATAGAGTCACCGCATTGCCACCTTTATCTAGTGGACATCACGGGGATTATTGCAATGTGTGATAGTAGAAATAGGGAACTTCAGAAACACGTTCTGTGGGAGAATCTGAAACAAATTGGCAGTGCCTTTTCCGAACCTTTGTTAATTTTGAGTGATTTTAACAGTTTTTTGTTTTAGTTTGAAAAACAAGGGGGCAGACAATTTGTTTCTTCTAATAGTGTGGGTTTCCATAATTTTGTTAATGATGCTGGCCTTATTGACTTGGGGTTTGCGGGGTTTCCTTTCACTTGGAATAATAAAAGGGCTGGCTACTCAAATATCCAAATCCGATTAGATAGGGGTTTATCAAATGCTTCATGGCGACTGCTTTTCACGAGAGCTTTTATCACACACTTAACTGCCATCGCCTCTGATCATCGACCTCTGTTGCTCAACTCAAACCCCTCGAATGGTCCTACCCCTAAACCTTTCAGGTTTGAGGATATGTGGGTTAGGGATGCCTCTTCTTTCTCTATTGTCGACTATGCATGGTCAATCCCTGTCTCTAGTTCTCCTTCTTACGAACTCCTCTCTAGCCTCAAAAATACTAAATCTGCTCTGAAAATCTAGAATAAGAATTCTTTTGGCCATATCCAAGAGGCTATTTTGGATATTCATCATTATTTAGATATCCTTCAATCTCTCCCGAAAACTAAATCCAATCTTCTAAAGGAGAAAACTTTGTTGGAAGAACTTGATGAATTGCTGATCAGGGAACAACTCATGTGGTGGCAAAAATCTAAAGCCAAGTGTATGGAGGAGGGTGATGCTAATACACATTTCTTCTGTCTTACAACTGTCATTCATAGAAGATATAACTGTATTGATTATCTTTTGACTGTTGATAATAATTGGCTTTTTGCTAGAGATGACATAGGCAATGCTTTTGTTCAATTTTATACAAATCCTTTTGCTTCCACAAGACCGCATTTCCTGATAATCTTGATAACCTTATTGCTCCTACTGTGTTTGATGAGGAGAACTCCTTTTTGACTGAAATCCCAGACCCTGATCTCATACAAAAGATTGTTTGGTCAACGAAAGTGGGGAAAAGCCCTGGCCCTGATGGTATGGGACCAAGTTTCTACAAAGCTTACTGGTCTATTGTTGGTCCTAAGGTTATTGAGGCTACTAAACATTTTTTCAGGCATGGTTACATTCTTAAAGCCCATAACCACACATTTATTGGTTTGATCCCTAAATCTGAAAAAGCTCATAGAGTGGAGAACTTCAGACCCATTGCTCTTTGTAATATAGTGTACAAGGTCATAACAAAGATCCTTGCCAATCGTTTGAAACCCATCCTAGATAAAATTATCTCCCCCATCTCAAACAGCCTTTATCCCTGGGAGAGGTATACATGATAATATTATCATCTCTCATGAAATCATGCACCATCTTAATAAAATTGATGTGGCCCTCAAAATTGATATGGCTAAAGTCTATGATAGAGTTAAATGGCCCATTCTTCTTCATATTCTTAAAAACCATGGATTTTCTAGTCAGTTTATATCTCTGGTGCATAACTGCATATCTACCTCTACCTTCTCTCTCCTCATTAATGGTTCCACTTATGGCTACTTTTCCCCTTCTAGGGGGCTTAGGCAGGGTGATCCTATCTTCCCTGCCCTCTTCACCATCTGTTTGATCTCCTTTCCAGGTTAATTACAAGGGTTGAATTGGGAGGATCTATCCACAGAATTAAGATTTGTAGACAGAGCCCCCCAATTTCACACCTCATATTTGCGGATGATCTCACCATTTTTTATAGAGCCACGGTGCAGGAAACTAATGTAGTGCAGGATGTCTTCAATTTATACTGCCAATGGTCGGGACAATCTATGAACTTGGATAAATCTATCATCCACTTTAGCAGGAATATTGATTATCAGGCAAAAGATGGCATCATTAGTGTACTCAACATGGGTGAATGTAATCATAATTGTCAGTACTTGGGCACACCCTTTTGTAAAGAATGTGGCTGGAAACAAAATTCTCTATCACAAGCAGGGAGGGTAACTTTGATCAAATATGCTCTACAAGCCTCTCCTCTCTACACAATGTAAACAGACCTCCTCCTAATTTCTATCTGCAACAGAATGGACAGAATAGTTTGGGATTTCTTTTGGGGTTTCAAAGAAGGAGAAAAGCACCTATATCTTAAGGCTTGGTACTCCTTATGTATTCCTAAAGAATGTGGTGGCTGAGGCTTCAGGAAATTTTGGGATAATAACAGAGCATTAGTAGCTAAGCTTGGATGGCAGCTCTGCAATGAAGAAGATAAACCTTGGATACAACTGATCCGATCTAAATACCTGAAAGGGAGGAGATTCTTAGATATGCAAAAAAATCCTTACGGAGCCTCTTGGATTTGGTAATGCATATGGGAAACAAAGACACTTATTGATAAAGATATATGCATAATAATGGAACGGTACTCTATAGCCCATATCTGGGACCACCCTTGGGTACCAGAGTTAAAGGACTTCAAAATCCCTGCTGAATATCAAATTTCTGAGTCCCCCACACTTGTTTCTGAGCTGATAGATAGAGATCTGAGAACCTGGAATTATAGGAAGGTCATGGACCTGTTCCCATTCCAGATTGTGCAAGTAATCTTAAAAATCAAAATTCCTCTTTCTCATGAGCATGATTCTTTGATTTGGGCACCCTCCAAGTCAGGCTGCTACTCAACTAAATCAGGATATTTGACAGAGATATAGCAAAAGATACCAGCTTACCATTGGAAGACAGGAAAATGTGGAAAAATATGTGGGAATCAAATCTGCATTAGAGGCACAAACAGATGATTTGGAAAATTCTATCCAATGCACTGTCTACCAAACCAAGACTCCAGATATGCCTCTCAATTGAGAAAAAATTATGTCCTATCTGCCAATCTGAACCAGAGACTTTGGAACACTTATTCCTGAATTGTTCTCTTGCTAAAGTTGCATGGTTTAACTCTAAATTGAACATTAGATTGGAACCTTTTAACGGCTGGAGTATATGTGATTGGATCAAAGAGCTGGTCAACCCTAACAACCATATCTCTACAAATATTGATGACAGAGCGGAAATTCTAAATTATGGGGCTGTCCTCATGGAATCTATTTGGCAGTATAGAAACAAATTGGAGCATGGAGAGGATGTACTTGAGTGGGACGAATAGATTCATAGGCTGAATAATAGATAGCAACTGTCAACAGAAGGAAGAAAACAGTAAGAACTGTAATAACACAAAAGTGGGAACTTCCTCCTTTGGGATGGTTAAAAATTAATTATGATACAGCAGTGGAAGATTTAGGAATTTTTTATTGTGCTTGCATTATTAGATATCAGGAAGGCACTATACTTAAAGGAAGAGTCTCAAGAGATTATGCCAATAATGCATTCACTGCTGAAGCTATCGTGGCTACTTTTGCCATGAAAATCGCAGAAGAAAAGAACATTAACTTGACCATTTTGCAAGGAGACTCAATAAATGTTGTCTTGGCAATCAATAATAAACAATGTCAAAAGGACTATACAGGTAATGCAGTTGTTGATGAGGCTAAGGAATTTTTCTTACGGCACCAATCTTAGAAGACTTGTTTTGTACCTAGGGACTGTAACAAAAGTGCTCGTGAATTTGGTCAATGGGGTAAATGTACTTTCTTCACTGGTCACCTTTCCCCACCCTTACTTCCCCCCTGCGGTGTTTTGTGATAGGGGTGGTACTTCCCCTTGGACCACTAATGTAACTTCTTGTTTGGAGGATGAAATGCAAGGATAACTATTTGCCCATAAAAAAAAGTAGGAATATGGAGCTTTCCACATTTTGTATCTCACACTGGCCAATCTTCTTACTCAGCAATGACATCAAATCCTCCTCGATGTGGTATAAGTGAGTTTACTCAACCCTTGAGGACGCAAACATGACAATTGGATGATGTCAGCAAGGTCGAGAGATCAGATGTTCCTGTTGACTTGTATGCCATGCAAATTCTATCCGGATGTTGTGATCATTCTATTCATACTGATAATCCTTCCGAGGGACCCCCAGCTAGTGTGGCTATGGTTGGTGTAGGATGTAAGAGGACTGGGAAACGAGGCATGTATGACGACTAGTAGTTTACCGGACCAACTCTAGGTGGTCCTCAAGACTCATCTCTTACTTTCTCAAGTGGCGACAACCATATTGAGAGGAGAGGTATGTGAATTTCATATTATCAATCTTTTATTACATTATTGTTAATTAACAAGACTTTTTAACTCATTTTTTAAAGAGTATCTGGTGATTGGGGTCCATGATCTTGTTTGATAGACTTCTATCAAATTTTTTTTAGACTGAGACTGTAAGGGGTTTCAAGACTGACCCATTTACGTGAGTGTATATTTGATCATGTCAACATATCACTAATTTCTGCCTTAGTAAAAAGATGGCAGTCAAACATAAACGCATTCTATATGCTCTTTAGCAAGATGACGATCACTTACCAGAATGTGGCATACATTCTCCAAATTAATATTACGGACTAGTATATTTCCTGCAGTGTTGACGTGACCTCTAACAAAAATGTCAGCATAGCTTGTCTTCTTCACTTCTTCCGACTCCTAGCACGCCTCTATGGTCGTCAGTCAAATATGGCTTCTGTTAATTATTAGTCTGCCCTTTGATAATGACCCTTCCAAGAAATACCCACCCTCCCCAACTCAAAAATAAAAGCGTCCCCAACGCCAATGTTTCAATTCATCTTCCACCCATGAAAGCAAGAAAAAAGAGAGAATTCCTATCAATTCTCTGTAGCTTAATCATAAACCAGGGCTAAGCAAGATGTCCATGGCTTCTTGCTCTTCTATCAGCACTGCAGACACCGACATCCATCCAGACATTATCCGAACCCATACCTTGACCAGACCCAACGACCAGAGCCTTGCTTCCTTTAGCTGTGTTTCGTCCCATTTACATAGCATTTGTGCTGAGAAAAGCCTTTGGAAGACTCTTTGTGACTCAAAATGGCCTTCCACAAAGGATGCATGAGTTCAAGAAATTATCTCAGCATTTCCATCCGGCCACCGGTCCTTCTTCTCTGATTTTTACCAAACCATCCGGCTGCTCCACTACAGGCAATGACAGACTGTCTGCAATCCCTAAAACTTTAAGGCCACACAGCAGGAGTCAATACCAACGTCAGACCTCATATCTGCTGTTGATATTCACTACGGGAATAAGATCATATACTTGAAAGTGGATGTAAGAGCGACTGGGAGTAGCTGGTTCAAGTCTTCCCCCTTCAGACTTAACCTTCTAGACGAGAAGAAGGTAGTGGGGACACTGTTAAAATTCGACTTTGAGGAGGGGACATGCACGGCGCGCATAGAGAAGAACATGATACTGAGTGGGATATTGATAGACCCTGTAAAGAAACGGGCACTTAACTTGTCTAGCCTGAGGCCGGTAGTGGTTCGGTAGCACAGTTCAACGGGAGAAATA
The DNA here is from genome assembly GCA_030512225.1 of Rauvolfia tetraphylla. NCBI lineage: Eukaryota > Viridiplantae > Streptophyta > Magnoliopsida > Gentianales > Apocynaceae > Rauvolfia > Rauvolfia tetraphylla. The sequence continues at coordinate 4,099,484 of JAJQKT010000062.1, forward strand.
TTCATACATTACTCAACTGTAATAGCTACCAGAGTTTGTGGAGGCTTTGTAAAGTGCGGAGCGGATGTCACTTGTGAAGGGAAGGACGGAGGAGTTTTGCATCTCAAGGATATATGTTGAGAATTAAGGTGACACAAGTAGTGAATCGAATTGCTAAATAAAAAATTTATTACTTCACTAAACTCTACTCTTACTTACAAGCCACCTAACAGTCATACTTAGAGTGTATTTAACTTCTCACTAGACACTCTAGCACAAGAAACTCTCACTCTCTTGTTCTCTCTTATTTGCTCACTCAGTGGAACACCTCATAATTACTTGCACTCTTCACTCTTTCTTGCATAAAAGCTTCTCCTAAGCACTAACCTATTTATAGATCTTGGTTCACCAACTTTGGCAAATTCTAGAACTTTCTAATTGCTTCTTACTTCAAGGGAATTCTAGATATTCTTTGAGTAAAAAATTGTTACTCTAACTTTCTTGAGTGTTGTTCAACTTGCTTGAACCTTCTCCAACTTTCTTGAATATTTAAGAATTTTTTCTTGAATATTCTAGAGACTTATGGATGACTCTCTCAACACTCCCCCACATCCATTACTCTCTCTTCTTCGAAATTCTTCAAACTTTGCACCATTAAGACTCTTGGTGAAGATATCCGCTATCTGCTTTTCAGTCTTTACGTACTTCATGTTGATATCTCCACAAAGCACTTTTTCTCGGATAAAGTGAGAGTGAATCTCTACATGCTTTGTTCTCGCATGGAATACTGGATTTTCTGCAAGTTGGATTGCTGATTGGTTGTTACAGCATAACGTCACTGCATCATCTGTTGATTGATGAAGATCCTTTAGCAGTTGCAACAATCACGTACACTCTTGAGCGGGAATTGCTGCAGCACGATATTCAGCCTCGATACTTGATAGTGACGCTGTGCGTTGTCTCTTACTTCTTCATCTTCTTCTACTTCATATTGACTTGGCCTCTGATCTTTTATTGTTTTGTGTGCTCCAGTTTGCCATGGATTCTTTGCTTTCCTTGAAGCTTGTTCTTCAGTTGGTAAATCTTCTTCGTCTTCTTTGGATGATGAAGAATCTCCTCCTCGCTCTTCTAATCTTTCTTCGATCTTCTCCTCAATTTCATTGGAACCTAGTAATTTCAAGGCTTGAGATGACCACCAGGAAGCTGCTTCCCCGAACACGATATCTCGGGATACATAACATTTGTCTGTGTCGGGATTACAACAAATCCAACCCTTTCTTCAAGGATCATATCCTGCAAAGATGCAGCGGATAGCTTTCTTGTCAAACTTACTTCTCAAATGGGCGGGTACAAGCACGTAACAGACACATCCGAATACTCGAAAGTGTGACACCGAAGGTTTCTTCTTCCAAAGCTTCTTCTAGGGCGAAGTAAAGTCAAGGTTTGCATGTGGCAAACTGTTAGTAATATATACTACTATCAATCATACATTCTGCCCAAAATCGTGCTTGTACAATTTTATCACAATCCTCAATAATTTGCACACAAACACAAGGCAAGTGCACCCATTGTTTAAATTAGTATAATGGCAAGCAAGTTTAAATATCGTATCCACGGGGATGGTTAAATACCATTACTCACTTCTACTCTATTGTTTAGCCTAACAAATTTGTTTGAGAAAATGGTTGGAATAATTACTAGGAAAAGAAATCTAGCTTAACTAATCTTTGTTTGCAAGAGAGAATTCAATAGAGAAAACAATACTTGGATGGTTAATCCCCCTAGAATTACCTATGTGATAGAAATGTCCATTGGTTGATAAATTTTACTTCTTATGTTTGATGAAATTCCAATGATAGAACTCACTCTATCTCTAGATGAAAGTTCTCTACTCTTAGATTAATTAGTTGAAATCTCTTTCTAACCAAATCAACCCAAGAATGCATTAAGAATTGTGAATTTCCAATTAGAGAATCAAGAAGATGTTTAGGTTTCTATCTCTAGTCAGCTAAATCATCCTCATTGTTTGTGGATGGTCTATTTCACCCTTCCTTTCTCAATTCCAAGTGAAAAAATCCAGATTTTGAATTAATTATCAACCACCTTTCATTTCTCAATTCCAAGTGAACAAAAATTCCAGATTATGCATCCATAATCCACTCAATCAATTCAACCATTCAAACCCACAAACAATTCACAAGAAATTCAAATTCAATCAACCAATGAATCACTTCATTCACATAGGCAAAATCTAGGGTTCATACCCATCCAAGTATTCAAAAGTTTAGCTCATCAACATACTACAAATCAAAGAACATAAACCAATAAAGAAAGAGTAAGAATTGCTCATTTTCATGGTGTAAAATCTTCTCTTCCTCAAGGTTGAAATTCGTCACTGTAGCATGGAGAAAATTGCTGCTTTTTCCATGAATCTTCAAGGTGGATGTTCTCCTTCTTCAAGGATTCAATCTTCTCTCTTGATTTCTCTTGCAAAGATAAAGAATTGGGATGAGATTTGAGTGAGTTTTGATGAGTTTTTGCTGTTTTTCCTTCACTCTCTCGGCTCCTCTTATTTCTGCCCTAAAGGGGTATTGAAATCTGACCCAAAAGAGAGAGAAATGAAGATTAAAAGCAGCTTCAGATCGACACAAACTGTGCCGCTTATATCACAACAAACGGCGCCGCTTGCCCCCAGTTTTGGTGCAAGTTTCTGCTGCCCGACTGTGACACTGTTTTGCATGTTAGGTGCATTTAGACAACCAAATCGGCTGATATAGGTCTTGATGTCTCGTTAAAGTTTTAGATCCGGATCTTAGCTTTCCATAGAGATTTGAATCACATCAATTGGGCATCTAGAACTCACGATATAATCATTATACCAAACTGTGTCAAAAATGGAACCCAATGCAGAACAGGTGAATTTGCAACATAAGTAGGGTAGACAAATGAACTCCGATTGACACAACATTTACCATTCTGAAAACTTCAGAATATCCTCTATAGTTTTTATAATACACTTTTGCATTTGAAATCTTCATGGAGGTCAAAATCTGACTTCAAATATGTCTACCAGTCTGTTTTTTCTCTGCATTTCTCTATTGTTCTTCATTGTGTAAACCGGCGTCGGAACAATAACCCGACGCCCTTTTTTTTTTTTTTTTGCCAAACTCAACTACAAATTTAACAAAATAATTGATTAGAAGCATAAAAATAACACCAAACAACACATTATAAAACTATTCACAATTCAAGGAAATTAAAATTTTCAAACTCAAAACTACATTAAACACAATTATGTACAAAAAGCATTATACAACAAGTCTCAAACACAAGAACAGAGTAACAACATAAAATAGAAATTAAAACAAAAGAAAAAAATATGCACAAATGAAAAACATTGCTTGAAGATGCTTACTGATATTCTATATTTGTGCTTCATATAATTATCTTTTTTGAGCTTGATTTTGTGTTAAATTTTGGTGTTTTAATCACCATTTATACTCCATTTATCTCTTATTTGTTTTAGGTGATATTATTGAAGATTTGTAATTAAATGAAGCGAACAAGGGAAATTTACACAATGAAGAAAAATAGAGAAATGAGGAGGAAAAACAGACTGGTAGACATATTTGAAGTCTGATTTTGACCTCCATGAAGATTTCAAATGCAAAAGTGTATTCTAGAAAACTATAGAGGACATTCTGAAGTTTTCAGAATGGTAAATTTGGTGTCAATCGGAGTTCATTTGCCTACCCATGCTGCAAAATCATCTATTCTACATTGGGTTACATTTTTGACACAGTTTGGTATAATGATCATCTCTGGAGTTATCGATACCCAATTGATGTGATTAAAATCTCTGTAGAAATATAAGATCCGGATCTACAACTTTCATGAGACATCAAGACCTAGATCAGCCTATTTAGTGGTCTAAATGCACCTAAAACTCAAACCAGTGTCATAGTCGGGCAGCAGAAACTTGCACCAAAACTGGGGGCAAGCGGCGCCGTTTGTTGTGATATAAGCGGCGCCATTTGTGTCGATCTGAAGCTGCTTTTAAGCTTCATTTCTCTCTCTTTTGGGGCATATTTTGATACCCCTTTAGTGCAAAAACGAGAGAGAAGGCTGGAGTGGACAGAAAACACACCAAATTCTTTTTCGAATCCATAAATCTTGCAAGAGAAATCAAGAGAGAAGATTGAATCCTTGAAGAAGGAGAACATCAACCTTGAAGATCCATGGAAAAAGCTGCAACTTTCTTAACAAAATCGTGAAGAACTTCAACCTTGAAGAAGAGAGGAGATTTCAACCATGAAAATGAGCAATTCTTCCTCCTTCTTTGTTGTTTTATGTTATTTGATTTGTAATATGTTGATGAACTAAAATTTTGACTACTTGGATGGTTATGAACCCTAGATTTTGCCTATGTGAATGAATTGTTTCCTTGGTTGATTTAATTCTAATTTCTTGTGGATTGTTTGTGGGTTTGAATGGTTGAATTGATTGAATGGATTATTGATGCATAATCCGGAATTTTTGTTCACTTGGAATTGAGAAAGGAAAGGTGATATATAATTAATTCATAATCTGGAAATTTTCACTTGGAATTGAGAAAGGAAGGGTGAAATAGGCCATATACAAACAATGGGGATGATTTAGATGACTAGAGATAGAAACCTAAATATCTTCTTGATAATTGGAGAAATCTAATTGGAAATTCACAATTCTTAATGCATTCTTGGGTTGAATTGGTTAGAAAGAGATTTCAACTAATTAATCTAAGAGTAGAGAACTTTCATCTAGAGATAGAGTGAGTTCTATCATTAGAATTTCATCAAACATAAGAAGTGAAATTTATCAACCAAGGGACATTTCTATCACATAGGTAATTCTAGGGGGATTAACCATCCAATTATTGTTTTCTCTATTGAATTCTCTCTTACAAGAAAGATTTAAGTTGGTTTAACTAGTTAAGTTAGATTCTTTTTCCTAGTAGTTATTCAAAATATTTTCACAAACAAAATTTGTTAGGCTAAATAATAGAGTATATAGTGAGTAATGGTATTTAACCATCCCCGTGGATACGATATTGAATTTACTTGCCATTATATTGCTTATAACGATAGGTGCACTTGCCTTGTGTTTGTGTGCAAATTGTTGAGGATTGTAATAAAATTTAGTATAAAGGCATAGAAATAAAACACAACACTTACTCATCCCCTAAGTCAGGGGAGCACAAACATGATCGTCCCAAGTTCTTTCTCACTACAGTATGATGAAGTTTGAGTCTATGTTTGCTTACCATTAAGGTTCCCTTTTCCGGATGATAGATTTCTACTACTTCATATGGGAGTACCTTACTTACCACAAATGGGCCAATCCACTTAGATTTAAATTTACTTGTGAACAACCGCTATCGCGAGTCATTCAATAAAACTTGCTCTCCCGACTTGAAATCTTGATTTTGGTCAATGTTTTGGTCTTGATTTATTTTCACCTTTAATGACAAATCTCTTGTACAATAGTTTTCCTCATTTCCATTGGAACCTTTCACATCAACCGCAATCTCTTCTACTAACTTATTCTTCTTCTTCTTTGCATCATTGCCTTTGATTAAAGATGGATTCAAAGAATCTTTCACCAAGGTTTCCTGTAAAGAATTAGAGACATGAGCATCTATATCATCAATCTTACCATGAGAATGATTAGGATCTGAAGAATATTTCAAAGGTTTCAAAGCTTTAAGTACGACCTCCTCGTCTTCTACCCTAAGGGTCAACTTTCCTACACTCACATTTATATTGGCCTTAGCAGTAGCTAGAAAAGGTCTTCCTAAGATCAAAGGAACCTCAACACTCTCATCCATGTCAAGTATCACAAAATCAACAGAAAATATGAATTTATCAACTTTGACAAGCATATCTTCAATAATACTCCTAGGATGTCTAACTGAACCATCTGTAAATTGAATACTCATCTTAGTACGCTTTGGTTCACCTAGGTCTAATTGTTTGAAAACATTAAATGGCAGCAAGTTGACGCTAGCACCCAAGTCAACCAATGATTTATCAAAAGAAAGACTAACAATATTGCAAGGAATATTAAAACTCCCTGGATCTTTTAGCTTTTGAGGTAGCTTTCCTTTGTTTTGAAGGATGGCAGAGCATTCCTCATTCAATGTTACCGTTGAAAGTTCTCGAAGCCTCTTCCTTTTCGAAAGGACATCCTTGAGGAACTTAGCATATCTTGGCATCTCTGAAAGAATTTCAACAAATGGTAAGTTAATGTGCAATTGTTTGAATAGTTCAAGAAATTTACCAAGTTGTTCATCCTTTCTATTTCTTAGAAGTGCGACGGGGTATGGAATTCTAGGCTTGTACTCCAGAACCATCTTCTTCAAATGCTCTTCCTTTTTCTCAAGAACTGTTTTTTTTAACTTGATTTTCATTTTCCCCCAGACCTTGGGATTTCACCTTACATTCCAAAGCATTTGATTTATTTTCACTTCCCAAAATCACCATATTCACATGTTCTCGCTGATTGGTAACTGTGTTGCTAGGTAAACTGCCCATTTGTCTTTCCGAAACAAGCTTTACCAATTGACTTATTTGATTTTCCAAATTTTGAATGGAAGCTTGTTGGTTCCTCAGGGATGCTTCTTGATTTTGGAACCGGGTTTCAGTAGTCTCAATGAACTTTGTCATTAATTCTTCAAGGTTAGGCTTCACCGGTTGTTGAAGAGGTGGAGGAGGTTGATGTTGATAAGGAAGAGATATTTGGGGTTGAGAATTTGATGTAACTTGGAAGCCGGGAGGTTGAAACGGTCTTTGTTGCCCTTGGTTGCTCCATGAGAAGTTTGGATGATTCCGCCATCCCAGATTATAGGTATTACTATAAGGAATATTGGGTTGTCTTCCTCCTCCAAGGAAATCCACATGCTCCGTTGATGATGCATTAGAAGTTCCCATGGTTTGGCACTCATGGTTTGGATGACCACCTCCACAAAAATCACATGCCATCATCACTTGGGAGGTTTGAGGTGACAAACTCAAGCTCTCAATCTTCTTGTTTAAGGCATTGAATTTTGCCTCCAAAGCCGTCATCATGTCTACATTGTGTATTCTACTAGGCTTGGCTTTCCGTCTAGGATTCCCACATTGGTAGTTGTTCATGGCAATGTTTTCAATGAGGTCTTGTAACTCTTCCGGTGTCTTCAAACTAGTGGTACCTCCCGAAGAAGCATCAATGAGTTGCTTGGAAGGGAAGTTTAATCCACTATGGAATGTTTGCATTTGAAGCCCCAAATCTAGACCATGATGTGGACATTTCCTTAATAGCTCCTTCCATCTCTCCCAAGAATCATATAAACTTTCACTCTCCATTTGTTGGAAAGAGAAGATATCATTTCTTAGCTTTGCAGTCCTTGCCGGAGGGAAATATCTAGCGAGGAACTTCTCGGCAAGATTGTTCCATGTAGTGATGGAACCCGGTGGAAGTGATTTCAACCATGACTTGGCTTGATCCCTCAATGAAAATGGAAATCGCCGAAGGCGGATGGCTTCTTCCGAAGTCCCATTAATCTTGAAAGTATCACATATCTCCAAAAAGTTGGCAATATGAGCATTCGGGTTTTCGTCCGGTAAACCATCAAATTGCACCAATTGTTGAACCATTTGGATGATATTCGGTTTGATCTCAAAATTGTTGGCTTCAACTCTTGGTCGGGCAATGCTTGACTCCGCTCCTAACAACGAAGGTCGTGCATAGTCTCCCATTGTCCTTGGCCTTGGATTTCCGTCATGTGCCATATTGTTCTCAATTTGAGGATTCTCACCTTCAACTTCAATTCCTTCAAGTATCACCTCTAGGTTTATACCCCTTGGATCCCAATAAAAAATCTGCTCAACTTTGGAATTAAGTTGATTCAATTCTCCCCGAATTACTTGAGGTCATAAACCAAAAGAATTCACACCTTCACCACAAATAAAGTAAAAGTTTAGCTCAAAGAACACTTACTTAAAATAGAACAAAAAAAAGAGAAACATAAGCTAAGAACTCCAATTCACTAATGACTTACAAAATTACAAACAAGACAACAAATATTAACACTAGCAATAGATATTATAACAACAAATAAGTAAAATGACTAAATCAATAGATTTCAAGCTTTCCTAATATTAACCAAAGTTCCCCGGCAACGGAGCCAAAAACTTGTTGTGTTTTGTTGTCTATGCCTTTATACTCAATTTTATCACAATCCTCAATAATTTGCACACAAACACAAGGCAAGTGCACCCATTGTTTAAATTAGTATAATGGCAAGCAAGTTTAAATATCGTATCTACGGGGATGGTTAAATACCATTACTCACTTCTACTCTATTGTTTAGCCTAACAAATTTGTTTGAGAAAATGGTTGGAATAATTACTATGAAAAGAAATCTAACTTAACTAATCTTTGTTTGCAAGAGAGAAATCAATTGAGAAAACAATACTTGAATGGTTAATCCCCCTAGACATACCTATGTGAAAGAAATGTCCATTGGTTGATAAATTTCACTTATTATGTTTGATGAAATTGCAATAATAGAACTCACTCTATCTCTAGATGAAAGTTCTCTACTCTTATATTAATTAGTTGAAATCTCTTTCTAACCAAATCAACCCAATAATGCATTAAGAATTTTGAATTTCCAATTAGAGAATCAAGAAGATGTTTAGGTTTCTATCTCTAGTCACCTAAATCATCCCCATTGTTTGTGGATGGTCTCTTTCTCAATTCCAAGTGAAAAAATCCAGATTTTGAATTAATTATCAACCACCTTTCATTTCTCAATTCCAAGTGAACAAAAATTCCAGATTATGCATCCATAATCCACTCAATCAATTCAACCATTCAAACCCACAAACAATTCACAAGAAATTCAAATTCAATCAACCAATGAATCACTTCATTCACATAGGCAAAATCTAGGGTTCATACCCATCCAAGTATTCAAAAGTTTAGCTCATCAACATACTACAAATCAAAGAACATAAACCAATAAAGAAAGAGTAAGAATTGCTCATTTTCATGGTGTAAAATCTTCTCTTCCTCAAGGTTGAAATTCGTCACTGTAGCATGGAGAAAATTGCTGCTTTTTCCATGAATCTTCAAGGTGGATGTTCTCCTTCTTCAAGGATTCAATCTTCTATCTTGATTTCTCTTGCAAAGATAAAGAATTGGGATGGGATTTGAGTGAGTTTTGATGAGTTTTTGCTGTTTTTCCTTCACTCTCTCGTCTCCTCTTATTTCTGCCCTAAAGGTGTATTGAAATCTGCCCCAAAAGAGAGAGAAATACAGCTTAAAAGCAGCTTCAGATCGACACAAACGGCGCCACTTATATCACAACAAACGGCGCCGCTTGCCCCCAGTTTTGGTGCAAGTTTCTGTTGTCCGACTGTGACACTGTTTTGACATTTAGGTGCATTTAGACAACCAAATCGGCTGATATAGGTCTTGATGTCTCATTAAAGTTTTAGATCCGGATCTTAGCTTTCCATAGAGATTTGAAGCACATCCAATGGGCATCTAGAACGCAAGATATAATCATTATACCAAACTGTGTCAAAAATGGAACCCAATGCAGAACAGGTGACTTTGCAGCATAAGTAGGGTAGGCAAATGAACTCCGATTGATACAAAATTTACCATTCTGAAAACTTACGAATGTCCTATATATTTTTCTAGAATACCACCTTCGCATTTGAAATCTTCATGGAGGGAAAAAGCTGACTTGAAATATGTCTACCAATCTGTTTTTCCTCTGCATTTCTCTATTGTTCTTCATTGTGTAAAATCTCTTTGTTTGCTTCATTTACTTCCAAATCTTTAACAAACTCACCTAAAGTAAATAAGAGATAAAGGGAGTGTAAATTGTGATTAAAACACCAAAATTTAGTATAAATGTGAGCTCAAAATGATCATTATATAAAGCACAAATATAGAATATCAAGCATGCTTTTACAAGTCTCTGCCAGATACCTGTTCTTTTTTTCTGCAACTCCATTCTGCTGTGGAGTGTTTGGACATGTCAACTGTCGTCGTATTCTATTCTTCTTTAAGAATTCAGTGAACTCGTATGAGGCATATTCTCAGACATTATCTGTACGAAGGCACTGTATTTGACAACCTACCTCATCCTCCACTTTTTCCTTGAAGGCTTTTAATTTTTCTAATGCTTCTGATTTTTCTGTCATAAAATCTATCAAAGCATACCGAGAGTAATCATCGACAAATGTTATCATATAGTGATAGCCACTTACCGATGGTTTCTTCACTGGTCCAAACACGTCTGAGTGTACCAACTCTAAAGGTGACTTGGCTCTAGACGTTTACTCCTCATATGGTAGTTGGTGTGCTTTTCCTTACTGGCATCCAACACATACTATGTTGTCTCGAACTTCTAATTGTGGAAAACCATTAAGCATTGCTTTTTTCATCATTGCCTTTTATTTGGTATAGCCTACGTGTCCCAATCGTGCATGCCATAAATCTGGTGTCTCATTCTTCCTTGTCTTGTCTGCATATGCCGTTTCTGCTGACATTATGTAGACCGACTCCACTTTGCGTCCTTCCATAATTTATGGTCCCACTGGCTTCAATTGCTGATATACCTTCACATTTTTTGGACCAAACACCAACAAATTATTTTCTGCAGTTAATTGTGATACTTAGAGAATATTCTTCTTCATACCTGGCATATATAATACATTTTCTAATTCCACTTCAGTTGAGCTGAAACGAGGTATCACATTCGCCTTGCCAATGTGCGTAATTAGCATTTTGGAATTGTTTGCAGTCACCACAACTCGTTTCCATCATACTCTTCCATATTATGGATCTTTTCCTTATCTCTTGTCATGTGATTGGAGCACCCAGAATTTACTATCTAATTATTTTTAAAATTGATCAAATTATCACTTACCGCGACCAATGCATGATCTTCTTCTAGTGCAAGGGATGCTTGAAAATCCCATTCATCTTCATTGCTATTTGTCTTCTTCGAAATAACAGTATTTCCTTTTGCGTGATTGTGCCAACAATCTCGGGCAAAAAAATGTCCTTTCTTCCCGCAATTGTAACTGATTTCTTCAATTGTTGCTACCTTGTGGTTTGTCTCCCCATGGTTGAGAGCCTTTCCAAGGGTGTACTTGTCTTGAGATTTGTCTGCCTTGATTCTTACCTTATTCTGGATTTTTCTTTCCTTTGAAAGTTTGCCTCCTGACAAAGAGTGCTTTCTCCTCATCTTGGTCTGAGACTCTAACTTTTTGTTTGTTTAGAGCCTCTTCATCAGCCAACATATTTTCCAACTCATTGAGAGTTGGTTCTTTAGCCCATCCACGTGTTGCTGCTATGATGGGATTGAATTCATGACGTAGCCCTCGCACTATTATCCTTCTCATCCTTGTCTCGTCGACAGGATGAAGCGAATCTAATTTTGTAATTTTCTCAGACAAAAATTTAACTTTGTCAAAGAACTGACTTACAATCATGTCGCCTTGTGTGAGTGTCATCAACTCATTTTTGAGCCTCTGCAACTTGGAGTCATTCACCTTTGCGAAACACTCTACTAATGTGTCCCATCCTTCCTTTGGAGTTTTTGCATCCTTAATTTTATCTAAATATCGTTTCTCTACTGTTAAGGCTAAGATAGATAAAGCCTTACCAGCATTTGTGTCCCACTTTTTGTACTCTGTTACATTCTCCTTTGGAGGTGGCATTGTCTGGCTGCCGTCGATCATCTCCCATAAGCCTTGTCCTCTTAAGTAAAACTTGAGACGGATACTCCATTCACTGTAATTGTCGTCGTTGAGTTTCTCGATGGTATTAATAAACTCCACCATTATGAGTTGGTGATTCCTCGTCTCGATCATTCGACTTCACAATTTTGCACGAGCAGAATCTCCACGTACCATGGTTATCGGCTAGCCAGTGTCAAGCACGGTCCTCGACCGTCTATTTCGACAGAGCCTCCTCATAGCGTGATTCTTGATCGGCAAACTTGAATACGGTCTCTGGCCGTATCTACCTTAATTTTGATAGGCACACAACAATCTGCTCTGATATCACTTGTAGAGAATTAAGGTGGCACAAGTAGTGAATCGAATTGCTAAACAAAAAAATTATTATTCCACTAAACTCAACTCTTACTTACAAGCCACCTAACATTCACATTTAGAGTGTATTTAACTTCTCACTAGACACTCTAGCTCAAGAAACTCTCACTCTCTTATTTGCTCACTCAATGAAGCACCTTACACTTACTTGTACTCTTTACTCTTTCTTGCACACAAGCTTCTCATAAGCAGTAACCTATTTATAAGTCTTGTTTCACCAACTTTGGCAAATTTTAGAACTTTCTAATTGCTTCTTACTTCAAGAGAATTCTAAATATTCTTTGAGTAAAAAATTATTGCTCTAACTTTCTTGAGTGTTCTTCAACTTGCTTGAACCTTCTCCAACTTTCTTGAATATTCTAGAATTTTCTTGAATCTTCTAGAGAGTTATGGATGATTCTCTCAACAATATAGGCATGCATGTGGAGGACATTGAGGGGAAAATATTAAGCGGGAAGGATACTTTAAGAATTTTGCAGGAGGCTATGGAGAGTAAAAGAGTAAAGGGCCAAATAGGAGAGGGGAAGAAAATGTATGAAAAGTTCATGTTATCGAGGGAGTACGAGCTTTCCGACCAATTTCTAGGGAAAACTTTATCAAGATATAACACCTTAGTGATGGTTCTGTAAATCGACTCTTTGAGACAGATCGAGGCAATTTTGAGTTTTGCTCAATTCAAAAGTTATTTGTCACGAGTTTAAACTCCACATGATAAAGTGCTATTTTGATCTCAATTAAAAAATTAAAAAATTAGAGTTTCAAACCTTGTTTAGGATTACCCAGATCAATCCTAGGGTGCATTTGTTTGTTTATGCTTTCTCTTCTTCAAATATAAAATTTTTTAATCTTTTTCATAGATTAACAAATAATAAAATAAAAAATATTTTTCCATTTTATTTTTAATTAACTCTATTAATATAATAAAGAGTTAAATAATTTATTTTATTTTATAATTTTTAAAAAATAATTATTAAAATTTATTAAAAAACTAAATATTTGAAAAATGATTAAAAAGTTTTATATATTGATACAGGAACTTGCTTAGATTATTCTTCCACGAAAACAAGGTGAAATCTCAGACGACTTTTGCAAAAGTCGATTTGTTTTCCTGCGATTGTCATCGAACTATTAACCTTCTTCATTTTCTTTTTTTTCTCCGACGGGTGATAGTTTTGACGGGTATCAAACTATGAACATTAGTTTAACACCTCGAAGATGTACCTTTCTCTTCAAACTAATCAGGATTCATAGTTCCTAATGAATCAGATTTTAGACGTCTCTCATATCCTTATCCATTAGTTGATAAAAAAAAGGATTTAAAAAATATAATGACAAAAAATCATTGTAAGGGAATCAATCTCACACTTCTGCTGAAAATATTTAAATTGGTTTTGTCAACGTTTTAAATTGGGATCAAAAGTCTGAATTGGAGACATAACATGGTCATACTGTCCAATGTTTTCTCCAGAAGACGACGAGGCCTTTTCCAGGTCAAAAGTTCAGAGCAACTAAAATTCTACGGAAATAAACATCAAACTACAATAGTGTTAGGTCATCTTCCACAAGCTCCAATGCTAACATCGTCAAGAACCTAAACCAAAAGACAAATATCCAAAGACATGAACTCATCTCAAACGAGGCATAGGATCACCCAAGTCCCCGAACCAATTTGGAAGTGGAAGATATGCTGATGACGAGGAGGAGTTCTTTCGCTTCATATTTACTTTTCTTCATAACTAAATGATGGAAATGAGAATTTACATCTACATTTGTTTTTCTTCCTAATTTACTTTTACATTTTTCCCCAACCAAATTATCTACAAATAAAATGAATGTGTATCTATTTACTTCCTCTAAGGAGGTACATCAAGAAGTAGGGGGTGGTGTGTGTGTGGGGGGAGAGTATGTATAAGAAAAAAATGCAACCTTGATGACAGTGCTTTTTTTTCCTATTTTCAAAGTGTAGTTTTATTATGATCACTGAATAATTTGTATACATCATACATGCTATACACATGCCAATGAAAACAAAATATGTAGACAAAAAAATTACATAATGTAGTTAATTTTTTAATAATGTGACTTTTTTCACATGTTTTATTTTATTGACTTGTATATCACATGTGTAATGCATACAAGTTATTCAGTAACCATAATAAAATTATTCATTGTTGAGAGAGGCATTAATTAAATAGTAATTCTCACTATATAAGAAAAATTGAAAATTTTGTGTTCATTAAAAGAAAAGAAAAATGATTCCAAAAAAGAAAATCATATTGTTAACATAGCAAGCAAAAATTTAGTTGGTAATCGTATTGTTATCATATTGTTAACTGGTTTCTAATTAGAAATCGATCATAAAATTTAACAAAAAATTAAAAAAATTAATTTTGAAACCGATTTCTTATCTATAAAAAATTAAAAAAAATAATTTAGAAACTAGTTTTGTTTGAAACTGATTAGAACCTGCTTAGAAATCGATTAGAAATCAATAAAAAATTAATTTAAAAATTGATTAGAAATCGAATTTTTTTAACTGATTAGAAACTAAATTTTGAAATTGATTTTAATCGGTTTATAATTAGAAATTAATTTTAAAATTTATTAAAAATAAAAATATTTGAAACGTATTGAAATCGTTTCTTCGTTGTTTCTAATTAGAAATTGAATTTTTCGGTTTCAAATTTCGGTTTCAAAATTACTTTTTTCTTGAAGTGGGAGTTGGGAGTTCTTCAAGAGTTGAAAGATGGAAGTTGAAAACTATGAGAGAAACACATTCAGGCAAAAAAGAAAAAAAAATATGCAAAGTGTGAATTAATATTGGAAGTAGGTGAAAGTTTTAACCTTTTTATCTTCATCTCTTCAAAGTTCAGAAATATTAGTTGTAAACTTGTGCCTGCCACCAAGGTCAAAGAGGTTCTTGTGTAAAAAATAGTTGATGGGTCTATTGAAAGTTAGTGGTTATGTGGTTGCTAGATCTATTAAAATTAGTTATTATATAGTTTTTAGATCTATTAAAAATTAGTGTGTACAACTTAAAAATTTTTTTGTGTAAGATACTTAGAGTTATACGCTTGATCTCTATCATTAACAATGGTGTCAATATGGGGCTAAAGCCTGCGGGCTGACCCGTATAAGTGGGTTTGGTCTTAGTAAGTCCAAACCCGTTTTAACACGGACTTTTTTTGCCCGCTCCTTTTAACCTACGGGCCGAAGCGGGCTAGCTCGTTTTTTTTTTTGTTTTAAAATTCAAAAAACAACGTCTTCTTGATGCTTTTTAAAAATATTTTTTCCAAACTACGTTGTTTTGCTACATTTTTACAAAACAACGTCATTTCACAAAGCCCACGGACTGGAGTTTTTCAAGCCTCGAAAAAAATGGGTCAGTCCGCTCCGCCCGTTATGGCTCTAGCCCGACCCATTTGACACTACTTATCGTTAAAATTATTAGATTTATTAAAAATACTTAAAGATGAGATTCTCAAAAATATCTATTTCTAAATAAAAATTGATTTAAAACCAATTTTAATCGATTTTTAAATAGAAACTGATTTAAAATTGATTATAAAATTTATTAAAAAACAAAAAATGTTTGACACCTATTGAAATCAATCTAAAACTTTTTTAGTAATTTTAATCAATTTTTAATTAAAAATTATTTTTTGTGGTTTCAAATTTGTTGTTTTGTTGTAGTGATTAGGGGTGTCAATCAGGCTGAGTGAGTCGGGCTTTGTTAAACCCGAGCTCCGCTCGATTTTTTTTGGGCTGGCAAATATGAGTCAGAGCTCGGCTCTCTCAGGCTCTGGCTCTGGCTCGGGCAGATTCTAACTTGATTTTTTAAAATTTTTTATATAATAATAATATTTTTTAATAATATAATATTATTATTTTATATACAATATACATACGTTTTTCTTAGCTATGGCTATGGCTCTGGCTCTGGCTCTGGCTATGGCTTAAATCGGATTGAGTTTTTCTTAGCTCGAGCTCGATTCGAAAAGTTATTCAGGTTGAAAATATCAGCCTGAACCCTCAATTAAACAGTCAGAACGAGCTGAACTCATGTCAATCCACCCCAATTGACAGTTTTAGTAATGATCCTCTGAAGAAAATTTGGGCCAGAGTTCATTGTGCAAATTTGGCGAATGCTATCATCCTTTGGTTGCAAAAACTTATTCTATGTTAGTAGAAAGAGCAATAATGTTGCAGACCAACTGCAAGGTCAGCCTGCTGGTTCGATGGCCTGTCTGTGTGGCTTGAGGATGTTGCACAGTTGGAGACGAATGTATTATCTGAGTTAGGTGTACTTGCATACAATCACATTACAAAATTTAAAAAAAAAAGTACGTAATCTACATATTACGTTACAAATATTCTAAATTTTATAAATTAAAAATAAAAATTTTAAAACAAAACTATATTTAATTCCACCCTTAATAAAATGAATGATGGGCTTAATGTCATTTTCTCTCCAAAAATAAAAAGTACGGTTTTGGTTAAAAAATTAGTGAATTTGTAAATAATAAAAATTTATCATCTTCATTAAATAAAAGGAAAAAAATCTTATAGTCGGACAATATAGAATTTTCAAAAAGGACTGTAAGATTTCATTTGAACTATCTATCCGCGGCGTTTTGACAGTCAATGCTGGAATGGCTCCTCTTCTGTTGACTTGTCGCGGCACTTCTAAGATCCCTAAATAGTTAATCACATACTCCCTCTCATTTCTAATCTAATGACGTTCTTATTATATTAAAATATTTTAAAATATTTAATAATTTTTATAAAATAAAATATTTAATATATTATATACTATTAATTAATCACGAATCCAATTATATATTATTTTTATATACTCCATCTGTTCCATTTCATTTAATAGTGTTTTATCGGATACGAAATTTTATTTAAAAGTTTAAATTATATTATAAAAGTAATATAATATAATAAAAAGTAAAAAATATGTGAGCTAGCGAGTTGAGGTGTTTATTCATTTTTCGATTCGATTTTTTAAAAAATTTATAAAATCGAACCGAACCAAAATTTTATATAAACTAAAAAATTTAAAAAACGAGACTAAGAATGCATTTTGGTAATGAGTTATTTACCAAAATGCGTTCATATATATATATATATATATATATATATATATATATATATTAAAATTTTTAATTTTTTTGTTTGGTTTTCGGTCTGAGTATAGAAATCGAAAAATGAACTGAATTATATAAAATTTTTAAAAATTGAATCGAACTGAACCAAAATATCAAAAAATCGAACCAAAATATAAATTTCACTTCAATTTTTCATATTGCACTGATTAATAAACACCCCTACTAATGAGTACTTTATATCAAATTTAAATATATAAAAGTAAGATATAGTGGACTTAGTAGTTATTGATAATATAAAATATATTAAAATATTTTTTATTGAAAATGTCAATTATTTTTTGACATCTCAATATAGTAAGAAGATCAAATGAAATGGGATGGAGGGAGTGTCTAAATTTGACATAAAGTATATGATGCACATATGTTTCTTAACTTCTATTTATTATATTATTTTTATAATACAATTCAAACTTTTGTATAAGAAATAGAATAGAGGGAGTACATTAATTTATTCATATCTTTTCAAGAAACATCAAAATAAGACCTTTTATTTTATTATTTTCTTAGGACATATTATTTATATTTTTGACTAAATAATAGATTATCCTTTAATATAGAAATGGTATCAGCAATTACAACAAAAATATCCTCAAACTTATCCTCCAAAATAGTAAAAGAAGTTAATTGAGAGATTAAGATAATTCTGAAACTAGAAATATAAAAGTTACTCTATCTAAAACTGTTTTTCTGCTGCTTTTCTCTCTCTTTTGGGCTGGATATAAATATCCCTTTAGGGCAAAAATAAGAAAGCCAACTGGAGTTGGACAAAAACAGCAAAAACACATCAAAAACTCACTCAAATCCCATCCCAAATCTTCATCTTTGCAAGAGAAATCAAGAGAGAAGATTGAATCTTTGAAGAAGGAGAACATCCACCTTGAAGATTCATGGAAAAACTGCAATTTTCTCAATGCTACAGTGACGAATATGAACCTTAAAAAAGAGAAGATTTTACACCATAAAAATGAGCAATTCTTACTCTTTCTTTATTGGTTTATAATCTTTGAATTGTAATATGTTGATGAACTAAACTTTTGAATACTTGGATGGGTATGAACCCCTAGATTTTGCCTATGTGAATGAATTTTTTCCTTGGTTGATTGAATTCAAATTTCTTCTGGATTGTTTGTGGGTTTGAACGGTTGAATTGATTGAGTGGATTATTGATGCATAATCTGGAATTTTTTTACTTGGAATTGAGAAAGGAAAGGTGATTGACAATTGATTCAAAATCTGGATTTTTTCACTTGGAATTGAGAAAGGAATGGTGAAATAGACCATACACAAACAATGGGGATGACTTATGTAATTAGAGATAGAAACCTAAACATCTTCTTGATAATTAGAGAAATCTAATTGGACATTCACAATTCTTAATGCATTCTTGGGTTGAATTGGTTAGAAAGAGATTTCTACTAATTAATCTAAGAGTAGAGAACTTTCATCTAGAGATAGAGTGAGTTCTATCATTGGAATTTCATCAAACATAAGAAGTGAAATTTATCAACCAAGTGACATTCTTATCACATAGGTAATTTTAGGGGAATTAACTATTCAAGTATTATTTTCTCAATTGAATTCTCTCTTACAAACAAAAATTAGTTAAGTTGATTTAATTAGCTAAGTTAGACTTCTATTCCTAGTAGTAATTTCAATCATTTTCAAAAACAAATTTGTTAGGCTAAACAATAGAGTACAAAGTGAGTAATGATATTTAACCATCCCCGTGGATATGATATTTAAAGTTGCTTGCCATTATACTAATTTAAATGATGGGTGCACTTGTCTTGTGTTTGTGTGCAAATTGTTGAGAATTGTGATAAAATTAAGTATAAAAGCACAGAAACAAAACACAACAATCTCACACCCTAACAACCCAATGTGGGTACAGTACAATATTACTAATACAAGTAAAAACAAAAGTAAATACACTTCGATCTTCATAGCTTCAACTACATCTCCATCTTCGAAACACAAAGACAAGCAACATTCAGTCTCTACCTCTCCCTTTAATAGTAGCAATTTAAAAAATTATGGGCGTATCAACAGCTTTAAAAATTGCCTAAAAAAGATGCAGAGTGTCGAAATAAGGCCCGAATATATTTTGGGTTGGTAAATTCCTCCATAACAGAGGAAATAAACTACAAAATAAATCTGCAGAAAAACTGGTCTATGCAACTTTGATCTTGATAAAAGTTGTGTAAAAAAAAATCGATGATAATTTATGGTCAAAATAAGGAGTAAGAACAACGAAAAAAGAAAAACAAAACAAACGGAACAGAAAAGGAAAAAGAAATCAGCCAAACTCCAATCACCAATCATGGTCGGCGTTAGATCTAACCAAGAGAGAGAAGGAAGAAATATGGATTGCAAATGAAAATAAAAAAACAGAAAGCAAAAAGAAAAGAAGATACTCCGGTCAAGATTCAATCACCGGCCAAGGCGAGTGGCCAAGTCTTGTCGGTGAGGAGAGGCTGGCCAAGATCTGGTCTCTAGCTAAAGTCAGTGGCCAAATCTGGTCAGAGAGAACCAAAGCTGTTGCGTCGAGAAAAGATAGAGAGAAGGGAAAGAAAAAGGTGTAGAGAGAGAAGGGCCTTTGAAAAGGATGAATGAGGAGAGAGTTATCTAGAGAGAAAGAATGATTAATTTGTTTTCTCTTAAAATATTTTTATATTGTTTAAAAAATTATTTATAATTATTTTTAAATCAAAAGTTGTTTCTGAAGTATTTTCAATTCTTTTTTATTTTTAACAACCACTGCAAAACACCGACATCCATCCACATATTATTCAAACCCATATCTTGACGAGAATCGACGGCCCTAGTCTTGCTTCCTTTAGCTATGTTATTACAGAGTATTTGTACGGAGGAGAGCCTTTGGACGGCTCTTTGTAACTCTAGTTAGCCTTCCACAAAAGATGCACGAGTTCAAGAAATTATGGGATCATTTTTGAACCATTCGTTCCACATATATTAAATGCAAAGAAACAAGATTAAATGCAAAGAAGCAAGAATTCAAAGCCATTCGTTGTGCACATATTAAATGTAAAGAAGCAAGAATTCAAAGCCATTCGTTCTGCACATATTAAATGCAAAGAAGCAAGAATTCAAAGCCTTCCTTCAGAACTTCCTGTAGTGCAATAGTCTTTTGCACACTATTGCATCTCAAAGTTGAAAATTTTATTTGAAGCTAATGGGAGACCATGCCTCGCTTGTCATTTTTGAGGATGGTGTTTGCATTTATCGCCTATAAATACCAGGATTTTTGATAGAGTGAATTGCACCAAAAAGAAGAAAATGAAAAGGAGCGACTAAGAAAGAAGAGAACGACAGAAAAATTTGAGAACAATAAAAGTGAGATAGTGAGAAAAATTGTGTCTATTTTTTAGAGTTAGTTTAGTTACTCTATTTTTTCATTTGTGAGATTATTTTAATTTTTTATTTATTGGTATTCATCTTTTTTAGTGATGAAATGTGTATTATCTTTTAATATATCTACGAAAATAATTTATTATTGTATTTTTATAGTAGAAGATTTTATCAGTGTCTGACTCATAATTTTTACCCTTTTGAGATTTTTCACATATATTTTAGTATCATTGCAATTTTTATCTAAGTTATTTTTGTTATTGATTATTAATAAGTTCTCAATTTATTAACACCGAAATTCTTAGAAAATTCTTTTTTAATATTGATAGTGTGGGTAATTTATTTCGTAATTTTTCCAATCTCCCAACAGAATGTATCTCAACATTTCCCTCTAGCCACTGATCCTTCTCTGATTCTTACCCAACCATCCGGTGGCTCCAGCACAAGCACGAGCAATACCTCTGCTACTCCCCAAGTCAATGCAAACGTCAAAACTGATATCTGCTATTGATATTCACTATGGGAATGACTCGTAAGTGGCTGCGGCTGTAACTGTATCTGGGAGTACGTGGTTCAGGTCGTGTCTTCTCAGACTTGACCTTCTGGACGCAAAGGAGGTGGTGAGGACACCGTTAAAATTCGACTTTGAGGAGGGGACGTGCACAGCACGCATGGAGAAGAACATGAAATTGAGCTGGATATTAATAGACCCTGTGAAGAAAAGGGCATTTAACTTGTCAACCCTGGCCGGTGGAGCCCCGGCAGGACAAGTCGACCGGGCAAATATTCATACAATATGCTACTATAATCGCTGCCGGAGTTGATGGAGGGTTTGTGAAGCGTGGAGTGGATGTCACTTGTGAACGGAAGGATGGAGGGTTTTTGCATATCAGGTTGATAGGCATGCAGGTGGAGGACATAGAAGGGAACATATTAAGTGCAAATGATAGCTTGGGAATTTCGCAAGACGCCATGGAATGTAAAAGAGTAAAGGCCAAATAGGAGAGGCGAAGAAAATGTATAAAATTTTCATGTTTTATGACTGAAAACCACTTCATGGGATTATCAAGACAGCACCATACTGATTGTTTCGGGAATTGGCTCGTTGAGGCAGGTTTGCGTAATTTTGTTCTATTTAAAGTTTAAATACCTCGAGATAAAATTCAACTGCATAAAGAATTACGAGTTTCAAACCGAGTTTAGTTTATCAAAAAAAGAAAATATTTAGGATAACCGCAAATTATGTGTGTATCTTTTAGATATTTTATATTTTAAAAATGATGGGTATATTTATTTGTTTTATATATAAATTGAAACAATATTTATTTGTTTTATTAGCAAAACCAAGCATATTTAGAAAAACTATTAACTTTTGTATTTACTAGTTCTATTGCGCTGAAATTGTTTAGTAGTTTCTTATTGTTATTTGGAGTGAAAGTTCTAATTTAAGTAAATTTATATAACCTTGTGAATTTCTACTTATATCAATTTGTGTTTAAATCAATTTGTGTTTAAAGTTTTATGTGGTGCAGAGCTAGAATTCAAATAATAGTCTCATTACGAATTGAGTGAATATAATAGAGTTTTGGTTTGATTTAGATTGTCTTTTTAGCTATTTGCTAAACTCTACCGTCTTCAAGTTTTTATATATTCAGTATATTTTTTTTAAAAAAATCCTTCAAAGTGATATCACAGCCAACAAACATGAACGATACATTCTCTAGGCTAGTTTAGTGGAGCCGTTATGAATCTCATAATTGCACCAATCACAATTTTTTAAAATCATTTACTAATTGTGATTTTGGAAAAAAATAAAATTAAAGCGTGATTAGCTATGTGTTTAGCCATCGTTATTAATCACAATATTTTATTTGAAATCTTAACTTGTTTGAAATTTTTGTTTTATACATTATGAGATTTTGAGCAAGACAACATAAATTAATTCTTTTGAGATCTTTTTGAGGCAAGATCTTTATATATGATGAAGTTTTTAAATCTCATTTTATGGTAAAGTTATTTTATAAAAAAATAAAAAAATATTAGAGAAGTAAAATTATAATTTAACTATTTTAAAATATTTTTGTTTGCTATAAATCTATTTTCGCACATATTACTAATTTATTTAAAAATAAAAATAAAATATTATAATTATCTTGTACTTATCAAATTTTACAAAATAATTAATTTAATATTTAATTAGATAAAAAAACTTAAGAGGAAGAAGAAATACAAAAAGTCTAAATTTATAAATATTAATTTTTATAGACAATAATTTATATTTTAAAAACTATATATAAATTATTTTTAAAATATATAAAATATTAAAAAATTTTCTCAAAATCTTGGGGCAAGGCCCCCGGCTCCTTAACAGTTCTGTCACTGTCTTTCAACTTCTCTCTTTGGAGTGGTTGATTTCCGCCCCTACTAGGTTGGGGAAGCCCTTGTTCTTTACTTGGAAATTCTTCTCAAACGCAAAGCCCTAATCTTGTGTGGTTTGTTTCTTGTGTTACCTTTTGCAAATGGCTTCTCATCACAAGAAGGAAGCAGAAGGCTTGCTTTACTCCCTATCTAGGGCCGAAGATGACGAGATGGAACATGTCGAAGAAGATGAAGAAAGACCAAATCATCAACAACAGCAAGAGCAAGCCTACCAGTAAAGGATGCCGTTATTGAGCGCTCTAGCAATCTAAATATTGATGAAAACAGTATAATTAATGTTTGGGAGTCTCCTGGTAATAAAAATACTCCGCCTTTACATCAAGAGAGTCTGCAACAAGTTTCAAATGAAAATTTACTCCTCGTAGGGTAGTGAATTTGAATGGTTCAGCTCCGGCAACAACGATGCCGCATCATTCTCTAACTTCGCCTCAGCAGCAGCTGCCGGAAGAGAGAAAGCAAAAAGCTAGGTTAGCAATTGTGGATTACGGACATGATGAAGCCTTGAAGCAGATGAAGGAGAGATAAAGTCGAGCTATGTGTATGGGGAGGAGCTTCCCAATACACAACGTACGGACACCTACTAATTGAGCCAAATAATTAATCAGGAGGGTGCAATAAACGATGCTGTGAATGAATCGGGATATGCTGAGCCAGATGAAGCAGTAATGGTTCCTTCGGAAAGTTCAGAAGATATTGATCCCTTGGACAAGTTCCTTGATAAGAACTCAACAATTGAGAATTTTAGAATGGAATCCTCTGTTTTTCTTAGTCTCAGATCAGTCTTTTATATATGGCACCGTCTAGAGTTTGCAAGCTGTCCTAACTTACCAAAAATTCTAACTTCCCAAAACTCCTAACTTACCAAAAATTCTAACTTCCCAAAACTCCTAACTTACCTAAACTATACAAAGATTATTCCAGAGAGATCTACAAAGATTATTACAAATAAACACAAGGAATTCTTCAATACTCCCCCTCAAGTTGGAGCATGAAGATCACGCATGCCCAAATTTGAAAGAATGGCAGTAAACAGAGGTTGCCCCAAAGCTTTTGTGAAGATATCAGCAAGTTGAGAGTGGGTACGAACATGAGAAAGTTTCACAAAACTAGTGACAACCTCATGACGAACAAAGTGACAATCAATCTCGATATACTTCGTACGCTCGTGAAAGACAGGATTAGTTGCAATATGAATAGCTGCTTGACTATCACAAAATAACTGAGCTAAATAAGAAGAAACAACACCAAGATCGCGAAGCAGCTGACGAAGCCACTTAAGTTCACAACAAGTTGCAGCCATAGCACGGTATTCTGCTTCGGCAGAGGACCGAGCAATGGTTGGTTGTTTCTTAGTCTTCCAGGACACAGGAGAATCTCCCAGGAATATAAAATAGCCAGTCATAGAGCGTCGAGATAGGGGACAACCTCCCCAATCAGAATCACAATAAGCAATTAATATGAAATCACTGGGAGAAGAAAGAAAAATCCACGACCAGGATTTCCTTTCAAGTAGCGAACAACCCGCAAAGCAGCCTCCCAATGTACAACTAATGGATCAGTCATAAATTGGGCCAAAATATTTACTGCATAACAAATGTCGGGACGAGTGAGAGTTAAATAAATCAATCGACCAACCAACCTTCGATATTGATCGGGATGTGTCATAGATGGACTGACTGCCAATGCAAGATGATGATGTTGATCCATAGAAGTGCTAGCTGGTTTAGAACCAAGGAGACCAGTTTTAGCCAAAATGTCGAGAGCATATTTGCGTTGACACATGTAAAGACCAGATGGATTTCGAGCGATCTCAATGCCCAAAAAATATTTCAAAACTCCCAAGTCTTTCATACAGAAACTCTTATGCAAATGTTGTTTGAAGCGATTAATATACGCAGAATTGTTTCCAGTGATAACTAAATCATCAACATATACCAAGACACACAGGAAACATTCATCATGCTGATAAGTGAACAATGAGTAGTCCACCAATGACTGAACAAATCCATATTGTTTCAAAGCAATGGTAAGTTTAGAAAACCAACACCTGGGAGCTTGTCGAAGTCCATATAAGGATTTTTTTAAACGACATACCTTTCCAGTTTCGAAAGGAGAAAAACCAGGAGGAAGCTTCATATAAACTTCCTCTGCTAAATCACCATGAAGAAATGCATTCTGCACGTCCATTTGATGCAATTCCCAATTTTTAACAACAGCCACAGCTAATAAGGTTCGGACCGTAACCATTTTTGCCACTGGAGCGAAGGTTTCATGATAATTGATTCCTTCCACTTGTATGTTTCCTAAGATCACCAATCTTGCTTTATATCTCTCAATAGAGCCATCTGATTTCCTTTTAATTCGATAAACCCACTTACATCCTAGGGCCTTCTATCCTTGTGGAAGTGTTGTCAGAGACCAAGTATCGTTTACTTCCAATGCAGTAATTTCTTCTTTCATGGCATTCTGCCATTTTGGTAAACACACAGCTTATGCATAGCTCATAGGTTCTTGAGCAGCAGTGATAGCGGCCAGAAACTGTTTATGAGAAGATGAAAACCGATCACAAGAGACATAATTAACTATGGGATACAAGGACGTACCTGAGACCACTGATTGTTCGCAAGATGGAGGAAGGAGATGGGGTTTACTGCATCTGGCTGTATGACATATATAATCCTTCAATTTTGCAGGATGTTTCTTTGGGCGCATGCTCCGGCGAACAACTTCTGTAGACTCTCCCTGACTCAAAGATGTCTCAAGTTCTGTTGAAGTTCCAAGCATGATATTTAGTGCATCACTACCACCATTATCAAGCGAAGGAGCACTATTATCTAAGGTATCAGTTTCTATCGAACACTGCTGTTCCATAGAGGTAGTATCATCAGGGTCATCAAGACTTGCATCATTTCTTGTTACTTCCGGTAAACCAACATTAGTAATGTGACTTAGGCCTGTCAATTGGGCTCTACGAGCCGAGCCGACCTAAGCTCAGGCTCAGCCCGAGTAACATCATATTGAGCCCGAGCTCGGGCTCAGCCCGAACGGGCTCACAAATGTTGAGCCCGAGCTCGGCTCTTATGAGCTCGGGCCGAGCTCGAGCTGAGCCCGAAATATGCATATTCATTTTTTATTATTCTCACAAATTATCCTCTCACTACAAATTATGATTGCCTTTACAAATTAATGTCTTAATACTTGTCTAACAATGACTTTCAACTAATTTGCATATATTATTAAATAATATCTCTAAAAACTAAGCAAACGTCTATCTGAAAATCAACAAAAATAAACTACCATAACAAAATAAAGTATTGTAGCAATATCTCAACCACATTAAATTCCAACCAAGACAAATCAACAAAAGTGGAGCACCAAACTACCAAAGTCTGAGAATTTATTGATTAAGAACCCTTCAAATGGATATTTAAACAGAGATATATAATGCATTAAAATCTAATAATCTGGTATGTCGTGCTTCAATATGAAGTAACCGGAAAAGAGGAAGAATGATCCTATAACTCCAGAAATCAGTGAATTTCCAACGATGAAACTAGGCACCAAAGCACTAAAGCACACCACCACTGTGTTTGCTGTATAGAGAATCAATCAAATTTGCAGCATACACCACTGAGTTTGTTGTATAGTAAGCAGTTTAATATTTTGAATGCATATTAAGTTATTAATACACAAAAAATAATCTTCTAATGTGCCATAATAATAAATATTGATTTTTTAAAAAGATATTGGGCTAATACTAAAGTTTACTAATCACTTTACTAATCACCTTATAAGTTATATAATATAAGTATTAACCATTAAGTAATTGATAATTTTTTCTCTTCTCTTTCTAAATTTATGTTGAGAAGTGAAAAAAAATTATATTTTGTGAAATTAGTTAAATATATTAATTACGAAAGTGAATATGTAGAATATATTATTTTATAAAACTAAATATTTACTTTGAAATATTCTAAATTACAAGTGCAAAAATCAATTGGAAGACTATGCTAAGATCTTATCTTCTTCTTTCATATGATTTATATTTCTCGTGTTAGTAAAGGTAATAATATTCATACCTACGCATTTACTGTGTTAATACTTAATATCCTTAGAATTATGATAAGCTCAATAAGTAGTTACAATCTCATAAATAGACTATATGATTGAATAGCATGCATATTGTTGCCAAATCTGCTAATAATTAAAACTATTAAACCACATTGCTTTTCTAAAATATAATTTTAAAGTGTTGAAAGTGAAAACTTTACTCACAAAATTTTTTTGAAAGTGAAATATAAACAAATTTATTTATATCAAAACACATAAAATTTTAATTTATATAGTTATGATGACATTAATATAGTATTATACACAAAAAATTTCTATTATATCAAGAAATTATAATATATAATTATAAATTATTATTAGATATATGATCGGGCCGAGCTTATAACGGGCCGAGTTTAGCCAAGCCCGAACTCGGCCCGATTCACAAATGGGCCGAAAATTCAAGCTCTAGCCCAGCTCAGCCCTAGTTCGAAAAAAGCTCAGCCCTCAAAAAACGAGCCGAGCCGGGCCGAGCTCGGGCTAGCCCGGCCCAATTGACAGTCCTAATGTGACTAGGAGAGCTTAACTCATAGGATTCAGACAAGGTATAAAACTGATCATCAGAATTACTATTACTAGTATTATTTTGGGTATTATAATTGAGTTGTTCAACATAAGGAAAAATAGTCTCATAAAAAACATCCCTAGAGACAAAAATTGTGTGAGTATCTATATCATACAATTTCCATCCCTTTTGGCTGTAAGGATAACCCAAGAAAATGCATTTTCTACTTCGAGATCCAAACTTATCTTTAATTCGAGTGTAATTATATGCATAACAGAGACAACCGAAAACTCGAAGATGGGTATAGGAAGGGGTTTTTTTAAACAGCAATTCATATGGTGTTTTCCCTTTCAACAAATTAGACGGAGTGCGGTTGATCAAATGTAGCAGCAAGCACACATTCTTTCCAAAATTTAAGTGGAAGATTTGCCTGAAACCTTAAAGCATGAGCAACATTTAAAATGTGCCTATGTTTTCTTTCCACTCGACCATTTTGTTGAGGAGTGTTGACAAGAGATGTTTGATGTAAAATTCCTTAGTCAGCAAAAATAAGTTCTCATACACATAAACTCAGTCCCATTATCTGTTCGGATTACTTGAACATGTTTCTTAAATTGGGTCTTAACCATTTCACAGAATTGCTTCAAGACATATGCAACTTCACCTTTTTCAACTAGTAAATATATCCATATTGCACGAGAGTAATCATCTATAATCGTCAAAAAATAATGAGAACCACAGGTTGAAGATACCCGATATGCACCCCAAAGATCACAATGAATCAAAGCAAAACTTTCAGTTGCTTTATTATGACTAATAGAGAATTTAACATGTGTTTGTTTTGCTCGCATGCAAATATCACACAGCAACTGATCCTTGATATTAGAGAAATTACCAACAACTGACTTTGGCAAATAATTTAGAGGTGAATCTGAAGGATGACCGAGACGTTGGTGCCATAATTCTTTCCCATCTATTTTCATCACTTTTCTGACAATCTGAGCTTCAATTGGCCTAAAATAATAAACCCCATTCCTTCCTTCACCCGCTCCAATCAGCGTCCTCGAAGTGCGGTCCTGTAAAACACATAGTTTATCAGTCGCAATAAAATTACAATTTAGATCGCAAAGTAAATGGGAGACCGAAATCAAATTGCATTTCAAATTAGGCACAAGTAACACATTCTCTAATATCACACTTCTAGACAACCGCACTTTGCCGGCTTTAGAAGCTAGACTTAGAGAACCATTTGGAAGCTCCACTGAACAAGCAGAAATATTATAGATATCAAATAAGTTTTCAGAATCACCCGTCATATGATTCGAGGCTCCCGTGTCCAGCAGCCATTTATCATGAACATACTTACCACTCAGTTTATCAGAAGATGAAGTTGAAGATTGGGTGTTAAGCATATTCAACAAAGTTGTCCACCGCTCTGGTGTCAACCCAGGTAACTGTGAAACATCACCTTCTGTATAACTTGCTGTATTTCTGGCTTGTTGTGACATCTGTGTGTGTGCCACGGTCATGTGCTGCCTAGAAGAACCATCTAAAGTGCTTCCCTGGACAGTCCATTTTCCTCCACGTCGATTGTTACCTTGTTCAGCAACTTTGTTGCGTTCTTTCCACCAATCTGGATATCCTTTTATCTGGAAACAGTTTCTTGCCTCATGTCCCTTCTTATGACAAACAGTACATTGCAAAGAATTTTTGTCCACCATCTGTCTAACTGAAGATCGAGCAGCACGTACCGCAAAACTCACTGCATTTTCTTGCTTTTCATCCTTGCTCCTAACCATGGTTCTGTGTCTCTCCTCCCGAATAATCATTGAGTAAGCATGTTTAACGTTTGGCAAAGGCTCCATGTTTAGTATATTTGAGCACATAGTCCCAAACACTGTATCGTTCAAACCAATAAGGAATTGGTGAAGTCGTTCTTCCTCCTGTCGTCTCATGAGTGTGCTATTTGTTAGCCCTAAGGGCAAATTATATAGTTTTGATTAATGACAAATATTGATGAGGACTAAAATGTTTGATTATTGTGTGATAGATTCTGTAATTTGAGAAGTATGAAGTCTCATTGCTTTGAAGCAAAAGTTCAAGAACAACTTCATTTAAGCAAGTATTTGAAGTTTGAAGAATGTTGTTCTAAAAGATGATCAAAAAGCATTGAAGACTTGAAGTGTAGAGTGCATTTAACTTTTAGGTAAATTCTTATGTAAACTCTACACTTGCATGTCTTGGTTATCATTGAATGCATAAGAGAGCATAAAAATAGTCTTATGATCTTAAAAGGCTTTGAATGAATCTTTCTATAAGATATGTTTATAAACTTCATATGTTCATGTTTTTCAAGCTTAAATATAGTTAATAAAGTTTTCTATATATATCAAATGTTTTTCAAACTCATTGAAGTTATATTTCAAATGATTTTACAAAGTTTGAAAATGCTTTCAAAAAAATTCGGTCGTCCGAATTTTGTAGCAAAAGTTTGCTACTATTCTTCCAGAGAAATTCGGAAGAAGATTCGGACGCAGCCAAAAAATTCGGTCGTCCGAATTTTTGGCCTTCAGCATGGTCACTGTTCTTCCAGAGAAATTCGGAAGAAGATTCGGACGCAGCAAAAAAATTCGGTCGTCCGAATTTTTGTTCTCAGCATGGTTACTATTCATCCAGAGAAATTCGGACGAAGATTCGGACGCAGCCAAGAAATTCGGTCGTCCGAATTTTCTGAAACTAGCCGTTTTATGACCGTTTTAACAGATTTTCAAATTCTATAAAAGCCATAAACATGCAAATTTTTGCAACTCTTGAAATCTTGAAAACTCCAAGCATTCAAAAGCATTTAGCAAACATTTCTTAAGCTCTCTTATGTCTTGTGCATTCAATTGATCCATCCAAAGACATCAAAGTGTGAAGGTGCAAATTTGTGTAATATCTACCATCAAGTGGTAACTTCTACACACTCTCCTTTACTTATTCAATTGTGTTGATCTACTAGCTCTAGCAAGGTTATCTTGATAACATAAAACCCTTTAGATAAGGGTGATCCTTGAAGTTGTGATTCAAGGTTGTTTGAGATATAAAACCATAGGTTGGTGAGCCTTGTATTGTAAGAAATTACTAGAAGAGGTTGTGAGTGTAAAACCAAAGTGTGGTGAACCTCTCTTGTAATTTGTAAACCTGAGCAATTAGTAGATTTGTTGAAATCCTTAAGTGTGAGCTTAAGGTAGTGGACGTAGATCTTGAGGATCGAACCACTATAAATTGTTTGAGTTCTTTACTATTGCTTTCATTATTGTCTTGCTATTAATTATCTATAATTAGCTTACATAACTTGTTCTTGGTCTAAACGCTTAAAAGGTTTAAGTTTGCGAAAATTAGCTAAATACCTAATTCACCCCCCTCTTAGGTATTTCAATTGGTATCAGAGCTAGAACTTCTGTGTGTGGTTTAACAACCTAGAAGACAAAGATCCTATGGCTAATATGTCAAACCTACCTTACCTAGAAGGATCTTCCACAAATAGACCACCTTTGTTTAATGGAACAAATTACACTTTCTGAAATCTAGAGTTAAAATTTATATTTGTTCTATTAATTTTGATTTGTGGAACATAATTGAGAAAGCTCCTTATGTCCCAATGAAAATGAGTGCTTTGATGGAATAACCTCTGTACTCCAAGTCCACGAGATGAATTTGATGAGCATGATTCTAAGAAAATGACTTTAAATTATCAAGCCATGAATATATTAAGTTGTGCTTTAGATGTAACTGAATACAATAGAGTTAGTGGATGTGATTCTGCTCATGAAATGTGGAGATTACTTCAAATCACACATGAAGGTACTAATCAAGTTAAAGAATCTAAACTTGCCATGCTAGTTAGAGATTATGAACTGTTTACCATGAAACAAGGTGAAAATATTAGTGATATGTTTACAAGATTTACTAACATTTTCAATGGCTTAAAAGCTTATGGTAAAAGCTACACTATGGGAGAGCAAAAGCAGAAAGATTTTAGATGCTCTACGAAAATCTCGGCAGCCTAAAACACTTGCCATTGAGGAATCCAAGGATTTGAAGACTCTTCCACTTGAAGAGCTCATTGGATCTCTACTGACTCATGAAATGAAGATGAAACGGCTAAATGACAAGGAGGATGAAGAAAAGGGAAGAAAAGGAGTAGTGCTTAATGCCTCAAACAACTTGAGTGAACAAGAACAATCTTCAAGTGAAGAAGAAGGAGGAAAGCAGTGGAGAAGAAGAAATTGCAATGGCAGTGAAGAAATTCAAGAGATTCTACAAAAAGGAATTTCTCAAGAAAGGAAGAAAGCCGAGTCAAGAAGAGTGGACAATCTTCATCATATAAACCTCAATGCTTTGAATGCAAGAGTACTTGAGCATCTTATTGCTGACTGTCCCAGAGTGTTGGAAAGGGAAAGAGAAAGCAAAAACAGAAAGAAATCTGCCAAGAAAGGAAAAGGACTAGCTGGAACATGGGATCAACAGGAAAGTGAGGATGAAAGTGAAGGAAAGGCCAACATATGCTTCATGGCCATTGATGATGAGGTACAATCTTCACCCTCTATCTCAAATATATATGATGATGATATTGATTCCAGTGATCTTATTGTTGAATTATATGAAGAATTAAAAAAAGGCTTCAAAAAGAAATAAGGATATGAAACTCAAAATAAATGATTTATCTAATGAGAATTCAAAATTATGTGTTGAAAATGGAAAACTTCTTGAAACCATTAGTTGCATTGCTATTGAAAAAGAAGTTTTGAATACAACTATACAAAATATATCTTTTGAAAACAAAAAAGCTTTGCACTAGAATTATTTCTCTTGAGTTAATGATAAAAGATCATGAGCTTCTAAAAAGGAAAGTTAATGATCTAACTTTATGCATTGAGAGATTTACAAATGGAAGGGAAAATTTGAATAAATTACTTGGCTATCAAAGACCTTCATTTGTAAAACATGGTCTTGGTTTTATTCATGATTATTACTGCTCCAAAAGCAGAGAAAATCTTTTGTTAAAGAATCTTATCATTCTAGATCACATATTTGCTGCACTTATTGTGGTAAACATGGACACAACGTTTCTAAATGTTTTGTCAAAAGAAAAGTAGAAAGTGGTGTTAAAACCATTTGGAAGGTCAAAGAAACTTTTACTAACCCCCTTGGACCCAAGAAAATATGGGTACCAAAAATCACCCTTTCAAATTTGGTATAGGTACAATTTGCCTCAAGATCAAGTGCCACTAAATGGTTCCTTGACAGTGGATGCTCAAGACACATGATTTGGAAATGCATCACTTATCGGTGAACTTCAAACTACAAGTGAAGGTTTTGTCACATTTGGAGATAAGAAGAAAGGGAAAATACTTGGAATAGGTAACATTGGTAAAGGTTCTTTTCCTCTTATCAAGAAAGTATTACTTATTGAAGATTTAAAGTATAATTTACTAAGTATTAGTCAACTATGTGATAATGGATGCAAAGTAGAGTTTAAATGTGATACTTGTACTATTCTTGACAATGCAAGTAACAAAACTATTTTTGTTGCTAAAAGAGTTAGTAATGTATATGTGTTGTATCTTGATGAGCTTATTACAAATGATATTAAATGTCTTGCCATTCATGACAATGATGGATTTTTATGGCATAGAAGATTAGGACATGTAAGCATGGATTTATTAAACAAACTTTCTACACAAGAGTTGGTGAGAGGATTACCTAAATTGCATTTTGATAAAACTCACCTCTGTGATGCTTGTCAATATGGAAAACAATCAAAAACATCTTTTAAACCAAAGAAAATGGTTTCTACCACAAAACCTCTTGAACTAATTCATATGGATTTATTTGGACCTATGAGGACTACTAGTCTTGGTGGTAAAAGCTATGCTTATGTGATTGTTGATGATTTTTCAAGATTTACATGGGTAATCTTCTTAGCACAAAAAAGATGAAACATTTCATGAATTTTCAAAACTCTTCAAAAAGGTTCAAACCTCTCTTGATTGCAAAGCTGATTTCTATTAGAAGTGATAACGGAAGAGAATTTTGTAATCAAGACTTTACAAAATTTTGTGATGAATATGGTATTACTCACAATTTTTTCAGTTTGCTAAAACACCTCAACAAAATGGTGTTGTTGAAAGGAAAAAACAGAACCTTACAAGAAATGGCTAGATCAATGCTTTGTGAAAACTCATTACCAAAGTATTTTTGGGCTGAAAAGTCATTAACACGACTTGTTATATCATGAACAGAGTTTTACTAAGACCTTTTATAAGAAAAAACACCTTTTGAACTCTTATTTGACAAAACTCCATCAATTGTCTATTTCAAAGTTTTTGGTTGTAAATGCTTCATTTTAAACACTAGCAACTATCTTGGGAAGTTTGATAGAAAATCAGATGAAGGAATTTTTCTTGGTTATTCATCAAATAAAAAAGGCATATAGAGTTTATAATAAAAAAGAACATTGTGTGTTGAAGAAACTATTCATGTAACCTTTGATGAATCTAACATTTATCTTCAAAGAGGAAATGAAGATGACACAGGGTACATCAATGGTTGAAAATCATACTCAACACCAAGCACCCACAATGGAAGATCATGCCAAAGAAGAAGAAATAATGGAGCAAGAACAAGATGGTCAATCAAGAAATGATCAAGAACTTCCAAAAGATATCACATATGCAAAAGGTCATCCTAAGGAGCAAATCATTGGTGATGTCTCTCAAGGGGAGTAAAAACAAGGCGGTACTTTATTGATAACTTCGCTCTTTTATCTCATATTGAACCAAAAAAAATATTGATGATGCATTGTGTGATAATTTTCGGATTATTGCTATGGAAGAAGAGCTAAATCAATTTGAAAGAAATAAAGTTTGGTCTCTTGTTCCTAGACCTCATGATCATTCCATTATTGGTACAAAATGGGTTTTTAGAAATAAGTTAAATGAACTAGGAGAAGTAGTTAGAAATAAAAGCTAGACTTGTTGCTCAAGGTTTCAACCAAGAAGAAGACATTGACTATGATGAGACCTTTGCTCCAGTAGCAGATTAGAATCTATAAGAATACTTTTTAGCATTTGCTTGCTTTAAAGGTTTTAAACTTTTTCAAATGGATGTTAAAAGTGCTTTCCTAAATGGTTTTATTGAAGAAGAAGTTTATGTAGAACAACCTCCTGGTTTTATCCATGAAAAATTTCCAAATTATGTGTATAAGCTAACCAAAGCTCTATATGGACTGAAACAAGCTCCAAGATCTTGGTATGAAAGATTAAGTGGTTTTCTTCTCACAAAAGGTTTTACTAAAGGAAAAGTAGACACAACTCTTTTTATTAAAACATCTTCTAAAAATGATATTTTGCTTGTACAAATCTATGTTGATGATATTATTTTTTGGTTTTACTAATATTTCTCTTTGTGAAGAGTTTGCTAAAACTATGCAAAATGAATTTGAGATGAGCATGATGGGAGAACTAAGTTTCTTCCTTGGACTACAAATTAAGCAAACCAAGGATGGAGTCTTCATCAATCAAGAAAAAATATACTAAGGAACTATTGAAAAGATTTGGAATGAATCAAGCAAAAGGAATAAGTACTCCTATGAGTTCATCAACTAAACTTGACAAAGATGAGAAAGGTAAAAGTATTGATGAGAAATTGTATAGAGGTATGATTGGAAGTTTACTCTATCTCACTGCTAGTAGACCGGATATTATGTTTCTTTGTTTGCTTGTGTGCTAGATTCCAATCATGTCCTAAAGAATCTCATCTAATTTTACTGTCAAAAAGAATATTTCGTTATTTGATTGACACATATGACTATGGTCTTTGGTTTTCTAAAACTTCATCTTTTGAACTTATTGGATATTCCGATGCTGACTATCTTTGGATGTAAAGTTGAGCGTAAAAAGTACAAGTGGTCATTGTCAATTTCTTGGTAGTTGTCTAGTGTCTTGGTTTAGTAAAAAGTAGGCTTGTGTATCTTTATCCACAGTGAAGTTCGAATACATAGCTGCAGGGAAGTTCTTTGTGCACAATTATTATGGATGCAACATACTTTACTTGATTATGGTCTTAAATTTACATGTGTGCCTATACTATGTGATAACACTAGTGCCATCAATTTGAGCATTAATCTCATTCAACATTCTAGGACAAAGCATATAGAAATAAAACATCATTTCATTCAGTGATCATGTGATTAAGAAAGATATATGCTTAGAACATGTAAACACAAATGATCAAATTGCTGACATATTTACAAAGCCTTTGGCTGAGGAAAGGTTTAATCACCTAAGAAGACTTAGGAATTTCAAAATTCAATGACTAATGTGTGTATTAATGTTGTGATGAAAAGCAGAGATTTTTTGATCAAGAATTGGACGCGGAGACGAAAATTGGTCGACCGAATTTTACGAATCAAAGAGCAGAAACTTTCG
The DNA here is from genome assembly GCA_030512225.1 of Rauvolfia tetraphylla. Taxonomy (NCBI): domain Eukaryota; kingdom Viridiplantae; phylum Streptophyta; class Magnoliopsida; order Gentianales; family Apocynaceae; genus Rauvolfia; species Rauvolfia tetraphylla. The sequence goes on from JAJQKT010000062.1 coordinate 4,135,692, forward strand.
ATCGAAAATTCGGACGCTGAGACCTAAAAATTCGATCGTCCGAATTTTGCGGATGCATCTTTTTAAATGAAAATCGAACGGTTTCTTCCAAACATTATAACTTCCGAATTTTAAATCCTTTCAAAACCTCTCATACCCATTCACGTCCGAATCAAAATCTCTTCAAATTCACGCAGTCTCATCCCAATTTGCGTTCATTTTTTAAACTTCTAAGCCCTAATTTCATACAGAAAACAAACCCTTCTCAAGAGAAAACATCATGGTGAGAACAAAGAAGCCCAATGTTGAGAAAGGAAAAGGAAAGGCTAAGGAAGGAAATGGAGACCCAATCCTCAATCAACCAAGAAGGATTCGCATTCCTCAAACACAATCCGGAGTTGACAGGGTTTATCTCTATCAAATCTACTCATGAATTTGATGAATGGAATAAGAATAGTAGAAAGATTATTCCCTGGATATAAGGTGGATGTTGATAAACTATCTAGTATGGATATGGTTTTGTCTTGTTTTCATGATGTTGGATGGAGTAGTTTGTTGTTTATTAATGAAGATTTTTATCCCACCTTGGTATATGAATTCTATGCAAACCTAAAGGAAGAAAGAACTGAGATTGTTGGGGATGATAGGATACAATGGTATTCAACTAGAGTATCCCAAGTTGATATTGAATTAAGTGAAGATCCGATTAACGAAATTTGTGGGGTAAGTGACGGTGGAGCTAAATATTATGCACCCTCGATGCATTGCTATGATCGTCAACTCTTTACATATGATAGATTTGAACAAGCATTTACAAATGGAAGAGAGTTTAGATCTATAAAAAGAGAGGAAATCAAGAATTTGGATGCTAGAGGTAGGGTATTGCATCACATGGTAACTAGTATGATAGTTCCTAACTTTGGACATAAATCATCAGTAGGGAATATGCATATGGTATTAATGTTGGCCCTGCATGAACAGAGGAAATTCAACTTTGGATATATAGCCTTAAGACACATGATTACTGCTAGAAAAACAGTAACCAAGGCATTCCCCTATGGAAGACTGTTAACCAAGATCTTTAAGCATTTTAAGATTAAACTTCCAGGGGAAGAGGACAAGCTTTTAAAAGTGGAGAAATATACAGCTGATGAATCTCTTAAGAGAATGCAGACTTATCCTTGATGATGATGGATTATGGAAGACAAAAAGAGGATCCTCTCCAAAAAGATTAGGAAGAAAGGAAAGGGACTGAAAGTGTAGAAGAGGAAAAGGAGGAGGATGAAGATGAGGAAGATGAGGAAGAGACCCTTGCAAGAGAAATGAAGACAAAAAAGAAAGCATGACACTTCAAGTGAGGGGGAGCAACCACCAACAAAAAGAAGGGTAGTTGAAGAAGAAACTAAAGATGAGTCAAGTGGTGAAGGAATAACTAGAGGTGACACCATAATAGCCAAAGCATTCCAAGAGGCCTTGAACAATCAAGTCAAGGAAATGGAGAAGATGTATAAGTTCTTTGAATCATTTGCTCCAATGGTTCTAGGAAAATTAGATGGACTAGAGAGTAGAGTGAAACACATTGAGGAAATCCTAATGAGAAATACTCAAAGTGGTGAAGGACCCTCTAGGCCTCAAGATAGAAATGAGGAAGATGATGAAGAGAAAGATAAGAAAGACAAAGATAATGACAGTGATGATGGGGATGACCAAGGAGGAGATGATGAGGCAGTGGCAGAACAAGAAGAAGAAGAAGAAGAACCACAAAAGGCAGGAAGTCAAGTAGCTCAAGCTGAAATTGTCTCACCGTCACACATTTCTTTCAGCCAAGGAAGAGTGAAGCACTTGGCCATCAAGAAAGGGATTAGCAGAGCCTCTTCATCAACATCACAAGACTAAGCATCTCTTCCATTCTATTTACTGCTTTAAGTTACTTAAATTTTTTAATTATGCATCTAATGTTATAATCTTCTTCAGAATTTTTCTTGCATCTTCTGTAATAGTGAAGCTCAATGATGAAATCTCAGTGATGAGAGCTTCCTTTATGTGTTAAATTGTTAATCTCATTTTCATTGACCCCATCTTTGACTGATGACAAAAGGGGGAGAAAAAATGAAGATGACAAAATGTGTGAAAAACTGTTATGTGATGAGATAATGAATTTTTCTGCATATGAATTTTTTTGTTATATGCATCCTATAGATGTTTTCTGTGTGTTTTCTGTAAATGAATAACTTGCTCTTGAATTGTTACTCTATGAAAACTCTATGAAAACATTTGAATGCATGAGCTATAACTTGTTACCAAAAAGTATTCTATTGTTGTTCAAATTGATCTAAATCTGTTTTAATCTCTTCTAGTATGTTTGAACAACTTTAGGCATTCATTATATTGAAGTTATTATAATTTTTGGACTGAAGATTTAAAAATTCGGATGCAAGATCAGAAAATTCGGATGCATGTTCTGAAATTCGGATGCATGCATATTTTGTTGCCAAAATGTGCTCTATTGTTGTTCAAATTGATTCAAACTGGTTTTAATCTCTTCCTCTATGTTTGAACAACCTTAGGAAAGCTTATTTTCAAAAATTGAAGCTTTCATTTCACTTATTTTACAATTCGGACTTGATATGTCAAAATTCGGATGCATAGCATCTCAAGTCCAAACTTGTTGAAAAATGAGCACAATCTAAGGGGGAGCATTGTTAAACTTTTACAACCTTTAAAACCTCTCTTAGAAGTTTTCTAAATACTTAAATGCTATATCTTCTATAGTTGTTGGAAGGAAGGAGGTTAATGGAGGTTGGTTGGGTCATAGGCTCATAATGAGCCTTTTGTAATGTCAATGTGCTAAATTGGTTATTTTCTATCATTGACATCAATACTTCTATGTACTACATTGTTTTAATCTATCACATTTTGCATCAAAGTTTGTCATCATCAAAAAGGGAGAGATTGTTAGCCCTAAGGGCAAATTATATAGTTTTGATTAATGACAAATATTGATGAGGACTAAAATGTTTGATTATTGTGTGATAGGTTCTGTAATTTGAGAAGTATGAAGTCTCATTGCTTTGAAGCAAAAGTTCAAGAACAACTTCATTTAAGCAAGTATTTGAAGTTTGAAGAATGTTGTTCTAAAAGATGATCAAAAAGCATTGAAGACTTGAAGTGTAGAGTGCATTTAACTTTTAGGTAAATTCTTATGTAAACTCTACACTTGCATGTCTTTAGTTATCATTGAATGCATAAGAGAGCATAAAAATAGTCTTATGATCTTAAAAGGCTTTGAATGAATCTTTCTATAAGATATGTTTATAAACTTCATATGTTCATGTTTTTCAAGCTTAAATATAGTTAATAAAGTTTTCTATATATATCAAATGTTTTTCAAACTCATTGAAGTTATATTTCAAATGATTTTACAAAGTTTGAAAATGCTTTCAAAAAAATTCGATCGTCCGAATTTTGTAGCAAAAGTTTGCTACTATTCTTCCGAAGAAATTCGGAAGAAGATTCGGGACGCAACTAAAAAATTCGGGTCGTCCGAATTTTTTGGCCTTCAAGCATGGTCACTGTTCTTCCGGAGAAATTCGGAAGAAGATTCGGACGCAGCAAAAAAAATTCGGTCGTCCGAATTTTTGTTCTCAAACATGGTTACTATTCATCCGGAGAAATTCGGACGAAGATTCGGACTGCGACCAAGAAATTCGGTCGTCCAGATTTTTACAAACTAGCCGTTTTATGACCGTTTTAACAGATTTTTCAAATTCTATAAAAGCCATAAACATGCAAATTTTTGCAACTCTTGAAATCTTGAAAACTCCAAGCATTCAAAAGCATTTAGCAAACATTTCTTAAGCTCTCTTATGTCTTGTGCATTCAATTGATCCATCCAAAGACATCAAAGTGTGAAGGTGCAAATTTGTGTAATATCTACCATCAAGTGGTAACTTCTACACACTCTCCTTTACTTATTCAATTGTGTTGATCTACTAGCTCTAGCAAGGTTATCTTGATAACATAAAACCCTTTAGATAAGGGTGATCCTTGAAGTTGTGATTCAAGGTTGTTTGAGATATAAAACCATAGGTTGGTGAGCCTTGTATTGTAAGAAATTACTAGAAGAGGTTGTGAGTGTAAAACCAAAGTGTGGTGAACCTCTCTTGTAATTTGTAAACCTGAGCAATTAGTAGATTTGTTGAAATCCTTAAGTGTGAGCTTAAGGTAGTGGACGTAGATCTTGAGGATCGAACCACTATAAATTGTTTGAGTTCTTTACTATTGCTTTCATTATTGTCTTGCTATTAATTATCTATAATTAGTTTACATAACTTGTTCTTGGTCTAAACGCTTAAAAGGTTTAAGTTTGCGAAAATTAGCTAAATACCTAATTCACCCCCCCCCCCTCTTAGGTATTTCACTATTAATCCCACAAGTACACCCTTGACACTCACAAACTGGATTTCGATCATAATTTGTCAACTCGTCCCACAACTTCTTCAAACGGCTGTAATACTCCATAACTGATTGTCCATGTTGCCTACAATTTGCTAAAGCAGCTTTTATTTCTTGAATTCTCGGTCCATTACCAATGCTATATTGATGTTTAATATCCTCCGAAAGATCCCTAGTCGAATCTGTATAAGAGATAGTTGAACGATGAGTTGCCTCAATAGTATTCAGAATCCATGATACAACCATAGAATTGACCAACTCGAGAGAGTCTGTTGTCGGTTGTTTAATAGCACCATCAATGAAGCCAAGTTTTTTCTTTGCCCTCAAGGCCGTTCTCACCGCCATCGCCCATTCGTTGTAGTTTTCGCCTCTGAGTTGAACATGGGTTATCAGTGTGTCTGGATTATCTCCAGACATCAAATTGTAACTTCTAGATTCTTTTGTAGATTGCTCACCAGTTGCCATCACCATGGAAGATTGCTCACTGGCTGCCATTGTTTCACATTAGAGCTCTGGCTCTGATACCATGATAAGAACTCAACAATTGAGAATTTTAGAATGGAATCCTCTGTTTTCCTTAGCCTCAGATCAGTCTTTTATACATGGCACCGTCTAGAGTTTGCAAGCTGTCCTAACTTACCAAAAATTCTAACTTTCCAAAACTCCTAACTTACCTAAACTATACAAAGATTATTCCAGAGAAATCTACAAAGATTATTACAAATATAACACAAGGAATTCTTCAATATTCCTTCCAACAACGCCAAAGGATAAGTGCACAGATGAACTTCTAGAGAAATTACCAACTTGAATTGGATTTTAATTTAATTTTTTTATTTTTAATTTTTATTTCAACTTTAACTTAAACAAAAAAAAAACTACCAGTTTTGCTCCAAGTTTCTTGCTCTGTAGAAATCCGAAAGAGCCTATAATGCAGAATTACGTAACCGCAAGAAGTACGGGAACCCCGACTTCGTGCTCCACGCGGTTACACATCAAGACATTAATCAAATAGGATCTTGCTTCAGTAAAGATGTCTTTGAGGCCCCCTCCGATAAGAGCCTATAATGCAGAATTGCGTAACCGCAAGGAATTACGGGAACCTCGACTTCTTTCTCTCCGCGGTTACACAACAAGACATTGATGAAATAGGATCTTGCTTCAGTAAAGATGTCTTTGACCCCCTCCGAGATGACAGAAGTGACTTGTACGATGAAATGGGGGCTCATAAGTGGCGCGCAACGCGACTAAAGGAGGTACAGAGGAAGAGAAGTCAAAAAGTGGATTTCGTTTGTGGTGGAATTCAACCTGGGACAGTTGTTCCAGCACCAAAAATGCCAGTTCCAGGGTACAACCGCTGTGGCTGGCACTAGACTCATTACTAGCTCGGCCTCAGCGGATACGGTTGCTCCGGATGGTCGACAGAATTAAAGGCCAGCTTGGGATAATAAGGTGGATGGTGATAGAAAGAATTTTCTGCCACCTGGGCAGGATTCTGCGTCTGCAGTACTCCTATCTGCTGCTAATGCTGGCACTGGATATTCAGATTTTTCTCAACAAAGAAAGCGGAAGGCCGAGGATAAACGATATAGTGATAAGAAAATTTCGAGAAGATCCTGATGTAATTGATAGGAAATGAACCCTGACACCGAAGCTTTGAAAAACATAAAAAATGAATGAAAAAAATGGGCTCTAACAAAGTGTGTGGGCTTGTGTTGTGGTTTCAAAGTATAACCAATGAGTCCTAATTAGTTATGATGATCAGGAGGAGATTCAGCATTTCTGAACCATGATTTGTTGGATGCATGAATCCATTTGGTTTTAGGTCACTAAGAAACAATAGAAAAGGGTCTCCAGTCGCATGGATGTACCATGTGAAGCTGGCAAGCCAGTTTATAAAAAAATAATTTAGTAAATTTGTTAGTATTAATTAGCGTTCCCTCTAACAAAAAAAGTCGGCATAGCTTTTCTTGTTCACTTCTGCCGGCTCCTAGCACGCCTCTATAGTCGTCAGTCAAATATGGCTTCCGTTAATTATTAGTCCGTCCTTTGAATAATGACCCTTCCCAGAAATACCCACCCTCCCCAACTCAAAAATAAAAGCCCCGCCAACGCCAATGTTTCAATTCATCTTCCACCCATGAAAGCAAGAAAAAAGAGAGAAGTCCTGTCAATTCTCCGTAGCTTGATCATAAACCAGGGCTAAGCAAGATGTCCATGGCATCTTGCTCTTCCTTCAGCACTGCAGACACCGACATCCATCCAGACATTATCCGAACCCATCTCTTGACCAGACTCGACGGCCAGAGTCTTGCTTCCTTTAGCTGTGTTTCGTCCCATTTACATAGTATTTGTGCTGAGGAAAGCCTTTGGAAGACTCTTTGTAACTCAAAATGGCCTTCCACAAAGGATGCACGAGTTCAAGAAATTATCTCAGCATTTCCATCCGGCCACCGGTCCTTCTTCTCTGATTCTTACCAAACCATCCGGCTGCTCCACTACAGGCAACGACAGACCGTCTGCAATCCCCAAAACTCTAAGGCCTCACAGCAGGAGTCAATACCAACGTCAGACCTCATATCTGCTGTTGATATTCACTACGGGAATAAGATCATATACTCGAAAGTGGATGTAAGAGCGACTGGAAGTAGCTGGTTCAAGTCTTCCCCCTTCAGACTTGACCTTCTAGGCGAGAAGAAGGTAGTGGGGACACCGTTAAAATTCGACTTCGAGGAGGGGACATGCACGGCGCGCTTGGAGAAGAACATGATAGTGAGCTGGATATTGATAGACCCTGTAAAGAAAAGGGCACTTAACTTGTCTAGCCTGAGGCCGGTAGTGGTTCGGCAGCACGGGTCAACAGGAGAAATATTCATACATTACTCGACTGTAATAGCTAGCGGAGTTTGTGGAGGCTTTGTGAAGTGCGGAGTGGATGTCACTTGTGAAGGGAAGGACGGAGGAGTTTTGCATATCAGGGATATAGGCATGCAGGTGGAGGACATTGAGGGGAAAATATTAAGCGGGAAGGATACTTTAAGAATTTTGCAGAAGGCTATGGAGGGTAAAAGAGTAAAGGGCCAAATAGAAGAGGGGAAGAAAATGTATGAAAAGTTCATGTTTTGGAGGGAGTACGAGCTTTCTGACCAATTTCTAGGGAAAACTTCATGGGATTACCAAGATATAACACCTTAGTGATGGTTCTGTAAATCGACTCTTTGAGACAGATCGAGGCAATTTTGAGTTTTGCTCAATTCAAAAGTTATATGTCGCGAGTTTAAACTCCACATGATAAAGTGTTATTTTGATCTCAATTAAAAAAATTAAAAAATTAGAGTTTCAAACCTTGTTCAGGATTACCCAGATCAATCCTGGGTGCATTTGTTTGTTTATATTTTCTTTACTTCAAAATATAAAATTTTTTAATCTTTTTGTATAGATTAAGAAATAATAAAATAAAAATATTTTTTATTGACTCAATTAATATAATAAAAAATTAAATAATTAATTTTATGATATACTTTTTAAAAAAAATTATATTTTGATATAGAGACTTGCATAGATTATTCTTCTAGAAAAACAAGGTGAAATCTCAGACGACTTTTGCGAAATTCAACTTGTTTTCCGGCTGGCGATTGTCATCGAACTATTAACCTTCTTTCTTTTTTTTTTTATTCTCCCCGATGGGTGATAGTTTGACGGGTGTCGAACTATGAACGTTAGTTTAACACCTGGAAGATGTACCTTTCTCTTCAAACTAATCAGGATTCATAGTCCCTATGGAATCAGATTTTAGACGTCTCTCATATCCTTATCCATTAGTTGAAAAAAAAGAATTTAAAAAATATAATGACAAAAAAATCATTGTAAGGGAATCAATTAAACATTAAAAAAGAATCATTCTTGGAATTATTTATACCAATAATCCTTCCAGGCGTTGTGCATGTTAACATTCTTTATTCTATTCATTGTTTCCTCCTCACTATAATCCACCACAAATAATATGCCAATAAAAAACAAATAAAAATAGGGCTTATGGATATTAGCTGTTCTTTTTCCTTTTTTTTAAGAATAGGAAATTAATCATTATGACGTGTGCGTAATCGCCGAAAATCAAGATTAGGCTTTGAATAGGGAACAACAAAGTATGCATATGGATCAACATGTTAGTCAAGTTTCCGTGCCACATCCTTTGTATCCGTCCAAAACAAGAATCATAAGTCCTCTCACTTGACATTAATTACTGATTAAATATTGTACTATTGCCTTGTAATCTTGATCTACTTCCATGTGATCATATTTAACATGTGTTTATCGCAATTCAACACTTTTTAGTATGCCTTTAGTCTTCATAAGGACGGCTCATGTAGCTAATTTATAAACTCTTTTTTTGTAATTTATTATTCGGATAAAAAACTCTTTTAAGTAATCGCATAATTAATTTATCAGGCATATATATATATATATATATATATATAACACCATTGACATGTTAGTTCAATAGTTTAAGTCATTAACTTTCATATTAAATATTACAAGTTCGAACATCATTAACGACCTACTCTCACTCCATTGCCATAATGCTTGATCTCATGAGTTTAAGGGTTTAACTCATTAAAAACATCCCGCAGTGGTTAGATTTTCTTAGTTTAATCCCTTCTTAGAATTTCTTATCTTTTGATATATAGAAAAATTAATCTCAACTACAATATGGTAACAAAGTATTGATTTAATTAATTAAAAGTAACTTTTGTATCACTTAATAAAATTCAAGGGTTAATTGCAAAACACCCCCTTGAAGTTGGGGGGTCTAGCAATTTAGTGGTAGAAATTAAAATATATGCAGTTTTCCCCCAATCATTAAAGTTCGTTAGTTAGGATTTGAAATATTACATAATTGTCCCTAAAATTACATATTGCAAAACACCCCCTTAAAGTTGGAGATTGGGCAATTTAGTACCAAAAGTCAAAATATATGCAGTTTACCCCCAACGACTGTCAATCAAAAGTTAAAATTAGCAACCGTTAATCCACAAAAGTTGAGGAGAGGAAAGATGGTCAAAGTAAGTGGCGTTGACTTATTTCACTCAAAAAGCTTTAGAAAGAGGAGAAAGAAGAGAGAATTAAACATCTATTAATAAATTAAAAAAATATATATATTAGAACTAAATGATCACCGAAGGTGAAAATTAGATGCAGTGAATTCTCTCTAAAACTACTCCAAGGACCAAGTCCAAGGACTTTCAAAATGGAGTATGAAAATAAGAATAAAGAAGACATAATATCTCAAATAAAGTAAGAAAATTAAAGTTAACATAAAAAAATAGATTTAAAAAAATTTACTAACTCTTAGATTTTTTTGTTTATTTTTAAGTCTAATTACGAAAATAGAAAAAAAATTTAGGAAGGCATAATTTATTTTTGGGGCTCAAAATTCTTAATTTAGCATAGAAAAACAAAGTCTTTTAAAAATGTGCATCACCCCACCCCCAAAAAAAAAAAAAACTGCCCCTGTCTTAGGTAGCTACATGGAGTAGTTTTAGAGAAATATTTGATTCTCTCTTCTTTCTCCTCTTTCTAAAGCTTTTTGAGTGAAATAAGTCATTGCCACTCACTTTGACCATCTTTTCTTCTCCTCAACTTTTGTGGACTAACGGTTGCTAATTTTTTTAACTCTTGATTGACAGTCGTTGGGGGTAAACTGCATATATTTTGACTTTTGGTACTAAATTGCCCAATCTCTAACTTCAAGGGGGTGTTTTGCTATATGTAATTTTAGGGACAATTATGTAATTTTTCAAATCCTAACTAACGGACTTTAGCGATTGGGAAGTAAACTGCATATATTTTAACTTGTGGCACTAAAGTGCCAGACCCGCCAACTTCAAGGGGGTGTTTTGCAATTAACCCTAAAATTCAATTCTTTCCCGGCCCCCATCTCTTGACGTTAGATTTTTTTCTTTAAAAAAAAAAAAAGAAAGGTCAACTACAAACCTACAACATCACAATCACAAATCAACCAATTGTGGCTAATCTTAGAAAATATCACAAAGAGCCAACGGCATGAAACTCCACATTGTGGAAAAAAATTTCCACAAGATGAGTCGTCAAACACCAATAAATGCAATCGATCAATTTGGAAAAGAACTTTATAAATTCAATGTACAATGCTACTACTGCCCATCAAATTTAGAAGCCTACCCTTTTTAAATTTTTGTACTATTCGGATAACACCACGCCCCAATTGGACAAGTGCTACTATGAAAGCTCACGCCCCCCTTAATTAAGTACCAAATTTGACCTGCTTTTTCTAAATTCAATCCTTACTATTTTTGTACAGGTTCATCACTCAAGAGTCATCATGCATATCTGCAAAAAATAAATAAATAATTAAATATAGTATGTATATTCTGTCTAGATTTAATTTAATTTTTTCTTAAATATGTATTACTTTACAATATAAAGAAGCCATTTATTATATTTTTAACCTTAATTACTCTATTGTATTAATTGAAATTTTAGGTTCTAATAAGATAAAAGTGTAATTTTGTGGTATAATTTAATCTTTTTAATAACATTTTTAATATATATAAAAAATAAATTTAGTCAGATAATAGGACAGAGGAGTATTCATTTAGCGACAATTTCAGTCTACAAAGTGGCAGAAATATCTTTGGACCAGTTGCCACTTGGTTATGAGAAGGTCAAAAGTGGTCGGATGTGCACTTTCTATATTCTACAATTAGCTGAAAAATTGTGTGGTGCTTTTCCACGAACCATTATTAGGTCAAATATAGCTTTGGAATACTTGTATTTGGACTGAGTTCTCAAAATTTAATACAATTGAATTTTATATATATTTTTTAAAAAATTATTTTTATAAAATTTAAAATAAAAAATTTAAATTCGAATTCAATGTAAATGGACAGTATTCTAAACACGATGGAAAATTACCAGAGAGTTTGCCTTAAAGGGAAGGAACAGGAAACCGGAAGGCTTTGCTTGACAGCTACCAAACTCATTTATGAAATAATACCTAGTTGAGGGCCTTAATTAACTAAATTATGACTATTCGATTAATTAGTTTGTCCTCCACTTATGACTTATCGCCCATGATCTGGTAAATGACAATGACAGCTTTACACGCTCTAACCCAGGGAAGAAGGAATTGCCGACTTCACATAGTCCTCTGCCCTTCTTCTTTTCCTTCTTGGTTTAGCAGAAACTGAACCCAAACCCTGTCCCCGATACTGCAGGAATCAAATTTTATCATCGCCATTCAAAATTAAATGTTTTATTTTGAATTGAATAAAAAATAAAGAGAGTATTATTTTTTGAGAATGCATGGCATGTTCAAGTAATAATTCTAGGAAAAATTGGCAACTTTAGTTTTTAAACTATTTATTTATTTCAAATATTTAATTTTATCTTTTTAAGTTTCTAACCTATTTTATTTATCTTGGAATTGTCTATAATCTTTAATTTTATTTTTTAGTACTCAAACTATTGTTTCTCAAAATTGATAGTCCAACTACTTAATCCACGAATGAACAAAACCACTTTATTTATGCGTGTCACACATGTTATAGTTAGTGAGCGCAAATAAATCACTTTGAATAATGTTCTTTCCAAATGCCACAGTATTTATATGTGTAACAAAACTGACTATATTATTACTATCTTTATAAATAAGATTGATGGCTTTACAATATAATGTTGGATTAAATAGAATTTTGATTTGATATTTTTTATTTTAGATTTTAAAAAAGTGTATTTTTTATAAGCGGAAATGTAACACACAAAATGAAAACTTTATATTATTCTAAAACCTAATCCAAATATACTATGAGTTTTGATACATGTAAGAACGGCGTGTTAAGTGTTCGAATGAAGCATTATTTAAAGTTACTTGTTTGCTTTTACTAACTACCACATATATAATGCATACGAAGAGAGTGGCTGGGTTCTACTATAGCTCAGGTGGTTAGAACCATCAAGTTTGAAAATTTTAGTTTGGGACAAAAAAAGATAAAATTAAAGACAAAGGCAATTTTATTAAATTTCGAGCAATACCCAATCCAAAACTTAGATAAAGCCAATTTCCACCCATTATTTTTCCTTTTTTCTCACGAGTGCCATTACCATAGTACGTTATGAGCTAATTTCCCTTTTTTTGGGCCCCACCCTTTCCAATTTCTGTGTAGAACTGACGCGTCTGTGTTTGAACGTATTCCTCAAGTCCAAATAAGGCCACTTAAGAAATAATAATACCCTTTCAACCCCTTTAAAATTTTAAAAAATATTAAAAACACGCCGGTATTGACTCTGGCTTCTTCCTTCAAGAAGCCCCTTAAAAACCTGTCCTTCAGACGCATTCGCTCCTCGTCTCGCATCAAAGAAACGACTTCATCAAGGACAAATATTGAAGTCCATTTCTCAATTCTCTGGCATACTCATCAATCACAACTCTTAAGTTCCATGTCTGATTTTTGCTTTTCCACCACCGCTGCAGACCACGCCGGAGGAACGGCAATCTCCGCCGTCCACCCAGACATCATCCGGACACATATCTTGACAAGACTCGACGGCCCAACTCTTGTTTCCACTAGCTGCTCTTCGTCCCAGTTACACAGCCTTTGTACGGAGGAAAGTCTTTGGAAGACTATTTGTAACTCTAATTGGCCTTCGACAACGGATTCACGAGTTCAAGAAATTATCTCAACGTTTCCCTCCGGCCATCGATCATTCTACTCTGATTCTTTCCCCGCAGTTCGGCTCCTGCACCAGAAGCAACAACAGCATCAGCACCTCTCTACCCGGCCGACCAAGTCCAAGTCCTCTCAACAGGAGTCAACGCAAACCACAGAGCTTGTATCTGCTATTGATATTCACTATGGGACCGAGATCATATACTCGAAAGTGGTTGTTAAAGACACTTCAACAAGTTGGTTCATGTGCTCTTCCTTCAGACTTGACCTTCTGGATACAAAGGAGATAGTGCCGACACCGGCGAAATTCGACGGCGGCGAGGAGACATGCATGCGGAGGATGGAGAAGAACATGAGATTGAGCTGGATATTAATAGACCCTGTGACAAAACGAGCAGTAAACTTGTCGAGCCGGTGGCCAGTGGAGGTCCGGCAGCACTGGTTGACAGGGGAGATACAGGTACGTTATGCAACTGTCATGGCTGCCAGAATTCGCGGAGGGTTCGTGAAGTGCGGGGTGGACGTCACGTGCGGTGGGAAGGAAGGGGGAGACTTGCACGTGAGGGAGATAAGCATGCAGGTGGAGGACATGGAAGGGAAGGTATTGAATGGGAAGGATGGTATGGGAATTTTGCTGGACGCCATGGAGGGCAAAAGGGTAAATGGTAAATTAGGTGATGAGAAGAAAATGTATGAAATGTTCTCGGAAATGAGGGTAAATTGGAGAGAGAGGATGCAACAGAGGGAGAGGAGGCTGGATATGGCGTGTATGGCCACCGGAGTCGCAATTTTCATGTCATTTTGGGTGTTTATTTTATTTAGGTGAAAGAAAACAAAATATCTAGTAATTTTCGTAGTTTTTAAATGAAAATAGATGGATGAAATATATATGTAATTCTATTTATTCTTTTTAGATACGAGGATGAAACTATACTTGCAATTCGTGAAAATATATTGTTTTATTCATTATTCCACAAAAAGATAATGGAATATTTTTTGAGGAGTTTTATCTTTTCTTTTTCTTTTTTTTTGTTGAAGTTTTAAGAAACCAAATCCTAATTCCTAAAATTAAAAAATTTGCTAGTTCTTCAAAAGTCACAACTTAATATTCCATTATCTGAATGTCTTATTAATTAGTATTCTCTTTATTTGAAATTAAATATTTAAATTTTAAATAGAATAAGTACAAGAATAGTTATTTTGTTTCATTTTCTTGTTTTCATCCCTATCTTTTATCTTATTGGGAACTGCAAACCCTGGATTTGGTATTGGAGGAAGGCTTTCATTCACTCCATAATCAGAGATCTCTTCCCTGTGAATCCTAGGATGAGAATAATTGACAGACATTTAGAAAATATCTTCCAAATTAGGATGAGAATATATGTTTAGCAGTTCAGAAGCTGCTTTCACACATTAACTTCGATGGACATCTTGCAAAGTAGCAATATATAATAATGCACGCATGTTTATCTATTCTGCTAAGACATAGTTTTCGTGCATAATTGTTCCACTCTTCAAGAACCAGATTTTTCAATTTGATTTAACGTTGAGCTAATGTCAAGCTTCAACAATCAAGGCGCACCACGTCAATTTTACGTAGGATTTATAGTATTCTTTCAATTTTGAAATACTTATGAAATAAAGCATGATCTCGCAATATGAATCTAAAAAATTTCAAATTACAAGTTAAATATTTAATTTTTCATAAATTATAAATTCAATTCACTGTCATGTTATCAAGCATTAACTGAACAAAACACATGCAGTTATACACACTCTAAAAAGAAATGATAAAGCATCACATGCTTAACATCAGAAGCAAAATATTTTCTCCGCTTTAATTTAAATGTTATTATTTAATAATTTTATTTTATTATAAAATTAGCGTCATTCGAATAAAATTTTAATTTTTTATTTATTTTTATAATAAAATAACGAAATTTTATGTAGTAAATGATGATAATTTTTTATAAAAAATATTTATTTAAAAATAAATTAAATCAGTTTAATTAATATTATAATACATGTAAAGACTTTTTAAATAGTAAGACTTAAATTGAAACGAACCACGTAACTAATTTTACTGGTAATTCTCACACAAACGAGATTTCCGTCCGGAGATACTCTCCCTCTTCAATGTCTGAAAACAGAATTCTCAGTCATAGGGTATGACCGAATGCATCTGCTACTAAAGATTATTTTAAGTGTGGGACTCGCATCTCTTCTCATAAATAATTTAATTTTTATAAAATTTAAGATAAAAATCTCAAAATTAAACCCTATCTAATCACATCTTGTTGGATCAAAACAACCTCAGGCAGCCGTCCATTTTATTTTTGGAGAATTAAGCCTGCCTTAGAATAGTAGTAGATATTTCTACTACATTGTTAGGAGTGAACTTAGGTTGTAATTTAAAATTTTTTAAAAAGTATTTTTTAAATTCTAATCCCTAACTCTTATTTTATAAATAATTAATTTTTATAAATTTTAATATAATTATATTTTTAAAAAATACAATCTAAATATGTCGGTCACTTTCCACGTTCTTATCTCATGCAGTGAAGAATCTCAAATCTAAAGCGCGTTTTCCAACGTTTTGAAATATAGATAAAGCGTGAAAGATTTCAATACCACTAACCAAATTGATAAGTCCTTTTATAATTTGAGTTCTTTTTTGTTGAAAGATTACATTGAGTTGCTAACAAATGACCGACTTTGGTAGTTGATGCACCAATTTGACAAGGGATTGCGATCCCGTGGGACTACCGAAAGTATACTTAAGAAGATTTCTTCACTTCTGGAGCAACTTGTAAAATATTGTGCAGTTTACTTTGTTTTATGATATGTACATAAGGTTGTATTTATTACTTTATTTTTTGAAAAAAGAAACTAAAAAGGGGTGAATTTTGATTGGTTTGCATAACAAAAACTAATGCAAAATTTTCTTCTTCTTTTTTTCGTTTTAGGTTCCAATTCACTCTTTTTATTTTCAAAACAAAAAATTTCAAAAGAAATCCAATCCAAATACATTACAAGTCATATCACAACTGTATTTTTATTTTTACTATATATAGTTATGTCACCTTGAAAGGAAAAAAGAACTAGAAACTTCATTTGTTTTTCCTTTTTTTTTTTTGTTTAAACATGAAGCCATGTCTAACCCGTATTATTTTATGATTTACAGCATTGGAAAATTTTTTAAAAAAATAGAAGTTTTATTTTATTTTGTCTTATGGTACCTGTGTAAACAGTAACTTTTTAAGAATACATAGTAAATAATTCAATAAAAATGATAAATTCACTGGCAAAACAGAAAATCTTTTAAAATGCAATTACTATTATGCAGTAACTTTTTAAGAATACATAGTAAATAATTCAATAAAAATGATAAATTCACTGGCAAAACAGAAAATCTTTTAAAATGCAATTACTATTATGCAGTTAGTTTAAAACTTAGGATGTATTTGGACAATATTTCATTACGAAGTTTAATATAAATTTTTTACTTTGGGTCTTTTTTTTCTCAAAAAATAATTCTCTTTTTTGAAATTCAAAGTAAAAAATCTCAAACTAAAACACTATCTAACCTTACCCTTATTATTTCGTTGTTACTTCTTTAATTGCTTTTTGTTATAATTTACTACTTTTACTAAATTAGTTACCATTATATTCACCAAAATTTATTTATTTTGATAAATAGCGCTTCAACGACACAATATTTCCCTTGATGATATGCAAAACTTCAATCTCTTAAAATGCAACACGTAGATTATGTTTCAATTTTTTAGGCCTTCGGAAGTCAACAACTTCAATAATTGAACAACTCATGAGAAAAATAGTATACTACTACTTGACATTACTACAACAAAACAACAGCTTCCACTGGAAGTTAATGTGACAGAAGAACTAAAAAGCTTCTACTCATTTCTCCAATCAAATTCATGAAAATTAAGACAACTTACCAACATCAATTTTCTTTGGAAAATGGCATAGGTAGATTCCACTCCGACACTTTGTAACGTTTTTTGTAAGATTTTTTTTTTTACTTAAAGTTTATGATTTATCTTTTATAATTTAAAATTTATTTAGAAATATTAAAAGAAGAATGTTATAGAAAATATTACATAGGATTCGAACTAGATAAATTAACACATAACTCAAGCATAGTTGTGTACTAGATTAAACTCGTGTGATGCACAAATATATTTTAAAATTAAATTAAAATTATATTTTCAAAAGAAGATCTAAAGAGAGATCTTTTTTACCTCCTAAAATTTACATGTTTAGGGAAAAAATTACATAACACAGAACTTTATAAAATTTCATTGGTTCAAAAATATTCAGTACCTTCTTCCATATATTAAGCTCTTCACATATGATTTCTACCTCTTTATTTCTCATGATACAAAATCAGAAGTAATATCGGTTACGTTGAATCTATTTATTTTTAACTTTTTAAAAATTTCTAATTTACATACAAATATCACTGATATCATTTTGTAAAACATAAATAATATATACCATTTATTAGCTTAAATAGGGTTGAATTATCCAAACTCTTTTTTAGTTTGGAGAAGCTCTCTTATTTGGCTCATTAATAAAGGTTTCTTTTTCGTTTTCTAAAAAAAAATCCTTAATGGCAAATCTATTCCATTCATCAATAATTGAGAGAAATTATAACTATTAGTTGCTTTGGACAGCAATTTGTAATAGCTTTTTCTAATTAACCTATTAAGTTAAATAATGGACAATTTAAAAAATGATCTCAATGGATTACTTAACAAAGGAATTGAGAGTTGATGTATCTGGATGATTTTCCATTTCTTAGGCAATTTTTTTGGGGGGAAGGGGTAAATCAAAGCAAATAAAATTTTAAACAAAGTATTGACATAGAGGTTTAAATGAAAGTTCATTTATTTCATATGAAACTATGTATCATTTATCTGTTTGTTTTCTCTTAATAAGTGAATGATTATTATAGTAAAATAGTTTAACAAATATAAGCAAGAAAGATGTCGGGAGAAGCAAGAACGGAATATAACATAAAATGAGGGGAAAGGCATGAAAGAGAAAGAAAAAGAAAAGAAATTATAAAATGGGCAGATATTAAGAGTTTAGTTTTAATAACTTTAGTTTAAACTAAGATACTGAGTTAAACAAAAATAATAAAAAAATCATGTTTAAAGTTAGTTTAAAGTTATTTTAACAGATTGAAAGTGATTCTAACCAATCAAATTTATAAAAAATTTTAAATTTTTTATTATTAACAAGTCTACAACCTAATTTTTATATGTAGTTATTCTTTTGCCCCCCTTTTGTCAGCTTTTTTTATTTTTTAGTTTTATGTTTAGCATCATTGATAGATTCTCTTTTTACATCTTTCATGCTTTTTCTTTTTTTTTTTTTGATTGAACGATATAATCTATTTTATATTTTTAGTTGTTTTAATAGAAAATTGTTGAGTTTTTGTTTTCTTTATGGGTTTTGAAGATTTAATTTTTTTTTTGTTTCTTTGAAGGGATAACTTCAGGAATGTTTATCTATTTAGTTCTTGATATCTATTACTATCTAATTTGATCCTTGATTTACTAATTTTTAAAGATAAAAATGTCTAATGACTATTAGATCATTTTGCACCAAAATATGCATAACTTTGTAGTACATTAGACATAAAATGTAATAGTCAATGGTTATTTTTATTTTTATTTTTATCTTTTCACTAAGTGAATATAAAAGAAAGAAATAATTTTGTAAAGTACATTAATACTATGACTTCTTTGTGATGGATCAAGAACACAATTCTTTTGAAAAAAAATTTAAGCAATGACATGAGAATATTTTTATTTTGGAAAAATCTTTCTTTGAAGTTTTTAATATAAAATACTAATATTTTTTATTTTTTATATTATTTATCTTTTAAGAATGGAGAGAGAGACAAGTAAGGGGAGAGGAATTTTAATTTTCACAATAATTTTATTACAAGTATATTCTATTTTTTTAAAGTGTCAAAATAAATAATTAAATAATAAGAAATTCTCTTTTTCTCTTACACATAATGGGAGTAGGAGGTAAATACGACAGAATAATTGAAAGACCATGTCATAAAGTGAATTACTTTAAAGATATAGAAAAAAAACACATATTACAATGTATTTTTTCATTTTTCTTTTCTTTTCATCTTAATTTACTTATAATTAACTATTAGAGCATAGTTTTTTAATTAAATAAAAATTTACTTCATATTTTTTGTAATAACACTAATAACTATTTATATAATAACACATGTTAATTTTTCTTTATTGTATTTTTTTAATAAAAAATTGACTATGTCACTAAGAAAAATAAGTTTACTCATGGTCGTGTTATTAAATGTATTTTTTAATAACATTTGAAACATATTTTTCTTTTTAAAAATTTATTCTCATTATATACTTATTTTTTAAGAAATAATGTATATCTCATGCAAAGCATGAGCTTTATGGTAGTGAGACATCATAGTAGAAAATTAAACCCTATAATTTATTACTCCCCCCATTTCAAAAAATAAAGTATTTTGGATATTTTTTCCTTTTCAAAGTGTTTGACCTTTTGAAAAGTTTAAGAAGTATTTTTCTAACGTAATCCTTCTTTATAAATTAATCTCTTTATTCTCTTTCATGTTAGTAGAGAATAATTTAATTAGTTAAAGATAAAATAAAAATATATTTCTTATTTTTTAATTTATGTAAAAATAATAAAAAAATCTTATATTTTCAAACTGAACGAGTTCAAAATAATATTAAATAGATGAATTTCTTTAAAAAATTATTAATTGGATGGAAAGGCCGGCTCATATGAACCGATGGGCAACTTCAAGCCCAAAAGAGTGAGTTGGGCTCAATCAAAACACTGTCCAAATTAATTTCATCCATGATGTTTTCATGGGCCTATTGGCCCTTGGTAAATATCCCCCCAAAAACAAAGAAAAAAGAAAATCAATTCCCTCCCCACATGTCCCACAAAGCTAAGTGTGGCAAACTCGATTGGTGAACAACGAGTTCCCAATCAATTTAAAGGCAGATATACATTTTATCCTAACGAATCCACATGGCAAAATGTGATTGATCAGAAGCCGATCCACGAAATCTATGATTCAATTCCAGTCTTTTGGTCACCACATATTGCCAAATAATCTGTGAATCCACTGAAAATTGCCACTATTTTTTGGGTAGAACAAGCCTTAGTCCAATTCAAACCCGTCCCGAAAATGGCTGCCTCAATTGCCAATGCTTCTGCTGTTGTAGGCTTGGGCACTTCCCCTCTGTCAACAAAGAAAGTATCCCTCAGCTCAGGTACAATTTCAATCAGTTTAGATCACGCATAGGTTGTATTTGTGCTTCGGAAATCAAGTTCTAGACAGTATTCCTATATCCTTGTGAACTTAACACATTGACAACTTATGATAAATGCGCGATATTCCGTAATCTCTTTTTCTGTAAGTTATATTTTGTAAAAGTTCCACAATACGGCTAAGCTATCCGTGTAAAACTGACAGAAAATTTTACGGTTTTGCAGGCTTCTTAAAAGCTCCGGTAACAGCAAGAAATCCATTAAAGCTAGCAAAAGCAGGAGGAGGAAAGTTCACATGGTAATAACTGATCATTAGTTCTATCAAAATCGAAGATCTTCCTCTGATCAAAAAGTTTCTGATATTTTGTCTGATTCTTGTTGTGAATGAAGCTTTGAGAGGGACTGGCTTCGGACAGACCTGAACGTAATCGGTTTCGGGTTGATCGGATGGATTGTACCATCCAGTATTCCAGCGATAAACGGGAAAAGCCTGACTGGGTTATTCTTCGAGAGCATTGGAGCTGAGCTCGCTCACTTCCCCACTCCTCCTGCTATCACTTCCCAGTTCTGGTGAGGATATATTTTCTGTGTGCGCGCGTGTGCATCTCACTCACGACTTTCATCTTTTACCTTTAGTTTAGAACTTTGCTCGAATCAAATCAAAGGTTTTTATTCACCTTGTAGAACTAGGAAAAAGTCTCTTGACTGCCAATAGAAAAGGAGGGCTATGGATGTTCTACTCCCTTCAAAGTGGTACTGGTTGAGGGAGTAAAAGATCTGGGGTTGAAAAGAGGTAAATGGAGAGATTTTTGACGCCTATTCTCAGCCATTTAAAATAAGTTGTTTTCAACTATTTTTGCTTGTCTTCCAACTTAAAAGCTGCTTTAGGATGTGCTTGAATTGCAACTCAAAATTTTAAAAAATATATTTTTTTCAATTTGAATTCATTTTTTCTTTTACAAATAATTTATATTTTTCAACCACTTCTCTTTTTATAAAAAATTTATTTTTACGACAAAATTTTTCTCAACTAAACAATATCCAAATACACTCACAAAGTAAAACTCAATTAATTCAAAAACACTTTCAATGGATTGTTGTCAATTATGTTTTCACTTTTTATTTTAATTTTAAGAAGTTGTTTTTGATAAGCTACTAAATAGTGATTTTGAAAGCTGCTTGTACTTATTCAAATAGTTTTTGACAAAAATAACATTTTTTTCAGCAATTTTTAGAAATGCATCGTCAACTGAGAACAAGGCTTTGTTTTTTTTTTGGTGGGGAGGTCGGGGGTGGGGATGGTTCTGAGAACCGGACTTGGTGTAGTAGAAAATGGAACAAAGAATAGAGTAGAAGATTAGAGTGAGAGGAGAAATTAAGAATTCTCGAGGATAAGAAATTCTAGCACTATCGAACCTGAGAATTGGAAACCAAAACTTAAGGAGGGATGAACGTAATGAAGATTAAAGGTCTGCATATGTTCAGTTCAACATGAAGCAATGATTGGAATCTTGAAATTGAGATAATTCACCCTCCTTTTTTTTATTTTTGGTGATAAGAAGTACCCTTCATTTTGAATTTTTAAAAAAATCTTCTTCATTTTGGGTTCGATTGAGTAATTTTGCATCTCTCACTTGGAACAGGTTGTGGCTTGTAACTTGGCACTTTGGGCTGTTCCTCTGTCTTACTTTTGGTCAAATTGGCTTCAAGGGCAGGACTGAGGACTACTTTTGATATGACTGTTTCTTCTTCATGTGTATAAATATTACCTTGAATCAAAGTTTCTCAGCTTCATTTCTTTCCTTTCTTCTCCAATGTCCTCAGCAAAATAAATACCTGAAGTGTAGTAGTTCTTGCCCTAGCTGAGTACTAGAACTAATTTGATTTCCAACCAACCAAAAAAAAAATAACATTATGAAAATGATTTAAATTAAATAGGGAAGGAAAAAAAACGATCATTTAGGTAATGTCAAGTACGAGGAAAAATTTTTCTATCCTAATATGATTAGTTAATTTGGATTATTTACATTAATCAATTAACCCAAACAAGCAGAACTTTGTTAAACTAATCTCTCTCTCTCTCTCTCTCTCTCTCTATATATATATATATATATATTACCAAAACACTTTTACTCTCTCTCCTCCTCTAAACCTTTCAAGGCTTTGATTGTATTTTTTAGAGTTTTTCAATTTTTAATTAAAATAATTTTCCAACCTTTTAACTCCAATTCCAACTCTAATACTATACAAACTCTTCTACTACTAAAAAAACCAAAGCCTACTTCTAACTCTAATATTATACAAATTATTCTATTGCTATTGTAATTTGAAATGTATTTTTAATTTAAATCAAATTCTTAATAACTTTTCATTATCTCTACATAATTTCATTTATTGTTACTTTCTCCACAAACTTTTTCTTTCTTCATAAACTTTTTCTCATAAGATTTTTTATCGTTGATCCTATTTTTTAAAATTAAAAAAATAATATTTTAAATTTCTTTTTTGATGCATGTTGCTTTATTCTCTTCATTTTTCTCTTTCACTTTAATATTTGACTTCTAAATTTAATAAATAGTATTATAGATTTGATTTTCTATTTCTGCTCTTGAAGAAATAATTTATTTTTCTTGAGAAGCTTATTAATGCTCATTGTATCTCTTATTGTTGAAAAGATTTTATGAATTAATTTTTTTAGAAAATATTTTATTTTCTTTAATTTATTAAGAACTTCTTTTTGTACAAGTTAGATGTTTATAAATTTATTTATTTTTAGAGAAGAATTTTTTTTTAGAATCTTTTGGGATAGTGACCAAAATGAAAAGACTATTTCATGCTTCTTTCTTTAAAATGGAGAAAAATATATGAATGTTATACACATTATAAACATAAGACACATTTATAATATTTTAATTTTTCATTCAAATAAAAATTTTATCTTTATTATTTTTAAATTTTGAAATATGTCTTAGAGGCTTCTTTAGTTAAATCATGTAGTTTTTTTTTGTTTATTTTTTCTTCTTCAATATGAGTCAGTGTAATTATTTTTAGGACTAATATATATATATATATATATATATATATATATATATATATATATATATATATATATATATATATATATATATATATATATATATATATATTATCAATAGTTTTCAAGTTATACATGACTTTTCATATGTAGTTATTCATTTCTTCATTTTTTATCAACTTCTTTTACTTTTTAGTTTTATTTTTAGCACCATTAATGGTTTTTCCTTTTACATCTTTCATGTATTTTCTTTTTTTTGTTTTGATCGAATGATAGAATATATTTATATTTTTAGTTATTTTAATAGAAATTTATTGAGTTTTTATTTTATTTAATAGATTTTGAAGATTCAAGTTTTTTTTTTCGTTTGTTTGAACGAAAGACTTTAGGAATATTTAACTATTTAGTTCTTAGTATATATTACACCAATTTAATCAATATCTATTACTATCTAATTTGATCCTTCATTTGCTAAGTTTTAAGGATAAAAGTGTTTAATTTACTATTAAAACATTCCACACCATAATATGCATAACTTTGTAGTACATTAGACATGAAATGTAATAATTGATAGGTTTATTTTTTTATTTTTGTCTTTTTACCAAATAAATATAAAAGAAAGAAATAATTTTGTAAAGTATATGAACACTATAATTTTTTTGTGATGGATCAAGAACATGATTCTTTTGAAAAAAAATTGAACAATGACCGAGAATATTTTTATTTTGAAAATCTTTCTTTGAGGTTTTTAATTATAAAATACTAATTGTTTATTTTTTATGTTATTTATTTTTTAGGAATGGAAGGAGACAAGTAAGGGGAGAAGAATTTTAATTTTCAAAATGATTTTATTACAAATATGTTCTATTTTTTTAAAGAGTCAAAAATAGATAATTAAATGATAAAGAATTCTCTTTTTCTCTTACACACAACGGGGGGTAGGAGGTGAATATGACAGAATAATTGAAATATCATATTGTAAATTTAATTTACTTTAAATATATAGAAAAAAAGTATAACTTACAATGTATTTTTTCATTTCTTTCTTTTCATCTTAATTACTTATGATTAATCATTAATACATAGTTTTTTAATTAAATACATAAATTTACTTCATATTTTTTGTAATATCTATAATAACTATTTATATAATAACATGTATTAATTTATCTTTATGGTACTTTTTTAAAAATAAAATTAACTTTGTCACTAAAAAAAAGATATACTCATGGCGGTGCTATTAAATGTATTTTTTTGTGATATTTAGAACAATTTTCTCTTTTTAAAAATTTATTCTCATTATACACTTATTGTTTTAAGAAGTAATGTATATCCCGTGCAAACGTGTTTTAGAGGAGGAGGAGAGAGTAAAAGTTACTCATAGCTGAGCTATTAAATGTATTTTTTTAGTGATATTTAGAACAAATTTCTCTTTTTAAAAATCTATACTCATTATATACTATTTTTAAAAAAGTAATAAATATCCCATGCAAAAATATTTTAGAGGATGAGAGAGAATAAAAGTATTTTTATTAATGTAAAATTTTTATTAATGTATTTCAATATCTGTAAATTTATTAAAATCCATTTACATGTTAAAACAGCATGACAGTTGTTAGACTTACTCTATGGGGAGAATTTGCCTATAATGAGGGGAAACAACTATCAGTTATAGTTAATGAAAACACAGTTCTATTGGCATGTGAGATCATAGTGAAAAATTATCAATGTATATTACTTAATTTAATTTGATTATTATCTTAAAAAATTTATTCATGTTATACCAATTGTTGCATACAGGGCCATCACTTTGCACAAATAAATCAAGCAGGTAATATATCAATCTAAATTTGGAATTTACAAATATCATTAGACGATGATAAGTTTATATGTATAGATTCATTCATTATACTTCACTTTTTCCCTTTATGTATGCTTTTTTACATTTATGTATGATGAAAATTGTTGTGCAAAGATATTTGCAGCTTGGATGAAGAGAGCTTATTTTTCTACTACACAATTGTTATTGATCTCGAATGCTAAAAGAATACGGATATCAGATTATCAAGTACTATCACAGGTAATAAACTGTTGCAAATGAACAAGATAATTAAATATGACTTTTAATTGTTGTTCATTTTTTTCAGGAGAGGTACTTTTGGATAGTTACTTATATAAATAGCATAGATATTGAAAATTTGTAGTACGAGTCCTGCAACAATTGTGGTAGTGTAACATAGTGTGTTTATCGAGAGCAAGTGTATACTGAATGCAATGATACAGTTGAAACAATATCAAGGTAACTAACTACTACTATATAAATAAGTTATTTTGTTACCTTTTACTGATTGTGCTCCTTTTAAAAAATTTGAAAATTTTGGTTCAACTGAAAGATTTTACTAGACGTATGCATACCTTTCTAAAAGACAAACATGCAGAGTTTGTTCTTCGTTGTCCAGCGAGTTATTTACGAAATCTACAATCAAAGGTATTTATCTATGTATATATGTATATATTTCTCAATATATAATTTATTAATTAAATATTTAATTATAAATTCTACACAACATATGTATCATTGAGAAATTTTCATTTACATGACATTCAGAAAAATGGACACAAGTTAGTAGAAGATCATGTAAATTTCTACATAGACTTGTATTTACATTTGTGATGCGTGCACCTATATTCAAGGAAGATAAAAGTCTTTCACTCTTAGTAACTTTTGTTATTAAAGTAAATTGGTGTGAAGAGTGTTACACCTTTAAAAATATGTAAAATTTTTTGATACATTCAATTAGGTAATGTTGTATTAAATTAAGATACTAAGTAATTTATTATGCTTATAATTTTTTAAATATATAACTAATGAATTTTTTTTTACTAATTTTGCAGATGGTGATCTCTTTATTAAGACATTAGAAAAGTTATTGAACAAGTACTTTAACATCTTATCAGTTTTAACTTGCTTAATTATATGTATACATCTTTTGAATATTCGACATTCTAATTATTTATTTTATATTTTATTATTTATTATTAAAATAATTTATGTAATAAATTTTATTAAAAATTATTTCTCTGTGCATAGCACAGGTTTTTTAGCTAGTATATATATATATATATATATATATATTCTTGATATTTACGTTCATTCTTTTCCTTCTTTTTTATACATGGATACAAATAATGGGAATCAAAATTCGAACTCATATCCCTGACCTAATAAGAAGAAGTATTTTTAATTAAATAAGTTACATAATTACTATATACAATTTTTACTTTATATAGTTTAAAATTATATATTTATAGTTTAAAATTATATATTTTTTAACTTCTTTCTTTTCTTATCACACATCTTTACTTTTATTTTCTCTCTATTATCATAAGTTGTGCCATCAAATATAGAATTGGATCATAATTTAAACTCAAAATTATTAGGTAAGAAAGAAGATTTGAAATGATTAATCTTTTGATATTATATATTTAAACTTAAAATTACATATAGTAATGTTGTTCAATTACTATCTTATCATTTCTTTCTTTTCCTTTGGGTTTGGCAATTTTTTTTTTAGGTGAGGGTGTTGTAAGGATGTGCTAGGCTTTGACAATTCCTAAGCACCCAATATCAATAAATTATCAGGTCCTTCTACACTACACCTAGGCTATGGGAATCAAACCATGGTCCCTGGCCATTGCCAATTTCAGAGATGTTACTTCGGTGTTTGTACGACGTGGCCCCATCGCTGATCAGTGTGGCCCATCTCATGAACAACCCAAATGTATGGCCACAATTGACACTGCACATTCAAAGTGAATAAATAGAAAAGTGAAGCCATCTCTGTCTCTTTCATTCATTTTTCTAAATATTGGAAAGCTTATGGTAAAGCAAATCAATGTTGACAATAAACAAAAGGCTTTAGCCGCCAACCCACGTCTTTTTCCTTTTTTATTTTCTTTTTTTGTGAATACGTTACAAATTTCAAATTTAATGTAAATTGAATTCGAGATCTATTATTTAATGAGACATATTAATATCATGATGTCAATTAATAATACAATTGAAACTTCTATTTTAATAAAAGGAGCAAAGAGAAGAAATGAGCATTCTTCTTAAATACCAACCTTAACAACTTCGGATTAAGTAAAATAATAATAATAATAATAATAATAATGAAAACATTTGATATTAAAATTGGAGTTTTCTTTATATAAACAGAACGAAAGAATTCATGAGGCCTTATTTTAGTAGACAGAGTTGAGGTTTTCTAACTAAAAAATAAACAGTTGATTCCTACTTAATGCAAGATTTACTTTCTTTTATAACAAGGTCAACAGTCTCCTTTCTAGTATAACCGGTAACTTTGTGTAATAGTATTAATTATTAATTATATAATCTTTACAAATAGTATGGATCATCTTATACAAAAAAAAAATTGAACCAGATATATGGTGTATGAATTTGTAGAAGATATAAAGAAACAAGAATTTAATTAATTAAGGGCTCAAGCAGCACAAAACAGTATTGAAATTAATTTTACTAAGCCTGAAGCAGTGAAGCATGGGAAATCCTTTGAAGGATCTGTGTCTACACTAGATCTGAGAAGGGATAATGTTGCATGTATCAATAGGACATCTAGAAAACATGGGGGGGGTAACACACCTTATTAAGGCTTTTAGAAATTGCCCTTCTTGGTTCACCAAACCAAAAAAAAAAAAAAGAAAGAGTAAAAAATTCTCTTTTGATCTCCAAATTTGAGTCACATTTTGGTTAGAAGATAAGTTTCTACTTTGTAGCATTTTTTCACTTTAACTTTTTTTAGGTATTAAGTGAAAATAACTTACAATTGAAATATCAAGATCGAACTGAGTTATTCATATCATGATATGATTCTGTTAAGATACAATCGGAATCAATCTCCATATCGTTCGCATTTTCTCAACCACTAATTGATGTTTAATTAAATATCCACAAAATTTGACCAAATGGTAATTTAATTATAGCCACAAAACATTTGGAAAGAATTGCCGATATATACTGAATTAAAAAAAAAATCTGATAATATTTTCTCAACCTCACTCAAGGGATTCTTTGAAAAATTAATCGAAATTATTTTCCAATCTATGGGGGGAAAAAATCTCTAATAATCAAATTGAGTATGATCATGTGGGATTGGCATATGGTGGGTCCCACAGGTATTAACAGTAGGGGTGAGCAAAAATCGGTCCGAACCGAAAACCGAACCGAAACCGAACCGTTTTTCACATTTCGGTTCGGTTTTATATTTAAACGGTTTGGTTCGGTCCGGTTTTTAAGATTTATTTAAATTTTGGTTCGATTTTTGGTTGAAATCATCAAACTGAAAACCGAACCGAAAATCGATTTTTGATAATTATGGCTCACTGTCCTCTACATTAAGCTGTTAATTTGGTAATTTTTTTGTGCATTATGACTCACTGTCTTAGTTATTTTATTGCTCTAATTTGGAACTTCTTTTGTGAGGTTTTTTTCCGGTGTTTCTTTGCTCTAATTTTACACATTTTTTGTGAGATTTTTTTTTCGGTTTGGAGTTAAACCGAACCGAACCGAACCAGTTTAGTTCGGTTTGGTTCGGTTCGGTTTTAGCCATAAAACGGTTTGGTTCAGTTCTTATTTTTTAAAAAAAATCGAACCGAAAACCGAACCAAAAACTGATTGGCCACCCCTAATTAACAGGATCTGAGTGTTTTATTTGCAATGGAAATTTCTGATTCCTCAATACAGCAGAGAAATTCCCCAATAATAATAATAATAATAAAAAGAACATTTCCGGCCGTTAGCGGGGCCCATATTCGTGGCGGCAAGTCTGTTCTGCTCTGCGAGTCTTCTTCTCCGTGCCTGACTGATGGATATCTATTGCTGATTCTGTACAGATGTTTTTTTGGCAGCATATTCTTTTTTTCTAAAAAGAATCCTATTTTACTTTTCTTTTATAATATTACCTCTATTTTTTTTGCCACATAATTTCTTTAATTTTTTAAATTTACCAACTAAATTATATCACATGGAACTACCGAATGAGTTCTAGCCTACTACTTTGTCTTAGTTAAATGATGTTATTACATGTGTTATATTTTAATTAGTTATTAGAAAATCGATAGTCTCGTATTCTTACTTTTTAAAAATAATATCTTTATATTTTTTAAAACTATTTTTTATGTTTTTCTCTTAATTTTAAGAAAGAAAAAGCTAAGAGTTGTTTAGCGCAAGTTACCTTAGGAGATACTAAGGTCCTATTCGATTACTAATTTTTTTTAAATAATTAAAAAATTAAATATTTTAAAAAATTATATTTAAAATTAAAATGATATTTTAAATAATTTTAATAAGTAAAAGTTACTTTAAAAATCACCCTAATAACTTTTTTATTTTATTTTAAGTTAAAATTATAAATGAATAAATAGTTAAAAATAGTTTAAAAAGAACTTTTAATTTTTAAAAATTATAAATAACTTATTTTAAATAATTAAAAACAGAACCAAGTAATTGATATAATTAATTTTACTTAATTCACGAAGTTAAGAATATTATATTAATTTCTAAAATTTTTCAAAAAAAATTATTCTTATCAATTCAAATGAATTTCAGCAATTTAGAACACGTTTTTAATGCTTTCACTGAATGGATAATAATTGTTTCACCTTCAAAAATAAATAAATAAAATTGTTTCGACGCAATTTTATGTTGAAAACTGCACGCTGGGCGAAATTGAAACTGAAAAGGAAAGAAAAGCTGCAAATATGTCAAAGCAGTCAATTATGACAAATATTATCATATGACAGTATAAATTCCCTTCATTAGGGCTGTCGAATCCCTTGAAATTAGAAAACAAGTAATGTTTAAGCGCCCTTCTCACGCCCGCATCAAAAAAAAAAAAAATTTAAAGAAAAGATTTTAACAACTCTCAGAGTGCTTAGACAAGGTTCCGCACGGAATCTAATACAGTTTTTCATCTCAAATCTCACTTTTTCTCTCACAAAAAATTCTATCTCTCGAAACCAAAGACAAAAAATCTCAAAATCAAACACTATCCAATCACACCCTCAATCTCAAATCATTCTACTACAGAAAAGTCAAGTGCAAGCACTAAGGTGGTGACCTGGTTGACTGCAACGCACCTCTGGATTCTACGGTGGGCTTAGGATAGAAATATATTTTGACCTTTTCAATGGCTAATGTTTCTATAGAAAGCGAGTTCACACAACTCTCCATTGTGCTTAACTAAAGAAAATGCTTCCTACAATATTTGTGGTTTTTTTGCTTATTATTCATCATGAGAAGATGTAATTAAAACTCAAGACTTTTTTATCTGATAAAAAGTATTTTTATTGCTAAATAATGCAATATAATTAAGAGTTCTTATGCTTTAATGTTTAAATCTTTACATGTGCATTTGTGTTTGTGAGGAAGATGGTTTATAAATATTTAGCTTGTATCATTTCCATCTCTTCCCCTCTCATCTCTTGCAAAGAAGCTCCGATTAATTTTCTAGGTTTAGGATCAGTTTCGTGATCCTATATCTTTTAATATACTCTCTAACATAATACAAATTATAGTATTAAATGTTTAGAATTTATTTTATAAAAATTAAATATTTATTTTTTAATTTAAAATACATGAATAAAAATAAAAATATATTTAAGACAAAAATATTGCAAAAAACCTCACCACATCTGTTTTTCTCACAGATTTTATATTTAGAAAGAAAAAGAATTAGGTGATAATAACTAAGAATAGTACAATAAAGAATGAGGTGAAACATCCAAACCTAATTTTTTTGCATGCTTAACTAACGAACATGATTTGCGAAGTATTGTGGATGTTTTTACAAGCTTACCAATGGCTCCCTCCTCCCTCCACCTATTCCCAAATCCACACAAAATCACAAAATAGAGCTTAAATTATGGGCAATGGAGGCATAAATGCATGGAACCTAGTCAATATTCTGACCGTTCAAATTACAGGGCCACGTCCCTGAGTGCCGCTTTCCCCCCTCAGCTCACGTGTAAGCCACGTTCTCCTCGTCTTTTTATCAGAACACAAACAGCAACACATCTACAACCCCCACCCCTTTTCTCTCTCCCTCATTCTCTCCATGACTATCCCTCTCAAAACCTTTTCCTTTTCCATGAAAAGAGAGATCAGATTCACTCTTCTTTAATTCTCTCCTAACTTGCATTACTTTTCCAACTATAAACTTCTTCATCAACAAGACTCTGTGTGTGTGTGTGTGTGTCTTTCTCTCTCTCTCTCTCTCTCTCTCTCTCTCTTTCATTTTCATGTTCTCTTTTCCCTCTATGGATGTTTGAAACAAAGTCCCAACTTTGGGCACTAATTTGGATACATAAACATCATCATTTCCAACAACTTGCAAAGTGCAAATAAGGGTACGTTCCAGACTTGCTTATGATTTTTTTCCCTTTGGTTTCTCGCTCTTTTTGACTGATAAAAGCATTCAGAAGAACTATCTTTGACAGTTATTTCCCTCATCAAAATATTCAAGAAACCGTTTGAAAAAGTGCCCAAAAGTTGATGATTCTTGTGAGTTATTTTATTGCTTTAGATCTGCCCTGCTTCAAAGGTACTAGGAACCCTTATGATTTTGGGTCTTCTTGAGATTGGACAAAGTGGGATTTTTGTGTTCTTGCGATTCTCATGAATCTTTTGTATTAGTACTGTGGGAGAGTTCCTATATAAAATAGTGCGTACCATATAGAGTAGAAAATGCCAAGGAAAAACTTCAATGTGGATGGAGGGATTGGAGGGCAGTGCAAGGTCAGGAAGAGAGGAAGTTCATCATCGTCCTCATCTTCACTGGTTCGAAATTATCGGTTAAAGCGAGCAATTTTGGTTGGAAAGAGAGGAGGGTCAAGCACTCCTGTGCCAATGTGGAAGATGAGTTCAAAATCGCCTTCTTTGCAGAATGAAAAGTTTGTGGCACCAAAGGGTGTTGATAAAGGAAAAGAATTGTCGGTGTCAGCTAGAAAACTAGCTGCTACTTTGTGGGAGATTAATGGTGTTCCGACACCTAAACTGAAAGATGATTTGGAGGATAGAAAGAGTGAAATAGAGGGTGTCAAAAAGGAGAGGATTTCGAAGTCATCCAAGTCGGAAGCCTTGGCATTGTGTTGGTCTGATCCATCTAGTCCTGTTTCTGAGGTGGGGTGCAATTTTCTTGATAGGATTGGAATTTCATTGCATAAATAATTTCATCTGGGATCTTAATTTTGATTCTGCAAAATGCGTTAATCTGTTAATTCAGTTTCTCAGTTCTTTTTTTCCTGACCTGCAGGGAATGGATAGGCCAGATGTTGGTACTCACCGGAGAAGAGCTTCAATCAGTTCTCAAAAAATTCTGCCTTCTGATTGTAATTTAGGAGGCTTCAACTCTTTCAACAATGCCAGCTTAATGGAGGTACCTCTGCTAGCGGCTCATTTCATTGGTTTTAGACACTGATGTTTTTTGACCTAAGTAGATTTTGATGTTATATTAAATACAATAATCCAAACATCTTCACTGTCTTAATCTTCTGGTCTACTCAAATTGGATGAGGATCTTTTGGTATAGTCTTTTCTTGTATGTGAAAGCATCTCATATGACTGGTACCAGAGTCCTAAATCTGTCCCATCAATAATATGCTTTCCATAATTATATAGCTGAAATTGCATTCAAGGCTTCTGTAGCTACTGGGGCTATTTAAAATGTACTTTTGGAAATGGACAAATCCTTCATTACATCAAAGGAGCACAGAACATGGTTTGGTTCTTTTCTGGGTCCACCTTAAACGGACATGTCTCATGTTTGTTTTCTAACATGTAACCGATGTATTTTTGCATTGTAATTGCAGGGGTTATCCCACTGTTACTTTTTAAATAGGACTTGAAATCTTGAGAATTTTTCGTGTTTCCTCCTGCTTTCTTTGCTTCTCTTTTGTCTTCATTCTCTGTATTTGATGCTGGTTAGAGTTTGATATGCAAAATAGAGAAGATTAGTGATCAAAGATTAGGTTATGCAGGTTGATCCAAAGCAAATACGCACTCATGGCCATACCCCCCGAGGTTCTAGAGCTAAAAGCCGTTTGACGGATTTACTTTGTGCCCTTACTACATCGAAAGAGTTGCTGAAAATTTTGAATCACATTTGGCGTCTTGAAGAGCAACAACCTACAAGCCTATCTCTGCTGTCAGCTCTGAAAGCTGAGCTTGACCGAGCATGCACTCAGGTTAATAAACTGATTCATGAACAAAAATTGAATCAAAGAGAGGTTAATCTCCTGTTGCATCAGTTTGAGGAAGAAAAAGCCACTTGGAAAGGCAAGGAGAAAGAGCGGATTCGCAATGCCATTGCATCAGTAGCAGGAGACCTTGAGATTGAGAAGAAGCTGAAGCGTCAAACTGAGCGACTGAACAAGAAGCTTGGCATAGAATTGGCAGATACAAAGGCAACTCTTTTGCGGACTATCAAAGAGCTTGAGAGTGAGAAGCGAGCACGAGAAATTTTGGAGCAAGTGTGTGATGAGTTAGCCACTGGGATAGGAGAAGATAGAGCCAAGGTGGAAGAACTTAAAAGAGAATCCGCAAAAGTTCGTGAAGAGGTGGAAAAAGAGAGGGAAATGCTCCAACTAGCTGATGTATTGCGAGAGGAAAGGGTCCAAATGAAGCTTTCAGAAGCAAAGTATCAATTTGAAGAGAAAAATACAGCTGTTGAAAAGTTGAGGAGTGAGCTTGAGTCCTACTTGAGAACAAAAGTAGGTGAAGAACAAGTTGATGCATCTCCAAACTATGCAAGAATAAAGGAACTCGAGCAATATTTAAGAGAAACACTACCAGTCCCTTCTCAATACCAAGATCAAGAGAAAGCTCACGGTGAAGTAGTATATGAGCAGGATCAAGGAGAAGCAGAGGATTCAGTTGATAGTGATCTTCACTCCATTGAATTAAACATGGATGAGAACAACAAGAGTTACAAATGGAGTGATGTTCAAGATGAATCAAAGAAAACTGCAACCACTAACAGAGCTAAAGGAAGAAAATCCACATCCGATAAAAGACAAAGACAAAGCATTTCTATTGAAAGGCAAACTTCAGATGGCATAGAGTGGGAATTCTCCCCAAGACGACATGGAAATGCTGATGCTCTTAATGGGAGAAAGCTGTTTGAGTTTTCTTCACCAGCCTGGAAAAAGGAATGTGAAGATGAAATTGAGAGGTATAATATGATCAAGGACCTCAGGGACCATATAGTTTCTGGTTCCAGAATGGCATCATCCCAAGAAGTAGCCAGCAGCCCAAACGAAAACTGGAACCAACAGAATTTGGCTTCTCAAAATCCCAACAGAGTGGTTTGTGAAGGATTCACAGTATTGCAAGGAGCAGTTTAATGGCAAAACCAGGGATCTTATTACTCCATTTTTCAGAAAGTTAAGAATCCGTTCTCTCTATCTCATGTTTTACATCTATATATTGGAGAGTTCCTCTGCTACACATACTTTATAGGTGACAAATCTTCCAAATGGTGGCTAAACAAATTGTTTGAGTTCTGGAAACTTGAATGGTAAAAGAATTTTGTGATCTTCATGTTTGTAAGATAAAGTGTACAAAATCTGCTACTTTTTTTGGTAATAAAGCTGCTTATATTTCTGTTTTGAAATGCTTGGTATCTGACTTGTTCAACTTGCTATTGCGTCCTATGAATTTGGCTACATAGATGCCCCATTTGCACTTGGATATAACACTGGATTCTTTTCTGTTTATGTTGCATTCTTTAGTGCAGATCTTTGCGAAGACATTGCAGAACTATCCCAATTGTAAAACTTAAAGACTATGGAGCTTCAATATCTCACATAAATCAAATTCCCTAGCCGGACCAACAACGGTTGAGTTTATGTCACCGAGCAAAAACCCACCCCTTCCCTTTCTTCAAGAACTGTCGACGTTGAAAGTCGTTAAGTGTAAAACCATGCCGTTTTTTGAAACATAGGGAATAATAACAATAACTTGGCTATGTTATTAACATCACAACCGACCTTTGGTTTATTTATGCTCCTCAACGGCGGTCAACTTATCCGGACCGGCTCGATAATTTTATCGGACTCAAACTTAATAGTACATCTTCTAAATGGGTACAAATATGATACATAAAGTTTCGGATTCGATAGATCCGATTACCCGATTAAATTTTAGATAATAAATAATTTATATATTTAAAATTTTTATAACCGTTAGATGTGTTTGATCCAACGGTTAATTATTTATAAATTTATATCAAAATATCTTATCGGGTCTACCCGAACCCGACTCGAGACTATATAGGATAAGATACGGGTCCTCCTATTTAGACCTGTCGGGTTCGGTAACAATAGTAATCAATTAGGTTCGAGTCCGAAACAGGGTGTCCCAAACTCATTTGGACCTGTTGACACCCCTACTCCTCACCACACGTGCATCCTCTTTCATAGTAATCACAAAATGCCTCCCCTTCAATGCTTTAGTTCGTCAATAACTCCTTTGTAGTGTCATAATAGCTCTCATGTCCCTAAACAAAAAACCCTCCCAAAAGGCATACTTCTCTGAGCATCCATTGACAATTAGCCAATCTGGATACACCAAAATACACACAAGTTACAATAATTACCTAAATGATTAAAGTATTTTCTAAATTGTTACCGGATTATAACTTTTAAATTTGATTTATAAAATATACTCTCCTTTTTTTCCAAAAAAAAAAAAACCGATTATCCAATTCAAGTTCAAGAATCACCAAACCCCTAAAATTTCATCCTCTTCATGCTAAGAAAAACAACTTGGTTTAAAATATCTATTCCATTCATAAAATACTGTCACTGTGTATTACTTTTCTCTATAGGGTACTCTTTTTTATAATTTTTTTAAAAGAAAAAATTAACGTATAACAATTTAATAATAATTTTTATAATTTTTTTAAAAGAAAAAATTAACGTATAACAATTTAATAATAATAATATGATAAAAAATGAAACCGGTTATCCGAACTCAAACAACTCCACGCGAGTGTGGTTTAAGCCTAAACCAAGTGACATCCACTCAAACATGTCTTTGGGTTGGCAGCGTTGAAAAAAATGGTAGGGATCCTGTCTCAATAATTCCCCTCGCAATTATAAAATTGTCTTGGACTATATCGACCACATGCACTAAGATCATTGCTTACTACAGATGTGCAATTGGGGTTTGTGACTTGTGATGACTTTCAAGATCCAACTAGATAAACAAACATTTGTTTGCGATAATAAGTATGTGGTTCTCATTATTCTTTGTGATCACTCCAAATTTTGTACAAATTGGATATTGTCTTGAGAAGGAGATTGATAATTTTTTTTCTTTTTTTTCTTTTTTTTTGTTTGGAATGTATCTATACATGAATCTAAGTACATGGACTTGGTTTGTTGCCATAACTTTTGATTTCTTTCAAATGGTTCACAAGTAACTATTGAGATAGGGACACATGCCCCCAAGATCCCTGGTTTCCATCAAAGTTCATAGTGTTACCAATTTCTACTTAGAAAAGGATAAATGAACAATTTCTTATTCAAATTGAGCTATGAGTTAAAATACTTGAATACTCACTTATTAGCTCACCCATCACCTTAATAACTTGTTTAGCCACTAACAAAATCTCCAACTTCCACTTCCTGAGACAGACAGAGAGAGCATAGTTAGTCAAGTGGAGTCTGGAATAGCCTGTTCACAAAAAGAAGGGAAAATGAAACAAATACTTTACCTTACCTATATCCAGTTTTTCAACATACCTAAAAAATTTTCTTTCCCACTTACCTTTTTGTTTGGTTTTAGGAGAAGAGAAAACTAAATACGTTTAATAAGCTCAAATGAAATAATTTTTTTGACTTATCTTTCCGTTCTAGTATTTGATTTGTCGAATTGAAATAGTAAAGATCTTTTCATAAAAAAGTCTGTTCTAAAAATAAATTTTAAAAAAAGTCTCTTTACATCAAAACTTGAGAAAAGATATTTTCAAAAGAAATTAAAAACCTATATAAAATTTTAGAGATTATTGTACCCTTCTTTTAATAAACAATAAATATTGCATAAATATTTTATTTCTCTTGATAGTATTTCTTCATTTGCTTTAATTAGAATTAGAGTTATTTTTATAATTATGTTGAATTTTATAGATAAATTATGTTTCAATAATTAAAATAATATGTTTGATATTTTAATGAAACTTTAGCCTGGGCTCATGAACGCACACCTTTAGCCAATTTGATTCGCTGGAGAGATAAACCAGTGGCCCTTTCCATTGTGCAAGCAAGATTAGTTGGATTAGCCCACTTTTCCGTAGGTTATATATTCACTTATGCGGCTTTCTTGATTGTAGATTTGGCTTTGTTAACTAGTAATTAATTACCGCTTTGGGAGAGGTTATAGGAAAAGGAAAAGCGGAGGGATAGAATCACTACATGATCACAGACACCTTTACCAAATCATATTAAAGAAATTATTTTAGTGAATGTCATTCAAGTAATAGTTTGTAAATGACGTACTTAATTAGTCTTATCATAAGTAAAATTCTATTATTGAATAATAATTTTTTCAAACACAAAAAAAAAAAATTCATCACTCTAATTTAGCTTTGCCTTCCAAACAATAGAGTAGAAAAAGTTTTTTTTAAAAAAAAAAAAATCATTCCATACCATTCCCGCATGCTAAAAACTTTGAAAATCTTTAAAGCTAAAAATTAGTGAATACTAATTGGCAGGAATGAAATGCCTGTTTGAAGAGAAAAAAATATTCCTCTCAATTTACTTCACTTTTCAATTTTATGCTACCAAAATAATATCAATATAGTATTTACATTTACTTCAACTTCCATTTTCCTTCCACATTTCACTACAACCAAACTTGTTACACAGTTATCTTCCTCCTCTCTCCCTCAAGTTGAAGAATACCGCTACCCGAATCAGGACATGCAATATCTTCTGTGCCATCAGATAACTCGGTCTCCACTCATTCTCTCTTCCATTGGGTACTTGATTGTCAAACCGTATTCCTCTGCATTCGGGCTCTAAGGCCATTATTATCTTAAGAAAAATCCAGCACAACTTTGATGCCGATACACAACACAAACAGACGTGCTGCTAGGTATTAGGATGGAATTCGTAGTAACAATATTTGCACCAAATTTACAAGCATAGATGGAATAGATTGTAGCTCTAAGATTGTCTTGAAATAGTACGATCAACAAAGCGAGATCTTAACAAGATTTTGAATCTTTGTTAATGAGAATTAATTTGATTTATGTCCTTCCGTTGTTAACGACAGAATCAGTCAATTGATTCCCCGACCACAGATGCAGAAAGATTTATGTACCACAGATGGTTCCAGATGATTAGCGATGTTGTCACCAACCTACGGTGACCCGAAAAGTCTGCAACTCTTGCTACTACTGGGCAATTTCTGCTTTTTCAGATGCCGAAGTAAAAGTTGCTGGGACTGTTGGATGGTCTCTAACAACAAGGCTAAGCACTTCAGGCCTTGCATAATGTCCAACCACATCGAAATCAAACTTTGCCCGTGTAATTTCTCCAAGATCTGTGAAACATATAGGGATAGCAAATGTAAGAATAAAATCCTTCAAATGAAAAACGTTTAGTTATCCAAACAAGGAAAGAAAGAGAGAAGAGAATTTGAAAAATATAGAGAAAGGACCACAATTAATTTGAGAGTTTCAGCATCAGGAAAAGAGACAGACAACAGACTGATATTCAGTGAAACTTCAACAATAAGTACAAAACACCCTCATCGGTGGTTAAAGGATATCTAATTGTTCAGATGATATATCTGGCCAGAAGGACTGCATAATTCTCCATTGCATAGAGCTTTAGAGCTGATTAGATGCCACAAATTTCTTCACTGTTTAAAGGCATTAAAACAATTTTGGGCTTGCTCTGAATTAACAAATTCTTACGATAGCAGGAAGAGAAAATAAGGTTGGAAAAACAAACACCTATATGCCAATTTCTTTTTCTTTACTACAAAACAAGCTAATGGTTTGACAATTTTAATACACAGTAACAAACCTAGATCTGCAGAGATGAGAGCCTCCCCTTCATAATTTGGTCCAGCAAGCACAGTTCCTGATGGTGAAATGATTACACTTCCACCAGCACAAACAACAGAATCAGGTGCAAGATCTTCTTCTATCCCAGAGAAGACGTATTCAGGTGGAGGCGGGTAATCTTTCCTTCGGCAGAACTGGTTGGCAGATAAAACAAAACATCCACCCTCAAGAGCAATGTGGGTCATTGATGCTTGCCATATGTCCCTGGCATCAGCAGTAGGTGCACAGTATATTTCAATGCCTACAAAGAAGAGGATGATTTCAGAACAGTTGAAGGCAAAAGCTTTAGTTAAAACCGAATTTTGTTACATTGTCATTACTCAACAGCCATAAATAGATACATGAATCAATAACTAACTGTATCTTAGCATTACTGAAGAATTTAAAAATGATTAAGAGTAGGATATCCCTCAAGTTAGGAAACATGATTTGTGTGGCAATCGTTCAGAGACAACTAGAAATTTTGGATTAGTCCAAGCATTGAAGAGAATCTCTGCTTCAAAGAGAACTCTAGAATTCCAAATACAAATGAAGAAAGTGAAGAACTTTGTTTTCTACACCAAGAAGTTAATGCTACGCCCAAAAGATGGCACCCTGCATTCCTCTCATAGACAGAATCAGAAAACACCGCACTTTTAGAAATGAGGTGCAAGCATATTCATTCCATTGAGTGTACAATCAATTGGCACTTTACATTTCAAGAAGTTATCTTTTCTAAGTGGATGAGAGTCCAGGCGGAGCTCAGAAATGTTTCCATAAAAGAGATTACTCACAGAAGCAAACACCAAAAACGGAATATCTTTTGACTAACAAGAAGTTATTCTGTCAATCATAGCGGCCAAAGTCTTAGTTTAAAACTAAAATGTAGAACAAAATACCTAGATAATCCTGACATGGGCCTGTAACTTGGATCTTCAAGCATACTACTTTGTTGAAAGGAATATAGAAATTCCAGCATTACCTTTAGCATACATTGCTGTCCTTAGAAGTGGCATTCTGTTCTCCCAACAAATGGCGGCACCAATTTTTCCTATTGGTGTCTCAAAAACTGGAATTGTAGATCCATCTCCAAATCCCCAAATCACACGTTCCAATGCTGTTGGCATGACTTTGCGATGCTTTCCAAGGTAATGGCCTTGAGTATCAAAAAACAGAACTGTACAGTATAGCGTATATCCATCTCTCTCTATCACACCCATCACTAAATACACTTTATATTTTCCAGCCATGGCTGCCAACCGATCAACCTCAGGACCTGAATTTTAGAAACAACAGTAACGTTTCCAAAACAGAGAGGATAGTAGAAATCACTCTTGTCTTAAAGAATAACCAAAGAAGACCAGAAATGATAATATGTTATGTAGACTTCAAATGCGAAAGTTTGCACCTAAAACTCGGAAAGCAACCTTAACCCAATGTACTGCCTGTTGGCCCTCAAACTATCTCAATTTACTGATTTTCTAGACTACTCCAAAATGATAACAACAGTTGAGGCTTCAGCTACTAAGTGATAGCTCTGAGCAACCTAAATCATGCTAACAAAGAAGTTATCTCTCTGGGGACTAACCAGCCATGGTCCCAGTATAGTAGTAAACAACCTTTCAAATCTTTCAAAGTAACTGTAACTTGCTCTAAGCAAGTTCCAGCAATATTTTTAAACCCACAAGGGCATTAAAGAAACAATTAGGAATTTTTTTAAAAAATAATAAAGCCATGGAAAGGCATCATCCCATTTCTTTCCCATCCCCTGTTCTAAATAACAACACAAGATCATAAAAATATTTCTTTCGCTGGCGCCCAAAAAGGATGCATTTAGCTTTTATTCTCTGTCCCCCTTACCAATTAAGCATTCATCTTCATTAAGCGGGAGCATGCAAAGCTACGGAGGACTTCCTTGTCCAGGGGAATAGGAAAGCTTTCTTCTTATGTTCCTCCTTTTTCATTTTGTTTCCCTTCCTATTTTCTTCTAATACAGTAATTTACTTGAGAAGATAGAGGAGAGGCTCTGACCTGGCACATCAAC
Source organism: Rauvolfia tetraphylla (assembly GCA_030512225.1). Taxonomy (NCBI): domain Eukaryota; kingdom Viridiplantae; phylum Streptophyta; class Magnoliopsida; order Gentianales; family Apocynaceae; genus Rauvolfia; species Rauvolfia tetraphylla. The sequence goes on from JAJQKT010000062.1 coordinate 4,177,374, forward strand.
CGCTGCAGCATGATACTTCCTAAAATCCTCCTTGCCCTTGGGCGTGCGATTACCAATTGAAACACCAAAACTAGACCCACGTGGATAACCGCCAATAAATGCTTCAGGAAACACAACCATCTGGGAACCATAACTAGCTGCTTCAGCAAGCAGCCTTTCAGCTTTATCTGCAAGAACATTAAACAATATGTTACCATCTCATTTCCAGAAAGTTTTCCATGTGCTCATGCAACTCTTCACAATATGATTAAAGCTTATTAAACAATATGTTACCATCTCATTTCCAGAAAGTTTTCCATGTGCTCATGCAACTCTTCACAATATGATTAAAGCTTATAAAACTTTCTTGTTCAAAATGTTATTTAAAAAAACACTATGATATGTGGAAAATTTCTTCAGCTCAAAGAGCAATTAAACTAATTATGTCCTATAATTCATTATCATCTTAGAAGATTTCACCCAGCATTTCGGGATGGATTTGGCTGTTGATTAATTATTCTATTGGCAGCTTCTAGACATGATAGATCAAAACCCAAGAATGCACATACACATTCCCCAGTACACTATACCATATGTATAAACACATTCAAAGCAGAAAGCATTCTTGCATGTCTTAAGCATAAGTGATATGAGGGGAACTTTCAGCTTCAATAACTAGTTAATCAGTCATAAATACCAGACAATCTCAGATCAACTTCAGCTGATTGGCTTTTTTGCAATGTTGAACAGCAGAAATTCCAAAATCATTTTTTTCACAGATAAATAGACATGTAACATACTCAGCATATAATATAACTCTTCTCGAAGTCACAAATTAGAATAATCCAAGAAATGTCAATAACTTTGGATAAAAGAAGGAAAGAGTTATTATTGCTTTCATTCCTATTCTACCTCCACTGCTTTACAAATTACAGCATGTCCAAATAAAAATGAAGAATGTCTATTTAAGACAAAGTAGAAGGTAGTATAAAAATTTTATGTTGCTTAATGAATACCAATCATGTATGACCTATTAGCTCACCCATTGCTTTAGAACAACTGGGATGATCCCTCAGATGTACAGGATGTACAATTTTTAGATAAAAGAAGAAATCAAAGAAAGAGGCTGAGGCATCCTCAAGAGTAATATTAAAAAAATATATCAATGAGACCTCCAATCTTTAAATGCAAATATATCAATAATAAGAGTCTATCACCAAAAGAGATGACAGATAAATAACTTTGGCCAAACTAGCAAAATATGCCTAAGGTTTACACTGATCCTTAGAAATCCAGTTATTCCTTTCTACCCATATCACCCAAAGAATTGAAAACCAAGCACATTGCTATAAAAATCTCCATCACTTATTCTTGCTAGAACTACAAAAACTTTTTTTGCTTGAATTCCAGAACCATATTAGGATATACACGCTTCTTATCCACTAAAGTAAATAAATTCTCTGAGAACTTCCTTTTTTTTTGGGGGATGGGTAATACGTTAGCCTTCTTCATTAGCTTCAAAGAAAAAATTCTCTGAGATCTTCCTTGCTTTGTGGCAATGAAGGAAAATGTAATCTTCACTGGATTTGCACATAAAGCACCTATTGGACTAAGAGCTTTAACGTGTCTTCTCACCAGCAATAAATCAATGGTGTTAATTCCATTAAGAACCATAGTCCTAGTGATTACTTTGACCCTGAACACATATCTGGACTATGTAGACGTACTATTTCTCTAATTTCTCTTAAAGTAACTGTCCTATACGCAATAAAGTCAGGAGTTTGATATCAATTTTACAGAAAGGAAACAGATAATTTTAGAAGGATCCATTGGTGAGCAATCACTACCACTTTGGGCTTTCAAATATAGGGCTGGATTCTTATAAATTAGATGAGACAATGAATCAAATAGTAAATACACCTGATGAAAGAAATTTAGTTTTAATAGCATGTCAAGCTGTCAACTATCTTTAGCCAACTGTGCAAATGAACAATGTTAACAACCGCCAAATGTAAGATGTTTGCCTCACAATAACTGACATGAGAACCAATGTTCTAGTGGGGCAAATCTTTCAAGAATATCCAATTATAAGTAGTGATTACTATCCACATCATATGCTCTAGATTCACTCACTTGGTATATGAAAGAAAAAGACAAAGAAGCTATGCCAACTTGTAAAGTTTGCCTCATCAACTGAAACTCATGCTTAGAATCTTGACCGATGTTTGTGGTCCACAAGCTCTTTATTTTTCAACTTTGCTCCATATATTTCTAAATCAAGAAATATGAACAAATACTAATTAATATGATCATGTCAACAACTATATTGATTTTGGTATACAAGATTATAATCTTAGAGAACTACAGTTGGTAACTTGAGTAAATATATTATGAAAGCATTCCAGCACAAGGTCGATAAAGTAAATTGATCATTTAATGGTCATTTTGAGCCCAAATCAAAGATGTCAAAGTCGTTAAAGTACATAACTAAGAATTGAACATGTCAGAAATTAGGTTGCGTATCCATTTTTAAGTGCTTAGCCATAAGAGGGGCATTCAATTCAGAACAGGTATAGCATCTACATATGCAAAACAATATCAGTTGACAATTAGGTGCAGAAGTTGAAGCATCTAAAATGCACTAGGATTCTGTACTCCTTTTGTCAAGCATGAATTTCGGAAAGATAACAACTTGCAACAAAAACAAAGGATGGAACCTGTATATTAACTCAACATGCTCCAACAATTCCATTCCAACTAATATGGGTACTCTTTTATGATTCTAAAGCGCAGTAATTTCCTTATCATTAATATGTCACTCTGTGAAACTTAACGAGCCAAGTATTCTTAATGAAACACCCAGGAGAACCAAACCAAGTTTAATCCAAGTCTCATTGAAGACGCTCTTCTAGCATCAACATCTTGTTTCCTCACAGATTTACCAGCTTCCTTTCAGCCCAATTATTTGGCAGGAGTCTATGGATAAGAAAGACTTCTAAAATCTGAAGTAGGAGATACTGTACGAGCAAAAGATGCCTATAATTTACTTTGCTCTGAGCTTGATAAATTTCTCACTGAAACTAACTTTAATAAAATCAACTGCATTCAAAATGAGAATAAGAATTAGGGAAATGAAAAGGAGTACATGGGCACTAAATGAATCATGATGTTTCACGCAATTATTGTGTCCAAATTTAATTAATTCAAGATAGAGCAAACCTATTCACAGTTTCCATCAACCTTGCGCACTTTCTAGAAAACATCCTCAACATTATTGCTTATCAACTGGGCTCTTCTAATGCATGCCTTACAACCTAACACTATTCCAACCTAGCAAGGCTCCCCATCAATCAAACAAACAAAATCATAACTTGGAAAGTCAGAAAATCATGAAACACAGATAATTTAACAAAGGGGTCAATAAAGAAATAACTGGAACTAAAACTAACCCAGAGTAGCAGGTGTATCATAGAATACGGTAGACGTCTGAACCACGGTGGCTCGGACAGTGGGTGCCGTGGAGTCAGCACCCATGTCAACTTCTGCAAACAATGGACCTTCATTGACCTGGGGGGTTGTTACTAAAGCCATTTTGATTAGCTTTTCTGTAGGCCCTTTAACTTCTTGGTTATCCAAGATTGATGACGACGATTGAGGAACTGGCGTTTGCATATGAATCTACCACTTAGAATTAACAAAATATACATTTTAGGTTCGTAGTAATTTATTTCTAACGTCGAGGCCAGAGATTTCTCTAGAATCTTTGAATTAGATTTCACTTTTATTTTTGGTTCAGAAATGATTGGATAAGAGATTAGTCTGACAAAGATTAGGAGTGGACTAGCAGTCTGCAGAAAGCCGCCCATGTGTCATGAGAATCTTGGCCAGCGTCCGTAAGCATAGTTTTCTTTTATTGTTTAAATTTATAGTGAAATTAGTTGGAGTTTAGTATTGAAAATTTTTTATTTTATATTTTGTAAATATAAATATTTTTATTTGAGAAGAATTGAGATTATAATTAAAATTATTTATATTGAATTTCTGATCCAATCTAGATACACCTCTAGATGAAAAAAGGCTATGGTCTATCATGGAAAAGAGAGTAGATGAAAAGAATAATGAGAATTGAATTGTAATGCTTAGATGGTTAACAAAAAGGACATAAGAGAAAGATATTACATTACATAATATTTTTTTTTATTTTTATATAAATATAAGTACTTTAGAGCAAGGATAATTTAGTCACTCTAAGAAAATTTATTAAGTATTTTATGAAACTAATATAAATTTTTTATTTTAAATCATATTTTTTCTCTTATAAATAATTTACTTTTATAAAATTCAAGATATAAAATCTCATATTCAAACTCTATTCAAATACACCTAAATAAAAAAGAGACTTATCTTTAATGTTTTAGCTAGTCCTTTTAGTCCTTGGTTCATTTCTTATTTTTTCCTTCATTTAGAAAAAATCAAGCATAACACCAAAACTTATCTCTCTTCTCTCGTTTCCTTTCCTTATATTTTCATCCATCCAAAGAATGCCTAAAAGTAGACTGAATTAGGGGAAAGGTTATACTCATTAGGCATAACATTTATTCCTTCCTCTTTACCTTTATAATAGTACAACATTTCTCAAAAACAATTGTAGAATATTGACGATTTTAATAGAATTTTAGATATTCTAGCACACTATATAGTGCATTATTTAATACACTATATGGAATTATATTATTAGTCAAAACCTATTAATTTCTTCTTAGTGCAATAATGTTATTACATTTAGTGTAATTTAATTGGTATATTAAATAACAAATTAAAGAAAAATTCTTGGGTGAACCTGGTCAAGATCCCACTTTGATAGATTTAGGTTTTGGTGTTTCAAATACTTGAGAAAAACTTTAGAAATATAAAAGTTGAATAGTAAATAATGAAAATATTTTCAACTGTATAAAATCTTTAAAAAAATTGTATATAGCAGTATCCTTCTTGATTTGGCCATAAATTTACATACTTCTTTCTCCACAAAAATATGCTCTCTACCATCTTTATTTTACTTTAAATTGGAATTTATTAGAATTTAAAATTTTAGAAGAATTCTTCATTTGATCCAAATTTGATATATTTTGAAGTAATTTTAATGCATTAGAGTATAATTTATTAAGTTTAGTAGAATTTCAACATAGTTTGGTAAAGCTCTATTCCCCACTTTGGAGCTTCCCCAAACTCTTCGCAAAGTCTTGATGGAGATTGGAGCTTCACTAGTATTTGGCAAAGAACCATTTGGTCCAATTTTTATAAATTTTTATTTTTAATTAAATTTTTATTTTTTATTTATAAGTTTTATTATTAAAATTAAGAATGTAAGCATTTTTATCTAATGGTACTTATAAATTTATTATAAAATTATTAAAAATAAATAATTAGAAAATAATTCAACTAAAAATTTAAAATTTGTCGAAGAAACCCTTCAAATCTATTTCTATTTTAATTTTTTTAAAAAGAAAGTTAAAGAGAGAGTTGAGAGAGTGGGGATAAGAGGGAAACAATTATTTTTTTATAAAGGAAAAAACGAAAATATAATTCTTGCACTTACAATTCATTTTTAAAAAATGAATTGAACATATGAATTTCTAAACTCGTGTATTTTTTACCTTCTAAAATAAAAAGTCTTTGAGATATATTTGAATATCATCTTATTTTTCCAAAAATGAATACAAAATTTTAAATTTAAAATTCACATTTCTTCTGCAAATAATAATTTTTACAAAATTCACAACAAAATTATCACAAACATTGACTTTATCTGATCATACCCTTAAATCAACAGGAACCGTTAGCAATTTTTATTTGAGATGGACTATTTCTTTTTCTTGGGCAAAGTAATCTCAAACTGATCCTCAAGAACCAAAATAGGCCTTCAAATTTTCCCTTTCTTTTCTTTTGAGGAATATATGTCATTACTATGAAACAACAAAATTTTATCATGGCAAATGAAGATCGTATGAAAATGGTGTCTTTACATTTTTATATTTTTCTTATGTATATTGTATGAGTATCAATTTTTTTACTAAAATAATTAATATAGTCTTTAGGTGTTTCTAACATTCTTTTTTTATTAAAAAAAAAATATGAGTGTTCAAAAATTGAACCGAACCAAATTAAAATTTTTAATTCGGTTTGATTTTGTAATTTTTTTCGAATTTTAACTTAGGTTATCGAATCGAAAATTAAATTAAAAAATTAATTAATTTTTTTAAAAAATAAACCAAATCGAACTGTCAAATCAAATAATAAAAAAATTCAATTCTATTTTTTAAAAAATCGAATCGAAAATTAAATATTAAAATTAGCACCGAACAAAAAAATCGTTTGAACACCCCAACAAATAAAAGTAAGACCTCGTCTTCATATTTCTCGTTAGAGCAAATCAGAAAACAAGAAAGCCCATGTACAAATCTTATCGCAAGTACTCCTCCAAAATAATTCAATTCTCTAGCGAATCATGATCAGGCATTGTAGTCCTTTTTTCATTTTTGCAACAGCAAAATTCTTTGTTTTTATGTAAATCGGAAAAGAAGAGAAAAGAAAGAAGAGTTTAGCCTTTCGAAGCTTAAACAACACGAGTTCCATTGAAATGGCCAAAAAAGAGGCTTTTCCCGGCAGAAACCATGCAACAAAAGGTAGGTACCAGAAAACGTAGGAAACCTTCACTGCTTACAACGCTTATAAAACTCTAACTGAAACTTGCCATCAACACAGATCTAATGATTCAAGAACCTCGCTAGCCGGCTTGGCTGCCCCTAAGGTTCATCTCTGGGAGTATCTGTATATATGAAGCGATGCTTTATGCATATCATCACTCGAGCTAAACAAGAGAAGGTTAACAGGTGATAACCTGAAAAACATGTGAATGGCACCATGGACAAACGAAAGTTTTGACAATGGCTTCCAATACTTAGATGACCATAAAAAAAATAAGCGTTTTATATGCTTAGTCTGAGGAACTATTTCTGGAAGGCTGTTGAATCAAATATACAATTTCTAAATGTTAGTCTGAGGGATTGCATCGAGAAAGGAAAGACTTGCTAATCTAAAATCCAATATTCCAACTATACCAATTATAAAAACACAACATGTAAAACACGTTCACCAGTAAACTTGCAAAACCAAACGTAAAGAAAAATGTCTTGATGCAACAAGATAAAACACAGACGAAACAACAGTTTCTTTTCAGGATACTCCGATCAGTTACAATAAAAACTAGCTAAAGGTCCAATATTACAAACCAACCATCCATCTAGAAGGACAATTATCGCAGACAGAGGAAGGTCATAAAACGGCAGACTAGAGCTAACCAAATAAAAGCACCCACTCTAGACTAGAAATCATCTTTCTGCAATCCAGAAAACAATATGCGTCCCCTGAACTTCTCAATTTCTCTTTCGTGGACAAACTCCAACAATTAACTCAGGAAATATATAATGGAAGTACCATAGGTATGTAGTAATTATTAAAAGTACTGTAATATGTTTTTTCTTTTTCTCTACTCAAGGAAACAGTCACTTGATATCAACAACTCAAAAGTTACAAAGGATTTATGCTCCACCTTTTAGACCCTAGGACAACATATATTCGGCAAACTACCAAGGATGTAATATGAAAGTAAATGCAGAAAGATATCTGGCCAACTACTTAAGAAGCAATCATGAAATCAAATGTAGTACACAAAAAGAATTATTTATCAAGAAAGAAGTAGCAAAACACCACAATCGTAGCAATCCTTTATCTACCAGGAAAAATTCTTTCCTTTCTACATGCAAACTACGTTAGAATTCTACAATAATTAAGCACATCTGATAGCCATTTTAAATGTAACTAGTGTGAAAGATGGACCAAGTTATTAATTGTAGATTATCAATTTGAAGGGCAATACCCAATACCAGAATATCCAAGTCCAGCATGATCATTCATATTTAGCCTATCTTGTAAGAAAAGGTAACTTGCATGTACTGAACCCAGAAATGCCAATTGCGAAAGACACACCTTAAGAAAAATGTAAACCTAAAGCACTTTGACATTATTTAAACATCAAATACATTTTGCCAGCTGGCATACATGAGGCTCTGCCAAGAATACTCATCAAGCACCTTAATGTTTCTTAGATACTACTGATCAAATGAGAAATACAACGAATGATTATGAAACTAATTTGCATAAACAAGCAAACCATATAATGCTAAAATCCAGTAGCAACATTGAACAATTAGAACAGATGTCTGAAATGTAGGAGCAAACTCAAAGCAAAGTGAAGTAAGCAAAACAGAGGAATGCATTTAAATAGCTCCGTGTGCTTTGAGTCTCTCCAACACAAAAGGAAAAAGAACATTTCGTTGAAAGCATGCTTCAAAAGTATGTATAACATCTCTAGAATCAATTAGAAGAAGATTCTCCAGCGGAGAAAAGTCAAAATTTATTACTAACTAAACACTTCACTCCGGAATTTTGCTAACAATACAGATTATCGGTCTATCATGTCTTGAACATTTTACAACACAACAGTTTCATGTAGTCTAAATATAAATGTTTCGTTGGGGTGCTACAAAATGTGTGTTTTCCATATCAGTTATTTAGAATGACATAGAAAAACACTGTGTTCATGAAAAAAAAAATCAAAATTTATAAGAGCACCTCATTCCTGAGCTCTATTTACAGACAAAGTATTATCTTAACCTCATTTCAGGATATCCTCCAATCAATTAAGTAAGATGCAGTAGTATGAACAGCCGGCTATGATCACTATCAGATTGTATTATTGAACCTTTATCTTCCTAATTCTGTACAGAAGAGACTCTATGGATTTCTGAATCCTTGAAATTTCATCTTGCCTAACTGCCTCAGATGCTTGATGTAGACTCTGGATGCCACGGCCTAAGCTGGCAATTGAAGGAGCTGCAGGAAAAGATTCAGCAGCACATTCAATTCCATCTCCATATATAAGCAAGCTGGCACAAGCAGCAACACTACAGCCAAAGGTAGCCCATGGCAGACAGCCTACTGGCTGAACACGACGTTTTCTCATAATTTCATAGAATGTCGTTCTTATGGCTGAGAGGCTAGTTTTCTCTGCAGAAGCTATCATACTGTGAGCAACGGCACGGATTTTCTCAGAAGAAGCAACCATCTTCAAAGCAGATGTTTTTGCTGCACCGGTCATTCCAGGGGCTACCACTTTTGATGGACCAAGAGTCTTCCCAAAAGCAAAGGTAACAACCTTCTGGGTCTGAGTCATCATAAGCTTAAGTGAGGCAGGAACTTTAAAAGTCAACATTTTTGCAAAAGTTGATGCCGGAACAACTTTGGAAAGGGAAGAAACCCCTAAAACTGCTGTTGCACCAGCTCCAACTGCTACAACTGGTTTCTCTGCAAGTAACCGCTTTCTATCACTACCATTTTGCATCTTATTTTCACAAACAGTGACCAGCTGTTTAACCATGTCCTTAATCTCCAAGGGAACAGGAGTATTCCAATGCCTCCTTAAGCCTGCTAAGCAACTGCTGTCAACTACTGCAACTATGGATTTAAATTCCTTAGTTTGGCTACGAAGTGCTTCTGCAACAAGTGCATGTGACTTGTCCTGAATAGGAAGCTCAGAAAATGTAGTTTCAGAACTAACGAGATTCCCCAGTTTCTCAATTGGAACTCGTCCCGCATTGTTTAGAGCGATTCTCAGGGCCTCAACTGCAATGCGAAATACATAAACTTCTGAAAGGAGTTGGCTATCAACAATTTCTCCCTTATTAATATCACAAAGCATCTTCTGTGCATGAGCTAAAGCCCTACCCATAGAAGGGATATCACCAAAAACATCGTGTAAATCAACCAGTAAGGGATATATGGATTGAGCGAATTGTGGTGCCTCAAAGTCCAATGTTGGCTGAACCACTTCAGAGCCCACACCCTTGAAAGAATCTAAATCGATCAAGTGCAAGGACAGTGATTTCACCATCTGGGATTGGATATCATTCATAACACAAAAAACATTTGAACTCAATGAGCCAATAGAAGTTGCTCTCCGTGGAACCAAACTGCCAGGCTGTAAACCAAAAGCATGGAGCTTGTTCCCCATTTCCTCCTCCTTCTCAGCCAAACATTCGCTATCTCCGCCACATTTAACAAAAGGTGACTCAAGCAACAGAAAAGATGCCCCGACTTCTTTAGCAGCTGTCTTAGCTGACAATAAATGACCATTAAAACCAATACCAAAAATCTCCTTCAGAACTAGATTCCCAGCAGCATTCTCATACTTCTCCTTATTTATCTTATGGAGAAAACAACTCCTCAATACTTCAAAAGATGAGGTTGGAACCATGTATTCGTCAGACTCTCTATCACTACTATGTCCAATCCAACTAAAAATACCATTTTTACAATCTTTTGAAGCCATTTCATCTATACGAAACCCATTCTCCATTGCCATGGGCCCTACTTGTACCATTACAGCATCAGGTTTAACCTCCCTAATAAGGCATTCCGCATCCAACGCAGACCTCTCAGATAAATTCTGAACACACAGAAGATATATTACAGCATGTGATTCTGGTTCCTGAATGGCGAAAGTAAATCTTTTTGTGCTTTCAGGTATTGCCAATTTCTTTATTGACGAATTTGAAGCCCTCAAATCGTCGAATTTAAAAACTGAAAAAGGCCAGAGATTTTGCACATAATTCAAAACCACCGTAGCCATAATCGCCAAAAGAATGTTACTTAACTTGTAATAACTACATAACAATTCTTTCTCTACAAAATCAAACAAAAATTAAAATACAGCTCATTCAGCGACATCCCAGATGAAAATCGGCAAATCCCAGTTCAGATTTTCGTCTTACTCAGAAAAAATACTTCAAGAATAAATACCAGAGCCTCGGATTTTTATGCGTCGTAGAGCAGGAAGGGTTTACTGAGTTACCTCACTAATGTATTGGGCGTGAAGGAGGACTCTAGGTGGGTGGCGGAGTGAGGAGATCTTTGCCCAATAACTTTTCAGCTTTGCTTTGCTTTTGTGTGGAAATCTTTGATTATATATGGATTTTGTCAAGACTTATTACTATATTATTAACCAATTAGAAAATGAAAATTTGTAAACTAATCAGCTACTTAATTTGAAAACATGCATATATATATATATATATATATATATATATAAATATATTTGGGCAGTGCTCTCAAAATGAAAATCGGAAAAGAAGCTTGCAAAAGTAAGAAAACTCATTTCTTTTATTTTACTTCGACTACTTTTGCTTCTTTAAAAGTTAAAAGTCTTTTTCATCATTTTTTTTTACAATTCTAACTCCTCATTAATATTTTTAACTCTTTAATTCTTAAAAATTTTTCTTTTGATATTTTGGTTCTAAAATATTAATGTATAAATATTTTAATAAGGGGTACAAAAAGACAGATAATTATAATTAAAGAATTAAAATAATTTTTAGAATACTTTAAAAATTAAAAAAAGTAAAATTATTTACAAGAACCAAACTAGTCAAATAAAAGCATTATGGACTAAAAATTTTAAAAATATTCACAAGGAATAAAGATGGCCAAAGAAATAAATTTAAGAGAAAAATAGCTAATTTGTCAAAAAATTTACTTTTTTTAAAAAGAACATCTATACAATATTATATTTTCTTTATTAGTAATTTCTCTATTAGCAAGTATATTTGTTATTCATTTATTGTGTAATTTCTATAACTAGTATGACTATTTTTTGGACTTAAATTTTTCTAAAATGTTACAATGGTTTATTTTTAATATTTAAGATATTAATTTACCGGTTAGTGATTTAAAAGATTTGACACAATAAAATAATTAATACAACTAAGGAAATAACTCAATTAGTAAAAGAATAGATCGAAAAGTTTTACCACATCATATATGAACTATTAATTGAAAGTCTTTTTTATCATTTTAACTATAAATATTTGTCAAAATATGAATTAATTTTATCAATTTTTAAAATTAAAAAATAGAGATTATAATTCTTATATTCCTTCTAAGTTAAAAATATAGAGAATATGAATAAAATGAGACTTGTATAAAAAATTTTATAGTATTTTAAAAAATTTCTCCTTAAGGAAATGTTCCTCAAAAAGAGAGGAGGAAAAAGAAGCACAAGAGAGTCAAATTGAAATTTGATCAACGCTTGGAGAACCAAATTGCAATTAGTAATAGCTTAATCACTAAAATCGATTAAAGCGTAATTAGCAAGCGATTGGATCATTAAAAAAAGAAAAAAGAAAATGAAAAGCGCGTGTTCTGTTAATCATTTGAATTTTCCGACGGCCCCCTCCTTTCTCCGGGAAATTCCAAATCCAATGACCGAACCGGTAGACTCAGTTTCCGGTTCAAGGTGTTGACCCGTTCGGAGCGGATCCTATCTCCGACGGCGGATTACCGCCGGGCCCCTTACTAGAATCCGGGACGTTTATCGACGTCGTCCAAAACGGAGGCGTAGAAAACGTCATGCAAACGAACCGAGGCTCCGAGACAGCTGCGGCAGAAACAACCACTGCCACAGCCGCGGAGGATTCCGTTGCCGCAGAAGCTACTCCGTCTTCACAGCGGCAGAGGAAAAAATTGCCGGATGAGCTGGTGGAGAGACCTAACTGGCTGCCGGAAGATTGGAAGGTGGAAGTAAGAGTCCGCTCTTCTGGTGCCACTGCTGGAACAACTGATAGAGTAATTTCTCTCTCCCTCTCTTTTATCCAACATAGATACTCTCTTTTTAAGTAATTTCTCCAACATAGAGTTGATGATAGATTTGCAAAAATGCTGAATTGATGATTACTTTAAAGAGATGATAGAGTTGATTATTATTGCAATAATGCTGAACTTACTCGCGGGTACCGTGTTTTTTAAGTAATTTCTCTCACCCTCCAAATTTTAATTCAGTTTGGAGTATTGAGTTTAGATTGCAGAGGATGATGCTTGCCGTGGAGTTTTAATTACATTGTTTCGATATTGTAGCCCTGCTAATGAATTCGTAGTCACAATATTGTTGCCTGAGGAGAGTAAAAGAAATGTAGGGGGATGGTAGATTACATACTTAGATAGTGGGACCTATTTAAATTACTGCCTTTCTATTGCTTATTGAAGCATCATTAGCATGTCGCTTCTGCCTTGTGATGAGGGCGTGCTGTATTTGGATACTATTTTTGGTCCCTTGGATGTGATGAAATATTTGGAGTTACCTGAAACAAATAAAAGCAGTTGAAGCTTTGAAGCCGTTTAATATGGTAAACATCAAGATATGCTAAAATTGCATAGAGTAGAATAGTGGTGAAGTTTACCTGCTCTTGTGATTTCTCTAGTTATGTTACTATAACTTTTGAAATTCTATCCGTTCCTTTTATGCTCATTGCACCGTGTGGTTTAGCTTTGTAATGTTTGAGCAGCAGTCTTACCATGGGCTGTCATGTCTCATTTTCTTTATCTGCTCTTTGTTACCATAGAAGAAACAGAGATTACTATCTTGCCAGATTTATGGTTGCTTCCTGTAATGCAGTTGCATTTGATGATTCTTTGAAAGCAATACAGGTGGTGAGAGAGTTTCTGGGCGAAGAAGTATGTTGTCTATATTTACTTAACTTAAGTACCATATTGATAGGTAGAGGATATAACTACTTTGTATAGTTGCAGTTCATCATTGAGAGCGTGAGAACAACATCATTAGTAATTAGAAAAGAAAAGGATTTGAGTCCTTGGAAGCAACTGAAAAGGATTTTGACGCTTTGATGCTTGGTGGTTGTGGGAGACTTAAAAACAAGCCAGTTATTTAATGTTTTTTATTGCCTGAATAAATCTTTTTTCGGGTCAGTTTTAACTGTAATCATGGCTTTCTGAGCATACAAGTATATAACATAATTTAGTTCATTCATTGAATTATATTCCATGTGATAAGAATAAAAATTATGGTGATACAACTTCAGAATATGAATCAACTGCTCCATTAATAATCCAAAATGAACGATTATGCCAAAATTTTCTCCATTAATAGTCCAAAACAATGATTATGCCAAAATTTTCTTACTTTTGTAAAATTACTGGTAAAGAATTGAGTTCTTTCTATAATCAGAAAAAAAAAAAGAAAATCTCTGCAAGCAACACATAATAGAATTTCATAAACTATTTAATTAGTCTGCATATGTATTTCTGGTTAACAATGGAAACTTTCATTGTTCATGGAAAATACTGAAGTATGCTACTAGTCTATAGTGTATAGTCTTTTCCCAGAGAAATAGTTAAACATTAAATATTGGAAAATTCTAGTATTATACCTGAATCATAGTCATTTCTCAAGTCACTAGAGAGATTTTACTATATAGAGCACCAAGTATGGATTGATGAAGAAAAATCATATACTTCCATGTAGTTTGATGAGGTCTTCATATTAACTTTTATGGCCACTTTCTTATTCTGAGGTCTTGTACGAATTGCCCCTAAAGATTTTTCTCCAACAAAATGAAAAGGAAAGGAGGCAATAGCAGATAGAAGTTTAAGTTCTCCTGTTGAATATCTAAGTTGAATGTGTTAGATAAGAGTGCTCCAAATTGCTTTCTGATGAGTTTACTACTTTCTGGAATGTTCTATATTTAACATTGCTACTTTCTGAAATGCTGATATTTTTACGAGGAAAAAAATGGATTAATGAAGTTATAATGGGCTTTCATTTTAATTTAATTATTATAGAAACTAATACATATTTATTCTTCATTGACAGGATCTTATTTGGTAAACTATTTCGTCAGTTTCATTTCCACCAGCAGTTTAACTGAAATATGTAGATATTAGTGTAATCTTCTGCTTTTAGTGGAAAATCTTTATATTGAGCAATATAATTCATCTTTGTTATCCCTGTTCCAATTTCTTGATGAACATTGTCAAAAAGTACAATTTTGTCTCTCCTTCAGAAATAAAAGAAATTTATTGGTGCAAGTGTGAACCTTCTTACTTTTCATTCTCGAAACCCTATGCTAAATAAAACCTTTTTGACTGAAGCTTTCTATTGTATCTGGTCAATTATTTGTCAGATTTGGCTTTTGTCTAGGTTCCTTGTATCTGAAATTAGTTCTTGCTGGACAAAGAAGTTACAGTCGATTGACGATTCTTGTAATGATCAACTGTTGCTCTTTAAATTAGGTGTTGTTTTCATGTCTAATCAAAATCTTGGGTTATATGTACAGTCCTAGGTGTTTCAATGTTGAATGTATAAAGATTACTCTCCTCCGCAGTAGTTTAATCCATTAGGTGAGGGGGGTAAGTAAAACATGGTGTAGGGCAAGAGTCCTGTGTCTAAGTTCATCACCACCGTGGAATGCGAAAAAAACGTGGATGTGATGGATCAATAGTGAAAAGTGGTCAAAGGTGTAAATAAACCAAGCCGTTTTCATATGTTTATGAAGAAGCTCAATCAAAGCTCTGCTCAAGCTCCGGTTGCTTGAGTTTGAGTTACTCGAGTAATATGCTAGTGAAGCTCAAGCTTAATGAAGCTAGGCTAGTCGCGCGACTTATAAGCTCAACATATGTATTCTATATTCTATTCTTATATTCTCCCATCGTTCGGAATTGAATGTCAACATTTCCTTTTTAGGTTGTCCAGGATTCAAAGTCTACTTTCTTAAAATTGTCATATATTTTGTCTAAACTTCCATTACTAACTTTCTTAATATGAGGAATTAAACTCCAGTAACACAATGGTCCCACAACTAGCCCCTTAAACTCCCATAATTTAAGGGATTTAAAGTCCATTCACTCATGGGTCATAGTAATTAGCCTATAGTGAAACCACTCTCCTTAAATTTTTTAAAAGTCAAAATAGGACATTTTTTTTCTGGATGGAGGGAGTATTATTTTATACAAATAACTTTGTGCTGAACTAATAATGATCATACTTCTAAGCCTTTATATTTGTCGACTTCCTCCAGATATTGAGAAATCAATCAAACAAGCATATAAACACTTAATTTCTCATGATAATATTTGTTAAAAAAGGGCTTGGATTTTCACCAAGCACCCATTGAGGTGTCTCTTCCAATTTTCACCAAGCTTGACTTAATATAGTCAAAGCTGGCTGAACCCGAATTGCTCTTACCCTCTAGCCCACATATGATGGGACATCTTAAAGTATTTATATATGTAAATTATAGCCCCTACTTTGGCAGCTTAAGCTTTTAGATGTGGTAGTAATTTAACAAGGGGAATTTGTGTTTACGAGATTCTTGGTTATGATTCTTAAAATAAGATTTTGATTAAAGAAGTTATTCATCTGAATAAAGTAAGTTACTGGGATCTAAATTGCAGTTTAATTCTGTTTGGGATTACAAAATATTTTAGGGGAGGTTTATGGATGGAACACAAGATAGCGCATCATTTTATGTGTAATTGAGTCAAAATGTTTCTGAACTATGACACATGAAATATATTTGTTATACTAATTGAATACAAAGCTTTGCCATGTTTGAATTATACATGCCTGTGGTAGAACAGATATAATCATGGTATCAGTTTACAACTTTACATAGCATAACTAGACTCTTGCATCATTATTTCTATTTATATTCAGGTCTAGGTTCTCTTTGAACCATAGTACATGTATATGCCATTGGATCTTCTTAGAGAAGCTTTCTTGTGCTTGTTATATATTTACAATGTTCATGTTTTCCATGGTAGGACTTGTGCAAATGGTATATGAAACATACAACATGCAATTTTTTGCCATTGAATAATAAACTGTATTCCGGTCTAGGATACAGGATTCTCTTTCTGGACTATTTAAATGCATATGCTGTTGGCCACAACTTGATTATGTCTCTGTGCTATTCTTTGAATATACAACTAGTACCTTTCGATGTTATGACAGGTATTAATAGTATCAGTTGACGTATCACATCCAAACTTCTATTTATTGTATTTGAAATTTATATAGATACAACTTATCTGTTTAAATCAACAAAAATGGACACAGTATTGGGCTTACCAAGACAAATTTCTTATCATTTGGTTTTAATAAAATCGTTATTAAAAGCACATCTATTAGAGTGATCCATGTTTTCCTTGGTAGGAAAGTTGTAAAATGTATAGTAGTTACATGCCATATTGGGATATTTATCTATTGTGTCAAATTGCAATTTGGTTTGAATACATTGTATGTTGCTAACTCACCATATTGGGATGCTTGAATCATTGTACATCAAATTGGATTGCGGTCCCCAATAGATTGTATATTAATAACATACTGTAGCGGGAAGATTTTATTCTATTTAAAGCTACCTATCCTCAACCAAAGTATATGACTCTATCCTTTTCGGCAACATGGCTAGTATATATACCTTCTCTGTTGTCACTTTAAGGCATCTGAGGTTTAGGTGCTAGGCTTTCAGATTCTGTTTTCAAGTTTTTTTTACAAGTCATCCTTGTTTCGTGAGTCAGCATGCCTACTAGATTGTTTGGACAGACTGTTTCGGTCGGAACTTGCTCTAATCTTCAAGAGTCTAAGTTGTCCATCCGCTTGTTTGGTAGAACCATATCTTTGAATCAGGAAATGGGTAGGGTTTCAAATGATGAAAAACCAACTATTGATGATAGACCTGCACTGTTGCAGCAGTCAGAGAAACCAAAAGCAAGGAAGGTCTTTGAGAGACCGGAGTGGTTGCCAGAGGACTGGGTTTTCAAGTGAAAAACCGGTCCTTTGGTAAAATAGCTGACAAAGTAATTTCTTTCATCATTTGAATTTGAGATGATAATTTACAATATATCATTGATGATTTACCTGTCCACTACTTGTTTCTGCAGTACTTCATAAGCCATTTCTTCTCCATGCTTATAATTGCAAAACTCCTGGTTAGCTCTAGCACCTTGTATGAGCTCTATGTGACTTCTAACTTCAGAGCTTTTTGAAGATAAATGAGTCTGTTGCTGTGTAGTGGACTTTATACCTCAACTCCCTTGTGACATTGTGGCAATGTGACTTCATGCATTCTATGTGCTATTGGCCTTCATTTTTCACGTTTAGTTGAGTAAACACTCTTTAACATGGATCCTCTTGTTCTTTTGGTTTTTCTTTTCCTCTTTTTATCTTCTGGGCTGTGGTTGGAGAAAATGCTGGAACATTTGTGTCCAGTAACTTTTAGATGTGGATCCTTAAGATCTATTTGTGTCAAGATCCGGAGACATCTATCTGTTATGATCCAAATGATTTCCTGGGTAAATGTTAGGTGGCCAGTGGCCTTGCTGGTGAAAAGCTGTGTGTCTGCATATAAAGTAGTGAAGATGAGAATTGGAGGGCAAAATTGACCTTGACCTGTTGAGTCATTCTTGTTACGTGCTAATGCTATTTCCGGGTCTATGATAATTCTTTGAACTGAGTTGAGCATATCCACTGGGCTGTGCGTAAGTAATTTCATCTTCTCCTTTTTTGTGCAGTATTACTTTTCGCCATCGGGGCAGAAGCTCCGTTCGAAGAATGAGGTTCTCCACTTCTTGGAAACAGGAATGAAGTTAAAGAGGAAACTGAAAACTGTAGATGGAGCATCTGTAAGTGATCGAATGGTGTACCATGAAGTTTCTTGATAGACTTCTGAAACTGTTTCATCAATCATCAGAGTCCTCAAAATGTTTCCTTTCAGTTTATGTCACAACTGCACATTCTCTTTTGCAGGCTTCCGATAGCTTTGCTGGTCCCAAGCAAATGAAGTCAAAAGAAAATGTTAAGAACTTTAGCAGCCTCAGTAATTTCGACTTCAACAATCCACCACAGTCCGTGGATTATACCTCTACAGAAGAAGGCAACTTTAATGCCTCAATTAACAATAAGATGCTCCCAGAATCTGAGATGGCTGAATGGGATAAGGTATTTTCGCATGTGACTCAGCTAGATAGCAACATTGGTGCCGTTTGAGACGTAGAGAAACACATAAGCAGCAAAAGGACATACATTTCTTCTGATCTTTATAGCACTAGGGACTTAGAATTTGATAGCATTGTCTCTCTCTCTCTCTCTGTGTTTCTTTTTCTTTTTTCTTTTTTTTGATAGCTCTCTATGTTTAAAAGAATTTCCTTTTGCTTGCACCATGATTTTGGATGTCCTTTAATACAAGTTAGTTCCCCTGATGTTAATTTGTTATTCAAATTTGTATTCTCTCTCTTCACCGCCCACCCCCTTCTCTTTATATATATATATATATATTACTCTATGCCCATTGCTAATTGTTTCTTCAATGTTTCTAATTGTAACCCCTTGTTCTATTTCCCCTTTTTCTTACCTTACTTGTAGCCCGAAATAGTTACGGGAAGTGCACCTCCCGCGGGAAAGTTCCGCGAGGTCAACATTACCTCTCGATCTCAAAATATTGCTCAGGTGCATATGCCCAAGAGAAAAAAGAAAAGAAAAGAAAAGCGATGGTATTATTAGAAAAGATAGAGATTACATTTAGCAATACCTAATTAATAATCTACATTACTTCGTTCTTTGACTCTTACTTGATCAAACCAACTAAAATGGCCATCTTCAACTTTTTCATTTCCTTAATCATTCGGTATTTAATAATATTGAAAGAGATATAAACAATTATATTCATAAAAAGTATAATATTGTATCTTCATTAATTAAATTTGTAAAACGGGTTAAATGCTCCGAGCTTAGCCAAAGCTCGAACTTATTCACGTTGAGTTTGTTTTGAACCCAAGTTTCACCCTTATGAGCTTGAGCTAGACTCAAACTGGTCTGAAAGAATTTTTTTGGCTAATTGAATTGATTTTTTTTGTAAAGAAAAATTTTATCTATAAGTATAAATTAAAAATTTTGTACGTAAAAGTTAACTGCTTATAATCATTAGCTAGAATGGAGAAAGTTTAAAAAGAACTTTAATACATGAGGGATTTATAATTTACATATCTAAAAATTCAAAATTATGAAATAAAAGTAGATCAACATTGGATATTTGCATCAAATAATCATATGCTTGAGGAGACATGAATATATTAAATAATTAAATACATATATTAACTATTAAGTAATAAAATAAGAAGAATATAAGTATTAAGTAATAAAATAAGAAGAATATAAGCATTAAGTAATTAGTATTTTTTTATCTTTTTAAATTTAAGTTGAATAATGAAAGAAAAGTAAAAATATTTTTATTTTGTAACTTTGCTTTAAGCTAACCATGCAAAAGATTTATGCATTCATGAACTATATGTATGTATGTATGTATAATATATATATATATATATATATATATATATATATATATATATATATATATATATATATACATACATATATACATATATATACATACATATATGTGTGTAGTGAAAATATTATTTTTCATATCATTTTTCTTTCAATGAAATTATATAAATTATAATTATAAACAAATTACATGTAGATAAGATGTTGTGTATTTTTATATAGTAAAAAAAGTAGAACTCATTAACATTGTTTTGATGTACCAATTAAAATAATTAAAGATAAAAGTTAATAGTGAAAAACAACATAATAACATATGAAGATAGAAACACATTATAATAAGTATAAGAGTAATATATATGCTAATTGTCACTATAACTATTAGACATTAAGATTATTTACATATAGCCAAAAAAAGAATTATTTACATTAATAAGTATATGTTTATGTGACTAATAAATACTTATAATGAGAAGAATGAACAGAAATTAGTTAACTATGATCGTAATATTTTTAATATATACAAATATATGAAATCAATATCCTTTTCCGAAGAAAAAAAATATACAAATATGTAGAATCCTTTAAGTCCTCACCATTTTACTTTGGAAAAAATGAGAAACACTTTTTCTAACATATATACATATAAATTTTATATATTATAACTTTGAAGTGCTTGAAATAAAAAATTGATATATCAAATTTCTAAAAAATAATATGTCAACAAAATTATTTATAGAAAGAAAAATAATTACTCTATAAAATTGTAATATATTAATAATATAGTACTATTCATAAACTATTACTATGATATCAATAAATTATAATATATAATTATAAAATATTAATATTACTATATTAATGGTAGGACCAAGTCTATACAAGCTTGAGCTCTGCAAAAAAATATTTACGAGCTCATTCTTAAATCTTGGGTCTGGTTTAGCTTGAAAAAAGCTTGGCCCAAGAATTTCGACTTAGACAGGGCTAACCTCAGACTAGTATAGTTCGATTGATAGTCCTATTATTAGTTATTCTTTATAAAATAATCTTAAAAATCATACAAAAAATTACATTACAAAGTATTACTTTCTCTATTTATAATTAAATATTTTATTTTGATTTAATATAAAATTAAGAATAATAATTTAATTATAAAAAATACTAATATTATTTTTAATTAAATAGACTAATGGTGAGACTGCATGCTAGTAGAACTTAAATCCTACAAATTCAAAGAGTAAGAGAGGTTAGTAGTAGAGCCTTTGTGTTAGTAGAGTTTACTTTTTTTAAATTAAAAAAGTTATTAATAGAAGTTTATATAAATTATATAATAATTTTTTTAAAAATAGACATTTAATTGTGACATTTTAAAAAATGTGCACATTTAATTATGGATGGATTGAATATTTTGTCTTCAATATATATTCCAAAGAAGTATTGACTAAAGCTTGACAAAAAAAAAAAAGATATTCTACTGAATTCGTAAGTTATTTAAATTCATCTCGCCTGATGATTAGAGCTGTATTCGAAAATGAACGCCCTTGTGTTTTCCAGCTTGATTTGTATAGCAGTTAAACACTTTTTGAATTTGTTCAATTATTGTTTTGTGGTTAAAATTTTGTTCGAAAAAATTTGTTTATTTATTTATAAAGTTTGAAGCTCATTCATGTTCGACTCATTTAATATTTGTAAATTGTTCCAATAACTCGAATAATGTTTCAGCTCGAGTTATTTGAATAGAATAATTAATAATAATAATAAAATAATAAATAATAAAGTAAGAAAATAAATTTTAATATTATATAAATAAATAAGTTGATACAAATTTCAAAATAATATATACTCCATCCGTTTCATTTCTAATAACTCTCTTACTATATTGGAATGTTTTAAAATAATTAGTACTTTTCATAAAAATAAATATTTTAATATATTACATACTATTAATTAATTACTAACTCTATTATATATTATTTTTATATATCTAGATTTGAAATAAAAACCTTATGTTCCACATGCTTCTTACTTTTTATTATATTATATTACTTTTATAATACAATTCAAACTTTCACATAAAACTACATATCTTATCAAATATTATCAAAATAAATGAGACGAAGAGATTAAAAATAATAAATTTACATACATGTTAGCGAATGTTTGAATTTATTTGTGAAAAATTTTGTATTCGTTTAATTAATAAAAGAACTATTTTTACAGTTCGAGTTTGACTCGAACACCAAAAATTAAATGGACGAACAATAATTGAATATAAACGAATTTTGTTCGCAAATATTCACTTCAAAAAAACAACTTTATTGATAATCTAACTAAAAATTTATTAATAACAATATAACTATTTAAAAATATTATAAACCATGAAACGTTTTCTTTTTTTTTTCTCGTGTTTGCTACATTGTTTGAGGAGATCTAAATTCATCATAGACCTTTGCTTAGTAAGATGTACAACAGTAGAAAATTACAATATTGCAATAGATTATCCAAATTTGTTGCGCAATCATAATTCAACTTGAAATTGCAATTATTAGAAATAAAAATATTTCAACTTGAAAGTTTATTACATTTTACATTAACCTTAATTGCTAAAAAAAATTGAACTTAGATTAACTTTAACTGCTTATACTTATTTTAATATTTGAAAGGACAAAAATGCATATGTTTATAAGAGCATTTTTTTTTGAAAATTTCTTTATACATGACGATTTTATTGATACATGATAATTTTTAAAAATTTTAACTTTTTATAAATATAATTTTTTATTTTAAAAAAAGTGGTGGTGCATCCAAGTTGGGGCACCACTATAGCTGGAGGCACCCAGCTCCCTTTTTTTCTTTTTTATTTCTTTTTAAAATATAATAAAAATTATATTTTTTTATTAATTTTTAAGATTTTTATTTTTAATTTTTTATATTTTTTATTAAGATTTACATAATTCAATGATAATGATTTAAAATCAATTTAAAATTTCAATCAATTACAATTTTAAAGAACCTATTTTTTATTTTATTTTTTAAAAATTTAAATAGCTAATTAAATTCAATTGGAGTTTGGTATCCTTTTCCTATTTCAATTAATTAAAATAATTTAAAATTAATTGAATATTTGATTACAATTAACAATAATCTTCTAAATTTTCACTATTATATCTTACTTTGAAGACTTAAATAGGTGATCAAATTCAATTAGGATTTAACATCCTTTTCCAATCACAACTAGTTTGTATTAGTATACTCTTATACCTATATAAGAAAATTTTTCAGTCAAGAGGTAAAATTGACAAAGAAGCAAAGAGCTCTACAGACAGAAAACAAAGAGAAAAAGGCAATTGTAAATTTGGAATAAAGCTTTCAACTTCAACTTTGGTCTAGGTTTGTTGTCTTGTTTTTTTATTTTTTAGTAATTTCTTCACATTTAATATAACTTACATGTCTGACTTTTACAACATAAAATGTTAATTAAGATTAAAAATTATGTCTTTTACTTAGTTTCACAAATGAAATTTTAGTACCATAGAAGAGATAACCGAGCTATTTTATATCATCATTTTTCTTTCTATTATGTCATCTTAATTCTATCATTTAATTTTTAATATCCTCTGATTATTGATTTGATTAATCTCAATAAAGCCAAAGCAGTTATATTAGGTTTATAATCAAGTTGCAAACTCCAAAGATTGAAAGAAACATCATAGAAAATTATAAATATCTTCTAGTTTTAGGCATATACATAATCGTGTGTTATACATTAATGCATACACAAGGTATGTATTTCTATTAAATATTTATTTAAACATTCCTTGTTTCTCTTTCTGTTATTTTAGTAATTTTTATAAGTATTACCACAATCTTGTTATAATTTTCATAGAAATAAATAAACTCAATTTATAATTTTTAATAACTATAGATAGCCAATAAGGTTTAAAAAATTGTAGATTATTGACAAGTTACTAGTTAGACCATATCAATTCCACTTCCAATAGCTACAACCCAATACTCTCATATGCATCATCACCAAATAGTGTAGACAGTACGAATCCTATGCAATTTGACTCTCTCTTGGAAATGAGTCACAGGAAGAGGATGTGATATTTAACTAGTCAGAAGAGGACGGTTCTCAAAGCTATAATTTAGGATATTTTTCTCCAAATGCTACACATTGAAAGAGTCCTGTTATAAGACACGACAAAGGGAAAAGTCTTTTTTAGTTTTTTCGAAGGCGAAGCATGATATCATTTGCTATGCCTTAGGGACGAGAGTGTAGGGATGGATATAGCACATATCCTTCTTTTGGTGCTCGTATGATGAATTCTGGCATCCTTCATGCAGTAGCTGTCAATATTTTAGAACCACTTCATGATGACCAAACTAGGATCAAAGCCAAGAATAAGGCTCGACAAGAGTATAATCATAACTCTAGGCGTATATATAAGTGGATGCTTCAGGGACCAACCAAAGGAGGTCCACAGGATCATTGTTTGTTACTTAGCTTTGGTGGCCATGTTGCTTCTACTATTTATCATAATGAAGTTCGTGCAACTACATATAATTTATTTGCAACTTTTTTATAATCATCCTTAGTTTTGTATGACATGCTATCAACTCACAAATTTCTTTGTGCTGATCTAGTATCAATTTCATAGCTGATGGATGCCCCTATTGATAGCCCCTATTGATAACAACCAAGAGCATGATTGTATTGCCCTTCATGAACAATTAACTACCAACTATCTTCCTCTACATCGGCTCTTTTTAGTAAAAACAGATAATTACATTTTCTGGTTGTGGTCTGTTTGCTAGTCCTTTTGATAACATTAGTTTTCATCTTATGTATTTACCAGATCTCTCATAATTGATACATACTCGATCCTTTTTGCTTCGCCCTTTATTTTTCTTTGAAGATAGAATTGCGAAGAACATATTTAATGGATTAACAACATTTGTCACCCACACTTGTAATGCGTCTCTGGTAGAAAATTAAAAATTTATGTAAAAAAACTCTTCAAAATTTTTCTATAATGTATTACCTTCTAATATTGTCATTCTAGAATATAAAATATTGATACTGATTAATAATAAATTTCTTTTTAAGAGTAAGTTTACTTACCGGTAGAGAGATTAAACAACCCCCAGATCGCTTCCCTCAGTCAGCGGGAGGCCTAGTCGATGTAGGCCCTCAAACCAAACGGCGGGCAGCCCAGTCGAAGGAGTAGTTCACTTACCTGTTTGTACATATACTGCCCAACATTTGATTGTTGGCGCCCACGTGAGATGCCAACAACCTAAGGGGTACCACCGTCCTTGGTAGGTTGCCTCTAACTTGATGCACGTAGTATTTTGGCGCAACACTATTTTCACTTATTTTTTTTAAAAATAAATTAATATACTTTTATCTCAATATCAACACAATTTGAATGCATAGATGAATTTTGACCATCCATTAGGTACCACCATGTAGTGATTATTGTAAAATGAAAGAAATAAATATAACGTAATAAATTTATAGATATTATACAATATTTGAAGGATAAAAATATTAAAAAAGTATCTTTTATTAATAAAATCATCATACATATAGTATTTATGATTTTTTCAGCCCAACTACGTGCAAAGTACTATCATTATGACAATAAAAAAAAGGAAACAAAAAAAGAGGGGGAGGGGGGAAAGGAAGGCAGAAGAGTTCTGGCCACTTTTATTAATTAGACTATTCATTATCCATAAATACAATTAATTTTTATGGAGTGAGATCTAAACATCGGTCATTCCTATTATTTAAATTGTTACCTTACTAACTAATATGGACATGTAGGGCTTTTACTGTGTTTGACCATTTAAAAAAAATACTGAAATTGACCTGAATGAGGTTGGGATGTACTTGAATGGCCAAAATTATTTCATATGGCATTGTATCTTTTGATGTGTTATAACACCGTTTCATTTGGAGTAATAGGTTTTATAATGCCACACAACCCAAGCATTATTTTCAAATATGCACAACAGCAGCGACGACCACTAGCCTTCTTCTTTAGTAGCGGCGACCACCAGCGAGATTCACAAGCAATGGCCTTCTTCTTGCAGCGGCGACCAGGTTAGGTACTGCCTCCTCCCTCCCTCCCTCTGTTTTTTTTTCCTTGGTTTTTTTGCAAATTTTTTGCAGTGTTGCCGCCTAAGATGAAGGTTTCTTCCATTCTTGTTTCTTCCATTGTGTTGTTGACTAAATCATTTTTTTTCTTTTCCTGTGTCAATCTTGAGCTTTCTTTTTCTTTTGTCTTTCTTTATCCTTATTATTTTTAAGAAAGAGGGGGTTGCAAGAGACCTTCGGAAACAACCTTATATAGCCGCGTTTGTTTAGGTGATGACACGAAACTACAACTACACATATGTAAAGTAGTGAAAGGACACAACACATGCTTGCTGCTTATGGTCAAGGAGCATATCTTGAAAATAGATGTGGGCTCAAAGTATTGTAGGAATTACAAGTTGAAGCACGTAAGAAAAGATTACATAAAGTTAAAGCAAAAGGAAAAAAACAAAAGAGATAAAGTGAAAGGATAAAAAGACAAATTGAAAAAGATATGTGTTACGCAAAGTTATATCAATCAAAAGTATATAACGATATAACGCCACATGATATGATATTATATAAGTCATTATGATGTTAAAGTTATAATATCATTTCATATAGCATTACGTGAGTATAATGACATTTGAAATGACGTTATAACAGATATAACGTAATATAAAATGGCATTATGGCTATTGACGCACCTCCCACACCGATCAGATCTAATTTAGTGTATTTTTTAGAAAAGAGGGTCAAAGTTAGTAAAGACCCTGGAGATGTAAGTACAGTGCAAAGTTTGGGTTAGACAGTGGAGATTACTAAATGTAACACTCTTTTACTAAATGCAACACTCTCAATAAAAAAATTCAAATGATCTCGTGCATATTTTCAAAGACTCCGGTATTTCATTCTATCAACAAATTTCATTGTGAAACTTGAAGATAGTACAAATGAAAAAATTAAAAAACAAATAATTATGCAATCTGGAAGTAAATTCTATAATAAAATTAACTTTTGATTGAATGAACTATACTTCAAAAGAAAAAGAAAAAAGAAGAAAAAACAAAAAGGAACAAACAACTGGGAGTGGCCAGGCCATTTTCCAAGCGTTGGGTGCAAATGCATCAAGTTGTTTACCAACATTTATGAAAGTATATACTCACTCAAAGTTTGGTTCCTGTTCAAGCTGACTGAGCTCGTGCTTGGACCCGAGGTCGCATGAGCAATATTAAAAATAAGGGCTATGATTAAAATTAATTTTTAATGACTCAAAAACATAAGAAATGACTTCAAATTTAAGTTCAAAGTAAAAGAAATTTGGAGTGGGACAAGAGAGAGGGTTTTAGAATTCGAAAGATTATAAAAATATGGCAAGGTAATTTAAGAATTTTTTCCCGTAAAAGTGTTACATTTAATAAAACAAGTATTATATTTATAAAAAAATGGAATTATATTTTAGAAATTAATTTGAAAGTTTCTGCTTTTACTTATTTATATTTTTGAAAACAAAATATTGAAACTATTTATTTTTGAAAAAATTATTTTTCCTTGCATTGGAACATGTCAATGTATTATATTAGAAGATGATTACCCCAGGCACGTGATTAGTTCGAAATTATTAATTTAGTTCAATAATATTGTTACACATACATACCGAAACTTAATTGGTGTATTAGGTAATACTTATTATAGAATGTGTTAAAAGATGTAAGGCCCAAAAGGCTTCATATTTTCTGGTACACTTTTTAAAAGAAAATTATACTTTTACCTTTGTGTTATGAAATAATATGTGGATATTCATATTAATCAGTTTCCTGAAGAGAACTGAACTCCCAAAATATGACTCCTAATCAGATTTGATTTCCTTTCCCCATTAGAATTTAAGTTTTCATAAACTCTTGTATTATGACCCTATAAATAGGGCTCTAGACTGAGGTTTTGTATACACTCATTCATTGATCAATTTACTCTCAGAGAATTAATAAAGATATCTTGTTCTTTCTCTCTATTTTCTCTCTATAATTTTCTCCTATTCTTTACATTATAATTTCTTTATTAAGCTCTCTACATTAGTATTACTATTTTGCCGTGCCGACAACGACTGCGCGTCAACAAATTCATAACACGTTATCAGCACAAGTCTCTGCCACCGAAGTTGAGAGTTTAATCAAGAGAAAAAGAGGTATTTTTTCTACCTTTGAATACTCATGGCAAACTTTTCAAAACTCTTTTTTATTCTTCATATTTATAAAAAGAATTATATGTCATAGACACTAGATGCTTAAATTTATTGAGATGTAATGGGTCTGGCAGACACCATTGTTGAAAATAATGCATCATCATCTCAAAATCGCATAAAAGCCATGATTTTTCTCCGCCATAATTTTCATGAGGATCTAAATGCGGAATATATTATCGTGAAAGATCCACTTATTTTGTGGAAAGATCTAAAAGAAAGATTTGACTACCAGAAGATGGTCATTCTACCAAAAGTACAGTTTACTTTAAATCTGTGAGTGAATGTATTAGAACCAATGATTATAGCCCTGGAAGAGGTCGTAGTCATGGTTGAAGCCGTCAATATAGACGCGGATATGGTAAGAATAATCTATATAATCATGTCGATTAGAATATATGCATCTGGATATTGTGGGTCCTGAAGACACCATTTAAGAAATACAAAGCATCAAAGCCACTTAATTACTAGCAAATTATGAATGAGATATACAATCACCAGAAGATGATTGTTATATAAATGCTAGTTATGATTTGTTATAAGTGTGCCAAAAAGATTGTATGTCTATCAATATGCAAACTTTTATTGCATTTAGAATTTCTCCTCAATTAAAGTTATAAGGAGAAATATCACTAGTAATATGATGGATAAAAGATTTTTCCTTTCTCATATTTTTAACATGCTCCTGTAGTAGCAATTTCTAGAAAAAGTTTTTCAAAAGTATTTTGAATTTATATCTTCTGAGACTAAATGAGTCCTTGATAAAATATTTTGACGCTCAACCAAATATTTTTATATCATTTACTGAAGTGGATGAAATTAGAAATTATAATATATTTATATACAAGATTTTGGTTGCAGTTAGTAGAAATACACTTTGTTCTTATACTATAAGAATGACTCATTAAATCCCCAGTGAATAGAGACTCACCAGAAATGAGAAAATAATGAGAAGGAAAAAGGGAAAGTAATAATTCTAACATGTTATTGATGCAATATGAAATTTGTCACGTACCTGTAGTACGTCAAGCATGTTATGAATCTTTATTAATTATTGATATTGCTTTACTTCCTTAAATTATGCTACTGATAGTAATGATGCTTATGTCAAAAATATTAATATGGCATATGTGAACGTAGACAATTCTTTTGAATATCCAAAAAGAGCTTTTAGCATTTTTAATGTTATTTTAGTTTATTTTGGATCAAGAATGGTAAAGATACAATTTGTCTAAACAATATTTGTTGTTTATTTGGATAAAATTTAAAATATACGTCCAAAGTATAAATGGTAGTGCAAAGTTCCTGAAGAACTAATTGATCAAATAACTCTAGAAGAGTTAATTTCTTAAAAGCTCTAGAAGAGCTACTAAATCTTCACCTAATGGTCAATTGTAGTAATATATCATTCTCTATATAGTCTCATAAAACTTTTTGAACTTTGATTATATTATCAATATATCGAGACATTGGATGAATAAAATTTTGAGACATATGCATTACCATTATGACAAGAAATATATGTCAATTATAGATACTATCATTCTTCTCTCCTGAATTATACTGCATAGAATTATGAATTTGAGATGTAATATTGAGTAAACATGAAGTTTACTGATAAATAATTTATTAGTTGGCATGACCGATTGGACCATCCCGGATCATTAAAATACAAAGAATAATTATGAATTTATTATGGAACCAGAAGTTTCCTAATATGACGAATTTATATGTACTACTTATTTTATTTAAAAGTTGTCAGTATTATTTGGGGTTGAATGTGTTATTTTGGGATAAATATGGAGAAATTATTAGTTGATGCATCAACAAATAGTCGTATATATATTGTTGTTTTTGCAACCTGTAGTTTGTACAATTTATTGATAATGAGCTCATGTTTTAAGATTCTCCCAAAGACATAATTTGTCCTAATAATACTGGTTGTATTGAGATAAATATTAAACATCATGCAGAATGTTTATGACTATGATATATTAGCACTTATTTCGTATTTTACCAACACATTGTAATTCTCCTCATAGTAGTTGGTTTGTGGTCTGAAACTAAATATTCTCATCTTAAATTTAGAGATGCATTATGTATGTTGTTCCACCACAAATGTAATGAGATGTGGTTCTCAAATGGATTATTAAATATATTGGGAGTGAATCTCAAGGTAGAGATTTGTATTTTGTTAATTTTGAATATGTTGTCCCAACATAAAGAGGAGAAATTATGAAGCTGGATAAAAATATTAGTTTGTGTCTCATCTTGATTTTCTATTTTGATCCTCATAGAAGATACCTTGAACCAGAAGTTCAAAGGATAATTTATATAGCAATGTATATTAATTGACAAACATCCAGCAAAGAATGCTCCTATTTGATATCCCTGAAGGATAATCTACCATTACAAATAAATTTGAGACACAACTGAAATGTGGTAGATAAGTCGTTTCCAAAGATACAAACTCCTCACTGGAGCAAAGGCTTAAGATGATCATATATGTTAAATCGAGGAGATTTAAATTTTAGCAGAATTTTTCTCCAAAAACATGATTGATAAATTATTTTCAGAAGAAATTCAGGTACCTGAAAACTACGATAAATGATGAGATCTCAACATGATTGGGAACTATTGGAATCGCACAAATATATGACTTTAAAGATATTAATGCGCATAATATGTTGAGAATTTTCAAATCGAGGTCTGCAGATTCGAAATCATAAAGTTCGCATGAGAAATATGAAAAGTTTAAACTATTCACAAGTACACTTGAAGTGTACATGTATTCCCAGCAGGAATTATACACTTGAAGTGTAATCCAAAGAGATAGTAATTAATATTTGCTTATAAAATGTGAACCACAAAAGTGAATATTGCCATGAGTTACGGCGTATGATTCTTCGTAAAACCTGTCACTGATAACGAAGAAATATATTTATAGTGGTGGATATAATAGTGCATGATAACACTTAATATGTGTTTATATTTGTTATCATTTGATAATAGCATTTATATTTGAAGTCCCTGATGGACTCAATATGCTTGACGCATATAATTGTTCCTGTAGAATATAATGAGATTGTCTTAGTGAATTTTTATTGAAAGAATGATTGAGTATGTCCATATATGAAGAAATTCTATATGTAGCTATACTTGCTATATGTATTTCTTTATTAGAAGATATCCTCATTGTACAATCTATTGATTGACATATGTTCCCCACATTAGGGGGAGAAAATCATCAATTAAAAGAGGATATTATTTATGACTTTTATTATCTTGATCTATGCACAACTATTAGTAAACTGGAAGTTCAAAATATTATTTATTTGCATAAAATTGTATATTGATTGTTTGTCTGACTCCTGTAGAGTTAATCAATATAACATTATACTTATAGATATTTCTATTTGGATAAATATCCCATCAGGACAAATATATGAATTTTATAGTCATGATTTTGATATACGCCTGAAGCGTGATTAATCTCTTGATTTTTGAAAATAAAATCCTCAAAAGAAAAAAAAGATTTGATAATCAAGATATTTTTCTTGAAGAAATTAGAGAAGCAAGTATTGATATCAACGTTTTGAAAAGTTAATATTTTGTTTTGATTGAACATCCTGAAGATGTTTCGCATGGACATAGCACATCAATTTTTATTGGGTTATTATATGTAAGATCCTTTATATCTATAAAAGGATATTGAAGAACTCTTTGGTCCTGAAGTACCATAACTCTGTAATTTAGAGCATAAATACACTTGTTTATATACAAGCAGATATCTATTCTAGTTCTTCTCTACCCAATAAATTTTGAGATGACATTAAACTTTTCTTTTGATAACTTCTTGAGATAGTTTATCTGGAATATTGAAAAAATCCAACTCATGTTGAGATGGATATGCAAGGTATAAGTTACCTATATGATTCACATACACTATGCATTTATAGGCATGTGTTGATTATAACAGCCACATCTTCAACTTATAAAAATTCATGATGTTGGTTGAGAATATATGTGATCATGATTAATATATTCGAGATAAATCTATATCCTCTAAGAATGAATTATATATATACCGTTGAATGATAATAAAATTTGAAATATATCTAAGAATATATGATAAAGTATATTTTTAATCACGATCTCCAGAAGAGATGTGATATTGATGTGTAATTAATTTGATCATTTGATTATTTGACAAATCTATTCACTAAGACTTTACCGAGACATCAACATTTGATTGAAAAGTATCGGTTAAGAAACCTTAAAGGGTTTTCTTATCAGGGGGAGTAATAATGACATAAAGAATAATGTACTCTTTTTCCTTCACTAGAGTTTTTTGTCTCAATGAGTTTTTATCTAGTAAGGTTTTAACAAGGCATATTTTTTATGTTATGAACATCCAAGGGGGAGTGTTATGAAATAATATGTGGATGTTCATATTAATCAGTTTCCTGAAGAGAACTGAACTACCAAAATATGACTCCTAATCAGATTTGATTTCCTTTCCCCATTAGAAATTGAGTTTTTATAAACTCTTGTATTATGACCCTATAAATAGGGCTCTAGACTGAGGTTTTGTATACACTCATTCATTGATCAATTTACTCTTAGAGAATTAATAAAGATCTCTTGTTCTTTCTCTCTATTTTCTCTCTATAATTTTCTCCTATTCTTTACATTATAATTTCTTTATTAAGCTCTCTACATTAGTATTACTATTTTGCTGTGTCAACAACGACTGCGCGTCAACAAATTCATAACACTTTGAGGTTTGTTTGAAAAACTATAAAAAATTATATATTAGCATCAAGCTACTTGAAAAGTTATAAATTTACCCTTTAATTTCCAAAACCATATAACATTTTAGTCCTTGCCCTTAATCAACTAATTATTATCAGATGAATCTCTCAAAAAATTAACTAAAAACCTCAAAACTACTTTTCTAAAATTTATGAAAATTATTTGTCCATTATATTATGCTTTTATTTTACTAGAATATTCATGTACTTTTTCCTTTGTCTTCATAAAATTGAAGCATATCTTAATATATAACTTTTAGAAAATTAAAATTTTTTACAAAGTATAATGCTATAATAAATAAATGTACAGTATAGATGATATAATAGATTTCATAAATTTCAAAAAGGAAATTTTAACCTTTTACATTAATTTGATAAGAAATTCATTAGCGGTTATTAATTGATTAATTTTAAGGATTAAAATGTTTTATGTTTTGTGAATTAAAGAGAAATTTTGTAAATTTCTCAACTGTTTGAAGGGTAAATACGTGGTTTTTCAAAGCAATATGCTTATTATTTTTTTCTTTTCTAATGTATTGTCTAATATGCTAATTAAATTGTGCTATGTAGAGCTATGTGATTGGTCTAGATATATTAGTTTTTTCTTAGTTGAGTGATTTTGTTAGATATGCAAAAACAATTAATTGATTTACTAAATAATATATTAAAAAATATATTAGGGGATCTAAAACTTATATGTACAGTGTCGAATAATTAATTAAATCACACTACATGAAACTATATGATTTATTTAAACTCATTAACTATTATGTGTAACAAAACTTAATTGGTGTATTAAATATTATTACTTTCTCCATTTTAATTTTAGTATCATTTTATAAATTTTCGCATATCCATATTTATATATATTACCAAAATATTTTTACTCTCTCTCTCTCTCCAAAATTCTCAAATTTTCAATTATAATTTCTATAATTTTAAAATTTTTATTAATTAGTAGAGTTGTCATTGGTTAAAAAATTTTTTATGATAAAATAATATGAATACTTTAGTTTATCATAAACAAATATTTTAATTTAAATCAATTTTCTAATAACTTTTCACTATCTCTATATAACTTTACATACTGTCATTTTTTTTGCAAACATTTTCTCATAAGGTTTTTATCATCATATCCTCTTATTTTTCTCTGATTAGGGTCTTCTTTTTTCAAATTGAAGAGAAAATATTTTTAATTCTTTTTTTTGATACATGTTGCTCTTATTCTCTTCATTTTTCTCTCTCACTTTAATATTTAACCTCTGAATTTGATAAATAGTATTATATATTTGATTTTATTTTTCTTTTCTTGAAGAAATAATTTATTTTCTTGAGGAGCTTATCAATGCTCAATGCATCTCTTATTGTTTAAAAGAAGTTTATGAATTATTTATTTTAGAAAATATTTTTCTTTAATTTGTTAAGAACTTCTTTGTGTACTGTGAGATATTTATGAATTTATTCATTTTTAAAGAAGTTTTTTTTGTTAAGAACTTTTTGGAATAGAAACTAAAATGAAAAGACTGTCTCATGCTTCTTCCTTTAAAATGGAAGAAAATGTATGAGCGTTATATACATTATAAGCATCAGACACATTTAAGATATTTTAATTTTTTATTCAAATAAATATTTTAGTTTTATTATTTTTTGAAATATATCTAAGATGCTTCTTTAGTTAATTTTTTAATTTTTTAATTTATATTTTTCTTCTTCAATATTAGTATGTGTAACCCCTTTTGGGAATAATATATACTAGTGTTAAAGTTCGCGCATGCGCAGATGTTTATCTACTTATTTTTTTAATAATAAATAGTATATTTCTTTTAAAAAATAATTAATAAATAATATTATATTTAACTGTTTGAACTTCTTGTATATTAATAGAAGATAAGGTGTAACTCATCATTGACATTATTTATTAAATTTTTTTAATAAAATCAAATTTTATTTAAAATTTTAGATATAAATCTTTTCAAATTCTATTAATTGAAGTAAGATTCAAAATCTTTTCATATGCCTTTTTTAGATATAAATCTTTTCAAATTCTATTTATTGAAGTAAGATTCAAAATCTTTTCATATGCCTTTTTTGAATCAATATTTTAATTTTATCAATATTTTTTGTTACTTCGCCATTAGTTATGAATGAAGTCATTACACTACTGATGTTATTGAGTTGTGTATTTCAATTATATACTTAAGCTAAGAAATAAAATGAATAAAGAGCTATAGTTATATATATATATATATATATATATATATATATATATATATATATATATATATATATATATATATATATATATATATATATATATATATATATATATAAGATAAGTTCATAATAATTAGTAGTATTCAAAAATTTTAAAGTTCATTATTTAATATTTAATATTATTTATAGATTCATTGGTTTTACAATTAATTACATATCATTAAACATTAAAATGATTAGTAGATTCAATGTACTTCAAAATGAATTGAATTTCATGAAAATTAATGTATAATTATTTAAAATTGTAAAAGTCTATTGCTTTAATTTTATTAGTAGTCATTACTTTATCATTTATTTAATTTCATAAAAATTAAGGTGATTAGTAATTTTATGAGCTTATGTAGGCACATTAATCTATATCCTCATAAATGCACATAATTCCACTTGGCATGATGAGAATTTAAATAAATCTAAAATTGTCCACATGTCAATTCTTTATGATTCTTGAGATACTTTATGGTGGTAGCTATGTAACTAGTCAGCATCCTATAAGTTATACTTCGTCTAATCATATTAAGCCAAGTGTATTGTGGGTCCTTGTATTAATAAATGAGTAAGTGATAGTGATAGGACCCACAATACACTTGGTTTAATATGATTGGACGAAGTATAACTTATAGAATACTGACTAGTTACATAGCTACCACCATAAATTATCTCATGATTCTTCCTTAACTTCAATATATATATATATATATATATATATATATATAGAGAGAGAGAGAGAGATTTTTTGAAACTTTTTGAATCTTCTGATTATCAGCAAGCCTACAAATTGTACATGACTTTCATATGTAATTATTCCTTTGCCACCCCTTTTTGTCAGCTTCCTTTATTTTTTAGTTTTATTTTTAGCATAATTGATATTTTCTCTTTTTACATATTTCATGCTTTTTCTTTTTTTTTTATTTTGATCGAACGATATAGTCTATTTTATATTTGTAGTTGTTTTAATAGAAAATTACTAAGTTTTTATTTTCTTTGATAAATTTTGAAGATTTAAACTTCCTTTTTTCATTTGTTTGAGGAAATAACTTTAGGATTATTTATCTGTTTAGTTTTTGATATCTATTACACCAATTTGACTAATATATATTATTATATAATTTGATCCTTAATTTGCTAAGTTTTAAGGATAAAAGTGTATAATTGCCTATTAAAACATTTCGCACCAGAATATGCATAACTATGTAATACATTAGATATGAAATGTAATAGTCGATATAGTTTATTTTTTTTTATTTTTATCTTTTCACTAAGTGAATATAAAAAAAAGAAATGATTTTGTAAAGTATATTAGTACTATAGCTTTTCTGTAATCGATTAAGAACATGACTCTTTTGGAAAAAATTGAGCAATGACATGAGAATCTTCATTTAAAAAAAATCTTTCTTTTGAGATTTTTAATATAAAATACTAATATATTTTTATTTTTTATGTTATTTATTTTTTAGGAATGGAGAGAGACAAGTAAGGGGAGAGAAACTTTAATGTTCAAAATGATGTGATATTGATGATATATTCTATTTTTTAAGAGATAAAATAAATAATTAAATGATAAGTAATTCTCTTTTTCTCTTACATATAACTAGGGTAGGAGGTGAATTCGATAAATAATTAAAAAACTATATCGTAAAGTTAATTTACTTTTAAGATATAGAAAAAAGTACCATTTACAATGTATTTTTTCATTTCTTTTCTTTTCATCTTAATTTACTTATGATTAACTATTAGTGTATAGTTTTTTAATTAAATACATAAATTTGTTTCATATTTTTTGTAATAACTTTAATAACTACTTATATAATAACTTATGTTAATTTTTCTTTATGACACTTTTTTTAAAGAAAAATTAACTCTATCACTAAAAAAAGTAACTCAGTCATGGTCGTATTATTAAAAGTATTTTTTTAATGACATTTATAACAAAATTCTCTTTTTAAAAACCTATTTTCATTATGTACTTATTTTTTAGAAAGTAAAACATTCACCGTGCAAAATATGAATTTTATGCTAGTACTAAAATACTAACAAAACTAACTAGTTTTGTTTTAATTAAATATTCTCTCTTTTATAAAAAATATAATACGAAAAACTATCATTATTTATTAAAAAAATATTACTTTATTATGAAAATAAATATAAAAAAGAAGTCAAATTTTTGTTCAGCTATATTTATTTTATAAATAAAATAAAATTTCAGGAGCTACACATACATTGAAACTGGAGGGAGTAGAAGATCGGAAGCTTGACCCAAAATAAAGAAAAGAGATGATGGATAGGACCGTCAGAAGTCGCTTGTTTATACGTCGAAACTTCTCAGCATGCAACTACAACTCGATAAAGCAAGGACACGTAGCTTCCTTTCGCGTTCCCATATATGCAAAATCACCTCGACACCGAGTCAGTTTTTCGTTCTAATTTACAAAAGCAACCGAAAGTTAAGAGGAAAAGATTCATGAAAAAGGTTGTGAGAATAATGGAAAACTTGTTCGAGTCTAGTTTATTCTGTGCTTTCTCTCCAAGATTTCTACAGGTATATACTTTCCATATATAAAGTTTGTGGGAAGATTAGCGATGGAGGAAGACGAGAAGAAGCAGGCGTTTTGTTTGTCAAGGAAGAATATGGAGATTTCAATTGCAGAAGCATCATCAACGTTTCCTGGTTTCCGGTTTTCGCCCACCGACGAAGAGTTAATTAGCTATTATCTGAAGAAGAAGCTTGACGGGTCAGACAAGTGTGTTGAGGTTATTCCTGAGGTTGATATTTGTAGGCATGAGCCTTGGGATTTACCAGGTAGGTCCTGATCCTTTTCTTCATTGAAATTTAATTGAATTTCGTTTTTTTTTTGAAGGGTAAAAGGAAGATTTTTAAGGAACGGAAAAGGGAGAGTTTTGCTTTTAAATTGAAGTGCAATTGGTTAAAGGGACGTTCAATTAAACTATACAAGATTTAGATGTGGACGAGTGTTGTTCTTGATAAAAATAATCTTTACTCGTTGGAAATCTGTTCAGATGATCGTTTTGTTAGTTGAATCGCAGGACATAAGTTTCTTACTACGCTATTGCTTTGGCTAATTTATAACAACAGAAAGATGGTAGTAAAAAATGATTGTACACACTAGCATTGTATATTGGAGATCCTTTGCCAATTTTCTTTTCCTTGAATGACGCATATTTCTGTATCTCCCTTTTCGTGCCTTTTTCTGGGTTGGGGGGGGGGGGGGGGTGGCGGGGATGAGGGCGTTGTAGAAATCTTATAAATCCTTCGTAGGAAATTACTATGAAGTGATTTGTCGAAACTCCAAAGGCAACTTCAGGCCTTATCTTGAACTGGTCTAATAAAGAACTTAGAAGAACATGTAGGACTGAAATATGCAAATAATTCAACATTCTAATATTTGCAGTAGAACCATCTTCCAAACACTCCATTTCAGCCTTCTCAAGCTGTTTGCTAAATCAAGTTCAAAGTTCCATAGCTCGATTCACAAAGTTCAAAGTCAGTAATCTATGTAAGCATAAGGAGTATTCCCTTGGATTAACACAAAATTCTCCATATCAACATATCCTCTCACTCTCTGTCATGCTTAAGATTGGATATTTAGAGTATAAAGTCTGACAATATGTATGTGGATAAACATTGCTCTGATATTACATTGAAAAATGAGCTGTCTTTTATTGCTCATGGAGAAAAAATTATACAATATGTCCTAAAGCAATCGCCATGATAGTATTTATCTTTGTAATCTTCTGGATCTACTTCTTTTTCTTTTCTTTTCTCATTATTTTTGGTCCACTTATGGTGGGTTTTGTATATATATATATATATGTTTGTGTGTGTGTACGTGTATATATATATATATATATATATATATATATATATATATATATATATATATATATATATATATATGTATATGTATATATTGTGGGCTTCCCACCAAGAAGTATTAACTCATCCTCCTGTAGGTGGATTTGGACAAATAGATTGTATTCGGTTTTTGAATTTCCAATGGATTTTCTATTTGTTGTAGGATTTCTAAAGAATTTTCCTTTTCTTGAATTATATATATGTTTAGATGTCTATTTTACTTCGATGTTGTCGCCACATCATTTTTTGAACAAAATTTATGGAAGAAGTTTGTTTCCTTCTCTCTTTTTATTCATGGGGGGAGGAGAGCAAGTATGGCATTCTAATCTTATGGTATGGCCTAGTGGAAATGATAAGAATCATGCCAAGAAAATTAGGCATGAAAAATTGGTCCAATGGTCAGAAATAATTTGCTCGTAGGAGATTAGGTGCTCAAGTAAAAAGATATTCGAGCTAAGGTTGGAGAGCCTCCAGACATTCTCAATTTATCCACTTAAAGTTTTATGAGTGGATCTATAAATCAAGTTCCTGAGGGCTAAGAAGGAGATGCTTGTGCTAGGTTCTTCCTTGAACTCCAACAGCTATATATATCCCCCTAGATCTAGGGTTTGAAAATTCAATATATGGATTCCAAATATCATCAGGTTTTCTTCATTTTAACGAGTTCCATTGCTGAGGTTGTAATGAAGTTGCTTGTGTAGATATATTTGGTTGGCGAAGTCTTGGACAATGTGCTATTTGTTTTAGACTCTTCAATTTTACATTGAAACCATTTATTCTTGAAGGAATCTACTTGTAAGATAGAGCAACCTTTACATTTGTGACGTCAACCGTGGAATTATTGATTCTATACTGAAATCCAGCTTGTAACACTTTCATCAGGTTCTACAGGAAAATTTTGATGGCATAATCAACACATATTCAAGCTGTTTAGGTTGAGATGGATCATAATAGTTTTGACCGCAATAATTTATTGGTGATGAAAGTAGAATGATTTCCAACTTGTGTTTAAAAAGAAAAAAAAAAAGCTTTCTCGATTAGCAATCTGGTACTGATTTTGTTCACTGCAAATTCATCCTTCGAGAATAATTATGAGGTCTTTTCTTGTGTTAACTGCATGATAAATGTAAGGCCTTTTCTTGTGAGAACTGCAGATGCGGTTTTGAATCATCCAAGTTTACTTATTAATGTCCTCTTAGAGGAGAGAAAACGCTTGCTACAACTTTCTCTTCTCGATGTTACTTCTAATGCCAAAAAATGCGAAGGACTAACATAAGCTAGGGTGTTTGAATGGATTTTAGCTTCAGCATTGATGTAGTGCGCTTGATTTCTGCCATGGATAATACTTTTCTTTGTCTAAGGTTTTCCTTATTTTACCTTGTTCTGATCTCCGATTTGTAATGTGCAAGTAATTGCTTCAACTACTTAAAAGTGTAATGTACTTGAGAACTTGCATGTATTCCGGAAATCCTGCTATTCTTGTGCCTCTGGAATGCATGATATAGAATTTCTTGGAGATATTGGCATCCGTTTTAAACTAGTATAAGAATGGTCTGGAAACTTCGGCAGCATTTTTGCTTTGGCCATTGAATTGATTGAATGAAGTACATTTGGGAATTGTGAAATTAAGCTTCTCTTTACATGAATGTTTCTAGGAGTTTAAGGGACGTGTCCATACACTAACTTTTATCTACTAATTTATGTTGGTTATGGCCATTCTAAGTTATTTTCTTTTCCCTTGCACCAGCGAAATCAATCATTCGATCAGATAATGAGTGGTTCTTCTTTTCTCCTCGGGGGAGGAAATACCCCAATGGCTCCCAGAGTAGAAGGGCAACTGCTTGTGGCTACTGGAAAGCCACTGGAAAAGAACGTAACGTGAAGTCAGGTTCAACTGTTATTGGCACAAAGAGGACTTTGGTTTTCCATACTGGTCGGGCACCGAAGGGACAGAGGACAGAGTGGATAATGCATGAGTATTGCATGAATGGAAAAGCACAGGTAAATTGTATTACTATAAACTAGATTACCTTTTGATAGATTATGCAGGAATCCTGTAAAGAATGCTGATCAGGACTCAGTTCAAGAATTTCTTGCATAAGGATAAATAAATTTTTAATTAATCTGTTGTATTAATAATGAAAAAACTTAGCTTGGTCGGGAATCACAGAAATTTTCTTCTCTGAATGGACATACAAGAGTTAACAGTAAATTTGTGGCAATGTTGAGTGCTGCCTGCTTCAATTGAATAATTTCATTGTGCCAAGACAATAAAGCTAATTCTCAAATTTCCATTCCTAGAATAGTTCCTTCTCTTCCTGTTATAATATTGCTGCTTTGCTGTGTCTATATGCCCTTAATGAAGCAACTAAGTTGAGCCAGTTGACTTGAATTTTGTGCTTACAGCTAGTTGCAGGAGTTCTTTAGGGAAAATTTTAGTTGAGTCTTGAACATAGCAAGCTCCCAGTATTGTTGGATAATCATAACTTCGCTCCAGATAATGAAGAAATCATAAGTTGAACCTTCAAATTAATTTTGCCTCGTAAAAGAGCTGAAATTTCAGTCCGACTACAGTAACAGATCGAGTTATCATTGTATTTGTGAATATTTCTCATGGCAACAGAAGACAGGGAAACTAACAGGTTTCAGTAAATTGGCATTGGTTTCTGAGCTTTTCCTTATATGTTGTTAGTACAGCTTG
Source organism: Rauvolfia tetraphylla (assembly GCA_030512225.1). NCBI lineage: Eukaryota > Viridiplantae > Streptophyta > Magnoliopsida > Gentianales > Apocynaceae > Rauvolfia > Rauvolfia tetraphylla. The sequence goes on from JAJQKT010000062.1 coordinate 4,219,582, forward strand.
ATTATGGATCAATTTTAGCTTATGAATGGAGAAATGTCAAGAGATTAAATGTAATGTATTTCTCTTTGTACAAGATATTTTTCATGCCTAACAGGAAATGCAGATTAAGAGACATTAATCTTCACTTAATATACTCTTTTCTGTTAGGTATAGGTACAGGTCGAAAAGAACTTATTAACTGAGAGAAATGGATAGAAAGCACCTCCAGAGTTGAACTAGCAACAATAGCTTTACTCTGATATCTCTCTGGGAAGTTAGCAGCTCTCCAGTTCTCAATTCTCTCCTCACTTTTTCTACTTACTAATGAATATGAAACTTCTACTTATACTTAGCTATGTCTCACAGGTTTTCTTCTAGAAATCCAATTTCATCCACAATTGAAGTCATTGATTGAGAAGATACCAGACCTACTCCCTTCATCCCATTTCTTTTGATAATATTTGACTGGGTATAGAGATTTATGTAAAATTTTATATTATATTATAAAAATAATACAATATAATAAAAATAAAAATATATGAGCCAATAGATACTTTAAGTCAAATCTAAATAATTATAAAAATAGTATATATTAGGGTTAATAAGTGATTAATAGTATATAATAAATTAAAATATTTCATTTATGAAAAGCATCAAATATTTTAGGACAGCTCAACAATATAATATAAAGGTTATTAGAAATGGAACGAGAGAGAGTACTTAATACAAAACTAGTTGTGGTATGCTGATATTTTCTAGATATTTCTTTTGGCTTTCTTCTAAAAGATTCTTGAAGAATATAGTATTGATGTTTCTTTAGGTTGAATTGCGCGGCAAAAATCTTCAACTGTTTTCTTCTGGATGTTTCTTTCACTTTTTCTATATGCAGGATTATGTAACTATAATAAAAACTTTTACATTTGGTATTTCAATTAGTTCAATTGTAACCGTAGTGCAACTAAAATGTTTCATCACTTGAATATTTGTAGGATCTCATGGTAGTGTGCGGTCTTCGGAAGAACATTGAGTTCAATTTAGATGAGAATCCACGTAAAGGATCAGTAGAACAGAGACATCGATCAGCTCTAGCTAACAATGCTGTAGCTTTATCTGGAGTTGAGCAGGATGGGGCAAGAGAAGGGACCATGGGAGCTGAGTCTTGCTCAAAAGAAGGTAGCAGCAGCTATAATTCCCATTCAGTTGAGCAGAACGACCCTGCGTTTGAATCCGTAGATAAAATAACAAATGAAATCTCTCCACATGGCTCTTCCAGCTACCATCAATTCCAGGTTTTTAGTTTCTGCAGCTTGTCTTGTTCTCATTCTGATTGCTTGCTCAGTGGATCTGCAAGAAGAAAAACCACTTCTGCTTCAAGATATTATATTTCCTTAGTGTTCTTTTCAGTTCTGATATGATCGGTTTCTTGATAATCATAAAAAAATTTTAACTTTCACCAGTTTTATCATACAAAAGGGCAAGCAATATATACCGTTCTAGACAGTGCCTAAAAGTATATCCATCTCAAGCCTTCTAATCTATTTGTTTCTTGAGATCCAGGACAGTGACAGAAATGAAGAGGATTGGTTTGCGGATATAATGAAAGACGATATCATCAAGCTTGATGAATCTTCACTTACGGCTACCACTCATCTCCTGCCAATGGTTGCTGGGGAACCTGAGACCAAGATCAACTCCACGGAACCAAGCCAAGTTACGGCACCTGCCCTTCCTTTCCAGGGCACAGCAAATCGACGACTCAGACTCAGACTCAGAAGGCCAAAATCTGAACTACAGAATGCAAGACTGTTAACAGCTGATGAATCAAAAGATGTCTCCTTAACGGGAGAGCTTGTCCATTGCCAAGATTCACAGAAGTCAGGGAAAAACCCCGCCACGGCCATTAAATGTCGGGTCCTGATAGTATTTCTCATGATCCTACTTTTGCTACTTCTGTTTAGCCAAGCTGTGATACTCCTGAAATGTACTTTCACTAGTCATATTGCTCTTGGGAGTCCTTAAGAGCCTGCAACAAACACGGTTTGTACAAATGTGCAAGTTATTCTAAGATATGATCAACTGTACAGCAGAAATATTTAGGAATTTCATAATTGTAAATGGCAAAGAAGTCTAATTTATCTGATGGCTTTGATGTGTGAAATTAGCTGATGCCTTAGTCTAGGTTTTTAGGGGTTTGGAATCTCACTTTTTTTTGGTCAAAGTCAACTGAAATGTATTTCAAGCCTTGCAGATGATTATTCAATGATTTTACTAAGAAAAAAATTGATTTATTATGGCGAAAACTTTCCGCTATGACCAGATAGATCCTATTGATAACAGCCCTTTAATCAGCTTTTCATTCATTCATTTCATAAAGCCGAAATTTATTGTAACTTAATTCTGATTGACACATTTGTTGCAAAATCTAGAGATATCAGATATACACTTCCACAGTCGCCTCGGCAGCACAATATTAGTTAGATTAGAAACCTCCCTTGCTGCCAGATGTGTGTCCCAGAAGGGGCCAAGTTCAGTTTGATCCAGAATTTGAATTCTAAGGATGGCATGAGCAATGTTTGCTACTTTTGGGAAGTTTGAACCTGACGAACCTTTTCTTTCCCTTTTTGCGTGGGTGTTGGAGGGGATGGGTATTTGACAAACAATTTGATGGTGTGGTTAATGTTGGGAAATTGAGAGGTTGGGCGGCCCAATATTCCTTACCCGATCACCCTCACACTATTTTCAAAGGCCCAACTTGCACATGTAATGCCCACTTAGAAAAGTTCAGTGGGACATGGGGAATTGGCCCGCCCCACTTCCCATTGACCCGTGAAAACGTTTTGCTACTTGGATATATTGGCTTAAATAATAGGCGACCAATTATGATTTTTTTTCGCTTTTAGTAAAGTTCTGGCAAATATCAAATACAGAAATACTTCATTCTGTTGGAATTGAGTGATCTATCTTGATTTGATACAAAATTTAAGAAAATAATTTGATTATGATATTCTTATTAATTAAACAAATTAGTGATAAAACTCATTTATTAGTAGAGTTTAGGTCTTTTAAAGTTGAATTAAGAAAGTTAAAAAAATTATTAGTAGGATTATTGTGTTAACAGAGTTTATATTTTTAAATTAAGAAGGTTATTAGTTAGAAAATAAATTGAATATATAATTATTTTTAAAAAAATAAATAAAAAAATATAAATAAAATATATAATTATTTTTAAAAAATAAATATTTATTTTTGAAACATTCAATTTTGAATGAAAAAGGTAATATATCATGTGTCCATGACATACAAAATGAAGTATTTCACTTCAGTCCTTACTTCTTTATTTGAAGACCTTTGCTTATGTTATTCTTGATCATTTTTTCCTCTCCTTTTAGTTTTTTATTTTTTTAAAAAGGAGTTTAGTGAAGTGATTTTCACATGCTCGAATCAACTCGTTATCCTCTTCTTTCTTTCTTTTGCATTGTACTATACGACTATCGTACTGACAATTTTTCTTTTGAGTTTTTCACAGAACATACTTGATGAATTTTAGGGGATTGCAGTTTAAATCGAAAAGTTTTTTATTTTTTAAAATTTTAGTATAGTCCCTAGTTGACTTTTATGAAGAAATTCATGAATGAAAAATTATAAAAGTAATATTTTTTATTGAGTTACAATCCACTATTAAATTACTCAGACAGAAAAGTTTAGGATTAATTTTATTTTAGTATTCTAAAATAGGAGAGTATTGTCAATTGAGTATTATATATTTTTAAATTATAAATTAAGAATCAAATTTCATTGGCCCACTAATTTAAATAATCAAAAAGTATGAAAAGTCTTTTGTGTCCTTTATTTTTTTTTTTTTTTTGAATTAATGCCACTTTAGTGTCTCAAAGTTAAAGGTCCAATCAATTGAGTACCACATCTTTTAAAATTATTAATTAAAAGATAAATTGTCAACTGATGTTCAAATAATTCAATTAAAAATACTTAAGTGGTCAATTTACCCTTTAAATAGAAATTAAAATTTTAATTTTATCTTTTTATTCAACTAATCAATAGAAAGGAAAGATTCAATTTAATTTTTTAAAAATAATTTATTAATTTTTCCCCTAAACTCCATGTTCATCTATTTCCTTCCTCTAATAGCCACCCTTAACTAGCAACAACAATTGTCACCACTACCGCTTGGATTGTTTATGAAGATTTTCTTATATTGTTTAGAATGTTAAAATTATCTAAAATTTTAATAAGTTAATACAAAAATTATCTACCTATTAATTTGAATTAATGAAAATTTGATGACGACTATAGCGCAGAGGATTTTGGTAGTTGCAACAAGATTTATGAAGGTTGGTTGGTGGTGGAAAGAGGAATGGCAAAGAAGAAAAAGATAGAAGGAAGGCATCAAAAGCAACGAAAATGACTGTTGTCATTGGTCAAGGTGACGGTTAGAGGGAAAAAAAGAGATGAATATGAAGTTTAAGGGAAAAAATTAATAAATTATTTTTTAAAAATTAAATTAAATCTTTCTTTTTTATTGATTAGTTGATTAAAAGGATAAAATTAAATTTTTTATTTTTATTTAAATGATAAATTAGTCATTTAAGTATTTTTTTATCAAATTACTAGACATCGCTTGAAATTTATTCATTAATTGATAATTTTAAACGATGTAGTATTCAATTGACATAATTATTAATTTTAAGCACTAAAATGATATTAATTTAAAAAATAAAAGATAAAAAAGACTTTTTATACTTTTTGGTCATTTGAATTGATTGGTTAATAAAATTTGATTATTAATTAATAATTTAAAAAATATAAAATTTAATTAACAATACCTCATATTTTAAGTCACTAAAAATAGAATTAACCCAAAAGTTTTTTACCAAATTACTGTTATGTTTTTTCACCATCCCTGACGGAATCTAATGTCAACTTGTGCCCGCGAAGAATTTTGTCCTAGTCTGACACTGCACATGTTTTTGTCTTCTCTGCAAAGTTTTTCTCCTTTTTCGGTACTGTTGTGGTCCTGTAAATCCTTTTTAAGTGGATATGTCAGATCAAATATGGCCCATTGAATTATATATTTAAATTGTAATTTTTTATAAATTTTTAAATATAAAAAATTTAAATTATTAAATTAAATTTTAAATTTAATTTAACAAATTAAATTTGATGTCACATGTTTGCAAAAAGGACGTGCATAATTGTATTTTTTTTTTGTTTTTTTCTTTTTAACATGTGGATCATGAAAGCTAGATGATGATTAAAAATCATTTTCGTCCTGTACGGCTTCTGCAAAGTTTCTAGTTTTCCTTTTTCGTTTTGACATGAAAAGATGCCGACCATGGCAGCACTGACGTGTGGTCAGTTCACTCCACATATGCTGTGGGTGCAATTGGACCCCTCATCATAATCAATTTTACAAAGTCTCAAATAGCTCGCATATCATCAAAAGGGTTCGGCTGAAAGTTGTGCAGATACTAAGAAACAGCTGTGGAGAAGTCAAGCGCGCTCCAAAATGGATGTAAATTGTCAACAACAAAGGGTTGGGTTGTGGTCATACGCGAAAGTATTTCGCAGGCACAGAGAAGTCCGTGAGAGCTCCTAACCCAGAATCGGCAAAAACTGACATCATATTGAATCCTTTTCACATGCTTCCAATCATTTAATATTATATGTAACACTTCGTGAGTAACTCTGTAACACAAGGGACTGAGGATCGGATGCGTACTCAAGTGGTACTTGTCGACATAACGACACTGCTCAAGAGATCCCTTAATCTCGATAATTTGGGCCTCGATCATAGAATGAATATTTGCCAAGCTTGAACAAATTGAAGCTAAATTGAGACAGCTCTCAGACGGCGATGTGGGCAAGTATTTGCTGCCTACCGAGGAAGAGTTGCCAGTCAAGGAGCAAGCCATAAGAATCATTGGAGAAGGTGGCCAATATGAATTAAGGGTGAGGAGTTCCGGTGAATCAGCCATAGTTCTTTTCAACTAGGAGGCTGGGGCATACAATCCCACAATCGTGTTGGCCACTGCGGAAGAGACAATTCCCCCAGCAGGTGATACAGACCCTGGCTACAGGGAAGGGCCGATCGAGCCCCAGTAGCCTACACTAAAATGGAAGGTGCCAGTTAAGCGGCCCCTCACAAGAAAGCTTGGTTATCCAACCTCTGCAGCAGATAAAAATGCAAGTGTACCTAAGAGCTAGAGTAGGGTCCTGATCGTAAAATTTTAAATGATTATTCATGTGTTAATAAGTAATTATTCCTCTCAGTACTATATAAACACATATTATTCCATGAATAATTTTTTTCATGCAATGTGTAATTGTATTTCGTACCTTTGAGTGACTAATTATTTACTCAATGCGTATAAGGTATGGAATAATTACATACATTGAATAATCATTTGTTTAGTTAGTTCAGTATTATATGCTGAATAATTATCAATGGTATAGTGAATAATTATTCCTTACTTGTATTGTCTTGACTGTTTTGATTTGTGGTTTAAACGGCCATTATAGCGGCCGATGTTTCTGAGAGAGTGCTTGATGTGAATGAACCGACTGCTCCAGTGGAAAACGTCACATCAGAAGTGCTGTATAAGCATCAACGGCTAATAAAGCCCAAAAATTTCTCCGATCACCCTTTGTGGTCAGGCCGACAAATGCATTCGTCCTCAGTGTTGATGAAAAACTTCTTGTTGCTTATGCTTGGGGCCAGACAGAAGCAAATGGGAGAGAGTAAGTGTTTTTTACTAAATGAATAATTATTCACTTCTTTCAATGAATTATTTTATAGTTGTTAAGTGAATAATTATTCTCAAGATAGAATTATTATTCACTTACGTGTTTGATTGAACAGTGACTAATATTTCTCTTGATGGCTTGAATAATGATTCACAATACGGTATGAATAATTATTCACTCAACAGTTCGTACTTATTTACTTACTTGACAAAATAATTATTCACTCTTCATAATGAATAACTATTCACAATATTAAAAATAGAACAATAATTATTCTAAAGATATTCTCTCTGCAGGGGCGATGTTTTATTGAGGGACGGCATCCAATTGTTGACAAGTTTGGAACTTTGAGGGTGCCTACCCGAGAGAAAATTTTTTGTGTGGTCATTGATGCATATGCCCACTTTCTCAACCGCCAGTAGGCTTATAGGGATGTGATGATCATATTTTTCTTCACAACCACAAATATGGGTATATCATTTGGGTTAACTTATCTAGAATACCAGTATAAGGTCTATGAATAATTATTCATTCTACTTGTTTTTTCCTTCAGAGTGGGTAGAAGGCTATTTGAAGTTCGCCAGAGTGCCTTCACTGGAAGAAATAGAGGTGGATGTCGAGGGAATTCTATTCGACTCAATTACTTCCATAGTGGTGATTCATTTGACTCGATCGCCTGTGAATATATGACTATGAGTCAAGTTAATAGTTATTCGTTAGATTATGAATAATTATTCTCTCCAGAAGGAATGTGTTGAATAATTATTCATTTTATAGATTTTTTTGAATATTGGTTCATTGTTGCTTGTGATTCTTTGTTTTGTTGTGCAGTACTTCTTCCCGATAATCTCGAATCATCATTTTAACTTGTTCTGTATAGACGTTGCTACCAACCATTTCCTGTACCTAAATAGCATTGAATGTCAATCAACCTTGAGATAGTCTCACCATTTGCTTGGTGATTTGGTGATCAAATATTTCACCATATGGTTCAGTATGTGGGAAAGAATGGAGATTGATTGGTAAGAGTTTAGGTAGGACGTCCCAGCAGTTCCCATTTAGCTAGACAATAACAGTTGTGGTATTTTTGTTTGCTGGCTAATGGAGTTATAGATGGACCACTTACTACAAGAGTGCTAAGCTACATAGTTGAAGCCTTAAAACATTAATAGTGGGCGTAGGAAAATCATGGCAAGGCTGCTAGAACAAGAAGAAAATGAACTGCTACCTGAGGTTCGGGAAATGACTGCTACATGGCAAAATAGGAATAAATATATAGAATAGTTTATACTTGTTATAGTAAACTGGCTCAGTTTAGGTAGAAATAGTTTGTAGCGGTTATGAGAATGAATAATTATTCACTCCACGCCTTTTGCAAACACAAATGGGTGAATAATTATTCTATAATTATTCAAATACACACAGGGAATGAATTGTTGATTCAAAAAGTCATATGAATGAAGGAACATTTATTTATTCGTATTCACTTAGTTGGGTTGAGTAAAATTTATTCATAAAATGCAGTGTAACAACAACAAATAACTATTCACTTAACAAAACCAAAAGAGTGCATACATGTCTAAATAATTATTCACACCCTTGCTAATTCGGGTCTTAGCATGGGAGTGAATAATTATTCACTCAACAAAAATGAAATAGTGTATACAGGGATAAGTAATTAGTACTGTCAAACGGGCTGGCTCGCTCTGGCCCGTCGCGGGCTGAACAGTGAAACGGTCAGATGGGGGGCTGGCCCGTTTGGCCCGCAGGCTGAAAACCCCTAGTCCGCAACCCGCTACAGTAAGTCCGCGGGCTAAATGGACCTGCTCGCGGGCTTTACAAAATGACGTCGTTTTGTCAAAAAATCAAAACGGTGTCATTTTTGAAAAAAAAATTTAAAAATATTTTAAAAACATCAAAACGGTGTCGTTTTGGAGAGGCGAATGTCTCTATTTTCCACAAGGTAAAAAAGGAGTTACACAACAAGAAGCAAAAGTTATTCATGCAAAAATGAATAATTATTCACTCAATGTATGGGAATAACGTAATGGTTAGAGTGAATAATTATTCAACGTACCGTTTATAGGTATGGCGACCTTATCTCTGCATGTTGTGGAGCCAAGAGATGATAACATAAGAAGCTTAGTGCGTTTGCAAAGGGCGTCAATCTCTTGGTCAACAACTTTATAAGCATGGTGATCCATGCAAATACTCGTGGCCAACAAAACCATCTTAGCTGTGAGAAATTGGTAGCATTCTCCATATTCTAAAGTGCTACTGCAACCAATTGTAGATGAAAATTCGAGCCAACTCTTTGCATTTCTTATCCACTGTTTAATCACATACTTAGGTGGTTCTAAATTATCGTTTTCTGAGTAAGCCTAGAACATCCATAATCTTTAGTGTATGAAGACAGAGTAACCAAAGTGTTTTATATAGACGACAATTACATTCAATGATGGCTTCAACTGCCTGGGCAAGAACCACCCATTCGTCAACTCTCGAAGAACCATCGACAAGTGTCTTATACACTGTGTATGCCACCTTACCTGTAATATTTTTAGCAAGGGATGGCTCTATCAGAAATATTCAGTGTGTAAATTTTCGAAGCACTCCACGCCAGTAGGGTATAGGAGAACTGGTCATTTGGTGACTTGTCACAAAATTCAAAATCACAATCCTTCTCGCCATGCCGTCAATGTTCAACCATTCGGTTGAAATGCGTAAAGAATTGAACGAGATTGTGATCCGCTTGAAGGAAATGTCTAATTACACTGTTGCATGACTCGCTCAATTGGGTTGAGATCATACCTGCTGTGAAATGTTGCTTAACCCCAACGGCTGATCATTGAGTTCGAAAATCATAGATCCTCTCCAGCCATCTATGGGGTCTATTTAGAAAACAATCATTGATCATCTTTGTTCATACAACGTCGAACTCCGCCTCATTGTCAGCTTCATATATTAAATAAAAAAATAATTTGCAAAGTTTGGGTTGTACAGGGGACCCAAATTCTTTTGTACATTATGCTTTATGTGGCAGCTGCAAAGAGCATGAAACGTCATAAGAAGAGCAATTTTGATGGCAGCAACCATTGCAAGGTCCTTATTCGTAAATATGATAACATGTGTTTTGTCATCCATGCATCTCGTAAATGAATTGAACAGCTACTCAAATGATTATGATGTCTCATCATATAATAGGGCGGCTTCAAAGAAACAACTCTAGTGGTGATTGTTGAAACCCATGAAGAGAGTTGCGTTGCAAAGACAAAGAAATTATTATTATAGAATGAATAATTATTCCATTCCAGATCGACTCATTGTCCATCTCATAATGAATAATTATTCACTCAACAAAGTGAATAATTTTTCATCCAATGGTGAATAATTATTCTCACTGGATGAACAGTTACTTAAGGTTAATAATTTTTTGTAGCAAAGTAAATAATTATTCTCTTTTTACAACAATGAATACTATTCATGCAAATGTGAATAATGATTCACTGAGAATGAACAGTGATTCATCGTATGAGAGAATAATTATTTACTCCGAGGAGACTAATTGTTCACACCAAAATGAATAATTATTCTCTTCACACAACAGTGAATACTATTCATGCAAACATGAATAATGATTCACTGAGAATGAACAGTGACTCATCGCATGAGAGAATAATTATTCACTTTGAGAAAACTAATTATTCAAAACAAAATGAATAATTAGTCAGCAGTGAATATTATTTATGCAAAAGTGAATACTTATTCAATAAGAATGAACAATTATAAATAGAAGAACGAATAATTATTCAGTCCAGGTAGAAATAATTGTTCATACGCCAACATGCCTATAATTTTTGTTTGTTCTGTATGTTGTATTAAAGCTGATAGAATCTCCAAAGAAAATGTAGTCCATCTTCATTCTTCCATCTGTCCAAAATATATTTGCAATCCTCTCCTCGTTGTCAACCTTAATGTCATAATAACGAGATATTGCAATATGCTTCATCACGAAAATATTCCTGCAACGCCGTCTCTTCCCCAAGCCTCATAGCCTTCTGCCTTCTCTTGGCAAGACAGTTCTTGAGGTCATTGGAAAGAAACCCCAGGTTTTCTTTGTCTCCAGCTGCCATGGACATTACTTCATATGAAGATCTCAATCGAATTCCAATATCTTCAGTCAATTCAACTACAACTCCTTCAACATTACTCACTTTACGATTCAACCTTAGCATGTACGAAAACTCCTTTGGGTGTAGATCGTGGTTGTGTTCTATAACCCAACTGGTAATAACTTAAACACATCGAGCCTGATCTAGTACCATTCTCTCCTCCCTTCTCCTGCGTACAAGTAATAGTTTAGCTTCGATGTGGCTTATTGGTGTTGTCTCGTTCTTCGAGTCTAGTTTGCTTTCTTTTCTAAACCCTTCTTTGTTACACATATACTTTATGAATAGAACTCTCGTCGTACTGATTTTCTTAGAGAAACGTTTCTTCTCAAAGTTGATTCGTGTGGTGAACCGCACGCGGTGAGTATATTCACTGTAAAATTCACAAGCCTCCTCCATAATGTTGAACTCCCATTTCTTGAGCTCTTTAACGTTATCTGCAAACAGGCAACGAATAATTATTCACTCACAAACCAATCATTATCATAAAAAGTGTGAATAATTATTCACCATAAGTTCTTTTCAGATTGAAATGGGAGGTTGATTATCATTGGTGAACTCTGCAAGAATAATATCTCTAGACCGTTCCTCGGCAGACTGAGGATCGTATATTGAGTTTATTGGTCATGTAAGAGAAAATAAGGAAAAAACACTAACTTTTCAATTCATGCATGTAAGGAAACACAAATAATTATTTAGAAGATAAGATGGGTTAACCTCAGTGGACGTCGTTTCAAAATGGTGATTTTTTAACATTTGCAAAATAGAGTTCTTGAAAAGAGCGAAAAATGGCATTCTGGTAGACCAATTTTGGCATATGGAAGAGATGATAAAGGCTGGAGTTGGTAAAGGTAAGAAAGTAAGTTTTGAGTGATTGACAAGATATATTTAGATTAAGAAACGAAATATTTTTTAATACAAAAAATACCTTTACTTTCGCATAGCCATTGGATCAAAAGTTTTGGATCCACCAACAACTGTGAAAGGGGTATTGCACATGCTAACAAAAACTACTGTCACCATAGTAGCCAATATGTGTGGACATCCACTTTCTTGCTCAAGACATTCTTTGAATATATATATATAAAAAGAACAAATATTGCAACCACTAGTCAGACGGCTCCATAATCCAAAAGAGAAAAAGAAAACGACAAAAATTGCAACAACTCCCACTACATGGACGGCCCCCGTATCCAAAAAATACATTCCATTAAGAACACTTTTTTAAATGTGACAAAAAGTGTGATAAAATAATAAATTAGTAATAAAAGTATTTTTTAATTATTAGATAAATTATTAAAATTTAATTTATATTCTCTTTTTCACTGTATTAAAGAAGAATATGATAGAAAACTTATCTTGCGACTTTTCTCTCCTTTTTCCCACTATATAATCGACCTTAGATTTCCCTCTAGAGTTTGTGGGATCAGTCAGTACTATTTAGCATCTCAATGAGCTTCAACTCAATACCTTGTTATCAGGGCAAGCTGCCAATGGCTTCAAACATGGTCAGATGGTAACCTCTTCCTTTTTGTTTCTCCAGTCTAAAGCTAATTCGTGGGAGAACTCGTCTTTCCTTCACGTTTAGATGTACACAAACTGTTCTATCCTTTATCTTTTGACGCGCACGAGGTCCAAAAGCTAGATCATGTATGATTTGTTAGGTTACAAACTAAGTTCTATATAAAAAATTAAAGGAAAAGTTGCTTAAAATATAAGATTCAAGATAACTCCATTAGTATGAGATCTTTTGAGAGGTTTTTAAAAATAAATCCGTGAGGGATTAGGTAGAAGCGAATAAGATCATACTAATGTAGAGTTAGACCAACGTTGGACAACTCCTGAAAGTAGTATCAGAGCCGATAGTTCAGATAAGTGACACAGTGCTATGTGAGAAAGTCAATGGAGATTTGTGTCGAAAGTCTGCCTGATAATGTAGTAGTCAGGTGGCGTATCCTGCTTATTGGTAGTGTCAGTATAAGATAGTTGTTAGATCAAAAAGGAGATGTTATGACCTGTGTGATCCTCTGATGTGAAATTTGAAATAAAACTCTTACACCATAAAATTCTGAAATTTTTTCAAAAAATTGTCAAAATGAAATAGCCAATTGTAGCCAATTTCCCTACCCCCCACTTAACAATAAACATTGTCCTCAATGTTCAAATATAAGAAATCACAAAGAGGGTTAAGAGACTTAGCCGAATCAACGAAACATCCAAGAAAGTCCAATCTTTAACCGTGTATGGGAGCTCCACTTAGGCTCAAGCATATCCTACAAAAGAATTAAAGAAAGTAAACAAGGGAAGGCTATTTTTTTATATAAAACTTGAAAAAAAATCAAGAAACAAAGCAACTTAAATAGTAGTTCTCATTTATAGTCTCGAGCTTGACTTTCTGTGTAAGCGCATGAATTAAGGAGGATCATAGAAAAGACAAGCTTCTCCGCCCATAAGCATTCTTCTTGTCAAACTATTTTTGACTTTGTGCTGCTTTGAGAAAAACTTTCTTTTTTTCACATTATCCTCAATGTCCTCTTTTGGAAGCTCTCTTTCTTCCTTGAATGGTTTGTTCCATTTTGAATTCAATTTTTCTGCAAAAAGTATAGAAGAATCATCCACTACAGCATCAACAATATTTATAGCACATACAGATTCTTCCTTGGAGGAATTACTCAATGATTCAAAAACATTTAATTGTACACATTCATCCACAACCCTCAATGTTATTTGACCTTTTTCCACATCAATTAAGGTTCTAGCAGTATTCAAAAAAGGCATTCCTAAAATCAAAGGTAGATCAAAATCATCCTCCATATCTAAAATCACAAAATCCACTGGAAAATATAATTTATCAACCTTAACAAGGACATTTTCTACTATTCCCCTAGGATATTTTATTGATCTATCAGTCATTTGAAGACAAATAGTAGTGTCCTTAATTTCTTTCAACCCCAATTTCTTACAAATGAATAAAGGCATAAGGTTGATACTAGCACCTAAATCACACAATGGATTTTTAAAATAAAAATCACCAATAGAGCAAGGAATATGAAAACTCCCTGGATCTTGTAGCTTAGGCGGTAATTTTCTTTGAAGTATTGCAGAACATTCCTCGTTTAAGCAAATCTGTTGAAAGCCTTTGAGTTTCTTTTTGCTAGCCAAAACATCTTTCAAATATTTTGCATATCGAGGCATCTGTGCTAAGGCATCCACAAAAGGAAGGTTAATTTGAAGTTTCTTGAATATTTCAAGAAACTTTTTGAATTGAGAATCAATGTAATGATGCTTAACAGCTTGGGGAAAAGGAAGAGAACTAAAATCAACATTGTCATTATTATATTCTTCCTCACCTTTCTTACTTCTCTTACCTCGTGGATTTTTTGGAGCTTCAGAATTCTTGAAATCATCCTCTTTTCTATGCCCCATCTCTTTTCCTTTGGCGAAATTATCTTTATCGATTACCGTAATAGCCTTCAACTCCTTAGGATTTCGCTCCGTGTCACTTGGATGTGCTCCTTGAGGTCTATGGAGTATTGCAGCTACTAATTGACCCACTTGTACTTCTAAGTTCTTCATAGAAGCCTTTATATTTTGTTGGTCCACTTCTATTACTTTGAAGGATTTCTTGAGTTGTTGATTCTCATTCTCAATACTCACAAATTTGTTAGTGGCAACTTCAATGAACTTTGTGAGAGTATTCTCAAGGAGACTTACCTTTTCTTGGTGGATATCAGGTGGAGGCGGTGCTTGAACTTGATTATTTTGTCTCCATCCAAAATTTGGGTGGCTCCTCTATCCCGGATTATAAGTGGATGAATATGGATCATTATTCCTATTATTTTGTCCAACAAAATTAACTTCATTAGTATTATAATAAGAATTCACCATATTACCTTGCAAACATTGGTTTGTAAGATGATTTCCTCCACAAATTTCGCAGTGATGGTTTACAGCTGCAACATTCAACGAATTCAATCTCTTATTTATTGCATCAAGTTGAGCCATGATTCCTGCATTAGGGTCCATATCCGCCACTCCAACGACCTTTTTTGGGGGAATAGCTCTTGGGTTAAACCATTGAGAGCTATTCAAGGCCGTCTCCTCCAATAAATTCCATGCAGCTTGCTCTTCTTTTGACATGAATGCTCCACCACTAGCTGCATCTAATGATGATCTAACATCTTCTCTGCAACCATTATAAAATGTTTGTGCTTGCATTCCTATTGCCATTCCATGATGAGCGCATAATCTAAGATATTCTTTGAACCTCTCCCATGCATCATGTAAAGACTCAGTAGGACCCTGCAAAAAATTATAAATATTAGATCTCATCTGAATAGTCTTAATTGGGAGAAAGTATTTATTTAAAAATGCTTCTTGCAATTGGTCCCAATTAGAAATAGAATTTGTAGGAAGAGAGTTTAGCCATGATCTAGCTTTATCCCTTAAAGAGAAAGGGAAAAGCTTGAGCCTTTTTGCATTTTCAGGTACTCCACCAATTTGGAAAGTATCACAAATTGCCAAAAAGTTTGATATGTGTGCTTGCGGATCTTCATGTGACAATCCGAAAAATGGAGTATTGAGAACCATTTGAATGAATGCTGGCTCAATCTTGAAAGTTGCAGCAGTGACCCCTGGACAGTTGATGGCTGGAGAGGGACCCTCCATCCTTGACTTTGTATAGTCCTTTAAAGTCATACCCCTCGGCTGATTATTCTCCATTGCTTCACTGCTATAGTCTAATTTAAAACTATCCTCTAAAATTGAAGATTCGACTGGTGTGACGATTTCCTCGTATTTCTTTATAAACTCGTATTTCTTCTTATAAAATTTACTCCTGTTATGACGAGCAAACTTTTCAATATCAGATATGTAGATCAAAGGTTCTTTATTTGAGAAACTACGACTATTAATGCACAAAAAAATACTAATAAACAAACAATAAAAGAAATTTAAAAATATCAAAAATAATAATTTTTTTGATTTTTTTTCAAAAAAAAGTTTAAACCTAGGCTTAGTAATTAAATTCTACACTAGATAAAAAACAATCCCCGGCAGCGGCGCCAAAAATTTGATGTGAAATTTGCAAATGCACAAATATCGAACAAGTAATAAAGTAGTGAGCACAAGTCGTCCCAACGAGGATTGCTACCTAACTGCAAAATTCTTTTACTTATAACCTAACTTAAACCAAAATAAATGTGATTTTATCTAAAATTTAATTACCAATAAAAATAAATAACAATAATAATAAACACAGAAATCACTAATTATATTAATTAAAAATCAATGGCAATGAATAGACTAAGACACTCCAAATCCAGCTTACTCATCTTATGACAAATAATTAATTTCTTCAAATTAATTCTCGACTTGGTTAATGGTAGAATTCCCAATTATAAGATAGACTCAATCTCTTGGTGAAAAGCTCCTAACTTTAATTAATAAACCAATCGTATCTCTACGTGATTTTAATTATCAAAGCCGCAAATACCTCTATGGAATTCCCTAACTTTTGTTTCCTACTCGCTAGAAACCACACAAAGAAACCGAATCTATCTCTAGTCAGTTTTACGATGTGTTGTTATTACCATGATCCAATTTAAACTAGCACTTCTTAGCCACTAGAATAAATTTAAAGGCATGCAAGAATTGGCCAGAAACTTACAAGCATTAAAAACAATAATAACAATTAACCAAAATCGAGATTAAAGAAACAATCTTTAATTGAAATAAATTAAATTCATAAGAGTTTCAGCCTTCATCGAAGGTCTTAGTCACAAAAGATTTAGCTATTCATAATCTGAATATTCAAAACCATAAATTCAATTAGCAAAAAAATAAAAGAATAAAGAAAACAAAACGAGAGAATAGAAGAAAATAAATCTCCGTTTCTCAAACTTGCTATCCAAATTCTCTTTGCTCCATACTCGGTCAACTCTTCCAATTGTCCGAATTTCTCCTCTTTGCTGCCAAACTCCTTCTCCTTGTGGCTGCCCAGAAAATCTCCCCTTTGGCCCTATTTTTGCTTTCTCGACTACCCTCCCAATTCGTCCAATTGGCTCCCCTAATTTATCACCTTGGCTGCCCGAAAATCTCTCCAATTTCTCTTCTTTGGCCGCCCAAAATTTGTTTCCTTTTTGCTGCCCGATTTTGCTTCCAATTGCTATCCAAAATTTGTTTCTTTTGTTGCCCGATTTCTTTCTTCTCTTGGCTGCCCGGTTTCTTTTCCTTTAGGCTGCCCAAATTTTGGCTTCTCTTAGCTGCCGAATTCTCTTCTCTTGGCTGCCCTAATTTCTTTCCTTTTCTCTTTCTCTCGAATTCTCCCCCCTTTGTGCATTAGGAATTTCAATCCATTCCAAATCCTATTTCAAACCAAAGTCAATTTTAGAATCTTCCTTTTTCTTGTTTAAATTGAACCCTTATAAATTTTGGAATGGCATGGTGAATTATTATTTTCCTTTCCTAGCCAAGTCTTCTTTCATATTTTCTTCTCTTGACATTACCATTTTGCCCCTACATCAATAATTAGTAAAATTAGTGAATTAAAGCGTACTTTGTAAATAAAATCATCTTAATTAATTAATACTAAGTACATTAATATTTAATTCACTAAAACAAATCAAAGTCATAAGATTTATATAAATTAATCCTTAAATAAGTGAGAAATTAATTCTAAATAATGATTAAAATATGATCTCATCAACTACCCACAATTTAAGACTTTGATCGTCCTCGAGCAAAGATAGAAAAACTCAAGAACATTAGACATGGAATCATTCAAGTTGAAATCAACTTTCTCATTCCATTAAAAATGATCATCCATTTGCATCAACTAGAAAGATTGATAGATAAATAACCAAGAATAATAATAATATTAATGCAACATAACTGTGGAAAATAAAAGAAGAATTTTTTTTGAAGCATGTCACAACCAAGCTATTGATTCAATGTCTAGGCAATATTATACACCCAATCATCACCTTTATAATCACAACCATATACATATATATTAAAGATTCACACAACCATAAGCTTGTAATCTTACACACTCTCCACTAATTTAGGTACTCTGGCTTCACTTAGATCAGGTAGGACTTTAGCGCTTGTAATGTTAGGTTAGGAAATTGGCTAACAAATGAAAGATATAAGGAGACAAAATAAGGAGAAGAGAGCTTGCAAAGAAAAGTTGACTCCAAATCATAAACATATATTCCAACTCCTTTCTTGTTCCTTTAGTACAAAGAATCTCAATAACCAAATTCATTCCCGAGAAATTCATTCCTTTCTCATGTATACATCAACTTTGGACATTTTATGAACATGACTTGCAATAAACACTTTTTCTTTCTTCTTTTTTTTCTTTTCTCTTTTTTTTTGATTTTTTTGATTTTTTCTTTTTTTTCACTTCTTTTTTTTCCAAAACAATAATATAGAGCAAGTCATGCTTTCCCTTTTCAATACCCTCTCAATCTTTCTTTCCCTCAAAACCTTAATATCCCAATCCCAAGGAGCACAAAAGTGTTGAAGTATAAATCAAGCTCCCTACAAGGGTAAAGGTTAAAAATATTAAGTGTTTATGCAAAGAAATTGACTCATTAAGGCATAAAAGGGTACTAAGGATAACTCTAAAGGTAGGCTTGAAAGGCTCAAACGGTCAAAAGAAGGCCTATGACCATCGTTTCTAAGGTAAACCAGAGAAACCTTATATTTCGCCTTGAGCATGTAATAAAACAAGTTCTAGTGTGTTGTTGTGATAAAAAGAGAGTCATCAAATATATAATAAAGTCTAAATATCTCATCAATTCACAAGATCATGGTCAATAAAAATAATTTAAATTTCACAGTTAATAATGATTAACAAAGGCATTATGCAAGGTTAAATTCCTTTCTTTACTTTCCAATCGACACATATAAACAATCACAATAACTCCTCAAGAATAAGATTCAATTACTTAACATTCAAACGATTTTCAGAAATTTTTTTGAAATAAAACTCTTACACCATAAAATTCTGAAATTTTTTCAAAAAATTGTCAAAATGAAATAGCCAATTGTAGCCAATTTCCCTACCCCCCACTTAACAATAAACATTGTCCTCAATGTTCAAATATAAGAAATCACAAAGAGGGTTAAGAGACTTAGCCGAATTAACGAAACATCCAAGAAAGTCCAATCTTTAACCGTGTATGGGAGCTCCACTTAGGCTCAAGCATATCCTACAAAAGAATTAAAGAAAGTAAACAAGGGAAGGCTATTTTTTTATATAAAACTTGAAAAAAAAATCAAGAAACAAAGCAACTTAAATAGTAGTTCTCGTTTATAGTCTCGAGCTTGACTTTCTGTGTAAGCGCATGAATTAAGGAGGATAATAGAAAAGACAAGCTTCTCCGCCCATAAGCATTCTTCTTGTCAAACCATTTTTGACTTTGTGCTGCTTTGAGAATACAATAAACCCTATTATTTACTGACTCACTACTTAATTTACAACTTTTTCAAAAATAAAAAATCAAAGTCAACTTTGAAACTCGTTTTTTCTTATAAGAATGAAGTGTGTCTCCATAAGAAAATGAAAAAGAAAACCAATCCAAGAAGAACGTTTGTCATTTCTCCTTCGAGTGTTCTATCTGATCACAATTGTGCTTTTCTCCTTCGTTTTTTTTTTCTTTTCTTTTCCTTTTATTTATTATTATTAATTATAATATCTTAAATTATTAATTATAACAAAATCACTTTTCATTTTCACTATTCTATATCCTTTTTCTTTCCTCTTTAAAATTCTTTGTAGCTTTCAAAGGCCTTTCTCCAGATCTGCTCAAATCTACATTGAATCAAAGCGGAAAAAAATGTTAATATGTTCCTTACCATCTAGTGGAGGCATCGATGAAAAATTCGAGTGGAGGCGCTGGCCGCTTGACCGGAACCCCAACGTCGCATTCGAGGGTTCTAGGGAGGCAACACGACACCGACCGTGCGGGTACTGGGCGGCCATCGACAAAACTGGCGAAGGCTGTGACCCACTTTATTTTATTTTTTCATATTTTTCTGATTATTCCCCCTTTTAGTTTTATTTTTTATTTTTTAGTTTTACTTTTAATTTTTTTTTCAAAATTTGAAATAATTGAATTTTTTATCTGTAATTATTATGTATAGAAATTTCTATTATTTATTATTATGTCTTATTTGTAACATATCTATGTATTTTGTATGATTATTTATGTATTGTAATTGTAATTATGTAATATTTGTAGCATTATAAATAAATATTATTGACTTATTTTTTAAGTATTACTAACTTAATTATAAATAAGTATTTATTAGTAATACATTTTTTAAAAAAATTAAAATAAAAAAGGGAAGGTCAGGTCTAGATTTCCCGTCCAGTTTTCTCGCCACAGTTGGCGAGACTTTGTGTCATGGAGTCCCGCACTCTTTGAAATAGTTTCCAACTAGGGGATTGGGAATATATATTTGATTTCCATTAAATTATTCAGGTAATGATTACATTTTCAAAAAAAATTCTATTTGACAGATTATTTTATTTGAAAATCATCAATATTTAGTTTCAAAAATTGTTACTCATTGTATTGATTTACTTGCATATGCACTAAATCTTCAAAATTAATTTAAATTCCAGAAAAAAAAATTAATGTAAAAAAATTTCAAAAATAATATGATATGACGCAATAGCAATTTATGGCGGCATAGCTCGTTTGGCCTTCTTCCTTTTGGTGGCCTATTGTGAATTCATCCAGTGTAGCACTTAAAAAGAACTAGAAAAAAAGTTGTTGCGAATGGCATTTTAGTACAGAAATATTGCACAACGGAGTGCTATACCGCGTAGCATTAAATTTCTTAGGGAATACTTTCTCTCTCTGAACTTATTTTCTCCTCCTCTCTTAACGTCTGCGGCTCCTCTCCTATACAGAAGCTATCTTCGGCCAGATCTAGCCAAAAGCTTTGACTTTTGGTCAGTCTTTTGCTAGTAAATTTTGATTTTCCTTATTCTTTTTTTGTCATAAATATTTATAGCCTTTTCAAAACATATTTTGTCAAGATTCAAAATCCAGAAGTAAAATTTTCTTTTATCTTTTAAATTAAAAAATTTTCTCTCCATTTTCTAAAAGAATCTTTCAATTTAAACTTAGATTTGAGCCTTCACTCAGCTATTTACTTCTTTTTAAAGTAATTTTTAAAAATATTAATACGTTCATAATTTTTTAAGTTATTTTATTTTAAAGATGATATTATACTTAAATTTTTTTATTATTGTAGTCAAAAAATTATGACAAATATATTATGAAAAATATTATAATATATTTATTTATTTTATTAATATTAATTTTAATATATTTTATCTATTTAAAAATTTTAAAGTATGACATATTATATGTTATTATGGTTATTCAATTATTGTGTAACTATATATATATATATATATATATATATATATATATATATATATATATATATATATATATATATATCAAATTGTCTCAATTCTTAAATTTTTTTAAATAAGAGATTTAAAAATTATTTTAAATATTTTAATAATAATAAATATTTTTTATTTAGTAAAAAAAGTAATAAATTTCTTAACGAATAATGCCCGCAGTTATACGTTTAAAGGCAAAAAAAAATCCCATTTTCTTCTTTGTTGTTTTCTTTTTTCTCTATGTGGTTTGTTACCGTTGCCTATGCTATCGAATGGTCCAATCACTCTCTATCATGAATAATTATAGTGACTCAATGAACAGAATCACCTAAACTGTCAGCTATGTGTCAGTTACGTTCCGATCTTGTACTCACTTTATGACGAACGTGCAGAATCGATTCTCATCGTTAAATTTTATTGCGCCTGATCTAAGATCAAGGAATATTAAAAGTAAAGAAAGGATTAAAAATTAAAAAAATAAAAAATTATCAAAATTTAAAAAGTCTGCCCCAATCTATCTTGTCAAACTATAAAACTGTAAAAATGTCAGCTATCAAACTCAAAAAAAGAAAAAAAAAAGAAGCTTTTATCTCTTCTTTGCTCATTTTTCTGTCATTATTCTTTTTTCTCAGAGGAGGATATGTCTTCCTTATTCTCTCTTCTGTCGTTCTTCTTCTCCTGCGTTTCTCGCGATAAACTTCTCCAATGGCCAGTATAGTAACATCCGCAGTTGATGTAATGTTGTTGCTATAATTTTTTATATTTTTCTTGCATTGCCTGTATTTTGCGTCTATTTTTTTTTTTTGCACTGCTTCCGTCGTTGTAGGCCTGTGTTCCTCCTCTATTGCAGGCCTACGGCAAAATAAAGTGAGGTTTTCTTTAAAATACTTAGCGTAACTGTAACTAATGATCCCGTGTTGAACTGGACACTTGTTCATACGTGACTGAACAATTGTTCTACAAGAATATTTCTGATCGGTGGCTTAAGATTTTTATGATAGTACAGAAAACTTGGAAGAAATAAAGAAGATAGAGTTTAAAACATTGGAGGATGCTCATGAATTCTACAATAGTTATGCTCATCGGAAAAGATTCGCCACAAGAATAATGTATGAGAAGAAGCGAGCGAAAACAAATAAAGTGCACTACGCCAAATACGTATGCAACAAAGAAGGATTTCGGAAGGGGAGCAGCTTACTTGGAGCAAAGAACCATCTCGTTAAGAGGCGATAAAAGACAATGGCCGCTGGAGAAGCCAGGACACTGCATTTCGCCTAAAAGGCAAGAAGAACACTAGAAGATGGCCAGGAAATATGCACCTTTTATTGTGGCTTGAACAATTGTTCTCTGGAGTTTGAACAATTGTTTGGTTTATATTTTTTTCTTATTTTGAGTTTGAACAATTGTCCAGTTGGATATGAAGAATAAAGGCTAAACTGATTTATGTTTGTTGGTCACGAAGAATTGTTTCGTTGTTAGTCTAGTTTATTTTTCAAGTATTTATTTCTCGTGAAAAATTGTTCTGTTGTTAGTCTAATATATTTGTCAAGTATTTATTTCTAGTGAACAATTATTCTGGTTAATGCTTCAGTGTGAGTAATTTTATAGTTTAGTGTGAACAGTTATACTATTATGTCTTTTAAGTAATTCAATTGAATGCTTAAGTTGTAACAACTGTTGCTTCTGAACAATTATTTGTCTAGGTTGTGTTGGTAGTGAACAATTGTTCTTCTAGGTTGTGTCAAGTATGTGTTGGGTGTGAACAATTATTCGGTTGGATGACATTAATTGTTACGGCAAATTCTATGTGTTGGACAATTTAACAATGCACAAGTATAAACGACACAATTACTTATCTATTGTATTTAAAATACTTACCAAGTACAAACTAATAAAAAGGACATAGGTGAGCAATTGTTCGTTCACAATTGTTCACTGAGAATAATTGTTTGTGCACAAGTGTTCTCCAAAAAATAACAATATTCTTGTTTATCAAATTCTTATTTTCTGCCTCCGCACAATTCTTTATCACAAAAAATAACAATAGATTGGAGTTCTCTCTCAATTTAACAGTCTTTATAAAAAATAATTGAGTTTTCATACCAATTGGTGGAGTAAGAGTTGGGCAAATATTCCAAAACAATTGCTACTGGTTGTTCATATTCACCAATTAAGTAACTATCTAATATACAATTGTACCCTTAATGCAATGGGTAAAATGATTCATTAATAGCTAACGGATAAACAATTTAATTTGTCCTTAAATAATTTAATATCTTGAAATTTTGAGTTTTGATTTTGAAATGAAATAATTTTCAAGTAGAATTTTATATTTTAAATTTACCTTATAAGTGGTAACATGTTGGTCACATAATAATTATTCTATAATGAATTAACGTTAAAAACAGATAGAAGACATAACAGCACAACTGTTCACACTAAACTACAAAATTACTCATACTGAAGTATTGACCAGAATAATTATTCACTAGAAATAAATACTTGACAAATACACTAGACTAACAACAGAACAATTGTTCACGAGAAATAAATACTTGACAAATGCACTATACTAACAACGGAACAATTGTTGGCACCAACAAATATAAATCATTTTAGCCTTTATTCTTTATGTCCAACTGGATAATTGTTCAAGCTCGAAATAAGAAAAAAAATAAACCAAACAATTGTTCAAGCCACAACAAAATATGCATGTTCCCTGTCTATCTTCTAGTGTTCTTCTTGCCTTTTAGCACTTTTTTTGAATTTAATAACTGACAAGATATATCTACGCGAGCATTTTAAATTTTACCAATTTTTCCCTACATTTCTGTCCAATTAATTTTCTTCTTTACTCTTAATATTCTTTAACCGTTAGATCAACTACAGTAAAATCTAACGGTCAGGAACCGATCCTGTACGTGCTACATAAAGCAAGTGCAGGACCGAAATGTGACTTAGGGGTGTGCAATCGGTTTTCGATTTGGTTTTCGATTTTACTGTTCAATTTTCAGTTCGGTTTTCTATCTAAAAATAAGAACCAAACCGAACCGTTTTATTTGTTGAAACCGAACCGAACCGAACCGAATTATATCGGTTAGGTTTGGTTCCAATCGAAAAAAAATAGAGCATGAAATAATAAATTAAAAAATAAATCTTTATTTAAAAATAGAAAACTAGTTATTATGATCAATAAATGATACTAATATAGTAATAATAAATTACTGATATAATGAAAAAATAATTTAGTATTTTTTTGGTAAAATAAAATAATTTAGTTATTTATCCTAATATTGTCCATATAGTGTTATATTTAAAAAAAAAAATTTAAGAAGCATGACTATCTTCTTTCTTTTTCTTCCTACAAAAAATATAATAGTATAATTAAAAAAATAGTTTAATAGTTTAATGTTGAATTTGATAAGTAACTCATTATAAAAGTAATATATAACACTGTAATTATTCTATATTATAATTAGAAAAAAATTTACTATTCGATTTTTTGTTCAGTTTTCAGTTTGATGTCTACAATTAAAAATCGAATTGAAAATTATGTAATTATTAAAAATCGAACCGAATCAAACTGTATAAATAATAAATCGAACCAAAATGTAAAGAACGATTCAATTTCGATTCAGTTTTTGATCTGATTTGATTTTTGCCCACCCCCAACGTGACTGGCTATGTGTTGTCCGTAAAAGATGCCTTTCCTATCAAGCTGCACACGTTTCTCACATTGCTGTTGTTTTCTGGCTAAGGATTTGGTCCACCACCTTTTACAGCACAAGACTCAATTCTGATCATAACAATTATTTAAATAATTATTCGATTATTCTGATCATCCGATTATAATTGAAAGGCCATAATCAAGTTGTGCATGTGCTGTAAACAGTAAGTGCAAAACTGAATTTTGGCCTTGTTTTCTGCACTATACAGAGGACCTTAGATTCCCCGGAGTCGGCGGATTCAGTTGGTAGTATCTCAGAGCCAGCATCCAGATGGCGTCAAACATGATCAGAAGGTAACCTCTTGATTTTTGTTTCTTCACTTTTCACAAGAGAATTCATCTTAGTTTCTTTCGCCTTTAGATATATACACAACTGATCAATCTGGTATCTTATGACGCACACGAGGTTATAAAACTAGCTCAAGTATGATTTGTAGGCTGGAAGGGAAGGTTGCTCTAATCACCGGAGCTGCTAGTGGCATTGGTGAGTGCACTGCTAGGCTTTTTTCCAGACATGGAGCTAAGGTGGTGATTGCAGACATCCAAGATGAATTGGGACAAAAAGTATGCCAAGATTTGGATCCATCCTCAACTTCATTTGTTCATTGTGATGTAACTAAGGAAGAGGATATCGAGAATTCGGTCAATACCACTGTTTCCAAGTTTGGAAATCTAGACATCATGTTCAACAACGCAGGCATAGCAGGACAAGCCACATCCAACATTCTTGAAAACGAGAAGTCTGATTTTGAGAAAGTAGTCAGTACTAACCTTGTAGGTGCATTCTTGGGCATCAAACATGCTGCTAGAGTGATGATCCCCAATCGCTCGGGAAGTATAATTTCAACTGCGAGTACTAGTTCAATTATTGGTGGGGGTGCTTCTCATGCATACACGAGTTCAAAGCATGGCCTGGTAGGGCTTACAAAGAACACTGCTGTGGATCTCGGGCGATATGGTATTCGTGTGAATTGTGTCTCGCCATATTTTCTAACAACACCACTGAGCATGAACTTCATGGAGAAATTTCATGGAGCTGTGGGCGAGATTTATAGCAATCTTGACGGTGTCATTCTTAAGCCAGAGGATATAGCAGAGGCAGCTCTCTATTTGGCTTCTGACGGATCAAAATATGTCAGCGGTCATAACCTAACTGTCGACGGCGGATTCACCATTGTGAACCAAGGCTTTTGTGTGTATTAAAAACACTAAGCGATGAAGAGATTTTCCAGTACATTCTTGAGAACTGTATACACTAGCAGTTATAAATTTCCTCCATTTTTCTGGAGAATTGTCTTCTAAAACTATGCAAGGTATTGTTTTTCTCTGGTTCTTATCTATTTCCGGCCATCTTTCTTGTGTTCATGCTGAATCACTACTGCAAAGGTTCTTCCCCAAATGGCGATTAGAATGATCGATTCTATTTGGATGGAGCCGACCCGGAAAATGCACCAAGATAACACATGTTCAAGTAACCTCTAGTCAGAAAATTCTTAAATTATACTCATTCCGTTAAAGTTAAGTCCTTTAGTGTTTACTATATAAAGTATACTCCTTCAATTTATAATTGTCTATTTTTCTATTCGATATCTATGAAAAGAAAAAGTAGGCGTTTAAACTACATTTATACTTGACAATGACTTGGAAGAACATAATTAAAAATGCTACTACTGCTATTGTGGCAGGAAGTATAAAAGAGATTGAAAGAAAGCGACAAAATCAAAGTTCTATAGCTTTTGGTTCCCACCCCTATCCAATTGAATTTCACCTGCAATTGTGAGCCTTAACCTCAGTTTGGTTGGAGAGGGAGGAAAAGGAGAAGGGGAGAGGAACATATACTTCACTTAGGGGAAATATTTCCTTTCACCTTCTTTTGTTTGGTATAAGGGAAAGAAGGGTTGGAGGGCAAGTGGAGAGGAAAGAGACTTTTTTATCCCTCATTCTCTCACTCTATTATCTAATATTTTAATTTAAAAATAGGATTAAATATATCATTAATACTTTCAACTTATTTTCTTTCTCCCAATCCCTTTAATTTGGAGAGAGACAAAATGTTGATGTTGAGAAAGAGTGGTATTCCCATTCATTTACTTCATAATCCAACCCCAAATGACATAAATGAGTTGTTTACATCTGCATTTATTTTTCCTTCCCACACTACAAGAAAACAATCGATTTGAAACTGCCAAATCAGTTTTAAAAACAGCCTTTGAAATGTAAAAAAATTGGTCTTAATATTGGTGATCGCACCAATTTTGAAATCGAATATATTATGTTTTAGTTTTTAAAACTAATATTTTGAAATTGAACTCGAATTCAAAATTGATCCTAAAATAAACATCTTTAACCAAATATACCAATCGGTATTACAATCGCATAGGAACCTAATTTTTCAAAAATAGAAACCCTGACTTGAAATTGATCTTTTAGTGCATTCTCTGTTATATTGTCTATTATACTAATTAAATTAAAGGGATACTTACACTTTTACTATTAAAGTTTGTCTAAATTACAAACCAAACCTCACTATTTGGAATTTTTTATAAAATTACAAATTTATTCTTTAATTTAGAATCATATAATATTTTAACATGTATCGTTAATTAATTAGTGATTGGATCTAATAAAATTAATCTAAAATTTCAAAATTAGCCTTTTAAAGTTTATGAAAATCATTTCTCTTGTACATTATAATTTTATTTTTACTAAAATATACATATATTTTATCTTGTACTTTCATAAAAAGCGAAGTATATTCTTTAGTTTATGCTTTACTAAAATTAAAAACATTTTATAAAGTATGATGGTTTTTTATAAATAAATATATTATATTATATAAAATATAATAACTTTCAATAAATTTTGGCTCGATAATTTCAATCGTTTACATTAATTTCATAAGAGATTCATTATCAATCATTAATTGACTAATAGTAAGGATTAAAATGTTACATGATTTGGAATCAAAGGGTAAATTTGTAAATTTTCAAACAATTTGAAGGATGAATATGTAACTTTACAAATAATTAGGTTTATTTTGTAATTTGGATAAACTTCAAGGCTAAATATGTAATTATCCCTAAATTAAATCACACCACATGAAATAGCAATGTAATTTGACTAAGATGGGTTAATAGCTTAGACCAATCAAATAGTTCAATGCGATACAATTTAGTAAATTTAATTTTTAATAAAAAGTATAAATTATATTTTTATAAAATCAAAATTTTTAATTGACTATTTCATGGTAGAACCATGGTTTTGATGGCTTTAGTTTCGAAACCTAATGTATGTACATGCGCATTTCGAGGTAGTTTATCTGAGGTGCGGATTGTTTTATGTTTGAGAGTGTTTCTATAATCTCTTATATCTTTTGATTTTTAATAGTTTTACTTTTGATCATACGGTAAAATAGGAGATAAAATATGAGTAAAAAAATTGTTGTAGAATTAGTAGAGGAAAATTGGACAACTTAGTCTCTTTTGTTATTACGTTTAGACACTAAAGTAGCTATTGATTTTTTTGACCTGCTAAGTTCCTCTTGTTTTTAAGTTTGAATATTTTTTAACTTATTAAGTTTCTTTTATTTTTGCACTTGGACACTAAACGACTTTTTGATTTTTTTTTAACTTCTTAAGTTTATATAGTTGTGTTATTGGAAGAATTTAATAAGAAGTTCGTAAAAAATATAAAGACTTTAGAAGTAAAAAAAAAATGAGAGATGTTTTAGTGTCTAAACGTAAAAATAAAAGGAATAAGTCAAAAAATTGAGAGTTCCTTTAATATCCAAACATAAAACCAAGAGGAACTAAATTGTCTAATTTTCAATTGGTAGAGTATAACCGAATTGTGAGAGTTTGCCTCCCCACTTCCAAGGGTTTTGTTGAATATTTCATGACAAGAAACAATGCTGATAAAAGATTGCCGTACTGCTTCTTTCTTCCATTACATAAGAAGCACTAAAATTGCTCCCAGAGTCTGTGAAGTCAGTAGTAGAATACTATTAGACATTAGCGCCTCAAAGAGCTTTAGAATCCATTTACACCAAGGCAAACATGTCCGTGGCATAAAACGTGGCCAGAAGGTAAGATAACTGAAAGGTCTCTTTCTCCATCGTTGATTGATTTGTTATTTCTGTAATTGACATTGTTGAAGATAATTATGTTATTCGTATATATTGTTTAGCTGTAAGATATGCTAGGATCCTGTTTAGCTATAAGATATGCTCAGATCTTGTTTATTTGTTTAAGTTTCCTAGTTTACTATGGTTACTTATGACAATTGCAATTATATATTTTCCTGTAAGTATAGGCAAGAGGACACAAGAATAAAAAGGGCCTCTTTTTCTTTTCCACATATTTCTTCAGACATTTGACAAATAACCCACAAATTGTTATATTTGTAGGCTCGAAGGCAAAGTTGCACTAATCACTGGAGCTGCTTGTGGCCTTGGTGACTACGCTGCAAGACTTTTCTCCAGATGGGGCTACGGTGGTGATGGCTGACATTCAAGACGAGTTGGGACAAAAAATATGCCAAGATTTGGATCCCTCCTCAACTTCATATGTTCATTGTGATGTAACCAAGGAAGACGATGTGTAGAAATTTTATCAATCTAAAAGAATTTTGAGAAGATAATAACTAAACTTTTTATTAAGGAGAAATCTCTCTAACTCTCTCTACACCTAATAATCATCTCACCACATATATTTATAGCTTAAAATTAGCCTAAACTAACTAGGATTTGATTTACTAAATCAAATCTTACTAAGAACCAAATCCAGAATTAAGAAACTGACAATCCTATTAGGAAATCTAGAAACCAATGTGAATTAGGAAATTAACTTGGTTTAGGATTCTACATTTGCCTCTCTTAAACCAAGTTCGTCAATTTTAACAATGCCAAGCATCTTCTTCAACTTCAAAAATAATTCCGTCTTTAATGGTTTGGTGAAGATGTCTGCAATTTGATCTGCAATTGGACAATAATGAACCATAATTTCTTTATCTCGAACCAACTCTCGAATAAAATGATACTTGATATTGATGTGCTTGCTATGATCATATAATACTGGATTTTTGGTCAAATCAATACTAGACTTATTATCACAAAACATAGTAGTAAGACTAGTCTGTTGATGTTGCAGAAATTCAAGTATACGCATCAACCAAATTGCTTGTATAGCACAGTTTGTAGCTGCCATGTATTCTGTCTCTGCCGTAGATAAAGCTACTACTTGCTGCTTCTTTGAAAACTAAGAGAATATTCCAGACCCCAAAGTAAAAGCATAATTAGAAGTGCTTTTATACTTCATTATATCACCAGCCCAATCACTGTCTGTATATACAACAAGAGTTATACTATTAGTACGCGAATAAAGAATGACATTAGATTACGTACCTCTAATATATCTCAAGATCCTTTTTGCTGCTCGCAAATGTGATTGACGAGGGGATTCCATAAATCTACTAATCAAGCCAATGCCATACGTAATATCAAGCCTTGTGGCGGTTAAATATCTCAAACTTTCAACTAATCTTCTATAAGCAGTAGCATCAACAACAGCTCCAATCCCTTCTTTTGTTAACTTCAATTTCCCGTCAACAGGAGTCATGATAGGTTTGGCATCATCCATCCTAAATTTCCTCAAGATATCACCTGCATATTTTTTCTGAGAAATAAAAATTTCTCTATCCAATTGCTTAACTTCCAAACCAAGAAAATAAGACATCAATCTCAAATCTGTCATCTCAAAATGGTTTATCATAGCCTCCCTAAATACAGAAATTAATTTTGAATTGTTGCTAGTGAAGATAAGATCATCAACATACACGCACACAATAAGGATATCACCAACACCATTAAAATTCACATATAAAGTATGCTCATAAGGGCATCTCTCAAAACCATGATCAAGAAAATAAGAATCAATACGTGTATACCAAGTTGTAGGAGCTTGCTTTAACCCATATAATGTCTTCTTAAATCTATAAACCTTATCATCTTGACCCTCTTTAACATAACCATCAGGTTACTCAACATATACTTTTTCTTCCAATACTCCATTCAAGAAAGCAGACTTAACATCCATTTGATAAATATTCCAAGAATTTTGAGCAACAAGAGCTATAAACATACTTACCGTGTCAAGTCTGGCAACAGGGGTAAATACCTCAAAATAATCAATGACAGGCTTTTGCTTGTATCCTTTTGCCACCAATCTCACTTTAAAACGATCCACCTCTCCAGAAGGTTTAAATTTGGTCTTTTCTACTCCTTTGACTCCAATAGGTTGCTTACCAGGTGGAAGAGTAGTCAACTCCCAAGTTTTATTTTTCTCGATGGCATGAATCTTCTCATCCATGGCACGTATCCAATGATTATCATTCACAACCTCCTTATAAGTGATTGAATCACAATCTGCAAATAAAGTAAAATTTAGAATATCTTCATTAGATAAAGTAGCATCACCAACAACATAATCTTGCAAATGGGAAGGAAGACGACACTCTCGTTGAAGACTACTAGATGGCTATACAAGATCTGACTGCACACTACTTGGCTGCTCAATTTCTTCTCTATCTTGTCTGGCAAATTCTGAATCTTCCGAAATTGAAAACCTCAATGGGATATAAGAAGGCATGACTGGCTCTTCAGACTTACTCGACCAATCCTAGGCTGTTTGTTCATCAAAAGTAACATTTCTGCTAATAATGACCTTCTTAGTATCATGATTGAATAATTTGTACTCCTTTGTCTCGTGGCTATAACCAAGAAAGATACACTTTTCTGCTTTATCATCTAATTTTTTTCGAAGTGCATCAGGGATATGTGAATATGCAATACATCAAAAGACTTTAAGATGACTAATATTGGGTTTGTGACCTGTCCAAAGTTCTTGTGGTGTATTTCCATCATTACTACTAGTAGGACATCAATTTAAAACCTAAACAACACAAGCAAATGTTTCTGCCCAAAATTCTTTAGGTAAATTTTTAGAATGCATCATGGATCTCACCATATCCATGATTGTTCTATTTTTTCTCTCAGCAACCCCTTCTACTTAGAAGTGTACCTAGCTGTCAATTGATGTCTAATACCATGCTTTTTCAAAAAATCATCACACACAAGAAATTCTGTCCCCCTATCAGTTCTTAAAGTCTGAATAAAATAATCACTTTGCTTCTCTGCATAAACTTTGAAACTCTTAAAAATATTACAAGCCTCAGATTTATGTTGTAGAAAATACACCCAAAGTCTTCCTTCTAAAATCTTCAATAAAAGTGACAAAATACTTCTTACCATCAAAGGAAGGAACCTCCACAGAACACAAATCAGAATGAATTAACTTCAGTGGTGAATTTGCTCTCCATACTTTATCTTTAGGAACAGAATCTCGATGCTTCTTTCCAATAATGCAAGACTCACATATTTTATCTCCAAAATCAAGTGAAGGTAAGGCGAAAACCAACCTTTTCTTAGCAAGAAAATTCAAGCTAGAAAAATTTAAGTGCCCAAAACGCATATACCACAGCGAATGATCATCAAATACCATAGTGTTGAAGCAAGGTAAATCTCCAAAACTAATAGAGAGTGAAAACAAGCGATTACTTGTCATATTCACCTTTGCAATGAGCCCCTTTTGTGAGTCCATAACTGTACAAATTCTTCCACTAAAAGTAATATTATACCATTTGGTAGATAATTGGCCAATACTCAGCAAATTATGATGAAAATTGGGAACATAAAGAACATCTGAGATAAAATTAGAAGACTCATCCTTCAAGGTGATGTCAATTTTTCTTTTCCAAGAATAGCTACTTGGTCATTATTTTCAAGTCTTACGAAACTCTGAATTGTAGTATCTAACTCTGCAAACATATCTTTATTTCCACACATATAATTGCTGTAGCAGGAGTCTAAAATCCATTCATTCTTTTTATCTCCTCTACTCCTAAAAGAAACAAATAATAATGCTTCAGAATTATCAACAGAAGTTTCTACAAGTTTTGCTTGAAGTTGTGTCATATGTTCCTTTTTTAAA
This sequence comes from Rauvolfia tetraphylla, assembly GCA_030512225.1. NCBI lineage: Eukaryota > Viridiplantae > Streptophyta > Magnoliopsida > Gentianales > Apocynaceae > Rauvolfia > Rauvolfia tetraphylla. The sequence continues at coordinate 4,252,699 of JAJQKT010000062.1, forward strand.
TCTACAATCTTTCTCTATGTGACCATATCTTTTATAGTAAAAATATTGTAGTTTTGACTTATCCACCTTTTGATAAGCACTATTATTTTTAGCATCCTTATCAAAATTATTTTGTTGATAATTAAAATTACCTCTACCATAGCCTCTGCATTTGAAGTTTCCTCTACCTTGGCCTCTTCCTTGAAAATTTTGGCCACCTCTCTGATGAAATTCTCCTTGATTTGATGTTTCAAATTCCTCCTTTTCCACGACTACTTGGGCTTTTAATGCCCTCTCCTCAAAGCAACTAATTGACTATTGATTTAGGGACAATTCATAGGATAACAATTCACCTTCTAATTGGGCCATTGTCATTGTGTCTAAGCCCTTTGCAGCTTCAAGAACTATCTTCTTGGTATGAAATTTGGAGTTTATGGATCGGAGTATTTTTTTCAACAATATGAGCTTCTGTTAAAGCCTCACCATTGAATCTCATATTATTGGCAAGATTTTATATGTTGCCAATGTAATCACTAACTGACTCTATAGGTTGTATAAGAGCCAATTCATACTCCTTCTTTAATGCCTGCAACCGAATTCGCTTCACCTCTTCACTGCCTTTATTAGAATTTACCAAGATGGTCCACATCTCTTTTGCCGATTTCGCATTCACAAATTTTTGAGCCACATGTAACTCCACCTTATTATGGCTTAAAATCTCACCATATATATTTATAGCTGAAAATTAGTTTAAACCGACTATGATTTGACTTACTAAATCAAATCTTACTAGGAACCAAATCCGGAATTAGAAAACTGACAATCCTATTAGGAAATTTAGAAACCAATGTGAATTAGAAAATTAATTTGGTTTAGAATTCTACACAATGTCCAAAATGCACTTAAGGCTGCTGTTTCCGAGTATGGGAAGCTAGACATCATGTTGAACAATGCAGGCATAAATACATCCAACATTCTAGAAAACGAAAAATCTGATTTTGAGAAAGTGATAAAATATCAACCTTCTAAGTGCATTTCTGGGCACCAAACATGCTGCTAAGGTGATGATTTCGAGTATTCCGGCAGCACATATAATTACTGCTGCAAGTATTTATTCCACTATAGGTGGAAGCATATACATGTTCAAAGCATGGTATGGTAGGACTTATGAGGAACACTGGTGTAGATATCGGTTGATATGGGATCCGACGCCTTTGGGAATTGATCACGCTGAGAGAAATTATGGAGGTCTTGGAAAGATTTATAGCCATCTTGGTGTTGCAACCGTGAAGCCAGAGGATATTGCAGATGCAGCTCTGTTTTTGGGCCATAATCTTATTTTTGATTGGGGGTTCACTTTTATGAAACCGAATTTCTGCATGTATAACTTAAATCTCTAAGTGGTGAACAGATTTCAGTACTTTCCATAACTGTATGGAACTTATAAAGATTATCAATCTTCTTGTACTTCGGAAAATAAACACTTGCAGTTTTTTTTTTCACGTATTATTTTCCAGTATAATTTTGAAGTGATCCATCTACTGTGGCAAAGAGGATTAGAGGTGAGCATTTCAATTTTGGTAAGTAACACTTACTAGGTAACGGCTCTGCTGAAGTTCTACTACTATCTTTGGATTAGGATACAATCAATCAATACGTCCGTCCTCATTTAAGGTTCGGATTAATTTTTATGGATTCGATGATAATTAATTTGATAAAAAAAATTTAATTCTTTATGACACATAACTATTATGGCTTATTTATGAATCTCTGGCAAAGATGATCAAATAGGGTTTTGTTTTCTTTCCTTGCAATGTGTTCTTTTCCAAGGCAAAAGATGATACTTCTATATTCAATATCAATCTGAATGGCCAGAATTACATCTGTGTGAAGAAATGTGTCTAAACTATTTCGTAGTTATATTGAACTCTAATTTATGCTCTCTTAGGTAATAGATGAGCAGAATTAATATTATTATTATTTACTAAATAAAAGAGTTATCTGTTGATATAAAAATAGCCGAAGTCATTATAATCAAAACAATTCTTAAACTCCTTCTCCAATAAGAGTAGTTGAAAAATAGGGATAATCTGATATAAAAAGTTACACAATGGTTAAGCAACCACAACTACAGGTAATAATTCACGCCTAAAAAATTTTAGATATGTAAAAAATATTAATATTATAATTAGTACTAATAAAACTAATAATATATGAAAAATAATAAAATAACTATCAACAAAGTTTAAAAAATCTAAGGGTTAATTGCAAAACACCCCCTTGAAGTTGGGGGTCTGGCACTTTAATACTAAAAGTTAAAATATATATAGTTTACCCCCAATCGTTAAAGTCAGTTAGTTAGTACTTGAAAAATTACATAATTATCCCTAAAATTACATATTACAAAACACTCCCATGAAGTTGGAGATTGGGCAATTTAGTACTAAAAGTCAAAATATATGCAATTTACCCCAATGACTATCAATTAAGAGTTAAACAAATTAGCAGCCATTAGTCCACAAAAGTTGAGAAAAGGAAAAGATGGTTAAACTGAGTTGCGGTGACTTATCTCACTCAAAAAGCTGTAGAAAGAAAAAAAATAAAGAGAGAATCAAACATCTATTAAAAATTAATATATATATATATATATATATATATATATATATATATATATATATATATTAGAATCAAATCATCACCGAAGGTGAAAATTAGATGTAGTGAATTCTCTCTAAAACTACTCCATGTAGCTACCTAAGGCAGGGGTAGTTTTTTTTTGGGGGGTACGACACATTTTTAAAAGACTTTGTTTTTCTATGCTAAATTAAGAATTTTGAGCCCCAAAAATAAATTATGCCTTCCTAAATTTTTTTCTATTCTCGTAATTAGACTTAAAAATAAACAAAAAAATCTAAGAGTTAGTAAATTTTCTAAATTTATTTTTTTATGTTAACTTTAATTCTCTTACTTTATGTGAGATATTATGTCCTCTTTATTCTTATTTTCATACTCCATTTTGAAACTCCTTGGACTTGGCCCTTGGAGTAGTTTTAGAAAGAATTCACTGTATCTAATTTTCACCTTCGGTGATAATTTAGTTCTAATATATATATATATTTTTTTTAATTTCTTAATTAATGTTTGATTCTCTCTTCTTTCTCTTCTTTCTACACCTTTTTGAGTGAGATAAGTCGCCGCCACTCACTTTGACCATCTTTTCCTCTTCTCAAATTTTGTGGACTAACGGTTGTTAATTTGTTTAACTTTTGATTGACAGTCATTCGGGTAAACTGTATATATTTTGATCTTTGGTATTAAATTACCCAATCTCAAACTGTAAGAAGGTATTTTATAATATGTAATTTTAAAGATAATTATATAATTTTTTAAGTCATAACTAATGAATTTTAATGATTGAAGACTAAAATACATATATTTTAATTTTCGACACTAAAGTGCCCGACCTTCTAACTTCTTCAAGAGAGTATTTTGCAATTAACCCAAAATCTAAAATTCTGACCACGAAACTTTAAAAAAATGACTATCATAATGCGAAATTCATCGAAAAGATCATTTTACCTTTATTGTCGTCAAATCATTGTACTCTGGGGGGCAGGAATCTTTTTACTTTGTTTTTTAAGATTTTGATACACTAATATCAAATGAATGTTTTGACTTTATCAATAGAAACTCTCTTACTTGGGGAACAAAATTATGTGCTCTTTAAAAAGATTTATTTGTCTCAACAGTGTGTGGAAGTGAGAATGGATTTATTTTTTTTTGATAAAGTTTCTTGCTAATCATAACTATTTCTGTATCCCATAATCTTTGCCCTTAAGCTATGGAGTATGTAAATCGTGAAATGTAGTACTGAAGCCTGCCTCGAGTTCCCAAAGCTCCCTATACATTCATCGTGCATAAAGACCTACTCCAAACTAATTATTCTATTATATTCCCTCAAATATAGCTCTCAAATTTCCAGCAAAAATTGATCCCTATCTTGTCGCTGACAACAAGTACCTTGATTATTCTATCAACACTAAAATTTGAACCCTCAACTTTAGGTTGAGGGCCAACCTCTTGACAGCGAGGTGACCACCTTTCGCGTGAGAATGGATTTATTCAAAAAGGAAGAGAGAGAGAGAAGTATAAACACTGGGTCTGCGTTCCTCAACCGCACCATCTAAACAAAGATCGGCATCATCCTCAGAAACCATGGCAACCACGACAATTAATACTGTCAGAAGGTAAGTCCCATTATCTACTGAGCTACATCTCTTATTTGCCCATATCTGCAATACCTTTATCAAAAATTTCCTGCTTCAAATTTATGGTAAGTCCACTCATTCTCGGTCATCATCTTGGGGAGATATATTGTTCTCTCTGTTTTCATTTCCAGAATTTAGAATAATGAACATCTGATTGTAGACTTGAAGGTAAAGTAGCATTGATTACTGGAGGTGCTAGCGGAATCGGTGAATCCATTGCTAGACTCTTCTCCAGACATGGTGCAAAACTGGTGATTGCTGACATTCAAGATGACTTGGGACAAAAACTGTGCCAAGAATTGAATCCCTCATCAAATTCCTTCGTTCACTGCAATGTAACTCAAGAAGAAGACGTAGAAAATGCAGTAAAAACTGTTGTTTCCACGTTTGGCAAGCTAGACATCATGTGCAACAATGCCGGTATAGGTGGTGAACTCATTACGAATATTCTCGACTGCCAAAAGTCTGATTTTGAAAGAGTCGTCGGTGTCAACCTCGTCGGAGTTTTTCTGGGCACCAAACATTCTGCTAAAGTGATGATCCCAAATCGCCAGGGCAGCATCATCAACACTGCTAGTGTTGCCTCCACCACAGCAGGACTTGGTCCTCATGCGTACACAAGCTCTAAGCACGGAGTTCTGGGGCTCACAAGAAACACAGCTTTAGATCTGGGGAGATATGGGATTCGGGTAAACTGTGTTTCGCCTTACTGCGTGCCGACGCCGATGACCAAGACCGTGGTCGATCGAGATAACCCTGAAACAGTGGCTAAAGTATACAAGAATCTTGGGGGGTGCTATACTCGAACCAGAGGATGTAGCAGATGCAGCGCTTTACTTGGCCAGTGATGAATCCAAATACGTCAGTGGGCATAACCTTGTTTTTGATGGAGGCTTCACTGTTCAGAACATACAGTTTTGTTTGTTTGAAAACCTTGAAAGGTGAAGAATTTTCAAAAGTTTCCTTGCACTCTCGTAACAGTACAGTCAAGGTTCTTCCTTTTTTCCTCGTAGCTTGAAGTCATTCTACTCGCGTCTTGTGTAGAACGTGAATATTTTCGATTGTGAATGGATGGAGCATAAAAACATCATCCACTTTCTTCTTCTTTTCTGTTTCTGTTTTTTAAGATTAATATTGAGATATGTAAGTTGGATCTGAAACTACTAATCGGGGCTGCTTGCTGCTCGCCCCTATCTCTAAAAGGGCTTATGCACTCCACTCGTTACCACTAAACGACGAAGCCAGGAACGGAAGGAGGGACTTGAACCCTCAACCTCAGCCTTGGCAAAAAAATCTTATACTGTTAACCTTTTAATCTAGTCAAAGTATTCTACTAAGTAAGTTATTGTATTAACTTAATATAAATATTTCAAAACAACTAGTGCGTGATAAAAAATACATAATATTTAGTTCTATTAGATAGTGATAAAGGTATTAAGGAAAGTAGTTGAGAATAATTAAACAAGTTCTTTTTGAAGATTAATTAAGCAAATTATGACTGTATCCTTTGTTTTTCTTTTTTTTTTCTGCGCATGTCCTTTTCTTAAAAGTTTGGATGGAATTTCAATAGGGGTGTGCTATATTTTATTTATAATTTTTGTTTCCCTTTCTTCTCTTTAAATTCTCTCTATATTTTACTATTATTTTCTTTAGATTTACATAATCGATATCAAACTGATGCAATATACAACAAAATATAAAAATTTTAAAAGTGAAAATATATTTCCTATCTCTTAAATTATTTTTTTGACATTTTTAACAATCCCGCGATTGCCTTTGACTGGAGTTTATGAATAGTACCCCCACCAACAGGGATGGGGTCTTGAACAATACCCCTGCCAACAGTAGCGGGGTAGTGAACAGTATCCCCTCTAGCAATGGTGGAGTTCGTTAAAAATGTAAAAAAAATAATTTAAGAGATAAAAAAAATATATTATTATTTTTAAATTTTTTTATATTTCGTTGCACAATATTTTAATTTGATACTAAAAAAATTAATTTAAGACATAAAAAATATATTTTTACTTCTAAATCTCTTATATTTTGTTGTACATTAATTTAATTTGATATCAATTATATAATTTAAAGAAAATAGTAGTAAATAGTAGATAGAATTTAAGAAGATGGGAGTTTTAAATAGTAGTAAATAGTAGATAGAATTTAAGAAGATGAGAGAGAAACAAAAGTTATAAATGAAATATAGTAGCCAGTGATCAGTAAAATAGTGTGATGTAATTAAAAGATGTGTTTCAATAACAGAAGGACATTTACAGACCAGTAACTACATGACTTGCTCATTTTATGCCAAATAATTTTTGAAAGCATTCAGAAAAATAATTTTGAAAGTGTAAAGTTGAAAGATTTTCAAGTATTTTGATTATGACAAATGTCGAAGAAAATTAATATGTAAAATTTTATTATATGTAATATTCTCTCTATCTTTTTTTATAGTGTTTGATTGGGTATAAAGCTTTATACAAAAGCTTGAATTGTATAATAAAATGTAAAAAAAATTAGTGATATATATATATATATATATATATATATATATATATATATATATATATATATATATATGATTAGTAATTAATTGATAATTATAATATATTAAAATATTTTATTTTATAAAAAAATATCAATTATTTTAATATAGTAAGAATGTCATTAGAAATGAAATAGGGAAGTAAGTTATTTACTAATAAATCACTTTCAAGAAGAATGCCGGATTAATTGGTGATAGCCTTGACCATGCAGAGGCTTTTTGTGCTTCCAAAATGTCCTATGAAATGTAGAAATCACTGGATTCAGATTCTATGGTTCAAAAACATGACCAGAAAGTAAAAGAGACTCTCTAACAAATGATTGATTGGGCTTTTCACAGTACTTAGCAGCAAAAAAAAAAAAAAATCAGGCTTTTCACAGTAAAAAGGCAAGGTATTATTCATTAGTGCAACGTCACAGACTCATACGACCCCAAAATGAGGTTGGAATGGGAGGAAGAAGAACAGCAAGCTTCAGTGAGTAGATTCAATTCGTATAGTATTCATCCAAAAAAAAAAAAAAAAGAATCCCAACTAGCAACAACAAGCGTGGACCTTGCAAACTGATTTGAAGCCCAGTAAAAAGCAGGCTGAACGGGTTGATCATGCCGGCCTAACTCATGGTGGTTTCTGTAGTGTCCCTTTGGAAGGGCCCAAGAGTTTCGCAGACTCTAATTTTCATTTTACTTTTTGCTTTTCTTTCCGTAAGTTTTTTACTAGAGCTATCATTCAACCATAAACGAAGACTACTCTTATCTACTTGTTTTGGGCAAAAGAGGGGTTAGTACTTTACATGTACGAGTCGCGAGTTGAAAAGAAGTATGGTCAAAGCAACTAGTAAGGAATTTACTCTTTTAAATAAAGTTAACAACGCTTATTTCGAATTGTGTTTGTTTCAAATTAAGTATTATTTTTTATTAAAAAATCAATTTTAAAATACAAAATTTTAATACTAATACAAAATAACTTCAATTTATCCTACTCATCTATTCACAACCTCGTGAGGTAAATGCCAAGCTTTACTATAATAATGAAGGTAATATTTTATCATAATTTAAAGTAATTTAATTATAATTACTTATTAATTAAATTAGTTTAATGTCTTAAACTATGTGTAGTGGAGTTTATATTTTAAAATTTTTATAAATATTTAACACATTTTGATTACACTATGACGATTATTATATAATATTAATATTTTTATTCTTTAAATATGTATTTAATTTTTTAAAAAAATAAGTGCGCTAAATTTTTGCGCGTCTCAAATTGGTGGAGCCCAAAATCTAGAGCACCACCCAATCTCATTCATTTTTTTTAAAAAAATTAATTTTTACTTATTTTAAGCTTCAAATTATATTATAAATTTTATTTATTTTAAATTTTAAGAGATTCTCGATTTACTATCAAATAAGTATTATACGAGCGTGTGACAAATATTGGTTGTTTTTTGATTTTCTTAATTAATTTTTAATAATTTTAAGTAAATATTCATTTAATTTTGAATAATCACAATCAGATTATAATTTTAAAACCTAATGTAAAATTTAAAAATTAAACAATAACTATAAATCTAAAAATAAAATAGTTGATAAAATAAAATTTATTAACAAATAAATTATTATTATTTTAAAAAATAAAACAAAGAAAAAAAGAGTATTAATTTCATAACACTCCCCCTTGGATGTCCATTGCATAAGAGTATGTCTCGTTAAAACTTTACTAGATAAAAAACCCAGTGGGAAAAACTCTAGTGAAGGAAAAATAATACACTACTCTTTATGCCATATTTACTCCCTCTGATGAGATAATCCTTTAAGGTTTCTTAACCGCCGCATTTCAATTTTGTTCACCAATTTATCAAATGATGCGGCTGGTAATGCCTTAGTGAATAAATCTGTCAGATTATCACATGATTGAATTTGTTGCACATCAATGTCACCACTCTTCAGGAGTTCATGAGTAAAGAAAAATTTTATCATATCTCCTTAGATATATTCCAAACTTTATTATCATCCAACAACATAGTTGGAATTCTTCTTTAGAGGATATAGATTTATCTCGAATACATTAATCATGATCAAATATATTCTCAATTAACATCATGAATTTTTATAAGTTGAAGATGTGGCTGTTATAATGAACACATTCTTATAAATGCATGATTTATGTGGATCATATATGTAATGCATACCTTGCATAGTCATCTCAACAGGAGTTGAATTTTCTAAATATTCGAGATAAACTATCTCAAGGAGATTCAAAAGCAAGCTTAATGCCGTCTTAAAATTTATTGGGTAGAGAAGAACTATAATAGATATCTACTTGCACGTGGACAAGTGTATTCATGCTCTAAATTGCAGAGTTATGGTACTTCAGGACCAAAGAGTTCTTCAATATCCTTTAATAGATATAAAAGATCTTACATATAATAACCCAATAATAATTTATGTGCTATGTCCATGTGAAACATCTTCAGGATGTTCAACCAAAACAAAATGTTGATCACAATACTTGCTCCTCTAAATTCTTCAGGAAAAATATCTTGATTATCAAATCATTTTCTCTTTTCAAAATCAAGAGATCAATCACGCTTCAAGCGTGTATCAAAATCATATAATAATAGAATTCATATATTTGTCTTGCTAGGACATTTATCCAAATAGGAATATCTATAAATATAATGTTATATTGACTAACTCTACAGGAGTCAGACAAACAATCAATATGCAATTTTATGCAAATAAATAATATTTTGAACTTCCAGTTCACTAATACTTGTGCATAGATCAAGATAATAAAAGTCATAAATAATATCCTCTTTTAATTGATGATTTTCTCCCCCTAATGTGGGGAACACTATGCCAATCAATATATTGTACAATGAGGATATCTTCTAATAAAGAAATACATATAGCAAGTATAGATACATATAGAATTTCTACATATATAGACATACACAATCATTCTTTCAATAAAAATTCACTAAGACAATCTCATTATATTCTACAGGAACAATTATATGCTTCAAGCATATTGAGTCCATCGGAGACTTCAAATATAAGCTCTATTATCAAATGATAACAAATATAAACACATATTAAGTGTCATTATTCACCATTATATCCACCACTATAAATATATTTCTTCGTTATCAGTGCCAAGTCTTACGAAGAATCATACGCCATAAAATGGTAATATTCAATTTTGTGGTTCGCAATTTATAAGTAAATATTAATTGCCATCTCTTTGATATTACACTTCAAGTGTGTTATTCCTGCTGGGAATACATGTACACTTTCAGTGTACTTGTGAATAGTTTAAACTTTTCATATTTCTCATGCGAAATTTATCATTTCGAGTCTGCAGACCTCGATTTGAAAATCCTCAATATATTATGCGCATTAATATCTTTAAAGTCATATACTTGAACGGTTCCAATAGTTTCCAATCATGTTGAGATCTCATTATTTATCATAGTTTTCAGGTACCTGAATTTCTTCTGAAAAATAATTTATCAATTATGTTTTGGGAGAAAAATTCTACTGGAATTTACATCTCCTCGATTTAACATATATGACCATCTTAAGCCTTTGCTCCAGTGAGGAGTTTGTATCTTTGGAATCGACTTATCTACCACATTTCAGTTGTATCTCAAATTTATTTGTAGTGGTAGATTATCCTTCAGGGATATCAAATAGGAGCATTCTTTGCTGGATGTTGGTCAATTAATATACCTGGCTATATAAATTATCCTTTGAACTTCTGGTTCAAGGTATCTTCTATGAAGATCAAAATAGAAGATCAAGATGAGACACATACTAATATCTTTATCCAACCTCATAATTTCTCCTCTTTATGTTGGGACAATATATTCAAAATTAACAAAATACGGATCTCTCCATTGAGATTTACTCCCAACATATTTAATAATCTCTTTGAGAACCCATCTCATTACCTTTGTGGTGGAGAAACATACATAGTGCATCTCTAAATTTAAGATGAGAAATATTTGGTTTCTGACCACAAACCAACTACTATGAGGAGAATTACAATGTGTTGGCAAAATACGAAATAAGTACTAATATATCACAGTCATAAATATTCTGCAGGATATTTAATATTTATTTCAATACAACCAGTATTATTAGGACAAATTATGTCTTTGGGAGAATGTTAAAATATGAGCTCATTATCAATAAATTGTGCAAACTACAGGTTGCAAAACAACAATATGCATAAGACTATTTGTTGATGCATCAACTAATAATTTTTTCATATTCATCTCAAAATAACATATTCAACCCCAAGTAATACTAGCAACTTTTAAATAAAACAAGTAGCACATATAAATTCGTTATATTAGGAAACTTCTGGTTTCATAATAAATTCATAATCATTCTTTGTATTTTAATGATCCGGGATGGTCCAACCGTTCATGCCAACTAATAAATTATTTATCAGTAAACTTCAAGTTTACTTAATATTGCACCTCAAATCCATAATTTTATGCAATATAACTCGGGAGAGATAAATAGTGGTATCTATAATTGACATATATTTCTTGTCATAATGGTAATACATATGTCTCAAAATTTCATTCATCCAATATCTTGATATACTGATAATATAATCAATGCTCAAAAAGTTTTACGAGACTATATGGAGAATGGTATATTACAATCATTGACCATTAGGTGAAGATATGGTAGCTCTTCTAGAGCTTTTAATCAATTAACTCTTCTAGAGTTATTTGATCAATTAGTTCTTCAAGAACCTTGGCATTATCATTTATAATTTGGACATATATTTTAAATTTTGTCCAAATAAACAACAAATATTATTTAGACAAATTGTATCTTCACCATTCTTGATCCAAAATAAACTAAAATAACATAGGAAAGTAGCAATTCGATAATTTAAAATTTTGATTGACATTCAAAATGCTAAAAGCTCTTTCTGGATATTCAAAAGAATTTACGTTCACATATGCCATATTAATATTTTCGACATAAGCATCATTACTATCAGTAGTATGATTTAGGGAAGTAAAGCAACATCAATAATTAAGAGAGATTCATAACATGCTTGATGTACTACAGGTACGTGAAAAACTTTCATATTGTATCAATAACATGTTAGAATTATTACTTTCCCTTTTTCCTTCTTATTATTTTCTCACTTCTGGTGAGTATCTATTCATTGGGGATTTAATGAGTCATTTTTATAATATAAGAACAAAGTGTATTTCTACTAGTTGCGACCAAAATCTCGTATATAAATATATTATAATTTCTAATGTCATTCACTTCAGGGAATAATATAAAAATATTTGGTCGAGCGTCAAAATATTTTATCAAGGACTCATTTAGTCTCAGAAGATATAAATTCAAAATAATTTTGAAAAACTTTTTCTAAATATTGCTACTATAGGAGCATGTTAAAAATATGAGAAAGGAAAAATCTTTTATCCATCACATTACTAGTGATATTTCTCCTTATAACTTTAATTGAGGAGAAATTCTAAAAGCAATACAATTTTTACATACTGATAGACATAAAATCTTTTAGGCTCACTTATAACAAATCATAACTAGCATTTATATAATAATCATCTTCTGGTGATTGTATGTTTCGTTCACAATTTGCTAGTAATCAAGTGGCTTTGATGCTTTGTATTTCTTAAGTGGTGTCTTCAGAACTCACAATATCCAGATGCATATATTCTAATCGCTATGATTATATGAATTATTCTTATCATATCCACGTCTATATTGACGGCTTCGACCATGACTACGACCTCTTCCAGGGTCATAACCATTGGTTCTAATGCATTCACACACAAATTTAAAGTAAATTGTGTTTTTGATAGAATGACCATCTTTTGGTAGTAAAATCTTTCTTTTAGATCCTTTCATAAAAAAAGTGGATCTTTCACAATAAGATATTCCGCCTTTAGATCCTCATAGAAATTATGGCAGTGAAAAATCATGATTTTTATACAATTTTAAGATGGTGTCTGCCAGACCCATTATATCTCAATAAATTTAAGCATCTAATGTCTATGATATATAATACTTTCTATAAATATCAAGAGTAAAAAAAATAGTTTTTGAAAAGTTTGTCATGGGAATTCAAAGGTGGAAAAAATACCTCTTTTTCTCTTGATTAAACTCTCAACTTCGGTGGCAGAGACTCGTGCTGATAACGTGTTATGAATTTGTTGACGCGCAATCTTTGTAGGCACAACAAAATAATAATACTAATATAGAGAGCTTAATAAAGAAATTATAATGTAGAGAATAGGAGAAAACTATAGAAAGAAAATAGAGAGAAAGAATAAGAAATCTTTATTAATTCTCTGAGAGTAAATCAATCAAAAAATGAGTGTATAAAACACCTCAGTCTAGAGCCCTATTTATAGGGTTCAGTGGTATATCCAAATTAGAATAGGTATAGGGTAATCAGAAGACAAATCCTATCACTAATCAAAGATATGATAGAACTCTACCATATATCTTCTGGATAGTTAAAGTATCTTTATAACTCTGATAATGGACATCCATAATAATATTAATTTCATAACAGTTGTAGAATTAGTAGAGGAAAATTGGACAATTTAGTCTCTTTTGTTATTACGTTTAGACACTAAAGTAGCTATCTATTTTTTTGACATACTAAGTTCCTCTTGTTTTTAAGTTTGTATATTTTTTTAACTTATTAAGTTTCTTTTATTTTTGCACATGGACACTAAAGGACTTTTTAATTTTTTTTTAACTTCTTAAGTTTATATAGTTGTTTTATTGGAAGAATTTAATAAGCAGTTCGAAAAAAATATAAAGACTTAAGAAGTAAAAAAGAAAAAAGAGAAATGTTTTAGTATCCAAAAGTAAAAATAAGAGGAATTTAATAAGTCAAAAAAATTGAGAGATCCTTTAATATCCAAATATAAAAACAAGAGGAACTAAATTATCTAATTTTCAATTGGTAGAGTATAACCGAATTGTGAGATTTTGCCTCCCCACTTCCAAGGGTTTTGTTGAATATTTCATGACAAGAACCAATGCTGATAAAAGATTGCCTTACTGCTTCTTTCTTCCATTACATAAGAAGCACTAAAATTGCTCCCAGAGTCAGTGAAGTCAGTCGTAGAATACTATTAGACATTAGCGCCTCAAAGAGCTTTAGAATCCATTTACACCAAGGCAAACATGTTCGTGGCATCAAACGTGGCCAGAAGGTAAGATAACTGCTAGGTCTCTTTCTCCATCGTTGATTGATTTGTTATTTTCTGTAATTGACATTTGACAAATAACCCATAAATTGATTGATTTGTAGGCTTGAAGCCAAAGTTGCATTAATCACTGGAGCTGCTTGTGGCCTTGGTGAGTACGCTACAAGGCTTTTCTCCAGACATGGGGCTAAGGTGGTGATGGCTGACATTCAAGACGAATTGGGACAAAAAATATGCCAAGATTTGGATCCCTCCTCAACATCATATGTTCATTGTGATGTAACCAAGGAAAACGGTGTCCAAAATGCAGTTAAGGCTGCTGTTTCCGAGTATCGGAAGCTAGACATCATGTTGAACAATGCAGGCATAACGACATCCAACATTCTAGAAAACGAAAAATCTGATTTTGAGAAAGTGATAAAATATCAACCTTCTAAGTGCATTTCTGGGCACCAAAACATGCTGCTAAGGTGATGATTTCGAGTATTTCCGGCAGCATATATAATTACTGCTGCAAGTATTTATTCCACAATGGGTAGAAGCATATACATGTTCGAAGCATGGTATGGTAGGACTTATGAGGAACACTGGTGTAGATCTCGGTCGATATGGGATCCGACGCCTTTGGGAATTGATCACGCTGAGAGAAATTATGGAGGTCTTGGAAAGATTTATAGCCATCTTGGTGTTGCAACCGAGAAGCCAGAGGATATTGCAGATGCAGCTCTGTTTTTGGGCCATAATCTTATTGTTGATGGAGGGTTCACTTTTTGAAACCGAATTTCTGTATGTATAACTTAAACCTCTAAGTGGTGAACAGATTTCAGTACTTTCCATAACTGTATGGAACTTATAAAGATTATCAATCTTCTTGTACTTCGGAAAATAAACACTTGCAGTTTTTTTTTTCACGTGCTATTTTCCTGTATAATTTTGAAGTGGCAAAGAGGATTAGAGGTGAGCATTTCAGTTTTGGTAAGTAATACTTACTAGGTAACGGCTCTGCTGAAGTTCTACTACTATCTTTGGATTAGGATGCTCCCCATTACATTTCATCTGCAATACAAGCAATACGTCCTCATTTAAGGTTCGGATTAATTTTTATGGATTCGATGATAATTAATTTGATAAAAAAATATAATTCTTTATGACACATAACTATTATGGCTTATTTATGAATCTTTGGCAAAGATGATCAAATAGGGTTTTGTTTTCTTTCCTTGCAATGTGTTCTTTTCCAAGGCAAAAGATGATGCTTCTATATTCAATATCAATCTGAATGGCCAGAATTACATCTGTGTGAAGAAATGTGTCTAAACTATTTCGTAGTTATATTGAACTCTAATTTATGCTCTCTTAGGTAATAGATGAGCAGAATTATTATTATTATTTTTTACTAAATAAAAGTGTTATCTGTTAATATAAAAATAGTCGAAGACATTATAATCAAAACAATTATTAAATTTCTTCTCCAATAAAAAGAATTGAAAAATATAAATAACTTGATATAAAAAGTTACACGATATTTGAGCAACCATAATTACAAGTAATAATTCACACCTTAAAAATTTTGAATAGGTAAAAAATATTAATATTATAATTAATACTAATAAAATTAATAATATATAAAAAATAATAAAATAACTATCAACAAAATTTAAAAAAAACTAAAATTCAAACCACTAAACTTTAAAAAAATAACTATCATAATGCGAAATTCATCGAAAAGATCATTTTACCTTTATTGTCGTCAAATCATTGTACTCTGGGGGCAGGAATCTTTTTACTTTGTTTTTTTTAAGATTTTGATACATTAATATCAAATGAATGTTTTGACTTTGTCAATAGAAACTCTCTTACTTGGGGAACAAAATTATGTGCTCTCTATTTTAAAAAGATTGATTTGTCTCAACAGTTTGTGGAAGTGAGAATGGATTTATTCCAAAAAGAAAATAAGAGGGAGAGAGGGGGGGCGAGGGGGGGCAAGGGGGGGGGAGGACAGGGGAGAGAGAGAGAGAGAAGTATAAACACTGGGTCTGCGTTCCTCAACCGCACCATCTAAACAAAGATCGGCATCATCCTCAGAAACCATGGCAACCACGACAATTAATACTGTCAGAAGGTAAGTCCCATTATCTACTGAGCTACATCTCTTATTTGCCCATATCTGCAATACCTTTATCAAAAATTTCCTGCTTCAAATTTATGGTAAGTCCACTCATTCTCGGTCATCATCTTGGGGAGATATATTGTTCTTTCTGTTTTCATTTCCAGAATTTAGAATAATGAACATCTGATTGTAGACTTGAAGGTAAAGTAGCATTGATTACTGGAGGTGCTAGCGGAATCGGTGAATCCATTGCTAGACTCTTCTCCAGACATGGTGCAAAACTGGTGATTGCTGACATTCAAGATGACTTGGGACAAAAACTGTGCCAAGAATTGAATCCCTCATCAAATTCCTTCGTTCACTGCAATGTAACTCAAGAAGAAGACGTAGAAAATGCAGTAAAAACTGTTGTTTCCACGTTTGGCAAGCTAGACATCATGTGCAACAATGCCGGTATAGGTGGTGAACTCATTACGAATATTCTCGACTGCCAAAAGTCTGATTTTGAAAGAGTCGTCGGTGTCAACCTCGTCGGAGTTTTTCTGGGCACCAAACATTCTGCTAAAGTGATGATCCCAAATCGCCAGGGCAGCATCATCAACACTGCTAGTGTTGCCTCCACCACAGCAGGACTTGGTCCTCATGCGTACACAAGCTCTAAGCACGGAGTTCTGGGGCTCACAAGAAACACAGCTTTAGATCTGGGGAGATATGGGATTCGGGTAAACTGTGTTTCGCCTTACTGCGTGCCGACGCCGATGACCAAGACCGTGGTCGATCGAGATAACCCTGAAACAGTGGCTAAAGTATACAAGAATCTTGGGGGTGCTATACTCGAACCAGAGGATGTAGCAGATGCAGCGCTTTACTTGGCCAGTGATGAATCCAAATACGTCAGTGGGCATAACCTTGTTTTTGATGGAGGCTTCACTGTTCAGAACATACAGTTTTGTTTGTTTGAAAACCTTGAAAGGTGAAGAATTTTCAAAAGTTTCCTTGCACTCTCGTAACAGTACAGTCAAGGTTCTTCCTTTTTTCCTCGTAGCTTGAAGTCATTCTACTCGCGTCTTGTGTAGAACGTGAATATTTTCGATTGTGAATGGATGGAGCATAAAAACATCATCCACTTTCTTCTTCTTTTCTGTTTCTGTTTTTTAAGATTAATATTGAGATATGTAAGTTGGATCTGAAACTACTAATCGGGGCTGCTTGCTGCTCGCCCCTATCTCTAAAAGGGCTTATGCACTCCACTCGTTACCACTAAACGACGAAGCCAGGAACGGAAGGAGGGACTTGAACCCTCAACCTCAGCCTTGGCAAAAAAATCTTATACTGTTAACCTTTTAATCTAGTCAAAGTATTCTACTAAGTAAGTTATTGTATTAACTTAATATAAATATTTCAAAACAACTAGTGCGTGATAAAAAATACATAATATTTAGTTCTATTAGATAGTGATAAAGGTATTAAGGAAAGTAGTTGAGAATAATTAAACAAGTTCTTTTTGAAGATTAATTAAGCAAATTATGACTGTATCCTTTGTTTTTCTTTTTTTTTTCTGCGCATGTCCTTTTCTTAAAAGTTTGGATGGAATTTCAATAGGGGTGTGCTATATTTTATTTATAATTTTTGTTTCCCTTTCTTCTCTTTAAATTCTCTCTATATTTTACTATTATTTTCTTTAGATTTACATAATCGATATCAAACTGATGCAATATACAACAAAATATAAAAATTTTAAAAGTGAAAATATATTTCCTATCTCTTAAATTATTTTTTTGACATTTTTAACAATCCCGCGATTGCCTTTGACTGGAGTTTATGAATAGTACCCCCACCAACAGGGATGGGGTCTTGAACAATACCCCGCCAATAGTAGCGGGGTAGTGAACAGTATCCCCTCTAGCAATGGTGGAGTTCGTTAAAAATGTAAAAAAATAATTTAAGAGATAAAAAAATATATTATTATTTTTAAATTTTTTATATTTCGTTGCACAATATTTTAATTTGATACTAAAAAAATTAATTTAAGACATAAAAAATATATTTTTACTTCTAAATCTCTTATATTTTGTTGTACATTAATTTAATTTGATATCAATTATATAATTTAAAGAAAATAGTAGTAAATAGTAGATAGAATTTAAGAAGATGGGAGTTTTAAATAGTAGTAAATAGTAGATAGAATTTAAGAAGATGAGAGAGAAACAAAAGTTATAAATGAAATATAGTAGCCAGTGATCAGTAAAATAGTGTGATGTAATTAAAAGATGTGTTTCAATAACAGAAGGACATTTACAGACCAGTAACTACATGACTTGCTCATTTTATGCCAAATAATTTTTGAAAGCATTCAGAAAAATAATTTTGAAAGTGTAAAGTTGAAAGATTTTCAAGTATTTTGATTATGACAAATGTCGAAGAAAATTAATATGTAAAATTTTATTATATGTAATATTCTCTCTATCTTTTTTTATAGTGTTTGATTGGGTATAAAGCTTTATACAAAAGCTTGAATTGTATAATAAAATGTAAAAAAAATTAGTGATATATATATATATATATATATATATATATATATATATATATATATATATATATATGATTAGTAATTAATTGATAATTATAATATATTAAAATATTTTATTTTATAAAAAATATCAATTATTTTAATATAGTAAGAATGTCATTAGAAATGAAATAGGGAAGTAAGTTATTTACTAATAAATCACTTTCAAGAAGAATGCCGGATTAATTGGTGATAGCCTTGACCATGCAGAGGCTTTTTGTGCTTCCAAAATGTCCTATGAAATGTAGAAATCACTGGATTCAGATTCTATGGTTCAAAAACATGACCAGAAAGTAAAAGAGACTCTCTAACAAATGATTGATTGGGCTTTTCACAGTACTTAGCAGCAAAAAAAAAAAAAAATCAGGCTTTTCACAGTAAAAAGGCAAGGTATTATTCATTAGTGCAACGTCACAGACTCATACGACCCCAAAATGAGGTTGGAATGGGAGGAAGAAGAACAGCAAGCTTCAGTGAGTAGATTCAATTCGTATAGTATTCATCCAAAAAAAAAAAAAAAAGAATCCCAACTAGCAACAACAAGCGTGGACCTTGCAAACTGATTTGAAGCCCAGTAAAAAGCAGGCTGAATTCGGTTGATCATGCCGGCTTAACTCATGTTGGTTTCTGTAGAGTCCCTTTGGAAGGGCCCAAGAGTTTCGTAGCCTCTAATTTTCATTTTGCTTTTTGCTTTTTCTTTCCATAATTTTTTACTAGAGTAAGTCAACCATAAACGAAGACTACTCTTATCTACTTTTTTTGGGCAAAAGAGGGGTTAGTACTTTACATGTACGAGTCGCAAGTTGAAAGGAAGTATGGTCAAAGCAATTAGTAAGGAATTTACTCTTTTAAATAAAGTTAAGAAGGCTTATTTCGAATTGTGTAATTAAGTATTATTTTTTTATAAAAAATTAATTTTAAAAATACAAAATTTTAATACTAATACAAAAATAACTTCAATTTATCCTACTCATCTATTCACAACCTCGTGAGGTAAATGCCAAGGTATTACTATAATAATGAAGGTAATATTTTATCATAATTTAAAGTAATTTAATTATAATTAACTTATTAATTAAATTAGTTTAATGTCTTAAACTATATGTAATGGAGTTTATATTTTTAAATTTTTATAAATATTTAACACATTTTGATTACACTATGACGATTATTATATAATATTAATATTTTTATTCTTTAAATATGTATTTAATTTTTTAAAAAAATAAGTGCGCTAAATTTTTGCAAAGTCTCAAATTGGTGGAGCCCAAAATCTAGAGCACCACCCAATCTCATTCATTTTTTTTAAAAAAATTAATTTTTACTTATTTTAAGCTTCAAATTATATTATAAATTTTATTTATTTTAAATTTTAAGAGATTCTCGATTTACTATCAAATAAGTATTATACGAGCGTGTGACAAATATTGGTTGTTTTTTGATTTTCTTAATTAATTTTTAATAATTTTAAGTAAATATTCATTTAATTTTGAATAATCACAATCAGATTATAATTTTAAAACCTAATGTAAAATTTAAAAATTAAACAATAACTATAAATCTAAAAATAAAATAGTTGATAAAATAAAATTTATTAACAAATAAATTATTATTATTTTAAAAAATAAAACAAAGAAAAAAAGAGTATTAATTTCATAACACTCCCCCTTGGATGTCCATTGCATAAGAGTATGTCTCGTTAAAACTTTACTTAGATAAAAAACCCAAAGTGGGGAAAAACTCTAGTGAAGGAAAAAATAATACACTACTCTTTATGCCATATTTACTCCTCCGATGAGATAATCCTTTAAGGTTTCTTAACTGCGCATTTCAATTTTGTTCACCAATTTATCAAATGATGCACTGGTAATGCCTTAGTGAATAAATCATCGGATTATCACACTGATTGAATTTGTTGCGACATCAATGTCACCACTCTTCAGGGAGTTCATGAGTAAAGAAAAAATTTTATCATATCTCCTTAGATATATTCCAAACTTTATTATCATCCAACAACATAGTTGGAATTCTTTCTTAGAGGATATAGATTTATCTCGAATACATTAATCATGATCAAATATATTCTCAATTAACATCATGAATTTTTATAAGTTGAAGATGTGACTGTTATAATGAACACATTCTTATAAATGCATGATTTATGTGGATCATATATGTAATGCATACCTTGCATAGTCATCTCAACAGGGAGTTGAATTTTTCTAAATATTCGAGATAAACTATCTCAAGGAGATTCAAAAGCAAGCTTAATGCCGTCTTAAAATTTATTGGGTAGAAAGAACTATAATAGATATCTACTTTGCACGTGGACAAGTGTATTCATGCTCTAAATTGCAGAGTTACTGACTTTCAGGGGACCAAAAGAGTTCTTCAATATCCTTTAATAGATATAAAAGATCTTACATATAATAACCCAATAATAATTTATGTGCTATGTCCATGTGAAACATCTTCAGGATGTTCAACCAAAACAAAATGTTGATCACAATACTTGCTCCTCTAAATTCTTCAGGAAAAATATCTTGATTATCAAATCATTTTCTCTTTTCAAAATCAAGAGATCAATCACGCTTCAAGCGTGTATCAAAATCATATAATAATAGAATTTATATATTTGTCTTGCTAGGACATTTA
This sequence comes from Rauvolfia tetraphylla, assembly GCA_030512225.1. Taxonomy (NCBI): domain Eukaryota; kingdom Viridiplantae; phylum Streptophyta; class Magnoliopsida; order Gentianales; family Apocynaceae; genus Rauvolfia; species Rauvolfia tetraphylla. The sequence continues at coordinate 4,274,051 of JAJQKT010000062.1, forward strand.
TCCAAATAGGAATATCTATAAATATAATGTTATATTGACTAACTCTACAGGAGTCAGACAAACAATCAATATGCAATTTTATGCAAATAAATAATATTTTCATTCATTTTATTATACCCGTCTGCCGCCTTGAACGGTGTTTTCCGGCTGCAGAATCTACGTGTAATGCACATGACTCTTTTTTTAAGGTTAAAAGAGTCACTTGACTTTTTAATATATTATTAATAAAAAAATTTTCTTCCTTTTCTTTCAAATTGACAATATTTTTTTCCCCTCTTTCTCTCAACCCACTCCCACGACCATCATAGTTGCTTCTCCGTCTTCAGCGCCGTGCAGTAAGGCCTCCCCTGCTCCACTAATGATTCTACATTCTCTAACCTTGCTTTAACTTTCCCCAGCCTTCTATCTTGTCTCCTCTTTGCCTTTTTTCTATTACATCATTGTTGATAAAAGGAAGGAAGACGGCTAGGGCACAGTCTCGTTGAAGAAGCGGTAAGGTACTTAAGGTCAAGACACCACAAAGTACCTTTGCAATTAGAAGGAGAATAAAAGGAGGAGGCATTTGTAGCCAATAATGGTGTTTGAATAGGCCACCTAATTAAAATGGTAGATTGATAAAAATTCCTCTCTAATTATCCCAATAAAACTTTTGGAGATTTTTAGAGAAAACTGAGAGAAAAGAATTCCTTTTCTTTCATTGATCCAATTTGGATTTTATTACTAATTTTGTTGATTTGGTGTTTGGATTTGTTGAATTAAGAAGTTTGATTCTTGGCAAAGTTGAAGGCTGAAGCAACAAATTCTTTGACAAATTTATGGTGATGAGAATATGAGTGGAAGGAAAGTTTTGGTGGTAAGATGTGGGCCAAGATGGGATCCTGTTTGTGAGGAAAGCAGCTGTGAAGAGGGTAGTGGGAGGCAGAAGGTGAGGAAAGGGAAGAGGGAAATGTAACAAGAAGATGGAAGTTGTAGCAGTAGTGAAGGACCAAGGTTAGCTTCTTCGGTAGGGGAGTGAGACTGCTATTGGAAAGGAGAGTAGAGAGAGGTAAGTGAGGATGAACCACTACTAGGTGCTGAGAGAAGGAGAGGAGACGTGGATTCTTTTTTTAAAGTAAGGAAACGGGAAGAAGAAAGAAAAATAAAGAAATAATTTTTTTAAAATGAAATTTATAGAGAAACAAGTGAAGTGACTCTTTTAACTTTAAAAAAAGAGTCATGTGCATTACACGTGGACTTTGCAGTCAGAAAACACTGTTCAAGACGGTAGAGGGGTATAATAAAATAAATGAAAATATGTTATGAGTATAAAAAAATAAAATAAAAAATAGTGGTTATTTTTTAATGTTCGAAAATAATTAAATATCATTTACAATAATTTATCCCATTTTAAAACTAATACAAAATAACTTCAATTTATCCTACTCATCTATTCACAACCTCGTGAGGTAAATGCCGAGGTACTACTATAATAATGAAGGTAATATTTTATCATAATTTAAAGTACTTTAATTATAATTAACTTATTAATTGAATTAGTTTAATGTCTTATACTATGTGTAGTGGAGTTTATATTTTTTAATTTTTATAAATATTTAACACATTTCGATTACATTGATACATGATGATTATTATATAATATTAATATTTTTATTCTTTAAATATGTATTTAATTGTTTTAAAAAATAAGTGCGCCAAATCTTTGCGCGCCTCAAATTGGTGGAGCCCAAAACCTAGAGCACCACCCAATCTCATTCATTTTTTTTAAAAATTTTTAATTTTTACTTATTTTAAGCTTCAAATTATATTATAAATTTATTCATTCAAATTATAATATAAATTTTAGTTATTTTAAGTTTTAAGAGTATTTTAATATAGATTATCGATTTACTATATATTGATTGTTCTTTGATCTTCTTAATTAATTTTTAATAATTTTAATTAAATATTCAATTGATTTTGAATAATCACAATCAGATTATAATTTTAAATTTTAATGTAAAATTTAAAAATTAAACAATAACTATAAATCTAAAAACACAATAGTTGATAAAATAAAATTTATTAACAAATAAACTATTATTATTTTAAAAAATGAAACAAAGAAAAAAAGAGGAAAACAAAAAATATTTAGTTCCTTAAAAAAGAAAAACATAAAGAAAAAAGGCGCCACACATTCTTGGCGTAGCACTTTTGTTGGTCACGTCCAACTTATTTTTGTATTAATTTTTTAAAAATAATTAAAAATTATTAGAGATTAAAATTATTAAAAATTATCTTATATTATCTTGTATTTTAATAATATTTTTAATTTTTGACTAGTAATATATCAAAAAAGAAAAAAAATATTTCAGCCGAGTATTATTTTTTTTTCTCACAAGCACCGAAACAAAACAATCCAGGGATTCCCAGTCTACTCTTTCAATTGCAATTTACAGTGTGATTTTTTCTGCTAACTAAGATCAAAGTCTCCATCACCAGATTATTTTATAAGTCTTTACTGTTTCACATCCCTGAATCAAATTAATTGAATTTCTACTTTATTCCCAGTTAGTACTAATTCTTTCTTTCTTCAATAACATAACCAGACCCTTCCAACCTCCATAACTCAGCTTTATTTAGGAGGAGGAAAGGGGAAAGGAAAAGAGGAAGCACAACAGAACAATAAACTTTTCTACAACCCATTTCAGAGGGATTTCGATTCTTTCATTTGCTTATGCTGTTGCAATCATTCCCCGATCTGTAAGTTTTTATGCTGCTAGTCTTGTTTTAATCAATTACAATTATGTTTGTTTCGTTTAATTCTACTTTTTGGTCTTTCTTGTTTTGCTAAGTGATGAACAAAAACTGTGTCTCAGAAGAAAAAAAGGGAAAAGTAATGAGCAAAATCTAACGATATTGTTTTTGTTCTTGTTGCTGCTTAGTTTTATCCCGTTTTTGTTGGGGTGGGGGAGGTGGGTTAGGAGAATTATGTGTGAGGTAAACTAGTTAATCTAATTTGTGGGATTTTTCTTGTTCTTGCATCTTGGAATAGAACATTGAAATTGACTAGTAAGAAAGGCTATTGCTTTGCGGGATATCTGGCAATGCAGTAAGCCATTTTGGTGCATTTTATGGCTTCAGTTGTGAGCATTTACAACTTCTACTTCCTTCCTTTGATTTTTGGTGTCCTGAGTTTCGACATGTACTATTTGCTTAAGTTTTCGGTTGGTTTTCATAATTCCAGTTCTGGAGCTTCAATTTCCATGTGGACTAATATGAATTCAGAGAAAATTTGTGCCTTGTTATGCATTTTTTATTTTGTATATATGCAGTAGACTTTGAATGTATTTGGACAAGGTTTCTACCCGAAACCCAATGAAACTTTTTTACTTTTGCCTCATGTCTTTCTCACAAACTATTTACCTTTTATAAAACTTAAGACAAAAATTCTATCCAACTCTACCCTTCGAATGCATTATAGACTTGTTCATGATTATGTAGATTCTCGTGAATTGATAATGAAATATGACATTTATATGCTTAGGATGTGAATTTGATCAGGTATTGTGAGAGGAGATAGGAAACAATGTCAAGACCGATGTTGCTTGTTTTTTTGTTGCTCGTTCTCATTATTACATCTCAGTTTGAGTGGAAACAACAACTAGTGAGTGATGTTGATTCAAGTCCAGCTGTATCACAGAAGCAGCTGCAAATTTCGAAAAGAGAAGAAGCTGTCAAAGAGAAGGTAGTCAATTATTGTGCTTTTGTTGGTTTGTATCGGGTGCTCTTTCTGTTAAATGAAGAAGCTAACTTTTATTAAACTCTTCTGTTGTGTATTTCCATATGTATAATATAGCCTGGATGCCAGCTGGTCGCGGTACTCACTCTGACCACAAAATATAGATTCTTAATAGTGATATTTCAAATAGATTAAGGGTTTGCCAGTTGTGTGTGCAGTTACTTGAAGTTAACTAGATTGTGCAGTTGAGGATTTTGATTTCTGTTATTTAAGATTCAAAATGACTTTGAATCTAAAATGTCTATAGTGAAGCTGAAAGTTTCTGTTCTACCTTCTGTTTTGTGGATAATCCTGTTTTAAGAAAAATGTAAAGCCATGTTAGTTAATTTTTCTATCCTCCTGTGTTACTCATCAGGATGGTTTTCCTTATATGTTTATAACTTGTTGTTTTGTTAAAGGGAGAAAAAAGAGGAGAAAAGAAGAACAATAGTTCATCTTTTAGCTACTGTCTTTTGGGAGGTGGAAAATGTTCAAACCCAGTGTCTTATCGAGAACCTGCCTTTTCTTTTGCATATGCAAGTAGACTTACACTTATTAGCTGCTACACAATTAGAGGATTGCGATGGAGAAGGGATTGGTTGAACGGTTAGAAGCAGCTAATGGAATTGTCCTTGAGAGGTCCTGTGTGGTTCTTAATTGACATACTGGTTTGGAGTTGCTCATATCATAGTATTTATGCACGTATTAGTTACATACCTCACTTCATTATTTGTTGTTTTGGATGGTGGTGTATTATTGCCTTCTTTCATAACCAATCCAGGGCCACTTTTCTAAAGGAAGAACTCTTGTTAAGATTGACTCAGAACTTCAAACTTAGCTTAGGTGAAAGATGAATTGAATCTTTGAGCATTCAATTGATTTGAAAGATTTGCAATAAATGTGACTTTTGGTTAAAGATCTAACTGAAAGATAATTAATTTGTCTAGTTGGAATTTTTTGTGGCAATTGGGTTACACTCTGAGTTGGAATTGTCAGATATATGATATTGATCTTCTTGAGGCTTTTACACAGCAATGGATCTCTCTATGTCCAATTTCTATTGGCCATCTTACTATCATTTTAAGGCATTCCAAAATATTTGACACTTTCCTTAAAAGGAGAGATTTAAATATATTACGACCCCCTCCATTACGTTTTAGTTGTCAAAAGCTTCTATTTTTTGTTAAAATTTAGTTGTCAATCTCATAAATTAATAATGTGATTATTACTTTATTCCCATTTTACCCTTATCATCTCCTATCTACTTTAATTTTAAGAATAAATAGTAGTGCAAATTTCAAGACAAATATCTTGGATGCTACTGTTATACTAAAAGTTCAATATAACCTACTAAATTTATGCATACTTCCAAATGTTGAATAATTAACCATTGGATCACTCCTTTATGAGAGAGGAAAAGAAATTTCTAGGAACGCAAAAAAATTGCTACTCGTTTACATAATTTTATTTTATTCATTTAAAGCTATGCTTTTATAAAATTTGACAATATCTTAATTGGTGTGCTCTTTCCTAAATTGACAACTAAATGTAACAGAGGGAGTATATTCCATCAAAAAGTCATATATTACTGTTCTATGTCTAAATTTTACACAAAAAACTTACAAGCTTGCATCTTTTTACATTTTATATACTATGGGTATTCAGACTGTATCTTGAATAGTTGGTTTGATGCTGAAGAAGGGAAAGGTGTCCCTCGTTTTCTGGGATAGAGATGGAGGAAATTCTGCCTCTAGAAAACGCATTTGGACAGTTTTTTGAATAGGAAAAAAAGGTTCCATTTGTCCAGCAGGGATTCAATCTCTATATACACATTCCATCTCTAGTACTTACCCCACTCACCACATCAGCACATGTTCCTGCCCTGCCAGTTTTTGTATCAGGAAAAATGGGGCTCATTTTGTTTCTTTTTTGCTTTCACTTGTAACGGACTTCTTTTTTCAACCGTGAGAAAAAACAAGTGTGTTGGATGACGCACCATCTTGTTTTCAAAATGCTCCCCATCCAAACGATATCTCTATCTCAGAATGAAAACATCCATTCCAGATACATTCCAAATATACCCTATATTTCTACTATATTACACTTTAAATATTTTAATAAAAATGCGTGTGGAGTCAAACACGCTAATAGAAATTGGACAAATGGAGTAATTCCTCAGGAATTAGAGAAATGTTCAAACAGGTAGAATAGGTACCATGGATGATACAATTTAAGTCTTTCAGATTGCATCGAAGATAGGATATCAAATATCCCTGAAATATGGTGGAAAATATCTTCATTTTGCCCCAGAAATCAATGTCGATAAAGGGCATAGCTTGGCAACTGATCCCCATAGTAGGCTAGTAATCTGAGAGCCAAACATTACGTTTGGGCACAAGTGTTGGAATTTTTGTGGAGAAACTGAAGGGTTTTGGGGCTGCTGAAGCTAATACCAGGTAAAGTTCCTGTCTTATCATGTTGTGGATTACCAAATGCATTTTGTAGTAGGTTTCTAGAATGTATTTCTTCCCTGATATGTATGTAGTGGGATATCAAATCTTGTGGAACTTTTCTGATTTCTCAGGGAAAGATGGTATGAGCAATTGAGTGAGTAAGGAAGAACTCTTATTCATGGAAAGCCCATCTTATTTGTTGGATGGAGGGAGTTTGCTGTGGAGAACGACAATTTTATGGTATTATTAATATATTTAAATCTTTCCTTTGAGGAAAATGTCTAATATTTTGGGATGTCCCTAGACAATAAGAAGGTCAATAGAAATGGGATGGGGAGAGGACATATTTTCTTGGACGAATAAATACCATGTTAAGATATATAAGCAAATGGATTGACAGGGAATAGGTAATGAGATATATTGATGTGTCTGTGGGCTTTTTAATTACTCGTACAAATCGGATATGCCTTTATTTTCAAAGACGAAGCTTTTTGGCTGAAACTAGGGGAGGAAAATAGTGTTCTTTGGGAATATTCATTAACCCTTACTATAAGGATTAAATGAATAGTACATAATTCAGTAAAAACTATTTAAAATATCAATCGGATTGCTAGCGCAGCATGTCCCCTATCAGGTTTTCGTGTTTAGACACGTCTTACTTTTAGGTTCTCCACTGGAATGAAAGGTAAAGCTAAACAATTGCAAAATGATTGGATAAGAGTGATTTGTACCATCTTTCTTCTCTTGTCATGAGTAGAAAGGAAGCAGTTGAGCATGCTGTATATCATCAGGAACAATGTCATGTATTCCTACTATGTAAGAAATTGATAAAATCTCTTGTTAGAAGCTTCAATCTCCGGGTAAGGGGGTCGAATTACAGAGAGGAAAAAAGCAGTATCAAGAAATCCATCCAGCACCATCTTTTTCCCCTCTAAAGATCAGTTTTTTCTTTTTCTCCACAGCATGCAAAATTCCTTCAGAGAGTGACTACCTCTGTGTTTTCTGTTTCTCTTTCTTCTGCATCTACTGCAGAATGAATGGAGAATTTGTCTCTCATCATCCTTGCATAACCCAAACTTCAAGCTTGATATGAAGTTTTTCTTGTTCTCAAGTTGTTTTCTGCAATAGTGCTCACTGGTATGCAGCATTCTATTAATGCTACATCTTAAGGGGCTAATCTTTCCCTAGGAAAGGGGGTTGCCCAATATCCTACATATTGGCTGAGAACTTGCGTTGTTCTTTTCCTCTTTCCTAATTGGCCCAATTTACATTTAGGTTTTTTGTTTCCAGGGAGCTTATTTCTGTTTTAAGATATAATATCTCCTTTGGAATATTGACTTGGGCCATATACTCTGAACATTCCTCCTCTTTGGTACGTTCGGCATTCAGCCATGAACTTGCGGTTGCATCAAATTACAATATAGAGAAAGAATTTTAGATGTTGGAATAATGTTGTTTCCTGCTTTATTAATTTGTTTTATTAAATTATGATTCTGATTATTCTACAATGAGGCTATTCTTGGGTGCCTGAGATGTTTTCTTTCCATTGAGGCTCTCAGTTAGTCTCTTTTACTAGTGCTGCTGAAAACGACACAGAAATCATCAGTCCATGAGTTAGTAGATTAACAAAGACTAATGGAGAGAGCAGTTCTTCTTTCTTAGCAGTAAGCATGGATATTAGAAATTAGTTGTTAATCACAAAGCAGTGTGACTAGAGCAATTCGAGGGAGGCAGGCTGGGAAGTATTGAAATGAACGAATAGGAGGAGATCCATGGGTCGGAGAATTGAGTCAAACCTTATTTCATCTATACAGTAACTTAATCTTCTTTGAACATTAAGTTACTGGTTTTTCTGTCTTTTTCTTATCTGAGTGCAACTTTAATTTCTTGCCTACTCACTCCCGACTTGGATCCCCCTTGTTCTTTTCTTTTTTCTGCACATTCCTTCTGACACACTAGAAAAGGAAGTAATGCTTGACTTGTTTTCTCTCTTTGCTTATATCATGCTAAACGATCTTACTTGGTATTTGGTAGGCCTTTTGAGAAAAGATGAGCAGAAGTAGTATAGAGTGAATAATTTGAGTAGATGTGATTTTGGTGACATTAGGAATTAGCACTAACCAAGTTTTGTTAGTTTCTTGATGACTTTTTAACGCTCTTAGGAAAAGATGAGCAGAACTGCAGAAGTAGTATAAAGTGAATAATTTGAATAGATGTGATTTTGGTGACATTAGCAATTAGCACTAACCAAGTTTTGTTAGTTTCTTGATGACTTTTGAACACTCTTAGGAATAAGTTCTATTTCCAATAACTTTCTACTTCCTCTTTTGTTTTCCAACTGATTAATATGAACTCAAATGAAACTTGGAGTATTGTTGTGTTTGAGATCAACTGGGATTAAGGAATGAAGGAGCTAGAGACTTGAAGCTTCGTCTAGTAGAGAGAACATTCCCCAACTCTTTTTCATCCCAACGATGTCAGTGCGTGAAGAAATCTGTAAGAAGTCTTGAGGTTGCATTGCTGTTCTGCACCATTGTTTACTCTGGATATTGATTTGCGTACAACTATCATCAAAATCTGGTTATGCACAAAATGATATCAATTACTACTGGGCGTGATGTTACCCATTGGTGCAACTATATGTTTTGTATGGATCTATAGCTTTTGCTTGCAATTTTGTTATGATCTATATTGAATATTATTCTTGGGGTAGTTTGAAGAACTTAATACTATTTTAATTCTAAGCATACAGTCTTTAATCTCTTGTAGTCCGTTGACTTTTTTTCTATTTATCTGGTTATTTGGTAGACACTGCTCAACTTAACCTCCTGTGATGAAAGCGAAACTAATACTTCCTCAAGTATATTTATAACACACTCATTTAAATGTTGGTAGTAAATATATTACAAGATTATTAATAGATTTGTATTGCTCACTGCAGATTATCTTATCTCAAGAAAAGAATATTCAGAAACTTAACGAGCTTGTGAGAAGTCTCAGGGAACAACTTCGACAATGCATGATTAACAACGAGACTACAAACAACCTTAGTTCTTTGGCAGAAAATGTTATCGAACTTGAACGACAGCAAATCTTGGAGGATTAGGCAGTGATTTCTAAGATCATGTCTGTGTATATTGTTTGTGCCATAGTTATTGAAATCTGTATCCCCACTAACCCTTCCTGTAGCGTTTGTAATGAGTTGCAAGCTTTATCACCACAAACAGCACAAGATACTGAAAGGGTTTTGCATTAATCATCTCTTTACTCTCTACTATTACTGGTTTTTGAGGGTCTCTTTTTCCATCTACTGTTTCTTGCACAGGTCTTTATCTGAATGGTAAACAAAATTAAAAGTTAATTATAGTTTTGTCATTAAATCTTTGATTTTCATCTCTTCTGAGAAAGTTTGAAAAGCTGAAGACTATGGAAGTCAGAAAATTTTGGTTGGAGTAGTAAACAAGGCTAGGGGTAAATTAGGAGAGGGAACTCTCCCCCTGCATGTCAAATTTAGGATGTATTTGGATCGGGTTTTATGGTAAATTTTAATGTAAAATTTTTATTTCAAGTTTAATTTTTTTTATAAATAATTTATTTTATAAAAATTTAACATAAGAAGTCTAAATTTCTAACTTTATCTTAATACACCTAGTCTGCTCGGAAGCGGATGAATTGAATAAAAATGGGAGGGAAAGTAAACGAGGAAAGGTATTAATTCCAAATTGGAGATTAGGCGAAGGAAAAATGTTTTAGAGGGGATAAAAGATATTACAAAGGTAAATGTCTTTTCTTTAGTTTAAAAAATTAATTAAAAGAGAAAATAATAAAACTAAGTAAACTTTTCTCTCCCTCTTTTGTTTCTTTTTTCTTCCCATCTAGCAGACAAGAATAAAGTAAAAGCAAACACCTTTCTTGGGCTGTGTTTGCCTTCCTCTCTTCCTCTCCCTTCCCCTTTCCCTACACCTTCACTTTTACTGATGTCAAACGGACCGGCCGCTCTCATCTACACAGATTAAACAGTAAAACGGTCTAAGATGGGCTGGTTTGTTTGGTTTACGGGTTAGAAATTCTCAGTCTGCGACCAGCTACAGTAAATCTACGAGCTAAGCGGGCCAATTTAAGAGTTTTATAAAATAATATCTTTTTGTTAAAAAACATAAAACGGTATCGTTTTAAGAAAAAAATTTAAAAAAAATAAAAAGAAAAACGGATTGACGCGTGTTCGGCCCACGTTAGCCAGTGGGCTAAACAAAATGGGTTGAAAAGTCGGTCCGACATATATTAGGTTGATATTCGTCCATATGTCTAAAAAAATGGACTGACCGCGGGCTGAGGCCAGTTTTTATAGCACTATTCACTTCCCCATCCGCAAACCATGTGACTCAAAGTTGTCTTTTCATCAATAAATGGATGAAAACAGAGAGAAGAGAAGCCAACTTAATGAATCATTTTATAAAATTAAAGTATTCTTATCTTAAGATGATCCCAATACTGTGAAGCAATAAGTTTCCTCCTTTCTTTTCTTACCATTTCCCTCAGTCCTGTTATAACCGGAATTTAGACAAGTTTTAGTTTTAAAATTAAATTTAAAATTTCAAGCATTGAACTCACATATACTCTCATAAATAATTTAATTTTTATAAAATTTAAGACAAAAATTTTAAAATCAAACCCTATCCAATCACACCCTAAATAATTTGTTAACCTTTTAAACGAAATTAATAAGTTCATTCACTCTTCAATAATAAAAAAAGAGTATGGAAAAATACAAACCCATAGAAGCCGTTTACATCTTTTATAATACTTTTGTATAATATTCTTTGTAACACTCTTAATTATAAAAAATTTATTCATATATTTTAAACTAAACAAGTTAATCCCTAAACTCTAAAAAATAAAATTTTAAATATTAAATATTATAATTAAAAAATATTATAAAGAGTAGTATAGAAAGTGTTATAGGGAATATAGATTGCATAGATGCAAGAAAGAAGCAGCATAATGAGATGATTAATGTCTCATTTTTCATATTGGGGGGGGGGGGGGTTATTTAATCTAGAAAATAAAAAGAAATATTTTTTAGAAATTATAAAATTTTATTAACTTTGTATGTAAATTTTTTTTGCTTAGAACACTAGCTATCCTCACAATTGGCAAGATTAATTCGAAATTAGTTTTCATTATGCTCAGATTTCTTTTCTCATGGCCTTACGGGTCTGTTTATCAACTATCTAAAATTCAAAGCCTGATTATTATTATTATTATTTTGCTAAATAAAGATTAAAAAAGAAATATTTTGCATCCCCTCCCTTTTCTTTTCTTTTCTTTTTTTATATATCAATATTACATTCCCTATCCAAATACCCATCGCCCGCTTTTATATTCATCCGTCGGCGTTCTCGCGGCCCCCTTTCGCAGTGAGTTTGCCTTCTAGTTTCCAGAAAGAACCCTCTCAACCTTTGGCCAATTCCAGTTTTGTTTGCAGGAAGACAAAAATGACTCTTGGCTCAGGAGGATCTGGGGTTGTTGGTAAAATTTCTATCCCCACATGCAGCAGAAGCTTATATCTAGCTTGTATCTGTTATGGGTTCTGGGGCTCTTGATTATCCCTGAATTCTTTAATTTGAAGTGGGTTCTTTGAAGTATTTGTGTTCGGTATGTTGAAATTTTTGCAGTTTGGTCTAAATGAGTAGATTGAAATGGTTTCTGCAGGTGATTGACTTTTCAAGCTCTAATTTATTTTGCAAGTTATACAATTCTGTTTATGTAATCATCAGTCTTTTTCTTTTTCTTTTTCTTTTTCTTTCTGATTTTTGGGGGCGTGGGGGAAGGGTTGGTGATATGATGAGGTGAGATTTTTCTGTAATTTTATTTTCTTGTTTCATGGGTTCAAGATATGAACTGCCCGTAGCAAATATGATGTGACAAAATCCATGAATTCGTTTAATTTGCTTTTGGGCATCAAAGTTCATAGTCACTTTGAAAGTTGCTATTTTTATTCACGGGTGACTGGTGGACAGAACGATTGTGAAGCCGTGAGTAGAATTTCATTTCTAGTTTCTTGCATTGGGTTTGATTCATAATAGAGAAAGCTCCTAAATCCTGGGTGGAAGCTCTGAAAGATTGTTGCTTTGTTGGTTCGTTTTGGTGCTCTGTAAGCCATTGACCATAGTTTGATGGCTTAGTGGTGGGGTAATGTAATGTTTTCTGTTAAGCTCCTATGTTCAAGGTAGAAATGGTGTTTCAAGATCAAGTGAGACACAAGTGGCAAAAACCACTCTTAAATGTGTTAACGTAATTATGCAAGAATAATAATAAGAAACCTAAAATTTATGTTTTGTTATCTTGTGCTTTAGGCTGTCAAGGGTCTGCTTATATAAAGGGGAATAATTCTTATTATAGAAAGAAGATTTAAAGACCATTCTTTAAAATTCAATTCTGAAAGGTGCACAAAGTTCATATACCTGTGGTTTACTTCTGTGGTCCATTATTTGGTGCAATGTTGAAATTTGATTTTGTGTAAGATGTTCAAGGATATCTGAATGGGTCATTGTGTGTTGGATGACAGTTCTAGATAACCATTTTGAATTGTGATCCTTCAATCTTCTTTTCTTTTTCTGGATGATCCTATTCAGTTGGTTAAATTAGACCTCAGATGTCAGCCTAAGCGTATTCATAACAAACTTTTGGTTTGGTGCAGTCCCTCGAAACTTCAGGCTTTTGGAAGAACTTGAACGTGGGGAGAAGGGTATTGGAGATGGCTCTGTCAGTTACGGAATGGATGATGCTGATGACATATACATGCGTTCTTGGACAGGCACCATAATTGGTCCGCACAATGTAAGTCATTTGCATTGTCTTTCTATTGTAATGTTGGAAATTACTTGTCATTTGAATTCCTTTAGCTGCCAAAAGAAATACTGATGAATGTCTTGCAGCTAGGGGTGTTTATTCGGCTTTTTGGTTTGGTTTGAAAATTAAATTCGGTTCGGTTTTGTTTCGCAAAATTTTTATAAAAGCCGAACCAAAATAAATTAATTTGGTTCAGTTTCAAACCGAATTTTAAGGAATTAGGAAAAAAACCTAAGGGGAATAATAAATGGGAAATAATAAAATAAAAAAATATTTTTTAAAAAATATTTATATTTCGGTTTTTGGTCTTAGATTTGAAGCCAAAAACTGAACTGAATTATACAAAACTGAAAACCGAACTAAACTGCTATACACGTGGCCGTCAACAGCAGTAGGGATTTCGTAAAATAAGGAGGAGGAAGAAAAGAGAATTGAAGAAAATAAAAAGAGGAACTGAAAGTATTCTACCATAAAAGAAGGAAATAGGGAAAATAACTTGGTTGTCCATTTAGATTCTTGTAATGTTTTGAAGTATTTCAAATTTGTTCAACCCCCCTTCATTCTATTCTCAAAACAAGAATTTTCGAAAGAGAACCAATCCAAATGCTAGAAGAGAATACTGTAGCTATTCTCAAATTTCTTTACCCAAAAAGTAGTACCCAGAAAAAGTTTATACTCAGTGATTGGTGCTACTTCATTAACTTTTATGTTCTGTTGATTATGTAAATGATGTAATATATATTACTTGTCAGCCCTTATCTTTAGCTGCAGTATTTTTCTATCATTTATTCATGTGTGTCCTATTCATATTTTCTTTTTGTCAGACGGTGCATGAAGGTCGTATTTACCAGCTAAAGCTGTTCTGCGACAAAGATTATCCTGAAAAGCCTCCAAGTGTTCGTTTTCATTCACGCATCAACATGACTTGTGTGAATCCAGAAACTGGAGTGGTAAAGCTACCGTACTATTTTATTGAGTTTCTCGAGATTTTAATTCATCAATTGGTACTATAGACTTTCTGTCCAACTTAAATATATGTTGTTCCGGATCTTCTGGATGCCAAAAGCAGAGGACTTGTAGGGTATTCAAAAACTAGTTTAGGTGACCCCTAATATATCTGAAGATCAACCTAGGTGGGTTTGGAAAATTCAGAAGATTTCACAAGTTTCATGCCTTGGAGTTGAGATCTAATTTTCTTTGGTCCCTCGTTATTTCTGGAGTAGTGTGAACAAATATGGTGTCAACAGGTCATAGAAAGAGTTGAAACGCTGTATAGTTCTTTTATACGTATATTTGGTGTGGTTGTACGAGGCTTTGTGGTTTAACTTTTGCTTCGTACAGGTTGAAGGAAAGAAGTTTGGCATGCTTGCGAATTGGCAGAGGGAATTCACCATGGAAGACATATTAACTCAGTTGAGGAAAGAAATGGCAGCTCCTCACAACCGAAAGCTTGTTCAACCTCCTGAGGGTACCTTTTTCTAAGCGGCGGCATTGGAGGTGATTTGAAAGATGCAAATATAAACTGTAATTCTCAAACGCCGGTAAATAGTTCTGAATTGTGTGCTTTAATGGATATTTGCTTTAGATTGCGAACGTTATAAAGCATCTTTGATTTGTCTTTTTGAACGAAGATATGATGTACTCAAAATTTTGTACTGTCGATGCCCCAGTCCCTTGCCCGTTACAGGAACCCCCCACGCCCCCCCCCCACCCTCCTCCGCCAACCAAAACAAAATGACCCCAGAAAAAAAACAACCGGGGGCCAGATTTGTTGAATATGGACTGCCATATTCCATATTCAAGAACCCCTCCTCCCCAGAGCTCCTGCGCAGGGCCAGATTTCAAGTGGAGAATTATATATTACGAAGTGTATTGTCTATATGTATCACGATTCTTATATTATGTATTGTCATTGTTTTAGAGATATATAATATTCGTACACAGTTATATAGTAAAAATAATTAAGTTGTACATCTGAGGTTTGAGCCGCTCATGGAGGCCTGAAATCCCTTCCGGTGTAGCTGATGAAGACTGAACAGTCTACCGAGGGTTTGAAGGTGGGATATTCAAAACATTTTCCTTTTTTCTCTAACCTATCTAAAGTGTCTTGAAAGTTGATATATTTAATGTAGCGTCTATTATGTAATAAGAGTATAATTTTATTTTTGAGATTTGACTAAATTATAAAATAACTATCTTCATTTTCAAAATTTTAAACATTAAAAAAATAAACGTTATTACATGTGCATCTTTAACGTTTGTGTATTTGGTATCAACCTCGAGATTGAGAATATTAATTGGGTCGGATTGGTTTGAATTTGGTTGGTTTTGGTTGGTTTGACTTGTTTAATTGCGGATTCGGGTTGATATTTTAAATTTAAATAATATTTTGGATTGATCTCATATTGAGATAAGTTAAGTTTAATTTTACCTCGATTTGTAATATATATATATATATATATATATATATATATATATATATATATATATTATATTATAAAAATAAAAAATTTTAAAATTTTTTATTAGGATCGGTTCGAGCTCGATCCTAAAGACCCGAGTTTGAACTTATTTCTTTTAATTCGATGTCAATCGACTAAGTTTGAGCTTAGTTAAATTAAATTTACTGAGTTTGAGCTTAGTTAAATTAAATTCACTGAGTTCGATTGACACTGCAGACAAACACTTAGGCTCCTTCTTGGGTTGAAGGCCGGCTCAAATTCAGGACCGGTTTGAGACGACTATTGGCCATTAATCTAAGGCCATACGTTTTGCAACTTGCATGGAATCGAAGTCACCAGCTCCACTTGACATCAAGTTGCAACAATAATTCATGAACCGACATTCCGTGTTTATACATCCTATTCAACTTTAGCTATCGAGCAAAACAACCTACTCGACTTTTTATAAATAAATATAACACTTGCAAAGGTCCATCAGATCTTATTGGAATGGTGAAAGACAAGGCCTTTGAATTAAAAGGTCAAAGTTGAATCCTTCCCCACGCGGAGTTTGTTCTCTCTCTCTCTCTCTCTCTTTATTGTAATAATTCTTTATCTATATCTAAGTTTTGTTCTATTATTGAAAAAACTATTTTTGAAAAACATGTATTTTTATTTTAGAAATATTTTTTTTCGTAAGTCCTTTTTTTTAAATAGTTTAAAAAATATTTTAATAATTGAGGACAAGTTCTATATATGACGGTGATGATTTGACGTATAATACTTGATCCTACAAGTGCATTGGTAGAGATATACTGACCAAGTTAAACCGGATAGTTGGTTAGCTTTGATCCATTAGCGTGCCAGTTTGGGAGGGGTCTTTTCTTTTATGTCCAAAACTCTGAAACAACGCTTGATATAAAACCTCTTGCCCTCTCTTCTCTTCTTTTTGAATTGGGATTCCCTACAACACTTTTGTGTTACACTTTTTGTAATACTATTAAATATAAAATTTTTCATTCATACATCTTAAACTAAATAAAATAAATCATAAAATTTAAATATTAAATATTATAATTAGTAGTATATTATGAAGTGTAAAAGAAGATATATTAGAAGATTTGAAATCCTTCTTTTATGTCCTAACTTATAATTTCTCATCTTTATTTTCTCTTCTAAACCCCCAAACTAATGGCCCGAATACAGACCAATCCGATTGACCTCAAACGGGACAGGCTTGACCCCTTTTTTCGTGGGAATAGA
Organism: Rauvolfia tetraphylla; assembly: GCA_030512225.1. Taxonomy (NCBI): domain Eukaryota; kingdom Viridiplantae; phylum Streptophyta; class Magnoliopsida; order Gentianales; family Apocynaceae; genus Rauvolfia; species Rauvolfia tetraphylla. Next base: position 4,290,817 of record JAJQKT010000062.1, read on the forward strand.
AACTCCCCAACCTATGCTGGCCCTAGTAGTCCTACAGGCCTGCTTCATTTTATTTTATTTTGTGTTAAATATTTTTTTTCCTTTTGAATACATGTGCCTTTTTTTTGTCTAATAAAAACTAACGTATAAGATTACACTAAAAATATAAGTACAAGATTATACTAAAGAATATTTTATAAAAATATACAGACCAATCAATTGAATATATTTAGCTTATGTACGAGATTTTACAAAAGCATCACTCCCGTAGAAATAGGAAATAGTATCTAATTTACTTTTTCATAATTTCCCCACAAAGACAAAATCTTTTACTTTTTTTAGTATAATTTTTCTTTAAGAAACAAAAGGGCACAAAAATAAATATATTTTCATATAACCTTATGAAAATTTTCAATCTAATATTATACAAGATCATCTTCAAAAAAATAACTGCCAATACCAATCAATTGAATCAACATTGCAACTGTCTAATTTGGCAAGCAAGCAAGGAAAAAAAAAATCAGGGGCTGGCCTCTCTAACCCGCTTGTCATGAAGCGGGTTAAAGAGGCTCACATCTAAATACACCTAGACATAATATATCTAGATTCATCAAAATTTATAAATAAATAAGTCAACTCACAAATTAACACCGTTACTTGCCTCGGTTCAGATTAGATGCTGAGGCATATTTTCACAGAACGTGCAGAACGTACGCGGGATTGTCCGATCGGCCTCTCTTCGATCCTATGGCTAGGGGTGCTCAAGGGCAAACCAGGACTTACAAAAAAGTTTTCAACCTTTTCTCCCACCTAGATCAATCTTTTCAGTCCAAAAGCTATTAATCATTGTACTTTTTAGTTCAAATCTTGATCAAAATTTAAAGAAGTCATACTTTCTCCCTCTCTCTTCTTCATTTTTTGTTCTTCCTCCTCTTCTTTCTCTCTTGTAGCCAAGATGCCCTCTATGTCACTGTTCGACAGAAATCTTGGCGACCCAAGAGAAAAATTCCTTATTGATCGACGCGGTTGAAACAACGGAGCAGGTAAGTGTTATGCTTTTCAACCCTAAACCCATTCTGCCCAAGTATCAAGGTTTCTGTCTTTGTGGAGGCTAGGTTTGTATAGCTAGCACCCAAAAGAAACAAAGGCAGTGGGTTCCTGTTATCCCATCTCTTGCTGCACATCTTGCACTGTAATTTGGCTGGCATGATTTAGAATGTTTCTTACGAGTATTTTGTAACTGTGAATCAACAACTTTGAAGCAAAGAGTTGCAGCACCAAAGGCAGAATCCATGCAGCCTGAAACAATAGGGGCCATAGACCCTGGTAAGGAAACTGAGGAGAATGGTAAGTTTGGGCAGATGCTAAATACTTATTTGCATGCATGGGAGAAACTGGTCAATACGTATTGACTGAGTTCAACCTAAAATGAGATGACTTGATGCTAAATATCTCCATGCATAAGAATAATTGTTCAATAACATCTGAATATTTATGGTTAAAGAATATGAATGTGACAGTTAGCTTGAATTATTATTCAGAGGGAAATGAATAATTATTTTGTACTGGCATGGGGACTTTGGAAGAAATGAAGAAGACGAAGTTCACTAGCATGGACGATAGTCATGCGTTTTACAATAACTATGCCCACCGCATGGGATTTGGTACAAGGATAATGTATGAGAAAAGATGTTCCAAAACAAACAAAGTTCAATACATGAAATACGTTTGCAACAAGGAAGGATTCTGAAGGGGTAGCAAATTCGACCATAAGAATAACAAAATAGTTGTTAGCCACAGTGAAACAAGATCTAAAATTGATCGGAAGAGAAGGGAAAGACATATTGGATGCAAGGCTCACATAAAAATGCAACTTGATCATGTCAAAGGTGTTTATGTAATCAGAGATTGGATTGTAGATCATAATCATGAATTGCACCTATAAGAATTTTTGTATATGTTGAGGTCTAATCGGAATGTCAGCTGTGTCCAAGGTGTTGTTGCTGAGCTGAACAAAGATGTTGGGATTCGGCTAAGGTCTTCCTATGAAGTAATGGCTTTGGGTGCAGGAGGCAAAACCAGTCTCAGATTTCTTTTGATCGACCTTAAGAATCATCTAGCAAAAAGAAGACAATGGGCAATGGTGCTCAAGGAAACAACTACATTGCAAGAATACTTCCGAAATGAATCATATCGCAACCCGTCTTTTTACTATGACATCGAGGCTAATAGTGAAGAGAGGATTGCAAATATATTACGGGCTGACGGTAGAATGAAGATGGACTACGACTTTTTTAGAGATTCTATCACATTTGACACCACTTATAGAACAAATAAAAATTATCGTCCGGTCAGTGGGTTTGTTGAATAATTATTCACAATTTTTGTCTATAATTATTAACATTTGTGTGAATAACTGTTAAGTGTTTATTGAACAATTGTGCTAAGACGATGAACAATTATTCACATAGTTATGTTATCTCTGCATGTACAACCCTATTTGTGGGTTTCAACCACTACCGACAAACCTGTATTTTTTACGCTGCTCTGTTATATGACGAGACGATAGAGTCATTCTAGTGGTTGTTCACAACGTTCTTGCGATGTATGTCCTGGAATGCCCTTAAAACCTTATTCACCAACCAGGATGCGGCCATGGTAGCTGCAATTAAAATAATTCTGACTGAGACATTTTATGCCATGTACACTTGGCATATACACCAAAATGTCCAGAAGAATCTAACGCAGGTGTATACTCCTATATTTACTGATAATCTCTGTTACCTAATGTATGACATTGATGATAAAGCGGAGTTAGAGTTTACTTGGAGTAAGATGATAGGGGATTGTTTTCCCACCAGGCCCCACAGGTGGATTGAAAGGATCTATGAGTTTCAGTGTCAGTGGTTATCGGTCTGGGTTAAACAGAATTTCACTGTTGGGATAGTCTCCATATAATTAAACGAGTCTTGTAACTCAACAATCCGAGGATATCTCTAGGCAGATCATAATTTGGTGCAATTCTTCGGCCACTTTAACAGAATGGTGGAGAGTCAAAAGGGAAAATGAGAAGCAACATGAAGTCCAAGCGAAACATAGTTGCATGATAATAATGTGAATAATTATTCGCTCTTGCGAACGAAATGCTAAGAATAATTATTCGTTGTTGTTGTGCATATATATTATCTGCAACATTATTACTGTTATTCAGAAAGACTGAATAATTATTCATCTTTCTTAAAAGTTAGCAAATAGCTTCTACTCATACAACCCAATTGCAAAGAGCACTGCTGACCAATACATGCCAAATATGTTCGAAGTGTTTTAGGAACAGTATAATCGGATGTTCAAATATGTGATTGAAATTTCTCAAGCAGTCGATCATGTGTCCAATATGGCCAAATATGTTCGAAGTAGTTCAGGAACAGTATAATCGGATATTCGAATACGTGATTAAAATTTATCAACCAACAGATCATGTGCCCAGTATGGCCATCTACAACGTCTATAAGGTGAATGACGCTGCAATTGCCCCTAAGATAGACGAGCACATAGTTTGAATTAACTCTGAATATATGATTCTTGAGTACACCTATCGCATTTCAATACGTTCGGGATCTTTTGCCGCCACATCCTTAAGGTTATAGATGTCTTCGGTTCTTTAAGTAAACCCAGTATGAGGACGATGTCTGCTGAGTACGTGCTGAAAAGATGGATCAAGAAATGCAAGAGTGATGTCCAATTTGTACCCTCATACCCATAATATAACAGGTCTGTTGAATATGGTGAACAATATTGACTGCTTACCACCAAGATAATTCACATATTTGTCCGTGTGTGTCAATATAATGACGTCTACAAACTGGTTGACATTGAGATTGATGCATTTTGCATTCGGGCACAATTACCATCTGGTACAGTTAGGAATGGAACCCCAACTCCAACCGACAGCCATCACATTAGTAAAACAATTAATTGTTATCCACAGCCTAATCGATCCAGGAAGAGATTGAGAAGTATTCTAGAACATGACCAACAAAAGAAAAAACTGCGATAAGAAGACAGTTGATGAAGCAGGGCATTCTTCAACCCGACAGAGAGAATAATTGTTTTGAACCTTTGCGAGAAACTGATTCAGAATTTCTACTCTTGGCCCTAACATTGTGAATTTCCTACTAAGCGAGATGAGATGGTCGAAAATTTTTTTGGGAGATTGGCAATGTACAGAAACTTGCTCAATTGGTTTTTGTACATTAACAATGTCCATATTTATTTTGAAGTGATATTATTATTATAATATTTGCCTTTCGCACCAAGTTGTGAATTAAATAATTATGCTAACTACTCTGAATAATTGTGTTCATGCTTCTTGACATTCCAACCCGTGTAACATAATAACATAATCTCATATAAAAAAATCAAGTTTGACATTAAGAGAATCACAATTTGAATAAATATGCTAATCGCAGTGAATAATTATTTAACCTTCTCGATATTCGAACCCGTGAAATATACCAACACAATCTCATGCAAAAAAATCAAGTTGTACAATAATACGATAGCAATTTGAATAATTGTTCAGAATATATGGACCAAGTTTATTATAGAGACCACTTTGAATAATTGTGAGCGCATATGAAATTAATTGTTCAATTTTGAACAGTTACTTTCCCTTCCTTCTCTTTCCCTTCAAAGTTGACCCGTTCCCTTTCTTCCCTCTTAGAACCTCACCAGCCTGAGCAGGCAGACCAAGTTTCCATTCTAAGGCAACTGCCAGGATTTCATCCCGTATTTGGTTTACATGCTGACCAAGAAGCCTGGCAACCATCTTCCTCCTAGCTTTGTCAAGGAACCTGGGTTTCAGCAAAGAGGCAAAACACTCTTGTGGGACATGTCCAATTTAGCGCTCCATCATGAGACAAACAAATAACCCGCAACTAGAGTCGTCTGGTTGCATTAGTACCCTCGGCATATACCAGATAAATTCTTCAACGTTAATATGCGCTTACTCTACAAACACCACCATAACATGAAATGTCATAAAGATCTCTCCAACAGGCCAGTGCATGTCGTCAAACATCTCTTGGCACGGTTGACTATTCAAGCAGAAGAATTTCCTTACACACATGTCAATTGCAAAAAGCAAAAAATGGTTGGAAAGAAGAACCGTTACAGGATATATAATAGAATAATTGTTCATCTAACAATATATGAATTTATGGTGCAGTTTTCACAATTATTCTACACACTCTGAATATTGCAAATAATTATTCAATTTGTGAAACTACTTTAACCAGATTACAATCTGAGAGGACGAAAGGATTATCCGAGGTGAAATACTAGAGTCCATGGATAAGGTATGTGACTTCCTGTGCCATCTCTTCTGGGCTTCTTGTAGTACCTTATGCAGCTTCAGTGACTGCATTGGACTACACAACAGACACAAATACTTGATTTGGATATAATTACGACACTGAGGATGAACAATCACACAAATGGGTGTAAGACAAACAAATTCCAATCTTGCAAGGGAAGCAGAATCTTCTAACCATGCCAGTTGTGACCTGGTCTCCATTAAGAAGGATACCCAAATACATCTAACGTTGGTGAAAGAGGTATTGATTTGGTCGATTGCCTTCCATTTCTATTCTCATATGAGGCTGGAGTCAGTCGTCAAAGACCAGTGGGGCATTGTAGAACAATTATTCATAGAATAAAAAAAATTAGGAGAAGACACCCAAACTTACTTCCTTCCATCAGGATGATTTTCCAGTAGGGCAAAGTCAACGAGTGTCTCTTCATCAGCCGTCAGTGCATTCGAGTCACCTGCAGAGACAACATAGGACGAACTGAGCTTTTTGCTAGCTTTGACGAGCCTTCGCCGCTTAACTCCAACTTGCTTCGCAAGTTTAACTAGGACCGGGACATCAGAAGGTACAGTGGCATCAGCTTATTCTGCTTCAACATATTTTTCCTTCCCCATTACATTGAACACAAAAAAGCTCTCAGTTAAACGCATAATTATTTACAAAATATTAACAATTATTATATAATATGATGAACAACTATTCACCTTCATGAGGCTGATCCGCAGGTTGCACGACATCATGCGCAGCTTCCAGTTCCTTTGCTGGAGCGACTTGTTTCTCCCCAACTACATACCAAACAAAAAAGGCTCCCGGTTAAATGAATATTTATGTTGTAAACAATAATAATTATTATATGATAGGGTGAACAATTATTCACCTCCCCACAATTGATCATCTATAGAGTGATCATGCCTCCTTCAGGGGCCATGCCATTCACTATATCCTTTCCCACTTCACAGTGGTCAACAATTCGGGGCCCTGGCTTATCTTGCATATCTTTATCGCTTGTCACTGAAGAGGAGAAAAATTATTCACTAAATAATGCATAATTCATTTCATTATTCATGTTTGTTGCACAGCTGCAATATATTTCATTGCAATATCTAGAACCCCGAATTCGTCATCTGCAGGGTGTGCTACGGTCAATTCAAAATGGGTCGTCTCAGCCCCACTGTTTTCAATCTGAACAACTCCTCCCTACGGGCTGTTTACATGCTTTTCTCAATGACAAGTGTTTCATTTTTGGAATTTTTTGGTGCTCTTGCACTACGTTTCCTCGTAACCCTAAAGACCAATCCTATAGGTAAGTCCTCCACCTCTAAGTCTCGCAGTCTTCTTTCTATCCTTTCTAGCTTTCTCAAATGTGTTTGTCGTTTACCCTCCAAAAATGCTTTCTCTAAGGTTCTTTGGGTGTCAATGCTTGTTTCCCCAGCCTTTCTTACCCTTACAAGAGGTAGGGAGGCATAAGCTTCTAATACCCTGCTCCCGTCACACCAAAAGTAGGGCAGCTTATCCTTTGCCCTTTCAAAAGCAACTTCAACACAACGCACCTGTAGTAGAATAATTGCTCAAAATATGCAGATTATTTGTTCAGTACGTCAAAGCATGTGTTAACAGTGAATATAATAATTATTCAACTACTTCGAATAACACATGTAACAGAATAATTGTTCATAAACTCAAAGTAATGATCCATAGTCAATGAATGAATAACAACCATCATATTGAATAATTATTTGTCTATTATTGCATAATTGTTCTCCATATAATCGAAACTCATACCAGCAAGAGTTGTAGATTGCCTTCTGGCCAAGTAGCTGGCTTCTTTCTGTACTTCTTTGCAAAGACAGTCGCTGCAACATGGAGGAACTAAACCACATCTACAGCCCAGTTGTAACTTGCAACTTCTTCGCTATCATCCAAATACTTTGCATAATTTGTGAGATTCACATTTTGAGAGTTTGTTTGGTACAAGCAGGCTACAGATGACTAGTAGAATATATAACTCGGCGAATAAATCATTGTCGCCCGAAAGTGAAGTAGTTGATCCTCTATATCCACCACGGAAACATAGTTTTTGCACGAGGGTTCAAGTCCCAAATGAACCCCAAAAGGATATGCATGCCTTGACGTTGCCTTTCCGCCATATTCAAACGTGATTTCTTTTGCTCCCATTGGCAGCCCGTACACTCTCCGAGTATCTTTCTCCCTTATCTTCACACACCGCTCACTATCAATCCTAACGACTTAGGCTTTCTAGTTATAGCCCCTTAAAAGCATATGCATAATGTCAGTCCTTATAGATGTCAATTGGACCTCAGTCAAACAATCGAAACCGCTTATCTAATGTCCTCTACCTGTGTTTGCGCTCCAGATGATTCTAGAGAGCAAGGTTCACGGCAAGAATTGGGGTCGTTCTACATTGGAACTGGAACCTCACCTCCTCGGATGAACTCTTCTTCACCATGGCTTGTTCAAGTTTGGGAACGAAAATGCTTACTTTTGATTGTTCAAACTTGGGAGTTTCAAAGGGGATGAAGCTTGTTTTGAACGCAAACAACTGCCTGCATAATTATTTCCATTATTTCTTGAGTCATGATTTGCATCGGTTGAGTGACCCAATGAGACGGCTAACAGGATCTCCCCATTATTGCTCGCAAAGTTCAAATCTTTCCTGTTTTTTAAAATTTTAAGGTTGAATTTTTTTTTTTTTGTTAGTCCCGATTTTCTCCTGCGCACCCCTAATGTAGAATCAAAGAGAGGGGCCAATCGAACGAACAGCCACACGTGCGTTCTGCACTTTCTGAAAAAAGGTACCCTCAGCACCTAAGCCGAACCGTATCTGCGTTACTGGATCAGTGGTCAAGTTAAACCGTTTATAGGTTGTCAACACTGATAGAATCTCCCCGGCAGACAAGGTTGAATAGTAAGTCTAGTCAATCGTCGGAACTGAAAGACTTCACTTAATCGAGGACGTAGCCAAGGGTATCCAGTCATGGCTGCGCCTTGGAGAAATTTCCCACGCGCTTTCCTGCTTTATCACGTTTCCGTTATGCTTAAATAACTAACACGTAATTTATTAATTAAAATGACACTTCCTGTCCTTTTAACACAGCTAATCAACTGGACTTCTAACGAGTTAGTATTTCTTATTCCTAATTACTGTATCTAATAATTCCTCTTCAATTACCACGACAATCATGCCTGTGCGGCTGTGCCTGATTTTGATTGACCCACATCAAGCTTAGGTTGTTTGTATCCGATAATTGAATTATATTTAATTAAAATTTTTTATTTTAAATTTTATAAAAATAATTTTTTTTATAAAAAGAGAGATGTGATTTAATTATATTATTTTTTATTTATTAAATTAGTAAAATATTAATTTGATGATTAAAAATTTATTAAATATATACTAAAAAAATTCTTCATTAATACTGTAGCTAAATTAGAAGCTATTAAGAATACATCAAACCCCATCTTTGAAGCACCTAGACAAAGTATATGATATCAGTTTTTGGAATGAGTTTATGTGTCTCAAATGATGGTTCTAAAATCGGATATGCTATGCTTTCTGGCATATCAAGTAGGCCTTTGGTCTTAACTTTTTCCTCTTTAATTGTTTTTTAGTTTTATACTCTTCTTTGGTGGGTCTGTATACTCTATTTTCTGCTTTTCATCCCAATTTCAAGTCAAAGCTAGAGGGACTTCTGTCAAAATTTCCATGGTTCTCCAACAGAAGAATTTAATTAGGCCCTATCCTAAAATGAATACTTGCTATATTTAGAATCATCGAATGTTTAATTTTGAGAATAAATCTATTTTTAGTATAAGATTATAAGTAGAAGTATTACCTTCAGTAGAGAAGAAAATAAATCCCATTAATAAATTTCCAATATGCATTAGTTTGGACGTTTCAAATCTTATCCTCAACAAATAAGTTGGAGCTTCATATCTCACCTCCAACATTTGATGAGTTTTCCTCCCCAAGAAAATTTGCCACTTTTTTCTTTCTTTTGCTTCTTCAAATCCTAAATTTAACGTGCAAAATCCAAAGCATTAGATCACACCCACAAAATTCAATATTTTTAAGGTGCTTAGTTCACAACCCATTTAACCTGATGTTCTTATGCATTTTGCTTCAGTTCAATTAATTTTAGAAGCTATGCCTTCCATTTCAAAATATAAAATTTTTTATTCTTTTTTATATATTAACAAAAAAGAAAATAAAAAATATTCTTTATTATATCTTTAACTAATTTTATTAATATAATAAATAATGAGAAAATTATATTTATGGTTAAATTAACTTTAAGAAAATAATGTTTAAAATTTGTATTAAATATTTTGAAAATTTTAAAAAGTCAAAAAATTTATATTTCAAAATAAGTAGAGTGTGTTTTGTCAAAATTCTAGGAAGAATAAATACTCCTCAAGTTATATGTATTTATCATAGAGGGAACGCGGACCTGGTCAAGTAACAGGTTATCATTGCGGCTCCCATTCTCTCTCTAACATTATTCTCTCCTCTTCCTCTCTAAAACCCGTGCGCCTCTTCCCTCTTTCAGATAGCTTTGCCAACCAGATCTGGCCAAAAGCTTTGGCTTGTGACCAAATCTTGCCAAGCTCTTTACTTATTTTGAGTTCTACCACCTCTTTTTTTGTCACAAATTACTATAGATATCTTTCAAAGTGTATTTTTTAAAAAATTCAAACTAAAAATGAGATTATTTTTTTTATCTTTTTAGATCGAGTTATTTTCTCTATAAAAATCATTCAATTCAGACCAGATTTAGGCCATCGTTTAATTTTTTTATTTTTCTCCCAAATAATTTTTAAGATCGTTGGTACGTTTATAGTCTTTTCAGTTACTATATTTTAAGAAAGATGTTAGAGTTAATTTTTCTCACTATTGTAGTCGAAGATCTCTAATAAATATATTATGAAGAAATCTATTATGTATTTGTTTTATTTCATTACTAATTGTATTATTAGTAGTTTTTATCTACTTAAAATTTTTGAAGTATATGTTATTATCTGTTAACGTGGTTCAACTATCGTATAACTTTTTATATCAAATTATTTCAATTCTTTAACTCTTTTCATTAAAAAAGAAGTTTAAAAATTATTTTTATTGTAATAGCTTCATTTGCTTTTACATCAATAAACAACTCTTTCATTTAGGCCCAAAAAAAAAAGTAACAGGTCATCATTTATATCTTACTGCTAGATTAACTTGTACTTTTTCTTTTTTTTTTCCTTTTGAGGAATAATTAGTTTGTACTTGAAATTATCCTCAAGTTTTGGACTTACTGCGAATGCCATATCTGCCGTCAATGCCAATAATCACAATATATTTTGCCTTGTCTTTGGGAAAAAGTATAAAGGCAGCATGAATCCAAAATTGCCTTTTTTTTAATACAAAATTACTACTATTCCCATTTCAAAATATAAAATATTCTAATATTTTTTAGATATATTTAAAAAATAAAAAATAAAATTTTATTTTATTTTTAATTAATTTTATTTATTTTTTATTAACATAAAAGAGAATGCATAAATTATATTAATAAATAAGAGTAATTTTAGAAAAATAATTCTTAAAAAATATAAAAGATTAAATATTTTAAGAAGAGAAAAGATATCTAAAAGATCTTATATTTTGAAACAAAGCCTATTTATTTTGGTTAGATTTTCAAACTTATAGTAAATTTAATATTGTAAAATTTACCTCGAGGGAATAACTATTACTATTTCTTATTCTTAGTATCTGAAAATAAGGATAAGATTCGATTCTAAACACGGCCATACATAGCCAAACTTAACTTCAATTGTTAAAATAATGAATAGGGTTCACTCTCATGGATACCTAAGACCAAGTCCAACCTCAAATGGTCAAATTTAATCTTAAATTTCAAACAATAACCTCCTACTAATGGTCTCTGCTCCTGAACGCATAACCCTCCTAAGTAATCAGATGCCCTAAATGATAAGCTTTCCTATGTGGAAAATTAAATTAATTATACACTCTTTGTTATACCTTTTAAAAAGAAAAATGCAATGTTCCTGAAAGGATGTGTCAAAATCAAGTCTATTTAAATATTTTTTATTATACGTTTTGGATTTATATTTAAATATTGCTTTTAAAATTCAACCATAAATTCCTAACCTCTCAATTAAGTATCTGACCGAACCGAACTTTATCACTTTGCAGGAAAATGAAATTTGTTTCATCAAAAAAAATAAACCGAGCACGACATGCAAACTGAGCAGTGATTTATTCATCAATAGATTTGTTTCGCCGGGGTGGCGGGGGAGTGCATGGGAAGGAAGAAAACCGCCCCGAAGTTAATAATAAATTAAGGGTTAATTGTAAAACACCCCTTGAAGTTAGGAGAGTCTGGCACTTTAGTATTAGAAGTTAAAATATATACACTTTACTCCCTAATCGTTAAAGTCCATTAGTTAAGGCTTGTAAAATTACATAATTGTCCATAAAATTATATATTATAAAATATCCCCTTAAAGTTAGAGATTGGATAATTTAGTACCAAAAGTCAAAATATATGCAATTTACGTTGTCAATCAAGAGTTAAACAAATTAGGAACCGTTAGTCCACAAAAGTTAAGGAGAGAAAAAGATAGTCAAAGTGAGTGGCGGTGACTTATTTCACTCAAAAAGCTTTAGAAAGAGGAGAAAGGAGAGAGAATTAAACATTCATTAAGAAATTAATATATATATATATATATATATATATATATATATATATATATATATATATATATATATTAGAATCAAATCATCACCGAAGGTGAAAATTAGATATAGTGAATTCTCTATAAAACTACTCCAAGGGCCAAGTCCAAGGAGTTTCAAAATGGAGTATGAAAATAAGAATAAAGAAGACATAATATCTCAAATAAAGTAAGAGAATTAAACTTAAAATAAAAAAATTAATTTAGAAAAATTTACTAACTATTAGATTTTTTTGTTTATTTTTAAGTCTAATTACAAAAATAGAAAAAAATTTAGGAAGCCATAATTTAATTTTGGGGCTCAAAATTCTTAATTTAATATAGAAAAACAAAGTCTTTTAAAAATGTACCGCACCCCTCCCCCCCAAAAAAAATGCCCCTGCCTTAGGTAGCTACATGAAGTAGTTTTAGAGAGAATCCACTACATCTAATTTTTACCTTCGGTGATGATTTTTTTTTGTTTATTTTTAAGTCTAATTATGAAAATAAAAAAAATTTAGGAAGGTATAATTTATTTTTGGGGCTCAAAATTTTTAATTTAGCATAGAAAAACAAAATCTTTTAAAAATGTGTCGCACCCCTCTCCCCTCCAAAAAAACTGCCCCTGCCTTAGGTAGCTACATGGAGTAGTTTTAGAGAGAATTCACTACATCTAATTTTTCACCTTCGGTGATGATTTGATTCTAATATATATATTTTTTAATTTCTTAATGGATGTTTGATTCTCTCTTCTTTCTCCTCTTTCTAAAACTTTTTGAGTGAGATAAGTCGCCGCCACTCACTTTGACAATTTTTTCCTCTTCTTAACTTTTGTGGACTAACGGTTGCTAATTTGTTTAACTCTTGATTGATAGTCATTGGGGTAAACTGTATATATTTTGACTTTTGATACTAAATTATCCAATCTCCAACTTTAAAGAGATATTTTACAATATGTAATTTTTTAAACTCTAACTAACAGACTTTAACAATTGGAGATAAACTGTATATATTTTAACTTCTAATACTAAAGTGTAAGACCCTCAACATCAAGAGGTATTTTGCAATTAACCCATAAATTAAAGCTCTGCAAAACGGCCAAGGTATCGGGACCAAGTCCGGTCTACTTCCTTTGTTATTTTCCTTTAAAAAAAAGAAAGAAAAAGGCTTTCCAAATTCAACGTTTCCCTTTCCATTTTGTTTTGAGAAACCCAAAAACTATACGAATTTCTAAAAATACTCCCCTCCGAGTCAAAAATTTCCTTGTAGGTTCCGCGTTGAACAGCCCAAGAACGCTGAACTTCATACAATGCCCCACTGGTGTTTTTCCTTACTAGTTAAAAGCTTCCCACGGATACATTCCCTCTTTCCCAGCAGCATCGTCCTCTCACCTCTTCGCCCCCGGTATATATCACCCAATCCAATCCCACTCCTGCTCTCAAGAAAATCCTCAATCTGCCTCCTTCAACAAAAAAAGAAAAACATTTTCGAAATTTGAATTTTTTTTTTAGAGTGGATACTTTTTGTGATCATGCTGAGAGGCAAAAAAGATGCTGCTGTAGGCTCGAAAAGGCCGATCAAAGTACGAGAGGTATGGGCGGATAATCTAGAATCTGAATTTGAGTTGATCCGTGGTGTAATTGATGATTTTCCTTTTATCTCTATGGATACGGAGTTTCCTGGTGTGATTTTTAAGCCTGATGCCGTGCAGCAAGAGAGACCGCACCGGTACCGGAAAAAGCCTCAGCCTTCCGATCATTACAAGATCTTGAAAGCCAACGTTGATGTGTTGAATATCATTCAGTTAGGTTTGACTCTATCTGACGCTGATGGAAATCTCCCCGACCTAGGCACCGGCGGTTGCGAATTTATCTGGCAGTTTAACTTCTCCGACTTCGATTTTGAGCGTGATCCTCACGCTCCTGACTCGATTTACCTTCTCATTCGTCACGGAATCGATTTTGAGAAGAACAGAGTTTGCGGAATTGACTCGGCTGATTTTGCCGAGTTGGTGATGGGTTCTGGACTCGTCTGTAACGACTCGGTTAGCTGGGTAACTTTCCACAGCGCGTATGATTTTGGATACCTGGTGAAGGTCATCACGCGCCGGGAGTTGCCGGAGGACTTGGAGGGGTTTTTGGAATTCATGAGGGTTTATTTTGGAAACAACGTTTATGATGTGAAGCACTTGATGAGATTCTGCCAGAGTTTGTACGGTGGGTTAGACCGGGTGGCAAGTACGCTAGATGTGAACCGGGCAGTCGGGAAGTGCCACCAGGCCGGTTCGGATAGCTTGTTGACGTGGCAGGCATTCCAGAAGATGCGGGATGTGTATTTTGTAAATAATGGAGGACCGGAAAAACATGCCGGCGTGTTGTATGGATTAGAGGTGTATTAGGATCAAGTAATTTGTATCAATCTGTTAATCACTGGTTAATGACTATTCTTTGCTTATTCTTTCGTGGAAATAATTTTCCGCTCCTCCTAGACTTTGGCATAATTGCAAACTAGTACACCCTCCCTTCCTTGGACCTTGTTTACCAGTAGAGGCGATTTTAATTCTCACTCAGCTGCACGGGCCCACAAACTAGCGGGGGGTTTGCGTGGACTGAAGATCATATCTTGAATAAATAGCAGATGGGCGAAAGCCCAAAGGAGCGAAAACTAAGACCCAATTGAGGATCGTTTGCATAAGCGAAGAGGAGATTCAGAACAAATTTATCATTTCAAAATTTAAGAAGTTTCTCAAAAAAATGAAAAATGAGAACAAATGAAATTACTAAAAATATAGATCAGGTTTTAGCTAAATTTAATTTTATCGCACTACGCATCCGCGTATTTATTTGTAATTTATCTCTCATAAGAACAAATGAATTTATATATAGTGAATAAGTGTTTAATTTAGGAGATTAATAGATACAAAATAATTTTACTCATGCAGAATAATTTTTTATAATTTTTTTTTATTTTTTGAAAAAGTGCGGTGGTGCTTTAAATATGGGCACCCATGTCAGGGTGCTTACTTTTTGGGTAGGCGCTAGTTTTTGGTGTAAGGGTTGCGCCATACCCTGAGTTGAAAGAGGAAGGCGGTGTAAGAAATTGCAAGGGAGTGTTGTAGAGAGAATTGAAAGAGAAAATAGCACGAGAGAGATTGTTCTTGTGAATGGAAATAGGAAATGGGGCAACGATTTTGCGATGCATATTCAAAATATTTTTTTCTATCGCAATTTTGCGACGAAATTTTATACCGACTCTCAAGAGCATCTTTCTATTTCCCCAAACTTCTAACATTTAGGGGCTTCAACAGGTGAGTTGTTACGCACGCTTTAGCAGATTTTGACTTTCGTGACCACCGTCTTGGTATCGTAATTGAGGTGTGCATTATCTTAAAAAATTAAAAATCAAATCAAAATTTAATTCAATTTTTGGTTCAATTTTTTTAAAGTTTTAATTTGAAAAAAAAATTAGTTTTTCATCTTCAAATTAATGTTCGGTTAAGTTTTAATTGGACCAAGCCAAACCAAAAAATTATTTTTTTTGAATTAATAATTAAGTATAATTGAAGATTAATAACCATAATTAAGTTAGTTTTAATCAAGGTTATTTTAAAATTTAAAATGCTTAATTTTTGTATATTTTCACAAACAATATTTAAAGACTAATAACTCAAACTAAATTATATTTTAATTAAGATTATAATTAATATTAGAGTATAATTAATGTTATTTTAAAATTTAAAATATTTAATTTCATATATTTTAATTTTTTCTAAACCAAAATATTTTGGTTTGAAGAAATTTTATTTTAAAGATAAATTAGATTTGATTTAGTTTTAAAAATAAATAAAAAATCTATTTTCTCGAAACAGTAAAATCAAAAATTTTTCAAATTGAACCAATGAACACCCTTATCCAAAATGGGAGCTCCCAACTTAGGCGTTCCTCGTAGGGTGTGGCATTAGGCCCACTATTCCCTCATTTTTGTTTAATTTTTTAAAAATAATAAAAGTTATTTTTAATAAATATTAGTTTATTTTATAAATTTTAAAAATTTTTAAGTTTTATATTAAGATTTAAAATTATAATTTCAAATATAAATTAATAAAAATTAATTTAAAATTTAATTACAATCAATTAGAATTTTTTATCTTAATTTTTAATTAAATAGGTGATGGAATTTAATTGAAATTTAGAATTCAATTAGGAAAAATATGTAAATAAAAAGTAAAAGTATATTAAATAAAATAAATATAATTTAATAATATAATATATAATTTAAAATAAATAAATAAGTAAATAATTAATTATAAAAAATCTAAAAAATTCAAGCACCTATTTTAAATTAAAGTTTGACAAAAAGAATATTAAATAAAATTAGAAATATAATTTATAATTTAAAATAATAAAATAAAATAAAATAAAAAATTTTAAAAAATATTTGGGAGCTTGAACTACACCCAAGAAAAAGTCTTGTTCAAAGAGAGGCACAAATTATCCTTTATAAGTGTCCGATGTCCACCATGCTTTCGGTGCGCGTGTTTTTCCCTAGGCGACTTCTACATTGCATGATTAGGTGTCGAGCCTACGACCTGCAGTACTCCATTTGGCTCTGATATCAATTCACCCATGAAAAAGCCTTGTCTTGAGAAACGGATTTCAACAGTACCATCCTTTTTGGTATGAAAAATCGATTCCAATCCTTATATGCTTGGCTAGTCACTGTATGGTAAGATTCTTTGTCTTCATATCCTATTGTTAATCCATATAGTATTTATCAAAAATCTAAAAATAGTGTTGGTGTCCGTCTTAAACAAGTATTTGAAAAATCCCAATTTCAGGCGTCCAACAATGGTGCGACACAATGCTCACTTATTTTTTTAAAAAAAAATTAAATTGACATAATTTATCTCAATATCGACACAATTTAAATGAAATAATCTTGACTATTTATTATATCTCATTATGTATTAATTATTACAAAACGAATGAAATAAGTATCATGTAGTAAATTTAGAGTTCTTATAAAGTGTTTGAGGGACAAAAACGTCAAGATTATTTAAAAATCGTTAGTATTTATGTTAATTTACTACCACGTGATTGTCTAATTGCTTAGTTTTCAACTTTTATGTTGAATATTACGAATTTGAACATAAACTCACCACTTTGTGAGTGTATTAATATGATGATGGTAGTTTGCCCATAATGCTTGACTCATCAATGTGTTAATGGGGCTGCGATGATTTAGTTATGCTTAATCTCAACAAGCCTCATGTCTACTTTCTCCAAGAACATAAGGGAAAATTTTAGCCAAGATTTTCAATTTTACGAAGTTTCATATATCGGTCTAAAACGCTAGTACTATTGCATCCATGCTGATACAGCCATTGACCTATCTGAACTCACATTCTTTTAGGAATTTATTGATTGCAATGCTTTAAAAATAAAAAAATAAAAGGCCGTTCCTAACTGCAACCCGCTCGGGACGGCTAGTAGCGGCCCCCAACGTCGCCAGTGGGGAAGTCTTCCAGACGTCCCCTTCGACGCTGTCGGTGGCGGCCAACTGTCGTGTCATGGGGCTATGACAGCAGCCGACGGGGGAGGTTGGTAGCTGTTCCCAACGGCACCCTTGGGGATGTTCGGGTTGCAGTTGGGGAAGGAATTCGCCGTTGCAATCAACAGAAATTTTTATTTTTTTCTTTTTTTTTTCAATTTTTTGCCTTTTCTTGGGGAACATCTATGCATTTTTTCTTTTTTAAATTTTTTTGGTTCTCCTTGTTTTAATTTTTTCATTCTTTTAGTTCTTCTTGTATAAAAACTAAATTAATAAGTATGGATCTTTTGAGTTTCTTTAAAATAAAATTAAGTGAAATTAAAGATTTTTGAAATAAAATAATGGTTGAAATTAGATTTTTTGAAATTAAATTTTTAGTTAATATATATTATTTATCATTTATGCAATAGATATACTAAAATATTTTTAAAAACTTTAAATATTCAAAATAGACTTAAATTTTAGATAAAATGATAAGAAAAATTTAAAATTTTGAAAAGAAAAATAATTTAAATAAATAAAAAGTAACCGAGCTGCAGTTAGTAAATTAATGCGATATAATCAATATGTGTGTTCTTTTATTAGCTATCTTTTAGCTCCAAAATGAAATACTCATACCTTCAACAACTGTATATCTCATTTTGACTTGATATAAAATTTAAGGAGGTCCTTTAACTTACTCAATTTATTAACTTCACCCTTATTAATCTTACTATATAAGTACTAATTAATGGGATAAGTGGTAAGATCTACATATTAGTAGAACTTAAATCTCTTAAATCAAAAAAGTTAAAAAGATTAGTAGTGAGCTCACATGTTAGTGGTGTTTACTTTATTTAAGTTAAAGAATTTAATAGTAGAAGTTTAAATAAAATTTATAATTATTTTTTAAACGTAAATATTTAATTGTAGATATTTTAAAAGAAAAATATAAACACTTAATCGTGGACGTGTATAATATTTAAATTAAGAATAAAACACGCCCGGTAGGTTACTCTTGGTAGAAGACTAAAGTGTATAATTCCTATCTATGCTACTAAGTTGAAAAGTTTGTATTTCTACGAATAAAAATAACGGAAGATTCATCCAAACCAGCAAGTTCAGATTGCACAAACAGTCAGTATTCTTGAGACCATTCAGTCAAATGCCACGCTATACCATATTTGATGGTGTATTATTTGTTCTCTTGTAATAATGCCATTCCATATTAGGCAAATTTTGATTCCAGAAGGCACCAAATGCAAATAATGAAGAATACCAAGCCTTAGCAAAACTTGTTCTCTAATTGGCTTGATTAGAGTTGAACTTAGTTTTTTTCTTTGCTTTTATATAGATGACATGTTCATGGCTCAGGAACATGGTATGGTAGCCCATCTGTTAGCTAAGTTTGGTTTTAGTCTTTCTCTGTCTACTATATTGATTGAAGTTGGACCCTCTTCACCAATTTGCTGTTTTAGCAGATTCGGAGCAATGAATCTCCTTTCGTCCTCAAGCAAAAGCAAAATTGTCCAGATAAATGGAGGCAACTGAATTGGAATTGAAGTTGCATGTCTCGGTTCCTTCGGGTTCAGTTCCAAATTATCTGTAACATTTTCTACAAAATTCTTGTTATATAATTTTTATTCATAAGTTTTAAAAGATAAATTTTAAATAAAAAGAATTTATAAAAAAAAATATTACGTGAGATGTAACAAAAAAATGTTGGAGAGGATCTGTAGTGATTCAAATATGATCCTGCTAAGGGAACATCACTCATCTCTATATAGCAAGCTTGAACTTTCCTCGCAATTCCAAGTCATGAATTATTTTTCAAGTTGTCGACTGTAAATGAGAATAAATGTAAAATTTTCAAACTCAGAGTCACTGAAACACATCCCGTTATTTACATGCTCCACAAAGTTGAAGGGTTGGGTGTGGGGTTCAACCTTTAGAAATGCATTAGTATTATTTTTCTAGATTAAACATCCCATCAAAGTGTACATATATAATGCAGAACTTTTAAGGCAAATAGGATAATAAGAAATGCATAAAAATGCTTCAATATAACATTTTATGTTTTGAGAGCTATTACACAAATTACAGTTATTGAAAATAAGAATTTCTCAAAATTCTAAGCGTACCATTTATAGATGAGGCATAATTTTAAAGCTACAACTACGACAGAAAAAAAATACAAAAGGAAGAAGAAGAAATTTTGAAGCTCGAGTGGAGTTATGCCTCCCCTATCACCAGCTTCACTACCATTGGTCTACTCGGTAAAATTTGTCAGCCACATATAATAGCATATTGACCGGTACGGTGTATATATTATTTTTTCAAAAAATAAGTATATAATAAAAATAAATTTTTAAAAAGAAAAATTTATTCTAAATATCATTGAAAAAATATCTTTAGTAGCACAACCATGAGTAAGCCTATTTTTTTTATTGACAGAGTCAATTTTTTATTAAAAAAGTACCATAAAGAAAAATTATTACATAAATAGTTATTAGAATTATTACAAAAAATATAAAGTAAATTTATGTATTTAATTAAAAAAATATTCACTAATGTCATAAGTAAATTAAGATGAAAAAATATATCATAAATTGTACTTTTTTATATCTTTAAAGTAAATTAACTTTACGACATGGTCTTTCAATTATTCTGTCGTATTCACCTCCTACTCCCATTATATGTAAGAGAAAAAGAGAATTTCTTATCATTTAATTATTTATTTTGACTCTTCAAAAAATAGAATATATTTATAATAAAATTATTGTGAAAATTAAAATTTTCTCCCTTTACTTGTCTCTCAACATTCCTAAAAAATAAATAACATAAAAAATAAAAAATATTAGTATTTTATATTAAAAATCTCAAAAAAATTAAAATAAAAAATTCTCTGGTCATTGCTAAATTTGTTTTTCAAAAGAACTTGTTCTTGATCCATCACAAAGAAGTCATAGTGTTAATGTACTTTACAAAATTATTTTTTTAATATTTACTTGGTAAAAAGATAAAAAATAAAAATCATCGATTATTACACTTTATGTCTGATGTACTGTAAAGTTATTCATATTTTGGTACAAAATATTTAACAGGCAATTTAAAGGATCAAATGAAGGATCAAATTAGATAGTAATAGATATTGATCTAATTGGTTTAATAGATACTGAGAATTAAATAAATATTCCTGAAATTATCCCCTTAAACAAAAGAAAAAAAAGTTTGAATCTTCAAAACCTATCAAAGAAAATAAAAACTCAATAATTTTATATTAAAACAACTAAAAATATAAAATATATTATATCATTCCATCAAAATATAAAAAAAAAGACATGAAAGACGTAAAAAGAGAAAAAAATCAATGATGTTAAAAATAAAACTAAAAAAATAAAATAAACTGACAAAAAATGGGACAAAGGAATAACTATATATGAAAGTGGTGTACAACTTGCAAACTTATTGGTAATCAAAAAATTTAAAAAATTTCAAAAAATATATTTTATTATCAAAAGAGATTAAACATACTCATATTAAAGAAGAAAAATATAAATAAAAAATTAAAATAAAAGTGCATACATCTCATTTTCCTGGATTTAACTGAAGAAATATCTAAAATATATTTTAAAATTTTAAAAAATAAAATAAAAATATTTATTTAAATAAAAAATTGAAATATCCTAAATGTGATAATGCCTATAACGTATATAATACTCATACAGTTTTCTTCATTTTAAAAGAAAAAATTTGAGACAATCTTTCCATTTTGACCTCTATCCTAAAAAATTCTTAACAAAAAAATTCTCTAAAAATAAATAAATTTATAAATATCTCACATGTACACAAATAAGTTCTCAACAAATTAAAGAAAAAAATATTTTTTAAAAATAATTAATTTATAAACATCTTTTGAACAATAAGAGATGTATGTGGCACTGATAAACTCTTCAAGAAAATTAAATTTATAATATTATTTATTAAATGCAGAGGTTAAATATTAAAGTGAAAGAGAAAAATGAAGAAAATAAGAGTAAAATGTATCAAAAAAGGAATTGAAAAGATTATCTTTTCAATTTATAAAAAGAAGACCCTAATCAGAGAAAAATAAGAGGATCTGAAGATAAAAAAAACTTATGAGGAAAAGTTTGTGAAGAAAGAAAAAGTTTGTGTAGAAAGTAGTAGTAGATAAAGTTATATGCAGATAGTGAAAAGTTATTAGTAATTTGATTTAAATTAAAAGATTTGTTTAAGATTAACTAAAGTTGTTATATTATTTTATCTCTTAGCTATTAAAAACTCTTCTAAATAATAAAAAAATTTAAAATTCTAGAAATTAGAATTTGAGATTTGAGAGTTTTAGAGAGGAAAAGAGAGAAAGTGTTTTGGTAATCTATACATATATAGATTACCAAAACACTTTTACTCTCTCTCCCCCTATAAAAGTTTTGTGCTTCTATTCTCATTTTCTAAAATTTTAAATTTTTAATTAGTTAGAAAAATTTTGATTGGCTAAAAGATTTTATACTTTTAAATTTATTTAAATTTATATTATAACTTTTAAATTTTAAAACTTTTAAACTTCTTATCACATCTGCACATCTCTTATCACTTATTATTAGAATTAGTTAAAATCAAATTTATTTTTTTCCGAACACACATTTATACATGTATACATCTATACATACATCTACACACACATATATTAAAACATTTTTACTATATCTCTTCATATAAAAGTTTTGTACTTCTATTTTATTTTATAAAATTTTAAAATTTTAATTAGTTAAAAATATTTTGATTGGCCAAGATATTTTAGACTTTTAAATTTATTTAAATTTATATTATAAATTTTAAATTTTAAAACTTTTAAACTTCTTATTATATCTCCATATCTATTGCCACTTATCCATTATTAGAATTACTTAAAATTGAATTCATTTTTTTTCAAACATACATCTATACATACATATTAGCCTAAACCCGTGTGATGTATAGATATACTTTAAAAATAAAAAATATTAAGATTATATTTTTTAAAATATATAAAAAATATTTTTTACCTCTCAAAATATATGTGTTTAGAAAAAAAACCAAATATCACAGAACAGTAAAATTTTATTTGTTCAAAAATATCAAATATCTTCTTTCTCATCTTGAACTCTTAACATTTGATTTTTACCCTATTTTATTCCTGTCAATATAAAATCATGAGTAATATTGATTACATCAAATATACATTTAACTTTTTAAAAATTTTTAACATACAAATATTGCAAATGTCTTTTTGTAAAATATAAATAACATGTACCATTTATTAAATCAAAGAAATTTCAACTTATTTAAATTCTTATTAGTTTGAAAAAGCTCCTTTATTTGCTTCATTAATCAAGTTGTCTTTTCTATTTTCCCAAAACAAAATCCTTAATGACAATCTATTTCCCTTTATCAATAATAAAGTGAAATTAAAATTATTGATTTTTTGAACTTTAATTTGTAACAGTATTTTCTAATTAACTTATTAAGTCAGATAAAGAACAGTTTCAAAATGATTTTAATAGATTATATAATAAAAGAATTAAAAGTTAATATATCTAAATGATTTCTTATTTTTGAGACTTTTTTGGGCGATAAATCAAAGTAAATGAAAATTTAAACAAAGTATTGATATTGAGGTTTAAATAAAAATTTATTTATTTCACTGTAAATTATATAATGTTTATATGTTTATTTTCTCCTAATAAGTAGATAATTATTTTGGTATAATAGTTTAGCAAGAAAGATATCGGAAGATGCAATAATAAAATAAAACATAAAATGAGAGAAAAAAGTATGAAAGAGAAAAAAAGTAAAGAAAATAGAAGAACACGAGAAGTAGATACTATGACAAATGCCATTGTGGTACCAAGAAACCAATGAAGGCACAATATTAACAAAAAACTACATGATAGGCAAATAATAGAGTAGGAAACACAATGTAAAATTTTTAGCCTTGAAACCTGTAATCAAAGGTGAAGGAAACAACAACTCTGATATTTTAAAAAGAAAAAAGAAAAAATAAATTAAAGCACTTACAATGAAGTACCCAAAATTCAATTCAAAAAACTATTATGTAGGTAATAATTCTGATCTAAAGTTTAAACACATTTTAGTGTAATTAAATAAATAAAAAAAAAATTCATTTGTATTGCTTAAGGATGCACTAATAAAATATGCCAAAGAAATTATCAAATTTTATATTACAAAAAAAAAAATAAAACACAGATTAGTTATTGAGTGAAGGAGTTCAATCTAAAGAAATAAAAACCTTAAATGAAGTTTTAGGTAATTCAATCAAATTAAAGTAAATACATCATTTAAGAGAATAATAAAAGGATTCCAAAAGAATTGATAAAATACAACACTCAAATAATTATAAAAAAAACCTATAAATCCAATGGAGAAAGAAAGAAAGAAGTGAAAGAATTACATTAATATTAACGATAAAAAGAAAAAGCATAAAGAGTATAGTTTTTGGATATGAAGAGATTTGAGTGATAATTAAATTAAAAAAATAAAAAATGTGGTTACATTTTAGAAAAGAGAAAAGAAGAAGAAAAGAATGTACAGAAGAGAATAATAATGATGTGCATTGTGTATGGAAGAAATGGGTAGACATTCAAAATTTAACTTTAATAAATTTAATTTAAATTAAGAGATTGTATTAAACAAAAACGATAAAATAAAAATTATATTTGTTTACAATTATTGAATAAAATTTTACTTCTACAAAGTAATTGGAAATAGATAATTTATTTTT
The DNA here is from genome assembly GCA_030512225.1 of Rauvolfia tetraphylla. Taxonomy (NCBI): domain Eukaryota; kingdom Viridiplantae; phylum Streptophyta; class Magnoliopsida; order Gentianales; family Apocynaceae; genus Rauvolfia; species Rauvolfia tetraphylla. The sequence goes on from JAJQKT010000062.1 coordinate 4,315,231, forward strand.
CTAAAAAATATGAAATTCAAAATTTAACTTAATATATAAATATAAAATTATTTTAATAGGTTGAAAATAATTTTAACCAATGAAAAAATTTAAAAGTAATAATTAAAGTCTCAAAGTTTTACAAAGTAACTTAATATATAAAATTAAAAATTATAATTAATATATAAGTTAATTTAAAATTATTTTAATAGATTAAAATGATTCCAACCAATCAAATTTTGAAGACTAATTTAAAAAGTAAAAAATTTAAGAAATTAGGATAATTTAAAAACCAGTCTTAAAATAATTGTTTACTGCTACCATCCACATAAAGAAATACAAAGTCTTTGCTTCCTATTTTCCTAATGCATAACTATATTAAGAATTACTCTTCCCTTTTAAGGATGAAAAAAAGAAGAAGAAGAAATAGAAACTTTCATCTAAATAGAGAAAAGAATATGACTACCTTACATCTATTTCTTTAATAGTTACTTCATGAATTGTGAGTAATTAATATTAAAATACATATATTACTTTTTCTCCTCATCCAAAATGCTTGGAACTCTATCCCTAATTTACGTTATTATATCACATGATCCAAAAGGTTCTTTAATTTGTGATTTATGAATTATCTTACGGGTTCTTTCTCTTATGCTTATTAGAGACACAAAAGGTTCTTTAGTTACTAATATCTTTTTTTTTTAAACTTTAAAGTTTATCCAATAACTTATCACTTATACAACAATTTATAAATATTTCATTTTCCTCCTTTGAAGGTTATAGATCAAGCAAAAAGGTACGTTTGGATTTGATACTCAAACTAATATACATGCTTCATATTTTTAATGTTTTGACTAATAAATTTGCTTAGTATCATTGTAGATCTCCTAGGTTTGCTTGGCAGTTTCATTAGGAGAATAAAGACCCTATAGAAGGTATTGTGAATTTAGCATATTGTATTTCATTTGTTTATGCATTATTCCTTTTTCGTTTGTTATTAGTCATGTTATATATAATTTTTTTTTATTTTTTTTCAAATGAGTCTAAAAGACCTGATGGAGAGAAGGAAGGAGAATAAGAATTATAAAACTATCTCATATTATAAGTTTTCTTTCTTTGATTAGTTTCTCAATATTCTCACATGCAGTTTTTGAAACCATTCTTTTCAATGCATATTTAGGTTTATTATACTTATTTTGTATGCCTTTTGTTCTTAATTCATTTAGAATTCCAGTATGCCAACAAACATTTAATTTTATTTAAGGATATATTTTTTCTTTAATAATATTATTATTTTAAGCATTGAAATTGAAGTCTTTAAATTTTATTAAAAATTAATATTATGTAGTCTTTAAATTATGTTTATTATTTTTTTAAAATTAATATTATGCACACATACATTACACTAAACTTTTTTAGCTCGTATACATATAATTTACAGGGAAAAGTTGCCAAAAAAAAATATTGTGGGGATCTTGTTCGCATCGTGTAGGCTTCTCTCCCTTCTTTCTTGACGCCTAAAAGCATTAGGTTGTCCTATTGCGTAAGTTTCGACTTTTGAAAAGCTCTTTCTCTAGCACTGCCAAACAAACAGGTCCATGACTCACGAATTGGCTCGTTTGACGATGTATTTAAACAAACTTTAATCTAAACAATCTAAATTTGTTTAAATAAAAATTTAATTAGTTTACTATGTTGACCTGTGGGTCGTCCTTTTTTTCTTTTTTTTGAATTAAAGTTAACTTTTAAATTTAATATTTTAAAATTTTTATTTTAATTTAAATATTCAACGTAATTTTAATTATTTAAAAATTTTAATGTTAAGTTAAATATATAATTTTTTAATTTAAAATTAAAAAATTTAATAATATTTTAATAAAAATATTTTTAAATATTAAAAATATAATAAAAAATAAAAAATATGATTAGAGTTAATCGATATAATTTTACACATTAATTATTATATTATTTTAAATATTTTATTATATAAATTTATTTAAATTAAAAATTATATATATAATTAATTAATATTTTTAAAATATTAATAATTTACGAAAGATTATTTTTATATTAATTATAAATTAATATGATTTTATAAATAATAAAAAATAAAAAATAATTTTTTAAAAATATCTTATCTCGGGAGTCTAGCATATGCGGGTATAGATTGATAGTATTTCAACCCGTAAATAAACAAATCCGTTGCAGAACGGATCGACCCGTTGACAGCACAACTTGCAAGCTGCGTTCTGCAAACTCCAGAATTTGTACCGGGGACAACCGGACAAGATGGTTGGTACAAGGGTAAAGTTTACTTTCTGGATCAGTATTTTTCCAGCTAGGAGACGGGCATGTGGATCAAACAATAATTTATTACATAATAAAAAAGTATTTTTAATTAAAATCTCTTTAGATAAAGAAAAACTTGTTTCGTAACATAAGTTATTTATAATTTTTAAATGGTACTATTAATTATGTATTTTTCATTTTATCCCCCTCTCTTTCATTTATTTTTCTCTTTTCTCCTCATTCTCTATCTCTTCCCCTATTTATTAAAAGTAAAGAAAGAATTTCATCTATTTTAAAATATATGATATATTTCTGTTTTATACGAGAGTTAAAATTTTAATAAATTTTATAGAAAAAGTTTGATAGATATCTAAAACGCTTCTATTTAAAAATTCTTTGTTCGTGTATCAAATTTAAATTTAATATTAAGAATTAATATTTATGATAGTTAGTTGGAAAACTTATGATTTGTAAAAAATAAAAGTATTTAAATAGTTGGTCGGAGATAAAGGTAAATTTAAAAACAAAGTAATAAATGAAGTCTTTATATAAAAAGATAAATTATATTTTAAAATAAATAAAAGTAGAAAGTAAGACATATATTTTGAAACGAAAAGAATAATTTATTATAAATATTTCATTGTATTCCGAACCTCAATATGTGTGCAAAAACCTAAAACGGCTTACAATATCTTGAGATGGAGAGAGTAATAGACTAATTATGTAGTAGTAGTAGATCTAGTAAGGCTATTGTAAGAATATTCCTTCTATATTTCTGTGTTGTATAAGAAGTGAATAGCTTCAGAAAACTGAAGAGAAACTGTAAAATTAGGATGATGAACATAAATGAGGAATATCGACAGCCAACGACTTAACAATAATAATGCTTCTGAGGAGGTAGTAAATGTTATCAAGTACTGGAAAATGTGAATGGTCAGAAACAGTAAATATTACTCAAAACTCAAACTTCTTTACGCTGCCTGCACAACTCTTTAAAGCTCTTGCCTGCATCTTTATTGCATTGTATTGAAATCTTAGGCATCTTTCTTTGCCATACACAGCTAAAGAAAATTGTACATATCTTTGGTTACTAGTGACTACTTTTGCATGCATCAGCACGTGTGACCATATTCTTTTTTTTTTTTGGTACTTAGACAAAGTTTTGTTTCGAAAATAATATAAAATTGAGACACGCATAAATTTTTTATAAATAATTTTTTTTATAAAAAAATTTAAAATTCAAATTTATCCCATCCTATCCTGATAAATATAAGACTATATTCACGTACATGCTAATCTAATAGTATTCCGTTTTGGAACCTTTCATCACTAGTGAAAAAACGGTTTTGATCGTCTGTGTCTAATTAATTTTGTCCTATCTTTTACTCCCTTCATTTCAATATACATGAGGTATTTATCTTTTATACGAGATCAATTAAGATTTGGATAACTTTTATAGAAAAGATTTGATAGATGTATAAATGTTGTCCATATTTAAAAATTCTTGATTGGTGTATCAAATTTAAGTTTAATATTAATGATTGATGTTTAGAATGGTTGGTTGAAAATTTAATAGTTTTAGAAAAATAAAAGCATTTATATTGTTGGTTGGAAATAATGGTAAAATTGAAAATAAAGTAATAAATGAAGTTTTTATATAAAAAAAGTAGAAAGTACCATATATATTTTAAAATGAAGTAGTATCTTATTGTTATTATACTGGAATTTCTTACTTTGAAAGACAAAGAAGAATTACACGTTAGAAGAAAAAAGAAATATAGGAACTGGAATAGAAGGAGCTCCAAAGGAATTGTTTTTGTTCGAGAAAAGAAAAGAAATGCTACATGTGGTGGCTTGATGGTGGTAGGCTTGAGACAGAAAAACCACGGGAGTCACAATTGACTATGGATCATGACACCACGCTGTGCATGATTTTATAACGAGTTTGAGATCATCTGTCCAACTTTGTGAAGAAAACAGGTTTTAATGGAAAGATAAAGTTGAGATCATCCGCTGCAGTGGGAATATCTATCATATTATAGAACTTAAGACAACCCCTTCTTGATGAAGAGGAGGCCGGAGAACTGTATTGCAGAGCATTAATTCACTGCACAATGACTTGTATGAAACCGTTCATTTTGGGGAAAGAACATTCTAGATCTCCATGAAAGCCCGAACAAGGGAGAACTGTTAAACTAAGATGATATACGGTCCCGAGAACTTCCATCATGAGTGAAAGACAATTGATCATGAAACGAAACTACTCGATTTAATGATTTTTCACTTGTTACTGAGGTCTCATGGCTAGATTTAAGAAAAAATCTTCTTAAAGAAAAATGAAAATTTAGAACATCCCACGTACCACAAGTTCTATGATTACAGGATTCTTAAGAGATACCCTTGTTGAAGGAAAAAAAAAGTTGCATTTGAGAGCATTCACTGCCTGATGACTATTACTGAACAGGTTTTTTGGAGGACACACCATTCCATATCTCCATGAAAGCTCGAACGATGATGTGATGATGGTCCGGTGAATTCAGCTGTAGGAAGCAGTTGAGAAGCTCTTGCAATTCATCTTTGGAATAGATTTCCTTCTCCAAGATCATCTGCAGCATTGATTGACGGAAATCTTCATAAGGGTCCTCGGAATCAGTCACAACCGCGACGCTGTCGCCGAGCTTCGGGCATTGGCTGGCCGTTCCGGAGCAGTTTGGATCATTCTCAGAACAATGTGGTGATGTGAGGGAAAATGTGGTGGAAGTATGGTCATCAACACCTCTTTCCCAAGAACTTGAAGAAGATGGGTAGAAACTCTGCTTTGGTTTGGCCTTTGGTTTTGGCTCTAAAATCTCATTTTCCTTTGGTTTTCCACAGCCACAGCCTCCACGAGATATGATCAAGTTTTTGAGCATTTTAATCTTGGAAGAAGGCATTGAGAAGAAGAGAGGGGATATTGAGAGAGAGGAAATAGTTAAGTGGATTGTGAATATATGTCCTTTTCAGTACTGCAGATTGCTGGGATGGGGTGGGGGTGGGGATGGAGTTAAGTCAGGGGGGCAGAAAGGTGGAGTTAGGGAGTACGTTAAAGCAGTATTTTTCTTGGGTAGGAGTCTTTATTAGATGTCACTATGCCGTAGAAAGTAAGGAAGTTTGAGTATATGAAGGAATGGTTCATTCTTTTAAGCATCAAAAAATGAGGTACCAATTGTTTAGAGTGGAAGTTGAATTTTGATTATTTTCCTTTATCTGAAATAGAAAAAATAAATCTGATTTATTTCTTAAGTGGAAAAAAATGCAAATTTGCTACATATGGAGGAGGAAAAGAGAAATTTGGTTTTTTTTCTGTGCATGGAAAAGAAAGATGGTGTAACCTCCCTTCTTTTTCTTTTTCTTTTCTAATACAATGGTGGAGGAATGTGAATTGAACTTGGACTTTTCGCCTAGTAAGAAACGCTTTAATTAATAATTATGGAGACTATGCTACAATGAGGTAATTGATTAATAGCTGCCCCAGGGTGATCAATAAAAAGAAAAACAAAGGAAGAAGAAAATACTATGTCAAATTATATAAAAGTAGTTCCTTAGTAAGTAAACGTGTTTTTCTTTTTAGCAAAAATTTTGAATTCGATCTCACATTCTATCAAAAATAATTATATAATTACACTTGGAGTGCTGATACAGGCAGGGTGGTGTGGTAGAAGAAAATAAAATGTTGAGGAAAATTGCATGTGCTAAGGCCTGCAGGTATAGAACAAAGGAGGCAAAAGAGAAAGCTAAAGAAAAAGATAAAGTAAAGCTGGACTTCTCTCCTGTCAATAATATTGTCCTTGTTTCTAATATTCATTTCGAATCAGGAAAAGGTAATAATGATATACATAATATTTATTGGCAATTTCTGTTGCTACCTCTATAGATATCTTATGGAAATACAACATCTAATATGCAAACAATTAAGCAATGTAATTGGCTCCCGTGGCGCTTTTACGCATCTGATCAGAGTATGAAAAAGATATGATAAAGATGAACAATCAATCACATAAACAGTTTGCTTCTGCTGATCTTCATTAGATTTTTCGAAAGAATGTGGATATATATATAATCAAGATGAACACAAATCTTAGTATTATCATCTTTGAAATTCAATTTAGATCATCATCTGGTTGGAAAATCCATCAAGAATCAGGATATCTCTTGGTGAAAAATAGAGATTCTAACAACTCTTATTATGGTTTTGATTCCCGTTTACTCCAATTATCCATTATTTCGAGATAAAGCATCACATAAATGGTTAATTTTCATGCTATAATTGCTCTTAGAAGTCAATTGCACTCAAAGCAATCATTTTGGCAAGAATTGATTGTGGGTTCAGTAGTAACAAAAGTATCGGTTAAGTACTGAAGCTTAAAGCTAGCTGCATATTCAGTAAGTGAAAACACCTAGTTAACAATAAGCAACCGATGCCACGCTTTATTATGTATTTTTAGTGACTTGAAGACAATCATAAGTTCTCCTGCACTTTCACTGCGACCAGATAGTAAATGTATTACTTTGGACATATTCCCATTAACGTATGGCCGATTACTTGGCTAATTTATATACCACAGATGTTTAAGTAGTTGAGAAATTAAGAATCACGAGTCTACAAACGTAGAAGAAAAGAGAAAAGAGATACGTCTCAAATTACAAGAAATGATGTCTTAAACGAACATTTTTAGTATGTATAATCTAAATAACTATCACTATAAGCTTACTTATTGCAATTTTAAAATCAATAGATTATAACATTTCATTATCTATAAACAATATTGTCAACGGAAGATTAGCATAATCTTTTGTCAATCTATTATGTTAAAATTATCGAAGAAATTAAAATTTATTTTAACTTTTATTAAGATTTTAATTACTCGGCCATGATGGGTGAGATCGCATCTGTGTCGGTGTAGTCTAGCACCAAATTTTGTTTTCACCTTTGACTTTGAACTCAATCTCCCAAATTTGAATTAGAAAAAGGGAATATTACTATTATTTGAAAGAATTTCTCTTAATTTTAAATCTTTTGAGGAAGATGAACTTTGTAACCCAAAGTGGTAGAGCAAGAGAACATGCTAAAATGACCATAAAAAAATATGTTAGTAAATTCCCTCACAAGTATTAAAAAGAGGGGGGAAATCACAAATTGATATGTTTATCTTTCACTCAAATTTGAACTGCTTGAGAATAGCATCTGACCATATACAGTAGATTTCTAGATTTGGCTAACCAAATCTATCTTTCCCTGAATAATTTGTTTGAAAATCTCTTTCCACTAATTAGCTAAGTAGAAAGAACTACTTTGGACCAATGGAAAGCAATTATACTCCTTCATTTGGCATTATTGATGGATCAAGAACAAGTCCGGAAAGATTCAAGCTTCTTTTCTTTCTTTTTCTAATGCATAGATATGTACAATCTGGTAAACAAGCAACAGCTTTTGGAGGGACTAATTGATACGTTTATCGATTTTCTTCCTAAATTATGAGTCAATCCTTTTCTTGTGAAGCACACAACTACTAAGTCTTTTGCATAAAATGCTGAACACCCAAGAGATGAACATTACTAGATTGCTTTTCTTGCTAAAGGAAAAATGGAATTGGAAATTGCAAGTTCAAGAAGTGAAAGGGGATAAAGAGAAATAGCAAATTATTTTCATACAATTCATGCCCTAGCTGCTGTTAGCTAAATGAATAGAGAAAATCCCCTCCCAGCCCCAGGACCTATTCTAGCGAGGAACTAATCTATCAAACCCTAGAGACTACTATCATCACTGTCTACGAGCTAAATCATCACACAAAAACTTGTACACGACATTTTTAATTGGTATTCTATTTATAAATGTACAAATTTTTAATGCATGATGTTAGTGTAGACACGCGGCTTACATATACTTCCCTTGCCTCCGAACGAATCCCTGCCCGTGTTTCCGGTCCCGCATGGAGTTGAAGAGCTTACCAATTCCATCGGTTATTCTCGAGAGGACATGCATGACTTCTTTGAACATTTCCTCCCAAATGAAAGTGATGCACTTCCCCGAGTTCTCCTTCTGTTGGCTTTGCATGCAAAGCCTTTCAGGGTACGAGCACGACATGTGTCGTCGTTGAGGAGGAGGAGGAGGATACAGGCATCGCGGTGCTTCATCAGCTTCATTAGCAGGCATCACCTTATTCTGCATTCTTTTTCTCCTCAAAACCTCCATATTCGAGCGGTTGAACTGGTCTGGCCGCCGTCTCGTCAACGTTGGCAGAGGAATTCTTGTCAGAAAACATGAAGGCGGCGAAGTAGACGGCACATCTAGTATGTCCTTCAAAGAAATGTATCCCGACGCTGCCTCAGTGTATCCCGGTTCCTCTCTAGAAGAATACGGATACGGCTTGGTCCCCGGAAAGCTTCGAGAGTAGTCCATCGATGGAGTTTTATCGTGTGTGTTAGGGTTAACGCCGCGAGGGGATGAAGAAGGTCGATGCATTTTGTGCAGGGAGGACAAAAGTCAGCAGAATGAGAAGGAGATGGGGATGGCTTGAGATTAGGGAAGTGTCACAATAGAACTTGTTGATAGGGTTAGTTAAATTGGAAAATATACGAATATTGATCTGAAAAGATTCTTTTCTAGGAGAATTAGATTTTTATTTGAATTAAACCTCTTTAATCATGATTTATGTAGATCTAATTCATTCATATCAAATTAAACAGACTGAACTCAATTTTGATGAAAATCGATGTCCTTAAAATATATAGGAGATATTAGTTTTCCAATGAAATTCTTCTTCCTTATCAAAATTCAAAAGAACAAGGAGTTTTAGCTCTCTGAACTTTTAACTGCATATCAACAGAATTCTAAGTGGGGTCTTAATACAATTTAACAATTTTATTCAGGAGTTATACCTTTTTACAATTACAAATTATAAAGGACAAAAAAAACTTACATTATCTCTTCTTAATAATCAACTCTAAAATATTTTAAAAAAAATAAAAAGGAGTGGCAAAGCAAGAATAGATTCTTATGTCACCCTCATATATGACCAGATGAACCTTAAGCTAGTTGAAGATGAAAAAAATCCTCTTCGAGTCTGGTTACTGTACTTCACGTACGGTTCCTCCGCAAGTACAGCACCAAATATGGTCCGTTGAATTAGATCTTAAATTTAATACGACGATTGCAAAAAATTTACAAAATTTTAAAATAAAAATACATAGGAAGAAAAAAATCGATGGACTAGATTCGATCCCACACACGTAACAAAGTGTACGTGCAAACTTTAGCACCTCTTCTTGGCAGTTAATTATACCCTTCAGTAGCAAAGCTAGTGCGTCAGAGTGGTACCCAAACTTCTGAGGAGCAACATCATAGGCAAAGAGGACTCGACTTCACCTCCATCCATGAGCAGCAAATGTGCAGAAAATCATAGCCTTATTAATTAATTATTTGATTAGGCTTATTAATATGAATGACACAACTTATTTTTACCTAATTAGAAAATTTAGGATGTGAGATATTTTTTTATTACCATTAATTTTTTTATCCAATGCATAATTTTTATTTTTTGAATTGTTGAGTTATCTTATCCCTTCAATTTCTCTCTTTCGATATATTAGAGAAGAAATTTGAAGACTATTCTCGTTGTAATTGTGCTAATAATTTTCTATTATAAATAATTTTTTATTCATCACTAAAAAAAACTACTGGGCTCGAATAGACTGGGCGGCCCACCCCTGTCCACATGACAGAGGAACAAGACTCCGTTAATTGAAAGCTGGGCGGCCCACTCGGTTATTCATGATGTACTTTCCCGGTTGTGATCGTGATCCTCCCTTTAGCATTTCTTTGATAAAATTTTCCTTAATAAATTATAAATTACGAAAGATAGAGCCCAACGAAAAAGTTTTAGAAAATTAATGTTATAGAATATTTAGAGTGATTTTCTCCATTCATGTAGGGATATTCACTCTTGGATTTCAGCCAAAAATATCTCAATCTGCATTTTATTTCTTTATGATTTGCATGGTTTTGTTGGCTTTTATTTGTCAAATAACTTTAAAATTAGTTGAAATGTTCAGATGAATTAAAAAATTCTGTTAGAAACCGAGCAGATATAGGCAAGGGAATGCTTGTGCTAAGAAAGGGTTGCATTTGTCTGTTCCCTTTGGAATGAATGGATGATGCACCTTTTGATGTAATTTCTGATGTTCAGAAAAATTTTGATTTTAATAAGATTTCGATTCAATCAACGACAAATTAACAAATCAGAAAATTCAAGCTTTTAAATAAGAATTGTTATATACAGTATTGGATTTGATTAAATACAGTAAAAAATTAAGCAAATTTCAATTTTCTCTTCTCTACTCAACCTCTCATCGCTAATTTTACTAAAATTAATAAGTATACAATATAATTAAATACTCTATCGATTTTAAAATAAAAAAATTTAAAAATATTTTTAAATTAATTTTTTTTAAAAATTTTGAGCAAGTTTTGCTCTTCAAGGCCGGAACTCATGCTTGAATTATTAGTCTTGAATTTCTTCCTTTAAAAAAAATCTTGAATTTTAGCTCCCAAAGAGAAAAAAGGCAGGAAGAAGCATAGGGTAAAATAGGCATTTACTGCCAAATGACATTTTATAATTAGTGATCGCTTGGAAAGGCCAGAAAGGCTGTTACTTGTCACTCTTTCCATCCAAGAATTCGTTCATATTCTTTCCTTACCCAATATAAGCATTAGCCGTGTAGAGCAATGTCAAGATAGCAGAGTTTTTGTTTGGCTGTCTACTGAAAATGGCCACAGCTCTCCAGCTCCAAGCGCCCTCTCACTGTTTCTACAATAACAAAGCTCTTTCCTCAGCTACTTTGCTCAGTAATGCCAAATTCAACAGCAGAAAGTGCAACCCAAGTTCCAGTTTCAGTAGTATCAGAGTCCGAGCTGTGAAGGAGAAAGCAGAGGAAATCAAGAACCCATCTTCTGCGGAAGATATTACCAAGAAGTATGGCCTTGAAGCTGGCCTTTGGAAGGTACCTTCTTTCTTCTTTACTTTTAATTTTTCTATATGGGACTGACGAATTGGTGTAGTTTCCATTATATGCTTAGTTTTTCCTAGAAATTGAATTTTGTGTTTCTCCCCAATTTCGCCCCCTTGTCTGCGGAATCTGTTTCTGCAGAGTTTAGTTGCTAGAGAATTTTGAAGAAATGACTTGTGAAATAGCTTGAGATGAACTCCAATTTTTGTCTCTCATAGTTCCAAGAACACAGCTGGAAGAATTTCTGACTTCGTTTTAGTTCTTCTGAAACGTCAGTAGTTATCCGGTTCCATCTGCAGCTCTTCTTACTTTAGATTAGTTTTTAATATAACTTCTATTACTTCCTTAGGCATCCACTAGTAGCAATAGCCTGCGGTATCTCCACGGTCTTGAGTATGGTAACCATCAGCTAACTAAAAATGATTGTTAATGGGCATTTGTTGTTCCTGTTGCTAGCTTCACTGATAGCAATAGCACCACAGTCTAGTTTCTGGCTTGTACTTTTGGAGTATAGATATTCATGAATACATTCATCAACAATAAATGTAAAGATCATTAACTGAGCCCTAGTTCAAGAAGATCAAAGCAGTAGGAATAGCAACAGTACCTTTTATTCATGATGCCGTGCAATTTGAAATTGATTCTTGCAGATATTCAGCTCAAAAGAGGAAGAAAATGAAGGCAAAAGGGAGAATAAATCAAAAGGGGATCAAGCCAAGGAGCTCTTAGCAAAATACGGGGGAGCATATTTGGCCACCTCCATTACTCTCTCCTTGATCTCCTTTACCCTTTGTTATGCGCTTATAAGTGCTGGCGTTGATGTTCAAGCATTGCTGCAGAAGGTAGGAATTTCCACCAACGAAACTGGAGAAAAAGTGGGCACTTTTGCATTGGCCTATGCTGCTCATAAAGCTGCATCTCCTATAAGGTTTCCTCCCACCGTTGCCCTTACGCCAATTGTTGCCGGTTGGATTGGCAAGAAAGTTGACAAGGAAAAATAATCTAACATTATCCTTAAGAAAACTTCTGATCATTAATAGCAAGTAGCAATATGTAACAATTCTTTGGGTGTAATAGAACTGCTTTCAACAGATTCCTGATGAAAGTAAAAGAAAGTTTTGTGTTGCAATAGTTTGCCAAATCTCCTTTCACTTCCTTTTTGGAGGATGGATGGCAATGAAAAAGTAGCAAGTTGTTCACACAAATAGTTCATAGAGGACTTGGACTTCACTCAAGTTGAAGAACCTTACTGAGATAAGCCTGGGGTTATATCTTTACATTTCCAGCCAAGTTGAGCTTGATCTTTTCACTCCTAGAACAAAATTCAGAATGAGTGAGCTCTTTAAGCTTGAAGCTTGGCTCGAATAGAGGGTCTGTTAATTATTTTAGGAGGCTGCATGGTATGGGTCATTTGGAAAGAGACATTGTGTGACACTTAAAAGTTGCAGGAAAAACTGGTCTATTTCTGCAAATCTTTGTTTCGCAATTGATCTAGTAATAGTTCCCAAAAGAAGACTGTCTACAATGATGAGGGCCATGTTAGCCTCATAAGAGCTCATGTATTCACATAATAATGTAATTACTCCCTCCATTTCAAAGTATAAGTCATTTCAGCCATTTGCTTACATAGTAGGGGTTATAAATACAATAAGATTTTTTTATAAAATGCCTTCTATACCCTTAACATACGGGGACAAGAGATGGAGAGAGAGAGAGAGAGAGAGAGAGAGAGAGGGGGAGGGGGAGGGGGAGGGGGAGGGAGAGGGAGAGGGAGAGAGAGAAATAAAAAAAAGAAACAAGGTTGAATAGAATTGAGAAAAATGTAACGAATGCTTGAAATGTGTATAATAACTTATATTATAAATTAACTTACTATACCTAAAACGACTTATACTTTAAAACGGAAGAAGTAATGATTCCTCTGAGCTCGAGTATCAACATTATACAACAGAGCCTAACAGGCTGTAGTGATCATCCCTTGAAATATGCCAATGAACATTATATATTACAGGGGTCAACTCCAATAACGGGGTACCCATTCCTTTATTTGCTATTACAAAATAGAAATACACATTATACTGTACAATAAACAGCCATCCTCTGCTAATTACCAGTTTTCTATGTCTGACCTCCTTTAGCAGTTAGAAGGCTCCAGTAAGCGATTTGTTGCAACTTGCAGGTCTTTCAAGGGGAAAGATATGACCCAATTTGGACCTTGTACAGATCCTTCTGAACATTTTCTTCCAGTTTCACTAGTAGCATGCCCAAGCATCGTTCTCGAGATCTGTTGCTAATTCTTGCTCAACTGCCTGAAGCATTTGCTGTGGACGGCATTTCTGCCAATTGTGGTGGAGAATGAGCAACTGGAGTACTGACATTAGCCATAGTATAAGTTTCTTGAATCGGCCCCAAGTCATTCCAGTCAAACCCAGCTATACTTGAGAGTTAGGGTAAATATCTTATCCATTTTGAAGTACCCTAATGTAGGCGGGAAATAAGTAAATCCGGAGAAGGGAAAAACAACAATAGTAGATGTTAGAAAGGATACATTCTGTCCTCCACATGTCAGTGATGCTTACATCAGCATCAGACAAAAGCCAGTAATCTGCATCGCTCTGCAAAAGGAAAAGGAGATAAACCTCATAAAAGCAGCAAGTATTATCAATCTATATAATCCTCTTTGAGATGCTATCAGTGGAGGGGCAGAGCGATTCTATGGTTTCACATATTTAAGTGACTCCTATTCTGACAGTGATGCCAAAAATAAATAAACTGAAAAGTATAACCAAAGTGAGGACTTACATCAACATCCGGAACGATTTTCATGATCCCACTCACAAAATCTTGTGATGTACCTATATCCGAGCATATCCTGTTATCTTCTTGTGCGTTCTCTTCAATCTCATTTCCTCCACCGTCCTTCAATTCTGAAGTTGAAGCTAAATTCTCATCCAAACCTAATGTCGAAGGGATGTTTGGAGGTGCCTCGACAGCATTGATCTCCTCAAACTTTTCCTCAAATTGACTGGGGGGAAAAAGAAAGAAACCACAATGAAGAAAAATAAAAGTAAGAATAGACTATATCAGCTGCACCCTTGTCCTCCTTTCTAACATATAGTATGTATACTAGGCAAATAGACACTGAAAGCAGAGCATTATCTTTGTTTCACAAAGAATCAATATACCTGACAAGGTAGACGTCTATGGGTCCCATGGTACTCCTGAGAACTATTCTGTATCTCCTCTGAGGATAATCAACAGCCTGATGAAGAGATAAAGAACATTGCCTCACTTTGTGCATATACGAGCCATTTTGAATCTCTATTTCTTAATTCACACAATCCGAAGACTAAAACAAAAGTACCTCATCAGGATCTGGGACCTCTAATGTAGTGCCATGAGGAGCTTTAATTGCTATTAGTGTTTCATTCTGACAAAAGAATAGAAGTTAATCAAGAGATTGAATCGAAAGGAAGGTAATCTGACCACTGATAAAGCACCAAAACTTTACCTGGAAGCAAGGCAAGTTCTTAATATCTTCTTCAGTGACAAAAAGCCATCTGATCAGAAGAATGAAATTAGATAAGCACTGAGAATCAGCAGTAAAGTACCCTAAAACCCAATTGATCAGTACAGACAGAAGAATGACATTACTTCTGATTATTTTCATCTTCACTCAGGCCTGTCAACCTTTCCTGCATTTCTCTGAAAGGAGCCAACAGGATAGAAGAATTAGCATGATCAAGCCAGTAAAACAAACTTGTATCATGGGTATGATAGGAGTTCTGCAAGAAACCTTATTTGTTCGTCTAATCTGTGCTCTTCCATGGACAAATTTTCTATATCAGCCTGCAATGAGAAAACTAGTTCAGTTTAAGACAAATCCTTTAGCTCTCAAGAAAAGGCACCAAATTTTTCTCTTCAAAGTTTTATAAGCCATGGACGCGATAGCCTTACATCAATTGTTGATGGAATACCTTTCATGATGGAGGAACACAAATAGCAACAAACTTTTGGTATTCTCATTTGTCTATAGCTAGCTACATGTATACTTTTATACTTGAGAATTCTCAGGTATTCTTTCCTCAACAAAAATATGATTTGGACTTTCTTTTGTAAACAGCCTGTCTTCACTTAGACTGAGGATAGAGGTGTCTTTTATGTCATGAGATGAATACTTCAGCAACAAACATAGAAGGTGGAAACCAAAAAGAGAGAGAGAGAAGGTCAAACAAAAACAGATAGACAATGATTCTTACGTCATCCATGAGAAGTATGTTACTCAATATGAATATGAAGGAACCTTTCCATCTTCAGTGTGTTGAGTATCCAAATGAATGGTAGAGTGAATCCTTAAATTTTGTAGAGCATAAATAAAGCATTTCAAAGGTTGGGAACAATAGGAACTTAAGGCTTTATTCTAGTTTTCCTCTTAGTAACACAAAATAATGCATACATTAGCAATGGAATGCATGGCCTCCAATGCTTTTAGTCAATTGAAGGGAGCTAGTGTGAGAGAATGTTTTTCTCTACTAACCTGTAAGCTTGCAACGCTCTCATCAACCTCTCCAGGTCTTGATACATCTAGACCCCTAGTCAAGAACAGGAAGATTAGTTCTCATTTGCTTAGTAACTCTTCAAGAATAAACATGGGAAAAAAGGAAAATTTATGATTAACTTCTCAGTTTAGTCCTTTTTTCCTATGAAATAGACTTACTTGCTTTAAAGTTTTAATATGCATCAATAAGAGTAGCACTGATAGCAGCAATATGCATGTGAGACATGTTTCTTATAATATTAATTTGGAAAAGCCAAGAATATGTTCTGCTTTTATTTATTTAAAGTTAAAAGGGAAGGACCAACATGTCCCATTAATATTTATGGGGCCATATTGGGACAAGGTGCCAACATTTTAGGACCAAAAGAGCAATTTTCTTAAAAAGAATAAGAGAAAATAAATTATTTTCATTAGAGCTAGAAATGCTTAAATCATTTCTCCTTACTTCCACTGTATTCTGTTTTTGAGTTTCTTTTCAATGAGACCAATGCCTTCCAGGACATTTGTTATGTCATATATACGCCTCTTTTGCACCTGCAACAGAAGAAACTCCTTAGCCAAACAACGATAGTACAAGTAAAGCACCAGTAATTAGTAAAATAGTCACCTCTAAAGTGTCAGCAGCTTTATTCAGATCAAGAATGCCATCTTCAGCATGTTTAATCAGATTAATAAACTTCTTTGTCAACAGACCTGGGTAGAATTCAATCAAACTCATAAATTAATAAAACACAGCATATTTCATGGAATAAATTTGACATGAAAGTTCAAAAACATCCAACAGGACCAGTGAATTGCCTCATCTAAATGAAACAGAAAGAAAAAAAGCAACCTACATGCTTATGTATTTCAATTTTTGGCAGAGGGGCCGAGGTATGAATCAAGAAATGGGACGAACAAGAAAAACTAGTTACCAAGGGAGCTATCATAACGACATGGACCAACCGGAGTGAGATGATTGCCTGAAGGAGAACCTACAAAAATAACAAAAAATAATAAACAAACAGATAATCAGTTTAGCTTCTCTCTCAAAGATCCTGGTGCATGGACGAAAGTAGAGATTCAAATGTTTCACAGAAAAAATGAGGGGAAAAATAAGATCATCTCCTGATTCCAACTTATTTCTCACAACTGATAACCATTTTTCGAGAGACATAACATGACATATAAACCGGAGAAATCCTTAAGATTTCCTACAATAACCCTCACCAACATTTGTTGTAGGGGTCTGGGATGCAGCTCTACTTGTCTTTGTGACTCTTGGCGCTTTTTGTGCTTTTCCAGACTTTCCAGACACAGGTGTCTTTAATGAATTGTTGACAGCATCAGAGTTCCCAAGACCAGGGTTCTGCTCAGTAGACTCAGATTCACCATCTGTAGCTTGACTCTTTCGCTTTAGTGGCTGAAAAACACAATTTAACTAATAATAAAAAATCACCACATAACTATGTAAAAACAATAAACAACTAGTAGAGTTGTTTGACCTTTTAACTATAAGACTACTGGCAGCAGCTCAACTTATTTTTTTCAGTTAAGAACACAAAATAACTTTCCATATATTATAAATAAGAACTTGCAGGGGAGCAAACCAATTACCTAGATTGATATAAATGAATCAGTTCAAAACTTACGAATGATATGATAACAGAATCATCTAATAAAGAGAACAAATGAAGTTTCATGAAGTCTAAGCTGAAACTAGGGCTGTCAATGGGTCGGGTCTTACCCGGACCCGGCCCGATAATCTCGGGTCCGGGATAACATTCATACCCGTTTATCCGGACCCGGACCCGGACCCGATAATACATCTTCTAAATGGGTACGGGTATTGTCCACAAAGTTTCAGACCCGATTACCCAATTACCCGATTAAATTTTAAATAGTAAATATTTTATATACTTAATTTTTTTATAACCGTTAGATGTGTTTGATCCAACGGTTAATTATCTATAAATTTATATTAAAATATATTATCGGGTCTACCCGGACCCGACCCGAAACCCTAAAGGGTAGGGTACGAGTCTACCTTGTTTGGACCCGTCGGGTAATCGGGTCGGGTCCGGTGCCAATAATAGTTAATCGGGTCCGGGTCCGAGACAGGGTATCCTGGACCCGTTTGGACCCGTTTACAGCCCTAGCTGAAACGAGCAAAAAATACCCATGCAATATCTTCTCAGTAGGCTACAACAGACCAATGTTTTCCCCAGAAGTTGATCTAGAGAAAATCAGATCTCAGGACAATGTAAACCAGCCAAGTAAAAACAGAAGCAAAATTTTATTCTTAAAAAGCTCAGCTCAGCACAAAAGAAAGCAAGATTTAATATGCCTGACAATATAGAAGAATATGGAAGAATATGCTTCCTGAAACAAGGACAAACCAAATTATTCATTAACAAAAATGGACGCTTTAGAGCTTAACATAAAGTTACTAACCCAGACTTCCCTTATGAACCTAAAGATGTGATTCATAAATTTGGTAATATCAAGCCACATACTCTAGTCTTTTAGCTGTAGAACAACTCAAACAAAAATCTAATTAAATTCTTCCTCTAACTATACTAGTAAAGATCAAAACTTAAGTTACAGGCATGCCATCCATAATTACCGATAAGAGATACTATCAGTACAGAGATGTTATCACATTTACTTTGTATGGATGAAATCACAAAAGATGCTGAGTAATGCTTCATCATCAATAAACCAATCAAATAACCAAAGAATATGAACTAGTAGGGATAAAATTCCAGGCAATCTTTGAACGACCTCGCAATACACAAAAATAAATGGGGACATCTCGAGGTAATAAGACCATGTTTGTATTACTTCCACCTTATTAACTAGATTGGCAAATCATAACTTAACCAAAAAATGATTTTCTATATTAGGGATCTTGATTTTGTCTTGAAAAGAAAGTAGAAGCTATTGCACTAAAAAGTCATATTTCCATCTCTCCCAAGTTTACCAACCTGGGCCTAGACTATCCACATTGTTATTAATTATTAGAAGAAAGTAATCCCCCTAGAGGAAAGAGCAAACATGAACTATGAAAGTGCAACATCTTTTAAAAGCATATATTACATAGTGTGCCCAACTATCAATCATGCATTAGAACAGTTTGCAAAATTATTAAAAACAAATCAACAATTTGAAAGTTCAGACCAGTTAGAGGAGATAAATTAGGAGTAACATTCTCTCACCCCAAGAAAGGGTAACCAAACTCATATGAGTCGACCAGTGGCCCAACTAGATGAACTTGAACTAACTCCAACCACCTAAAAAATATTCAGTAATCCTCATAAAATACTCTTATTTTCTATTCATTTTATTTCCTTATCCTAAGAGCAAACCTCTTTTCTTCATCATAAGCTAAATTTTTTTGGCATAGATTGCATGGTTGCTGCACTATGGACAAAACCCAGCTTAAGTAACAGAGCATTCCCATGCATTATGTATAAAGAGTGGAGAAGTAGATATCAAGCCAAAATTATGACAAGATATCAGCTAGAAAAACAAATCAAAAAGATAAACAACTAGCTCAATGCAGCATTATCTCCTTGATTTTTAGGTGAATATGATTTTTCCTTTAAACTTCCATACTATGATATTTCATTCACTTAGTTCTAAAACATGTCTCTGCATTTTTGTTCACATCTGATCTACTTACACCTGCCATACAAGTTTCTCTGCTTGTCTCCTCCCTCTCTCCACATTACTTTTCTGTTTCATGTGTTCTATCTTAACTCAAAACAGGAATATGGCATGTTGCTTATTATATGCAACTAGCCTTTATCATTGAGTTTCATCTTTGCACATTTACTTCAAGCTTTTAGTGAATAGACTGCAAATCTATTCTTTGTCCAATCAACAGAATGGTGAATTTGCATCTCTGATAAATCAATACATCCCCAGGTATCACTTCCTACTCTCTTGGAAGATAACTTATCATAAAACATCAAATCAGTGCCTCTTCATGCATCTCAAGTGACTTAAGAACTCAAAAGAACATTGCACCTTTAATATCACAAATTTGACCTTCTTTATTACTAAAACACCCTTAATTGAGTTGTTGTACATCAAATCAGTGCTCTTCATGCATCTCAAGTGACTGAAGAACACAAAAGAACATTGCACCTTTAATATCACAAATTTTACCTTCTTTATTACTAAAAGACCCTTAATTGAGTTGTTGTACCTCTCAGTTTCCTTCAGTTGATTGATAGGTAAAGCATCTGCAAAGCTATCCTCCTATTTTATCTACATTACAGGAAATTTTACTCTTCCTATAGTACTAAAAGTTCAACTTACTCTCAAAACTTTCAGCTGCACTCTCCAAAGAAGAACAACAACTCCACTTGAAAGAAACTCTGAATACAGGTAACCTCAGTACATTCAATCAGCTCTTTCAACCTTGTAAGAGCATAAAAACTTCTCTCTTCACTTGATGTAAGCCAATAGCACATTCTGGGTCCTGAAACTTCTTCAACCATAATTTAGGCTGAAGATAAGCTACTATCTACAAGATGAACATGACATGAGCGTTGGGGCAAATTTGGAGCAGTTTCCGCCATTGGTTATTAACCAATGTAAGGATAGAGATGCCACCAGAATGTTAGAGTTTAACCAAAAGTGATAAGTGCTCATGACCTCTTATTCTTTCATGTTCATTAAAATATATATGCGGCTGAACATTTATCAATTACATCCAGTTATCTATTAGCAGATTCAAAACTTAAAAGACGATGCAGAAGTTACTGCGACAGCCACAAAGTCTTGTAAAAGAATCATGAGTCCCTAAACTTTATTTTTCCAACAACTCTGAAGGGAAAAGCAACATGATCCAATAAGAAAAGCAGCATTACCAAAAAGCTTGTGATGAACCATCAGATAGAAAAGAATCACCATTTCCAGTACAATCAACAAAATCATTTCCTTTTCCTGTAGCCGGATAAAAGTATGTTTTCAGACACTAAATTAATTTTAAAATCATTACTCATCATAGAACACAGCATAAAAGTTAATAAGCATCGTCAAACAAAAGGTTTAATTTTCTTTCTATTGGCAACTCAAGACACTGTTCTGCAACTAGCAACCTCAATAGAGAAAACATACTCAATCAGGCACATCCTAAATTCACTTCAAGATTTGTATCCTTAAGTCTGTCCAATATCATGAGCACCAAAATGAAAGAGATGAACAATAATACGATCCTCAACAACTTCTGAGAAAAGCAAGAGATGAACAATAATACGATCCTCAACAACTTCTGAGAAAAGCTTTTCTCAACATCGCCTAGTATGTTTCTCAAAGAAGTAACTAAGAAACCATCCCAATTTCTTATTGCACTCAAAACTTCACAATTCCAACTGAAGACTATATTTTTAATCAGATAAGAGTACATTATGCAGTTTATGCAACCAAACTTTTTATTTTATTTTCAGCCCTGCCAATTTAATGAAACCTCAGGACATATAGATTCACAAGGTTGCAACTTGAATCCATAATGCCTAATCCTTTCTAGAAGGATTTCATCTTGGTAGGTAGTGAAAGCAGAAAAATCTATATACATTTACCAACTCAATCCGGAAAGAACCAGATTGACAGATTTCACCCATCACAGTTCAAATGTGCCCAGGAAGCGCCAGATTCTCGTACTCTCACATAAAGATAGCGGAAAAACAAAGCAGATTCAACAAAGGAGAGTAACATCAAACCCATTTCATAGTTTCGCCTAAACAACAGAACAGGCATCATTTTACAGCTGATAAAACCATAATCCCTGAAAACTGATTGCACGTCTTGCCCAACAATTTCATATAGATCTTAATGTTTAGGAATATACGAAATTATACTCCAAAAATTTCAAGGAGCCAAATCAAGAAAACATAAAAGAGCAAAAATTACTTAAAACAGTGAGAAAGCGACCATCTGTACACAAATTCACTTACCAGAGGTGGCGGAGACTTCACCACAATGGCTTCAGGCTCTCGGGACCGATGAGGGTCGGTGGAGAAGTGGTGGTAGTCACCAAAAGGCGGCTTCATCGATGTGAATGGCAGCTGACGCTTCAAAGCCTGTTGCTGCTGCTGCTGCATGTTCTGCTATTCCCTTGAACTGAAAAAAAGACGAACAATTTACAATCCTTTTCTTCAATTTTTTTTCAAGAAACAGTGGAAATTCTGATTGGGACCCTTTTAACAGGGACCAAATTGGAGCCCCTGGAGAGGAAAATAGACAAAACAACGATATTGAAGAAGAGTGGAATTGGGATTTTGGAGTTGGGGAAGAAGAGATCTGAAGAAGATGAATGGAGGAACAAAAAAGCGGGAAGAGAGAGAGAGAAAGAGGGAGAAGGTGGAAAGAGGGGAGAAAACGAGGGAAATAGAGAGGGGGGGTTTGGCGGAGGAGGGAATTTGGTTCGGATATGGATGTGGAGGGAAGGGACTTTTTTATTTTTATTTATCTTTTTACTACAATAAATGTTGAAAACTTTAAAGAAAAAGAAAGAAAAGAGAAATTGTAATGATAATTTTTGGAAATTGGCATTGAAAATGAGAATAAATGGGATTATTACTTTTATTATGGAACTTTTGCCTTTCCAAGAAAATTGGTTTGACTGCCAATGGTGGTTTCCATCCTTGGAAGATAAAAATCCTTGGATGTGTGGATCAAAATTTGAGGAAGGAATATGATGGAAAGTAAAAGTGCTATAATAAAACTTAGCAAAAAACAGGGGGGAAAAAAAGTGCTATGCTATAGAATAACTTTCCAAGTAAAAATCCTAAAAAGTCCTTCGAATGGTCAACTCATTTGAATAGATAAAAAGTGAAAATCCTAAAAAGAAAAAGGAAAAGGAACGGTATAATATTTGGGGTTTGGTTGGTTGATACTGTTTTTCAATATTGGTTTAAAGTTTTATATTTTTTATTTAAATAAGGACAAAAAAGACTAATTCAATCTATTAAAAATATTTTTATGTAATAGTTTTATTCAATTTATACATTCATTTTTGTGATACACTAAAATATTTTTAAAAATAGAAAGATAAAAGAGTTTCGTCTAAATAGTATTTTTATTTTTAAAATTTTCTTTACTATAGAGAAATTTAAGTGAAAAGAAAGTTTATTTTCACTTCTCTTTTGTGTGATTTTTTATTCTTAACATATAAATAAATGCATTTTAATCATAAATTAAGCATTTGGTTTGATTGTTGGGTGTTGGAGAACACTAAAAATGAATACTACCTCATTCTCTAAAGAATTTGTCATTTTGAGTTGTTTCCTCTACAAAAAAATTGTCATTTTAAAAATAAAAGGTATTTATTAAAATTTTCAACTCTACCCTTAACTTTGTTATTCTACCAAAATTGCATTGCTTAAAATTCAGATTTCATACAAGTAATTTTGTCTCCTACATTTTTACCCCATTTACATAGTCAGCTTCTCTTGTTTGGATGTTATAGTAATTTTGCTTATTGTTAAAAGAAAAGGAAAAAAATTAGGTATTTGACTCAACAATACTAAAAGAAACACAAAATCATACTACACTGATTAAGCCCCATTTATTTTTGAACAACATCTTTTTTTCTTTTTCTTTTTTTCCACTGTGCTTTTCAATAACAAATCAAAAAGTTTAACCTTATTTGGCCAGAGAATAAAATTGATTGGAGAAATCTTAATTATCAAAAAATTTGTATTCAAAATGTGATAATTTTATGTCTCTTGGCGAAATTATAAATAGCTCTCACATATAATTTCTTCTATAAATATTTTATGAATTTTTTATTTTTTAAGTATTTTATATATTTAATACACTTTCATCAGGAATAAAAAAATGATAGGAAGTGATATTTTTGTAGACTAATTAAATCAAATAAAAGGAAATATTAAATATTTTAACATAAAATTTTATTTTATTAACTGTTGAGCTTAAAATGATTATTTTATTAATGAAATATATAGCATTTTAATATTCAATATAAAATATAAACATAAAATAATTCGAGAATACAAAAATGAAATTATAAATTAAATTTTTTTTTGGTAATAAAAATTTAATCACAAGTAGATTGCCCAATAGTATTCTTTGATCATGAAAATTTCCCTTTTCAAAATGCTAAACGCTTAAACTATTTTATTTATTAAATTGTTTGGTAATTACATTTGCATCTCAAGTAGCTATCATTTCTCCAATTAGGCACTAAATCCATTTGAGAAAAGTTAGGCATCTCAAGCCATTAAAAAAAAAAAAACTCAAGTTGAATTTTTTTTTTCCATTTTTTAAAGCCTTTAGTAGCTAAGACCACAATAACTCAAGTTGCTTAATTATTTGCCATCCTAGCTTCGCCAAAGACATCAAATTCATATCCTTAGGGAACCAAAATTCTACACCCATCTACTCTTAGGCTGACACACATTCTCCCATGCTGTAGTGTATAACTGTTGGGAGGTTGGGACAAATAAAACAACACAATGAAAATAAATCCCAAAATAAATAAACCACACTACCAGGATTAAAATGACTCTCCCAAAACTCTAGTATTGATAAAGTGGGAATTTATCAATAACCACCTAACAAAAATAAATATGATAAAAATATTGAAAATATTCTGACACCAAGATTTAAGTGGAAAACCCCGAAATGGGTAAAAACCAAGGGTCAAAATATTGACCAATACTTCCACTATAAAATTGGGGTAACAAATCTTCTTCTAGATGCATTAGAAGGTAACACAACTATCCTCACTAAAATAGGTGGAAATAAGAGATTATAAAATAATCTCACAAGAGAATGATAAATCAGAATGGTTAAACAACTCTCACTATTTTTATCTCTACCTCACTCTGATTACTATCTCTCTCTTTCTGCCTATTCTCACTTCTTTTCTGCTTCTTGCTGGTGTAGCATTCTGCTTCAAATGCCTTCTATTTATAGGCGAAGCTGCAGACAATTTCCTCAAAGGCGCCGCAATGTTCGACTGCCAATCTTTGGCCAAAATTGACTGCAGCCATTTGGGCAGCTTTTATTGACTTCTTGGGTTTGGCCATTTGCTTGGAATTGCAGGCGCCGTAATGTTTGAGTTGAATCCTACAATTCTCCCCCTTCAACTCAGTGAAGAGAGTTTTACCATACCAGTTTCGCTTCTGCAAAAGTCAAATTTTTCTTTTGACAATGACTTGGTCATCATATCTGCACCATTCTCGTCAGTGTGTATCTTTTAAAGTACTAATTCTTTTGACTCCAAGACATCCCGGATCCAATGATACCGAACATCGATGTGCTTTGATTGAGAATGAAAAGTTGAATTTTTGCAAAGATGGATAGCACTTTGACTATCACAATAAAGCTCATACCTTTCTTGCATCATTCCTAATTCCTGCAGGAACTTCTTCAACCACAAGGTTTCTTTGCATCCTTCAGTAGCTGCTATATACTCTGCTTCTGTAGTAGAAAGAGCAACACATTTTTGTAATCTGCTTTGCCAAGAAACTGCTGCACCTCCAAACTTCTTCAGATATCCTGACGTGGATCTTCTGCTATCAATATCTCCAGTCATGTCTGCATCTGTATAGCATTCTAATACAGATTTTTCATTTCCAAAACACAGACAATATTTTGTTGTACCTTTAAGATACCTGAGTATCCATTTGACAGCATTCCAATGCTCTCTACCAGGATTAGAGAGAAACCTGCTGACTACGCCAACTGCATGAGCTATATCTAGCCTGGTGCACACCATAGCATACATTAAACTACCAACTGCTGAAGAATAAGGAACCTTCTTCATATCTTCCTTATCTTGCTCACTTTTAGGACATTACTTTGTACTGAGCTTGAAGTGACCTGCTAGTGGAGTAGAAACCGTCTTGGCCTTGCTCATGTTGAAACGGTCAAGGACTTTCTCAATATACTTCTCTTGAGACAACCAAATTTTACCATGTTGTCTATCTCGAGTAATCCTCATTCCAAGAATTTGCTTAGCTGTCCCTAAGTTTTTCATTGCAAAAGACTTGCTTAACTCTTTCTTTAACCTGGCAATTTTGGCAGTATCATGTCCAACAATTAACATGTCATCAACATAAAATACGAGGATAATAAAATCACCATCAGAAAAACTCTTCACGAATACACAATGATCTGGTATAGTCCTGCGATAGCCATGTTCCGTCATGAAAGAACCAAATTTCTTGTACCATTGCCTTGGTGCTTGCATCAACCCGTATAAGCTTTTCTTGAGTTGACAAACAAGGTGTTCCTTTCCTTTGACTTTGAACCCCTCCAGCTGCTCCATGTAGATTTCTTCTTCAAGATCTCCATGAAGAAAGGCTGTCTTCACGTCAAGTTGTTGAATCTCCAAATTCAAGCTATCTGCTAATCCAAGAACAACTCGAATAGACGATATTTTAACTACAGGAGAAAATATTTCCTCAAAATCAATACATTTCTTTTGATAGAAGTCTTTCACAACCAATCTGGTCTTGTATCTTGGTTTGGAAATATTTTCTTCTTCCTTCAGCTTGTAGACCCATTTGTTCTTCAATGCTCTTTTCCCTTTAGGAAGTTTCACCAAGTCATACGTATGATTGTCATGCAGGGATTTCATCTCTTTTTGCATAGCTTTCAACCACTCATTCTTACTTTCATGGTTTATAGCTTCTTCATAAGTCTCTGGTTCTCCCCCATCAGTGAGCAACACGTACTCTTGAGTACTATATCTGGTTGATGGTCTCCTTTCTCTGGTGGATCTCCTAAGTTCTGGTTGTGATTGTGGAACTGGTGGTACTCTTGGTTCAGCTACTGGGACATCATCATCATTATCTTGTTCTGGCTCAGCTCCCCCGTGCTCGTCATGATTGATCTGTTGAGGTGCTGGTTCTAGATCGACTGGAATTTCTGGATCCACTCTAGGTTTATCACATTTCTTGATGTCTTCAATGGTTTGATCTTCAAAGAAGACAACATCTCTACTTCTAATTAATTTTTTATCAACAGGATCCCAGAGTCTGTATCCAAACTCTTCATGTCCATATCCCAAGAAAATACATTGTTTGGCATTACTATCAAGTTTAGACCTTTCATCATTGGGAATGTGAACGAATGTTCTGCAGCCAAAAACTCTCAAATACTTGTAGGAGACTTTATTACCTGTCCAAACTCTTTGAGGTACATCACCACCCAAAGGAACTGAAGGAGAAAGATTGATCAAGTGGACTGCTGTTCTCATTGCCTCACCCCAGAAAGGTTTTGACAGTTTGGCATGAGAAAGCATGCATCTGATGTGTTCTGTGATTGTCCTATTCATCCGTTCAGCTACACCATTATGTTGTGGAGTCTTTGGTACACTTTTTTCAAGTCTGATGCCATGACTCCTGCAATACGCTTCAAAAGGGCCTCTGTATTCACCACCATTGTCAGCCCTGACACATTTCAATTTTCTTCCTGTTTCTCTTTCCACCTTGACATGGAAGTCTTTGGAAACATCTATAACCTGGTCATTTGACTTCAAAGAAAATCACCATACCTTCCGAGAAAAATCATCAATAAAGGTTACAAAATATAATGAACCGCCAAGTGTTCTTTCACCCATATGACATACATCAGTATGAACCAGCTCCAAAGGAAATAATTTTCTAGATAGAGGCAATTTCTGAAATGCAACTCTATGTTGTTTTCCAATTAAACAATGAGTGCAGGATTTGAGACTTACACCTTTTACATCAGGCAGGAGTTGTTGTTTGACAAGTTTCCGGAGCCCTTTCTCACTCATGTGGCCAAGTCTTTTGTGCCAAAGGTTTGAGGAGAATTCTGAAACTGTATTTACTTCTCTATTGCTCAATTTTGCTTTCATCACGTAAAGTGAGCTTGCTTTTGTACCTTTAGCGATGACAAGATTTCCTTTTGTCAGCTTCCACTTTCCGTCGTTGAATTGGTTTGCATAACCTTCATCATCAAGCTTGCCAGTGGAGATGAGGTTGAGACGAACATCTGGAACATATCTCACGTTCTTTAAAATTAATTGACAACCGGTACTGGAATTAAGGTGAATGTCTCCAATACCGATTATTTTGCAAGAGCCATCATTTCCCATTTTTACATGACCAAGATCTCCTGAAGTGTAAGATGAGAAGAATTCCCTGTGAGAAGTAACATGATAAGATGCTCCTGAGTCAATATCCCAGTCAATGTTGTGACAAACTAGGTTAATACTGGAATCATCACAAACAAGTTCGATTTCATCATCTGTTGTTGTGGCAGCTGTCTCTGAATTTTCTTCCTTGACTTCTCCTTTTGTGTTGGCTCGATCTTTCTTCCATTTCCGACATTCATTCTTGTAGTGCCCCTTTTTGTGACAATAGAAGCATTCAACATCTCTTTTAGATTTGGACTTACCTCTTGATTTGTCATATCTGTAGTAGGGACCTCTGGACTTACTTCTACCCCTCCTGTGATTCTTTTCTGCAACCAGTGCTTGAGGCTCCGGATTTAATCCTTGATCTTTCCTCCTGGTTTCTTCATTGTACAAAGCTTCTTTGACAATCTCCAATGTAACAACGCCACCTGGAGCATAATTTAAGACAGAAACAACAAGTGTTTCCCAACTATCAGGGAGTGAAGTGAATAGTAAGAGTGCTTGCACCTCATCATCTAACTTCAGATTTACAGCATCGGTGCGATTTATTAATCCTTGAAAATCATTCAGGTGCTCGGACATATTTGCTCCTTCTTTATACCGCAGCCGTGTAATCTGTTTCAGCAAAGAAACTTTGTTAAGGCCATATTTTCTTTCAAACATGGTCTCTAATTTTTTCCACAGCACATCTACTCTCGTTTCGCCTGAAACATGATTGAACACACTTTGATCAATCCAACTCCTAATATGACCAATAGTTTTTCTATGCATTTTTGCCCATGCAACATCAGATGTACCCTCTGGTTTTGCAACATCACCAAGAATAGGTTCATACATATCTTTACAATATAACAAGTCTTCCATTCTAGGCTTCCAAACAGCATAGTTACTAGAAGTCAATTTAATCATACTACCAGAAGAAGAAGAAGTTGACTCCTCCATTTTTTTAAAAAACTGACCAAAGCTCTGATATCACTTTGTTGGGAGGTTGGGACAAATAAAACAACACAATGAAAATAAATTCCAAAATAAATAACCCACACTACCAGGATTAAAATGACTCTCCCAAAACTCTAGTATTGATAAAGTGAGAATTTAGCAATAACCACCTAACAAAAATAAATATGATAAAAATATTAAAAATATTCTGACACCAAGATTGGAAAACCCCGAAACGGGTAAAAACCACGGGTCAAAATATTGACCAATACTTCCACTATAAAATTGGGGTAACAAATCTTCTTTTAGATGTACTAGAAGGTAACACAACTATCCTCACCAAAATAGGTGGAAATAAGAGATTATAAAATAATCTCACAAGAGAATGATAAATCATAATGGTTAAACAACTCTCACTATTTTTATATCTACCTCACTCTGATTACTATCTCTCTCTTTCTGCCTATTCTCACTTCTTTTCTGCTTCTTGCTGGTGTAGCATTCTGCTTCAAATGCCTTCTATTTATAGGCGAAGCTGCAGACAATTTCCTCAAAGGCGCCGCAATGTTCGGCTGCCAATCTTTGGCCAAAATTGACTGCAGCCATTTGGGCAGCTTTTATTGACTTCTTGAGTTTGGTCATTTGCTTGGAATTGCAGGCGTCGCAATGTTTGAGTTGAATCCTACAATAACTTCTTGCTCCCTTCCAAATAACCCCAAAAAAATGACCGATTACTTTGTCAATTTTCTCTAAAATCCGAACTTGTAAATTGGTAGTTTGCATACCATAAGCAATTATTGTTGAAGGAACATGTAACCGACTGGATTAAAAGAGTTCTTGTTGCCATTGATAGGTTTCTGGACTACTAACTGTCCAATTTCTTTCCCCCTTTATCAACCAGGAACATACAATTATTGTTTGTGGCCCTTCCCTGAATGAGAGCCATAGCTAAATATGTACCCAAATTCTTAGTTAATGTAACCTCAAAAGTATTAGCAAGACACTTTGCCACAATATTAGATATGTTCTTAGAGAGCAACAATTTTATCTTGACTACGCTAATTTTTTGCACAGAAAATAAGCAGAACTCAGTAAGTACCTTCTCTATCACTCAAGCTTGATCAACCGTGACAGCCCCAAATAAGATTAAATCATCAGTGAAAAACAGAGTAAATAATCTATCACAAGAATGCATTAATCTATTTAAACTCTGCTGAATTTATACTTCAAGTAGGATGGTGTCATTTTGGACAAGAAAAGAATTGGACGTTGTTGTTTCAATTATGCGATTGAACCTTTGTTTCCAATTGTTGGATTTAGTAGCGGTCATGATTGGATGGCTCAAATTTTGTCTTCTTCATTTAAATATCCTAGTTTACGAAGTTCAAATTGGTTTTTGCATTGTTTGGTTTCGAATGAAGTTTCCCTTCTATTTTTCTTGCATTTTCTCATCATCCTCCATATCTCTCATGTGATACTCCTAACCTCTCTGCTATGTTCCATTGCGACTGAGTAAAATAACAGCTTGCTTCTCGACACTGATATACACAAGTACTAGAGTATTCAAAGAGGAAATAAGAAATAAACATATATAAAATAATACAATAAACGGAAACAACAGTGGAAGTTTTTATACAATCTTCTCTCCAAAACTAGCGAGAGAGAACAAAAGATGCAATATCTCCCAAAAGCACTTATACTATGCACATAGAAAAATATCTTTCCCGAACTAAAGTTACGGTAAACAAGAAGCTCACAGTTCAGTCTCTGAGTATAGTCCATTTGATATAAGTATAAGAAATAGGTGTGAGCTAGAAAGTTCTATGAGTTTACATGTGTGTTTGTAATTTCAAAATGATATTATGGATAATTGCACATGCATGGTAGTATTCAAGTTCTTTAAATGTAAATAAATATCTTTTCTTTTTGAAAAAATACACAAAACTGATGATGAAGGTTAGGCCTAGCTAGAAACTTTGAGCAAATCAAGATACATCAACATAACGACACAAACCAAATTTCTCAAACATGATAAACAATTGAACATTGGACAATAATTCTATAACGGGATCACCAGGGAACAAATTCTGACATCTTGTAGTCAAAACCAGTCACACACCATTGCAAATATATTAGACTTTACAAATACCTTATGCCTCCCAAAACAAAACTAGGTTGAGGGATTTAGGGTACCTACCAGTTCAATCCAGGTTTAGGGATTTAGGGAACCTCTTGTGACTCGTTGTTATGTGACCGCAAACAAATAAACGTAATACCAGTTGTGTCACGCCCCCTTGGCATGCTGCGCTCCCTTTCAAGTGGATCCACAATCCAAAATCAATGTGTTACACCCTAGTAGAAGAGACCCTAGTACGAGGGACTAGCCACGTACAGTGCAATTGTTGTGCTTTATTTATATGCCTTTATACTAAATTTTTATCACATCCTTAACAATTTGCACACAAACACAAGGCAAGTACACCTATCGTTATAAGTAGTATAATGGCAAGTAAATTCAATATCGTATCCACGGGGATGGTTAAATATCATTACTCACCTTCTATTCTATTGTTTAGCCTATCAAAATTACTTGTGAAAATGGTTGAAATTACTACTAGAATAGAAGTCTAACTTATCTAATTAAACCAACTTAACTAATTTTTGTTTGCAAGAGAGAATTCAATAGAGAAAATAATACTTGGATGGTCAATCCCCCTAGAATTACCTATGTGATAGAAATGTCCCTTGGTTGATAAATTTCACTTCTTATGTTTGATGAAATTCCAATGATAGAACTCACTCTATCTCTAGATGAAAGTTCTCTACTCTTAGATTAATTAGTTGAAATCTCTTTCTAACCAATTCAACCCAAGAATGCATTAAGAATTGTGAATTTCCAATTAGATTTCTCTAATTATCAAGAAGATGTTTAGATTTCTATCTCTAGTTAACTAAATCATCTTCATTGTTTGTGTATGGTCTATTTCACTCATCCTTTCTCAATTCCAAGTGAAAATTTTCAGATTATGAATCAATTGTCAATCACCCTTCCTTTCTCAATTCCAAGTGAAAGAATTCCAGATTTTGCATCATTAATCCACTCAATCAATTCAACCATTCAAACCCACAAACAATTCACAAGAAATTCAAATTGAATCAACCAAGGAAACAATTCATTCACATAAGTAAAATCTAGGGTTCATACCCATCTAAGTATTCAAAAGTTTAGCTCATCAACATACTACAAATCAAAGAATATAAAACAACAAAGAAAGAGGAAGAATTGCTCATTTTCATGGTTGAAATCTCCTCTCTTCTTCAAGGTTGAAGTTCTTCACGATTTTGTTGAGAAAGTTGCAGCTTTTGTCTAGAATCTTCAGGGTAGATGTTCTCCTTCTTCAAAGATTCAATCTTCTCTCTTGATTTCTCTTGCAAAGATGAAGATTTGGGATGGGATTTGAGTAGGTTTTTGCTGTTTTCTGGCCACTCCAGCCCTCTCTCTCATTTTTACCCTAAAGGGGTATCAAAATCTGCCCCAAAAGAGAGAGAAATGTAGGTTAAAAGCAGATTCAGATCGACACAAACGGTGCCGCTTATATCACACCAAACGGCGCCGCTTGCCCCCAGTTTTGGTGCAAGTTTTTGCTGCACGACTGTGACACTATTTTGACTTCTAGGTAAATTCAGAGCACTATATCAGCTGATATAGGTCTTGATGTCTTCATAAAAGTTGTAGCTCAGGATCTTATCTTTCTACAGAGATTTGAATCACCTCAATTGGGTATCTAGAATGCAAGATATGAGTATTATACCTAACAGTGTCAAAAATGGAACCCAATGCAGAACAGGTGATTTTGCAGCATAAGTAGGGTAGGCAAATAAATTCCGATTGACACAAATTTACCATTTTGAAAACTTCAGAATGTCCTCTATAATCGTCTCGAATATCACTTTTGCATTTGGAATCTTCATGGAGGTCAAAATTGTACTTGAAATATGTCTACCAGGCTGTTTTTCCTCTGCATTTATCTGGTTTTCTTCATTGTATAAATTTCCCTTGTTTGCTTCATTTAATTCCAAATCTTCAATAATATCACCTAAAGCAAGTAAGAGATAAAGGGAGTATAAATGGTGATTAAAACACCAAAATTTAACATAAAATCAAGCTCAAAATGATAATTATATGAAGCACAAATATAGAATATCAGCAATCCACCGGCACTTCAAGATCAAATCATATTCTATTCACATCATATTCCAAATCATATCTAGTTAGGACATAGTTTTTTTATGCATCTTTTCAAACCTAAAGGCCACTAAAGTGGCCATCCAAATGGATCAAAATTCATAACCGAATTCAATTTTGACATAATTTCAAAATAACAACTATCCGTCAGTCTAAACATGTAAATGTAAGTTTTTACAACTATGCTATGAAAATACACATGAATTTCTAAAAATATACAATAAAATATTTTTTAAAGATTACTTATATTTATAGATTATGTTCAAATACTATAATATTTTAAATCAAAAAAAACATATTTGGAGTGCCGCTCCTAAATATTTCTAGTGCACAAGTAAGAACATATTGTGGATAATCTCTCTAATTTAAAAATAAGTAATTAAAATAATTCTCAAAATAATATATATTCATACTTGTGAATATTTATAAATATTGATAATAGTAAAAATATAGTGAGTATCGATTTGTAAACTCGCCTGGTAACAAGTGTTAGAGTTACTTGCTATCTTATGAAAATACGAATTTTTTACAAACCCAAATAGCTAAGCCTTGGTCGAAAACTCAAAAAATGATAAATTTTAAATTATCGAACGAGTCTCCTCAACATATTCTAGATATAAGTTTAAGCTTAAACTTACAATTATAAAAACACTCAATTATTAAATATTCTATAAATATATATTCTTATAAATAGTCATATATCATTACTATTATATCATAATAAAATAATAAAATAATAATATTATTATATTTTCAATATATATATATATATATTATTTTAATTTAAATCTCAAATCTCAATATTCAGCCACTTTCAAATCTATTTCAAGTTCTAAAAGTTACAACTAAAATAAAAAATTTAAATCAAAATATATTAATTTTATTAAGCAAATAATTTCTAACATATATCTAAGAAAGACACAAAACAAACTAAAGAAATCACAAACAAAAATAATATGAAATCTTACCTTTAATCATAAGAAAGAACTCGGTGCAAGAAAAAGAAAAGAAAACTAACCAAGAGAAGAAAGAAAGAAGGAAAAGAAGTTTGTGAAGCAAAAGAAATATGTGAAAGAAGCAAAAGAAAGCAAAAGCTTTAAATGAAGAGAAGAAAGCCGGTTGAAATGGAATGAAAAAGAAGCAAATTGTGAAGAGAAGAAATTAAGGAAGAAAATGAAATAGAAAATGAAGAAACAAAGCATTATATAGTACTGCCAAGTTGGTCCATTGACTTTGCTCAAGCAGAAATCAAATGACCAATGTGTTACTTGTTTAGTGACTCCTTTTTTTTTTTTTTTTGTAAAATCTAAAAAATTCTAGAATACTTAAGCATATTCAAGAATCGTCAATAACGTACAAGAATATGTTCTAAAATATCTCTAAAAATAAATTAATGCAACTCATAATAGTTTTCTCACTTGCATTATATATAAAAAATTATAAACTTCACTTCAAAACAAACACGCATAAACCATATCTAGGGTAGAATGTTGTATCTCCATTATTGGATTTTTCAATAAAAGTTCCCAATCTCTTATGCATTATGAGTTGAAGCAGTTAGACCAAACAAATTGGTATCAGAGCAACTGGTCTTTGGCTGAAAAAAATGATGAGAACTTGAAGTCATAGCTAATAGGAACATCCTTCATCATATGCGCCACAGTTGAGCTTCATGAAAAGAAAATGGAAGATGTTAATAAAACTATAAAAAAATTAACTCTCCAACACAACGAGCTCATATCTGTTGCTGCCACAACATATTCTGAGTCTTGAAACCACAGCTGTAACACAGCAAATTAATTCTTCGGTTTAAGGGTTGGAACATAAATTGGAGTTCATAAAAAATAAGCTTGATCAACTACTCAAGCTGAAGGGAGTTGAGGTAGTTGGAGGTGGATCGGTAGAAGGAACTTCTTTTAATTAGGGGAATTCTAGTGTCATGGAGATAATGAGTAGTAGATTTGGGGAAAAACATGAGGTGATAGGTAATATTGATTTCCCTTATTTTGATAGTTATAATACATGAGAATAAATTGGAAAATGTCAGTGCTACTTTCGAATTTATGAGATACCAGATAATCTAAAAGTAGAAATGGCAAAAATGTATGTGAAGGCCAAGGCATATACGTGGTTGTAGAGTTATGAGACTAACATCGGTGATGGGAAAGTGAGTTGGGACGACTTTTCACAAGTTGTTTGTAAGATTAGATAGATAGGACAAGTGTTAATTATATAGAATAGTTTGAACACTTGAAGGTTGTGTTCATGAGATCAATTAAGGGTATGCTTGAGGAGTATTATGTTTTTGTTTTCTTGAGTGGGTTGAAGGAGAAAATACGACCCTCAGTTGATGTTCCAACCTGAGAATTTGGAGAAGGCTTTTGAATTGGCTATGGCTTAGCAGGAGAATCTTGACAATACTAATATAACTCCCAGATCCTATACTAAAGTAGTTGCTACCACTACCAATTTTACATTGTTTACCCTCAAGTCTAAGTCTACCAAAGCTGATAAAGGTTCCAAATCCCAAATTTTCAAAACTGACCTCAGAAGACCTATTAAATTCAAACATATTCCTTAGGAGGAGTTACAGAGAAGAAGGGAAAAGGGTTTACGTTTCTAATGTAGGGAGAAATATAATGCAAACCATAAATGTGCCTTGAGTGAAATCAATGTAATGATAGTAAATAAGGGGACGAAAAATTTTGAGGAAGATGGTGAGTTGCAGTTGTTACAGGGAATAGGGAGTGAGGTTGACATTATTCCTGTAATTGGTGAGGAGGTAGAGGATTCAATGCACATTTCAGTAAATGCTATTGAGGGGAATGCTGCTCTTAACACTATAAGGATTGAGGGAAGGATTAAGAATAGGGTGATATAAATATTGATTAATACTAGAAGCACTTATAGCTTAATTGATATGCTGTTGGTGGGGGAACTGGGAATGGTTTGAGCCTTGATAATTACCATAGCAAATGGGGCACAAATGTGTGCATTGAGGTGTGTAAATGGGTCTATTGGGTGATGCAAGGGTATAAATTCTAGCAGAACTTTAATGCGTTGGTGTTAAATGGGAATGATATGATGTTAAGGGTAGATTGGCTTTAGCAATTCAGTCCTATAGTTTTTTATTTTGAGAAGTTGACTCTCTCCTTTGATAAGAGGGTACTAGGGTGAGTCTGTGTAGGGAGTTATGATGGCTAAATTGAAGTCGATCAAGTATTCCTTGAGAAAATAGATTAGAGAAGCTATTGGAGTTTGGTTTGGTAGCTTTATTCTATTAAAGATGAACAAGCCAGAAATAGTGAGGAATCTGGAGATCAAGGCAGTGTTGGGTCAATAAAGCCCAACCCTTTAAACAAAGTCCTTATAGATTCCCTCACTGTTAGAAGGTTGAGGTGGAGAGGCTGGTTTAAGAGATGTTGCAGGAGGGAATCATTCAGCCCAATTCCAGTCCCTTTTCATCACCAATTATCATAGTAAAAAAGAAGGATGGCCCATGGAGGTTTTGTATGAACTTTAGACAATTGAATTCCATCATTATCAAGGATAAGTTCCCAATACCAATTGTGGATGACCCGTTAGATGAGTTGAGGGGAGCACAATTTTTCACAAAGGTAGATCTCAGGGCGGGATATTTCTAGATTAGGATATTGGAAGTTGATATTCGTAAAACTACTTTCAGTACTCATTTGGCCATTATGAGTTCAGGGTTATGCTGTTTGGTCTCATTAATGCTCCAACCATATTATATGGCTTGATGAATAAGGTGTTTGCTCCTTATATCAGAAAATTTGTGTTAGTGTTTTTTTGATGATATCTTAGTTTATAGCCATGATTTGGTTTCTCATGTGGAGCATATGAGAGTAGTGTTTAATTTGCTAAGGCAAAATAGCTTATATGGTAATAATCAAATGTTTTTTTACTCAGAGATGTGGAATATTTAGGCCATATCATTTCTGATAAAGGAGTCAAAGTTGACCCCAAGAAAATTTGATGTTACGAATTGGCAAGTACCTAAAATGTTAAATAACTTAGGGGATTTTGAGGATTAACAGGTTATATAGGAGGTTTGTGAAGAAATATGCAAATTGTTAACTGTTCTCTTGAGGAAAAATACTTTTCTTTGGGGAGAGGAAGCTTATAAGGCTTTTCGGGAGTTGAAAAATGTTATGCGTACTATCCTTATGATGATCATTTCAAACTTTTCAAAGGTACTTATGGTGGAAACTAATGCAAGTGATTTAGGCATAGGACCAATTTTAATGCAGGAAGGGAGAGCTATTGCGTATTTCAATATGGCATTAGAAGTAAAGAGTTTGGGATAGTTAGTGTATGAGAAAGAATTGATGGTATTTGTTACTATAGTTTCTAAATGGAGGCATTATTTGGTGGGGCAATATTTTATGGTAAGAACAGACCATCAAAGCCTTAAATTCTTGCTAGAGCAGAGAGTTACCACCACTGATTAGTAGAAGTGGTTGGCTTGGGGTGATGAAACACTTCATGATTTAATGGCTTAGTGCATGCTTGGGATTGCACAAGATTATACCTATTGAAATGAAATTCTCGGATTCCATGGTAGGATTGTAGTTGGAACAGAGAAGGAATTGAGAAGCAAACTGGTAGTAGCAGCTCAAACTCTCAAATTGGAGGATATTTTGGGATTGAAACTACTTATCAGAGGATGAAACATATTTTTTTACTAGCCTAAAATGAAGGAAGATATTCAGCTATTGGTGCAAGGATGTGAAATTTGTGAAAGGAGTAAGAATAAGCATATCCCATATCCTAGGTTGTTGTAGCCTATACAAACTTCTAATAGGCCTTTTTTCCATATCACCATGGATTTCATAGAGAGACTACCAAAATCAAAAGGAAAGGATCTTATTTGAGTATTGGTGGACAAACTTACCAAATTTTTACATTTTATAGCCTTAACTCATCCTTTTTCATCCAAGAAAATTGTTTTTGAGTTCATAGATAAAGTTTTTAAGTTGTATGGACTTCCTAGTTGTATTACTAGTGGCAGAGATAAAATTTTCACCAATCAGTTTTGGCAAACCTTGTTCACTGCATTAGGAGTTAAACTACAAATGAGCATAGCTTACCATCCACAGACAGATAGGTAGTCTAAAACAGTAAATAATGTGTAGAGATGTATTTAAGATATTTTTACAGTCAGAGACCTCATAAATGGCATCATTACTTGTCTTTGGTTGAGTGGTGGTATAACTCTTCATACCACAACACCATAAAATGAATCCTTTTGAAGCTTTGTATGGGGGAAAACCGTCAGCTTTTGGTGAAAATGTAGTATTGGAGAAAGTTAGGCATGTTCAGATAGCTGATATGCTTGAGAAAGAGAATAGGATGGATGTTATACTTAAGGAAAATTTGGCCCAAACAGCTAATAGGATGAAGCAATTTGTTGACAAACATAGAATTGAGGGGCACGTTAAGGTAAATGATTGGGTATATCTAAAATTACATCCTTTCAAACAAGATTCTGTTATTCATATGAAGGATTGGAAGCTTACTTCTAGATTTTATGTGCCTTATTTGGTGGTTGAAAGGGTAGGAAAGTTTGCTTACTGATAGCAGTTGCCTCCATGGTCTAAGATACATCATGTGTTTCATGTTAGTCTACTTAAAAAGAAGTTGGGGGATGGTATGGTGGCTTAGGTTAATTTACCCTTACTTGACAGCCATGATCAGCCCTTGCTGGAACCTTATGCTATCTTACAAAGGAGATCAGTCAAGAAGAACTAGCATGTAGTTCAGTGGCTCATACAGTGGACTAACCTTACTCCAGAGGATGTAACATAGAAGGATGTTGATGTTTTCCCAAAGAAATAGCCTAACTTTAGCCTTCAGATAAATATTTGCATTGTTTGGTTTATAATGAAGTTTTCCTTCTAGTGTTCCTACATTTTCTCATCATCCCTGTATACCTCAATTGTTAGATTTTTCAATAAAAGTTCCCAATCTCTCTTTTATATTCTAAGTTGAAGTAGTTAGATCATAACATAATCTTTATATAAAGAATCAATTAATGATCTAATTGGCACAAACGAATGAGGCCACAACTTAAATAGGGAGGAAAGAGGCCGATGAAGAAACATCCTCCGAGCAGCAGGAAAGAGATGGAGGGGGTCGGTATGAAGGGGAATAGGAAAGACGCACAAATGTTTTTCAAATAAATTTGAGTATAAGTAATATTGTTGAAGAAAAATAAATTTTGTATGAGGATTAAAAAGTTCAAAAAATAGTTTTATCATTAATTTAAATAATTAAAAATTATTTGAAGACTAAAAAAATTTAAAAAATAATTTAAAGCCTAGTTTAACCAATCTAAAATAGTTGAAGGTTCCGATTTTAAACCCATTGGTTAAACCCTATATTATTGGTTAACGTTAAGCGATGTTTCGGATTACCGGGCCGGGGCACTGAGCTTAACCTGATACGGCCCGATTTACAACCTTCTATTTTCCCCTTATTTCGTGCTCTTAAACCCTAACAATATTCAGGCTCAGACTCTCTCGTCCTCCTCTCAGAATGAAGAAGAAGCAGAAGTCCGATGGTGGTTCAGCCGGCGCCACCCCTACTACGGCTGAAACCTCTACGCCAATGCCTGACCTCAAAGCTCTAATCCATGATCACAGCGTCTTCTTCGACAAGCTAGTAGAGCTCATTCCAGCCAAATTCTACCTCCCACCGCAGGACGACGTTTCGAACCAACCCAAGGCTTACTTTCATGGTCTCTCTAAAGCAGCTAAAGCCTCCTTAAAACGCCAATCGAAAGAGAACCTTAAACTCGCTCGCCGGGACCGCCTTGACCCCGAGAAGATTCCCCAATCCTCCACCCTCGACCTCCTCAAAAAATCGATTGAAAACTGCAGTGAAAGTACCGAGACACCTGGGTCTTACGATGAGGATGAAGACACCGACGTGCCTAAGCCGATTAATTTGGAGGATCAGAAGTCAGTTACTTATGAAGAATTAAGGGAAAAGTTGAGGAGAAAGATTGAAATGTTACGCGGTAACCGTGGGGAAAAATCTAAGGAAAATAATCGGAATAAGGGTAATATGAAGCAGGGGAGTGAGAATAGTGAGAGGGAAAAGAAGAGGAAGAGGGATGGCGAGGAGACTAGTGGAAAGGAAGCTGCTTCTGGAAACAATGAGGGTGAAGAAATAATAGAGTATGGACAGGTGACATTAGGTGATGATCAGTTAGAGGGGAAGAGGAAAATGTCAAAGGCTAAGGAGCTGGAGCGAGCTAAGAGGTTGGAGGAAGTGAAAAGGGAGAATCCGAAGGTAGCAGAGAGGGAATGGTGGAAGACTGCTACAAATAGGGCAATGGGGTTGAAGGTGCATGATGATCCAAAGTTGTTAAAGGAGAAAATGAAGAAGGAGAAGAAGAGGAAAGAGAAGCATGCAGAGAAATGGAAGGAGAGAATTGAAACCCGAGAGAAGT
Organism: Rauvolfia tetraphylla; assembly: GCA_030512225.1. NCBI lineage: Eukaryota > Viridiplantae > Streptophyta > Magnoliopsida > Gentianales > Apocynaceae > Rauvolfia > Rauvolfia tetraphylla. The sequence continues at coordinate 4,355,891 of JAJQKT010000062.1, forward strand.
CCAAGAAGGAGAGACAGGAAAAGAGGAAGGAGAATATAGCTGGGAGAATTAAGGAGAAGAAGATGAAGAAGATTGCCAAAAGGGAGAAGAAGCTCATGAGACCTGGGTTTGAGGGGCGGAAGGAAGGGTACATTACTCAAGATTGAGGTTAGGATGCTTTTCCAGACCGCATTATTTATTTTCATTAACAATGTATTACACTAGTTGTAATGCGTCTCATGTTGGATGAGCAATACCATGTTTTCTTTATGGGTCTGCTGGCTTAATCAGCTCTTGTCAATTGTTTTTCCTCATGTAATTTGGCAACTACGTTAGGGACAAGAGAGGACTCTCCTCTGCCAAACTAATCAATAAATTTATGAGAGAAATTACTTAAAGCTATTGATAGAGATGTGAGCTGATGTATGGTTATTGGTCGTTGAGTTGAGTACTCAATGTGGTTGCTGTTCATAGATAACCACAACCTCTGCAGACATGAAAGTGATTGTACAGCATTGGATGCTGGCATTACTGACATCTTTTCTTAGATAGTTGAAGAAAACTAGCTATGCGGAAATTCTTGTTAGTATCAGGATTTGTTGCTTGCCTTAGTGTTATGAATATTTGAGTCATCCGCTTCTGCTTATTCTAGAGCTTTCTTTAGTAAAAATGCTGTGGATCGAGTGTAGCTGGTAATTTTGAACAGCCAAACACCTCCTGTTGTAGTCAATGTCAATTTTGCATTTCTTCTGTAATGAATGGCGTATTAAACTCTCAAACTTATCAATTAGATTTGCAAGTGGAAGTTCCAAATTCTATCTTGGCATTTTTTATCCAAAATAAATTATTTAAAGCACGGAGTAGATATCTTTGTAGCACTTTTCTTATGACTTAATATCAGGCGTTTCTTTTCTTATGCAGAAATTCTTGTTAGTATCAGGAATTGTTGCGGGATCACATTTAACTGGTAAATTTTAACAGCTAAACACTTCCTGTTGAAGTCGATCTCATTTTTTTTTTATTCTTCTGTAATGAATGGCTAAATATTAAACTCTCAAACTTATCAATTAGAATCATTTGCAAATAGAAGTGCAAATTCTTTCTTGGCATTTTTTATCCAAAATAAATGATTTAAAGCATGGAGTAGATATCTTGTAACACTTTTCTTATGACATAATAATAGTGAAAAACTAGTACATAGAATTACTAAAAGATGCTTAATCCTATTGATGAGTATGCTTATTAGAATCTTCAAACCTGCCCAATTCCACTGCCTATAACAGGTTGAAATTGCTCTAGTTCCTTTTTCATTGCTAGTGTATGGGCTTAAAAATTCACTAGTGCCAACATTACAACGTTGTGAAGGATGAAAAGGAAAAAAGAAATAAAATGAAAGAAAGAGAAAAATAATGCATTGGCTGAAAAACATTTCGATAAGACAAGTGATCTTAGAAATTATGTGCAAAGAAAGTAAGCAAAAATGAACAAGAATAGTTGATTGAATCTTAGAATTTATCATTCATGTTTATGTGCACAAGAAAGTAAGCAAAAGTGAACAAGAATAGTTGATTGATTCAAGTACTGTTACTAAACTAATTAGTAACTTGACGGTCATAGCTCCTTTGGACGTTTCTTTAATGATTCGGAAAGTGAGGAGACCAAATTGAAGAATGAGAAGCAGTCAATGGTTGAAAGAAGACGTTTATCTGTCCTTATGGTCTAATGAATATTGCCCTTTTGATTGTAGATATTCTTAAAAAGGCTCTCTTTTGTATGAAAATCAGTGGTGTTATTTCCTTAACAGAGTTGTATCCTAGTATTATCTTTTTTCTTATCTTCTACAGTATGAGTCCACCCTTATTATAAACCAATTTGACTTGACGAAGCACAAGCCTTAAGCATATAAGTTAGAGTGCAAAATGCAAGGGCAGCACTTGTTTGCCCATGTACCCATGTATTTATCTTCACTTGTCAAAAGGCTAAGATAAGGGGGGAGAAAAGGTCAGTAGAGTATATTTTCATTTATTTCAATTTGCTTTTATCAGCAACTGTCAAGTTTTTATTATGAAACAATGGGTTTTACTTCCACGAACATTTTCTCTGAGTTAGTGCAGAGCAGCACTTCTCCCTTTTTTTTTTTTTTTGTTTTTCCTCCTCCTTCACCTAGTAGTAGTACCAGCATCCTTTCCTATGTCTATCCTTTTCTCCTCCTTTATCCTTATTCTTCATTGTTTGATATTCAATAGCTCGTTATAATTGGTTATTGTTTATGTAGTGATCTTGTACGCCACATACTCCCCTTTTTTAAAATGAATATTTCAAGTTATGGATGCTATGGGGCATGTAATAGTTGTATACCTGTAGTTACTACTTTATTGTATCATTGAATTTGGCATTGTCCATCTAACCTAGCAGTGTGATCTTTCTGTAGAAAAAGAAAAAGAGTGTGGAAATTACAAGTCCTGCTTTGGTCTCTGTTATGGCACTTATTTGAGGTTTATGGTCAACCGTGTTTGATGGCAGGACATGCAAGATAGGGATGATGGGAAGCCGAATAGCTAATTTCTTTATCTACCCTAAAGAACCCTGAAGTTCTCTTCAGAGGGGCTGAAGTGATCCTACTTCCCCTTCAAGGCCAGGAAGTGTTCTTTCCCAACTTGACGAGACAGCAGTGGCTTTCCCAACTTGAATTATAAAATTGTTCTGTTTGTCTTGGAAACACCTAATATCTTGAATCCACACTTGCAGTCTTTCCTCCTTCTGCCCGTCCATACGATACAATAGATCCAGTTCCTGATCGATTTTTTTGAGCTGGAAACACTTGTGATTTTGAGCAAATATTGTGACCTTTGATCAAGTATGGTAGTTCAAACTATTTGTTTGGCTTGGAATATGGGCTTAATTCTTAAGATCGGGTAAATAACAGAAGACACTGTGTTATCATGGCGAATCTCAAGATGCAATAGGATAACAGGAAATTAGAGATGAAGCTGGACTATCTGTCATAGTGAAATCATTTGTCAAGATCATAGGACAAAGTTTTGCCGTGAAAACAAGACCAGAGGAGAAAGCTAAAGGGAATAAAACTTTCTAAGTTGCCGTTTCCTATCAATTTCTTTTGGTGCTTTCGCATATAATTTTGGCGCAATTAGAATAATTTCTTTCTTTACATTTTTTATGGGCCAATAGAACAAAAATTGAACTTTGGAGAATTCTGTTTAAGAAGTTGCCAAGAGGTTCAGGTCAGCTTACTCCTTTATGCTGGCACCCTTGCACGAGGATAATTACTGCAGCTCTTTTGAGAAGAAACCCACCTTTGGCTCAAGTTATGTTTACCCCCAGGGGTTATGAAGTTTTGTGTCTAATCACAAGAGTCCGCAGTACAAGAGAAACAAAGGATGCTTTTGGAAGCATCATAAGGTCATCTTATAAAGAGCCAAATACAGTTTTATCATACAAAAGGTCTATTGGACCCTAAGGGAAAAAAAAAATGCCCCAAGGTTATATAAGCGCAATGAATGGCTGACATAATGCTTGAGAAATACAGAAAAGTTAACCCAACTTCTGTGTCATTGTAATCATACATAACATGTATTTACTTCAATAAATGTGCCAGATCAGGGTCATCCAAGTCCAAATCCAACCAGCCGTTTAGCCTCATATACTCGATGTAATGTTCTGGTGGCTTTATAGCACGTGGATTTCTAGGTGTGAAGCGATGAATCCTCTCTAGATCCCGGGCGAGCCATCGAACATATGCCTGGTCTATTGGAGGCACAATCTTCAACAGCACTTCTTCCTTCTTTGGCCTTGCAGGCTTGTTTCCCATTGCACCTGATGAAATTTAAGTTGCCATCAGAAGAGAAGTACGATTCAAAAAGGCAAATTTTTAAAGAACCATAAGATAAAGCGTTGCTAAAAGGTTCAGCATTAAAACCCAAATCACATGTAATATGTATCCAAAGTTGACGCATGAAAAGAGCATGATGTTCATAGACCTTTTACAGAGACAGTATTCTTCAAGTAATGCTACTCAGTAGTCAGGCATCATGACCTTGTTGTATGAAACCAAATGATGAAAGATGTACAAATGTATGAGGATAACTAGCAAAACCATCAAAGATTCCACAACAATGATGCCGGAAGGATTATTTCATTATGGAAAAATGAGAGAATCAAAGAATGGCAGTTTGTTTTCTGCTTCTGCTCTTCCTTTTAGCTATCTTGGAATTGCTAAGTTGGCACAAAAGTGACTTGGTTAACCATTGGCATAAATGATTCTTAAAAACAAGATATAAAGCAAAATTCTCTGTTTCAGAATTAAAGGGCGTAAAAGGATTTAATTTGTCTTTTCTCATCATAATTACTAAATGTGGATAAAATGCACATCAAAATTGTGGTGTTAAATTTGAATAATGCATTTCTGGACAAAAAATTTGGACCAAGGTACTTATGATGTATGAATTCAAATCCTATTCCAGACTCAAGTTCATGATTCTTAATTATACAGAAAGTTCACCCTTGCTGAGATTTCAGAGAACTCTGCACCCAAAGAGAAAATAATACGGAAACTGTACATAGTCTATCAGAGATCTGATTTATCTATCAAGAAAAGTGAGAAAAATCACATTTCAAATCACAAGTGAATTAAAAACATGTGGCAGGAACATGGATGCTATATGGAAAAATCATATTCATTTATTCTAAATACACACTGCACATACACAATCACATCTATATGGAAAAATCATATTCAAGAACAGCAAATTCTCCAACGAAACACACTAAATAGAAAAAAAAAGAATAAAGAACAAACACATATGAAACTGTAGCTTTGTAATTCAGAAAATAAAATCAAAGTCATGCAATTTTAACTGCATAGATTGAATCCCAGCCATGAAAGAAGAAATAATTCCAGGAAAATGAAGAAAATTAGAAAGAATCTTGAACCTCTGTGGATATGTATATACTCCAACTTCTTTGAATGTAGAAAGAGGGTCTTATTGGGTTGCTGTTTATACAGCGGACAGAGCAAGAAGAGGTGGAAGGGTAGAAGCAGTAACACTAGAGAATTATCTGGAAGTGTCGCTCTATTAATCTTGTGGTGCCATCGGTTGTCAAAGGCTCCTTCAGAGTTTCGGTTCAATTAATCCTACCCGGATTATACCCGAAACCCAAAACACAATGCCGCAAATCGATTTGTTTGGTTTTTATACTTTTTTTACTATTTGATTTTTAGACTAATTATTATGTAATAGGATAATTTGGTCAATCAATAATTTTACCTTATTATTCTCTTCTTTTTAAAATAGAAAACTTTTTGACTATTTTAGTATAAATTTAAAAAGTAAAAAATAAGAAAATATTTTTATTATATTTTTAATTAATTTTATTAATACAATTAAAGTAAAAAAATTATATTTATAATTAAGATAATTTAAAAATATTTTAAATTTTTTAAAATTTAAATATTTTTTAAAATAAATTAAATTATTTTATTTTAAAAAATATAATACTTTTTATGACGTATTTAAATATTTTTTACTAAATTAATATAAAATTTTTATTTTAATTCTATATATTCTTTCTTAAAATTTTTATAACACATTCACATTCTATTTGTTTTTTTTAATTTTCAAACACAATTTTTATTAATGTCATTAATTTTGATCCATTCAAGCAATTTATTTTGATGAATCTTAAATAAAAATATTAACAGTTGGTGTTTTTTAGTTCAAATTTCAGATTAATTTCATTAAATTTGACTGAAAACTAAAAAAAAGTGCATTAAAAAACTCCGGTGAAACTCAAAATTCTAGGAGTTGTGTAACAGACAGGGCAAACCATACCTTGCCTGGGCTTTTTTCTAGTGGGTTTCCAACTTTAGCCCGAAGTCCGACCCGGATGTGAAACGGTTCCATTTTTCCCTCTCCATCCAAAAGAGCCAGCAAGTTATCGTCATTTACACTCCGAGCACTGCATGATTCTGTGAAATCGCGGCAGAAAATCATCATCGTAGCACCGCCGTGCACGGCCGCAGCCCGAGCTCCACCCTAACAAGTTTGCCTTCGTTTCTCGGACCAATATTAAACCTCCGAAGATTGAGAATGGATAAAAAGTACGGTTTACAGCTTAGGGTTAAGCCCCAGCAACAGAAGAAACCCGTGGCTAGAGCTCCACTTTCTAAACCCGCACTCGGTTTTGGTGGCGACGACGATGAAGATGACGTTGAAAGAGAAATCTCTCGGCAAGCCTACAAAAACAAGTCTCTTAAAGATGTAAGAAAACAAAAAAGTTGTCGTTTTGAAATCTGTTGAATTACTGATTTTCTTTCTCTTTTTGCCATGATTGACTGTAGGTTGAGGAGCAGCACAAGAAGGCGTTAGAGGAGGACCCCTCAGCCTTCGATTATGATGGAGTCTATGATGAAATGAAACAGAAAGTGGCCCGTCCAATTTTGAATGATCGGCAAGAAAGAAAGGTTAGCATTTTGAAGTTGATTTATGCTTATGTTTCAGTCGGTTTGTGTAACTGAATACTGTAATCTATTGCTACTGTGAATACTGGAGTCATACTGGATGATTCCTACACAGTAACTAGTTTTGAGTTTCATTCTTTATATGATCACTATTGCTTTTGCAAAAAGTTTTGGTATGCGTTAGCTGGATGCTTGTTTAGAAAGGATTAGCAATGCCTTCTGAATTATTGGTTAACGAGGGTGTTTATTTTATTTACTGGAGTCAGAAATTTTGAATGTAGACTGTGAAGTTTGAAGCATATTTATGGATGCGGTAACAGGCGGAAGTTAGTATCATGATTTCCCTTTATCTGAATATATAAAGACAGAAACTGAAGGTTGCGTAAACATCTGAAAAAACAAAGAAAGAAGATTACAATGCTGTTCTTCTCATGTTTGTCCAAAAGAGAAAGGAATGCAGAGAAAAAAGAAAAGAAAAGAAACACAAGTAAGGTAGAAGGGAAACATAAATTTGATTACTTGTAAAGAAGTTGGTTTTTGATTTGGGGTCTTAAAACATGTGGGTGTTCTAAAAGTGTCAGCTGTCTTGTACATATAGTTCACACAACATTTTAGGAAGTTATCCTAGTTTAGACATGCACTGGTTGTTTTCCAATTTATTGTGGTGCACTTCCCTCTCTCCTTGCTCTTTTTGTTTCCACAAGAAGGTTAATTTAAATGAAAGATTTTTCTCTTTTTTTGCTTCACCCTTGGTGAGGAATATTGAAACAATTTGAGAAAAGGGGGTTTATTAATCATTTGGATGGACTGAAATAACACACCTATAGAAAGACCGGAAGGTTGGACAATGCTCCTCTTAGGTTTTACCATATAGGAAGTTCTTTGGAGATTTGCGTTGGTTGCAGTATCATCGAGGAGGAAGGTTTCGGATATATATTTTTATGAACTTGGAGTTGGAGAAGAAAAATGGAGGATCACTCTTTGAAAGGATTGGTTGGGAACTCTTCAATTTAACTGATATCATTGTATTATGGAAGTATAACTTCAGCTCATATTTGTTGAGATTTAGTCACCAATTCAACATGCAACTTGAGTATTTTTGATGAATAATATAGAATAGATAAATTAGTAATAAATTATTTTTTGAGATATGCTTGGAAGCAGTTGCCGAATAGCATTTAACTCAAAGACAGCTATATCATTAGGTTATTTGAATGGCTATTGTCTAGATTAATTGACTAAACGTGAACAGCTGAGGATCGCTGGGACTAGAGAAGTAACAGATGTCTGTAATAAATCCCTTTATCAAAGATAAGCATAAGTGGCATATAGTTGATCTTTCTGCTGGATTGGTAATCTCTTTCTAAACAAACAAAATAAATATAGGAGCAAAAGATACTATTCACACGTTTTTACTAGGTTTCTTTTCTTCTCTTGTAAATCTCCCCTGGCCTCTACAAGGCATGTACTTGCCGGAACAAGGGAGAATGGTCTTAAGATTTCTTGTTGTTTTGCAGTCCCCCGCCCCCACTTTTCGTATATCTGTTTCCCTGAAATTATGTTTCTTTTTGAACTCACTCTTGGTTTTCTTCTTGCAGCCAAAATATATTCAAGCTCTAATTGAAAAGGCAAAACGAAGAGAAAAGGAGCACGAGGTAATTTATGAGAGAAAAATTGCTAAAGAGAGAAGCAAAGATGACCATCTCTATGCTGACAAAGACAAATTTGTTACAAGTGCCTACAAAAAGAAACTTGCAGAGCAGGCTAAGTGGATGGAGGAAGAGCGCCTACGTGAACTGAAAGAGGAGAGAGATGATGTATGTCTAAGTTTCCTTTCTTTTGTTTTACCAGAATTCATTAGACATTTGATTCAAAATTTTCCATTGATGTTTCTGCTGTGTTGTCTCTTTCTTTATGTTATCCCACCAGGAGTGCGGCTTTTCTATTGCATTTTTCTTTATTATATTATGGACCGTGATGTAATAATCTTTGTGTGCAAATATACACATAATGATTTTTTTTTTGTGTGTTTACATTATATATGTATAGGTGTCTGTGAAAAATAGGGTTCTTTGTTCACTTACTAGGTCAGTGTAAATGTTATTTTCCATCTCTATTGGACAATACGACCGCACATGTTAATTTTTGATTACTAATGAAAAGGAAAGGAAAGAAAACAGGTCTTCTTTTTCCTCCAGTTTCTCTCTGTTTCTGTGTGTCTTTCTTTGGTGTCATAACTCTCCCATGGATGATTAGCAATAATTATACCCATGAAAATGGAATCAAATAAAAGAAAATTATCAGATCATTCAGGAATAGGAGAAAACCTTCTCTTTTCCTGTCTTTGCAAAATGGATTTCCCTGTGTGACAAATACCTCCTTCCTGTGGCCGTGCAAGTCTCTGTACATATGTAGTTGTTTCTTTCTTCTTTGCAGCAAAAAAGGTCCAAATGTATTGATCTTAGTTGTGTTCACAAATGGTTGACATCAACTATCTACCTAAACAATTCTGCTGATGAGAATCACTAGAGGAGGGTTGACTATTGATGAGTCTTGCTTGTGCCTGAATATAATCTGATACAACCACTCATTTTTTTTCTAGTTCTCCATTTTTATTTGGATGTTTCTTGTTATCCAACAAAAGTAGTAAACTGCTGATCTTTAGAATTTGTGCTGTAGGTTGGCACAAAAAAGCTAAATGCATTGAATTATAACATGAATGCTTGTGTATAAGGTCAGAGATTAGTTTATGAATATGTATCACGTTTGACACTTATATTTCTCTTTTCTTGTTAGATGGTGCTATTCTTTATCCTTTAGTGCAATAGATTAAAGCTGTTGCTTTTACAAGGACCATTTTGTCATAACTGCTTATTCATTTATTAGTTTCCATGTTTGGTTGTGATTGTTTCTTATGCTAACTTTTGGTTCTTAGGAGCCGAAACTTGCTGATGTTGTAGTAATAATTTTATTGTGCTAGTAATTAGCTTCCTATATGCTTTCCCAAACTCATGGACAAAGCTGTATTTACATTTCATAAATTAAGGAAGCTACCAAAACTAGTTCAAATCATTAAAATCTTCTATGCATCCCAGAGTTTGGTTCCTTTCAAGCATATATCAGTGGTTGCATAGTTCAGGTAGTTGTTGGTCTTGGCTGATTTTCTAGTTAGGTTCCTTGGTAACCTTCCCCAAACTCACTGATGAAGCAGTATTAAAGAAAACTACCCAAAAAAAAATTCAAATTGTTAAAATGTTCTATATGTCCCAGTGTGTGGTTCCTTTCAAGCATATACTCCCTCAGTTTCAAAAATAGGCCGTTTTAGGAGAAGAGAATCTTCTCAAAAATACAAGTCATTATATAAATATATGTACCCCTATTTACTCTTCTAGTAATGTGATTTTTTTTTTGGGGGGGAAATGAGGGAAAAAGGATGTGAGGGAAAGTGTACTTTTAAGTACTTTAATAAAAATAATAACTTGTTTTCAGAATTCTTAATCTATGTGGGCAGGCTTAAAATGACATATCTTTTGAAACGGAGAGACTATCAATAGTTGTGTAATTCGGGTCAGTGTTGGTCTTGGTATCGAATCAGTTTCAGATTACTAAATGGAAACAGAAAGAGAAAAAAGCAATGGCCTGAGGTACAAAGGTTTTGCTTGTGCATTTTGTGTTTGAATTTTAGTTGGCAAACCTATTTTCCGGTAAAATCCAATGTTTTCTTCATGTTATGACGCACAGATCCTGCAGCTTAAGTTTATGTAGTCTTGCCTGTCATAATATGTGTAAGAATATTAAGCTGGTAGAATAGTTGAAGGTTTGGCTGGTATTTTGTTGTGTTGTTTCTCATCTCTCGCTGAATTTCTGTATGTAATCTGAAAGACCCTAGCATCTTAATGGTAATTTTAATAGACAGGCTACTTATTGATCCATGACACTAACTTAGATTTCAATCCGCTGGACTTCTGGTTTCATTTTAGGGAAATATCATCCTTAACTAAGGCTGCATTTGTTTTCCTTTCAAAGTGGAATTTTCTCCTCTCATATGAAAAAAGAGTTTCATATTCAAATTTATTTTTGGAGTAAACTCTCAGACTCAAATTTATTCTCTAAGGTTGCAGTTGTTGACCTCCTCTTTCCCTTTGGATTGCATTTCATCACATGCAATCCTCTGGTTTTACAACCAACAGGTGGCATTTAGATGACAGATTGTCAGTTGCAAGATTTGAGAGGAATTGAACTATTTTTAGGGACTGTATGGATATAAGGCATGCAGCCTGTTGGTGTCTTGGAGATCTGCAACAGTTCCGGTTTTCATGTTCAATTCAAGGGGTCCTAAGACTTCGTCCAAAATGTGTAATATTGGACCTGAGATGTGAACTGAGAATATTGTCCAAATGGACTTTTCAGCTCATTTTGGGATTATTTACAACGGAATTTGTGCCGAAGGGGAAACCAAATACACCCTAAAATTCCTTTGTGACTTCCTCTTTTTATAACTGAGTCTTCATCTATTCATCTACCTGCTGACTTCTTGAATTTCATTTTCCTTTGGCTGAGGATGTCAATATCTGAATTTCCCTTCACATACAAACAGAAAATGTTATGGAATGTCTGCTCGTTTATTCACGATATATTCGATGCCTTTTGTTAGTCTTAAGTCTTTGATTAGGGAAGTGCCCTTAGTCTTCCTTTTAGTATCTTATTTTGTGGGCTTCTTGCAGTCTTCTTGTTAGCATCGTATTTTGTCAAATTCCAAATGAAATAGTATGTTTTGTTTCAAATTAGTCTCTTTTCTACAATCTGCATTCTTGCAAATATTGCTCTTGTTAATTATGCTTGGAAATCCTTTTAGCTGTACTTTAGTATATTGAACAGTTGGTAACTTGATTCATGTTTCATTCCTCCAGGTTACAAAGAAAACTGACATTACTGATTTCTACTTCAACCTTTCAAAAAATGTTGCCTTCGGTGGTAGAGAGGCAGAGTTGAGAGGGGCTGAGGAGCCACATGAAGAACCAATGGGTAACTCACCAGAGAAAATCCCTTCCTCAAGCAATGCATTCTCTGAATCATCCAAGGTGATTAAGAGGCAAGAAAGTGAGGCTTCTCTTCCTCCCAGGGAACAGTCTGGAGAGGCAGAGGCCAAGCTTGGTTCTGATCCTTCTGGACAAGAGAAAACTATTAATGAATCACCAGCAAGTGAGAAACCGGGAGGTGATCATCACAAAAGAACTCAGGATGCATTAGCTGCCGCCAAAGAACGCTTTCTGGCACGGAAGAAGTCAAGGGAACAATAGCTCTCACATGCCATGGTTAGGTCTGACCCCCCCCCCTACTCTCCTTCCTCTTTTCTGCTGAGCTGCATTGGCTTCATTTTTCCTACATTCCTGTTCCTAATCAGTTAGATGTTGGGTTTGTTTGTGAACACACTCCAATAGGAATGGGAATCATGTTGTTGCATAATCAAACTAGTCGTGTAGTAGACCATCATATGTATGATAGAACTTTTAAAAGTTTCATCTCAGTCCCATCCTTTGCTTCTCCATTTATCAAGGGTTTTTCGCATTCGCAAGTGTCCTAGTTTCCTCTTCCTTTGTTTTTAGCTTTTTAAATTTTTTGTCTACACACATAGGTAGGGGTGTTCATTTGGTTTTTCGGTTCGGTTTCGGTGTTTGGTTCGATTTTTTTAAAATTTTACAAAATCGAAGTAACTGAATTTTTTTAAAAATTGAACCAAATCGAATCGAAATAATTTGGTTAAAAATTGAAATTGAAGAAAAGAAAAAAGAACATATTTGAGTAATATATTTTTAAAGTAATTTTATTTAAAAAATTATTTTTTATTAAAGAATGTATAATCAAAATATATTTATATATAATTTTTTAAATTTTTTAATTTAATTTTTAATTTGAGAATATGAATAAAAAATCGAATTAAATTTTATTTTAACTTAAAAAATAAATTGAACCGAATTAAAATTTTAAAAAATTAAAATCAAAATATTTGATTCATTTCAATTTTTCAGATTGTAATAAATAATGAGAACTTTTACACATAGGTCAGGTAAGATGCCTTTGGTGATAACCTAATGCTATGTGAATGGAAACAAAAACTATGAATTGTTCTTTGGCTTATTGGTCAGTCTTCCATGCGGCTTTGAAATAGCCCCCATCATGTTTTCAGTCTCGAGCTTAATGATAAAGAAAACTTATTAGATATTTTTAAGGACCAATGTTAGAAAAGGAGGGCTCCTATAGGTATGGGTACCGTCACAGTACCTTCAATTTGGGACCAGTGTGACTAAGTTATTCTGATATGTAGAAGTGTCCATTATTTGCTTCAATTTAAAAAATTGAACCAAATCGAATTGAAATATATATTTCGATTCAGTTTTTTAAATTTTCGATTCGATTCGATTCGATTTTTTAGGTTAGAATGAAATTCGATTTGGTTTTCAGCTTTTATTTTTAAATCGAAAATCGAACCAAAAAATTAATTTTTTAAAAAAATTATATATGAACGTATTTTTATAATGTATTTCTTAATAAAAATTAATTTTTAAAATAAAATTACTTCTCTTTTCTTCAATTTCAATTTTTAAACCAACTGAATCGAATTGGTTCGATTCTGTTCGATTTTTTTAAAAAAATCGGTTTGGTTTAATTTTATAAAATTTTAAAAAAATCTAATTGAAAATCGAATTATCTCACCGAAATCAAACCGAAAAATCAAATGAATACCCATATATGTGAAACTATTAGGTACAAGCCTCAACAGCTTAACCCCCAGTATCCAACCCTTCCCCCCAGATCCATATTTCCTCCTCTGGTTAGGTTCAAGGGACGTTTGTTGTGCGGAAGTAGTTGTGTAAGATATTCCATTATTCACACACACACTTGGTGATTGATCAGTTTAGGGAATTGGTAAACAGAATATGGAGATCTTATAGTTCTGCACTCTTTTTCTGAAACAAAGAAACCTTTTGAAAAAGAGGAAGATGATATGTTTGTGGTTTCCTCGTCTTTGTCCTGTATTTTTGGTTGGTTCCAAATATTTGTTTACTGCTTCAGCATGGATTCACTCACTGATTTTGGGTTATCAGGATGGCAATGTGGTGACAGCATTCTCAGCTGCTTTCCTAGAACTGAAATTAACTAGGGTCATTAAGAAATATTTTTTATAAGCGCAGCAAACATATTTTTCTTTTGTCTCTTTATACAAATATAGTTGTATTTCTCTTGTTCCTATTTTCTCTCATCCTTATTTTTTCTCAATTCTCTCATTCAAAACATCAAATTAGAACTATATTTGAAGGGTTTTCTCAGTAAATCTTGAACACAAAGTTTATGATAAGTATGTAAGTTTATGATAAGAAAAAAAGAAGAATATATTCGTTACACTTATTAATTCTCTTAAAAAAACTCGAGATAATTCTCTTTGGCTATGTTATTAATTCTCTTAAAAAAACTTGAGATAATTCTCTTTGGCTATGTTTGGATAGTGGAAAAGAAGAGAAACAAAAAAGTAGTGAGAGGGAAAGAAGAGAAGAGGTATAGTATTTGCAGTGTTGAATAGTTAATACGAGAAAAAGAAAAATAAACTATTTATCTATATATTTCTTCATATTTTTTTTAAAATAAGAATAATATAATCAATAAATCTTTCTAATTTCATTTCCTTCCATTTCCCATCACTTTTTAAGACACAAAGAAGACATAGTATTGCTTATTCCTTTGTTTCCCTCTCGTTCATTTTCTTCCCTTCCATCTATCTTTCTTCTCTCGTTCTCTCTATTCCGTTTCCTTCAGTTCAAGTGGTATTTTACCGTCTTACCAGATGAGTTGTTGGCTCCATTTTCATTCGCTTCCCTTACCGTGCCGTGGGGGTTTTCGACGTAAGGTGAAGGTGGTGGTGTATTTAGAAGGGGCCCAAATCCAACTGGTAATAGAACGATCAAACAAAATAAAACGCTCTTGATTGTTTGTGAAGAGCAGCAATATGTCTTCTCCCAGCCCAACTTGAAAGCGACGATTCACGTGTTCCGAAACGCTAACCCATGTGAACATGTGCATGAATGTTGCTGCTCTCCAACAATAAAGATTTACGCATTTTTTGTTACATTATTGCTAGGGTGTTTATTATTTAATGTAATTTAAAAAATTAAACTGAATCCAATCGAAATATATATTTCGGTTTACTTTTTTGAGTTAGAATAAAAAATTAAATTTTTAACAAATTATATATGAACTCATTTTAATAATGCATTCTTTAATAAAAATTAAATTTTTAGATAAAATTACTTCAAGAACGTTTACCGAAATATATTCTTTTCTCTTTTTTTTAATTTTGATTTTTTATCGAAGCGAACCGAATTATTTCGGTTTAATTTTTTAAAAATTTAGTTTGATTTTATAAAATTTTAAAAAAATTGAACTGAAAATTAAATTATTCTATCGAAATCGAACCGAATAATCGAATGAACAATTCTAATTTTGGCCGTCGGCGTGAGCGAGAATTTTGCATCAGACCAAAAAATGTGGCATCTTTTCTAAAGTCCGAAGCATTAGTAAAAAGCAGGGAAGTTGGAGAATCCAATAGGCCTTTTCTCTCTTTAGTAAAGTTCAGAAGGGGTAGCTTTTTATTGGACATTTGAAACGGAATGCTAATGCAAATGCATCCTTAAATTTTAATAATGAGTTTTTGTTTTTTTCCTTTTTGTGTTGTGTTATTTTTGTTGCAATTTTAGTAGTGTGTCAGTGATTGGGCCATTTAGGTGTTAATATTGCAATTGCTTTTTCAAATTTTTAAATATTTTGGAAACTAGTTTAATTTGATACTTACTAAAGAAGAAAAGGTTTGTACTATTGCAAAGATGATGTAGCAAGCACAAAGTAGTGTTTGGCTATCAAAAATTAGTCTTAAAACCAATGATATCATGCTAGAATTGTCCACTTTCTTTGAAGAGAAGTATTGCTCAAATGGAGAATGGTTGTTTTGATAAACAGTTAAAGTAGGATGGACGCACTTTGCGAATCAAAAAAGGTAAAAATGAAAGTAACCTTATTCAAAAATACAAAGAAACTTGTAGTTTCTTCCAAAGTTCCAAAATTCAGAGGTTTTGGTGCAAGATGCCACAGAACCTGTCTATAGTAAGCAATTATATTTAGAGAACATGAAGGATAAGATTTCGCCAATGATGATTGAAAAAGTAAATATCACTCGTTATCATCCCTTTTTCCTAATGAGGAGTCATCGATGTATTTGATTAGGTTGCTATGAGATGAAGCTATCCTAATTTTACTTCGCAAAGGAAAGAATCAATCTAACCACAAGTTATCACTAAGGTCTAGACTTCAAGAAACTCATAAACACATACCAAGTGGCTTTATATAAATCGTCGACCCTCATATAGTTTATTAGTAGTTAACCAATCTTAAAAAGTGTTGCCAAAAGTTCAATTTTCAATGGGCACATCCCAAACTTTTTTAGCCAAAACTTGCAATTCCATGTGAGTAGTAGCGAGCAGTGAGCACTCACATGTGAGCAATAATCCATTTAGTACCTAACACACAGTCCAAACCATATAATTTGCATGAACAACAAAAGGTGAAAGTTACATTTGAACAACGGAAAAGAAATGGGAGCCCACAAGAGGTTGAAGTGAACCTTCTTGGTGCCAAAATGTATGCAACCCCTATAACAACTATAGTGTTCATTATTTGGTTTAAATTAAAAATTAAATTGAATTTCTAATTTTAGTTTTATTTTTTAATAATTTTTTCGATTCGATTTAGTTTGTATAAAATTTGTATAAATCAGTTTGACTTTCGGTCTTAGATTTGAGATCGAAAATTGAATTTAAATTTTTTAAAAATATTTTATTATTTTTTTCATTATTTTATATTAATCATTAATCTATATTTAGTTTAACTCAAACTCTAGAGAATGTTTTGGATTAGCAAGAAATAAATTAGATGAAATAAGCCCAAATAATAACAACAAATAAAAAGAGAATGATTAAATTTTAATTGAGGAAGGGTGAAAGAAATTTGGTTCAAATCGAACCGAATCAAATAAAAATTGAAGGAATAGGTTCATTGTCTCAAAAAATTTTAAAACTGAATAAAAACTAAAATTTTGAATTGAAAATCGTTTGCACACCCCTAACCACAATAACAAAAATTTTATCTCATATATTACCTTGAGAGAGAGAAAGAGGAGAGAGAGTCGACCATTTTAATTATATGCACTTTTTTTCAAAATTAAATATTTATTTTCTTATGCAAAATAAAAAGCAAAGTAGATATTCATTCTTTAAATAAATAAATTATTAATTATTATGAAATATGCGATTTTCTTTTATCACATCTTTCTTTAATAGTGCTAGGTGAAACTCCAAATCAATAAAAGTTAAGAAACTAAGAGGCCAATCAGCATCGACATGGACTTAAGAGTAATTATGTTGAAGTTCATGATTTAGTCAAGAAACTTCCTTGTCACATATACGTACGAACAAAGCAGCATCAGATGCCCAAGTTTGTATACCGACAGAGACTAAATACTTTCAAATGTGTAACGTTGAAGTTTCGCATCAACTGCCTTTAATCTATTAATGCAATGCAATGCAAATTGGAGTCTCACTTTTTATAATAATCAACATCAAGCCAATAATTCAAGGAAAATTTTAAATTTATCACTCAGCGTTTACGTTAGAGTCAGATTTATAGCTCTATGTTTGAATTTGAGACTGGTAAATTCGTAGGATTAAGACCACCATGAAGGTATTTTAGTGGCAAAGTCTCTAGACTCCGGCGTGACTTTTGTGACTTTGAAGGACACTTACGAGTATTACGAGTTGGTGGTGATACACTTGATTCAGTAAGGTTAAACTGAATTAGTTGTTCCCTTAGCTGCAATAAAATTTAACCCCTGTTTTTATGAAAAAAGGAAGGAGTAAGGAAGGGTGGCCAACAGATACATTCAGATTTGACACTGTTGGGCATCAGATACCGTTGATTTTTGTGTTTTGGAAGCAAGAAACTTTCTCCAAGAAGCACTTACCGTCGTTATTTTCTGTAAGCACAAACTCATCAAGAAAAGAGGCAGCAGCTAACTTTGCAACGGCTACAGCTGACTCTTATCCAACATTGAATGCAATATTCCAAGATTTTCAACCCCACCGAACTTATCGTTCGCATGCTTTTATTTTTCCTTTTTCTTTTGGCACATACTCAAAGCCCTCTCAGGCCCTCAAACTCATGCACAAAATGACACCTTAGCACCAGCATTGTGGACTGTGGGAAGTGGCAGTGGTCATCATCCAGCCCCCCAAAAGATACCCAAGCTTGTCTGTCTCTTTGTGCCTTTGCGTAAGGCAACCTTGGTAGTATAATAGTTTTTCTTCATCTCTCCATCACTGGCACAAAGTTCAAGAACCATGGCTTCCTCTTCCGGTTTTCTTCCTTTTTGCTTTCTGCTCTTTGGTTTTCTTCCTTCCATTTCTTCGTCAACGTCCACAATTAGTATCCCTCTCTCATTCTCGAGCACAAATCAATCTGCACATCTGTACCAAAAGCTTGCTCACTTGGCTTCAGTTTCCTTAGCCAGAGCCCACCACTTAAAGAACCCTGATGAAAATGTAGCTGTATCCACCACTCCTTTGCTTCCTCACAGCTATGGAGGCTACTCAATTTCCCTCAGCTTTGGCACCCCATCTCAATCCATACCTTTTGTTTTTGACACAGGTAGTAACTTCGTTTGGTTCCCTTGTACCAAACGTTATTTATGTCAAAATTGTTCAGCTTATGCTATCCCTACATTCATTCCCAAAGAATCATCTTCAGCAAAGATTGTTGGATGCTTGAACCCAAAATGTGCTTGGATTCACAAGAAAACCGATGTTAAGAATCGCTGCCAAGATTGCCAATCAGCCAATGCGAAAAATTGTACACAAATCTGCCCACCCTACATCATTATCTATGGCTCTGGTTCCACAAGTGGGATTGCTCTTGCAGAAACTCTGGACTTGCCGAACCGAAAAGTCCCCAACTTTCTTGTTGGCTGTTCTCTTTTGTCATCCCACGCGCCTTCAGGAATTGCTGGCTTCGGTCGAGGACTTGTCTCATTGCCAAGTCAATTGGGCATCAAGAGATTCTCTTATTGTCTTCTCTCACACAGATTTGATGATACTGGTTATAGCAGCTTACTGGTGCTGGATTCTGAATCGAATTCCAATAAAAATTCAGGAAATTTGACCTACACACCGATGCTGAAGAACCCGGAGGTGGCCGGGAAAAGTTCACTTTCTGTCTACTACTATGTCTCTCTGAGAAAAATTAGTGTTGGTGGAAAGAAAGTTAAGATTCCACATGAGCATTTGGTGCCAAATTCTGATGGCAAAGGAGGGACAATAGTGGATTCAGGTTCAACATTCACATTTCTGAGCTATCCAGTGTTTGAATCGGTGATCAGTGAACTCACCAAACAAGTGAGACTCTACAAAAGAGCAGAAAAGATTGAATTTCTCGCAGGTTTAAGGCCATGTTTCAATCTTTCAGGGCACCAAAATGCAGTCTTGCCCGACATGAAATTCCATTTCAAGGGAGGAGCAGAGATGAAACTGCCATTAGCAAATTACTTCTCACTTGTTGGTGACAAAGAGGTGGTTTGTTTAACCATGATTACAGATGGTTTTGGTCAGATTCAGACAAGCGGGCCATCAATAATTCTGGGGAACTATCAGATGCAGAACTTTCACGTCGAGTATGACCTAAAGAATGAAAGATTTGGATTCAGAAAACAGTTATGCAAGTGATAGAAAAAGCAAAAGTTGCAGCAAAAGGGACTAATAATTGTTTATCATTGAACTGTTACATTACTTCTTTTCTTGTTTCTTGAGAGTAACTAAGATTGAATGTAGCATAGTACTTTAGAAAAGGGCACTGGGATTCTCTGATAGCAGCTTGAAAAGAAAGAATCATTGGCCTTTATGGGCTCTGGCTTTGATATCTTGAAGTGCCTCTTTGATTTGGGATATCCTAGAAACTTCAAAAGCTACCACCATCAGCAATTGTAGGACAATAGGCAGGTGATGGCTTATTAGATTAGCACTTCGATTACTATTTGTTTCCTACAATGAAAAGTTATAGTGTTCTTAAATTTTTTTAATTAAATAATAGATTATCAATTAATTTAAAAATGGCTAGACCATTAGGTACAATTAAAACAATCCTCAACTTCTCTTCCAATATGGTAATAGAAGAGTGTCAAGAGATTTAATAATGTTAAAACTATACAGATAAATAAATAATATTTCACATCCTGATAACTTAGTGAGTGACAAATACTAATATTAGTAAAATAAATAAATATATAACAATCTGTTATGAATTTATTGATGCCCAATCGTTGTCAGCACAACAAAATAATAATACTAATGTAGAGAGCTTAATAAAGAAATTATAATGTAGAGAATAGGAGAAGATTATAGAGATAAAATAGAGAGAAAGAACAAGAGATATTTATTAATTCTCTGAGAGTAAATCAATCAATGAATGAGTGTATACAATACCTTAGTCTAGAGCCCTATTTATAGGGTCATAATACAAGAGTTTATGAAAACTCAAATTCTAATGGGGAAAGGAAATCAAATCTGATTAGGAGTCATATTTTGGGAGTTCAGTTCTCTTCAGAAAACTGATTAATATGAACATCCACATATTATTTCATAACACTCCCCCTTGGATGTTCATAACATAAAAAATATGCCTCGTTAAAACCTTACTAGATAAAAACCTAATGGGACAAAAAAACTCTAGTAGAGGAAAAATAGTACATTATTCTTTATGTCATTATTACTCCCACTGATAAGAAAACCCTTTAAGGTTTCTTAACCGATACTTTTCAATCAAATGTTGCTATCGGTAAAGTTTTAGTGAATAGATTTGTCAAATAATCAAATGATCAAATTCATTACACATCAATATCACATCTCTTCTGGAACTTGTGATTAAAAATATACTTTATCATATATCCTTAGATATATTCCAAACTTTATTATCATCCAACAACATAGTTGAAATTCCTCCTTAGAGGATATAAATTTATCTCGAATACATTAATCATGATCAAATATATTCTCAACCAACATCATGAATTTCTATTACTTAAACATGAGTTGAAGATGTGGCTGTTATAACCAACACATGCCTATAAATGCATAGTTTATATGGATCATATAGGTAATTTATACATTGCATATCCATATCAACAGGAGTTGGTTTTTCTAAATATTCGAGATAAGTTATCTCAAGCAGATTCAAAAGCAAGCTTAATGCCGTCCAAATTCATTGGGTAGAGAAGAACTAGAATAGATATATGCTTGTATGCAAACAAGTGTATTTATACTCTAAATTGCAGAGTTATGGTACTTCAAGACCAAATAGTTCTTCAATATCCTTTAATAGATATAAAGGATCTTACATATAATAACCCAATAACAATTAATGTGCTATGTCCATTCTAAACATTTTCAGGATGTTCAATCAAAACAAAATGTTGACTTTTTAAAATGTTGATCACAATACATGCTCCTCTAAATTCTTCAGGAAAAAAAAATCTTGATTATCAAATCATTTTTTCTTTTCAAAATCAAGAGATCAATCACACTTCAGGCGTGTATCAAAATCATATATCTATAGAATTTATATATTTGTCCCGTTTGGATATTTATCCAAATAGAAATATCTATAAGTAGAATATTATACTGACTAACTCTATAGGAGTCAGACAAACAATCAATATGCAATATTATGCAAATAAATAATATTTTGAACTTCTAGTTCATTAATACTTGTGCATAGATCAAGATAATAAAAGTCATAAATAATATCCTCTTTTAATTATGATTTTCTCCCCCCTAATGTGGGGAACACTATACCAATCAGTAGATTGTATAATGAGGATATATTCTGATAAAGAAATACATATAGCGAGTATAGCTATGTATAGAATTTCTTTATATATGGATATACTCAATCATTCTTTCAATAAAAATTCACTAAGACAATCTCATTATATTCTACAGGAACAATTATATGCTTCAAACATATTGAGTCCATCAGGGACTTCAAATATAAGCTCTATTATCAAATGATAACAAATATAAACACATATTAAGTGTTATCATGCACTATTATATCCACCAATATAAATATATTTCTTCGTTATCAGTGCCAGATTTTACGAAGAATCATACGCCATAAATCATGGCAATATTCACTTTTATGGTTCGAATTTTATAAGAAAATATTAATTGCTATATCTTTGGATTACACTTCAAGTGTATAATTCCTGCTGAGAATACATGTACAATTCAAGTGTACTTATGAATAGTTTAAAAGTTTCATATTTTTCATGTGAACTTTATCATTTCGAGTCTGCAGACCTCGATTTGAAAATTCTCAACATATTATGCGCATTAATATCTTTAAAGTCATACACTTGAACGATTTCAATAGTTTCCAATCATGTTGAGATCTCATCATTTATCACAATTTTCAGGTACCTGAATTTCTTCTAAAAATAATTTATCAATCATGTTTTGGGAGAAAAATTCTGTTGGAATTACATATCCTCGATTTAACATATATGACCATCTTAAGCCTTTACTCCAGTGAGGAGTTTGTATCTTTGGAATCGACTTATCTACCACATTTCAGTTGTGTCTCAAATTTATTTGTAGTGGTAGATTATCCTTCAAGGATATTAAATAGGAGCATTCTTTACTGGATGTTGGTCAATTAATAAACCTGGCTATATAAATTATTCTTTGAATTTCTGTTTCACGGTATCTTCTATGAGGATCAAAATAGAAGATCAAGATGAGACACATACTAATATCTTTATCCAGCCTCATAATTTTCTCATCTTTATGTTGGAGTAACATATTCAAAATTAACAAAATACGGATCTCTCCATTGAGATTTGCTCCCAACATATTTAATAATCTCTTTGAGAACCCCATCTCATTACATTTGTGGTGGAGCAACATACATAGTGCATCTCTAAATTTAGGATGGGAAATATTTAGTTTCTGACCACAAACCAACTATTATAAGGAGAATTATAATGTGTTGGCAAAATACGAAATAAGTGCTAATATATCACAGTCATGAACATTCTACAGGATGTTCAATATTTATCTCAATACAACCAGTATTATTAGGACAAATTATGCTTTTGGAAGAATCTTAAAACATGAGCTTATTATCAATAAATTGTGCAAACTTCAGGTTATAAAAACAATAATATTCATAAGACTATTTGTTGATGCATCAACTAATAATTTTTCATATTCATCCCAAAATAACACATTCAACCCCAAGTAATACTGGCAACTTTTAAATAAAACAAGTAGCACATATAAATTCGTCATATTATGAAGCTTCTGGTTCCATAATAAATTCATAATCATTCTTCGTATTTTAATGATCCGGGATGGTCCAACCGGTCATGCCAACTAATAAATTATTTATGAGTAAACTTTAAGTTTACTCAATATTGTATCTCAATTTTTTAATTCTATGCAATATACATCAGGAGAGATGAATGGTAGTATTTATAATTGACATATATTTCTTGTCATAATGGTAATGCATATGTCTCAAAACTTCATTCATCCAATGTCTTGATATACTGATAATATAATCAATGCTCAAAAGTTTTACGAGATTATATGCAGAATGCTGTATTACAACAATTGACCATTAGGTGAAGATTTAGTAGCTCTTCTAGAGCTTTGAAGCAATTAACTCTTCTAGAATTATTTGATCAATTAGTTCTTCAGGAACCTTGCACTACCATTTATAATTTGGACATATATTTTAAATTTTGTCTAAATAAACAACAAATATTATTTAGACAAATTGTATCTTCACCATTCTTGATCCAAAATAAACTAAAATAACATAGGAAAGTAGCAATTCAATAATTTAAAATTTTGATTGACATTCAAACTGTTAAAAACTCTTTCTGGATATTTAAAAGAATTAGCTACATACACATGTGCCATATTAATATTTTTAATACAAGCATCATTATTATCAGTAGCATGATTTAGGGAAGTAAAGCAATATCAATAATTAATAGAGATTCATAACATGCTTGATGTACTACAGGTACGTGACAAACTTTCATATTGCATCAATAACATGTTAGAATTATTATTTTTCCTTTTTCCTTCTCATTATTTTCTCACTTCTGGTGAGTATCTATTCACTGGAAATTTAATAAGTCATTCTTATAGTAGAAGAACAAAGTGTATTTGTACTAGCTGCGACAAAAATCCCGTATATAAATATATTATAATTTCTAATGTCATTCGCTTCAGGGAATGATATAAAAATATTTGGTCGAGCATCAAAATATTTTATCCAGGACTCATTAGTCTCAGAAGATAT
This sequence comes from Rauvolfia tetraphylla, assembly GCA_030512225.1. Lineage (NCBI taxonomy): Eukaryota > Viridiplantae > Streptophyta > Magnoliopsida > Gentianales > Apocynaceae > Rauvolfia > Rauvolfia tetraphylla. The sequence goes on from JAJQKT010000062.1 coordinate 4,379,811, forward strand.
AAATTCCAAATACTTCTGAAAAACTTTTTCCAGATATTGCTACTACATGAGCATGTTAGAAATATGAGAAAGGAAAATTTTTTTATTCATCACATTACTAGTGATATTTCTCCTTATAACTTTAATTGAGGAGAAATTCTAAAAGTAATAAAATTTTACATACTGATAGATAAAAATCTTTTAGCACACTTATAACAAATCATCACTAGTATTTATATAACAATCATCTTCTGGTGATTGTATGTTTCGTTCACAATTTGCTAGTAATCAAGTGGCTTTGATGCTTTGTATTTCTTAAGTGGTATCTTCAGGACTCACAATATTCAGATGCATATATTCTAATAGCCATGACTATATGAATTATTCTTACCATATCTGTGTCTATATCCACGGCATCGACCATGACTACGACCTCTTCTAGGGCCATAACAATTGGTTCTAATATATTCACTCACAGATTTAAAGTAAACTGTGTTTTTGATAGAATGACCATCTTCTGGTAGTCAAATATTTCTTTTAGATAATTCCATAAAAAAATGGATCTTTCACAATAAGATCTTCCGCCTTTAGATTCTCATAAAAATTATGGTGGTGAAAAATTATGGCTTTTATACGATTTTAAGATGGTGTCTGCCAGACCCATTATATCTCAATAAATTTGAGTATCTAATGTCTATAACATATAATTCTTTCTATAAATATCAAGAGTAAAAAAAAATGAGTTTTGAAAAAAGTTTGCCATGAGAATTCAAAGATAGAAAAATACCTCTTTTTCTCTTGATTAAACTCTCAACTTCGGTGGCAGAGACTAGTACTGATAACGTGTTATGAATTTATTAACGCGCAGTCATTGTCGGCATAACAAAATAATAATACTAATGTAGAGAGCTTAATAAAGAAATTATAATGTAGAGAATATGAGAAAATTATAGAAAGAAAATAGAGAGAAAGAACAAGAGATCTTTATTAATTCTCTGAGAGTAAATCAATCAATGAATGAGTGTATACAACACCTCAGTCTAGAGCCCTATTTATAGGGTCATAATACAAGAGTTTATGAAAACTCAAATTCTAATGGGGAAAGGAAATCAAATCTGATTAGGAGTTATATTTTGGGAGTTCAGTTCTCTTCAGGAAACTGATTAATATGAACATCCACATATTATTTCATAACACAATCTTCTTTGTATTAATTTTATTGCAAAAATCTTTCATACAAAATCTTTCAACCATATCAGTAAGAAAGATTTATTTTCAATATCTTCTTTAGAAATCAATAACTTAAAAGATTATAGATTTATTAATAGTCTTAAAAGTTTCTTTAGGAAGAAATATATGACCGAGATAGGGTCCAAATTTGGTCTAGGTTGGTAGACACTTCTAAAAAAAGAGAAATAAAATTCAAAATTAAAAAGAGCTAAATTAAATAATAGCTTGTAGTTTTGAATCTTGACAAAAATTTTACAAATAAAAGCTTATTATGATTCGTAACAGAAAAAAAGTGTGAGAAAAAAATAATAAAAGAGATCTGATCAAGATCCGGGCGAAGGTTGAGGCCTTTGCTCAGATCTGGCCGGTTCTAGAGAATTAACTAAGAACCTGGACAAGCAAGAAGAGAGAAGGAGAGAGAACTGTCTAGAGAGAGAACTGTCTAGAGAGAGAAAGTAGGTAGTGTTCTTAAAATTGATGGAATAAGATTCTTATAGTATGATTGTATAGAGTTTAATTTTGAGATTTTTATTTTAGGTTTTATAAAAATTAAATTGTTTGTGAGAGGATATATAAATTCCACACTTGAAATTTTAGATTTGATTTTAAAACTGAAACCTATCCGACATAGCAAATTTATTTATGTATTTTTGGATTCGTAAGTCGTGACAAGTGCAGAACAAGAAAATTTCAATTCATTGTGTTGGCATGAGACGTGACAAGTGCAAAACGATCGATAAACATAACAAGGCAGTATCACAAATGCTCTCGTTGGTCCAGTCGAATTATGAACTAATCATGAGGTAGCTCAATTCATTTCTATTTAAGAAGTTGAAGATTTATGAATCATCTGCTGCTGCCTCTTCTTTATGAATAGAATAGGCTGTACATAATTGAACAACTTTATTTATTTGCACATGCAATTAATTGAGAATACTGTTTCAGTTTCTTATTGAATAGTATTCCTGATGGAAATGAACGGAGGGAATTAATGGGCACTTGCTTGCACAGAGAGCTGACAAAACAAGGCCAATGGGAAACACAGAGACACTGTATATTTTGGTGAAATTTTATGATATGCAATAAAGGGAATTTTATTTTCTTAAATATCTTTTCAGATTTTCTACTCTTGACGATCTAAAGCCTTATAGTTTGACTTTATTTTTGAATTGGAAAAAGCATAAAATGTTGAGATAAGCATATCACTGTTAATCTATTGCTTTCCAAATATTCCCCTGAGCATTTGGACAACATCTCAATTTCGCCCAATAATTTTTTTTATTTTAATTTTATATTTTCTTTCACAAATAATTTATTTTTTATGTAAATTCAAGATAAAAATAATTTAATATCAAATAATATAATTTAAATTTTAAATTTAAAAGTATATAATTAAAAAAGATTGCTATTTACAAAACTAGTTGATTGATATAAAATAATTTTTGATAATTTTAATATTTTATAATTTTTTAAAAATTAAACAAAAAAGAAATAAAAAGGAAAAAACAGGGGAAAAACTTGGGGGAGGTGGGACGCCCGCCTCTGGGGGTTGGCGCAAGCCGTGCAACCCCGTCCCCCATTTGTGCCAACAGAAGGGGCCAGGAGACCCCTAGTTTTTCCCTTTTTTCCTTTTTGTTTCTTTTTTTTTTTAAATTTTTCATAAATAATAAATATTTTTCTAATAATTATTTTTATTTATTTTCTATATTTTTAGTTATTAAAATATAAAATTGTATATAAAATAATAATTTAAAATTAATTTTAAATTTTAATTATAATAAATTATAATTTTTAATATTTAAAATTTTCTCTTAATTTTAAAAAATTTAAATAAGTGATGAAACTCAATCGTTACAATTTAAAAGAAATGATGAATCTTGAATTAGACCTCATTATATAATAATTATTAATAAATAAATAAAATAAATATTACGTAATAAATTTTAAGATCTTATAATATTTGAAAGATAAAAATATTAATATTATTTTAAAATAATTTTATATTAGTAAAATCACTCGTTTAGTGCTTATCTTTATTAAATTATCAAACACATTCTTAATAAATTAAAGTTCGTATATGAATAATGAAAACAATAACATAAATACTAAACATAAAATGGTTTTACAGGTACATGATAATTTTTATATAATGTTTAACTTTTTTTATCCTAAGATCTATATAATTTATTTATTTTTTAATTATTATTATATAGTATGTGCTAACAGACGGTCAAGATCAACCATTGCATTTGAATTTTATTGACGTTAAAGTAAATCAAGTTAATTTAAATTTTTTATTTTATTTATTTATTTGTTTATTTTATTTTTAATTAAATTTTTTATTTATGTGAGAGTTTTATTAATTTATTCTAACTTTTTAATTGAAGTGTTTATTTATTTTATTAAGTCTTTGATTATTCTAAATACCTATTAACAAACGAAAAATAAAAACTAGTAAGAAAAGGGGGTTAGGGGTGGCACTTGGGCCTACTCTCTGTGGCACTGATCTTGGACGTCACTCCTTCTTATATAGGCGCCTAGGTGTCCCATACTTTGCACTGTGCTAGTTTTAACACCCCACCATATTAAAATTTTTTAAAAAATAATAAAAGAATAAAATCTATCCAAAATTGTCATATTACAATAGAACTATCATGTGCTTAGCAATAATAAGATAATATAGATATAACGTCAAAACATGAACCAAATTTTCTATTCGAGCCTTACACATAGGTGTGGAATGCGCTTACGCTAATGAGTTAACAATTGGTTTTTACCATCTCAAAATTATTTAAATGAGCTTACAAAGATGAGTTTAGGCATATATCAATAATTGGCCTCTTTTAAGCATAACTAGCTCATTTGGAGGCCCTTCCTACCCGAAAGTAGAAAAGCTTGGGCCAGGTGGAGCTCTCCAGGAGACTCCTTTCAGGCCTTTGGGCCTATAAAGAATCCATTCCCTATTTTTTATCAGCCCGTTCTTATAGTTCCGAATATTGGTATATTTCCTCTTCAGCATTCTGGAAATTCTGCCGTGCAATTTAAACCACTTCGTGTATACTCGAGAAAGAAATGGTTGAAGCTCCGTCATTAATCTCTTTATGCTTGGATACGATTGCTGAACAAATTCTGAGCGGTATTTCTTGAATTGTTGCGAGCAACTTACACAAATGATTTATAGAAGTACAATTTTCCCTTTTTTTTTTTGAAAAAATATTCTAATGTTTTCAGGAGAGGATGATATTATAGCAGATGTTCTTGGACTTCCATCAGAACTGCTGGATTGTTTGTTGCGACGCCTCAGTCCATTGGCCTTGGAAAATTTACAACAGCAGTTGTTAGTACTTTCTATCATTTCCTATTTACTTTGCATATTACTAATTTCGTTGATTTAATGCGGCACAGTTGAATTTTCTTAAGTTCAAATGGGTTTGAAAATCATATTGGATGTATAAAAATGTGTTCCCGTGCTGAAAATTTGAATTGGACTTTCTGGAAGTATTTTGAGTATATGTTTTGTACAAGGAAGAATTACTAAATAGATGGCTATGAGATATTGTTTTTGGGGGGCGGGAGGAAGAAGTAATGATCTAGCTTGACGTTGAGGTGTCAAAGATGGAATGCCAGTTTGGGACGGGCTAGTAAGTTATAATTGTTCATTGTAGGCATGGTTAAGAATTTGCCAACTTGGTATTTATGTTTTGCCTTATTCATATTTTGGTTGATATTACCATTTAGCAGCGTTCAGCTTAAATTTGCAGAAAATGTTAATTGGTGTCTTGTCAATTTTGCTAGGGGGCGCAACTTTTAGTCTTGGGGTTTGTCACGGTTTAAATCTTTCCCAAGATGTGTTAGTTTGTTATCTGGAAGGATTTGATCTACTTAAAAATGATTTTGTGCCAGTCATTCAGAACATTTAAGTTTTAATGGCATGTACACAGAGGTGGATAAATGGCTCTAAGTATCTCAAGGGAATTTCTACGTAAATTGGACCTTCTTTCGGGGTTGTCTATGTTAATATCCAATATCCAGAGTGTAGGGTTTGAAATGCATTGATAAAAAGTTTTGAGAGCCAAAAGAAAACTCACTCTAAGCTGTAGGAGCTAAGTGACTCTCACATCTTCCTTCTGTATGATGGTAACAGACTGCCATGAACATGATCATTTCTAAAGTAGTTTCAAGGAGTAAACTTGACATTATTCTACTGAATTTTGTTAAAGAAAGTGTATCTCCTGTCTGGTACTGATTAGGCCATGTCGTTAATTGCTCAAGAATAATCTGCTTTCATTCTTTTTAAGTTAAAACTTGTTTTGAGCTGTTATTAATTGTTTTTCACTTCTAATTTTCACTTAAAGAAAGGCCTAGAAAGCTTCTTTGGGGAAACTATCCTAGTGGTGCTTTCCAAAATTGTTTTTGATTATTAATGCTGCTGAAAATAGAAACTTTATGTTAGTTTCTAAAACAGACTTTTTCATTTTTTCAAAGCACTTTTATTTTGCAACAGGTTTAGCAACGTAGAAGAGGCCCTTAAACACAGGGTGGAGTAGACAAATATCAAAGTTTTAAAGCTAGAACTGAATCTGGTGAAACTTTTAAGGGCTTCTGCTGTGATGCCCTCATATTTCAGGGAATATACCATAACTGGTCTTCTTAGTCCTGGAAATTTATAGTGATTGCTGGCTTTTTAGTTCAAATAAATGCAACCTGCTATAGATGTTTCAATCACCTCAGTAAGATGAAACTTGTTTTGGCAAGCACATAACTGGAACTTATCATTTCGCCAGTACATTAGTTCATTTTGGCTTAGTGCATCATTTATCTGAAGAGCTGACATATAATGTGAAATGCAATATGAATCTCCTTGTCCAGGCAATTCTGTACAACTGAGGATCATGGAACTGGAGATTGTGATTCAGGAACTCGAAGAAAGCGTAAAAGGTCAGGAAAAGAGGCATTTCCAAAAATCTATTATATGTGTACACGGGCACACACAAATATGTAGTAGTTACTTATCAGAAATATATGTGTGCGTCAAGCTTTAATGCATGCATAGTTACTATTTTATCAGATGGTCAAATTTTGAAACAGCATGGAAGGTGCTATATGAAGCACGTTGGCCTAATCTTGGCACTACATATTGTTCTGTGAATTGTTTGGCAAAGAAAAATGGAGGAGAGGATGAATTGATAGATGATTGGCGGCAGATGTACTGGGAAAGACATCTGCAGAAGTATGCATATCTAACTGAAATATCTCTTCAAAAATAACTATTCATTTACTATTTGGTGTCTTTTCATAATATTTACAAGAACAGCAGTTGCCTTGATGCAGCAGCTGAAATAGCTTTGCTCCCGCGATATGATGGGAGTATTGGGGAAATAGAGATTCCAGGTGACGTGCGGTGTTTGCTTTTCTTTTTTTTAAAAATTATTTGTCTTTTTTTCCTTGTTTCTCTTGGGAGAAATACATAAGGGATGTGGAGAATGTTTAACTGATATGCAGCAAATTTGCTTCAACTATTTTTGAAAGTTTACACATAAGAGCGAAAATTTATGCCTTGCAACTTGAGGCCTCAAACAAAGTCACCTGATATCACTACTCGCTCAGTTTAACTCTCATTTTTTATAGTGATAGTAAGATTTTCTTTTTTTGGAATATTTTGCAGATATATATATATATATATATATATATATATATATATATATATATATATATATATATATATATATATATATATATAAAAGAGAAAATTTCCCTAAATTTTATCTTGGTATTTCGATAAAGCTACTGATCAGTATAGTCGAGTAGCTTTAATGCGCACCTTTAAAGTAAAATGGTGGGCACAATTCAAGATACAAGAAACTCTTATCTTCTTCTTCCAAATTGGTTCCTGACATGGTCCGAATTCTTCGGACCTGATGAAAGAATTTTACCTCCTCCCGCAAAAACCATTTATGACAACTAACAGTCTATTTTTTGTTTAACATTATATAAAGACTTAAAGATTCTCTGTTCTGCAGCCCCACTTGCTTGCACTGTCATTCAGTATACTAATGTAAATTCAAGATGATTTACGTGCCACCGTTTAACTTCCTCTGCCTAGTTTGATTACTTCATTGAGCACTTCATCTCATTAAGGATTCTGCCCCATATTGTGTATTGCCCTGTAAATTGTTTAAGCCTCTATCAAATATAACCCTGCATTTCTGTTGTTCGACCTTAAAAGTGTGAGGCTTATCATGATGAGCACAAAGTAAGAAAATGTTTAAGGAGCTAAGTTCCTGGTAATTTTCAAATGATTTAAGTTATCTTGCAGAAGTACTGAACATTGAATTGTCCATATGGGCTTGAAAATGACTGTTAGAGAAGAGAAGGAAAATAGTTAGTGAAAAGATTTGCCAAAGTCTCAATATGATTGTGGACATATTTTTCGAAATTCAGAAAATGGCTAGATTTGTTTAAAAGATTTTCCTGGGAAGTACCAAATGAGAAGCTAACTAACTCACTTCTTGGTCTATGCAGCTCATATATTGAGCTCCTTGGATTGTAGGGGAAACATGAGAAAGTCATTGGATCTCTCAAAATTTTCAGATCATTGTCAAAACTATGGATCACATTCCAGGTAATATATGGGTTCAATTTTGAATTGGAGGAGAAAGCCCCTTTTATCATTAAATATAAATTTTCGTATTTCAAATATACTTTTATGAATACTCAGTCAAAGCCCCTTTTATCATTAAATATAAATTTTCGTATTTCAAATATACTTTTATGAATACTCAGTCAACTTGGATTTATGTGCTTACTGATTCTATGGAGCTTATGTCCTTTGAATGTTAAAGTCTGGTATATAGACATGATTAGATTACATCTATTTTTGCAGGTCTCTGAGACTTCCTGGTGCTCTTTGTGTTCCAGAAATTTGTGTAAGTAGCATGTTCGACTAATGGTTCTAGTTCTTCTAGTTCCTGGTCAAGTACCATATGAGTTGGCCAAACTTTTCTCTGAGTTTTTGTCTGTGTTGTGTAAATTGCTTGAATGCAGAGAATGCTTGGGACTTTCCTCCTTTTCCAAATATTGCATATGAATTTTCGGGAAAGCTATATTCTTGCACTTTGGGGTTCTATGTATAGGCTGCTGGAATCACTGTAATGGAGATATGTAATTGATATTAGGAACTTAAGTGACCTTAGAGACCCTTTGATTTATTGATTTTAGGGCTTGTAAATATATCTGCAAGAATCTTTGAACTGAAAAGAATTCACTTCGCATTTGTGCCTTCTTTTGCAACGATATTCCACGAACTACAATGGAAATATGATAGAAGATACCATCTGGTTATATATTTGAAATTTAGAAGAAAATAATTCCAAATACTTCTTCAAGTAAATAAGTGCAAAATATTCCACCCTATCTTCACATCCTCCAGTTTTTTATTCACTTGATATTATAGGCTACCTCCTGTAGTTATCAAGGGATTCGAAGTTCTCAGCAAATCTCTAATGCATTAAATTGTTCCTTTGAAACTTTGGCGTGGTTGTGGCTGTTATTATTATCTGCGACTACATATTATAAGCAAAATGTCTAGCATGAGGATTTATTTATCTATTTTATGAAATATCTATTCCTTTCAGAAGCTACATTTATTTCGGCGATATAGGAAAGATTTTACCAAATTCTCAGGAAGCATGTATAATCTCATCACGGCAATATGTCATGTTAGAAAAGTAATGTGTCAGCACGGAAATTCTTTCAACACCCATGATGTTTTGGAACATATCTATTAATAGGAAATACAAATTAGAACTCAGAAACACATATCTAATTCTTAACCAACAGATACTTGTTGAATACATGTGATATTTGTGAGTTGTGCTTTATATAATAAATGATAAGAATCAGTGAAATATAAATTCTCATATGAATGAAAAAATCACGACATGAACATTTGGAAGCTACATTTATTACAGTGTTACAGGGATATTTTCAATAAATTCTCATGAAGCATGTAGAATCTCAGTATAGCAATACGTATCCTTCAAAATGCATCAGCATTGAAATTCTTTGAACAGTCGATAAACTATGTTTTGTAGCATATTGATGACTATACAGGTGAGAACTCCAAATGTATATCAAATTCTTATCCAACAAAGACTAGTCGAATATACATGTGATGTTGTGAGATGTGCTTTATCTCATAAAAAATAGGAATTGATGAGATATTAGTGTCTCATAGGATGGAAAAAAGCGTGACACAAACATGCAGAACCAGTATATTGACAAGAAAAACTAAAACTGTTTTTTGTTTGGAAAGTTCCAAAGTATTTGGGATGTTTTGCAAACTATATAAACTGAACTTTTTATATCAAAGGACTTGCTGAGGCAAAATTGATGCATATATACAGTGTCTAGTGCTAGAAACTTTATAATCTTTCTGCACACACATTTCATGAATATGGTCATACAAAGATGTTACCTTAATAAAATGTTGGGACATTTTCAGCATATCATGAACATGTCAATTGCCTTTGCTGGACAACGCAATCTCTATGTGATTGTATCGATGTTCTGTTCTGTCTATATTTTTGTTGTGAATATCTTAAGGACATTTAGTATGCATACTTTGGAGATTGTTCTACATGCTCAAGTTTGGTAGTTACTTCTACTGTATGGCAGATCTCTGACAGATAAATTTCATATGAAATGTTGGACAAAATAGCTTTCTTCCATCATTTATTTGAAAAACAAATAGTCTCTTCTTGCATTACCTTTTAATTTAGATGTTTCTTGTCCTTTTGAGTAGGATCAATTTGAACTTATACATTCTGACTCTCAGCTAGTCCTTTTGAATATTCCTTATAGTTAAAAGTAACTCTTGTTTATTGAGAAAAGATTCCAACCGAGCAGATGCTTTTGCTTGGTTTCTTTCCTCCCTTCTCTCGTCTAGTCCTGACTATCAGGTTTTTTGCAGCACTTGTTAAGGAACAGTAGGCTGGAGAGACTGGAAGTGCAGTGGATAAAGTCCAAAGAACATGTAAGATTTGATCTCTCTCTCCACCGCTTCCTCCCCGCGGGAAAAGTAGGAAAAATTAAGAGCAGATAAGATTAATCCTTCTATATCTATCTGTGATATTGTTCTTACTGAAAAGGATGAAATAAATATGCATGTCAAGTTCAGAGGTATAAGTTCAGTTTGGTAAACCATCTAGAATTATGTTGCTACATTTTAACTTTTTACAGACATATAAATCAAAATTTCATTTTATATGACATGTTTGTGTGAAATTCATCATAAAGATGGCGTAGGTTCATATATTACTAGCTTTTTTGGAGATACCTGATAATGGATCTCTGTGAAGTCTGGAATCTGTGCGTTCTGCCTACTTTCTTTTTACTGTCTATATTAATGTTATGCCATGGTTTCAGTAGTCTGATATATTTGATTTTATTTTATTCTGAAGCGTAATTCTTAAACTGTTTAAGAAATGGCATCTGGTATGTCACTCTTATAGAAAACACTCCTACTTAATTTGGTTGTTTATTCTGTTTGCTTCATTATTACCATCATCGGGCTGTTAATATTTTGGTTTTCCATTTTTAGTCTCGTTACATGCCATGTTTGGATCTGTATCGTTGGTCTAAATTTGCTGAATACCTTGAGGTTGCTATCTTCTTCCTGTAAAAGTATGTAATCACTTTGTTGCATTTGGCTTAATGGTAAGGCTTCATGGTATATATTTCTTGTAAAAATGGGTTAGCACTTCCGATGACTGCATAACTGAAATAGATGGAGGTTTATTGATAAAATCAAAGTGTTAAAATGAGAATAAATTTCTGAAGCCAAATGGGTATAGACTAAAAAGAAAGCAATCTAAAGCTGGTCAATAAAATTTGAATGACCAAATAGGTTATAACAAATGCGAGCAACGTGATCTTTCATACCTGACAAATGAATGCATCAAATTTCTCTCCATTTTGTACAACCTCTAGAGCTATGTTTCCTTTTCCTATCTAACTGGTGGTATAACAGTTATTATTAAGAGATAATCACATATATGAAACTTCAAAGTACCTTTATTTTCTCCATTCATACGCAACCCCCCAAAAGTGAATATCTTAGTTTATTTTTTTGATGTTCCAAAATAATGTCAAATTTCTTAAATTGAGCTTACTTTCCAATCAAGATTAACTCACTTAAAAGAGGAGCATATGGAACTCGTACTAGACATGATTCCTGTAATTACTTATTGAATGGTATGGCGGGAAAGACTATGCAGTCAAATAATCTCCTAAATATTTCTGCCAACTCAAATGCAGAGGTTTCTTTTGGGAACGTGTTATACTAATGCGGAGCTGAAAAGAGTTTCCAGAATTTTAGGTGTTTTAGTAGTTTTTAAAATTGTAGTAGTTTTGAGTCTCTTTATTTCTGATTGCGACTCCTAAGTTGAGTTGGTTTAGAAATCCTATTATTCTATTTGTTTTGATTTTAGAGTCTTAGTCTTGTTCTAGTCGGTTTAGGATTTAGTTTTGAGCCTATAAATAGAGTCCTTTATTCAATAAGGATATGGAATGTTATGATTATCCAGTGATAAGAGTCAGCAGAGTGATTTTGTAAATCTGATTGTGTGATGCAATCAAGCCTAAGGGGTGATGCGTTATGATTGTAGGTGTGATGCCTTATGGTTTTTACGTGTGACCTTAGTGTGATGCTAAGGGGGTTCTCTCTTCTTTCCATGTATTTCTTGTTTTTCCAGCATTAAATATAGCCAGCTTCTTTTTCATAACTTAGCAGAATTTGGTGTTTCCTTGTGGGATAGCTTTCTTAAGTTTGTCCTGCATAATGTACTTTTCAAGGGAAAAGAGGCTTGCTAAATGGTTCTGTATGCTTGAAAACAGGGCTTTGATATCAAAACAGAATTTGAAAATCATGATATGAAATGTCGCTAGTGTTTCTAGATTTGGGGATGGAAATTTAAGGAAATTGATTATTGTGATTATGACATCTTTTCAGTTTTCCACTTTTTCTCACAGGTTGATGGATTATGCAGACTTTTGAAGCAGAATGTGGAAACGCTTAAGGCGATTGAGTTTATCCATTGCAAGCTTTCAACGACATTTGTCAACTCTATTTGTGATTCAGTAATAGTCAAAGGTTTAAGTACTCATGGAATACATCATTTCTCAATCAAGTCATCAAGCTTTTTGGAGAAGAATTCATTTCCCTTACCTGCTGGACTGGCATCCTTTTTAGCATCTGGGAGGTAACCGGTCTGTCCCATTCTTCGCTTTACTCTTTGAGGGTGTAGTATTATATCAAGTCACTTTGATTCTTGATCTACAGCTAAACATTAATTTCAGACCATATATAACTAAACATTTGGCTTCGTTTGCTTTTATATGAAAATCAGCACAAGAATTAATCAGAGCATATCTTGGTTTTCTTGATTGCTGCTTAAAGTTCATTGAATTTTCTGGTTGAAGAGCTTCAGAATTAAACAGCTTTTGTTCTGATAATAATTTATTCAGAGATCTTGGTAAGCTCATAGTATTCAGTAGCACTTCGGTCTGACCATTGACATGGTAGTGGTAGGCACATAAGGTAGAAGAGTTGTTTGTAGAATAGTTGAGAATTCAGTTTTATGTAATTGTATGAGACTGCTAGGAGGAACATTGTTGGCTGTCTTATAGATTCTAAATTTAGCAATAGACATATAAATAGATTTTGAGGACCACTGAAAACAGTTCTGTTGAAAAATCAATTATTTAATTATGAGATAACTAGACAAACATGTCTCTTCTTTATTGGTAAGTTGACTAGTGTAGAATTTGAAGCATTGAAAATGCTGTGCCAACTCTTGGAGTCTACACCATATATCTGATGATTGGAATAGGGGTGTCTTAAGATAACATCATTGGGGCAGATGTTAGCATCAAGTTTTTAGATGTTTCAGAGTAGTTGCTTGGATCAGAAAGAAACTGGTAACCATACTGATAGAGGTTAATAGTCAGTTTCTAAGTTTTAATGATATCTATAATTGCTTTGCTCAATTTTACGATCAATGAAAGTGCACAGAATTAGAGTTTCTTCTTATGAGTCAACCGCTATTGAATTTTGTTATATGGCATTCAAATTATATGTACCTCCTTACTATGACATCATATATACTGATAATTCCTCAGAAGGAAAGCTAGCTTTCTTTGAGCCTTTGATCATGGTACATTAGTAGTAGGAGAAAGATAATAGATGGGCCTAAGTAAATGTGTATTTGCATTCTTTCTATTTCCTGTAAATGTTTGCATCAAAATTCATCTCACGTAAGAGGATTTATAAATGGATATTAGCTCAAAATTATGAGGCATTAATCTTTTTAATTTTTCTTTAAAGGTACTTGTCTTCATTATGCTTATGTGATGATCATCTCCACCAAAATTTCGTAAAAATGGTTTTGGAGACCCTTCTTGATGTGTCATCTAGTATAACTCTCCTGGACCTTTCTGAAAACACAGTGAGTAGAATTAAAATTTTCTTGGAAATGCTTGACTTGTAACCTGTTTCTTGTGGCCAAAACAGTATTGATACATTGGAATACTGCAGATTACTGGATGGCTATCTCATCTTAAATGGAAATCTTCAAAGGCAAAGCAGTTATCTTTTGGCACAGGGAAGTCCTTGGTATCATTAAGGGTGTTGAATTTAAGGTATCCCATTTCCTCCAAAAATATATATATGCAAGAAATTAAGATGCTCGATAGAATTCCTATGTTAATTAGTTTTATGCCGAAAAACACTATCCCTGGAATAGGTTAATTCTAATAAAGTTATGTTTTGATTCCATATATATAAATATGTGAGAGAAGGCACAGCATTACTAAATTGCCATTTGCCTGAATCCTATGATGTTTTCTAAACAATGTTCGGTTACCCTATGAAAAAATCAAAGAAGAAAACTAAGATAGTTATTAGTTGAACTTTGGTAAGAACCTTCTGGAAAAAAAGGCTGGGTTCTTCTACTGTTTTGAAGAACCAAAAACATCAATCACATGCAACGAGATGAATAATGTATTACTGCCTAGCTGTTTGACAAATTGATAACATATTTATATTTAACAAAATTCTAATAATTTCCATGAAAGTGTTTAGAAGTAAACAAATGTGAGAATTCAACTTAAGCTTTATCCAAGATTAAGTGCGTGCAGTTCCCTGAATCCTTTTTCTCCCCTTTACCAATGAGCATTACTTATGCCAAGCCAACCATTTTTCTTTAAATCACTGTTTATGATATCATTCCTTTTTCCCCTGCCTCTAATCCTATTAAGGAAAATGAAAAAGAATTTCTATAAATTAGGGTATTGCTGGTGATGAGGTTAGACCATGAAGATTTTTCTTTTCGGATTTAAGTAGACTTGGCCCCAGGAAGGATAATGAAAAAGATATATGAAAAATTAGAAGTCAAAATGAAGTTCTTTTTTTGTCAGATCTCTAATCATGTGCATGTGATATCTCTGCTATTCTTTTGATGAATGGCAAAATAAATCTCTTGGTTTATCCAGATGTGCATATTTAAAACAGACGCATTTTGCAAACTTTTTTCCTCTTTAGTGCAGAGAGAGTTTTTTCGCATTGTATAGTTCATCTTTTTTCCTCCCTTATAATTTCAGGAACAGTAATCTTCAAAAATATGATGCAGACTATCTTAAATATGCACTGGTTCACATGCCAAAGTTGGAGACTCTTGATTTGAGTAATAATCCTATTGAGGACGATGGAATCAGGTAACTGACTTCTGCTTTCTTCTTCCATTTGAAGCGTGATAACTGTTTGCTCATAGGATGATTTTGTAACCTTTAGGAGTATGATTCCCTACTTTTCTGAGATGTCAGAGAGGCAATTTCCACTCGTTGATCTGAGGTTGGGAAATTGCGAGCTTACTTGTGATGGTACTAGTCAACTTCTACAGACCCTTTCAACTTGGAAGAAACCACTCAGAGATCTCTCTATTGGAGAAAATGACCTTGGAAGGTTTGTGTGGATCACAATTCACATTCCATAAAACTCAAATAAGTATCTCCTATCTAAACACCTCCTTGTGCATGGTGGTCAACCTGGAACTTTTCCATATGGAATTGGATTTCCTCTTAGGAACCAAGTCCTCCAAACCTTCTGTTCTTTTATTGTTTCTCTGCTTTCTGCTTGTTCTTGGTTTTTTCTTTTGGTGTTTTTTCAATTGCGAGTTTGATTTCCTCTTATTGTTCTTAATGTATTTTTTTGTGATAAAATCATGAATTTTTCTGAATTATTGAACAAGGCAACTCTTCCCCCCTCCCCCTTCTTTTTGAAATAGCAAAGCAAGACAGCAGTCATGTTGTATATTAGATTGTGTTACCTAGTTCTTAGGTTAGTTTAGCTTTGTGATTATAAAATAACCCATGTTAAATGCAGAATTTCGTTCTTAAAATGATTTTTAATTTTTGCATGTTATGTAATATTCTATCTTGATTCTTTTCCTAGTCAATCAGTTACTGATGGTCATCAGTTGTTCTTAGGATGCTCAGTTGTTTATACAAGCATCAGTCACCCTCATCATTATTGTCTTTCATTATTTGCCTGTAGTTCTTTGTGCCCTCATGGATCTCCCCCTGGTTTTTCATGGGGATGGCTACTATCAGATGTATATGTCCTCTAATGTTATTTTTGGCACCACTGTAATGATATTCTCTCAAATGGAGCATCTAAACCTATTTGTTGTGTGTAAACTAATAGTATGCAGATAAGTTGAGATGGGTGTTGAACTTTCATCGTTTTCATATTTCTGTGTGTACATTTCTTATACCTTTGTTATGGTTCAGCAAAATGGGAGCATTGTTAGGAATGTTTCTGTGCAAAGGCATCCAAACCCTTAATGTTGAGGATACTGGGCTTCGTTCTTTTGGCTTCCGGGATGCACAAGAAGAAATAGTTGGGGAGCTGATGCTTGTTTGCATCAACATAAGGTTCAACTGATAAATGGATTTCTCTGGATTTTGTAATTTCTTGCACAAATGATTAACATGCTGCCAAACCTTTTACAGCAAAAATCGTGGTGGGATTGAAACTGCCAAGTTTCTGTCAAAGCTCATTTCATGTTCTCCGAAGCTTGTTGAAATTAATGCAGGATATAACTTCATGCCTGTGGAATCCTTATCACTCATTTGCTCAAGCTTGGGAGCCACAAAAGGTAAATACTCTAAAAGCTTTCTATCCATATAAATCTTGAATATAGGTACACTAAATTCAGTGCGCTGGAGGTCTACCTTATTTACTTGCTACTTGGATTCTATTTGGGATAAACCATAAGGGTTGTTGTCTAAACTGGATACTTGGATAAGTTGACCCGAATCCCCTGCCAATTTTTTTGTATGATGATGTAAGTGCCATATTCAGAAGCTTTGAGGAATTTGATGGTGTAACGTATAGCCATTAGCAAAAACCTAAGGCTATTCTTCATCCTTTACTGACTGTTATGGGTTTATTCTTTTCAGTTTAAGAATCCAATAATTATCTAAAATCTTTAGTGAGAGGCTTAATAATGTTAGGGAGTTCAGAGGATATGGAAAGTTATATAATTCTGGGTGCTCTAAGCAACCCAAGCTGTACTGGGTGCTCTAAGCCAAAAAAAGAAAAAGGAAAAAAGAAAAAGAAAAAGGAGTTGTATTAAGTCCTATGGTCAGAGTTGAAGACTAGGGGATTCTGAAAGCTCAACTTTCTAGCCTGGACCCACTCTGGCATATACTTGAGGAAGCAGAAGTTGCTGTATGGTAGGCGGCCAATAAATTTTGCTGAGAAAGGCAAACAATGAACATGGTAGGGAGATTGTGGTTGAATTGAGATGATAAAGAGTTGTGACAAAGTTTAGTGAAGGGTAGTAAAGAAAGGAACATAATTTCTCTCAGAACAGCACCTTCGAATTTGTCTGTTGGATCAGCTGCTGGCTTCAGATCTTTAGATGTCGAGTACATTGGCACTTGGTAACAGTAAGATGTTCAATGATGTTAATTATGTGCATAGAGACTACTCGGTTGTGTTTGAATTGGGTTTGGGTTTGATTATGTGCACCAACACCCAATGCAATTGGGCCCCATTCTCTCTCTCAAAAATTTTTTTTACAAAATTTAATATGGAAAATCTCAAACTCAAACCCAATCCAAATACACTTGATTTGTCTCTTTGCATATAATTAACATCACTGAACATCTTACCATTTCCAAGTGCCAATTTACTATCCCATTGTATTGTTGAAGATATAATTAAAATTAGTGTTATAATCTGGCAATGAATAATTGAGGTAGTACATGCATTGACTACCAGTGAAGGCCTAAAGGGTATACTACCTAGTCTTTCTCACTCTTGGGATCTCATGAATTGTTGACGCAAGTTAGGGAGTTCCACTGATATGGTTAAATGCAAGTATTGTTTGCTTGGCCTTCGCTATGCTGTCTTGTTAATGGTTTTTGTGAATAAACAAAAGAAAGAAAAATTTTTGGATCGAATTTACTATTAGAAAAGACTTTTTGACTTCTTTTGAGTTTTGAGGAGTAAGCTTTATTCAATATTCTTCTTAACATCATCTTCGACATTGACTCCATTTTCTGCCATTATTTAGGAAAACTGAAACAACTGGACTTAACAGGAAATACCTTATGTCAACAGTATGCTGATTCTCCTGCTGCCTTGGATGAATTCCAAATAAATGGAAAATGCATTCTCAAATTTGGCTCCTATTATTCTTCAACTGTGCCTTACGATGATGATCCATAGTGCTATAACTGAACGATCGCTCGTTAATCCATGATGAATGAGAGATTCGAGGAAGGAGACTGGCTACTCATGTTACTAATTTTTGCTGACGAATATAGTGTTTGTTCGCTTGTATACAATATGTATTCATAAAATTATCTTAAAATAAAAACGATTTGAGCCATAACTTCTGAGCATTACAGGTCATTGACCAACTTTGTCTGTTGTGAGCTGCGCATGGATGAGTGTTGAGGAGCTACATGATCTGTTCCGGAAAAAAGCTACCTGTTGTAGTTTTTTCGTTTATGAAACGGATTTGATTTTCTTCCCGAAAATGTAAAATTGTCTTGCTTTCAGTTGCCGGTAGTCTATATTCTTGTGGTATCAGATCCTGAGCAAGATCATGGCTAGCCTAGCCAGTTTGGTCTCTTCGCCTCCCAGGTTGGGGAATAGTTAAATGATAACAAATGAGTTAAAAGGGGATGCAAATCATACAACCATACTATATTCTCCTGTTATTTAAGCTCACCCCACCCCCAGGCCAAGGAAAAAAAAAAAAAAGAACAACTGTATTACATCTGTTTTCTTTTTTTGTTTATTAACCATATTACTTCTGCTATAATTTTGTTTCGTCAAAAAATATAATGTAGTTTTATCTACACCATTCCAAGGGAGTCCAAGTTGAGTTTAACTCTTGCAAGACTACAAAATTATGTAATCCAGATTAGCTGCATGGAGATTACAATGAAGAAAGTATTTAATAAAGAAGCCAACAACAACAGAATAGAGGAAAGATGTTTGGACAATTGGAACCCGTGATACAAGTTTCTTGCATTGAAGTACCAGTCCACGCTGCCAAAACTAAAATGAAAAGCCGTTGAGAACCCTGGAACTGTAATCTTATCTCTGAGAAATCTGGGGTAAATGCAACTGCAAGCTTCAAGCTACTTTTGAGTTTCCTATCAAGTAATAGCTCTAAGATGCTGGCCTGAGGCTTTTTCTTGATGCCGAGTATTCGACATCTGTTGCTGCATCTGCAGGTTAGATCTGTTGCACAATTCTCCTCAGGAGTAATTGAATAGTCTTTTAGCAGAGTCGAGGGTATTTGAAAGGAGCATGGAGATGGTAACAGGTCCAACACCCCCAGGCACAGGAGTGATGGCTGACACCTTTCTAGTGGCTTCTTCGTAGCAAACATCTCCAACCAGGCGGTGACCACTCACACTTCTGCCGTCCTGCAAAACAGTACGAGCAAAAAGGTGAGAAAAGAAATAATATTTCAAGCAGCTTTAAACACAAGTAATTGAGGATGATGAACAGACGCTGCTGAATCATACACATACACCAAAACAATCAAAATGGACAGAATTGCAGTTTAAGTGGCATCCACCTTAACAGAATTTGTTCCTGTATCAATCACAATTGCTCCTGGTTTCAACCAATGCCCTCTAACTATGTTAGGAACTCCAACATCAGAAACCACTATATCTGCTTCAGAGCTAAGTCGTTCTGGGTTCAGAGTGAACGCATGAATTACACTTACGGTTGTGTGGTGCCTCTGCCAAGCAAGAATGAATTATAGAAAGGGAAGTAACTGGGACATTCAATAAAGAAGAATGTATGGTGCTACCTGCAACAGCAAGGAAGTGGGTAACCCCACTATCTTACTTCTTCCAATTACTGCAGCTTTTGTACCTCTGAGTTGAACACCATACCTGAGAAGCAATTCAAGGCAAGCCTTGGTGGCACAAGGAATAAACAGTGGCTCCCTTCCCCTTATTGCAAGATTCCCCATATTAAGGGGATGGAATCCATCAACATCCTTTTCTACACTCACAACATTCATAATCTTCTCTTCGTTCATATGCTGTTTTCCACCATTAGAAAATATTGTTCAATACTTCTTCCAATGAAAATGTGTGACAAATTCCGTAACATGGCCTAATATTAAAAGGCTGGCTGACCTAATCTTACAAGGCCAGTTTTTCTTCTTTTTTTCTTCTTCCTTTAAAGGAAGGAAATCTTCAAACAAGGCCATTACTTATTACCAATTTTTTAAAAACAAAAATTCTCTTAATTTACAAAAACAGCTTAAATAAACTGTTTCGAAATGCATTGGAGAACTTCATATGAGCAGAGTTCAAATATGCTTCCCTCTTGTCATGCTAGCATTGTCTAATAATTATGAGAAAGAAATATCCAAATCATGATTATCCACAGCAATTCAGGTTTCTAAACACCTTTGCAGATCTTATTTAATAAAGCTAAACTTAATAAAAGATTAGTTCCATAGATTCTTCAATGGGCAGAACAGAAGCGAAAAAAATCATACTATATAGAGCATGCATATTCCTTGAAAAGAAAGCTGCCACTTTCAATTCAAGTGCAGAACAGAGATCTGGTTAGAGAAACTTGCTGGTTAAGTATTTTATTTTCAATTTAGAATTCAATGACAAGAAACACGGTAGGGACCTAAAAGGTCAAATATACATGTGGGAGTTACTTTGGGTAGAGGAAGTTGCACAATGATGCCATGTATCAGAGGATTTTTATTCATTCTTGATACAGCATCACAAACTTCATTGTCATTGCAGTCCGCAGAAAGTTCTGCTATAATTGATACAATTCCAACTTCCTGGCACGCTTTTATCTTGCTGTGCACAAAAACCTGAGAATCCCTTCTTTTACCCACAAGAACAACACCTAATCCAGGAGTCCTTCCTATGGAATTCTTCATTTCCAGTATTTCACCAGCTATTCTGGATTTTATATCACTAGCAATTGACTTGCCATCAAGTATTGCAGCAGAGTACTCATTAGCTGATTTGATTTGGATGTAATAATGAGAGAAGTTAGGGAGCTAAAGCTAGGAAAATAAAGACAAGAGAAAGAATCTGATAAGCAACAATGATGAAAAAGACAGAATGCTTTGCATTTATTTGGTTATCTTCAGAATAAACAATTACCATTTGATTCCAGAAAAGTGAGTTCAAACAAGGTCATAATAGAAGCTAAAATGCCAAAGAGATAGACTAGAAATTGCATTTAAAAATAAGAAACTACATTTGCAAGTTATAGAAGATTCTTTGCAATTAAAGGCATAAATATGTCAACCTCAACCAAAACCCAAGCAATTTCACAATGTAACTTGAAGAAACCATCTGATTCCACGAATATGTTTTATCCCTCACCATCAGCTTTCTCAAAAATTTTGTCTCTATTACTCAGTTCTTGATAGATATGGCAATCGAAATATGGTTCATCTATCAATACAAAGACTAGCATGTATTCTCTATGTCAATACCACTGTAATACAATTAGATTCAGCAACTACAATTCAGGGAAAACCATTAATTGCTAAATATTTCTCTCATTTGATCATGACCAATGGTTATAAAAGTAATTTAGAAAGCCATGAAGTTTGGATTTGATAATGTGAAGAGTATTCAACACAAAATGCATAATAAAAACTTAAAAGTTAGGTGGGGAAATATACTCATAGAATTGAAAGGAAAGATGTGCCTTCAGATAAAAGCATCAGGAAGATACATGACTTTGCCAGTAGTCTCAAAGCAACAAAAAGTTAAACTTAACCGGCCAAACCAACACAGTTACATGCCACTGTGCTCCCCTTAAATATTTTGTAGGGATTGATTCGGCTTGCACTTGAAAGTTTTCGATGAAAAGCAGAGAGAGTTTACAAGAAACTTAGAATTCAGGAGTGCTCACAAGGGTAACATCACAGAGAATAACTCAAATTCCAACTTCCCATTGTTACAGAGACTAACAATTATTTGCAAACTCAAAGACTTCCAATAAGACATCTGATTATTACTGTACGAGCCTTGGAGTTAATAAACACAGATTACTGTCCTTATTTAAAGAAACTAGATTACTGTCTTAGAGCTATTAAAAGAATGCCTAAAGTTTTCAAAACTTTCTCATTTCACAAAAAGTAGTACCATCGATTACTGCAGCACCAAAGAGCCTACCCGCACGAAAAAATGCTCATGTCCAATTGGCCAGCAGTAGCTCTGGATACAAAACTTGGCATGCTCAGGAATAAGATCTACATATTCATTACATCAAAGTCCAATACTTTTATTGATTTCTTTTTATCATTTGACAATCCCTCTATTAGCCAAAGCAGGGTTCATGCACGATCCAGAAGTCTTCTTTCACAGGTCAGCTGTCTAAATTTTTTGAGAGATATTTTCTCCAGGTAATTGACAAGCCTTTGAACTTTTTTAGTAGATATGTTGATACATCTTTTCTCTTATATATGGCAATCCTAATCTCCTTAATAACTATATCAATAACCGGACTGCAAAATTTTACTATAGAAATATCTCATACTCCTAAGCAACCATCATATTTTCTCATAATTATTGAGCACTTAAGCTAACTTGCAATATATCTGGTTACTAATATTCTAAATTAATCATTCCTTTTCTTCAAGTGTAGCATAATGCATCATCAAGTCTCCTTAAATTAATCAAACTGAAGAAACCAGTGAACTTATGGTGTTCCAATTCAATAAACAATGATCAAACACAACGAGTAAGCCAATCCAAAGTACTCCACTGGCTACAAGAAAAAGTTCATCTTTTTCAATTTTTTGCCCACTGAATTAGTCACGAATATAGAAGACCCAACCCACGATGCAAGTTATCCAAAATATCACATAAATGTCAAACCCAATTGCTTGATTACCTCAAGATTACAACCATTCTTTTCTCTAATGCTGCTTAATTATATCTTTGAGGCACCAAAGACAGAAAAACAATTTAAGAGAATTATATTATTAAACAATGCATTCATAACATCTTCTACAATTCAGTATATCAGAATCAACCTCACTCAGTATTTTTTCATCTCAATAATTAACAAGTTCTCTTTATTGGTCATCTCCATATCCCCACCACCAAACCCAGAAAGCTAAAATGCCAAAAGGATAGTAGCTCGAGAAAGAGAAAAAAAAAGGGCAGGATAGCTACAAAGAATTACCTGGGGAAGGCGAAGAGGGGTGGCCAACCGAAGCATTTCTGGTAGTAGGAATCCAAACTTCAGCTGAATCAACGGATAAGAGAGGTGGGCATTTGGTAGAACCGTTCCTTGCCTTCAGCAGCTGCCAATGGAACGCTTTCTTGGCATAACTGCACCACCACCCCACAGCAGCACCACCTCGCATGAAGCTCTCTCTTCGATTCAACAACAATACTTGATAACAAATTTAGGAGGAGAGTGATTATGTCGGATGAACTGATGAGTGTAAAGCTGTTAAACTGAGAATTGGATGATATATGAACACGAACTCGGTAACGGGCTTTTATTTTTGGGTTGCTCTTCTTTTGTTTTCTTTTATGGATTTTTTTTCTTTTTTTTTGATAAGTTGGATTTTTGTTCCATTATTTTCAAAGGGATGTGATTCACTTTTTAACTCTTCAATCAACACAGCTTTTTCATCTTATTATGTACTTTTAAAGGGAAAATTCATACCCCCTCCGCCCTCCCCTCCAAAATAATTCTCATAATTCTTATTTTAATCCGTTTCAAAATATTTTTTATTTATATATGAAAATTAAAAAATAATATTTTTTTCCAACTTTACTACTAACTATTTAAATAATAATTTTATAAAAAATATTAGCTATCCAACAAATCACTAGTAGAACTACATACTAAAACACCAACCTAAAATATTAAATTTAAAACTTTTATCGGAAGTAATAATTTTAAATAAAAGTATTTTTTGATGAAAATTATTAATAATTTTCATGTATAATAGAATTGTGACAACTATTTTGAAATAGAAAGAGTATTTTATCAATAACGTAGATCTAAATATAATATACAATAGTAAAAATAATATTAATCTTTTCGTTTTCATAAAAGTATTTAAATATGAAAAATCTAACCAAAATAACAATGGTTTTCAACAATTGTAATTCTTTGCTCGCCAGTGATCTTTCTTCAACTTAGTAGAGTAGCCTCTCTCTATTCAACGAACCGTCTCTGCATTTTATTCATATGGATTCATGGAGAGCTAGACAAAGATGGAGAATTAAACCCACAATCCGAAAAAAAAAAGAAAAAGAAAAAGAAGCCAAAGAACCCAGTTGCAATTGCAAAGTTCAATAAGAGGAGACTGGAAGATAAATTTATAGTCTTGAATATTAGAATTTATATTTGTAGATCTTGTGGATACAAATATCCTTCGGCTGTAAATGATTATATGGGTAGCGTAAGAGTAGAATTCTTTGTTCTCCTTATCTGGTTAATTTCTTAAATGGTGCAGAATTAGTTGGATAATATTGTTCATTGCAAATACTGTATGTAATGATTTTCTTTCTCTGGCTTTGAGGATAGAGAAAAGTATAAAAGATGAAAAGCTCTTGTCGTTAGGCCGGGCGGCAGAGAGAACGTAAGAGTCTAAGAGAGAGACCAGAGAAGGGAGAGGTATCATCTGGGAACGAGGAGAGAGAAGATTGGAGAAAGTAGAGAGATTATTGAGGTGAAAAGACACGATATCAGAATAAAACTGAAACCGTTTCTATTTGCCACTGCATATGAATAAACAGTTACACCAAATCCTAATTTTGACCCCAAAAAAACCCAAATCTTAATTTTGTTTTAATACTTGTTCCAGTAGCAACAATGCATGCCTCCTACAAAAAAGCAGCTCAAAGTATTTCCCCATGCAAAACCAAAATGAGAGAGAATTCGGAGTAGGAACTGAAGACACTGCCCTCAGCTCTATGATTAGTTTTCTACTCAATCATAACACTCACTGAAAGCTGCCTCCACTTGTGTCCTTAGCTCTCCAATTCCCACTAGCAGCTCTGGGCTGATAATTGCCTCTGCCTCTACTATAAGATTGTTGTTGAGCAGAGGAAGGTGAAAATGGTTGACCTCTCCTCCAAGCATCAAGATTAGTCTTCCCATCTTTGCATCTTTCCAAGTGCTGCTGTGATGGTTGTTGAATAGAGGAAGATGAAAACGACTGACTTTTACTCCAAGAATGATTGGCATTTGCATTTTTCCACCCTGTGAATTGTTGTTCTGATAGAATAGCGCGAGATTCTTTTTCCAGCCTCCAGTCATTATCACTCCTTCTAGGTGTTGAGGTTGAACTTGATTGCCTGAAATTTCGATTTGCTGACTGGCAGGAGGATTTGAATCCTTGGCATAGTTCTGACACTTGCTGATGCCCAATGGCTGTCTGTCCAGCTGAAATGCTGCAAGCTTTACCTCTTCCCCTACCCCAACCAATTCCAGCATATCTGTGCACAATGTCAGGTTCTTCATTCTTTTTACAATATTTCAGTTTTTGAATTTGATTGAGAGGTCTTCTGTTGAAACCATTGCCGCTGCCTTCGTGCCACAGCACTGGTTCATCTAACAAGTCTTCCTCACTTATTGTCTGCAGAAAACGTGTTGAGGTTGCATAACAAATATGCATTACATTTGAAGCATAACTTCATTTTTGTTTCAGGTAATTCAATTGTATTAGGAATCCAAAAGAAGACACCAGAGTTTTTGATGAATGACACCGAAGACTAATGATTCATTACCTTTTCTGGAACATTGACACCTTCAAGAAGATGAGGATTTGGAACACAATCATCAGGTAACTCGAAAAAAAAGCATCTGTATGATAATGAATATGGGGTGACAACCACTTCTAATATAAATCAAATGAATCTCCTTTCGGTGGAGAATTTTCTACTCACAGTACATCTGGATCTTCAGATTTATCACTGAATTCAGTTGCAATCAGGCCGTTGAACTCAAGACGAATGAAACCGCTAATTCCATTGCTGAAAATAGTGTCATCAAATCAATCAATTTATTTTGCACTTATTAACGAGACAAGTTCACTAAGGTTAAGTATAATAACAAGTTCCTTGAAAAGTTCAGCAATAATATAATGAGCACTGAAACAGCAAACAAGCAGAAGCATTGAATATCTGATAATTGAACGAGCGAATGATTTTTGCTCCACTTACGTACCTCAGCAAAGTTTTTATGTTGATAACATTGCTTTCAGTAGAAAATAGAGAACTTTTGTGGATTGAACTAATAATTTCTTCACCTAAACTGCTTGAACTCAAAAACAACCGATGAGCAGTAACTGCATTTCTCTGTTTCTCGTGTTCCTACATAAAATGAAATTCACCATTAGTTAAGAGCAGCTGCTGACTTTGACAATACCATGCAGTACTAAATCTGAATCGGATGCAGATGAATGTGACTCATCAGTTTAAAATGGTTAAAAGCATAAGTTAACACTAAAAGGTGTAAAAAGTCCATAAGATCAATTTTATGTCACTGCCAGAAAAGTTTTATGTGACGAATATTGTGTAAAAGCAAAAAAGTTTTACAAACAAAAAGAAAGACGAAAAAGGAGAACGACAGATTATCAAAAATGTATGGAGCGTGAAACAATAAATGCACAAACCTTCAATTCATTCTCAATGATTTTTGTCTCAGTCAAAAGACGTTCTTCTTGGATGAAAGGAAGCTTGCATATCCCCTTCAGGAGAGAAAATCAGATTAATTGTTAAATAGTTATTGTGATCTACAAGCTGAGAGTAATTTCTGGATGCAAACAAGTACCTGCCAGAGGTAACGTTTCCCATCGAAATCGACCTCAAAGTCTACACATTAAACAGAAACGAAAGTGTCACAAGCATACATTCTGACTAGGCCTAGAAATGGTTTTGCACATTCTGCAGTGGCTTACCTGTTGGATAAAACTCCATAATGTTTGAACTCTTATCCACCATTAGTTTCTTGCAAACTTCTGGGAGTACATCAACACTAATTCATTTTCAGAGAGCGAAGTGAATATTAGAAAAACGGAAATATGAAACCTGCAAAAAGTTTCAGAAAAGATAACTGAAAAATAAGGTCCAATTACCTTTGTGGCGGGAGGACAGCCATCAGTTGATCAAAAGGTTGAAAAGGTAAACCTTTTTTAAACATAATTTTCACTTGTGAAAGGCCTCTGAAGTCAGAAGCAAACGGACCATAATGAAAAGGGTAAAACCTAGTCATTTAAATTTTATCAGTCAAGAGATTTTACCTGAAATGCTTAATATAAGCCACTACTTGAT
This sequence comes from Rauvolfia tetraphylla, assembly GCA_030512225.1. Taxonomy (NCBI): domain Eukaryota; kingdom Viridiplantae; phylum Streptophyta; class Magnoliopsida; order Gentianales; family Apocynaceae; genus Rauvolfia; species Rauvolfia tetraphylla. The sequence goes on from JAJQKT010000062.1 coordinate 4,406,913, forward strand.
TGAGTCTTACCAGTTCCATGATGGCACTCCTGCATAATAATACTTCAGAACCCAACACAGACCTTCTGTGTACTTCTGTACCTATAAACAACAATGGAAAATATTGAAAAGCTATGAGTTTATTAATTAAACTATTAAACAATTCAAATAATCAAAATCTAAACAGAAATCAACCCTACCACTTCTCTTCTTTTTCTTTCCCTCTCGTCGTGGTTTTTTGTTGAGAACTTTTCATCATAATATCTTTCTTTATAACCAGGAGTACCCAGTTTCACCTGTCAGGTAATCAGAAAATGCATTTATCATCCTCAAATATAATACTGAGACCAATCTTTAGGAAATATCGCTACCCTAAGTTGAGTACAAGTTTCAATAGCAACCTTGTCTACACCAAGGTTACCCCTTCTGAAAGTATCAGATCTTTGACGAATTTGTTCTTTTAACTGTTGTTTTAATTCCCTTGTATTTTTTAGAACCTGATAGATGAAAAGAGAAGAGAAATTAATCACTAGTTAACACATGATGAAGGCAATAGAAAAGTAAAAACCAAAAAACCAAGAAAAAGATTAATCATAACTTGAGAAATTATCTATTCTTACATCAGCATCAGCCTGGAAAATCCCAGTGAATGATGATTTATTTCCATCTGAAGTGCTGGGTGGACATATATCTCCTGATGCTTTTCTATTAGAAGATGTAGAATCAGAATACCAACTATCTCTCTCAAATTTTGCACCAAAGCATTCTTGACTGTCGGCATTTTCCTTGACAACAATAGTTTTTGCCACTATTAGCGAGTTAGGATTCCACAGAAAAGATGAATCTAAAATAAGTGAACTAGATATGTTATCAACTCTTACAGCATCTATAATCTGCCTGATCTTTCGCTCCCTCATTTCTGACCTTTTCTTGAATATTTTGTCTTCATATTCTCCAACAGAAAGTATAAATTTCTCCACTCTTTTCAACTTCATATATCCAGCTTTCTTGTCTTCAATCTGCTCATATCATTACAATTTTGGACGAAAGAATTTGATTCAATGACATGAAGAGGAAAATGGTATATATTTGTTTGTACCCGTTTGGCATCAATCAAGTAGCCTCCAAGGTTTTTAAACTCATTCTTGTAGACGTGTAGTAAGAGATCTAAAGCTCCCTGCAGTTATTTGTGAGGAAATCAAATAACATTGAGAGTAAATGTCAAGAACAATATAAATCACAAACAAGAAGAAAATAGACCTCATGTATTGCCAGAGTAGGCATATGGGGCAAAAAATCATTCCCCACAAAGAAACAGATGAAGACAAAATCATCTATTATCCGCTCCAAATCAACTTTGCCCGCTAACTTCTCAGGAAGATTCTTTATGCACATATCAATTTGCAGGTACTCTCTGAAGATCCAGACATTCAATAACTGGAAAGTATGCATCTTAAAAAGTCAATCAATGGCCTCTGGATGAACATAATGCAAGTCCTAGAAGTCTAATAGATGAAAAAGGACTTCAGAGAAACAAATCAATCTCATTTTTTCAAGTTTCCCAGTTCATATAATAGAAGGTTAATTGGTACTAATCATGTGTACAAGACCTGCATAAAGGTTAAACCATATAGTTAGGGTAGTTCCAACCTGGAAAGGAATTTTCTTTATTGGTGCTCTTCCATTCATCTTCTCGTCTTCTGATATTGATGCTGCCTCAGGATGGCACATTTCAACCTGCTTGAACCATCCTCTAGATTTCTGCTTATCTTCTTCCGCATGCCGAGAAGTTCGTTGAAGTTCTGACACACAATTTACTGTTTCCTCTTGTGCAAAAACATCCTTCAACAGGCATAATCACAAGCACTATTAATTGAAAATATTAGCATACTAGAAATAAAATTTTTTTCCTAAAAAAGTAAAAGAATTAAAGCATTAATGCGAAGAAAAAATCTCAAACAAGGAAAGATACACATTACATATTCAAACAATAGTGCAAAGTTAGACAAACTAAAACAGAGAGCTTCAGAAAAATATTACAGAATAGTTCATTTTCAAGTAGCAAGATCTTAGTTGTCTGTGCATACATGTTCACATATATTGTGAAACTGAATATGTTTTCTTGATCTTCTTGAGAAAACTTGCATTCTTTCTCCTTGATTTGCTTTATTCTCAATATGCAAACGGCTAAGAATGTCAAACATAGAATTGCAGAATCACATTTTATCAACACAGTGCCAGTTAAAGGAAAAACCATAAGATCATATCTAAACAACAAAAAACATAAAAGAAGAAAGGAAATACTCGTGTAACGCATTTGGGAAGAAAATGGAGTTCAGAAATTAAAGACATCTGTAACAGAATAATAAGATTCTCTAATCTGAAGTAGGAACTTCCATGATTAATGTTTTAGTCTTCAATGCTTCAGAAGAGATTTTCCCATGTTCACTACTACCAACATGCCTGAAGGAAGTTCAATAGTACTTCTGATAAGGATCAGATTATGCAGACAACTAAGGATGAGAAAATGAAGGGCTTCCATTAATTTAACGATTTAATTAAGTAAAACTGGTAATTGACATAAATTCATGCACATAATGAACATACATATTTCTTGAGGGCATCCGCTTGCAGATACAGTAGGAATTTATAAAAGAGTGAATTAAGATTATCCAATATAAACAGCTTTCCTCTTGGTAATAACAAGCAGTGGAAATACAGAGGATAGAGTGGTTTAATGATGACAGTTTTACAAGGACATGAAAAACCATTTTAAGAGGTACCTCTCTCAATATGTAGAAATGCACTTCATGTGTGGCCAATGCCAGCATGATCAGATCTGCATCCTGCGTTCAAGCATAAAAAATTTATTGTTAGAGGGAATTATTGAAAATTCACACAAGTCATGTATACACCGCAGAAAGAAGGCTCAAAATTTTAATGTCAAAGGAAAGTATGACTACCAGGCCATACAGACAGTGCCTAGTGTTTGGATCATATTCTGCACAACAGCGCTGAGAACGTATAAAAGACATTATCTTTTGCTCCCCTTCACCAGGAACATTTGCATCAGAGAGAATCACCTAATCAGAATCAGGAGATTGATTGAATTATTATCCCTACACTGGACTTGTCTTTAAACATTTATACATATCCCAAGTACAATTATCTCAGACAGATAAAGATTCAACCTTTACAGTTCTCCAGCGTGTATCTTTAGTCATCTGGAGCTTGATATACTGTTGGAGCTTCTTGGATAGGGAACACATAAACTGTGTCCCTGGAGTAATAATATTCCGATCTGACAGTTCAGATTGTTCTTTTGGCAAAACTTGCTTCCCTTCTCTTTCAAATTGCTTTCTTAATGTCTCTTCCATCTCTTCCTGAAAGGGATAGAGGGTGAAGAGATAATCTTCAGTAATATTGAGACAGAAAGAATAAACAATCATGAAATGATCACACTTACAGCAGTTTCATTGTCTTTGGCTGTTCTAAATCTTCTTGCTCTTTGCTGATTCAACTTGGCTCGTGGGGCGACCCCGTCTACATGGTGTATCAAGGCATCAGTTATTCGTAATCTCTCTTATTCCGTTGATTATATCAAGTCAATCATGAACTGTATAGCTCTTCACATGTTTATGGCAAGTTTTTTTTTTTGGCAGATTACTTTTATCAAATTAGCTGAGCTTCTTTTCCTTTTTCAATAGCTGATTAACTGAATGGCAAGAATGCAGCAAGATCTGAAGTTCAAATTAGTATCAAAATTTCTTCTTAGCAATACCAGATATACACGTCCACTATTTTCATAATCAGATGAAACGACATTAGTATCTTATCCAAACTGCAGAGTTCTTTAAAGAATTTTAGGGTAATACTTGATTTCATTAGTTCTTAAACTCTCCCCCTTTGAACTACAAAATTTTATGGCAAACAACTTCAGCAAACAAACTCCTACGTGGACAAAAGTCTCTTGAAGACAAATGTAAATAAAAGGCAAAATGGCAACTTTAGTTTCAAGTTTCAACGTGGAAGAACACACAAACAAACACAAGTTATAACCGTGAAATATAGAATCTCAGAAAGATTATGAATTAACAAATTCTTGAGAAACAATATCTCCATCTGAGGCACAAGTCGGTTGAATTCTGGAAAGGATTCGTAATGCAAGTTCTCATAAGAATCTTTTAGAATCTATATACACATAGCAGTAAAACACTAAGCCTTAGAGCAATGATCAAGATGAGAATCACCTATAGCCATGTAAAGAAGCTTCCTAGGCTTGACAATGTCAAAGAGTTTATCGATGTAATCGTAAATGTTCTTGAAGACATCTTCGAAGGTTGTCGGAGCTGGAACCTGCTGACAAGTGAAAATACAGAGTACCGTTTTCATCATATCCATGAACTCTCAGAAGAGAAATAGTTAACTCTGTAATTAGCAGATTACAAGTTACAAAATTTCTAGAAAAGCGAATCAAAATATGATGAAACATGAAGTGAAGAATACATTATCTGACTCGGGGTGGAAACAAGTATGTATAATCCCATTCATGTCGAGATATAAGTTATCGAACTCCAAATCAGTACTTGTGTTTTCTCGAATATCAACTACTATCTTTGGATATCTATTCACTAACCACCGGTAGAAAGATGGCACTTCCATTTTGTTTATCCTGTGTTTTTCTCTTCACTAATTGCTCTTGCTTTCCTGGGGTAAGTGTCGCTGAATATTTGTAGAAGCAGTCTGAGGAGAAGGAGATGGGCAGTCTTATTTTCAATCTCACCTAAAAAAAATATTTTATTATTGTGTTAATAGAATTAAATGAGAATTAATTCTTCAAGTAATTTATTTTAAATTAATTTTCTGAATTTTACGTGCTAATATGGGTTTTTTTTATATTCATGTATTACATTCTTGATTATTTCTTTTCTAGGAGGAAATTGCGCCATGAAAAAGATGAAAAAGTAAAGCAAAGAAAGAAAGAAAAAGACAAAGGAAAAGAAATTGGAGTCTTGCTTAGCTAAGAAGAATAAAGAGAGAGAGAGAGAGAGAGAGAGAGAGAGAGAGAGAAAAGCAGAGTTAATTGTCTCTCAAGTGGAAGACAAGAAAGGTCAATAATGAAAACAATTATCCAATGAGAAGCTAAAATGTGGCATTTAATAATCATCACGAATAAACGTAATTGAAATCTGATAGTGCAGATTTTAAAAAATAATAATCGCTTGATAAATTGATCCGTTGTTCAAAGCAAAATAAAATAGAGATAAATAATTTAAAATTTATGGTAAAATTTAAATTAATTTTTTTTATTTTAAATTTTATAAAAATAAATTATTTATAAAAAAAATTAAAAATTTACGTTAATTAAGCATCCTGATGGAACCAAACGACAAGTCTGAATATTAGTGCTAAGGACTGCAAGTTCCAATTTCAAAGAACAGTGCATGGGTGTTTGGGAATAGGAAGAAGTGAGAAAATAATAAAAGATCTTTGGCCTTTCAGCCGCCATTTTTGCAAGCACGAGGGAGCTGATGAGGAAGTTTGGCGCTGTAGTGAAAAGTCGGGAAGAGGATGGCCACATTGATCACTTGGACCGATTACTATGCTTAGAATCTCTTTTTTCAATACGTGCACGTCTTATACAGTTATTTGATCGAAATTTTTTAAATATATCTTATTAAAAATATAAAAATATAAATTTTTAAAATTATTTTTTTATTTTTATCAACTAAAAGAATAAATTTTTTAAATTATTTTTTTATTTATATCAGTTTCAATATCTCTCTTCTCTTTTATTTTTTCATTTTGATCTATCTGCTCTCTCTTTCATACTTCTCCTCTTTTTAAAATTTTTATCCCGTAAAGCTTTAAGAAATTTTTTATTTTAGAATAGATTCTATTCCATCGAGGTTAGCCTGTATTGTTTTTTTTTTTTTTTGTATTTTCTTGCATGCACTAGATCTAATAGTGGGTATTTTTTTTTTTATTTTTTCTTACATGACCAAAAAACTCAATTCATGATCTTCAATCAGAAGCACAACATACTGGAGATATTATTCTTGTGGAACCAGTAGATGAATATCAGCTTCTTGTTTGATCGGTAAAATATCTACAGTGAATAATTATTCATTCTCTAACAAATAATTATTCACACTTTAACGAATAAATATTCGCATGCGAATACATAATTATTTAGTCATATGTGAATTCTTATTCGTACTTCAATGAATAAATATTCATGCGCCAATAAATAATTATCCACTCATGTATAAATTTTTATTCATTCAAGGTTGAGTGAATAATTATTCACTATTATATAATACTTATGGGTTGTTCTTGAGTAAATAATTATTCACTTACAGGAGTGAATAATTATTTACTCATGTATAATACTTATGGGTTGCTCTTGAGTGAATAATTATTGATTTATATACGAATTCTTATTGATTATTGTATTGTGCTAATCGAATAATTTTTCACTCTTGTATGAATAATTAAAAAATTCTGAGTGAATAATTCACTCTTGTATAATATTTCTGGTTATTCTTAAATAATTAATTATTCACTTGTGTATGAATTCTTATTACTTTAAGGTTGAGTGAATAATTATTCACTCTTATATGATACTTATAGCTTATTGAGTGGATAATTATTCACTCCTATGTGATTTCTTATTTCTTCATGCCTGAGTGAATAATTATTTGCTCTTGTATAATACTTACTAGTGTTAAATCCCGCGCATGCGCGGATATTTATTTACTTATTTTTTTAATAATAAATAGTATAATTTTTTTAAAAAAATAATTGATATATCATATTATATTTAAATATTTGAACTTCTTGTACTCTATTAATATAAAAGATAAGGTGTAGCTCATTATTAATATTATTTACTAAATTTTTTTAATGAAATCAAATTTTATTTAAAATTTTAGATATAAATCTTTTCAAATTCTATTAATTGAAGTAAGATTCAAAATCTTTTCATATGCCTTTTTTAGATATAAATCTTTTAAAATTTTATTTATTGAAGTAAGATTCAAAATCTTTTCATATGCTTTTTTTAGTTATAAATCTTTTCAAATTCTATTCATTGAAGTAAGATTCAAAATCTTTTCATATACCTTTTTTGACTCAATATTTTAATTTTATCTATATTTTTTGTTACTCTGCCATTAGTTATGAATGAAGTCATTACATTACTGATGTTATTGAGTTGTGTGTTTCAGTCATGTACTTAAGCTAAGAAATAAACTGAATAAAGAGTTATAGTTATATATATATAAGATAAGTTTATAATAATTAGTAGTATTCAAAAATTTTAAAGTTTATTATTTAATATTTAATATTATTTATAGATTCATTGGTTTTACAATTAATTACATATCATTAAACATTAAAATAATTAGTAGATTTAATGTACTTCAAATGAATTGAATTTCATGAAAATTAATGTATAGTTATTAAAAATTAATGTATAGTTAAATATAAATCTTTTCAAATTCTATTAATTGAACTCAGATTTAAGATCTTTTCATCTACCTTTAAGTCAATAATTATAGATTCATGTATTCAACATATTTAATTACATAAATATTTGTGACATTTACTTTGAAATAATTGAAAGTCTATTTAAGCTCATATTGAATTCATGTTCTTCTATTAATAAATCAAAGATATTTATCTCAACTCATTTATTCAATCCATGGTATATAGTGACGTGCAATCCGCGGAAGAACGAACTAGGTGATGGAATTTTCAGCTTGGACAAACAAAGATTCGATTTTCGAACAACAAACAATTCTTATAAACACAATATAATTAAATTCCTACGACACCTCTTAGAAACTTGCTCAAGCAATCCCGATAATAAGAATTTAACTAATAAGAAAGAACACTTACACGCCACGATCGGAAAAACTCAATTGATAAGTGAAAGTGAAGTTCTTGGAGTATGAGAGTAAGAGGATTCAACCCTCTCAAGGTGGTGGCGCGATCCCTCAAAATGACACTCAAAATCTGCCCCTAATTTTCCTCCAAGAAGACTACTTATAGCTAGGGTTTGAAAGAAAGGTTGGGCTTAATGATACATATAAGCCCAACATAAAAAACAAGATACATATGAGCCCAAAATAAAACAATTCCAACAAGGTTGATAGCTCAAGTCTTTTAAAACATAATTGCTCTTGACTTGAGCTCATTACATAGCGCTTCAAGTCCAGCCCTAAGTATTTGAGACAAATGGACTAGGTTGAGTCGTGGTCCAACTAAATCTCCTCCAACAAGTTTGGTCTTCAAATGTTGATCCACGTAAAGCAAACAAGGCTCTTGAAGCGTCTTAGCTCTAACTCTAGTTATTGGCCCGACCCAGTATGATTAGCTCTTTATTTGACATGTCTAAGCCATCATAGCAATTCGTAGGATTGCTCATATCGATCCCCTCCTCCTCACGAAGATTCGTCCTCGAATCGAATCCATATCAAAAGGAGAAAGGTCAAATGAACATTAAAAAGTCGCGGAAACACCATACTCACTCGTGCAGATCAAGCTTGTAGGCATTATTGTTGATTCTCTCTATCACTTGAAATGGACCATCTCCCCTAGGAGCTAATTTGGACTTCACTGGGCGAGAAAACGTTCCTTCCTAAGTGCACCCAAACCCAATCACCGGATTCAAAAGTCACCAATTTTCAGTCATTTATTGGCTTGTTTGGCGTAGACCTTATTTTTTACGCTCAATATGCTTTCTCGCCTTCTCGTGTAGAGGCTCAGTACTCAGCTCAGCTTTGCTCTTACCATCTGTACTAGACAACTCATGCAAAGGTAAAGGCACCAAATCCAAAACAGATTAAAGGATTAAAGCCATATACAAGTTCAAATGGTGAATAACTCTGTGGTTGAGTGCACACTCCAGGTTATATGCAAACTCGATAAATGGTAAACATTCACTCCACGTTTTAAGATTCTTACCTACGACAAGATCGTAGTAAGGTACCTAAGGTCCCTATTGACAACCTCGGTTTGACCATCGATCCCGTGGATGACATGTAGTAGAATAAAGAAGTTTGGTACCCAATTTACCCCCACAACACACGCCAAAAATGACTTAGAAATTTAGCATCTCTATCTCGAAAACAATAGACCTAGGAATGCCATGCAATCTAACAACATCTTTGAAAAAATAAATCGACCACTTGCACAAACGATCATCGGCTTTTATGGCATGCAATGAAATGCGCCATCTTACTAAACCTATCAACAACAACGAAGATCGTTTATCATATCCCTTTTTGGTCTTAGGCAAACCCAAAACAAAGTCCATAGAGATATCAGTCCCATGGTTCAGCAGTACGAGTAAAGGGGTATACAAACCATGAGGTTTAACAGTGGATTTGGCATGTCTACATGCAATACACTTGGCACACACACGTTCCCACATCTTTACGCATTCCGAGCCAAAAGAAATGTTCTTGCAAAATATCCAAAGTTTTAGCAACCCCAAAATGTCCCATCAATCCTCCACTATGAGCCTCAAGCACAAATAAAGTGCGCATAGAGCGAGTTAGGCACACATAATTGATTACCCCGAAAGAGATACCCATCATGCTTATAGAATTTTTCGAATGCAGTATGTTCACAAAGCGAGAATACACAGTAGCAAAATCATCATCGAAACATATAATTCCTTAAGTCGCTCAAATCCTAATAATTTAGAATGTAAAGTAGTAATCGAGGAATACCTCCTAGATAAAGCATCGACTACCACATTATCCTTCCCTTGCTTGTATTGCAAAGCACATAGGGAAAGGTTTCTAGAAACTCCACCCTGGGTGGCATGTCGCTTGCTCGACTTGCCCCTCGTCCCTTCAAATGCTTTAAAGACTCATGGTCGGTCCTAATGACAAACTCTCTAGGTTGGAGATAATGCCGCCACACTTCCAATGCTCTCACATATCGCATACAACTCCTTGTCATATGTGGGATAATTGAGTTGTGCACCACTAAGCTTCTCACCTGAAATATGCAACTGGTTTATTCTCCCTGCAAAAGCACAAACGACCTATACCAATCCCGAAGCATCACATTCAACCTCAAAAGCTTTTCAAAATCGAGTAAACATAAAATAGGAAGCAGTAACATAATTTTTCTTTCAACAATGTAAATGCATGTTCTTGTTCCCGACCCCAAGTAAACCCTTTTTCTTTCTTAATTACCTCGGTTAAAGGAGCGAGCAATGGTAGAAAAAATCCTTCACAAATCTCCTATAGAAACTAACAAGTCCATGAAAACTCCTCACGTCACTCACACTCTTCGGAGTTGGCCAATCCTGGATAGCCTTCACCTTCTCACTATCAACCTCAACTCCATGAGAGCGATTACAAACCCCAAAAATACTAACCGCTCAATGCAAAATGTACACTTCTTGAGGTTTGCGTATAGTTTTTCATATCTTAATACATCTAAGACACACTTCACATGCATGACATGCATATCCAAATTAGTGCTATATATCAAAAATGTCATCAAAGTATACAACCACAAATTTTCCAAGAAATGCACGTAAAACATGATTCATCAATCTCATAAAGGTCTTTGGGTGCATTAGTTAAGCCAAATGGCATGACTAACCACTCATACAAGCCATACTTAGTTTTAAAAGCTGTTTTCCACTCATCTCCTGGTTTCATTCTAATTTGGTGGTATCCACTTTTCAAATCAATTTTTGTAAAGATACATGCACCATGCAGTTCATCAAGCATATCATCTAACCTAGGAATAGGATGGCGATACTTTACAGTGATTTTGTTCACAGCTCTACAATCCACACACATCCTCCACGTTCCATCCTTCTTCGGCACCAATAGTACAGGTACAGCACAAGGACTCAAGCTCTCTCTCACGTGTCCTTTCTCTAATAGCTCATCCACTTGTTTCGAAGCTCTTTTGTTTCCTCGAGATTACTCCCGGTAGAGCTGGACGGTTAGGTATTTGAGCTCCAGGCACAAAGTCTATTTGGTGCTCTATGCCTCTCAAGGGTGGTAATCCCGGGGCATTTCTTCAGGAAAAACATCCGCATAATCCTGCAAAAGAGATGAAAACACGCTAGGCAAAGAGTCAAGAGGGTTAGTGTCAGAAACCAAACACTCTCTATATCTTACTATGACTAGTGCTCTCCTCTCTCCTATCGCTCTTCTCATGTCTTTTCCTCTCGCATACAAGTTGACTTTTCTCTCTTTTTGTTCAATGCATCTTTCACTCACTGTGTAGTCACTCACATTTGGGCCACTCCCAATTTTCTTTTGGGCCTCTTTTCCCTCTTTAATTTTGTTACGCTCTCTACCCGAACCCTCCTCTCTTTTTACTTACCTTTGATTTGGTCCAAGTATAGCTCACGAGGTGATAGAGGTATAAGAATGAAATTTCTGCTCTTAAATTTGAAGGAGTACCTATTGGTATACCCATCATGTGATACTCTCCTATCAAAGCGCCAAGGTCTTCCAAGGAGTATATGACCGACCTCCATGGGAACCACGTCACACAACACCTCATCCACATATCTACCAATTGAGAAGGTCACCAATACTGTTTAGTTACCTTCACATCCGCACTATCATTAAACCATTGTAACTTGTAAGGTTACGGATGTTTCATGCAAGTCGACCCCCAATTTCTCTACCATGGTGGTACTAGTCGCATTGGTACAACTTCCCCCATCAATGATCAAATTGCACACTTTTCCTCCCACTAAACACCTTGAATGAAAAAGATTTTCTCTTTGATCTACAATCTCTTCTGCAGCCCGAGTACTCAATACTCTCCTAACTACAAGTGCTTCCCCGTAACAACCCTCTCAAAGCAATCATCATCATCATCAAAGGCATTTTCATGAACAAATTCGGTTTCACTCACTGCTATCCTCGAATCAATCTCTCCATTGTCTCTCATAATCATAATCTTCTTATTAGGACATTGAGATGCAAAATGACCCGATTCGAAAGCATTTAAAACATTTCATGGAAGAATGCTTACTAGAGGTAGCTTGGGTGTTGGAGGTACCTTTCATTTCAGATCCCCCGATTGGCTTCTTAGGTGCTTCCTTGAATTCCACTTGAGGTGCTTCCTTGAATTCCACTCCCTTATCCTTAGGCTTGTCCTCCTTTTTAGGCCATCTAGAGTTCCATCCATAGTTAGAATTTGCTCAGCTCCTCACTGCCGACCCTAGTCTTTAGTCTGTCTCTCCACTTTCATGGCCATGTTCACCATGTCCTCAATCTCTAGAGTAGTGTTGCAGCTCCATGATGTTAGCTATCTCCCTATTGAGCCCACTCAAAAATCGGCCATTGTCGCCTCCGGATCTTCCTCGATGTTGGCTCGGATCATAGCCACTTCCATCTCCTTGTGATAGTCTTCAACCGATTTAGGCCCTTGAGTGAGTCGTTGAAGTTTTTTGGTGCATCTCCCCTATAGTAGTAAGAAGGCACAAAACGCTTCCTCATGCATGCCTTCATTGCTCCCCATGTAGCAATCGGCATCTCTCCATTTCTCCTCCTAGATGTCACCATTTGATCCCACCATATTAGTGCATAATCAGTAAATTCAACGGCTGCAATTTTTACCTTCTTATCCTCGGAAAAGTTGTGACACTCAAAAATCAAATCCATCTTCCTTTCCCACTCTAAGTAAGCGTCGGCATCATTCCTTCCTTTGAATGCGGGAATCGCATTTTAATGGATTTGAGGTCTCCGTCTCTTCTATTAAATGGCAAGTCCCTTTGAAATCTCCTAGGTCGGCGTGCCTCAATCTCCTCCTCCTCCGCAAACTCATCCTCCTCCCAGGTTCATACCGAGGTAGAGGTCGACGAGGTGGTGATTGTTGTTAGCGCACTCCCGCACGTCTCCCTTGAGGTTCCCTGCACGCCTCTCTTGTCTCGATTTCATCAATTTGTTCTCTTATCTCATCAAAGGCTTGGTTGAACCTCTCAAATTGTTGCTGCATAGCTTTCAAAGTGAAAGCAATATTTGCATCTCCCCTTGGTGCTCCTCAGTACTACCTCCTTGTGACATTGCGAAGTGATATTGTACCGCAAAACAACGTTAGAAATAAACAACCTCACACACTCCCTCACGTGTTTCACTCAAATGTTATCACTCCCTCGTGTTTATGTCACGGCAATGACACCCTCAAATGAGTTCACACACTCTTGCCTTTTACCACTCAATTCCTCTTAAACTCAAGCTACACTTAAGAACCAAACTCAACAAACCAACGAGTCTAGTTGGAGCCCAAATAACATGCAACAACCAGCCCAAGAACACTAGGTTACAAAAGCATCAAGCAATGACCAGCCCAAGAACACTAGGTTACAAGTGTTTACAATTATCAAACAATGACCAGCCCCAAGAACAAGAGGGTTACAACCTTCCAAGTACCAAACAACCCAAAGACAATAGGTTACAATTGTCTAAGTAGCAAACGATAACCAATACACTAACAATTGTTTACAACACAACCAATACACTAACAATTGTTTACAATCTTTGAAACTTCAATAGTCCCGAGCAACAAATTGCCAACAACAGATCCGATTTACAACAATATCCAACCCAAAAACGATAAATAACATACAATCTTGGAAGCTCAAAACAAGAACTCTAACAAGCTAACAATTGGAACAAACAAAATTTTAAAAATTGCCTATCACAAGTAACTCAAAATGGTCCAACAAGAAGTATGAATATGCTAGAAAGAAAAGTTTTTTTGCACTGACTTTGTACTCTCGGACCGACTTTTTTTTCGTTTTTTTCTTTCTTGTTTTTTTTCTTTTCTTTTCTTGTCCGAAATATATGTGTATATGTATTTGATTGTACTATTTTTTTTATAACAATTTATCCCAAGCAAATATTACAAAATGCTTAATACAAAGAATTGGAAACCTAGGGCTGAAAATTTCACACCTTTTGAAGCTTCTGTTAGTCTTTGAAGAAGCCGTTTGAAGTGGGCTGTTCGAGCAGCCTTTGAGCTTCAACGGAGCGGGAATGAAAATCCTCCTCCACACCTCTAGCTCGATACCAAAATGACGTGCAATCCGCGGAAGAACGAACTAGGTGATGGAATTTTCAGCTTGGACAAACAAAGATTCGATTTTCGAACAACAAACAATTCTTATAAACACAATATAATTAAATTCCTACGACACCTCTTAGAAACTTGCTCTAAGCAATCCCGATAATAAGAATTTAACCAATAAGAAGAACACTTACACGCCACAATCGGAAAACTCAATTGATAAGTGAAAGTGAAGTTCTTGGAAGTAACAAGAGTAAGAGGATTCAACCCTCTCAAGGTGGTGGCAGCGACCCCTCAAAATGACACTCAAAATCGCCCTAATTTTCCTCCAAGAAGACTACTTATAGCTAGGGTTTGAAAGAAAGGTTGGGCTTAATGATACATATAAGCTCAACATAAAAACAAGATACATATGAGCCCAAAATAAAACAATTCCAACAAGGTTGATAGCCCTAAGTCTTTAAAACATAATTGCTTCTTGAGCTTAAGCTCATTACATAGCTTTCAAGTCCCTGCTCAAGTATTTGAGACAAATGGACTAAAGTTGAAAGTGCATGGTCCAACTAAATCTCCTCCAACAAGTTTGGTCTTCAAATGTTGATCTACGTAGGCAAACAAGGCCTCTTAAGCGTCTTAGCCCTAGCTCTAGTTATTGGCCCGACCGGTATGATTAGCTCTTTATTTGACATGTCTAAGCCATCATAGCAATTCGTAGGATTGCTCATATCATATAGAGTAGTCCTTAATCATAATAATTAATTTATTAAATGCATTGTATATAGAAAAGTCCTCAATGAAAACAATTAAGATACTATTTAATTAATGTAGTATTTAATAAAAACAATTCCACCATAGATAAGGTGATTATTTATAGATATGAGTTCATATGTGCACATTAATTAATGAAGTAATAAATTCCTTAAATCCAACTTGGCATCATTAGAGTTAACTTAAGCTTTAAAAATTATACATGTCACTTCCTTATGATTCAACCTCAACTTTATATATATATATATATATATATATATATATAATGCTCTTGAGTGAATAATTATTCACTCCTATATAATACTTATTGGTTGCTCTTAAGTGAATAATTATTTACTTATGTATGAATTCTTATTCATACTCTTAAGTGAATAACTATTCACTCCTGTACATGGTTTGCTCTTGAGTAAATAATTATTTACTTAATAAATAATTATTCACTCACGTATAATATTTATGGGGTGCTTTTGAGTGAATAATTATTTACTCCTGTATGAATTATTATTCCTTCAAGGTTTAGTGAATAATTATTTACTCATATATAATACTTATGGGGTGCTTTTGAGCGAATAATTATTCACTTATGTATGAATTCTTATTCCTTCTCTTGAGTAAATAATTATTCACTCCTATATAATACTCATGGGTTGCTCTTGAGTAAATAATTATTCATTCATGTACGAATTCTTATTGATTGTTGTATTGTGTTAATAGAATAATTCCTCACTCATGTATGAATAATTATAAAATTTTGAGTGAATAATTATTCACGCATGTATAATACTTATAGGTTGCTCTTGAGTGAATTAGGAGTAATTCACTCTTGTATGAATTCTTATTCCTTCAAGGTTAAGTGAATAATTATTTACTTCTGTATGAATTTTTATTGATTGTTGTACATGAATAGTAATTCTCACTTAAAGGAGTGAATATCAAATATTTTTTTCATGTTACTATTCCATTCACAGAAATGCACAATCCATAGCAATCCACCATACAACTAATGTACAATTCACAGTAATCTTCGCCTACTGTAAATTATTTCACCAGCAACAAACGCATTCCAAACAGTAAGTGGTTGTTTGCTTTCATCATGTCCTAACAGTCACGCCAATTTTCCTTCGCTCACCATTGATATTTTTTATTTCACCAATGTAGCTTAGCATTATTGTAGTAAGTGGCCAACCAAAGCCGTCATTAACCAATACACAAAAGCGTCACAACTGTTCACATCCGGCTGAATGAGAACTGCAAGGACATCCTGCCTAAACTTCCACCAATCAACCTCCCTCGTTCCCCACATCCTATACCATGTGTTGAAATACTTGATTACCAAATCACATGCAGTTGGTGAGTCAAGCTTAATGTTGATTGGCAAGATATGCTGTTCAGATAAAGGAAACGGTTGGTCAAGACTTCTATAGCGTACAAGGAAAAATGTTTGCCTCTAATTACTAGGAAGAAGTACTGCAAGACAAAAGTTGGATTCATAATGAACAATGAATCGATAAATATAAAATCTATAAAGTGAATAATTATTCACTCTATCACAACTATCAACAAGGCAAGATTATGTCAACTCAATCAAAATAAACACTATCAATAATAAAGCTAATACTCCAAACCTAAACATAAATATCAATCCATTCAGAGTAAAAACAATAAATTGACTCCGATCCATGATGATACCCCTGAACCCGAACTTTCTCCCTTGAGGTGAAATGACTCTGATCCAAGACTGTAGACATGGCACTTCTTGAATCCATCAGTTGCCTTCAACATCAACGTCAACTCATCAGGTACGCTCCCACCACTCTCAGTAGTGGTTTGACTTGCTTGATTGATAAGATTTTCAAAATTTACTTATAAAGTTTTTAATGATAAAATATATATAATTAGATATATAACGCAAACAAATTATTAGAAGAATAGAAACATCAAAGTAAAGCTCAAAAGAAGATATTATCGTTAAATACTTTTCATAGATAAGTACTTGAGTAATAAAAAGTTATAGTAATGAATTTATGAAGTTTTAATATATCATAGATGGGATAAAAATCTTATCTAATAATTCTCATTACGAGCGTCAACAAATTGTCCTTTTTGAACATTATGTCTGCGAAGCCAGTAATCCAAGAGCATGAAATTATCCCCTAATTCCTTTTGCTACACATTAACAAAATAATAAAACATGAGAAGAAGTTGAATGACGAGATGAAGATGCGATAGAAAGTTGAGAAGAAGTTGCGTCATATACAAGAGAATATGATGGATTACTTATCGTTTCTGTCACAGACTCTGAATCTACCTCCATCTCCATTGCTTGATGGCAATGATGATACGGATGATGAGAATGACTATGGCTACACAATTGACCCATTGGATCACTATCATTCTCTCTAGGGCCCTATAGATTCGCCACCGCCACCGCCACCGCCAACGCCAACGCCCTTAGCTCCAACTTTGGCATCTGCCGTGAAGACTAATTAATATATTAGAATTTTATTTTACAAATGTATGACTTTATTTGATATTTAATATTTTATAGATATTTTATTTATCAATTTGTATTTGTAAGAGTATTGCTTTTCCTTGATATTTATTCATATACAACATTTTATGAGGTTTTTAATTTTTGAATTTTTATAAGACAATCGTATATAATTATTTAAAATATTTTTTAAAAATTCAACAATTAGTGATGGATTAGTGACGGATATTTTTAAATTTTTTTTTAAAATAGTGACAAATTAGCGAAGAAAAATTAAAATTTAAATACTTTAGAAATTTAAATATCCGCCGCTAATCCATATCTAAATCTGCCGCTAATTAGAAACGGATTGGAAACGAAAAATTTAAATTGAAATAAAAAATTAAAATCAATTGTTAATTCCTTACAAGTTAGCGACGAATTTTGTGACGGATTGATAAGAAAATAACATATTAAAATATTTAAAATATATTGCTAATTTGTGACGGATTAGCAACCGATTTAAAATTTTTTTTATTTTAATTTAAAATTTCCATCACTAATTCACTGCAAAATGCGTCGCTAATAGGTTAGCGCCAAAGTTTTGACCAATTTTTTTCCGAAGCAAATCCGTCGCTAATTTTGAATGAAATTGGCTTGTGTCGCAATTAGCAACGGATTCCCCGTCGCTAATGCAACATTTTCTTGTAGTGTTGTGCAAAAGAGAAAAAGTTTTGAAACAAAAAAATGAAAGAAGAATTTTGGAGACAGATGAGCAAAAATGTATGGTGATGATTGAAGAAATCCACAGACCCTGCAGTTGTTTCTCATCTCGGTTAAAAGAGGTTCTTCCTGGATGAATGGAAGCTTGCATACAGCCTTCAAGAGAGGAAATCAGATTAATTCTTGTAACAGTCCTATTAGACTGACTGCAAACTGAGAGAAATTTTTGGATAAAAACAAGTACCTGCTAGAGATAACATTTCCAGTCTAAATCAACCTCAAAGTCTACACATTAATTAAATAGAGAAACAAAAGAGTGTTAGAAACTAACTTCCTGAGTAGGCCAAGAATGCACATTCAACAACTGCTTAATTCCAGTTGAATGAAATTCTGTGATGTTTGAGTTCGTATCCATCATTAGTTTCTTAAAAAATTCTGGAAGTGCCTCAGTACTAATTCATTTTCAGACAGCCAATATGATGTTTACCACAATTGGTAAGATACGTTCTCCTTGAACCACATCTTATTCTTCTTCTTCTTCTTCTTCTATACAAGAATATAAAATGAGGTTTGCTTCCTATGAATTGCAACTCAAAAGTTAATTTTTTTTACTTTTTAAAAAAAAAAATTAGTGAAGTTTACTCTAAATTTTATGAGAGGAGATAGGAACTTAAAGTGAAAAAAGTAAATAAAAATATAAAATTGTTTTACTTTAGTAGCAATCCCAACACACCCTTAGCTGTCATCACTCAAGCTTCTTGAACTACTCTTTAGAGGGTTGAAGTTCTACGTGAATGAAAGATGGGTTCACAGAGCTCAGTTTAAACTAATCAAAGCCTCAATCGAAGTGGCCCAAATACAATTAAAAGAATTGGGCTTTAGTATCCACTGGCCTAATCCAACGTCTTTTCCCTCTATTAAGAAACTTCCTTAATTCGTTACCCCTATCCACTTTTTAACATGTTTTTGTCAAATATTTACAGCTATTTATATCGTGGTGCAAGCATTTACCGATAATTCACTAGCAAGGTTAGGGGTATCCATTATTTTAAGAAAATTTAAAAGCCAAAATGAATTAAATTTTAATTTAGTTTTTAGTTCGATTTTTTCAAATTTCGATTAAGAGAAAATTTAATTTTTAATTTCAAAATTAAACTTCGATTCAGTTTTTGTTTGAACCAAGTTAAACTAAAAATTTTAAATTTTTTCTAAATTAATAATTAAGTATAATTAAAGGTTAATAACTCTAATTAAATTAGTTTTTAATTAAAGTTATTTTAAAATTTAAAATATTTAATTTTTATATATTTTTACAAATATTATTTAAAGACTAATAATTTAAATTAAATTAAATTTTAATTAAAATTATAATTAATGTTAAAATATAATAAATATTATTTTAAAAATTAAAAATTATAAACTTCATATATTTTGATTTTCTCTGAACTTAAAATTTGATTTAAAAATAAATTAAGTTTAGTTTAATTTTTTAAAAAATAAAAAAAATTTAATTTTTAAATAATAAAATCAAAATTTTTTCAAACTAAATCGATGAACATCCTAAGCTTAGCCCCTATCCCCTCGTGAAGTGCGCGTGAATTAATTTTTTCCTTTTTTACCAAATTAATTTTAATTCATTTTCCTTTTTCGTTACAATAATTGACTGAAACATTTTCTCATAGGTCACAATCGAAGGACATGTCTAGCAGTCATATGAACAGAGACAAAAAGTTGCAGAGAATCAGAAGACCCCAACAAGCTCCTGGTTGAAAGGTAATGGACATTTTCATTTTGTTTGTTTTCTCTTCGTTTTAGGAAGGGTGAATTGCATTTTAATTTCTTTGGATTAAAATGAATAAAAGAAAAAGGTATTTGCCATTTTATTGACTAACTGAATACATAATTAGAACAAGAAAACAAGATAAAAGTTAATCCCAAAAGCAATCTGAAACATGTTGAAATGCAGCACTTTTTGGCCCACATATAACTTTCTCGGTGGGAATCACCAATTTATTCATCTCCTTCATTCATTCTATGCCCACCATCACCAGCCAGCAACCAAATTCAATCCTCAATCATCTCTTTCTCTTTCTCAAAATTGATTTTTATTTTTTATAATGGTAACTCAATTAATTAAAAATAATTTTATTAAATAATAAATTCAGAATAGTAATTTCAGTATTAATTAAGCATTAAAATTAAGACTGTCAATGGGTCGGGTCTTACCCGGACTTGACTCGGTTCTAGCCCAATAATATCGGGTACTGTATTCTATTTATACCCGTTTATTTGGATTCGATAATATATATTCTAAATAAGAATTGGTACGGTACGTAATGTTTCAGACATGATAGACTCGATACCCGATTAAATTTTTAATAATAAATATTTTATATATTTAATTTTTTTACAATCGTTAGATATATATTGATTTAATAGTCATTTGAATTTTTTTTATGTATTAATTTTTTTATTTTTAAAATTCATATCGGGTCTGCCTGGACCCGAACCAATACTCTATTGGGTAGAGTATAAGTTTAGCCTATTTAGACCCGTCGAGTAATTGAGTCAGGTTCAATATCCTTAACAATCAATCGGGTGCAGGTCTAAGACAGGCTATTCCGGACCCATTTGAATTAGTTGACAGTCCTAATTAGAACTGATTTTGTGAAATTTTTTATACTTGTGAAAACGAGGAGATGCTACAAATGGTTTTGTCCCGCTTCCTCCAACCACGATCCTAAATTCCTGCTGCTACTAACTACTAAAAACGATCTATGGATTAAAATTCTTTAGAATTGCAACATCGAGATTTGACAAATCATTAAAAAGCTCTGCACAAAGGAAAGCTTAAACAAGCTCCATATATATATATATATATATTCCAAAGGAATTTTGTAATTGAGCATTTGCATTTTCCTTCCCCTACCATCTTAAGGGGTCATTGTAATACTTTGATGAACCTACTAAGTAGTAAATGCATGAATTCAGAGACTTCCGAAGCTTCTAACAAGCTTCCAAAATTTAAACTTTTCAAAATAATTAACACCAAAATTACCTTTTTATCCCTCTTCTTTTCTCCTTATTGCGTGGCCCACTTTATGGTACCTGGTCCCGTGCATGGAATATACTTGTAGAAAAGCAAGAAAACATAAAAAAATACAAGTGCATATTGCTGTTTTGAATATTTTTACTGTGAACTAAAGATCTGCCATGATTGCGTACTATACAAGTGTCCAAGAACATGATGAAAACGTAGACGTTGCTGTTCTAACGATTTCCCAAACATTAAGCAATATTATTATGATTACAAGCTCATTAAGAGGAAAACAAAAAAAGAGAAGCGACTAATAATCATTATATATATTATGATTATTTAGTGGATAAAAGGGTCTTTTACAATATTATTAAAAATTTTATTTTTTTATTATAAATAACATTATATATGATTGCTAAACCAAAGTCCAAAACAAATTAAAGCAATAGCACGCATTTATGAGTTGTTCATAAATGATAAGGATGAAGATAAAGCCGAGAAGTATTACAAAATAGCAGACAATCAATGAAAGTCAGAATGAAAAGGAAATAAAAGAGAAAGGAACGGAAAAGAACAGCTGAACAGAGTCACACTCTGAAGAATATCTCTATATATTGAAAGATAAATCATTCATACTCCTTGGGATTTCTTGGACATTTTGGGAGGAGGGGTTTAGCTTTTCCATATCAACCATAAAGTTCGTACATTCTACAAATTTGAACTACGGATTCTACGTTATGTATAGGTTCGCACAAACTTTTGATTAACAACGAATGAAACTTAACCCCAACCAAAAAAAAAAAAAAAGGTAAGAACTGGTAAGAAATTCTTGAAGATTGAAGATAAGAGTCCCTGTGAGAGAATCATCTAGTTCGATCAAACATCAACATGGCAGCTCTGCACAAGTTGATATTTAATGGCTGATCCAACCACAATGCGGCCATTGTTCTTGTTGCCAACGTTTATGTAAGCTGGACAATTAGCAAACAAATGATATCTACCAGAAATAAACGTACCAACTTTCCATCTGATTCTCCCATTGACTCTGATGTTGATCAGAACAGTCCCGGCCAACTGATCTTGAGTTAGAGCATCAGCAAAGTAGGGCGCAATAGGAACTGAGTTTCCGTACAAGAATGGCGACCACACCGTTACATCCTTGTGGCCCTGGTACGTAGCAGGCAGCAAAGTGGGCAGCGTGATCTGTTGGCCTCGATAGGAGGCGTAGACGTCGACTCTGTCATAGTATATACCGATGCGGCCATTAGGATTCCGGGAAGAGAGTGTAATCTGGATGTTTGTGGTGAGGAAGTTGGGAGCCGAGACGTTGAAGGCGTAGACGGTGGCGTCTTGAAGGATGAAGCTAGGCTTTGTGGGGCGGAGAATGAGCCATACGAGGAGAATGATGAAGAGGATAAGGATGATTAGGGCAAGTATACCGGCGAATATTCTGCGGAAGAGCTTCTTCTTCTCCTCTTCGTCGTGGCCACACTCCTTCGCCGACATGCTTGAACAGTGCTTCTGTCTGTCAGGAGATTGGAGCTGGATTAGGTTGGTAAATGGTTAGTTTTCAGTATGTTTTAGATTTTGGAGAGCTTTCAACATTGGTTGGGGCGTCATATATAGAGCTGAGAGGAGATGATGAAGAGGAAGGGGGGAGGGTGTGGGATGAGATGGGGATTGGTTTTCACGTGCGCTTACGCTTACTTAGAGGTTGAAATTTAATTTATTTACGAGTTAAATATTTAACTGTTAATTAACTGTTAATATTTATTGAATGTGAATTATAATATTTGGAGCTTGATACATAATTTCACACTTAAGAAGAGAGTGAAAATCACAGTTGTTGACATAGGTAATTCGTGTGCATGGAATGGGGCGGTGGAAATAAAGCCAGGAGAATTTGTTTGTAGCAATGCAACCTTATCTTTTAGGGGATATACGTATATGCAAAGGCTTCTAAGAGATTAAATGAATTATGATGGGGGCCGTTGTTGGTCCCTTTAACTCTTATTAGATGACATCTCGCTTGAGTTTGGTTCAAGGAAAGAGAGAGGAAAGTGAGGGGAAAATATGGGTGTTGTTAGATTGAAATTTTAAGATACAATTGTTTACTTTTTTTTTTTTGAAGGATAAAAGAGAGATTAATTAAGATTTCTAACAATATACCTTTCTACCCTTCACTAGTTTGTTCTCTAATCCAAACATCAAAATTCAAGATATGGTTAAATATGTCATTTCCCTATTTGTCATTCCAACATCTCAAGTTAAAGAGAAGATGAAAGTTGAAGACAAATTTTGGTAGGGATTGCTATTTACTTGCTCCCTATCCATCACCAAATGTATTTAATTTGATTGCATGCACTTCAAGCGTGTGGTGTGCCTAAGCGTTAAAGGTTAGTTTGTGGAGGGGAAGCAAATGGAGCGGAACAAATGCTCAACTCCTTAACATTTTCTTCCTTATTTGGCATACCATTAGGCAGAAAAGCATATAAAGACTTCAATTATTGGAGGTTTTCAGAAGATCAATCTTTGCAGCGAAATAAGAGTAGATGAAAGTTTCGAAAAACTATTTTGAAAACACCGATTAGTAAATGATTCAAAGTCCTATGTAATTTTGCCGTAGTAAAAATGTAATAAATATTTAGGACTGACGAAGTATTAGAGTTAAAAGAAATTGGAGGAAGCTAATGAGGGAGTTGAGTATGTTCTTTATATTAATATCTGTAATTAATCTATATGTCCTCTTCGTATTATGATAATCCTTCTTTTTTCATTTTTTTTGGGGGTGAAATGCAGCATAATAAAAGAAGAGCAGAATTAGGAATTGAAATGTGGTTGAGGATCTCCCAAGTGTAGTTCATATGGTCAACTGGGAGTCAATTTCATATTGTGATTTGGAACCACGTGTAGATGCAGATCACTTACATCGCACTGTTTTCCATAATTGAGTACGGATTTGAGTTAAAAGTAAATATTTTTAAAAAATAAAAATGAGGGACTCAATAAATTCTTTTTTAAATTTTCTCATAAAATAGTAAAAATTCTGACCATTTTCTCAATAATTTCTTTTACCAAACTTGAGCAAGTTAAAAGGTAACTTGTAATACAAAGCAAGAAGATTAAGTAGTTGACTAGCTAGAGAAAGATTAAGAAATAATGATATATTGGGCATGCATAATCACTATTCACTTTTGGTAAAATAGCAGATGATTAGAAAGATTAATTACTTTGATTTGATTAGCATTGTTGTCTCAAACGCTTTGTCTTTAAATGCAAGTCATTAGGTGTGCTTCTCATCATGTATAATTTGGAACGTTGGATTTGCATGAATGATGATCAAGAATATGGAAAAAAGCGATGGATACATGCAGGTTGAGGCAATCATGGAGAATTGTTCATTGGGTCCCAGAGAAGCTTCCCGGCAGTCCTCAAGAATATACTTCCGCCACCGCCGCTCACCCACAAAACAAGAACCAAGGCGTGGGCAGCCGGGCAAGGTTGCTGCGTCGGCTAGTTTCCTGATCGCTTTGGGATCAAGGCAAACCTTAAAAATTCTTTTCCATCCTTTACAATTCTTTTGCAAAAATTTAATTACTTTAATTGAAAATATGATTGATTAAAGTTCTGTGCCTCCCCAACCATATAGGAGGATGTTGTAATTGTATCAGTACTTATTCTGAATATTAATTGCAGTGAATAGAATAGAAATTTATTTTAGTAAAAATATTAAAATTCAGCAACAAATATTGTAAATTTTGTGCATATTGCACATAGTGAGGTATATATTTTATTTTTCTACTAAAATTAAAAAAATGAATAATTGAGAACAATTAAAGTAGGGCGAGGTCCAAATTCTTGCAAGAGTTTACAGCAGGGAACTCTTTTGTAATGAAGGATCAATGCCTAACAAAAACAATGCCGTGTAGAGCTAGAAGGCTCACGGGTTGTGATTGGCTACATTAATTCATTCATTGATCTTGCACTCATCCTATTTTATGCATCTTTTGGAATTGAAATAGCTTACTAAATTTGTCTCAATTTTGAGAGTCTATAATGCTTCAAAAGCATAGATGACTAGTAGATGTCATTCACTTAACAGTTTCAAAATAAATGTCTCATATTTACTATATAGAAATCAATGTCAATACTATCTTATCTTTTTTAAAATATTATTTTTTCCATCATGTCAATATTTTTATTTAATTTTATAAAAAATTAAACATTTAATTTCAGATAGAAGAATATACAAAAAAAAAGAAAAACTATTATAAGAGGAAATAAATTTCAATGATGCAATTTCCATGATCGAGGCAATGGGCCAGAAGAAGATAGAGATTTTGCAATAACACATACTTTTGGTTACTTTCCTAGTCTTTCCAAAGAAAACTTGTGACTTCGAAATTCTAGCTGGACATGCGCGAATGCGAAAAATGACACAGACAATCGCATCATTTTCAGTACATGTAACGACCACACCTTTTGAAATCTTCCACCCATTGATTGAGATAGTCATGGGAGAAAGATATGATCATGAGAGGCAAACAAATTTGCCCCACCTAAAGTATGATCAACGGCCAGCTGGGGTTGGAGCTACTGCTGCTGGTGGGGCTTGCAAGAATTTGGACAATATCGACATGGTGGTTGTGAGTGGTTGATTTTCGAGGTTAGGAACACTTGCAAATGTCCAGAGTTGGCTTAGCTTCAAAGATAAACACAAAGACAATCATGAATTTGTATACCTATGTGGGATCTTGTAGGGTCAGATGAAAAAGTCCTTCCAAATGTCTTTTTTGGACGTGTATTTTTTAGTTAGGAAATTTATTCTATGAAATTTTTTTTAAAATTTTTTTATTAGATTTCGAAATAAAACATTACTCAAATGTACTCACGACAAGCACTTAACATGCAAAGTTGACGACAATTTTCCAATTATAGTCTTACCTAACCCATGTTGGCTCTCTACAAACCCCCACGAACATAGAACCCAAAACTAGTGGTGAAAACTAAAACCAATCAAATTTCTTGGAGATTGAAGATGTACTTATTTGCAAAGAAGAAAAAAGGTTTGTTAGGAATAACAACATAAAGCAAATCAACTCCGCGTTGATAAACTCTTACGTGATCATAAGGGTTAAACCTTGTGGGGACAACCCACAAAGCCGCACGTACTAGAAGATCATGCTGCAATATTCGGGAGTTTTTTTGTTAGGGCAAAAGGCAGACTTTAAAAGGAGAGTAATTGCCATCAATCTTCATAATCTACAAAGCAAAGAATTTCATTTTGATATGAAATTCGTCATGTTCGGTAAATCATTCTGAAACGATAAGTTTGTATTAATTTTAATGAACATAAATAACTCTTGCTCTCGTCTTACCATTGATGTAATGTGGTTTCTTCTTGAAGGCCAAATATGAGCCTTTTTCATAGCATACAAGCTAAGGATATCCCTTCACGTGGTGCAAAGTTGAACAGTATTATTCTCCTACTAATACAACAATCCCTTGACCTTTTTCAGTACAAAAAAGCTGCAAAAATTGCTCCATTGTGTAGAAGGGATATTTGTTCATTTTCTTCGTGATGCCTCATTCTCATACTACGGACAAAACACAAAAGCAGAAGAAATAAAGATCATACACCATCCATTCAAGATTCTTAAAGGAAAAATTCCCCATGAGAAATGGAAACAATACCAAGAGAAAAGGAAGAAATGAATCTTTCAAGGTTGAGTGGAAAGTGGAGAACAACCAAACTAATTTTCATTTGCTTTTCGTTTCTTGGGATTTCCCCATACTTTTTTTTTCTAAACATTATTTTATTTTGAATATAAAATTTGTGATATTAGTGTGTAATGCGCTCTCTCTTAATAGTAATTTAATTAGTCACAAATTTTCGATCTGCATAATTTTCTAGTACTCGCTTCGTTCTCAGATGTATATCACTATTTAGAGTTTTTGGATAAATTTTAAAAACTCATTAAAATGGTGGCTCGGTTATAATAAGATAGTAACTCAATTAGTTAAAAACACTCTTTACTTGATAGTAAATTGTGAGTTTGAGTTAAATTTTCCATCCTCTAATGTATCAAAAAAAAACCCAATAATAAAGTATGTGATTGGATAGGGTTTGATTTTGAAATTTTTGTCTTGAGTTTCGTAAAAATTAAATTGTTTGTGAGAAGAGATGTTAGTCTCACACTTAAAATTAGTTAAAAACACTCTTTACTTGACAGTAAATTGTGAGTTTGAGTTAAATTTTCCATCCTCTAATGTGTCAAAAAAAGACCCAATATAATGTGTTAAAAGACTACATGAGCATCTTGAAAATTGAAAGCAATAATAAAGCTACCCTTAAAATCCCAAAAGAACTAGTATTGTAAAATTCTCCGCAATACTAGAGCAAAAAAATAATAAGGAATATAATGGAAGAAAAGAAAAATGAGAGAAAAATAGAAATTGAATTCTCTTATTTTACTTCACACATATTTCATCCTGTAGTCTCTCCTATATATATATATAAGCCATTGGGAAAATCCTTTCATAATTAAATATAAAAAATTAAAATATTCTTACATTAATGGAGAAGGGGATAAGATAGAAGTTTCAATGTACATGAAACCGTAAGAACATTTTACTTTTTTGTTTTATACATAACATAATACTAATAATCACCTTTTTAGTTTAACAGATTAATCAGATAATTATGAACAAGAAACAGGTCCAATGCGCCCTTAATTAGAGAAAGGAAGGGGTTGCTTCATTTCCGGTAGCGAGACGTTAATTTGCAAAAGAACCTTCGACACATCTTTCCTAAAAAGAGAAAAGGAACAAAAAAAAAAAAAAAAAGAGACTACGTCAGGACTCGTGGTCCCGATCCATTGTTTTATTCTTTGGTCCACCACAGGTTCATAAGCAATCTCACATTCTCACCTTCTGCTTCGGGCGGAGTGGCGGTTGGCAAATTTACCTTCAAAGTAATTTTAAATTTTAGAAAATAAAAAAGCTGTTGCAACAACGGTTTTCTGCAATAGTAGTGGGCATTCGATTCATAACCCTGAATCTGAACTTCCCCATCAAGCAAAAAAAGCAGGAAAACTCTTAAAAGGCATTTGAACCACTTCCCCCAAAAAGCCTTTGAATGATCTAACTATATCAGAAGCACATTTCCCTGCGTGGTAACTTTCTTTACACAATTGAACTATGCAAATGTAATCCATCATTTCATAAAGTTAGCCAGCAGGTCGATTGCAGTTCACGTGCCTCCTTTTCGAACTTCCATGACCATCAGGGGAATCTGATTCTAAAACAAAAAGGTTATGTTCGCTTCTTACTTGGCAAATTACAGTCCTTTACTTTGTACAAGAAGCAATCGCAGAGAATGTTCGTTCAATGGACATTTGCCATAACCATATACCATATTGTGGATTAATATTAAGCAAGGCGGAGTCAGAATACCCAGAGATTATACTGCTGACATCTTCAGAAGTAGCACTGCTGAAGAAGCAAGCATGTCCTCAATAACAAAGGGAGAATAAAACCAAATAAAACTACAGCAATCGGTTACACGTTTTTCCTTTTAAACCATGTAGTTTGACATGTTTGTGCGCCTTTGTCCCAGAATCGTACTTGTTTTTTTTTTGGATTTCTACTTTCTGCTTAAACACATACTATGCGTGTTTAAGGATTATCCGTCCAGCCTTGGAAACCAGTAAACCTATTTGCACACGTCTCCCACCCTGAAATTATACTGCAATGGACATAGCTACATCAAAGTCCATCTGAACAGTAGTCTCCAACTCAACACAAGCAAACATATACCATAAATGGCATGAGAATCTGCTTATACTCTGCTATAGCAGCCAGCGTAGAAATGAGGATGAGGAACTCGGAGCTGTAAGCCCTCGATATTGGTGATTCTTTAGGGCTCTGTCACAAATGAAAGCTCTCATGTTGCAATACATATTGATCGAGCATGACGTGGGGAAACCAAATCTGAAACACTTTCTATGATGTTCAGTGTGGCAAATATGAAATTATTCATGAACTAAATTTTGAATACCAGGCAGCCCCATTACCTTCTTTTTACAAGACAATGCAACCAGTTCAAAAAAGTATCTCTCAAGATAAACATTTAGTTGACAGTGACACTAGCATAAATGCAATATTGGTTATAAAGGAGTGGGCGTTCAATTTGGTCTGGACATAAGAGAAAATTGCCAAGAACAAAACAAGCTGTCGCTAGAATGTGAGATCACTTGGGAACACTGAAATCTAGAATAAAATCCACATTCAGTGTAAAAGGGGAAAAAGAATAACATATTGCTACACAAAAAAGATCAGAATCTTATTCAAACTTGTTCTTGGTGCATGAGTTACATGCCATATCCTAGTATAAACATCATCCATATTAAAATTCCAAACAAGTTCCCTGTGAAATGGCTATGCCTATCTCAACTTTATGACAAAAAAAAAAAAAAAAAAAAACAAGACAATAGTAACAAGATCTCAGCTGGGCTGAAGTAGAGAAAGCTATGAAGAAAACTTATTCTGATTGGCTAACCTTCCAACAAATCTAAATAACTCCAACTCATTCTAAATTGAGTTTTGAAAAAGAAAAAAAACGCAAGAATCCATTAGTGGATAATTAACACTTGAATGACTGTTGTTCTGCTCTCCAATTTTAAAATGATAAGGTCCAGCACTACAGCTTACCCTTCAAATTTTAGACGCCTCTTACATGATTTCTAATCTATCAGCCCCTTGTTTCCTTAAGTGATCACCAAGATACAGAGTGCATCTCCAAAAACAGTGCAAGTTCAACTTGTGCAATAGACCAATGCAGTTACAAATATGTTGTCAATTGATTATAGACATATATTAATTAATAAACATAGAATAAATCCTACAATGTCCCTACACTCGAAGAGTACCAATTAATGGCAAGCACAACGTCCTCTGGATTTCCCATTATTTGAGACATTGAGATGCTTCTAAACAAGTACTAGCAGTTATATTCATCTAGAGATCCTTTAAGGTCCTCCTAAGTTACATTTATATTACAACAGCTCTAATGTGATCGTCAACCCTAAATCATAAATTTGAAGATAGGAAAGATTTTCTCCGTCTTGCAATAACTTGGCAAAGATGATTGACATAAAAGCTTTTTTTCAAAACACAAAATAACCAAGAAAGAAACAGGCTCGGGTTCATAGGAGCTAGGAGCCCAGAGAAAAATAACTATGCAGCTGCAAACGGAAAGACTGCTTACATTATGTTCTCAAAAGGACTAGTACATCACCAAATAACTTCTTAGAGAATTAGAAGGAGAAAAGGTAAAGTTATCAAACAGGCAACACTAATTCTATGAACAATTTCACAAAAACTAAAATACAAAACCCAAATCAGCATCTGTATTACTCTAATTCTTTAATAAGATTTCCGTCAATCCAATCTAAATTACTACCAACACCACAAAAATCAAATTATAAAACCACAAGAAAGGATAAATCTGCTCAAAATGCTGGTCACTAAAAATATTGCATATTATATTTCTAACAAAAACTAATATAAAGCATAATAAAATTGGTGTAAAAAATATAACAAGAGTTTCTAATTCCGTTAACCTCTTTGTCAGTCAGATCCCCAGCCACACTAGATACCAACCCGGCACTGCCTTGGCCCGCCGTTCAGTGTGCCATTTCTTCCATTTGATGAGAGCCCGACAGACAAATCTCCGCAGAAGACCTTCAAAATCCTCCTTCTAGCCCTCCATATTCCGGACTTAAACCTAACTGTCATAAACATTCTCACATTGAGTACCACATTTCCACTTCTACCCCTCTCACCATTAATATCGTCCGCCATATCCCTATCCACATAGCTCGACAGGGAGGCGAACCCGGCCCTCAATGACGTTTCGTTTTTAGTAGACTGCGAAAACGGCTGGAGGTTCGTCGAAGAAAGCAGAAAATTTCTGTAGAACATATCAGACTGGATGTTGTCATAAGCAAGGGTAATTTTCTTGTTGGGGTTCCGGACAGTTAAGCGCAGATCAAAAGTGGCACTGAGTTGGAGATTCGAGAGGTTGAAATTGGAGACAGAGAGCGAGTCGACTCGGAACTCGGGAAGGCGAGGGCGAAGAACCAGCCAGATAATAAACAATATGGTGCCTGCGATGATTATGCCGGCAATAAAAAACGCGAAGATGCGGCGGAGGAAGTTGGCACGTTGAGTTGCGGAAGGATCAGGATGGTAGTACTGTTGGTTGTTGTAGTAAGTGGGCGGCGGTGCGGCATAGGGGTAGCCGGCGTTGGAAGGCGGCTGGCCGGCGTAGGGGTAACCGGTACTGGATGGCGGTGGAGCGTTGCTGCTGGGATTGGGGGCTGGATAGCCCGTTACTGGTCTATTGGGGTCAGCCATGGTGGAATCAATAGCATCAGAACCGAGGGGAAGGCAGGTACTGCGGCTTTAAACGGAGCGTGGAACGCCGTGGACGGCGGTGCCAGTGGAGCGGTACTGGGCAGCTGGGCACAGAAAGTCGGCAAAGAATCAAAAGATATCGGTCCGGTTACGGTGCTGACTCCCATTTTTTCCGCACATGCGAATGAGTTTTACACCGTTAGATTGGATAATATTTGTTATCTTTTGATCCAACGGTTAGGAAGCATGAGGGGTATTTTGGGTAAGCAAAATTATGGGAAAAAAAAGAGAAAAGTTTGAAACGATTTAAAATCTACTTTTTCACCTACTTTCTGACACATACTTTTTTCACCCACCTTCTTCAACCAATTCCACTAAATTCTCTCTCTTTTTTTTCTCTCTCTCTTCTTTCTATCTTCATCTCTTCTTTCTATCTTCTGTATTCTCTCCGCTACTGCTCTGAAAGTCTTCAAATATTAAAGAACAAAATGATTTATTCTCTCAAGATCGTCATTTTGTGTTAAACTGATTTGACTGAACCTTCAAGTTTTTCTTTCGAGCTTAAAAATTATTTTTTCAGATTTACTAATAGTCAAAAATGAAGTTAGATATTATGAGTTTTTGTTAGATTGTTGGTGACTTCAGAGCTTTATGAAATCTTCACTAAAAATAGATTTATGGTATGCTTGCGGAAGAAGGAAAATGATGTGTTAATTTTTTTGGTTTGAAGAATGATTTCGGCAGTGGAACACTCTTATGACTACAAAGAATGATTTTGATGGTAGAGAATTTGGTCAGATATTATCTTAAGAGTGAACAGTTATTCTCCGTTAAGTGAATAATTATTCACTTAAGAGTGAATAATTAAGTGAATAATTATTCACTTGACATATCAAGTGAATAGATCTACTATATCAAATAATTATTCATAAAAATCTTGATGGATATATACGTAAAACTAAATATATCTGATTTGGTCAGATATTATCTTAAGAGTGAATAGTTATTTTTTACTAAGCGAATAATTATTCACTTAATTATTATTTGGTCGGGATGTTATTTTTCGAGTGAACAATTATTCTCCGCTAAGTGAATAATTATTCACTTAAGAGTGAATAATTAAGTGAATAGTTATTACTTGGTTATTAGTTAGTTAGTTACGATTCAATGTACAAAAACATTTACTATACATAAACTTTGATCTGTAAATGGCTAAGTTTTTTATTTTATTAACTCTATGATGAATAAATATTCACCAAATAGAATATCGTTTACATGGCTAGAGTAACATCGACGTAGTTATTCGATTCGAACACTCCATTTCGCATTCTTTTGAACAGGCGCTTTCTCTTCACTGCAATTGCTTTCTTGAATACTCCTGAGCCCTTTTCCGCGATCTATTTGGGTTATTTCTGGATTTGATAGCCTTGCCAAGCACTACGGCAGTCCCTCGCATCTTGGTTGATGTTGTGGATCTAACATGTCAACAAAGAATAAAATTATTATTCACTCAGATAAACGGAAATTAAAAAAATCATAGAGTGAATAATTATTCTCTCTACAAGTCGAAACGTAAAGAATACAAGAACGAGTAATTATTCACTCTTACAATGCGAAATGTAAAGAATTATAGAGTGACTAATTATTCACATCAATCACTTGACAAATAATTATTCGCTCTTACAGATCAGATCTGGAAGATAATCCAAGAGGGAATAATTATTCACTCTTTCAATCAGATCTGAAAAGAATCCAAGAGCTGAATAATTATTCACTCTTACGATCAGATCTTGAAGAGAATCCAAGAGAGAATGATTATTCACTCTAACAGATCAGATCTGAAGAGAATCCAAGAGAGAATAATTATTCACTCTAACAGATCAGATCTTGAAGAGAATCCAAGAGGGAATAATTATTCACTCTAACGATCAGATCTTGAAGAGAATCCAAGAGGGAATAATTATTCACTCTTTCGGGTTAGATCTTGAAAAAGAATCCAAGAGCGAATAATTATTCACTCTTACGCTCAGTATCGAAGAGAATCCAAGAGAGAATAATTATTCACTCTAATAGTCGGTACTGAAGAGAATCCAAGAGAGAATAATTATTCACTCTAACAGATCAGATCTGAAGAGAATCCAAGAGGGAATAATTATTCACTCTTTCAGGTTAGTCTTGAAAAGAATCCAAGAGCGAATAATTATTCACTCTTACGATTGCATCTTGAAGAGAATCCAAGAGAGAATAATTATTCACTCTAATAGTCGATGCTTGAAGAGAATCCAAGAGAGAATAATTATTCACTCTAACGATCAGATCTTGAAGAGAATCCAAGAGGGAATAATTATTCACTCTAACAATCAGATCTTGAAGAGAATCCAAGAGGGAATAATTATTCACTCTTTCGATCAGATCTTGAAGTGCATCCAAGAAGCGAATAATTATTCACTCTAACGA
The DNA here is from genome assembly GCA_030512225.1 of Rauvolfia tetraphylla. Lineage (NCBI taxonomy): Eukaryota > Viridiplantae > Streptophyta > Magnoliopsida > Gentianales > Apocynaceae > Rauvolfia > Rauvolfia tetraphylla. The sequence continues at coordinate 4,440,833 of JAJQKT010000062.1, forward strand.
TTCAGATCTTGAAGAGAATCCAAGAGCGAATAATTATTCACTCTTACAGATCAGATCTTGAAGAGAATCCAAGAGCGAATAATTATTCACTCTTTCAGTCAGATCTTGAAGAGAATCCAAGAGCGAATAGTTATTCACTCTTTCGATCAGATCTTGAAGTGCATCCAAGAGCGAATAGTTATACACTCTTTCAGTCGGTACTGAAGTGCATCCAAGAGCGAATAGTTATTCACTCTTACAGTCGGTACTGAAGAGAATCCAAGAGCGAATAATTATTCACTCTAACAGTCGGTGTAAAATTCACGAGCCTCCTCTACTGTTTTGAACTCCCGTTTCTTGAGTTATTCAACGTTGTCTGGAAACATTGCACCAAATAATTATTCATTTGCATGTGAACAAGTATACATCATGTAAGAGTGAATAATTATTCAGCGTATTTGCTTTATCGATGGGGAGAGTGAGAGCCAGTTGATGTTCAACGACTGATTCCACTAGGATCTCATTCCCAGTACATTGTGATTCAGACCGAGCATCATTCGTTTCCTTCTTTTTGGCCATGCAAAGGAAAATAAGAAAACATAACCAACTTATTTAATGCATCCAAGAAAATAAAGAAAATACTCGTATCGAATCCATCCGAAATGCGAGGATTTCTTGGCCAAGATAAGCGTTCTTGGCTTTAAGAGAGGAAAAATAATACTGGGAGAAAGATGAAAATGGAAGAATGGCAGCTGGAATGGAAGATTATTTAATGCATCCAAGAAACTCGAATCCATTCCAAATGCGAGGGATTTCTTGAAGACATGAGCGTTCTTGGTTTTAAGAGAGGAGAAATAACACGGAAAAAGATGAAAATGAAGAATGGCAGCTCGGGAATGGAAAAGATGGGATATTTAGGCGAGAGTTGGTAGAAACAAAGTGACATGACATTTGTCCTTCTTGATCTCGATAGTTTTAGGCGGGACTTGAAAAAATAAATTTGGCTCCAAAATATCCTCAGTCTCTCACGACCATCGGATCAAAAATTTCTGATCTAATGGCTGTGGAGGGCAGCCCGCACATGCTGAAAAAAGGTATGCCTTGTATATTAACTTCTTCGAAAAGATATTATAGGACTATAGGAGTAGTATTTTGGATGTTCACGACACGTGTCATGGTTAAAAGATAAATCTACGTTTAACAGAGCACGAGATATAAATAATTTTTTTTTGGGAAAAATAAGATACAAATAATTCTCTCTTTGTCTTACAATATCTCTTTATTATTAGTAATAATAAGCTAAAAGTTTTTCATGGCCACCTTCACCACACATGTTATAAGCCTAATATAACACAATTAGTAATGAAAGTGTTTTTTTATTTTTCTTTTTAAATATTGTGAGAGAAAATTGGATAAGGTTTAGTTTCGAGATTTTTATTTTAAATTTTGTAAAAGTTAAATTGATTGTAAGAAGAGATGTGATTATCACACTTAAAAGTTTAGATTTGATTTTAAAATCAAATCTTGTCAAATCACATGCTTGAACCATTTCTGGCAATAATTATGAGACTCCAATTTTACCATTTGGAATGGTAGCATCAACATCAAGCTAATACCTTTTAAAAGCATAGACATTAATTTTTTTAATAGTATATCTAAAATTCATAAGGTAAACCCGGTTGGTGTATATTTATTATATGAAATTATTTAAGTTCCTTTAACCTTTCTATAAAGTTGTTTTCAAAAGGTGATTTTTTTTTAAATCCCTTCTATAAAGTAATACTTTTTGTTAGAGAGTTATTAGTTTTCGTTTTTAGAATTATTATATATGAATTTATATTTAAAAATTTATTCAAGTTATACTTTTCTATAAAGTTGTCGTCGTATGTATTGGCCTTTGATTTCCTTTGAATCTGAGTTGAGTGAGTTCCACTTTGGTCATTTGCCAATTCAACTGCAATGGATATTGGCATTTCAGTAATTGGTGACAGAAAAGGGTAGACTTGATAGCTAAGGAAGTGGAAATAATGGTCAAAGACTTGATAGCTTTTCTCTTCGGGATGTGATGATAAAATTTTCATTTGGTTATTCTCAATACTATAAAAATTCTAAAACTCATCTTTTTTCAAAAAAAAAAATATTTGTGCTTAATACAAAATTTGTTTTTATTTTAAGAAAATGAACATAATATATTTGATTTTTTCTAATAAAAGAAGTGTCTTGACATTCAAATCTTTAATGAAAGTTCAAATTTATCAAATTACTATAATAACCTTCCCCCTATCTTCTTTATTTTTCTAATGTTTTGTCCATACATCTTTCTATCTTACCTTTAGTTGCGCATTTGTGAGCGAGCATATGAGGGTGTGCTTGGATTGAGTTCCATACGGAATTCAATGCAATTTCTCATCTCACATTTTATTTTTTATCTCATAAAAAAAATTTTCTCCCGAAACCCAAGGCAGAAAATCTCAAAATTAAACTCTATCCAATCACACCCTTATTTCAGAAACAGACAGGAGTAATTTTTTTAAAAAAATTTCCAAAAGGTAAAAATTTATTTTAAAATTCCAAATTTTTTCTTTTTTTTAAAAAACAAAAGGTTACCCGATGTTTAAGCATTAGCAAGGAATCACATATGAAAAAGATAGCAAGAAGGTCTACCCGATGTTTAGAAATTGCATGCCTAAGTTCTCATTTTAAGCACAAAAACTTGTTTTTCATTTTCAGTTGAAAATGGTGGCACAAGGTTAATTCTTTCCCTTCAAAATTAACTGCCTAATTTTTTAAGTATTTTTTTTATCGAAAGTGCGCATTCAGATTTTGGGATAGAAGGAATACTATTTTAGAAAATATACTAAATGCAATTTTTTGATGAAACAGATACAGTTTTAATTACAGATAAAGTGGACAATTCAGTACCCCATCTAATAGAGCACCGTTTGGCTGATCTATAGAAAACCCCACCCTCACATTTTCGCAAATGACATCCAAATGTGTATCCCTAAGATAATCTTTGCCATCCATGTGATATCCAACATGGAAAACCAAGTCAAACCAAACACTTCCACTATTCTTCTCAGAAAGAAAATGAGCCAAAAATTCCTTATTCGCAGTCGAGGCAACAAACGCTGCATTCATCTGCATTTTGCTACCTTTCTTCTGATGAAATGCTGCAATGCTAGCTGCTGCAACAACTTGCCTTTTGTAGAACAACGTCGCATCGATTCGAGGGTAGAAAACATTGAAGTTGAATCCATTTTCCACCGAGAAAACAACGTTCCAATCGCGGATTGCTTGATTCCCTGACGAGTTAAAGGAAGACAAGGAAATCTTTTCAATACGAAACTCAAGATGACGACCGAAATCATTTTGGTTTCTTTTCCATAAAACCGCCAGAGTGCCTGCTAAAGCAAGAACAATGGCGACCATGGTAATGAAGATCCATAGTGGCCCGGAGAAAGAGAGTTTTCTGAACTTGGACATGAAGGATGGCGTGATACTTTCCAGGTTTAAAGAGCAGTTATAAGGGAAGCAGAGTCAGAGAGATTTCAGTTTTGTAAAGGGTTCTGATTTGGTATTCATTGAATTTGATTATCTTATTGATTATATTCTCGTGCTGATCGATTAGAGTTAATTATCGAATTCAATGGCAAGATCGGGACTCTGAGAGCTTGCGTGCTAATTATAGAATTGGCAATACTTCTTTCTAATACTGTAAAATCTCTTTTAGGAAAAATGATAAATCTACTCTTGAAGTACATTTTGGATTAAAATTACTCATGATATTAGATCACTTTTATATTTTCCAGACTTCACATTCCAAATCTGTACTCTTAAGCTTCTTGGGCGATCTCCCCCCTCTTGAACTACCTTTTGGGACTTTTAGAGGGAGAGAACTAGAAAGCTTCTAGACTTTTGTCTTACTATTTCACTATTAAAATTGAAGTACATTGGGACTATTAATTTATAGGCCTAACAAAAAACTACAAAAATATTTTCCCCGTAAATTCATGACTTTTAGTAATTTCATCTAACAATGCTACGAACAAAATAAATCTTAGAACACATAAAGAGCATAGTACGATTCTAGGTTACATGAGCCGAGACTAGGAAACATATACCAACCCTAACAAACATTAACCAACACATATACTAAGACTAAAGAATATACGGTATGTAACTTAGAATTCAATTTTGATCGTATCTCTTTCAACTAAATACACAATTAGGCATCACTTCTTTTTTTATAAAAAATTCACTTTTACGAAATTTAAGACAAAAGCTCTCCTAACCAAACACAATCCAAATACAACCTTAGTTTTCTGGCTCGTGTTATTGTTTAATTAAAACAGCAGAAATTCACACTTTTCAAATTCGTATTTATGCAAGTTGTTTTAGGAAAACGACCATAGCTATTCTACAAAACCCGGAGAGTTGTTTTGCATAGTGGTGAGTGTTCCCTGGAGCCAACCCATAAATTTGGGCTAAAAAATATCTCCACTGAGACGCTAAACTATTGAGTACAATATGAAGTAGAAAAAAAATCAGGAGATTTGTTTAAATAATGATTAATTGCTAACTGTCGTGTAATTAATTTTTATTTATTCAAATTCTTCATCTCTCTAAATTTTAAAATTTTCTCAACTTTTTTTTAAAAAAATTCAACATATTTATAAATATGAAACAAAATTAAAAATTAAAAATTAAAAAATCATTAAAAAAAGAAAAATGTGGAATACCAAGAAAAGATTAAAAAAAAAGAAAATAATGCGAGGGAACCTTCTTCTGATTCCCAAGGGGAAAAAAAAAGCAGCCGATGCAGTGTCAAGGGTGCCAAAATGGCCCCCGCCAGTAGTGGGGGCTGTGTTCCCCAATTGCATTCCTCCATTTTTCTGTTCTTTTTTCCCTTTTCTTGGGGAACCTTCATGTATTCCCCCCGCGGCCGCCCGGCCTTTTTTTTATTTTTTTTCAAAATGTAGATCTTTTGGGATTATTTGAAGAAAAATCAATTAAAATCAGAGATTCTTTAATAAAATTAAAGTCGAAACCCTCTAGTTTTATATATTTTTAAGTGCATATAGAGATTGAAATTTGAAGGTTTAAATAATTGACTTCTATGTCTTAATTAATTAAAATTCTATAGGGAGATATTGGAAGGACAAGTTTCCACCCTATTACTTTGGTGCACAATAATTTTGAATAGAGTTATGAAAGATTAGAATTGACTACTCTATCAGTTATCAGTTAGAGAGATAGCCAATATATTGTGATATTTATTTCACTGTTGCAGTCACAAATCTATTTGGATATATACTCTCTTACTAAAATTACACTATTCATAAAATTATATCTCTTTAGATAGTTTTAATATTCATAAATTATCATCTAATTTTTGTAATATAATCTTCAATATTCATTTAGATAATTTTGCTATAGTGAAATTATATTTTATATTTATTTTAATTATTTGAAATTTATAAAATTATTAATTTAATTTCCCTTTCTCTTTTATGATCTATTTCGAACAATACTTTAATGGTCTATTTTCCAATAATAGTTTTTTTAGTACTTGATTTCTTCTTCCTAATAACTCATTCATTCCTTTAATTACGTGGAATTTTTCAGTAACGTAATTTAACACTTCAAAAATAACAACCAATATAATAGAGTATTTAATACTTGGAAGTATTCCTATATATATATTACCAAAATATTTTTACTCTCTCTCCTTCTCCAAACTCTCAAATCTCCAATACTAAGTTTTAAAATTTTAAATTTTTTATTAGTTAGAAAAGTTGTCATTGACTAAAAGAATTTTTTATGATAAAATAATATGCATTTAAGTTTATCCTAACAAATCTTTTAATATAAATCAAATTTCTAATAAATTTTCACTATCTCCATATAACCTCATCTACTAACACTTTCGTCGCAAAATTTTCCACAAAAGATTTTTTATTGTTAGATCTTCTTATTTTTTTCTGATTACTGTCTTCTTTTTTTAAATTGAAGAGATAATCTTTTCATTCATTTTTTGATACATGTTACTTTTATTTTTTTTTCTTTTTCTCTTTTAATTTAATGTTGACCTATGAGTTTGATAAATTGTGTTTATTTATTTGATTTTCTTTTTCTTTCATGAAGAAATAATTTATTTTCTTGAAAAGCTTATCAATACTCAATGCATCTCTTATTATTCAGAAGATGTTTATGAATAAATTTTTCTTAGAAAGAAATTCTTTTTCTTTAATTTGTTGAGAACTTCTTTGTATAGAAGTAAGATGTTTATGAATTTATTTATTCTTGGAGAATTTTTTTTATTGAGAACTTTTTGGGGTAGAGGCCAAAATAGAAAGACTATCACATGTTTCTTTCTTTACAATAGAGGAAAATGCATAAGTTTTACACACATTATAGGCATCAAACATATTTAGGATATTTAATTTTTCATTCAAATAAGTATTTTAGCTTTATTTTTTAAAATTTTAAAATGTATTTTAGAGGCTTCTTTATAGTTGGATCCTACAAAATGAGAAGTATGCACTTTTTAAAAAAATTTTTAATTTATGTTTTCTTCTTTAATATGAATCAATGTAATTCTTTTTGGGAATAACATATATTTTTTTGAAACGTTTTTAAGTTTTTTATCATCAAGAAGTTGCAAGTTGTATATAACTTTCATATGTAATTATGCCTTTGTCCCCCTTTTTTTGTCAACATCTTTGTTTTTTAGTTTTATTTTTAATACCATTGATGTTTTCTTTTTTATATCTTTCATGCCTTCTCTCTCTTTTTTTATTGGACTATATAATCTATTATATATTTTCAATTATTTTAATAGAAAATTAGGAGTTTTGTTTTCTTTGACAAGTTTTAAAGATTCAAACTTTTTTTTATTTGTTTGAGGGGATAACTTTTCGAATATTCATCTGTTTAGTCATTAGTATCTATTACACCAATTTGATCAATATCTATTACTATCTAATTTGATCCTTCATTTGGTAAGTTTTAAGGATAAAAGTACATAATTACCTATTAAAACATTGCACACCAGAACATGCATAACTTTATGGTACATTAGACATAAAATATAATAGCCGATGGTTTTTTTTTATCTTTTCACCAAGTGAATATAAAAGAAAGAAATGATTTTGTAATATACATTAACACTATGACTTCTTTGCGATAGATCAAGAACACTATTCTTTTTTAAAAAAAAATTAGCAATGACCTGAGAATCTTCATTTTAGAAAAAAATTTCTTTGAGATTTGTAATATAAAATACTAATATCTTTCATTTTTTATGTTATTTATTTTTAAAAAAATGAAGATATACAAGGAAGAGGAGATGGATTTTAATATTTACAATGATTTTATTGTAAATATATTCTTTTTTTTGAAGAGTCAAAATAAATAATTAAATGATAGTATGGAAGAGGAATTCTATTTTATTTCTTACACATAATGGGGGTGGGAGATGAATACGGTAGAAGAATTGAAAGACTATATCCTAGAGTTAATTTATTTTAAAGATATAGAAAAAAACTCACAACTTACAATGTGTTTTTTATTTATTGTTTCTTTATGTTAATTTACTTATAATTAACTATTAGTACACATTTTTTTATTAAATACATAAATTTACTTTATATTTTTTGTAATAACTCTAATAAATATTTATATAATAATTCGTGTTAATTTTTTTAACACTTATTTTAAAGAAAAATTGATTCTATCACTAAAAAACGAAGGATTTACTCATGATCATACTACTAAAGATATTTTTTTAATAATATTCAACTTTAATTTCTTTTTTTAAAAATCTATTTTCATTTTATAATAATTTTTTAAAAAATTAATGTATATCTCGTATAGAACACAAGCTTTATACTAGTAGAATATAGATGATAAATCCATCAGGCATGGGAAGCTCAGAATAGTTTTATCCTCGGCAGACAAGCCATTGACTATATGATTATAATCCAAGAATTAATCCATAGCATTCAAAGGAAAACGAGAAAGAAGGGAAGCTTAGCCATTAAGGTGGATCTAGAAAGGGCATTATGACAGAGTAAATTGGGCTTCTTGGAAACTGTATTAAAAATCGTAGGTTTCAGAGAAAATTTAGCGAGATTGATCATGTTTTGCATCAGCTCTACGAAGTTGTCTCTACTTTGGAATGGTGAAAAACTGCAAGCATTCAACCCACAAAAGGGGCTTCGGGAAGGAGACCCCTTGTCTCCTGATCTCTTTGTGCATGGAGGTATTAGGACAGAGGATCAACAAGGCGGTGGATGAAGGAAATTGGAAACCGATAAGAGCATCTAGAGGGGGGGTCCTAAAGTCTCACGTGTTTTTTACTGATGATTTGCACCAGTTTGGCGAGGCATCTTTGAACCAAGCAAATACTATGGCGCGAATCATGCGGGAATTTTGCGCCATCAGTGGTTAGGAAATCAATGTGGCCGAATCAAAGCTCTTTGTTAGCAAAAATACCCAACCCTCCGTTGCTGATAACCTCAGTCAGAAGTTTGACATTTCTCTAACGACTGACCTTGGTGCTTATTTGGGTATTCCTATTATTCATAGTCAGATGTCCAGAAAGTCCTATGAGTTTATTCTATCAAAGGCGAGACGGAAGCTCAAAGGCTGGAAGAAGAAGACCCTTTCAAAAGCAGCAAAGTGTATACTCATACAGTCAGTAACCTCAGTTGTGGCCTGTTATGCTATGCAAACGGTTAAACTGATGGTATCAACCATGGAAGAGTTAGAGAGATTGAATCAAAAGTTCTTCTGGGAGGAAAGATGACGGCCAAAGGAAGATCCATACAATAGCACGCGCGGGATGTTATCTATGAAGGAAATGCCAAGGGGGGTCTAGGACTAAGAAGCCTAGACAGATAAACAAGGCCTTATTAGCTAAACTAGCTTGGAGGATGATTGCCATTGTAGGATAAAAAATGGAATGGGATCACTCTACATATTTGAAAAGACATTTTGGAGGGTGTAGCTACATTGAAGCTCTTGACTGTTAACCAACAGACTGCCTATGATCCAGGTGAGGGAACCAAGCCAATTGTTGGCGATATATACAAACATATTCATGCAAAATTGAGCCTGGTGTTGAGGATATAAACTGGAACAACTTAAAGGCACGTTAAGACTCAACCTTTCCCTCCTGTTTTTCAAGCATGGTAAGCTTCCAATAGCAGAACTACTATATGCCAAAAATGTGGCCAACAATCCGATTTGTAGCATCTGTGAGCGCAAAACCGAAACTGTTCTGCATGCTGTTCGAGGCGCATGGTGTGAGGAAATTTGGAACCAGTTAACCCCTCAAGGCAAGCGCAATGAATTTAAAGCTGGGAGCAATCCCTCCCTCTTGGACGGATCTGAACCTGAAGAGGAACTTGGTTCCTCCACTGAGGACATTACTTAGAGACTTACTTTCCATGAAGCTATAAATAGAATCTAGTATCGGAGAAATCAGCAAATTCAGGGCTTTTGATAAAATTGGACCTTTTTGAGAAAATTGCACTGAAATGCCCATGTTTGATAGAAGTTTTCCATGAGTGGGCCAAATATTTTGGTGTTCTATAACGTTAAATAATTTGGTGTTATAGTAAGCGTCATAAATATCATACTTCTACCCAATAATTCATGCAAATAAAAAAAATTCTTCCATCATTCTATACGTGCCAAAAGATCGAACTTGAAATTATCCTAATTGATTATCGTGTTTAAAGCATATGCATAAATTTTTAAGTTTTAAAAATCAAAATTAATACTTTTTAAAAATTTTAGAATGATTTATTTTCTTCTTTTTATTAGAGAAATGAAAATGAGAATAAATACATAATTATATCTTTTACCTGCCGTATGCATGCTCATAGCATAAAGAACCGTGGCCTTATCAACTCTGCAGCACTAGGTTACTCTTAGTTTTGTTGTATTTTATATGTATTCCAATTTTATTTTATTATTATGTAATATTTTCGCGACTACTTGTCTAATGTAGAATAAATAAAATTTTAAATTATATAAAATTTAGTATTTATTTATGATATTCTTAGTTTTGCCTTCCTTCTTTTTTTAATATTTAATTGTTTCTAATAAAATGCATAATTATGTATTTTATTTTTATTTTTATTTTTATTTTTTGAAACTTAAAAATTTATGTGTATGCTTTAACCACAATAATCAATTAGGATAATTTTAAGTTTGATTTTTCAACTCTTACAAAATTATGGATGATTTTTTTTTATTTACATGGATTCTTGGGTGGAGGTGTTGTGATATCTAGAGAATCACTATAACGCCAAACTATATAATATTATAGAACGCCAAAATATTTGGGGTATTATAGAATGGCGATAATGACAATTGATTTGACGTTATAGCTACTCACAAAACACTTTAATCAAACGTGGCCATTCCAGTACAATTTTTACAAAAGGGGTCCAATCTTGTAAAAACGCCGCAAATTCATAACTCTAATTGGATAGGCCTTCCTCTTTTGTTTTGGCTACTAACATTTTGTACAAAGTTAGTGATTTGATTTCAAATGTATATAAGTTAGATAGCTGTGTAATTACTATATCAGATAGATATAGAGGCAGCATTTTTGCTCACTATGATGATTAACTGCAACTTTTGCTGACTCCGTACAGCTTGATTAATGAAAATATTCTCCTTTGAGACCACAATATAGATGATAAATCTACTCACCATATTACGAAAGAGTGGTGCTAAAGAGAACCGGAAAACTCCTGAACTTTGTCTTACTACGCTGTTAGAATCGCGAATACGGGGGGACTATTTATAGGTCTAACAGAAAATTTCATAACAAGGACTTTTCCACTAAATTCATGACTTCTAGTAAATTACCATTCCATCTACTAAGATTATAAACACAAACCAAAACTCGAACACATAAAGAACATAGTAGAACAAGTCTAGGAAACATATGCCAAGACTAACAAACGCTAACCAACATGTATACCAAGACTAAGGAACACGCACATTTAATTAACTATCATTATTTACGCGTAATTACACGTATTGAATATTTTATTTAAATTTTTTATAAAATAATAATGTTTATTTATTTTTTTAGTTATAGAGAATAAATAATACTTTTTATCTGTTATTTAATTAATTTTATACTATTAAAATAAAATTAATGTTTTCACTAATTATATAATTTATTTTACGAAGATCATGTAATTTATTTTTACATCTTATGTCATTATATTTTTTATTAAATAATATTAATTTTTGATATTTTTAATTAATATTACAATTTTTTGTGATAAATTTATCATTTTTTAATAAAATTATTTTTTTACAATAATAAAGATTAAATTATATTTATTTACTAATTTTTCATTTATTTACATAATATTTAAATAAGACGCATATTTTATTTCTTCATGGAAAGTTAAATAGTCATTTTTAATACTTGATGCTATCATTTTAAACTTTTTCATAAACTAGCTTAGTATTTAAAATTTTCATAATTATTCCTCATAATTATTTTATTCTTTTGAAGAAATAAATATTGGTTTACCTTTTACCTTTTATCTAATCAATACATTCCGCTAAGAAAAATATTATTTTTACTAACTTTAGAATTTTTTTTCAAAGAAATCACTTAATCTCATGTTGTTCTATTTTAGATTTTTTATAAATCATAATAGTATTTAAAATATTTAATTAATAAAATTATTTCTCAAGTGATTTTAGTTTTTCTAAAATAGCAATGCCTTTTTTTTATAGAGGTTAAATAGTTTATTCTTCGTCTACTACATTATATATACTTTGGGGTAGAAAAATTTGTAACTTAAGTGAGATAGTTAGGATGTATTTATTAATAAATAATTATAAATTTTTTTATTAATTTAAAAATAAATTAGTAGTTAGCGAAACATTTAATGTATTGTCTACATTCTATAAAAAGAAGAAATAAAAAAAGATTTAAATTTTGATGACCCCTCCCATACTTTTATAATAATAATAGATAATAGATAAGCATTTAGAAAGACCACATATTTAGAAAATTCTAATTATCTTCAATATACCATATATAATAATTATCGTCCTTAGAATTATTTGTCCCACTCTATATCATATTACTCTAGAAAAAGGCATCCGTGCATGGTACCATTACCCTTGAATCTAAAGGTTGGTCTAATACAATGATTCTTAGACCTTTCTACAAGCCTTCTGTGGGAGAATTTCCAGATTCTTCCTCAGCTTCATCAGCCACACAATGAAAAGAACGATATGAGCTAATACAAAAATGTGAACCACGCAGACCAAAGTTACTAAACCGTGGTCCCTTCTGAAGTAGCATCAGCACATTGCGAAAAGCAAACAAACACCCACCGCATTCTAGCTGAGGCACCACTGCAAAAACTACGGAATAGAAGTACCAAACTCTAAATCATACTATGCAATGAAAGCAATAAAAGTTTACGTTATTTTTATATGTAATTTTTTAAAAAATTATATATGATATAAAAAATATTTATTTTTTCAAAATATTTTTTCTCTCCTTCATCTCTTCTCTCTCTCTTAGGCATTATTAAGTTCTGCTAGAAAGTGACATAACTTGTCGGTAAGTTCTGTCACTTTCTGACAAAACTTGTATACAGTTATCACAAGTTTCACTGCTAACTGATGAAACTTGCATACAAGTTTCGCCACTTGCTTACGGAAGTTGTACAGATTTGTATTGATTTTCAAAATTGACCGTTTGAAATTGATTTTGAAGTTTTTTATATGTAAAATAATATAAATTTAAATATAAATATAATTTGATAAATTAATATTTATTTTTAAAAAACGTAGTCGTTATTGACAGATTTGAGTTTTGATACTTCAAAAATTTTAAAAAAACTTAAGAATCTTTAAAAGTAAATAGTAAATGATAAAATTTTTTCGCCAAATCAAATTGGCTCGAACATTATGGTCGCCTTGTCTACGATGTCGTCCGATAAACCTAGTTATTTGGCTTTTTTATGTGATTTTTTAAAGTGAGGATGTGATTATATATATATTTTTTAAACTATAACTAAGAGGATATTTAGATTAAAATTTTTTAAAATTAAATTGTATTGAAAATTATAAAAGTAAATTATTTATCAAAGAAAAAGTAGAGCCAAAATAAAAAAATTAAAAAAAGTAAGATATTTTGCATTGAAAACCTAATCCAAATACACCCTAAAATATTTAGTCTGGAATTAATTAAGCAATAGCATTAAGAGTTTAGAAGTTGCTTTTTGCTGCTTCAACAAATAATGGATCTTTTGCCAAAAGAGAGGGAAAATGATGCTGTTAAAAAATTAAAGAAATTAATATCTAAATAAGAAAATTTTCTTTCTACAATAATTGGAAAATAAAGTATCCCTCTAGAGGAATTTATTTATCGCTTTAAATAAAAGACCACTTGTGAGTAGTACTATTAAACGGTCAAATGGCCCGTGGATTAGCTCGTTTATCTAGTGAATTAGATAAGTTTAGACTTAATTGGTCCAGACTCGTTTAAACGCAAATCTAATCAGCCTGTTCCATTTAACTTACAGATTACAACTGATTGGGATGGGTCAACTTGTCAAAAAAATTTAATCAAAATATAAAACGATGCATTTCATATTAAGTAAGTAAAATAAATAAATAAATAAATAAATATATATATATATATATATATATATATATATATATATATATATATATTAAAACTTAGCTCACGGACCGGTCCGTTTATTTCGTCAACCTCGAAGGATATGAACAATTTTATTTCAACACACTAATAAATAGGTCCAACCCATAATGGATCAAAATGGGCCGACTTGTTTGATAGTGGTACATGTGAGTGGTGTCGCGGGAACAATAACCTTCCAAGCAAAACTCTTTCAAAATTGCCCTTCGAAATGAAAGGCCGCCAAGGAATGACGCAGCAAAGTTGATGAATGATTCACAAACCCTCAGAAACGCCCTTTGAAATTGAAACAACGGGCCGCCAAAAGATAACGCAGCATCCTTCACAAAGGATGTGAAACTCATCCTCTTCTTCTGAATTCTGATATCTTCTCTTTTGCTTTGTCAAGCACAGATTTTGGCGAACACACAAGATGACTATGTATAGGTTCAAGGGGAAGGAGATCTTTTTGGTACAACTTATTTCTCAAGAGATTTTGATAGATCGTTGATATTATTGCGTCGGTTCTATTATGTGCACAAGGGGTCCAACAAAACTAACTTTTTTAACAAGTAAACGTATTCGAATTCATTAAGCAAAACTTGAATTGCTTCCTAAATCTGTCTATGGCCATTGCAAATAGGAGATATTATCCATTTGCTATGTACGATTAAAAAGGAAAACTTTTAGTATTAGTAAATTAAAATATGCATATACATCAATTATAAAATTCTTAAGAGTGAGTGGGATTCGATAATATTTAGATTTGTAATTTTTTATTTTAAATTTTAAAAAATAAATTATTTATAAAAAAACGGACTAAAAAAAAATTTAACGGACTAAATATGTGCAGTAGATTAAAAAAAATTAAAAATATTCACGAGGGATCAAAAGCCGTCAAAGAAAAAACTTCAGGAATAATGAAATTGGCCAATCCTTGCCCTTATCCAGGAATTCGGCTTCAGACTTCAGTGGCAATCGAAGAGGAGGAATCTGTAGAGACGGCTGCGGAGCAAGGTGGAAGGGGCAGAGGGTTCTAGTGCTGCTAGCAATGTGATCTGCAACATGACACATTTCTATCTTTTCTATATCTTTCACTCTTTTTCTCAGTATTTAACGTTAAACCATTTCAGAATACCACCATTTGCCCCATACGGATCTAGGGTTGGCACAAATTATACCAAGATTTAAAGCATTGTCTCTGATACCAACTACCAGCTAAATTAACTTGTGGCTCCAACTCCTATAATGATTCTTGCGGCTCCTGTCCTCTAGCGCAAAATGCAGAAAAAGACTGAACCTTACGGTTGCAAACAACAAAATGTTCCCTAGTGCAAGATGCAGACTCAAATTATCAACTCATCAATGTGAACATAATGCTTTCAGCAACTACCTGTTTCATGGCCCCAGATGTATGCATCATCTAGTCTAGATATGAGTTCCATGTTTTGTAACTGCAGTTACTCTCACTTCCAAAGAAAAGGTTGAAGTAGGGCAACAATCAAAAGTAAGAGAAGGGAAACCAAATGCAAGAACATCAAATTTTTCAAATGATGGTTAAATTTGGTTTCAAACTGTCTGGTGCAATTTCTGTAAAAGATAAATCTTTTCCAGGAGAGTAAAGACAAATCTGCTCCACAGCACACATTGCACAGGTTCAAGGAAAGAGTATGAAAGCAGTAAATATGACGTGATAATACAAATCTCTCAGGGTTGCTCCTGAAGAAATCCAGTGCTTATCAAATGAAACCATCATTGTCAATCTCACTAAAATATCGAAGTACCATGTTCCACAATATATTCTTACATTTCGCTGGAACAGAACTTATTCTTATAATGTACTATGTACAAGATGCACTACGCTGAAAAAATTACAAAAATATTCAAAGGAAAGAAGAAAAATAAAAGAAGTGTGATTTCTATGTGGAGATTTCAAACTAAACTCGAATTATGGTGATAAAAAGAAAAGGACACAAAAAAATTGGAGTCATTGGAGCACAAACAGTCAGCAGGAAATTGAAGAAAACATACCAACAGGATTTGGTTTTGTTTTCATGAATTCCGTCCAGTGTCTTCAAGCATCATTCCTTTGAGACTCTTTGCCAACCAAATAGCTGTCTCCCTGGGGGAGACCTTATCTTTCCCAAAAGGTTTCAAGACAACAGCAAGCTCTTCCAGTCTATTTTGCTGAAGCAAGTCTGCAGATAATTCCAGTAGCCCTTCAAGTGCCTCTGCCCTCTGTCGGAAAGACTTGACATCCAAAGTTTCCTTTGCTGGTGCTTCTTCCTCAGCAACAGGAGGATTCTGTTTTGCTAGTTCTGAAGATTCTAGCATTGGGTCTGGAGGACAGGGAATTGTTGGATCTTTTATATCTAGTGTTGTCTGAACTGGCAAAGAGGGAGGAGTAGTATTTTTCACATCAATTTCTTTAGAAATTGAATTCTCTGAGACATTTGATTTCGGAATTACAGTTTCAGAAAAACTGGGAGATTTTGGAGGAGAAGCTAGGGTTTTAATATCTTCATCTTTTACCACGCTAATCAGCTTCCCAACATCCACACTTCTCTCTACAGTATCCACAGCAGGCTGATCACCTCCAACACGAAAACTACTATGCCGAATGACATGTATGACATCATCAAAAGCTGGTGGGAAATGATTGGCAGCTGGTTTTTCAATGATCACATTTTGTTGAACAGTTCCCCTATCCAAAAGAAAATTCTTTTGGCTAGATGAAACAGGATGGACAATTGGAGATGTGACATCTGCTACTGGTGATAAGATCTCCTTAAACATAAACTTGTCATCACGACTGGATGCTGCAGCAACAATTGATGGGTTTGAGATGTCAGGTGAATTTGTTAGCCTCTTAATTCGGTTTTCATCATTAGGAGGAAGTATTTCAGAATGCTGAACTGGAGTCTCCAAAGCTACATCTGAACTTGCTTTCTCAATATAAATTGCAGTTTCCATGTTTCGATGATCTGCATTCTGCATAATTATCTCATCCGTGCACCCTACAAGTTTGTTATGATGACCATGATTTTCTCTTAAGGAATTCTCAGGCGTCTCAGAGTGCAAGGAGGAATTGACTGAACAGCTTGGTTGTGATTCTATGCTTTCAGTTTCAGCGGCTCGCTCCTGAGTCCTAAGTATCTGATCGGTTAAGTTGACAAGTGGGATTGTTGCATCATCACAAAGATCAAACGCTTGGATTGACACAGTAGAGGAAGCAGAATTACTGCTCTCTGTTGGCAAAGCTCTAAAGCCTCTCACTACGGCCTTTTGTGATGGTTGCAGAGTGTCCCTTGAAACATGCATATAGCAGCCATTAGGCAGTGGACTAGGAAGTCTTTCTGAGTCAGCATTCTCCAAGGCCACAACCTTACTGGCCACTGTGAGTGGAGCATCAGATCCAACTTGTTTCATCCGTCCAGGAAATGATGGCCTCCGGACTAGATTTGGTGGTGTTTTTTGTCTTGTCCTTGAAGTAAACCCATCTTCAGCAATATGCTTTACTGGAATGGGAGGGACTGTTTCATGTCTAGGTCTAGTTTTAGGTGTTGAATCTGTAACAGGCAACTGCACAGAAAGGTCATCGACATAAAAGCCAAGCTCAGCACCAACAGTAAATATAATGAAGATTAAGTGCTAGTACCTGATGCTTTAGGGAATGTATTGCATGAGGCCGCTTTACAGGATCAGGGTATGCCTTCGCTGAGGCAGAAGGTGGTGTTTCTGTATTTGCCTTAGACACAGGAGTCACTGGACTAAGTCTGGGAACTTTGGGAGTTGCTTCTGTATTACCTCTCTGTGTAGAAATGCCACCAGCCTTTGTACGGTTTCCTCTCATTGGGGAACTGTTTTCTCTAGCTTTTCCTTCTTTAAGAGCCATCATGATATTCTTAATTGTTCTTGGTTGCTTAACCTCAATTACATGGCTCTGTTCATCAGGAAACGGTTTAATCACCTCAGCATCCTCCATAACCTCCATACACATTTCAGTTCCATGTTCACCATTTTGCTGAAGCCGAGCAAAAGAAGGCTTGTCATGGGCAGAAACTAAATCCACATCACTCGTTCTATTGTCATAATTGAATCCTGCAACCTGAATATTTCTCTCACTTGACAGCAAACTATCTCTGTCGCTACAAGAACTACTACTACTTTGGCTTTCAGCCATACTCTTCCGGCCATCACAAGCACTAGTAAGAGGTTGCTCAGGTGCATTGGGAGGGATAGAACTAAATGAAGGACGACATTGATCAACATAAGGCTGTAGATATGGGTTCTTAAGAACTTCAGATGCCTGCCATGAATTAAGATCATCTAGTCATTAATTGATCTTTGCAACAATTCACATATAAGGACTAATTTCCAGGAGAGCATACACTTGGTCGATGTTCAGGATTCTTCCTTAGCATTCCCTTGATTAGTGTTTTCCTGCCAAGGAATATTATGCATTATTCTTTACTGAACACAAAAGAGAACAAACCACTGAAATGCAAGAAAAGAAATAGAGATGTAAAAGAACATTTCAAATACAAACATTTTGAGAACCAGAAACATTAATTTTATCTTTGGAAGAGTGTCACATAGTGAAATTCTATCTTTTCACATGATTGTGCAAAGAAATTGACTGCTGAAAACCTCAAACTCTGTGAGGTAGCTATCCACAATAGAGAGCATAATCAATTTTAAAAGGAGGAAGGGAGGTATGTGCATCTGGGTGTGTGTCTGACTTCAAGAATGTGGACTATAAATGCAATTCTTTCCTCATTATTACATCCCAGGTCCATAAGCATCAACAAACATGGTAGGAAATATATTCAACCATGCCAGAAAATGGGGCAGCAAGAAGATGATTAACATAGCAAAAATTGGTTGGTAACTACGGAAAGGTAGAACAACCCTTCGATTGTGTTTCCACTGTCATAAAACTAGGGTCAAATGTTGGCATCAAAAAATTCAAGGAAAAGCAAAACCTAGGCAATACTTAGGTGAGGCATAAAGGAAAATAAGTTCTTTATGTGATCTGATACAGCGAGACTTACAATGACGGAGAGTAACAAGAAGGCAAAGGACCAATTGATGATCTGTTGATCTTACTAATCAGTCCTGCCATATCCTGCAACATAAGGAAATGATACAACCCTAAATAAGAAAGCATTAACTTTAATGAGGAATCCAAACAAAGAGAACATAGTGATCTCCATCTAGATCAAAGAAGTTTCTTATGATGAAAAACATAAGCATAAATTGAAGACAAGCCCAGACCAAGACCAATATATAAGATGATTGGAGAAATAAAAGCAACTAGCTTCCTCAAAAAAGGGAAGAAGAAGAATTTATTTTCCATCAGCACCGAATCAGGTACCAGAATGAAGGCATAGTTTATCACACGATTATACATCTTAACTCATGATCTTCGTGCCTTGAAATTGGTAGTAACTTTTGGCAACTTATCCGACGATCCAAGGTTTCCTTTCTAATCTTCAGGAATAAGAAACATTGCAAAAGAAGCATGGGGAGAAGAGAGAACCAGAAAAAGAGATGAAGGATTTTCAACATCAGTCTTTGGTAAACTAACCAATGATGATCAAAATCGGGGTAATTTCAATTGTATTGTATCTTCAATGGACAAACAGAAATTAAGACAGGAAACAATATTGAGAGAGAAATATCAGCCCCAGAAGTTGCATGTCTTACAAAAGCTTTAAATGCAGGTCGATGAGCAGCCATTTCATACATGCAGCATCCTGCTCAACACAAAATATTAGAACTTAGAGGGCATAAAGGAATGACTAAAATCACGATAATATCTATATGAGTCATGTTTTAATCTGATGCAACAAGCTCACAATGTAGAAGTGTGTAATTAACAAAAGAATCAGAATGCTCAAGGATCATAAAACGTATAATATTAAAGACATTGATCCCACATGAATTTTTCGTCCAGCCTTTCTAAGTAACCTCAAAATCAGTGCTAGTCTTAGTCAGAGAAAAGCTATAAACGATCTACTTTCACAAAATACCATCCATTCAAGTAATTATCTTCATTTAGTAAGTAATTTAAACCTATCATCATTGGTAACCAGACTTATGTTGATAAAAAGAAAATTTCAAAAAAAAAAAGATAAATTACAGATAATCCACTATGTTATTCATCACTATTTTATTTGATGCTTATTAAATTACCTGCCCCAGTTAAAGCTCAATGGGCAAAAGATGGAGCAATTAGTTTGTGTTGGGTAAGCTTGCATGAAAATAAGCATATGTTGCTTGCTAATAGAAAGAAGTTAAATAATGTAATGATAGAAGATGACAGGAATATACAAGATTTTTTCAGTTCAATGTAGATACCAAAGAATGAATAGTTGATAATTCCATAGAGAAATAAATTCCCATCACCCAAAAAAAAAATAAGAAAAAAAAGGAGATGGCAATGTGTACCTACCAAGTGACCAAATATCAGATTTAAAACCATAAGGAATATCAGCAAGAAGCTCAGGGCACATGTAATTGGGAGTTCCAACAACCTGGAACAGAAAAGCACCACAACTTTGATTTGTAAGATGTCTTCCAATAAAATCATAATAGAACAACTAACTGCAGAAAAAGAGAATTGAAGAGACATGTAAGCCTAGAAACAAGGAGAAATGAGGAAAGGCCTTTTGAGAATAAAATGAGGAAAGCCCAATTGATGAAAGCATATTTGTTTTTACTCCGATTAAATGTCAGCTAAGCTCAAGATCCTTCCTATCAGCTAACATTTGAATCATCTCTCCCTTGTAAGAAACAATACTAACAAGAGAATCCAATCAAGTCTAAGCAGAACGGTAGTCCTTCCACCAAAAACTAAAGCTGCAAATTGCAATATACAGATACAGATCTTCAAAGAGAAAAAAGGAAGCAAAGTGTTCTGTGAGCAATTTAGTTTGTTGTAAGGTTCCAACTTCATAAAATCAGTAACCAAAGCCTGTATATAGGAACTGATAAAAACATAACCAACTTCGTCAAATAACTATCCTTGCTCGTAATGGATTCGAAGAATCAAGAAGACCAGCTGCTTTTCAAAGTTGAATACAACCAAATTATAGTTTTTTTTTCCTTTTAACTTTACATCTGGATACTTTTTATACATAAAACACCATTACTTAGTAACCGAAAGTAGTAGTCTATTTTTCTTTCTTCTTTTCATGTTCGGACATGAATATATTTTGAGCCCCTATTACCCATCAAACATCACTTTTCGGGTCAAGTGTAATACACGCTTCAGAGTAGTTACAGTAATTTTTCCACTAGATAGCATCAAAAAAACTTCATCCCAGAATTTTCTCTCAGAGATAAGTTAAACTTGACAATTCGAAATACAAGCATATAGAGAGAGAACATACAGAAGAAGCCAAGTCATCTGCCTTTAAGGTCTTGGCGAGCCCAAAATCCCCTGGACAAGGAAGAAGATACAGGAAAAAAGTAATCAGCATCAAGGACTTAACAAGTTGAACAGTCTATCTAAACTCAAGCATAACCAAACTCACCTAGGCGAACATCCTGATCTTTTGTGAGAAAGATGTTAGAGCACTGCAAAGAAGGTTCTACAGGAGTAAGTATTGATCTTTAGAAAAATTAAATAAAACATGGAATATCAGTTGATGCTCAAGAAAGTACTTTTAGATCCCGATGTAGAACAAAATTGGAATGCAGATATTCAACAGCCAATAGTAGTTGAGTATACCATTTCAATAGTTTCTGCAAGATGTAAATGATAACAAATAGTCAGATAATCAAAATCATCAGATTTTGCACAGAATCATTAATTTCTGACTGGAAGAAAAACTTCATATCAGTGCTAATATATTGCAAGTTTCTATATCACATCTACTATTTCATCTACAATAGGCATTTCCAAGACAGTGGATTTGAATACCTCTTCTGGGAAGTACTGTCCATTTGCCTTTTTCATCAACTCAGCCCTGATAAAAGGTATTTCATGAATGAAATTTAAATGCCAGAGGGGGAAAACAGCCATAATATAGTGCACTATCTTCATCAAAATAAAGTTCCAATTTACATGGAAACTTACATGTCACCACCTTCACAGTAACCCGTGACTATGCAAACATAACAACCCTACATTAAAATGAAAAGGAATATAAAACAGCTGGCATAAGATGAGCAGTTAGGCAGATTTATAACTTACTTATTAGTAGAATTTGTAATGATTCTCACCTTCTCCACCCAGGCTTCCTTGAACTCAACAATGTATGGATGTTGAATTCTTGCAATTAATGCCATCTGCAGATCCAATTTGTGAAGTGAAGATGTAGTTCTATCCAGGTAAGTTCTAATTTAAAAGAAACGGATACATATAACTCGTGATTTGATGCTTTGAGAATGAAATGGGTTAAAGCAACTGTAAAATAGTGAAAGCACGCAATTTCATGGTTTAAGAATTAAATTGGTGAACAACCGCAAACAGAAAATTCAAATTAACTAATTTGATAAATGATTCTTGAACAGACCCAAACGTATGGAATCTCGACTCAAATATTTAGCTGAAAGAATTAAATAAAGTACGAGGTGAACGAAAAGAAAAGCATTAGGCGAATGAGCAATACCGTCCGTCATGCTTTCAGCTTGTCTTAAAAAGACTAAACAATTGTGCTCCTAAAATTTTAAGCAGCACTCTAGCCTTATTTAGAAATATCATCTATCTTCTTTCCTTTTAATTACTTGAGGGAAACAATTCGGTAAAGCAGGCAGGCACGCATAGCACAATTCATCTGCATTATGCCCTTGAAATCGCCGGCAGTAGATTATTAGAACGAAGTGTAAAAGAATAGTCAAAATCACTGGAAATCAATACTATACCTCTTGATGAGCAGATCTTCTGCAACGCTCTGTTTGACGAGCTAATCGTATCTTTTTCAGCACATATCTGTAATTAATTTCCAAATAATCCCACAATCAAAACATTCAACGCACATTAAAAGAAGTATAGAAAGAACGGCAAATACAGAAAAGCTACATTCCACGTACTTCTTTCTCTCCAGTTTGTGATTGACTAAAATGGCTGCCCCAAAAGCCCCTCTACCAATCTGCTCCATGATCTCGTATTGATCCATTCTTGATTCCATCATTACAGCTCCCAAATTCAAGAACACCAATCTCTCTTACAATATCAACTCCTGAAAAATAGATCTCTTACATCTCCTTTGCACCATTTGGACACCAAATCCCGAAACTCCAGAAACAACCCTCCAAGAAAAATGCATTAACTTGTATGTTAAGAACCCAAGAAGCGAAAATTCTCAATGGGTTCACCCAAATGCAGTGTGCGATTGTATGTGTTTTGTGTTTCTGGCTTGTAGTTTCAAGTCTGACCTAAAGAAACAATTCTATATATGTCTCCAATTTTTTTGTGGGAGAACGAAGTGAAAGATCATATATATTAAATCCCGTTAAGGATTATTCTAATTGGAGTAGTTAATACACTTTCTAGTGCTACTAATGAAGAGAAGATCATCATGGTTTAGAGGCTAATCATGGTTAGAGATGGTAGGATTAGTTGCAACTTCCAACCGAACTCTCTCTGTCACTCACTTCATTGTTTGTCTTCTTCTCTCTTCTCCATGCATTTTTTCTGGTTTCTGTGCAGCCATTAATTAGTAGTAACTGTGAAGGATGGCGCAGAAAGGGGTGTGTTTCTCTAGGACAGTGTATAAACTCACTTCTTGACTTAAAATAGAAACTTCTTGGCTTTTGTAGTAAAGAGGAAATTTTGAGGAATTCAAAAACGTATTTTTTTTTATTTATGAGGCAAGAATGTTACTTTCAGGCCATATCTACAAATATTAGAATAAAATCTCCTAATTTCTAACCAAAAGAAGGAATGAAATACATTATTAATAATGCTATAAAAATGAGAGGAAGAGATAATTTTGGCCTAAAAAAATTTATTGGTAGATAGATTTTCTTTAACAGAACTAGAAAAGTACTATAACATAGATCTTGATATGAAAAGTAGTATTTCAGGTTAATTATAGTTTTTTAAAGATTACTAATCATATATCTAAAACTCATTTATTACTTTTTTCTAAGTAACGTTATTTCATAATATTATAACATAGATTAGCGTCAATTTAGTAAAAAGTCTTTTACTAATTAAGTTACTATATTAACTATATACTTATTGATGATGTATTTTTAACAACTATTTTATCACTACAGTCATTCACGGTTTGGATTGAGAGAAACAAAAAGATGGGAATAGATTGTAATTTTTCACGAGTTCCACTCTCATTATTGCAAAACAAAATTCTCAAATAAAAACTCTACTCAAACCCACTATTTTGATCAATTTTTCAAAAAAGAAAAATAATGGAGTAAAACGTACATGAGGGTTTAACTTTAGTGTCAAAGCATCACTTTCGTTTCTGCTTAGAAATGTGAAGAAATAAAACCAATTAAAGGTTTTTTTTTTATAAAAACTAACAAAATGATTCGCATTGTAATATGCTTATTCTCAAATAAAAATACAAACAAATACATAAGTAATAATTTACCTATCATTTTCATACTATTAACCATGGAAAAAACCCACCAAGCCTCTCGACTTTCTTCTCCTTTTCTTTTGATTGCCCTCTTCCCTCCCTCTCATCTCCATCAATCCAAACGTAGTCTTAGATATTACCTTCATGGCAATGCTTGACCATTCTTTAACTATCAAAAGCCTGTAAAGAAAACTATTAAAAGAAAAATTGTTGCAAGAACTCATATGCACTTTCTTCAATTGGGTTGTGTTTTTTAAAAGGAAACTTAGATAAATGGTGATCAAGTTGATTTATGATTTTAAGACTTCAATATAAGTGCTTAGGGTTCAAGACACCTTATTGGGGAGTCCTCTAAAGATGAACTTAATTACACTTCCTATAGTGTCATGAATAGTTTAATCGTCTCTTTTTTCTTAATTTTACTTACAAATATTTTTATTTCTAACTAATTTTTATTTTTTTTCTCAAAAAAAAATCCATGACTGCCATTCCCCCCCTTCCCTCGCCTTTTTAGAGTATAATGGAATGGTTAATATTAGTGCCTCTAAAACTTGCATACTTGAAGTTTCTTGAAATGCACTTAAAGTCTTTAATGATTAGTCTTCTAGAAAGTAGTTTTTTATTTAATATAATTTTAACCTGCATTTGATACAATAAAATAAAAAAATATTTTTTTTTATTTAAAATCTTTTTTATTTCATTATCCTGAAAAAAAAAAGAACATTAATTCTTTTTTTATGTTTGGTATAAGATTTTTACGATTAAAGTATCTTAACATTTGTATATTATTTTTATTTAAGTATCTTAATTTTTTTCTCATTAAAGTATCTTTCTTTTAATAATATGACAAAATTACTATTAAAAATAATAATTCGTGCTTGCTGTATAACTCTCTTTACTAAAATATATCGTAATATTTAAATTTTGATTGATATTGTTGTTTAAAAATAATTTTTATATATATATATAATAAAATAAAAAATTTGATTAAGAATAAAAAAGTAAAAATAGTTTACAAAGAAATATTGTCAGTTTCTGTAAAATATATCCTACGAAATTACTGTGAAGATTTTCAATTTGACCGAATAGAGAAGCCGAGCTCATGGGTTCTACCCTTGTACGCCGACAGTACCAGCTGGATCAAGCAATCCTTTCATGGCCTCATCCTCACCATCCCTTCTGTTTGTCGGCCCTACTACCTTCTCTCGGCCGTACAACCTGTGTGCCATCTTCAGTCGTTGACCACTGTATTTTTCTTCTAATATTTTTTTTCCACAGGCAAAAATAAAGCAAATGACTGATAAACCTATTAGCCCCAAAACGTCAACTTCAAGGTCATCTTATATTAAAAAAAAAAAGAAAAAAACTTCTATATCATCTTATTCCGAAAAGGAAAGGCAAAGTTTCAGCTTCATCTAACATCATCTCTAAAAAATAAATTATTTTTATAAAATTTTAAAAAAAAATTCAATGTAATATTACACTTAAAAGAGTCATATTTGCTACTACTTCCGCCCTAAATTAAATGTCCATTTTATTTGTATAAGAAAGAGTGGAGTTTGCTACTGAAATTATACTATAGTTAATTAATATAAAATATTAATTTTTTATAATATTTGAGTAATTATCTTCTTCATTTTAAAGTATTTTTAAAGGTAAAATTAGAGTTAAATTTTATTTTTTAATATTATATTAAAATAATATTATATTATTTATAAATTTTTCAAACTTGGCCCCCTATATATCAAGTCTTAAGGGGTGAAGGGATGTGGTGAGACTTGATATTAGTTAATTAATATAAAAATTAATTATTTATAAATTTAGAAAATTTTTTACTTCTTGAGGTATATTTTAGAAATAAAATTAGATCTAAATATAATTTTTCAATATTTATTAATGCGTTCAGCATGGGAAAGTATTAAAAATATCTAAACAAATCTTTTATTAACGGGGTCCGATCAAAATATTCGAAGAACTAATAAGAATTGTGTTTCAACCCGTTGACCACAAATCCAGAGTATCTGGGTTTTTCTTTTTTCTTTTTTCTTTTTTTTCAATTATAAATGTGAGGGAGCATCATAATATGGTCCATTATTGTAGTCCGGTGTGTCAAGTCTTTATAGGATTAGCATGCGCTTGCATGTATTATCATATGGATAACATGCGCCCTTGCACGTGCTGATTGAGTGGCTTAGGACCCAGTTTTCGAATATTCGCATATTGGCAAAATTTTCTTCACGTCTTTAATTCTTACCCCCTAAAGGTGGGAAATTACTTAGCAGTGTGGTTTGTGTGAAGTTAAAGTATTATACTATTATTTGGTCAGTTTATGAGGAAATAGGTTTTACTTACTTGTGGAAACACTCTAAGTGGGTAAAATCTCCTACTTACATATATGGTTATGGGCTTATCAATATATTTTCTATAGTATTGGACTTAGTTATTATCTTTTCAATGAGAAAAGACTTGAGATTAGGGATGAAAGTCGAGGTGATTCTTGAATTTGATATTATTATAAAATAAGGAAGGGCTTCAAATTTTCTTGAGTTTTATTGTGGATACTCCAAATGAGCAATTACTTATAACATTCTAAGTACTATACAGCCAGCGCAGCTGGCAAAGGGATTTGGCCTTCAATCTAAAAGTTGAGGGTTCAAATCCTATTGGAGGCATCAAAGTCCCCCGATCATATGCGTTCTAATAGAACAATCAAAGTACTCTCGCTGCCAGCGGTAGACTCCTGCTGAAAATTTGGAAATTATATTTATTGAGGATATAATGAAACAATTAATTTAGAGTGAGTCCTTTGTGCGCAATAGTATACAAGGGTATTGGGAACCTGAGATTCAGTTCGTGCACATCCGCAATTTACATAATTCGTAACTTATGAGCAAATATTATAGAATTTAGAAATAATTAAGATTAACTTAAAAATTTAAATTATCAAAAAAAATATATCACACTCTAAGCTTTACTTTCTTTCTCCAATATTTCTTTTTCTGTCTCCCACTGTCCTCCTTTTGAGAGAGCGTGGGAGAGTGATGGTTTGGGGCCTTTTTAGGTTTCTTCAAGGAAACAAACAATAAACAATAAACAATTAAGAGGCACTTTATTCTCACTTGTGGTGGCACAGGACATAAGAAAATTGTAGAAAGAGGTAAAAGGGGAGGGAGAGGTCTCATCAGAAAAAAAGAGGGGTGGGGACTGGAAGCATGGGAGCGAACTAATTGCACAGAAGAAGACATGAAAATACTGCCAAGATCTATATTCTTGGCTTTAAACCCAGTCAAAAGTAGAATATTTAGAACCTATTGCTAAGTGCAATGCCAAGGATTGATGAGTTCTCCAAGAGGCATTTGGAATTGTTTAGTTTAATGAATCTGGAAAACTGACCCTGGGCTCGGATTTCCTAGGTGTTTGTATATATCTGTCATTTGGAATAAAACTTGAGGATTAAGAAAATGAAAAGCGATTTGTGCAAAGGAAAAAAGAAAGCCAAAAGGCAAATATGGGAAATAGAAAAGTCTTCTTGTCAAAATAAGCTTATTAACAGAAGTTATCTGTGGTTTCCAATTCTTTTAGTCAGTCTAGAAACGCTTCCATCATATGCATGTCACAGAGAAGAAGAAGAAGAAGAAGAAGAACAATGGTGGAAATAGAGTATGCATTAGTTAAAAATGAATAACTGAAACATCATTTTCTCTCATACATTTCAAGAAAGAATAGTTAAAATGGATTTTGTATCAACGAGCCACATAAATCTTAAAAATGATCTTTGACAACATCTCAAGGACTAAAAATATAATCTAAAATGATCCTCCACTGCCAAGTAAAAAAGGTTATTTAAACAAAGAAACCAAAAAAAAAAAAAGAAGAGAAAGAAAGAGTCAGGGAGAAAGTGAGAGAAATACAAATGTGGCTTAAGCTAGAAGGTTCCTCCCTAGATTTATCCCTTTCAAAAGACAACATCAGGAATGCTACAAGAAATAAAGCCATGTTACATTTGACAGTGGTTGGAGTTTTCTTGCCAATTGGCATTTTTGTGTTTTCCTATGGCAGAACTGCATGCAGAGGCAAAACAATTGCCTCAGAAATTGCATCTAAAACTAGTAGTTCCAAAGGCAATGGGTTATCTTCTCCAGAGTTGGCTATTATTTGCACATGGACTTTATACTGAAAAAGACACCAATATGTAGGTTGTTTTGGGTCCCAAACTTGGACTGCTCTCCGTGTATGAGTGAGATTTTCTGTGCTAAGGCTATCAATGATATAGTTTGGAATTATACG
Organism: Rauvolfia tetraphylla; assembly: GCA_030512225.1. Taxonomy (NCBI): domain Eukaryota; kingdom Viridiplantae; phylum Streptophyta; class Magnoliopsida; order Gentianales; family Apocynaceae; genus Rauvolfia; species Rauvolfia tetraphylla. The sequence goes on from JAJQKT010000062.1 coordinate 4,469,360, forward strand.
TAACAGTAGTTTGTAAATTATAAATTTGTATAAATAGTTAATATTTTGATGGAATTATACTGACAGGCTAATCATCTGAACAGTATTCATAATTCAAAATGGGTATTTTCAATTCAAGAGAAAGATCAAGATAAAAGGAGAGTTTTGAGATAGGACAGGAAGGAAAAGAACGAGAGGTTTATATGTATTTGAATAGATAAAACAAGAAGAGAACACAAGAAAAGGAGGTCTAAAATTAATTTTTATATTTGATCATATATTTGCTATTAGCATAATCAGTCTAAAATTTAGTGTTTAGGCATCATGAAAGAGCTTTTTGAAGCCAGTCACTTTACCTCAGCCTCACCATTAATTAGGGATAAGAATAGGGATTATGAGAGTGAATTAATTAGTGTAAATGCGTTAAATTCTTAAAACTATAGCAAAAGGTGTATCAGAAAAGTGTACAATGATTTCAAACCCTACTATTTCATCTCATTTCCCTCCAAAAAATAGTTCAAGGACAACTGCTAAAGCCAGAGCTAAAGCTTGTTAAGCTGGTTTCTTATTTTTCATTTTTGTAATAGAAAATGGGGGAAGAAGGATCAAATTTAAGTGCTGGGGTTGCCTAAAAAAATTTTACTTACAAATCAAGACAAATAATTTCCTTTCCTTTCCTTAGATATATGCTCCCTTTAGTGTGGTCTAGTCACAACTTCTTTATTTCTTTGAGAAACTAATCATAATTACTTTTACTGTGGTGAGTGTAAAATAATCAACCCTTCACAAATGGTACTAACCACTAGGGGTGTGCAAAAACCGGTCCGAACCGAAAACTGAACCGAAATCGAACCGTTTTTCACATTTAGGTTCGGTTTTATATTTAAACGGTTCGGTTCGGTTCGGTTTTTAGGATTTATTTAAATTTTGGTTCGATTTTTCGGTTGAAATCATCAAACCGAAAACCGAACCGAAAACCGATTTTTGATAATTATGGCTCACTGTCCTCTACATTAAGCTGTTAATTTGGTAATTTTTTTGTGCATTATGACTCACTGTCTTAGTTATTTCATTGCTCTAATTTGGAACTTCTTTTGTGAGGTTTTTTTCCGGTGTTTCTTTGCTCTAATCTTGCACATTTTTTGTGAGATTTTTTTTTTCGGTTTGGAGCTAAACCGAACCGAACCGAACCAGTTTAGTTCGGTTTGGTTCGATTCGGTTTTAGCCATAAAACGGTTTGGTTCGATTCTTATTTTTTAAAAAAAAACCGAACCGAAAATTAAATAGTAAAACTAAAAACCGAACCAAAAACTGATTGGCCATCCCCACTAACCACTTTTGATTAGAAAAAAAAAAAATTGGTAAACCACTTTTTGGTCTTTAAGTTTGTGTCCTTGTTAATATATGGAGGGGGACCCTCCAAATAAAGGGAGGCAAGCAATCAATCATTAAGGAGACAACAATGCCCAATCATGATTTGATTTGAGTGGCATCAATTTTGTTTAACTAAACCCAACAAATTATATTGTCTCTCGTAACAAAAATTAAAAATACCCTCTAAAAATATCAGATATTTTTATTTTTGAAAAGAAAGTCTAATAAATTTTACCTGATTCTTTCCATCTTTTTTCCCATTGACGGGCTATATACTACCTCTATCAATTATTGTAAATTTGTAATATTGAAAAAGCATAATAAATAGACCCCGTGATTAATTAAAAATAAATGCTTTTTTAAGTATGGTCAATAGTTTCCACTCTCTCGGGAACATGTTCTTCTACAGTTGCATGTCAACAGGTCGTATTTTCTATAGAAGAAAAGAAACTGAGGAAAAAAAAATTTCATGTGGGATATCAAAATTTTGGTGGTCCTTCCACTTCCCCGGCGCTATAATAGAGCCATATGCTTTCCCATGGATTTTCTTATATAAAAATTACACTTTGTACTTGCATGAGGTTAGATGAAGGCCACGTGAATTTACGTAAGAATCCATGCGATCTTGAATATTTCTATTTAAATTTATCATAATCATCATTATCAGCTGCTAAAGCAATGGATCTTTAGCTTCAAAGTAAAAATGAAGGAATTTTTTTAGAGAGAGAGAGAGAGAGTTCTTGAGCAGTTGAGTTCTATTTTATTCAACATTTCAGTTTGTTAATTTTTAAAAATAGGTTTGATTGCTTTGCTGAGTGAGATTTCCATCTCAACTGACCTTCCTAGTTGGACCAGCAGCTTACATATTTTCAAACAATATAGGTCTTGCCCTCCTTACATTACAAAGACCATTAGATTAATACCACTTACTATTTTCTACAACACTTTCTGTGACGCTCTATGAAACATTTTTAGTTATCATATTTAGTTTAAAATATATAAATAAAAATTTCTATAATTAAGAGTGTTACACAAAAGTATCGAAAAAGATCTGAACAGAATTCATACTTAAGTCATAATTCAAAATATTAAGGATGGAATAGTAGAGTATCAATAGATGTTATTGTAGAAAAGACCATTTTTAGTTTTCTGGGAGGAGAACTTTCCTAGTGAAAACAAGGTGAGAAGATGACATTGAATTCCTGTCACATCAAATGCCTAAGGATACCAACCACCTATACCATCTGAGGTCTAGTTAGATTTGGTTTGTTGTGAACCAATTTAAATATTTTAATTTAGGTATATTTTTTTATAAAAAAATATTTTTATAAAATTTAAAATAAAAATTATCGATTCAAATTTTATTTAATCATATTCTTAATAGTCATCACAATATTGAGTTAATAATTCATTTTGATTCAAAGTACGGAAAATTAAGATTTTCCATATAAGAACAGATTAAACGAACTAAAAACAAAATCTCCCAACAATTATTATGTACTTGCTCTTTTTGTCCTTTTTTTCTTTATCTTTCTCCAATTTTGGTTTTTATTCTTTTTTGCTTGCAGCTAATATTTTCTCCTATTTTGGAGTGGATTATCATTTTATTCTTAGTTACCCTTTTACTTGGCCCAACGTTTACAGAGACAATTCCTGGATCCAGATTCAGTAAGGTCCACATTCAAGAGAGGCTTTTAAGAGCTTCAGGAAATGGGAAGCGTTTGATTTGGGCCATGACCTAACCTCATGGAGTTATGCGCACAGAAGTGATAAAAGTTTCAGGGCAGGATTGAATTAGAACTTAATTTATTTTTTTTATTTTAAATCATACTTTTTCGTTCATAAATAATTTATTTTTATAATTTTTAATCAATTCAACTAAAAAAAAAAACTCAATCCAAACACGCTCTTAAAATTTTCATTGTAATTTGTAAGGGAGGATTTGATTGAAAAGAACAATTTCCAATTATTCTTTTATGAATTTTAAGACTAAAATTACTACTCCCTACGGTTCAAAATATAAGTTTTTTCAAACTTTGACACACTTATTAAGGATTAAAAAAGAAAATCTATTTTTTTACTTCAAACTACCAAAAAATCATCAGTCAAATCATCTTGGAAATTGAAATAAGAAATATTTATCCTGTTTTAAAATATATATCATAATTTTTTAACCTATTTCAAAATATTGTCATCTTACTATATAAAGAATTCATGTAATATCTCTTTTTCACATTCATCTTTGTCTCCAACTAATCAGTTAAACACTTGTTTTCCCAACATTGTTAGTTTTCCAATCAACTATTTAAACTACTAATCTTTAATGTGAAACTGTTCTAAACCTGTATGATACATTGATATATTTTAAAAATAAAAAGTATTAAAATTAGATTTTGCAAAATAAATATCTAAAGAGAACCGCTTTACCTCCCAAAAAAATTATGTATTTAAAAGAAAATTTGAATAATACAAAATATTAAAATTTTATTAATTCAAAACATATAATACCTCATTCCCCTCTTTTTAAACTCTTATCATATGATTTTTACCTCTTTTAATGAATTTAGTTTCAATTTAGAAATTGAGTTAAACAAAAATTATAAATATTAAGATTACGTTTGTATATAACTATTGAATAATTAAAATTTTATTTTTACAAAATAACTGAATATAAAAATAAGTAGTTTAAAATATAAGTAGTTTAAAATTATTTTAATGGATTTAAAATGATCCTAACCAGTCAAAAAAATTTATATTAAATTGAATAATTAAAGTTTCATACTTTTACAAAGTAATTGAATATGTAGAATTTAATTTCATCAAAAAAACATGAAATTCAAAATTTAAGTTAATATATAAGTAGTTTAAAATTATTTTGATAGATTGAAAATGATTCTAACAAATCAAAAATTTTAAATTGATAATTAAAGTCTCATACGTTTACAAAGTAACTTAATATACAAAGTTCAAAATTAAAATTAATGTAGAAGTTAGTTTGAAGTTATTTAAATAGATTATAAATGATTCTAACTAATCAAATTTTGGAGACTAATTGAAAAAATAAAAACTCTAAGAAAATTAGGATAATTCAAAATTCAAGTTAATATATAAGTAGTTAAAATTATTTTAAAAATAGTTCTAACAAATCAAAAAAATTTTAAGTAATAATTAAAATCCTATACTTTCACAAAGTAATAGAATATACAAAATTCTAAATTAAAATTAATGCAAAAGTTATTTTAGAGTTATTTTAATATATTAAAAATGATCTCGACTAATTAAATTTTTAAAGACTAATTAAAATAGTAAAAATTCAAAGAAATTAGGATAATTTGATTTTAAAACAATATAAGTATTTTAAAATTATTTTAATAGATTAAAAATAATTATAATAAATAAAAAATTTTAAAATAATAGTTAAGGTCTCTTACTTTTATAAAGTAACATAATATAAGAAATTTAAAATTAAAATTAATGTATAAGTTAGTTTAAAATTATCTTAATAGATAGAAAATGATCATAACCAATCAAATTATTGAAGAATAATTAAAAATATAAAAACTCTAAAGAATCAAAATGAGAATTTTGAAATCATAAGAAAGAAAATGTTTTATATATATATATATATATATATATATGAAATGATTAAAACTGATAAAAATATTCTTGTAGATTTTCTCACCAGAGATGGCATAGAATACAAATTAAAGATTTGATAATCTTTGCTCCTAGACAAAATAGAATGGAGAAGATTTCAAACTAGATGATAGCACCAATTCATTCTCACTTTCACAGGTGTGACTTTCTAATTTCCACAATTCGCCTTGCGAATTTTGTTGCTTACCATGGGAGTAAGTGATTGCCACCCAAAAACCTCGAATGGGAAGTACATTTTCTCAAATTTTAATATGAACCGGTCATACCGTATCTTCTTTCCCCTCCACTTCGGCTTTGCAAGAAGGAAGGTAAGTCTATATATATATAAATAGATTTTCTCGCCAGAGATGGCAGAGTTTATGAAATAGATTCTTGAGACCTTTAAAGAATTAACTGATCAAGTTAATTTGATTCAGCATAATATTTTTGAAATTATTGATATTGCTAACTTTTAGAGTAACTCAAAAGATGTCGCAGATTTGTTGATTGCAGAATGTTCTATGATAACTTTTAAGCTCGGAAACTACGGAGTCTGTGCAGATAAGATGAACAATTATTTTAAAAGGATTGAGTTTGAAAAGATACTACTACTACCACAGAGGAAAGTAGTAATCAACGTCCTAAGCAACATGGTTTAAAAATTGCTCATGAAGATATTTCACTAAGGTCTTAAAAAGGGATTAAGATAATTAGTAAAACAAGAATACCAGATACGTAGTATCCTATAGTTGAAAATCATTACTCGATAATGCAAGAGTTATTTCCATTACAAAATACAGAAAACATATATGTTGATTTTTTTGGAATCTATACTAGAATTAATTATTTGCAGGGATCTTCTCCTAAGGAAGTTCAATATTGTTACAATTTTGGAGCTGTTAATTCGATATATTTAAGTTCTCCAACGTTTGCAGATGCATAACTACTACTCTGCTAGATTAAAGAAGGAGTCAAGGATTGTTATTTTAATAATCCTACCATTACTCTGAAAGATATACTTGTGCTGAAATTTCTATTAGTAGGACCAGATTTTTATAAAGAGAAAAGATATAATGCTTATCATTTTATTCAACTTGGAAAAGCTGATTCTTTCTCGATCTATAATGAAGGAGGAAGAAAAAAGTTTAGTCGATTTAATGAGAACAATGACCATTACTGACGTGTTATCAGAATAAAAGTTGTCTTGCAAGGAAAGGAGGGAAGGTTCAAAAAATAATTTAGAACTTATGGAAGAAAAACGATATATTCTTCAATAATGGTGGCACAGGCAAAAAACACTCCACCTTCAGCTGAGAAATATTTGAAGACAAAATTAAGATGATTGACAAAGGATTGATTATATCAAGCACTCAGGCACAGGAAAAGATTTGTCAGTATTGACAGCAGGATAAGGATACGTGTCTGGCATGTTCACCCCTTAAAGAAAAAGCTTATAAAAAAAACTATAAAACCGATTCTTCTAGTGAATAGATGAGCTATTCCTAGAAAGCTGGAAGGACCACATGTTGAAAAAACATTTGCAGAAGATTAAATAACTTGCAAAAGTTTCAAATTTTGGCAAGAGTTGACTAAAAATCAAAAGAAACAATGAATACTAAAAAGGATACTCCATCATCAGAAGGGGACAAATGACTCAGCACTTCAGTAATTGTAATAGATAGTTCTAGTATTAGTTTGACATAAAGGATGAAATCCGGATTTGAAATCTGAAGATGTATGTATCTTGTAATAAATGTTAGGCATCTTTCCTGAAATCCTTTGGAAAACCCTTGTAAGAATCTTTACACTTTCTCTAAATAATAACTTCTACTCTTCTTACTACTCACCGATAGATTCCTTCTCTCTCTCTTTAAAGTCTTTATGATATTAATACAATAGTAAAGACTTACAGAGAATATCTTTTTATTTCCATAGCATACAATTTCTTCTTTGAAAACAAGAAGTGTTCAAACACTTCTTACCTTTGATCCATAGGCCTATAGGTAGGAAACAAAACTAAGTTGTGCTGAACTACTCAAGGAATGATAGAAAAGTTACTTGACTTAAAAAATCAGGTTGGGGGGCTAAAACGCCTGTTAAAAGTCTCATCTGATACCCAGACTAGATTTTGGTCAAAGCGAAGAAAAGGTACGGAAGCATGATGGACCCTTGTTATTTTTAATTAATGTCATGCTCACGCTCTGTGCCCACGGTCCTGAGCATGCAACTCATGGGCCTGACAGCACCCACTGCCAATTACTTAGTAACCGTCCTTGCTATGCCAAAATAGATATCTCAAGTTGACAATAGATGCTTAGGCCCATGTTCATATACAGAGCACTTTACTTACATTTATTTTATGTGGGATTGGAGCATCACACACACCCCTTTAAGGTCCTAGCGTCCTCGCTAGGCACCCCAGAACAGAATTTAAAACAGAATTAGCACTAGGTGCCCAAAACAGAATCATTAGCCTAGGATCAAACTGCTCTGATACCATAATGACATGTTCCGTACTCGCAGGCCCGAGCGTGCAACTCATGAGCCTGGCAGCACCCACGGCCAACTACTTGGCAACTGTCCTCGCTATGCCAAAATAAATATCCCAAGTTGACAGTAGGTGCTTAGACCTATGCTCATATATAGAGCACTTTATTTACAGTTATCTCATGTGGGATTGGGGCATCACAATTTTGAAATTATATGCTGTGAAAATAATAGGATATTCACCAATTTGCTTGAAATGATAGTTGTTTTTTATTTGGGACCACCCCCCATCAATGGTATATCCTATTATTTTCTTAGCATATAACTTCAAAATAAAAATAACAAGGGTCCAACATGCTCCGTACCTTTTTTCCCTTTGACCAGAATCTACTTTGGGTATCCGATGAGACTTTTAACAAGCGTTTCAGCCCCAACTTGATTTTTTAAGTCAAGTAACTTCTCTATCGTTCCTTCAGAGTAGTTCAGCACAGCTTAGTTTTGTTTCCTACCTCCATGCGTATGGATCAAAGGTAGGAAGTGTTTGAACACTTCTTATTTTCAAAGAAGAAATGATATGCTATGGAAATAAAAGGATATTCCCTTTAAGTCTTTACTCTTGTATTAATATCATAAAGACTTTAAAGAGAGAGAGAGAGAAGTAATCTATCGGTGAGTGGTAAGAAGAATAGAAGTTATTATTCAGAGAAAGTGTAAAGATTTTATTTATATATACACAAAGAGAATTTAAAATTTAAGTTAATATATAAGTTAAAAGTTTAGCTTTAATAATATAGTTTAAATTAAGAGATTGTGTTAAACAAAAATGATAAAGATAAGTAGTTTAAAGTTATTCTAATATATTATAGAAATATAACCATTTCTTTCTTATAACTCCAAGCTTCTCATCCTAATTTCTTACTGTTTTTATTTTTTTATTAGCCTTTAAAAATTTGATTGGTTAAGATAATTTCCAATATATATATATCTTTGAAACACTAACCAATAACTTTAAAATAAGGTATTTTGGATATTTATATAAAATTTTTAATGAAGTTTATCAAATTTTAGTCTTTGTTAAAATCAAATTAGGACATATATTTTGAAATAGAGGGAGTACTAATAAAGGTAACACTAAAATATAAGTAACAAATATTATCAAGTTTTGTAAAAAAACTTATATTTTAAAACATCTCTTGAACTCTAGAAACACCTTATATTTTGAATTGGAGAGGCTGTCCATAAGATTGGATAGCCTTGAAACATATTACATTTTAAATTGGCAATTTAAAGCTATATATATAAATAATATTTGTCTAAATTACGATTTTGGTCATAGTAATCAATATCTTAACAAAAAAAGTTTAATCTTCTTGACCATTGAGAATCACTTTTTCTTTCTTTTAACTTTACTTTTTTGATACTTGACCATTGTGAATTCGGAAAATATTCACTTCAATCTGGCACTAACATTTTCTAATTTTTTTGGTAAGAAAAGGTTATCATTTTTGGATTTCTAAAACAGAAAACTCCTTAAAATATAGTAAGAGTTAAGAATCTATTTTACAATCCGCTAAATATTTATTCATCATTACTTATTTCTTTTCATTTTGTTGGGCACATATTAATATTTTCATTTTTCTTGTGAATATTCAACTTCGAACTGCCAAATTTTATTTATTAATTAAACTTGAAATTGAGTTGAAGCTTTTTTATTCTCAAACAATGCTTTTTATTGAACTAATTTTGAAGATTTAGGACCATATCTACCTCAAATTTGAATCTCAAGCAAATCCAAAAGACAAAAAAAAAAAAAAAATCCTTTTGCGCCAATTCTTTGGATTTGTTAAATTTTATTTAGAGTAAATTATAAAAAGAGTCCTATAACTATTTTCTTATTTTAAAAATATCTCTTAACTTTAATTTCTATAATTTTAATCTTAAATATATATATTTTTTAAAAGTACAGTCTTTGCTGCCAATCTCACGGTAGAGTTGGGCTTGAAAGACAAATTCTTCAAATATTATCCACTTTCATAAAAGAACACCTTCACATAAGAACTATTTGTAATTTATAACAATAATTTAGCTCCAAATTAAATAGTGAGTCATGCAATTTGGTAGTAATATATTTGAAAAAAAATACAATAAGTTTTCCTTATTAATCTTTTTAGATAATGTTGGAAAGTATTTGACAAATTTACACTTCAAAATAAACTTATATGCACCATACATATGAATTTTAACTGAACTCTACCATTTGATTGGCAGCAAAAATTGTATTTTTTAAAAAAGTTTTGAAATTAAAATTAGGCAAAATGACATATTTTCTTCCTAAACTATTTATGTCTAATATTTTTATTTTACTATTAAGAATCCCTAAAGAATTTATGCGCAGCACAAACAGTTCTTGTCACCATCTCTATGGAGAAATCTGGGCAACTATTGGCACGAACAGTACAATTGATATGAATTGAGGGGTAAAATCATCCAAGCCCTCATCCCTACCCCAAATGTCATTGACCAACACTCACTCTCTTCCCTCTCTCTCTCTTCCCCATTCGAACCTCTCTCTATCTATCTCCTTTTCCTGATTTGCAGATTTGCCAATTTGGGATACTCATGAATTCCTCTCCGAACTCTATTTAGCCAATCGAAGAACTCAGGGTGGCTTGCAGATTTCAAAAGCTCATAAGGTATGTAAACAAATAATTAGTAAAACCAGCACAGGAACCAAAAGCAGAAGCAAAACCCAACCATTAAGCAGTCAAATGTGCCTCAGGCAGTTCATGAAAATGCTCAAAACCTTCAAGCATTACTTTGCACAAAACAATTATGCAAGTTCAAACAAATTCAGAAACCCGAATTGCTATTCCTTTTCCCCTTCCTCCCTCCCCCTCCCCCCTCCGCGTAAAGTCAATACGCTTTCATAAATCTCAAAATTTTCCGTCTTCGACAAATGGAAGAAATATCTTCATCCAGCGACCGAGAAAGGGAGAAGAAGACGAAAAGACCTTCAGATTGTCTCGAAGGAAAGAGAGACAGAGAGAGATTCGAATGGGGAGAGAGGGAGGGAGGGAAAAGAGTGAGTGTTGCGGCATTTGGGGTGGGGATGAGGGCTTGGACGATTTTACTCCTCAATTCATATCATGTGCATTGCTCGTGCCAATAGTTATTTAGATTTTACCGTATAGATGGTGGCAGAAACTCTGGTGTGCGTAAATTTTTCAAGAATTCTTAATAGTAAAATAAAAATATTAGAAATTCAGTTGGCTAAACGTAAATAATTAAGGAAGAAAATAGACTATTTTATTTTAAAATTATAAAATCAAAAGTAAAAAATATTTTTAAAATAAATAAAATAATTACACACTTTGTTTTACAAATTACACTTTTATTTATCTGAGGTTGAACAGGGGAACATATAAACCCGGGGCTGGAGGACGATTTTGCCCTTTCTACATTTTCTTGGAAGTTGGACAGAGAACCCCCAAAATTACAAAAAGGAACTGAAAAACCTCACACTTGCAAACTCTGCGATCGACGAAGCGGACGGCGACTGTCTCTGAAACTCCGGCAATTCAGAAATTTAAACCGAAGAAGAATGGTTTACCTGACCTCGTGGGATGACTTTGTCGAGAAATCCGTCCAATTATTCCGTGCAGATCCGGAAAAGGTGAATTTATTGAATCGTGTTTTTCGAACTTTCCAGTTGTTTAATTCTTTCAATTTGAAGTGATTAATCTTTTGTAATTGTAAAGTAGACTCGCTACTCGATGAAATACAGGCACTCCGACGGGAAATTGGTCCTCAAGGTCACAGATAATAAAGAGGTAATTTTTTTTTTAAAACTTCGTTCTTTCTTCTGGAAATGTTAGTCATTATCTTTTCGGATTGAACGGCTATATCGCTTTCGGAATTGTTTTGGTTTAGATTGTTTTCTCACTGGGTTTTATGTGTTTTCCATCTCGCATTTGCAGAATGTTTTTGATTGCCATTCTAGTTATATCTGAAGAAATGCCTGCAAAACATCCTTAACTGTTACTTGTATTGAAATTTAGGGAAGTTGTAGATACTTGAGGTCTCTTTTGAGGGAGACTACGAGCTCTTTTGCTGGATAATTAAATGCATCCTTAAGGAATGGTTGAAAGAGTTTGTTACAAGTAGCCATCTCTGCATATCAACCTGTACTATTAGTTTCAATTGAGTTATTCAATCTGTCCTTGGAAGATGAATAAAAAAGTAAGAATCTTGTTTAGGTGATCCGTGTCCTATGAAAAAGGCCTTGCTTGTAGTATTTTCTGATTTCAAGATTGTTGGAACTTTGAGATTTTATTGTTATGTGCTTTCCTTGATGTTGGCTGGAGCTATTGCTTAACTAGTTAGCAGGTCTTGTGGATGTAATGATAAGGATTTTTAACCAAGGGTAAACTGTTATTCTCTTCCATTCTATTAGATATCCTTGTGAGAAGGTATACTTTTCTTCAGGACAATCATTCTTTTTACTCCATTATTGGCAAGAACACTTAAATGCAGTATAGAAAAGTGAGTATTAGCATGGAGATAATGATCTGATGTTTCAATTATTAATGGTTTGTGTTGAGGATGCTTTGTGAAAGGCTGATAGTCCTACTTTCCCAAATGATTAATCACACAAGATTTTGATTTTATCTTTTGCTTTGCCGCCTAGTAGAAGTCCTCCAAGCTCAAGCCTCGTAAGGAAGATAAATTTCCAAACAATATGAACAGAGAAATACAGTGTAAATACAACTGCTCACTTGTTACATTAGTTTCTGTTTCTCACTGTAAATTGAAGCTGTCAGAGCAAAATAAATCTTAAGAATGTGCTTTTGACAATTGACGTTCTAAAAAGGCCTTTCAATCTTGTTTTTCTCTAGAAATTGCTGTGACTGGTTTTCTGTTATCATATTCCTGGATCTAGTTTTCTAATACATTTTGCTGGACTGAAAGCAAACAGGGATGTATATTTGTAGATGACTCACGTCTTAAGCCTTAACCAGCAACTCTTAGGAACTGGATTTTGACTCGAGTAGCACTCAGTGGGTGATACACAAACCATACAAGATTGCCCGGGACTGATAATAAAACTTGAAATTGCATACTTTCACTCATTCTTACGACATGAGGAAAAATGTACTGTTAGAGGTTATTTTTATGATCATGAAAGGCAAAATGTACTGCCAAACCTTTAACTTTTCAAGGTATCCTTGGCCGCTAATAGGGGATCTGGATTACATATTTTTATAAACTTAAGAATGTAATGCACTCAAAGTCAACATTAGTCACGTTTATTTCTTCAGATCTTGGGGCCTTAAATACTTATTCATTTATTGACCTCCTTTTTTGTATAGCATGCTGGATTATTGTCATATATGTTACTCTGCTTTATTAATCATTATGTTATTCCATTCTGCAAATTAGGTCTCTTGCATCCAAAAGAGGCTTAGTTTGTCTTCATCAATTCTTGTTGTGTGTGGCCGTGAACCAAGTGGTTAACTGTCTGCTTTTGTGCTTCTAGTGTATTAAGTTTAAGACAGACCAAGCACAGGATGCCAAGAAAATGGAGAAGCTGAACAATATATTCTTCACTTTGATGGCTCGTGGACCTGAAGGTATTGTATTTCTGATCTCTTGTGGAAGTCTCATATGTTTTATAATTCATTTGATGCCAGACTAGGCTGTCCATGGGAATTGTTTAGTTGAAGTGCATGTGATTGTCCATTGACTTGAATTCAGCAGTACAATAATGGGAAGCATTTGGTCATGAATGTTAATGTCTCATGGTTGCAAGATACATTACTCACGGTTGACACAAGATTGAAGTACCAAGCTATTGGTTAAAGCATTAGAAAATGCTCAATCTACAAACCAAAACAACAAACATTCTGGCTTGTGAAGATGCCTAAGTTATTTCATGGTAAATGCTGGTTCTTCTGAGTTTGGGATTAAAAAACTTGTATCAACATTTTGCTGAGCTGATTGTTTCCACTTCCTAGAGGGTAAAACCACCATTATCCCATCAGATTGATGCTTCTTGTTGTGGGTTACTTTTATCTTATTAGTAAATTATTGTTTTTTTTTTTTAAAAAGATTGACCATAAAATCTTATGGTAATTCCCCCGTTGTCCTTAAATTGCTGGTTGTTATTTTTTGTGGATAACAAATTATAGTTTGGTGACTTTCCCTTATTCTGCAGCTGATGTATCAGAAGTAAGCGGGAAGGAGCAAACAGAGGCACAACCTGCTAAGAAAGGGAGGGGGAGGAAGCAATGATAAATTTCTTTTTAGGTGTAAGATAAAATTTTGATCCTTCTCTGCCGCTTTTGGACTGAGAAAACTTCTGAGCCTTTTTCTCCAGGAACACAACTAAGAAATGGAAATGTTATTTTAACTACAAAACATATCCTGTCAGAATTTCAATAGTCTGTTTGAGGGAAGAAATGGATGGTCTTTTTGGTGGAATTCACTGTCAATCCCGCAAACATATTGTTATTGTAAGCTTTTGAAACAACAATTATCCTACCTTTCTTGTCCAACATTACAACAATAGGGAGGAAGGGTGCTGCTGGCTCCCTGAGAGGAAACACGAAAGCAGGGAAAGGAAGAAAACTGCTTCTTTGTGGGTATCACTCTGATGCCTACGAAAACTTGTAGTGTGGTTGGAAGAAGTTATTCCTGCCATAAACCTGAATGTTCCCTCCTTTTATAGTTGTAGACTTGAAAAAACAGGCCCCATCGGCCAAAGCTTATGCATGCGGAATTTCTAACCTATCTTTTGACTTCTGAGCATTGATTGTTGTTGTGTCTAAGAAATAATCTACTTTAAGTTAATGCTTTTTATTATTGTCGCAGGTAGTAAGAAATCTAGTAACATTATGTTTAAGAAATCTCTTAGAGCTATGCAGGCGATTAAAAGACAATCATTCGAGTATACTTTATATTTTTTTACATCGGGTGAAAATATGCACCTAGTAAAGAACGTTTTTACTCACTAAATTACAGTGTTATGAAAAAAGGTTATATATTGGGGATCCGGAAATCTATTGAGTAAAAAGGCTTCTCTTATAGGTATTTTTAGGTTGTCAGAATTTGATTCTTAATATCTTGAATTATGAATCAGACACTTGATTATTAAGTTATTACTTATATGGTTGGTTTGTATAATCATGCAAGTGTTTCTTAAAGAAAATTATAAAGCTATATGACGGTGTTCAAAAGATAATTATTTGCTTTAGATTTTCGAACAGCTGCTTGGAAACTATTACAACTGTTTAGGAAATGGTAGTTGTTTGATGAATTAAATTTGTGGTTCCCTTGAAAAAAAAAATATAATAAGGCAAACTTAATTTAGAAAAATAGCAAGAGGGAGGGTCTTAATAACAACTTTTTAAATTTATCCAAAAGAGAATTTATGTTACGTTAAGTGAAGAAAAATAATGAAAAAATATACTTCATTAGATTACTTTCTACATGGATGGAGGTGTATATAGGAAACAATCTAATTATTCAATATTTAATTTTGACAAGTTCTAATGACCGTCATGATATTGACAAGTTTTGAATTTGATCCCTCATTTTAGGGCAAATCGCATATTTTCTTCCTGAATTATACATGAATTTGGGTGTTACATTTAACTTTTAACATTTGCCAAAATGTTTCCATTTGAAAACAAGAAAGTTGGCAGCACTGCTGGTTCCTCTCGAGTAGAGAGAGATCTACCAATGGACTAGTCTCTTATGAGAAACAGTTATTTTGAGTAAAGAAGAAGTTTGTATTTATGCATGAAAACCAAGAACTTGTGCTAAGAAATGCTGGTGCCTTGGCTCCACCACTTAATACATTGAAGTTTTCGTTCAATAAATATCTACTAAGACATCTTTTATCAATTTAATGATTGCCTTATCTTCACTGTTTATGGAATATGTATTCTAAATTTGAGTTACATCTCTCTCTCTCTGTCTCTCTCGTAAAATAAAGAAAAAAGTATTAAAAAAAGAAAAAGCTAGTTGACATGTTCTTGATCGCAATATCAAAGGGACAAACTGATGATTCCTTAATCCTTCGAGTAGCTGACAACTACGATAATCGCGTTCATTTATCTTTCTTGAGGCAAAATTGTCATAATCAATTCTTGTCCAAAGTCTAATGCATTAAATTGAAGACCAAGTAAACGCCAACCGCCTTTTCTTCTTCTTCTTCTTTCTCTGTTTATTCTTCTTCTGACAATTCTTGCTTTGTACAACCCCCATCTTTTTCTTCTATATAGGTATATAACCAGGCCCTGGATAGTCTATAGAGACGGACACCAAAGCCGTCTATTTCAGGACGGAGTAGGTCGCCAGGTTGTTGCAGAAAGAAGTGCATGGAGAAGCCACTTGACTTGTTGGGTGGAGGGAGGAGAGTGGTGGTGATAGGCGGCGGAGTGGCCGGCTCTCTCGTTGCTAAGTCGCTTCAGTTTAATGCAGATGTCACTCTCATTGATCCGTAAACGCTATTTCCATTACATCCCTTTTCCTTCTTCTCTGCACACGTTGAAGTTCCATTGCCAGATTTCTTGATTGTATCTGATCACGGGGGTGATTTTATGCCTGAAAATGTGTTAAGGGCTCAAGCTTTATCCGGTTTCATGTTTGAGCTACATTGCTTTCTTAATTTGGATATTTCTGACAGGGGTTCTGGGTTTTTTATGGTGAATTGGTTATTAATAACTATTGCATTGGAAGGAAGAAAATTAGACGAGCACGAAGATCGTATGATCAAGAATTGCAAATTTTAAGTCGTAATTTTGGTGCTTCAGAATTTCAAACTAGTTTTAATTGGTAGACTAGTTCACAATTCTTGGGCAAAATCTGTTTTCTTTTCTTTTTTTTTTTGTGATTTTGTCATGCTTAATTTATGTTGCAGTTCATATTTGTTGCATTTGTTCATTATTCACTGTTAAAGACCAACTATTACCCCATACTAGAGTGGGAAAATGGTCAACTTTTGGTTTGGGTTAGATAAACAAGGGGAAATCAGCACTTCTATAGAAGCATAGGTTGCAGTTGGATCGAACAAATAGCAATACGTGAAAAGGGATTGAGTTGCTGGAAATCAAAACATGCGTGCAAACTGGTTTCAACGCAAGTAATAATGTGTGAAGAACAGTTTTTGCAAGAGAGCGCAAGGTGCAGAAAGTATATCTTGTTTTTCAGCATTCTGTCTAGATAATTATATTCTACGTCTCACCATGAGAAAGAAAAGGACAGTGATCTGGTCTACTAAAATTAGACATTTCCAAGACTTGTTAGATCTTCAGGCAGAAGAAAGATTTTCAGATTAGCAAAAAGATCAATAAACTTTCACATTTTTGAACAAAATATTACAACTTGAGTTAGCGCTCTGCTGTTTCTGCATAAATACTTATCGGTGACTTAAACAATGTTTAGTTAATCAGTTTGAGTAGTTGTAGTCACATATGATCTATAATCATACTTTTTCCGTACATGGAACTCACAATGGGAAATGCAAAAACTTCAAACAGGAAGGAATATTTTGAAATGCCATGGGCAAGCTTAAGAGGAATGGTGGAGCCTTCATTTGCTGAGAGATCGGTGATCTACCACAAGGATTACCTAACCAATGGCCGCTTGGTTGTTTCCAAAGCCATCAATATCACCAAATCCGAAATCTTGACTGCAGAGGGTTGTCTTCTTGCCTATGACTATCTTGTGATTGCCACTGGTCATTATGATTCCCTTCCTAAGACTAGAGCTGAAAGACTTGCAGAGTATCAGAGAGGTAATGTTACAATGTATGCTTGCTCCAGAAAATTACTAAATGAATTGGTTGAGTCTCTTGGCATGCTAGATTCGGAAGCATTTGTGATCATAGTTGATCAGATCATTTTGTTATCTATTTTTTCTTAACAGAGAATTTCAGCAGGTGCATAGTATTCTATGATATCTAACTGCTTCACTTTTGGATCTGTTGCAAACTAATCTTTATAGCCTAACAAGCAAAAGCATAATTTCAAGAATGCACAACAATGCTGCCTACTTGTGACCTCATTTGAGGGAGAAAATTTCTTAGAAGCTATGAGATAAAAGGCAGAAACTGAATTCTGCTTTACAATCAAGTCAATGGTCACATGATAACCTTCTTTCTCTGTAAGATTTGTACCTTAGATATACTTTGATGTCTTTCCCGGATTCTGAATTTCTTTTGATTTTGCAGAAAAGGAAAAGGTAAAAGCTGCACGTTCAATTTTGATTGTTGGTGGCGGCCCTACAGGTGTTGAACTTGCTGCAGAAATTGCTGTTGATTTCCCGGAAAAGCAGGTTACTTTGGTGCACAATGGATCCAGGTTACTAGAGTTTATTGGACCAAAAGCTGCAGACAAGACATTAGACTGGTTGAGATCAAAGAACGTGGCTGTGAAATTGCAGCAATCAATCGTTTCGCAAGGCAGCTCAGACGCAAGCAATACATACATAACATCAGCTGGGGAAAGGATAAAAGCAGATTGCCACTTCTTGTGCACGGGAAAACCACCGGCTTCAGCATGGCTAAACGAAACCATTTTGAAGGATAGCTTGGGCAGTTCTGGGAGACTGAAGGTTGATGACAACCTGAGAGTTAAGGGCTGGAAAAATATCTTTGCCATTGGAGATATCACAGATATTAAGGTAAATTCTCGAAGATAGCCTTAAAACAATGCAGATTTACTCTACAAATCTAATTTCTAACATGATCTCAATCTATTATCAGGAAATCAAACAAGCATATTTGGCACAAAAGCATGCTCCGATTGCCACAGAAAACGTAAAAATACTGATGACGGGAGAGAAGGAAAGCAAAATGGCAACATACAAGCCTCGTCCGATCAAGGTTATCGTTTCCCTCGGGAGGCAAGATGCAGTGGCTCAATTTCCATTTACCACCGTTATTGGTTTTCTTCCTGGTTTGATCAAATCTAAGGATTTATTTGTGGGGAAAACAAGGAAAGCAATCGGTCTTGACCCTCATATTGTGAATTATTAGCTTCCGAATTGGATAACATTTTTCATAGCTCTCATTTCATGCATCATTTGAGCAGCGACTTTCCTGAATAATATGTATTTGTAAAATCCTTCATTCATTTCTTCAGTATCACCTGTATCATATATATGTATTTCTCGAGTTGTAAACATTCTTGTTTGTACGTCATACATTGTCTTCAACAGATGAAGCATTCATTTTTGTCAGTAATAGTTCATGATACTTCAGAATCAATTTTGATAGATGTTCTTTTTTAAAGTCCACCTATTCTCATACTTGATGCAAATTCAAGTACTTCTACTGCCTCTTATATTATCTGATTTTCCTAACTTAGTGACAACCCTAAAAGATTTCTCGAAAAGCTAATAATCCATATTCCTTAATTACCTATCTTCGGAGGAAGAATTTGTGGCTTATATAATAGAATGAGGAATTCTGATTACCCAAGTTGTGATGTTGAAATTGCTCCAGTAAACTTGGTTAAAACTTTGAAGTAAAAATAGCTAGTCGGAGGAATGCTGCAAGTTGGTAAGGCCATAAAGTCAATTTAGTATGTCTTCTCTTGGTTATCTTTGGTGAGATGTGAAGAAAATATATGCCCCCGGAAATTTTTACAGTGAAGGCTCCGCGTAGCCATAGGGAGTATTGATATTGTACCTCCCGATTTTGGTGATGAAATACACGGCGAATGTATGCAGTATCTTTTTCCAGTGTTGAACTTAGTAAAGTTAAACTTTAATTCAATGAATAAGAATTCATACATTATAAATTATTATTCAAACTTGAAGAATTATTTATTTTATAAATAAATAATTATTCATCAAAGAACAATAATTTGCTACAAGTAATTATTCAATTTGTAGTAAATAATTGTTCACTATAAAATAAAATATTTAACTATATAATAAATAATTATTCACAATGTGCGAGTTCTCAATAGTCATAAATTCTTCAATTTGTAGTAAATAATTGTTCACAATAAAATAATTATTTAACTATAGAGTGAATAATTATGCGAGTTCTCAATATTCAAAATTTGTTTAATTTATTGTAAATAATTATTCATCATAAAATAATTATTTAATTATAGAGTGAATAATTATTCACAACGAGTTCTCAATAGTCAGAATTTGTTTAATGCAGTGCTGAAGAAAGGTATTATCTGCACCACGTCTTGAAATTCATATACGGCTAAGACCACATTCATTAAAAAAAAAAAAAAAGGTCAGACTTACAGAGAAAATGTAAGGTTATAAAAGTCTTTGAGATGATGTAAGGCTCACTGAACTAAAGTTGTTAGACAAGTGGTGGAGATCATTCTGAACCAAAAGCTTTAAAATGTTATATCTTCTTAAAATATATAATTTTCAATGTTATACATAACACAACATTTTTAAACTTCAAATCTACAAAAACCTGGTTAATAACATAATATTATATTTATGTTTTAGGTATAATATTTATAAACTTTTTAGTGTTTATAGTCTTAACTGCCACTTAAGTAGCAAAAACTGGCAAAAAATGTCATGTGCAGCACACATCCACTTTAGGAAAAAGGAAAAATTCGCCTTTCCTTTCCAAAATATGAATAAATATTTTATTGAGAGTAGGAATATAATTATGGAAGGAAATGCTAGCCCTAATATGGTGATTATGGTATTTATTATTGTCAGTTTGGGAATGTTCGAGTTTAAAAATAGATTAAAATGATAAATTATAAACAAACAATGAATTAGAAATTGAAAAAATTATTTTCTTCCCCTCTCTTTCTTTGGACCAAGTTAGCTAGTCATATGTGAATTGGACTTTTGGAGGGAAAAAGGTAGAATCATTAGGTAGTGACATGTGGATAATTTTAAACTTAATTGAATTCTCGTTATGTCAAATTGCATTGTGTGTATTTATGAATGTATTGATTAATGTGCCTACATAAACTCATATAAAGAACTAATTATTTTAATTTTGGTGAAATTTAATTTATATTAAAATACACGAATCTATTAATTACCTTGATATTGATAATATAATTAATTGTACAACTAATGAATATATAAATAATATTAAACAATATACTTTTGAATACAATTAATGATCTTGAAATTATCTTAAATCTACTTATTATATATATATATATATATATATATATATATATATATATATGTGTGTGTGTGTCTCTAACTATAAGATAAATACATGAATCTACTATAAAATTAATACATAAATTTATAATTATTCTTTTAAATACATAAGTTTAATAAAGTAATTGATTATCATATCTATTAGTAATATATATATATATATATATTCTATTATAAAAGTTTTAGAAAAGAGTTAATAGCGGAGCATAAAATGTTTAAGTAAGATTAAAATATTGAGAGTAAAAACAAAAAAAAAAGTTTAAAATACCTTGAGAAAAAATAGAATTTGAAAATGATCTTAATTTAATCATTAGAATTTGAAATTTTTTAATTTTAAATACATTTGGATAAATTCAAGAAACAATAATTATATGAAATTTTAATTTATGTTAAAGTACATGAATCTACTAATTATCTTAATTTTAGTAATATATAATTAATTTTACAACCAATCAATCTATAAATAATATTAAACAATAAAATTTTAAACTTTTAGATACAACTAATGATCTTAACACCATCAAAGACATAGAAAGGAATTTATGGTAAGTTATGATTAAAAGAATTAGAAACTATTTTTATTATTTGTGATGATTAGACTAATTTGTTAAGGATATTCACATAAAATGGTATAATAATATGATTTTTTAAAATAAAAAAATATTTATAATACATTTATCTTACAATAAAAAAATAATAGATATAAATTTTAAATTTTAGTATTAATAAATTATCCGCCGATCCGTAGGCATTGTACTAGTTTGTTTTATTTTTATGCTGCAAAATTGTAAGATCATTTCACATAAGTTTGACTAGGTATCAAACGTACAGGCTTATCAGCTTATGCACGACCAAGGTACTTTACATATTAACTATTTGTTGAGAATATTGCAATTTGCAAATAAGGCAAGGACAGACTTGACGGAATTACTCTACGGAATGTTCATCCAAACAAAAAGAAAAATTACTCCACGGAATTACTTTATATACAACTTTTGATGGAGAATAGCCAATTAGCAGGATTGTCAATGGGCTCAAGCTGATCCGAACTTAGCCCACTTAAATATGGGTTTGAATTTAGATTTTAAAACTTGAATAATGTTTAAGTCGGATCAAGATAAGCTCAATCTATTTTCAACCCGACACACACACAGAAATATATATATATATATATATATATATATATATATTATATTTTATTAAAAAGATATTATAATTATTTTTATATGTAATAATAATATAATTAATTAATTTTTACTTTTATTTTTAATTAATAAAAATTTAAAATATAAATATATGTTTAAAAAATTTTTAAAAGTATATTATCAATTATTCTAAAAAAATTAAACAAAATTTTATAAAGTGAAAATAAAAATATAAAATAAATTTATGTAAAAAAATCAAATTAGAACCGGCTTAAACTAGTCAAACTCAGAAAAATCAGGTCGAGCTCTCACTTGATAAAGTCCGGCTGACTAGGCTTTGATCCCTAGCAATTAGTCAACTGAAAAGTAAGGGCTCACGCTAATAACTACAATAGATATAACTATGTATATAGATTATACTTTTAAAATATATATTCTAATTTTTAAAATTTTAATTTATTTTAAAATTTTATTTTTATATAAAATGTTCATTTATTATATATATATTTTAAAAAATTTCACTTATCTTTAACTAATTATTCAAATAATTTTATTTAACACCATGAGTTTTCTAATCCACCATTTAAACTACCGATCTTTAAATGTTAAATTTGATTTTAAAACACAAATCAAGAACTTTAAATAAAGGTATTTTGGATATTTATTATTTTTTATAAAATTTATTAAAACTTCAATTCTTATGTTAAGTCAAATTAGGACGTATATTTTGAAATAGAGAGTACAATTAATCAAATAAAAGCATAAGTAGAAATAAGGATTTATTGTGATAAAGATATTACCTATAATACACAACTCATTAATGCTCTATTTAGATTGTATTTCCTCTAACTAAATACACAATTGAGTTTTACTTCTTCTCTAATAAAAATTTACTTTATAAAATTTAAGATAAAATTTATCTCAATCAAATACAATTCAATTACACTCTAAATATGCTACCTTTATTACAAAAGAGAATAAACACAACTTGTAATTTTTTATTTACTGTACAATTAAATTTAAATTTTAAACTTGGCAGTAAAGATAATTTATTTGTATATCGAAAGAAGACAAATTATTTATTGTGAAAAAAGAAATAAGATTGAGAGTTAAAATTTCGAATCCACTTGGTGTAGGATTTTTGTTTTAATAATGAAAAAAAAGTAAATTAGTTTGTACCTTTCTTTATGAGTAGATGAAGATGAGCTTCTTGACTACTATCACACCCAGCAATGCCGCAGGGAAAGTGAAAAGGGCAGCTGTACTTTCCTCAATTTTTCTTCTTTTCATTTCTTTTCTCTGCCGTCTGCTTTAGCTGCTAAGTAGGCTTCATGATGTAAATCGAATCGGCTGCTCTGCTCGGCGTTTCCGTCAGTCAACGTCGAGTTGCAGAAGGGTATTGCCGTCATTGCGCTCCTCCATAAAAGGTATAGTACAAGAATATAGCAGATCGCTCGGGTAGCAGAGTATCCTTCTACGGAAACTACCAGTTCTACAGAGCATTAATCGTACGGCTCATATCAGTTTGATGTCAAGCAAAATCTCGTCACTCTCGATCCGACTAAGGTTAGTAATTTTTTAAAACACATGCCGAATAAATTTTAGTTGATGAGTTAAAATTTAAAGATGAAAAACTCATATGATAATTTTTTAATAAATAATAATAATAATAATAATTTAATTATATATTTAAATAATTATTTATCTTATATTAAAAAAAATAATTCGTGCTATAATTAAATTTATCTAACTTTAATCTTACTCTTGCTCTTGCAGCCGTAACAATTTTCCTTTAAAAAGAAATGCACCAATTGCTTCCACGTTCCACCAACACCAAGCCCTTCGACCTTATTCTTAAATTTTTTAATATTAATAGTATATATTTGTATATAAATTTTTATATAACTCCTTAGCACACAAAATGTTGTCATGGACGCGCTCAAGACACAAAGACGGTTGTATGTGTTAAATATTTTAAAAGTAATATTAGTATTAAAATTTTTATTTAATATAATTATTTTTATATTCATTTTTAATAAAATATAATGACTTTTATTTTATTTTTATGTTATAATATTTTTTACTTTTCATTAGTGACATTGGTAATCGAGTTTTAATTTTTTTGATGAAGAATTTATAATTGAGTTTTAATAATCATAATTATTTTTTATATACGTTTTATTGTAAAATAACAATATTCTTTAAAGCCATAAGTAAAATGCACTTTTTTACTCTTAGTTTTGTTATTTTTATGATATTCCAATAACATACTCACTTTGTTCCATTTCATTTGACAGTGTTTGACTGACTATGTAGTTTTATATAAAAGTTTAAATTGTATTACAAAAGTAATATATTGTAATAAAAAGTATAAAATATGTGAGTAAGTAGGTAATTTATGTTAAATTTAGATATATATATAAAGTAATATATAGTAGAGTTATTAATTAATTGATAGTGTATATAATATATTAAAATATTTTTTATGAAAAATATCAATTATTTTAGGATATCTCAATATAGTAGTAAGAAGGTCATTAAAAATGAGACAGAAGGAGTACTTATTTCATTAATTATATAATCTATTCTATAGAGGTTATATGATTCATTTATTTAGAATTAGAAAAAATTTGTAATTTAAGTGGAGGAGTTAAACATATTATTACTTAATAGTTAAGAACTTAGTTAAGGACCTCTCTATTCTTTAACTCATATAACTCCTAAATAGCACTTACAAATTAAAAATTTTCACTATAATGATAATAATAATAAAAATGACAATAACAACAATAACAACAACAAACTAATTTAGTACTCTTCTTTAACTAATGTAACTCTCAAATAGTTCTATGTAATCTTTTAATAATTAATTATTTAATAATTATTTCTTATGATTACTTTATTTTTTATAAAGTAAGAGTGCTCTTCTTTTTATTTATATTATTTTTATAATTTTTAATTTAGATTTTTATTATAATATTTTTAAAGCATTTTTCAGATAGAATCCTTTTTCATTTGTCTCTCTTTTGAAAGTTCTATCTTTTCTATATTGAATGCATCTCACAAGTAATTAACTGTCAAATTTAATTATTACACTCTATGTAACCTCCCTCCATGCCAAGTGCCATTAAATTAGAGGAGCAAGTGCCAGAATCAACATATAGAATTTTTTTGGGTGAAAAAATTAGAGAAGTAAATTCCATTAAATTGTTGTTGCTTTCTATTAAATTATAGAAGTAACTTTTTTCGGTGAAAATTAATGTTGCTTGGTGGGGTTGGAAGAAAAGCAATTACTTTGTAGACTAATAAACACATTCTTAGTTGTTACTCAATAAATTATCCAAATTGGACTATCAAAATAAAAAATAATTTATCCAAACCATACAAAAAAGAAGAAACTAAAAAAGTTTACATCATGGCCTTTGTACTTTTAAAATAATATAGATAGATATAGATTGACAGATTCAGTAAATAATAAGTACTCTATTGTTGTTTTCTTTTGCCCTTTCACCCAACTTCTCTTAATTGACTAGAGTTTCAAGTTTTTGGTAAAGAAAAAAAATAAGGTTAAGGCTCTCAAATTATTTCATTGGGATGATTTTTTGAGTTATTTTGATTACTATATTTTCCAAGACGACTGCACTAATGACCAACTTTATCGCCGGCCACCCAAGATTGGAGTACAGCTCCCCAGTGATCAACAACATTTGGTAGAGAATTAGCTCGTAGGCTGACGACAATGTGGACAAGTGAAAGCACTTCTTACTAGTTACATAAATTTTGAGTTGGATTCATATCTCCACCTCGTTATGTTATCCAAACTTATTCTTAATAATATAGTAAATTCCAGGAAAAGCCAACTAGTGCGAGCGCGTTGTTGCTTGGTTTGCGAATATGCAACGCAAGAGCTATTCACCTGAAGATGTAAGATCATTTTCTGAGGCGAGTCTGACAGAGGGAGGCTTATAAGACAGCGCCGTCCAAGGGAAGTTTGATGAGCTGGTCTCGTTGACAAGGGTCAGAAGATGTAAGCGAGGAGATTGAGAGGTGAGCAGCAGCAGATCTTGATCATTACGATCATTTACTAATACAAGTTAAATCATCTTATAATCTCTCTCCACAAATGGCTGCCCATGCAATCATTCTTTCTGTCTTCAGGGCTTCTATATATTGCTCTGCTTTCTCTGATACATTTTTCCCATGCACGAAAAGCTCAACTTGCAATACTAGTGATCAGTGACACTCCTAGCTATGGCCTTCTTTGCAAAGTCTGCTTCTGTCTTTCTCCTTACAGCCTTCTGTTTCCTCTCTCTCATGCTGCTATTT
Source organism: Rauvolfia tetraphylla (assembly GCA_030512225.1). Classification (NCBI taxonomy): domain Eukaryota; kingdom Viridiplantae; phylum Streptophyta; class Magnoliopsida; order Gentianales; family Apocynaceae; genus Rauvolfia; species Rauvolfia tetraphylla. The sequence goes on from JAJQKT010000062.1 coordinate 4,495,483, forward strand.
CAACCATCTGGTCCCTTTCTCTCTCTCTCTCTCTCTCTCTCTCTCTCTCATATTTTGAATACTTAGTGCATGTGCTAAGAGATGAATAAGGGATTGATAAATTGTTTCGTTCTATATTTTTCTTGGCAGATTGCAATGAGGGCAGCGGATGTGTTTTCATCATGAAAACAAGTAAGGGAGGAGAGCAGCACCCACACAGAAAGGTGACACATATATATGGATCTTTTTCGATAAATTTGTTTTGTTTCCCTGTTCTATTCTTCGTGTCACATTATGGCAGACTCTTGAAATCATTAGCAATATTAGTCATGTCCATATATATATCTTTTGCAGTTGCTTTCTAGTTTGAAACAGAATGAAATGGAGGTCAAGAATGGTGTGGCAGCACCAGCAATCCGGGGCGAAGGCGAGAACATGGACGGTTGGGAGCTCCGGACAGCGCCTTTGGGTCCAGATCCCTTGCACCATCATGGTGGCAGCCCTAAAATGCCACGGATCACTCCATAGTTGTATTGTGTGGCGCACTCAAGACTATGGTTCTTGTCTTAGATATTTTGTACATGTGAAAGTTATCCTTTCTGCTCTGTATTTTGAAAGTATGAAGCTGGGTACTAAGACATCAGGACGATGCATTTTGTGTGTACTCATATATCAAGGCTTTCTGCAATATATCAATATATTTAGGGGCTCTTTTCGTCATCCAATTATTACCTGGATGTTCAGTCCATAAAGTCTTCAAGATTAAAGATATTTCGTGCTCCCAACAACCAGGCAAAAAACCGAGTAATAACTCACATATACAGCAGCCATAATCGAAATGCAAAGAATTATGGTCTCATTTGGCCGAAGCCTAAAAGGATCGAAGGTATGATCTGTTTCATTGAAGAAGGGTGTTTGTATAATGAGAGAAAGAAAAGGTCAAGACTTGGAAGAATGACTATAACAAGGGTTATTTTAAATATAGTACTAATAAATTCTAATTTCATGAAGGGATATCTTGTCAAACGATTCTATATATTACAAATTAACTTAGCTATTTCTGCTGCAGTTGGTTTGACAATGTTCCAAGATTTTCTTGCTTGAACAACTGCTAAAGGTAAATGTTAAATCGACCAAATTGTAAACTCTAAAACATGTAAGAAAAACGTAATATGTTTTGGTTTTAAGTGCATGCCATGCACAAGTCTGTGTAATCCTGGCAGTAGTATGCAAAAATCTCCTCATAAGCAATTGCCTCCTACACAAACTAGCACATTTACCTCCATGGCCGGTTTGAAAAATGATAACAACGACTAGGATAATAGGATATGATGAGCTCTTGGTTCTGAAAAATCCAGCAATTGCTTCCGTACATTGAAGTGTTACAACAGAGGGTATTTGGAACGGCGGATACATTTCCTACTATATCAAAGTTTGAATTAGATACAAGGAATAATCTATCTTTCTCAACTTCTCAAAGAAAAAAGTTACAACTCAAGGTGGCTTCAAGATGAAATGGTGAAACTAGAAAGAAAAAGCATAGGGCAAATCTAAAACCTCACTACACGACGGAGGTACTTTCTCGCTAGCTTCATAGAATAAGTTTCTTCTCCTTTTTCCTAATCCTTTCTGTTGAATTATCTGAGTGGTTGTTATAGATCAATTACCATTCCCACTCTTGGATGACATTTTTTGGCCAATTTTATTGCGCACCTTCGTCTTCTTTCTCCTCTCTCTCTTACTGTTATTATTATTATTATTTTCATTCTTTCACCTTTTGCCTAAGTTGTGGATCGAAAGTTTAACCTCACAAACATTGACGAAAGTAATATCTGCGCATAAGGTCTCACATTATTTACAAGATCAGTCTTTTAGCTTTAGTTCAGCATAAATCAGCCCCATCACCATATGGGTATCCTGTTTTCTCCATTTCTTTACTGTTTCCGTTTCTTATTAGGGTATTGAGATCATTTAAGACAAGAAAATGCATATATCCTCTTCTTTCTTTCTTTTTTTTTTTTAAATTAGCTATCATTAATTTTCCTCTGGATTACCTCATGCTTATCCCAACGTAGCAGGCCTGGATTGGCACAGAACCAACCATCTATAGTTGAGGCAGGAGCTCTACTCAAGTATCTTGAAGCCAGCTTAAAAGGCCCTCTCTGAGGAGCAAGAAATCTCCAAATCTCGCATCAATCAGTCACTTCTTATTATTAAAAAGCCATCCATATCCATATTTACTTGCAGAATAATCAAATCTAATCATTCCATATCAGAGAAAATTTACCCCTACAAAAATTCCCAGTCTCAGAATCTCCTCTGCTGTATCTTCAGACATTGACTTCATCTCTCTATACTTGTAATCATTGCACACTTTGCATGAATCAAGAAGTACCCTTTTGGCCATTTCGTATCATAGTTCATACACAAGAATAGCAGTGCCTCTGGTAATGTTTCTCTGATGTGAAAAGAATAATTTTCGAGATCCTCTTTCTGTACTATATCTAATATACAATACGCTTCGCTGCCATGGCAGAGCAGAAAACCTGACGTCACTTTGGTACCTTAGAGAAAAAGGCCGAGAAACCTTGAAAAGTTTCGTTCCACCGTACTAAAATGGAATCTAAAGTATAACAGAAACTGCTAGTTCGAAGGGATCTTATCTTCTACTTTGTTAAAAATTTCCTTTCTGGTGATCATGGTGAATGACGTGGGCTGGGATTTGGGAAGTTCCGGCAAATTAAAGCGGCGCTGTCATGGCTAGGAGTACAATCAATTATAAGCAAAGCGCCGTCCATGAGGCGGTGCAAAGGATAGGGGAAATGATCTGATCTTTTACTGTTTTCTTTGCAGTATTTGAGCGATTTCTCCGTCTTATCGAATAGTTTGTACATTTTGTTGAGATAGGCTTCCTCAGAAATTAATCATTTTTAGAGCCTTTAAAAGGGTTTATAAATTGGCTCCGACTTGAAACCTTCTTGATAAAAAATATCTGTTTCTCGTTCTCCTCCTTCTTGTTAACATGAAGCCTACTGCTACATATTCTCAAGTGCTTGTTCTATTGCTACTTTGTTTGCTGGTCATGCAAGAAGTTGCCGGTTGACACCCATTTCACTGTCAATAATCAAACAACATGCTCTCTCTCTCTCTCTCTCTCTCTCTCTCTCTCTCTCTCTCTGTGCAAACGTTTGTGAGACTGTTTGATTCCATCAACTCTTTGTGTAAAGTATTGGACTACCTACTGCAGTTTTGAATCTAAGGCATCTTCAAAGCGTAGAAAGGTTTTGCAGTCTTTCTTGAATTTGTTAAGCTGGTTTTATACTTAATTTGATATTTTCTTTTGACGTCATTTTCCAAATAAAATTGGCAAAGAACAGATTCTCGAGGGGCTTGGGAGAGATGCTCGCAGATTCGAAAACGTTGCCAGAGACAAGCAGGAGGGGCTTGAAAATTGGGAGCTAAGAAAAGTTCCTGCTCGTCCTGATCCACTACACATCACGGTGGTCCTACTCCAAACAAGCCCTGAACTCCGTTTCACTATGTTCAAAACCAAAGAAACCCCTCCACTCGCAGGGTTCGCAGCCCTTTTTTGGTTTTTTTTTTCTTTTCTTTTCCATTAGTATTCTGGTTGGGAGATGAGTGAGGAATCAAGAATGTTTATATGTGTTTTTGAAATCAATGATGTTTGTGATGGGTGCTGTACGGAGACTTCTGGAGCTTTGGCTACTCTATATTACAATAACAACAGCGTATAATGCAGAACTTCATGAACAACGGAGTTAATGACGAATCTCACAGAATTTCCTATATAGAAAAAATCATCAGATGACATAAATTCACCATTCTTTACCTGATTTAATTTCACTTTGCCACATAACTTTGTTCACATTCTGAATAATTGTAATATGCGATCTAAATTCTTCAAACAAAAAGAATTGCATTGGCAAACCAAAAAGATAGAGAGCATGTGCAGAGGACGTGATCATACTACTCTTGTGGATAAGAGTTTATTTTCCGTACCTAGTAGTTTACTTCATCTATTCATTTGTTCTACCACCTTCTATCAGTTTTTCTTTCTTCATGTCCACAGGATGGCAGGTAATGCAACGGTTTTCTCCTTCCATTTCATTTTATATCAGCCAAAATAGTTCCTTACCTACTGGTAACTGTTGCCCTGAAAACTATAATTCAACGGTAAGCCTACCAACTGCCGGGTGAAGAGCACCTTCTGTACTTTGGTAGGGAAATCCATTTGACAGTCCCTGCAGCCAGCTCCTATTTGCTCATAGCAGCCATCTTCTCATTTACAGCCATCCAAGGCTCTATGGGATTCTTTATGAAGCCTGCACATTTCCAAATTTCATATTTACATTCAATCCCGCATACTCAAAGAGAAAAAAATTAAATAATTTAGAGGACGTACTGTGAAAATAAACTCTGGGAAGCATTTCCGGATCCATGCAGCATCTCTCCAGTAACGATGCATGTTGGTTAGGATATGTTTCAGCTATATACACGGTTCTGTTTGGTCAGCTTCCCAAATGTAACCTGAGATCCTTAACTCATGTGACAATAAATCTAGCATTCTATAAATATTGTGTGTCTCAACGTGGGATTTATCACCAGAGACAAATTCATGGATGATGCAATCAACTTCAATCGAACTGATTCCTGGTTTCTTCTGTATTCCAAGTGCTTTCATTTTCTTTCTAACATGGTTTGCTCCATGCCAACTTCCTACAGTTGCGTATAAATTTGAAAGTAGAACGTGGTTTGAATCCCCATCAGGGTCCAACTCATAGATGTAATTCATTAACCTTTCTGCCAAGTTTAGATCACCGTTGGCCCTACATGCTGCCAACAATGATCCCAGAACAATCTCATTTGGCTTCATAGGCATGCTTTCCACCACCTGCATTGCATCTCCCAACCTTCCTGCACGACTGTAAAGGTCAACTAAGCATCCATAATGCTCAATCCTTGGAGAGATCTTATGAGCTTTTATCATCACTTCGAATAATATCAGGCCCTCATTCACTAAACCTGCATGACTACATGCTGTGAGAGCACCAGTAAAGCTCACTCCATCTGGCTCAAAACCATCCTTTTGCATCACATCAAAATAATCAAGAGACTCTTCTGCATACCCATTAATTGCTAAGCCCACAATGATTGAGTTCCACGAAACTAAACTTCGTTTAGGCATGATTTTAAAAACTTGGCGAGCCAAATCAACAGAACCACACCTACAATACATGTCGATCAATGAATTATTAACCCGAGTATTGTCACTATGGTCATGTTCCAATACATATCGATGTAGCCATAGGCCTAAACCAAGAGTTCCCAAATTAGCTACCGCAGAAAGCACGGAAATCATGGTCACTGAATCAGGCTGCACCCCAGATAATTGCATCTGTCGGAACAACTCTAAAGCTTCTTCAAAACGATTCTTCTTCACAAAGCCACTAATTAAAGCAGTCCAAGAAATAACATCTCTCTCAGGCGTTTCATCAAACAAATTAATTGCCTCCTGAAAATTTCTATTTCTCATATATCCATCAATTAGGGTGTTCCAAGACACATTATTTCTGGAATCCATGGCACAAAAACATAACCTAGCTGGAACCATTTGGCCAAACTTCGAATACATATCAACAAGAGCCGTGGCAACCACGACATTTTGCCTGTCCAACCCAAGTTTTAAAACGTACCCGTGAATAACGGCTCCAAAAGAGACACCTTGACCTGGAAAATGGGCACACCCAGACAGTAAAGTGACAAGAGTAACATCATTGGGCTCGACACCAGAAAGCCTCATGCGGGTGAACTCAAGGGCTGCTGCAGACAATCGGCCCTTCTGGCAGTGACCGGCTATTGAAGAGGTCCATGAGATTAATGGCTGAAACACTGGAGTGTTCGATTCGTCGTATTTCCTCTTGAGAATTATATGTTGTTTTGATGGAATGGTGCCGGCGGGAATGGTTTTGGAAGGTGTGTTTGGGTTGAAATTGGGGTAGAAAGGTGGCGGTTGGGGTCGTTGGTTGGCGCCGGTGGTGGCAGTGAAGGCGGGAACAGTCAGCATTTCAAATTACCGTTACGCAAGCAGCAGTCAACCCAAGCATTTATGTACCCTTTCCAATGATGCAAACTTGTCCAAAAAATTACTCATAGAAAAAAAGATTTTATTATTATTCTTTTTATCATTAAAGTATTTTAATCTTTATATACTTTTTACTTTAGTACCTTAACATTTTTTAATTAGAATACTCTTATTTTTTAGGTCATAAAAAGTGTCTTTTTATCACTACAATTTTTTTTAAAAAATATAGTTATTATCTCTAGCACGATTACAATTTATTCACAAAAGACCCCTTCTTATTAAATATAAACAAACAACTATTTTTTAAATTTTTAACAGTAATTTGTAACTTTTAGGAGTCATTTGTAGTTTGTAATAACTATTCTCATTTTGTTAACATTTCTTATAATTTATTAAATATTGATATTTAAACTATTGACGATTCTCTTGACTTTATAATGAAAAAATTACAAATTTTTCATATAAAAAAAGAAATTTAAAGAGAATTGTAAAGAGAATATGAAAAAATAAATTTAAAAATTACCTATAAGCTACCAACAATAATAATAAATAAATATCAAATATTACTTTTTTATGACATCAGCAAAATTAAAATATTTTAATAAAAAACAAATGTTAAGTTATTAAAGTAAAAAAACATACAAAGTTTAGAATACTTTATTGATAAAAATTCTAAAAAATCCAAAAAAAATATAAAAATGATATGATAAGTAGGGATGTCAAATAGCAACTAATCAATTTTTATTGTCCGATGAATTTGGTTTTGATTCTGAAAATGTTGATCGATTTATTTTAAGATTTGGTAAGTAGAAATGTTAATCACACTTGTAAGCTTGTAACTAACTGGCTCTCGGCTTAGTCTCAGCCATATTCTCTCTCTCTACCTACTGTGCTCTTCCTTCTTTCTAAACCTTTCGACTGACAGAACCATTCCTTTCATCTTCCCCGCCAGATCGAGCCAACGGCCTCTGCCGATGTTTGGATCTTGGTTGAATCTTCTTATGTTCTGTTTTTTCCTTTTTCCTTTTTTTGTGTGTGTTTATTGTTAGCCTAGTAGCAAAATAATTATGCAGATAAAATAGATAGGCGGCAGCAGTAGGAAAATAATTCAAAAATTAAAATTAAAATTGAAATGAAGAACTATTTATCGTCGATGTGTTGTAGTATTTTACTGTATTAAAAATAATATTTCGCTGCAATCTCAATGTAATTATGATATCGTTTTGCTCTTTAAAATTAATATAATTTTATCCAATACGTACACTTGTGCCAAAAGAATAGAACTTGTTAACTTCAATTACTCAGAATTGCAGTAGAGAAGAATAGATGATGAACAAAGGCAGCAGAGTTTAGAGATATGAAATCCCTCATTTCTGCAGCGAGGTATCCACCACATATCGTGGAAAAAGGGAGGTTAGGTGAAGAGAAAATCTAGGGATGTTTGTGCACATTGGGAGAGAATCAAAGAGGTGGTGGGGAGAAAAATCGAAAAGTAGAAGTCAAGTAATCTGAAGAAAAATCAAATCGGTGATTGGACCAAGTATGGTTTGATACAATCAAGATAAGACCAAAAAATAAATGAAAAATATAAACAATGCCCCAACCCGGACCACGTATGTGGTACAATTCATAATATATTCCAAATTCATTTAGAGTTAGTGATAAATCTAAATAAATAAATAGTATAAAAAGAAGTTTTGAATAACTCATATATTATTCTAAAAGAACAATTCAAGTTGCTATTTTTTAACATTCATATGCTCGAGTGCAACTCATAGGCCTAGCAGTACTTATAATTAACTATTTGACAACTATTCTCAATATGTCAAAATGAATATTCTAAGTTGACAATAAATATTTAAATTCATACTCGTATATATATTACAGTTATCTTATGTAAGATTATAGCATCACAGGATTTATTATTAATCTTTTTGGATCGATGTGCTATTTCACTCTTTCTTAGAGTTATTTGTCAATCTGGACTTGATACTTTGTGAATTGTTTTAATTGTAATGCATCCAATTATATTTATATTATTTTATATTAATTGTAATGCATCTTCTCTCTCTCTCCTCCCATAACTCTCTCAAGTATTTTTAAAAAAAATCACACTTTTCATATAAAAATAGATGAATTTTGTCGCAACATAGCAATGAGCAAATATTCTACGAAGGATTTGCTCGAGTTTGAGGTAAAAAGTTACTAAATTCTAATCAAATTAGCGTTCACTACAAGGAAAAACGAATTTTACGACGGCAAAGTTCGTCGTCAATTTGCAACAGATTTGCAATAAAATTGCTACAAAGGAAATAAGTGGGCAAAAATAGCGACGAACTAGAAACTATCGCCATTCTGTTGCAACTTGCGACGAAAATAAAAAAATAGATATTTAAAAATATTTACATATATTCCGTCGCAGATTCACTACAGATTTGCAACGGCAAAGAAAAAGAAAATATTTTTAAAAATTTTTTTTACCGTCGTAAATTTGTAGCCAAATGGTGATGAATTTGCGACCGAATAAGTTGGTCGCAAATTTGCTATGTATTTGCGACGTAAATAAAAAATAAAAAAATTTATATATTCCATTGCCAATTAGTAGCAGATTCGATTTGCGACGGCAAAGAAAAAGAAAATATAAAAAAAATTTTCCGTCGCAAATCCGTAGCCAAATGGCTATGTATTTGCGACGTAAAGAAAAAAATAGAAAATATTTATATATTCAGTCACAAATTCGTCGCAGATTCATTACATATTTGCGACGGCGAAGAAAAGAAAATATTAAAAAAAATTCAGTCGCAAATTCGTAGCCAAATGACGACATATTTGTGATGGCAAGAAAAAATAAAATAGAAATTTATTTTTTCTGTCGTAAATTTACTACGAATTGGCTACGGTAGATTATTTGCACGGATTTGTAACGGAATATGTTTTTTCTCTCCTCTTCTTGCATCCTTATTTGTTTTTTTCTGAGCCATACCTCGCGATGTTCATAAATCTCATTTTAATTAAACATATATAACAAGAAATACACTTGTAATACGTATTAGAAAATATTTGGACTCTTTAGTTAGTAGTCTTTATTGAGTATAATAAAACATTATACAAAACATATAAATGTATATTATATATGTGTCTTATATTAATAGTTATAACTTTGAAGAGTGTAATGCTATAACATGTAATGCTATACAACATATAGTGTTGATGAAGTTAATTCATATACTAGCACAACATATATGATAATTAAAATGAGTATATTTCATAAATATTGATTATTAACAAATTTTAATCATAAACTTATTGGAGGAGTGGAAGAGAAAGAAAAAAAATTAAGAAACACATTAAAAATTAATTTTGCTCGCAAATATGCCTCAAATGTGTCGCAAATTTGTAACAGTTTTGCGACGAAATTTGAAATTTTCACTCGCGAAAAGAGCCACCACATTGAAATTAATTCCGTGACAAATACGTCAACAAATTGCGACTGATTTGCGATAGATTTTTTACTATTAATAAACAAAATTAGAAATACTTTCCGTCGCAAATACTTTCTTCTTATTCAGAATCTGAACATTCATTCTTTCCCACTTTCTCACTGCCCGACTCAACTACCCTGCCCCTGCGTCGCCCGTCGCACCTCCCCTGCCACTGCGCTGCCTGCCGCTCCTCGTCCCAACTGCGCCACGCCTAGCCACGCCACCCCTTCCCTGCCACTGCCACGCCCAATCCCAGCCATGCCGCACCTCCCCTGGCGCTCGCCCCACCGAGGTAAGCAAAGCTGTCCACTTTTTTTATTCCAGAATTTATTTTCTATTTTTTTCCAATTTTTCCCAATTAGTATCTTTTTTCTCTTTTTTTCTACAAATTTGACAGTTTTCTTAATTTTCTATTTTTTTCCTATTTTTTCTGTTTTTTCTTTTTTTTGTTTTCCTATTTTTTCTATTTTTTCCTATTTCTTGTAAATTTGGAACATGTTTTTTCTGTTTGTTTTTTGCAGTATTTTTTACAATTTTTAAACTGAGACTAGTTTTGATATTTTTAAATTTTGTGAAGATGCTTATAATATTGTTGAGGCGGTGTTATGAATTTTGGGTATATTTACGTGTAATTAAGTTTTGGAAGAATTAAATTTGGATGTAAGGGATTGATTGTGGTGGGCTTGTGCCTAGAAAACGTCCATTTTACAACGGAAATGCTGCCGAAATTTTTTTACGCTTTTGTTGCACTTCTCTAATTTTTCGACTCTATTTTAACAACAAATACCAAACCTATAAATTTGTTTTGTGGATGGACGATCGTAGTTGGATGTATAAGCGACATAAGCAAGGGATTAAGGGAGTCACAAATGAATATAAAGATGGGGTTAAGGGTTTTATAACATACTATTTGTTGAAAGGACACACTGCGTGGTTGAGATGTCCTTGTGCGAAGTGTAAAAAAAAGGTACACCTTTCTCCTGATGAAGTGCAGGTGCACTTGTATAGATTTTGCTTTGTCACTGATTATTACCGTTTGACCAGTCACGGTGAGAGTCTTACTCTGTTGAATCTGGAGATGGTTCCAACCAATTCGCAATTGCAATCTATGCCTATTAATCTATTTCAACAGATGGTAATGGATGGCATTGGTTTGGACCATCCAATAGACCCGCTGGCGAGTGTCGACGATGAAGAACCTCCTAATGCGCATGCCAAGAAATTTTATGATATGTTAAAATCTGTCGATACCTCGTTGTGGGATGGATGCACGAACTACATACAAACCAGTCGCAAATCTGAGACTTAGATTTTTGTGATGGATTGTTCCGTCGCAATTTTCATTTGCGACAGAATAGTCCGTCTTAAAAAATTAAATTTCTTGTAGTGGTTTATATAATTTTTTAAAAATTCAGCATAAATTTTGCCATTGAGTTGCGAAACTGTCCGAAGAGTTCTGCCACAAAGTGGCAAAACTTTGCCAAGTTTTGGCTAAATTTCTGTCCAATTTTGCCAATTGGCCAATAATTTTGCCAAAACCTGGTGAAATTTGGCCAATAGTTTCGCCCGTTTCTGGTGAATTATTGGCCAAATTTCATAATTTTTTTATTTTTTTTTGTAATAATCACTTATGTAGTTGTATTGCTATATTTTTTATATTTTGTAATTATATTATATGTTACATTACATATCGTAAATAATTTTATTGTTACGATTTTTGTTATCTTAAAAATAATAAACACACAAGTAATACAGTAACTGACATTGGACAAGTGCTATATATGAATTGCGGGAATACCGAAAGGGTCGGAAGATCAGATTTCAAAGTGCTTTACAGGGATGGCCAAGGCCCCTCTTCGTCGTCAGATTCGTTTGAAGAACTTTTTGATCTTGACCAAATGGAGGATCTAAGTCACTATTTATGCACGTAAGATATATTTTCGAGTAAAGAGGAGTTAGTGAAGTGGGCGAAGACGGCAGCATTACAGGTGAGGACCTTATTGATAATTGTTTGGTCGAGAAAAGGTGACAATGGGTAACGACTTTGTCGACCGCAATTCTGGTTATTGGTCTGCTAGAAGACGCCAATCATTTTATCGCCGTAATTATATTCTTAAAGATCAACAATGCTTACATTTTTTTTAATTTCTAACAATTTTTCTATCTTCTTGTTTGCTGTTTCGACTGGAGGATGTCTTTCCAATTCCCGAGGTGCTTTCGTCGTGGCAGCGCTACCGGCAATCGACTGTTGAGGGATGGGACACTCCCTTACTAGAGCGGATTGCTAACTGATGGTCCCTTGTGAGTAATTAATTTTTTTTTCCTACTGTACTGTACTTGAAGTCAAATGAACATCTGTTAACTTGAAATCAAATGAACATTTGTTAACTTGAAATCCAAACCACGTAAATATTTATTCGTGCCGTTGGTTTTTCATGACTAACACACAACTGGGAGAATGAAATCAAGCCCTAAACGCTGAAAAAAATAAAAGCAAAACAAACAAAACCAAACACCCTACAAGTTGAATGGTCCTGCGCGATCCGTCCCTCCCAAACAACGCTCCCGTTCGGCCAATATCTGCAGTATCTCCTGCAGCGTGGCATCCCCAACTGGTGAATTCTGCCAATTGCTAATAAATTTCGCCACTTAGTTGACGGAATTCATGAACAAAACGGCTGACTTCAAAATCGACCATTTTAAGATCGATTTTGAAGTTTTTTTTTAATGTAACACGATGTAAAATGATGAGTAATTTGATAAACTAATATTTTAACGTAAAAATTCGCTATCGTTATTCTTAAATCTGAGTTTTTTCACCCAAATACTTTAGAAAACTCTAAAAATTTTTTGAAATTAAAATAAAATAATAAAAATTTTTAACACTACATATATTAAAAAAATTTACTTTTAGCAGCCCCATAAATAAATTAGTTGATTTTGTTATTCAGAAGGGGCCACAAAGTTTTTTTTAATAAAAGAATTAATTATTGATATGGTTAATTAAATTAAAATAAATAAATATGACCAGCAAAAATTTTCTCCAGAAAAGTTACCTCCCAGATACGAGGGCTCGTCCTGCCACGACGTGGGTAGCCTCGGCAGTTGAAGAATAATTGTAACAAAATAAACAACCGAGCACGTGACACATGATCCCACAATCCTCAGTACTATTACAAACCCCTACCAACGAACCTATTCAAGATAGTGGATCCTTCAAAAATTTTGACGTTTAGCTTGAAAATGACCCATTACTAACCATGTCCAGATGATTATTTTTCCTTTTCTTTACTTTTCAAAAGGCAGCAACATTTGCCAGAATTTTGACTGGCGAACTTTCATGTCCTAACAACCTTGTTTGAAACTTCCACCGACACTTTCTAATGGTAACGGTGCAGCCACGCAAGAACAACGTTGCACTCAATAGAAACATGACCACCCCGTGAGCTTTGGTTATTTTCTTGTGCAATTAAACACATCTGGGACCATCAAATGAAATGATCATCTGCATTCATTGTCTGTCGAAGAAAAAATTGAAGTTCCCTATATTTTGCTCTGTAATACTATCTTCATATTTTCTCATGCTGCAGTGGCATTTGGCCTAACTCAGATTATCACACCACTAACCCAGCCATTTTCTCTATAAAACAGACATACCAAAAGGGATATAGATTCTCTGGAGTCTATTGAGAGGGTTGGGTAGGGTGATAGTCAATGGGAAACAACTGCGTTTAGTCTATAACAATATCGACTGTTTTGAGGCATACTCGAGGAGGTGCATGGCATGTGTAATCTGTAAACAAATATATTTTATCATTGCAACCAGAGAATCAAATATTGATTACTCATACAGCATTTAACACAGACCCCAAAATTTTGAGATAATCTTTCTGAAAGGGTGTAGTGTAACAAGGTAAAGAACTTGGAGTATAAAAATTTCTGTGATATCTACATGACAACAAAAGAAGCGATATTAAGACTACAAGCACCTTATTTGAATGAAAAAGAACTGATAATTTGCAGCTCAAAAACATGTTTGCCTAGCGTGCATCGGCAGAAGTAAATGAATCTGCAAATCCAGCAGGCTTCGAAGGAATGCTTCCTTTGCTGTCTTGACTTGAACCACTATAATCTTTGCTTTCTTCTTCTTGCCATCCTTTCAACATCTGCGGAAGAGGTAAATTATAATCTATGCCAGAATATTCTTCTTCTTCTTCAACAGGTTTCCACTTTTCCACCAGAGGAGATAGAAAGTTAACAGCATGCCCCATTTCGGGGCGATGATTTGGATCCCTCGCAGTGCAATGTCCAGCCAATTCAGCTATAACGAAAATGCTATCATAAATATCTTCTTTTGCATCCAGAGCAGGATCAATGGAAGCGATAAGTTTTTCTTTGTCTGATTTGATTTGCCAAAACCACTCTGCCAAGTACCGGTTTTCCTCAGAACGCTGCTCATCAAGTGCTACTAAGCCCGTCAAAAGTTCCATCAACACGACTCCGAAGCTGAAGACATCAACCTTAGTAGTAATTTTCCCTGTCACTGGAAATATACAAAAACAGAAAGCAATTAAATGGTTGCATATGTAAAAACGAACAGGACAAAAAAAATTCATTTCTTTTAAGAATTAAATTCATGTCGACATTTCTTTAACTATCGGGACAATGAACAAACCACTTCTACAAGTATGATCAAGGCTTCAAAATCCAACAGTAAACAGACTAAAGAAAAGAAAAATAGAAACCAATAGAGTATCCTGCAACTCCAAAAAAGAATACTTTTTTTCTTACCAGCATATTCGGGTGCAAGGTACCCAAATGTCCCAGCAAGTCTAGTGGCAACTGATTTCTCTCTATCAGGTGCAAGTTTCACTAATCCAAAATCTGCAACTTTTGCTCTAAAAGCATCATCTAAAAGAATATTTGCTGATTTGAGATCCCGATGTATGAAGCTTCGGTGAGCCAAACTATGAAGATACTCCACCCCTCTGGCAACATCCAGAGCAATGGTTAGCCTTCTTGTCCATGTTAGAGGCTGAAGGTTTAGGTCCTTCCAGCTGAAGAGATGTCTGCTTAGGGCCCCCTGTGGCATGTATTCATAAACCAATAGTTTTTCATTTCCTTCAACAGAATATCCCAGCAGAGATACCAAATGACGGTGCCGGACTTTAGACAGAACAGCAATTTCTGCGCGGAACTCTTCCAAAGCCTTGCTGCTAATTGCCCCATTTTCCATTCTTTTAACTGCTATCTGAGTACCATCCTGGAGTTTTCCCTTATACACTGCTCCAAAACCTCCACGGCCCAACTCATTTTCTTTGGCAAAATTATCAGTCACTTCCCGAAGCACCTGAACTGAGATTATAAGGCCTCCATCTTCAATTATATGAGCATTTTCCAGACCAAAGCTATATTTACTCTCAGGACTGCTTCCAGTTCTAGGATGGACAATGGAATCATTTGAGACCGTGATCTTGACCATGCCATCAGTTTGAGACGTATCTCGAGGGTGGACAACAATGCCAGGGGCCCTTTCAGCACTTCTGTTCTTATTTTTGAGGCAGCAGAAAGCCAGAAGAACCAGAAGAGCCAAAATTGCAGAACCTGCTGCTGCTACGATTACAATTTTTTTGTATCCATAAGAACTTCTTGATTCAGACTGACCTTCGACGTTAACAGCTCTGCTTGGATTGCCAGCAGTGGATGGTGGACTAGATGATTTCGAGTTTGACCTACCAGCCGGAGAAGGTGGACTATGCAAAGATGGTGGTTGATCATCACCAGAAGGAGAAATGTCTGATGGTGGACTTCGAATATCAGCTGGTGAAGGAGGCAATGGGCTACCCGTTGATGGGGCGGGAGCTTTGGATGAACTCGGAACTAGACGAGGATTACCATTACTAATGAGCTTCACACCTTTTGGGAATTTCGGCAATGGGGCATCAAAATTGTTATTGCTTATATCCAACAATCTCAATGACTTCAACTGAGTTAAGTTTGCAGGAACTAGACCATGTAAATTGTTTCCTGCTAGGTGAATTTCAAGCAATGAACCTAGATTGACAAGTGAAGGACTAAGCGTACCATTAAGATTAAGCTTCTGCAAGTTAATAACAGAAACTTCACCTTTAGGATTGCAAGTGATTCCCCACCACGGTCCCTTACACGGATCATTTCCAGTCCACTCAGAAGCAAGCTTAGCTGGATAATTCAAACCATGAAGAAACTCTAGAAGTGTATTAACATCAGGGGCACATTGCGCACCGGGATTAGGTTGGCAGAATGAATTTGAACTTAAAGAAACATTAGGAGTCTTGAACTTTGGAATAGGACCCATAAACATATTATTATTCATATCCAGAGACTGTAAATTCATGTCGGCCAAGCCTTGAGGAATCAACCCAACAAGATCATTTCCATTAAGGTTAAGATCTCGTAATGAAGTCAAATCCCCAATATTATCTGGAATTGATCCTGTAAACTGGTTTCCGTGCAGCCATACCAATACTAGACCAACCATAGTCCCAATCACATCGATTGAGCCTGTCATTCCACCGCCATCTTGATCATTCAACTGTAAAATCTGCAAGTTCGATCCGCCAAGAGTTGCAGGTATAGGACCAGATAATCTGTTGTAAGATAGTTTCAACACACTCAGAGAAGGCAGTTTACCGAAGAAGTCGGGCAAATTTCCAACTATATTGCAGTCTGAGCAAGAAAAATTTGTCAATTGAGCTGATTCCTGCAGTTCGTCAGGTATAGACCATCCGGAGCTCGCATTAAACTGATTGTGATCCAATGCCAAGACACGAATACTACTAAGCCCATTGAAAAAGTCTGAAGGTATTGTATCAAAATCATTGTTATCCAGATATGCGTACTGCAAATTAGATAACCCACTGAAAGTAGGCAACTTTCCCCCAAAACTGTTCTTCTGAAGACCAACATTGGAAAGCTTATCTAGCTGATTCAGGTTCTGAGGCAAAGTCCCATTTAAGCCCATCCCCTGTACCTGAATCTGTGTGACGCTGCCTCCAGAGCAGAACACATGAGGCCATGCAGGAGGACCACAAGGGTCATTCCCATTTGAAGGCCATTTCAGGAGCTCAGGATTACTCAAACCGTTTCTGAAATCATTCAAAATCTTGAAATCATTCTGATTTGTAAATCCAGAAACCACATTGAGAATGCTTATCAAAACTGTGGCGACAATGCAAATCATCCCTTGATCAGCTCTATCCACAGTACCTCACTATCCTGATACAACAAAATTCTCACAAAATCCCATTCCTAAAGCAAGCATTTTCTTGGTGGTAACAAGAGAAACCCAGATTGGAGAAAACAAAGGAAATGGCTTGGGTTCAATATCAAGAAATGCAGAAAGATGCAATCTTGACGGAAAGGAAAATGAGTGGAAGTCGTGTGCTTTGAGGGAAATGTCGAAGCCCAGATGAGGAAATGTGGGAAATTCAGACAAGAAAGAGAGAGAGAGAGAGAGAGAGAGAGAGAGAGAGATATTTGGGTAAAATTTCAGTTAGCTGTAGGGTTTTCAATCCTCTGGAGTTGGATCAAACCCTAAAGACAAGTAGAAATCTGTGACTCCTTCCTTTTCCTCCCTCTCTCTTTCTCTTTCAGTGACAGCTCTCCCCTCTTTCTACCTTTGTTTCTTCCTACTTTCCCTATTCTACTTTTACTAACATTCTTATTATATTTAGTTGTCTTAAACTAATTAATATTTTCTATAAAAAATTATTTTAATACATTATATATTATTAATATATTATCAATTTCAGTATATATTACTTTTATATATTTAAATTTGATATAAAATACTTATTGACTTACATATTTTTTTATTATACTATATTATTTTTATAATAAAATTTAAATTTTTACATAAAATTATATATCTAGTAAGATACTGTCAAATTTTTCATCTTCATCTTCTTTTTTTCTTTTTTTCTTATACTTGCAAATTTTCTTATTTTTTCACTATCATTGTCGTTTTTAAAATAAAATTCTACTCATTCTATGTTTTCATTGCAAGGTTTTTCCCCTAAATTTTTAACTAGTCAATTACTAAAGGATGGGTTAGATTTAATATCCTTCTAACAAATATTTTTAAATTTAAAATTTTTAAAATTTGTACATAAAAAATGTTAATTTGAATTAAATAGATTATATATGGTAGTACAAACTACTGCCGGACAATTATAATTATATTGGTCATGAGGTCTCGTCTTAGTAATAATAATTGAAGTATCTCAATTGAGGGTGCAATTCATGTCTAACGCATGATTTTATTAATAAATTATATAATATCTACGAATAATATGAAGCTTTTAAAAAAATTATAATTATGATAAATAATATATATGGTATAATTTCTAATAATTATTGAATTTAAAATTAGCATTTATTATTGGTACATCAATAACCGAATACTACCGGTGATCCTAGACAACCACAACCAAATAATAGACACAATTTAATCATTACTTTAATCTTAATAAAATCATGAATTATTTTTGTCACATGACTCCTGCAAAACTTTATTATGACGAATACAGTACAATGCTTTTATGAGGACCGATTTATAATTTTTTTATTTTTTAAAAAAAATATTACTAAATACAAGACTATTTTACTAATGCAAAATAACTTTTAATAATTTTATAATTTTTTACGATTAATCTTAAAACTTTATAAGTTAATAGCAAATTATTTTAATTAATTAAATTATTATCTTATCTGGATTTCATTGGTATTCTGTTCATTTATAAGTTCCTTTTGGTAAAAGAAAAAATTTTCTGCATGTGTAGCTTTTTTTCTTCCTTTATAGATTATTTGTTTTTCTAGAAGGGAAAGCATATTTTGCAAGATCCATGAAATTAATGCACGTAACTTCTGGTTAAAATTGAGATCGACGGACAGAGGATGTACGAATTGGTAAAACTCTATTTGATTCAGTAATGAGAATCTTCAGAATATTTGGATCCGTAATAGAAATAAAATTATTTGGGATAATTCCTGTTCGAACGTATGTCCTTCAACTGACGAAGAGAAAACTGGCCAAGATTATTTCTTGCCATAAGTAATTTCACTTTCCAATTTATTGTTAATTAATTAATTTATTCAAAAGAACCATAACAAGGAAACATTTCTGTGTGATTGACTGCTAACTCGGTAATGTACTCAATTTGTAACGTGAATAGGATTATCAAATCCAATAAAACGTTATTAATATTATTAAATTCTTAGTTATCTTGTAAAGATGAATTTGTTTGTACGCACATCAAAGCGATCCACATTATAAGGAAAGCGATTGAAGATGACTTCAAATGACCCTTAGATCAATCAAAAGTGATCCACATCATTGTTGGTGGCTACCCTTGCTTATGACGGTATCTTGAAAAAATTTTGAATTAGGTAGACTCTTACGAGTGTAATCTGTAGTGAATTTAAATTAGTCTCATCAATTAGTGATAATATTACAGTGGTTTAAACCGAAAAAGGAAAAGAAAAAAGACTTAACAATTAATGAACAACTGGAAATGAATGTTCTATAACAACAATGCCCGTTAATCTCGTAGTTTCTTGTCAAATTCTGCTTTTAAAATGTGGTATATTAATCTTTTTGCATACTTTACACATATTCATCATCTTCCATAAGTTTCAGATATAATTGTAACTTAATAAAATTCAATATTTTTTACAGAAAGTGAGGAAAAGCATTCCTTTGACACGAGGGTAGTAGATATATTTGGATCAAATGCATCTAATTATATATTTCTCTCTCTTTTTTCTTTTTTTTGGTGTAAATGGGATCCATTATAGTTTACTAATATACCAATATATAAGTCACGTCTCGTGCTCTCGGGCATGAGTACGTAACTCATAGGTCTAATAGTACTTATGACTAATTACTTAGCAACCATTTTTACGGAGCTTTTATAGATCTAACAATAATTATGACTAACTACTTAGTAATTATTTTCGTAATGTCAAAATAAATATTACAAATTGACGATAAATATTAAAGTCTATACTCATATATAAAATATTTTATTTATAATTATCTCATATGACATTATATATATAAGCCGGAGATAATGGAGTAAAAATAGGATTGACCTGGTGAAGAAGTAGGGTCAAGGAAGGGAGAGGATGCTGCTATTCCTGTCCTTGGCCCCGGGTCCCAACTCGACAGCGCCCACCTAACCGGAGTCAAGCTCGGGTCAGAGGAATGGCCATCCCAGTAGCTATGGGGTGATACCGATTTTAGCCCTTGATTGTTGCGCTATATTGATTACTAACAATTAAGGCTTTAGACTCTCTATAAGTGTAATTCTGATTAAATCTGAATTAATTTTATTAATTAATAAGAATATCGAGTACTTTGAGAGAAAAAAAATTAAAGGTATGATTAATCTTTTTTAACAATTAATATTAACATATCCTGCACATTGTTTTCATGTAATTGCCTAAGTAGTTTTAAAAGTTCTTTACAAAACATATTTAAATTTAGGATTGAAATCTTCTTTGCATAATTAGTGTATGAAGAACATTTTTACAATCAACCACTTTAAAATTTTTGTCAAATAGACAACTACATAATCTTAGGATAATCATTTATAAAATCCGTAACAACCAAACCGTGCACATGTAATAAATCCTAAAATTTAAACCATCATTTATGGACTGAAGGTTGCATTTATGGCCTCATCGTGTGTGGAGCACAGGTGAGAAGAAGCTGGAATTTGTGAAAACTGTGAAGCTTAAATTAGCATTGGATTTTGTTTTTTTTTTTAACCAAATTTCATTATCAAACTGTACAAGTTCTGACAGGCACAAACTTAAAGATGGAGGTTCTCCATAATTCATATACTATTTAATATGAATTGACTAGAAGATATGTGGCAGTGTACTACTTTAGCAAATTTCCTTTTTCTTTTTCTTTTCCCCTTTCATGTGGCAGAATTAATGGGGAAAAATGCCAGACAATTAATTAATTTAGTGAATGTTCAATGGAGGAAATTATTTCATGAACGGATATCAAATTGATGGTCTAAAAGTTATATGTGAGATTGGTATGAAATTATTGTTTTGTGCCCCAATAATTATGATTAGTTTCTCAAATAATGTGATTTAAATTACCATTACCATTTTAAATTAATTTGATAAAAAATGACGTTCCTTTTATTTTGTTCTCGTTCAAATAATGTGATTTAAATTAATGAACATTAAAAATGTAAATACTATTTGCTAGATTCAATCTTAAACGTGGTAATATATAGTAGTTCAGTGATAGAAACACTCCTTACCAGGTAAAAGATCGTGAATTCTTAATGATAGAAGCAGTCCTTACTAGTTTTAGAAGGTTGTTAGCTCCAACCACATTTCTTATCCGAAGTACCAAAGCAATACTTAGAAGAGATTATTAAGCACACCAGTTTTGTTGAGCAATAAATCATTTCACTAATTTTCATTTACTTTCCACAAATTTCTTCTTCTGTTCTGTAGAATGCTTCTGACTTTTTAAATGTTCTGGAGTGCCCACAAGATGTGCAAGCATAGGATCTCAGATATGGATTTTTCGGCATTTATTAAAACTATTTTTTTTTCAAGAATCTTGAAACTTTTGTTTGGAAGGAAGCAAATTGGGTGGAGATATTACAAACCGAAACCCAAAGAGGCAGCTCAAAAGGAAAAGAACAATATAGCATGACTAAAGTAGTCCAAACAACATTCTGGAGCGGGAGATGATTACAGCATAAGCATGCCTCGTTGGGGCTCCATAGACATAGTCCTCTTCTGAACCATGAACATGACCAAGGCTTCACTTTTGGGGCACCATACATGATGGTGCTCCTCAGTGACAGCGGTGGGTGGCAAATGGTCCTCATCTAATCTAAATATTATACTAGAGTTGAATTTTGATAGTCAATGCTAACGTGTTCTTTACTTTTTTCTCTAAATTTTTGTGTCACTACGCATTAATGCTGACCTTTTTGAACCATGCACGCGTTGAAGAATCTTCCCACATACCTCTAAACTCAATATGATGATGCGCTCAATTATTTTCAGGAAGACGCATGATGATCACGCATTCATGTTTTGGGAAAGAATTTTGCCATTTTCTTCTTTCCCATCATTGTTAATATCCCTCATGTTTTCTTCCTTTTGCTCCTCTATACGCGGATTCTGGAAGACTCTTCCCCTTTTCTCTCTTTCCTGCCACTCACTTCTCTCCTTTGTATCATCCGTCGATGTTTTTCCATAGCAATCTCAGACCAAAGTTGACAGTCTTAATGCATTCATTTTTTTAATTTTTTATACCAATGCGTTTTATCATACATTCTAAATCTTTTTACTTTTACGACACAATAACGCATTACCGTAATGCATTCAATATTTACTTTTTTGTCAACGCATTTTTTTCATACGTTCTTAGTTTTTTAACTTTGACATAAGAATATATTACTGTAATGCGTCATATATATACATCGCATTCTACTCTAGTGTTGTGCATGTTTTGAACCTTTGAATGAAGTATACATATCCATACTGCGTAGTCAATTTTCATGTGGTTACATCGAATGCGTTTATGCGCGATAAACTTTTTTTTTTATTTTTGAAGTTTAAAAATATATTATTATAATACGTTCTTAAGTTACATCGCATTCTTCTCTTGGGTCATGAATCTTTTGAACGCAAAAACATTTGAATGCAATTACCATAATGCGTTTGCCAATCCCACTACAGTTCTATCAATCCCTGCACGTGAAGAAGCTTAGTATCAATGAATATGAAGAAGAATCAGATTAAATACTAAGGTCTTTTGATGTAAAAAAAAATAGCTATATGTCTGTGATCTAAACAATATATTATGAAAATAATTTTATACGGCAATCTTTTAGTATTAGATTTAAAATTTCGATGTCTATTTCTATTAGTCTATTATTTTTCTAATTTTTAATCTATAAATTACAATATAATAATTAAAATATACATACACAATCTTAACATGTGCACTATATCTACAGGATCACTAATTTGATAACTGATCGATCCCCGTACGTATCGCAGAAGACCTTGACTAGTTTATTTACCAAGTATCAAATGATTTGCCAACAAGCACTATGTTGGTTGGCTAAACTAGCAGATGGTAATTAGGGTGTATTTGGTTTAACTTTTTAGATTTAAGATTTATAGTGAGATTGAATTGGTTTTTTTTTTAATTGAGTTGTATTGATAATTATAAAAGTAAATTTTTTGAGGAAGGAGAATTGTGACTTAAAGTGAAAAAAAAAGTAAGATATTTAGTTTGAGTTCCAATCCAAGTTGTTGATATAAATGATTTACTTCTTTGGTATCTTTTTGGCCCTTTTCCATTTTCAAAATGTTTGACATTTGGCAAATTTTAAAAGTTGTTTTTCTAGAGTTACATTTACCTATAAATATATTTTTTAATTTTTTTATATGAGTAGAGAATAAACTAAATTAGTTAACAATATAATAGGAAAAATATTTATTATTTTTCTAAAAATACTAAAATACCATATATATTTTACACAGTGAAAATATCTTTTTATGAAATAATATTATAATATACCGTCCAACATTTTTCAGTTCATTTCTCTCTCTCTACAACAATGCTCTCATTATCTCTCTATCATCATGAATTTCGCCTTCTATGGTGGAAGAGTTAAAAATAATTAAATTTTTATTGTATTTAATAAAATTCAAAACTATATATAATAATATCCTTATAAAATTCAAGATGCACGCATATAACATACACATAAGTATGTGTACATATAAAAAGTCGTAATTGGCACTCTTTGTTTGTTATGTACACTTCACTCTTATTCATGGACAGAAATGCTCCCTCCTCCTTCTTTTTCTTCTTCTTCTTTTTTTTAACTAATATAAATTACTCATTGTTTGTTTGCGGAATTAGATGTTCACATTTCTTTTTAAAAATATTCGTAATTCAATGTCTACTTTTTAAAAGTAATTATATATTTTATCTAAACTTCACTAATAACTTCTTTTATTTCATAGAAGTAAACTCCACTAATACAAAGATTCCACTTTTAACCTCTTTCACTCTATTGATTTAAAATTTTTTAGCTTTACTAATATGTGGGTCATACTAATAATCTCTTAATTAATAATGATATTATAGTTATTTTTATATAATCAAATTACTCTCTTTAATTTTTTATTAAGTAAAAAATAAAACATTCAATTCTGGATAGTGAAAAATTATTTTACTTCGCTTAAAATTGAACTTGAAAGTGTATACATGCAAACTCTAAAATAGGTTAAGTTTCTTTTGTGTGTGTATCTATATATATTATTTTACATCTAATAATATAGAAATTATTTTCGTATATTTCGTATATATCTATTTATATGTTTATATATATCACACATTTTAAGCAATGCTCATCTAAAATCTCAAAGTCTTTTAAAAATCATGCCAACACAAACAAAAAAAAAAAATAAAATTGGTGGGCTTAAGACTAAGAATTAGAACAACCTTTTGGATTAAGGCAAGAATGACCTGGTTAGCATAGAGAAAGTAGTGGTCTCATTTTGCTTAGATAAAGCATGACAAAGAAGAAGAGAGAGAGAGAGAAGTTAAGTGTCGAGATTTCTCCCCTTAACAATCGATTCTTATTTTTTACCTGCACCTTTCTCTTGAATATAGAGATAGACAACAAATCTCTTTCTGCATTAGAGAGGGAGAGAGGGAGATAGGGAGAGAGAGAGAGAGATAACAAATACAAATGTTTTATAGACAAGGTCGAGTGTTATCAATTACAAGGCATTTTACTTTATAGTACTTTGATTAAAGGAAAGAACAAGAAAAGATTTAGAGAATCTAATACTTTGGAGAAAACATTTGGATTAGAATAAAATCTGGAGAAATCTAAGGTGTGGATTTAACTTTAATACTTGCTTTTGACGTATGTTTTACCAAAATGGAGCACATGATTTCTGTTAGCCGTGATCTGTGGAGCCTTTGCTTTTCTCTTCATTAAAAAATTTCTCATTGTCGGAAGAAGTAGTAGTAGTCAAATTTTCTCATGATTCAATCCATAAAGTAACATGTTTTCTTGCTTATGGCACATTCATTTGAGTGTTCAAATGTTACAAATTTCATAATTGCTCATGCTGTCTTGAAAATTTTGGAAGCATAGCAGGCCTTATAATCAAAGTTCACTTTAGGAAATCCATTGACCAAATGAAATGAAAGGTTTATTGAGATTATTACTAAATTAGAAAGCACAAAATGAAAATAAAGTTTGTAAAGAGGAGTATGCTTGAAATTAACTATTAATACATGTTGCATTTGTATTTTAAGCACACATAAGTCAAAAAATGGAAATAAGAATGCAGGAAGTATTTGGATTTAGTCCCGCCTAAAGTATAACATAATTAGATTCAGCTTCTTCTTTAAAAAAATATTTATTTTTATAAAATTCAAGACATAAAATTTTAAATTTAACCTAAATTCATATACACGCCGTGATGTTAATAAAGTTACTAGCGTACAGGAGAAGATAAGAGATAAAATATTAATTTCATAGAAAATGTCTCTTGTCGCCTAATGTTTAAATAAAATAGAAAGAAGTATATAAACAAACAAACAAACAAAAGAAAGAAAAGGGGTTCATGTATGAATTTAATCAAAGGAATGACGTTTCTTTGGGGCCCTTGAAATTATCTTTGAACTTTACAACATTCAAATATAAATAATCAAAGCAAGAGATATTCTTTGTCCCACTAATCTATACCTAATTTGTGGCGACGTTAGGTGGACGATTGTGTTGAAAAAGTTTCAAGTCAATTTCTTTATTAAATATTTGGATAGATTTAATTTTAAAATTAAATTTAAAATTTTAAATATAAAACTCCCGTCTCTTCTTACAAATAATTTAATTTTTACAAAAATCAAATATAAAACTTTTAAAACCAAACTCTGTCCAATCACAAAATAACAAACATATTTTGTTTTCTCGATATAATGTGAAGTATCTACTAAAATTGAAAAATTTGTATCCGATCTTGTCATTTATATTAGAGATATACTATTTTATAAGAGAAATTATTAATTAATTATCTTTCGCACTTGAAATCTTACGTTATGTTTTTAAATGATATATGAGAATTGATTATTATTTTAATATGAGTTAAATCAAAAGTTAGGAGTGTTTTGATTTGAAGTAGATACTGCAATGAAAGAGGTAGTCAGACTCTTACATCATATGAAGCGACAAAATTTTTACTAGGAGAGAGGTTTTAGCTCCGTCCACACCCATTTGTCGTTGTTTGACAAAAAAAAAAAAAAATCTCGAAATTCCTGATGACTCCGATTTGGCTTATTGAACTAAATTGGACTGAGAGAATAATTGATTCTTCATTTGTTAGGTGCTCATGGCCAATTTCAAGAATCTATGTTTAAATATTTGGGTATCCATCTATATATTAGGATGTCCATCCACTGACTGTGCCACATGAATGCACACAGACATTTGTACATTTATCAAATTTGTATACCCAATCTTCGTGTACATTAATTCAAAGAGAAGTGATATAATTCAAAGATTGGTACTAATTTTCTTATCATAAAAATGCAAATGCCAATGCAATAAAAAAAGAAGAGTGATTAAGTCCATTGATAATGATAATGTACGGGATTAATTGATTTTATGACAGGGGCATTGAAGTCTTTTACCTAAAAAAGAAAGGAAGAGGAGTTAAAAAAAATTAAAATAAAAGTGAAAATATCATTTTCCTTGATCGAATTGACTGTTTATTCAACACACTTATAAACCTTAAGCTTAGTGACTCCGCTTGTGATTTAACTTGGTAATTTAGCAAACAGAAATAGAGCACCGTCTACCAGATTGAATTTTCTCAGGATTTACCAGACTGAAACGTCTCTGAATTTGATACCTTTTAGTAGAATGTCTATACCTTATTCAAAAACAGAGTTTATGCAGCGTTATCTGTAAACTAGTTCAGAAGTCTACCAAAATGTCCCTCGTGCTGTTATTTGTCTTCCAACACAGTCATGTAGTGCACTGAATAAAGACTGACATATATCAGTACAAAAAGGACTATATTGTTTCACCAAAATGGCAAACTCCTTTTTCCAGTGAAAACAGTTGACATGAGTTTCACAGAAGTTCCTAAATTAACTGTCTCTTAGAAATGGCACATTATATCTTTGGTAACGTTTAATGGATTCAATAACTTTCACACTGAAAGCGTCATCCTCCGGATACTGCCCAAGAGGATCAGATAATAAAGGAACTGGGATATCGAGCACACCTTCAAGGATGGCATGCAAACAGTAAGCTGAATATGTGACATGGTATCCACCTTCTTGGACAATGAGGAGGTGTCCATTGCTATGCCTTTTAGCCAGGCCACGAACTGTCTTTCCAATCTCTCTATAGCCATCCATTGTCAAGCATTGCCTTCCATTTGGATCAAACTGAAGTGAAGAATTCAGAAAGAAAAATCAGGTATTTAGTGATTATTTGAGAGACCTGGAAGTCAATAAAAAATTCTTTCGATCAAATTTTCCTGCATTACTGTATCAGATAAGGAAAGATCTTGCTAATGAGGGGATATATATATATGTAAGAACCATCTAAATCTGCCTGGAAGATACAAATAATCATCAAGGAGATGCATATCATGATGACCTACATCTGCTTAGATTAGTGTTGCAGATGAAACATCTTAAAACACAAAATAAATTGTGAGAAATATCAACCTGCACATCCGAAACTAATTCATGAAGCCAGCTTAACTATAAATGATAGATCACATTAAGTAAAACACAGAAAGCTTAATCTCATGATTTTACCATGAGGAGTAGCTTCAGAGGTAATTAATCTGCAAAACAAGAATTTTTATCTTTCTCTCAATTGTTAATACATTTGTCTTCTTATGCACTTCACTGATTCTTTTGTTTTCTTTTTCTTCATTTAACTGTTGGTTTGTCTACCAAGAACCACTGTAATTTGAAATTTGTCTTGAAGACAGAATACCATTTGAGAAGCTGATTACAGGAAAAGCGCAAGAAAAAATTAACATAGTTTTCTAATGAATGCCATTCACTATTTTGTAAATAGGAAACACCTATGAAGCTTATTCCCCTTCCTCTATTGATAAACTTGGGACAACTGCGTAACTAAAAATTTTAGTGTCCAGGATGCAAATCCTCTAAATATTTTACTTCTTTCAGAAAATTAATAGTTAACAATTGATGCTGAATTCTCAAGTGCAGCATTAATATCCCACTAGAAGTTTACTAGAATAAAGTTCATTTGGAGTAGTTCACATTAAAGATGCTAAACATTGGCAAAGTTGAGCGGTTAAAAGTCTCTCTTTTAATTTTTGTCCCATAAGTAAAGTAACAGCTAACTTACAGCACTTGAGTCTTGACCAACAACCAAAACCATCATATCAGGCTTGAACTGGTCAACAGCAGGGACAACTAACTCCTTCATCGCGCAATCATACCCTTTATCTCCAGTTCCATTTGGCAAAGGTATATTCAAGTTATATCCAAACCCTTCCCCTTTCCCGAGCTCATCTACAGTTCCATTCTGAGGGTGAGAAGGACCCCATGAACCATGATTCATATGAAGCGAGATTGTAAGAACTTCATTAGAGTGATAAAATCCTTCTGCTGTCCCATTTCCATAATGAACGTCGATATCAATAACAGCCACCTTGCTACAGCCAGAATTTAATGCCAACCTTACAGCGAGACCAGCATTATTAAGAAAGCAATAACCATCAGCTTGATTAGGCTGAGCGTGATGGCCAGGTGGCCTAACTAATGCATACGAAAGTTGTCCATTTCCATCAAGTATATGTCTCATAGCTGATAATGTAGTACCGGCAGCAAGAAGTGCAGCATCCCATGATCCAGGATTGAAGAATGTCCCATCACAAATAATCTTTTGTCCAGTTCTATCTGCTTTGACTAGTTTGTTTATATATTCTGGCAAACGGTGAATTTAAGACTTTGTTAGGATCACATATATTTAGCCTCTGCCAGATCAAAAATAGACACATCCAGAGTTATTATTAGCAATATCTCTATGCTATATGTATGTATATATACTATAGTAGTTTGGCAGTGGTTTACTTGTTGAATAAACATACCTCTACACAAGAAAGGCAGAGTAGTTCTTCTGCATAAAATTACATTTACAATAAGCGCAGTCCACATGAAATGAGGCTTAAGAGAATATACTAATATAGTGCAAGCAATAGCATCGACTAAGTAAATAATTGAACAATTTATTCACTGCCTTGGGAAAATCTCCTCCTAAAATACATTAATCAGCAAATACAGGAGCGCAGCAACATCATTCATCCTAATTATAACCTCAGTAAACCTACACCAGATTACCTTTCCAAAATCTCCATGGACATTTTTCTTTCAATTTATGGTGACAGGATGAATAATTTGCACAATAACTGCAACTAATATTTTGAGCATGACATAATTAGCACCTCCCCACTAGATAATGATTTGAGTTATTCAAAGTTACCTTGACTATAGTTCTCTTAAGCATGATTAGCTTGGAGAGTTTCTGCTCAGGCTCCTATGACTGCCTAGCTAATAACTACTTTTAAATGTTCAATTAATTGCCACATAAAATATCATTATGCAAATGTTCCTTAGATGATTCCAATGAAAATGCCATATTGCATTGACAAATAATTCAGCATCCACAGAGGACATTTCTGAACGGTTAGTGGTCATTCAGGTATATAGCCCTCTAAGTAATAATCTACCTCCAGTTTCCTTTCATGAAAAGTATGAAATCTATAACTCCTTTTCTGTTCCTAAATTCAAATTCTAATATTTGAGAAATATTCTAGTTTAGCACAGTATTTCAGAATGCCCAGAATCAGTTTGATAATTATCAGTTTCCCTCTGCACCTCAAAGGCACTGATACATAAATTGGTACGAGAAAGTAGAACTAAACAAAGAAACCCCAACAGAAGAAGAGTAAAAATCCAGTCTTGGCCACTGACAGTAGAAAATGAGTAAGCAAAACAAACAAAATCTCAAAATCAATGGAAAATAGGCGATGAAATCAATATTAAAACAAATCCCAGTATAGTAATTGCTGAAGCATGAGTACCTTGAGGATGGAAAGATAATAACTCAGAGATAAGAGCAGGCCTGCCGGAGTGCCAAGAAATGAAGGGAGCAATCGGACCCCTTTTCAAAATAGAAACAATATTTCTGATTCTATCGGAGTTCTCTGGG
The DNA here is from genome assembly GCA_030512225.1 of Rauvolfia tetraphylla. Taxonomy (NCBI): domain Eukaryota; kingdom Viridiplantae; phylum Streptophyta; class Magnoliopsida; order Gentianales; family Apocynaceae; genus Rauvolfia; species Rauvolfia tetraphylla. Next base: position 4,525,371 of record JAJQKT010000062.1, read on the forward strand.
TGCTTTTCTAGCACATCAAGAAAGCCTGGATCGCTTCCTGTATCAAATACTCCTTTACCAGGATCATGTTTCAGCATACCCTCGTGCCAGAAGACATCAATAACCTCACTTCTAGACGGTGAAGCTTCAGAAAGCACAGTATCAGTCACAGCAGCAGTAGCCATGGCGATTGATTAGTACATAAATCTACGATTCAGAATTTCAGATGGATCTTTAAAAGTTCTGGTCATGGAGTTTCGTTTCAACTGACTCATTTGCCTTAATTTTTAAAAGATTTTTTGGTGGTACCAGTAGTAGAAGTTGATGAGGCTTGGGGCCAAGGCGTACTTTGGCTTTGGGGAAGCAAAACCATTGAACAGTAATTTAAGGTCGAATATTAAAGGGGATGATGATACTTTAGCTGCTATTGGTCATATAAATCACCTCGTAGCTCTCTTATTAAGCAGTTTAATTTTTTCTCAACGCACTCGTTGCGTTTATTTTTATACGGATTAAAAAAATTAGTTAATATAATTAAGTTACTAATTTTTACTTAAAACTTTTTTATATACTTTTTATTAATACTGAGATAACTTTGATTTAATTAATTTTGAAATTATAACTATCAATATTAAGATATGAAATTATATATTTGACTTAATATTAAAAGGTAATGTAAGTTTAACATTTTTTGAAAAGAGAAAATGTTGCTCTTACTTGTACACAATAAGTAAAAACACATACAAAAATTAACGACTTAATTATTTTTTATTAAAAAAAGGACTTATAATTTAGGACGGGAGAAAAATAAAAGTGGATCTATCTTTGTGAAACTAGGTGAGTATTAGAATTTTTTGCACCAAACGTTTAGGTAATTTACTAGATCATACTTTGTCAAATTGTACACTTTTAACCTGATAAATTTTTAGATAAACCCAATCTACGACCTTATTTGTAGACCGAAATCATTCCAAAAAAGACATGTGTTCTTTTTACCCGAAAACTTACTTAGCCCTTTCTCCTCCGAATCTCTCTCTCTCTCTCTCCCCTGCTTCTTCCCATCTCCCCCAATTGACGTGACTCCTTTTAAGCATAATCAGCGGAAGTGTCAAACGGGTCAGTACGCTCAAGCCCAGGCTGGCCTGTTTTTTCTGCGAGTTGAAAAATTTCAATTCGCGGCCTGCTACAGTAAGATCATGGACTTCACAAAATGACGCTGTTTTATAAAAGCATCAAAATGATGTCGTTTTAGAAAAATATTTTTTAAAAAAATTTTAAAATATCAAAACGATATTGTTTTAAAAAAATAATTTTAAAAAAATTAAAAAGAAAAAACAACTGGCCCACGCTAGCACGCAGACTAAATTGACCAAGCTAAAAAAACTGATTTAAACAGATTTAGACATACTAAGCCTAAACCCGTTTATAAGGATTAACCCCGAGTTTTGCCCGGTAATGACATCTCTGGCGGAGAACACATATCTTTCTATTTGATACTCACCCTATTGCCTACAACAGTTGGCTCCATAGGGGATTATTGCATTAAAAAGCTTACAACAAGAGGCAAGTTGTCCTAGTTTACAGAAGGACCAACCAGCACTATCATGTCGCTAATTTCCTTATTCTTGGACTGATTATTATTGTTGTTGCTCTCCAATTATGGTTGGAAAAATAGTGGTTGTCACTGACTCCGCTTACTGCAAGAGTGCCTATCTCTTTTCTTTTCTCTTCTACTATGTCTGTGACTGCAACTGTGAGTTTTGTCCCATACAATCCGTGCCGCGACAATGAAGATGAAAGGATAATAGAGAGTTTGGATGTGAAGTAGAGTGGAGATGGACACTGACAGAGGAAAGAGATGAGTGAAGGAGATGAGAGGTTGAAGAGGGAAAGGAATAGAGGAATAGCAAGTCACTAGGTTTTTGTTCATGCGTTATCTAGTGAATTCGGTCCACAGGTGAGACCGTGGCCGGCTTCACTTAATGTAGAGGTGATTGCTCGAATTGCTCCTTCTGCTATTTAAGCAGATAAAGTGTAACAATATATTCTTTTGAATGAAAAGAAAAATTAATAATTAGAATCTGCCATAAGAGGAGAGGGAGAATATTGAAGAGTGATTAATGTGGTTTTTTTGGTGTATTTTGTGTAGTCGCGTGTGTAGATGGTAGATTTTGGTAGTAGAACATCACGACTACTCAAATATGAAAAAGAATTTTATTTTCTCTATCTAACTTGTACGTAGAAAAAATATAAGTATGTACAACTGAGGATTATATATAGGCTGTAATCTTCCCATTGTTGGGTAGCCACGACGAGATGTATGCTGACCTTGAAAAAAAATGCTACAATCTCTAACATGTAGCCTTAATTCATCCATTAACTTCTGGTAAAAATGCTGATTACATTCTACAGACTCTCAAAACTCCATCATTCAACTGCAATGGAAACATTTTGCGATTCATTTCTGCTGGAACTTCCTGTTATTCCATTATGGTTAATCTGTTCCGAAGTTGATGCTTCATCTGAAGTCTTGAATTTCGCTAGAGAAGCAAGTTCTTGAACAGATTCTGCAATTTTCCCAGTACAAGAGATAACTTCTATGAGCAGTGAACTAACTGTTGCCACCGGAATTATCTCTAGAACATCTCCTTGCCATCGATTTGTTTTCAGCAACAACTTAAGGTTGTCTGCAGCGGTTTTTGCATTTATAATATGGGAATCAGCGCTCGATGGCCTAGTCATTGCCTTGAATGATACTGCCAATTTCTTTAGAGCTTTGCTAGATTCTTTGCTGATATTTGTGCAAGACTCTTCAAATTTGGCTTGAATTTCCTCAGGTATCTGCAACGGAAGTACAAAATTCAGTAGGTAGCCAATATTATGTTATATATGAAAACTTGACATAATTTTTTGTGCAAACATGTCTATATATTCTAAGTTCTAACCTGCATTTCGGCCTTAAGGTAGCCATTTAGAGAATCAAGACGGGAGGCGCATTCTCTAGTTAGGCCTGCAATTTTCTGGTATTGTGTCCAAGGATGCCGGTACCTGAACCGACCATGTCGAGGCTCCCATCTTGCGGCATTAACCTGTCAGCATGAAGATGGAGATTAATCAGCCCTAATTGATCTTACAAATAGTTGCGCGTGCGGGTCCCTATGGAGGTTTTCAGCTCACCAATGCATCTTCCGTGCTCTTTGCATTCAGTACAATTCTGTATTTCTCTAGCTGATCTTTGATATCTTTCAGGTCCTTGTCCCCTGATTTCTTGAAGTATGCATCTGCAAATGCTGTTTCACAATTCAAATCAGTATCTTTGATGTTTCGATTTGGAATGAAGCGATTGTTGGGAATTTCGGATAATAATTCCCTCTAAACAAAATTCTAGTGAATTAAAAAATACAAAACACTACGAATATACCCGACAAATAATATTGAATACTATAATCAAAAGAAAGAGATAACAACAAATAAATACGGAATAAAAGAGATAAGGAAAGAACACACCCGGAAAAATTTGATAACGGAGTTCGGCAAAATTTTGCCTAGTCTCCGAGCACCACTCAAGCAAACTCGCTTTATTTAATATGGGTAGAAAGAGTATGCAAATTTTTGGGATACAATAAGTGTGAGAGAAGAGTCCCTTTTATAGGGATCAAATCTCCTCACATTTTCATCAACTTTCAATGTGGGATTCCTAAGTTAAGGCAAAAGTCAAAATTTGTTGGCCAACTATTTAGGCCAACAACCAACAAATCTCCACGTTGACTTAACTTCTAATCCCCACCAAATACAAAAAGCTTCTCAATCAAACAAAAATAAAATGGACCTCATGATGCTTTCAAATTTTTGCGCAGTTAAAGCGCCAACTCAAATATGCAAAATATTAACCAAGTTTAAACAAAGTGTTCAAACTTGGCCCTTGTAACCACCTTGGTCAACATATCTGCAGGATTCTCAGCCGTGTGAATCTTCTGAAGAAGTATCTCTTCCTCTTCCAGAATTTCCCGTACAAAGTGATAGCGAACATCAATGTGCTTTCAGTCAGTGCATGAAAAACTTGATTCTTTGCTAAGTGAATAGCGACTCGATCTGTCAGAATAAACCCTCAAGTTGTTTCGAACAACTCCCCAAGTCTTTAAGCAACCCATGAAGCCAAATTGCTTCCTTCACAGCCTCTGTAATCGCCATATACTCTGCCTCTATTGTAGACAAAGCCACCGTTGACTGCAAGGTAGACTTCCAACTAAATGGCGCTTTTGCTAAAGTGAACAAATAGCCAGTTGTAGACCGTCGCTTATCCAAATTACCTGCATAATCAGAATCACAATATCCAACTACACAATGACCAAGTGATTCATCTCGCTCAAATTCTAATCCAACATCTCGCGGTATTTTTTAAGATACCGTAGAATCCATTTCACAGACTAGCCAATGACCCCTCGCCCTCGGATCATGCATGTACTCGCTTACAACACTAACGACTTTGTGAAATATCTGGTCTCGTACACACCATTGCATACATCAAGCTTCCAACTACATTTGCATATGGGACTTTCGCCATGTATTCTCGCTCTTCATCTGTTGTTGGAGACAACCGGCTACTAAGTTTCAAATGAGGGGCAAGTGGGGTACTTACAGATTTTGTATCTTCATGCATACCAAAACGCTGTAATACCTTCTTCAAATATCGCTTCGTGTCAGCCCAAAGCTTGCCTCTCTCTCGTCCTCGTTTATCTCCATGCCGAGAATCTTCTTGGCTTCCCTAAATCCTTCATCTCGAACTCTTTACTCAAATTTGAGCCTTCAACCTCGTCAATCTCAACTTGGCTCTTTGTCGCTATCAACATATCATCAACATATAAGAGTAAGTAAATGTAAGAACCATCTTGAAGCTCATGCAAATACACACAATGATCGTATTTGCTCCTTGTGTACTTCGACCCTTCATAAAACTATCAAATCGCTTGTACCATTGTCTCGGAGATTGTTTCAATCTGCATAATGATTTACTTAGTTTACAAACCCAATTCTCCTTACCAACAACCTTGTATCCATCTGGCTGAGTCATATAGATTTCCTCCTTCAAATCACCGTGCAGGAACGCGGTCTTCACATCAAGTTGAGCTAGCTCCAAATTCATCTGCGTTACCAAGGCCAACAAAATTCTAATGGAGGAATGTTTAACAACTGGAGAAAATACCTCATTATAATCAATTCCCTCCTTCTGAGCGTAGCCTTTAGCCACCAATCTTACCTTGTAACGTATCTCATCTTTATCAGGAAATCCTTCTTTCTTTGCAAATACCCATTTGCATCCAATAGCCTTCTTGCCCTTCGGTAGTTGTGTCAGCTTCCACGTCTTGTTCTTCTCGAGAGATTATATTTCTTCTTCCATTGCACCTGCCCATCTACCACTTTCTGAACTTCGGATGGCTTCTGGGTAGGTGGATGGAACATCATCAACAACCCTGGAAGTGCATAAGCTACTATGTCGCAGAAACGAGCGAGTGTTTTTAATCTCTCGTCTTTGCTTTCTAACTGCAATTGGCTCCGATTGCTGTTGAGGTTCTTGGGTAGGAACCTCTTCCTCATCTGACTCTTCTTCTGCCCTCGGAGAGTCTCTAGTGGTGCTATTTGCTGGAATCACCACTGTCTGTTCAAACTCCACCTGTTTCGCAATACACTCCACTCGCTCGCGAATACCATCAACCCCTTCTGAATTTACCTTTTGCAACATGGCAGATTCATCAAAGGTAACATCCCTACTGATTATCGTCTTCTTTGCCTCTAGACACCATAAACGGTATCCCTTAACTCCAGCATTGAAGCCCATAAATAGAGCATTCTTTGCCCGTGGATCCAACTTTGATTCATTCACATGATAATATGCAGTAGAACCAAAAACACGCAAAGTATCATAATCAGTAATGTGTTTTTCGTACCATACCTCTAAAGGAGTTTTTCCCTCTATAGCAGATGATGGCAAACGATTAACGAGATGTTGAGCATATGTTATTGCCTCAGTCCAAAATTTTCTGCCTAACCCAGCATTAGACAGCATGCAACGAACTTTCTCCACCAATGTCCTGTTCATACGCTCCGACACCCCATTCTGCTGTGGTGTTTTTCTGACTGTGAAGTGCCGCCTTATACCACAATCTTGACATACCTTCGAGGAATGGATCGCTCTTGTATTCTCCACCATTGTCCTGCTCGGAGAACCTTGATCTTCCTCCCTGCTCGGTTTTCAACTTCAGCTTTCCACTTAAGGAAAACTCCAAGCACATCATCCTTATTTTTCATAGTAAACACCCAAACTCTTCTGGAAAAATCATCAACAAAAGTGACAAAATAATGCCTACCACTGATTGACGGAGTCTTGGCAGGTCCCCATACATCCGAGTGCACATAATCCCGTAATGCCCTTGGTATTGTGGATTGCGAGTGCTAAATTTCACTCTTCGTTGTTTTCCTAAAACACAATGCTCACAAAAATTCTAATTTGCAAGTCTTCGTACCTTTTCAACAATCCCTCGCTTGGCAAGAATTTGCAAGAATTTCTCACCAGCGTGTCCCAACCGCATATGCCACGACCTTCGTTGCTTCAAAGATCCTTTTTGCTACTTGAAGTTGCCGCCATCATCGTCCCCATCACTCGTACTACCTTGGTAGTAATACTGATTATTCTTCCTCACGCCTTTCAACATCACCAAGTACTCTTGAAGTTACTTTAAGAACTCCATCTCGCATCGTCACAACTAGGCCTTTTGATTCTAAGGCCCCAATGAGATGAGATTCTTCTTCAACTTTGGCACATACCGCACATCTCGCAAAAATTCTGGTGGATCCATCATGATTTCGCAACTCTGATTGAACCTATCCCGACTGCTTTTACATGGATTATCATTACCCATATAGACAACCCCCGCCATCGAGTTCCCGAAATTCAAAGAACCATTCCCGAATGGGACACATATGATAAGTGCAACTCTGAATCCAATATCCATTCATCTGGATGTGATGTTGAAGGTGAAACAACAAGGGAAATTTCTGATTCTGCATCACTCTTGCATTCTGCAACATTTGCATCTTGCGGAGTATTCCCTTTCTTCTTCAGCTTTGGACAATCCTTCTTCCAGTGCCCTTTCTCATGACAGAAAGCACACTCATCTTTGGCAACGACGCGGCCTTTTGACTTGGACCTTCCTCTCCTCCCCCTTTGATCGGGCTTTCGTCGACGACCTCTTGCCACCAATGCTTCTTCATTGTCGCTGATTTTGTTTTCATCTTATCCTCGCTTTCTCAATTCATGACTATACAAAGCAGAACATACAGCATCTAACGACACATTCTCTTTCCCATGAAGTAACGTAGTTTCTAAATGTTTAAATTCATCGGGAAGAGATGATAATAACATCAAAGCCAAATCTTCATCCTCAAATTTTACATCTAAATTTAACAGGTCTGCAACTAATTGATTAAACATAGTAATGTGTTCATTCATAGTTGTACTCGGTCGGTAATCAAATCGAACGACTCTCTTCTTCATAAGGAGCTTATTCCGACCACTTTTTCTTCGTAAATTTTTTCCTCCAATGCCTTCCACAATTTGTGCGCGAAGTCTCGCTCTTGAAAGCATACTTCGCTCCCCTGGACGAGCACGACCGAATTGTTCCGCATGCCAACCGATTCATAATATTCCAATCCTTATCTACCACATCTTCGGGTTTCTCTCAGTAATGGCAATATCAAGACCCCTGCTGGAAAAGGGAGTCCAAGACTTTCCCCTTGCCACATGCCGAAATGGCCAGCATCCATCAAATATTTCTACCGCTAATTTCAAACTAGACATTGGAATCCTCGACCATGATGAAGAGGAAACTGATGTCTCCGATACAACATTTGTAGTAGATGCCATTACAAAACTAATATAGTATTCAATATTTCAAAAAATACTAAGTATTGTACCAAAAATTATTCCAAGAAAATTTTCAGGAAAGATTGGAGGGTCACAAGTGGACCGCTTAAATACCAACCTCCTTAGACAAAATTTTCCTAGATAATTAAAGCTACAATACCCAAACAAACAAGCCAAGGGACGAACCCTTCGACTCGATACCACTTGTTGGGAATTTCGGGTAATAATTCCCTCTAAACAAAATTCTAGTGAATTGAAAAATACAAAACACTACGAATATACCCGACAAATAATATTGAATACTATAATCAAAAGAAAGAGATAACAACAAATAAATACGGAATAAAAGAGATAAGGAAAGAACACACCCGGAAAAATTTGATAACGGAGTTCGGCAAAATTTTGCCTAGTCTCCGAGCACCACTCAAGCAGCCCGCTTTTATTTAATATGGGAGAAGAGTATGCAAATTTTGGGATACAATAAGTGTGAGAGAAGAGTCCCTTTTATAGGGATCAAATCTCCTCACATTTTCATCAACTTCCAATGTGGGATTCCTAAGTTAAGGCAAAGTCAAAATTTGTTGGCCAACTATTTAGGCCAACAACCAACAGCGATCACATAAGCATACTCATAAGAAAATGGTATTATTGAAATGCCTTGTTTATTTCTTGCAAAAATGTATACCTTCTAGGAAGGTCCCAAGCTTTTCAATGTTATCAGCAACCAGGTTATGAAGATCTTCACCAGCCCAGACAGGAAATATGATTGTGCAAATACCCACTGTTGCAGTGCCACCAATGAAGATGGTTGAGAGTCTTCTTAGGGCCACGTCTAGGACCTCATCTTCCCGATAACCCGAGACACAGATTAAGGAGAATGTCAAGTTAAAAATGAGCAGGCCATAATCATATCTTGCCTTCAGCTTTGGAAAGAATCTCACAAATGTCACTGCAGCAGCTGCATCAAGTTCCAAATTTTAGTTTTATTACATGATCAAATCAAGTAAAATCGCTTAATCACCATAAAAAAATTATCTTACCACAGATGAAAACAGAAAAACCGAGTATTATAGGTTCGAGAATCTCGCTCCCAGAAAGAGTAGCTAACCGATGAGCCGTAACGCCTAGTGCACCACCTAAAAGTGTCGCTATTCCTCTATTTATACCTCTTCCAACTGTTGCTCCTGCAAAATGTGAATGGAAATCAAACTCACAAAAAAGATAAAATTTTCACCATTGGCTATATAGGAGTTAATGAAGCCATGAACTTACCTACAGAGAACTCAAAGACAACTACCACAGTCATTACAGCCCACATCGCCGAAACTCCAAAACCTTCATAAATGGGATCAAAGTAGTAAACTAAGGATACTAATGCAATGGCTAATCCTACTTTCATTGAGTGAATAATTCTTCTTGGATCGTCTTGCCCAAGTTTTTTCACATTTCTTTCACCATCAACAATCTTGGATACTACATTCTCCCATATTCCCTTAATCCAACGCAGCATCCGTGTACGACATCCACCCTTTACTTGGTTTTCCAATGCCATTTCCATTAAAATCTTGAAAAAATGCAGGCCCTCAAGAATGCTGGTTCTCTAATCTAACCTCCAACGATCAGTGTATTAAAAAAGTTAGTCTTACAAACAGATGACAATGTATCAGGAAGCAACCTGATCAAGGATGTAACTCTATAAAATGTCTGCTAACGAGTTGAGCACCTTGCCCAGTACATGGAGAAAGCATCCAAGGAAACAAAGAATATATACACCCAGGATGTATGGGTTTGCGAGGAACTTTCACAGTGTGAGTACAAATAATGCAGATCACACGCGGAGGGCCTATCTAGAGAAGTGATGCGGAGAGTTGTCTAGACTTGAGAGAAGTGAAACAAGTTGAGATGTACAATGATTGTTAATATAAAATAGATTGAGTAATCTTTCTCTTTTTAGATACTTTTTAAAAATAAAGTTAGACTAAAATATATTTTTTAAATATAGTATTAAAGTCTTGATCTACTAATAAACTTATAGAATTTAGTCAATATTATAATTTATTTTTTAAAAGTAAAATTAGATTCAAATTTATTAAATAAATTTTTATATTTTATTGTGTTTTAGTTATTTATGGATTGAATAGTATTTTAATTTAAAATTTTTTTAATTTTATATAAAAAATTATTTATAAAAAAATAAAATTTAAAATAAAAAATTTATATTAAATTTTATAACCCTCCTAATACACCTACTACTTCTTCTTGTAGATGTGTCTGATCTTGGCTGTGGTCTAAGAATGCTTTGGACTTTGGTCCTACACGTTTTAATCATCGGTAGCAACAATTGGTATTATATTCTTTTTGGGAATGTTTTTGCGGGACTAGAATTTGTCCTGACACGGTATCTTAGGCTAACACAATTTAGTTACGATACTACACGTCCTGTTTTTACGCAGAATTAAATTTAATTCGTTAGATCAATTAAAATTTAATTTTATATATTTTTTTAAAAATTTAATAAATTTTTATAATTATCAAATTTAATTTAAAATCTGATCTGATAATTAAAATTGAATTCAGTACACCTGCAAAAAAAAACGTACAGCACACGACGCGAGGCTAACAGGGTCTGCGCGGACAGCGGACACCTCAGAGAATGGGGAAATCATGAATAGGGGGCTAGTCCCTTCAAATGGCAGTCAGCAAAAGGCTGCCACATGCAACAGGAGTGGTTCTTGCACGATGGTGCACACACCACATGTTAACAATTCATACGAATGAAATTTTTAATTGTCAAATTTTAATATAAATATTTTAATATATATATATATATATATAATTATTTAAATTTAAATAATTATTTATTATAAAATTTAATAATTATTTATTATAAAATAATTAGTGAATTTGACCATTTTAAGTTAAAATAGAGTAAGATATAAATAATTTTAAATTTAAATTTAAATAATTATTTATAACATGTAAATATAAAATTCAAACTTAAAACTTTATTAAAGTGATACTAAACTCCTTCGGCCTAATGCAAATTCTTTTGAAAGGCGTAAAATACAAAATATTCCTTTGAGGTTACCATGCAAAAAAATACAAAATATTCATATCCTACATATTGATTTCAAGGAGTTCCTCTAAGATTATTTGTAAATCACAAATTTTAACATAATATATTTCTAATTAGAACGTATTGTTTAAAATATGCATAGTTCAATTATTAAAAACTTGTAGTCAACCCAACATGGCTTCGAATGGGACTTCCTAAAATTATTTTGCAGAGAGGGATAGAACTTTTTACATGATGCAAAAAAAAAAAAAAAAAACAAAAAAAGAAAAAGACAAGAATGAAAATCGAAAGCAATCTTTAGCACGCAGAGACTGACTCAACGAAAATCATATCGCACAAGAAATACGCGCTTCCCGTGAAGAAGACGAGAGCTTCTTGAACTTCTGAAATCAGTTGATCTGTTTTTATGCGGAAAAATCTGTTTCGATTTGTCATGAAGCTATTCAAATGAAAATGCTCAATAGAATGTTCTCAATAACTAGCAATCGTTTCAGCAACTAAAAATGTTTTCTTTTTTTGATAATTTATTTGATTTGTATTTTAGAATTTTAAATTGAATTTCGTATAAATTATTTATGAGGGAAAAGTTAACTCTTAAACTTGAAATCTTGCTTTTGAAATAATACTATTTAATTGTGTATATAGTTAATTATTTTAAACTAATTTTTTAGATTTATTTAATTTGCTTAAAATAGTTAAATTTATACAGTCTTTTGATCTATTATCATGTGTCTACATTTTTATTTTTCATTTTGGTTAAAGTAGACTAATTAATTTAATGTTCATATTAAATAAGTATAAGGACTTCAGTTAGAATAATTTAATGTTTGAACTTGTGATTGTGACAATTGACCCCTTTATTCCAAATTTTCATTTCTTAATTGCGACAATTGGCCATTTATCTTTTTATTTTAACTATTGAAAATTCTATTCCTAAAAAAACTTCATGCATATTATGAAAATGCAACCCCCTCTATATTTCCCTTCTCTTACCTAAATCTTTTCTGGACTTTTCGTTTCTTCTTCCTAACCATCTTTCCTTTTTTCCCCCTCTTTTTTTGTAGTTAATCATATTTGAGACAAAGCCTTTTTTGTATGTGAGAAAGTCTAGAGAGAGAGAGAGAGAGAGAGAGGAGATGTAGGAGAGAGAAGGAAAAAACAGATGGAGTTGATTTTTTATAATGCATGAGGACTTTCAAATATAGAATTTTTAAGGATTAAAATAAAGAGTGAATGGCTATTTCAAAACAAGTGATACATGACCTTATCTATCAAAGTGACAATTGATTTTGCTAGAATTTAATAGTAAGAAGTCTAATTAAAAAGTCAAAATTTGAGAAGAGATGGTCAATTGTTACAATTAAAAGTTCAAGCATCTATTAGACAAATTTTCTTGACTTCAAAGGGGTATTTAGAACTAACCCTAGATTTAATCTTCATATTATTTTAATTTTCTTAATTTTTTTGATTTCTTAAGTTTAAATTCAATGGTTTGCATCTTTGCTTAAATTAGTTTTATTATTTCAACTTGCTTAGACCTACTTAGTTTAATTTGAAGATGTTTTAATTTGCATATTAGTTTAAATTTATTCATATTAGCTTTTTTTTTTCTTGAGGGAAAAAGAGAAAAGTTTTTACTAAGTAGTAAAGTATGCTTCTTCTTTTTTTTTTTCCCTTTTTAGGGAAAAGAAACTAGCATTATGAAATATAAGTTCTACAGCTGAACAACTATTAAAAGGAAAATTCTACAACCAACACTTAATAGCCGAACACATCATCTTTCTTAGTCATAGGTGAGTTAGGTTATTACCTTCGCTTCATAGCATTAGATTGAAAGGAATTACATGAGAGGTGTCCACCATCACTCCAAATAGGTGCATTCAAAGTGAGACTCATTTGAGCTAATGGATGAGTTAGAGTAACCACTACAAGAAAATACGCGATTAACGACGACGAACGTCCGTCGCTGATTAGCGACGGTCAAGTCCGTTTCTAATTAGCGATAGAAAAATAATTTAAATATTAAAAATAATTTTTTAAATTCTTAATTAGTTCTGTCGCTAATCCGTTACTGATTAGCAACGGATTAGTGAAAATAATTTAAATATTAAAAATAATTTTTTAAATTTTTTAATTTTTCTATAGCAAATCTGTCACTACTTAGCAACAGATTTGTGACGAAAAATTTAAATATTAAAAATAATTTTTTAAAATTCTTAATTTTTTCATTGCCAATTAGCGACAGCAAAATAATTTAATTATTAAAAAATTTTAAATTCTTAATTTTTTCCCTCTCAAATCCGTCACTAATTAGCGATAGGACTGTCAATCGGGCTGGGTGAGCCGGGCTTTGCTAAGCTCATTCTGAAGGGTTCGAATAAATTTTCAAGCAAAACAAAATATTTAAGGGAATTAAATTTGGATTGGGCTAACCCGATCCATTGGTGCCCAATCTGGTTGGTTTAGCCCAATTCATATCATTTTTAAAATTTAATTTCAAAAATTTTAAATTATAAATAATATATTTCTTATATTATTAATTTTTAAATTAAAAATTTATTTTTGGAGGAAATCGAGTCGGGTTAGCCTGATCCACATTAATTTTTAATTTTTATTTTAAAAAATTTTAAATATTAATTTATATTTTTATAATTATTTATTTTTAAATTATAATTTATATTTGTTACAAATTCGTAACTAATTAGCAATGAATTTGCGACAATTTTTTTTAAAAATAATTTTTAAAATTAAATTTCTTAGAATTAACAGTAATTTTTATTTTAAAATTTTAAAAATATTATTATCTGTTACAAATGTATTCCTAAAGTTTTTTTTTCGCAAATCTGTCACTAATTAGCAATGGAAAAATGATATCGTTGCAATTAGTGACCCTTTATTTAGATAGGTAATATCTGTCGTTAATCTGTCAAAAATTGTGTCCGTCGCTAATTCAGTATTTTCTGGTAGTGAATTAAGAACCAAGCTGCGTACTCTCTCATTTTGGATTTTGAAAATATAGATAATTTTTGCGGAGTGCAATCCTACACACGGTACGAGTTCTGTGCCGAACCAAAATATCCTGAGCTTCTGGGTACTTTCTGCTTCTGGGAGAGCAAGCCTTTAACAGTTGCTTTATGGGCAGATTGAGGAAAAGCAGAGGAGAAGAGGTTAGGAGAGGACGGTAGAGCAGTTAGAGGAGGGCGAGGTAGAAGATTAACTAGTTATTATATTTGGATAGTCAGTAAGAGGTAAATAAATACTATTATTTATTTCTTTGTTTATGTCTTAGTTGATACCAATTAGATTCTTTTTCCTCTATTTCTATCTACTTCAGATGGAAATGATAGGAAAACTTATTATTGAAACATGCAGATGCAGATGAATTGAAACAAGCAGAGGATGCAGATGAATTGAAACAAGCAGAGGCAGATGAGCAGATATTGAAATATGCAGATGAGCAGACTGAGCAGACAAGGAAACAGAATGCTGGAGGAATTTGAAGTGAAGGCATGCACAATGCAGAATGAAGAAATTATGCAGCATGCACACGTAAGTGTACAACATGCAGCTGCAATGCAAGTTGATGGAGCTGCAATGCAGAGTAAATTAGCAAGCCTAGCAGTCTGCCAGCTAATATACATGAATTGCCAGCTGGGAACTTGGAATTAGTTTGCTGACATGGAGATAGTTGGTTATTTATGTTTAGTGTAGGAAAGGAGAGGTTGATCAGTGTATATATATCTTTGATCATCTTGTACAGAGTAGAGAATTCAATTCAAGTTTTTCTTCTAAATGCAATATTTCTCTTTCTATTGCAATATTTCTCTTTCTATTGTTTTTACTCTCTCGAGTATCATGAACAGAGGATTGAATTCATCATTCAATCATTTCTCAATCATTTTTCATCTTCACTGATTCTTGCATTGGATTGAATTCTTCAATTCATTGTTTTTAACATGGTATCAGAGCATTCTATTTTGCTTCTGCCGCTGTTCTTTTCCATTTTTCAGATTCTTGGTTATCAATCGTAGTTGATCAGTTGCTATTGTGTTTGCACAATTGATTTTGTTTTCTGTGAGTTTGTTGATCAAACAATGGCGGCACATATTGAGTCAGTTCCAACCAATCCTATGTATCTCAATCCAAATGAGAATACAACTCAACCATTGGTACAACCTGTACTTACAGAGAAGAACTACCATTCTTGGAGTCGTGCGATGAAGATGGTATTGATCTCCAAGAACAAATTAGGCTTTGTTGATGGATCAATTGAGCCTCCACCGAGAAGTTCAAGGAACTTCACACTTTGGCAGCAGGTAAACACAACTGTACTCTATTGGCTTGTGAATTCTATGGATACAATTATTGCTCAAAGTGTGATGTGGTTAGATACTGCAAAAGAGGTTTGAGATGATCTGTATGATAGATATTCCAGTGGAGATTCTTATCACCTATCTGATCTTATAGAGGATATTCATAATGTGAGACAAGGTAACAAATCAGTGAATGAATATTACACACATTTGAAGATTTTATGGGATGAGTTGTCTGTTTTAAGACCTTTGCCTAAATGCATCTGTGAGCCTTGCTGTAAGTGTGGAGCAATAAAACAGATGAGAGAATACTATGATACAGAGTGTGTGATAAGATTCTTGAAAGGTCTGAATGATCAGTTCAATAACATCAAATCACAAGTTCTTGTTATGGAACCTTTACCTTTAGTCAGTCAAGTTTTCTCTATGGCTATTAAGCATGAAAGGCAGTTGAATTACATTTCTAGTCAAGAGGTGCAAGTTATGTTAACTCAGCCTGCAGGAAAGTCTGGTAATCAGGAGATGCAATCTACTTTTGTAAACAAAGAAAATGTTGGTGCACGTTTTGGTGGAAATGATAAATATAAAGTAAATGCTGTAGCAGGAAATAGTAAAAGAAATTTTGGACAGAAAAGTATTGTTTGTACATTCTGTGGTAAATCAGGACACACAGTTGATAGATGTTATAGAAAGCATGGCTATCCTCCAAATTTCAAGTTTAGAACCAGAGAAGGCAGCTTTAATGGTAGTGCTAATACAGATCATAGAAAATATGCTATAACTGATGCTTCAAAGAGAAATGTTGTTATTAATCAGACCAGTGGTATGAGTAGTACAGGAATTCCAGATTCTTCAACTGCAGGGATTACTCAAGAGCAGTATGCTAATCTGATGAACATGCTTAAGAGCATTCAATTGCAAGGTGCAGAAATTAGTCCTAGTCAATCTCATGGAGCCAATCAAGCCACTGTTTTGACTGCAAATTTTGACAAACCAGTCAATTACACAGGTACAATTTCTTGTGAAACTACAAAATATTGGATTCTGGATTCAGGAGCTACAGATCATATAGTATGTTCCTTGACATTCTTTACTTCTTTGACTCCTGTTCAGCATGTGTTTGTTAAATTGCCCAATAATCAGACTGTTCCTGTTACTCATAAAGGTCATGTTATCCTTTCTAACAGATTGCAATTGTTAGAAGTTCTTTACATTCCTTCTTTTCAGTACAATCTAATTTCAGTTGATAAATTGATTCAACAGAATCATTGCAACATTCTTTTCCATTCTGCTGGTTGTCTTATACAGGACAATATCACCCTGAAGAAGATTGGTTCAGCTAAATGCTGCAAAGGTTTATATCATTTTGAGGTTACTTGTGATATTCCAAGACATCAGCTTCCTCAATCCTTCCCAACGAGCCAAATTTCTGATGTTTCTTTTCCTAATTCTTCTGTTTCTGGTTTTCATTCTTGTTCTAATTTTGTCAGAAATGTCAATTGGCATTTTAGACTAGGTCATCCATCTGATTCAAGATTGCAATTATTGAAAAACATTTGGCCTGATGTTTCTGTATCCAATGATTGCAAATGTACCATTTGTCCTTTAGCAAAACAGAAAAAACTCTCTTTTCCTTTAAAGGAATCTACTACCACTAGATGTTTTGAATTGCTTCATATGGACATTTGGGGTCCTTATAAGCATGAAACAATATATAAACAAAAATATTTCTTGACCATTGTGGATGATTTCAGTAGATACACCTGGATTTTCTTGATGAAAGACAAGTCAGAAGCTAGAAAACTTGTTCAAGATTTCTGCATTTTTGTTTCAACTCAATTCTCCAAAATTGTTCAGATCATCAGAACTGATAATGGTTCTGAGTTTCATATGCCCCTATTCTTCCAATCAAAGGGCATTATTCATCAAACTTCCTGTGTTGAAACACCACAACAGAATGGATTAGTTGAAAGAAAACATCAGCACATTTTGAATGTTGGTAGAGCTCTAAAATTGCAGTCTAATCTTCCCATTTCTTACTGGGGATTTTGTATTCAGCATGCTGTTTATATAATCAATAGACTTCCTACACCTGTCTTACACAATAAAACTCCATATTCCATTCTCTATGGTAGAAATCCTTCTTTTATTAACCTCAGAGTTTTTGGTTGTTTAGCCTTTGCCTCAACATTAGAACAAAGCAGGTCAAAGTTTGATCCTCGATCTAGAAAGACTGTTTTATTAGGTCTTTCTTCTACCAGCAAGGGTTATATACTTCTAGATTGGACTTCCAGGTCTGTTTTTGTGTCTAGAAATGTTATTTTCCATGAAGATGTCTTTCCTTTCAATACTCAGGTTGAATCTTTTCCTTCAGATTCTTCCAATCTTATGTTTCCTTCTGCACATTTAAGATCTTCTCCAACATTTCCAGAATCAGTACCAGTTGATGTGTCTTCTGATAATATTCCTTCTACCACATCCACACTTAATACTCCTATTCTTAGAAGATCTCAAAGATCTAAAACTACACCACTTTATCTCCAAGATTATGATTGCAACACCATCATTACTACTCCACATACTCTTGACAAAGTATTTTCTTATGATCTGTTATCTCCTGCTTACAAATCTTTTGCATTGAATGTTTCCTTGAATATTGAACCTAAATCTTATGAAGAAGCAGCAAGAATTCCCGTTTGGTAGGAAGCAATGAAAAAGGAAATTGAAGCACTTGAAAGTACTAATACATGGTCTCTGGTTCATTTACCTTCTGGAAAACAGCCTATCGGGTGCAAGTGGGTATACAAGACTAAGTTTTATTCTGATGGTACAGTGGAGAGGCACAAAGCAAGGTTAGTGGCCAAGGGTTATACTCAACAGCTTGGGGTGGATTACATTGAAACATTTTCACCAGTAGCAAAAATGACTACAATCAGAACTGTGTTAGCAGTTGCAGTAGCCAAGGGCTGGTTTTTACATCAGTGTGACATCAATAATGCCTTTTTGCATGGTGATCTAGAAGAGGAAGTTTATATGGCTCTTCCTCCCGGATTTGATGCTGGCAATGAGTCTTTAGTTTGCAAGTTAAATAAGTCTCTTTATGGACTTAAGCAGGCTAGCAGGCAGTGGAATGCCAAATTAACTTCAGCATTGCTTGGTCTTGGTTTTACTCAGTCTAAAAGTGATTACTCCTTATTTGTTAAAGTTGATGACACGGTTTTCATTGCCCTACTGGTTTATGTGGATGATATTGTGCTTACCAGTAATGACTTAACTGCTATCAAATGTGTCAAAGCTTTTCTTCATGATCAATTTAAGATCAAAGATTTGGGGGATTTGAAATACTTCCTAGGTTTGGAAGTGGCTAGAAGCAGCAAAGGATTGAATTTGTGTCAAAGGAAATATACTCTTGATTTGCTCACTGAGTTTGGTTTTCTGGGAAGCAAACCAATTGCTACTCCTATGGAAGCTCATCTTAAGTTAGAGCATCATGATTCCACTGTTTTGCCTACTTCCACTGGTTACAGAAGTCTTGTTGGCAAATTGTTGTATTTGACCATTACTCGACCTGATATTTGTTTTGCTGTTCAACAGTTAAGTCAATTTCTTGATCAGCCTACTGTGAATCATTTAAAGGCAGCTCATAGAGTTCTGAGATATTTGAAGAAAGCTCCAGGTCAAGGATTATTTTTTCCAGCCACTTCTGTTTTACAATTGCAGGCATTTGCTGATTCTGATTGGGCTGGTTGTATAGAAACCAGAAGATCTGTTACTGGTTTCTGTTTCTTCTTAGGAGGTGCCTTGATTTCTTGGAAATCCAAGAAACAATCCACAGTATCCAGGAGTTCTGCAGAAGCAGAATATCGAGCATTAGCTCATGCAGTGTGTGAATTGCAATGGCTGTCATATCTTCTGCATGACTTGCATGTTTCTATTCCTGGTGCTGTTCCTCTTTATTGTGATAATCAAGCAACTGTGCATATTGTGGAAAATCCTGTGTTCCATGAAAGAACTAAGCATATTGAGCTTGATTGCCATTTCACCAGAGAGAAGTATCAAGCTGGCCTAGTCAAACCTTTACCTATCTCTTCTTCTCTTCAGTTAGCTGATATTTTCACCAAGGCTTTGGCTTTTCCTCAGTTCTCTCATTTGGTGGCTAGTCTTGGTTTACAGAATATATATCCTAGTCCAGCTTGCGGGGGGGTATTGAAACATGCAGATGCAGATGAATTGAAACAAGCAGAGGATGCAGATGAATTGAAACAAGCAGAGGCAGATGAGCAGATATTGAAATATGCAGATGAGCAGACTGAGCAGACAAGGAAACAGAATGCTGGAGGAATTTGAAGTGAAGGCATGCACAATGCAGAATGAAGAAATTATGCAGCATGCACACGTAAGTGTACAACATGCAGCTGCAATGCAAGTTGATGGAGCTGCAATGCAGAGTAAATTAGCAAGCCTAGCAGTCTGCCAGCTAATATACATGAATTGCCAGCTGGGAACTTGGAATTAGTTTGCTGACATGGAGATAGTTGGTTATTTATGTTTAGTGTAGGAAAGGAGAGGTTGATCAGTGTATATATATCTTTGATCATCTTGTACAGAGTAGAGAATTCAATTCAAGTTTTTCTTCTAAATGCAATATTTCTCTTTCTATTGCAATATTTCTCTTTCTATTGTTTTTACTCTCTCAAGTATCATGAACAGAGGATTGAATTCATCATTCAATCATTTCTCAATCATTTTTCATCTTCACTGATTCTTGCATTGGATTGAATTCTTCAATTCATTGTTTTTAACACTTATTACCATTAAAACTAATCCTTCTATTACTTTCCCATTCATTTCCTTCGGCTCATAAAAAATTCAATCTAAATATTAAAATTGTACGTTAAAAAATAAAATTATGTGCAAACTGAGGATTGTATGCGGAGTAGCTCCAACATTCAGCCATGATTCATCCATTAGCTTGTGGAAAAGATGTCTGGATTACCATTCTGCTGACTCTCAAAACTCAATCACTCAACCGCAATGGAAATACTATGGGATTCAATACTGGGACTTCCTGTCATTTTGTCATCGTTAACCTGTTCTGACATTGATGCTTCATCTAAAGACTTGAATTTTGCCAGAGAAGCAAGTGCTTGAACAGATTCTTCAATTTTCACGGTACAAGAAACAACTTCTATGAGAAGTGAAGCAACTGTTGCCACTGGAATTATCTCTAGAAGATCCCCTAGCCATGTGTTTGTTTTCAGCAAGAATTTAAGGTTGTCTGCTGCAGTTTTGGCGTTTACAATATGGGAAAAAGTAGTTGATGGTATAGTCATTGTCTTGATTGATACTGCCAATTTCTTTAGAGCTTTGCTAGATTCTTTGCTCATGTTTATGCAAGACACTTCAAATTGGGCTTTAATTTCCTCAGGTGTCTGCGACAAAAGTACAAAATTCAGTAGCCAGCCAATATTGTGTTATCATCAAGGGAAAAATTCTAAGTTCTGACCTGCATTTCCGCCTTAAGGAAGCCATTTAGAGAATCAAGACGGTAGGCACATTCTCTTGTGAGGGCTGCAATTCTCTGGTATTGTGCCCAAGGATGCCGGCACCTGAACCGACCATGCCTAGGCTCCCATCTTGCGAAGTTAATCTGTGAACAAAGTGATGAAAATTGAGTCCTTGATCTCGTAATATTTTTATACGTAGGTCCCTGAAGGTTTCCAACTCACCAGAGGATCCTCCATGGCCTTTGCATTCATGACACTTTTGTATTTCTCTAGCTGAACTTTGGTATCTTTCAGGCTTCCGTCTCCTGATTTCTTGAAGTATTCATCTCCAAAACCTGTTTTACAATCCCAACTAGTATTTCAAGTCTTCCGAAAAAGAGAGAAATTAAAGATATTGCTTAAAATGTGGAGTGAAGGAAGCAATCGCTTATAACATACTCATAAGAAACTTTTATTCTTGAAATGCATTATTCATCTGCTAAGAAAATGTATATACCTTCTAGGAAGGATGCTAGCTTTTCAATGTTATCAGCAACCAGGTTGTGAAGATCTTCCCCAGCCCAGACAGGGAATATTATGATGCAAATAGCCACTGTTGTAGTGCCTCCAATGAGGATGGTTGTGAGTCTAATTAGGGCCATGTCTAGCACCTCATCGTTCAGATAACCCGAGACACAGATTAAGCAGAATGTCAAGTTAAAAATGAGCAGGCCATAATCATATCTTGCCTTCAGCTTTGGAAAGAATCTCACAAATGTCACTGCAGCAGCTGCATCGAGTTCCACATGTTAGTTTTATTACGAGATAAAATCAACTAAAATCGCTTAAATAACGTATATAAAGATCTTCTTACCAATGATGAAAACTGATATCCCAAGTAGTATAGGTTCGAGTTTCTCGCTCCCAGAAAAACTAGCTAATCGATGAGTCCCAACACCAAGTGCACCACCTAGCAGTGTAGCTATTCCTCTATTTATACCTTTTCCAAGGGTTGCTCCTGCAAAAATGTGAATGGAATCAAACTCACGAGTCTTGAAACGATAAAAAGAGTTTCACCATTGGCTATATATGAGCTAATGAAGCCATAAGCTTACCTACAGAGAATTCAAAAACAACTACAACAGTTATGACAGCCCACATTGCAGAAACGCCAAAACCTTCATAGATGGAATCAAAGTAATAGAATAATGATACTAGAGCGATGGCTAATCCAACTTTCACCGAGTGAATAATTCTTCGTGGATCTTCTTGTCCAAGTTCTTTCACATTTCTTGCACCACCAATAATCTTGGATAGCACATTCTCGTATAATCCCTTTATCAAACACCGCCAACGCTTAAAAAATCCATCATTTTCTCCATTTGCCGATGCCATTCCCTTCAAATCTTGACACAAAAAACAACCTTCAACAATGCTGGTTTGGCAATTCAAACCTCCAATGATCAATGTACTTAAAACTTTCTTTTACAAACGCATGAACAATGCATCAGAAAAAGCCTGACCAAGGAGCTACTCAACCAGATGTGCCTGCTAAAACGGTGGGCCCCAAGCCCAGGACATTGAAAATGCTCGCAAGGAAACAGGGCGATATAAATGCGAGATCTATATATGGATTTTCGAGGAACTTTCACAGTGTGAAGGCAAATAATGCAGATCACACAGATATGGTCTGTCTAGGGGGCTGAGTCACCAAACAAGATCACTATTTTATGCATCCCAATTTTCATGGTAGATCAAGAAGCATCTGTGTTTTGTGATTGTGACATCTAGTGCTCTTCTTGTCTGGACTCGGATACTATTATGCGTATCTTCTGGTCCGGGCTGTATTCTAACTATCATTTGGACTTCGGTCGTACGCGTTCCGGTCATTGCCAGCAAAAATTCGTACATATTTTTGTTGGGAACGTTTGTTCAAGAAGAAAACTTTTCATAGCAGAAGGTAAAATGACAACTCAGAGAAAGAGGAAATCATCCGTTTTCGGCAAACCCCTTCGTTTCGGCAGGCAGCAAAGGACGCCACATGGATTTGGAGTGTTTTGGGGAAATCTGTTCTTGTTAGCAAATATTACATAACAAATCGTTGTGGCAATTTTTTTTTAAAAAAAATTCTTTACTTTTTCTAAACAAATGCACTCACATCTTTTTTCACAAGAATTAATTTATACCTAGAAAAATAACACAGTAAAAAATTTTTTTATATGTCTCATTTTCAATGATATTCTTATTATATTGATATGTCCAAGATATTTAACATTTTTTATAAAAAATATATTTCAATATATTATAATATTATCAATTAATAATTAATTTTATTATATATTACTTTTATATATTTAAATTTGATGGTATTTATCAAGTATGACCCATTTTTTTTAAAAAAATAGACTAAAATAACTGGTATTGAAGTGTTGTTTGCATATGGTAATAATACATTTTGATTTTACTTTAATACACCAAATCAAAAGACGTCATTGACGGTCTTAAATTCAATGGCAAAAAAAGAGTAATAATGCCTTTAGAGTATTGCCAATACATTACTGATATATATCTTCCTCTTAAATATTCTTATAGATTGTAGTGACTTTCTTATTTTTCTCAAAGCTGAATTCCCAGTTAAATGGTATGTGGTTATCTGGACCATTCATTCTTTATGTTTTCAATCCATCTTATTAACAGATCGGAAATGGCAATCTACTAATCCGGTAAACCCCTTGACATGTGGCATATAACTGGAGATTCCTTTCATTCTTTTTTTTTTTTTGGAAGGCTTTTCTGTGCTTTTTTTTTTGTCCCGCGATCAATTAGTGCAAATTATTTGTTACGTGTGATTGGATAGAGTTTGGTTTTGAAATTTTCTATCTTGGATTTCAGGGGAGAGAAATTTTTGTGAGAGAAAAAGTAAAATGTGAGATGAAAAATTTGTATTTACTTTCGTGTGCAATCTAATCCAAGTAAAGTCGACTTTTCCTTGCTAAATATAGTCTAATGCTTTTCCTGCAAAAAAATATTGCTTCTTAGTACTAAGCAACATAATTATTTAAACTAACAAACTATTTAGTAGTGGCAGAGTTAGCAAATCAAGTTAATAATTCTTTTTCTAATTTATTTAATTTGGCTCCGGTACATGGTGTATGAATATCACTGCCATCCCTATTATAAGAGCTTTTATTGCGTTGAATTTAGGTATGGGAAAATAGATATTTATTATGACAAATAATCGAGGACCTTTATTTAAAATGATATTGTTTTTAAAAATCAGAACTAAAATGACCGTGTTTGAAAAGAGAAGATTATATAGGACTATAATGCCTTTAGAAATAACGTCATTGACCGAGAATAATAACCGAAATTTTATGGGAATAATGCCATTGTCAATGGCATTTTTGCCGCAAATTCATGGCCACAGAATGTTTGCTCAAATTACAAAGTTTGAGGGGGATAGGGCCATATAGGTTGAAACAGTTGTCAAGCTATTCTGAAAAGGATAAAACCATTGGCAAAAGGTATGGTTAGGATAGAAGGGGGTGGTTCTACAAGCTTGGAATTTCGGATGAGGGATTTGTTGAACAAAACTGGTGGTCGGGTGCCTGTTTCAAAAGCATCGATTGAGTAGTGTGCAATTTGCTTGGAAAATTGGGAGGCTGGTGGGATGGCAAAGCAGAAATTCCATGTAAATTCATGGCCATTTATTGCTTTCAAATAGCAATGACGCCAACTCGCTAACTCAGTTGGCATTCTTTTTAGAGTTTTATTTAGTTTCACCACCCATAATAATATCATTTCTGACAGTGTTATTGACAAATAACGCCTTTCTCCTTAGCGTTATTGCCATATGCAGTCTTCTCTTTTAAAACATGGCCTTTTTAGTCTTGATTTTAAATGAGGTCATTTTGAGTAAAAATTCTATAATCGATCTTTATGGGTCAGTACCCGGTAAGTTCAGCCACTGCCACCTGTTGATGGACTCGTACAAAAATGGAAACTTTTAAAAAAGTTTAAAACACTCTTAAGTATGGTCTAGATTGTGGGCCGTGGACTTTTCCTTTTGCTTTTGGATTGCAAAATAGATAATTTGGGCAGAATGAAAAATAATAGGGAGAGCATCCAGCACTATAAACGAATCTGGGCCGGTAGGAGCATTCAACGAGATGGACCCAATGGACGCCAGTGGACGTTTAGGCAGAAAAAATGGATATCTGCCAATGGTCTATAAGCTGCATTTCCCCCTATCCAAAAGTTGGAAGAGTCTATATGATTAAGAGCCAAGCCCAAAAATAGGGACGTTGACATGGGCTACGAGATAGATTAATATGAATTAAATAATTATATTTAATAGTTCTTTTATTTTTTTTAGGGTGATTTTTTTTAACATTTGTGATAACCTTAAATTTTTATAGATAATACACTTAATTCTTATTAACATGTGACGTCAAAAAAACTTTTAAAAAATAAGGCAAGTTTAAATACATTGAATCATTGTGCGATAATGATACACATGGTGGATTATATATAAATTTTTTAAACTATACACAATAAAAAAACTAATACTTTTATCTCTACTCCTGTCTCTCTCTTTCTCATGTGGACTTCAGGCTCTTGATAGTGGAAGTCCACGTGGAGTTACACCAACACTTGGTAGAACTCCATGTCAAGGGTTAGTGAAACTCACCCACAAAGTTTTATTTTTTAAATATTATTAATAAAATAAATTATATAAATAAATAATTTTAATTCATAATTTTTAAAAGTATGTAACAGCACCTCACGAAACTTGACATGAAGTTTTGCTAGGTATTAGTAGAACTCCATGAGGACTTAAAAGTTCACACGGGACAGAGAGACACTACAAGAAATTTAATTATTTGCGACGGACTATTCCATCGCAAATCCAAAGCAAACTATAAACTGTGACGGAACAATTCGTCGCAAAAATATAAGTCACAAATTTGTGACAGACAGCATATCTGTCGCAAATTTGCGACGGAAACAATATCCGTTGCGAATTTGCGACGGACATAAGCCGTCGCAGATTTGGGACGGATTAACTTCCGTCGCACATTTGCGACGTAATTTATCAGTCGCAAATCGATTTTAATTAATAATTGTAATTATTAAAATTAATTATTAATTATAAATACAATCTAATATGAAATTTTAATTTTTAATTAAAATTTTTTAAAATTTTAAATATAATTATTAATTACAAATACAATTTAATCTAAAATTTTAATTTTTAATTAAATTTTTTAAATAATATTTTTAAATAATTATTTTTAAAAATAAGCATAATTAAAATTAAAAAAATAAATTTAAATAAATATAATTAATCCGTTAAATATCAATATTTTATGTGTACAACATTGAAAAAAATAAAACAAAATCTATGTAACTATAGAAGGCGGCACTGCAAACGGTGGAGGAGGCGAAAGTGGATCTGGAGGCCCAGTCGTTGGAGGATGGTCCTCAGGCGGATCGATCATGTAATCCTCATCAGCCCCGTCTGTCTGCTCTTCAGAATTAGTATCGAAAAAGGAGGAGGTAGTGGAGAAGACAGTAGAGGCAGATGTAGTACCTCGGACATTACTCGCAAATACTGGTCCAAACTAGCAAAGCGTTGCTGGAAATAACTGCGCATCAACCTCTCTCTCTGCAACTGACTGTGAAGAGATACGTACTCTAGATGCGATGTAATCGAGCAAGCTGTTGGAGCAGAGGGCGTCGTGGACTGATATAACCTCCGTCGCAACTGCCAGCAACCTCTACAAATAGGGACTTCTTATCCGTTGGATGCTGAGAAGTCACCGAATCCTGAGACTCCACCTGCAAATAGAGCTCCTTCAAAACGTTGATGCTATCCTACAAATTGTATACATCATATATTTATAACGGTGTCTAATAATAAAATAATTAATATAAACTACGGAGTAATATAATCTGTATACTTACCAACATATGTTGTGATTTCTCACTGATAAACATGCACTTTTTTGGGCCAATCTTATACGTGTGCGTCTCCTCGTACATATCGATGAAGTGGAAGTTTATGGTTAGGATTTGTTAATAATCAATAATTATGACATATATTCATTTTAGTTATCATATATGTTGTGCTAGTATATGTATTAACCTCATCAACACTATATGTTGTAGAACATTATTACATATTATAAATTAGTCATACTTAAAGTTTTAACTATTAGTGCTACACACATATGTAATATACCTTTATATGTTTTTGTATGATGTGTCATTATAGTCAATATGTTATATCAAAATAAATTACAAAGTACATATTCGTATGTGTCTTTATATAAATATTATTAAATATTTAATTAAATAGCTTATTTATGAACACCGTGAGGTATGGCTCACAAAAAACAAATAAGGATGCAAGAATAGGAGGGAAAAAATTAATCCGTTGCAAATCTGCCGCAAAAATTAATCCGTCAAAATTTAAAAATAGAAAAAAAATATTTACATAATTCCATCACAAATAGGTCGAAGATTTGTGACGGATTTGCTACAGAATTCGATCCATCGCAATTTTAGCCACTTATTCCACCTGTAGCTGTTTTGTTATAAATTCGTCGCATATTTGGGACGAAATTTGCCGTTGCAAAATTTATTTTTTCTTGTAATGAGAAAGGGAGATGGAATAGAAAAAATTTAAGAAAATAATTAATATTTTATTATGTATAGTTCAAAAAAATTGTATATAATCGTGTCCACAAAAATTTTAACATTTTTATGAGGTGAGTTACTCCCTCCATTTCAAAATATGAGGCTTTTTAATATTTTTTCTCTTCTAAAAATATTTGGCCTTTTATGATGTTTAAGGATTATTTTTTAAAATTATCCTTAACATAAAATAATTCTTTCATTTTGTATTATATTAGAAGAATTAATATGGATATAATAAAAAATACTTCATATTTTCTTCTTTTTTAATCTATGCAAAATAACTAAAATGCCTGATATTTTAAAAGAGAGAGAGTACTATTGAATCCAAAAAAAGTTTCCACTTGAGTAATTAAGTGACTAATCCATAATTATAATATCGTCACAGAAAATGAAAATCCAACCATCAACTAATTTGGACCAGCTTTCATGCCTTAGGAACAAAATTCGATTTTTTAATTTTTAAACAAGATTTCCTATCTGTATACATATTAATGTAAAGGAGGGTATTACTTTATATGTTAATCTAGACTTTTCCATTTTTAAGAAAAGATGAATTGTTAATTTTAAACAATGTTTGATTAGAATGAATAAGAAAAAACAATTTTAATTAGAAAATGAGTCTATTTCTTAAAATAATATTTGATGATTAATAATGCACGAATTACTCTATTTTATTGTTGCAATACATATACATGTTTATGATTTCTTCTCATTGGGTTTATCATAGCGAACCATGTAATTATTTTAGAAAACGTGAGAATAATATATTTGAGTTAAGAATCTAAAACTTTTTTTTAAACTGAAAATTGAATTATTTTGTTGGGTTTTGATGATGTTTTACTTTGGAATGGAAGAGAGAGATATTAGAACCAATAGCCAAAAGGAGGGTAGAGAGAGAACGTGAACCGGAAAGGAGAGGCAATGTTGGAAAGAAGTGTTGTGTTATGCAAGGATGGAAGAAGAGAGTAGTATTCACATATTTATTTCTATTTTTATATGAATATAAGTTTTTTTTTTGACAGGATGAATATAAGTATCTTAATAATGACTATTTAATATATTTATTACTTATAATACAATTTAATTTTCTAAAATGAATGGAAATGAGACTGGTACTTTATGCATTACAGCCATCTTTCTGTTGGCCTCCTATTCCCTTATTACAATGTTGCAGGCTTTCAAGCTCAATCACTCATATACTATGGAAATATTATGGGATTCAATACTGGGAGTTCTTGTCATGTTGTCATCTTTACTCTCATTTGACTTTGATGCTTCATCTGAAGTCTTGAATTTTGCCAGAGAAGCAAGTCCTGTAACAGATTCTGCAATTTTCACAGTACAATAGACAACTTCTATGAGCAGCGAAGCAACTGTTGCCAATGGAGTTATCTCTAGAACGTCTCCTTTCCAAGGATTTGCTTTCAGCAACAACTTAAGGTTGTCTGCACCTTTTTTGGCATTTAGAATATGGGAATCAGCAGATGATGGAACAGTCATTGCCTTGATTGATGCTGCCAATTTCTTTAGAGCTTTGCTAGATTCTTTGCTCATGATCGTGCAAGATTCTCCAAATTTTGATTGAATTTCCTCAGGTGTCTGCAACTGAAACACAAAACTCAGAAGGGAAAAATGTATGAAATTTTATCATATTTCTTATCTGCAAAAATGTCTATTCTAAGTTCTAACCTGCGTTTCAGCCTCAAGGAGCCCATTTAGAGAATCGAGACGGTAGGCACATTGTCTTGTGAGTGCTGAAATTTTCTGGTACTCAGCCCAAGGATGGCAGTATCTGAACCGACCATGCCTGGGCTCCCATCTTGCAAAATTAACCTGTAAGCAAAGAGAAGAAAATTGAGTCCTTGATCTCAGAATTGCGCCAAAGGATGGCAGTGTATAATGAACCTACATGCACGAAGGTTTTCAACTCACCAATGAGTCCTCAGTGCTCTTTGCATTCATAACACTTTTGTATTCCTCTAGCTGATCTTTCATATCTTTCAGGTTCCCGTGTTCTGATTTCTTGAAAAATTGATCTCCAAATCCTGTTTTACAGTCCAAATTAATAAATCATTTATCACAGCATACTTGCAAGAAATTCTTGAAATGCCTTATTTGTTGAGAAAATGTATACCTTCTAGGAAGGTGGCTAACTTCTCAATGTTATCAGCAACCAGATCATGAAGATCTTCACCAGCCCAGACAGGGAATATTATTATGTTAAAAGCCATTGTTGCAACGCCTCCGATGAAGATGGTTGAAACTCTTGTTATGGCCATATCTAATACCTCTTCTTCCCGATAACCCGAGACACAGATTAAGCAGAATGTCAAGTTAAAAATGAGTAGGCCATAATCATATCTCGCCTTCAGCTTCGGAAAGAATCTCATAAATGTCACTGCAGCAGCTGCACCAAGTTCCGAATTTCAGTTACATTACGCAATAAAACCAACTAAAATTGGTTAATCACTATGAAGAAATATTCTTACCGAAGATGAAAATAGATATCCCAAGTAGTACAGGTTCGAGTATCTCGCTCCCAAAAAGAGTAGCTAATCGATGAGTCCCAACGCCTAGTCCCCCACCAAGGAATGTTGCTATTGCCCTATTTATACCTTTTCCGAGCGTTGCACCTGCATAATGTGAACGGAAATCAAACTTACAACTCTGGAAACGAACTAAAAAAGTTTCACCAATAAAGCCGCTAACTCACCCACAGAGAATTCGAAGATGACCACAACAGTCATGACAGCCCACATGGCTGAAACACCAAAACCTTCATAGACAGGATCAAAGTAATAGACTAAGGACACTAACGCGATGGCTAATCCTACTTTCACCGAGTGAATAACTCTTCTCGGATCCTCTTGTCCAATGTTTTTCACATTTCTTGTAGCACCAACTATCTTGGATACTAGACTCACCACGAGTCCCTCAATCCAAGACAGCGCACTTACTAAGCATCCAGCATTTTCTTGATTCGCCGACGCCATTTCCAGTCAAATCTTGAAAAAAATGCATGCCCTCAAGAATGCTTGTTTGTCAATCTAACCTCCAATGATCAATATCGTACTTAAATGTTTCTGTTACAAAGAGATGAATACTGTATCAGAAATCGTCTGATTAAGGAAGTACTCAACAAAATGTTTATACTGAACCGTTGAGTCCCCTACTCGGTCCATGGAACATATATATAGACAAATCACGCAGAGATGATCTGTTTACAGCAATGAATCACCACAAAAAAAAATAGTAATTTATGTGTCCCAGTTTTGACGATAGATCAACAGGCATTTCTGTTTGGTGAATGTCACATCCGGTGCTGTCTTTATCTTAATTGTAACAGCAAGTGTGTAGATATCAATTGGACTTCGGTCGTACACGTTTTGGTAAACGATGATGGTAACAACTGCTAGGATTTTTTTTTCAAAAAAAAAAATTTGTCTAAGCAGAGGGTAAAGACAAGAGAGAAACGGAAGATATATTTCTTTTTTGAAAAAAAGTCAGCAAAAGACATTAATTTGGATTTTGGAGTGGGTTTGGGGAGATCTGGAAAATAAGATCTTGCTTGGAACCACTACAAAAGCAAATTGGCGTGGGGAACACTGTGGAGAAGATCATTCTGGACAAAGAGTGCAGATGTAGATGGAAAAATTGTCAAATTTCAAAAAATATAGTTCCTCTATTTTAAATATAAAGTATTTTGATCTTATTTTTTCTTATCAAAATATTTTACGTGTTTCAAAAAGTATAATTTCTTTTAATAATTTTTCTCTCATGATTAGTGATCCAACTGTCAAATATTTAAAATCTAGAAATATGTATAAATTATTAATATATTAGTTTGAAATTTTAGTAGGCTACTGGTTTTTTATTAAAAAAATAAATATGAAAGTAGATATTCTATTTCAAACAAATATTAGTCTTGAATTTTGTACTACTATGCATTCTTAAAATTACAGAAAATAGAACATGATACAGTGAAACTAAAAATAAGTAATTTACAAAATTGACGACAAATTTCTCCATTTCACAATATTTCCCAAAACTTTTTAAATTATGGTACTCGAAGTATTGTTTTCATTCTGCCCTTAGGCTAAGTGGGACCTGTGGAAAAAATAGTAGTTTAAATAGTAGAAACATATCAGTAAAATGTTTTGGATCCGAACCACATCTTCTTTTCCCTATTTTTATATATACTAAAAAAAACTCGAACCAACAAATTAGCAGTTATTTTAAATAGAAATAATAAATTATAACAATAAAGAAAAAATAGTCAGTTTAGTCTCGAAAGTTAAGTGTCTAATATATTATAAATTTTAATATTTTTTTTGCTATTTTAATCTCAAAAGTTTTTTTTTGGTAAATAAAAAAGTTAGAATGGGGAGACCAGATGAGCTCCACAGCCTCTATGGAATGTTCGAGTGAGGTGCACAGGTGGAACAGAACAGCTTCCATATGAGAGAAGGCAGTGCACAGGTGGAACAGAACAGCTTCCATATGAGAGAAGTCAAGTGTCTACTCACGCAAGCGCTTTCGATTAATCAGATTCGATCTCTTGACCTCCCAAATAGAAGGCTAAGCTCGTTCCACTGGGCTACCACCTTGATGGTATTTTAGTTTCAAAAGTTAATTGTCTAATATGGTCCTTAATATTTTCTTTTACCGTTATAGTTGCGAAAGAATTTTTAAGTGGCTAACAAAATCTGACTACTACTGCAACTATTGTCATTTTAATCCCTAATGGTAACTGGTGGTTGGACTTTGTTGGCAGTTCGAAAATTCTTTCTGGACTATAATAAAAAAATATTAAACATCATAATATATTAGACACTTAACTTTTAAGAATAAAATAATAAAAAAATATTATATACTTAGACACCTAATTTTCGTAATTAATCTGACTATTTTCTCGACAATAAAAGTAGAAACTTTTGATGACCTAAACGTTCCACAATGGGGTAATAGATTGCCCGTGGGCTCTTGTACATGGACAACTGGGGCGGGGCAAGAGTGGAATTCAACACAGGAGGCAATCTCCAGGGCTGGTGGGCTGCCTAAAATACAAATTTAGGGGTGACAACGAATGGGCCCAATGAATCTATATCTTTTCTATTTTTACCATAATAATATGCAGAGTGTTCATTATTTGTTGAGAATTAAATTACCTAATGAAATCAAAGCCAAAAACAAACTGAAAAACCAACTGCAGAAACCTAATTTGCACTATATATAACTTTTTTTTTTCCCTGAAAAGGTACTCTATATGACTTACAATATGCCTATCTATAAGTTTCTTCATATGTTTAATTACTGTATATAAGTAAAATTGTTTAACTTCAATGGCAAGATACTACAACTAGATTAGATTCACTTGGAATTTTTTTATTTTTTAAAATTAATTCTCTTTTATAAGAATTGAATTTAAGACATGTATAATTTTGCAAGACAGATGCAATTTAGTTTCTAGAAAGGAAAATAGACTGTCTATTACATGAAGTCCGCTGATACATAAAGTCTACTCTATTAGTAGTAGAATTTTGTCCTAAAACAAATGAACATGACAAAGAAACATAATGCTAACATGCCTCGATATTGTATTGTAAACTAAGAGGAACCCTAGGTTACAAGTTTTGCCACTTCAGGCGCAACTTACTGGAGCGGTTCCTCCAGCCTAAGCAGAACCCTCCGGTATATGTTTTATTTTATTTAGTTTCAAGGTTTTGTGATTTTTTTCTTATAATTAATGAAGTTAAATAATTTAATTAGTAAATTCTTTTATTATTTAGTTGTCATAGCAACTAAGCATGTGTTGATTATTTAATTCTACTTATTTTAGTATATTACTCAAGACTTTTCAATTTCTTAATTTAGTAAGTTGGAGTACTAGTTTGTAAGGACTTAATATAAACATGCATTATTTAATTATTTTTAATTTCTTAACTCATTAAGTTGAAGTATTAGTTTGTAAGCCTTAACAACCCAGGGTAAAGAACATCCACACCACTTGACGGATGTTGAAGGTGACTAATATGGAAGGTTGGAAGGTGATACAACAGCTTTTGAAATAATTTACTGAGTATGGATAAATTCTTTGAAATAGAGTAAAGTAGAAAATTCTATGGTTTGTCTAGGGTGCAGATAATACTTTTTTTAAATTTGTGCAGAATAGATTTTCGACCTTTAGAATAATTATTCTATTATGGATGGAATAATTATTCATTCTGTAGAGAATAATTATTTTCAACATATGAAATTTTAACCGTTAAATCAAAATTTGACGGTTAAAATTTAATTTATACAAATTAAAAAAAATATTGTTTGCAATCTAATCAAATCTAAATTTTTTATAACCGTTACACAATGGAGTACTAGATTGTCCGTGGGCTCCCATTTGTTTTTTTTAAGAATGGAAAACTGGCGCAAGACGGCAAGAGTGTGCATTCCCGTACGGGGACGCAATCTCCTGGGTGGATGGGCTGCCAGAAATACAAATTTAGTGGGTTGCTAATGAGTCCGGCCCAATAGGTAAAATTGGGACGTTTCAAATCTTTGGTAGGAAATGAATCTATATCTTTTTTAGTTAAAAAAAAGAAAAAATCTACATTAATCCCTGTCACAATAATTATAGGAACAACAGTTCCCTTGTAACGATTGTAATAACTTAGAATTTTTTAATGAATCCAATGGTCAATTTTTCTTAGACCAAAAAAAAAAAAAAAAAAAACAAGAGTGCCCTTCTTTCTCTCATTTGGAGGCATATATATGATTAGGCCTAGGCTCTTTGCAGCCAATTTGTATCATCTCCTAGCTGTACCGATCCAATGACCTAATTTTGAACTGCTTTCTTAGCCATCTCTGGTGCGTCTAATTATGCCACTAAGAAACTTGTAAAGTATGGTTGAATTACAGCCAAAGCCATCAAATGCTCTTTTAAACTAGTCCACCAAAAGATTTTACATTCTTTTCCCTTTTTGGAAATACCAAAAGACTAACTAGTATTTTTTCTTTCTTTTGTTTTCCTTTTTTCCCCCAAGTTTTCATGCTTTTTAAGAATTAGCAAAAGTGCCCTAAGAAAAAAAGTTTCCAAAGTAGTAGTTTTACCTGTGACTCTGATTTTAATTGATTTTGAGAAAAGCTATAAACATTAGTAGAAAAAAAATACTAAATTGGCAATAAAGATTGCAAAGATAGTAAGTTTTCAAACTCGAGAACTTGTTATTATTTGTTAATAAAATTATTTTTACTTTTCTTCTTCTACTCAAAACTTTTTATTTATTTATTTTTTTGTATATACAAACCATTTTTACACTTGTAGATCTAATGATTACTAAAGAGTGTGGTGGATTTCGGCAAGTTTTAAGGATATTTTTGTCCATTCAATCTCTTCTTTCTTTTAAAATGCTCAATCCACCTTGAAATGGATTCAATTAGACAAAAATATCATGGCCAAAATCCACCAAGATTTCAATAATTTATTAGTTTTGCAAATGAAGAAATAGTTTATTTACATAAAAGGATAATTAAAGTTTATGAGTAAAAAAAAAGTAGAAATGGTTAATTTTGGAACAAATATAACCAATTCCTCCTTCAAATCACAATGTAACACTAAAAATTTTCAACAAAAATTAACATTTTCTTGTGGAAACTTGACATTTTTATCTGGTTATGATCGAATCTAAAAGACTACTATTTAGGTAAGAAACTATGCTATAATTACTTTATCGTCCTTCAGATAATGAAAATTCATTTGTTTAGACCAACTCTCATGCCTAAGCAAAGATCCATTTTCTCTTGCAAGCAAGATTTCCTGTCTATATTAATCTACAAGAGAGTACTGTTTTATATGTCAACCTAGAATTTTCCTTTGTTTAATGAGAGACAAGTCAGTGACTTTGTATTATATTAGATTAGAAAACGAAATTATTAATTACTTCATTTGATTCAAAATATAAGGTTATTTGACTATTTTTCATAGATTGAGGAAAAAGAAAATAATAAGTATTTTTCTTATTATATCTTTAACTAATTCTACTAATATAATAAATAATAAAAAATTTATATTTATTGTAATGGCAATTTTTGAAAAATAATTTTTAAAATTCATAAAAAGTAATATTTTGAGAAGGGATAAAAGGGTCAAAATGTCTTATACCATGAAATGAGGGAGTACTTAAGATGAGATATAAGTTTAATAGTTTGTTCAGTATTCTACATTATCATTAACGTATGTATACATGTTTAACAGTTTCTTCTTTCGGGACTAATTATATAACAAAATGTAACGACAAAAACGCAGCAATCAATCGAATACTTGATTCTATATTTAAGCAATCAAAAGTCCATTATAGGTTTCGAGTAGTAACCATGTTTAATGTAAAAAGAGGAGAGCAAAGGCGTTGGTGCTGTCATATTTTTGTTTGTTTCTTTGATAAGTAGTCCTATGCTTTTCTTTCTTTAAGGGTTGAGTTCAACTGATAAGTAGACAAAAGGTGTGAAATGTTGGTTCATTGTCAAATAGATGCACTATCAAAAAGAAGCTTTAACATTAAAGCAATACACATAAGCTATCATGTGCAAGGCAATTAAAAAGAGGAAACAATTTTAAATCCACAGCAAAAGGCAATTCTGCCTTCCCTTTGTAATTGTTGCCATTCATCTTAGTGGATAACAACACAAATCCCACCCAAAATTTGATGTTTTTTCCATGGTTCATGGTGGTTTGTGGCATGTGAGCCTACTTATAATTTAATTAAAAATGTTTCTTTAATTTAATCATATAGTTTCACTCTGTTTTTTGATACTTTTTTTGCTTCAGATACAAGTTGTTTTTCTTATTTTTCACCAGATTCATTTTTGGAGTGTTCATTATTATTTGGTCAGAATTAAATGCCTAATGAAATGAATGCAAAAAACAAGCTGAAAAACCAAATGCAGAAACTAATTTGTACTACTATATATGACTTTTTCTTCATTTTTTGAAAACGGTACTGATTTATGTGTGTCTATTATGCTTAATTAGTGTGTCTAACTTAAATCGTTTAGCTTCAGTCACATGATACTATCACTAGATTAGATTCACTTGAATTTCTTCTTTTTATTTTTTTAAAGAACTCATTCAAGAGAATTAAATTAAATTAAGACACGTATAATTTTGCAAGACGGATATAGTTTAATTTGTGAAAAGTAAGATTAGTTGTCCACTACATAAAGTCTACTTTATTGGCGATAGAGTTTTGTCCTAATACAAAGAACATGACGAACAAACATAATGCTAACATGAGCTTGATATTGTATTGTAAACAAGGCGATTTATTGTTTGTAGTCGTTATTCTATATCTGAGAAACAAGCAAAAAATGCACTTAATTTCCAATATCAAGGAAACAGGGTCCAGCTCTGGTCCTGTTGCCTAACTTCTGTGGTAAAGAGAGCGTGATAGAAATGTCAGAGATCCTGAGACATCGAATGGTATAAAATTCCATAACACCGTGTATTGTCTGCTGAGTAGTAAAACTTTTCAGATTTCAACAGATAAAAATCCATGCCAGAACTCTTCTTTAAACTTACATTAAGTTCAAATGGTATAGTTGTGATTATTTACTAGTTTTTTGTGTCATATGTCTATTCAGGAATTTCGTCCAGTGTTTGGATGATCATCAGAGTGTTGGGACGAGGGTTGCTGCTCTTGAATGGCTGGAGATGTTCCATTGATGGAGAAAACTACATGAGGACAATCCTTTTCTGCAATCTGTTTAGAGGCAGATATGCTTTCTTTGCCTTTTGGTACATTCATGTCGGGGCTACTAAACTTAGCAAGTAAAGCAAGCTCGTTGACAGACTCAGCAATGTCCTCCACACAGATTACTACATCAGTTAGCAGAGATGCAACTGCTGCAACTGGTATCACTTGCAGGAGGTTAATGTCTTCCAATGAGTCCGATTTCAGTAGTGATCTGAGGTTCCAAGCGGCAGTTTTCGCCGTTAGAATGTGTGGATTAGGAGAGGATGGTCTTGCCATAGTTCTGATGGCAAGTGCTAGTTTCTTCATTGCCTCCCCACATTCCTGGCTCATTTTTGCGCATGGCTCCTTTGCCATTTCACAGATCTCTTGAGGTGCCTGGAACAATAGCAGAGAAATATGTGAATTAGAAGGCAACATAATCAGAAGACTAGTAATTTTCTGAAAAGCAGCAGCAGTTTTAAGTGCTAAACAAGCACCAAGGCAGTACTTTAATCTCAGAATTTAGGTAGCCATTAAGGGCTTCAACCCTGAAGGCACACTGTCGAGTCAGAGTTCCGATTTTCAGGTACTGCTTCCATGGATGTCGATACAAGAATTCTCCGTGACCTGGTTCCCATCTAGCAAAATTAGCCTGAAAAAGAACAGAACTCGTATCAGACAAATCTTAATGGATGCAACTGAGAAGATAAAATACTCATAACTGACACCATAGCTCTGCTCACCAAGGTTTCTTCACTGCTTTTCGAATTAAGAACAGTCTTATATTCAGCAAGAGAAGACTTCTTATTCTTTGATTCTGCATTATCTGATCCTTTGAAGTATTCCTCTCCAAAGCCTGAAAGTAGATAGCAGGCATAATGAGGATGGGAAATGTACATTTACGTCTAGCAAACTGCACTTTTGGGATAAACTGAAAACTTCACCTTCCAAGAAATTCCCAAGTTTCTCAATGTTATTAGCTACAAGATTATGAAGATCTTCACCTGCCCAAACTGGATACACAAAAATTGACACCAGAATGCAGGCAGAGGCACCGATGAATATGGTCGAAAGCCTTTTTTGTGCCAAATCTAGTATTTCATCACTTCGTAAACCAGATATAGACACCAAACAGAAAGTGAGGATGAAAATTAATAATCCGTAGTCATATCTAGCCTTCACACTGGGTAAGAATCGCAAGAATGTGGATGCCACAGCTGCAATTCACAAGAATAAAATATAAGTTAATACTGATGCAGTGACAATTAAATCAAAAACCAATGCAGCAGTGCATACCTTGTAGAAATACAAATAGTCCTATTAATATTGGTTCGCCAACTTTTCCTGTCTTGCTAGCCAAATGCTGTGCTCCAAGACCTAATGCACCAGCAGCTAGCGTTGCTAATCCCCTATTCAAGCCTTTTCCAATTGTTGCACCTAAAATAAATAGATACAATCATATTCAGCACCCTTGAATCTTGATCGATAATGAACGAGATTTTTTTTCCCCCTGGTTCAGAAGATGAGGTTAAGGTGGTTGTAGCTTTACCTACAGAGAACTCAAAAACAACGACGACGGTCATCACAGCCCACATTGCAGAGACACCAAAACTACGGTAAAGTGGCTGAAAATAGTAGAAGAAAGAAACTAAGGTTAGTGCTAGTCCTACTTTCAGTGAATGGATAACTCTTCTAGGATCATCTTGTCCAAGCTTCTTTGTTTTACTAGCAATTTCAGCCACCTTACGAACCGGTTTTTCAGGCAGAACTTTGCACCACCGTAGGCGTGCAAAAAGACCTCCTTTCTCTTGGTTTCCTGACTCTATATCCATGTTTAGATGAGCTTTAAGCAACAAATTTGATTTGCGTGAACCAAAGAAATCTGGAGGAGAATTTAGATGAAGAGTCAAGAAGCTGCTTTGTTGATTTTCTCCACAGATCATCACTAATTTATAAGCAGAGAAAGCATGTGGATGGATGGTGACATAAAGAAAAAATTTTATATATTTTTTTAAAAAAGGATGTGCTGAAACATGTACCGAATCCTCTATGTACCATGCAAGTACATAGAAAGTTCAAGAAAATGAAGGGCTTGAAATCACTAGGTGACAAAAGTGGGGTTCTTTCTTTTTGTTTAACTATCTTCTTACCCATGACAAAATGGTACAGGTCAAGTAATGAGTGGTCTTACTTGCTATTTATCCACGTAGTTTCCAGTCATTGTGACTGAGGAACCATACCACCAATTCAACCAAAAAAAAAAAAAAAAAAAGAAGGACAAAGAAATATACCACCAACATGGTCACCTATTCTTAAATCACTAACAGCTCATTTCAGTATCACAAATTCAAACTTCACTAATAGCATAGAACTCACTACTATGTAGGTATATTATGAGTTAGTGGTAGCCAACTTACTTGATGCACTAGTGTTCTTGTTGGGTTGTGGTAACTAAGTTGCGTTTTCAGCAAGCTACGATGAAAAGAAACATTCTACACTGGTTAGATGCTCCTTACTTAACCATAACAAGATGTAACCCCATCTAACCTTTCACCTTGCCAGAAAACAAAAGGAAAAAGGGAAAAAAAATCCACTATTAATCATCTCTAGCGAAGAGAGGGGGCTAAATTTCCACTATTGAGCAACCGTTACCCACAAACTGCAGCGCATAGATCCTGAAGTAAAAGCAAAAATGCAGCTGGCAGGTTTCCCTTTGATAGCAGGTATATTTCATGGCTTATACATTACAATTCTTAGGATTCGTACCAGAAGGACAGATGGAAGTCAATTGGTCCACTATAAAGTCTATGAAGATTTCTTCGGCAAATTAGATGGATCCATTGAATTGTTACTATGATCTGTTATGTTGATAAGGCTATATTTTTTAATACAAATTTCACTATTTTTTACTTAGTTTTGATATAAAAATAATTTAGTTAATATATCTGAGAGTCAAATTCACTTTAAATTTTCAAATTATTTATTTAGACTCTATAATGTGACTTTAAGAATTTAATTACTAGAATGTGATTAATATGAACTATTCTCTGTTGATATTTTATGGTAGGTTTTACTACATTTTTCTTTTCATACATTTTTTTGTAAAAAATTAAGGAAGGAGATTATAAAAGATTTGCTAAATTTTAGGATCCAATCAAAGAAAATTGGTTTTGGCATAAGATTTTGAAAAATAAAAGAAATAGGAAAGAAGATTGAATAGGAAATCTGGGTGGCCGAGGGAACAGAGTCACGAAGCATCCTGACGAGTAAAGACTCCTTCGACAAAATTGAATTTTGATTACTAAAGTTTGAAATATTTAAATTTTAAATTTTGAAACTGAAATTAAAATGGAAAAATCTAAATTTAAATTTAAAAATTAATTAATTAACATATGATGATTATTTATTATTGAACTCTGAAATTTAAAAATTTGTATTTTTATTTTTTGCTCAAAAATTCTGGAAAGAAAGATTTTTTACTCTCATAATTTTTAGAAATATTACATTGGTAAAAATAAAATTTTAAAAAATTTTAATATTGATGAAGAATTAATACTAATTTTATTTAACAACACTTTTTCAATAAAATATTAAGGTTTGATAACTTTGTAATTGTATAATTTTCAATTAATAATATTCATTAAAATATCAAAAAAATTGATAAAGTATTAAAATTCTATTCAAAAGTAAAAAAATTACAATAATTTTTATTTTGAAATATTTATTCGTAATTCGTTTTATTAAAATAAAAAATATATAAAAGGATATAATGGTAGGATAAATAATCAACATATTCAGATATCAAACTTAAGTTACTTTCATTAATTTTTGTTATCAAATCGACTTAATTTAATAAGTACTTATCAATTAATTTTAAGTGTAAAATTAGGTTATCATCAAACAAGGCATAATTCGAAAATCAAGGAAATGACACTTGACTCACTAATTACTCACCTAGATACTAGTTCATGTTTTTTGTACAATAAGTTTTTGGCGATGTTATCGAGGAGTATTAATTAATATCATATAATTATAAAAAAATCCTAAGATTAGGCAATTTTTATTGTTTTTCTACTTTTCTTTGTTTGGCTTTTTTATTTGATTTTTTTCTTTATTTTATAATATTTTCTCCTTTAAAAACCCCAGAAAAAATTCTTGGTTACTTTGAAGGTTTTCTGATTATTGCTTGTTTAGCTTTTATTTCCTTCTTTGAATCATATTTTTGCATGAACACTAGGAGCTTCGCTAGACCACAAGTATGTAATGATAATTTGGAAGCTACTGTCATAAAAAATAGGAGAAAAGTTAGGGATGCTAAAAATAAGCAACTAACTCAAAAACAAGTGGGTTTATTGTGGTTGAAAATACAAATAATGAGTTAATACCAAAACTAGGTTAGTTACTGGGTGGCCACTTGAAAGGACTATTTCTCATTACCCTTCATAGATCAAAATGCGTGAACGACTTAGTGGTCGTTCTTACTACTACTTCCTTGATAGGTATAGTGGGTATTTTCAAATTGCTATGGGGCCAGAAAACTAAGAAAAAACTACTTTCACATTTGGTATGATACTTTTGCCTATAAAAAAAATGCCCTTTGGATTGTGTAATTCTTCTACCTCCTTTCAAAGATGCATATGCTTGCTATTTTTCTAATATTGTGGGACAATTTTAAGGAAATATTTATGGATAACTTTGTTGTCCATGACTCCTCTTTTAACATAGATAAACATCTCCAATGTGAAGAAACTGATTTATTATTTAATTGAAAAAAAAAGTCACTTTATGACTCATTAAGGAATAGTGTTATGCCATAAAGTATCTCAAAAAGGCATTGAAGTAAATAAAGCTAATGTAGAGAAAATTGATAAATTAGTATCACATACTAATTTTAAAAATTTAAGAGATTTTTAGGTAATGCAAACTTTTATAGAATATTTATTAAGGATTTCTTAAAAATTTAAAATCCCTTATAAGTTTATTAGTGAAGGATGCTGCATTTAATTTTTCAAATGAGTATATGATTGTTTTCAATACTTTAAATGAAAATTTGACTTTTGCTCCAAATTGGAATTTACCTTTTGAATCAATATGTGGTCCAAGTGATACTATTGTAGGGGCTATCCTAACTCAAAGAAAAGATGAAATATTTTGCGCCATTTATTATACTAGTCACACATTAAGTTCTACACAATGAAGTTATGCAACTATTGAAAAAGAATTTTTGGCTTTTTTTAATATTTGATAAGTTTCATTCTTACTTGATTGCTACTAAGGTTATTGTTTGCACTGACAATTCTGCTTTGAAATATTTGTTAAGTAAGAAGGAAACAAAGCCAAAATTACTTAGGCAGATTGTGCTACTTAGGAATTTGACATGACGATTATAGACAGAAAAGGATCATAGAACGTGATAGCTGACCACTTGTCTAGGTTGCAACTTGAGGATGGAGATGGAGGTGAATATAAGCAACCACCTCTTCATACACTCCCCAAAGGCTACTCTTGAATTCTCTATCTAATTCTACTCCTATCCTTTATTCTATTATAAGTAAGTCACCTTGGTTAGCGAATATTACTAATTATTTGGCAAGTATGTACTTTCCTCCTCATTTTAATTATCAAGAGAAAAGTAACTTTTTTATGATATGAATTTTATTTGGGTGATTCTTACTTGTTTAAAATTTGTGGTGATAATATTATAAGAAGATATGTGCCTTAATGAGAAATCAATGATGTATTATTCCAAAGTCCAAACATGATAGTAAGACAGGCAGGGCATTTTGGGATGAAAAGAACTGCATCTAAGGCTATAGAACATGGATTTTGTGGGCCTACTTTGTTCAAGCATACTAATGATTATGTTAGGAGATACAGTGAATGTCAAAGCGTTGGAAATATTTCCAAAAGGAATGAAATCCCTTTAAATTCTATTCTTGAATGTGAATTTTTTTATATTTTGGCATTGACATTTAAAAGACGTTTTCCGTCATCCATGAATAACAAATACACTCTTGCAGTCGTTTATAAGGGTGTTCACAATTTGAAGAAATTTAAATAATTGAATTAAATTGAATTTTAATTCGGTTTTTGGTTTCAGGTTTCTCCAAAAGAAAATGGTTTAGTTTGGTTATGATATCTAAATAAAATTTTGGTTCGGGTTTCGGATTGGTGATTTTTCAAACCGAATCAAACCAAAAACTAAATCTGATGCATATAGATACAAATGGTCCAATGGGAGCAAGAATTTCCAGGAACATTTGGAACATTTCGTTTCTGAGCATAAGAGCCGCTTTCAAGTAATGTTTAAAATTGTTCGAATGGTGTAATCATCAACTACTGACGTAGGTAACAGACCCAAAGCAATTTGATTATAATTCAATTCGTGACGATCATAA
Source organism: Rauvolfia tetraphylla (assembly GCA_030512225.1). Lineage (NCBI taxonomy): Eukaryota > Viridiplantae > Streptophyta > Magnoliopsida > Gentianales > Apocynaceae > Rauvolfia > Rauvolfia tetraphylla. The sequence goes on from JAJQKT010000062.1 coordinate 4,568,968, forward strand.
CTTGAAAAAAATAAATTTTTTTAACTTCAATTGAATATGCACTTTTTATTATATCTATATTTTGCATAATTGTGGATTAGATTTTTTGTTTTCAAAAATTCAATTTTTTCCAAATCGAATTTCTCCAAAAATTTAGTTTGGAGAAATTCAATTTTAGTATTAATTAGGGTTGGTTTGGTTTCTAAAAAAATTTTAAAAAACTGAAATTTCTCTAAATTATCAAACTAATTTTTATTCAATCCAAACCGATGAATACTCTAGTCGTTTATTACATTTCAAAATAGGTTTAGACTATTGCATGTCCTACTAATGATGCTCAAGTTGTTACTAAGTTTTCAAAGGAAAATATTTTTTATGAATTTGGGACTCGTAGAGCATTAATTAGTGATGATGTCACTCTTTTTATGAACAAACAACTCGACAACTTGTTAAAAAAAATAGAGTGCTTTATAAAATTGCAATCCTCTTTCACCCACAAACTAGAGGTCTCAAAATAGATAATTAAAGAGAATTTTGCAAAGACTTTTGGTGCCTCTAGGAAGGATTGCTTTTTGAAGTTAGACGATGCATTATGGCATATATGACCAGATGTAAGACCTCTATGGGAATGTCTCCTTATAAGGTGTATTTGGAAAATCTTGTCATATTCATGTGGAACTTAAGCATACAAGATATTGGGCTACAAAATTTCTAAATTTTGATCAAAATGCAATAGATGAGAAGCATCTGCTTCAATTGAATGAATTGGATAAATGAGGGCTGAGGGGTTTCGAACTGATTTTAAATTGATTTCTAAATTTACCAATTTTAATTCATTTTCTAAACTCTACACTCTAGAACAGTTGTAAATTGGTTTCTATATGGTTCCAAAACACTAAAGCGATTGCTAATTGGTTTCAATCTGGTGGCCCAACCCTAGATCGGTTTCTATTTAGTTTCAAGCACAATATTTAATATTAAGAGTTGTAGATTATAATTAATATTTATAACTTTGCATCCTACACCTTTGGTGAATTTAAATGAATTACTGTGATAAATATATAATTAGTTTATATATATATATATATATATATATATAACATATTTGTTTTGTATTTACTTATGTCAAAAATATATATTGATCTATACATTATATAAGTATTATCTAATATCATATACATAATCTATAGTTAATATTTGTATAAATATATAAGTAAGTAAATAATAATTATATATAATGCTAATATATTTTATTTATATATAAACAGTTACAAATTTTTTATTAATTGATAAACAAGCTTAATAATATGAATTTATAACCTAATAAAAAAGAGAAATGAATCAATAGCAATGTTTCATTGAAAATGAGATTTATTAAAATTTTCAAATTATTTTTTCATTTTGTTAGTTTAAGGATATATTCTATATTTATTTATTAATATTAACTTTCAAGTATGAAAATCCAACTAAATTTACATAAAATTAAAATTTTTGATGATATTTTGTTTTACTTCCTAAATTTATTAATAAAAATAATATACTAAAATATAATACAATAAATTGTATCTTATAATATTTTATTTCTCTAAGGTCTATTATATATAAGAGTGTTTAAAAAATAATTTATCATCTATTATTTAAAAAATAAATAACATATATTATTAATTTAAAAATATAATATATACATATATAATATAAATAAAATAATTACAGAAAAATATTGCAAGAGCAAGCTTATGGTTCCCATACTAGCAACGTGGGTTTTAACCATACTATCTGCAAATTTATGGGCTTTATTAGTGTGTGCATGCATGTATCCAAGCCTAACTGTTAATTTGGGTGGTTTCTCCGAGTAACCAAAATATTAACTATGTACTTGTTTCCTAAAAGATCAGTTTTTTTTATTTCATTATTTATTTCTTCAAATCGATTGTAATTTAGTTTTTAAATAAAATTTTAACTATTTACTTATTACCCGAACCAGTTTCAAATCAGTTTTTAGTTTTAAAAAATTCAGTTTCAATGTGGTTGCAAGGTTGGTTGCTATATTTGGTTAAAAAAGTTACTTTTTGAGTATCGGTTGCAAATCAGAAACCAACATTATTTGATCACAATCACCGAAGTTGTGACCGATATTATTCAAATTCAAATCGGTTTCAAATCCTAATTTTGAAATCGATTTGTTAGTTTCAAATCTGTTACTTTTTTTTGTAGTGGCTAGAACAATCCAAAACTAATTCCACTACAATTGATAATGAAAAACAAGACTGAGGAGAAGCTGCTCAATTTCTTGAAGCTAATCATATAGGATTCACTAGGGGGTCTAAATTCTTAGAACTTGAATTGAATTGAAAGAATTGGAGAACCATCCTTGGACATAGACCTTAAAGCTTTGCCTCCCCATCTTCAATATGTGTTGTTGAATGATGACAAAACCATATCTATAATAGTTTCCTCCTCACGAAGTCAATTAGAAGAAGAGAAACAAGTAAGGGTACTTAGAGAACACAAGAAAGCTTTTGGTTGGCAAATGGTTGACATTAAAGGCATTAACCCATCAATTTGCATGAAGAAGATCCTAATAGAACAACCACACAAGACCATTGCAACCTCAAAGAAGACTAAATCCAACAATGCAAGAATTGGTTAAAAAGAAAATAATTAAACTACAAGATTTAGGAATAATTTACCCAATTTCTTATAGTGAGCGAGTAAGTCATGTCCTAGTTGTACCTAAAAACAGTGAGTTTATATGGATGATAGTTATTCTACTTTTCTTTGTTTGATTATTTTTTATTTGATATTTTCTTCACTTTGAATATTTTCTCCTTTAAAAAACATAAAACAAATTCTTGGTTAATGTAGAGATAATTGATAAATTAGTATCACATACTAATTTTAAAATTTTAAGGAGATTTTTAGGTAATGCGAACTTTTATACAATATTTATTAAGGATTTTTAAAAATTTTTAAACTCGCTTATAAGTTTATTAGTGAAGGATGCTGCATTTAATTTTTTAAATGAGTGTATAATTGTTTTCAAACTTTAAATGAAAATTTGACTTTTGCACTTATACTAGTTGCTCCAAATTGGAATTTACCTTTTGAATTAATGTGCGGTGCAAGTGATACTATTGTAGGGGCTATCCTAAGTCAAAGAAAAGATAAAATATTTTGCGCCATTTATTATAGTAGTCACACATTAAATTCCACACAACGAAATTATGGAACTACTGAAAAAGAATTTTTGACTATTTTTTTTAATATTTGATAAGTTTCGCTGTGTGGTATTCTATTCTTGAAATATTTCTAAAAGGAATGAAATACATTTAAATTCTATTCTTGAGTGCAAAATATTTTATATTTGGGCATTAACATTAAGTGAATAACAAATACACTCTTGTAAATGTTTATTACGTTTCAAAATAGGTTGAAGCTATTGCATGTCCCACTAATGATGCTCAAGTTGTCACTATGTTTTCAAAGAAAATATTTTTTATGAATTTGGGACTCTTGGAGCATTAATTAGTGACGATGCACTCATTTTATGAACAAACAACTTGACAACTTGTTAACAAAATGGAGAGTGTCTTATGAAATTGCAATCCCTATCACCCATAACTAGTGGTCAAGTAGAGATCTCAAATTGAGAATTAAAGAGAATTTTGGAAAAAAACTATTATTGCCTCCAGGAATGATTGATTTTTGAAGTTAGATGATACATTATGGGCACATAGACCGCATGCAAAACCCCTCTAGGAAATGTCCACTTGTAAGTTAGTATTTGGAAAATCTTGTCATCTTTATGTGGAACTTGAGCATACAGGATATTGGGCTACAAATTTTCTAAATTTTGATCAAAATGCAATAGGTGAGAATTATCTACTTCAATTGAATGAATTAGATGAGCTTAGGTAACACTCTTACTGTTTGGTACACTGGAATGGAATGACTTTTCCTACTTCTTTTTCTATTCTAGTGTCTGTCTGGTAAGTAAAATTGAAATAAGAATGAACTTTCCTGTGGAAAATCCATTCCAGAAAAAAGTAGGAAAGATCTTTCCACACCAAAAACTAAGGAAAGGCATTTTCAGGAGAAGTAAGAAACCTAAAAAGAATGCTTCTGACTACTTTACTCACGTTCAACGATAATAAACTTAACCCAGTCATAGACTTCATCAGTAGAAGAACAGTTTCTAACCAATGTGCGAGCTTTAATTCACAAAATAATTTCTAAGGTATGCAATTTATTTTTTATATTTTTATAGCATTTTTATGCCTTGATAGATGTTTTTATTCTATGGATCAACTTTGAATATTTTAGGGATGACATATATTTAATACCTTATTGATATCATATTACTAGTAAGGTATTTCAGTCATATCTTGTAAAAATTTATTCCACTTGGACACTGAATGATATTTTTACCAATCACAAATAATAAATCACTATTCTATTATGACTTTTTCTTATAAACAACGGAATAGAAAAATGATTCCATACTTATTCTGGGTAGAAGGCAAAATTATATAAGGAAAGGACTAAGTCGTTGCATGAAAACAATATTATGCCTCAAGATTTTTACATTGGCCAAACAGCCTTGTTATATAATTCTTGTTTGAGGTTATTTCCAAGAAAGAGATAGTCTAGCCCTTTTGAAGTAACACAAGTTTATCCCTCAGCTGCAATTGAAATTCAAGATAACACTAAGAGGAGATTTATGGTGAATGAGCAATGCCTTAAGCATTATTTGGAGGGCTCAAACAAGCTATTTGGGGAAGGAAGAGAGTAAGCTTCTCAGTCCTACTCTAAAAAAAATGAGCATACCAAGGAAGCCAAGCTCAATGAGAAGCCTATATTTTATACATAAATTTCACTATTTTTCTCTCTTTTTTTTGTATAAAAATTTTAATTGATATCTTTGAGAGCCAAATTTTTTCAATTTCTCAAATTATTTATTTGACTCTATTATATGACTTTTGGAGTTTAATTGCTAAAATTTTATGAATATGGAGTATTCTATATTGGTACTACATTTTTCTTTCCATACTTTTTTGTAGGAAATTGGTAGAGGAAATCGTAAAAGATTTTCTAAATCTCAAGATCCAATCAAAGAAGATTGATTTTTAGAGAAGGATTAGGGGGAAAAAATTGGAAAGAAAGACTCCATGATTGAATCTCGGCCAAGGAAACTAAAATTTTAAAAAAAGAGAAAGAAGAGAAGTTAGCAAGGACAAGAAGTCTCGGCCAAGCAAGAAGAAAAAAGAATTAGAAAAGGAAACAAGATTTTCTCTTCAATGGGTTCTGGGATATTAATTCCAATTTGGAATCTTTCTCCTTGTAGGAGGTTGGGACAAATAATAAAAATAAATTTAACTCAATAATATTAAATCACAAAATAAATGATCCACACTACCAGAATTATAAAAGTGTCTTTCTCAAAAATATCAGATTGATAAAGTAAAAATTTATTATAACCACTAATAAATAAAATTCTAGCAATCAAAAAATATAAAAATATACTAACACCAGGATTTACATGGAAAACTCTAAAACGGGTAAAAACCACAGGTCAAATATTGACTGAAACATCCACTATAAAATAGGGTAACAAATTCTTCTTCTAGATATACTAGAAGGTAACACAACTATCCTCACCAAACCAGGTGGATATCAAGAAAAGAGATGAAAATAATCTCACAAGAAAAATGGTAAAACCTCACTCTTTTATCTCTACCTTTCTCTTCTCTCTTTTCTTTCCTTATCTATAGTGCACTTTTTTCTTCAAAATTGTTTGCTATTTATAGTTGCAATTCAGCTACCGTTGCCGAAATCTTTGCAACAACATTTTTTAATAAGCAGTATTTGTTGAAGAAAAAAAAGATTTTGTAGCCATTCTAGATAGCTTCAATTGTCGATTGAGTTAAAAAAACAACAAATCTCCTCCTTTCAGCTCATTGAAAGGAGAAAATTAAGTATTCAGATAAAAAGATATATCATTCATTGGGACTAGCAATAGGTAAAAAAAAAGAAAGGAGAAAATTAAGTAAAATATAATAAATGAATAATAAGGAAGATATGAATGAATTGAATGTGGTTGTTTGGTTTAATTTTATTTTTATATATTTATAAGTCAAGTTATACACACAATGCACTAAGGTACTTATAGGTTTAGTTATTTCAGGATGAGATGTGAAAAATAAGGGTTTATTGTCTAATTTTAAATAAAAGAATCACGATTGTATACCCGTCATGGAGTGTCAATAAGAAGTTTCTAGAGAGTTGAGTTATTATGTCTATATCCATCTTTTCCTCCTAGAGTTTTCATAACTGGATTTCATTAGTTTTGGAATTGCAGTCTATTTTGATTTGATTAAGTTGCCCAAACTTATATATGTGATAGTTATTGATACTTGTTTGTAGAATCTCAAGATTGATAGGGATACAAATTCTTTGTTTTCTCATTCTTATGATTTGTTTCTTTTGCTCAAAATGCTAAGTGGAGGTAATTGATAAGGCTATATTTTCTATATAAATTTCATTATTTTTCACTTAGTTTTGCTATAACAATAATTTAATTATTATCTTCGAGAATCAAATTCTTTTCAAAGTATTTATTTCAACTCTATAATGTGACTTTTGAAATTTAATTATTAAAATGTGGTTAATATGAAATTACTCTCTGTTGATATTTTATATTGAGTTTTACTGCATTGTTCTTTTCACATATTTTTTTGTAAGAAATTGAAGACGAAGATCATAAAAAATTTTCTAAATCTCAAGATCAGATCAAAGAAGATTGGTTTTAGCATAAGATTTTGAAAAAAAAAAAGAAATAGGAAAGAAAATTTAAGAGGGAATTTTGGGGGCCAAGGAAACAAAGTCACAAAGCTTCGTGACTCGGGAGTAATTTGGAAATCAAGAGAACAAAACTTGACTCACTAATTACTCAACGAGACACTAGTTTATTTGTTAGGGTTTTTGTGCATCATATCCATTGCTGTTCCTTTCTTACTGCTTCATCTGCACTTCTATTCAAATTTCGGCACTGCATCTGCGTTAGACAACATACTTAACATTCGCGATGTTGTAGCGGTTGTTATAGATTGTCATGTATCATTCTTGAGTTATGTGTCTAATATTCTATCTCCTTGTTTGATCAAATTTGATCTTGCCCTAATTATTTCTGTTAGCATTCATGATTTTTGCTAGCTTTCTGAATGCCAATTTAAGAAAATGACAACCTTTACTGTGAACAAAAAGGTTCTTCAAATCTTGACCACATCCCTCTTTCCCAAAGAAGAAAAATAAAATAGGAAAAAGATAGCATCAAAGAAAGATGAGAGTTTGTCCAAAGCTTGACTGTTTCCCGCTCATCACTGGATGTTCAAGAGCCTTCATGCTAAAAAGATGCTGCAAATGGTGGATATTTTCCTAATCTTTGGGTAGTTCTCCTCAGCTATTTGCGGAATCGGGCGTTTACGTGGCAAAGTATATTGTAGCAGACACAGTCAGTAACAGAACTTGAGAAAAGTTACGTTGGATAAAAATTATTTTTGTCATTTCTATTACTTAGAAAGTTCCACAATCTTCTTGACTTGAAACAGAAACTTTATGATAAGAGAGTATCTCCAAGAAACATATATCAAAAGGCAATATAACAAATTTTGAATAATTACTTGAGGATATGCAAGAAGTAATTTGAAAGATCTTGATAATTTTTTTGCCTTTTTTGCCCCCTAACCATTTCAGGTCTCACTTATTCTCTTACAAATAATTTAATTCTACAATTCTCAATATAACTCGACTAAAAAAAAAATCAATTCAATCTCACCTACAATTTTAAAAATTTAATAAAAGGAGAACTGACCCCTAGATCCACCCACTGGTGAGCAATCAAAACGTTATTCATTAAGGTTATTTTTGTACATAACAAATTTGCAATATATTTTAACATGAAAATTAAACTTTGTATTGAACTATGTATTACGATATTCTTATACTTTAAAATTATCATTTTCTAGCAAAAGTTCTAACAAAACTCTAATATAGATCAGAGATCTCATGAATGGATTCAAATATACCCTTCAAAATGTAACCTTTCTTGTGATGTGACAGGCAAAACCACAGAACAAACCAGCATATTTTTCACAAACGTAAAAGCCTTAATTGGCCAGAAACTTTGATTTGAATATATTCTCTGCTGAAATGGAATCAAAACTTGTTTCTTCTTTAGAAAGTGGCAGAAATTATGGGTTACATTTCGTTCCCAGTAAGCTCGTTCAATTCAAACCCTCAGTCAAGAATATCAAACCTAGGGCTTGCCTCTATTCTTGTCAGAGAGGGACTTTTAGCTCTTCAATGTATTGTTTTTTCCAGTAGCAATCTCCGCCTTGAGTTCCTCTGAACCAAATGTGTTCGTCTGCAGAGAATCGTGTTCACCTCTTGCCAAGTTGATAGAAGCTCCTCATTCTCATCCATGGGCTCATTTATCGTTCACATTGCACATTCGAAAGCTTGATTTCAAGTCTCATTTATTGCCATCTAAGACTCTGATTTCTACAAAAATCGTATTACTCTTTAGAGTTGATAAAGTCTAGTTTTTTATTTATTCTCTCAAAAAAAAAATTAATTGTTCAATTTTAAATAAAAAATAATATGATATTTTCATATATACTTGATTGATTGAAAGTACGCTTAACCCAAAAAGGTTTACGACAAAACTTCCTAACAAATATTCTGTATCTATTGGAATAAGTTCCTCTGTCTCTCATGACTAAATACATATATTTTGGAAGAAGCATGACAAGGTGCTGCATATCATCATGCGGGCATCCAACGTCTTCACTGCCTGCTAAAGAGGAACCACAGAAGCCACATCCATCAATTTCAATCTTCTAATATACGTTCGTACGAATTTGGATGTCTATATATATTTCACTCGGATATCCTAAATTGAACATACATTTTCTCAAAACAAAATTTTTTTATCTGAATTATTAAGAGAAATGAATTCCATTAGTATATCATCCTGTTGCTGACCTACTTAATTAACAATGGTACTATGGTCCTGTGAAAAGCAAAGACCACTGATCAGATATTTACTCAAAAAAGGTGAAGCACATTCTCAGCACTATACATTAGAGTAACGTTGCATTCCAATGCATCATTTTTAGAATATTACTACTTTTATTCCTTATTCAATCGAAACACTTACCCGTTTCAAAATATAAAACTTTTTTATCTCTTTACTTTTGCATAAACTTTTTCAATTATATTCATGATCAAAATAAATTTTAATTATTTTTAAAAAAGAAAACAAAACCACTTATATTTTGAGATTGAAACGAAAGGAGTATTACTTCTATTCCATACATTTTTACTTGCAGGGAATATATATTTATATTCTCTCAAAGCTTATTGCTTCAATGAATCAGTGTGTTAAAGCCATTAGATAAATAAATGGTAGTCGAGTCAAAGCATGGCAACATATTAATAAAAAAAGAGAACTTCAAGTCGCAGGAGACTTGACTCTTGAAAGTGTATTAGGTTCCCACTTCAAATCCTACTTTTCTTAGAAAAAGTTTACATTTTAGGTAACTTTAAAAGCAGTCTTAACAGAATAAAACACCATATAGCAGCCAGAAATAGACAACAAACAACAAGTACATACTAATTGAACACCCCATTCCCTTCATATCACCCCAATATTTTATATACAAAAGCAATTTGAAATTTCACTTAAAAGTAAATATGCATGCAAAGCCAAACCCTTCCTCCATCTTCTTCCTCCTGCTTCTAAGAAAAAGAGTAGAGTAGAAGAGAAAAAATAAAGATTCTCTTCCATCGCGCTCTTTTTCTCTATTTCCCCTTCCAACTTCTACCTAGAATGCAAATGGACACTAGTTTATAAAAAGGAATACATCCCCTACAGCATTTGAATGTTACATTCTCCTTGCATTATCCATCTAAGAAGCATCATACATACTACAGATCTCTACAGAACTAAATGAGTAACTCGTTGCCCAGACTTATCTCCCGAGCTCCAAATGGATATAAGCAGGTAAATGTTTAACCCCACCAGATGATGAGCCTCGGATAAATGTCAGTCATGGCAAGCATAACCCTTCGCTCGCTCTTAACATATCCAGACTCAAAATGATGCAGCAGGATTATTCTAAACTGCATGGCCGACCAGATGCAGTTATCGAGGCAACTTGCGGGAACTGGTGAGCAATCATGTTGTCATAGTCAATGCCGTTGACCGGTGCCACACCATTTTTAACAGTTTGCTCCAAGAGGCGAACAAGTGACATAAAAATTTCCATCCTTGTAACATCCCTGTTCGCCTGCTTCACAAAACTTTAGTTTAGAAATTGAGAAAGGGCAAACAACAGACTTTTAAATTGTGGAGAAACCAAAAGGCTAAACATCAAGTTCAGATATGCCAGCCAGAATGTACAACCGGCCCCAAGCAGAGAATGAGATATCACAGGAAGTCCTGAGCTAGGGCCACAGCATAAGAGACAATCAAGAAAAATTGCAGCAAGAGTTTTGCAATGAGAATTACCTCCACTGCAAAGCGTGCCCAGATCTTGTCATTTCGGGTTTCCATGACCCCCTTTAATATGGTCAACCCCAATCCCCTAATTATGTCAGCTATTTCGAGAAACAAACCCCTTTCTTCACAAAGCATCTGCCAGAACACCAAGATTTACACCAACAAATGAAATAAATACTCGTATTTCATAATAATCAGGGCTAAGGGTGGTGAGTAGAAGACCATAAAATGGTTAGAAAACAGGCCCCGGACATTACCTCCACAAGCATTTGTCGGGGTTGATTAAGATCCTCAACTATGATAGGACAGGCCATGGATTGTGAGCCTACTTCATAAGCCCATGTTGCTCCACCCTCATAATTGTCTTTAATAAGCAGTCCGCCTTCCTTACTAATAATCTGCTGTTACAAAAAGACAACATCAGCTATCTCATTTATTTTGCTACTCCTTGCACCAAAAATCAGCTAAATCCCTTCAATTCCTTGAACATTTCTGTAAACCGCTATCCCTATTATTTCAAACAACAGAACACATAACTAGACACTCTATGATCATACCTTCGTATGCTATACTAGTCATATGTTATTCAGTATGGATATATTGCGAGTCATAATGCTTTTTGACTGATATTCAATAATCCTTCAGCAAGCCATAGTAAGTTCATCTTAAAATATTCAATGTAAGGTTTCACCTTTGACTCTTCACTTTGCTTCAGCTTGTCTGCATGTTTTGTAACACTTCGCAAGAAAAGCATATGCTTTATTGTGCGTTCCAGGAGTGCATCAATACTACACTGTTAATATTATCAGACACGAGGAAACTGCATCAGAACTGCACAACTTTGAAGAAATCAAACAAAGAAAAATAAGGCAAGTTTGAACAAAAGAAATCACCTTTGCCCCATTTGGTACAATTTCCCTGAGTTCTTTCACACGATCTTGGATCATTTGGCGATCTTTTGGACGAGGTCGAGGATTCTCACCTGGTTTGAGCCTTTTCCGATTTGTTTTGCTAGTCTCATCAGCCTTCTTAGAATATGCAGTTGAAACACTACTAGTTGGCTTAACATCATGACCCTGGTCGATCCAGGAACTGATTTTTGATCCATACATGGAACTACTCTGAGAATAACTTCCTGCGTTATCCTTACAGGGCGCAGATCTAAATGAGCAGGAGCTGCGAGAACCTGGTTTCCCAATAGACTTTGGGAAATCAAATAACTCTCCCTGCATTTTACCGGTCATGCCAACCTGGCAACTGGATTGTGAAGCATTAGGAGCAGAAGAGCTACTCATGTTTGTCAATGCCGTCCTGCAAGAAACCATATCATCGAAGCTCTGCTTCACGGATGGTTGAATACTAGAGATCACAGCATCTAAAAGGTGATCTGTGCCCGTGGCAGAGAATAAGCTGCTCTCAGAATGTCCTTGGTTGACTGGATATGAGTCAGCAGCACCTTCAGAACCTTTTATCAAGGTAGAGTTGTTCTTATCCATACTTGTTATATTCGACTCTGAACTGCCATTCTGAGAATTGTTCCAGCAGCAACTTAGCAGTTTATTCTTTAAATCAACTCCCAAAACATCAAACAAATCATCTCCAGAATGAGGTTGTGCACAAGAAGCTCCATACACAGCATCTCTCATTAATGTACTCTGTAGTCCGTATTCATGCGTTTCTTCCTTGTGAATGAGATGTGGACTAGACTCATGTAAGCTCTTATTTTCATCATATTCAGAAACTGGTACACTAAGGGTCTGATACAAATCATTTTCTAATCTGTCATTCATATCAGCCAAATCAATCTGTGAGATGTTATCTGCAGAATGATAGCTGCTAACAGAGCTACTTGCTAGCAATTTATGTGAAACTGAGTTGTCAACAACACTAGACATAGACAACACTGACTTAGATGAATTAGCACCCTGAAACTCACCCCCTGCAGAATGTATACCAGGTTTAGTTCTTCCAGAAAGCAGGTTTGCATCAGAAACTGAACCTAAGTTGGAAAATGATTCCAGATTGCTTTTGGCAAAACTACATAAGTCACTCATATTAGATGGCAGAATAGAAACAGAATCTTGACAAAAACTTGATAGGCCTGCATTAGTTCTAAGAATAGACATCAACAAGCAATCAGATAGGTTGCTGTTACTCATATGAGTTTGGGCACCAGTATCAGCTGATTCTTCTTGCTCCATATGTGTTAAGCTCCCACCATTCACAGCTGATGAACAAACAGAAGGTTGTTGATCAAAAGTCGATCTTGTAATGTAGGAAGAAGACTGCTGATTCAACCAAACTTCTGGATTTGAGGGGATTACTTCAGCTTTCACCATCCCATTGGTTAGTTGGCCTGTGGTATTAAGATAAGGATTAGCTGAAGGACCAACTTTTGCTTGGTATTGGTCAGCATGGGGTGTCATCAAGCTCGGAGAAATAGAGGCTTGAAGCATTGCAGCAGTAGAATGCCCAACATCTGGAGCTTGCCCAATCGAAGATGTTTGGCCACCATATGTTGTTGATTGAGTCACCTTGCTCTTGTCATCATAGCTATTGGAAATAAAGGCAGTATTGACTGCAATTGATCTCCCAGAAGAGTTTCTAGGACAGACAGGAACTCCAAATTTTGGGGCAGGTTCCTTTGTTGCATAATTTTCAGAAAACAACACGCCTGGAACACATCCAAGTTGAAGAATCAAGGTCTTCACATCGTTTACAAAAGCTATATTCTCCACCATCTGAGACAGAAAACACACGTCACTTTATGTCTTAAACAAGGTTGAAGAAATCTTCAAATTAAAGTTCTACTTCAAAAGAGAAAAAGCAATACACGAAGAAAATGAGGACGCAGCCACTTTTAAATGTGCTGGAGTATTATACATAATCACTTTATCTGAGGTCTGCATGGAAAATGATGGCAATTCTAACCCATTCGTGCAACACCAGCAAACTAGTTTATAGAAGTTCTAAATCTTGCACTGACATGATAATCTCACTCCAAAATACAAGAGGAAACCCGTAAAATTTAGGAATTTGAGAGACGATTTAATAAGCACAAATAACTCAAAGTTGCACCAAGTGGAAGTGACTGCTATGACAATAGAACATAAACACAGGAGGTAGACATAATTTTCTACCATATGATTGTAAGAAACAACTTACGGTCATGTATGAACCAAGTTGAACAACACCATGGGGAAGAACAGGTATTACTGCAATTGTCTGCATAAGAAACCCAAAATCAAATGATACAACAGGCAACCAAGGAAAATCTTTCACACTAGGGAGAGATGGCAAAAGTAATACCTCCATGCCAGCTGAAAATTGTTGGAAAACCTCTTTTAGCAGCTGATAAAGCAGAAGAACATTAAACACTCATTACCAACAGATGTTCAGACCTTACCTTTGCCAACAAAAGAGGAAAAGTAACTCAAATAGTTTTTGTTCTAGCTTCAATGTTAAAGCAAATAGAGAAAATACAAAAGAACAGCTAAAACATGGGAGGAATCGCAATATGAGAGACATGAATTATGTTTCCATAGAGCACTTCAACAGTACAGAAGTAAACTTCACAGATTATGCATCAGTAACCATGAATAGGGTAGATAAGATCTTGAACTCCAGAAAAACAAATTCTTTTTTGCATACCTCAGGTGGATGTGCTTCTCGTTTATAGTTTTCCGAGAGAACCCATTGGTGGCTTCCAGTAAATGCAGCCCGTCCAACTAGTCTGATAAACAAAATAACAAAAAATAAGAAAATTGAAAGTATTCCGTCATAGTTTGATATGTTAGGTAACAAGCATCAATAGCCCAGACAAACATACCCTTCTCCTAAAACATTTACTTGGTTGTCCATCATCATCTTGGTTACAAGAAAATGGACCCGATTCCCTGCTTGGACACCAAGTTGAGAGATATTAGCTTCAGTTGAACTCCAATCTTGGAAACCCAGTTCTGGATTGTCTGCCCCAGAAATTCCTAGTAAACTGGGATGAGCTACGGGCTCGTAGTAACACTCTTCCCATATTAAGAGCCTGCCAAATTGAAATTACGTGGTAGTCAATACAAGATTACTATAGTCCAGGAGATGAGATCAAGAAACCATCAACAGTCAAAAGTTGAGATTCACTGCCAGAATCTAAGCTGTCTGCGGCTTGCAGTATTGAATCTTCACCAGTTTATTGGAAGCCAAAACTAGAGAAGAGAAAAGAGAGAGAAAAGGGGGGGGGCGGGGGGGCGGAGAAAGAGGACAAGGAAGATTCAGAGATTTGTCTCAAACAAGAGCATAAAAACACAAGGAATCAAACAAAGAAGAAAAAACCAGATATGAATATGTTCATGAACAGGAAATCATAACAGTTGAAAAGTTTTCATCAGAGTAGAACAACTCTTCTTTTTTTCCCCTACTAAGATTCTCTACGACAAAGCAGACCGGACCAACCACAACACTCCAAAAAACGAAAAACGAAAATTACCAGATATAAAGCAAAAACAAGACAAGAATATCCAATCAATCTACTACACGTCAAATCATTATCTTCATCATTTAGGACGCTACTTTCAACTAACAGATAAATTAAAGAAACAAATTAGTAAAGTGAGCATTTTTTCATCCTCGGTCAAACTGAAAACACGATTGGAAAATTAGCCGAATTGCAAATAATGTTTGTTCAGTTTACAGTTCTAGTGTTCCAAAGATGAACGAGAAAGAGGACCATCAGTCTTGATTCTTTTCTTTTCATTTCATTTGTCTGCAGCCAACAGTAATCCGCACAAAATTCCAGGAAGAGAAAGAAAATGGTTTTTTGGGGAAAAAAGAAAAAGAGCACGAGATAATTAACCAAAGCAACTGCCAAAAAGAATAAACCAAGTACAATTTCCGTAAACTACAGTGATTCTAGGATCCCAACAAAACATTTGCCCAGCAAAAGCAAAACTGAAAAACCAACGAGAAGAAGAAGAAATAAACAAATAATTCTTGAACTCACTTGGGGTTTTGGCAACCGATCTTCCAGAAAACAGCATAAGCCCATTGCTTGACTCCACACAGAGTCTTCAAAGCCTCCTTCAACAAATACCCCATACTGACACCAGCTGCACGCAGCAAATGTGTATCGACTGTATGAATTCGTATCAATAGAAACAGAAAAGAACAGATTTCAGAGCAAATGAGGAAACAGTTTCAGTGCCGGAAAGATTTCATCTTCTTCTGGTCCGGCAAGCAGAATTAAATAGCCTAACTTCCTCTACAAGAGCCTCTACCAGCCTGTTTAGTTCTCAACCCACCACTCCTTTTCCTCTCTGGATCCAAGTTTCCTGATATCATGCTCTTAGAACCCATTCTATTCACACAGAAAAAGGGCAGAGAAAAGAGAGGAACAGAAAGGAAAAGAACCTGAAGCGCGCTAAACAAAGAAAGAAAGAGAGAAGAGAAAGCAAAAAAAGCTTTCTTTTCCCTTCTGAAGACAAAGAAATGGGAGAGACTCAACCGGTCACCACCCTTTCCTGAAAAACTACACTATGCCACAAGCTTTCAGCAAGTGGTTCGCCATAACCATCACTTTCTCCATTTCTCACCGCAGTCCAAAAGATCATAAACCCACTGAACAAATGAATACCGGTGTCTCCCACAAATGGAGCAAAAGAAAAGAAAACCTTCAGCACTCTACTAATTCAAAGCTACAGTGTATTACGTGTTTAGCTCGAAAGAAGAAGAGGGGCTGCCAACTCTTATGCTCTCGAGTATTCTTTAGTCTTGAGTGACTCTGGCTCTGCACAGTGTGTGTTGTGTGTGTGTCTAATGGTGGGAAATAAGCAGTGCCTTTTGCTCTTTTCTTTGTGTTAGTTGAGAAAGAGAGAGAGAGGGGAAAGAGACGATGGATAGTGTGCTAAAATGCACCCGTATGATTAATCAATGAGAGATTTGATTACAGAAAGAGACATGGAGGTTTGTGGGAATTATGCTTTTGCCACTGACGCTTGTGTTTGTCGGCTTTCTGGTCTTTCTCAACTTCTTCCCGCCGGAGGTGGATCAGAGGGGGGTAGGGGTGGATGCTCAGGACTTCTGTCTCTCTCTGTGCCTGTGCTTGGGTCTGCACAAGAATCTTGGAATTGTTTCAGTCTATAGAAATCTTGCCTTCTGGACTTCAATTATAATACTGCATATTCTCTTCTTCTTAGGTTTTTATTTTCTTCTCCTTCTTTCTCTTTTTCTTTTTTTTTTTTTTTGTAGTTAGAAGCAAGTATATAATACAACTTTATGACATGGTAGCTTAACAAACATGGTATCCTAGGAGAACTTAAGAATTATTGGACCATCTTGATAAGCTTCAAATGTGATCAGTTTGGGGTGCATTTGAGAATCATTTTCATCTCCTCAAGAATATATAGGAATTATAGATTTATCCCGTTTTGCAGTTAAAAGTCAAATACATTATTTTGTATTTGGATTAAGTTTTGAAAAGTTTTTATTTTGAATCTTATTTATTTTTTTAAAATAATTTATTTTTATAAAATTAAGATACAAAATTTTAAACACAATATAAATTTTTTACTTTGGGTCTTATTTCGTCTATCATAAATAATTCTCTCTTTCGAAATAAAAGATAACATTGTACAATCTCACCCAAACTCTATACTATCCCGCTCATAATATTTTTTTGAGCATTAACCATACCAGTTTTTGATCACATACAAAACATTTATATTATTTTTGTATCATCTATCTTTTTTATTGTGCTTGCTAAATAAAGAGTGGAAACCCAGAATTAGTCCCCTAACCCTCTTAGGCATGACCAAAGATATTTCATCACTTTGGGAATATTTGATAAAAGTAGAGTTCCTGTAAATACCAAGCGGTAAAGTCATCATTATATCCAAAAGAAATGCAACCCTAACTCATTAACATTTTATTCATAGAATTACCACCCAAAAAATTGTAAAAAACCAAATAGAAAGAAGAAGAAACGTTTTAGTTAACTCCACAACTGCCTCCACTACTTGCAGATTGTTCTTCTGTTACGAACCATCCCGTCTAAATTATACATTTTATTATTTAAAATTAGATGTCTATTTTTTCCCTAAAAAATAGACTAATAAAAGTCTATCAACACAACCCGTTAAAAACTAGAAGATCTCACTTAAGATATAAAAAGATTGGGTCTTATAACGAAGAAACTTACGAGAGAAAACTTAAGTTTGAATCTTTAGTATACTTTTGTATTACACTCTGAGCTATATTTTTAAATATAAAAAATTTTCATTTATATATCCTACACTAAATAAGAAAAATACTAAATTTTAAAAGATAAACACAAATATTAAATACTATAATCTATAATATATATATATATATATATTCTCTCTCTTCCTCTAAAGCTGTATCGACTCAATTCTTAATTTTAAGGATTTTTAAGCTTTTAATTACTTTAAAAATCTCCCATTAGTTAAAAGAATTTTTAACATCTTTAAAAAATATTATAAAATCCAATCTCATAGTTTAAATTGAATTTATTTAACGATAAACTTTCAACAACTACTCACTCATTCTATAAGTCTTAAAATTAACATGCTCTTGCACTCACATTTGATGTTCATCATTGTTGCAAATCACGCTCATCAATTTTTGCTAAAGCTCCGACCTTTCGTCTTCCTTTCTATCCCACTTAAGCTTAATTCTTTCCCTTCATCCTTTTCTCATTTAATTTAGATTTTTTTTTCATTCAATGATCATCATTTGTTTTGTTTAATCGACGCTCATCAACTTGCTCCAACCCTATTCTCTTCCTTCCTATAGTCACTCGAGGAAGGTAATTTAAATGGATTTTTTTCTTGAGAATTTACCTGCTGTACTTTTAAAATTCATTTGCATGTTTGTTATTCTTACAAAGGCTTTGTTCATTCTTATATTCCTTCTCAGAATGACAGAATCTATTCTTTTTATGTGTTGCAAAATTCTTTTAAAATATTTTAAATGTCTTCCTCCTTTCTTTCCTATCCATATTACCATCTTCTATTATGGTAGGAATACTAATGGAAGAAGAAGTTTCCCATTATACAATCATGATGCATTGTAAGTTTGACCAAGTCTAACCACTAACCAGTCAATAATTTATAGGTGTTAAAAAACACCGACACAAGTATTTATTAGGGTTATTATGTAAGTAAAATAGGTATTGTATTGATGGATGGGTCATTTGTGACATAATCTGCCTTAATTTTGAATAGTGGTATATGAGGCATTTAGATATATTTCATGAATGAATTTTATAAATTTTGTTGATAAAATAATGTTCCAAGCCCCTTTATATTGGTCACTTTAAGCCTCAATTTTAAATTTAATACTTTCTATTTAGATTGGCTAATTTTTTGAAGGGTAGATTAAAATGAAAAAGATGGTTACTATGTCCAACCACTACAATGGTTACTTTTTAATTGACATCTTCTTTCATTTTTTTTCTTTTTTTTTTTGAAGTTTATTCATTGGCTTCGCCATTAGAATTATTAACCTCATTTCTACCTATTTGTCTAATTTTACTCATTGTTTCTCTTTTAGTCATTTCTAGATCTTTTTGAGTTAGCTTCTTGGAGTAGTAGTCTCTTCATTGTTTTTCTTCCATGGATCCAATATCTATTCTTTTTTCTTTTTCATTTTTTTACTCCAAGACTATTGTTTAATATTTTTAGTTAACACTTCCATTTATATTATTTACATCAAGGTTTTTTTAAACTATATAAAGATCATTTTTTGATTTCAAGAAATTGCTATTGTAAAAGGACATAAAAGGATGCCGGTGTTATTAATTTCCTCTTTTCACGTATTACGTGTAATAGAAAAAATAAAAAATTCAAACATATAGTTACCTCTTCTACTACTAATTTTCTCTTTTTATTCTTTAATTTTTTCTCTTAAATTTTCGTAAATATATATTAAAAAGAGTCTCGTGTGCAACAAAAAAAATTACAAAAAAAAATTCGTAAATATATATTAAAGTGACTTTGCGCTTCTTCTCCTACAAAAAAATTGCGTTCATTTCTCAAACAAGAACAAAGTTAGAAAAAACCAAAGAAAAAAGAAAAGAGGTTGGAAGAACAAGAAGCCATGTTGGAATTGTCCTCCTTACATCTCTTTCCGAGTTTGGCTTTTGCTTTCTAATGGGAAGGTCAGAACTGGGAAACTTCAGAGACTGTAGTCAGAAGAGGGTGTTGGGGCTAGTGGGGGGTTGCTGTCTTGGTGACGTCTTTCCATCTTTGCCCTTCTCATTCCCCTAAAATTACTTAAAATGCCTCTCAAAAGGGAGTCCGTGGCCTGTTGGGGGGGCCGAGGAGTATGTGTGTCGGAGGACCACTGTCCACAGAAAATGACGCCTTTTTCTATTTTTCTTTTATCTCAAAAAACATTTTTGCCTTTTTTTTAACAAAAATAAATACTATGAGTTACGTAATTAGAAAGAATTATTCAAATAATGATGATTTCAATTTTGGGGTTTAATTAGAAGATCCGGTTAACTAACCACTTCAAGTCAACAATATCTAGAATAATTAATTTTGTAGATATAGATGGAGATCTCATAATAAATTGATAAAAAATGATTTGTAATCTGAATTAGTTAAATAGATATAATATTTTGTACAAATACGACTCCTTTTAATTAATTATATTGATGCATTGACTCGTGAAATTATAGCTTAATTTACAAGTATGCTTCTAGAAATATTTGTTTATATACCATTAGGTGGGATGTTCATTTCCTAAGATGCACGTAGATTCCGATTTTTTTGGTTGCTTTTCATTTGGTTATATTTTGGTTACCTACAAAAAAATTAAAAAGTAAATTATTATTTATTTGTTAGTGAATCAAAGTCATCTACCTATATATTAAATGGCTTATTGAGGATTTGATTGATTTTGCTTTGTCTTTTTGTTTGGTGCAAATTCGGCTGTTGGATCATCAGATTGGTGGCTGAGATTGCTCAATGGATGATGCGTGCAAATTTGGATTGATTTTGGTTTGTCTGCATGTGAGGTCGAAATTCAACCGTTGGATCATGAGATTGGTGGCTGAGATTGCTCAATAGTGACGCGTGCAGATTTGGATTGAATTTTGCTTTGTTTGCATGTGAGGCGAAATTCGACCGTTAGATCATGACATCAACGGCTTAGATCTATCAATTGATGCTTGCATGAACAGTGAGGATTCGATTTCGCAGCGCAGTAAGCTAATGCGCTTGTGCTTTTGAAATGCCATCAGAAAACAACGCAATTGACCTAAGCGTTGCTTACTGATTTCTGAATTTTTTACGTATATAGATAATAGATAAAGGAATGAAATAAAGATAACACATATGCAATGCAATAAGAAAACTAGAGAAATAATAAATTCTAATATCTGCATACATTCAATAAATGGGGAAAAGAAAAAAAATTGTGACAAGTGCATAGTTACCAGATAATCTACCTATATATTAAATGGCTTGTTAAGGATTTGCTTTGTCTTTATCCGAAAATGAAATTGGACCGTTAGATTGTGGAATGGATGGATGAGATCTCTCAATTCAGCCGCGAATTAACAGTGCAATTTTGCTTTGTCTTTATCTGAATTGAAATTGGACCATTGGATTGTGGAATGAATGGCTTAGATCTCTCAATTCAGCCGCGAATAGACATTACAATTATGAACAGTGAAATTGACTTCTTTGGTGATGCTTGGACCGTTGGATTGTGGAATGGATGGCTGAGATCTCTCAATTCAGCCATGAACAGTACAATTATTTACAAATAGTTTGCTAAAAATTTGATGAATTTTAAAGAATTAAATTATTTCAATAATAATTACTTTGAGCTCATGATAAAATTAAAAATTAATTTTTATTTTTAAAAATTAGTATATAATATAATGCAAGAATTTTTTTGTGATAATTATTTTGATTTTTTGTGTGTTTTACTTCAAAATATACTATTTATATTTTTATACGTCTGTCTGAATTTTATTATTTATGTTAAAAATAATTTAATTTACATATAATTATGTAATTTTTTATATATAATTAATTTACATGTAATTATGTTAAAAATAATTTACTAATTAATTGTAATGTAAAAAAGACAATGCAAATTGATATTGCGTTTTAGATGGGAATTCAAAAAATTAGAATGCATTTAGAAATTGAGTCATTGAGGATACACAAGTCCATGTTGCTTTCCTTTGTGCACTTTGGAGCATTTCATCAAGATGATTGTTTTTACCCAAAAAAATTCATGAATATGATTGTGAGATAATTATATGAATTTTGCTGAACTTTTAATATAAAAATAATATGTTGTTGTATCAAATTGAAATTTAACATTAATTAAATATTTGTGTTACAAATAGTTTGCTAAAAAATTGATGAATTTTAAAGAATTAAATTATTTCAATAATAATTGCTTTGAGGTCATGATAAAATTAAAAATTAAATTTTATTTTAAAAATGAGTATATATATAAATAAATTAAAATAAAAAATAAAATACATATTTAAAAAAACATATTATTATAACAATATATTTAATTTTTTTCTAACTTATGATAAGTATACAACATAATGCAAGAATTGTTTTGTGATAATTGTTTTTATTTTTTATGTGTTTTACTTCAAAATATACTATTTATATTTTTATACGTCTGTCTGAATTTTATTATATATGTTAAAATAATTTAATTTACATGTAATTATGTAATTTTTCTATATATAATTAATTGTTATTCGTTGTGTGTATTATGATTTTGATAAATTTTATTTATGTGTTTTGTATAAAAAATAGGTTACTGTATCAAATTTAAATTGAATATTAAATATTGATGTTGCAAATAATTTATTAAAAATTTGATGAATTTTGAGAAATAAAATTGTTTAATTAATGATTGCTTTGAGACCATAAAAATTTTAAAATAAAATAAAAAATAAATATTTTAGTTTTAAAAGTACATATATGTACAAATAAATGAAAATGAAAATTATAACATATATTTTGAAGTGATGAGATTGATGGTTTAGATTTGACAATTGATCCATCAATAAACAGTAAGGATTTGTGAATTAATTAATTGGCTTAACGAGAATCTGTATTGATTTTGGTTTGTCTGTGAGAATAAAATTAGACCGTTGGATAATGAGATCGATGGCTTAGATTTATCAACTGATAAGCATTGGATATGAGGATTTCGATTGATTATGGTTTGTCTATGAAGACAAAATGCGACCGATCGGATCGTCGAGATCTACTGGCTATGAGTTGTCAATTGATGCGCATATCAACAGTGTGGATTGATGGCTTAATGCAATTTGTTCATGCGTTGAGCTTGGATGCTAGAAACAGCCACTAAAGAACGCAATTAGCATATGCGTTCAATAAATTAAAAATCACTGGTCGTGATCTGCATATGTGTTCAGTTTGCGAAGTGATAGTAAAAAAAATTAAGAGGCAATGTTACATTGTGTTCTGAGCAAAACGTTTGTTTGTTTGGATGGTAGATATATCTAGAGTATTTCAAGGATTCAATATTTATTATTTGATTAGACTAAAAAAAATAGAACGGTTGAACACTTGTAGATTTTATTCAACAAAATGCTAGATATTTCTTTATTAATTAATTAAGATAATCAATATATAGGTGGAAAAAACAAGAACATAAGACACTTGTAAAATTTATGCAAAGACTAGCATGAAAATAGGATACTTGGCCATCTTCTTCAATCATCTACACTCTACATAAAAGATATATATTTATTTGGTTCATAATCATTTGTTATCAACAAAAAGAGGAAGCTGTTTCTTTCTTCTACAAATGTTCAGCAGCAACAGATATATTTCCTCATGCTTTGCATGTTGCATTTATGTGAATTTTTTCATGGATGATGACTGAATATTCTTTCTTCAAGATGTTATTGACATACTACTTTCTTCAGTAAACAAGAACTTCACTTCACTTGTAGCTTGATAATTCATGTTCTGCCTTGTTTATTTTCACTGTTTTACTGCATCCATTTTTTTATTTTGCAATCCTGGTCCTAAATCATCTTTCTGCTGTAGCCATTTCTCTGTTTTACTGCATGTATTTTTTTTTTTACTTTGTATTGCTGATTCATTAAACTTACTGATTGCACTAATGTATCATTGTAGTAATGACTTTTAGTGTGCTGTGTTATACATCATAATGTCTCTTTGTGTCTTGTGTAATCCAATTGAATGTTTCCCTCCTCTTTAATCACGCTTTCAAACCAGTTGTGTTCATAACATAGGCAAAGTTACAAGACCACCTAGACTCACAACATTCTAGACAAAATCATTGAATCATGTAACAATTAAATTTCCTATTTGTTTCATTGTAATAAATTGTATGAAAATGTCATATTATAATTATGTACATAGGTAATACACAAATAGAAAAAATAAAAAATGTTTTCTTACCGGTATTGTAAAATGCTGATCATTGTAGATAGGCCTAATGAAACCACACAGATTATTCATGTTTTGTATATAATTTCTAATAACTGCAATGTATATATGAGGAACTACTGAACTCAATCACTTGCTGCCGTTACTCTTCAGTTTTCTGTTGAGGTCTATCCTGTAGAGATACTCAAATTGGATTAGTGATCGATTTTTAGGTTTCGTCGTAAACCTAATTGGTTACTTCCAATCACGTAAATCAATAGTTCAAACCGCACTCAAAGGTAGGGCATTTTCCATTTTTATAGGAACTTCTGTACCAGAAACAATGGTATCTCCAATTATAGCCCCTATGGGATGTAAAATATATCTCTTCTCACCATCCCCATAATGTATGAGACAAATGTATGCATTTCGATTAGGGAAAATAAAAATGAAAATATAAATACTAGATCAAATTGCTGAAATAAAAAATTATAAAAACATATGAGCAAACATAAAAATACAAATACAAGATTTCACCACAATGTGAAAACATAGCAAAAAATCCGACAAACAGGAAAAACAATCAATAGAAGCTTGTTTTTATTTTTACTGAAATCATTAAAAATAATTATAATACATACAGAATAAACATTACATCATCATAGTTAACCTGAAAAACAATATTCAATAGCAATTTTGACAGAATCTGTTAATGAAATGCCAAACTTTTTTACATATCTAATGATTTTGAGCTCACTTTCTAAAATTTGCCTCAGATTATTAAAATATAAACACAAGATTTCACCACAATGCGAAAACATAGCAAGAGAATTCGATAAACAAAAGAATTAAAATGAGTACAAAGATGTTCTGATTTCTACTAAAATCACTAAAAATATTGCAGTTGAGCATGTTAAACAAATAATTACAATGCATACAAAATAAAGATCAAATGGTCCCAGTTTTTAGCTCTGTTACAGATTCAACGATTTTGAGCTCACTTTGCAAGATCCGACTCAGATTACTTGTTTGCAAAATTTTTACGCGTAGATCGTGTACCTTTCTCTCCTGTCCGAGTTTCTTTTGCAGTGGAAAGAGAAGTGCAACTTGTTTTCTGTAAAGCTCTCTGGCTGAAAGTTCATTCCATGTGGCAGTGTCCATGGCTGGTGAGTGTTTCCGGCTTTATTATTTGGACTTCTATTGTGCTATAAATGCTGCCCTGATTCCAACTTCATGATTTGGGCTTTTAGTGCCTCATAAATGTTGTGGCTATGACTAAATTTTATGCCTTGTCTATTTACTTATTGTAACTAACCAATACATAATGTATTTTTAATATTTTTTGTATGTAAACTATAGCAAAAAAAATACACAGGATAGGAAAAAAATTTATTTGTTTACTTGAAAATATTTTATTCAAAACATGTTTCAAAGTAGATTGAATAAAAATTAAGAAATGTTTAATCATGAAAAATATACTAAACATCAAATTAAAATTCATTAATTATAAAAATCTCACCAAAAAAAATACCTGCGCGTCGCGCGGGCATATAAACTAGTAATCTATAATTTGATAAGAAGCGTTTCAACTTAATTGAATCAGCACAATCATAAAGCATTTTTTGTCAAAAGTAGTGATTTTGGATGGTTTCTTTGAAAAAACTCTCTGCTGACTCAACATACGAGAGCTTTTATTTGGGAAAAAATATGACTTTCTTATTGTTTAGTATATTTTTTAGTTTGATTACGATGGTGCTGATAGTATACTTTTTTTAATACATGTTGAATATATTTTGCTTATAAAATTTTTTATTTTATGTTAAAAATTTACACGTAATGAATAATTAATCAAGATTGAATAATTAGAATTGTTATGCAGAATAATTATTTAGATTATTTAAAATTTAAACAAGTATTTATCTCGTATAACTTCATAACTGTAAAATTAAAATTTAATTATTAAAATCCATTCTATACGTGTTAAAAGAATAGTATCAACACTTTGAGTTAGTGGCTAAACATTTAGGTTTGATGTTCATTTGATGCAATAGTTGTAATATCGTAAAACACATTAAAAAAATTCAAATTATAAGAAATTGTCATAATCAAATGAAACCTACTATTAAGCATTTATTCAAGACTTTGGATGATGAATAATATGCCAATTAGTCATAGTCTCCTAGCCGTTGAACTATATTCTATGTTCATCTTTGTCTGGTGAGATTTCAGTCTTCATTAATCACCAAAGAACAAACGATATCATATAGTAGAGTTTTTTGGTCCTCTCCGTAGCAAAGTCTTATTTCCCCTATTATCATAAATAATTTGATGGAAACTCTTTTATATTTTCTCACAACATGAAACGAGACCATAAAAGTAGGACTATAATGATAAATTCTTTTCAAATGAGATGTTATTTATCAAATAATTAATCAGTACAAGTACAACACTTTTCAACCCCAATAATCCATATTATCGTATTTAATACATCTCATAATTAATTGATTTATTCTCCAAAATAAATACTAGATGTACTTTTTAGTGTTTGAGGTCCCAATCCTTTTGATGATCATAATGTAGACCATTACAAATACAAGAAAGAAAGTGGCTACATTAGCCACTTGTGCAAAAAATTTTCCCCCTTTCCCTTTCTTTAATTGTTGAGACATATGTTGTCTTTTTGACATTGGTGTCTTAAGAATAATAGATGGTTTTATACACTTGAAGGGAATAGAGGCCATATAGCCGTAGTAGGATTTTTTGTCATCAATGTAACTATGTAAGAATACCTCTTTTCTTTTGTTTCTTTTTTGTTTCCCGAGTGGTAACTAGGAAGGGAAAGAAAGCTTGACAATTCGAGCCCTCGACACATAAAATAAGAAGAGCACTAACCAAGTATACTCAGTTCATAAATGTATGTGTATCAATCCTTTAAAAAAAGATTGGGGCAGCGGGGGAGGGGGTGCTGAAAATTAACAGTTATTTGATTTTCTCTGGTTATCACATTATAGCACAGATGTTCTAAGATGGCCAGTAGCTGGATAAGGTCTCAAAGCTTTAGGTCTTTCTTTTGAGGAATAATCAACAGTTTTTGTTCTTGTTTATCCTTTGAGTTTGACTGAACTTTGTATTCAAAAGATGGTAAAATGACAAAGAAAATGAAAGAAATTTTCTCTCGCAATATGTGAAGATCAATTACACAGAAGAGCAGTCATTTCCTTGTCTAAAATCCGATGTCACTTATCCTTTCCTCATTATGAATTTGTATTACAAGCAAAAATATTATAGTTTGTAATTTTAAACTGCTTTTTCAACTTATACCTCTAACCGAATCAAAGCTGCCCCCCGTTGAGTAATAATTGATAAATCTGCTTTTTTCTTTTTATTTTTAGAAACTCAACTCAAAATTTTTACACTTATCGAAAAAATTGGAGACAGCCCTTCGTTTGCAATGGTACAAATTCCAAATAATTGGAGCAATTTTTTTTTCTTCTTCTTCTTTTGGTTGCTTGGTACACTTTCTTGGGGAAGGTATAAGTGCTTTGAGCCCATAAACCCCACCCTATTGGCCTTGAATGGCAATGCCCGACTCCTCAAGGCACTTTGTGTAAGCCAAAACCGTGCTCTCTATTTTCAGACTTTATTCCATTTGGTAGAATTGTGGTCCATTTCCCCAATCCCCTTTGTGTCCCCAATAGAGGTATGATGAATTTGCTATTCCAAGACTCTTCCCTTCTGCCTTTTAGGTAGCATTCAGGTTAAGCACACTTCCATATACCTATACCCCCTGTACTTCCATACTTCCAGAGATAAGTATAGTGGCAAATTCGTCAGATTCTTGTATTTATACATTTGCCCTTCAATTTAAACGTATAATTGAGGGTTAAGTTTTGATACCGCAATAGAGAATCTGAGGATTTGAATTGAGCCCATTTGGAACTAACCCCCAAAAAAAAAAAAAAAAAATTAATTAATGTTGCTTCTTGATTATCTAATCTAAGAGTAGTCATAATAAGGTTTTAGTGATAATGTTAATTACTTTGTGCCGTCTACTTCTATTCTTTTGTTGCTTCTGTGTACAAAGTTCCTTTTAATATGCTGTGTTTGCTGACAAAGCCAGTCATTGTCTACTCTCTGTCACTAATTTATCAACTAATATTCTCCCTATTTAAAAAACAAAAGGACTTTTATGGGTGGTTGTGAAACTTTGATGCTTCTATTCTGTGTACTCTCAATTTCAATAATTAAAATTTATTGGGACTAATAAACAAGTCTTAGTCTCCACATGGTTGGCTAATAGAGGTGGTGGTGCACATAATCCACCTCTAATGATCACTCCAAATCCACCGTTCGATTACTATTCGATATTGTGAGTCCCACTAAACGAGCAAGCTTGATGTTGCAACCGGGGAATTTAATACGCTTAATTAGGGCCGATGATGAATGGTGCTTTTGCAGGCCCCAAAAATAATATATATAAAAGAAAATTTAAAAATATAAAAAAAATTAGGGGTTTAATTACTCAGTACAAGTGAGGAGAGGAGCATGAGTGGGGGCAAATAATAAACGTAGGGCAGGGCATAAAAAGATGGAGCCCTAGTTGGGAGCACATGAGGGTTTTTACCTTTTGGGTGTTTGCAACTTTATTTAATCCTACTGTTTTGTAAATTTTGTGGGGAAACGAGTAAAAGATTCCTATTCCATTGTAAGTATACGAGCAGTTTATCCTACTTGCTTTTTTTTAAATTTTTTTTTTTTAAGAATTAAGATGCTTCGTTGGTATGAAATTACTTTTTTTAAAAAAATAATTATGATAA
This sequence comes from Rauvolfia tetraphylla, assembly GCA_030512225.1. Classification (NCBI taxonomy): domain Eukaryota; kingdom Viridiplantae; phylum Streptophyta; class Magnoliopsida; order Gentianales; family Apocynaceae; genus Rauvolfia; species Rauvolfia tetraphylla. Next base: position 4,597,746 of record JAJQKT010000062.1, read on the forward strand.
TTCATTTATATAAAAAATTAAATAGTCATAATAATAGAGAAAGATATTGCATTTTATCTACCGTGAGTAAGTGGTTAATTTATAATTTAAAACAAATTAAACATTCATACTTCTCTTCGATTCCTTCTTCATTATTCTTGGTAAATTTATTAACCACTTAGTCAGCAATTTAGAAGACTTTAAGTGTATTAAAGGCATTAAAAATCTCTAAGAATGATGGCTCAGATTTAGTTCAGAGTAGTAAGAAACTCCAACAACAAATATCGAATACTTGTTTACAAGAATTGATTTCAAAATATGGCGTTAAACTTTAAAATTTTGAATAAGAATACTAAATAAGGAATTCCGTAGTCTAGGATAGTTGGGAAGGGTGCTGATAATGCTACAAGTGATCACAGATTCAACTCCCGTTTTGAGATTCCTATGAAATATTTGTGAGCACCATTTAAGGGTTCGGGGCCAGGGGTTTCTTCTGAAGTGCTTCACAAATGCAAAGCCTGACCAGGCCCTAATCTGGATTAGTCTCCAGTGAAAGAATACCGGACGGAAAACTAAAAAAAAAAGAATACTAAATAAGGAGACCATCATGGTTCCACGATAAAAAAGATGTGAAATAATAAATTTATTTGAGAACTTTAACAAGCTATTCAAGAAATTTTTAAAACTTTAAAGGTTGTTCTCCGTTAAAAAAAAAAAAGAAGCAGAGTAGTAGATATAGTAATTCTTCTCAAATATGACTTTATTTATACATTTATTTAAAGTAATAGTATGTATTGCATACTTAAAATTTTGATATTCTTTAATAAAAGTTAGTTGTTACCTAAGAAAAAGATTTGCAAACTGGAAAATGAACTTATTACTCTAATTTTATCAAAAGTTTGAATTACTATTTATACCGTATTTATAGGCTATCAAAATGGGCCAAAGTGAAAATTGGATGGAACGTGAATAGCACTGAAGCACGAGATGGGTAGCACAGAAATTAATTATTGTTGATTGTTGGCTCTGAAAATTTTCACGTTTAGGTAAAAGAAAAAAGTGATAGGTTTCTTATGTCTCAAGCTATATTGATGACTGACTTTTTGAAAATGTAAAGATATAATAAAATAATAATTCAATGATTAGGAAAAAAAATACTCTTAGGAGAAGACTGTTTTAGTTCAATTCACATTTTTATTTTTAAATATATTTAAAGAACATACATGAACAAAAATTTCTTTTATACATAAAAATTTTAAAATATTTCAAAAATATGAAAACAAAAATTTAGTTAGAATCAGAAATCACAACAGAGATGCCACAGAGTGTATTTATATTGTGCTTGATTGCGACAAATTTTATTTTAAATTTAATAAAAGTGAATTTTTTAGGGGATAAGAAGTGAGACCTAATTTTGTATTTAATTGAGAAAAATATAAACTAATAATTTCTTTGACAAGATGCAAAGAACTGAACAATTTTATTTTGGTAATTTAAAGTTAAGCGTGTATTTAGATTAAATTTTTATTTAAATTTTTTTAAAATAATTTATTTGTGATCCAAATACAGTGTGATGTGTTGGTGGAATACACTAGTATCCGACACTATGCAACATCCACTTTTTTGTTTATTTTTTGTTTGTTTGTCAAAACCAATACGTGCATATTGCTCTGCACTTTGTCCTTCAATTGATAACTTTGATAAGACAAGGTTAATTTTTTTTAAAAAAAAATTCATTGGGAAGGGAAAAGAAAACAAGAAGAGCCCAAATTTGAGCTTAATTTTTAATTTTGACAAAGAAAATTCTTATTTCCTTGAGATTTTCCAGAAAGTCTAAGTAGGTTTCACATTTGGCCTCTGTAAAATTTATACTTCTTTCATTTTAAAATAAAAATTTTTTTGTCATTTTTTGTATAGATTAAAAAAGAAGAAAATAATGTATTTTTTATATTATATTTTAATTAATTATATTAATATAATAAAGATTAAGAAAATTATATTTTTAATTATAATAAATGTTAAAAAAATAATCCTTAACATTCGTAAAATGTCAAACATGTTGAGGAGGAAGAAAATAGTTAAATGAAGTATAAACATCCTCACACCTGATAGACTTGAGTCCAAATCAATGTTAATTTTACAAGACATGCTGGTTTCTAGACATACTTAAGCTCGATAATTCTCATGTTCGATGATCTATTGTTCAACAAAATTTTTCTAAAATTCAAATTTTTAAGAAAAAAAAAAAAGAGAAAAGTTGTCCTCAAATCTGCCACTAACAAGTAACAACAATTGTAGAAGGATTTTCTATGATTACGCATGTCACAGTTATCATTGTCTTGTCCTCCCAAATTTATGTGTTACCCTCTTAGAAAGAAAGAGAAAGAAATCCCAGTTGCAGTTCTACTTCGTAAGACAATTGTTTAGGTCCTTTAGGGAGTTTTGTACGAAGTTTCTATTCATGGAGCCATCTCTTTCATTTTTTTCTTTTTTTGGATCTTATGAGTTCTATAATAATAAGTGGGGCTGAAAAACATTCTTGATTTTTTGAGTATTATATCCAGAAAAAAAAAAACAAAACATTCAATTTGCAAAAAAAAAGGTAAAAATGAAATCAGAAATCATATAAAGCAAATAGTTCAGCTCCCTACTTTTTTTTTTCTTTCAAAATCCACTGTTGATGGTGGCGTTCGGCATAGACCCCTACTCGTTTATTAATAGCTTGAAAAATAAAAATAACATTGGCAGATGAAGATGTAAAGCCTTACCTCTAAATACAAGTGGAATCCAACTTTCAATAGTTCAATTCCCTACTTTCATCATCAATATATATATATATATATATATATATATATATATATATATATATATATATATATATATATATATATTGTACTCCTTTTTAATTAATTTACTATACTGGAAGGTTGAGTTATTACCAAAGTAACTCAATTCCCTTGCTTAAATGAGTGGGAATTGGGTAGGAGGACCTTTGTGGGAAGGGCTAAGTGCGCCACCATATGCACATTGGGATATTATGATGGAAAGACAAGAAAAGTTTGGGGTGGAGCAAAGAATAGGGATAAGCCAAAATGGGCCAAAGCAGCCTGAGAATCTTGACAATTTTGATCATACACCTCCATTTTATTTGTGTGTATCAATTGATAAATCCTATTTAGATTTTCTCGCTTTTATTTTGTCTCCACTCCCAAATCTTGTTTATTTTGTACTAAAGATTTGGGGGTCCAATAATGAATACCACGTTTTATGTGTATTTATACAAAAAAGTCATGACCAAAAAAGAAAGATAAAAGGGAAAACAAAAAGGAAAAAAGGGGGAAAAAATTCACATCATTGAAATTGGCTTTTCCTGTCGTCTCTATAGTAGGGATCCTGCAATTATGCAGTTGAACAGTTTGTGCGTTAATATTTGTACAAATTTGCTAAAATAATTCAATCCCTATAGTATACAATCCATAGTCTAAAAATCTTCTTCATTTCATGTTTGGCTTTTCCTTGATGCCTAGTCAAGTGATACCTAAGGTCATGGCTAAAGTGTCTTAGGTTTGATAAGAGTCACATTTCCTGGTCATTAGCTAGAAGGGCAAAAGTACTTTGTTAAGTTTTTTTTTTTCTTTCTTGGCAGGAGTTTGATGTCCATATTGCAGAGTTTGTGTTTGAGAAAAGTGCTATTTAGATGATCATCATGAGACACTGAGATCTAGAGCATTGACATTAGCCACTGACTTTTTGATCTGAAAAGAGAAGGCCCTTTGATTGATTTTACTTTTTCCTCAAGATGTTGGCTGATTGGCTTACACTGCTTCATTTCTTAAGAGCACAAAATTGATTTGTAGAGAAAAGAAGATCTTTGCTCCTACTAGAGTTAAAATCACAATCTTGACCATCTTTTTCATAATCTCCTATCTTGGTATGAAATTTATTATAGGATCCAAACAAAAAAGATATATACTCATAAATATATGTTGTCAAATCTAGTGATATCATATGTTTTAATGATATTTTTTACTTATCTAATCAAATTGACCACCTGTTAAGTGATCTCATAAAGGTTTGCTGTTACCATATCGGAAGATCTTGGATTCAATATTCATCGAGTACAATGTCCATCTCTTTCTCCCGTCTCTCTTTGTAATAATATAAAATTTCTCAAAAAATTGCCTAGAAATATCAAACTTAAAGATTGCCTAGAAACAGTTTGAGTGTGCACCTAAAGATTTAGGTCTTCTTTGGAAAAGGTTATTAAAAATAAATTCCATCCAAATAATTATTGCTATTTTTTCCACCCATGAAATTTCAACTCATGGAAACACTTTAAATCCATTGCTAAAAATTCCCAATCATGAAGTTTGTCACTGTGGCATTGGTAGGGCATAACCATGGCATGCCTTGGACCAAATCATGTCCAAAGTTACAGGCCATTTACTTCTTTGCATCAAGCAAGAGAGAGAGTGAAGAGGAGGGTGGGAATGGAGCTTTAATGCCACAAAAATGCCTTTCACTTTGCCATGTTATAATTAGACTCCTTCTACAAGAGGACAGCAACACTGTCAATTTAGACTCTTCTACACATCATTTCAATGCTTTCCATATAATGCAACCTTTTCCTGGGCATTTTCCACGTAAAAGAAAACAGAAATATAAGCATTTCCCCCCCTTTTCATATTTATGGTGTTGAATCTAGCCAAAGAACCCAAAACCATACGTCTGGTTTCTGCTTCAGGGCCTCAAGGGTTGGAAGTGAGAGAGACTCCTGAGGTACAATGTCGTGTATCTTAGGATAGCAATTTCAAATTAAATCATTCTCCTCATGAAGATATATATTTTTCATAATGTTTCACTGACAAAACAAAACTATTCGATATCGTATAAACTAATCTCGCCCGTTACAAAAATGACAAGGAAGAAACCTAATCTTAGTAGGACGAGGCCAATAAATTGGATAAGAAAGGAGAGGGGCTGCATGTGCTAAAACTATTAATTTGCAGACGAAGGCAAAATCTTGAAAAGACAAAAGAGAAGCAACTTGTTCTGATTTGTGGTTTTGGTTATATCTTTGTAACAGTTTCTTGCAAGGGAAACCTTGTAAACTAGTGTACATGATTGGTGCAGTTTTTGATGCATATCTAGTTTCTAAACAGTACTTTGTGCATCTGTTGCTGTTTTTTTTTGCAGTGGGATTAATCTTTCTACAAACCTTCTGTCTCAATTATGCTGCTAGGATGTGTTGTCTTTTTCTTTAGTATAGATGCTATAGTGGGCCAAGTAGAATTGACGGGATTGGGGGAGGGCGGGGTCTGATCCACTAATGGATGAATTGGAGAATTTTGACCTTAGAAAGTAGAATTAGAGTTAATTAAACCAGTTAGCTTTCATTGTCATTATTTGAGAGAGTTCATCACCAAAATAGATGAGGTTTGGACTAAGTAAAGGTGATTTTTTGAACCATTTAGGTTTGTGCTTCATTAATTGGATGCTTTTAAGTGGACAATTTGAGTGAGAAACTTCATGCGATTACTACTTATCTAGAAAGTTCTTGAGAGTGATGTTTTTTATTTTCATAGATAAGAATCGTTTTAGGGATTAAACGTTATTCATTGCGCGATAAGATGTCGATTTAGTGAGAGTGATAAATCTTAAATTGGGTACATCTCTCTTGTCCTTCTCTCACGTGTACAAAAATTAAAAAAGGAATAAAATTTGTCCATATTATTAACAAATTTGAAAAGAAAAAGCAAACCAAAATTACACTTCAAATACATAAGAGGGGGCAAGAGAAAACGAAAAGAAAGCAAAACTATTTGTCCAATTGCATTTTACAAACTTTTTCTTTTTTAGAAACAATTTTCCTTTCAGCCAATTCAAGCTCAACAAGTTGCCATTTAACTAATAACCTAACAGTTGAGCATGATTCATAATTCAAGAAACCAGGGACTAAAACTTGGTAACTTTAAAAGTAATAAAAGCCGGAAATTCAAACTGTGATATACAAAAGGTTAACAAGTGTCCCCCCCCCCCCCCCGCCCCATCTTTTATAAAGTTATCAAGCTTTGAACTTTACAGAATATTTGCTACACAGGAATAAAATAACATGAAATAATTTTTACAATTTTTCATTCATTACAGTATTTGGTATGAAAATTTTAAATAGAAAAAAATTTCTATAGAAAAGTTAATTCTAAAAAGAAGTAAAAAAGATATTTTCACACCAAAACTTACAGAAAAATTATTCCAAGAAAAGTAAGAATTTGAAAAAAAATTATTATGACTATTTTATTCTCATAATATTCTATTAAGGAAAAGTACAATTTAACCTTGAATTTTGTTTTATTTTTCTTAGTAATACTTCCTCTACTTTGATTTAAAAAAAGAGACGTCTTTATGACTATATTATGCTTTAATACTTAAAATATTTTATGTTCTTGAAATTTAGTGTGAATTTTATTTAAATAATATTTTATAAATAAATATTTAATTTAACATATTTTGTTGGGTATAATTTAACTTTATTAACACAATCTATTAGTAAGGTATTTAAGTCATTTCTTGTAAAAATTTTATTCTACTCTGATACTAAATAATAATTTTATCAAATACAAAAAATGAATCGCCATTTCCTTCTAACTTTTCCTTCTAAACAATAAAATATAAAGAGGATTTCAAACTCATTTTAGATAAAAAGACATCCTAAGTAGAAAAGTATTTCATTTTATTTCATTCTAATATAAGAAACATAACATTAGTTTTTGAACTACAAGATTTAGTTGCATGCTAGACTGTTTCCTCAAGCAGCAGGAACAAGTTTTTTTTTTTTTTTTAAGTAAGGTCTTGGATTCAACTGATATTCGTATCTATTATACATTACATGACTAATTTATATGCTGTGCATTTCTTTTCTAGCCTAAAGGGCAAGATTGTAATCATATTTGCTACTTGATGACGAAAAGGGCAAAAAAAAAAACAAAAGGAAAAACTCCCCGAACAACCCACGCCCCAACCCCCCCGCCTGGAAAAAGAAAAGGTAATTGATTAAACAGTTTTCACACAGAATCGCCCAGATTATCAACAATAAGGTCAGCAGTGGGCCTCAGGCCAGTCCACTTCTTCTCACACCAAGATAAACGTCATTGGATTCTCAGCCTTTTTTTTTTTTTTTCCTTCTAAACTCTGTTTAGCTAAAGCGAGCCAGTCTTTTCGTCAATCCAAATCCTGGGTAAGCACTTGAATCGTCTTTGGAGTTGTTGTTAAATGTGTTCTGTGTTGGCCCAATAGAACAGTCCATCTTAATATTATTTTGTTGCAGCTGCACATAGAATGAGGGTTGGGGGTGGCGGAGGAGTTCGAACTGCCACTTTTCACGTTGATTTTTTGAAGAAAATAAAAAATTTAAGGAAAGTGATTTGCCTCCAAAATTAATGAAAAACACTTGAATCTCAATGTATTTTATGCTTCAATATACCGATTTTTCATTCATATAGAGAAAATGGTAATTGAGAAAAATCTTTTTCGCCCATTTTTTTTCCTTTTCTTTTTGTATAGAGAGGTCCAAGATTTGAATGGGGGCCTTATCTGTATTTCTTTGCCTTTCTCTTTCATTTAGTAAGGAAAAAATCAATGCTGTAAGCGTTACAAAACACATACAAAAGCTTATTTAAGTCTTTTAGAAGGAAACTTCCAATTCCTTTGATCTTTTTAATACACATGAAAAGATAACTTTGTTAATTCTTCCAGAAGGAATAAATATAGAGTTACATATATTTTAAAATATATATATATATATATATATATATATATATATATATATATATATACTAATAAGTGAATTTTTAAAAATATATCAGGAGATAAAATGTGATTCGAACCCACTCATAACTCAATTCTTTATCACCATATATTTTTAGTAGTAAGCCACTATGCTATGGGTTGTGCTGATTGTGGATATGCTTTTGAAATCATTAAAGTAGAGTTAAGCAGGATAGGCCATGTATTCCATTCACATCTTTAAGTGAAAAGATATGATTACATAATACTTTGTAAGGTACTAATTCAATTTCCCTATTAAATTTTTTAAAGTGAATTAGATATAACAATAAGTGAATTAGACATCACTTAGCCTGCAGATAAATCATTCTCCTAGAGGCACTTTTGATGCCCGAGAAGCAGAAAGGGTGTATATAAAATTTGTTTTGTTGATTATATCTAAAAAGCACAATCAAGGTTATGAAAAAGACTCGGTAAAATATAAGAAAATATGTGGTTAGCATTCCCCATTATGAGAAAGTAATCTTATGTCTAAACTTTTTAGAGCATGTAAAGGCCTAAACCGACAACATCAACCCATATGAAATCTTAAACATATCCATCAACTTTTTTAATAAAAAAAAAAATTATTGGATTATTTATGTATGTTTGTGTGTGTATGATGTGAATTCATTCATATATCTACGTTTTGGTAATTTTCTATGCTCTAAAAGCAGCTAATATAAAATTTTCAAATCTCAAATTTACAAAACTACAAAGGCAAAAACTACTACTTCTGTCTTAAAATATATAGCATTTTGACTCTTTACAAATAGATTAATACTAAAGAAAATAGGTGCATTATTTATTATTATATTCTTAATTACTTTTTTACTAATATGACGAAGAATGAGACAATTATATTTATAAATAAGAGAAATTTTTTAAAAAATAAATATTTAGAAAAAAAGAGACATAAGCTCTTATATTTTGAAGGATAAACAATTTAATTTGTCTTTGAACTTTATTTGAATTTTAATTTTGGCCTCCAACTTCAAATTAAAAGATTTTTTATTTTTAAAAAAAAAAGTACATAACTTGCCCATCCATTTATGTTTGCAATGTGGCAGCTATTAGCTTCGACAAAAAATTCTAAAAAATTTAGAAAAAAATCCTCTTCATCAAACTTTAAAAGACTGATTTTATTATCAAATTGATTTTGAAATCAGTTTGAATTTAATTTTTAAAAAATCTTAAAAAATTATTTTAAAAAGTTTGAGCAGATTTTAATAAAATAAAAATGTGATGGTTTGATTATATTGACTAAAATATACTTACCAAAGTCACCTGAATATTATATGATGTGTATTATTAAACTTTTAACAATAAAAATATATGGAAGGGTAAGGTATGATCCTTTTTCATAATTTAAGATCACAAATTATTTATTTTAAAATTAAAGAATAAAAATTAAAATTGAGGTAAAGTTTAAAGGTAAATTAAATTGTTTATCCTATTTTGAAAGAGAGAGAGAGAGAGAGTATAACATACTAATTAGGGGAAGTAGAGAAATTTGATTACCACTTTTATTTGAGTCTTTCCTGGTGTACTGTCACATCCTCTGATTTGCATAGATAGTGGCTGCCTAGGTTTCCTCAGACGTCAAGTAGTAGTAATACTTGGTCTTTTCTTCTTTAGTAGTTCAAAGCTTGACGGTTTATAAGCAGGGTTTCATAGGTTTGCACTTAGGATCTTCCTCAGTAGACTTCCGATAACAAGATTTTAAGTAATCATTTTCATGCATTCGTGTCTTCTTTTACTATTCCACTATGTGATTACTATTTGTTGATTAGATTCCTGAAAACATTGCCATATAACATAAAAGAACTATCATTAGTAATCAAAGAAAAATCCACCGGTAGCCATATGAAATGGGTTATTGTTGCTCATCCACATTTATCTGATTCGCAAGTCGGGTTAGATGATGCCCCAAATGATGCACTCTCTGCTTCCATTTCATATTTTTCATGGTTGATATATAATTGTTTTTTCATTTGAAAAAAAAGGAAAAAAAAAGAACACTAGTAAATCAATCTCCTCGCTGTATGCCAAGGTAGTTTCTTTTTACTTTTTCTTTTCTGAACAAGAACCTTTTAGATACATCTACCATTAATCGTATCGGGTCATATCAAATAATGGTGAGTAAAAGTCTTTTCCTTGCAGCCACACGTAGCATAGATCATGGATTGAAACTCAAATTTCTCACCCCTTTTTGAATCGTGTTATTATTTTAAAAGGAATTATATAGTGTCACAAACCAATGATAAATTAGATATTACCAAAATTTTAATAGTTAATATGAAAAGATAGAGTTGGAATCATGCTTAGCTATTGGAGGTCGAAATTAAGCTGAGGGATTCCAATAATGCAAAATTGAAGTGGGGAGCAAGATCCTTGGTGGAAGTGATTGTACGAGTTCATGCACTTTGTTTCCTTTGTTGAAATTCAAGCCACTAATTAGAATAAAAGTAAAAGTGTGACGTTTTGAAACTCTTCACATAAAAGAGCAAAAAACTCTTTCTTTTTCAAAAGAAATTTACTTGGAAAATTTTCACATTTTTTGTGTTCTTGTGGTCTATGGAAAAGCAATTCCTGAATCCTCTACTTGCTTTTGAAACATCCTATATACACACTAAAATCCTTTAGTCCTTACTTGTTCGAAAGGGCAAATCAGACCTAACTTCAATTTTATGAAATTTTAATACAAACAATAATTGCTACTCTCTCCATTTCACAATATAAGGACTTATAATTATGCTTATGTATAGCTAGCTGAATATTTGTCAACATTCTCTCTATTTAAAATTAAATATTTTTAATTTAAACTTTCGCTACTAATCTTAATAATTTAAGAGAATTAAGATCTATTAATATATAGTCTCACTACTAATATCTTAATTATGCTTAATTGCTTCAAAAACTTTATTTAAATACTACTCCCATTTTCAAAATACTGATTTTTTATTCATCCTAGCATAAATTAAGAAATAAAAATAAGAGGTATTTTTTAATTATATTTTTAACTAATTTAATTTATATATATATAATACTTAAAATTTATTAAAAAATTAAAAATTTAGAGAATAAAAAAGAATTAAAGCGTCTTATCTTAAAAGGGCAGAAGTGCCCAAGAAAGAACTACTATTTATTTCAAAAATTTTGGTGTGGTGGCGGTATTCCATCGCAAGCAATCTCCTTTGTCAAATGGTAGGCTCCTTCGATGGAGCCTACAGCTACGGGCATAAGAGATTGGCTGCCGTGGCATTGTACAATAATTGGCCGAAAATAGGAGGAATAGCTTTGACGCCAGCTCGAGAAAGTTCGAGTTTACATATGATTGGCTGCAAAACTTTGATTACGCTACCTTTTGTTTTTTAAAAAAAGAAAAAAGAAAAAGGTGGGGATTGGGGATTTGTTGGTAGACTGATGCAGAGATGCTGCAGTTGTACCACAGATGCAATTTCCTACTGCGATTACGGAGTATTTTCTGATCCTAAAATGTTTATTTTTAATTATAACTATTTATTACAATATGACTCAATCAGCAGAACACCGATATTAGAACAGTTATAAGCATGAATTTTGAAGACACGGACTTGTTTTTTTATTTAAAAAAATATAACAAAATATTGTTCAAAATTTGCAATGTAATTATGTGGCTAATTAATGAGGCACTGTTTTCAATTATTGAACTTTATTTTACGGTGTTGATTTTTTTTTAAAAGAAAAGCAATTCTAGAAACTCATAGAAATTTGTTATTTTCAACGGTTTTAATAAGCAAATTAAAGAAGTTTTGAAAAATATCTCTAAGGTAATTTTTTAAAAATATTTTTTTCCTAGGTCCAAAAAAAATAATAATAAATGCTTTGTAACATTTTCTTTAGTTAATGAAGAAGTAAGAAAAAAAAAATCTAAAACAACTTTAACTTAATATAATAGTAATATTTAACTTTAAAAAATTAAAAATAATAATTTATTTTAAACAATTAAAAACAGTCGCAATCCCCAATAATTGCCACTTTAAGCTGCCTAACAAGAAAAGTTGATGAAATAATTATCTATGGTTAAAAGGCATGAAAAAGAACAAGTTTTCATTGACAAGTGTTGCTAATACTTTGAACCACTATCAACATCATGAGTACTCTATTCATTAACAAAAGCAAATTACCCTTCGGCCCCAACTAATATGTGTTTGAAAAGTCATAGGATTAAGGAAGTTTGATTGAAAAAGAGGGTTAAAAAGTGTCTAATCTTGTCCGTTAATTAAGTGCATGCCTACAAAAGATTCATTTCTTGATGTTCTTTTTAGATTATAATATATTTTTTATATTAATAAAAAATAAATTTAATTAGTTAAGAATTTAAAAAATATATTTTATTTTTTTTAATTTATATAAAAATTTTTATTTTAAAATAAAAAAATAAATATTATAAACCTGATAACATATAGTACTGTCAAAGGGGCAACCTGGTTCGGGTCTTGCGAGCTGAAAACCTCCCTTTGCAGTCCATTACAGTAAATCTGTGGACTAAACGGACCAGTTCGCGGGCTTTACAAAACGACATCGTTTTGTTAAAAAATATAAAAACGGTATCATTTTTATAAAAAAATTAAAAATATTTTAAAAATATCAAAATGACGTTATTTGAAGAAAAAAAATAAAAAGAAAAACGGTCTGGTTCGTGTCTAGCCCGTTCCGGCCCGTGTTAGCTCGCGGGTTAAACGGAATGGGCTGAAAAAACTCGTATTAAAACAGGCTGATATATACCAAACTCATATCCGTTCCTATACCTAAAAAAAAGGCTGGCCCCGAGTTGATGCCTGTTTTAACAGTACTTTGATGAGTAATGTTATAATGACAGATCTCTTTTAAATTCTACTCTCCAAATAACGCCGATCTTCTGCTTCTTTCTTTGTCGAAAGAGATTGGTCTCCCTCTTCTGTCACATATTTCAAATATATTAGCAAAAAGATTAAGAATTGATGTACTTTTAGCCACCGTTTTGCGTCACTCTCATTGAAGATTAAAGATCAAATTAAATATTACAAGCTGATTGCTCAATCATTTTCTTGCAGTTCGAAGCTAAAATCATTTTTTTATATAATTTCAATAATTGACTCTTTTGTTTTTTATCTTTAAGACTTTAAAATTTTAATACACCAATTGAGGATTAAATTTTTATGGAAATTAGGATGATGACGTAAGATTTTCGTAAAATTACCAGGATACAGAGAAAAAATATTTTTTTTATTTAAGTTTGCGTGTTAGCTAAAAAATATTTTTTTAAGGAACAAAAAGAAAAAAACAAAGCACCAACTACTTTATAGAGAAGAAAAAAGTGACTAATGCAAGTGCGCAAACGACAAAGGAGTTGTTTTGCCCCACAAGAAAATGCGTGTCAAACTGTGGAATGCACAGAGCTTTCATCCTTTGCAAATTGCAATGCCCCAAGTTTTACTTACTTTCACCTTTTCCATAATGGCCCAAAATAATCATGCTTTGATAAGGTTCTGAAATTTAATACAATTTTTTATCTTAAATTTTACTTTTTTTTTCACAAAAAATTCTCTCTTCCAAAACACAAAATAAAAAATCTCAAAATTAAATTTTATCCAATCACACCATAAGTGTTCCAAAGTTGCTTCGAGTCAGTCAATCAAGTACGCGAGTTGAATCCAATAAGATTTGAGTTATTAGTCATCTATCGTAAGCCGTTCCTCCAATGAATATTAAAAGCTTGTGTGTATCGTGGGATCAAATATTGGGTTTTTAGCAGACTATTTTCTTTTCTTTTGATTTTTTCCTTTGGGAAGAGAAAATATCAGGGAGTCTTTATTCGATGTTTGCTGAAAGCCGTAGAAAGTAGTACGTGAGGAATTTCGCCAATCTAGACACTGAACGAAGCATAAAACTATGTAAAAGATTATATGTAAATCCTTTATGAAGGAAAAATGGTTAATTTGATCTTTTAAAATTTAGACATTATCTATCACGCCCTGTGTCAGCGGACCTGAGCGTGTGACTCATGGATCTGGCAGTATTCACGGCCAACTACTTGACAACCGTCCTCGCTATACAAAAATGAATATCCCAAATTGATAGTGAGTATTTATACCCATGTTCATATACAGAGTAATTTATTAACAATTATCTCATGTGGGATTGAGACATTACATACACCCTTCCTTAAGGCCCTAACGTCCTCGCTAGACATCATAGAATAGAATCTACAACAGAATTATTGGCCCAAGATCAGACCGCTCTGATACCATAATGTCACGTCCTGTGTCCACGTGCCTGAGCGCGTGACTCATGGGCCTGACAGCACCTACGACCAACTACTTGGCAACCATCCTCGTTATGCCAAAATAAATATCTCAAATTGATAGTGGGTACTTAAATCTATATTCATATACAAAGCACTTTACTTATAGTTATCCCATGTGAGATTGGGGCATCACATTATCACTATTTAGTTCTAAAGTTTTTATTTCCCCTTAATCTGTAAGTACTCTATGTGCCACAAAAATGATTTTACAATTACCTTCTCTTCAGAATTCTACTAGAAGCCTGCAAGGTTGAGCATGTGATATTTTTTTGGAGTAATATTTGTTTAAATAATATTTAAAAGTATAAAAATTAGTCTATTTTGTCTCAAGAGTTATTAATTCGTTAAAAAAAATATGCAAAATTTTAAAGTTTTTATATAGTTTAAATAAATTTGCCTGCATCGAAATATGACGTGCTCAGTCAGTGCGTACTCTTTTTCTGGGGAACTTCATTTAGAAAAGTGGTGGAGGAACCACTTTGATAGCACCTAAAATGTTAGAATCTGCAAAGGATGAAAAAAATTTATGAAATTAAAGGATAACGAGCCCAAATTTTGGAAGCTAGATCGACTATTTTACCCCTTAAAAAATAGATTTGTAATTTAGAAATATTGGCATAAACCATTTTCTCATAAACTTCAAAAAGACCATTTTCTCGTTATTCCTTTTTGCGTACTTCAATGAAATCAATTTCTAAAATTTCTATTAAATCGATAACTCAAATATAGGAAATGTTTCTAAAAGGAAAAAATGTTGCAGGAACACAAAGAAACTTAGCTGAAATCAACCAACTTGTCTAGATTATGCCTAAAATAAGAAGCAAAAAAATTTGTTGAGAGATAAAAAATATTAATTGGAAGATTTTTGTCTCTTTTTTTTAGGGATGGAATATTGTTGCTAAAAGAAAAAGAGAAAAACAAGTTTCATCAGCATACTTCATACAATTCTTAAATTTTCTCACTTTCAAAATATAAGATATTTGGCCATTTTCTCCTTTTTCAAAATGTATAGTCTCAATATAATTTTTTATTCTCTATTATATTAGTAAAATTAATTAATAATACAATAAAAAAGATATTTTTTATTAATAATACAATAAAAAATACTAAAAATTTTTATATTTTAAAATGAAAAAAAGTATACATTGGGCTTCTATTGTGTGGGAACAGATGGCATGAGAAACTAATAAACATTTGAATGTTGCTTTTAGTCGGTAAAAAGGCTAGATATTAATTAATATATATACTTCTTAATGTTGGTTTTGTCCTATAAGTACGGGTAAGATTATAATAATTTTTTTGCCGAATATAAAATTATGATAATTAGTATAATAAAATCCTATATGCTTTATTGTTTTGTAAAATTAGAACCTTTCTTTCTGAGAAGTTTTATCTTATTAGTTTTGTAATTTGTACTTATTATATAAGTTATATAATTATTAATAAAAATAATTCAGATTGATAGTAAATTTTTTAATAAATTAATATTTTTTATATTAATTATTTTTATTAATAATTAATAAAAATACTTATATTATTTATGCGATAAATATAAATTACAAAACTACTTCTCCTTCCTTCAAATTAATTTCCCATTTCTCTATTTTGGTTATAGTAATGAGAAGATATCTTCCACCTTTTCGTGTATAAGATGAAGTGATGCAACACATTAAAGACAAAAAGAATTGTATTCGTCATTTTGCCACTGTCTGTGTGCCTATTCGCTTTTATCTGACGTTTATGTGCAACACATAGGGTGTGCTTGGATAAGGTTTCGCACAGAACTCAATACAGTTTTTCATCTCAAATCTCACTTTTTTTCTCACAAAAAATTCTTTCTCCCGAAATCCAAGACAAAAAATCTCAAAACCAAACTCTATCCAATCACACCCATAATGACTTGATGCAGCGGATAGTTTCAAGTATTTCTCGCTCTTCAGAGAGACAGACAGAGGGAGAGAGAATGTAAATTGGACAAAATATTTTATAATCCAAGTTTAAGCCAAAATAATTATAAATAAAATGAAATTCTCATAACTAATCATTTTCACATAATCAATTTATTGTTTCAATTATTACTCACTTGAGATTTTTTCGTAATCCTTTGAAATAAAATTCGTACTAAAAACCTAAATTTTATAAGAATGAAATGTACCATCGAGTGATTAATTTAATAAAAAAAACTTATTCATTAATTTAAAAAAGAAATGTGTGCGGCTGGAATTTTTGTGGGGTCCAATAGCGGGTCCCAGTAAAATGACTTATCTACGTGTCAACTTGCAAGAGCATTATAGGTAGTAGGGACCATAACATAAGAAGATTCCGACCCCCTTTTTGGGTTTTTGGCGTGTAAAATATGAATCCACGAATAAAGGGGACCCACGTGTCGAATAAGTCGATCAAAGTCCCAATGAGATGAGAGCGATTTTTTTTTTGTCGGCAGCAAGTTGCCACGTGTCGCATATTAGTGCGTAATGACTGGTTTTCATCCTTTGGTGATTACACCTGGTCAAGGACATCATTTTCAGATAATGACACTTTAGCCACATTATAATTTGTTAGCTTTAGGAAATATCTTCTAATGAGGTGCATCATATCATTAATGTAAACCTACTTAGGGCAGATTAGTTTAATTTACGTAACATAATTACTATTCGCAGTTAAAAGTTACTATTCGCTTCAGCTAATCTCCAAATTGCCCCTTCTCATTTTTACTCTTCACTTTTTTTCGGTGGAGAACTCTCTCTCACCTTCTCCTCGTTAAAATTTTTAATACTACTTATATCTAAATAGCCTGTGGGGTATGTTGATTGATTTTGCTTTGTCTTGAGATGAAACTTAAACCCTGGATGAAGGATTGAGATTTGATTGGAAAATTCAAATTTGACTTTGTAAATTGGACCTTGAATTACAAATGAAGGGTTGAGATTTGATCAGAGAATCTGACTAGCATTACGGAGAAAGTGTTGAAGAATTTGTGGAGTTCCCTTGAATGCATTACGGTCTAAGTGTGAAATTTGCTGGCTCTTGGCTTTTTGTTGGTTGGAATTTTTTTTTTTGATGAATCTCAACTGTTAGTTGTAGAAAACATTGGACTATGTTGATTTCCCATAAATGCCACACGCAATATAGTAACGTGTAGCAGAAATATATTTGTAATTTTCTCTTGTCTATTTATTCGCTGCAATTTGATGACTTTTTAAAAATAAAATAATAATTATTTTGAGATGATAAAATTATAAATAAATATTTTAATTTTAAAAATATGTATATGTACAAATAAAATAAAAATATAACACATTTTTTAAATAAGTATTTTTAGAACAACACATTTAACTTTTTTCTAACATATGTTAAGTATGCAACACAGTATAAATTTTTTTTTTGTGATAATTGTTTTGTATTTTTTTACCCTTGATTCCAAAATATGTGGTCTATTTTTTTATCTGTGTGTTGATGTTTCAGTATATATTTTTAAAGATATTTAATTTATATATAACTCTACAATAGTTGTTGAACATTTTTCCCAATATAATGCATTGCAAGAATTATATTATTGTAATGTTTTTTATTTTTCATGTGTTTCACTTCAAAATGTATGATTTATTTTTTTTATATGTATGTCAATATTTTACTATATATTTAAAAAATAATTTAATTTACATATAATTATGTAATAATTCTATGTATAAAATTAATTATTATGCGCTATGCATATTATAATTTTGATAAATTTTATAAAAAAGTTTATTTATGTATTTTGCATAAAACTAATAGGTTACTGTATCAAATAATTGTTGAAGAGTTTTTCTAATATAATGTATTGCAAGAATTGCATTATGCAAAAATATTAAATTATCATAAATAAAAAACATCATACATGAAAATCTTAAAATATATCACGAACCAAATTCACTGGGCAAATTTTGTGCGCACCGCGCGGGCAACCTTACTGGTTTTTATCTAAATGATCAATATGGATGCAAATAGAGATTCTTCAAATTTCATTTCTCTTGATTTTGAGGTTAGATTTATTTGAAAATTTATTATTTTCACTAAAATTTGTTAAATATCTTTGAAACGTAATGCACCAAACCTAATTCTCTACGTGTTTCATGTTGAACAAATGCGTTGTTCCACTAAAAAACAATAAAGTGCAAGAAAGGTAAAAGTTCCCTCAAAAAGCTATGTGGGGATTAATAAAATTCCGTACAGGTTTTCTGTGGGACAATTTTACTTGTTTTTCAAAAAAAAAATTGTTATAATTTCTTATATAATTTTTTCTATTTAAAAAATTTAGAGTTTGTTATATTCTTTAGAATTGGTCGTTCATATTTTTAATTAGAAATTTCTATCTTCATTAGTTATAATGATGTTTTTCAAATAAATACTTATGTGAATATGGGCAAAAAGTTATAAAGAATATAAAAAATTATATATTTTTTTACCTTAATAAAAAATTAAAAATATAAAATTGTCATGTAGGAAACCAAGGGAGAGCTTTATTTCACCCACGCAACTTTTGCGGAGAAATGTTCTTCCCCTGTAAGAAACTTGTGGGAAGCTCTTCCTGTCTCATCCTAGTCCCTTATTTATATTCATTCAGTCTCATTTTATTTTATCATTTTATTATATTAAAATATTTTAAAATAATAATATTTTTATAAAAAATATTTTAATATATTTTATATTATTAATTAACTATTAATTTTATTATATATTATTTTTATATAATTAAATTTAATATAAAATATTTATTTATATATATATTTTTTATTATATTATTTTTATAATATAATTAAATTTTTGTATAAAATTTTACGCCTGCTAAATATTATTAAATAAAATAAAATGCAGGGAGTATAAATGTATCTAGACGAAGTAAAAGAAAAAACGAAATACCCTTCTACTATGGCCACACAAAATCGGAGCACGACCTTTTTCTTGATGGCTCCACCATCTCCTATCTTGTTTTTCTTTTCCCTTTTTGTTTTCTTTTTTCTCCATGACTTTAGATAATCAGAAGCCATCAGTGCCATGCCATTCACCGCACATATACCCTATCTCTTATCGTCCACTTCTCCTCCTTTCCCACTTATCCCGTTGTGTCTACCATCCTGTTTATATGGACTCAATTCTCTTTTAAAATATGGGACCCGTTAGAGTTTTTTTTCTTATTAAAATATTTAATTTTTTATAAATTCTAATAATTATTTTTTTACAAATATTATCATCTATAAATATAATTTTTTTAAAAATTTTCTTCTCATATTAGTAGAAAAGAAATTAAATTAGTTAAGGATAACATAAAAAAAATATTTTTTGTTTTCTCCTTCCTTAACATATGCAAAAAGTGACAAAAAAACTTTAAGTCTTGAAATAGAAGTATGTTATATTCTTGCTCTTGTTCTTGATCTTCTTGTGCTTGTTCTTCTTCTTTTCTTTGTTTTCTTTTATTTTTGTAAAAGTATAATTCTTTTTTTTTCTATTTCATTTGAGTAGTATTTTGGCTAATATAATAATATCTTAAGGCAAAAGAGTCGGTACGATTTTAGGGCCAACTAGCATTGGAACCAAAGTATAAAAAATCTTCTACTTTTTTTAACTTTGAATCCACTCCTCCTTTTACAAATAATTTATTTTTATAATTTTCAATACAACTCAATAAAAAAAATTCAATCTCACTCTTAAAACCTTAAAACTAAAGTGCAAAACTCTTATAACTCGACTATAAGAAAATGCAATAAACACTTAACTAATGTGCATCAGACGTGTTGTTTGGATATTTTCTTACAATGTTTATAAAACTTCCAATTAATCCTTAAACCAGAACTAACATTTTTTTCTTCTTTTAATAATGAATTAGGTCTTCGATTAGTGAAAACTAATGTGTTTCCTCTGATTTTCAACCCAATTGTTATGTTCGAAATATGCAAATTAGCTTTACCATTATAATCTTTCAATATTATGACTCGCGTGCAATAATTGTGTTTGAAAAGAGTAGTTTTATTTTGGTAGGCTAATAACTTATTGACATCTCAATAATTACTCAACTATCAATCACAAATACATATGTAGATGAAAGTATCAAAATAAAACTACACTATTGCGTGTTAAGTTAGCTATTTTATCTATATGTGTATTTCTCATTAGTAGTTGAATAATGATTAGAATGTCAATAAGTTACTAATCTATCAAGATAAAACTCTTTCTCTCTCTCTCGGCAACAGACCTACAAAATCGGTAGAACAAAAAGAAGCTTAGGACAAACACAAATTTAAAGATTATATCATTAATTATTTAATTAATAAAAATATCATAGTAATTTTTATAATTAAAGTCAAAGTGAAACTTTCAATTGTGCACGGACAGAGTGTTATATACTGACTTTTTGGTGCATTTGTATAAGAAGATTAAGAACTCTGAGAAGCAACCTTAAGTCTTTAAATGACGATTTTATCATAAAACTTGTATTTGGTGATAAACCTTTTTTGGTGATAGGTTTATTCACAAGTAATATTTTCGTGTTCACCAATAAAATATCCACCCTCCTCCCGTAATCATAGAAGAAAATAGAAAAAACAAAAGAAATGATTTCTTTATTTTTTTGGTAAATAAAAGATGTGACACTTCGGTGACCTTTTGCTTACATGACTAGGTTTCAATTGTCAATGCATGATAATTGAAATGCAGGTCAAATAGTATAGAAACGTCAATCAAGAAGGGAATTCACTGTTTATATCACTTTTGACAACAATTTCACCACCAAAGAGAGGATTTCAAGCAAAGCATATGCCATGATGTCCCAAAAGTTTGTATTAAGACAAAGACAAGCAAAATTCGGGATTGACATAATAAATTCTTAAAAGAAGAAGTTTTTGTAAATTGCATTTCTGAAAAAGTTCAATTTGATATATACTTATAGATGAACCCACAATTGAAGGTTGCACTCGTTATGTGATCAAATTCCTATCCGAGTCCGAACATGGTGGCCCTTTTGATGTTTTACATTTTATCCTCTATATTCTTGCATCTAGTAGAGTTAGGTTAATAAGACGCCCGATGTCATTTCAAATTCTTGTGGGTCTCTTTGTCTTTTAAAAGAAGTATTGAGTACTTTTCTTTTTTTTTTTGAAAGTGATATCTTCTCTTTTTTGTTCTCAACCAAAAAAAAAAAAAAAAAGTGAGAAACTTGCTTTCCCAAATTTTCAAGGATTGACTAGAGGGCACATCAAGGGTGTAGAGCTTAGGAGTTATCGAAACTATTCAATCATAGGCTTAGAAATGTCAAATTGGTGTTATCAGGATTTTTGGGAATGGCCGTACGAATTCATATTAGTGGATCAAAAGTATTACTTTGTTTATTTTAAAATATAAAATTTTTTAATTTTTTTACATAAATTATAAAATAAAAAATATTTTTTATTTTATATACTTAATTACTTCTACTAATATAATAGTTAATAAAAAATTATATTTGAGGTAAGGATAACTTTAAAAAGTAATTATTAAAATTCATATAAAATTAAAATTTTAAAAGAAAGAAATATTATAAAAAATTTTATATTTTGAAATAGAAGTAATGTCTTTTTTTTTTTTGCTAAGTAAATAGAAGTAGTGCTTTAACTAATTTGTTGTCGTGCCTTTTTGATTGTCTGGCTTTGGAGCATGAAGTAATAGCAACCACAGAAAAATGATGGTGCATGTACTTTCTTTTCTCTAATGATCTCATCAGCATGACAAACACATTTTCTAAAAATGAATTAGAATAGATAATAGTGTTTAATTTCTTCTGTATCTTGATACTCTCATAATTTAGAGGTCATTATTGCTCTTAACTAACCTTAATAATTTGATGATGGGATTTATTTTAGGAATAATGACCTATTTTCACATCTTGATTCCACATATTTTATTTATTCTATTATAGTTCCTAAAGAATTAATATAATTGTCCTTTTATCACTATTCACCTCGGTCTATGCCACAAGTTCAATTTGGTTGTAGAAATTCACAAGTGAATCATCCTTAACTTTAGGGACAAAATAGAAAATTTCCTTTTCTTTTAAAACATCATTGATCAATGATCAATATATAGACTTTAACACATAATTTTTTTTTTGTTTTTTGGCTAGATTTTAACACATAAAACTAACTTGATATTTTATGTGGCCTGATAAATTGATCTATAAAGTCATGAATAACCTATCTAAATATTTTTAGAACAATATTTTTTTCCAATAATTTAAAAGAAGTTTGAGGGATCGAGAATAGGACTAGCCATGATCCTAACAGCCACCATTCCTTTCTCTTTTATTATTGGACATGACCCAGTGGCAAGTTGAGACAAGTCATTATTGGTTTTGTCCATACTTTACATGGACAGGAATGGTAAATCCACAACTTTGTCTTTTCATTTTCGAGAAGTAAAATGCTCCTTGAAAGATCAGAGAAAGAAAATTGCAGCAGAAAAGCAGGAAGTTTCCATCAAAATGCGACTTTTCTGTGGCATTCTCTTGTCTGAGTCTGACCAATCATAACAATTCTGCAAAGAATTTTATTGTCATTCTTTGTTGATCGGAGTAAAAAGGAAAACGAATCTTAGAAAGCTTGTGAGACACAGACATTTGCACTAGCAGATTATTACCGCTTTTTTGGAGATAAAAAAGTTGTGGTTTGGGAGGTAAAGTAACATGTCCTTTTTAACCGCATGCTGTAAAAGGAAAGAAAATCGACCTAAAGATTGATAGTTTTGATTGGATTACCTACCCGTCACTGGATTTGAGACTGCAATCATTAGGTTTTTCATTTGTTGCCACTACTTGGTGTATAATATGATAATTTTTTTTTTAGCACAAAAAATATAATATGGCATTGTAATACACTCTATACGTTGTATATCATTAGTCATGCTAATAATTATTACTAAAGACACACGTTACACTATAAGATACATTACATATAATATTTATGTATTTTGTATGTTATTTAGTGTAAAAAATACTTTATTTATTTTAAAAAATATGATATACGAAAATTCAAATTTTGATAAATTTTATAAAAAAATTTGACGTATGTCTAAAATATTTTTATTTAAAAATTTTTAATTGATGTGTCAAATTTAAATTTAATATTGAGAATTAGTATTTAGGGTGATTGTTGAAAAATTAATGATTTTTAAAAAATAAAAATATTTAAATAGTTAGTTTGAGATAAAGATAAAATTAAGAATAAAATAATAAATAAAATATTTATATAAAAAGAGAATTTGTATTTTAAAACAAATAAAAGTAAAAAGTAAAATATATATTTTGAAACGCTGTATAATGAATTTATAGTATACAAAAAATACTGCTAAGGCGCAATATTCGAATGGACCAAAATCCCAAAAAATCTCCCAAGTGTCACTCTTCTTTAATTCCCCAAGAAAATCCAAATTCAGAACGGGGACTTAAAATGGAAGACTGGTATTAGCTGAGAGATGTGTGTAGAAGTCCTCCAACGGATGTCACAAATATTCTTTATGAACTTGTTAAAATATATATACGTATACTAACTCAAAATTAATTGGTAAAAGTCTACTCGATTTATATATGTACTTTTAAAGGTTCTCTGTTTTGTATTCAAATTAAATTTCGATTAAGGTGCATGCTTCTGTTGACAAAAAAATATTCCTTAGCCAATTGATCAGATGGGACAGAATCAAGTAACCAACTTATGAGCAACAAGTAAAATCTAATGATTCCTTTTCTATGATCAAACAATTGACACCAAAAACGCGAATCTGTTTAATTTCTAGTTAAAGGTTACTTGGGCCGGTTTGGTTCAAGGATTTTATTGTGGAAAAGAAAATATTTTTCTCTGAAAAATATATTTTTTATGAATAGTAAAAGAAAATACGAATAAAATAAAATGAAGGGAATTAATAGGAAATATTTTAATAGATTGTGTTAAAAATACTTTTCCACACAAAAGTATGATGAATATAAAAGCTCCAAGGAAAACTCAATCAGAGTTTCTTGCTATGTCTTCAACCTTCTCCCTCAACTGTATCAAATCCTTAGTAAGCTATTTTCCTCATTCCCTTCCATCTGCTATTGTTGTTCCTAAGCTTCTCTATCTGCCATTGCTTGCCCCTAAGCTCCCGCTCCATTCACCTGAACCTAACAGTCTAGACATCACCTTTTCTACATCTCTTACTTCGCACTAAAATATTCTCTAGTCTTTTTCTTTCCATCTTCTAGGTTTGTTAAGTACTTAAATAGATGGCATCAGGTCCAAAGCTTCTCTATCTGTCATTACTGATATTCCTAATCTCCCACTACAAGAAAATATGGCTTTTGTGATAGAAAATTAGTTGCTAATTTAGCGACAGGTTTGCAACAAAATAGCTACATAAATTAAAGTTTACTAAAATAGCAACAAAGTTGCAACAAATAAGCATAGTAAAGCTAAGCCAAAAATCTAAAATCAAAATTTTAATTTTGTCACAAATTTGTAACTGGATTTGTGATCAATAAAAGATTTTAGAAAAAAATTCATAATTAAAAATCCGTCACAAAATGGTTGCTATTTTGTGACAACTTTGTGATGAATTTTCAGTAATGAACGATCAAATAGTAATTCAACTTTCATCACAACGTAACAATAGATTTGCGACAGCTTTTCCGTAACTAGATTTAAGAAAACTAACAATATAACACTATTTTTGACGGCTCAATTCCAATTCCGCCTCAAAGTTGAGACCGAATGGCGACAGATTTGCAGTAACAAATAAATATCGTAATTGAAAAGTCGTTGCAAAATGGACTCTACTCTATGACGGACATGTTAAAAAAATAAAGTAAGTTAGACTTCGTTGCGAATTCATTGCCTTGTAGTGACAAATTTGTGACGGATATCCAATATTGATATTTAAAAAATAGAAATCAAAATCAACTAACTACTTTGCAATTATATCACAAAAGGGCAACATATTTACAATGATTTCCCATATTTGCGATAGAATAGTGCCGGATTTGCTATATAGAAGAAAAAATTAGAAATTACAAATCGTCTCAAATTTGTAGCAAATTTTGCAATAGCTCTGCAACGGGGTAAAATATTTTTTTTTCAAAAGATTAGCGGTAACTTATAATTCAAATTGTGTTGTAAAGCCGTTGCAAATTTGCAAAGACATTGCCACAAAAATGCAATTTTCTAATAGGAGAAGAAACGACAACTTGAAATTCAAATCTATCGTAAAGTTATCACCAATGTGCAATAATTTTGGGACAAACTTTTGGACTTTTTTATTTTAAATAATTTGTCTTATAGTCATCGCAAATTCGTTACAAAATGGTAGTGACTTTGAGACAAATTTAGCCATTGTAAATATATTAATGAAGACATTTTTAGATTTTATTTCGGTCGCAATTTTGTTGCCAAGTTAAGAATGATTTGTGATAGATTATTTTGCTATTGAAAAATTAATAAATAAATAAATACCAGCTATTGCAATTCTATTGCAAATTGAAGATGGTTCTGCAATGGAACTATGCCGTCACAAACTTCTAACTCTATAGCGGGTAGATAGTCTTATTTCCTATTGGAGTTGTGAAATATGTTATTCTAGATGTGGAGTACAAGTAACAAATTACAATGATTATTTCTTAATTTCCTTTTTGTTTAATATTTGACGATTTTATTTGTAAAGATTTCCGGAGTTGTTATTGGTGGCTCCAAGAGCATGCTAATCAGATATGAGAGATTTAGAATGGCAAATGCACTTGTCGTCTATTCGATCATTTATCGCAAGCTCAAAAGTATCGACCATGAATATCTATCGATATCTAGAGTCAATTCTAGCATGATCATTGAAACCCGAAGCAGTTCCAATGTATTTTAGTCATTGCTAAATGGGATAGAGCAACTGCACTAGGGTCGACTCACACTGGAGGATATATTTCCTTCAGCGAGTACGAACTTCAGATGGTAAATTGTTTTTATAATTATTACTTAAATATGATATAATTGTCTAACTTTTTTATTGATATAATTGTAGCATAAGTAGTGGAAAGATGACTTCCAGTATGTCAAGATGTATAAGATGACACACAAATATAAGAGTGGCCTGAAGTAAGGTACATTCGTCAATGAAAAATCATGCTGAACGCTGGTATGTATAAATATTATCATATAATCATTTTATACCAATTTTTTCAATTATTGTACGCTAAAATAAGTTTATGATTTCTATAATTCATAAAATAGCGTTAATGCATTGAAGGAGCGTTATTCGCAGTTGTAATGTTAGGACTCCATGACTTCTCATCCACCATTGGATGAGAGTCATTGTTCATAGAGGATGCTGGTGGTTTCACGAAGAATTAGATCTATAAATTGAGTTCCAAAGCAACTACGGTTCAATGGAGGTTACATTAGTCTACTTCGAGATCTCCACTTGTAGCTTGCTTGGCAGCATTGCATCGAAAGTACGCCTCTCTATAGATTCAATTATAGGTAGAGAGTTTGATGCGATATTATTTCTAGAAGCGATTCAGGAGTTTTGATCAATAATTGCGGGTGTTGTTCGAGACGTTGGATTTACCTCCACCGCTACCTCCACCTTCGCCTCCTTTTTCGATGCCAAATTTGAAGAGGCGTAGGATGGTGTTGATGAGAATTACATGATCGACATGCCAGATGACCACTCTCCACCGACTAACCCTCTAAATCCACCTCTACATTTTCTCCCAGCTGTAGCGTTATCTTTTATAGTGACACAACTTTGTAAAATATTTTTGAATGTTATACTTTACAATTTATAGACATTCTATTTTGTATTATATTTATTTTATTTATATATTTTTATGTTTTCTATTATTATATTACTTTGATTTCTAAAAAATTTAAAAATTAAAATACATTTAAAAATAATTATAGTAATATAAAATTTTTAAAAATAAAGTTTAAAAATAAATATAAAAACCATGCGACATATTAGTGGTCGAGTTTGACCAACATTTCTTTGATGCAATTTTTTTGCTGTTTTCATCTCAAATTCACTACCTGAAATTTTGCAACTGAAGTCTCTGTCTCAAAGTCATTGCAAATTTTGATCAGCGACAATTTTGTGACAGATTTCTTTCTTTCTTTTTTTTTTTTTTGGGAAAACCATGCATTTTCTTGTAGCGTCTCCTTCCATGAGACCCATTTCTCCAATTCAAGTAAAACAGAAACGACCGAAAATAAAAGTAAGATATTGTTGAAATTGAAGAATGAGAATAGTGTTCAAGTTGCTGCCAAATCAGACAAGCTCTCTTTTTATGTTTCTTCTTTATACTCCAAGCCTATTGATATCTATATAAGTATAGAGAGATAGAAATTCCAAAGAAAAGGAAACAAAGTAGTGTTTTTGAGAAATAGAGAAATGCAAAGCCAATGACTATGAGGCTTTGTTTCATTTCAAGAATAGGATTCTAACTCTCTTTACCTCTTAACAATAAAATCATCCCTCAAGAAAACTATGAAAACAAACAGAAGGGCAAGAATTGACGCATTTTTATAGTTTGAGGTTAATATACCATAAATTTTGAATTTGAGTTGTAAAAACTAAAATTTAAGTAAAATTTAGAATCAAAGTAAATTGTTAATAGTTCGAATTATATTACTTCAAACTTTTTTAAAGATGAATTTTTTTTATAGAAGAAAATTTTATTTGAAAAATCTTTTTTACTTTTTCGTTTCCATTTTTGTGTCCGTTTCCATTACAGAATCTCAAAAATCAAACAAGAAAAATTACTTTTCTAAGAATATTTTCCATTTTCATATTATTTTCCCTAGTTAACTAAACAACATGTGAATTTTAAGTTTCCTAAGGATTTCATTTTTCTTTTTTTTCTCATTTGCTTTTTCCTCACTAAAATCTTTAAACCAAATAGGGCCTTAAAGTTCTTGAAAACAAGCCCTTAAGAATGTGATGAATAAGTGCTATGGAGGGAATGAGGAAAGGGATTGTGTAAAAGGTCATCAAACCTTGAAGAACAAAATCCTCAAGATGTTGGCTGAAACTTGGTATCAAAAGTTGGAAAAGTAAAAACAGAAAACTATAAAGAAGACGGTAAATAATGCAGTAATGAAAGTGTTAATATGCAGGAATTTAGTTAATTATTTTATATATTTTCTTGGATATATACTGTTGGACCTAAAACAAATATACAAAATAATACAATATGTTATGAATTTGTTGGTGCGTAGTCATTGTCAGTACAATAAAATCCTAATAGTAATATGGAGAATTGAATAGGAAAACTATAATAAAAAATATAGAGAGAAACTAGAAAGAAAATAGAGAAAGAGAGAACACAAGATATTTTATTAATTTTTTGAGAGTAAATGAATGAATTAATGAGTGTGTCATCAATACATCAATCTAAAGCCTTATTTATAGGATTCAAGGGTACATATCAACAAGAAGAGGTAGAGAGTAATCAGAAGACAAATTCTATCGCTAATTAAAGATGTGACAGAACTCTACCATCTATCTTTTGTACAGTTGGAATATCTCTATAAGTCTGATATTGATTTACCTCTTTGATATCAAATAATGAATATTCACAATATTAATTTCATAACACAATAATAATAATATGAAAGCAATAAAGAGAAGACACATAAATTTAAGCGGTTTGATCAATTGGCCTACATTTATGGGCAAAGGAGAAACAAAATCACTAACTTTGTAAAGAATTACAAATAGAGAAAACTCTCTCAAACTCAAAGTCTAAACCTATTACAACTATTCTGAAGAAGCCTAACTTAACAATTGGCTCTAATCCATGATAACATAAACAGTTGAGCCCAAGATGTTTCTTACTCTAAAAGCTTTAATACGAGCTCTTTAAATAGCTTATAGTCAGTAAGTAATTTCTATAATAATGGCATGAGCGACAAGATACATACATTTTTATAGAAACTACTTAATCCTAATCACTTAGGGAATAAGAATATAAGGTAAAAACTCAACATATACTTCTAAAATGTTTCCTCTTATTTATAGGCTAAATCATTTTCCAAGAAAATAATGCTACAGGCGGTTTTTCAGATAGAAGGAAAAAAAATAATATTCATTTTAATGATATTTCAATAAAAATATATATTTATATTAATTATCTAACTATTTCATGAAGGTTATTCGTATTATCTTTATGTATTAAATTTGTAGTTCTTTTTCAATAATATTATGCTGCATATAAGACAACTCAAGAGACATCTTTAATAACATTTAATGTGTACCTATATACGCATTAGACATATATAAAATATAACTTGTCAAAATCAATTGTTTTTCTAATGAATACGCTTCTTGTAATTTTATCATCCTCATTGTAATTCTCAAATAACTCTTATTTACCTTCACATAATAGTTTTGTAGAATTATTACTTCAACATTTTTCTCTTTGACGGTCCATAATAGCCAGTATAATCTTATAAAATAAGTATAACATTTAAAGGGCTCTTTTGACCATCTAGAAAAGAAAGATACAAATTTAAATTAATATAAGTCGGTCATACATTCAATTTAATATTGACAGATAAATTATAAACATCTATATCAAATGATCATTTTATTTTACTCCTCAAATTCAGACACTTGCACTCGTCTATAAAGACATTCGATTCAATACCTAAATTCTCTTGCCTAAACTCATGTTTGTAACATGTTTTGCGGATCATCGACAGTGGGATGTTTCCTGTTCCCAAGCATTTCACTTCACTTGCTTCTTCCTGCTTTTCTCTTTTCTCTTTCATGTATGTTTCCATTTCTTATAAGCTGAATTTTCAATTGCTACTATTCTACAAAAGCTACAAATGGAGATCAGAAACGACAAAAACAGAGTTAGAATTATATAAGGGCCCCGCGTCCCCCGGCCCCCAACCCTATCTTGTTTTTCAATTATTACCAACCGCTGGTGGAATTTGACGTTTCCTCGTTTTTCAGCTGTATGCATGTCCTAAATCCACTTTCCCTCCATGGTTAACTTCAGTAATTTAATAATATCTCCCTCTTCCGCCCTAGCAACCTCCTTCCCCCACTCCCCCATCCCACCTCCGCCAGATATTGGCCCATGTGAAGTCGGGACCTCACCTTTTGTAAACACTGATAAAAGAAAAGTTTAGTTCGATAAACATCAAATAGTTGTTCCAAGTCCCTTCTGCTGAAGTCCTACAAGGGCGAATTTCGTGAAATAATCTGGTAGTAGTTGTTAATATTACGTGCCTAACAAATTTTAGTTGTACATTTAACTTTTCTTGAACGGTACAATAGCTTTTAATTATTATTTTCTTATCAAGTAAGTTTTGTGACCGACTAAATTGAATTATTGTTTAATTGTAATACATTGCCTTTGAAAGGGTGAGGAACAAAAATTCAAGGCGTACATTGCTTTAATGTAGTCATTTGAAATGCTGAATCAAGCTCAAGTTCTGAATCATAATCGAGCAAGATCTCTTCTTGGTGTACGGCAAGATTAGCTCCTTTCTAGTTGGAAAGAAACCGGAGAACTTGTTATCAAATTAAATATCAACTAGATATATTAGCAAGATATGCATCCATCAACAGTGGAGATTAAGATGATTCTACCGTCTAGTGTCTCTTTCAATTGTATGATTTCTTACTTTAGGAAGTTGATAGCTGAAAATCTCTCGATTTGAAGACTTGACCAATCATGCACCGGAAGATCTTTAGTTATTTTAACAACAAAAAATAAGCCTCTCCCCTTAGGGTACATAGATAAATCATGGGAAGATCTCGGATTATTTTAACAATTCCAGGTGAGACTCTTTGAGATAGATATAAAAGCATGTATGTCTTGTGCAAGAATATATTGTAGAAAGTAGAGGTGTTATAGTTATTCTTTAAGTAGCCATCACACTTGCCACCATAAATTCCGAAATGATTTTTTGAGGAGTGTCATGTCCAAGAAAGTTTTGTTTCTTATCCATCACACGTACCTAACACAAGAAAAAGAAGGTAGAGAAAGATAGAAAAAGAGAGAGAGAGGAGCTGGTTTTCTCTGTGTATTTCTGTCCAAGAACAGAGATAAAACCTCTCAATTATTACCTTATCTTTCTCATTCAGCCTTGTGGAAAAAAAGGACCCCGAAAAGTCTTGTATGTATTGCTTCTCTCTCTCTTTCTCTCTTTGTCCACTCTCTTTCTCTCTCTACCCCACTGCAATTTCCTTTTAATATTCATTTTCCCTTTCAGTTGGAGAATTCTAAGTTGCAGCACAGTTTTTTTCAAGTCTGACAAGAAGGCGACTTCCCAATCTCCCAAGCCATACCACAGCTACTTCAAGATAGATAGACAACAGTACGATGGAGTTGTAGTAGTGATGGACATGTGAGTGCGATCTTCAGTTTTTGATGTATCCCCACCTCGTGTTCTTTATCCATTCTTTGATGGTACAGAACCTGTCTCTCTGCAACATCTTTCTCTCTCTCTCACAAATCCTTTTGGACTTGTTTTTTCAAGATTCATAGCTGATTATATATATTTGATGGCTGCAGCTATCTCACTGTAAGCGAAATTGTTTAAAAAACCCATCTTCCTTTTCCCTATCAGTCGTATCGATAACTGTTTGTTGTTTACTAGTAGGCCTAGCTCCTAATGGAACTAGTTCTGTACCATGGTGGCTTTAGAATTTTCCAAAATCATGGGATGGATCAGATATTTGAGCTCATGTTTCAAGCTTTTGATTCTCAGATGGTTGCCATGTTTAGGTTATTGCATGGATTCGTCATCGGTTTCTTCTTTTTCCAGTGTTTCAGGTTTGTTCTGCATCAGATGGTAGCAGATTCTTGGACAGGAAAGTGCTGAAGAAGAATTACCGGTTTACAGCTCAGATCAAAACTGTGAATTTAGATAGAGAAGAACGAGACGTTTCGAGACTGGTCCTCTGAAGGAATTTACAGCACCAGTTCGGAGATTTATATTCCTGAAATCTATGGCTATGTACTATCAAGGAGGCCCAGAAATCCAAGCTGATGGCTTGCACACACTTTATCTCATGAACCCTAATTATGCTGGGTACTCTGACACACAGCCGCAGCAACACCCCGCAACAAATATGCTAATCTTGAATTATGCCACTGGAAACACACTCAACGTTGCTAGCATGGCGAACGGGCAGCAGCACCTTGTCGGCGTCCCTCTTCAAGCAGGCGTCGCAGCTGCTATTGGATCAGGAAATCAGAAGCTCAGCCATCAACAGCTTCTCGAACAACAGCATGAAGTTTCTGCTTCGCGTGCCGGAATCCCTCATTTCAGTCAGAGTATATGGAATTCTGTGGAGCAAACTACTGGTGGTGGTGCTGGAGGTCAACCCCATATTCCAACTGGAGTGGCTGCTAGCAGTTCTGGAGGAGGAGGAGCCGACGTCGGTACGCAGCTGGGGTTTCACAGGCCGGTGGTATCACCGACACAGCAGGGTTTGTCATTGAGCCTTTCTCCCCAACAACCAGGTTATGGGTCCCTTCCTGTGGACCATAATATCTCTATGCAGACACCAGTTGGGATCATATCACCAAGAAGTGGTGGCAATTTACGAGGATCAGGTGGCTCATCTTCGTCACTGTCTGCAGTTTCAAATGGGCTCCCTGGTGCGCAAAGTGCGGTTTTGGGCTCCAAATATCTTAAGGCTGCTCAGCAACTCCTAGATGAACTTGTAAGTGTTGGAAAGGGCATTAAATCCGAGATGAACGCGGCGAAAGGTAAAGAGAAAGCCAAGACAGAAAAAGAAGCAATCGCTTTGACGGCTGAAGCCTCAAATTTTGGTCCAAGTGAAACGAAAGGTGGAGCTGCTGAACTCACAACATCCCAGAAGCAGGAGATTCAAATGAAGAAGGCAAAGCTTATGAGCATGCTTGATGAGGTATCTCACTCAACCGCCATGAACATTCTACCTTCACTTTTTACTTTCAAGGCTCTCATCAATGATCAACAGTAAAAGATCAAAATTACCTCAAATTTTTAAAAATTTAATCCATATTGGTAATTTTGATAGTTTACTGTTATCGATTGTGGTATAGAAGTCAACAATGTTTTACACGAAGGCATGCAAAAGCACCAATTATTTCGGGTTCTTAATAATTAGAGTTGTCTAGGAGGTTTCTGCCAATTTCGTTGTATGCCTGTTCTCTGTTTCCTCATTTCCTAGTAAAACTAAAGGCTCAATAACTGCATGTTGGATAGTACTTCTGTCTTCGCATTTCACATCTCCAATAGCTACTCGATAAATTATGACTCTTTAACACAGTGTTAAGTACAACAGTCTATTGAACTATTGTTTGTTTTATTTATAAAATAAAATTGGTTCCACTGCATTATATACTGGTATAGTTTTGTCCATTCAAGATGGTCATATTCACCATTTTGGTGCTGGGTTCTTATGATTCTTTTTGGTCCCCGGATTTTGATGGCTCCTCACTAGCCTCTTATTGTGCTTGTGTTCCATACTATTGCATCCATTTAAGAAGAACGAACTGGAATCTAGAGTCTAAACAGTTCTAGTCTTTCCTGAGAGTTTTTAGGTGGAGCAGAGATACAGACAGTATCATCACCAGATGCAAATTGTTGTAGCTTCATTTGAGCAAGCAACAGGAGTTGGCTCAGCAAGATCATATACTCAGCTTGCTTTGCAAACAATTTCAAAGCAATTTCGGTGTCTAAAGGATGCAATTCTATCCCAAATAAAAGCTGCAAGCAAGAGCTTAGGTGAAGAAGAAGTTTTAGGAGGGAAGGTTGAAGGATCAAGACTCAAGTTTGTGGATCAACAGCTTAGGCAACAGCGAGCACTACAACATTTAGGAATGATGCAAAACAATGCTTGGAGGCCGCAGAGAGGTTTGCCTGAAAGAGCTGTCTCCGTTCTTCGTGCATGGCTCTTTGAGCACTTTCTCCATCCGTAAGTTACCTTAGCGAAGAAATTGGAACCGTTTTCTCAAATTTTCATGATTTTAGCAATAGCTGCTGAACGGGGGATTTTGGTTTCTGCTTATAACAGCTATCCGAAGGATTCAGACAAACAGGTGTTGGCTAAGCAAACAGGGCTTACAAGAAGCCAGGTACACTGCATCCTCTTGGCCTCAGTTTTCATTTGCGGATTTAGGGTCTTGCCATTTGTGTATATAAATGGCTATTGTTGATGTTTTTAATATTTAAACACAATGTGCACAAGTCTTTGATCCATACTCGACAAATGCGTACTTACATAAATAAGTTTTCACGATTCTCGATAAATGTGGCATATTTTACTCTTTTAGAATGACGTGTGATAAAAAACTCCACAATACTGGTTTAATGGCTTGATAAGTAGCTTACTAGTGAAAGGATAAATGCTCCAAAAGAACATATTAAGACGCATGCATGTATATACATTCTAACACATGCAACAACATGCATAGATGAGACGCTGTCATATAAGTTCTAAAGAGAATGATGAAAGCAATGCTACGTGAGATGCAGGTTTCTAACTGGTTCATAAATGCTCGTGTTCGACTCTGGAAGCCTATGGTTGAGGAGATGTACGCGGAGGAGATGAAAAATCAAGAAGAAGATGGTTCAGAACCAAACAAAGAGATGGAATCAAAATCCAGTACCCCTAAGGAGAATAATGCAGTTAAAGCTGGTCAACTCAATACCCTCCACTCCAAGCAGGAAAAAACCACAATGCAGGAAGCATCACCTGCTGAAATTTCAAATTCATCCGTGACATTATCTCCTAACGGCAGTTCTCAACAGGCTCGGGCGGGATTCGGCCTAGTATGTGCACTAAATGTAGAAGGAAATGCGGAAAAGAACACCAAAAAACTGAGAACTGGCTTGCAAAACTCCCCAAGTAGCATCCTTTCGATGGATATGGAAATGAAATTTGGAGATACAAGAAAAGGGTTCAACAACAAGTTTGGCAGTGAAAGGCAAACGAAAGATACCTTCCCTTTATTGGCAAACAACACAGGCCATGGAAACGGATTGGGGGCATACACAATTGGAGACTTAGGCCAGTTCAATCCAGAGCAATTGACCACAGGGTTTCACGGAAATGGTGTCTCTCTTACCCTCGGCCTTCCTCCCTCCGAAAACCTGCCCTTATCGGGCAGCCAGCAGAACTTCGTCTCCGAGCAAAATATGGATCTTGGAAACAGGATTGAAATGGGCACAGTGGAAGCTCATTACGATAGGGTCAATAAACCTCAAGCTTCCCATGCGAGCATCGCATATGAGACCATTGATTTCGAGAACAGGAAGCGATTTGCTGCACAATTGTTACCGGACTTCGTAGCATAACCGGAGAACATCGGAGGCAATGGATCAGACCAAAACCTATGAGAAAGAGGAGGAAGTTTAGGCAAAGGAAGAAGCATAGGCACAATTTGAGTTCCTCTTCATTTTCTAGGACAAAAACAAGATTGGATCATGATTAGTGTAGCAAATGGAATCCCTTGTAGTATAGTTTTATACTTGTTAGAGAATAACTGATAATGTATACTGGTATTGCTCAAGATAGCTTTGATATTGCTTAAGATGAATATGAAAAAAAGATAGTTTGGAATGCAATTAGTATGTAAAAGATTTTGAAATGTTTCCTCTGAATTTTTTATGTATTGGTGATTTTATAGTTGCCAATCGTGTTGCGATAACTAAGTTTGGATGCATATATATAGAAGAATAAGGCTTAATTGCCAAGCTTCTATGGACGGGAGAATAATTATTGATTAAAATATGTGCATAGTTTTATTTTTAAGGAAAATAGTGGTAATTTTATTAAGTAGAAAGGCAAGGGAGGATTTATGGGGGCGAGGGTGGCGGTCACTCCCTAACAATTTTAGAAAACTTTAGTTTTTGATACTTAATTAATGATTTTGCCAATCTAAAAATAGATTTCGCCCCCCAAATATAATTGGGAAGTGATATTCTACTTCCATTTTTAACTTTTTTCACTCCTCTTTCATTTTTTTAAATAAATAAAAATAATTTAATAGCTTAACTAGTTTTTATAACAAGGTTTGAACTGAAATTTTGAACTTTTCTTTAGGTTTAAGGTTTTTTCAATTATGAAAAAAAAACAAGAGAAGAGTGGCAGAAGCTAAAAAGGAAATGAAAATATCATTTCCCAAATAATTTTGCCCCTCCAATTTTTTTTCTAGTTTATAATTAGCTTTATAAAAAAAATTTAAAAGTTATTAAAATTTTTCTAAATTTGTTTTAAATTTCTAAGTTTAATTATCTTATCTTCTTTCTTCTTATTTTTTTGAAATCCATTTTTAAACTCCTTAACTTTGTCCTTGGTTGAAGTAATGTTTTATTGGCATTTTAGTTTTTTGTTTGAGCTCTGATTTGGGCCTCTTTAATTTTTATTTAAGTTGGTTTCACTCTAACATATTCAAATTATTGGCAAGATTTCTATTCCTTCATTGAATGTTAGGATTAGAGTGACATTAACCTGAAGAAATTCTAGAGAAGAGATATTTATCTAAGACAGCAGAAGTATACTTTTCGAGAAGCCATCTATAGAGTGTGGAAAAGAAGAAATAGATTAGTTCTTAGCAATATACATGACAATTATATGTTAGTTAAACAAATTTGGGATATGGTAGATGGTAGATGCCTTGCTTAAAACCTATGTTTTGTGAAGTGTAACTTTAATATTTTTACTCTTTCAATTAGGGGGTGTGCATAATTCGAAGAATATTTACACACCAAACCAAATGAATAATAATTCAGTTTTCAGTTTGGAGATCACCAATTAAAATTCAATTTTTTTGGGTTGGAGTCTCTTAATAAATAAATCGGTTCCGGTTACCAAAACTGAACCCGAAGCTTAAAAAGGAAAAAGACTAATACTAATATAGAGGGTTACCAACCACAGGGCAGCCGCAACTTTTCTCCTGCTTCAGCAACTCCTCTCCTCTTCAGCTTCAGAGAACACTTTCACAGAATCAAAGCTTCCGCAGTTTCGCTTCCATCGACCACCGTCCCTTTGCCCCAACACCCAAACACCAACACGATTTCTTTGAGGAGTAAAATCTGCAACTTCATTAAGAAGGTGAGAAAAATTCCTTTGAGGAGTAAAGGAATTAATAATGTACTAGTCATGAGATCCAAGTTGTAGTCTTATGGAAGGAACTTTGTGTTCGATTCATGTATACGAACTTCCATTTAGGATAAAATTGATATATTTTTGTTGTTTCACTTGCTTTTGATAATTTTGTTTTGTAACTGAGTTAAACCTATCATTGGTTAATAATTTTCTTTTTGGAATTTCCTTTTAATTAAGGTATATACTGCCACTTTTGTCAACTGTCTTGATCCTTATCATTAGTAATTCCTCAAAAATAAAAACAGTTTAATTTCATAATATTAGTTGTAGTTTAAGAATGAAATTTCATTGCTCTACTTGTCTTAGTAATTA
Organism: Rauvolfia tetraphylla; assembly: GCA_030512225.1. Lineage (NCBI taxonomy): Eukaryota > Viridiplantae > Streptophyta > Magnoliopsida > Gentianales > Apocynaceae > Rauvolfia > Rauvolfia tetraphylla. The sequence continues at coordinate 4,635,331 of JAJQKT010000062.1, forward strand.
TCAGTTTTCTTGTACTTGTTACATCAAATCTATATATTTTACACAATTTGCTAGTTGTTGTGGATAATCTACTGCTTGTGCCTTGTAGGTTATGCGTGACATAGATGGGTAATTTTTCTTGTGCATGTAAATTTTTTGTTTCTATTATCCTTTCTACAGAGGGGCTGGAAACTTGGTTATGCAAGTGGGTTGGCCTGCCTAGAGGATGCCCCATAGATTTTTGTATTTTCAGATAATATTGAAAAGAAACTCTTTCATGTGATAATCTATTTCTAGGAAAGAATGCAAGTAATGAGAACTAATATTAATTCAAATCCGGCAGAACTTTTTTCTTCATTTCGTATACATTAAAGTGAATTCGGCATCTCTTACAAATCATGCATTTGATGAGCTTGTGCTTACTGGTTGTAAGAATATGAATATGAAAACAAATTTCATACAAAAGAGGAATGAAAAAATAGATTAAGGTTGTTCATATAAATTGAACCATAAAAAGTCACAATAAACATGTTTGCCTGTGTTAATGGCAATAGATATCTTCCCTTATGAGTTAGATAGAATCATGCCATCATAATACTTAATGGTAATTATTGGGAGGAAAAGTAGGTGTAACTCTAATACACTAAATTGAAAGAACAGAAATTTTGGATCTACTGTATGCCGGAGTGAGTTGGTTGTGCTTTCATTTCGTTGACATGAGTTTGCCAATAATTCATATTAACTTTTACTCTCTTTCCTTTTCTTTTTCTAGAAGCGGGTGGGGTTTTGCAATGAAGTTGTTAAGTAGCTATTCCTTAACAATTTTGATTTTTTTCCTTAATAATTGATAGCTGCAACAATTTTGATTTTTTGCTTTTTTTCAATTCGTAATTCTTTGTTATCATATATCTTGTAGGATGATAGAGTTACATAATTACGAAAGATATACATGACATATATATCAAGAATGGTCAGACAATATTGATCATTGCTGCCGTTTGGATTGATCCTTTAGAGATGTATTAGTTGTAACTTTATTGTTCACATCATTGCGCCCACAGGGAACTTTGAGACCTGAAATTCCACCAAAGTTTGAATGCAAAGGCTGTTTCCAGATGACGCAATGAAGGGATACCCAAGCTATTCTCAACAGTAGGCATAGTGATACTTTTCCAAGCCATCCAATGTCTCTTTTTTTAATTGTAGTTTTTTATGATATTATTTAATTTTTGTTATGTAATTCGATCATTGTTGTACTTGCATAATCGTATTTGGTTTAATGAGGATAATGCCAATATTTTTAAAGACTTAATAGGTAAAACTGTGCTAGATTTCTTATTTATGATGCAAACTTGATTTCTGATTTATGAAATTGATTTTATCCAAACTGGATTTTCTCCAAAACTGAAATAATTCAGTTTGGAGGAAATTTAGTTTGAATACTTATTAGTTTTGGTTCGATTTTTAAAATTTTTTTAAAAATTAAATTTTCTCCAAATAAAAAACCTGATTTTTCTCCAAATTTAAAAATTAAATTTTCTCCAAATAAAAAACCTGATTTTTCTCCAAACTGGCTATATAAACACCCATACTTTCAATACATACATATATATATTCCATTCCAAGAAATAATAATAATAATAATAATAATAATAATAATTGGTCTCAGTCTCATGGACTTTAGAGTCTAAATTGGTTAACAATAGATTTTGTCCTCCACAACCACAGTCCTAGATCCATCCCTATAGAAAGGTATATTGAAACTACAACAGTTCCTGACAATACTATTGATAGAATCTTGTATATATTTGATGACATTTTTACCTTAACCTTGAATCCTTAACTGATCTTTGGAGGCTTTTAATTAAAAAAGTATCATGGAGAAGGGGTGGTAAGAAAAGGAGATAAATATACTCCATTATTAGGTCTAATTTTGGAAAAAAGAACAAAGAGAAACAGAAAGAAGCCAAATCCTCCCTTTCTTCCCCCAAGTGTAAACCTTTCTTCACCAACAACACACATGTTAATGTTAAGTATTTTTCTTTGATAAAAAAAATTAATTTTTCATTTTCACACTTGATTGATCATTTAAGTTTTTTGTCTCAAGCCCTAAGAAATATTCTACTACTTTACTATATATTCTGTGCATATTAGTTTCTCATATCAAAGAATATGAAATTGAATTATGTAATGCAATTTAGTTTAATTGCACTCTTTGGATCAATTACAAAGTGCTCCTAGCTATATATATGGTTGCTGTATTAAAAAGAATTACTAGTTGCCCTAAATTACATAACAAAGATTACTAGTAATCCTCGAATTACATGATACAAGTACAAATACATTTTTATCTTACAAAAGACAAGGGGTTAACTTAACCCATCTACAAAAGAAGAAATGCGAGTGATGAACTTAAAGAATTCAATTAGCTTAGTTTATTATCCCATATATGAGGAACAGAAGAAAGGAAGAAGGATAGAAAAAAAAAAGGAAAATGAGGGTAAAATCTTTTAATGTGCAAAAATAAATCATATGTTTAATGGGAAAATAAAGAGAAAAATTATTTATTAATAAATTGCATTAGAAAGATCATTATACCCTTCTGATATATGGCTTCACGTGTTTTCTTACCAAATTAATTTTGTCATTAGCAAAAAAATTGGTCCATCAATTCATGTCAATTTAAAAAAGAAGTAATACACAATCGAAAAAACTACAAATTAAACTTTGGGATAGCAATTTAAAATTAACATTTATTTTGCATTTGAACTCAAACCAAATATTGGAATGAAAAGAAAAGTTGAAAAAGTGACTCCATCTCGTTCAATTTTAACATATCAAGCATAGCATAGGTTTTTCTGGATTAAAAATCAAAGTCAAAATATTCTCAGAAATAATTGTTTTTGTTGAAATTCAAGGGTAAATTCAGATTGGAATTCAAAGTGAAAATTTTTCTATTTTTTTAATACTAATGAAGTTTACATTTGACTTTTCTAAAAGAGAAGTTGAATCCATGATAGAGAAAGGAAAAGAAGTAGAGCATGTTCTCAATATTGAAGTATTTTTTAAGCAATTTAAAAAAAATGCTCTTAAAAAAAGTTGTTATAAAAACTAATATAACATTCCCATTTTAACTGCATCAATAAGTGAAAGTAATTTAGAAAGAATCTCTGCAGAAGCATTTCAAATGTAGTTTTTTTCACAAATGTTTTAGACTAAAATTCAGAGTGAATAAATAATTAAGAATAACTCATTATAGCATTTGGATTTAAAAAAAAGGGGTTGGGGGAGAGAGAGAGTGAAAAGTGCTCAATTATTGAATTTTTTTAAGCAATTGAAAAAAAATTTTAAAAAAAATTGTTGTAGAACCTAATATAATACAACCGCTTTCACAATATCAATAAGTGAAAATAGTTCAGGAAAGCATCTTCGCAAGTCCAAGGAAGCTCTTCAGAAGTTTTTTGCAACCTTTTAAAATTAAAATTAGAAAATTAGAAGTGAAGAATAAAAAAGAAAAAAAAAGAGAAAAATGTAGAGCTAAATGTAGTTTATTTTGAACCATTGAAAACGGACTCCTGAATGATCCGGTCCAAATATAAATGACTTTCCAAGCACAGCCCACGGATTCTTTCAAAAAGAAGAGACGGGCTGAATTAGTAGAAGTAGCCTTTGAAATAGAGAAATGGGTCAATCTCGAGATCGCTGTTTCGAGTTGTTAAAATGGCCCAATAAATCGTACAGGCTCCATATTTCCGCCCTGACCGATTTGGAGCACCACCTCAGTCGTCTCCATCGTTCTGCTACACTGCCATGGCCGGTATGTTGCCTAGGACTGTGAATCGGGTTGGGTGAGTCGAGCTTTGTTAAGTTCGAGATCGGTCCGATTAACAGCAGACTGAGAAAATGTGAGTTCGGACTCGGGGCCGAGCTCGGGTTCGAGCCGGCCCGAGCCCGATTTTTTTAAAAAATTATATAAAATTAATATTTTAATAATATAATAATAGTATTATTATAAAAAAATAATATATATATAAATATATTATTTATATATATTTTACGGGTCGGGTTGAACTTACCTCAGCCTGAAATATTATTCGGGCTAAAAAAATCAACCCGAACCCGTAATTTAACAGGCCGAACGAGCAGAGTTCGGACTGACACGACCCAATTGACAGTCCTAATGTTGCCTAATATAAGTCGTACTCCCAAAAAAAAAAAAACTTATGTATCTTTTTCTTTTTTTAAAAAAAGAGGTATGTAATTTATGAATATTTATAGCAGCCTTGTTCAAGCATTAGAATTGATACCTTCCATAATTAGGTTGAAGATTAGATTTCTCTCATGTTTTAGAATTCATCCTTCGATATAAAAAAGGTGTAATATAAAAAAAATTTTCTAGATAAGTATCACTTCCATTTGTAATTGATTTATTTTTAATTTTTTAATAATAATCTACTTTTTTTGTGCTCGTAAAAAATATCATCTTAAATTGCAATTTACTATACGAACGTATCTATATAATTTAGATGAGTAATATTAAAAATCATGTTGCTTTTTCCTTCGAATTATTTTTTATGATAGAGTTATTGTAGGTTCCCCTATTAATTTTGAGATATAAAAATAAACAAAAGAAGAGAAAATGGGGAAAGAGGTGCTTGCATATTTTAAATAATTATTCAATATTTGAGTATTTAATTCCAAACTTAAGAAAATATTAATTGAAAATGAAAGAAAACTTATGTAACTAAATTTAAAGCAATAAAGTGATACTACTTATTGGATTCGGCCAAAAATAATAATAATAAAAAGTAACAACAAAGCATTTTGCTGAAAATACGTTTACTAAATTACTAATTTAATTTTATACTTTCTATCCTCAATTGAATATCTATATTTTATTTTAAAAGTATTAATAATTAAAAATTTATTTTTCAAAATAATTATATATTTTATCTAAACTTTCATTTATAACTTTACTGATTTAAGATAAGTAAGTTTTATTTAAAAAAAACATCCACCACTACCCTGCTTAACTCTCTTAACTTTAGGATTTATGTTGTTCTGATAGATAGTACTTACTATGAATTTTTTTAATTAATACAAATATTATAATAATTTTTTATAGTCAAATTATTTTTTAATTTTATATTAAATTAAAATAGGATGTTCAATTATGAATAGTGAGATTATTTTCTATACTCAATACATTCCCAACCCCTAAAAAAAAAAGGATAATTTGATAGTAGTATTTGGTTTTTTTAGGGAGATTTTGATGTTCTTAGCCAAAAAAAAAAAAAAATGGAGATCTTGATGTATTTAGCACATGAAGTGGGGAGATTTTGATGTAATTAATGGGATACAACAAAAAGGAAAGAAAAGTTGGGACTTTGGAAAGTGTCATCGCCAAATGCGTCTACAACCACTTCAAAACCCATAATAAACTCAGCTGAGAGCAGGAGGCTACGGCAGAGCAATCCATCTTCTCTAGGCAGCGGAGAAATCATGGAAAGCGAAGGCAACAGTTGGAATTGGACGGAGGCGGTGGAGGACCTTGTGCATGAAGGGGATACAGAGAAAGCCATCTCTGTTCTTGAAACAGTGATCTCAGAGCTAGAAAACCACAACGAAAATGGTTCCTCTTCGTCTCAATTAGCCACTGCTCTTTTGGACTTGTCTAAGCTCTATTCTGGAAAAGGGTTCTCCCTCAAGGCCGATGAAACTCGCTTCCGTGCCCACCAAATCAATCAGGAATCTCAGGGACAAGATTTTTGCTCCAAAGGGTCGGAGTTTCTTGCCTTATTTCCCTAATTTGGTTCGTCGTTTTATCACTGATAGAGTTTGGGAAATGAGAGAAATTTGAGTTGTGAGAATTTAAAGATTGAGTTTCTTGGTTTGTTTGTTCACCTGGTGAGATATATCTATCTTGTCACTTGTTTTTGTGGACTAGTTTCTTGAGTGCCTATAAAAAGAGGGGAGTAAGATGGAACGTTGTGGTTGAAGTGCTTGGAAAATTTATTCCTTCTTCGCTTTATATATACTTTTAGTTTCGCTCTTTTGCATTTTTTTGAATGGTTTTTTTTAGTTTCAATTTTCTTTGTTTCTGGTTAATTGGACCACGTATTGATTTCTTCGGTGCTATGAACATGAATTTTTCAGAGATTTGAATATTGTAAAGGAGTTGTCTTCCGATGGTTTATCTAGAGTTTTTGGTTCTAATAATGAGGCTTCAACACGTGATCAAGATGGTTTGTAATCCTTCCTTTTCCCCAGTATTTCCTTGCTCACCATTTTTCGGTTCTTTAATCGGTGTGTTTAACTTTGTCAAGGTTCATTTACTTGCTGGGATCCATTGATATTCACAATGCACATTGATTTCCAAATTTTCCAATAACTAACTTGTGAAAATCTTATGTTCTTTCGTGTCAAAAAAAGTCTCGTGTTCGCTAGATCATCATAAGGATTCTTCAGACTTGGAGAATGATACAATGTCAAAGGAAGGCTGTGCAGATGATGGTATGTATCTATCATTTCTAGTCATTTTTTGATTTGATCATCGCAAAGGGCTTGAAGCTTCTTTTAACTTTGCCTATAAAGATGAAGTTTCTTAATCCCATGAAAGGTTCTTTTGTTCTTCCCCTGCCCTGCCTCTCTTTTCTCCTTCAGTGTGACTTCTCTTAGTGCCTAAGGTGCCATCTTATTTTGTTGCTATGAGCTGTGCTTTTGCTCCAAATGCTTTAGAAAGTAAACAAGTGATTTTGGAGCTTAAGAGATGTTCAAAATATGGCAATTTTCCCAAGGGTAATAGAAAAGACGGAAGCAAGACTCAGGATTCCAGATGGGATTTAAGACTATGAATACAAACATAAAGTGTGCCTGCAAGCTCCAAGCATGAGGAAACCTCAGGATTTATTAACCCCTGTGGGTATAATTTGACACTTATCTAACTAAACTATAGAGAAAGTGCTTTGTGATGGGTTGGATCTCAAATGGAAGTAATTGGGGGATGGAAAGTTGCGAATGGAAAGAGTAGGAGTGACATACAAGCTGTTTCTAGTTCAAGCCTGTCGCTGCATCAGAAATAGAACATCCTAACTGTTGAATGAAAGAATAAGATTTTCTGGGCACAGTTGAATGTACATATCACGAATGCAAGTAGCAGGATACTATGTTACATTTTACCAGAAAAGGAAAAAGGGGATACTATGTTTTAATGTCCAAAGCATATCATATGCTTTTATGATAATCTTCTGAAGAAAAGTTCATGTTTTTCAATTGTATCTAGTGTATTAAATTGTGCATCAGTCAAATTACAAGAAAGATAGAGGTACACTAGTTTTAAATAGAACCAATTTCGATTTCTTTGTTTCCTGTAATTCTGTGGCTTGGCTTTCATTTATTTTTACTTACTCCTAAGTGTCTTTGATGGATATTGACCTATGTTTTGCTGATATGCAGATTGGGAAGCTGTTGCAGATTGTGCTCCTGATGAACTACTTTCCCCCCAAACCTTGCCAGGAGTATCAAGACTGACACTGGAAGATACCCAAGTTAAAGGCCCCAAACGACGTGGAAGGGGTACATTTTCATATGGGAAACATGGTCTGTATAGTGATGAGAAGTCAGACAAACCAGTAATTAATGATGAAGACGACAACACTGACTTCCATTCTCCAGAAGGAGACAGAAAGGCAAAAGATTGTATGTCTTGTATACTTCATGTATCTTGGTTATCCATGCTTGCCTCTTCAAGTATAATAAGCAGAATGGTTAAACTTGCCCATTAAAGTATGTCATTGCAAAATACTTCTCACTGATCTTAATTATCATCTTTCGTGGTCTGCTTAAATGACATTATGGAACTTCACTTTTGAAATCTGTCTCCTTTTGTTGTGAATTGTATTTTCTTCTGCACCTGATAATTTTTAGGTGCTATATAGTTGTCTCAACTTTCTAGTTGACCACTCACGGTAAAATGGTCAATTGATGGTATTAGAAATACAACAAATTCAGATTGTTTCTGTGCTAAGTTTTTGTTTTGACTGGCTTCCTACTTGTGTTTTGATAATTGTAGTGAACTATGGCACGCGCCATGTTCTTGTTCTTGCTGACTTTCCTCCAAGCACCAAAACTACTGACCTGGAGGAGGTGCTGGCTAGATTTAAAGATCATGGACTTGCAATTCGCTGGGTTAATGATACAGTTGCACTAGCTGTCTTCAGATCGCCATCATTGGGTAACTAAAGCACCTGTTCTGCCACAACCTATTTATTTGGTTAAGCAATTTTGGCACTGAATTGAACACCCACATCTATCATGTTAAAATATGCTCCTTTCTGATACAGTTAGTGGTCTCACACTTTAGATAGTCATGGTTCAGCCATGGGAGTATGGAGGTCAATTTAGTAAATTTGGCTTCATTACATTTCTTTTTTTGAGCCAGCAATGAAGTACAAGGAAACAGGAGGTGAAAATCAAATGTTATAAGTGTAGTATTTCAACATTATTTGGGAATTTGGGACCAAACTTTTCTGCCTCTGACTTCCAAATGGTACATAAGCAATCTTGGGAGACAAGAGTAAGAGCTGTTTTCTCTGTCATTCCAAGTGCTTATTGCAAGTGTTGGTCAGGTGCTTACATTTGTCGACAGCGGATTTTAGGCAATTCATGCATTTGAATCTAGTGAAATGGCTGAGTTGCTTGTATAATTGCATCAAAGTAGTATTTCTTGTTTATCTGATTGACAATCTGATGCTTCTCCACCAATTTTTAGTCTCAGCGTGAAATATCATCCTTGGGATGGCTTATAGCTGCTAGAGATTTTTTCTTTATATCTTTCTATAGGCTGAAGCACATTTATATGCAGATAGTGCATTTTAATTGTCATAATGATTTGCAACATGGCAGATCATTTTTTGTGTTTCCTCTTCCTTGTTATAAAATTCCTAAGGTATCTGTTAAGTTTAGATTTGGGGAAGTACTAATAGTTTTTCCCCTCCTTTTTGGAGCTTTACTTGTTAGTTTTGTGTTTTGCAGCTTTTGAAGCAAGTAGAAGCATTGAGTTCCCTTTTACAAAGCGTATACTTGATGAGGATGATGAGCTATTAAGCTTAATTCCCCAAAGAGGTAACTAAGCATCTTTCTTTTATTCCTTGTGGACTTCTAGATATGATGTCTATTCATCGTAACAAGAGAGCCGAAACCTGTTTTATTATTTGCCTGTACCGAGGAAATTCTTTTCAAATACAGGAAAATTGATACTAAAAGAAATGAAAAGCATAGCTATGGGGCTGTGTCACTGACCTAAAAGTTGACAAACATCGATGCATTATATCATGCTTGTAATTGGATTCTACACAAATTGTACATGTTAAATCCCTCTAATTCTGGCTAAAGAATGACTGGCTACCTGACAGATTTTCAGTTTTGCTTTTTGCTGTAGTTCTATTTCCCTAATGAAACAAACCAATACTAACATCCTAGTTATGCATGTAACTAACTAGTTTCTATTTCAATATGCTTTTAGATGATCTGTGAATTCTTCTTTATATGTCTTTAAGTACATATTAATAAAAGTACATTATCCTGCAAATTAGGCGCATGACTTGGATATAAATTTCCTTTCAAGTAATACTATTATTCAAGAAAAAGTTGGGTTGGGTGCATGTGGGGGAAGGGGGGGAGAGAACTGTTTCCTTGATATCAAATCCTAAGCTTCTAAAGTTTGATTTTCATTCGTTTCTTTGCATTTCCAAATACTTGAATATTCCACCATTTCTTTTGACAAAAATATTCAACTGTTACGCTGAGGAAAAAGTTTTGAGATTTTAGGTAGAGCCTTCAATTCAAATTTATGCTTGGCTAGAGAGGGAAATGGTGGAGGCAGGAAGAATGTAATTTGAAGATTTTTCTCCATTGTTTCACTAAGGGAGAAAATTAGGACAAGGAACAGTTTCCTTTAACTGCTTCTTTTTGAAGGCATGGCAAAATAACACAAATAAAAGACAAACTGCAATAAAACTTTGGTTAACTTTTCTGCATGTAGTGGGAGAAGGAATCATTAAAGTTCAGCTTTTTCCTCCAACCAAATGAACTGAGATATTAACATTTGGTTTCCCTGGTTGAACATACAATGTGAAAACAGCAATTAGATGAAAGATTCAGGGAGCTTCCAGCTTTCTTCCATTCACTCTTACCCCGTCTCAGCAAAGCATCTGAGTAACCCTTTTAGCATTTAGGCCAATGAAGATGATATATTAGTGTGAAAACTAATTGCAACGTTCAGGAACTTTGGAGAGGTATAAACTAATTTAACTAAAAATATTAAGAATTCGTTACAAGGTTTGTGTTGAATTTAATCCCATTTCAAAGATCTTCAAAATGGTATAGTAGTCAAAAGTTTTGAGTACAATACAATGACCTAAAAGAGGAGACAAACTCATGTTATACCAGAAAATCTTCTGTAGGGACTTCAAATATTGCAGCTCTGAAAAGAATTAGTTGACAAAATATGGTTGTTTTTTGCGGTTATGACATAATTCACTGCCGAAGGTAATTTGGATAAGTTGGTTGCAAATGATGGTGTTAACTCTACTATAAATGATAACTAACAACAATATACCGTGAATTACAGAAACAAGATGACAGCATGTGTCCTTTCTGTTGACTTAACAATATTCTTTTCGTTGTACTGTGAGCTGTAGATAAGAAGCTTATTTATTTGTCCAGTACTTCAATCATTTCTAATATACAAATGCCTTCCTATTTGCTTCTCTCTGTGAATGTGTATTAACTTTTTTAAAAAGTGCCATATTACTATGTGCTCTACAAGCACGATCGAAGCATTCTTAGAATCTAAGAAATGATTTTGTTACTCTCACATGGTAATCAATGGAGAAAAATGCCCTTTCTTTTTTCTGATTTGAGTAGACCAAGGAGGTTGAGAGCTTGATGTTACTTATTTTTCTTTTTACCTTGGAGGAGGGGGATTGGGATCAAATCCATGACCAGGCATTTTTACCAAATTATTGCCTTGCCACAGGCTTGATGTTATCTTGTTTAGAGTAAGAGATGAGTTCCAAAGTTGTCATTTTCATTTGCTGCAAATAGGTTGGTAGAAACAACCAGCGGTGAGGCTTTAGAAATTTCATGTTTCCAGACTTAATAGCTACCACTTAAAGGCAAAAGGGATGCATTTTCGCAGGGTTATGCATTTCTGCATATTTTTGCGCGTGTTTGACTTGTGAGACAGAGACAGAGAGGTGGCTCTGCCAAGCTTGGACTCTATCTTGTAAAAGAAAGAAATTGCTCCAGCACTCTGGCAACCTCTAGATAATAGAAATGTGCCAGCTAACTTATCTCCTGCTTCACCTGACATGGTTAATGCGTCGCATCCTCTGAATGAATGTTAACTGTTCCAGTTTTATGGCCTGAATGATGGTTACCGTATTAAAACCGTCACTCTTAATAACTTTTTCTGAACCTCAATTTAATTCCAGACCTGGAACCACCTCGTCAGAGGCCCAAAACATCCGCAAGAACTGCTCAGAGGCTAATTGCTCAAAGCATGGGAATAAAGTTGTCCTCTCCGAACTTTGGATCCAGGGAACTGAGGAAACAAGAAGCAGCCAGAAAAAACCGCATAGTTTCAAGACAGAACATGAGGGACGATGCTTGGGGAGATGCCACAAACTAACTTGCTTAGCACATCTTGAAAGATACCATGATCGTTACCTTCCTCGGTGGGTATTCTTACTCTTTGTTTTGTACTATTGGTTTACCTTGTACATTGCAAACAGATAATTACCGTTACATATACAACGAAAGAGGTAGAAGCATCTGCTTCATTTTGATCCTTCTCTAAAATGCTTCTCCTTGTAATTCTGTCCAATCGTATTTTTTCTTTCTCTTCCCTCAGCTTTTCATGGATTGTGAAAATGTCTTTACTTTGTTTTGCCTTAAACAAAAACAACTCTCTGAGCGTAAGTGGTTTTGTCTTCGTAAAATGTTCCGTGGTTATGGTTCATCAAAATTTATTGCTAGTTTAAACTCGTAACTGGGAAGGACTTCTATAGCATGTGCCGGTCGTATAAAACATGGTTGTAGACGTGGTTGGAAGAGTTGAATAGGAATTTGATTATTCTGAGATTCTTGGGTTTTATTAATCGGCGGCCGCCACGCGGATTATACTAAGATTGGACACAAAGTTACAGTTGACCGCCAAAGCCCACAGGCTAATGCACCAGTGGAATTTGCTTCTTTTATAAAATAAAATTGAGAAAGAATAGAAAATTATATAAATTGTATATACTTGGTCCGTTTTAAAATATACGTTTTTTTTATTTTTTACAAATTAATGAAAAAAAAGTGATATTTTTTTAATATTTTAAATTAATTTTATTAACATAATAAAAAAATAAAAGGATTATATTTATTTGCAATGGTAATTTTAAAAAAATTAGTAAATTCATAAAAAATTAAACATTTTAAAAATAAAGAAAAGGGCTAAATTGTGAAAGAAGTATTTGTTTAAATTTGCATACATCTCATAAAAATTATCACAAGGTTTTTTTTTAAAAAACTTTTTTTCTTTTCTTTTCGTCCGTAGAAAACGAGGCCATGATGTATTACAAGTTGAAACCGGCACTAAATTATCCATATGTCTACCAATTCAGGCTTGCAAAGCGGAAATGGAAGTTTCTGTCGAGGAATAAAATTCTTACTCGTTTTAAAATATAAAGATTTTAAAATTTTTCTTTAATTTCAAAATATCTAAATTTTTATGAATATTAAAGATTAATTTTTTAAAGTTTCTCTCACTATAAATATATTTTTTTCATTTCCTATTATATTAATAAAATAGTTAAGGATATAATAAAAAAATAAACTTTTTTTTCTTTTTCCTTAGTCTATATATATAAAATGGGATGGGAGTTCAAATAGTCTTATATTTTTAAATGGAGGGAATATTAGCTAACCATCTCTTTTCATCAAAAGCACAAATTAACAACAAAAGAAAAATAGAAAGAAAATTTCCCATAAAGTCAGAGTTGAATCCAAGGAACAAAGGAAGGACAAAAGTATGAAAAAGCACCCACTTTGGGTCCAGTCAAAGGTTCCAAGTGACACACTTATAACTCCAATAAATATCATTAGAAGACCAAATCAAAAATTTCTGTTCAATCCTCGTGTTTTGCATTATTGGATTAATGGTGAGTTAGGGAGAAAATTCAAAGGATAATTGCATACAACCTTGTCTTGGAGTGCATTGGTAATTCTCATTGGTTGAAGGTTCTGCCTGTTTTACCAGATCGAGGGTGTTCTAGTGACAAGGAGAAAGGTCTTCCATGCTTATACTCTCTTGATGAGGACCCTGATTTGCTATTGAACCGCACTGTGTGTTGCTTTTGATTTCAAAGAGTTCATCAGCTCAACCACTATGCAAGTTGGCCTGTCAACAGAAAAATGCTATCCTATCGGATTGTTGTTAAGTTGACGGTAACTTATTTGATAAATATAATAAGTTTTGGAAATAATAAGAATCATAACATTTTTTAATTTAATTGTTATTGATTTAATAAAAATGATAACTTAAACTATCAGTAATGAGATGAAATGTTTCAAATTCACTAGCTGTAATTGCTCAAGCCCTCATTCGGTGCCATAAATGACCTTAGAAGAAGAAGAAGAAGAAGAAGAGGAGGAATCATCATAGAACAAAACCAGAGGTAACTAACCAACATGTAGGAGAGACTATTGATGCATCTATGCCATTCATAGAATTTAAAGCAGCGTGAGTCATGCATTCTTTGGATGCTATTCTTGTAATAAATTAAACAAAGTGAATCATTTGTTGTTGATTTATGGCTTTTATCAAATTAATTATTATAAAATTTACCCAATTTTTGTTTTAACAATCTCCTTTTAGAATAATTAGTAAAAATAATCCTATAACTATTTCTTTTATTTTAAACATGTTCTTTAACTTTAATTTCTGTAATTTTAGTTTCAAATATATTTTCTTTCAAAAGAATACAATTTTTGCCACTAGTCCCATAGTGAAGTTGGGTTCAAATTTATATATATCACGCACGTAAATTTGATTTGAAGTACGAATTTGTCAAATCTTTCTTACTTCTATAAAAAAGACTTGCACATGATTTTAATTCAGTTCCAAATTTAATCGTGAATCATTTAGTTTGGTAATGTTGTATTTGGAAGAAATGCGCGTAAACTTTATTTATAACCGTTTTAGATAGTTTGGGCAAGATATAAAGAATATGCTTCAAATCGATTTTATGTGTATCACAAATATAAATTTCAATCAAATTCATTGTAGGACTAATGGGAAGAACAATTAAATAATTATTGAAGAAAATAAAATAATGAATAGCTTTTTTCCCCATTTCCTTCACTCCTAAAGAGATTACTCTCTATCAGTAGTGCTGTCAAAACGGGCTTCAGCCCGCGGGCTGGCCCGTTTTGACGGATTTGGGTTAGATATACTTAGGCCCGTTTAATCGCGGGCTTTGTTGGGTCGATCCCAGTTTAGCTCATGGGCTGGAGCGGGCAAGCAGCGCGGGCGACTGCTTTTTTTCTTTTTTATTTTTTTTTAAAATTTTTTAACTAAAAAACGACATCGTTTTGAGATTTAAAAAAAATTAAAAAATATATTTTTTTTCAAAACGATATCATTTTACTATTTTTTCCTCAAAACGAAGTCGTTTTGATTAACTCACGAGCTAGCTGACAGGGGCACGCGGGACTGGGGTTCCCGACCCGCAGGGCCAAACGGGCCGGCCCGTTTTAGCCCGTTTTTTCGGCCAGCCCGCGCGGGCCGGACCGGGCCAGCCCGTTTGACAGCACTATCTATCAGTCCCCTAAATCTAATATACGTGTCATTATATTGGTAAATTGGAGTTGAGAAAACATCGAGTATTACATAAAAGGGACCATTCCTTATTCATATAACTAATAATTGAATAAAATAGAAAAATAATTATGTTAATCACAATTTATTGTTAAAAGAAATGGTTCATGTTTTTCATTTTTTCAAATTCAAAAATACTTTAAATTAGATAATTAAATTGTGATATGGGGCATAATGAAAAGGTTCGCACACAAAGATTTCATGGCCGACATCAATTGATGAGACCAAGAAAATACACTCCCAAAAGGAGCACCCAATAAGACCATTTCATTTCACAGGAGCATAATAGGCACCTTCTGTTCAAAGTTATCTGGGCACCTAACGACCTCACACTGCCAACTTTGAATTTTTAGACCATCCATTAATGAAGAAATCATCTGCTGGGGGTTTAGCTTAGTTGTAAGAAAACTGTATTAATTGTTCAAAAGACCTAGTAACATGAAGAAAATTTCTATCATTCATTTAATGCCTGAAAAGGAAAGCATCTTTAATTGTGGAGGTATAAATACTTAAATCTATCTATCATGTTGAAACGTTTGTTCAAAATTGAAGTAGTAAGAGAAGGGGTATATCTCGACATTTCTAGAAAGGATTAATTGCAAAACACCCCCTTGAAGTTGGGAGGTCTGGTACTTTAGTGCCAGAAGTTAAAATATATGCAGTTTACCTTCCAATTGTCAAAGTCCGTTAGTTAGAACTTGAAAAATTACATAATTGTCTCTAAAATTACATATTGCAAAATACCCCCTTAAAGTTGGAGATTGGGTAATTTAGTACCAAAATTCAAAATATATACAGTTTACCTCCAACGACTGTCAATCAAGAGTTAAACAAATTAGCAACCGTTATTCTACAAAAGTTGAGAAGAGGAAAAGATGGTCAAAGTGAGTGGCGGTGACTTATTTCACTCAAATAGCTTTAGAATGAGGATAAAGAAGAGAGAATCAAACATTCATTAAAAATTTAATATATATATATATATATATATATATATATATATATATATATATATATATATATATATTAGAACCAAATCATCACCGAAGGTAAAATTATATGCAATGAATTCTCTCTAAAACTACTCCAAGGGCCAAGTCCAAGGAGTTTCAAAATGGAGTATGAAAATAATAATAAAGAAGACTTAATATCTCAGATAAAGTAAGAGAATTAAAGTTAATATAAAAAAACAGATTTAGAAAAATTTACTTACTCTTAGATTCTTTTGTTTATTTTTAAGTCTAATTATGAAAATAGAAAAAAAAAATTAGGAAGGCATAATTTAATTTTGGGGCTCAAAATCCTTAATTTAGCATAACAAAACAAAGTCTTTTAAAAATGTGCCGCACATCCCCCCCCCCCCCCCAACAAAAAAAGCTGCCCCTGCCTTAGGTAGCTACATGGAGCAGTTTTAGAGAGAATTCACTGCATCTAATTTTCACCTTCGGTGATGATTTGATTCTAATATATATATTTTTTAATTTCTTAATGGAGGTTTGATTCTCTCTTCTTTCTCCTCTTTCTCAAACTTTTTGAGTGAGATAAGTAGCCGCCACTCACTTTGACCATCTTTTCCCCTTCTCAACTTTTGTGGACTAACGGTTGCTAGTTTGTGTAACTCTTGATTGACAATCGTTGGAGGTAAACTGTATATATTTTGACTTTTGGTATTAAATTACCCAATCTCCAACTTCAAGGGGGTATTTTGCAATATGTAATTTTAGGGACAATTATATAATTTTTCAAGCCCTAACTAACGGAGTTTAACGATTGGGGGTTAAACTGCATATATTTTAATTTCTAACACTAAAGTGCCAGACCCTCCAACTTCAAGGGGTGTTTTGAAATTAACCCTTCTAGAAATAAAAGAATTGAATGTTTTCTGTTCTCAAAATATAAAAATTTTAAGAAGTCATTTTTGAATATTTTTTTGTCTTTACCCATCTTTTTATTTTATTTTATTCATTTATCTCTTTCTTTCTTATTTATTAAGGATAGAAAAGATTGTTAATTTAAAAGGCTTAATTCGTGATTGATTTTTTAAATAGTTGATTGGAAAACTAATAATTTTTGCCAAATAAAAACATTTAAACTATTGGTTAGAAATAAGAGTAAAGTGAAAAAATAATTCTTCATATAAAAAGAAAATATATTAAAATTAAAACATACATTTTGAAATGTAAAGAGTAAAAGAGAGATTCTAGAAGTCCAACAATATCACAAAAAAAGGGAAAAAAAAGGAAAGAAGAAATTTGATGTGGACGGTCCATTTCAATCATCTACAGTTTAAACAAGGCGGCGCGGGAGGACCGAAGAATGAGTAATGGGTTGACTGATTAGTGATTTGGTTGGCTGGATTGGATTCCATCTAGTTTGCCCTACTACTACTAGAAAATTTTTAAAGAGTATTTAATCATATTTAATTTTTAAAAACCAATTCATATATAAATCATCTTTAAGCTATCACACTAATTTTTTTTTATAAATAAGGAATGGGTTTTTACAGATAATTTTTCCTTCCTAAGGCATATCTATAGTGCTATTAGGGAATTACTAACTAGCGTATACTGTTTTATTCATTTTGTTAGGCACTTATCCTTATTCAAGAACTAAATTATTATTATTTATTATCAATTTTTAAAAGTGAATCTTCTTTCCCAATGACTGTCTACTCAAATACTAATCTTTTCTTTTCTGGGGTAAGTACTCAAATACTACTCCACTAACAGCAATTTCATGGATTAAGGTGATCCGCAACTTCATGGATCAAGAAGGGCAAACAAAACAGTATACCTAAAATATTCTTTTGGAAGAAAAATTAAACTAAGTTACATTTTAATTAAGGTTAGTTTAAAATTTAAAATATTTATATATTTTTATATTTTCACAAACTATATTTGAAAGTTAATAACTTAAACTAAGTCAGCATATAATCAATTTTACTTTGAAATAGCTAATTATTAATTTCATATATTTTAATTTTCTTCAAACGGAATTTCTCCAAATTCAATTTTTTTAGGTCTGGAGAAATTCAGTTTGAAAGTAAATTATGTTTAGTTTAGTTTTGAAAAAAAACTTACCCATACAACTTAATTCTTATGAAAGAAGTTAAAAACTTATATTCAGATATCGTGGAAGTGTATTTGTTTTAGAAGGTAAATATTTATTTGCAACATTAAAATAAAAATATTGATATTTAAATCTTAAAGATAAATCCTATTGTGACTACCTCAACTAATAACCCTTGAGGGATGTTTCATTCGCCAAAAAAGATAAAAGACTTAGTTGAAATTAAATACGATTGCATCACAGCAATTTTACTAATACACCTAATAAAAAAGTAAAAAAAGAATTTTACACCCAACAAAAAGAACTATTATCCAAAAAAAATTGTACCTTGAAAATATTGTTATGTAAGCAAATGATTTTAAGGAAAATGGAAACAAAATTAAGCCTCAAATCCCCCCGCTGTCTAACACGCGAATCCTCTTTTGCATATTCAAACTTGTACCTCCAACAATGGCGCAAACGTGAAACACAAGACCAAGGATAAGCTACTAAAAGCCAACACAAAAGTGAACTCACAAAGGTACAAACCTTATCCAGCCAGGAAGGCCCCACCTGTTTCTTCCACTTTCGCCTGTTCAGAAAACTGCTTTCATATTTTCTGCTAAGCAAAACAACAACATGTGCCGAAAATTACAGGAGCAGCAGCCAGTGATTTGCGCACGTGCGTCATAGATAACTCCTCCTTCTCTTTCAAGTCTTTTAACACTTTATATATATATATATATATTAAAAAAAGTTTTTAACTAATTTTTTGATTTTTTGTTAATATAAAAAATATATATATAAATTATATTGATATAAAAGTAATTTTTTAAAAATTTATAAAAAGTAAAATATTTTAAGAAGAGAAAAGGTGTAAAATCCCTTATGAGTAGGAGCTGAGAAGGGCGCCGAAATTCATTTGGTTTTTTAACACAGCTTTGAAAGTTTTGGAGCTCAGATTTCTCGAGAATTAAGAATTTCAACTATTGTGACGCGGAACTTGGACGAGGTTACATGCATGCACGTCCCGTAATCGTACTAGCTTCAAGTTTATTTTTCGTAAGCTGAAAGATTCGAACAAATATAGTTCGGTGGTTTATTAATTGAAATTCAAGTTAAAAAGCTAATTGAATAAACCTAAACAGTATGCAAATAACAAGAAACAATTTTTTTTTTGTATTTTTGTGTAAACCTAGTGCATTAAACAATTCTTTTTTGTCTTAGTTAGTTATAACATCTAAAACATGTGGTCTACAAGGTCTTTTTTTCCTTCCTTTCTTCTTTTTTTTTTTGTTTGAAGGAGTCCAAAAAATCTGAGCTTTTGCTTTGTTTTCAAGATATGCCAGAAGACTCAAATATTGTCATAAAAAGGTGCCATGAGCTTCACCTTCTAGTTTCCTTGCAGAATGAATATATAGGATACGTAGTAGGCCTGCCTGTTCTACAAATCTTTTTTCGTATATCATTTTGTTTAATTACTATATTTTCTGATTAGAAGTATAATTAATGTAAGATATATAAATGTTAACCCTTTAAAAAAGACCCTCTTTTTCTTTTTTTTTAATATTGGAAAAATAGAACTACCTTAAGTAGCCCTACTTAGACTAAGTAATAGTTCTTTTTTTTTTATCAAATCAAGCTATGTGTGGGGCATTGAAGGTTGGCTTGGCACAAATGTTTGTTTAGTTGCTTCCTTTCCTCTACTGGATGTAGATTAGTCTGAGAGGAGCAATTTAAGTTCTCGCTTCTTCTTTATTTTATTATTGTGTTTTCAATAAAAGATGCTTTAAATGATAAATGGATATTTATCAAAAATAGTAATTCTTATAAATTCGATGATGATTAATTTGATAAAAGTGATAACTTTTAACAGAAAAGTAATTATTTTTAATTAATTTATCAATATAATTAATAGTGATTTTTAAAACTAACCCTTTATTTTCTATTAATTAGTTTCGTCTTTCAATTGAACTTGCTAATTTTAGCAAATTAATTACCGCTAAGTCAGCAAAAATTATTGTTAGGGTTGATACTCGCTCAGAATCCTGTCTTCCAAATCTATTCCCTACTATCCCTCCAGCCAATCTTAAGCTGTTACTCTATTTCTCTTAGGGTTTTCTCATTTTTTTAAAGGATTTTGTATTTTTTAAAATTTTCCCTAAAGCCACGTGGCATTATTATATGGGTGGCATTTTCCACTTCTCTATACTTTGTTAGATCACCAGTTTCATTGTCAAAAATCTCTTTATTTGTTAACAAAATGTTTTTTTTAATACATAGCCAACAATTAAACAAGATAAGCAAGAATTGATTAATGTTCATATGAACAAAATGCAATCCTAAGAAGCAAGAATTAGCATTAAAATGCTTCTGTGATCTTTGTGAAATTTTGCTAAATCATACTGTAACTCCTTTTTTATATTACACATTCCGTTGATATTCCCTCACGAACCAATTCAATTTTCAAATAGACCAAATTTTTTATAAGCAGCCTGCGGTGGGATTGAAATAATAAATTGATTAAATTTATATATCTAAGTTAATTAATCTGTTATTTATTTTTTTCAAGAATACAGCTATCACGAGCCAACTCAAACTCTTCAATCAAGACCATAAATTTAATAGTTGTACGTTCTTCAAATGGACCGAATCTGAAGATGATTGAAATATTAGAAGTAGAATGTTGAATAATTTGTAATAATAAATTGGTTTGAGTCACAGATGTAAGTTTGAATTCATGTATTTAAAATCGATGGTTCCATTAGTGGTCGGATTCATGAGATCAACATAATCATTTAATAATTAGACGGTTCATCTAAATATTGACCACTCCATCAATCAATCAGTTCTATAATTAGGTAACCTTATAATAATTTATATTTTGTAAATAGTAAAATTGTTTTGTTGTCAAAATCACTAATGGGAAAATCTTCTTTCTAAACCTCGGATCATTTGTGAATTATATTCTTTATATCCCTACGTCTAATTGCCACTTAGTCCTTGAACCAAGTTTTCAAATGCTAATGGATCCTTCCGCTACGTAATATGACAAGCCAAAATTTAAATGTGTCAGTCAACAGCCAATAGTATAAGGGTAGATCTGTCATGTCACAGTATATTTTGAAAAATACAGGGCCTTTTAGCCTCTTTTCCTTTCTAAAAATATTTGGCCTCTTGTTAATTTAAAAAATTATTTTTCTAGAGTTATCATTATCCATAAAAATAATTATCTCATTCTTTTTCATGATATTTGAAACTAAATTAAATTAGTCAATACTATAAATTAAATGTTTTGGCCTTTTGTTGACTGCAGTTAAAATGTGCAAAGCCAAAAAAAAAAAAAGGTTGAAAATAATTTGTGGATTACATGGATGGCTTTTTTTTTTTTTTTAATACAATGGGATATGTAATATGGACTGAATTTAAGATCTTCCCAATTAATGTACAACCCATAGTGCTATAAACTCCGCAGCCAATTTTACCATTTTTTTCCCTTTTATTTCTCCATTATTGTTTTAGCTTTGAAAAATTCCAAAAACAACTCAAATCATTTGGCCCACGTCATGTCCATTGTTCATCACTAAGATGTGTCTACTTTCACACAAGTTGGCAATCTTTGAAAGTCAACCCAGTTTAGGCTTTCTACCTATTCCTCGTGTTTGTTGACCACCGATTCAACATTGAAAATCTCTGACCGGTAAAACAAGCTAAGGAAAATCAGTAGTAATACATTTTCCTTTTTTTTTTCCGGCTTTAAAAAAGCTAAATGCTCTCTAGAAATGTTCTCACTTGTCCTTCTCATTCTCAATCTTCATTCAAATGTCATCCATAAATAAGCCGCTTTCTCTTACCATTTTCAGAGAAAAACTTATTCCTCTAGTCTTTATTCTTCATCTTCATCACCCCTCTGCCAAAAAATCATTCTCTATTGATTTTAGATCTACAAACTTGCACAAAATTTAGGTAGAATATCAAGAATTTGTTTTCTTCATGGAAGAAATTGAGATTCCTCAGTATTTTCTATGTCCGATATCTCTTCAGATTATGAGAGATCCGGTGACTACGATAGCTGGGATCACGTACGATCGCGAAAGCATCGAACAATGGCTGAGGATGACGGAGCAAGCGGTCTGTCCGGTGACGAAGCAGCCTCTGCCGAGAGACTCTGACTTGACACCGAATCATATGCTCCGGCGGTTGATTCAGGCTTGGTGCAGTGCTCATGCTAAGTATGGGATCGATCGAATTCCTACGCCGAAATCTCCTCTGAGTAAGTCTCATGTGTTCAAGCTCTTGCGGAATGTCAAAGTTCCCAATCTTCGAAATGAAGCTTTGATGAAACTGGTGGAACTTGCCAATGAGAACGACAACAACATGAAGTGCATGGTGGAAGCTGGTGTGGCCAAAGCGATGATTTTGTTCGTCATAAGAGGCTTCAAAGAAGGAAAGATAGATGGTCTCGCAGAGGCTCTGGCGATTCTGAATCTTACTTGGAGGCCCACGAATGAAAATAAGCAGCTCGTGAGAGAAAATTATGATCTCATTCAATCACTAAGATGCGTTTTGAGGTCAGAAATGGAAAATTTAGCGGTGGTGAAAACGCATGCAGTGAGAATCTTGAAACTAGTTACTGAAGTCGCCAGTTCAAATCTGCTGGAGCAGCTAGACCTTAGCTTCTTCATGGAAATGATCAAAGTTTTACGTAGTAATTTTTCCCAACAATCTACAAAAGCAGTCTTGCATGTCATGATTCAAGCTTGTCCATGGGGAAAAAACAGATGGAAAATTATAGAATCAAATGCAGTTTTCGAACTTGTTGAGTTCGAACTAGGAAACAGTGACAAGAGGATCTCTGAGCTCCTTTTGCGTCTTTTGGCTGAACTTTGTTTTTGTGCTGAAGGGAGAGCAGAGCTTCTGAAACATGCCGGTGCAATCGCGATGGTCTCGAAGAGACTTCTTCGAATTTCTCCGGCAGCAGATGACCAAGCCCTGCACATTTTTGCTTTGATCGCTAGATTTTCTGCAACACAAGAAGTTCTGATTGAGATGTTGAGAGTTGGAGCTGTGTCAAAGCTTTGCATGGTGCTTCAAGCAGACTGTGAACTACACTTGAAGAAGAAAGCAAGAGAGATTCTAAGGTTGCATTCTAATGTCTGGAACAACTCTCCATGCATACAAGTTTATCTCTTGACGAGAAATCAAAGGTAGGTCAAGAAACCTACCCCAAGTTGTGAGAATAATCTCCTAACGTATCAAAATTTAGTTGAGCACCCCATATATACATATAGACCAGAGAAATATGAAAAGGTATAGATGTGCGAGCAAGCTTTATTTTTCACTCCTAGACCCTGTTCAATTTGATTAAAGTAGGAAAATTCTGCCATGAACTGGATCTTTGAATGCTATACAAGATCGTGATCGATTCAATATTGTACATCCTATCTATCTTAGAAAAGCCTTCAGGGATCTTCTCAATTGTATACCTTTTCATATTTCTTCTTGTGGAATCAATATCTATATATATATTCTTACTTTCATATTCTTCTTCTCTTCTCCCCCACCCGACTCCTCACCACCCCTCCGCCCCACCCATCCCCCATAAAAAGGAAATTTTTTTTTTCCTTTTGGGTTGGATAATGACTAGGAAAACTAATTCACAAACAATTAACAAAAATAATAGTTTTGTATATATATGTTTAATAGGTTAGGAAAGCCATGTTCGCCTCACAAGTAGCTGTTAGATTTGTCAAACTTGGGAAATATGAAGTCTAAGTACAGACTTAAGAACATTAAGTAGCAACATTTCACTATGAGTAGTATCCTTAGTTGTCGGTCATAGCTTAAATGAAAGTGATGCTGCCAAAGCCAAATGGATTAGATGAAAAAGAGAAAATCATTGGCATTTCCTATATATAAAATTATACTATTTGATACTTTATCGGTCCAAAATTATTATTCAGTTTATTACATAAAATAAATAAAAAAGGGAACGTTCAATCATAAATAGAGTAGTATATAAAGCCTCCAAAACTGATGTTTTCAAAACAAAATTCCATTTTGATCTCCATCGGACTAGAATAATGTTAGTATATACATCTGTTTTGCATTTGGCTTTTCCTCTTCAACCAAGGTTTCATTAATTAAATTTGATAAGTAGGTCGTATTTCTTGTGATTGTTTATATTTAAAATTTACACAAATCCCGAGGGTAGATAATTACATTACTACCAACAATAATGTCTCCATTTACTCAATCAAAAAAGCCTCCTATTTTTTATTAAATTTGGATTCATTTATTTCAGTTTCATGAAACTTTTATCATATATAGGACAGATGGGAGTATTTGGATAATATTTGGCCAAATAAATATACAATTGGGTTTCCACTTCTTTTTTTTATAAAAAATTTATTTTTATGAAATTCAAGAGAGAAACTCTCCCAACCAAATACAATCCAAATACACCTGATCCACCTCAAACTTGAATACATTGGATGGGCGATAAATATGTTGCGCATATATACCTTCAAACAAATAAATTTATTTCAGGTAAAATAATTCTGCTTTCTAAAATGTAAGCGAAATGGAAACTATTATGGTTTTAGATGATGGTATGTTACTTTGTTGAAAGAAAAATTGAAAAAAAAAGAAATTATTATGTTTTTCCAATTTTTTTCTTAATGATTAACTATGTCTTTGTAATATTAGTGTTTAGTAGATTCGATCATGTCCTTGAATATAAGTAACTTATTTTAACTTCAAATTATAAATCAATTTAATTGGAGAAAATTGCTTAATTTGCTCAATCTCTCTTTGCTAGACTAAAAGACCCTAAGGGTTCGATACAGAGCGGTATCTCAAATATTTGTTGTCTCTTTCGTTTCTTGATTCTTGTATGGTTTTGGTAATCGGGTCCTTAAAGAAAGAAAAAACTATGTAATCCGGTGGAGGACATAGAAAACCTCTACAAACTACATGGTACAAACGTAAAGAAAAAAGAAAGAAAACCAGAAATTAAAACGAGACATCTCTCCAAAAGATTGCGTTCTATTCGCTAGCTTTTCATAAGCTTGTCTCTGGTAATTGTGTGTTGTTTTGTATATATTCAAGATACAACTTTAAAATCTTAATCTAGCCATTGCATACAAATTGATAAGAACTCTCTCTCTCTCTCTCTCTCTCTCTGTCACATACTGTATAATCTTTTACATTTTTATTTCCTCCTCCTTCATTGACTGAGGAAAAAACAGAAAGGGCTTATCTTTCTATTATGGAGTGCATGCATTTGGCCGTTTGGGCTTTGCAGGAAGAGGCATGCCGTCTAAAAGATGTGCAGAAGAATTTGCACGTATCAGACTTCCAAATTCAAACGAAGAAAACGAACGCGAAAGCGTGAAAAGAATCAATTTTGTCCCTTGTCCATATTCAAGTCCCACCGATAATTGAATATAAAGATGAAATTGTTTACTCAATTTCATTCCTCTAGTTACTGCCTCTTATTGACTGTATACTGAGAACATAATTACATATTCTCTATCTACACTATTAATTCAGTGAATATTCCAAAAAGGGGGAAAAAGAGGCCTTTATTGTTGATCATGATTCATGATTTCACGTAGATGACTTTAACGTTACTGTTATATGATTCAGTCCTCGCAAACGATAGAATGGTCTGATTTGCCTTAGCCGGCACGTTGAAGAGGGAACAAAACAGGCACGTCTCCGAATAGCATTTTTTGACGACTTGCAGCATATTCAGATAATATATAGGAAGCCAAGGTTCAATGAATTGTTAATTCTTCAGATCCTATTTCTGCCCAAAAAAAAAAGAAAAAAGAAGAAGAAAAAAAAAAGGAACCAATTGCTATTAAATTGTGATCTTTTAAAAAATATAACGTAAGAGGTTAAATATTTAAGGAAAAATATAACGTAAGAGGTTCAACTCATCAATATCAGCTTTTATTTTTTATTTTTATCACTGAACAAAATTCGAGTCACAATTGATGCCACTACTGCACTTCTCATGGCAGAATTAGACCAAAAAAAAAAAAAAAAGAGCGCCTCACATACTTAATATTCAACAACAAAAATGTACGCGCAACTCTATTTTTAACCAATCCGATTTAAACCCTCTAGATCCCTCCACTTTCTGCCAACGAAGGAGAGAAATTGTAGCGATTAAAATAAAAGAAGGGTGGGTCAGCTTGGCTAAAAAAAGGGTACTTGGACATTTTTGCCCATTAAATATTAAATATATGATAAGCTTATGTCATTTTTTGCCATATTCCACCATACGAGGTGTTATATTGGCATTAACCACGATTCGAAGTTTGTTTAGTGTCAATAAAAGCCAAAATTAACATTAGTGACATAAGTCGAAAAAACACCTTATTTCAGTGGTATGAATAGCTAATTTTCCAATGTTTAAACTCCTCAAAATGTTTAACATATACTACGTTATACATACGTAATAGTAGTATGTTTTAGTTTTAAGAAAGAAAGAGAAATAAGGCCAGCAATTAAACTTGAGATCAAAAGACGGAGAAAGCAACCTATATTGACTGACCCCATGGAGCGGGGCTATCTTGGAAAAGGTCAATGGATCATGCGTTAACAAAGATGCAAGTTGGTGCAAGTTCTCTTTCCTCCAATGCAAATTCACTCATTAGTCACTAGTTGTTCCGTGTTCTATGCCACTTTACAAGTACTCAAATCCATGTCAAAGGTTGTAGCTACCTCGCTGTTTATTATAATATGAAAATGATGTCAAAATATAAACTATATTTTATATTGGTGATCAAAGTGCATTTTTGTGGCCGAGCTTT
This sequence comes from Rauvolfia tetraphylla, assembly GCA_030512225.1. NCBI lineage: Eukaryota > Viridiplantae > Streptophyta > Magnoliopsida > Gentianales > Apocynaceae > Rauvolfia > Rauvolfia tetraphylla. The sequence goes on from JAJQKT010000062.1 coordinate 4,662,106, forward strand.
TAATTTGTCTAGAAAAGTGGCTTTCAGAAGGACTAAGATTTGTTAACCTATAATTTTATATTTTTTATGTTACGTCAAATAACTTCTCTATATTGATGCATTACAAGTACGTAGAGGCTTACATTTGTTATTGGGCGATTCATGGCTATCTTTACCCATAAACAAGAAAGTAAAGGAACATACATAGTCTAACCTATAGTCCAAATGGTAATCATGTAATCCAAACTAGTTGCACGGTTTTATTTGCATTTGAGCGAAACGCAAACAAAAAGGTTGGGTAGCAGAAAACAATTGAATTTCCTAGGAAAAAAATTAAACTTTCAGTTTAAACTTTCACGTTTCCCTATTCAATCCCTGATCAGAAGTTATATTTTGCTCTCAAATATATATAGGACAAGTCGACTTACATGCATTTAAATCATTAGGCTTTCAATTGGAAAATAACTCTAAACCATAGACTTTCTGAAGCATTGAAATGGAACTGGAAAATTTCCAATTTCGTAGGGCTAAATATCCAAAGCACCAAGAAATTCCTCAGATGTATGTCTACTTCTGGCGTTATATTGTGCTCACCACCAACCCAACATTGTCACATAATGAAGCAGGAACGAGGGAACTATCTATCAGAGCAAGAACCAAATGTGTTTGCAATTGTTGCTCGTGATGAATAGTCATGTTGAAAATCTACTTAAATTGAGGCAATGGATCATTCAACAAAATTTGTGAGCAAACATGAGAAAAATTATCATTTAAATTCATGAGAAAATATAGGGTAAACTCTGATTTCAGATAACTACACATAATTGGCAATGCAACACAAGTACATCAAGGCTCACACGTACACTGAAGCATGGGTCGTAGGATCATGATCTCATCCCAAACAATCTGTAGCGTGGTGTAGAAATCGGTGACGTCAAGAGAATCCTATTTGATCCGATGAAATTCAGTCGAAAGATTGGCCAACTAGCAGCAAACATTCTATCATGCTTTGGTGGTTTTAGAAAGGTGCCATCTCTAAATTCCTCCTTGTTTTTGGACTCCAAAGCTACTATCATAGCCGTTGCCCGAGCATGAAAATTACTGGATGTCAATTTTGTAGAACGAATATTCATTGCAGGATTTTCATTGTGGCTAACAAAGTAGGGACTGTAAGCATTAATTTCTTCTTTGGCCATGGCGGGAAACAAGAAGAAGAAAAAATAAATAAATAAAAGTGCCAAACTCCTAAAACTTAAAACTTTAGAAAATCCCTAAAAAGGATGCTCTGATATCATGAATAAAAAATAAGCAAGAAATATAGGAACGAAAAACCCGTGTTTTCTCCTATAATTGAATACCAGACTATGTATATTTATACAATTAAGTGAAGGTAGCAAAAGATGATAATGATGATTATAGATAATGACTATTGGTGACTTCGGACAAAATCTGAGAAGAAAGAAAGAATGTCTCTCTTTGTATTTTCTTATTGATTACAAGAGTAGGACTTTATATACAAGTTTTCCTAAACTAATTTTAGAAACAATATCAGTTAAATATTCTATTTCTAAATATTAGCCTTGACAGTCGTAATTTACAGCTGCTAATTCTAATCTTAAGAAACTTTTCTATTTTCTACTTTTAAGAAAGTTTTATATTATCTACATGATCAATTATAAAGATTTTTCTACACTCCCCCTCAAGTTGGAGAATAGGAATTTTCCATTCCCAACTTGAAAAAAATTGATTGAAAAATTGAGCTATTTAATCCTTTTGTCAACACATCAACTAATTATCCCTATGTAGATACATAAAGGGTGCTAATCAAACTACTATCCAGCTTTTTCTTGATGAAGTGTCTATCAATTTCAATGTGCTTAGTTCGATCATGTTGCACTAGATTATGTGCTATGCTGATTGCAGACTTACTATCGCAGTAAAGTCTCATTGGGCTATCCTATTTAATCTTCAAATCTTGTAGAATAATCTTCAACCAAAGTAACTCACACACGTCTTGAGCCATTGCTCGAAACTCTGCTTCAACACTAGACCTAGCCACCACACTTTGTTTTTTACTTCTCCGAGTCACAAGGTTTTCACCAAGAAAGTCTCATTGGGCTATCCTATTGGGGAATTGAAGTGTTTATTTTGTGTTTTTGTGCGTTTGTCCTGTTTTTGTGAGAAATCCTTGGGTTGAATTTTTAGTTAGCATTTTTTTGTGTTGAATTTTTTTTTTTTGTATTTATACTTAAAGAATGAGCTTTTTGGATTATGATTTGTCACCACAACCCTCTCAAGTGATGATGTCTTATGAATTTTGTGAATGTGGTTATCCAACCCATGAGTGGCAAACCATGGGAACTTCCAATCCATGGTCAATGGAGCAGGGGAACTATCTTGGAGCAAGGGAGCAACTCTACAATTCATACAACAATACTATTATTATCCCTAAGGGCAAATCATGTAGTTTTGATTAATGACAAATATTGATGAGGACTAATATGCTTGTATGTTGTGTAATAGGTTTTATGAACTAAGAAGTATGAAGTCTCATTGCCTTGAAGTTAAAATGGAAGAACAACTCCAATATGTCAAAGTAATTGAAGATTGAAGAGTTTGTTCACGATGTTAGAAGGCTTTGAAGACATGAAGTGTAGGTTGCATGTGTTTAATAGGTAAACTTTGTAAACCCTACACTCTTAAGCCTTGGAATCTATGAGTTGCAATTGAGAGCACAAAACTTGATTTAAATGGTTTCAATGGTTTTGAACTTACCTAAATTATCAAGTTTTCATAAATGGTTTTTGCACATAAAAGATCTTTAATGACTTATCTTTAAGGCTAGAATGTTTTCCAACTTGTTTGAATTGATTTAAATATGTTTTGACAAAGTTTGAAAAATTCGGATGCAAATTCGGTCATCCGAAATTTTTCTGCACTGTGAACAGTCACTATTCACGTGAACAGTAATAATGTTCACATGAACAGTACCTACTATTCTTCCAGAGAAATTCGGAAGAAGATTCGGACGCATGGAGAAAAATTCGGTCGTCCGAATTTTATGAATAGTGCATGAACAGTAATAATGTTCACATGAACAGTCCTACTATTCTTCCAGAGAAATTCGGAAGAAGATTCGAACGCATGGAGAAAAATTCGATCGTACGAATTTTGTAAATAGTGTATGAACAGTGATTACTGTTCACATAAACAGTGATTACTGTTCACATAAACAGTGCCGACTGTTTTTCAGAGAAATTCGGACGAAGATTCGGACGAAGCTGGAAAATTCAGTCGTCCGAATTTTTGTGACCGGTGCATAAATAGTGCGTGAACAGTAGCACTATTTACATAACAGTGCATGAACAGTATCCTAATTCATATGAACAGTTTTTTCTGAAACTAGCCGTTACTAGCCGTTTTATGGCTGTTTAAACTGATTTTTGAATTCTATAAAAGCCATAAACTCCAGATTTTTTAGTAAAACTTTGAACTTAACAAATCTTACATGCTCTAACTTGTTTTACATCAAATTGAATTGAAAAGCTCTCAAATTGCCTTGTGCTCAAAGATTGAAATTCAAAATTCCAAAGGCAACAAAGTGTGAAGGTGAAACATTGTGTAATCATCTACCAACAAAGTGGTAACATCTTACACTCTCTCTTTTTTTATCTTAATTGTGTTTTCTACTAGCTCATTTGTAAGGTTATCTTGTGACATAAAACCCTTTTGTGGAAGGGTGAGCCATAGACTAGATTAATCAAGGTTGTAGTGTAAAACCCGTGTGTGGGTGAGCCTTGGATTAGATTAGTCTTGAGGTTGTCTTTAGATATAAAACCATTGTGTTTGGTGAACCTTGTATTATTTGTATAATTACTAGAAGAGGTTGTGAGTGTAAAACCATAGTGTGGTTAGCCTCTTATGTAATTGTTGAAATTGAGCATATAGTGGATTGATTGAAATCCTTGAGTGTGGACTCAAGGTAGTGGATGTAGATCTTGGAGAGATCGAACCACTATAAATCGTGTGTTCATTTGTTTATAACTTTACTTGTTTACATACTTATGTTATTATTATTTGTTATTAGTTGTTGATTGATTGGTTGTGAATTTATTGTTTGATCATCTTGTCTCAACCATTAAATCACATATAAACTTAGAGTTTGTAAATTTGAAGAAGAGCTTTTATTAAGGCAAAGGATTTGCAAAACAGGAAAAGATTTTGATAATTAGCCAAAGACCTAATTCACCCCCCCCTTAGGTCTTTCAACTATAATTTGGGGTGGCACAATCATTTGAACTCCTCATGGAGCAATCAAGGGCAACAAAGACCAACACATTCTCCCGATTTCCAAACTTCATTAAGTTCTCGACCCCAAGTACTCCTTCCTTACCAATACCAACCTCCTCCACCTCCTCAACAATCGGTGAAGTCTAACCTTGAAGAGTTGATGAAAAAGTTCATAGCGAACACTGAAACCCAAGTTCAAACTCAAAAAGCCCGTAACCAAAGAATTGAAGCATCCTTAAAGAACCAAGAGGCCACTCTTCACAACTTGGTGAACCTTGTTTCAGAAAGAAAAGTTGGGACTCTCCCAAACAATATCGAGCCAAATCCTAGGGAGTGGGCTGAAGCTATTAATTTGAGGAGCGAGACTGAATTGAAGGTCCCAAAGCCTAACGTGCAAAAGAAATGTGAAGGAAAAATGGATGAGAAAGTGCATGTTGAAGATGAACAAGAAGGAATTGAAAAGAAGGAAGAACAAAAGAAAGAGGATGAAGAACCTTTGGAGATCGCCTTAGTTCAAGGTGAAGAAACAAAGAAGGGGTGATGTGAGATTGATGAAATCATAGTACATGTGGAGTCATCGCCACTTATCATCAAGGAGACGGAGTTTGAAAAGACTGAGATGGAAAAGGAAAGTAGAATGAACTCTTCAATTGAATATCCTCCGGAGTCAGAATTGAAGAAGATAACGGATCACTTGGATTATGCTTTCCTTGTGGACAATCCAAAACTCCCAATGCTCAAGGGTATTAGTCCTTCATTTTGCATTCACCAAACATTAATGGAAGAAGGCTTCAAACCAATGGTGCAACCCCAAGGGAGGCATGATCAAAATCAAGACTTCAAGCTGGGAGATCAAGTGTTGTTGAGCGACTCTCAATGGAGACTTTCTACTAGTATGTTTAAGTCTAAATGGACTTTTCCATTCTTGGTAAGCAAAATACTTCCATTTGAAGTTGTGAAAAACTATCATTTGCAAAAGGAAACATTAATGGTAAGAAAATATAGACTTAAACTTTATCATGTTTGAGTTAGAAAGAAAAGAAGATTGTCTCCATACTTCTATGCTTCTATGACCCGGGAGGGTAAGTGATTTTCGCCATCATTACTCTTCTTCATTTGTACATAATTTTGTTTCATGTGGTTTTGAGTTTGAAAATTTTAATCGTCTTGAATTGTGAAGAAGTTTGTAATGTGTTGTTTGGTAGCGTTTTGCTTTCTTTAGTGGTCCCTTCTGGTGGATCACTTCGGTTTAAAAGTAGCTCCTTCTTGTCTTCTTTTTCAAGTAGGTGATTTGTAATTGAGTTTGGCCCAAAAAAAAAAAATCAAACAGTGCAGGTACTGTTCATTTCCGTTCACTCTAGTAGAACTGGATTTAAAAGGCGCCGCTTGGTGTGCTCCAAATGGCACCGGCGTACTATTTATCTCTGTACTGTTCACGGCAACGTTACACTGTTCATGGCCATTTTACTGTTCAAAAAAAATTTTTTCTTCCCCATTTTTTGGTTCTTTCTTGCTTTCTTTTATACCTACCATGTATTTGATGAAATTCCATAATGAAACTTACTTTTTAAATTTGTGATTTTCTTTATTATTTTGCATTCCATTAGGTTACTATAGACTTCATTTCTTTAATTTAGTGGCTAGTTTATTTAATTATGTTACTTAGCATTGTTAAGAGTTAATTAGCCACTTTTTTAAATTTTAGTGATAATTGTTTTTCATGTTTAGCCAATTTGCACTTTTCATTTTATTTTATTTTATTTTTTTGTGCATTACTTGTAACGTTCTTTGTGGCATTTATATTTTCATATTGGTAGACTAATTTCTCCTAAAGGTTGATTATGAAAAAGAAAGCATGCAGAAGAAAACAACAGCTTGAGGAACTCGATATAGCCCAACAACAAATCCTTGAACAACAACAAATTTTGGGCCATCAATGTACCGGCATCGCCGAGTCTCACATAATGCTCGAGTGGTGGACCGGCGGTATCTGAATGAATGGGCATTCTTTCTTTTCTATTTTTATTCTTTTATTTATTTTCTTTACTGCTATTTTTTATGCTTCTGTTTTCCTTGTATCCTTATTTCTAGTTTGCTTTCATTTCCTTTTGCAAGCCATGTTTTTCACCATTTTTTGTGTTTGGTTGTTTGGTATTGAGTTTCTCTCCCAACATTGCGGACAATGTTGTCTTAAGTGTGGGGGAGTTAGCTTTAGAAATAGAAGTTATTTTCAAGATTTTTGTTGAACTTGTTTTTATTTTTGGAATCTTCAAGATACTTCAAAACTTGCATATTTATCTTTTCTCAAAGAGTAGCTATACAATCATTCTAAAGGCCATAACTAGTACCTTAAACTTGGATTAAGTAAGCACCCCTTGTATTCCTTGCTTGTATGGAATTTATCGTTTAAGCACATTCCACTTTGCTTTTGTTGTAATGATTATGAAATTGAATCTTGTGTTATTAGCCTTAGAATTTAACGTAACTTTTACCTTAGAGCCCGCATTCACTTGCCTTGAGACGAAATGAGTAAGTAACCTTAGTTTGATCTCGAAATAATGGTAATAGGCATTTTTGTCCCGATTGAGCATTTCTAGTCACCGCTCTTTATTTTATCTATAGTACCCTTTCTTGAAGCCTTTGTGCATAAATTTTCGAATCTATATTCTAGATTTTTCCTTCTTTCAAATTTTAAACTCCACTCTTTATTATTAACCACTCTTTGCGAGAGCTAAATGCATTTTTACCCTTAAGATTAGCAAAGAGTATTGTGAAAATTAGAACAAAAGAGTGGAATGGAAGATGATAGAAAAAATAGGGTTTATTAAAAAAAAAGAAGGAAAAGAGTGGTGAGATGACTTTATATGATCGGGAATTGGATTACACCTCAATCGAAAGAAAGAAAAAGAGAAAAAGAAGAAAGCAAAAAAAAACATTGTTATATATTTGTCTATTATTGAGAAGGCTTCTTACATTTCTTGATGTCTTTAAGATGTATATATGTTTTCATTGTTATTATTGTGAATTTTGTCATGATTGAGGTTAAATTTATGGGTTGACAAAGATGGTGATGATGGACAAGTTGTGGGTTGAAGCATAATGTGTGCAAGTAGTTGAATTCAAAGTGAGGGGATTTTGTAGAGAATGGGAGTTTGTGGTTGAATGTAGGGGAATGATGATATTCTTTGTAGCTAATAAGGGTTATTACATTTGTTTTATGTCTCATTCCTTTCTCTTTAGCTTTCATTTCTTTGACTTTGAATTCCCTACCTTTCATTTGGCACCTTAAACTTTCCCTGAGCCTAATATTACAAGTATGAAAGTCCTACCTAATCGAGGTTAAATTTTGGTTACCGTATTAGTGGAGAGGTTTTGTAAATGCCGAGCTTATGGGATATTATGCTTTCTTAATGAGAATTCCTTGGCCAATAACATGAAATTCACTCTTATAATTTTTGAGTATTTGCATTAGCTGAAAACACAACACACATGGATTCTTGCTTGCATTATAAGATAAGGGGTGATTGTTTAATCTTTGTGATGGATACTTAGGATGACTTTTAAATTGATTGTGTAGATTACTCAAGATTTCTCAAAAAAGTAATGCTTTCTCTGTTTTGGACTCCTTTGTAATACTTCAAAACACTCTTTATTTCTTGTGGATTATTGTTCAAATTTCTTAGTTGTTTTGTAGTATTGCTTGGGGACAACCAATGTCTAAGTGTGGGGGAATTTGATATTCCATATTTGTGCTCTATATAATTATCATTTTGAGCTTAATTTTATGTTAAATTTTGGGGTTTTAATCACCATTTATACTCCCTTTATTTCTTATTTGCTTTAGGTGATATTATTGAAGATTTGGAATTAAATGAAGCAAACAAGAGGAATTTATACAATGAAGAAAAATAGAGAAATGCAGAGAAAACAAATAGATTGGTAGAAAATTTTCAAATATGATTTTGACCTTCATAAAAATTCCAAATGAAAAAGTGGTATTCTAGACAATTACAAAGGATATTCTGAAGGTTTCATAGTTGTAAAATTTGTGATAATCTGAGTTCATTTGCCTACCCTACTTATGCTGCAAATTCACCTATTCTGCATTGTGTTCCATTTTTGACACAGTTTGGTATAATGCTCATATCTTGAGTTCTAGATGCCTAATTGAGGTGATTCAAATCTCTGTGGAAAGCTAAGATCCTGATCTACAACTGTTAGTAGATATCAAGACCTATATCAGCTGATATAATGCTATGAATGTACCTAAAATTCAAAACAGTGTCACAGTCGGGCAGCAGAAACTTGCACCAAAACTGGGGCCAAGCGGTGCCGTTTGGTGTGATCTAAGCGGCGCCGTTTGTGTCGACCTGAAGCTATTTTTAAGCTGATTTTCTCTCTATTTTGGGACAGATTTTAATACCCCTTTAGGGCAGAAACAAGAGGGACGGCTAGAGTGGACAGAAAACAACAAAAACCTACCAAAAACTCACTCAAATCCCATCCCAAATCTTTATCTTTGCAAGAGAAATAAAGAGAGAAGATTGAATCTTTGAAGAAGGAAAACATTCACCTTGAAGATTCCAGACAAAAGCTGCAATTTTCTCAACAAAATCTTGAAGAACTTCAACCTTGAAGAAGAGAGGAGATTTCAACCATGAAAATGAGCAATTCTTCCTCTTTCTTTGTGGTTTTATGCTCTTTGATTTGTAATATGTTGATAAGCTAAACTTTTGAATACTTGGATGGGTATGAACCCTAGATTTTACTTATGTGAATGAATTGTTTCCTTGGTTGATTGAATTCGAATTTCTTGTGGATTGTTTGTGGGTTTGAATGGTTGAATTGATTGAGTGGATTAATGATGCAAAATCTGGAATTTTTTCACTCATAATTGAGAAAGGAAGGGTGAAATAGACCATACACAAACAATGGGGATGATTTAGTTAACTAGAAATAGAAACCTAAATATCTTCTTGATGATCAGGAAATCTAATTGAAAATTCACAATTCTGAATGCATTCTTAGGTTGAATTGGTTAGAAAGAGATTTCAACTAATTAATCTAAGAGTAGAGAACTTTCATCTAGAGATAGAGTGAGTTCTATCACTGAAATTTTATCAAACATAAGAAGTGAAATTTATCAACCAAGGGACATTTCTATCACATAGGTAATTCTAGGGGGATTAACCATCCAAGTATTGTTTTCTCAATTGAATTCTCTCTTGCAAACAAAAATTAGTTAAGTTGGTTTAATTAGCTAAGTTAGACTCCTATTCCTAGTAGTAATTTCAACCATTTTCACAAGTAATTTTGATAGGCTAAACAATAAAGTAAAAAGTGAGTAATGGTATTTAATCATCCCCGTGGATACGACATTTGAATTTACTTGCTATTGTACTACTCATAACGATAGGTGCACTTGCCTAGTGTTTGTTTGCAAATTGTTAGAAATTGTAATAAAATTGAGTATAAGGGTATAGAAATAAAACACAACAATCATCATTATTCACTTGAACATCACTTTCATTTTGTAATGAATGGTTAGAAATTGTTACCTCATTCGAAGAATTCGAGTTGGATTCCTGAACTTGCGTAGGCTGTGAAACAACCACTTTCCTTCTTGAAAACACCTTGTCAAATCTCCAAGTTTCCGGAGTTGAGTGAGACGCATGATTAGAGTTTAGGACTGGCAATAATTTGGATGGTGATGAATTAGGAGACTCAGGGGAAGATGACAAATCAGGGAATTCTGAGTGATTTTTATGCATGGATTCAGAACTGGACTTAGAACTAGAAGGTACGGGGCTTATTGTTAAATCTAAGTCCAGAAAAATTTTCTTATCTTCTTTGGTCTAGTTCTCCCCCTGAAGATAAGGATTGAGAAAATAAGATTCGTATTCATTAAATGTGACATCATAGAGACATAGAATTTTTTTGAGAAATGATGATAACATTTATACCATTTATAAGTTGATGAATAGCCTACAAAAACACAATTTAGAGCTCTTAGATCTAGTTTTCTTCTATTTGGACCATGGATATGAACAAAGGCTATACACCCAAAAATTCTTAGAGTAAGATTGTTTGTAGTCTTTAGGTTCGGATAAAAAGATGAGAGAATATCCATAGGACATTTGAAACCTAAAATTTTAGAAGGCAATCGATTTATGAGGTGAATTGCTGTAATAATGACTTATCCCCAGAAGGCTTTGGAAACATGTTTTTGAAACAAGAGTGCTCGGATTTTTAAAAAAATGTGGCTATTTTTTCTTTTAGATACCCTATTTTATTGTGGGGTCATTACACATGATAACTCATGGACTATTCCTTCTTTATGAAAGTATGGGGTAAGAATTTGATTGAAGTAATCCTTGGCATTATCTGGCCTAAACCTTTTGATTGTGACTCCAAATTGATTTTTAGTCATGGAACAAAATTTTAGAAGTATGGTACTAACATCCTACTAATATTTAAGTAAGAATAACCAAGTGACACGGGTATAATCATCAATAAAAGAAACAAACCATCTTGCCCCAGAAACATTGGGAATATTAGACGGACTCCAAATATCACTATGGATGAGATAGAAAGCAACAAAACTTCTTTTATTGCTAATTGGGAAAGATGCATGTTTATATTTAGCAAACTCACACATTTCATAATGAAAATCCTCAACATTCAAATTTGTAAATAATGAGGGGAACAAATTCTTAACAATTATAAATGAAGGATCTCAAGCGGAAATGATACAGTAAAATCTTCTTTTTATATGACAGGACAGACTCTGACATGAAAGAATACGGAACTTTCGACTGACTTAGTATCTCAAGATAGCAGAGGCTATCCTGTTCCCTAACACGTCCAATCATCCTCTCTGAATTTTTGTCCTGAAATAGACAATAACTATTGTTAAAAATCACATTGCAACACAAATCTTGGATAAGTTTTTGGATGGAGATAAGACTAATGGATAATTTAGGAACATGAAGAATATTTTTCAACGTCAGTGATGGATTTATTTGGACATCTCCTACTCCAACAACAGTTATTATTGATCCATTGACTGTGACTATTTTTCTATTGTTCGGACATGGGGTATAGGTTGAGAAATGTTTGGATGAATGAGTCATATGGTCAGTTACTCCAGAATCCATAATCTAAGAATTAGTAAGAGTTATATCTAAAATATTCAATACAATAGAAAGAGAAAACTTACCTGAATATGCCAAAGAACAAGTACCTGACTTTTTTGACATTATCTGAAACTGACACGTACCTTTGACTATGTTGTTCTTCTTTGACAATGGTTCAAATCACCTCCTCCGACTGATGTGGGCAGAAAATAATCAGAAAAAATTCGACGTGATGGCAACAATGACGACGTGGATTTGATAGCGATTATTTTGGCGATGAAGGCTGAAATTAACAATGAATATCGAAAAATAATCTGGTTAATCGGCAATTAAGGCCAAGATAAAAATAAAACTTTAGATCGAGTTTTGGTCTGATACCATAACAAAATCTGAGAAGAAAAAAAGAGTGTCTCTCTTTGTATTTTCTTATTGATTACATGAGTAGGACTTTATATACAGTTTTCCTAAATTAATTTTAGAAACAATATCAATTAAATATCATATTTCTAAATATTAGCCCTGACTGTCGTAATTTACAGCTGCTAATTCTAATCTTAGAAAATTTTTCTATTTTCTACTTTTAAGAAACTTTCCTATTTTTTACATGATCAATTATAAAGATTTTCCTACAACTTCCAAAGTCTATTTACAAAATATAAAAGATTAACATAAGTACATAAAATACATAAATCACAAGTTAGGCTATGTTGGCCGTTGATCACTACTTGTGTCAATAGCAACTTTATTTCCATGATTTATAACAAAAACTAAGAGGAATTTGCTATTTTTTTTTCCAATTCTACCCTTAATAAAATTACACCTCCCCCGTTTATTAAAAGGTAGCAATTTTGTTCCTTTTATCTTAAAAATCATTGTAGCAATGATTTTCTTAGTCTCCATGTTTTGGTCCAACTTTCAGTCACTGCAAACCGATAATATCACCAGTGTGCCCCTTAAGTTTCCTTTTTTTTAAAAAAAATCAAAATGTTTACCCCCTCAGAAAACATTTGTTTTGGCTAAATATTTGCCCCTTGAAATGCCATTCTGAAAGAAAGTTGCAACTTGCAACTGCTTTGAATTTAAATATATATTATGTAAACTGGCCATAGCCACCAATGTTGAAGAATCATTTTCAAATCACGTCTACTTGCAGCCGAAGTGATAATTATTTTCCAAAATTTATTGGATTGGTAGGTACGTAATCTGTTCATAGAGGTTTTCCCAGACTCTCATTATCTGCTGCGGGTGGTTGGTGCGTTTTAGATGGTCGTCGGTTCTTTTATTATTAGTCGATTAATTTCTCACCCATTTTAGCCACATATCAGTTTTTCTTTTTTTTTATCTTGTCGATTATTAGCCACATATTGTTTCGAGAACTACTCGAAGGATGAAGTGACGAGAAAAGAAAAAAAATACCAAACTAACGGAAGAAGGTTTTGAATAGGGAAAAAAAAAAGAAAATTCAATACAACATATAAATTTGTGCATGTATTAACAATATAACAACGGTAATAAGTAGAAAATCGCATATAACTTCTAATTTTATTCATATTTTCTCCATTCTAAAGAAAATCTCGTACAACTAAGAACTACTGTCTAGGAAGTGAATTAAATTCGATGAAACATGGATTGCTGAAATTATAACATAATAAATTGGGAGAAAGGGGTAAAATAAGTCCATGAAGTGTAGCCATAAAATCTTTTGAAAAATAAAGTAATTTTTTTTATAAATAGGCAATTTGTTACTATTATACTTCCTCCATTATAAAATATAAGGTATTTTTAGAGTTTATTTGGTTCAAGAATTTTAATGAAGAAAAGAAAATTGAGAAAAAAGAAAATAAAATTTTTAAAAAACTGATAATATACGTGTTGTTTGACTGACTAGGGAAAATACTATATAAATAGAAAATAATTTCGAAGAAAGTAATTTTTCTTATTGGTTTGTAAGATTTTGTGTGGAAATGAAAAAATAAATAACATATTAAGATTTTTCAAATAAATCTCTCCTAAAGAAATAAAAATCATGTTTAGAAAAGTTTGAAGTAATAATAATTCAAATTGTTAGCAATCTAGCATGACTCTGAATTTTACTCAAAATTTTTGTTTCTAAAATTCAAAATTTATAGTATATTAATCTAAAACTACAAACATGTACTGAATATTGCCATTTTATTTGTTTTTTATGATTAAAAGACTAATAGAGGTAGTCCTCGCTGGTGCTTTGTTCATTTTCTAATTCGCTATTTTATGGACAATAATCGAACTTTGTTCGCTAGTGTTCAGTTTGAAAAATAATCTAGTTAGATGTTAATATTGATTTTCAAATTGCACTACTACTTGATCAACTTTTCCTTAGTGGTTTTTCTTTTCCTTGCACTTTTACATGGAAAAAAGTATTTTGAATACTTTTTATTAAAATTTTCTTTACTAGTTTTCTTCATTTTATTTTCTTTAGTGTTTTCTTAACTACCAATCAAAAGAAAATGTTTTCTAAGAAAAAAATTTTCCTTTTCATAACAAAATTATTGAACCAAATAGATCCCCGGACTTTTTCTCCATTCTAAAAATATTTAATATTTTTTAAATTTTAATAATTATTTTTTAAAAAATATCTCACTATTTATTTTTTATTATATGATTAGAATGAATTAAGAATATAATTAAAAAACATTTATTATTTTTTCTTAATTTATTTTTAAAAAGTTAAAAAAATATATATTTTAAAATGACGGAAATATAAGTTAGTTACTATCACTAATATCCTACTACAATAACAAAAGTATTTTTTTTACGGTAGAACCAAATATAATTTAATTTTAAGAAATTTTTAAATTTTATAAAAATTAAATTATTTATAAAAATTAATTTTAAATTTTAAAATTTTATTATTAAATTACAAAATTGAATATTATCCATAAAAATTTTACGTAACTCAATTGATGGAAGGGCTGAACGTCTCAATTCCCAAATCCAACAAGAGTTCAATTCCCTGTCATGTCAGCAATATGATTAGACCAATTACAATTGCAAGGATTCCACGTGGGTTTGAAACTTAAGTACTGGTTTAGAAATTTCTTTGGTCAAAAAGTGCATACTTGGTTGCAGTGTACGGCGGGTTTCTGTAGTAATTAATGCATTGTCGACCCGAAAATACAATTGCTTACTTGCGTTTTCATTTTTTTTTTTTTTGACGAATATGTAGTTTTCTTCAAATATGCTCTAAAGTGTAAACCTTCTGTTTTGCTTCCCTCCGATTCAGTGAATTGACTTTTTTTTCTTTTTTCTCCAAACATAAAAATGATTGGCAGGTGTTTGAAGAAAAGTCAACAAGAGGAGATACATGTAAGCATGTCAAATGGGTTCGAATGCACATGCTCTTGCTTTTACCAGAGCTCTCCTCTACAGTTACTCCAATGCATTTTACTTCTGAATATAGAACATTAACGTACCCAAATTAAATATTTGTCAAAATTCATGAAAACATAATCTACATAACTAAAATAACACTATTTAACAGAGTAATTCTCACACAAATAGTGGAATTGTCAATATTTAATATATCAGAATAGATATTTTTAATAGTATCGCTTTGGTACAAGATATATTTATCTTATAATATTATAGATTTATCTTAATTAGTTAAAAAGGGAGAAAAAAATAACCAAACTAGTACCTAAGAAAATGATGAATTTAGTTTGATTATAACCTGCGGATGAACCCAGGGGCATGTTTAAGGATTTAGAGGTGACATTAGGCATAATCTAAAAATTATTTTTTATCTTATTCTTCTTACTTTTGCTCTTTTATTTCTTGATAAGAGAGGTTCTTCAATTCCAAATATTGTTAAAGAATAGTATTTTATTTTTATTTTTTTTAATAAAAAGTAGTGCTTTTGATTAAAAGCAGTTAGGAATAGTTTTTAATGGTTTCAAACAAATTTCTAAGATTAGGTCTAGTTTCTAACAGCTCTGGTCATTATGATGGATTTAGGAGTATCTCTCCCGCTCTCTCTTTTTATAATAATTAGATAATGGGATTTTTGGCAACTTCAAAAAAAAGAAAAAAGATAATTGCAGATTTAGGGGGATTAATCTATTAAAGTATGGAATCTATTTACCCAAAAAAATTAAAAAAAAAAGGTCAAGTACGGAAGTTGAATTTGCCTATCCTTCTCATAAGGAATTATTTTTGCATGTATGGGAATACTATTCAAGATTAGTTTTAATTGATTAATAGTAATTAAGGACCAATTTGGAGTAACTAGTTATAATCTTTCTCTAATGTTTTAGAGAACTTTTTTTTCTTCTTTTACCTTAAAAAGACTAATGAATATAGTAACTTTCTAAATCTATTATGCTAAAATTAGAGAAAAATAAAAATTTTCTTAACTTTTGTAAGATGTTTAGTTATTTAAAATGAAATTGGGGACTTTCTTACATCGTGACCCCTCAGTCGCCTAAGGCCTTTCGCTGCCCTGGATGAGCCTCTAATGCTACTTGAATTTGGTGGCTTCGGCATATCTAAACATCCTTGATGACCAACGTAGATTTTTTCCTTTAGCCTATAAACATATGTATCTTAATACTACTCCAAATGAGAAATTCTCATCTCTCATGCTACATCATGAGATTGAGTGATTGCTGTCATATATACACAGTGGCTGGCAGCTTCGATTTTGGCCAAAAGAAAAATATGTCTTTGATGACCTTGTAGACTAATATAATACTTATATAGTTCTGAATACATATAAACCTACTTTACTAATTGAGAAGAAATTCAGAAATTTTAAAAAAATGTGCAATAAATTTGCTAAAACGTTTCTAAGTTCTTTTGGATCTCTCAATAATATTTCCTCTTCTCCAATTGCGTCTCTCTTCTTTGAATTCATGATGCTGAAAAAATATCATCATTCCTCAAGAATATATACACAAAAAGCAAGGATTTCTTCAAGAAGATGGATGAAAAGATTGTAAATGTGCTGGAATACATGGTGAATCCTTCCAAGCCTTGAAGTGCAGGCTCAAGATTTCTTTAGTTCTGTCAACAGTTTTTGTGTTGCTATCCACTTGAAGCACCAACTGCAGCTTTGCAACAACTCCAACCTGAAGCATTTCTTGAAGAACCCTAGAAGTTGCCGAATACTGGGATATGGAAGACAGTATTCTCACTGCTCTATCACTTGCCACATGAGAAACCCTATATATTTTCTTCGAAACAACGGCTAGTCCAGCTGCATGCTTCAACAATTCTGCTCGCCCTTCGGCACATCTGCAGAGCTGATCCAACACTGTTAGCATAAGTTCGTTCGCCCTTCTTTCGCGTGTGTCAAGAAGAAGCTCGATCAGCACCCATACCGCCCCGGCCTCGACGGCTTTGATTCGGTTTCTTCCCCACGGGCAAAGCTCCATAAGCACCTTTAGTGCAGCTTTGGATGCTTGCTCGGAGATCTGATCCCGCAAAGCATGGACTATTTCGATGAAATATTCAGATTTGGCACACATCAGTTGCACATGATCTGCAACGCTGAATGTAGATTTGAGTAGCATTATTGCATAAGCTCGAGATTGGTAGTTTCCGAATTTCAAGATCTGCATTAATGACTCAACGAAGCTTCCATCATCATCCATAAGTTTCCTCAACTCTGTGTCTGATACATCCAGATGATAAAGAACATTCAATGCTTCATCAGTTGCATTCTTGAAACCTGCATCATGATCCAAATCCGAATCTCCGTTTTTCTTGATTATTGAAGCAAGAAATTCAACGACACCAGCTGACTCTAAACATTTCTTATTACTCTGATTTCCCTGGGCAATAGATCCTAGCCTCTGCAAGCATTTTAGCTGAGATTTGTATGATTTCTTCGCCTCATTGATGAGCTTCAGAATCTGGGATTTGTTCACAGGCGGCTTTGGAGTTGGAATCCGCTCGACCCCATTCGACGCATTGATGCTGCACCATGCTTGGATCAATCGCCTCAGAGTGTGATTTGGTGTAAGATCTGTATCTGATAATTCTAGTTTTGTGACGGGACAAACTTTGTTCTTGCAAGAAAACAGCCATTTCTCTATGCTTTCTCGATCATAGGTTATCCCAGTAGCAAGAACAACAGGATCTTTCATCAATTGCATAGAGATTGGACAAAGAAAATGTGAAGGAACTTCAATCTCATCCATCCTATAAGGCTATACCTTTCAAAACCAAATTAAAGGAGGTGAAAGGATCAGGAACAGACGAGTTGAAAAGTAGAAAGAATGGAGATATTGTCAATTTGTATAGGAAGATGCGTTTTTGCAGTTGAAGAAATTGAATGTTCAGATGGAGAGATCTGTACTTCTGATCCTTATATATACACGACGATTCGAAGGCAAGTTGTTTATCAAGTGGAAGTCAACACACGGAAATTCCAGGAGAGAGAAAGAGAAACAGCCAGATGAGAGAGAGAACATACTAATAAAAGAACGGGTTCATAGCGGACCTTTTCCATGGTTTTCTAAGAACAAGTTATATGCTGCTTTATAAATTTTAAAATATATATTTCAATTTAACATTACGTATAAATTAAAATTTTGATAGAAATATTAGATAAATATTCAAAAAAAAATTATTAGTGATTTAAATGCTTGATTGGAAACTAATGTTGTTGGGAAAAGAAAAGTATTTAAATAGTTAATTGGAGGGAAGAGTAAATTTGAAAAATAAAAATTTAATTTTTATATAAAAAGAGAATAAATATTTTGAAATAAATTAAAAATAAAATTATGACGTATATTTTTAAATTATATATTTTAAAACTTGTTACTTGTGCCATTTTAAGAAAAGAGGGGGAAAAAAGTTTTTCTTTTGGAATTCTTTCTTTTTCGGTATATTTCTATAAGTTTTCTTTCTACTTGAGAATTTAATAAAAAATGAAACAGAATTGGAGGAAAACAAATCGAAATGGTGTACAAGAAACAAGAATAGATTAATGAACCAAATAAAAAAAACTATATATGAAGAGTATATAGCTCAAAAGACGACTTTTTATTGGATAATCATTTAATGCATGAGGGGGAAATTGAAGACAAACGTCGGTGATGCACTTATGCTAGAAGTCAGAAGCTTAGCGCTTTTGACTTCCTATCTTTCAATATATAGTCTGCCTTTGTATATTGTCCAAACAAATCTTGACTTGTAATAAAAATGTCCAAAAAAAACCTCTCAACGCCCTCTCTTGTAGCTCGTTGGTAAAAGGTGACAATGCATCTGGAGAGAATCTATCAGAGTCTGGAAGTTTCATTCAACAAATTTGGGCTCATGAGCTTAGGAATATAAACTGTAACAATGCAAGGCATATCAACAGATAATGCACGTGTTCTAACGCATATGATTGTAATTGTGTGTGGATTAACCATTTAAGTGCCGGACTTTACATTTCTGAGTAAGTAGTAAAATTCTGTTATTTCAAAAAAAGAGAAAAGAAAAGAACTTTCAACGCCCTAAACAGAATTTTGAATTTCATTTGAGTTGAATAATATTTATTCGAATATTCGAATTCTTTAAATATTTAAAGTGGGATCTCTGCTGTTTACAGGAGTACCACATGCAAAGAGCCGACAGTGGGTGGCGAGGCCAGTGAATCTATGGCGCATTTCTTGGCAGCTGCACGAAGACGCGAGTCCCATTACTCTTTTTATATGCCTCTTTACCTTATCCTTTACTTGTTATGGAATATTATAAGAGTTAAAATTGGCTTAGAAGTTATAAATGAAATGATCAAGTAAAAGATAAAACGTGTTTAGTAGTTCAATTAATCTGGTCAAATCTTGGTTTACTAACTTGATCAATTCATACTATGTACGTTCTCTAATAAAATATCTGGCAGTCTTGATTATCTACCTTAATTAATTATGGTAATTACAAGTAGTATACTCATTGCAAATATGACCAAGTAATTTGGATTCACAGTTACACAGACTTGAAGATTTCTTGAATGTAGACGAGGTAAGTTACAACTATGTTATCTAAGAAGTTAGAACAGATCCAATATTCGGAGCAGATGATGAAGTATTTTTTTTTTTATAAATCGGGAAAGAAGAATGTTATTCCAACTCAGAATCTTTTACGTGGCAAGAGATGTTTTTACTATTAAACTATTATCTTGCTATAGTAGATAAAAGAACAATTGCTATTTGTTTTTCTTTTATTGAGTAGAGAAAAGAACTCGGTACAGGACATCTCCTTAAATGGCTAGTTTTGAGAATTTTATTTACCAACTAGCCCTACATATCATCTCCTTCTCACATAACAAGGTTATCATATTTTAATGTATCATTTCCTTTCACTTCGCTACAAACTCCCCAATAAAAATAAGAGGATTTCTTTTTTTTTTTTAACATGAAACTCTCAACAACATTTAAAATAAAATAAAAATAGCTAATTTGATCTTTAAAGTTATGACATCGTCATTATTTGATCCTATAAGGTTCTTTTCAACTTTTAATATCTCTAAATATTGTATGCTATTAAAGTAATACCGTGATTGTCATGTCTCGTGTCGGGCCCAAACACGTGACTCATGAGTTTAGCAGCATTCACAATCAACTACTTATAAATCATCTCTGTTATATCAAAATGAATATTCTAAATTGATTATAAATACTCAGGTCTATACTTATATACAAATCACAATTTAATAGAAATTCTGTAACATCACACTCTATAAACGGTATTTTTAAAGTGTGATTTATAATTTTTTTATATATAAAGCATTTGAGAAAACTATCATGATTTAGGTTAATTTATTTTTAAAAATTTTTTAAAATATAATCTTGCACATTCTTGACTATTCTTAAATATTCCAGAATTTTTTAAATTTTATAAAAAAATAAACTAATTGCTTGGTGACATATGTCAGTAGCCTTTTGACTTGGCTTGCTTAGTCATCATTTTTCCACCAACTCTTGCTCTTGCTATATCATTTAGCTTACTTTTTTTTTTTCTCTCACGGTTTGCTCTCTTTTCTCTTCTTCTTTGTTTCTTTTGTATATTTCTTTTCTCCACCTTTCTTTCGCTTCTTTCTTCTCCTCGGTTTTCATTCTTTTTCTTATTGGTTTATTTTGTTTTCTTTTTCTTCTCCTTGGCTTGAGTTCCTCAATGTTAATTAAGTTAAGATTTCATATTATTTTTATTTGTGAATATTTTTAGTTTGTTTTATAGTTTCCTTAAGAATTATGGTAGAAATTATTTGTTTAGTAAAATTACTATATTTTGATTTAAAGATTTTTTTAGTCTAATTTCAGTTAAATTTCTTTGTTTTAGTTGCAACTTATATAACTGAGAATTTGAAATATTGAAGATGGTTAAATATTGAGATTTGATATTTAAATTAAAGTGATATTTTTATTACCCTAAAGTGATATTTTTATTATAAATATTCACTATCCTAAATATTTAATATTTAGAATTTGAGAAAATGTAGTCTTTGTGAAATTTCATTAATATATATATATATATATATATATATATATAATAGTATTATTTTATTATGATATAATGATAATGACATATATATGACTATTTACAAAAATATATGTTTATAGAGTATTTAATAATTTAGTATTTTTATAGTTGTATGTTTAGGCCCAGACTTAAGCTTAGGATATCTTGGGGAGATCATATTGATAACTTAGAATTTACCATCTTCAGGATTTTCGACTAAGGGTTAGCTATTTGGATTTGTAAAAAATTCTCATATTTCGTAAAATAGTAAGTAACTTTAACACTTGCTACCAGGTGAGTTTACACACTCAAACTCATTATACTTTTAGTATTATCAATATTTGCTATTCGCAAGTATAAATATATTATTTTGAGGATTTCTTTTGCTACTTGTTTTTAAGTTGGAGATGTTCTCCATGAAAATTACTTTACTTATTTGTTTTAAATTAGAGAAGTTTTCTGCCATATGTTTTTACTTGTGTATTAGAAATAGTTCGGAGTGGCGCTCCAAATAGGTATTTATTTGATTTAAAATCTTATAGTATTTGAACATGATCTATAAATATAAGTAATCTTCAAAAAATATTTTATTATGTAATTTTAAAAAGTCATGTGCATTTCTATAATATATTTGAAAAAACTTGCATTTACATGTTTAGACTGGTAAGGCTGTTGTTATTGTGAAATTATGTTGAAATTGAATTTGGTGATGAATTTGGATTCATTTGGATGGCTACTTAAGTGGCCTTTATATTTGAAAAAGTTGCATAAAACTCTGTCCTAACCATATATGATTTGAATATAATGTGATTTAGAGTATGATGTGACTGGATTATGATTTGAACCTGAAGCGTCAGCGGATTGCACTGTACATGGCTAGTCCCTCGTACTAGAGCCTCTTTCGCTGGCGTGGAATGTACAGACTCTAAATTGTGGATCCATTTGAAAGGAGACACATTATGTCAGGGAGGGCATGGCCCAACTAGTAGTGAATTTATCTGTCTACGATCACCTAACAGTAAGTTAGGAGGGGTTCAATGTTAAGGTTGGACTGGTAGGTGCCCAAATCCTTAGCTTGGTTTCTGTTTGCGGAGGCATAAGATAGTTTGTAAAATCGATCGTGCGTCTTAGTGTATGGCTAGTATTGATTATGGATGTCAGGAATTAAGTCCTGATAATCCTGTTATTAGCTCCGGTAATTCTACCATTGAGCCAGAATCTGAATATTTATCATGTTTGAGAAATTTTAATTTGGAGAGTTATGGTGATGTGTCTTGATTCGCTCAAATTTTCCAACTGAGTCCAAAATCTAATCATAAGGTTTGTGCATTATTTTGGAACAAAAAAAATTATACGAATATAAAACACTTTTGAACTACTGTGCATACACATCTACCTTTATATTTTGAAAATCTCATATTTTTAAAACACATCATCACACACGTGAACTCACTGAACTTTTTAACTCACTCGTGTTTTTTTAATATTTATTTTCAGATGATATAAACCATTAATCAAAACAATAATTCTTTGATTCGCTTCAGAGTTAGCTCGTGGAGGGATTCACATATGTGTTTAATCAGTTTGTACCTTTTAGTTTACCTCTCGCCAGATAGAGAGAGAATTCTGTTTACAACTATCTATAAATAAAGATTGAATTTGGATAATATAAGATTCATGATCTACCTATATATTTATGTATTTTTTACCGATATTTTCTATAATTATATTATATTATAATATATGTATATTTTTTCTCCTTTTTTTTTCTTCGAACGCGATTTGTAATTGCACATATCAGTATCGAAAGGTACGCTAGTACCTCACTCAGTCGCAGTGGAACTTCGTAGAGGGGTTGGAGGTATCACAAATTTTATGGGAGATATTTGGGGCTTCACAGTCGTTACCTCATTGGCAAACTTTTGTAGAAAACACAAAACACGTATCATTTTTGTGAGGATATTTTGTCTAACTAATATCATAAATTTTTAAAACATAGTGTATTTGGTCTCAAAATTTGTAGTTTGTCATACAAAAAATCAATTTTGATTTTTGTATTATTTGGACAAATATATTATTACAAAAATACCATATACTTAATTTGTAATGTTTTTTGGTAAAAGTTCATTGAGAGTAATAGTAGAGGTACCACTTCGGCAACACATAAAACATTCAACAACTATAAAGATTGAAAAAAAAATTCTGAGATTGAACAATGACAAAAGCCTAACTTTGAGAACTAAATTAACTATTTTACCTGAAATAATTAGCTAATCTTTTTTTCTTTTTCTTATCTCATAACTTGAAATTTCTCTCCCATTACAACTTGACTAAACTCGTGCTATCAATGATTCAAACGTAGAATTGTTCACTGTACTTGGCGGAAGTTACTGGATACAGAGCGTTACTTGAAACCGTTAGCAAGAAAAAGGTTTCATTTGAACAGTACTTGAAACCGTCAGCAAGAAAAAAGTTTCATTTGAACAGTAAAGAAGAATTAGTGGCCTGAAGTAAATTCGGTCAAAGTTAAACAATTCAGCGCAGCCGCCGCACACCATTGCAACAACCGCCCCCACCACCGCTGCCGCAGCCACCACCAACCCCCAACCCCAAAGACCGCAGAAGAAAAAGGAAAGGGACAAATCGTTTTTGTTTTTCCATTTAAAACTTGAGGTAGATTTTGATTTTCAACAACTTAGAAAGAAAGAATAGTAGTAAGGTTACATTCAGAGGACCTCTTTCTTTTTTTCATTTTTTTTTTCCCTTTGGTAGGTTACATCCCATTAATATTCGTTTAACTATGGCCTTCATGTAATTTAAATCACAATTCTTAGACAATTATGCATATCCTCATAAAAGAAGACAAAAAAACACACACTTCTGCTGGTGTAAGTCCTGAAATTATGAAGGCCGAAACTTGAAATTTTGGAAGTGTAAAGCCTATGTTTCAACAAAAAGAAAATCTTAAAGGAAGAGGGAAAAACACAGCAGAATTTGATAATTACGAATGGGCTGCTTGCTCAATTAAAAAATAATTTTATTTGTTTTCACTTCGAATTAAAAACTAATTAAATGTATACTTCACAAAATATATATATATATATATATATATATATATATATATTTCAACTTAAGTTGCAATCCAAATACAAATCACAAGTTTTGACCTATGTTCGGAAACACTAGCAGTTCATCAACATTTCTGACTTTTAGTTGCAACTTCAGGTCACAATCATTATAAAATTGTCCTTAAATTGCTACAAATTTGGTCAAATGATTAGAATTGACTAATGAATACTTTTACCAGTTAAAACATCATCTTTTTTAGCTTTTTTGTCCTTTTCAAAATGTTTCATTTTTTATAAAATTTAAAGATTATTTTTTAAAATTATTCTAATACATAAATGTAATTCTCTATTTTCTCTAATATGTTAATAAAGAATATTAAATTAGATAATAATAAATAAAAATTTTATTTTTTATTTTTTATTTTTATTTTATATTATAAATATTTAAAAACTTTATATTTTAAAACGTGGAAGTATTGTATAATTTTTTGCCTTAAAGCTCAGTTTCATTACAAATTGTCTGTCTAGTTTCAAGTTATAGGTACTATTTAAACAGCAGACTCATATGATACTAATTCATCAAAAGTCTTAGTTAAAAGTTTAGATAATTGTCCATCTAGTGATAGTTCATTACCCCTCATATAACAATTTCAAATTTCTAATCTACACTGTAAAAATAGTTTCATATTATTGGCACACGACCTTAGTAGCTTGAATATTCTCATTTTGGCTTTTTTGGCAGCTACCATATTGGATTAATTGAATTAAGAAGCACTTCCGAACCTTTTCTTGTGTAAACTTAAAAACTTGGACTTGGCTTTTTAGGCTTCACAAAGTCAAAAGCCGAAAAGTTTACTCTTCTTGTACGTCTACCAAATGAAATACTTCTCCAACTTATCCATAGTGGCTTTTGCGTGCAGTTTGTATAGTCATTTGACTTGATCTTAGAAATTAATTAAAAAAACCTAAAGCATTTGAAACTCATGAATCACGTGCCATATACTTTCCGAGCAAAACAAATAGTTGTTCGATATGGTCTTCTACAATACTATGAAAATGACTGCTTTTTTTTTTTTTTGAGAATTCACAATATAAAAGTAAAACCACGAAAAAGTGGGTCAGGCATCGTAATTAAATTACTGAATTTGTCCATGGTTTTTAGCACCAAAAAGTTTTAAGGTTTGCTTTCAAATATTTCAAATAAATTATTTATAATTTTTAAAATTAAAAGTTATTTTTAAGTTGTTCTTAATTATTTATTCATTATTTAGCAACTTAAAAGAAATTAGTCGGTGCTAGGCTGCGAGAATCCATCTGAATCCCGAATGTTGGGATAGTGATTGTTGCCCATTGCATTCATTTCCGGATGGTGTTATTTTTCAAATAAAACTTAACAATTTAAAGTCAAGCCCAAAAATAGCAATAAGAAATAAATGCAAAAAAAATTGAAGATGTTATGAAATTAATATTATTATGGATGTCCATTATCAGAGTTATAAAGATACTCCAACTATCCAGAAGATAGATGGTAGAGTTCTATCATATCTTTGATTAGTGATAGGATTTGTCTTCTGATTACCCTATACCTATTCTGATTTGGATGTACCCCTGAACCCGATAAATAAGGATCTAAACTGAGGTGTTGTGTACACTCATTCATTGATCAATTTACTCTCAGAGAATCAATAAAGATCTCTTATTCTTTCTCTCTATTTTCTCTCTATATTTTCTCCTATTCTCTACATTATAATTTCTTTATTAAGTTCTCTACATTAGTATTATGATTTTGTTGTGCCGACGACGACTGCACATCAACAAATTCATAACACGTTATCAGCACGAGTCTCTGCCACCGAAGTTAAGAGTTTAATCAAGAGAAAAAGAGGTATTTTTTCCATCTTTGAATTCTCATGGCAAACTTTTCAAAACTCATATTTTTTATTCTTGATATTTATAAAAAGAATTATATGTCATAGACAGTAGATGCTTAAATTTATTGAGATGTAATGGGTCTGGCAGACACCATTGTTGAAAATAATGCATCATCATCTCAAAATCGCATAAAAACAATGATTTTTCTCCGCCATAATTTTCATGATGATCTAGAGGCGGAATATCTTATTGTGAAAGATCCAATTTTTTTGTGAAAGGATCTAAAAAAAATATTTGACTACCAGAAGATGGTCATTCTATCAAAAACACAGTTTACTTTTAATCTGTGAGTGAATGTATTAGAACTAATGGTTATGACCCTAGAAGAGGTCGTAGTCAATGTCGAAGCCGTGGACATAAACGCGGATATGGTAAGAATAATTCATATAATCATGGCGATTAGAATATATGCATCTGAATGTTATGAATCCTGAAGACACCATTTAAAATATATATATATATATATATATATATATATATATATATATATATATATATATATATATATATATATATATAAAGCATCAAAGCCACTTGATTACTGGCAAATTTTTGAATGAAACATACAATCACCAGAAGATGATTGTTATATATATACTAGTGATGATTTGTTATAAGTGTGTCTAAAAGATTTTTATCTATCAGTATGCAAAAATTTTATTACTTTTAGAATATCTCATCAATTAAAGTTATAAGGAGAAATATCACTAGTAATGTGATGGATAAAAGATTTTTCCTTTCTCATATTTCTAGCATGTTCCTGTAGTAGCAATATCTAGAAAAAATTTTCAAAAGTATTTTGAATTTATATCTTCTGAGACTAAATGAGTCCTTGATAAAATATTTTGACGCTCGACCAAATATTTTTATATCATTCCCTGAAGTGAATGACATTAGAAATTATGATATATTTATATACAGGATTTTGGTCGTAACCAGTAGAAATATACTTTGTTCTTATACTATAAGAATGACTCATTAAATCTCCATTGAATATATACTCACCAGAAGTGAGAAAATAATGAGAAAGAAAAAGGGAAAGTAATAATTCTAACATGTTATTGATGCAATATGAAAGTTTGTCACGTATCTGTAGTACGTCAAGCATGTTATGAATATGTATTAATTATTGATATTGTTTTACTTCCCTAAATCATGCTACTGATAGTAATGATGCTTATGTCGAAAATATTAATATGGCATATGTGAACGTAGCCAATTCTTTTGAATATCCAGAAAGAGTTTTTAGTATTTTGAATGTTAATCAAAATTTTAAATTATCAAATTGCTACTTTTCTTATGTTATTTTAGTTTATTTTTGATCAAGAATAGTGAAGATACAATTTGTCTAAACAATATTTGTTATTTATTTGGACAAAATTTAAAATATATGTCCAAAGTATAAATGATAATGCCAAGGTTCTTGAAGAACTAATTGATCAAATAACTCTAGAAGAGTTAATTGATTAAAAGCTCCAGAAGAGCTACCAGATCTTCACCTAATAGTCAATGATTGTAATGCATCATTCTCCATATAGTCTCGTAAAACTTTTTGAGCATTGATTATATTATCAGTATATCGAGACATTAGATGAATGAACTTTTGAGATATATGCATTATCATTATGACATGAAATATATATCAATTATAAATACCACTATTTATCTCTCCTGAATTATATTGCATAAAATTATGAAATTGAGATGCAATATTGAGTAAACTTGAAGTTTACTGATAAATAATTTATTAGTTGGCATGACCGGTTGGACCATCCCGAATCATTAAAATACGAAGAATGATTATGAATTTATTATGGAACCAGAAGTTTTCCAATATGACGAATTTATATGTGCTACTTGTTTTATTTAAACGTTGCTAGTATTACTTGGGGTTGAATGTCTTATTTTGGGATGAATATGAAGAAATTATTAGTTGATGCATCAACAAATAGTCTTATGCATATTGTTATTTTCCAACATGTAGTTTGCACAATTTATTGATAATGAGCTCATATTTTAACATTCTCCCAAAAACATAATTTGTCCTAATAATACTGGTTGTATTGAGATAAATATTGAACATCCTGCAGAATGTTCATGACTGTGATATATTAGCACTTATTTTGTATTTTGCCAACACATTATAATTCTCCTCATAGTAGTTGGTTTGTGGTCAAAAACTAAATATTTCTCATCTTAAATTTAGAGATGCACTATGTATATTGCTCCACCACAAATGTAATGAGATGGGGTTCTCAAAGAGATTATTAAATATGTTGGGAGCAAATCTCAATGGAGAGATTTGTATTTTGTTAATTTTGAATATGTTGCCCCAACATAAAGAGAAAAAATTATGAGGTTGGATAAAGATATTAGTATGTGTCTCATCTTGATCTTCTATTTTGATCCTCATAGAAGATACCTTGAACCAGAAATTCAAAGAATAATTTATATAGCCAGGTATATTAATTGACCAACATCCAACAAAGAATGCTCTTATTTGATATCCCTGAAGGATAATCTACCACTATAACTAAATTTGAGACACATTTGAAATGTGGTAGATAAGTCGATTCCAAAGATACAAACTCCTCACTAGAGCAAAGGCTTAATATGGTCATATATGTTAAATCGAGGAGATTTAAATTCCAGCAGAATTTTTCTTCCAAAACATGATTGATAAATTATTTCCAGAAGAAATTCAGGTACCTGAAAACTATGATAAATGATGAGATCTTAACATGATTGGAAATTATTGGAATCGCACAAGTATATGACTTTAAAGATATTAATGCACATAATATGTTGAGGAATGATATAGTTCGCATGAGAAATATAAAAAGTTTAAACTATTCACAAGTACACTTGAAATGTACATGTATTCTCAACAAGAATTATACACCTGAAGTTTAATACAAAAAGATATCAATTAATATTTGCTTATAAAATGCGAACCACAAAAGTGAATATTGTCATGAGTTATGACGTATGATTCTTCGTAAAACCTGTCACTGATAATGAAGAAATATATTTCTAGTGGTGGATATAATGGTGAATGATAACACTTAATATGTGTTTATATTTGTTATCATTTGATAATAGTATTTATATTTGAAGTCCCTGATGGACTCGATATGCTTGAAGCATATAATTGTTCCTTTAGAACATAATGAGATTATCTTAGTGAATTTTTATTGAAAGAATGATTGAGTATGTCCATATATGAAGAAATTCTATACGTAGCTATACTTGCTATATGTATTTCTTTATAAGAATATGTTCTCATTATACAATCTACTGATTGGTATAGTGTTTCCCACATTAGGGGGGAGAAAATCATCAATTAAAAGATGATATTATTTATGACTTTTATTAGCTTGATCTATGCACAAGTATTAATGAACTAGAAGTTCAAAATATTATTTATTTGCATAATATTACATATTGATTGTTTGTCTGACTCCTGTAGAGTTAGTCAATATAACATTATACATATAGATATTCCTATTTGGATAAATATCCTAGCAGGACAAATATATATATTCTATAACTATATAATTTTGATACATGCTTGAAGCGTGATTGATCTCTTGATTTTGAAAATAAAATCCTCAAAAGAGAAAAGGATTTGATGATCAAGATATTTTTCCTGAAGAATTTAGAGGAGCAAGTATTGTGATTAACGTTTTGAAAAGCCAACATTTTGTTTTGATTGAACATCCTAAAGATGTTTCACATGGACATAGCACATCAATTGTTATTGGGTTATTATATGTGAGATCCTTTATATCTATTGAAGGATATTGAAGAACTATGTGGTCTTGAAGTACCACAATTATACAATTAAGTGCATGAATACACTTGTCCACATACAAGTAGATATCTATCTAATTATTCTCTACCCAATGAATTTTGAGACGACATTATATTTGTCTTTTGATATCTCCTTAAGAGAGTTTATCTTGAATATTGAGAAAAACCAACTCCTGTTGAGATGGATATGCAATGTATAAGTTGTCTATATGATTCACATAAATCATGCATTTATAAGTATGTGTTGATTATAACAGCCACATCTTCAACTCATGTTGAAGTAATAGAAATTTATGATGTGGGTTGAGAATATATTTGATCATGATTAATATATTCGAAATAAATCTATATCCTCTAAGGAGAAATTTCAATTATATTGTTGGATGATAATAAAGTTTAGAATATATCTAATGAGATATGATAAAATTTTTCTTTACTCATGAGCTCCTGAAGAGTGGTGACATTGATGTGCAACAAATTCAATCAAGTGACAATCTGGCAGATTTATTCACTAAGGCATTACCAGCCGCATCATTTGATAAATTGGTGAACAAAATTAGAATGCGGTGGTTAAGAAACCTTAAAGGATTATCTCATCAGGGGGAGTAAATATGGCATAAAGAGTAGTGTACTCTTTTTCCTTCACTAGAGTTTTTCCCACTGGGTTTTTTTTATCTAGTAAGGTTTTAACGAGGAATACTCTTATGCAATGGACATCCAAGGGGAAGTGTTATGAAATTAATATTATTATGGATGTCCATTATCAGAGTTATAAAGATACTCCAACTATCCAGAAGATAGATGGTAGAGTTCTATCATATCTTTGATTAGTGATAGGATTTGTCTTCTGATTACCCTATACCTATTCTGATTTGGATGTACCCCTGAACCCGATAAATAAGGATCTAAACTGAGGTGTTGTGTACACTCATTCATTGATCAATTTACTCTCAGAGAATCAATAAAGATCTCTTGTTCTTTCTCTCTATTTTCTCTCTATATTTTCTCCTATTCTCTACATTATAATTTCTTTATTAAGTTCTCTACATTAGTATTACGATTTTGTTGTGCCGACGATGACTGCACATCAACAAATTCATAACAAAAGACAAATTTTGAATGCAAGTTGGTTATGCTTGAGATCGACCCCAACTTTATAATCCGAAGGTGGTTCTATTATAGTGGCGGAGTTACAATATTCAATCTAAAAGATCAAATTAAAAAAGAAATAGTGTTTTTTTAAAATAATTTGTTTAACTTGGCTTGGCTTCTCTTTGTACATCTTGAGATTTTAAATTAGATCACATTTAGTATAATATCCGTAGGTTGCCTAGTGGAACTATAATGGATGTCTTTGACAAGAGACTGTCCGTTTTGGTCCTTTAATCGTACGTCAATAATGTTTTATATATGTTCCTTCCCTTGTTTTTTTTTTTTGGGTAATTTACTATTTGTTCATTGTAGAATTGTTTTTTAGAATATTTAGAACTAAATGTTTATTTATTTTTTTGATATTTTATTTAAACTTCCATTACAAACCTTCCTTAGTTTAAAAGAATTGAACCCCACAACAATAAGAGTTAATCACTAACTTCGTTGATTCATTGATTTTGATTTAAGGAATTTGTACTCCACTAACATATAGATGTCATCAATAATTTTTTAAATAAATAAAAATATTATAATAATTTATTTATAATCAAACTATTCTCTTTAATTCATGAATTGATGATATTGCCAAAGCTATTCTCCTCCTGTTCGAGCCAAATTTTATCCAGATGACAATTTTGTCCTTATGTTTAAGTAAAGAAATATTCTTCTCTTTAACTAATTACACCATGCAATTAACTCTCTCTCTCTCTCCCTCTCTCTCTCCCTCTCCCTCCCTCGAACTCTCACGGTCTCACCCAGGTCTCTGTTTATTTGCTTTGCACCTTGGTTGTGGAACTCCAAGCAGCATTGCTTTGTTTCAGAAAATTTGGAGTGAGACCATTCTACTAACCGTATCTTCACAGTTGTTACTAATTTTTGTTCAGCGGTTGTATGACATCTATGTGTGCAAATAAGGCTACAGAAAAATGTGAGAATGAATATGTGGCTAGGATCACTAGTCTGGTTTAGTGTTAAATATTTTCCTTTCTTCATCTTCTCCATTCTAAATTCTTCTTCCCTTCTCCATCTGCTTCTCTCCTCTCTTCCTTGGAAGAACTAGCACTGCCGGCGATGCTCCTATGTCCGCATGTGCCACTTGATCTGTCTTTTTTATTTTATTTTTATTGATTCTCTTCTTTCTGTCTTTCTTTCTCCATCCTCTTTTTCTCGATCACGAAGAGTGGGATTTTTTGCCCTTATAACTCCCTTTTGATATCAAAACAATGCGAGCCATATTAGTTCGTTTTTAGAAGAATCTCAAATTAGGGAGAAATCCCCATCAATCAAGTATTATAGATATAAAATAATGCTATATAAAACAGAACAAATGCGTGGGTGCTGCTTTTGAGGTAGAAATAGAGAAAGGAGACGAACAGATTTGAGATTGAGTTAGATGGATGAAATTGCAGGAGGTAGAAGGGTAGCGGTAGTGGCAAGAGAGAGAGAGAGGCTTGAGGAGAGAATGATTTTGGTTTTTTTTTTGGGCAATGATTTTGGAATGTTGAACTTGTATAAAAGGAAATAAAATTGTTGAAATACTTCTTACTATGACCACAAGGGTAATTTCATCATTTGAATAGAATTTGCTCTGGCTAAAAAGGAATAGTTCTGAAAACATCTCAGCCAAAATTTTATGTCAAGTCAAATAAAACATTCAATTATGTATTAAAAGAATATCACTTAACTAATTATTCAAGCATTCTAATACTGATTCCATTTTTTAACTTCATTTCCATCTTCTCTGGAGGACCATTCCATTAGATTAGTTAGAGCTATCCATGGCCTATATCTTATTGATCCCGTGTTTGCACCTTCCAGCATGTTTTCTCCTATTTCAAGAATAAATTCAGCTCCAATTCTTTTTGATCAATCAAATAGTCGTATACTCTGCCATGCCATAGGCGTTAACCACCTCTATTAGCCTGAGTCCTAGGCCTGCTGACTATTTTATTGCCCATCTTATCATTCTCCGAGAGTACCTAGTTCTTATCACCAAGCAATACCCAGGGTAAGGTGCTGAACTCGAAGTTTAAGGACATGCCTCTATAGAGCTTCTCAGAAGATTGGCGGGAAGGGGTAGGATACGGCCCTCTGTTTACTTTTTGAAACATATGTAGGATTAAATTCTGATTATTCCGACAGTCAAGATAATTATTTTGAATAATTATTTAAATTCTGAATAATTTTAAATAATTATTTAAAATTTTTATTCTGATCGTCTAATCACAATTGAATAGTCAGAATCGAATCTTACACATGTTGCAAAAAGTAAGTGTAAAATTGAATTTTTACCTGGTAAAAAAGATGCATATAAAGCGGAAAAGAAACCAAACAGATCTATGTCCAACTCCAACTCGTCGAACAAGCAAGTTTATCAGCTGTGGATTACGTATTATAATCCTCATGCACGCATGTCGATCATGATTAAAATGAATTCAATAAGAGTATACAGCGAGCGTTGCAGCCTGGTTACCCGTGTCTCTCATAGAACAAGAATCATAGATTAAGCTGCCGAATTAAATCAGCACATTCTAGCAATTAAGATACACCCCTATAATTCCAAAAGAGTATTATAGTGTGCTTATAGGTAACTATAGGATTGTGAGGGCTAACTGGTCAGGTCCATCTCCAATTGGCCGAGTGCTATTATTCGAATCAAACATTCGTGAACCAATCTCATTTATGTTCGATTAGTATTTGCTCGTTTTATAATCGAATCGAGTTTGAACATTAAAAATTGTTGGATTAATAATCCAACGAACACGAATAAGTCGAGAACAAACATTAACTATTATTTATGATACATAATATTTTTATAATATCTTTTCAATTTTTATTTTTACTTTATTATTTATTTTATATATCATATTCATTTATTATAACAATTCAAACTCGAACATTATTCTATATATTCAAATCATTTATCAAAGATTAAAATAATTCGAAATATGAACAAACTTGGAACACAAACAAGTAAATAAACTAGTTCTAATACAATTTCAAACTCAAAATATTAATTAAACAAATTCAAATAATATGGCAAATGCTACATGAATTGAACTTGAAAACTTAGTGCTTGGGTTTGTTGTTTTTCAACATGCATACTATTTACAATTTTTTAGACTATATACAGTAAGAAAATTTTTCATTTCAACTAATTTTTAAACATGGGGTTCAATAGGTTGGAACCGCGTTGAGTTCTGCCAAGTTCTGACGAAACTATACCTCTAGCAACCCCAAGTTCTAGTGGAACTAGACCTCTACTTCCTCCAGGTTCTAGTGGACATAAAATTGGCAGAACTTAGCACATAAAATTTAATTCCTTTGTTAAATACCATTAATGTAATTATTAGTATATTTTATATTTCGCAGTACACACGATAACGAGGATGAAACAAATCAATTTATAAAACTTAATAAATAAATCATTGCATTGTTTATAAATAAATTTTTAATTATAAAAACTTTAATATGAAAAATATGAGCACTGTTACAATATTTGTCAAATTCCTCGCAAGTTGCTGCTACACAACGGGCCAGCACACGTGCAATTTCACGCGCCCCTACAATAAATGCCTCATTCTACTCCAATGCCATCTTTGATGTGTCATCATGAACTGCTAGGCATCAGTTTATCATATCTCATCTATGTAATATAAGTCAAAAAATATTACTTACACAAAAAAAATTTCTCTTAAGTTGACTAAAATTCAAAAACGCAGTGAAGAAGTACTTACTACTATGTCCTAGATAGGTGCAGTTTCGGGACGGGACACCCCATGTGGGAGAAGGTCAGGATTTTGGATCCTATGATGTGTGTGTGGCAGGCACTAGTTAATGTAATTAGGGGGCGTACGACGATGGAGGCATATCAACAAATCCAAGAAGTAGCTAAAGTATGTTAGAGTCCGGTTGCTCCCAGTACTCTTCCTGGCTATTATACTGCTTGACGTGCTTCTTGTTGTTACTAGGCATGTAATCCTCACACTGTAGGATAAGGTTCTTTGGAATGTGCTACACCTTACCAAACTACCACAAGACTCGATCCAACATGTCCGGCTCTAGAATATCGTAGAAGTGCAGGCAGCCATGGAAAGCTGAGATTTAGTATGTAGCAAGGGAACTCTGAACAAATGGGGTCCAATAAACCTGTCGATATAAGATAAAAAAAATCTATTGATAAACATTAAAAAAAAATATCACATTAACGTTATGCTAGAATATTTATGTACCTCTCTGGCAGACATATCATCCAAGTGCAAGCGCATATTGCGGAGGTCTTCAAATTTCTTGGAAACATTTTGCGACACATGTGTTGAATGCTTAATGATGAGCTTCATGCCAGGCACACGACTACTGGGGAGCAAAAATTGAAAAGTATAAATAAAGCTATGCCTCCAATAGAGCAGTGGCTTCACCAAATTGTTTACAATCAACTCTGGAAGTTGTACCTGGATGATAATATAAACATAATAGGCATCGAACTCCTCATATGCGTTGCTTAATAGCTTTTACATTATCTAGAAGTGGTCACAAGTGTTATGGGACCCGATTCTTAGCCTTGTCCAAGAATAAGGTACAACCAAACGAGGACATCAATATGCTCGTGCATGGTCTTCTGGGAACAATGCTTGTACGAAGGTAGCCTCATGAAGAACGTTGAATCTCATGCCTCTGTTGTTTAGCTAACTACGAAAAAATACTGGTGGATCTTAGAGTCCTCAAGAGGCCACTCAGTTATCATGCGCATCTCCCCAACCACTTTGTCTGGGACCACAAGCCTTAGAACCCTACCTACCCACTGTTAGCTGCCCCCAACATCAGGACCAGGACGGATACTAGAACTGAATAGAATATCCCTCGTTAATGCAGTATGCACGTCCCATGTCGCTACCTCTACCCATATGGTAGGCATCCGGGAATGAGCAAACTCACTAACTCCGAATACTGAATGGGTTAGGCTCCCAACCCTCACAGCAATATGCTGCAATAATTCTCATTAGGATTTGATGGCAAAATGCGTTGGTGTTGTAATTGAGGCTATCTGCTCACCCTCAACTCTTGCCTTGTCTAAGGGCTTCTTAACATCTTCAGCCTTTGTATCTCCTACACAAGCTAGTAAGGCTCATCAACCAAATGTTCTACGTCTTTAATAAGAGTATCATTCCCATCGTCATAGTCTTCTAGATGTTGAATCGGAGTCACAGGGGACAAGTGACGCAAGGAAGTAAGACAGACCTGCCTTGTTCATGTTTCCTGTACTCGTCATCATTATGCAGACATGCGTCAAACTAATTGACGTAAACTTTAATGGTTATCTACGAAATTAAATGACATGTAAAATTATGACTAACTAATTAATAAGCCTAATTATGTAGACATGCATTAAACTAATTGTCATAAATTCTAGTGCATATGTATGAAATAAAGTTAAACACAAAAATTAATTAAGTACCACAAAAAATTTTGTTAATAAATTATTAACTGCATATCCATTTAGTTTACTAAACATTGCACCACAAAGATACATATCCTTCTAGTATTATAAATAATATTTGACATTATTATGCAGATAGACGTTAAACTAATTATCTTAAATCACAGTATATATGTTCAAAATTAAGTTTCATATAAAATTACAACGTAACTAATTAATAAAAATAAGTATAATATAATTATTAGTTATAGTATTATTAAATATAATTAAATGAGGAGAAAAAAGAAACAAAAAGTTGCTCCAACACCTTATGCAACATGCTGTTAATTGCAATTTTATCAAAAATTAGTAGTTTAAAGAACATTTTTTATATGTTTATCTGCACAAATACGTAAGATAGATATATTTTAAAAAATTAACATTTGTTTACGCAAAAACAAAGTAGTTTTTGATAGATCTGAATTTCAATTTTTTGAATGATTGATAGAAATTTTAGAAATCTCAAGTTTAAATAGTAAATATTTAAAAAAAATTTTGACTGCTTATAGTTTGAAAAAATTATATAGATACCATATTTTTCAAAGACAACTCTGACTAAAGCCATTATGCTCACCTTCAATTTGGGCATTCACTAAGGAAGGTAAATCTGTTTTCATGGGAATCAACACTTCTGATTAGGCATTGCTTCTATTAGAAATGTCCAAACTTCTTGTGAATCTCTAAGGTGAAATATTTATTATTGCGCTTATTATATATAATTTTTTTACTATAAAACTAAAAAAATTGAATCAATTTTCTGAAGATTCTCTCTTCCTCTCTCTCCCCTCTTTCTCTCTCTTACCTAAGAGTTCCGCCATGTGTTGGTAGAACTTGACATGTAGTTCTGGCAACATGTGGAGGAACTTGCTATTGAAACTCCATATGGAGTTCCCACAACATGTGGCAAAACTCACCCCAAAAAAATTATTTTTTAAAATTTTATTTGTTAAATATTATTAATGAAATAACTTATGTAACTAGATGATTTTAGTTCATAATAATTAAAAAATATAATTAAAACCTATAAATAGAATGATGGCTTTGTTCTTGCTCTTGCAATTCATATATCGAGTTTTGTTGAATAAGTGTTAGTAATATTTGCAAGATTATAAAACTTTAATATTACTAATGCATGCATAACACAATTACTACAACTTTAATTTATTATTTGCATTACAACATAATATACTAATTATATAAGTTATTTTGTTAATAATATTTAAAAAGTTATAAGACTTTGAAAATTGGATGAGTTCCACAATGACATGGAGTTCTACCTTGTGTGGAGTGCTGCCATGTGTGAGGGAACTCCACTTGGAGTTTGGCCCACACATGGTGTAACTCACTCAATTTTTTAAAAAATAAAAAAATAGGTCCTAATGTTGATGATTTTTCAAAATTTTTAATTCAAAATTGTGAGAATCCTTTGTAAAATTACTATTTATTGAGTTATTTTGACCAATTTGATGTGTTATTCATTAAAATTACAATTTAGGGAGGAGGGGAGAGAGGAGGGAGAGGATCTTTAAAAAATAATTAATTTTTATACTGTATATAATTAAAAAAATTGTATATAACAATAGCCTTTCTTAATAGGTCAATAGGTAATTACTTATTGTATTGACAAAGAATTTTTTCTCAAATACTAAATGTACTCTCAATTATTAAAAAATTGATACGTGATTAATAATTATGTATAATATATTAAATAATTATTTATGACGTATGAGTTATCATTCGTTGAATTAATAAAGATATTGATTCGATAATTATATATTCATTTAACACTTTGCTAAAAAATCACTATTAGTATTATAACTAGACCCGTTAGTGTTACTTGAAATATTATTGCACTTTGATTGGTTCTTATTTTTTATTTTTTTTTTATTTTTATGAGTTCTATAGTTATTGTTACCAGAATAGGTACTAGTTCAAAGTTGACTTTTGGAAAAGTGCAAAATTTTTCATAAGAAAAACCAATCAAAGTACATCACCTGCATACATTTTGAAGAAAAATAGATGGGGAAAAAATATTGGAGTCCTTTTGCGCGAGATCCCCGGAATGTAAAATTCAACTCAATGCTCATCTTTTGGATTTTTCTAAAAAAGGTACATTTTTTAAGGTTTCAAGTCGATTATTGCATTAGAAGATAAAGAATTTAAAAGTTACTTTTTAAATATTTCAAAGAAAATAAACCCCAAAGTCATCATCAACCGTAACAAGAGAAACTATTTTTGAAATTTACAGAAAGTCATGCATTTCATTACTTATTAACTTTGCATGTATGAAAATAATTTCTATAAATAAGAAGATAAAACAAAAATTTTGGTTAAAAGAAGAAAAACTAAAATTTGAGTTTTTTTTTAAAAATTTCCAAAGAAAAGAAGACCCCACAGTCGTCACCGGCCGTTACAAGGGCCTAGGTCAACTATACAACTACCTTGCTTTGAGGAAAAGGTGACCGGTTTTCAAAAGGAATATCCAAATCCTGCTCTAGATTCCCGTGACGTCCAAAAAGCCACCGTTACTTCCCACGTCAGGGATATAAATACAAATAAAACTCTATCCTCTCTCATTAATTTCCCGCAATAAATATATTTCCTCCTTTCGAAACTGGACAGATAAGAGAGCGGGAAGTCTTAAAGCTTTCGAAAATATTACCCCCAGAGGCAAAAACCCCCACACACAACACAGTGACGCAGACGAAGGAGAAGACGAATTGATCTTCGATGGAGATCGATTATACTCCGGAGAAGATGAATACGGACGAAGCTGTTGCTATAGAACTCCCAGCGCCTTCCGGCTGGAAAAAGAAGGTTTTTTCCTCTACAACATAGGCTCGCCATTGGCTCTTTCCTCCATTTTTTTTTATCTTTGGAATGATGAGGTTTCATTTCTTGGTTCTGATAGTTGTTTCTTGGTTAATTCGCGTTTGTTTACGCGAATTGAGTATACATACTGACGTATGTTTCGTATGTGTCCTTAACAAACACCGACTCGCAATTTGTTCTTTTCTCCTTTTTTCATCCTTGGAATGATTAGGTTTTCATTTCTTGACTCAATTAGTTCTTTCTTGCTTTAATTCCTGGTGCATTCTTGTTTGTTTTTATGTGAATTGAGTATATAGATTGACATGCGTTTTGCCTGTGTACCGAGTTGGGGTATGTCTAGGGTTTGCTCTTTTTAATGACCGGAATTTTCTTGTCGTAATTGTGAAATTGGTGTTCCTGGATTGTTGGCAAGGGAAAAGAAACTCAAGTTGTTAGTTTTTCCCTAGTTTTTGACTGTTGATTTCATTGTAAAATTTGGAATTTGCGGATAGACCATGGTGAGTTATATTCATTTAAGGAGTTCTGCTGAATTAATTGATGTGCACTTAATTTTGTGAAGTTGTCCTAGGGATTTTAATCATTCTGTTGATTACCAGCAGAATTGTTCTGCAGATGGAAATCTTGTCAAGTGTTTTTGAGCCCTAGATAGTAATTGTTCTTGAAATTTATGATTTCCTTGCATAGTTGGGGAATTTGTGATTAGTAATAAATAGTTTCATGCCTTCTTTTGTTTTTCAGCTTGTCTCTTGCTGTTTTTCTTTTTTTTTTTGGAATTTTGTTTGCGTAAAGTTGTACGGTGCAAGTTTCTTAAAGCCACTCCATTTTTGTCTCCGTCATGCTAACTAAGTTTAGATAATGACAAGAAGGACATTACATTGGTTGAAGAAATAAGCAGAAAATGACAGCATTGCTGACTTTTTGGCCAAATATTGGTTTGATAACCGATGGTAGTTGTTTCCTCTAAGGACAAAAAGTACCAAAAGACAAACTAAAAATTTGTTGCATCATCCTGAATCAGTTGGTATCTAGGTCTTATTTAAATATCATATTTCAATCATATAATAATGTGATTGCTTTTGTCCTGTTTACTGTGTTTCTAAAATTAGCCTCCACCTTTCTATTGCTCAGGAGATGATGCCCTTTCTTCTTGCTTGTTTCGCTTTACCCCTCTTCTAGATAGACCTTAGATTAATTCTTTCAAGGTATTCATTATAGAATAGTATTTTTATGCAAAACATTATAACAATTGAAATTATCTTTTCACAGATATGGCTTTGAGCTTATTGCCATGTCTTTCCTTTTATTCTTTGTGAAGCTTTTTTTTTTTCCGGCTGAATATTCTTTGTGAAACTATTCATCCAAGTTTTTCAACCATGCGATTCTATTCTGGTTATTCATGGCGAAGCTTTTGTGGTTTTTAGTGTACCTATTAATATGCCAGCATGTAGTGAATGTCAGATTCTTTGCGTTCCTAAAACTCCTTATCCTGTTGTGTTGGTAGGCTGATAAAAACTTGTTGCATAATTTGCTGATAGTTTATAACCCCAGACATATATCTTGTGTGATTTCTTTGCAAGCTAATGAGGTATAGGTCTTCTCCTATTTGCTATATCTAGAGGTCCACTGTGAAAAATCAAACAGTTGAATGGTTTAAAATCCAACTCCCACCAGCATCTAGAGGCTAGAGCTTAGAGAGTAATTTTTGTTATTTGGATATTTCACTCAAGCACGCACATTGTCAAAGCAATGCTTATGGCTTTATGTTCTACACTCAGGAGAAATCTGCGGCAATCACAATAACCTTTCTTTTTACTGCTTCTCTTCCCCCTTTAAGTGCAGTTTAATTAGTTGTAGAGATGCACTGTTGCTATTTATAACTCTGGGGCTTAGTGACCTGAACCTGTTACTTTGGATATCTGCAATTGCTTAATTCAATCAACAACCTGTGTAGGCTTCAGCTGTAGACACATGAAAGCGTAAGACCCCAAACCTACATTTCTATTGATGTTGTATGTCTACTGGTAGATAGATACTGATGGACTAATCAGCCTTGATCGTTCCTAAGGGCGATGTGCGCTTGCACAATTTGCTCTTTAAGTTTCCCATTTAGGGATGTACAAGCTTTTGTATGCATTTTGTCTACATAGAACTTTACCTACTTTTAGAGACTTCTGTTGTTGAATTTAGTTATTTTACTCTAGATATTTTTCATTCATCTCTAAATATGCCAAAGCAAGCCATCAATAATTTGGTTTTTCATTTTACCTTGTTAGTTTTCGTCAGAAGTAAGTCACCGGGAAGGTAGTGGTTTCATTAAGATGATGTTCTTCTTTATGAGTATTTGACTATAGGTGGTTGTGATGCTTTGTAAATTATGTGCAGCTTGAAGTTATAGAAGTTCTGCTCATGTTAGATATTATAATGTTTATAAACAGAAAACTATCTCCATCTTGCCGCCCTACTCGTCTCCTCTACCCCATGTCCCCCACTTCCACCTCCACCTCCTCCTCCACCTCCATCCGTGCAGAAATATTAGGAGCGCGGAATTTCTCCGAAGTATTAAATGCATGAGGAATGGGGAAGGGGATATTACCTCATGGTTTGAGTGATTATTGTACTCCTCATGGTTAAGGGCCTATTTATCACTTAATAGGGACATCATGGGAATATAGCATCTACATATTCTTTGGAAATAAGTTAGATATTTAGCATGGGATGTCTAGGGAAGTAAATTCATTTTTTTGAAATTTAGGGAGGGAGTGGGTGTGTGTGTGTGTGTGAGAGAGAGAGAGAGAGAGAGAGAGTTTGTCTTGCTCTCCATTTTTTGACCATTTCTTTATATTCTCTTTATTTATCTGGTTCCAATGTCTCCAATTATATTCACCTAATTTGGCTTCTTCATTTTCTATACATGCAGTTCACTCCAAAGAAAGGTGGAACATTAAGGAGGAATGAGATTGTTTTCATTTCACCGAGTGGTGAGGAAATTAAGACCAAGAAACAATTGGACCAGTATCTCAAATCCCATCCTGGAGGCCCTTCTACCTCAGAATTTGATTGGGGGACAGGTAGATCTTACTCTACATGTGCACTCCAGAAAATTTTTGCCCGTGCTTGTCCAACATTTATGGCCAGGAAACATATTTTGTCTGGACTGGAAGTAGTGGCTAAAACATGCTAAATTATATCTGCTTAGCTGTTGCTTTCGTATTTTGGGCATATTTATTTCATAGTTTTAGTTCATAAATTTGAACGAATCCAATTAAAATTGACTATTATTCAGCAAAACATTAATTGATAAACATTGAAATATTCCAATTGGAGTGCTGCTTGAACGTTTGTGCAAAGTGATGGTTTGGTTGAATCTGCTGTTTTTCTCATATACAGGTGACACTCCAAGGCGCTCTGCTAGGTTAAGTGAAAAGGGAAAGGCAACAGATTCTCCAGAGGGTGAAACTCCTAAGAAGCAGAGGAAATATGTCTCAAAGAAGGGAGCTAAGGGGAAGAATGATGATGATGAGGAAGGTCAAGCTGCTGATGGGAATAAAGGTGATGCTGATGAGAACAAGGGTACTGCTGATGAGAATAAAGATGCTGCTGATGAGAACAAGGATACCACTGAAGAGAATAAAGA
Source organism: Rauvolfia tetraphylla (assembly GCA_030512225.1). Taxonomy (NCBI): domain Eukaryota; kingdom Viridiplantae; phylum Streptophyta; class Magnoliopsida; order Gentianales; family Apocynaceae; genus Rauvolfia; species Rauvolfia tetraphylla. Next base: position 4,704,901 of record JAJQKT010000062.1, read on the forward strand.
TGCTGCTGATGAGAACAAGGATACTGCTGAAGATACTAAACTAAGTGCTGAACTTCCAACAGCTGATGCATATGATGGAGCTGTCGTAACTGAGAAGGTTCTCCCTGATAGAGATGATACTATAGAAGCTGAGCATGAAACTAATGAAGATAAGAAAGCAGCTCAGGAAATGGTGGCAGATAAAATTATGGGTGTGAAGCCCGAAGCTAGTTCGACTGAGACTACAAATCAGGAACAAGTGGAGAATCAGGAAGCCAGCAAAGAGTCCCCTAGTGCAAACAAGGATGCTGAAAATAAATCTTTGGCTTTTACAGAGCCCAAGGACTCTGAGGAGGCTGAAACCACACTGGCTGAACCAGAAGTTCATGTAGCTGCAAGTTCTGGCCAAGTTTCTGATGCTCAGAAAGTAGAAAGTGCAGATGGTGACAGTTTAAAGAAGGATGCAGCAGAAAACACCTAGGAAAATCAACTGCCAGTACAGGAAACAGAGACATGTTGTAAGTCTTTACATGGCATCCTGTAGCATCATCCTGATATATATTTGTGTAGTTTTAGCAGGTAGATCTGACCCCCCGATTACTGACAAATGATCAACTAGATTTTGTCTAGAAATTGGTTGTCGATACCTTTAATGTAGTTGCTTGTCATTATTAGCTATGTATGATTAATTATTATGACTTAGTAGTTCCCTTTTGCACAATGATATACATGTAAACTCTTGTAGGCTGTAGCTGTGTTAACTTGGATTTCATTATCCCTTTATGTTTCTTTGCTTGCCGGTATACTGTCCTAAAAGTTTCCTTCAGAAAATAGTCATATGGTTGAGCGAACTTTGGGATGGCAAAGATACCTGTGGATGCACGTTAGTCTTTTTTTTTTCTTTAATGGATAAATACCTAATCATTAAAACCAACAGAAGAAGACGATACAAAGGGAGTGCCACCCGTATTACACATGATAGCAGGTGGTAACTGCAGAGGTGGGATATACCCATCTAGGTCATTGTCCAAAGTCCTGCGTGCAGCAGTGTTACATTTTCGGTGAACGAAATCTATTTTCCAGTTGGGGACAAGCTCTAGAATAATTTCACCTTCACTGATTTGCTGCATGCCCATCCATTCCTCTGCATTTGAGTTACCTTTCAGGCTTCTTATAACATTAAGGGTGTCGTCTCAGTCAAACTGGACATTCTGGTAGTTCCTTGATCTTGCTGTTTTGAGGGCTAACACTGGGACTTTGGCTTCAGCTTCATAAGGACTTCTCGCATCACCTTTGTTGATCCAGGCACCCAGAACCATGCTATCCTCATCCCTGATAAGGCGAGCACTCAGTGTCGCACCTTCTTTGCAAGTAACACCAAATTTAATTTTTAGCCAACTTTTGGGGGGTTGGTTTCCATTGCTATTGTCTTATTTGATCTCCCTCTTTTATCTGTCTTTGAATACTTGCATCCCAGTAATCTTTAGCAGATTTCCCAATTGTCTTGAGTACTTCATCCCAATTCACACTGCATTCCTCATGCTTAATCCCGTTAATGAGCTGCCTCACTAGTTCCATAGGGACTGCTGCATAAGCATTTCAGCTTTTTGTATTGGTGCAATAGGAAAGATATTCATGGGATTTAGCAGTTCCTCAATCCACTTGATTATATTCCAGTCTCCAAATGCTTCCATCCAAATCTGCCACGGTGAGTTGTTCCAAATTGCAATAATTAGAGGGCAGTTCATGAAGAGGTATTCCCATGTCTCCAATGCAGGTTAGTTATACCTTTCCTTGGTTATATAAGAATCTCTGCTGCTGAAAAAATGTGTGTTTCTTCTATTTGTAGTTTATAAATGGGCTTGTACATGCACCCAGTCATGTTTGGGTGCACTATGAAATCTAGTTCTTCAGCTCTTTATTATTAGCATGTACGTGGAGGAGGTCATCCGAAGTCCAAAGCAAACCCATTTGAATGGGGCAAACGTAAGTGGGGTCTGGAGTTGTGGATTTTAGTGCGTGGGTTAGATCAAAAGCAGCCCAAACCCACCGGTCGGCCTTACCCTTTTCCTACCACAGAAATTGCTCATCCCCAATTATTTGAAACTCATAAGTTTGGGATACTTCGACACATACCCTTTCCTCTTTCCCCTTGTCTTATATGGCATTAGATTGATTGAGTTCATCAGTCCTTGCGCTACCTCTATTGAATGCAAAGATGGCATCTCCGCCATGGTTGCCACCATTGAATTCTCATCCCAATTACACCACACAAATACTTGCAGAAGAACTACACCAACCGCAAAACCATCCATCTGTAGCAAAGCCAACATTCTTAATTTTGGTCAATTTCTCAGTCAGCTTTAACTCGAACTCAAGCGAGAAGGATTTTCTGGGGCTGTCCTTGACGAAAGACTATTTCTTCCCTAGCACCAAAGGAGCAAAGCAGATCATATCAGACATTCTCTTCGATCTGTATGTCCCCTTTCATGTAAACCATGTTGTCTTCTTCCAGAAACGGTTCCACAAATCTTGCTTCAAGACCCGATCGCTCGAAAAAGACGATAGTGATGTTTGGATTCAGCAGTTCCAGAGCTTCCTTCATGCGATTATCAGTCCTAATTCATACTCCAACGCGGGCCAGGATGTCTTCCCTTTGAAGCTAAAATTCAAGAAGATGGTTCGAATTGCGGACTCAGAGTACAGTAGCTGGGGCGCGTGGTACAATGAGCAGAATAGGGTGGAGAAGAACTTCGAGAGGGATTACCAGGAAGCAATTAGCAGGCCGCGGAGGAGGGAAGAATTATTTTACGAAAGGAGTCCGAGGTTTAAGAAAGCAAATCCGAGACCGGAGGATCCGTGGAGAATTGAGTGTTCGATTTGCCTGGAAGAAACTGGGTGCGTACGGTTGCCGTGCTCCCATGTCTTCCACGGACCGTGCATTGGCGAGTGGATACAAGGAAGACGAACTTGTCCAGTGTGTCGCTTTAGCTTGCCCTTTAGTTGAGGGCCAGGATGACGCAAATTTAGCACAATTAGAATGTGATAGTTTTATGTGTTTCCCGATAATATCAGATAAAAGAAAAAAAGTTTTAGCTGTTTGTTCTTTTTTTTTTATTTAAGTTCGGATGGGATATAAATTGCGAAAACCCCAAATTAACCGCGGCATGTACCTTTTTAGTTTAAATTTAGTTAAAACACTCTTTAATTAATTACTACCAACAATAATTTTTATGATTTTTTAACCAATATATGTGATTTTTTAATTGTGTGATATTTTTATTTGGACAATAAATTAAAAAAATTATCTCTTTTATATATGTATTTTGAAATTTTCATCAGCGAAGTTAAAGTCAAAGATGAAATAATTAGAATGTTAAAAAAATAATATTTATATTTAGTGGAGGGGAGATGTCAAATGGGGGTGGTTGTATTTGATATGTTAAACAATTCCAGTAGATAGCTACTTAAGCAAAGACACGGTAAATTTAAATTATAATATGTCTACAAAATAATCAAGCGGATATCATTTCCTCGATAATATTATGCGCACTCTATCTTATTTCTATTAATAATATTTAATCGAACACATAGTTTTATTTAAAAAATTATTTAAATTGTATAATAAAAATAATATTATATAATAAAAAATAAAAAATATATAGATGAATTGATATTTTATGTTAAATTAAAATATATAAAAATAATATATAATAGTGATGATGATTAATTAATAATATATAATATATTAATTTTTTATAAAAATATTAAATATTTTAGATATTCTAATATAATAAGAAGCTCATTAAACAAAAGAGAGGAGGAGAAGAGGAATGAAGGGATATATATTATAATATAATTAAATTTGGAGAGAGAATGAGAAAGAATAGAGAAAAAAGATTTTGTTTAATTACTAGAGTTTAAAGAAAAAATAGATCTATTTTTGAAAATTGATATTTCTTTTTGAATAAATTTAATAAAAATTTGAACATTTTTCTTTAGATAAATTAAAAGAAAAATGTAAAGCATTCAATTTTAGACCATTTTGTTTTTTTTTAAAAATCCTACCCTATTATAAAAGAAATAGAAGAAAGTAATGAACAAGGTGTCCAATGATAATCAAATCTTTAAGTTTAATTAAAAAATGCTTTATTAATGGAACAATTTGCCTTGATTCTGCTTCTGGCTGGCTTGGTTATATATTTTCACCAATTCAATACAATATGAGTACAAGCTTGGCTTTTCTTGGATTGATCACATTAATCATTGTTATTAAATTTATTTTTCCATTTTACTATCCATACCAATGCTAGCCTAATTATCTAACAAATACTACTATAAAAAATAAAAAGAAAAAGAAATTCTCAATGAAATATTCTCTTCGGAAACAATTGAATAAGTGATTTGGCAAAAAAAAAAAATTGTTAAACTAATAATTTAATAATCAAAATTTCGACTCGTAAGTAAAATAAGTAGAATCTCAAACCCAAATTCTCTATCTTTATTGTGCAACATCTTGCGGTTCCAAATCCAAAGAATCAAAGGAAAGAAGAAATAACTCCTAATCAGAACAGGAAACGGTTCCCTTTTTTATTAATTTTCTTGTCAAGTCCTATTTAGAATTGGATGCGAATGTTGCCTATAAATACACATAATCATCATATCTTCTAATAGTCATTCACCAGTAATTCCATCATTCTTACATCAAGAAATCCAAGATGTCCTCTCCTTTGTGGCTTCCCCCACTGAATTCTCATGAAACTTACAAGACAATTATATTGGCAGCACAAATCGATGAACCAATGATCGATGTATCATCTCCAGAGAAAATTTTCTTGATTCGGGTTAGTGTTGATGTGAGTTTCTACTCAAACTCAAATCAACTGGCTCTCAAAGGCCTGTCCCTGAGTGAAAGATTCAGTGTCCCATGTTGTTCACTGACTTGGTCATCTCGAGAAGAAGTCAAGCAAATTGTATCAGATATTCTCTCTGAAATGCACATACCTTTTCAGCTGGATCATATCTTATTCACACACAGGCATTTGAAGAGAACCTGCGACTCACGGTTGTTGCCTGAAAGTGCCGATAGTTGGATCGATAAGTTGCAGAACTACTTCTGTGCCATGATACGTGAAACCCAGAAGACACATTTTAATGTTTTGCCTGTTAGCTTAAGTATCAAGAAGAATGTATGGATATCAGATGATGAATTTCAGGCATGGCGTTCTTGGTACAATGAGAAGAAAAGAGCTGTTCCCAATTTCCAGATGACTTACCAGAAAGCACTTTGCAGACCTCGAACAGATCAAGAATTATTGGACGAAGCAAGTTTGAAGTTCAAGCCTGCAGATAAATCATCTTTAGCTGCCTTACAAGATGCTAGGCTTGATGATGATTCTGGTTCAGTGATGCAGTATCTGATTTGCTTGGAGGAGTCCTTCGTTGGTTCCAGAGCTTGTAGATTGCCTTGCTCGCATGTCTTTCACAAAGACTGCATTGCCAAGTGGCTACTGGAAAGCAATATGTGTCCCTTGTGCCGCTCTTCGCTGCCCTCAGTTTAATGTTTAGGTGATGAGCGTATAATCATGAGGTTTAGGGTTCAAGTCTATCTTGAATTATTTGTTTTTGAATAGTTTGAGTTGTATAATTAGACAGACTTTTACGAGTAATCAATAGATGCAGCTAACTCAAGAATACAGTGACAACTACTAACAAAATATGAACCGGAACTTGCTATTGTCATTCAGAATCTGAAGAAGTTAATAGCATTGCAAATGAAATCTTAGATTACTTATACCACAAACAGTGCAGTGCAAATGAAATCTCAGATTACTAATACAACAAAAAGTGCAGTGCAAATGAAATCTTAGATTACTTATACAACAAAAAGTACTAATAAAATATGAACCAGAACTTGGTATTATCATTCAGAATCCGGAGTGGTTAATGGCAGTATCAATGAAATCTTAGATTACTAATATGACAGGGTAAGGAAGAGATGTTTTCCCAAGCAATTTCCCACTAGGCACTTGAGAACCAATATTGACCGATTATATTCATCGATAAATTGCCTATTAAAATGTTCACAGGGCATCCAAGAAAGGGGAAAAGGTAAACGTGTATTGAAGAACTTCTGGCCATTCTTCAAGATCAGAAAACTAAAGAAAGAAAGACCAAAGGACTCACGTTAAGAGTACTGAACTTCAGCAAATGTTATCTTGCCTTGATATCAACATACGATATGGGAGGCCTCTCTTAGTTCATGTGCCCACCACCATATAATCAGTCTTAACTGAGAATTCTTGGTTGTTATCAAATCCAATTTGAGAGGATGATTGTGATGATTATGCTGACAGGATGCACGAGGAACAAGCTGTGTTTCGGATTCATGCCAAGTGAATTTTCAGGGCACACAAGCCTTCTCAGCGATGATTGCACCTTGGAAGGTCGATTGTTCAAACTTCTTGGCTGGACATTCAATCTTTGTTCTCTCATCTCTGAGACTTCTTTACAGCATGACATGCTATTGGGTCCACAAGTTTAGTGTCACTAGAATACTCAACTGGATAAACATCTGGTATATCTGAGACCCTTCTTTAGTATCACTTAGTGTGAACCCATCACCATAAACAATTTTGATGGCCTATTTATATTCATTTCATGCTTTCCTTTATTAAACATCAAGATGTAGAACTTATTGCATATATTCCTCTGTTATGAACGCCAGAATTTGACTTGCAATTAGACCTGCAGTCAAATTTTACTACTTGTTAAGGAAGCACTAACACCCTGAACTCCATATCTTTCATTCCTAGAGAAACGTGTATCAAGTCGATGCCTCAAACCATCAGGATCAGAGAAATTGAGGCAGAGTGGGTGAAGATGACTAGTGAAGTCATGGGTAACATAAACTGCTGCAAAATAGGGGAGAGTTGCATGGCTGCAATTGGACCATTGCTTCTTCTGCAATATGTAACTGTACATAAAAATTTCTGAAACTCAGATGGTAGATCAAAAATCACATTCATCATCTCATCATCATTCATTTCCATTGCAACAAAGTCCAGAATAGGGCCATGATTAACCGGGTATCGTAATAGAGCACTTAGACCTGTTCCCTATTCACATACATATGAAAACAGATTTCTCCCATAGCTCAACATCCCAAAGCTGCTCCTTTGTTGTAATTGTCCTTTTGCTACTGCCTCACAAGCACAAAAAGAACCAGCAGGGCTATGGCAAAATTCTCCATCCCAATACAAGACAAGTGTAAAAGGATGCAGCAGTGACGTGTTCTGAAGCTTCAAAAAGGTAATTCATAAAAGGTCACATTATTGGTTATTCGTTTTTTAGAAGATTGACCATCCTACACAACTTGATCATCCATTGAATGAAAATTTTTGGATGTTGTTTTGTTCCCCGTTCCTAACCCAAAAGGAAATTGCCTATCGCTTGTTGCAGAAAAGACAAGTATCTTATCTCCATTGATTAAAGTTTTACTACAAGAACCTGCTAAAGAGAACAGAATGGAAGAACACCAAAATATCGACCCTTCATCACATTAAGTGATTTAACACCATTAGTGATACTTTTTTCTATAGCAATACTAGTTTAAACCAACAAACACCATCTGTATTTTGACCATGATAAACCTCCATCCATTAGGACCTTCAAATTCTAAAGCATATGCTACTGAGTTACTTCACTGCTGCAGACTAAACCATAACTCTGTAAATAAATACATTGGGCATCTCCCAAAATAATTAATCGAACAAAAATCAGAACTACAAGTATGATCATAACGCCTTTTCCTCTTTCTCTGAAGTTATAAATTAACAATGCCCTATTGAGTTCTCATTCCCAGTCCTCGGCAGATAAAAAAGTTTTTCCGTCCCTTTTGAGATGAACAATGACATAACTCTTCACCAACAATTCTTCAAACCTCTGTTTTTGCAATATCAAGCAATACTACCAGGCAAAATTTTTTCAAAATCTTTTTAGTTACCTAGTAGAATTCCAACAACGACTCAGGAAATTAAGTTTTTGTTCGCCAACCATGTCAAATGTAATGCTAAAGGCATGCATTTTCACAGTATAGACGAGAACAATCATAGAGATCCATAGACTCTGACTTAAGCTGTACCCTAAAACTAAAAAGCTTCATCTATTAGAACTATTCAACAGGGTAAAACTGCTCGCAAAAACAACACATTCCAATTTAGGAAATCACTCAATAGATACCAGAAAAGGGATTAACCAGACATTGTATTGAGCTACTTACTACTGGAGCATGTTGAGATACAGAGAAATCAATACAAAAAGGAAAAAGTTACTGAAATATATAAATTTGGGGACTGGGAACCAAGCCAAAACCAGAAATTCCTCGCAGACTCCCGAATACTTTTAAAGATATCAAAACCTTGGATCAAATGATATTGAAGAAATGCATTCTCAAAGATTGCATTTTTTAATTTTTCAACTAAAATTGGGAAAAACGAATGCTGACACTCTTCAGCCCAGAAAAAGAAAACTGAAAATATTCAGATTTTTAGAGCAGATTTGAAAGGCGAAAATGCAGTCTTTCTACCTTGGTTATGCATTTGAAATTGGAAAGGCTACTGTTATCACATACACGCGCTCTCTAGACTATATAGGCACGACCAAACTATCAAGTCCAATATAGGCCTCTTCTCCTTGAAGTTTATTTTAAGCATTTTTTTAAAGTACGTCTTCAAGTATATGCTAATGCCAATTAAGTATTATATATATATATATATATATATATATATATATATATATATATATATATATATATATATATATATATAGATATATATATAGATATAAGGGAGAAAAAATAAACAATATAGATAGAATCCAAAACCTTTCGCCTGATCAGTAATGCTTTTTATCAATTAAATTAATGTCTTTCCATTATTTTAGCACTTAGATCCTGCCCACTATTCTCTCCCTAAATATTTCTCTCCTTATTCTTAAGCTACCATGTGTTTTTATATTATTTTATTTTTTATTTGTTTTCCCATTTTTAGAGTTTTATATATATTTTAAATTTTTTTATAATTATATGATAGTACTATATTAATAAAAGAGAAGATAAAAGAAAGAATGAGTGAGAGGATCTGGACAATTAGATAAAAGAAAGAATGAGTGAGAGGATCCGGACAATTAGTTTAGATCTTTAAGAATAATATTTTAAAAATATATTAAAAAAATTAATATATTTTTATTTTTAATTGCAGTTCAAAGTACAATTTCATGTAGCTTTCAAAATAACTTTTTTCCATCTATCTATTTTGTGGAACAAATTTTCTACTACCATCTTCATCTTTGAACTTAATTCTAACCATCTTAATCCTCAGACTATTTATTTTTGGAGTACCTCAGACAATTATATAGGGGTAGAAATGTTTGCCCAACCAATTTCCCTCTAAAAACAAAACGGGTCATGCGAACTTTGTTATTGCAACAAAAAGATTCAGAAATTTTGCTAGGGCGGCAAGAAGAATCAAAGAAAACAACTTTACCGATTTCAACCTATATAGAAAAGAAAAGTTTCAATATATGTACTTTTTTCGGGAGACCTTTTTTTTTTCCCCGATAATCACTTTCTTTATTGAGAGACCTATTTTGCTTTTTGGATGGAATGAGTTATGTTATCGAGGGAATAGATTGTTTGGACATTCTTTTTCCTAAATATTGATGTGCATTCGAATTCTGTTTAGTTGGGATATATTTTATTTTAAATTCTGTAAAAGTAAATTTTTTTTAGAAAAGAAGTGGAACTCAATTATATATTTAGTTGGAGAGGTGCAATCTAAATAAATTCTAAGATTTTTTATACTTCAAAAAAACAAATCGAGGATAACTATGGATTGAAAAGGAGTTTTGAGGATAGAAATGGTACTAGAAAAGTAATCCGAGGATGATACAAATTAATGGCACTGCTAAAAATGCTTGAGCGATTTCTGCAATTTTTAGGCTAAGTTCCCTGGTTTTTTTTTTTAAATCTTTCAAAATTTTTCTACTATTTCTGAAAATTGCTTTAACATTTTTTTTCCCTGCAGTCTTTACAATTTATCTTTAGTAGGTCATTTTAGAGTTTAATTTTTGTGAAAATATTATAATGAATAATCAATTTGACCTCAACAAATGATCAATTTTGAAGTAAAAAATTAAGAATAGAAATTCATTTTCCATCGTACCGTCCGAAGGCTTTGTGCAGTGCATTGGACATCTGCTCCGTACAAGCCAAACTTTACTTATTTTATTTGATTTTTACATTAAATTTGCCAGGTAAAAATTAAATGGATTATGGACAAAAAACTAACTTATATTTGGAGTAGATAATAGATATAGTGATAATTTTTTTTTCAACCGCGTTTTCTAATTGGGAGAATTTAGAGTTATGTTGTAAGTATACCGAACTGATTAAAATTTTGACTTTTAAGAAGTAAAAATCTTATATAATCTTTATAAAAAAAACTTCAGAAATTTTAGGAAGCTAATTTGGAAAAAAAACGTGAGTAAAGAGTCTGAAAAAGCAATACAGGTTAGGGGGAAAAAAGACCCTCCGCCGCCATAGATGTGCATGAGATGTCTTGGTAAGAGCGATACAGGTTAGGGAAAAAAAGAAGCAAACCGCTGAAATCCATCTTTAGGATATTTACAAAGAAGTCCAATCCAGTTAGGATATGGTCCTATGGAAACATATCCTTATAGATTCTGGAGACAGTAGACGAAAACCGTCTTCATATATATATATTACTTCTACCTTCTTCACATCAATGCTTCTGCAAGTCAATCAACAACATGGCTTCTTCCTCTTCTTCTTCTTCTTCTCTGAAATGGCTACCGCCTCTGGATTCTCACGATCGGTACACAACCTCTGTGACAATCGAACAACGCAAAAAGTCCCGATACGATGCATCGGTATCTGAGAAACTTTTCTTAATCAAGATAGACATCTCCGTAACGTACTACTCAGGTGAAGAGAATCAAGTTACTTTTCCAGGTATATTCTTGAGAGAAGAATTCAAGTTTCCATGTTGGCTTGCAAACTGTTTCCCCTTATCCTCCATGCTCCGATCTATGGGCGTTGATTTTGAATTAGATCATGTCATACTGAGTCAACGATGTTTAAAGACGAAAGACTTCTCATCATCAGGCGTGGAAAAAAAGAGTTTGGATGACCATATTCTGCACTTCTTGAATAGATTGAGGTTTCACAAGAGCTATAATTACCAGAACAACGTCGTTCCGGTCCGGGTAAAGATTTTCAAGACGGTTGAAATATCGGAAGATGAGCACGTCGCCTGGAATTTATGGTATCAGCACAAGAGAAGGGCTGATCCAGAGTTCGAGGACAATTACTTTGCCGCAATTAGCAGACCTCGAACATACGAAGAATTATTCTATGAGGCAAGTTTATGCTTGAAGGATATGTTAGAGGAGGTAAGGTCCGATGATTCGAGTAGGAGGAATGATTGTAGTATCTGTTTGCAAGAGTTGGCTCAGGGATCAATTAAGGTCCTGGGATTGCCTTGCTGGCATCTCTTTCACGAAGGTTGCATCCTAAAATGGCTCCAAGAAGCTCAGAACTGCCCTCTATGTCGCTTTGCATTGCCCTCTCAGGTTTAGGGTTCCAGACATCAGAATTAGAAAATGAATAGCAGTTGTAGAACTATTATTACAGTTTACAGACAAATTTTTTGTTACAACTACTGCGGTGATACGAGATTATAATGTTCAGGGGCTTAAATCCGCATCCCAATTTCTTGTAAATCTAAACCCTCATTAACGAATTCCTTATGATTAAACAAGGTTGGCCTCCAGTTTACTTCTTTTCTCTCTTAGGTTTATGATTAAACTAGGTTGGCCTCCAGTTTACTTCTTTTCTCCCTTAGGTTTCCCCTCTCCTATTCTATTCTCAATCACGGACGGAACCAAAAGGGGACGGGAAGCAACGGCCACCACCCAACATTTTTCTTAAATTCTTTTATATGAATTACTTTTTTAGAATTATTAATCATACTCTTGTCTACTTTGTTCCCTCAACATTTTCAAAAAATTTATCTATATAGTTTAATATAAATTCTCGCCCCCTCAAAATTAAGTTGTCGTTCTATCTATGTTCTCAATTTAGTTCAGTTCTAAGTTTTTCTGCAAAATCAGTATATGCAACTTAAATTTAATTGATGAATTCCTGTTTTCTAGTACAATGTCATAAAGACCTCTAATCCAATTGTTAAATTAACCGGTGGCGAAAATCTGAATTAATTATACATCATGTTCTTTTTTAATTCTCATTATTGAGTAGTTTTATTTTGGTAGACTATAACTGATTGATATTCCAATAGTCACTCACCTACTAATTGAAACGGTACATATTAATGGAATTACTAAAATAAAATTGCCCACTATATGTTAAATTAGATATTTCATCTATATGTATGTTCTTCATTAGTAATTGAATAACTATTATGATGCTAAAAAATTACTAACGCACTAAGATAAAGTCTCATCGATGCATGTCTTCACTACAGTTTTCTTTTTCTAAAGATATTTATTACAGTAAAAGCTTACGTTAAGAAGCAGTGATCTATAAAGAGAGAACCATTCATCTACATTTTTATTCATTTCAGAAATATTTCTTGGTTTTAAAAATAATTAATTCATGACATATCTAGTAATATTAGTGTAATTCTATCTATAGCTAGACAGAATGTGAAGAAAATCCAAGAGAGCAAGAAACTAGGTCAGAGTGTAGATGCCTTACTGATCATTTTTAATATCGGTTTCAATTTGTGTACTGGTACTTCTTATTGAAAAAGATACTTGGAAGAGAATAAAGCCAATTTATAGTAGGAAAAAAGAAAAAGAAAAAGAAAGACAATCGCATCAAATACGCAGGAGTAGAAAAATTAATTGCAGTACCGATAACAAGCATAGTCAAAATATGCATTAGCGACCCCTATCTACATATACACATATATACGGCTTCCTTTTCTTTTTTTTTTTTTTGAACCTATCAATTTTGAATATAGATATGATTTTTGTGATGCACACCAACCAAATTTACCTAAAGTCTTCTAACAATGAAAAGATTATACAATAGCGGAAATTTTTCCATTTTTAGAAAATATAGAATTAGTGGAACAATATATCTCTCCTATTCTCTATTTGAAAATATAAAGCCTTTTAGAACAAATTTTTTCTATGAAAAAATCTTCCTAAATACCATAAAATTATTTATGAGAGTCTCAATATTCTAGCCATATTCTTCATTTTTATTTTTGTTAAACCTATGAACTAAAAATAGTGTATCAATTTACGGAACGTCACCCACTTATACAATGATTTTTAATGAGTTTTTGATATAATAAGACTAGTAAATAATTGGTGCGTATAAAAAGACTTTCATAAATAGTTGATAAATAATACAATGAGTGCCCATATCGTCAATTACCGGAAACTAATGCATTGGTAAGTGGTGATCTAAGAAAAGAAACTAAAAAGTCAAGCAATGGCATAAAAAAAACCTGGAACTAAAGTTTTTGAGTACAATGAGATTCTCATAAATAGTTGATAGGTAATTATAGAGATTTTTTCTTTTTCTATTATACTTTAATCCAATATAAAATCCCAACCATCCATGTCTTTTCTCTCACTACCCTTAACTAATTTAAAATTTTCACTACAGTAAGATCTGTTCTTTTTTTTCTTTTTTTGAGGAAATCGTAGAGTAAGAAGTCGGGTAGATATATTTAATATGGGAGAGACTGAGGGGTAGTTTCTATTAAAATGATAAAAATGACGTGATAGCATCAGTGATATGGCAAGTGATTAGATGACAATTGTCTTGCTGGAGTTTTAATTTGAAGTTAGAATTAGTTATTTATGCTTAAGGATGCAGCTAAGCTGCTCATCTTTTTCTGTAATGTATAAATTTGTTTTTGTAATAGAGGTTGTTAAGTTGAGTAATCAAATTTTCATTTTGCTTCTTCTCTTTAGTTGAGAGCTTCTCTCTCTAAAACCAGTATTTCCTCTTCTTCTGCATTGAATGCTTAAGGGTTGATGTTCTGAATTTTAACATGGTATCAGAGCAAATGCATTGCGTTCTTTGATAGCTTCAGTTTTTATTTGTTCATCCGCTTGTGTTTTTTAGCGGTTTTCTCCTTAGCTTCCTGAAACTTGAAACACAAACTTTGTAGAATTGATAATGGCGGCACAGATTGAACCAATTCCTACAAATCCACTGTATCTGAATCTGAATGATAGCTCGATTCAGCCTTTGGTGCAACCAATTCTTGTTGAGAAAAATTACCATTCCTGGAGTCGTGCAATGAAGATAGTATTCATCTCAAGGAACAAAATTGGTTTCATTGATCGAACAATCAAAGCACCACAACGAGGTACAAGAAATTATACTCTCTGGCAACAGGTAAACACAACTGTTCTGTTTTGGATAATTAACTCTATGGATTCCACAATAGCATAGAGTGTAATGTGGCTTGATAGTGCTAAAAAAGTATGTGATGGTTTGTTTGATCGTTATTCCAGTGGTGATTCTTATCATTTGTCTGATTTAATTGAGAAAATTCATTCAGTGAAACAAGGAAGTAAGTCTGTGAATGACTATTACACACAATTGAAAATACTCTGGGATAAGTTACGGGTGTTGAGGCCTTTGCCTAAATGTGCATGTGATCCTAGTTATAAATGTGGAGCAATTAGGCAGATGAGAGAATATCATGATGAGGATTGTGTTATACGGTTTTTGAAAGGTTTAAATGAGTAATTTAACAGTGTGAAATCCCAAGTGTTGATGATGACTCCTTTGCCTTTAGTCAATCAAGTGTTTTCCATGGCAATCAAACATGAAAGGCAATTAAATTATGCTTCTAATCAAAGTTCAGAATTGCAAGTAATGATGGCTAAACCAGTGAATAATGTTGGTATACCTAACATGCACAGTGTATCTGCTAGAGAAATGTATTTTGGTTTACAATTAGGTAGAAATGCAGTGAATGCACTAGAGGCAATCAGATAAGAGGTTTTGGTCAGAAGAGTATGATTTGTACATTCTGTGGGAAGAATGGTCACACAGTGGATAAGTGCTATAAGAAACATGGTTATCCACCAAATTTCAAATTTAGAAACAGAGACGGTGGATATACTAGTGGTGCAAACATAGGTGTAGGTTTTCAGTCTGTTATGAGAGAATATCCGGTTGTAAATCCCACTAACAGTTCATCAGTTCAAGATCTTTTAGGTCTTCAGCATTCAAATACTGCAATAGATACATGTGCTGGAGCAGGAATCACTCAAGAACAGTATTTCAATTTAATAAAGATGCTTCAAACTACACAAATCTAGAGTTCAGGACCTGCAGCAACTCAATCATCTCCAATGCATCAAGCAACTACCTTAGCAACAAAATTTGATAATCCCTCAGATTACATAGGTACACATTTTTTTGAAATAGCAAAGTATTGGATATTGGACTCAGGAGCAACTGATCACACTATGTGTTCTTTGAACTTGTTCACTTCTTTTACTCCAGTTAATAATTTTTCTGTTAAGCTTCTAGATAATAATTCTATGCTTGTTAAACATAAAGGCCACATTGTTCTTTCTGATCAACTTCAATTGCATGAAGTTCTCTATATACCCTCTTTTAATTATAATCTTATTTTAGTTGATAAGCTCATTAAGCAGAATCATTGCAATGTAATTTTCTATTCTGCTGGATGTTTGATACAGGACAGTGTAACCCTGAGGAGGATTGGATCAGCTAACTGCTATCCTGCTGCAATTGTGTTTTTGCATTTAGTCTTTTGTTTTCTACAATTTCTTCTGCTGATATTCCTTCTTGTACTAAGCATGTTTCCAATTCTATTGCTAGTGTCAATTGGTATCTAAGATTAAGGCATCCCTCTGATCAAAGACTGCAATTATTTAAAGGCATTTGATAGGATATTAGTGTTCCTATTAATTGCAAATGTATTGTTTTTCCCTTATCAAAGCAGAAAAAACTTCCTTTTCCTCTAAAACAATCCACTACTTCTAGATGCTTTGAAATCATTCATATGGATATATGGGGACCATATAAGCACTTAACCATTCATAATTAAAAGTATTTATTGAGTATAGTAGATGATTACAATAGATATACTTGGATATTCTTGATGAGAGATAAAATATAAGTTAGGAAACTTGTTCAAGACTTCTGTTGTTTTATTGAAACTCAATTCTCAAAGATTATTCAGAAAATTGGAACTGACAATGGTTCTGAATTTCATAATGTTAGAAGAGCTTTGAAATTGCAATCTAATATTCCTCTTTCTTACTGGGGATCATATTGTATTCAACATGCAGTTTATTTGATAAATAGACTTCCTACTCTTGTTTTGAATAATCAAACTCCCTATTCTGTTCTTCATGGGAGAGATCCTTCTTTTACTAATCTAATAGTTTTTTGCTGTCTTGTTTTTGCATCTACCTTAGAACAAGGGAGATCAAAGTTTGAACCTAGGGCTAGAAAAGCTGTAATGCTAGGAATTTCTCAAACTAGCAAAGGATATATTTTGTTGGATTGGGTATCCAGAACTATCTTTGTATCTAGAAATATTGTCTGTTATGAAGAAGTGTTTCCTTTTCATCTTGTTTCCACTCCTTCCAGTCTTGATATTTATCCCAGTACATCATTTCCAAGTGTTTCACCAGTTTTTCCTTCACAGGATTTTCCATTAGTGGATTTCATCCCTAATAATGATTCAGCTCCAACTAATTCTATCCAGATATATATGTTTTTGTTTCACTTCCAGTTAGTGATCCTCCTTCATCATCTCTTGCACCATTCAGAAAATCTTCTAGAACAAAAACCACACTTGCTTATCTCACTGATTACATTTGCAATAACATACATACTACTCCTCATGCTTTGACCAAAGTAATTTCATATGATCTTTTATCTCCTGTTTGCAAAACTTTTGCGTTGAGTGTTTCACAAAATGTTGAACCAAGGTGTTATGAAGAGGCAGCACGGATTCCTGCTTGGCAAGAAGCTAAAGAAAGAAATAAAGGCTCTTGAAGGCTTCAAAATATGGAATCTTGTGCCTCTGCCACCTGGAAAACAACCTATAGGCTGTAAATGGGTATACAAAGTGAAATATAACTCAGATGGCACTATGGAATGGTACAAAGCCAAACTAGTAGCAAAAGGTTATACTCAGCAATTGGGAGTAGATTACATTGATACTTTTTCACTAGTAGCTAAGATGACTACCATTGGAACAGTTCTAGCTGTTACAGTAGCTAAAGGTTGGTATATGCACCAATGTGATGTGAACAATACTTTCCTGCATGGTGATTTGGAAGAAGAGGTTTACATGGTTCCTCCACTAGGCTTTTAGAGTCAGTCTTTGGTCTGTAAATTGAATAAGTCTCTTTATGGACTTAAGCAAGCCAGTAGGTTTTGGTTTTCAACAGTCTACGAGTGATTATTCTTTGTTCATTAAGGCTGTTGATACTGTTTTCATTGCGGTGCTCATTTATGTGGATGATGTGGTTCTTGCTAGTAATAGTTTTGTTGCTATTGAGGAGGTGAAAGTGTTTTTACATGACCAATTCAAGATCAAGGATTTGGGGCAATTGAAGTATTTTTGAGGATTGGAAGTGGCCAGAAACAAGACAGATTTGAACTTAGCACAAAGAAAGTACACATTTGATTTACTTACTACCTTTGGATTCTTGGGGTGTAAACCATCTAATACTCCTATGGAGACCAATGCAAAATTTGAGCATTTTGATTCACCTACCTTGCCTCATTCAACTATTTACAGAAGTTTGATTGAAAGCTCTTATACTTGACTATTACAAGGCCATACATTAGTTTTGCTATCCTGCAAGTTAGTCAGTTTCTTGACAAGGATACAAAATATCACATTAAAATAGCTCATCGCATTCTCAGATATCTTATAAATGCTCCTGGTCAAGGCTTGTTTTTCCCTGCTAAATCAGACTTAAAGCTTATAGCCTTTGTAGATTCAAATTGGGCAGGTTGTTCTGAGACTAGGAGATCAGTAACTGGTTATTGTTTTTTTCTGGGAGATGCTTTGATTTCTTAGAAATCTAAGAAGCAAGCAACTGTTTCTAGAAGTTCAGCTGAAGCAGAATACAGGATTTTAGCTAATGCTATTTGTGAATTGCAGTGGTTGTCATATGTTTTACAATATCTTCATTTACCTATTCCAACAGCAGTTCCTCTTTATTATTATAATCAAGCAGCATTTCATATAGTAGAAAATCTAATTTTTCATGAAAGAACAAAGCATATTGAACTTGATTGTCATTTTGTTAGGGAAAAATATCCAGTTTGACTGGTGAAGCCTATGCCTGTTTCTTTCAATTTGCAAGTTGCAGACATTTTTACTAAAGCTTTGCCAGCACCACATTTTTCTTTCCTGATGCATCATCTTGGAGTTCATAATATTTTCTTTTCCAGTCCAACTTGAGGGGGGCTATTAAAATGATGAAAAAATGTGCCAGTATCAGTGACATGGCAAGTGATTGGATGCCAATTGTCTTGCCAACTTGACAGAAAAGGCTGATGTGTTGGGTCTTGCTAGAGTTTTAGTTAGAAGTTAGAGTTAGTTATTTATGTTTAAGAATGCAACTAAGCTGCTCATCTTTCTCTGCAATGTATAAATAAGTTTTCTGTAATAGAGGTTATTAAGTTGAGTAATCAAATTTTCATTTTGCATCATCTCTCTAATCGAGAGCTTCTCTCTCTAAACCCAAATTTTCCTCTTCTTCTGCATTAAATGCTGAAGTGTTAATGTTTTGAATTTTAACAATTTCAAAAAATTACTCTTAAAATTGATAAAAAGCTAAATATTTTGCGAATGAAAGAAAAAGATACGTCCAAAAGGACCTATATTTAAAGTAAAGGGAGTATTCTCAAACAATCATCTCGAATTCTCCTTTGCCATTGACAAATTTAGTAAGCGATCTAAATTTTAAAGAATTCAAGCACATGAACATGCTAGAAATGTTTTCTTGCCGTTGAGCAAATAATTTTCCAAATTTTTCGAAATAATTGGTGCTGACAAATATGTAAAACAATCTAAATTTTAACGAATTCGAGTATATGAGTTTATTAGAAAGTTTTCTCTTGACCCCTTGAGTAGGGTTGTCAATGGGTCGGGTCTTACCCGGATCCGACCCGATAATCTCGGGTCCAAGACAACATTCATACCAATTTACCCAAATCCGGACCCCATAGTATATCTTCTAAATAGGTACGGGTACTGTACATAAAGTTTCAGACCCGATAGACTAGATTACCCGATTAAATTTTGAATAATAAATATTTAATAACTGAAATTTTTTATAATCGTTAGATGTGTTTGATCCAACGGTTAATTATCTATAAATTTATATTAAAATACCTTATCGACCCGAGACCATATAGGGTAGGGTACGGGTCCACTCTATTTGGACTCGTCGGGTAATCGGGTCGGGTCCGATACTAATAATGGTCAATCGGGTCCGGGTCTAGGACAGGGTGTTCCGAACCCGCTTGGACCCGTTGACACCCCTACCCTTGAGCACATTATTTTCCAAATCTTTGGCAACGAAATGCCGCATAAATGATTCCTTCATCCTTGAAGCTATATAAAATCATCTCATTTTTGTCAAGATTGGTAGTTGATAAACCAAAAAAGAAGAGAAAAGAAGATGAGTTCGATTCTTTGATGAAGTTTGTTGTTTGATCTTTTTGTGGCCCTCTATTTCAAAAGGCATGTTTCAAGGAGTTTTTGCTTGAATGTACTTTCTCTACTTTATAGTGATCATAAATTCCTTTAAATGATATTTTTATTTTTAGTAGCTGTTCCATTTGCATTTACAATTTTTGACTGATTACAAAGTTTTATTTAAAAATTTAAATTGTATTATAAAAATAAAATAAAATAAAATAATATAATAATAAATAAGAAAAATATGAATCATCGAATAATTTATGACAAATCTAAATATATAAAGTAATATATAATGAAAAGAATAATTTTTTGATAGTATATACCCGGTGTCCATCCATCTAGAATTGAATGTCCAATTTTCACTTGACAAAAATATTACGGAAAGTAGTTTGATTATAATTAAATTACTATAATATCTTATTAATTAAATATGATAGTGCGTAACCCATATATTAGTAAAGTTTAACTTCATCAAATCAAGTCATTACGTGAGAGCCACTGTTTAGAGACAGACGAAATTCGCCTCTATGCATTCGAATTTGGTCTCTACAGTGATTTAGAGAGAAAATGGAAATGAAAATAATTTTGCCTTTAAAAGAGGCATTTTAAATTCTTAGAGACAGAAAAAGTGATCTGTCTCTAAATTAATGCTATCAAACGGACTGATCCACTCAGGCACGTCGCGGACTGAACAGTGAAACGGTCTGAGACGAGTTGGCCCGTTTGGCCCGTGGACTGAAAACTCTCAGTCCGCGACCCGTTACAGTAAGCCCGCGAGTTAAACGGGCCAACCCGCGGACTTTACAAAACGACGTTATTTGTTAAAAAAATATAAAAACGGTGTCGTTTTTTTAAAAAATTTAAAATTATTTTAAAAGTATCACAACAGCTTAGTTTTGAGAATTTTTTTAAAAAAATAAAAAAATAAGCTGGCCCATGTACAGCTCACATTAGCCCGCGAGCTAAACGGAACGGGTCGAAAAAAACCGTATTAAAACGGGCCTATATTTACTAGGTTCATATCCGTCCGTTTGCCTCAACCCTCAAGGTTGAAGCCTGTTTTGACAGTGATGCTCTAAATTCATAAAAGTCAATAGTCAAAGTCAGATGCTGTTTGGAGACGAAACATTCGTGGCTATTTCGTTACCCCATGTAGAGGTGTTTTGGAGACCAAGCATCGTCTTAACTTTCGTGGCTATTTCGTTTGCCATCTTTTAAGTTGGAGCTAGCAAAACTCCGTCTCATTTTAGAGGTGCTTTGGAGAGGAAGCACCGTCTCTAAGTCGTTTCTGACTAGATTTTGTGGCTATATGGAGACCAAATTGAGACGAGCATATATGGTATTTGAACTCCTTTTGGAGACCAAATTCTGAGTTAAAATCTCCATCTCTATTTTGGAGAAATCTCCATCTCCACATCATCTGTAATATGCATTGAATCGAGTCTTTTTTATTAAATTTCATTTTGCCTGCTAAATCAATTAGATAACCAAACAGTATAAAAGAAATAAAAATATGTAAAAAATGAATATATTTACATGAATATATTTACATCAAAATAATCATTTTACAAAATCCAGTGTTATTGGCAAAGCACTTAATAAAGTAAAATAGTACTAAGATACTCTTCTAAGAACATAAAAGACCAAGAACATCCAAATCGCAACCTACTGATTATCATCACATGTTGGGTTCAATCTGATGCATCTCTAATAAAGGCTTGATGCTGAAAAACGTCAATAGCATCCACTGTCGCAGGCAAAGATGTCTGCTTAGCAAAACCATCAATATTAAGTTTCTGTCTACCTCGAGGTCCAAGCCCATATACTGGGTTGTCTTGTACCTCTCCTACCACATTCAACCATAAATCATCATACTCCAAGGTTAGCAACATTCTCATCAAAAACAAAGTCAAAGCATGAAGATTCCCCTTGTCATTCAGAAGATTCCTTCATTTTACAATGTACTAGGCTCTCATATTTTTCCTGAAAATGGGAGAAAAAAGCACCTCAAAACCATACTACAACTAGTGCTGGAAAAACAAAGAGGCCAAGAATGGAATTATCTCTAGAATAAAAAAGAGGGAGAGAAGTCCTATATTGGTAAACTAAGCTTTAAAATGCAACTCTTGAGCTAAGTGCAAATGTTTTCTATCTAACGGTTACAAACTGAAAACTATCACCACCAATACAAACAAGAATTCTATGATGTAACATACTATTGAGTAATCAGGACAAATAAAACAAAATTTAACTAACCAATCAAACAATATTCAACTAATAAGTCAGTTACTAATGCTACGTCTCTCCTAACAAGTCAGCTAATATGCCCATTTATGGCATTGCACTTCATGTTAACATTCAAATTTTGCATCTTCTCATTATTTACATCACTTTGAATTTTGTTTCTATTGTAAAAATATTAAAACCAGTAAAAGTTATTGTAATAAATCTAATTCAGTTTTGCTTCTTGTGATATTCGAGAACTTAGGAACAAATATAGGCCTTTCGAAAAGTTGCACCTTCTGCTTAGGCTTTTTACTATTGGTTACCAAAAAGTAGGAATTCGAGATTTGCTATAAATTTTCTGATCACAGTATCCTCATTTCCCTTCTAACCTGACATCAAGAACTAGTAAACAAACAAGAAAGAAACATTACATGCTAAAAGAAGTTATTTACTATCTTGTCATTTCAATTGTATAGACATCATTCACATTGAACTTTCAGTAACTAAGCTTGTCGTCAGTAAGTAAATATTTTCAATTTCCATAGTATAACTCCTTTCAAGCTCTCTTAGTAAAAAGAATTGACCACAATGTTTTGGCCCTTAAGTCAATTCTCTGTCAGTCAATTATTTAATACATCTCATGAAAGCAAGATGAGTGCCATAATGTAAAGTGTAATACATCTTACCAGCACAAGTAACTATTTAGCAAGTGCTTTTGATGCATGATCACCTATTGCCTCTTCAAATATTTCATTGTTAGGTACCTGAGGTACCTGGAGACGTAAAGATAGAATCAGATGTTTACAAATAAAACAAAAGCAGATGATGCACATAGCAAACATGATTTCCTTTGCATTTACTTATTTAGTATATGAAAATGATTAGAGCAAAAACTCAAGGTAAAACATGTAGCTAATAACAGCTCATAAGGTCTTCATGAAGAGTAGTAGGAAAAACAAAGTAAACAAGTTCAAGAATGTAAAAGATTGATAAGTTGAAAGAAAGAACCCACACAATATCAACCAAAATTCCTATACAGAAGAACACACATTCTGACATGCTCAAAAGAATTGAACTTTTCAACTAAAATCAAATACACCCCACTAGAGAAGTGCGTCAATAACCAAAGAAGAAGAAAACTGCAGTTATCATCACTCACACAATGCACAAAGACCCATAAAATCAGAGATGACTTAAAACATATTGGCATGATGAATGTCTGATTCAAGGGCCTTGATGGAATCTTGCAATATGGAAGCTAATGATAACCCATGCTCATGCAATACTTTTTGCTTCTCTTAGCGGGTCATCAAAAGCAATAGACAAATTATCTGTATAAAACAAAATTTCAACAGCTTTTAGAAAGATAATTGTGTGCAGGAGTATATATATAATCACTCAACAATGAACGATGAAATCACTTTTCAGGGGAATTAAACAACCAAAAAGATTCTTTCTTTTTCTACCTATGCATTCCATTCCCCTCCTTTAATGGCTTTGGTAGAGGTTTAGAGGTAAAGGGAGGTTAAGGAGGCAAAACTTGGACTGTCTTGTGTGAGTTTGATACTAGTTTATATTGATATCTCCCTTTTAATTGACTTTGTCTGTTGCTGGTGAGAGAGTAATCAGACTGATCATCAATACAAATTTGGAAGGGGAACGTAATGATAGGAAAGAATCAAGATTAATTTCAAACAGAGGCACAAAAATAGCTAGATTTTAGCATTTTCACATATTAACCATTCCTCTCAACTTATCAGTCTTTGACTTCTTTCTTCCTTTCTAGTTTCTTGCACATTAGTCCAAACCTGTCAAATACAAATACAAGCCCAGAATATAGAGGAAAGATTGATCACCAATATTTAGGCCACCAGATGTAGAGCAAGTGATAGATTGACATAATTAATAATGAAATACCGGGAACAAGAGGAATTGTGGAGACGGGTCATGGAACTGCAGAAACTCTAAACTACTTCAGAGTTTTGTAGTCATAGTTTTATTTCCAAGTCTAAAATCTAAAAGTGGAAGAACAATACATAATGCTTTGACATAATAACCAAATAAGTTTTCTACAAAGCAATATTTTTCCATTGATACATCCCTGTGCATTCTCCTGTTTCTACTTGGATTGTTTCGTTGAACAGATTATAGGAGAAAAAAAAGAACATAAACAAATCAACATAGCATTCTTGACAGCCCCAAACAAATATCGAATTCTTTAGAAATTCATAACAAACAAGTCGTCGTTGCATTCCACAGAAATCCTTCAATGTCTCTAAACTAAACCATCTGAAACTGTTAGCCATTAGCTCAGTTCAACTAACGAGGACAAACATCGTAGTATAACAAGGCTCTTCATAGCTCAGCAATTCGGGCAATAGATGGGCATTAAACACATGATCTAATGCTCTTCTTCTGAGAGCTTTAATATCAAATCAGAGCTTAAATAAAGCTTTTAGGCTTCAGAAACTCTAAACTACTTCAAAGTTTTGTAGTCATAGTTTTATTTCCAAGTCTAAAATCTAAAAGTGGAAGAACAATACATAATGCTTTGACATAATAACCAAATAAATTTTCTACAAAGCAATATTTTTCCATTGATACATCCCTGTGCATTCTCTTGTTTCTACTTGGATTGTTTCGTTGAACAGATTATAGGAGAAAAAAAAGAACATAAACAAATCAACATAGCATTCTTGACAGCCCCAAACAAATATCGAATTCTTTAGAAATTCATAACAAGCAAGTCGTCGTTGCATTCCACAGAAATCCTTCAATGTCTCTAAACTAAACCATCTGAAACTGTTAGCCATTAGCTCAGTTCAACTAACGAGGACAAACATCGTAGTATAACAAGGCTCTTCATAGCTCAGCAATTCGGGCAATAGATGGGCATTAAACACATGATCTAATGCTCTTCTTCTGAGAGCTTTAATATCAAATCAGAGCTTAAATAAAGCTTTTAGGCTTCAGAAATTAAACAGAATCTTAACAATTCCTTTAACTTTCTTTCTTAGCTTCTGCAACCAAATATCTCCAAGGAATTTGAAGTTAATTTCACACATGTGCCCAATGGGTGTGCAAGAAAAAGATAGTAACTCTATTTTCTAAAACCCAAAAAACTAACCACCAAATCCACAAACCCCGACAACACCGTATTTGGTTCCAGAGATTCGACTTCAAAAATCGAAAACCCAGGTCTGGGTGGAGAGTTCAGAACCCAAAATTCTGTTTTCTTCGCATAATCTAGACTATACGAGTCGATTAACTAACCGTATAAGCAAGAAAAATGCAGTAAAATCCGACAGCAGAAAACACAGAGAACAAAGTAGAGAAAACCCCTCCACCCAGACTTACCAGAAAATTGCCGCGCTTGCTTTGACTATTTTTGCTTCCGACACTGGTTTTCCCTTCTCCTTCCGGCGGCCCGTCTATCTTTCTTCCTGCTGCTCTGTCGCTGCCTTTCTTTCTTGCCGCTTCTTCTGCCCGCTGCTTCTACTTTGGATCGCCTCTTTCTCCTCCTCATGCCGGCATTTTGAGCTCGATAATGTTTGCTTCATGTCAATGAAGGCACCCAACTGCTTTCTGCACTCAAATCTCTCAGCGTGCCAGTCCAGATCTATTCAGCAACCCAAGCCCTTGCACAATCTCTCAAAAATAGAAAGTTGAAAAGTTTCGTAAGAAGCTAATCGAGAGAAAATTTAGTTCGATTTCAAGAGGAAGAAGAGAGAAATCAGAAAAGGATGGTGAAGAGCTGAGGAATGCAGAGAAAGGACACGAAGCGGGAGTATTAGGAGAAACGGCTTGCAAAGAGCGGCGGGAAATGGTGTTCTTATTCAAGTGTCAAACCACAGTTGGAACTGTCTCCAATAAAAATTTTAAAAATCGCGGAAGACACACGAATGTTTGATACCAATCATAAACAGAATAGAGACTGATATAATTATTTTGTCTCTAAATTGTATTTATTTTGATTCTATTTTTTAAAAATAATAATCATAAATTGTTTTAAATTTTATAAATTTGACGTAATCTGTCTAAAATTATTAGTAAAGTGAAACAAAATTTTATAAAACACATAGATATGAAGTACTCTTTTCGTTTCAAAATATATGTCATATTTATCTTTTATACAGAAATTAAGATTTTAATAAATTTTATAAAAAGAAAAAGTTTGATAGATGTTTAAAATATCCCTATTTAAAAATTCCTACTTAGTATATCAAATTCAAATTTAATATTGAGGATTAATTTTAAGGTAGATAGTTAGAAAATTAATATTTTTTAAGAAACAAAAACATTTAAATAGTTAATCGAAGGTAAGGGTAAAATTGAGAACAAAGTAATAAATGAAATTTTTATATAGAAAGATGATTTATATTTTGAAATAAACGATAGTAAAAAGTAAGATATATATTTTGAAACAAATAGAGTATCTTCAACATGACAATTTTGCTCATTCATTTAATATGAAGTATTTTTATCATAAAAAAGTCATATTACTTAATTTAATTAGTACTATTTACATAATTAAATATCATTATTTTAAAGTAATATATGTAAAAATATCTATTACCTAAAAAAATGCACAAATATCTATCGCTAACTTCCCATTAAACAAGACAAGAATTATACAGAACTAATTCAATTTTACTTTATAATAATAGTGATTTCATTTCATGCTAACAAAAATATAAGTATTATTTTGTAGCAAAGGGATTAGTACATTTGATATTATATATATTATAAATCAATAATCTCAAGAATTATATAACTTATACTAATCAAAATTTCGATCAACCGTTAAACATAAAGTTCTATCATTCATAACCAATCATATTAATTTTTGTAAATAATTCGCATAAATTGATTAATAAAACGCCATAAATTATGTCCACCGCTCAATCATGCACTTGAGGTCTTTATTAAAGATTGCAATAGCAGACACTTTTAATCAACATGAAAATTTTTTAGTATGATCAAATATATAAAAAAGTTAAATCCAACGGTTAACTCTTCACATCAGTCATCAAATATTTATTAATTTCAACTCAAGTGTGGTACCATTCAGTGTCAAAATTGAGAGGGAAATAGATTCATGTAAAATATTTTTCAATTATAGGAGACAAAAATATTGACTCTATTGGTTCTCCTAGACACAAAGATACAAAGTTCTCTTTAGTACGACTCTACTACCAAACTAACATGTAGACATGAGAAATGGTGTCTACTTTATGGCTAACTAGAGACTAGGTAGAGAACGAAGCATTCATCTCCATTTAGGAGACGAGTAGGCTTCAAGTGCAAGCAATCATGTTATCCATGGAGACAAGAAATTTCGTCTCTATCTCGTCTCAAGGTAAGAAAAACATAACCACAATTCTTATTTCGTCTGTAATGTATCTCTAAAATGTAAGATGGAAGTTTTGGAAACAATTATGTTGGAGACCACATATTTTCGTCTCTTTCTCGTCTTTATTTATGTTTTTTAGAAAGTTTCATTGTTTCGTCATCAAATTGACTCTGTTTTGTCTCTATTTATAAATTAATATTATCTAACTCTAAATTTTTGTCTGACTACTCTCCCGTAATGAGTGAGTCAAAGAGGTGGGTGCGGCTCATAATATTAATGAAGCTTAATTCTCTTAGATTTAAAAAGTTAGTAATAAAAATTTAATTAATTAAAATATATAACTATTTTAAAAAAATAAATATTTAATTATAAAAATCTTGAAAAGAAAATATAAACATTCAATTTAAGACGACAAAAGTAACCACTACAAAAAGGACACGCTTTGTGGCAATGATTAGCAAGGGACAAATATGTTGCAAAATTTGAGATAGCATAGCAAGGGAAAGGCTACCAATGCTACATGTTGATCAACAATAGAAATTAGTCGTAAATCACTCTTAATTGCGAGAAATTAGTGATGTTCACTTAATTTACAAATTAATATATATTTTTATTTTTCTCCATATGTCTATCACTAATTCCTCTCAAAATTTTAAGGGATTAGGGATGACTGCTTAATTTATAAATTAATATGTATTTTTATTTTTTCTCCACATGTTCATTGCTAATATTTTGTAGTTAATATATTAAAATATTTCATTTTATAAAATTTTTTAAATATTTTAAAGCATCTCAACGTAATTATAAAGTCATTAGAAAAGAGAGAAGGAAGTAAATCTTTTAATTCACTTAATTTCTTTCATTTTTTAATGGCATCATATTTTATTTTCTTTTAGTAAAACATGGCAGTTATTTCTCGAAGAATCGAGAAGCAATATCAAAATCTTATCTAGTGCTTAAATATTCGAACCTGAATTTCATTTAAAAATTTGGAACAAATATAGTCTTACCCTCACTTTATTCCATATAATCACAACTGCACCGTATTCCAAATAAAATATTTTGGAAAAATATTTGTTAGGGGCTCCAGTAATTATACCAAGTAAATCTGCACCTGTTAATCTATTGCTACAAGCTCTGATAATTAGGCCACCTGACCCTATTGAGTTTTGTCAGTGAGGCCAGGTCTACCACGTATCAAACAAGAAAGCAAAGGAATACAGGACAAGGAAAACCAAGTCCAACCCAGATTAGGATTTGAAGTTCTTGAATATATACACGTTTTTAGAAACGATAGAATCAAGAAAAACTGCTTTATATTTTTCCAAATCTTCAATCTCTTCCTCCAGTGTTTCTCTCTCCGTGCAAATCGATTAAGAATGTCATCTCTGCCATGGTTGCCGCCTCTGAATTCTCACACCAACGGTTTTACTTGTGTATCAGTCGAACAACATAAGCTGCCATCGTCGGAAGAGGATCCCTTGATTAATGTCTGTGTGGCCTTTTTTCCAGTTATGTCCTCCCATCCTAATCGGGCTCCTTTTCTTGGCCTCGACTGGAAAGCAGAATTGGCTTATTCATACGAGTTATTATCCTCTTCGCCCTCAAGAATCAAAGAACTCATATCTTCTGTGCTCTCCTACCTGCGTGTCCGGCCAGTACTTGATCGTCTCATCGTGGAACGTGGGCATTTCGACCAAGTTGAATTTACATCTTCTCTGGAAAGTGAAGACAGCTTCGCTGTTCGAATTCAGGAATTTCTTGCCAGCATGAGAAACAAAACCTACAACGCTGGCCACAAGAATTTGCCCTTTCACATAGAAATCATGAAGGTGATTCGGATATCAGATGACGAGTACAATGCGTGGACGACATGGTACGAAGAGAAGAAGAAGGTCGATCCAAATTTTGTGCAGAAGTATAAACGAGCAATTAGCAGACCACGAACAGATGAAGAATTACTCAGTGAAGAAGCTTTGAAATTTAAGGCCGCTACTCAATCAGACATTAAGAACCTCAAAATTTTTCCGATCGATGATTCAAATTCGACTGTAGATTGTCTGGTCTGCTTGGAAGAGTTGAAGCTGGGATCAGAAGCCATTTGCTTGCCTTGCTCCCATGTCTTTCACGGCAACTGCATTGTACAGTGGCTTCAAGAGAGTAATATGTGTCCATTGTGTCGGTTGGAAACAATTTAGTCGAACACAACTCAATATATATGGAATATTCGTCTTGAAAAATAATGCAAACATGTGAAGATTGAATTTTGTAATTATTTTTATCACTAGATTCTATGAATTTTCTATATCAAAGATCCAAGCCGTACATCCGTATTACGTAAAGGTTTTGGGATAGATTTATTTCTGGTTTCTATAAAAATTTGATCTTCATTAAAAAAATTTAAATGTGACCCTAATTATCATATCTAACTAAATTAGGTAAATATTAATAAAGATATGATTGATTATTATTTTGAAAAATAATCTGAATATTTTTTTGATGGAAGGAAATTCTAATTAGTATTCATCATATAAGGATCCTTAGCCTAACTTATATAAAATATGTGTAACATCATTAGTTGAAGAGTTTTTTATTTTAAAACATTAATAGGCATATGTTAGAAGACTCTCATACAAAACAATTCAGAAATAGAAGAATAAGGGTGGTTCAAATCGAAGTATTATTTTTATATAATTAGTTAAATAATCATAAATAATCATGACTATGCCTAAAGATACGCATTTTAGTTTTTTTTTATTGTAAGCTATATTTTGGTTCATGTCTCTTTTAAATTTTTATCATTTGATATCAGAGCCTTCTTTAACCTTGTTGTTTGGTTTATATATGTCTTATGGCTTCTAATTACATTTCTTCATGTAGTGTTAATGTTAATTATCAAATCAAGACTTGATTTTTTATTTTATTGAAAAACATTTTGATCTTTAGTCTCATGTAATTCTTTTGTTTTCAAGACTTGATTTGTCTTATTTGAAAGTTTAGAGCTTTTGTCTCTTGTGATTCTTTTACTAATTTTATATTCAGTTTCGTAGAAGTTTTCAATGAAGACAATACTTTTTACAAAAAGTTTTACTTGTTTTTTTTTTCTTATTAGGAGTTACCACATAAAAAAATTTATTTTTTTTAGTCTCAGTTTGATTTCTGTGAAGTCTTATTCTTTGCCTTCAAAGAAAGTAATTTTTTGTTGTCAATCAAACAAAAAATTAGATTTACAAATTGATTTTGTATCACGCGAGAATTTGCAAGTTGATGAATTGGTTATGGTCTTTGAACATCTTTAATACTTAATTATTGTTGACCAAATTAATTTGACAAAAAATGATATTTGTCAATTTGGGTGGGTAAAGTTTAAATTTTTGGATACAAGTTTATGCCAAATTTTTTTTTTTTACAGATTTAGGGTAAGGATATTTTATTTTTTTTATTAAAGCCTTAAACTTTTAGGGCATCAAGATTTTTTCAAATAGTACCTCTTTAAAGTCTCTTTGAATTAAGGACATTAATTTATTTCAGTTTTAATTCAATGACATTATTTAGTTTATTTTTGGATTGTACTATGAAAAAAAAAGATCTTGGAATTAAATATATTATGGTTAAAACTCATATCCCTATGCAATTTCGTGCAAATCAGCATATAGTTAAGCTAATTTTTAAATAATTATTTGTGATGCCATTAATAAAATTTTATTAGTATAAGCTATTTAGGAGTAGTCAAAGCATCTTACACTACAAGAAAATTGACTAAAATTAGCGACAAAAATTCGGCTGTAAATTTTATGACTATATAGCGAGCAATTAGTGACTAACGTCGTATTTTGACAAAAGATAGAAATCTGTAAGCCCTAAGGCCAAATCATGTTGTTTTGATTAATGACAAACATTAATAAGTATAATGTTCTATGGAAATAATATTAATTAATCTTGATATGAACTAATATGCTTGTATGATGTGTGATAGAATGTTTGGATTGAGAAGAATGCAAGTCTCATTGCCTTGAAGTTACAATGCTAGAACAACTCAAATATGTCAAAGTGATTGAAGATTGAAGAGTTTGTTCAAGATGATTGAAGGCTTTGAAGACATGAAGTGTAGGTTACATGTGCTTAATAGGTAAACATTGTAAACCCTACACTTTTAAGTCTTGGAATCTATGAGTTGCACTTGAAAGCACAAAACTTGATTTTTAAACTTACAATGGTTTTTAATGCACTTGAATTACCAAGTTTTCATCAATGACTTTTGTACTTAAAAGGTCTTTAACAACTTATCTTTGAGGCTAGAATATTTTCTAACTTATTTGAATTTATTTGAATATGTTTTAACAAAGTTTAAAAAATTCGGATACAAATTTGGATGTAGGATGAAAATTCGATCGTTCAAATTTTACCTATAATGTGAACAGTAACTACTATTTTTCCAAAGTGCTAAATTCGATCGTCCAAATTTTGAAAAGTAATAGTGAACAGTAAACATTGTTCGATGAACATGAACTTCTAGAAAAATTCATATGCAAGTTCGGACGCGGAAGGTCATATTCGGTCATTTGAATTTTATTATTACTAGCTGTGTTTGAATGTTTGAGCTAATTTTTAAACTCTATTTACACCCCAAGCTTCAGATTTTCATGAAGAACTTTTGAAATTTTGAAATCCTACTAGCTCTATCTTGTTTTGCATCAAAATTATTTGAAAAGCTCTCAAATTGCCTTGTGCTCAAAGGTTGAAATTCAAGATTCCAAAGGTAAGAAGTGAAGTGATGCTAGGATTATAATTATCCACCAAGTTTTTGTTGGTAACATCTAAATCTATACTTCATCTATTTACTTTGTTTATACAAGGTTATCAAGAGACTGAAAACCCTTGGAGATGGTTAGCCATTGGCTAGATTAATCAAGGTTGTTGTATAAAATCCTTTGGTGAGTCTGAGCCTTTGATTAGATTGGTATAGGTTGTCTAGTGACATAAAATCCTTTGTGATAAGGGTAAACCTTGCTTGTTGGATTGAAAAGAGATTGTTGTGGTAAAATCCATTGAGGGGTGAGCCTTTTGTTTAATTGCTTGACTTGAGCATTTAATGAATTGATTGAAATCCTTTAGTGTGGACTCAAAGTAGTGGATGTAGATCTTGGAGAGATCGAACCACTATAAATTCACTAACGCTTCTGGCTCAAATTATATGCAGTCACATCATATTCCAAATCACATTATATCCGAATCATATCTGGTCGGGACGAAATTTTTATGCATATTTTCAAGCATAAAAGCCACTCAGGTAGCCATCCAAATGATTTGAAATTCATAACCAAATTCAATTCCAACATAGTTTTAAAATAACAACTGTCCGCCAGTCTAAACATATAAATGCAAGCTTTTCTAAATGTGCCATGTAAATGCACAACTTTTCAAAAATACACAATAAAATTTTTTCAATCAAATAAATATCTATTTTGAGTACCGCTCCAAAATAATTCTAATACATAAGTAAAAATATATTGTGAAGAACCTCTCCAATTTAAAACAAATAGCAAAAGAAATCCTTAAAATAATATATTCACACTTGCGAATAGCAAATGTGTATCGATTTGTAAACTCATATATATATATATATATATATATATATATATATATATATATATATATATATATATATATATATATATATATATATATATATACCACTCACTACCTACAGAAATGTGTGAATTTCTTACAAATTCAAATGACCAAAATAATTATAATAAAATAATATTATATATAAAAATTATAATAAAATAATTATTTATCAATATTATACTAAAATAGTACAAATATATTATGATTTTATTTTTATATATAAATCATACTAAAATAATTATTTATCATCATTATAATAAACTAATAAAATTATATTTTTTTATTATATCTTCAAATATATTATGTATTTAATAAAATTTTACAAACATCACAAATATCAAATTTTCTTAAATTTTCTCAAATATCAAATATCACAAATTTCACAAATATCAAAATTTCTCAAACATTAAGTATCACAAATTTCACAATTATCAAATTTATTTCAAAATCTAAAACATATAGATTTTTATACTATAACAATTTATACTATAAATAAAAAAATAAACAAGTTTTACTAAATAAACACTTTATACTATAAATTTAAAGAAATTATAAAACAAACAAGGAAACTTTCAAACAAAATAAATAATGGGAATTCATACCTTAATTGACAAAAAGAAGTCAAGCCAAGAAGAAAAGAAGTGAGCAACCCATGACAGCAATCAAGAGAAAAGAAAAGAAAGAAAGAAAGGAAAGAAAATGGAAAGAATAGAAAAATTGAGGATTGAGTCAGTTACCGACTTGGGGAAGGGAAATATTATTTCAAGTGACCAAGTGTCACTTGAGTGTTAATCCATATTTTCTTCTTTTTTTTAGAAATATTAAAAATATGTTAGAAGAAAATTAAATTGCCTTATTTAATGGTGCCAAAATTATGTATTCTATCACACAATGAACACACATAAAATTTTTATAGGACGGAATGTTACATTCCACCCTCCTTAAAAGAATTTCGTCATCAAAATTCAATGCACATACCTAACAATTCAGGATGTTTTCTTCGTATATACTCTTCAAAATGTAAGTTTACAAATGAATGCGATGATCCAAGGCGTATGAGTACTTTAGCTTGATAAGAAAAGATCTGTAATGTATCTTCTACGACATTTGCCTCACCTTCTATTGGTTGACCACCTAATGCCCACACTCTGGCCTTTACTTGTGGCTTGTTATTCTTTTGCTCCATAATTCCTCATGTAGTAGATGGACGTCTAGCTCTTTTTGGCTCCTCGACAGGTACTGGTCTCACCTTCAGACATTATGCAATTTGTTGTCCTGTTTTGCCACATCGATAACACAAACCCATTCTTTTGTAACACTTATCAAAAATATGCCCAACAAGACCACAGTAATTACAAGTCCCACTGTAAGTTTCCCTTGTCATGTCTTGATAATTAGTCTGACCTCTCTTATTATCCCTAGCTTTCCATAATTATTTTCCAAATCATTTAACAAATTGTGAACTTGATATGGGGACAAGTTTTTTCTATGCTAGTGCTCGATCTGCCATCTTAGTTCAAATGGCTGCCTCAACGGCTGTAGAAAATCCCATAGGCGGTAAAGGTGCTAAAGTTCTTTGCAGTTCCACTCGTAGTCCCTTCACAAATTGTCGAGTCTTATTTTCCTCAATATCTATTATTCTCAGATAGTACTTAGCCAATTGGTTAAACTTAGCTGTGTATTGGGCTACTGTCATGTCTCCTTATCGTAATTGCTGAAACTCATCTTTACGTTGTTCACGAATCCAATGCGGGATATATTCTTTCTTGAATTCCTCTTGGAAGTCAATCCAAGTCTATGTCTTACCTTTCATAGTATGAGCTTCAAATATTCTCAACCACCATTCACGAGTAGATCCTCTTAGACGGAAAGCGGCAAAAGTCAATTTCCTAATATCATCATATCCCAGAATATCATAGATATCCGTCAATTGTTCTAAAAATAGTTCGGCTTTAACTTCTTGTTCCGCCTCCCCAAAGAATTCCAGAGGTCAAAATTTTAAAAATCACTCTAAAGATTCATCTATTTCAGGTGTTGATACCCGCTCAGTCCTTCGAGTTCCAACAACTGTATCCAAAAATACAGTCATTCTAACTATAAAATGTTCAATTATATCGGCACATGTCTGCTCTAGATAAGATGGCTGCCCTCAAATTGTTATGGTTGTGAGTACTGGATAGTTTTATCTTGAGTCTCAACACTAAGTGTTGTTGAATATGTTTGCGATGCCATTCTTATGCATATAGAATGCTTATAGCTAATGAAATATATAGCTACACTCAAATATATAAATAAAGCAACGAAAAAAATAATTTATTCAAGATTACGTATCTAAACATAATATCAATTAAACATAAAGAGTATATATATATATATATATATATATATATATATATATATATATATATATATATATATATATATATATATATATATATATATATAGTTAGATACAAAATGTGGATAACCTACTGGGTCATCTTACTCGAGGCATATAAAAGGCGTCATCAATGAACCGTTACAAGATAAAAATTGGGATTCTATACAACCCCCAAGTTCTAAAGGACTACAGTCTGATAATTGGACAAGTCTACACAAACAGATACACATATCAAAATAAATATATACAGGTAGTCAAATAAAAATCTCTGACTAAGGATCGCGACTCCCTAAGAATCCCACTCGAGCTCTCAACTACTCTTGAATCCCCTAAGACCAAGCTCTCATAGACACTATGGTCTCCTCAAACCATTGGACCAAACTATCGCTGTCCTCAATCACCTTCTCAATCTCGCAACATGGGCTTCTATCATCCTGTTTAGCTGCATCTCCAATATGTCGGCTCTCGTAACCTCATGCTCCCTATCACAACGTCAAGAGTGTAACAAACAATCAGATCGCCTCAGTTCCCTTCCTAACTCTGAAATGCACTCACTCTCTATTTGAATGCGGTACTCATATAGTATACACTGAGGGCAAAAATAAGAAGTGGTCAGCTCAAGCAAAGGTAATAAAACCGAGAATGAAGAGGCTGATCCCACAGATGTCGAGAATGCTACAAGCACAACAGTAATAGGGTCAGTTGGAATGGGCAAATCTACAAACCTCTATGCACCGGCAGTCTCTTCCTCATCACCATCTCCAACTGCCTCAACAGGCTTCGACTCCTTAATTGGCTCAGGCTCCTTAACATACTTAGGCTCCTCTATTGGCTCAAAAGGTAGCTCACTCGGATCCTCCTCCTCAACTGATCCTCCTCGCAAAGAAGCTCTCGCAGTAGGTTTATCAACCGACTCACCCTCATACACATCTACCAAAGGTAACGCTAGTCTCGCTGGCATTATCTCCTAGATAAAATATGATGAAGATGATATCGAGCCACTTGATGCATCAACAATAGTGCTTGCCTGATAGACCTATCTATGGTCTCTACGTAATGTACTATCACAGTCAGCCATATTGCTAGCCTACAAAACAAATGCTATCATCAATACAAATCATAACTCTATCTCCGAACAATTAGACCTACATTATAACTCATACAGCTCGTCTAGGATCTACCAATTCGAACCTAATAACGAACCTAGAGCTTTGATACCAAATGTGATACTCCCAACCTCTCTACTAAGTTCGACTGCGGCTGAGTAAGGTACCAACCTACCTCTCGTCATTGATATTTACAAGTACTAGCGTCTGGAGGAGAAATAAAAAAAACAAAACATATATAATAAACAAAAACAACAACGAAAGTTTTTACATACTTACGCAGATATATGGTAGTGTAAAAATTCTTTGCATGCAATTAAATGTTCTTTTCATTTTAAATAAACATGCTTAAACTGATGGTGAATGTTGAGCCTAGCTGGAAAGACTGAGCAAATCAAGACACATCAGTATGGCGCATCAATCCAATTTCTCAAATATGACAAACAATCAAATGCTGGTTCAACTTTAAATTTACAGGAACCAATAGCGGGGTTATCAGTAAACGAATCTCGGTATCCCGTAGTCAATACCAGCCATACACTTGTACGAATATTTGATTTCACAGACTACCTTATGCCTCCCTAAGCAGAAACCAGGCTAAGGATCTGGGGCACCTACCAGTCCAACCCTGGTGATCAACCTTAATATTGAGTCCATCCTGACTCACCGTTAGGTGATCGCATATAAATAAATGCAGTACCAATCCTAACATAATACGCCCCCTTCCAAGTGGATCCACAATCCAAAGTCTGTACGTTCAACGCCAACGAAAGAGACCCTAGTGCAAGGGACTAGCCACGTACAGTGCAATGCACTACGCTTCAGGCTCAAATCATATTAAGTCACTTTATATTTCAAATCACATTATATCCAAGTCATATCTGGTCGGGATGGAGTTTTTATGCACATTTTCAAATATAAAGGCCACTCAAGTAGCCATCCAAATGATTTCAAATCCATAACTAAATCCAATTCCAACATAACTTCAAAATAACAATTGCCTGCTAGTCCAAATATGTAAATGCAAGTTTTTCCAAATATGCCATAGAAATGCACATGACTTTTAAAAAATACACAATAAAATATTTTCAATCAAATAAATACCTATTTGAAGCACCGCTCCGAAATATTTCTAATACAC
This sequence comes from Rauvolfia tetraphylla, assembly GCA_030512225.1. Lineage (NCBI taxonomy): Eukaryota > Viridiplantae > Streptophyta > Magnoliopsida > Gentianales > Apocynaceae > Rauvolfia > Rauvolfia tetraphylla. The sequence goes on from JAJQKT010000062.1 coordinate 4,742,501, forward strand.
AAGTAAAAACATATTGTGGAGAACCTCTCCAATTTAAAACAAGCAATTAAAGTAATTCTCGTGGAGAACCTCTCCAATTTAAAACAATTAGCAAAAGAAATTCTCAAAATAATATATTCACACTTACAAATATTAAATATTGATAACACTAAAAATATAGTGGGTCTCAGTTTGTAAACTCACATGGTCTATATATATATATATATATATATATATATATATATATATATATATATATATACCACTCGCTGCCTAAGGAAATGTGCGAATTTTCTACAAATTTCACAAATATCAAATTTTCTCAAATATCAAGTATCACAAATTTCACAAATATCAAATCTATTTCAAATTATAAAACACATAGATTTTTATACTATAACAATTTATACTATAAATAATAAAACAAACTAAATTTACTAAATAAACAATTTATACTATAAATTTAAAGAAATTATAAAACAAACAAGAAAACTTTCAAACAAAAGAAAATAATAAGAATTCATTCCTTAATTGAAAAAATGAAGTCAAGCCAAGAAGAAAAGAAGTGAGCAACCCATGACAATCAAGAGAAAAGAAAACAAAGAAAGAAAGGAAAGAAAATGGAAACGATAGTAAAAATCAAAGCAAAATAAAATATATCTATCTTAGAGGATTGAGTAGGTTACCGACTTGGGGAAGGGAAATATCAATTCAAGTGGCCAAGTGTCACTTAAAGGTTAATTCACATTTTCTTTTTTTTTTCAGAAAGATTCAAAATATGTTAGAAGAAAATAAAATTGTCTAATTTACTGGGGCCAAAATTGCGTATTGTCACACAATAAACACATAAAATTTTTATAGGACGGGATGTTATATTGTCACTATTCCCTTACAAATTTGTGATGGATTAACGACGAAAGATTAAATTTAAAATTAATTTTTTAAAAAACATTTCACTTATAATCCATTGTTAATTCCTCGCAAATTAATGAGATATTAGTGACAGAATTGTGAATTTTAAAATTAAAATATATTATCTTTTTTATATTTTTTCTTCTATAGTTTTCTTTTTTTTTTCTCATGTTTCGTGGGTTACGTAGATCTATGAATAATCAATATTTCTTCTCTATATTATATATGTATATAATAAATACTCATTTTGATTAAACATATGCTATGTTTTTTGCATGTTTATTATCGTATATCTATAGTTGATTTTTTAAATACCAATATATGTGTGCATGATTATGATTTGGACAAGATATCTAACACTAATATTCATAACTTAGCCCCTTATGAATAATATAATATGTGAAAATAGTCATATCTATATATTAATAGAAGAAAAGAAAATTAATGTAAAGTTAGATACTTTAGAATATAAGTAAAAATTAATTCAAAAAGGGTATTGCTGGACACCCAGTCACGTATTAAAACTTAGATAAGTGAGGGCCACTTTATTTTTAAATTAGTATGAATTTTTTTAATTTTTTTGCACGTAACTGTTGCTAATCCCTCACAAATTAGCTACAGATTAGCAACAACCTTGAATATTTATGATGGATTAGTGATGACTACTTGGATGAAAATAAAAAAATACATACAAATTTAAAAATTAGATGTATTAATAATATAATTATTGTATAATATAAATAAATTATTAATATAATAATATATAAAAGCCATCATATACTATAGATACATTATATGGTGAAGTAAATGCAGAAGTGACTTCGCCCCAATAGAGAAAGACATACTCCAACTTTGCAACAATGTGGGTTTGAATCCCGCCTCCATCAAAATAAAGGATTTATGAGCATTATTGGTTCGCAATAAATTTGAATTGGGTTGACCCGATCCGCTAGGTCACGCGTGACCCAATTAGGTCTAAATGGGTTGCTCACTGGGATTCACAACATATTAGCAATTGATATGTCTGTCGTTAATTTTGTATTTTGTTACACACTTGACACATAAGGATTTTAGTCACATAAAGTTCTTAGCAACTAAATAATGACATATGTGGCATGGCAAATAATTTTAGAAGCACATTTATTATATTATGTGTACGTACAAAAACCTTGTCAATATAATAATAGTTGATATTTTGGAGGTATTGTTTTTCAAAAATATAATTGTGTTATGTATTTGAGAGTAGCCAATGCATCCCAACTATTTTAAAGTATTAATTATTGTTAATCACATTAGGTTTCGTGATTAGTTATTATCAAAACAAATATTTGTTATGCATCTCATTTATTGTATGTATAGTTTTGTCAACATTAAGATAAGTTGACAAATTTAAGAATGTTCTTGAATGTCATTGTGGAAATTTTTTTTTTATGTCATGTGTTTAGCAGTAGCCACAACATCTTAAGCATTTGATATGTAAAAATAAATTCAATCTCATAAAGTTAAGAAATTAAATGATGACATTTAGAATAATTATAATTAATTCATTAAAATCATGATTTCGCCCTATAGGGAAGTTGTTGTTTTGATGGAATTAGTTGAAATAAGACTGTAAAGTAGACATTTAGAAAATTATCGTATGCCCATAGGTATGGATGATTAGCCTTACTACTTTAGTTTAATTGTCTTGTTGTAAAGTATTTTGATAAATTCTATTTATGGTTGATAGTTTTAACACATTAAATGTGAGAATTTACTATTGAATTGATATTAGTTGATTTATTAATTGATAGTTTAAGATTCATAGCATCAATGTATCTTTGTCCTTGGATATTATATTTTTTTCATGATTACGGCTTGGAAAATTATTATTTACAATTTCAATATTATTTTGTGACATCCTTTGCAATGAAAATTTTGGACATGCACAATATAGTAGGAGTGTGTATAACTAAAGTATAAAGTTTGATTATTTGTTCCATTTGATTTTCAATTTTGAGTCATTGTTGATACTTCTTTTTGGTCTATCTTCTTGTATGCTCATAATTATATGCATGCTTATACTTAGATAAAGATGAATGGTTAATTGTCGAATCTTGACCATGTGTGTTAAGAAAAATAGAGAAAAAATATGCACATAAAATATTATTTGTGTCTTATGATAAAGGAAATATTTATACATTGGCCAATCATCTCAATTAAAAAATAATAGTGTAGTTTAATGGTATTTTATATGAACATTATTAGAATGCTATAAAGAAACTTACCTTCATTTGTTGAATGACTTGTAAGGAAAATGATCTCATTTTATAGTCTATTTTATGGAATCTAATAACATAGAGAGAATTTATTTTGTAACATGTTTGCCAATTTTGTGGAGTATGTTAAGAAAATAAAATTCATTTTTCATTAAAAGCATCCATTTAGATTCGGATACATTTGCAGGCGTGGGGGCTTTATGATCAATTTTAAAATATTATTTTTGAAGAATATATTCCATGAGTTACTATTTTTTGGAATTTTCAAAGTTAAATAGCTTAAATCTGATTTTAATTTTTGAATTACGAAAATATTTTTTCAAATATTCAAGTCAGACCCACTCATATATTAGTTTTAGTCTTGCACAATAATGTAATTGACATAAAGTATTATACTATCATTTAGAGCTCATCTAATTTTTGACATATGTGTATAGGAGGTTGTAAAATACCTCCATAAATGAGGGAAGAAATCCATAAAGTATAGGATTTTTTGATTTTTAATAATCATTGAGATTGCATAAGATAAGGCAAACCCTTCAAGATTATGACTTCCCAGTGATCATAAGTATTTTTGAATATTTCTTATCTCACTTATTGATAATTATTCACAATAAGGTCTTTTATTATCATTGTTTGATAAAATTGAAGCACTTAATACTTCAGAAGGTTTCAAACTAAGGAGAAAGAAAGGAATAAAGACAAAAAGAAATATTTTATGATATTCTATTTATTTTCACCATAAAGTATACGGTGAGATTAAAAAATGGAACCATACTAGTGGCAATTTAAGTTTTATTTACCTTTGGAAAAAATTTAGAACAATTTTTGTGTATTAGATGAGGTTTTTTTGAGGTTTTTTTTTACGATAATGTTTGGAAACCACATCTCTACGACAACAAATATGAAAGTTTCCAACTGAGGCCAGGAATTTAAAACTCTTAATCAATGAAGCTGGGTAAGGATAATAAATTGTTGTTTATTTGAGACTATATTTAACTTCAAAGGATTTAAATTTATTATCCATTTATACACTTCATGCAATTTTTCAAACTAGAAATGAGAATTTTTTAAGGAACAAAAAGAGAGTGAGAATGGTACTTTTGTCTCATCTAATGGAAATTTGTAATGGTTCTTTTAAAATTACCATGTTTAAGAAACCATATAAAAAGCAATTGTTTTTATTTTCTTGATTCGTTAAAGGTTTAAAAAATAGTAGGAGTAGTTATAGTTATTTATGACTTTACAGTTTTAATAATTTCTGCTAATTGTAGACGTTTGATGTTTTAACTTTTTTGTTAGAATGGAAACGGTTCAATTACATTTTTCATAACTCATAAACAATTTTGACTCCATATTTTGGTACGATGCCATAAAAAAATTCTCTATTTGAGATTGGATTTAAGTCTAAATCTTGTTCAATTACTATAGTTAACCTCTGTTAATATAGGTTATTATGGTCTATCTAGTAATGTTAGACTTATTTCTCATGTTTTCATTTAAAGACATCTATTATCAAGATAACTTCTTTTAAATTTTAAGGAAGGATTCTGTTGGATTATTCATGATATTGTAATTCATTTTGATATAGAGTTACTTTTGATGGATATGAAAATGTGGTTTAATGAATCATATGAAATACCTAAGAGGGGGGGTGAATTAGGTATTTAGATAATTTTCGCAAACTCAAACCTATTAAGTTTAGACCAAGAACAAGTTATGTGAGCTAATTATAGATATTTGATAGCAAGACAATAATGAAAGCAAAAGCAAAGAACTCAAACAATTTATAGTGGTTCGATCCTCAAGATCTACGTCCACTACCTTAAGCTCACACTTAAGGATTTCAACAAATCTACTAATTGCTCAGGTTTACAAATTACAAGAGAGGTTCACCACACTTTGGTTTTACACTCACAACCTCTTCTAGTAATTTCTTACAATACAAGGCTCACCAACCTATGGTTTTATATCTCAAACAACCTTGAATCACAACTTCAAGGATCACCCTTATCTAAAGGGTTTTATGTTATCAAGATAACCTTGCTAGAGCTAGTAGATTAACACAATTGAATAAGTAAAGGAGAGTGTGTAGAAGTTACCACTTGATGGTAGATATTACACAAATTTGCACCTTCACACTTTGATGTCTTTGGATGGATCAATTGAATGCACAAGACATAAGAGAGCTTAAGAAATGTTTGCTAAATGCTTTTGAATGCTTTGAGTTTTCAAGATTTCAAGAGTTACAAAAATTTGCATGTTTATAGCTTTTATAGAATTTGAAAATCTGTTAAAACGTTCATAAAAGCGGCTAGTTAACAGCTACTTTCGAGAAAGTGGACGACCGAGTCTGCGTCCGAATTTTTCCGGACGACCGAATTCTTCTGCTGCGTCCGAATCTTCTTCCGAATTTCTCTGGAAGAACGAGTAACCATGCTGAAGACCAAAATTGGGACGACCGAATTTTTTCTTCATGCGTCCGAATCTTCTTCCGAATTTCTCCGGAAGAACGAGTAGCAAACTTTTGCTACCCAATTCGGGACGACCGAATTTTATGGAATTGTGTTCAAACTTTGTAAAATCATTTGAAATCAATCTTCCAAGTATTTGAAATACATTTGATATATATAGATAACTTATTTAGACAAACATAAGTTTGAAAACCAAAATCAAACTCATTTGATCATATAAAGTTAACTTAAAAACTTTTAGGACACAAAACCACATTTACTAAGAATTCATTCAAAAAACTTTTAAACTTAAGAAACCAATTTTATGCTCTCTTATGCATTCAATTGACTCCAAGACATACAAGTGTGGAGTTTACATAGATATTACCTATCATCATACCTACTCTACACTTCAAGTCTTCAATGCCTTGAGTTCATCTTTGAATAAACCTCAAAAAGACTCATAGCTTCATCGAGGTTGTTCTTGCTCTGTGTCTTGAAGGCAATGAGACTTCAAACTTCTTTCTTCATAAATCCTATCACACAATATAAATATATTAGTTCTCATCAATATTTGTCATGAATCAAAATTACATGATTTGCCCTTAGGGCTTACATCATATATAATGGAGAGCTATACATGTGCATGTATAAAGGTTTTAATAAATTTTGATGATTCATTTTTGCAAGATAATGAACATCTATATATGACTGAAATTGCTTCCTCTAATGGTATATCTAAAGTTACAATGTTGTTTCTTCATTTTTGGTTTTGAAATGCATTATTGTTAATTTATATACCTCAAGGTCAATGGGAGTAAATAAAGTTTATTACTCTCATATGTAGATATTTATTTTGCCAAAATTTTCTAAAAATATGTATGTGATTGTTGTGTAATTTTATATTTTGAGTACCAAACGAAGAGGTCTTAATTATAATCTCTTCTATTATTTGTATGGAGATTCATAAGGGTTTGTTAAAAACATTTTATTAATGCTCTTGTGACCCAAATTATGGTATTCTTATAAAGTTATATAAAATGTTATTTATTACTCATGCTTATCACATTTAAGATGATTATCTATTTGTTACAATACACTGAAATAAAGGTAAATCCAAGGATGTTATAATGGTATCACATGTATATAATTTGTTTTAAATTGTAATACATGGAATGGAGTGTTCAACAAAAGAACATAACTGCTATAATTCTTATACTACATTTTCCAATTAAGTAGCCGTTACATAATCATATTACAATAGAGTAATTATAAAGCTTTCTTGGCCACACTTAGAGCTTTTTCAATCACTTATAAAGGAATTTATCTGACTAAAATATGTGAGCCAAGTGGAAGAATGTAAGAATTTGTTCTTCATTGAAAAACCTAAATGTAGCCTACATATTATAAGTAATTAGTATATTTTCTCTTATATAAGTAAATTAGGTAAAGATTAATAAATATATGATTGGTTATGATTTTAAAAAATAATTCGAATGTTTTCTTGATGGAAGAAAATTCTAATTGATATCCATCATATGAGGGTCTCTAGCCTGACCTATATAAAATTTGTGTAACATCATCAGTTCAAGAATTTTTTTTCTAATGTTGATTGGTATAGGCTAGAAGATTCCCATACGAAACAATTCAGAAATGGAGGAATCAAGACGGTTCAAATCGATGCATTATCTTTGCGTAATTATTTGAACAATCATAGCTAAGCCTAAAAATAGTAGTTTAGTTTGTTCTGCTGCAAGATATATTTTTGTTATGTTTCTACTAAATTTCTATCAGTTTCTTTAATGTATTTGGAAATTAAGGAAAGCAAAAGCTTCTTCATTTACCTTGAATTATTGAAAGTGATTCTCATGTAGTCATCGACATGAACAATTCTAACCTCTTGGATCCCTCTGAGTTAAAAGGCCTCTTCGAGAGTATTCGAGCATTTTGTTCTTTTGTCTCCATTAATTCTTTTTTTCATATTTATCAGTAACAGAATATTCTGAGTCATATCCTTGCTAGACATGATAAAGAGTTTACTCTTCTTTTGTTTCATTTTCAAACTTTTCTAGTGATGCATCACCCACTACAAAAAAATACGCAATTAGTGACGGCCAAAGTCCGTTGCTAACTTTGCTACTATTTAGTGAAGAAAAATATAACTTTGATCAATAAAACAATCCATCGCTAATTAGCGATGAATTTGCGACGAATAGCTAATTTAAATATTTAAAATAATTTTTTATTCTCAAATTTTTTCATTGCAAATCCCTCACTAATTATTATTCGCGACGGATATATCCGTCGCTAATTTTGTGTTTTCTTATAGTGCCCAGCTGCTTTCCTAGACCTTGCTTAATATTTTTTTCCTTTTTTGCTTTAGAGGAAAAGAACCAAAAAGAAAGTAATGTGTAGATTAATATATGACCTTTGCTGGCTTAAGAGTGAATCTTACAACTAATCTGTCACTTCAATTGCTACACTTAATTATATTGTTGAATGACTATAGCTTTGTCCTAATTCGTTTACTTTTTTGTTGAACATGAAAATATACAAGCTATTAACAAAGAGGCTTACTGATTATAGCATACTAATTTGTTGATTGTAGTGTAGTAATATTTTATTTTTAGCTTTTATTTCTCTATCTTCTCTCTAAAATGTAAATAAATTTTTGATGATTCAGAGTTTTTGATGATACACTGAAGTAATGTGTGACGAAATATTGCCAAACATAAAAGATTTAGAGGTAAAAATGTATTTTTTGACCTTTAATTTCTTTTTTGTATTTTTGGTGATCCCCCAAGAGAATTGGCAAGTCACACAAATGATCTCCGCCATCACCAGTAGGGATGTGAAACAAACCACACCACTGAATCCGAGAAAATATATGTAATTTACTTCATTTCCATCTATACATAATAAAATTGAAATAAATACATTTATTTCCCTAAGTGAAGCAAATGATTCCATTCTCCCTCCCCTTTCCCCTCTGCGAACCAAACAAAGCCTAATTTTCTTAATTTAAGGCATATAAGTTCCAATAACACATGACCTCACTAGCTAGTAACTTTTTTAATAAATACTTGACCAATATTACAATACTCAAAAATTCTGTGATAAAATCAAAATAACATGATTCAATTTTAGATAAAAGAAGTACTCCCTCGAGATTTACAATAACTACTAACACCCCTCCTTGTGTTAGCTAATTTACTCATAAACTTCCTCTAGAAGCTCCTTGGCCATTTTTCTCAAAAACTTTAAACATTCTTGGACCATATTTTCTCAAATTTTTTTTAAACTGTTGAAAAATAAATGCTTTTAAAAATATTGTGCTTAAATTAAAATAAGATTTTATTTTTAACACTTTTAGAAAGAAAATATTGTTTTAAAAATTAAAAGTAAATAAACTATTAATAACTTTTAACTTAAAAAAATATAAATAGCTAATTTTAAACAATTAAAAATAACTTATTTTAATTCATAAATGATATACTCTATCCGTCCAATTTTTAGCGACCTTTTTATTACATTGGGTGTCCAAAAATATTTGATGTTTTTCATAAAAAGAAAGATTTTAATATATTATATACTATCAATCCTCATAATGTATTACTTTTATATATTTATATTATTTTTATATATTTAGATTTGACATAAAGTAAGTATTGTCTCTTATGTTTCTTACTTTTCAATACTCTATTATTATGTTTACTATACAATTCAAAAATTTTCATAAAATTTCATTCTTGATCAAACACTATCAATAAAAATCGAACAGAAAGAATAACATTTTAATCTTTATCATTAATAGAGTAAAAGAAACTCCAAAGGTATATGTTTCTTCGACCTGTTCTGCAGCTATGTCTAAGAAGTTGGTGCTTTTGCCAACGCCAGAACACGCTAAGGGAATGGGTTAATTTGAGGGTATTAGGCTTCCAAAAATTTCGAGGTAGAGATTGATCGCAAAGGCCTTGTTGAAAGCATAAGGGATATTGGAGGCAATGATCTATCTTCTATAGGGCATGTTACTCAGCGTATAAAAATTTTACTTTCACAAGTTAGAAGTTCCATTTTATTTGTTGTAAATAGTAGTGTGAAAATGGGTTCTAGCCCCATTTGGCCAGTAATATAGATGGGTTTAGGTTTAGTTTCCCAAGCCTGTTTAAATAGGGGCCGAATTGACTCACTCCGTTTAGTCCGCGAGTTAGATCTTTTTTATTTTTTATGAAAAATATTATAAAAATAAAACATATAGTAATTTTGATATCAAATTTATCTACACTATACATTTTAATCATACTCTCAATTAAGATTAATTAATTTTAATTTTATTTTGAATATTTTTATTACGTAAATTTATTTATATTATGAATGATATATATAATTAATAATAATTTTTTATTTTTAAAATATTGATAATTGATCAAAGATTCTTTTTATTCTAATTATAAATTTATATTTTCATATATGATAGATAGAGAAAAAGAGGAAAACAATACATAATATAAAATATAATTTAAAAAAAGAGAGAGAGACTATTTAGCTCGCGAACAGATATGGGTTGATGATTTCTCAACTGACTAAAAGATAGACCAGCTAGCTTTGTCCCGTTTTAGGGTGGCCTATGACAGGTCGGATTAAAACAGATCAGCCTGTTTGAGAGTGTTAGTTGTAAAGCGTTCTGCTGATAGGGCAGTCCATTCATACTTGCTAAAAATGCTTTACGTCGGTATCCCTCCCATATTTGGATTGAAGACGCTCCACATGTAATAAATGCTGTCGTTTTAGCAGACAAGAAAATTCGCCCATGTTTTCTCCTCAAAAAAAATAATGATTAATTATTGAGGAATCTCTCATTATATTAAAATAAAATATTAAAATTACACTCCCAAAATTTATAAAAGTTACACAAAGGTACAAAGTCTGATCTAAATATGACACCCTCTATTAAATCAAATTTTGTAACTTTGGTTAGATCCATCGATTTATGATTGAACAATCTTATTAATTTCTCCAATTTCACAAAGGATTATGATTTATGAAGCAAAGTCCAAAGAACACAAGGAATCAAACTTCCAAGAAGAGGTTTCCTACCTTACAAACCTAATCTGAATCAGATAAGGAAACCCAAAATCTAAAAAAGTTTCTGCTTATATATATCACAGATGGGTTTGAATACTCTTCAAAATTCTAAGTATTTTCTTTCAGTTTATCCTCAATCTCTCCCCGCAGTTTTCATCTCAGAGATCAAGAAAATGTCAGCTCCGACATGGTTGCCGCCCCTGAATTCCCACGAAACCTATATCACCGCCACTTCAGTTGACGAAGCCGACGACGTCCTTGAAACACCGACAGATGCAACAACATACGTAACAATAGAAGAGCCCAATCGCATCCCAGTTATTCCAATCGTGACGGAGGATGCTTTCCTCATCGATCTCATCGTCGCGGTTAAGTTTTTCAAAAATAACAACTACGACATTGTTGGTTTTCCCGGTCTGTGTTTAAAGCAGAGGTTCGCCATTCCTTGTCTTGCAGTAGGCTATTCGCATTACCACTTCGAATTGTTCGTAGAAATCATAAAAATCATGCTAACTTCCACTGCCGAGCACTTCCCTTTCCAACTCGATCCAATTTACTTTCGAGAATTCGACTACAGCTTCTCGTTGAACGACGGTCGTGGCTTGGTTCTCAAGATCATGGAGGCTTTATCCAGAATGAGGTCTAGGGCCTTCTCCAACATCATACCTCTGCGCTGGAAGATTCTGAAGAAAGTTATAATTTCGGACGAGGAATACGAGGCATGGACCTCCTGGTACCGCGAGAAAACTAGGGTTGATCCGAGTTTTGTAAACGAGTACATGAAAGCAATCAGCAGGCCGCGAACGCTCGACGAACTTCTGTACGAGCAGATGGTGAGGTTTAGGGCTGCAACGGCATCATCCGTCAGGGCATTGGAGGTGGTAAAGGTTGAGGATTTGGATTCTTCGAGCAATTGTTTAGTTTGTTTGGAAGATTTTGGTCAGGGGTGCGAGGCCACTCGGTTGCCTTGCGCCCATGTTTTCCATGGAGATTGCATCGTTAGATGGCTACAAGAAAGCCATATGTGTCCCTTGTGTCGATTTCCTTTGCCAACTTGTGTAAACAATTAGTAATTAGAATTGCATTATGTTTGAGAATTTTGAAAATTTGGATAAAGTGAAAATAGTTTAAACGATTTGATTCCGACAGGCGTCTCTCAAGATATGAAAATCCATACTAATAATATTCTCTAACTGGTTTTTTAGCTTTTTTTTAGTATATTGGTGGACGAGAGGCGTGACAAGAGATCTCTTTCCACTGTATGAGTACTTTATTAAGTTAGCAATTATTATTTTAACTTCAAATTATTGTTCTTACTAGCATAAAGTTCATGCTTTGCATGATGTATATATTACTTTCTAAAAAGATAAGTATATAATAAAAATAAATTTTAAAAAAGAGAAATTTATTATTAAATGTCATTAAAAAAATATCTTTAATATCACGACTATAAATAAACTTATTTTTTTTGTGACAGAATATTTTAATATCTAATATGCTAAAAATTATGTATATTTTGATACAAAATATTTTAATAAGCAATTGACGCTTTTATCCTTAAAATTTTGTAAATGAATGATCAAATTATATAATAATAGATATTGTTCTAATTAGTGTAACATATACAAAAAACTAAACAGATAAATATTCTTGAAGTCATCTTTGAAAAAAAACGGAAAAAAATATTTGAATCTTCAAAACCTATAAAAAAAACAAAAACTTAATAATTTTCTATTAAAAAACTAAAATTATAAAATAGATTATATCATTCAATGAAAACAAAAAAGAAAAGGTATGAAAGATGTAAAAAGAGAAAATATCAATAATGTTAAAAATAAAACTAAAAAATAAAATAAACTCACAAAAAAGAGATAAAGAAATAACTACATATAAAAGTCATGTACAACTTGTAAATTTGTTAATAATAAAAAATTTTAAAAAGTTTTTAAAAAATATATGTTATTCTTAAAAGAGATTATAAGGACTCATATTAAAAAAATATAAATAAAAAATTATAAAAATGAATGCATCTCATTTTACAGTATTTGACTGTAAAAACCTCTAAAACATATTTTAAAATTTAATAAATAATAAAGTTAAAATACTTATTTGAATAAAAATTAAAATATCTTAAATATGTTTGATGTGTATAACGTATATAACACTAGTGCATTTTCTTCCATTTTAAAAGAAAAAGCATGGAACCGTCTTTTCATTTTGGCTTATATCCCAAAAAGTTCTCAGCTAAAAAAAAATTCTCTAAAAATAAATAAATTCATAAACATCTCTCATGTCCCCAAAGAAGTTCTCAATAAATTAAAGAAAAAAATATTTTTTAAAAATAATTAATTTATAAATATCTTTTGAACAATAAGAAATACATTGAGCATTGATAAGCTCTTTAAGTAAATCAAATCTCTAATTCTATTTATTAAATTCAGAGGTTAAATATTAAAGTGAAAGAGAAAAAGTAAGAGAATAAGAACAATATGTATCAAAAAAAGAATTAAAAAGATTATCTCTTCAATTAAAAAAAATGAATATCCTAATAAGAGGATTTGACAATAAAAAAATCATATGAGGAAAAGTTTGTAAAAAAAGTAACAGTAGATAAAGTTATATAGAGATAGTGAAAAGTTATTAAGAATTTAATTTAAATTAAAAGATTTATTTAGGATAAAGTAAAATATTTATATTATTTTATCTCTTAGCTAATTATAACTCTTCTAACTAATAAAAAAATTTTAAATTCTAAAAATTAGAATTGAAGATTTAAGAGTTTTGGAATAGAAAAAATAAAAGTATTTTAATAATATATATATATATTCTCCTAGTAAGAATTGACCACAATGTTTCGCCCCATAAGTCACTTCTCTGCCAGTCAATTATTTAATACATCTCATGAAAGTAAGATGAGTGCCATAATGTAAAGTGTAATAAACCTATTGCCTCTTCAAATATTTCATTGTTAGGTACCCGAGGTAACTGGAGATGTAAAGATAGAATCAGATGTTTACAAATAAAACAAAAGCAGATGATGCACATAGCAAACATGATTTCCTTTGCATTTACTTATTTAGCATATGAAAATGATTAGAGCAAAAACTCAAGGTAAAACATGTAGCTAATAACAGCTCATAAGGTCTTCATGAAGAGTAGTAGGAAAAACAAAGTAAACAAGCTCAAGAATGTAAAAGATTGATAAGTTCAAAGAAAGAACCCACACAATATCAACCAAAATTCCTTTACAGAAGAACACACATTCTGACATGCTCAAAAGAATTGAACTTGTCCACTAAAATCAAATACACCCCACTAGAGAAGTGCATCAATAACCAAAGAAGAAAACTGCAGTTATCATCACTTACACAATGCACAAAGACCCATAAAATCAGAGACAACTAACAACATATTGGCATGATGAATGTCTGATTCAAGGGCCTTGATGGAATCTTGCAATATGGAAGCTAATGATAATCCATGCTCATGCAATACTTTTTGCTTCCCTTAGTGGGTCATCAATTGCAACAGACAAATTATCCGTATAAAACAAAATTTCAACAGCTTTTAGAAAGATAATTGTGTGAAGGAGTATATATATATGCAGAGAATCACTCAACAATGAATGATGAAATCACTTTTCAGGGGAATTAAACAACAAAAAAGATTCTTTCTTTTTCCACCCATTCATCCCATTCCCCTCCTTCAATGGACTTGGTAGAGGTTTAGAGGTAGAGGGAGGTTAAGGAAGCAAAACTTGGACTGTCTTGTGTGAGTTTGATACTAGTTTATATTGATATCTCCCTTTTAATTGACTTTGTCTGTTGCTGGTGAGAGAGTAATCAGACTGATCATCAATACAAATTTGGAAGGGGAACGTAACGATAGGAAAGAATCAAGATTAATTTCAAACAGAGGCACAAAAATAGCTAGATTTTAGCATTTTGACATATTAGCCATTCCTCTCAACTTATCAATCTTTGACTTCTTTCTTCCTTTCTAGTATCATGAACTTTAGTCCAAACCTGTCAAATACAAATACAAGCCCAGAATATAGAGGAAAGATTGATCACCAATATTTAGGCCACCAGATGTAGAGCAAGTGATAGTTTGACATAATTAATAATGAAATACCGGGAACAAGAGGAATTGTGGAGACGGGTCATGGAACTGCAGAAACTCTAAACTACTTCAGAGTTTTGTAGTCATAGTTTTATTTCCAAGTCTGAAATCTAAAAGTGGAAGAACAATACATAATGCTTTGACATAATAACCAAATAAATTTTCTACAAAGCAATATTTTTCCACTAATACATCCCTGCGCATTCTTGTGTTTCTACTCGGATTGTTTCGTTGAACAGATTAAAGGAGAAAAACAAAAGACATAAACAAATCAACATAGCATTCTTGACAGCCCCAAACAAATATCCAATTATTTAGAAATTCATACCAAGCAAGTCGTTGTTGCATTCCACAGAAATCCTTCAATGTCTCTATACTAAACTATCTGAAACTGTTAGCCATTAGCTCAGATCAACTAACTAGGACAAACCTCGCAGTATATCATGGCTCTTCAGAGCTCAGAGCTCAGCAATTCGGGCAATAGATGGGCATTAAACACATGATCTAATGCTCTTCTTCTGAGAGCTTTAATATCAAATCAGAGCTTAAATAAAGCTTTTAGGCTTCAGAAATTAAACAGAATCTTAACAATTCCTTTAACTTTCTTTCTTAGCTTCTGCAACCAAATATCTCCAAGGAATTTGAAGTTAATTTCACACATGTGCCCAATGGGTGTGCAAGAAAAAGATAGTAACTCTATTTTCTAAAAACCAAAAAACTAACCACCAAATCCACAAACCCCGACAACACCGTATTTGGTTCCAGAGATTCGACTTCAAAAATCGAAAACCCAGGTCTGGGTGGAGAGTTCAGAACCCAAAATGCTGTTTTCTTCGCATAATCTAGAGTATACGAGTCGATTAACTAACCGTATAAGCAAGAAAATGCAGTAAAATCCGGCAGCAGAAACAGAGAGAACAAAGTAGTGAAAAGCCCTCCACCCAAACTTACCAGAAAATTGCCGTACTTGCTTTGATTATTTTTGCTTCCGACACGGGTTTTCCCTTCTCCTTCCGGCGGCCCGTCTATCTTTCTTCCTGCTGCTCTGTCGCTGCCTCTCTCTCTTGCCGCTTATTCTGCCCGCTGCTTCTACTTTGAATCGACTCTTTCTCCTCCTCATGCCGGCATGTTGCTCGATGATGTTTGCTTCATGTCAATGAAGGCACCCAACTGCTTTCTGCACTCAAATCTCTCAGCGTGCCAGTCCAGATCTATACAGCAACCCAAGCTCTTGCACAACAAAAATTGAAAGTTGAAAAGTTTAGTATCAAGCTGAAATTCTTTAAAATTAAAATAAAGTAATAATTTTTTTTTACAATATATATAATAAAAAAAACTTTATATAGAAATGATGTTTGTCAAACCACAGTTGCAAACAGCGGCGGGGAAGACTGAAATAATAAACGGAATAGAGACTGAAATAATTATTTCGTCTCCAAATTGTATTTATGTTGATTCTACCTTTTAAAAATAATAATCATAAATTGTTTTAAATTTTACAAATTTGACGCAATCTATCTAAAATTATTATTAGTAAAGTGGAACAAAATTTTATAAAATGCATAATTATGAAGTACTTTCTCCGTTTCAAAATATATATATCTTATTTATCTTTTATACGGAAATTAAAATTTTAGTAATTTTTTTAAAAAAATTTGATAGTTGTTTCAAATTTTTCTATTTAAAAATTATTGGTTAGTGTATCAAATTCAAATTTAATATTGAAGATTAGTTTTTAAGGTGGTTAGTTAGAAAATTAAGTTTTTTAGAAAACAAAAGTATTTAAATAATTAATTGGAGGAAAAGGTAAAATTAAAAAAAATTAATAAACAGATTGAAACGGATGGAGTAAAAAGTCATATTATATAAAAAGATTATTTATATTTTGAAATAAACAAAAGTAAAAAATAAGACATATATTTTGAAACGAAAGTAGCTTCAACATGACAAATTTACTCATTCATTCAATATGAAGTATTTTTATCATAAAAAAGTCATATTACTTAATTTAATTAGTACTATTTACATAATTAAATATCATTATTTTAAAGTAATATATGTAAAAATATCTATTACCTAAAAAAATGCACAAATATCTATCGCTAACTTCCCATTAAACAAGACAAGAAGTATACAGAACTAATTCAATTTTACTTTATAATAATAGTGATTTCATTTCATGCTAACAAGAATATAAGTATTATTTTGTAGCAAAGGGATTAGTACATTTGATATTATATATATATATATATATATATATATATATATATATAATCTCAAGAATTATATAACTTCAATCAACAGTTATATATAAAGTTCTATCATTCATAACCAATCATATTAATTTTTGTAAATAATTAACATAAATTGATTAATAAAACGCCATAAATCATGTCAATCGTTCAATCATGCACTTGAGGTCTTTATTAAAGATTGCAATAGTAGATACTTTTAATCAACATGAAAATTCCTTAGTATGATCAAACATATAGAAAAGTTAAATTCTATGGTTAACTCTTCATATCGGTGATCAAATATTTATTAATTTCAACTCAAGTGTGATACCATCTTGTGTCAAAATTGAGACGAACGAAATAGTCTCCAACTTAGAGACTGTTCAAAGACGGAATAGAGAGAGAAATAAATTCATGTGAAATCTTTTTCAATTATAGGAGACAAAAATATTGACTCTATTGGTTCTCCTAGACAAAGGTACAAAGTTCTCTTTAGTTCGACTCTACTACCAAACTAACATGTAGACATGAGAAATGGTGTCTACTTTATGGCTAACTAGAGACTAGGTAGAGAACGAAGCCTTCATCTCCATTTAGGAGACGAGTAGGCTTCAAGTACAAGCAATCATGTTATCCATGGAGATAAGAAATTTCGTCTCTATCTCGTCTCAAGGTAAGAAAAACATAATCACAATTCTTATTTCGTCTGTAATGTATCTCTAAAATGTAAGATGGAAGTTTTGGAAACAATTATGTTGGAGACCACATATTTTCGTCTCTTTCTCATATCTATTTATGTATTTTAGAAAGTTTCATTATTTCGTTATTAAATTGAATGTGTTTTGTCTCTATTTAGAAATTAATATTATTTGATTCTAAATTTTTGTTTGACTACTCTCTATTCAATTTTAGATAAAAAAAAGTAATCATTAAAAAAAGGACACGTTTTGTGACAATGATTAGCAAGGGACAAATACGTTGCAAAATTTGAGATAGCATACCAATGCTACATGTTGATCAACAATAGAAATTAGTCGCAAATCATTCTGAATTGTGAGAAATTGGTGATGTTCACTTAATTTACAAATTAATATATATATTTTATTTTTCTCCATATGTCTATCACTAATTCCTCTCAAATTTTTAAGGGATTAGGGATGACTGCTTAATTTATAAATTAATATGTATTTTTATTTTTTCTCCACATGTTCATTGCTAATATTTTGTAGTTAATATATTAAAATATTTCATTTTATAAAAAATTTTAAATATTTAAAAGCATCTCAACGTAATTATAAAGTCATTAGAAAAGAGAGAAGGAAGTAAATCTTTTAATTCACTTAATTTCTTTCATTTTTTAATGGCATCATATTTTATTTTCTTTTAGTAAAACATGGCAGTTATTTCTCGAAGAATCGAGAAGCAATATCAAAATCTTATCTAGTGCTTAAATATTCGAACCTGAATTTCATTTAAAAATTTGGAACAAATATAGTCTTACCCTCACTTTATTCCATATAATCACAACTGCACCGTATTCCAAATAAAATATTTTGGAAAAATATTTGTTAGGGGCTCCAGTAATTATACCAAGTAAATCTGCACCTGTTAATCTATTGCTACAAGCTCTGATAATTAGGCCACCTGACCCTATTGAGTTTTGTCAGTGAGGCCAGGTCTACCACGTATCAAACAAGAAAGCAAAGGAATACAGGAGAAGGAAAACCAAGTCCAACCCAGATTAGGATTTGAAGTTCTTGAATATATACACGTTTTTAGAAACGATAGAATCAAGAAAAACTGCTTTATATTTTTCCAAATCTTCAATCTCTTCCTCCAGTGTTTCTCTCTCCGTGCAAATCGATTAAGAATGTCATCTCTGCCATGGTTGCCGCCTCTGAATTCTCACACCAACGGTTTTACTTGTGTATCAGTTTAACAACATAAGCTGCCATCGTCGGAAGAGGATCCCTTGATTAATGTCTGTGTGGCCTTTTTTCCAGTTATGTCCTCCCATCCTAATCGGGCTCCTTTTCTTGGCCTCGACTGGAAAGCAGAATTGGCTTATTCATACGGCGAGTTATTATCCTCTTCGCCCTCAAGAATCAAAGAACTCATATCTTCTGTGCTCTCCTACCTGCGTGTCCGGCCAGTACTTGATCGTCTCATCGTGGAACGTGGGCATTTCGACCAAGTTGAATTTACATCTTCTCTGGAAAGTGAAGACAGCTTCGCTGTTCGAATTCAGGAATTTCTTGCCAGCATGAGAAACAAAACCTACAACGCTGGCCACAAGAATTTGCCCTTTCACATAGAAATCATGAAGGTGATTCGGATATCAGATGACGAGTACAATGCGTGGACGACATGGTACGAAGAGAAGAAGAAGGTCGATCCAAATTTTGTGCAGAAGTATAAACGAGCAATTAACAGACCACGAACAGATGAAGAATTACTCAGTGAAGAAGCTTTGATATTTAAGGCCGCGACTCAATCCGCCATTAAGAACCTCAAAATTTTTCCGATCGATGATTCAAATTCGACTGTAGATTGTCTGGTCTGCTTGGAAGAGTTGAAGCTGGGATCAGAAGCCATTTGCTTGCCTTGCTCCCATGTCTTTCACGGCAACTGCATTGTAAAGTGGCTTCAAGAGAGTAATATGTGTCCATTGTGTCGGTTGGAAACAATTTAGTCGAACACAACTCAATATATATGGAATATTCGTCTTGAAAAATAATGCAAACATGTGAAGATTGAATTTTGTAATTATTTTTATCACTAGATTCTATGAATTTTCTATATCAAAGATTCAAGCCGTACATCCGTATTACGTAAAGGTTTAGGGATAGATTTATTTCTGGTTTCTATAAAAATTTGATCTTCATTAAAAAATTTAAATGTGACCCTAATTATTATATTTTCTCATATCCAAGTAAATTAGATAAATATTAATAAAGATATGATTGATTATTATTTTGAAAAATAATCTGAATGTTTTCTTGATAGAAGGAAATTCTAATTGGTATCTATCGGATCCCTAACCTAACTAATATAAAACATGTATAATACCATTAGTTGAAGGGTTTTTTTTTTTTACATTAATAGGCATATGTTAGAAGACTTTCATACAAAACAATTCAGAGATGAAAGAATAAGGGTAGTTCAAATCAAAGTATTATTTTTATACAATTACTTGAATAATCATGACTAAGCCTAAAGATACGTATTTTAGTTTTTTCCGATGTAAGCTATATTTTGGTTCATATCTCTTTTAAATTTCTATCATGTGGTATCAGAGCCTTCTTTAACCTTGTTGTTTGGTTTGCATATGTCTTATGGCTTCTAATTACATTTCTTCATGTAGTGTTAATGTTAATTATCAAATCAAGACTTGATTTTTTATTTTATTGAAAAAATATTTTGAGCTTTAGTCGCATGTAATTCTTTTGTTTTCAAGACTTGATTCTTTTGCTAATTTTTTATTCAGTTTCGTTGAAGTTTTCAATGAAGATAATGCTTTTTACTGAAGATTTTACTCTTTTTTTTCTTATTAGGAGTTGCCACATAAAAAATTTGATTTTTTTTAGTCTCTGTTTGATTTCTGTGAAGTCTTATTCTTTGCCTTCAAAGAAAGTAATTTTTTGTTGTCAATCAGACAACAAATTAGATTTACAAATTGGTTTTGTATCATGCGATAATTTACAAGTTGATGAATTGGTTATGGTCTTTGAACATCTTTAATACTTAATTACAAAAAATGATATTTGTCAATTTGGGTGGCTTCAATTCTATAACGTAAAGTTTAAATTTTTGGATACAAGTTTATGCCATTTTTTTTTTTTTTACAGATTTAGGATAAGGATATTTTATTCCTTTTATTAAAGCCTTAAACTTTTAGGGCATTAAGATTTTTTTAAATAGTACCTCTTTAAAGTCTCTTTCAATTGAGGACATTGATTTATTTCAGTTTTAATTCAATGACATTATTTAGTATATTTTTGGATTGTACTTTTTAAAAAAAGGTCTTGGAATTAAATATATTATGGTTAAAACTCATATCCCTATGCGATTTCGTGCAAATCAGCATATAGTTATGCCGATTTTTAAATAATTATTTGTGATGTCATTAATAAAATTTTATTAGTATAAGCTATTTAGGAGTAGTCAAAGCATCTTACACTACAAGAAAAAACACGATTAGCGACGAAAATTCGGCTGTAAATTTTACGACTATATAGCAGGCAATTATTGACTGATGCTATATTTTGACCAAAGATAGAAATTTGTAAGCCCTAATTGCAAATCATGTTGTTTTGATTAATGATAAACATTGATAAGTGTAATGTCCTACGGAAATAATATTGATTAATCTTGATATGGACTAATATGCTTGTATGATGTGTGATAGAATTTTTGGATTGAGAAAAATGCAAGTCTCATTGCCTTGAAGCTACAATGCAAAAACAACTCAAATATATCAAAGTGATTTAAGATTGAAGAGTTTATTCAAGATGATTGAAGGCTTTGAAGACATGAAGTGTAGGTTACATGTGCTTAATAGGTAAACTTTGTAAACCTTACACTTTAAAGTCTTGGAATCTATGAGTTGCATTTGAGAGTACAAAACTTGATTTTTAAACTTACAATGATTTTGAATTTACTTGAATTACCAAGTTTTCATCAATGATTTTTGCACTTAAAAGGTCTTTAATGACTTATCTTTGAGGCTAGAATATTTTCTAACTTATTTGAATTCATTTGAATATGTTTAGACAAAGTTTGAAAAATTTGGATGCAAGTTTGGATATAGGATGAAAATTTGGACGTCCAAATTTTATCTATAATGTGAACAGTAACTACTGTTTTTCTAGAGTGCTAAATTTGATTGTCCGAATTTTGAACAGTAATAGTGAACAGTAATATTGTTTCGATGAATAGAAATTTCTAGAAAAATTCAGATGCAAGTTCGGACACGAAATGTCAAATTCGGTTATCCGAATTTTATTGTTACTAACTGTTTTTGAAAGACCTAAGAGGGAGGGGGGTGAATTAGGTCTTTGGCTAATTTTTGAAAATTGTTTCAGTTTACAAGTTTAGCTAGAACAGATTATGTGTACTTGTTTCAATGAGAGAATATATAAATCAATATCAAATCAATAAACACAAGCAATTTATAGTGGTTTGATCTTTTCAAGATCTACGTCCACTACCTTGAGTCTACACTCAAGAATTTCAATCAATCTACTATATGCTCAAGTTCAACAATTACATAAGAGGCTCACCACACAATGGTTTTACACTCACAACCTCTTTTGCAATTCTACAAACAAGGTTTACCACATACCAAAGGATTTTATATCTACAAACAACCTTGAAGCAATGTCTTAAGGATCACCCTTCTAAAGGATTTTATGGTTATAAGAAAACCTTGTAATGAGCTAGTAGAAAACACAATTAAATGAAGAAAGGAGAATGAATAAAATGTTACCACTTTCTTGGTAGATGATTACACAATGTAGCAGCTTTTCACTTTGATGTCTTTGAAATCTTGAATGATCAATTGAAAGCACAAGACAAAAGAGAGCTTTGATGTTTACTAAAGAGTTTGGGATGTTAAGATTTCTCAGAGATTCAAAACTTATAAAAATTCTTGATTTTATAGCTTTAATAGATTTCTAAAATCAGTTCCAACAGTTATAAAATGGCTAGTAACGGCTAGTTTCAGAGAAGTTCGGACGTCCAAACTTTCTCCTATGCATCCGAACTTTCGTTCGAACTTTACTGTGTCAAGTTGTTTGGAAAAGTTCGGACGTCTGAACTTTTCCTTATGCGTCCGAACATTCGTCTGAATTCCTCTGGAAAAATAGTAATCATGATATCAGAGAAATTTTGGACGTCCGAACTTTACTCCATGCATTGATCTAGCCATCTCTTGTAAGGTTCTATCTTTTCTTTCAACACCACCATTTTGTTGGGGGTGTTTTACCATCTAAAAAATTATGAGTTATACAATATTCTTCACAAAATTTTGTAAAGTCTTGATTGCAAAATTCTCTTCCATTGTCACTTCTAATAGAAATCAGTTTATACTCAAAAGAGATTTGAATCTTTTTGAAAAGTTTTGCAAATTCATGAAACGTTTCATCCTTTTGAGCTAAGAACATCACCCATGTAAATCTAGAGAAATAATCAACAATCACATAAGCATATCTTTTACCACCAAGACTAGTGGTCCTCATTGGTCCAAACAAGTCCATTTGAACAAGTTCAGGATGTTTTGAGGTAGAAACTATTTTTTTTTTTGGTTTAAATGATTATTAGCCCTAAGGGCAAATCATGTAGTTTTGATTAATAACAAATATTGATGAGTACTAATATGTTTATATATTGTGTGATAGGATTTGTGAACTAAGAAGTATGGAGTCTCATTGCCTTCAAGCCAAAGTGCAAGAACAACCTCAATAAGCCATGAAGTCTTATGAAGGTTATTCAAAGATGAACTCAAGGCATTGAAGACTTGAAGTGTAGAGTATTTATGCTAATAGGTAAATTTTTATGTAAACTCTACACTTGTATGTCTTGGAGTCTATTGAATGCATAAGAGAGCATAAAATAGACTTCTTAATTTTAAATGGCTTGGAATGAACTTTTTGATCAATGTGGTTTTGTATCTTAAAAGATTTTGAGTAAACTTTACATGATCAAAGAAATTTGATTATGGTTTCCAAGCTTATATATGTTTAAATATGTTATCTATACTTATAAAATGTTTTCAAACTTATTGAAGTTAAGTCTCAAATGATTTTTCAAAGTTTGAAAATACTTCCAAAAAATTCGGTCGTCTGATTTTTCTAGCAAAAATGGATATTGCTTTTCTAGAGAATTCGGACGAAGATTCGGTCGCATGAAGAAAAATTTGGTCGTCCGAATTTCTATCTTCAGCATGGTTACTGTTTTTTCAGAAAAATTCGGACGAAGATTCAGAATGAGTAACAGCAACGTCTGAAAAATTCGGTCATCTGAATTTTCTGAAATTAGCCGTTACTAGCCGTTTTATGGCTGTTAAAACTGATTTTCAAATTCTATAAAAGCTAGAAACTTGAAATATTTTGTATGTTTTGAATCTAAGTGAACTCTAAGCATTCCAAAGTCTTTATCAAACATTTCTTGAGCTCTCTTGTGTCTTGTGCATTCAATTGATCAATCCAAAAACATCAGTGTGAAGGTGGAATTTTGTGTAAAACATCTACCAACAAGTGGTAACATCTACACACTCTTTTCTTCTTATCAAATTATGTTTTTCTACTAGCTCTTGCAAGATTATCTTAATAACATAAAACCCTTTAGTTAAGGGTAATCCTTGAAGTTGTGATTCAAGGTTGTTTGTAGATATAAAACCATTGTGTGGTGAGCCTTGTTTGTAAAAGTTACTAGAAGAGGTTGTGAGTGTAAAACCATAGTGTGGTGAGCCTCTCATGTAATTTGTGACCTTGAGCATATAGTAGATTGGTTGAAATTCTTAAGCATAGGCTTAAGGTAGTGGACGTAAATCTTGACGATCGAACCACTATAAATTGCTTAAGTTCTGTGCTCTTACATTCCTTATTGCTTTGCTATCAACTGTCTTTAACTTGATATATAGAATTTGTTCTTTGCTTAGATTAATAAAAGGTTTTTGTTTGCGAAAATTAGCTAAATACATATTTCACCCCCTCTTAGGTATTTCAGTTGGTATCAAAGCAGGAACTTCTTTGTGTGGTTTTACAACCTAGAAGTTAAAGATCTTGCTAATATCTCAAATTTACCTTATCAAGAAGGATCTTCCACAAATAGACCACCTTTGTTTGATGGAACAAATTATACTTTTTGGAAATCTAGAGTTAAGATATACATTTGTTCTATCAATTTTGATTTGTGGAATATTATTGAAAAATGTCCTTATGTTCCTATGAAAATGAAAGCAGATGGTGTGACCTTAGAGCCAAAATCTACTGATGAATTTGATGAGCATGATTCAAAGAAAATTACTTTAAATTATCAAGCCATGAACATCTTGAGTTGTGCTTTAGATGTTACTGAATATAATAGAGTTAGTGGTTGTGACTCTGCTCATGATATGTGGAGATTACTCCAAATAACTCATGAAGGCACAAATCAAGTTAAAGAATCTAAACTTGCTATGCTTGTTAGAGATTATGAACTGTTTACCATGAAACAAGGTGAAAATGTTAGTGATATGTTTACTCGGTTTACTAACATTTTTAATGGCCTAAAAGCTTATGGTAAAAGTTATACTATGGGAGAGCAAAACAAGAAGATTTTGGATGCTCTACCAAAATCTTGGCAACCGAAGACACTTGCTATTGAGGAATCTAAGGATTTAAAAACTCTTCCACTTGAAGAGCTTATTGGATCTCTGCTCACACATGAAATGAAGAGGAAGAGATTAAATGACAAAAAAGATGAAGAAAAGGAGTTGTACTCAAGGCTTCTAATCATTTGAGTGAACAAGAAAAATCTTCAAGTGATGAAGAAGAATGTAGCAGTGTTGAAGAGGAAATTACTATGGCAGTTAGGAAGTTCAAGAGATTCTACAAAAAGGAGTTTCTCAAAAAAGAGAGAAAGCCAACCAAGAAGAGTGGACAGTCTTCTTCATTCAAACCTCAATGTTTTGAATGCAAGAGTACAGATCGTCTTGTTACTGATTTTCCCAGAGTTTTGGAAAGGGAAAGAGACAGTAAGAACAAAAAGAAATCTGCCAAGAAAGGAAAAAGACTGGCTGGAACATGGAATCAACAAGAAAGCGAAGATGACAATGAAAGAAAGGCCAACATATGTTTTATGGCTATTGATGATGAGGTACATTCTTCTCCCTCTATTTCTAATCTTTATGATGATGATGTTGATCCTAGTGAATTGCTTATAGAAATGTATGAAGAGTTGAAAAAGGCTTCAAAAAGAAATAAAGATGTGAAATCAAAAACAAATGATTTGTCAAATGAGAATTCAAATTTATGTGCTGAAAATGATAAACTTCTTGAGACCATTAATTGTCTTAATATTGAAAAAGAAGTTTTAAATGCAACCATACAAAACACATCTTTTGAAAACAAAGAGCTTTGCATAAAAGTTACTTCTCTTAAAAAAATGCTCATTGATCATGAATTTTGAAAAGAAAAGTTAATGATCTTACTTCATGCATTGAAAAATTTACAAATGGAAGAGAAAATTTAAATAAATTACTTGGTTATCAAAGATCTTCATTTGCAAAACATGGTATTGGTTTTTCTCATGATAGATATATTCCAAAGTATAAAAACGCTTTTGTTAAATAAACTTTTAATTCTAGGTCTCATATTTGTTGTACATATTGTGGCAAGCATGGACACAAGGTTTCTAGATGTTTTGTAAAAGGAAAGATAGAAAATGGTGTTAAGACTATTTGGAAAGTCAAAGGAACTATCACTAACCCCATTGGACCCAAGAAAATATGGGTAGCAAAAATCACTATTTCTAATTTGGTGTAGGTTCAATTTGCTTCAAGATCAAGTGCCACAAAATGGTTTCTTGGCAGTGGATGCTCAAGACACGTGACAGGAAATGCCTCACTTGTTAGTGAGCTTCAACCAACAAGTGAAGGTTTTATCACATTTGGTGATAAGAAGAAAGGAAAGATTCTTGGAATAGGTAATATTGGTAAAGGTTCCTCTCCTCTCATTAAGCAAGTATTACTTATTGATGGTTTGAAGTATAATTTACTTAACATTAGTCAATTATGTGACAATGGATGTAAAGTAGAATTTAAATGTGATACCTGCACTATTTTTGATAGTGCAAGTAGCAAAACCATCTTTGTTGCTAAAAGAGTTGGAAATGTATATGTGTCATATCTTGATGAACTTATTACTAATGATATAAAATGTCTTGCCATTCATGATAATGATGGATTTTTGTGGCATAGAAGATTAGGACATGTGAGCATGGATTTATTGAACAAACTTTCTACACAAGAGCAAGTTAGAGGATTACCTAAAATGCATTTTGATAAAACACGTCTTTGTGATGCTTGTCAATATGGAAAACAATCAAAAATATTTTTTAAACAAAAAAAAAAATAGTTTCTACTTCAAAACCTCTTGAACTTGTTCACATGGACTTATTCGGACCAATGAGAACTACTAGTCTTGGGGGTAAAAGATATGTTTATGTGATTGTGGATGATTTTTCAAGATTTACTTGGGTGCTTTTCCTAGCCCAAAAGGATGAAACATTTCATGAATTTGCAAAACTTTTCAAAAAGGTTCAAACATCTCTTGAATATAAACTGATAATTTTTGGCAGTAGAATAATTTTGTGATGAGTATGGTATAACTGATAATTTTTCTACTGCCAAAACACCTCAACAAAATGGTGTTGTTGAGAGGAAAAACAGAACTTTACAAGAGATGGCTAGATCAATGCTTTGTGAAAATTCTTTGCCAAAATACTTTTGGGCTAAAGCTGTAAATACTGCTTGCTATGTAATGAATAGAGTTTTATTAAGACCTTTCTTAAAAAAAACACCTTTTTAACTTCTATTTGATAAAACTCCTTCAATTGTCTATTTTAAAGTTTTTGGTTGTAAATATTTTATCTTAAACACTAGTGATAATCTTGGTAAGTTTGACAGAAAATCTGATGAAGGTATATTTCTTGGCTATACTTCAAATAAAAAGTCATATAGAGTCTATAATAAAAGAACATTATGTGTTGAAGAAACCAAACATGTAACCTTTGATGAATCTAACATTTACCTTCAAAGAAGAAGTAAGATGATGCAGGTTCCTCAATGGTTGAAAATCAAACTTATCATCAAGTACCTACTTTGGAAGAACATGCCAAGGAAGAAGAAATAATGGAGCAAGAACAAGATGGTCAACCAAGTAATGATCAAGAACTTCCAAAGGATCTAACATATGCAAGGGGCTATCCTAAGGAGCAAATCATTGGTGATGTCTCCCAAGGAGTCAAAACAAGGTGGTACTTTATTGATAATTTTGCCCTTTTATCTCATATTGAACCTAAAAATATTGATGATGCCTTGTGTGATAATTTTTGGATCATTGCTATGGAAGAAGAGTTAAATCAGTTTGAAAGAAATAAAGTTTGGACTCTTGTTCCAAGGCCTAGTGATCATTCCATTATCGGTACAAAATGGGTTTTTAGGAATAAATTAAATGCACTAGGAGAAGTTGTTAGAAATAAGGCTAGACTTGTTGCTCAAGGGTTCAACCAAGAAGAAGGCATTGATTATGATGAGACTTTTGCTCCAGTGGCCAGATTAGAGTCTATAAGAATGCTTTTGGCATTTGCTTGCTTTAAAGATTTTAAATTATTTCAAATGGATGTCAAAAGTGCTTTTCTAAATTGTTTTATTGAAGAAGAGGTTTATGTAGAACAACCTTCTGGTTTTATTCATGAAAATTTTCCAAATCATGTGTTTAAATTAACAAAAGCTCTATATAGATTGAAACAAGCTGCAAGAGTTTGGTATGAAAGATTGAGTTGTTTTCTTCTGTCAAAAGGTTTTGCAAAAGGAAAAGTGGACACAACTCTCTTTATAAGAACATCTAATAATGATGATATTTTACTTGTGCAAATTTATATTGATGTTATTATCTTTGGTGCTACTAACACATTTCTTTGTGAGGAATTTGCCAAATCTATGCAAAATGAATTTGAAATGAGCATGATGGGAGAACTGAATTTCTTTCTTGGGTTGCAAATTAAGCAAACCAAAGATGGAGTTTTCATCAATCAAGCAAGATATACCGAGAAGCTCCTGAAAAGATTTGGAATGGATCAAGCAAAAGGAATAGGTACTCCAATGAGCTCTTCAACTAAACTTGACAAAGATGAAAAAGGTAAAACTGTTGATGAGAAATCCTATAGAGGTATGATTGGAAGTTTACTCTATCTCACAGCAAGTAGACCAGATATTATGTTTGTTGTGTGCTTATGTGCTAGAATCTTGCACTAAAGAATCTCATCTAATTTCTGTTAAACGTATCTTTCGTTATTTAATCGATACTCATGATTATGGTCTTTGGTTTTCAAAATCTACATCTTTTGAGCTTGTTGGATATTCATATGTTGATTATGTTGGGTGCAAGGTTGAACGTAAAAGTACAAATGGTCATTGTCAGTTTCTTGGTAGTTGCCTTGTGTCTTGGTATAGTAAAAAGTAAGCTTGGGTGTTATTATCTACTGCTGAAGCTGAATGCATAGATGCAGGTAGTTGTTGTGCACAATTGTTATGGATGCAGCATACATTACTTGATTATGGTCTTAAATTCAATTGTGTGCCTATACTATGTGATAATACTAGTGCTATCAACTTGAGCATAAATCCCATAAACATTCTAGAAATAGAGATTAAGCATCATTGTATTCGTGATCATGTGGCTAAAAAGGATATATGTTTGGAATATATAAGTACAAATGATCAAATTACTGATATATTTACAAAGCCTTTAGTTGAGGAAAGGTTTAATCACCTAAAAAGGCTCTTAGGAATTTCTAAATTCAATTACTAATGTGTTTGTTGAAGTTTTGTGAAAACAGAAAGTTTCGGACGCAGAATTTGGAAGCAATATAGAAAATTCGGTCGGTCGATCGAATTTTCTGAGTTAAAGAGACAGAAACTTTCGATGGAAAATTAGGACACACTACAGAAAATTCAGACGCAGATCTAAAAAATTGGCCGTTCAAATTTTGCAGATATAGTGATTTAAATAAGAATCAAACGGTTTCCTTGACATTTCAACTTCCGAATTTCTCTCCCATTTTAAATCCACTCATACCCATTCACGTCCAAATCCAAATCTCTCAAAGATTTCACCATATTTACTTCGATTTGTCTTCATTTTTGAATTCCAAGCCCTAGATTTATTCTAAAACTCACTAGTTTTCACACATTCACATCATGGTGGGAACAAAGAGGCCAAATGTTGAAAAAGGGAAAGGGAAAGTAAAGGAAGGAGATGGAGGCTCAATCATCAATCAACCAGGAAAAGTTCGAATTCCTCAAACATTGTCTGGAGTTAACAGGTATGTTTCAATCAAAGCTACTCACGAATTTGATGAATGGAACAAAAATAACAGAAAAATTATCCCTGGTTATAAGGTGGATGTTGATAAACTGTCAAATATGGATAATGTTCTGTCATTCTTTGGTGATATTGGTTGGAGTAGCTTATTATTCATTGATGAAGAATTCTATCCCACCCTCATATATGAATTCTATGCAAACCTCAAGGAAGAAAGAACTGAACTGGTAGGAGATGATTTGATTCAATGGTATTCATCTAGAGTATCCCAAGTGGACCTTGAATTTAGTGATACTTTGATTAACAGAATTTGTGGAGTAGGTGATGGTGGAGCAAGATATTACTCACCTTCCATGCATTGTTATAATCGTGAACTCTTCACAAATGAAAGATTTGAAGAGACATTCACTAATGGGAGGGAATTTAGGTCCATTAAAGAGAGGGAAATCAGGAACTTAGATGCTAGAGGTAGAGTATTGCATCACATGGTTACTACTACGATTGTTCCAAACTTTGGGCATAAGTCATATGTTGGTAATATGCACATGGTAATTATGTTAGCCCTGCATGAATATAGGATATTGAATTTTGGATATATAGCCTTGAAGCATATGATCACTGCAAGAAAAACTGTAACCAAGGCATTCCCATTTGGAAGGATGATGACAAGGATTTTTAAGCATTTTCGGGTTAAACTTCTAGGGAGAGGGCAAGCATTTAAGAGTGGGGAGATTTATACTAATGAAACTCTTAAGAGAATACAATAAGTTCTTGATGATGATGGTATATGGAGAACTAAAAGAGATACCACTCTAAGGAGAGAGGAGATTAAAGAAGGTGAAGAAACTGAGGAAGAAGAAAATGAAGAAGAAACTCTTGCTAGAGAGATGAAGACAAAGAGAAAGCATGATACCTCAAGTGAGGGAGAGCAACCTCCCACAAAAAGAAGATTATTTGAAGAATTCCCTCAACCAAATGTTGAGACTGATCCAAGAAGTGAAGAAGTAACTAGAGGTGACACCAAGTAGCTAAGGTATTCCAAGAAGCCTTGAATAATCATGTCAAGGAAATGGAGATGTATAAGTTCTTCGAATCCTTTGCTCCAATGGTTCTTAGAAAACTGGATGGATTAGAGAGTAGAGTGAAGAATATTGAAGAAATTCTAATAAGGAATACACAAAGTGGTGAAGGACCCTCTAGGAATCAAGATAAAGATGAGGATGATGAAGATAAGAAAGGAAAGACAGAAGATGAAGATGATGACAATGATGATGGAGATGGTGATCAAGGAGGCAATGAAGAGAATGTGGCAAGGCAAGAAGAAGAAGAAAGTGAACCAGTTCATGAAGAGCCTCAAGAAGAAGGAAGTGAGCCCCAAGAAGGTGGAAGTCAAATAAAAAAAGCAAACATTATCTCACCTTCAATAATATCCTTCAGCCAAGGAAGAGTAAAGCATTTGGCTATCAAGAAAGGATTTAGCAAAGCTTCTCTATCAACTTCACAAGACTAAGCATTTCTTCATTCTCATCCTTTTTACTGCTTTTACTTACTTATTTGTACTAAGCTTTATCTTATATGTTTTAAATACTCATCTATGCTATTTGTTTTTATGCTACATTTGGTGTAATAGTCAAGTTCAATGATGAAATCCCAGTGATGAGAGCTTCATTTAAAATGTTATATATGCTACATTAATTAGCCTCATTTTCTTTGATCCCATTTTTTGAGTAATGACAAAAGGGGAAGAAAATTGGGATGACAAAATGTACTACTTGTGTGGGATGACAAAATGTACTACTTGTGTTTGTTTGTGGTTTATTATGATTATGCTAGGACTGCTTATATGACTTAAAGTTTGGATGCATAAGTTTTATGGTTTTGAAAAGATAAACTAAGTACTTTTGTGGTCATACATATTTACTTTTGAATGCAAAATTACCTTTTCAAACCTGTTGCCAAAAATTTGAACTAAAATTTCGGATGCATCCATATTTTGTTGCCAAAATGTGCTCCTTTGTTGTTCAAATTAATTCAAATATATTTTAATCTCTCATAATATGTTTGAACAATATTAGGAAATCTTGTTTACAGATTTTAAAGCTTTTATTTATCTTATTTTAAAGTTTGGACTTGCTATGCTAAAATTCGGATGCATGATATCTATAGTCCAAATGTGTTGAAAAATGAGCACAATCTAAGGGGGGGCTTTGTTAAATTTTTACAACCTTAAAACCTCTCTTAGAAGCTTTTCTAAATGCTTAAATGATTGTTTATTCAATCCTAGTAGTTGGAAGGAAGGAGGTTAATGGAGGTTGGTTGGGTAATTGGCTCATATTGAGCCTTTTATATGTCATTGTGTTAAATTGATTATTTCTATCATTGACATCAATACTTCTTTGTGCTACATTGTTTAAATCCATCACATTTTGCATCAAAGTTTGTCATCATCAAAAAATGAGAGATTATTATCCCAAAGGGTAAATCATGTAGTTTTGATTAATGACAAATATTGATGAGGACTAATATGTTTATATATTATGTGATAGGATTTGTGAACTAAGAAGTATAGAGTCTCATTGCCTTCAAGCCAAAGTGCAAGAACAACCTCAATAAGCCATGAAGTCTTATGAAGGTTATTCAAGGATGAACTCAATGCATTGAAGACTTGAAGTGTAGAGTATTTATGCTAATAGGTAAATTTTTATGTAAACTCTACACTTGTATGTCTTGGAGTCTATTGAATGCATAAGAGAGTATAAAATAGGTTTCTTAATTTTAAATGGCTTAGAATGAACTTTTTGATGAACGTGCTTTTGTATCTTAAACGATTTTGAGTAAACTTTGCATGATCAAAGAAATTTGATTATAGTTTTCAAGCTTATATATGTTTAAATATGTTATCTATACATATAAAATATTTTTAAACTTATTGAAGTTAAGTCTCAAATGATTTTACAAAATTTGAAAATACTTCTGAAAAAATCGGTCGTCTAATTTTTCTAGCAAAAATGGTTACTGCTTTTTCGGAGAAATTCGAACGAAGATTCGGTCGCATGAAGAAAAATTCGGTCGTTCGAATTTTTATCTTCAGCATGGTTACTGTTTTTTCAGAAAAATTCTGACGGAGATTCGAACGTAGTGAAAAAATTCGGTCGTCCGAATTTTTCCAGAATGAGTAACAGCAACGTCTGAAAAATTCGGATGCAAAATTCGGTCATCCGAATTTTCTGAAATTAGTCGTTACTAGCCGTTTTATGGCTGTTAAAACTGATTTTCAAATTCTATAAAAGCTAGAAACTTGAAATATTTTGTATGTTTTGAATCTAAGTGAACTCTAAGCATTCCAAAGTCTTTATCAAACATTTCTTGAGCTCTCTTGTGTCTTGTGTATTCAATTGATCAATCCAAAAACATCAAAGTGTGAAGGTGGAATTTTGTATAAAACATCTACCAACAAGTGGTAACATCTACACACTCTTTTCTTCTTATCAAATTATGTTTTTCTACTAGCTCTTGCAAGGTTATCTTAATAACATAAAACCCTTTAGTTAAGGGTGATCCTTGAAGTTGTGATTCAAGGTTGTTTGTAGATATAAAACCATTGTGTGGTGAGCCTTATTTGTAAAAGTTACTAGAAGAGGTTGTGAGTGTAAAACCATAGTGTGGTGAGCCTCTCATGTAATTTGTGACCTTGAGCATATAGTAGATTGGTTGAAATCCTTAAGCATAGGCTTAAGGTAGTGGACGTAGATCTTGACGATCGAACCACTATAAATTGCTTGAGTTCTATGCTCTTACATTCCTTATTGCTTTGCTATCAACTGTCTTTAACTTGATATATAGAATTTGTTCTTTGCTTAGATTAATAAAAGGTTTTTGTTTGCAAAAATTAGCTAAATACATATTTCACCCCCTCTTAGGTATTTCGAAGATGTTTGAGATTGTTTTCCATATTGACAAGTTTTATCAAAATGCAAGTTTAGGTAATGCTCTAACTAGCTCTTGTATGGAAAGTTTATTTAATAAATACATGCTCACATGACCTAATCTTCTATGCCATAAATATCCATCATTATCATGAATGGCAAGGCACTTTATATAGTTTGTGATAAGTTCATCAAGACGTAATACATATACATTTCCAAATCTATTAGGTACAAAGATGGTTTTGCTACTTGCACTATCAAGAATAGTACAGGTGTCATATTTAAATTCTACTTTACATCCATTATTATATAGTTGACTAATGTTAAGTAAATTATACTTTAAACCATCAATAAGTAATACTTGCTTAATAAGAGGGAAAGAACCTTTACCAATGTTACCTATTCCAAGTATTTTTCCTTTTTTCTTATCACCAAATGTGACAAAACCTTCACTTGGTGCTTGAACCTCACTAACAAGTGAGGCATTTCCTGTCATGTGTCTTGAACAGCCACTGTCAAGAAACCACTTTGTGGCACTTAATCTTGAAGCAAAACGAACCTACACCAAATTTGAGAAAGTGACTTTTGGTACCCACATTTTCTTGGGTCCAAGGGGGTTAGTGAAAGTTCCTTTAACTCTCCAAATAGTTTTAACACCATTTTCTATTTTTCTTTTCACATAACATTTTGACACTTTGTGTCCATGCTTGCCACAATATGTACAATATGTATGAGGTATAGAATTAAAAGTTCTTTAGCTAAGCAATTTTTATATTTTGGAGCATAACCTTCATGAGTGACCAAGACCATGTTTTATATATGAAGATCTTTGATAACCAAGTAATTTATTTAAATTTTCTCTTCCATTTGTAAATTTTTCAATGCATAATGTAAGATCATTAACTTTCTTTTTCAATATCTCATAATCATTAAGCTTTGTTTCAAGAGAAATAACTTTTGTGCAAATCTTTTTATTTTCAAAAGATATTTTTTGTATGGTTACATTTAAAACTTCTTTTTCAATGTTTAGGCAATTAATAGTCTCAAGAAATTTCCCATTTTTAACACATAACTTTGAATTCTCATTTAATAACTCATTGATTTTTGTTTTCATTTCTTTATTCCTTTTAGAAGTATTTTTCAGTTCTTCATACATTTCAACAAGTAAATCACTAGGATCAACATCATCATCATAGCAATTAGAAATGGAAGATGTAGATTGTACCTCATCATCAATTGCCATAAAGAGATCTTGGTAGATGATTACACAATGTATCACCTTTTCACTTTGATGTCTTTGAAATCTTGAATGATCAATTGAAAGCACAAGACAAAAGAGAGCTTTGATGTTGGCTAAAGAGTTTGGAATGTTAAGATTTCTCAGAGATTCAAAACTTACAAAAATTCTTGAGTTTATAGCTTTTATAGATTTTAAAAATCTGTTTCATCATGCAAGAAAGCGCAAGGATATATGGTGCAAAATGTAAGTTTACAAATGAATGCGATGATCCAGGGCCTATGAGTACTTTAGCTTGATGAGAAAAGATCTATAACGTACCTTCTACGATATTTTCCTCATCTTCTATTGGTTGACCATCTAATGCCCACACTCTGGCCTTTACTTTTGGCTTGTTATTCTTTTGCTCCATAATTCCTCATGTAGTAGGTAAACGTCTAGCTCTTTTTGGCTCCTCAACAAGTACTGGTCTCACCTCCAGACATTGTGCAATTTGGTGTCCTGTTTTGTCACACCGATAACACAAACCCATTCTTTTGTAACACTTATCAAAAGTATGCCCAACAAAATCACAGTAATTACAAGTTCCACTGTAAGTTCCCATTGTCATGGTTTGATAATTAGTCCGACCTCTCTTATTGTCCCTAACTTTCCATAATTCTTTTCCAGATCGTTTAACAAATTGTGAACTTGATATGGGGACAAGTTTCTTCTATGCTAGTGCTCGATCTGCCATCTCAGGTCGAGTGGCTGCCTCAACGGCTGCAGAAAATCCCATAGGCGGTAAAGGTGCTAAAGCTCTTTGCAGTTTCACTTGTAGTCCCTTCACAAATTGTCGAGTCTTATTTTTCTCAATATCTATTATTCTCAGATAGTACTTAGCCAATTGGTTAAACTTCGCTGTGTACTGGGCTGTTGTCATATCTCCTTATCGTAATTGTTGAAACTCATCTTCACGTTGTTCCCGAATCCAACACGGGATATATTCTTTCTTGAATTAAGTCAATCCAAGTCCATGTCTTACCTTTCATAGTACGAGCTTCAAACATTCTCAACCACCATTTACGAGCAGCTCCTCTTAGATAGAAAGCGGCAAAAGTCACTTTCCTAATATCATCATATCCCAAAGTATCATAGATATCCTTCAGTTGTTCCAATAACAGTTCAGCTTTAACTTCTTGCTTCGCCTCCCAAAAGAATTCTAGAGGTCAAAATTTTAGAAATCACTCAAAAAATTCATCTATTTCAAGTGTTGATACCTGTTCAATCCTTCAAGTTCCAATAGCTGTCTCCAAAAATGCAGTCATTCTAACCATAAACTGTTCAATTATATCGGCATCTGTCTGCTCTGGATAAGATAGCTACCCCTCAGATTGTTATGGATGTGTGTGTTGGGGAGTTTCATCTTGAGCCTCAACACTAAGCGTTGTTGAACGTGGTTGCGATGCTATTCTTATGCATATAGAATGCTTATAGCTAATGAAACATATAGCTACACTCAAATATATAAATAAAGCAACGAAAATAATAATTTATTCAAGATTACGTATCTAACATAATATCAATTGAGAAGGAATTATGTCCAAAAAGAACATTGTAATATATATACACTTATATTCACAAGTCAAAAATTGAGTTAGATACAAAATGTAGATGGCCTACTAGGTCATCTTACTCAAGGCATATAAAAAGCGTCATCAACGAACCGTTACACAATAAAATTTGGGATTCTATACAACCCCAAGTCCTACAGGACTATAGTCTTAAGTTAGACAAGTCTGCACAAACAGATACACATAGCAAAATAAATATATATACAGGTAGTCAAATAAAAGTCTCTAAGTAAGGATCGCGACTTACTAAGAATCCCGCTCGAGCTCTCAACTGCTCTCAAATCCCCAAAGACCAAGCTCCCATAGATATTATTGTCTCCTCAAACCATTGGCCCAAACTGTCGCGATCCTCAGTCACCTTCTCAATCTCACGTAAACGTACAACATGGGCTTCTATCATCCTATCTAGCTGCACCTCCAGCATATCGGCTCTAGTAACCTCATGCTCATTATCACAACTTAAAGAGTGTAACAAACGATCAGATCGCCTCAGTTCGCTTTCTAACTTTGAAATGCTCTCACTCTCTATCTGAATGCAGTGCTCATATAGCACACACTGAGGGCAAAAATAAGAAGTGGTCGGCTCAAGCAAGGGTGATAAAACCGAGAATAAAGAGGCTAATCTCACAGATGTAGAGAATGCTATAAGCATAATAGTAATAGGGTCAGTTGGAATGGGCAAATCTACAATCTGTCTCCACCGGCAGTCTCTCCCTCATCAGCATCCCCAACTGCCTCGACAGGCTCCGACTCCTCAACTGGCTCAGACTCCTTAACAGACTCAAGCTCTTCTACTGGCTCATGCTCCTCTATTGGCTCAGAAGGTAGCTCACTCGGATCCTTCTCCTCAACTGATCCTCCTAGCAAAGAGGCTCTCGTAGTAGGTTCATCCACCGACTCACCCTCATACACCTCTACCAAAGGTAACGCTAGTCTCGCTGGCACTTTCTCTCGGATAGAATATGATGAAGATGATGTCGTGCCTGCTTGATAGACCCATATATGGTCTCTACGTAATGCACTATCTCGCTCAGCCATATTGCTAACCTACAAAACAAATGCTTTCATCAGTACAAACCATAACCTCTATCTCCGAACTACTAGACCTATATCATAACTTTTACGGCTCGTCTAAGATCTACCAACTGTGATACCAACTGTGATACTCCCAACCCCTCCACTAGGTTCGACTGTGGCTGAGTAATGTACCAGCGTACCTCTCGGCATTGATATGTACAAGTACTTGCGTCTGGAGGAGAAATAAAAAAAAACTAAACATATATAATAAACAAAAATAACAACTAAAGTTTTTACATGCAAAAGTAGATCCTTAATACAATCTTTTCTCTTTCTAAAACTAGTGAAAGAGAAACAAAAGATACAATATCTCTCAAAAGTACTTATACCATACACATATCAAAAAATTTTCTCCAAGTTAAAGTTAAAAGTAAACATGAAGCTCACTGCTCAGTCTTTCTCCAAGTTATAGTTATAATTCATCTGAAATAAATATTAAAAATAAGTGTGAGCTAAAAAGCTCAGTGAGTTACATGTGTGCTTGTGATTGCAAAATGATATGGATATATGCAGATATATGGTAGTGTACAAATTCCTTGCTTGCAATTAAATATTCTTTTCATTTTAAATAAACATGCTCAAACTGATTGTGAATGTTGAGCCTAGCTGGAAAGACTGAGCAAATCTAGACATATCAGCATAGCGCATCAATCCAATTTCTCAAATATGAAAAATAATCAAATGTTGGTTCAACGGTAAATCTCGGCATCCCGTAGTCAATGACAGCCATACACTAGTACGAATTTTTGATTTCACAGACTACCTTATGCCTTCCCAAGCAGAAACTAGGCTAAGGATCTGGGGCACCTACCAGTCTAACTCTGGTGATCAACCTTAACATTGAGTCCCTCCTAACTCACTGTTAGGTGACCGCAGATAAATAGACGTAGTACCAGTTGGACCACGGCCTCCCTAACATAATACACCCTCTTCTAAGTGGATCCACAATCCATAGTACAAGGGACTAGCCACGTACAGTGCAATCCACTAACGTTTCATGTTCAAATCATATTCCAAGTCACATTATATCCAAATCATATCTGGACGGGATGGAGTTTTTATGCACCTTTTCAAACATAAAGGCCACTCAAGTAGCCATCCAAATGATTCCAAATTCATAACCAAATCCAATTCCAACATAGCTTCAAAATAACAACAGTCTGCCAGTCCAAACATGTAAATACAAGTTTTTCCAAATATGTCATTGAAGTGCACATGACTTTTCAAAAATACACAATAAAATATTTCCAATCAAATAAATACCTATTTGAAGCATCGCTTCGAAATATTTTTAATGCACAAGTAAAAACATATTATGGATAACCTCTCTAATTTAAAACATGCAATTAAAGTAATTTTCATGGAGCACCTCTCCAATTTAATTGACAAAAGGAAGTCAAGCCAAGAAGAAAAGAAATGAGCAACCCGTGAGAGCAATCAAGAGAAAAGAAAATAAAGAAAGAAAGGAAAGAAAATGGAAATGATAGTAAAAATCAAAGCAAAACAAAAAATATATATCTTGGAAGATTGAGTCGGTTACCGACTTGGGGAAGGGAAATATCAATTCAAGTGGCCAAGTGTCACTTGAGGGTTAATTCACATTTTATTTTTTTAGAAAGATTCAAAATATGTTAGAAGAAAATAAAAGTGTCTAATTTATTGGTGCCAAAATTACGTATTGTCACAAAATAGATACACATAAAATTTTTATAGGACGAGATGTTATATCATCACTATTCCCTTACAAATTTGTGAGGGATTAACGATGAAATATTGAATTTAAAATCATTTTTTTAAAAAAATTTCACTTATAATCCATTGTTAATCCCTCGCAAATTAGTGAGAGATTAGTGACGGAATAGTGACTTTTAAAATTAAAACATATTATCTTTTCTGTATTTTTTCTTCCATAGTTTCCTTTTTTTTTTTTGTCTCATGTTTCGTGGGTTACGTAGATCTATGAATAATCAATATTTCTTATATATGTATATAATAAATACTCATTTTGATTAAACATATGCTACGTTTTTTGTATGTTTGATATCACATACCTATAGTTCATACTTTAAATACCAATATATGTGTACATGATTATGATTTGGACAAGATATCTAACACTAATATTCATAACTTAGCCCCTATGAATAATATAATATATGGAAATAGTCATATCTATATATTAATAGAAGAAAAGATAATGAATGTAAAGTTAGATACTTTAGAATATAAGTAAAAATCAATTCAAAAAGGGTACTGTTGGACACCCAGTCACAAATTAAGGCTTAGATAAGTGAGGGCC
The DNA here is from genome assembly GCA_030512225.1 of Rauvolfia tetraphylla. Lineage (NCBI taxonomy): Eukaryota > Viridiplantae > Streptophyta > Magnoliopsida > Gentianales > Apocynaceae > Rauvolfia > Rauvolfia tetraphylla. The sequence goes on from JAJQKT010000062.1 coordinate 4,782,784, forward strand.
ACTTTATTTTTAAATTAGTATGAATTTGTTTTCTTTTTTTGCACGTAATTGCTAATCCCTCACAAATTAGCTACAGATTAGCAACAACCTTGCATATTTATGATGGATTAGCAATGATTACTTGGATGAAAATAAAAAAATACATACAAATTTAAAAATTAAATGTATTAATAATATAATTATTGTATAATATAAATAAATTATTAATATAATAATATATAAAATCCATCATATACTATAAATATATTATATGGTGAAGTAAATGCAGAAGTGACTTCGCCCAGTAGAGAAAGACATTCTCCAACTTTGCAACAATGTGGGGTTTGAATCCCACCCCTATCAAAATAAAGGATTTACGAGCATTATTGGTTCGCAATAAATTTGGATTGGGTTGACCCGATCCACTAGGCAGCACATGACCCAATAGGGTCTAAATGGGTTGCTAACTGGGATTCACAACAGATTAGCAATGGATATTAGCTATAAGATCTTAACTTCTAGGTTGTAAAACTACACAAAGAAGCCCTCGCTCTGATACCAATTGAAAGACCTAAGAGGGGGGTGAATTAGGTCTTTGGCTAATTTTCGAAAACTATTTCCCTTTATGAGTTTAGCTAGAGAAATTATGAATACTTGTTTCAATGAGAGAATAGTTAAATCAATGACAAAGTAATAAACAATCTAAGATCAATGAACATAAGCAATTTATAGTGATTCGATCACTTCAAGATCTACGTCCACTACCTTGAGTCTACACTCAAGAATTTCAATCAATCTACTGTATGCTCAAGTTCAACAATTATATAAAAGGCTCACCACACAATGGTTTAACACTCACAACCTCTTTTGCAATTATACAAACAAGGTTCACCCTACCAAAGGATTTTATATCTACAAATAACCTTGAATCAATGTCTCAAGGATCACCCTTTTCTAAAGGATTTTATGTTTACAAGAAAACCTTGTAATGAGCTAGTAGAAAGCAGAATTAAATGGAGAATGAAAAGATGTTACCACTTTCTTGGTCGATAATTACACAATGTTGTACCTCTTCACTTTTTGTCTTTGGAATCTTGAATGATCAATTGAAAACACAAGACAAAAGAGAGTTTTGATGTTTGCTAAAGATTTTGGAATGTTAAGATTTCTAAGAGATTCAAAACTTACAAAAATTCTTGAGTTTATGGCTTTTATAGATTTCAAAAATCAGTTTTAGCAGTCAGAAAATGACTAGTAATGGCTGGTTTTAGAGAAGTTTGGACGTCCGAACTTGCTTCTATGCATCCGAACGTTCATCTGAACTTTACTGTGACAAGTTGTTTGGAGACGTTCAGACGTCTAAACTTTTCCTTTTGCGTCTAAACATTTGTCCGAATTTCTCTGGAAAAACAGTTACAATGCTATCAGGAGAAATTTAGACGTACGAACTTTATCCTTTATGTCCGAACTTGAGTCTGAATTTCTCTGGAAGTACAGTAGCCATTTTCAAAGTTTGGACATCCGAATTTGCGTCCGAACTGATCAAACTTTGTCAAATCATTTGAAAATCAACCTTACTAACTTTGAAAATATTTTGTATAAATAGATAAGTCATTTAAACACTTTTAAACTCAAAAACCGTTACTAAAACACTTTGATCATACAAAGTTTACTCAAAATCGTTTTAGACTCAAAAGCATACTTGTTATTCAAAAGTTCATTCAAAGCCATTTAAGATTCAAAACAAGTTTTGTGCTCTCTTATGCATTCAACAGATTCCAAGACATACAAGTATAGGGTTTACAAAAGAATATACCTATTAAGCATATGTAACCAACATTTGAAGTCTTCAATGCCTTTAATCATTTTTGAACAAAACTCTTCAATCTTTAATCGCTTTGATATATTGGAGTTGTTCTTGCATTGTGGCTTCAAGGCAATAAAACTTTATACTTCTTAATCCAACAATCCTATCACAAAAATGACATAAAGATTACTCCTCATCAGTGTTTGTCATTAATCAAAACTTAATCAAAACCTCATGATTTGCCCTTAGGGCTAACAATTTTGTCAACATTAAGATAAGTTGACAAATTTAAGAATGTTCTTGAATGTCATTGTGGAAAATTTTTTTAGGTCATATGTTTAGCAGTATCCACAACATCTTAAGCATTTAATATATAAAGATAAATTTAATCTCATAAAGTTAAGAAATTAAATGATGACATTTAGAATAATTATAATTAATTCATTAAAATAATAATTTGGCCCTGTAGGGAGGTTGTTATTTTGATGAAATTAATTGAAATAAGATTGTAAAGTAGACATTTAGAAAATTATTGTATGCCCATAGGTATGGATGATTTGTCTTACTACTTTAGTTTAATTGTCTTGTTGTAAAGTATTTTGATAAATTCTATTTATGGTTGATAGTTTTAACACATTAAATGGAGAATTTAGAATTTATATTAGTTGATTCATTAATTGATAGTTTGAGATTCATAGCATCAATATGTCTTTATCCTTGGCTATTATATTTTTTTCATGATTACGGCTTGGAAAAATTATTATTTACAATTTCAATGTTATTTTGTGACATCCTTTGCAATGAAAATTTTGGACATGCACAATATAGTAGGAGTGTGTATAACTAAAGGATAAAGTTTGATTATTTGTTCCATTTGATTTTCAATTTTAAGACATTGTTGATATTTCTTTTTGGTCTATCTTCTTGTATGCTCATAATTATATGCATACTTATACTCAGATGAAGATGATTGGTTAATTGTTGAATCTTGACCACGTACGATAAGAAAAATAGAGAAAATATAAGACACATAAAATATTATTTGTGTCTTATGATAAAGGAAATATTTATACATTGGTCAATCATCTCAGTTAAAAAATAATAGTGTAGTTTAATTGTATTTTATATGAACATTATTAGAATGCTATAAAGAAACTTACCTTCATTTTTTGAATGACTCGTAAGGAAAATGATATCATTTTATAGTCTATTTTATGGAATATAATAACATAGAGAGAATTTATTTTGTAACATGTTTGCCAATTTTGTGGAGTATATTAAGAAAATAAAATTTATTTTTCATTAAAAGCATCCATTAGATTCGGATACATTTGGAGGAGTGGGGGCTTTATGATCAATTTTAAAATATTATTTTTGAAGAATATATTCCATGAGTTACTATTTTTTGGAATTTTCGAAGTTAAATCGCTTAAATCTGATTTTAATTTTTGAATTACGAAAATATTTTTTCAAATATTCAAGTCAGACCCACTCATATATTAGTTTTAATCTTGCACAATAATGTAATTGACATAAAGTATTATGCGATTATTTAGAGCTCATCCAATTTTTGACATATGTGTATAAGAGGTTGTAAAATACCTCCATAAAGATTACTAAATGAGGGAAGAAATCCATAAAGTATAGGATTGTTTAATTTTTAATAATTATTGGGATTGCATAGATAAGGCAAACCCTTCAAGATTATTAAAAATGTCAAATGAGTTCTGACTTTTCAGTGATCATAAGTATTTTTGAATATTTCTTATCTCACTTATTGATAATTATTCACAATAAGGTCTTTTATTATTATTGTTTGATAAAATTGAAGCACTTAATACTTCAGAAGGTTTCAAACTAAGGAGAAAGAAAGGAATAAAGACGAAAAGGAATATTCTATGATATTCTATTTATTTTCATCACAAAGTATATGGTGAGATTAAGAAATGGAACCATACTAGTGGCAATTTAAGTTATATTTACCTTTGGAAAAATTTTAGAACAATTTTTGTGTATTAGATGAGGTTTCTTTTGAGTTTTTTTTTTTACGATAATGTTTGGAAACCACATCTCTACGACTACACATATGAAAGTTTCTAACTGAGGCCAGGAATTTAAAACTCTTAATCAATGAAGTTGGATACAAATAATAAATTATTGTTTATTTGGGACTATATTTAACTTCAAAGGATTTAAATTTATTATCCATTTATACACTTCATGCAATTTTTCAAACTCGAAATGAGAATTTTTTAAGGGACCAAAAGAGAGTGAGAATGGTACTTTTGTCTCGTATAATGGAAATTTGTAATGGTTCTTTTAAAATTACCATGTTTAAGGAACCATATAAAGAGCAATTTGCTTTTTTATTTCCTCGATTCGTTAAAGGTTTCAAAAATAGTAGGAGTAGTTATAAGTTCTTTATGACTTTAGAGTTTTAATAATTTATGCTGATTGTAGACATTTAATATTTTAACTTTTTTGTTAGAATGTAAACAGTTCAATTATATTTTTCATAACTCATAAACAATTTTGACTCCATATTTTGGTACGATGCCATAAAGCAATTCTCTATTTGAGGTTGGATTTAAGTCTAAATCTTATTCAATTACTATAGTTAACCTCTATTAGTGTATACTAATATAGGTCATTATGGTTTATCTAGTAATGTTAGACATATTTCTCATGTTTTCATTTAAAGACATCTATTATCAAGATAACTTCTTTTAATTTTTAAGGAAGAATTCTGTTGGATTATTCATGATATTGTAATTCATTTTGATATAGAGTTACTTTTAATGGATATGAAAATGTGGTTTAATGAATCATATATAATGGAGAGGTATACATGTGCATGTATAAAGGTTTTCATAAGTTTTGATGTTATATAAAGTTATATAAAATGTTATTTATTACTCATGCTTATGTTAGTAATGCTTATCACATCTAAGATGATTATCTATTTGTTACAATACACTTGAATAAAGGAAAATCCAAGGATGTTATGATGGTATCATAGGCATAAAATTTGGCATATTGTTCGTTGATTTTGCTTTTAGTCAAATTTATTTTATTCAACTTCATTTTAAACAATTTATTTTGATAGTCGAATAAGCAACTCGATGAAAAGTTTTCTTTGTCAGTTTGAAGCAAGCGGCTATTAAGTTTATAGTTGTAGAGTTCAAATTTTAGTTTGCCGACTGATTTATTAGTCAACTCTTATGACTCAACTAGCACAAAAAGGTGTTGTTACACTAACATTATTTGTCTAGACATTTGAGTAATTTTACTCACATGACTATGTATATAATGTTAATATATAAACTTTTTATTCATATTAGATCCATAAGGTTGGACTCTGAAAGACTTATATTAAATTCATTCATAAAGTTTTGGGATTTGATTAGCAGATGTTTTACATTGTAATACATAGAAGGGAGTGTTCAACAAAAGAACATAACTGCTATAATTCTTATACTTCGTTTTTCGATTAAGTAGTCGTTACATAATCATATTACAATAAAGTAATTATAAAGCTTTCTTGGCCACACTTAGAGCTTTTTTAATCACTTATAAATGAATTTATCTGATTATAATATGTGAGCCAAGTGGAGAATGCAAGAATTTGATCTTCATTGAAAAACCTAAATGTAGCTTACATATTATAAGTAATTAGTATATTTTTTCTTATCTAAGTAAATTAGGTGAAGATTAATAAATATATGATTGGTTATGATTTTGAAAATAATTCAAATTTTTTCCTAATGGAAGGAAACTTTAATTAATATCCATCATATGAGGGTCTCTACCCTTACCTATATAAAATTTGTGTAACATCATCAGTTCAAGAATTTTTTTTCTAATGTTGATAGGTATAGGCTAAAATATTTCCATACAAAATAATTCAGAGATGGAAGAATCAAGACGGTTCAAATCGACGCATTATATTTGCATAATTATTTGAACAATCATAGCTAAGCCTAAAAATAGCAGTTTAGTTTGTTCTGCTGCAAGATATATTTTGGTTATGTTTCTACAAAATTTCTATCAGTTTCTACTAAAAATAGCAGTTTAATCCTTATCATTAATTGAGTAAAAGGAACCTCCAAAAGTATATGCTTCTTCGACCTGTTCTGCAGCTAGCATAGGGACCATCAACAGATATCATGCAGGTGATGTTCTAGCAGCTATGTCTAAGAAGTTGGTGCTTTTGCCAACGCCAAAACACGCTAAGGGAATGGGTTATCTTGGAGGGTATTAGGCTTCCAAAAAAAAAATGGGGTATACAGGTTTCGAGGTAGAGATTGATCGCAAAGGCCTTGCTGAAAGCATAAGGGATATTGGAGGCAATGATCTATCTTCTATAGGGCATGTTACTCAGCATATAAAAATTTTACTTTCACAACTTAGAAGTTCCATTTTATTTGTTGTAAATAGTAGTGTGAAAATGGGTTCTAGCCCCATCTGGCCAGTAATATAGATGGGTTTAGGTTTAGTCTCCCAAGCCTGTTTACAGGCTGAATTGACTCACTTAGATTTTTTTATTTTTTATTAAAAATATTATAAAAATAGAACGTATAACAATTTTGATATCAAATTTATCTACACTACACATTTTAATCATACCTGCAATTAAAATTAATTAATTTTGATTTTATTTTAAATATTTTTCTTACATAAATTTATTTATATTATGAATGATATATATAATTAATAATAATTTTTTATTTTAAAAATATTAATAATTGGTCAAAGATTCTTTTTATTCTAATTATAAATTTATATTCTTATATATGATAAAGAGAAACAAAGAAAGAAAAAATACATAATATAAAATATAATTTAAAAAAAGAGAGAGACTATTTAGCTCCGAGAGCATTGCGAACAGATATGGGTGGCCCGGATTAAAACAGAGCCCGTTTGACTAAAAATGCTTTACCTCGGTATCCCTCCCATATTTGGATTGAAGACGCTCCACATGTAATAAATGCTGTCGTTTTAGCAGACAAGAAAATTCGCCGATGTTTTCTCCTCAAAAAAGTAATGATTAATTATTGATGCGGAAAAGGAATAAGCGCATCAGTAAATAAAACTAAAACCAAACACTGCATGTTTTTTTTGAACAGTCTGGTCATTATTGAATTAAATCAGTTCCAAAATTATCTTAAAGGATGTGCATTTAGTATAGGGCATGTTTGTATTTGCTAGTTCATTAATTGTGTAAATCTTCACCAACATTTGCCTCCTTAGGCCATGGTATTTATTCAGTCAGTAAAATAATCCTCATCAAGTTATAAGTTATGAAAAATTGGTGGGAGAATGATAATCTTTGGGGGGAGAAAAAAAATCTTTTAGAGCAGATTCATAACATCCTCGTATGGTGTAGGTAAGATTGAACAATCTTATCAATTTCTCCAATTTCACAAAGGATTATGATTTATGAAGCGAAGTCCAAAAAACACAAGGAATCAAACTTCCAAGGAGAGGTTTCCTACCTTAAAAACCTAATCTGAATCAGATAAGGAAACCCAAACCTAAAAAAGTTTCTGCTTATATATATCACAGATGGGTTTGAATACTCTTCAAAATTCTAAGTATTTTCTTTCAGTTTATCCTCCATCTCTCCCCGCAGTTTTCATCTCAGAGATCAAGAAAATGTCCGCTCCGACATGGTTGCCGCCCCTGAATTCCCACGAAACCCATATCACCGCCACATCGGTTGACGAAGCCAACGACGTCCTTGAAACACCGGCAGATGCAACGACATACGTAACAATAGAAGAGCCCAATCGCATCCCAGTTATTCCAATCGTGACGGAGGATGCTTTCCTCATCGATCTCATCGTCGCGGTTAAGTTTTTCAAAAATAACAACTACGACATTGTTGGTTTTCCCGGTCTGTGTTTAAAGCAGAGGTTCGCCATTCCTTGTCTTGCAGTAGGCTATTCGCATTACCACTTCGAATTGTTCGTAGAAATCATAAAAATCATGCTAACTTCCACTGCCGAGCACTTCCCTTTCCAACTCGATCCAATTTACTTTCGAGAATTCGACTACAGCTTCTCGTTGAACGACGGTCGTGGCTTGGTTCTCAAGATCATGGAGGCTTTATCCAGAATGAGGTCTAGGGCCTTCTCCAACATCATACCTCTGCGCTGGAAGATTCTGAAGAAAGTTATAATTTCGGACGAGGAATACGAGGCATGGACCTCCTGGTACCGCGAGAAAACTAGGGTTGATCCGAGTTTTGTAAACGAGTACATGAAAGCAATCAGCAGGCCGCGAACGCTCGACGAACTTCTGTACGAGCAGATGGTGAGGTTTAGGGCTGCAACGGCATCATCCGTCAGGGCATTGGAGGTGGTAAAGGTTGAGGATTTGGATTCTTCGAGCAATTGTTTAGTTTGTTTGGAAGATTTTGGTCAGGGGTGCGAGGCCACTCGGTTGCCTTGCGCCCATGTTTTCCATGGAGATTGCATCGTTAGATGGCTACAAGAAAGCCATATGTGTCCCTTGTGTCGATTTCCTTTGCCAACTTGTGTAAACAATTAGTAATTAGAATTGCATTATGTTTGAGAATTTTGAAAATTTGGATAAAGTGAAAATAGTTTAAACGATTTGATTCCGACAGGCGTCTCTCAAGATATGAAAATCCATACTAATAATATTCTCTAACTGGTTTTTTTTAGCTTTTTTTTTTAGTATATTGGTGGACGAGAGGCGTGACAAGAGATCTCTTTCCACTGTATGAGTACTTTATTAAGTTAGCAATTATTATTTTAACTTCAAATTATTGTTCTTACTAGCATAAAGTTCATGCTTTGCATGATGTATATATTACTTTCTAAAAAGATAAGTATATAATAAAAATAAATTTTAAAAAAGAGAAATTTATTATTAAATGTCATTAAAAAAATATCTTTAATATCACGACTATAAATAAACTTATTTTTTTTGTGACAGAATATTTTAATATCTAATATGCTAAAAATTATGTATATTTTGATACAAAATATTTTAATAAGCAATTGACGCTTTTATCCTTAAAATTTTGTAAATGAATGATCAAATTATATAATAATAGATATTGTTCTAATTGGTGTAACATATACAAAAAACTAAACAGATAAATATTCTTGAAGTCATCTTTGAAAACAAACGAAAAAAAATATTTTAATCTTCAAAACCTATCAAAAAAAATAAAAACTCAATAATTATCTATTAAAAATTAAAATTATAAAATAGATTATATCATTCAATTAAAACAAAAAAGAAAAAGTATGAAATATGTAAAAATGAGAAAACATCAATAATGTTAAAAATAAAACTAAAAAATAAAATAAACTGACAAAAAAGAGATAAAGAAATAACTACATATAAAAATTATGAACAACTAATAGGTTACAAAGTTCAAAAAAATTTTAAAAAATATATTTTAAACGCTTCAAAAGTCTGTGTTATCATTTCTTCTTCCGGTACTCGGAAGTTCATGGTCCATCTTTTTTTGTGTATTGATTGACTTTTTTCTATTCTAAGTTAGGGGCGTTCACAATTCGGATCAAACCGAAAATCCGAATCGAACCGAACCGAATTTTTCGATTCGGTTCGATTTTTATAGTTTTTTGGTTCGGTTCGATTCGATTTTTAAATTTTTAAAAAATTCAGTTCGATTTTCGATTTAGGTGACCAAACCGAACCGAAAAACCGAAATTTTTTAAAAAATAAAAAAATAATATAAGAACGCATTATGGTAATGCGTTCTTGTATTATTTTTTTAAAAAAATACAAGAACGCATTACCATAATGCATTCTTTGTATTTTTTTTCACAATTTCAGTTTTTCGGTTCGGTTTTCGGTTTTACCCTAAACCGAACCGAAAAACCGAATAGTAAAACCGAAAAAATTACGGTTTGGTTTAGTTTTCAAAAAAATTAAAAAAACCGAACCAAAAATCGAACCGTAATCCGTTTGAACACCCCTATTCTGAGTATTACCCCCTTTTTCCCCAGTGAATGAAATATCATTTTCTCATTCAAACCTCCACTGAGTTGGATGAAGTCTCGCCAGTCGAACAAGGCTTTATGAGTATTTTTATACTAGTTAATGTTAGCAAATCACTTTTAATTAGTAAAGAGGTCAGATAGTCTCATGCGTCTGTAAAACTAAATCAACGGAGGTAATTAGTTATGGAAATTTATACTCCCTCCAAATGTATTCTTTTGATCTGGCACAGAAATTAATTAGAGTAGTTTAACCATGAAATGGTTACCATAACTGTACTAATTAAAGTTGTTATTTCTTTCGTTTTAAAATATAAAGTCCTTTGAACCATTTCTCTATTCTTAAAATTTTTAAATCTTTCATAAATTTTAAAAATATATATATTTACATCAAAATAATCATTTTACAAAATCCAGTGTTATTGTCAAAGAACTTAAAAAAGTAAAATAGTACTAAGATATTCTTCTAAGAACTTAAAAGACCAAGAACATCCAAATCACAATCTACTGATTATCATCGCATGTTGGGCTCAATCCGATGCATCTCTAATAAAGATGCTGAAAAACGTCAATAGCATCCACTGTCGCAGGCAAAGATGTCTGCTTAGCAAAACCATCAATATTAAGGTTGTGATTGGATAGAGTTTGGTTTTGAGATTTTCTATCTTGAGTTTTGGGAGAGAGAAATTTTTGTGAGAGAAAAAGTGAGATGTAAGATGAGAAATTTGCATTGGGTTTCGTGTGGAACCCAATCCAAGTAAAGCCTTTCTGTCTACTTTGAGGTACAAGCCCATATACTAGGTTGTCTTGTACCTATCCTACCACATTCAACCATAAATCATCATACTCCAAGGTTAGCAACATTCTCATCAAAAACAAAGTCAAAGCATGAAGATTACCCTCGTCATTCACAAGATTCCTTCATTTTAACATGAACTAGGCTCTCATATTTTTCCTGAAAATGGGAGAAAAAAGCACCTCAAAACCATACTACAACTAGTACTGGAAAAACAAACAGGCCAAGAATGGAATTATCTCTAGAATAAAAAAGAGGGAAACAAGTCCTATATTGGTAAACTAAGCTTTAAAATGCAACTCTTGAGCTAAGTGCAAATGTTTTCTATCTACCTGTTACAAACTGAAAACTATCACCACCAATACAAACAAGAATTCTATGATATAACTGACCATTGAGTAACTAGGACAAATAAAACAAAATTTAACTAACCAATCAAACAATATTCAACTAATAAGTCAGTTACTAATGCAAAATCTCTCCTAACAAGTCAGCTAATATGCCCCATTTATGGCATTGCACTTCATGTTAACATTCAAATTTCGCATCTTCTCGTTATTTACATCACTTTGAATTTTGTTTCTATTCTAAAAATAATAAAACCAGTAAAAGTTCTTGTAATAAATCTAATTCAGTTTTGCTTCTTGTGATATTCAAGAACTTAGGAACAAATATAGGCCTTTCGAAAAGTTGCACCTTCTGCTTAGGCTTTTTCCTATTGGTTACCAAGAAGTAGGAATTCAAGATTTGCATTAAATTTTCTGATCACAGTATCCTAATTATCCCTTCTAACCTGACATCAAGAACTAGTAAACAAACAAGAAAGAAACATTACATGCAAAAAGAAGTTATTTACTATCTTGTCATTCAATTGTATAGACATCATTCACATTGAACTTTCAGTAACTAAGCTTGTCGACAGTAAGTAAATATTTTCAATTTCCATAGTATAACTCCTTTCAAGCTCTCCTAGTAAGAATTGACCACAATGTTTCGCCCCACAAGTCACTTCTCTGCCAGTCAATTATTTAAGACATCTCATGAAAGTAAGATGAGTGCCATAATGTAAAGTGTAATACACCTATTGCCTCTTCAAATATTTCATTGCTAGGTACCCGAGGTACCTGGAGATGTAAAGATAGAATCAGATGTTTACAAATAAAACAAAAGCAGATGATGCACATAGCAAACATGATTTCCTTTGCATTTACTTATTTAGCATATGAAAATGATTAGAGCAAAAACTCAAGGTAAAACATGTAGCTAAAAACAGCTCATAAGGTCTTCATGAAGAGTAGTAGGTAAAACAAAGTAAACAAGCTCAAAAATGTAAAAGATTGATAAGTTGAAAGAAAGAACCCACACAATATCAACCAAAATTCCTTTACAGAAGAACACACATTCTGACATGCTCAAAAGAATTGAACTTGTCCACTAAAATCAAATACACCCCACTAGAGAAGTGCATCAATAACCAAAGAAGAAAACTGCAGTTATCATCACTTACACAATGCACAAAGACCCATAAAATCAGAGACGACTATCAACATATTGGCATGATGAATGTCTGATTCAAGGGCCTTGATGGAATCTTGCAATATGGAAGCTAATGATAATACATGCTCATTCAATACTTTTTGCTTCCCTTAGTGGGTCATCAAAAGCAATAGACAAATTATCCGTATAAAACAAAATTTCAACAGCTTTTAGAAAGATAATTGTGCGAAGGAGTATATATATATGCAGAGAATCACTCAACAATGAACGATGAAATCACTTTTCAGGGGAATTAAACAACAAAAAAGATTCTTTCTTTTTCCACCCATTCATCCCATTCCCCTCCTTCAATGGACTTGGTAGAGGTTTAGAGGTAGAGGGAGGTTAAGGAGGCAAAACTTGGACTTGGTCTTGTGTGAGTTTGATACTAGTTTATACTGAAATCTCCTTTTTAATTGACTTTGTCTGTTGCTGGTGAGAGAGTAATCAGACTGATCATCAATACAAATCTGGAAGGGGAACGTAACGATAGGAAAGAATCAAGATTAATTTCAAACAGAGGCACAAAAATAGCTAGATTTTAGCATCTTGACACATTAACCATTCCTCTCAAATTGTCAATCTTTGACTTCCTTCTTCCTTTCTAGTTTCTTGCACTTTAGTCCAAACCTGTCAAATACAAATACAAGCCCAGAATATAGAGGAAAGATTGATCACCAATATTTAGGCCACCAGATGTAGAGCAAGTGATAGATTGACATAATTAATAATGAAATACCGGGAACAAGAGGAATTGTGGAGACGGGTCATAGAACTGCAGAAACTCTAAACTACTTCAGAGTTTTGTAGTCATAGTTTTAGTTCCAAGTCTGAAATCTAAAAGTGGAAGAACAATACATAATGCTTTGACATAATAACCAAATAAATTTTCTACAAAGCAATATTTTTCCATTGATACATCCCTGTGCATTCTCGTGTCTCTACTCGGATTGTTTCGTTGAACAGATTAAAGGAAGAAAAAAAAATAGAACACAAACAAATCAACATAGCATTCTTGACAGCCCCAAACAAATATCCAATTTTTTAGAAATTCATACCAAGCAAGTCGTTGTTGCATTCCACAGAAATCCTTCAATGTCTCTACACTAAACCATCTGAAACTGTTAGCCATTAGCTCATTTCAACTAACTAGGACAAACCTCGCAGTATAACATGGCTCTTCAGAGCTCAGCAATTCGGGCAATAGATGGGCATTAAACTCATGATCTAATGCTCTTCTTCTGAGAGCTTTAATATCAAATCAGAGCTTAAATAAAGCTTTTAGGCTTCAGAAATTAAACAGAATCTTAACAATTCCTTTAACTTTGTTTCTTAGCTTCTGCAACCAAATTATCTCAAAGGAATTTCAAGTTAATTTCACACATGTGCCCAATGGGTGTGCAAGAAAAGACAGTAACTCTATTTTCTAAAACCCAAAAAACTAACAACCAAATCCACAAACCCCGACAACACCGTATTTGGTTCCAGAGATTCGACGTCAAAAATCGAAAACCCAGGTCTGGGGTGGAGGGTTCAGAACCCAAAATGCTGTTTTCTTCGCATAATCTACACTATATGAGTCGATTAAGTAACCGAATAAGCAAGAAAAATGCAGTAAAATCCGGCAGCAGAAACAAAGAGAACAAAGTAGTGAAAAATCCTCCACCCAAACTTACCAGAAATTGCCGTGGTTGCTTTGATTATTTTTGCTTCCGACACGGGTTTTCCCTTCTCCTTCCGGCGGCCCGTCTATCTTTCTTCCTGCTGCTCTGTCGCTGCCTCTCTCTCTTGCCGCTTATTCTGCCCGCTGCTTCTACTTTAAATCGACTCTTTCTCCTCCTCATGCCGGCATTTTGAGCTCGATGATGTTTGCTTCATGTCAATGAAGGCACCCAACTGCTTTCTGCACTCAAATCTCTCAGCGTGCCAGTCCAGATCTATTCAGCAACCCAAGGCCTTGCACAATCTCTCAAAAATTGAAAGCTGAAAAGTTTCTTAAGAAGCTAATCGAGAGAAAATTTCGTTCGATTTCAAGAGGAAGAAGAGAGAAATCAGAAAAGGAAGGTGAAGAGCTGAGGAATGCAGAGAAAGGATGGTGAAGGGCTGAGAAAATTTGGTTTGTTTTAAAATATATGTCTTATTTATTTTTATACAAAAATTAAAATTTTAGTAAATTTTATCAAATTCAAATTTAAATTTTTAATTAATGTATTAAATTTAAATTTAATATTGAGATTAGTTTTTAAGGTGGTTAGTTAAAAAATTAAGTTTTTTAAAAAATGAAAATAATTAAATAGTTAATTAGAGATAAAAGTAAAATTAAAAATAGTAATAAATAAAATCTTTATATAAAAAGATAATTTATATTTTGAAATAAATAAAAATAGAAAGTGACACATATATTTTGAAACAAAGAGAGTAATTTAACATGATAATTTTGCTCATTCATTCAATATGAAGTATTTTTATCATAAAAAAGTCTTATAATGTACAAATATCTATTACCTAAAAAAAATGCACAAATATCTACCCCTAACTTCCCATTAAACAAGGCAAGAATTATACAGAACTAATTCAATTTTACTCTATAATAATATTGATTTCATTTCATGCTAACAAGAATATAAGTATTATGTTGTAGCAAAGGGATTAGTACATTTGATATTATATATATTATAAATCAATAATCTCGAGAATTATATAACTTGTACTAATTAAAACTTCAATCAATAGTTAAATATAAAGTTCTATTATTCATAATCAATAAAATTAATTTTTATAAATAATTAACATAAATTGATTAATAAAAGGCCATAAATCATGTCAACAGTTCATCAAACATATAAAAAAGTTAAATCCTACGGTGATCAAATATTTATTAATTTCAACTCAAGTGTGATACCATCTAGTGTCAAAATTGAGACAAACGAAATAGTCTCCAACTTAGAGACTGTTCAAAGACGGAATAGAGAGAGAAATAAATTCATGTAAAATCTTTTTCAATTATAGGAGATAAAAATATTGACTCTATTGGTTCTCCTAGACACAAAGATACAAAGTTGTCTTTAGTTAAACTCTACTACCAAACTAACATGTAGACATGAGAAATGGTGTCTACTTTATCACTAACTAGAGACTAGGTACAGACGGAAGCATTCATCTCCATTTAGGATACGAGTAGGCTTCAAGTACAAGCAATCATGTTATCCATGGAGACAAGAAATTTCGTCTCTATCTCGTCTCAAAGTGAAGAAAAAAATGTGCTAATTTTAGAGATTGAAAGTTTTGATCAGTATTTGGTTGCACATAATAGAGACGCATTTATTTTGGTTTCTAGATAGCCCCTAAAATTTGATCTCCCGTACACGACGAGATGGGAATAGAGAAAGCTATGTTAGAGATAGCATATTTTCGTTACTTTCTCGTCTCTATTTATGTATTTTAAAAAAATTTTATGTTTCGTTATCAAATTAATTCTATTATGTCTCTATTTGGAGATGAATATTATCCGACTCTAAAATTTTGTCCGACTGCTCTCCTGTAGTGAGTGAGTCAAAGAGCTTAGAGGTGGACTCATAATATTAGTAAAACTTAATTCTCTTAGAATAAAAAAGTTAGTACTAGAACTTTAATTAGCCAAAATATATGATAATTTTAAAAAAATAGATATTTAATTCTAGACATTTTGAAAAGATAAGATAAACATTTAATTTCAGACAGAGAGTAATCACTACAAGAACATTTTGTGATAGTGATTAGCAAGATACAAATTTGTGGCGAAATTTTAGATAGCATAGTGAGGGAAAGGCTGCCAATGTTGCATTTTGATCAACAATAGAAATTAGTTGCTAACCCCTCCGAATTGGGAGGAATTTGTAACGTTCACTTAATTTACAAATTAATATGTATTTTTTTATTTTTCTTCACATGTCCATCACTAATCACTACAAGAAAAAATAAATTTTGCGACAGCATTTTGCGACGGCATATTCTGTCGCCACTTTGCGACGGATTTGCAACAGAACTGCTACAAATAAAATAAGTGGTAAAATTTGTGACGGAGTAAAATCCATCGTAACTCTTAGCGAATTTGTGACGGATTTGCGATGGAATGGAAAAATAGTAATTTAAAAATGGTTTGCATAAATTTCGTTGCAAATCTGTCGCTCTTTGGCTACAGATGTGCAACGGCTAAGAAAAAGAAAATATTAAAACAAAATATTTTTTTCGGTTGAAAATCTGTAGCCAAAGAGCGACCGATTTGCGACTGTCTTAGCCGTTGCAATTCAGCGATGGATTTGCGATGGCTTTTGATTTCCTTCGCAATCCCGTCACAGATTCGCTACGGAATTGTTACCGTTAATAAAATAATATTAGAAATAATTTCATCTCGGCCGCAAATGATTTCTTCTTATTCAAAATCTGAACACTCTCTTTCGCACTGTCTTTAATTTATGTCACCCTATTCCTCTCCCCTCTCGGTCTCCCCAGCCCAACCCTTTTCGCAGCACGCCGGCCCTCGCCCTGTATCGCCTCCGCGCCTCCGCCGGCCAGCACTCTGCCTAGCCCAGCCAGCGCCTCTACCCACCCGTCTGCCGCTCGCCGTGCCATTGCCATTGCCTAGCCCAGTCTGCGCTCTGCCCAGCCAGCCTCTACCCACCAGCGCTCTTCCTAGCCCAGCCAGCACTCTGTCGTGCCCAACTACCGCAAGTTCCCTTGTATAGATTTGGATTTGTCGTCGATTATCACCGTTGGACCTGTCACGGCAAGAGTCTTACTCCGTTGCATCCAGGGATGGTTCCAACCAATTCTCAATCCCAATCCACCCATATTAATCAATTTCAACAGATGGTAATGGATGGGATGACGTTGGTTTGGACCATCCATTAGACTCAGCGGCGGGTGTCGACGATGAAGAACCTCCTAATGCGGAAGGCAAGAAATTTTATGATATGTTAAAATTTACTGATACTTCTTGGTGGAATGGATGCATGAACCACTCGTAGTTATCATTTGTGTTCGCATACTGAATATTAAATCTGAGAATAATATTTCAGAAAGGTGTTTTAATCAGGTAATGTAGCTAATTAAGGAGGTTC